>LR990356.1:5007500-7507500 GCA_905147345.3 Mythimna impura | reverse complement strand
TCTTATTTTATGATAATTAAGTATTATGTAGGTATAACAGGTAGGTTATTGTTGCAGTTTATAGACACGAGGACGATTCGTGTTCCTTTTCGTATCATCATTTTTTGCTGGCGCGGCGGCTGGCGGTAATGTTTTTTAAATAATCGTGTTCACAATATTACTAATCGTGAATTACCTACCATCTTTTAAAAATTACCTACGAACGCATAGCCGAAACATAAAATAGATACTTAGGTAATTTTGTGGCCGAAATCAACAAAGTTATATTACAATATCCAAGTACCTACCTAGCTACCACTCGACTTTACTTTTGTTCCATTTGTTTAGTTAGACAATTAGATACATAACTAACTAAATGTAAACAATCATAACATGTCTCTCTATAAATACATTTTAAAGTATGGAAATTACTACTTAGGTATATGTAAATCAATTTTATCTACCATGTAATTTTTAAAAAGCTCTGAATTTATTTTATGCTATAAAACGTAGTGTACCTACCTACTACTAATTTCGCATTTTACGAAAATACATTTTGTGGTTCACCCTTGTTTGTTCGAACAACGTTTGATATAATATTACTAAATCGAACAACGTTTAAGAAAATCATCACTTTGTATAATATCGTTTGACAGAATTTTCAGTTCATCGAATATTTATTTGCTATAACAACATTTGCGCTAATGATCAAGAGGAATAATGTTCATTTGATGTAATGTTCAGGTGGTATAACATGTATTTTTGTGCTTGAATTTGTCTGAAACAAGTCAAATTTATAGTTACTTGATATTAGTTTATTTATCAGACACGACTTGCATTAATAGAAAAAAAGATATTGTTTTTAGTAGGTTACCCGGAACTCAACTATTTAGATTAGGTTAATTTCTTCTTTAAAAAAAATGGGTAGGTTAGGTTAAAACTGTGACCTCCTACGCACGAGCCGAGCGAGCGAAGCGAGCGGTGCCGCGGCAGCGGCCGTCGAGTGCATTAATAGAAAAAAACACAGATTGTTTTTAGTAGGTTGCCCGGAACTATATATTAGCATTAGCATTAGTTTAAATAAAATTAGTGCACTTGAAAATTCGGCGAAATGAAATTAGTTCAAATGAAATTAGTTCAAATAAATAATTAGGTACGCTAAATAAAAATTTACCAATGAATTATTCGGTCAAATGAATAATTCTTCGAAATGACTTTATTGCAACTAAAATTCGATTTAGTAATATTATATCAAACGTTGTTCGATCAAACAAGGGTGAACCATATTTTGTAGATAATATAGGTACATACCTACTTTAAAAGGCATTTCTTATCAAGAATGTTTACATTTAGTAAAGTACCTACTTAAACAAATGGACTCACGACCTTTTTTGGTGGAAAATCATTTCTTCTCCCGCTCTATGGCGAAGCGAGAGGCGTGTCAAACTTTTACTAAAAACCACACCTATGTTCTTCTAGTTGTCCTTTACGTTCTAAGACCAAGGGCTTAGCCCCTGTTGGTCCCAAAGGACTAATGACTTTGTGTCTCGCAACAACTCACAACCCTACAACAGAAGCGGCTTGTTCAAAGGTTCATAACGGGCATAATAAAAGAAACTCTCGTTGCGCGGACTTACGGTGCATTTTGATTCGTTACGAGCGCCACTGGATCTGGTAGGCTAATAAAATCAAGGTCGTGTCCGTGCCGTGCAATGTATTATGAACATTAGCGCTGTTGTTATTAGGTTTAAATTCGTATGTTTGCTATCACGCAGTGCAATTTCTGTACTTGTACTATTTCTTATTCTGTGCTGATACTAAAAACACAAACTTGACTCAATCAATACTAGGAAAAATAAAATAATACTTTAAGTATCAAGAATGTTCAGTTAAAGTATAAAATTGAGCGAACAATGCACGATGTGCTCTATGTGTGCGTGCGCGTAATGCCGATGTGTAGCGGCTAAGATACCTAAATTTGAATGCGTGGAAAAAGTAAAAGCGTCCTTAACTTCTTGAGTAGCGTAATTAGAGACACAATAGTAAGACAATAGCGCACGACCGCCGGCGTTCGTGCGGGGATCAACAGCTTAAGAAGCTTACGTCCTGTCATGGACTGCTGCTGCTGATAGCATTTTTTAACTGACTTCAAAAAAAGGTAGAGGTTCTCAATTTGGTTATTGCTTTTTTTTTCGTAAAATTTTCCACTGAGTAACTTTCCTAGCATAATATGTAAGTTTTGTACATGCTGTATTGTTTGTTTATATGGTAGTTATGCAAAATTACAAGATGGCGTGCAGTTTCCTGGAGATTTTTTATTAACAGTAATCAGAATCAGGCAAGCAATTAGGATCTAATAAATGAACATTGAAAATAAACCTGGGATTTTAGTGACACTACACCAAAATCTCAGGTTTGTTTCAACATATACACATTCATTCCTCCAGTTTTTCTACAAAAATTAAAAGAAAAAGAAATGTATGAGAAGTATAATAGCTCACCGATTTACTCTTCCCATCTTAATTCTGATTACATTCTCTAGACTGCAAATAAGCAAGTACTGTAATTGTTTGTGAATATGACAATTTTGTTGAAAATTCAAACAGAAAATTAAACTTGCATACCTGTCGTCTTCAGCAGATGCATTCAGCCTGAAGGTATCGTCATTCTCATCAGTGTCAATATCTTCTCCATCAAGGAACTTTTTGAGCTGGTCATGGTTTACATCTTCATCTGAGTCACTCTCAGCAGTAGCCACCTGTTTGCCTTTCTTATCAGGCTGATGAATAAAAAACATTGTGTTATTTTAGGGAAATAATATCAAAAAGTTGACCACAAAATTTTGTACAAATTTTTTAGATTTATGCATTTTCCATTTTAAAACCTCAATATTGATCTAATCTAAAATAAATTATTGTGAAAGAATTTTTATACATGCTAATCTCAGGGACTTACCATTGGATAAAAAATATTTCTGTACACTATACAAAAAGATTTATAACAAATAGTATTATTTAATTATATAGGTATAGATAACTTCACTGTACAATCCACGGAAGCAAAGCAGTAACTAAAGACATACATGGCAGACTGTGTTTATAAATTGTGCCAATGTGAACAAAATTATTAATAACAACTTTGTTTTATCAAATGGTACTTACTGGCCTGTTCATTGTTAATTTACTGCTCTCTAAACACACTGTAACAGCTGTTTTTAAATTCTATTCTGATAGTTACAAAACTGTTACAACTAACTGATAAAACTGTTTCTCACCTTAGCCTTCTTGTTAGCTGAAGCATCACTGACAGTGTCCAGTTTCCTCTTGTTCTTGGCAGGCACTAGAGTAGGGACGTCTTCCTCTTCCTCATCATCTTCAGCCTCTTCCTCTTCTTCAAGATCTTCCTCAAACTCAGGGTCCAGGTAACCAGTTAAGTGGACATTGCATTTACCTATTGCACAAGTTTATGTTGTATTTAGAGCAACAAAAGATACAAATATCAATAGATGGAAAAGGTACTTACTCAGCACACAATTTTTAAATTACATTAGTTTGTCACAGGCGCCTTAACCTTTTGAGTGCGTAATTAGAGACACAATAGTAAGACAATGGCGCGTGAACGCCGGCGTTAATGCGGGGATCAACAGCTTAAAGCTAAATACAATCAATTTTATATCTGCTCATGCCATTCTAACACCATCAAAATGTATTATTAAACTTGCATATACATTTTCATGGATATACTTATCTACATAAATATATATTAGCACTAGTTTATATATCAATTTAAAAAAAAACATTTTACAAGTCAGTTCATGTATCATGTTTGCTGTTTGTTGCTAAGCCACAAGGGTTTAAAATGGTGATTTTGTTATTTCTGCACTTACCATTTGTTAAGAAAGAGATAGAGTCCCCGGTCTTGAAGTAGAGGTCTAAAGGCACCTGAATGACCTTGCCCTTCTGTAGTGTGCACACAAGGAAGTTCTTGCCATCAACTACAACCATGACTTGGCAAGGATCATTGTCTCCTGTAGAGATGTCCATAGCTGCCTGTGAGATGTGGAATGGCTTCTCCACCACTTGGGTGTACCGCTTGTTTGGTTCCATGATAAGTCCTGCACAAATTGGTTTCATTTATTTAAAAAAAAGTAACATTCAATTTAATGTAACATTGTTTTATAAAACATTGCACCTTCATTGTATGAATTTGACAATAGGTATTGTATAGTCTTGTACAATGTTAATTAAAAAATTTTGAATGCTAACAGCTGCAACTGTATATCTGCTCTCCTACGAAGATCACTTTTTTGTTGTAACCAAGAACATTCCACACAGTCACATGTGCTAGTATATTCTAGAATTTTTTGTGATGCAGTAGGTAGTACAGAAAAAGGCAGCGTATGTTTGTTGTATTTTTTTACAAAAGAAGAAGGCTAAGTTGACCGACACAGACAAGTTTCGGGTAAAGTGGAGACATACTAGAAAGAAAGGCGTAGAAACCGGTCGTCCTTTAAATGGACTCGAGTCCATTAACTTTAGAAACATTTGTTCACATTTACGATAGTATTCGCTTAAAAGATTAGTTTCAATTGTTTAAACAGTGTGGTACCAACACGTGGTGGCAATCTAACCGGCTATTTTACTTACCCCAAAACATTTTGACGTTGGTATTTCACAGCGAAAGTAAATGAATTTATGACTAAAGTATTCACTCAACGTTTAAGTTTACGTATGAGTAGCACTAGACTAGATTTGCCGGCTTCGTTTATTACTATCTTGTATAACTCAACATGTGGGATCACTGTGAACGCGGCAAAATTGTTCACACTATCAAACGAATTCCGTAATGGAGTAACCCAAAGACAATAATTTATTGACATTTACTGTTTAGAGTTACCCATAGAAAAAAAAAAGTATTTGTGGCGATGAGATTCTAGGCCCGTATTAATAAACGTTTCTCAGCCTAAGATCTCGTACTTGATATCAAGCTTGAGGTCCTGCTCGTATTAATAAATGAGATTCACAAGTGTTTACTGCTTAATAAACGAAACTCGACACTTAAGTTTACAACAATCTGCGTACTCGAGATGCCAGATCATGAGTGTAGACCGACCCGATCGGAACTTGAGGTCGTGATTAGCGTTGCGCGAAACATTGGAGTTTGTAAATATTTGGAGTCAAATTAATTATTACGATAAAATTTAATAGAGTACTATGATGCTATTTAAATATGTAAGGGATGGCACAAATCCTTTTGGATTGCCAAGGAAATGCTTATAGTGGATAAGCATTGCCTGTGTTTTCCACCGACTACGCTCTGCGCGTTTAGTGGGCTTGAGTTGCCCCACTAACAGGTTATGGGAATCGCACCTACAGGAAAATGTTTGATAACAGGAGTTTGCAAAGAGAGCAGAACTCAACAATGGCACACGCACAAGTAAGTGGATGAGCGCTGCAATCTCTTGGGAAAGCAGAAAACAAAGGAGGGTGGCTGTTGTGCGTACAACTTCTTTGGATTAAATACTTTTGCAGGTGGTAGGTAATAAAAATACGTCGTCTTCCATAAAGGTTTTATTGGATCTGCCCATAGATACACGTTGCCACAAAGATTATAAAAACGGATGTTTTAATCATAGATAACCACAGATTATTAATTATATAAACATTTGCAACAGTTGCTCTATCCACAGCAGAAGCTGAATATGTAGCATTGTCTGAAGCTGCTAGGGACACAATATTCCTGAAAAGATTGTATTCGGAGGTCACTAGTCAAGTAGCGGTGCCAATGAAGGTCTTCGGTGACAGCCAGTCTGCTGTGGCAATTGCGCAGAACCCTTTACACCATCAACGTACAAAGCACATAGATGTGCGACACCATTTTATATGGGAGACCGTCGAGCATGGCAATATTTTACTTGAGTATCTAGAGACAGCTCATATCGTAGCCGATTTATTGACGAAGCCTTTGTTGAAAGGGAAGTTCAAGTGGTGTGCACTAAGTATGGGTGTTATATGATTGTGTGATGGATGGAAGTAGACAAATGAACTTAAGGAGGAGTGTTAGAATAAAAGAGTCGGTAGTTTTTTAATACGACCTTCTTTTTAAGTTTATTTTTCTACTTGTTTTTTGATTTTACCTATCATTGCGTTCTTGTGTTTCTGTGTGTCATGAGAAATTAAACCAAATTAAGTTTTACCGTTTTACCAAAACTAATTTTATTCCAATACCACTATAAGCATTTCCTGTGTTTTCCACCGACTACGCTCTGCATGTTTAGTGGGCTTGAGTTGCCCACTATCAGTATCCAATGATATCGCACTTCAGAACGGGGTTAAATATAACCACCATAAAATGCTTTGATACCCTTAGTTCTTTTACCAAAATATACTTGACACCAGAAAAATAAAGTCTAAAATTACAATAGAACTAGCTATTTTAGTCACGACTGCACTTCAAATTGTATTCGAACACCAAATGTAGTAAATGCTCAACAAATCTTAGCGAGCAAATTACTGCGCTATTTCTGCCGGTATACCGTCGTTTGCCCGAATTTGACATTGGGTATGTAACGGTTGTTATATCAGGAGAAACTGGATGCAATCGGGACTTTAGGGCACTCCAACTCGGATAGGTTAGGTTAGAAGGGGATGGCGGGGTCGTGTGAGCGAGCAAAGCGAGCGAATAGACCCCGCCATCCCTTTCGTGGTTATTTTTTTATAAACCACACAGAAGTAGGCAGCAGAGAAGCTCCGTCAACCAAGCCCACCATCAACCATGCATAGAATTTTGGTGATCATTTACTACTTTTGGGTTAACAATGATTTATTTGGAGTCATTTTGCTTAAATAGTGTAGCCACCCTACAGCACATCACTGTTACTCCGCTAGAAACACGCAGCCATTGTACTCCAAGGACCCACGTGCGAGCCTCGCTACCTGCTTCCACAGCTGCTCGACCCAAAAGCATTCCCACGCTACGCAGCCATTGTACTCCAAGGCCCCACGTGCGAGCCTTAGTACCTGCTACCCCAGCTGCTCGAACAAAAGCATTGCGCGCCCGAACCGCGCTCATTGTTTTGTAAATACTAAGTTACTATTGGTTAAGTTTTAGTCCGTAATATTTTAAACTAGTATAAAAGGAGGTGCATGGTGGAAATATACACATTCTGTTTTGGAGTCACACGATTCTTACTTTTATCCCCAAAGTGGTAACCCCGAGTTTTTATACCCAGCTACGGACCTGGTTTATGCCTGCCGGCTGGAGTAGATATCACACGCGACACGCTCCTCAACCAGCTACGGACCCGGTCTTAGGCCTGCCGACTGGTATGACGGCATAGTCACAGCATCTCCAAGTGATCACTGCCCCGTCGTCGTCATAACGGTACACCGTGATTGCACATTTCAGTTGTACCTACAATGTATGTTATGAATAAAGTTAAAGTTATTAAAGTTGGCCTCCCACAAGCGGGTCTCACCAACTGAAATCTCAAGAGGCAAAACATACACGGATATCGTTCCAGACATTTAACATCGCGTAGTCGCCGCCCAACAAATTGAAGATGTCCCTGCCTCCAAACATTTGTCAAACAGAACAACAATCAGGCCCGTCAACATCGCACAGCGTGACGAACGCTGAAGCCGGCGTATCGCTCACAATGCGCATTCCAGCGTTCTGGCGCGATCGACCACGCCTGTGGTTCATAATCTTTGAAGCCGCAACCAATGACCTCAAAAAAGGCCAAGCTCAGCTCGCCCAGATGGTCATAGCGCAGCTGGAGCGGCAGGATATTGAGCAGATCGTTGATCTCCTGTACAACCCATCTGAGACGGATCAATACACGGCGATAAAGAAAAGGCTCATATCCGCCTACGAGGAATCTGACAGTCGGCAGTTTCAAAAACTACTGTCAGAAATGGAACTCGGTGAGCAAAAGCCGACACAATTACTCCGCCAGATGCGCAATCTCGCCAGGGATAAAGTCCCCGACTCCACGCTGCGTCTCATGTGGACAAACCACCTGCCATCACACGTGCGCTCAGTCCTGGCAGTCAGCGAGTCGTTCAGCACAACGACCGCCCTGGAAGAACTCGCGCTGCTTGCCGACAAAATAATGGAGCAGACAGCAACAGCCGAAGTCGCAGCCGTGCAGTCACCTGCACTACCCACACCAGCACCACAGGTAGATACTACCCAGTATCTCGCTAACGAACTCCGAAAACTCTCGCTAGAGATAGCAGAATTAAAAGCGACAGGGTTAAAAGCAAGACGTACGTCGTCATACGACCACGATCATCGTCCGTCATACGACCATGACGCCCGTCATACGACCACGATCACCACGATCATCGTCCGTCATACGACCACGATCACCGTTGCAAGCGCTATCCGTCTCGACACCGTTCCAACTCGAGGTCACGGACCCGTGATACAAAAGGCCGAGATACGTCGCCATCACCTATGTGCTATTACCACCGACGGTTCAAAGAGCAAGCCAGACGCTGCACGACACCCTGCTCATTCACAAAACCAAACTCGGAAAACTAAAAAGAACGTTGGCAGAGGCGGACACCGGCATACATCACCGATTACAAAAACAAATTATCGTTCTTAGTCGACACGGGCGCAAATATATCCGTGCTACCAAGAGCAAAAGGGCAAAAACAAACGCCGCTGCCATTCAAACTATACGCAGCAAACAACACCACAATAGCCACGTACGGGGAAAAAACCCTATGTCTCGACCTCAACTTACGACGCCCTTACAAATGGCGTTTCATTGTAGCTGACGTCTCGAAACCGATACTCGGAGCCGATTTCCTCAAACATCACCAACTCATCGTTGATCTGAGGAATCGGAAGCTAATCGACGGGGTTACAAACCTAAAGGTCAACGTTCCGGTACGAGTATCAGACGTACCTACCGTGCGCAGTATCGACATGTCGCAAACTTACCACGACATACTAGCACAGTATCCCGGCATAACGAGGCTAACATCGATGGAATTGAACAGCAACATCAAAGTGCAACATTTCATCGAAACTCGGGGACCACCGATACACTGCCGCGCCCGACCAATCCCACCGCACCGTTTCGAGATTGTTAAAAAGGAGTTCGAGAACATGATCGAACAAGGTCTATGCCGACCTAGTAAAAGTCCATGGGCATCACCTCTACATATCGTACCTAAGAAGAATGGCGATATTAGAGTCTGTGGTGACTATCGCCGACTCAACTCGATCACCGTACCAGACCGATACCCCGTGCCACGCATTAAAGATTTCACTCATCACCTATCTGGGAAAACAACATTCTCCACGATCGACCTCAACCGTGTCTACCAGCAACTAAGCGTAAGAGAAGAGGACGTAGAGAAAACTGCAATTATCACCCCGATGGGATTATTCGAATTCCCACGTATGTGCCCTGGTTTGAAAAACGCGTGACAAACGTTTCAACGATACATTTACGAAGTGCTACGAGGGTTAGATTTCGTTTTCCCATTCATCGACGATTTGCTGCTAGCATCCGAAAACGAGTCCCAACACCGCGAACACCTTCACATCGTACTCAAGCGACTCGAAGAAAACGGCATCACGATAAACCCCGCCAAGTGCAACCTAGGTCAACCCGAAGTCCAGTTCCTAGGATACACCGTATCAGCAGACGGAATCAAACCTCCGCATCATAAGATAGAAGCCATCGCGAACTATCCCAAGCCGACTACCATTGAAGAGCTGCGAAGATTTCTCGGTATGATAAATTTTTATCGCGATCATATACCGAACGCCGCATCCCAGCAAGCACCATTAAACGCTTACCTACACAATGTCAAGAAAAAAGACAAAACACCAATTACCCGGACCGACGAAGCTATTCAAGCATTTGAACAAAGCAAAACTAGCATCATAAACGCAACCCTAATTGCCCACCCGTCGCACCACGCAACAATAGCCCTATTCTGCGACGCATCTGGCAATTCAGCGGGTGTCGTACTACAACAATACAGAAACAACATCTGGGAACCGCTTGGATACTTTTCTAAGAAATTTACCGACGCACAAAAGAACTATTCAACATTCGACCGTGAATTACTTGCAATTTACATGGCAGTAAAGCACTTTCGGAAAATATTCGAAGGACGCCATCTCATCATATTCACCGATCACAAGCCGCTAACATGACATGACTGACATACGTCACGTGAGCGGTAAACAAAACATCGTCGCCGACACACTCAGCCGCATAGAGACAATTTCGTGCCCATCTACAATCAACTACACCGACATAGCCAGCGCGCAAACAAAGGACAGCAATATTGAACAGATGTTGTCCCAAGAAAACATCTGCCTCAAAAAGATAACAATACTCAACACTGACACCGAACTGTACTGTGAAACATCCACTAATTATGTACGCCCCAAAAACTTCTTTCCTATATTGCTCTGGTATGTACTACCAGAGCAATATAGGAAAGAAGTTTTTGAGATCGAGCACAACATCAGCCATCCTGGTACGCGCACGACTCGCAAGCTTCTCACGCAAAAGTACTTCTGGCCATCCATGAACGCAGACATCAGCTGTTGGACTCGATCGTGTATACTTTGCCAAAAAAGCAAGATACAGCGTCACACACACTCCAGCATCGCATCTTTCCCGCCAGGCGAACGCTTCCAACACCTACACGTCGATATCGTTGGACCCCTCCCTACAACGTCTCAAGGTCATCGGTACTTAATAACTATGATCGACCGATTAACGAAATGGCCCGAAGCAATCCCTACCGACGAGATATCAGCCGCTCGCATAGCCGATATAGGAGCCGGTTTAGGAGTATGCGGAACAGAGAGTAAAGCCCCACATACCTCCGTTGAAAAGGGAGGATCCTCCGGCCAGACGGGTGTTATGTCTGGTGAGCTACTGCCCGATAGATGATTTCGGGCTGTTCTATATGTTCTAATCGCGCGGAGAACTTTGATTGCGCGATGCAGGATTAGTTCTTATGTGACGCCATAGATGTCGCTACATCACTCCCCTCCGGAGATCGGAGATCGATGGTTCTTGATGCTTCTTGATGCGTGCCAGGCCAGTTGCAGTGGTAGGATGGTTCCAGTGGGTCGGAACCGAATGCCGCATAGTTCTTGGTGAGTCGGAACTGTCTGCGGTGATGCCCCAGTGAGTCGGGGTTGTGCTATCCCAGTGAGTCGGGATGATGCCCCAGTGAGTCGGGGTGATGATGTCCCAGTGAGTCGGGATGATGCTGCAGGCTCCAGTGAGTCGGAGTAGTGCTGCTGGCTCCAGTGAGTCGGAGCGGTGCTGTGCGACGTAGGGCTTGATTGCAGGCGTCGACCAGGAGAGGTTCTTCATTGCTCTTCATGAGACTGGCCGAAGGTGCAGTGTGCTTCGCCAAGGTCGCTGATGAGGCTGAGGGTGATGACCAGGTATGACTAGGTAAGCATGCTGGTGGTCAGGATACCCTTTTAAAGCCGTGGGTGCTGGCTGTATGGCTCGCTGCTCGAAAGCTTGAGGAAGTGATGATGACGTCACGAAGTAGTAGCTGCACGAAGGCTGCGCTGACGTTCATTGTCGAGGGTCACCAGTGTAGAGGTATGCGGAACAGAGAGTAAAGTCCCGCAAACCTCCGTTGAAAAGGGAGGATCCTCCAACCAGACGGGATGTTATGTCTGGCGGGCTACTGCCCGATAGATGATTTCGGGCTGTTCTATATTATGTTCTAATCGCGCGGAGAACTTTGATTGCGCGATGCAGGATTAGTTCTTATGTGACGCCATAGATGTCGCTACAATAGGATAGCGAGATGTTAAAACTTTGGTTATAATTTTACATTAAAGTGCGGGTTTAATTTTGGTGATCATTTACTATTTCTGTCTGTTATATGTTACTATATCTGGTGGTAAGTTAAACATAATATAATAATAATAATATATTGATTTGCTAAAAACACGGTATACAAGATGGTAAAGGAAAACAATTAGGAGCAAACATGTTTTGCTAAGTATTAGCATGCAAATATTTGTTATGTACATAATAACATACAGAGATATTTGTCAACACACCATTATCGACAATTTTTTTGGTATTAAAGTTCTAAAGGTCTTCGACTTTGAAAACAAAACACTTAATCAACAAATCAAAACTTTATTTTTTTTATCTATATTTTAAACACCCATTAAAATAGTATAATAATAATATAATTAAATGCAAACTTTAAAACTTAGATAACTAGATTACAAAGCATTCCTGAAGTGGAAGGACTGACAGGTTTTTTTATTTAGAAATTCACCTATTGAATAAAAGCTATGCGATATTAACCATTTTTTTAAAATCACACGAAATTTATTGTAAGGCAATTCAGTTATCCAGCTAGGTAATGAGTTATATATAAGAGGCGCCATATATACGCAGCTGCGCCTAAACATTTCTATCCTAGGTACAGGGATCTTTAATAAGTACTGTGTAACTTTCCGCTTGTTAAAATTATTGTTAGCTTCAAAAAGTGATAAATTAGTTTTAACGAATTTTGCAGTTTCGTAGATATAAATACATGGAGCCGTAAGAAGCTTTTGTGATTTAAACACGGGTCTGCATGATTCAGTCCAGTCCATGTTGAAGATATTGAAGATAAGCCCTTCAGAACGTAGTTGAGCAACGTTTATTAATACGAGCACTAGTATTTTCAACTGATTAGATGAAAAACAAAATAATAACTTTCATTGATTACAAGAATGGTTAAAATAAACAATATAATATTCTTTGAAAATGATACCAGCCAAAGAAGTTGTAATACCGCATTTACACATTCGTGCTCGACGTTCACTTCACCATTCGCCTCGTCGTTCAATGAAACTCGAGAAACAGTATTTACACTACTACATTTGCATTCACGTGGAGACGAGGCAAATGGTGAGTATGCATGTGTAATCTCATAATTCTCACATCACCGTGCTCGTGGTTTGCCTTCACACTTTATATACAAATATTTTGTCAAACGACGAAGCAAATGGTGAGCACCGAATGTGTTAATACGGAATTTGATTAGAATATCATCCCGATCCTGAATCTTCAAACCATAGACAAGTAAAGTTTGACATTCGGAGCACAGACACAAAATACCTTTCTTTCGTATCTGTCAGTGAAGATTGCTGCAGTGTTTCAGCCATGGTAAATAATTTAAATTGCTTTAAATCTTGAAAAATCTTTGTAATCATGTGAAAATGTAGTGTATCGGCTTTGCATTTGTCTTTGTAAATAGTGATCGATCATTCGGGAAGCTTATTTACTAAATAACCTCTTCGATTTCAGGGTCGTGTCAGGACTAAAACCGTCAAGAAGGCAGCGAAGATTATCATTGAGAAATACTACACTAGACTGACTCTTGACTTCGACACAAATAAGAGAATATGTGAGGAAATCGCTATCATTCCTACCAAGCCCCTCCGTAACAAAATCGCTGGGTGAGTATTTATTTATATACAAATATGCTGTAGCAAGTATTTCGACATCAAACTTTTCATGTATTCATTTAAATTGACTACATGAAGCAAAGTTTTTCCGCTTTTTAATAACTACTTGGAAAGTTATTTGTTTTATGAACCCAAGTTATTGAAAACTCAAAAGTAGGTCCAAACTTGAAATAGGTAGACAAAGAAGCTACACCTTTCCCCATGCTCCTACTATTTACCGACCACCATTTACCATTCACTTTTAAAAACCATGCTCAAATAGCATGGTTTTTAAAAGTGCATCAATAAAGTTTGGCAAAATTTAAAGTTACCATAATCATTAGAGCTACAAAAGAAAATTGTTGTGAGCACCCACTGTTGAAATTACTACTGAGCATACATTCAAATATTTTATAGCAAACTGAAAGTATGAAATAAGCAATCTGTTAGTGATTGTTTGGAAATATTTAAGCTGTTGATCCCCACACGAACGCCGGCGTTCGTGCGCCATTGTCTTAATTGTCATAATCAAGAAGTTAATGAATCAATATAATCATTAGAATAATGGTTTAGATGACATTTAAGCATAGACAATCAAACTGCTAATTTATTACCAAAGTAATTTCAAGATCCTGAAATAACACTAGACTAACAAGAATTCTTAACTTAACACAAAATGTTATTACAGGTTCGCTACCCACTTGATGAGGCGTCTCAGACACTCACAGGTCAGAGGAATCTCTATCAAGCTGCAAGAAGAGGAGCGTGAGAGGCGTGACAACTACGTGCCTGAGGTATCTGCCTTGGAGCATGACATCATTGAAGTTGACCCCGACACCAAGGACATGTTGAAGATGCTCGACTTCAATAACATCAACGGTCTGCAATTGACGCAGCCTGCCACACAAGGCGGCTATGGTGGCAGACGTAATTAAGGATAATAAATAATTTAATATCTATAGATATCTTTTATTACTTCCTAATGAAGTAACAATATAAACCCATTTAGTGTATAATAATTCAGGAATGTCCTTTAAATGTATCTGCAACAAATGCAAAATGTGTGAATTGAATGTGTAGTAAGTAAATATAGGAATGTTGCTTTACTAAAAACACTCCTTTTTTTGAGCAGTAGTGTATAAGTTCAAATGTGAGTTATGTAATCCTTTGGAAAATCTAGAGAGTAATAGGAGCGGAGTAGGTTACAACGGTACAGATTCGTTTTGACTAACAAAAATCGATGTGCGCTATTTTCGCGAATGGAGTGAATTACACGTTCCTAGGTCTAGTAGTTTCGGCTGTGCGTTTATATTGATATGTCAGTCAGTCAGTTTCTCCATAAAGATGTATATCGTAATAGACGGCTTGCTCATCCGGAACTTCTCAGTTACAGTGGTAAAGAAAACGATTATAAAGTAATCAAACTTTGATTACTTTATAATCGTTTTCTTTAATAATCAAGTTATTTATGTCGTCCGTACGAGAATTGAACCTGTGATCGGTACCTACAAGTATCTTTTCGTGAACAGTCAGTTTAGGCTGAACTACTGATTAGAGCTAATTGTTAGTTGCCAATGTGTGCACCTGCACACTAAAAAATATTTTAATTGATTGGTGTAAGTACCTAGTGAAAGAAATTACTTCCTTTACAAGCGATTGACCAACCAAAAACTTTAATTTAGGTATCCTAATGTTTTCATAGTGTTTTAAATAGGTCTGAGCCAAAGAATAGGTAAAGCTAACGCTATAGTCTGAGCCTCAGAATAATAAAAAACTTTTTCCAAAAAAAAAAATACAACAGACTTCAAAGTAAAAAAAAACACTGAAAAGTGCAAAATAACTTTAATTTCGGAAGTCGGTGTTTCTATAACAGTTTTGTCTCTTCGTTATTTAACACCGACTTCCGAAATTAAAGTTATTTTGCACTTTTCAGTGTTTTTTTTTACTTTGAAGTCGGTTGTATTTTATTTTACACTTTTTAGTTATGGTACCACCACTAAAAAGTACCCCTCAGCCAAACTTAAATACCTTATAGCCAGAGTGCATCTCATGATCTCATCAATTCTAATAATCCCAAACTCGGTTAGATTATATTAATTTATTACAGAGTTCCGGTGCCTAACTTCAGGCTTCATCATCAGATCAGTTCGACATATTCCCCCTCTACTTTCAGTCAGTCATCGACTACACGTATATCCAAAGCAATTTTGCTTGTTACGACGGTTCTGCTGTGATGAGTTCTGTTCCATATCTTCGAAGTTCATGATCAGATCATAACAATATTTTTATGGGACCAACTCGGAAGCATAACCATTCAATCAAAAAAAAAATTTTTCGAAATCGGTCCACCATTGACCGAGAAATCGGTGAAAATACATTAAAAAAAAAACACATTCAACCGAACATATAACCTCCTCCTTTTTGAAGTCGGTTAAAAAGGTACTCTGTGGCCTCAGACCTTGAGGTCATTGATTTGTGCTACCATAGATCATGCGTCCGTCTCCCGTGTATAGAAATGTGCACACTGGCGCACACTCTTAGGCGTCCATTACACGATAGGTTTTGCTGTCAGTTTTGCCACAGTCAAATATTTTGACTGATGATAAACCTACCGTGTAATGCGATGACTCACGTTTGCATGACGAAAAACGTATGTTGATAAAATTCCGTCATTCAAACATCATTCATGATTGATGGTTTTGATTGACGCTTGCATAACCGTGAAATGGACGCCTTATAGATCTCCAGTTGAATGATACAAGGAAAGTAAAAAAAATATAAGTAGTTTAAAAAACTAAAAAACACGCTTTTAGCACGCATTAAAACAATTTCTGTTCATGATGAACGATAAATAATTACCTATGCGAAATGGTTCTATATAGGTCTTCTTTTTTGAATATTTACCTACTATGATTTATTATGAAAGAAAGCGTGGAGCGTTTATGTAATCTTTACCTACTCTTTTTGGACAAAACGCTCCACGCTTTCTTTCATAATAAATCATAGTAAATATTAAATAAAGATGATTACCTATTTATAATTGTTTATGTTTACCTGCGATCTAATGAAGATTTGGCAAAGGGAAAACTCTTGAGTCATCAAACTAAATGTCCGAATTATTTTGTAATTTTTAGTGCGTGCTAAAAACGTGTTTTTTAGTTTTTTAAACTATAATTTTTATTTTATACTTTTTAGTCTTATTATTATCGTGATTATTTTTTTCGTATCCCATTCAGCAAACCCTTTCATGTACAACCCACACATGTGTAAGCTGTTGATCCCCGCATTAACGCCGGCGTTCACGCGCCATTGTCTTTCTATTGTGTTTGTGTCTCTAATTACGCACTCAAAAGGCCGGCCCATATTATGGGGGTGCATTTCAAATAGCCAATCCGCCATCTTGGATGTCCGCCATGTTGGATTTAAGTCACGTGACTATTTTTTTTTCGTATTCCTGACAGCAAACCCTTTCATTTGATATCCATATCATAAGGGGTGCATTTCAAATAGCCTGTCCGCCATCTTGGACGTCCGCCATATTGGATTTAAGTCACGTGACTATTTTTTTCGTTTTCCTGACAGCAAACCCTTTCATTTGATACCCATAAATTGGGGGGTGGATTTCAAACAGCCAGTCCGCCATCTTGGGGAGGCCGCCATATTGGATTTGTAATGACGTTTCTTTGTAGTCATGTATTGTCATCAGAATTCAGAGCGTGTGCATTTCATCCTAATCGAAGACCGGGAAGTGGGTCAAATTAAGATTCCAAGATTTTCTTACATACATAGTTACAAGTGAAGCTAATAAAAGCGTGTTAAAAAACTACAAGCCATAGGTGGTTCCGAAGAGTTTGTAAAGCTTATGCCAAAGTTCTCTGGCTTTAGGTGACTCTATTTCGAGAGGATGTTTACAAGAAAATCACAGATCAGATCAGCAGAAAAACTTTCTACAGCCTCCACATATCGGTCTTATCACATTTTTTAGTGTAGTTGTTTCTATTTACTCTGAATAAATAAAGTACTCGTACGAATGTACGATACATTTCATCAGTTATGATCAATTGATCCAATGTTGTCTTTTTCTTTATTTTTCGAATGTTTTTTATTAGTGTTTTCTACTTTTTCTGACCTGTCAAAATCCATTTCTGATTTCTGTGTGTATCCGAACGAAGCGTAATTTGTTGTTTTTAAACGAACTTGCCTTCTCGCTCTCTCTCTAGATTTTGACCAATGAAATGAGGGAAATAAATATGTTACTCTCGTTCATTCGTTTTGGGCTTGCTTGGTACGAGTAAATTGAGCTTGAGGATTGTTGAGGATGAGCTTCAAGCTGCTTTAAAAATCAATTTTATTTAATTTTCTATGAATTAAATCGGTGTGTTACTATTTCGATTCTATCGTATTATGAAGAATGGAATGTACACATTTATTAGATAACGTCAATTTCATCGTTGAGGGCACGACGATCACAAAGAACTTCAATTGTTCAGGTAAAT
Organism: Mythimna impura; assembly: GCA_905147345.3. Classification (NCBI taxonomy): domain Eukaryota; kingdom Metazoa; phylum Arthropoda; class Insecta; order Lepidoptera; family Noctuidae; genus Mythimna; species Mythimna impura. The sequence continues at coordinate 7,489,561 of LR990356.1, read as the reverse complement.
AGATTCATTTTCTTGTAGACAAAATACTGTACCCAGTTTCCTATAATGAGTATCTGTGAAAAGTTGCCGCATTGTACTCATAACGGGAGGTTAGCTTAGAAAAATCAATACAACGAACTTTAATAATCAGCTGTTCGAAGGGTACGGGAGGGGGGCGCGGTATGGGTGACCGTGACTGACGATGTCGCATTTCTGACGCGATGGTTAAAATAATGTTAACCACATCATGCTGGGCTATTTCGGACTGGAAACTAGTCGTTCACCATGGCGTCGTATATGATTATGTTAATGCTGCCGTCATCGCTTCCGCCATACCGTAAATTCTAAGGAAGTCCACTCCGAGAAATATCATGCGTAATGTAATGACCCATAAAAATAATCTCATTATGGTCTAATTCGCTCATACGTAGCAGGTTTATTTGGTTTCTTTCAGCCTCAGATCGAAGTATTTTAGCACACGCCTATCTATAATATCTCTATGACATCGATGTTACCAAAATAAACAGATACAATAACACTGTATTATCAGTTTGTTTTGCAGTCTGAATAAAGTTACCTAGAGTATGTATTAAGGAACCAGGCTAAATTTGGTAAGAACCACGATTTACTGCCTAGTTCAGATTGGATCCAAACAAAACTGGAGATTCAACCAACTTGGCATTGAAAATGATGAACTGAATAAAACAGTGATAAGAAATAAGTAATCATAAAATTATAGTTAAACTGGATAGTTACTGGATTAATTCCTACTATTTAAATATGGAATATTATTGTTTTTTTTTAGAATGTGCTGTAGAGGATCAAAACTGGTTGTGCCTGCATTGCGGGGTGATCAACTGTGGCCGCTATGTCAATGGACATGCAAAGCTTCATGCCGAAGCATTGGACCACCAGCTCTGCATGAGCTGTGAGGTGTATTCTGTTTACTGGTAAAGCAAAATTCATTATTATTCATTATTTACAATTTTAAAACTAATATGCTAATAATAGTTTTATGTACTTGGCAGGTTTTTTTTTATTATGGTTAGATAGATTTGAGTTTTGGTTCCATTGTGCATGAAACTTGGTTTCAGTTGTTTTTAACTTATGAGTAGAAAACTTTTCTTTCTCTAAATGATAAAAAAAAAAATTATTGTTTTCAGTTATAAATGTGATGATTATATATCAAATGATTTGGAATATAACCCAATAGACAAAATTAGACAAAGTATTATGCAACTTCGGAGGCAACATGATGAAGAAAGGAATGGTAACTTGGAACCAAGTGAAGATAACAGCAAGGATGGCAGTGAAGGTGGCAACAGTCTGGGCTCCAGTACTTCAGTATCAGACAAGCCAGCATCTCCAATTGGAAGCGGGGATGACTCAAGGCCTGCAGAAGTCATATCTACGGACTCTTTTGGTGATGGACCAAATCTTACTCTGGATACCAGTGAAAGTAAACCTTCAAAAAGTATTAAGGTAGATAATGTTTTCTTTTTGTGCTTATCACTTATCAGATCTAGGCATGTTACAAATAGATATTCATTACAAAGTATGTGATTGCTTGTTTAAAGCAAAATTTTCTTTGTAGTTTACCTATAGTCTTACGTAATAATGTTACATAATACAAATAAATAGGAATTTCTTGCTGCCACAGCAATATATAGTATTTATATTTGTGTTGTAAATATTAGTGAGTCATGCAAAACAGTTTCATGTCTTCTTTCCTTATTAGAATTATTGTTTACATTTACAATAAGCATGAAATTGTTCTCAAATTAGCATATGAATATTACTTTATTCGTATTTTTTGTAAACAAAAAAAGTAACAAGTGAAACATAAATTAGTTTTACGGTAATTATCTACATTTTCAGAATTCCGAGGAACCAGTGCGAAGTCTTAGACCTCGTTCACGCAAACGTACTCACTCTGACGACAGCAGTTCCACAGAGAACAGTACTACACAAACAACTAGAGTTAAAGAAAAGAAAACATCACCATGCAACGGAAAGAGTCAACGAGAGAAGAAAATTGTAGGATTAAAAAATTTAGGCAATACTTGTTTTATGAATGCAGTACTACAAAGTCTTAACAATATACAAGAATTTAGTTGCTACTTTAGTCAACTACCTTCGCTAGAAATGAAGACAAATGGACGAAAAGTGTATCACTCTCGAAGTTACACGAGGCAGGAGATGCATGATGTTGTTATGGCTGAGGAATTGAGAAAGGTAATATTAGTATAGCTATATATATATATATAAAAGGATAAACTGACTAAATGACATATCAACGCACAGCCGAAACTACTGGGACTAGGAGTACGAAATTTTGCACAAAGCATCCTTTTACGATGTAAGCAAGCAATAAGAAGAGGATTTTATATTCAAATGTTTTTATTTCAAATTGGCCCACATGGGCATTTATAAAACTTTAGAAGATACTGCACGGTTCCAAATTGGTTGTTTCCTATGGAAAAGAACCGGCAAGAACCTCCATGGTTACTGTTTTAAAAAAATGGTTGTTTTTACAATATTTCCATATTACAGTATTAGTAGATATTATGTAAGGACAATGTAGACCAGTCAATATTGTACTCAAAAGTACATTAAAAATAATCATAATTAAAAATGAGTCGTAATAGGAAGTAATCTAGAATTCGCGGTGTCTACAGTGCTCTCACATTAGTGTTGCAACAGAACTATGCTTCCGTTTCTGCAGAAGTTCTGTAAACTTTTTCACTTCCGTTTCCGCTTCTGCTTCCGCAAAATTTATAACAGAACTCTAAATGGAAGAATACAGCAAGGAGCACGGGGGAGGGGGTGAGTGGACGACTGAACACATCGGAAGAGGCGCGGGGGGGGGGGGGGCGGGTTCGGTACACAAACGTGTCGCAACGAGTTTCTATATTATTCTTTTTTGTTCATTCTGCGCATCACCGCGCCTCGTGACGTGATTACGACGTAAACCTGTTGTTTAAAAAAAATAAAATTGTGCTTTTTCTTCATAGTATTAACACTACCGCTTCCGTTTCCGCTTCCGCATCCGCAAAGATTTACTTTTGACATCTGTTTCCGTTTCCGCTTCCGTTAAGACACTTTCGTTGCATCACTATCTCACATTCACATTATAAAAAAGAGGCTATATAAAAAAAAAGCAAGAAAAATAAATAATTAAATACATAATATATTGTTTATTTAAAAAAATTAACAGCAGACATCATAATAAACAATCTATCTAATCAATTCAGCTCTTAACCATTTAGGCAATCATATAGATGTATCACAGAACAAAGTCCACATAAATACTGGCAATAATTACCATTATTGTTTAGTGGAATATTACGTCTTAAGTATTCAATGTAGTAAAAGAAATAGCTAAATATGCTTACGTATGTTATGACGAGTGTACGCCACAAAATAAAATGACTAACTAATAATTGAGTGTGCATGCGTGACGAGTTGACGTCGCATTGCCGATTACTTTATTCTGTGTCGAAATAATCGCAGTGGACATAAAACTTCAAATTAATGAAATTTTAAAATTATCTGTCTTTTGTTATGGTGTCTTTATGATACACGAGAAGTTTGTTCGTAATTTTTTTTTTTAAAGCTACGATGAGGTAACGGAAGGTAATTTATCATCTTCCTGCCCTTGTCCCGTACCTATTATTTGGGGTCGGCACAACACGTTTTTTTCTTCCATTCTGCCCTGACACTTGTCATGCTATCACTAACTTCCTTTTCTAACGAAAACGGAAACGGAATCTAGGTAACGGAAGGTAATTCTTGTATTTTTAAAAGGAACATTTACAACACATTCACAATCGGTCAAAATTTCTGTTTAATTTCTCTACATTTAGCATATAAATTGACAGTTATACTGCCGCCGTTATTAAAAAGGGCACAAGTAATTTTTTTTCAAAATTGAGTTAACCTTTCGAATACCGTAATTAGAGACACAATAGAAATACAATGAAAGTGCGAACGCGTTCGCTTGGGGTTGAATGAATTAAATACATATTCGGAATCTGAATTTTTTTTATATTATCTAAACAATTCGTCTCAATTTCAGGTGTTAATAAACTTAAACAGCGGGTGTGGCTCTAAGGGTGCGATCTCCCCGGAATGCTTGTTCCTGGTCATCTGGAAGGTGGTGCCGAGATTTAGGGGCTACCAGCAGCAGGATGCTCACGAGTTCCTGCGTTACATGCTTGACAGGTGAGAGTTGGTACAACTTACTCCATATTTACTTTTTCCATTATTAAAGGGCTGTAACCAATGCGAGTATATCGCGAAAACAAAACCCCATAATCCACTAATTCAATGTGTAATGTATAAAAAACTTTTTACAAAAAAAAATATAACCGACTTCAATGTAAAAAAACACTGAAACGTGCAAAATAACTTTAATTTCGGAAGTCGGTGTTTCTATAATAGTTTTGTCTCTTCGTTATTTAACACCGACTTCCGAAATTAAAGTTATTTTGCACTTTTCAGTGTTTTTTTACATTGAAGTCGGTTATATTTTTTTTTGTAAAAAGTTTTTTATTTTTCACTTTTTAGTTATGGTACCAACACTAAAAAGTACCCCTCAGTCATACTTAAATACCTTATAGCCAGAGTGCATGTTATGACAATTCTAATAATACCAAACACGGTTAGATTAAATTAATTTATTACAGAGTTCCGGTGCCTAATTTCAGGCTTCATCATCAGATCAGTTCGATATATTACCCCTCTTCTTTCAGTCAGTCATCGACTACACGTATAAACAAAGCAATTTTACTTGTTACGACAGTTCTGCTGTGATCCCATGAGGAGTTCTGTTCCATATCTACGAAGTTCATTATCAGATCATAACAATGTTTCTATGGGACCAACTTGGAAGCATAACCTTTCAATCAAAAAAAAAAATTTCAAAATCGGTCCACAATTGACCGAGAAATCGGTGAACATACATAAAAAAAAAAAATAAAAAACATACATTCAACCGAACATATAACCTCCTCCTTTTTGAAGTCGGTTAAAAAGGAAAATCTTTATCTTGGTGATTATTTTTTCTTTGCAACAGAAAATATTATACATACATTAGAATGCGGAAAAGTAAGGATAAAGGAAAAAAAACAGTGGGTTCCAAATATCTGGACAGACTGATGGCATGTTAACAATAATATATGAGACAAGAGTGTTCAAAACAGTATCATTGAACACCATTTCCCTGGTTCAAGAATCCGTAAAGCTGCACATAGTGTGTAACATACTAACTTCAGTGTAGGAGTTTTATTTACATAGCTAAGCTGCATTGTAACACTAGGTGACGTCCCGTCTTAAGTCTAAAGAAGGAAGGGTTGTCTGCGTCGATAGGTTACAATGATGATACTGTATCTCCCTGCAGACTGCACACGGAGCTGCAACAGTTGCTGCCGGCGGCGGAGCGCGCGGACGCCAGCTTCTTGCCTCGCGCGCCCTCCGCGTCTATCGTCACGGCCGTGTTCGGCGGCACGCTGCAAAGTGAAGTACTGACATTTTACTATCTTCATTAGACATGCTTGTAACATCACCATAACTTTTAATTTTTTTTTCATTGTATAAATAATGATACTAAATAACTGTCATAACAATTCCTATACTCTTTTTTCTTCTAGGTTCGTTGCTTAGCGTGTGGCACGGAGAGCAAGAAGTTCGATCCGTTCCTGGACCTGTCCCTCGAGCTGCCGGAGACCGGGCGACACGACGCTCCCGTGACCCTTGCTGATTGTCTGTCGAGCTTTGTCCAGGTACCTTTATTATACTTCTACGAATTATTTTTGAGGACATGCATATTAAAATCTTTAAAAGATTGAAATAATACTTTTTCTCGTTTTACTGAAGGCAAATATTTAGGTAGATTGCAAAATGATGTTCTAATAGTTTAAGAGTTTGTTCAAAGAAGTCATTGTTATTGCTATACACAGTCACAAACAAATATATCCAGATTTTACGCAATTTCGCGTAATTTTGTGAACAATATACAGATTACTGATGACGTTCAGATCTTAGCATGTAGTGAGTTATCTCTTTTCTAACATTCAAGTTTTCTTTGCAGGTGGAAGAATTAGCAGACACGGAACGTTACTTCTGCAGCAGTTGTAAGAGCAAACAGAAGTCAACTAAACAGTTCTGGATTCGCCGATTACCCAATGTACTGTGTCTACATCTCAAGAGATTCCGGTGGCATAACTATTTCAGGTAAACAGAATATCCAATATGTTTTTTCTTTTAACATCTAGGTGTTCAAAAATTAATATAAAGGTCAAATTTTCAAACTTCAGATAACTTGCAACTAAGAAATATTTTTTTTAAAGTTTGAATTATAACAATTAAAAAATTAAACAATCTACAATGCGTTCCAAATAAGAATAGGATCGAGTGACGTCACGTCATACTGTCAAATCGAAGAATTATTATGGTGAGCAAAACAAGAAAATTTTAAAATTTTATTTATTTATGAACTGTGAACGAAAATAGTTTAATCAGAATCCAGTTCTTCAATTTTGCTCATCTCTGAGTTCTTCAATTTTGCCCAATTTCTTGCGATTTGACAGTTTGACGTGACGTCACAACATGGCGTCATTCCTATTCTTATTTGGAACGCATTGTAAGGGCCAGTTTCACAATGACAGAGGAACCACTATTCACTCAATAAATTTAAAAATGGAACCTGGTGTTCGCACCATATCATAGACAATTATTGTTTTTTTTGTTTTTTAACGTTTTTATATTTTTTTATTAGAACAAAGGTGGACACGAGCATATCGTTTCCATTGCATTCGTTGGACATGTCGCGCTTCGTCCTGAGCAACGTGCCCGACACGCGGCGCTCCGGGCTCGGGAACAATCTGTACGACCTCGCCGCCGTCATCGTGCATCATGGCTCGGGGTGAGTACTGTACTACGAGCGTAGTGTTTTGGTTTCTTGGCCTCTCCTACAGGATATGAAATAACCTATGAAATAGTGTATGATGACGATACACTCGCTGAAGAATAATCGTCTCGTGGAGCTCACCCGGTGAAAGCAGGGCGGACTCGTTGCGACATACTTGTTCGTGAAGTTGATGGTACCTAACACTATTGACAATAGTTATTTCATTCTATACCTGTGTAATACTGGAGATATTGAATTTGGAGAATCAGTTTCTCCTCGGAAGCAACATGCAAACTAACAGCCCCCCCCTCCCCACAGCGCCGGGTCGGGCCACTACACGGCATTCGCGATCAACGACGCGCAGTGGTTCCACTTCAACGACCAGACGGTGCGCGCCACGGACGCGGCGGCCGTGGCGGCCTGCAAGCCCTACATCCTCTTCTACATCCGCCAGGAGATCGCGCTCTCGTGACGAGACTACCTCATCTCACACACACCACGGCTTAAAGGACGAAGTTGATAACTAATTACTACGGTATCCCAAAGCTACAGGCACATTGCTGTGTCGTGTCGCGTTGTGGCGCGGGATACACCAATCAAACGACTCTGCTCAAGCTTACGTCATATCACAACGTGTTTGTAGACAAACAACTGCGTCAGAAGGCGCCGTAACACAACGCAATAATGTGAACCTAGCTTTAGCTTCGATTTAGAATGTTAAAAAACATACGTAAGGGTCAGCTCATACCGAGACGCGACGTTGTTATGTACTACGCAGAAAGGGTCTTATTTCAGTGGGAAAATTCATACTCCGCCGCGATGTTTCGGCCGTGCTGCACCTTGAGTAATTCGAACATATCTCACGACTTCGCGATGCTCAGCGTGAACTGGCGTCTAGCAACGTCGGGCCGCGTCTCGGTGTGAGCTGTAAGCCTTCAAATGCATTCACGTAGAAGGCTGGAAGGATGTTGACACTATAGTCCATTCGCGTTACGAAAATAGTGACTGATGTGTCACTATTTTCAGTGCTTCTGTAAAGGCGTATTCGTACTGGGGTAAAAATTAAACCAGTAATATTAAAGCAAACTTCTTATTACACAGTATGTTCAAATATTAATACTAAGCAATTATTTTAAAATGTAAGCATAATCGCCACAATTTCCACTTTTATTTTTATAGTAGGTGAGGTATCCATTTTTAAAATTGACAAAAGGCTTACATCACTTGGTCAATGTGAACACGGCTTTTAAATTTGGTGTGGATCTAATTGGTCAAGGGGTGTGGCTAAGCTGAGTGACAACGATGAGACACTATATTTTTGACGCGAATGGACTATAGGTCTTAACGGTCACACAATACGTTTTAAAATCGTCTGCACCAAAACAACGACAATCGATGCGAGTCGCGAGTTTTCAACGTGAATGCACACTATAGATTGTCTAATGTAAAATTGCGCACCCCTTCCAATGCCTTTACACAAGCAATATTTATGACAGTTAGGGCTATATATCACCGGAACACCATGGCGGCGCGACCGGCCGCCGCTACCAACAAAATGTATACAGCTCTATAGAGAGTTACTCACCTGGTGTCCGTGTGGTTGCGCAACCAATTTGGCGACGCAACTAGCTCGGACGCTCGCACTTAAGGTCCATTTTGATACTGTCTCAGTGTGGTGTAAGGACTCTGGTGTCTGTATGGTCTCTAGTTTGGTAACTTACGAACACAACTGGTCGCGCCGCCATGGTGTCTCGGTGAAATATAGCCCTTACTGTCGTGTTGCCGTTATGAGAGTGACCGATGATACTGACAATTGAGTGTCGCAGTTTTAAACTAGATGATCTATACGTTAGTTTTTATTTGTCTGTCATGCGAGCTGAAACTGAATTAGGGTTCCACTCTTCGTATTATAATATCGTGACACGCGATTCTTTCGAAATCGCCAGTAACACTAGACTTGATAGTTCCGTCACATTAAAAACAAGTACGACGAACAGAAGGTTAGTTCTCAGTTTAAGATTGGAGGTGATAGTGCGACGAGATTTTGAACGTGTTTAAAAAAACTTTTTACAAACAAATACAACAAAACACAAGACAAAACCGACAACGACAACGACTTCAATACAAGAAAACACTGAAAAGTGCAAAATAACTTTAATTCAGAAAGTCGGTGTTCAATAATGAAAAAACAAAACTAGAAACACCGACTTTTTATTTCACACATTTTAGTTGTGGTATCCCTCAGCTAAATTTAAATAGTTTGCAATTTCTATAGTAAGGTAACTTAGAATAACCATTAAAAATGTGTGTATAAAAGTTGAAGAGTTCCCTCGATTTCTCCAGGATCCCATCATCACATCCTGACCTGATGACCATGGACCTGGATCTGGGAAATTCTTCTTTCGATTTCATCAGGTCATGGTGATCTGAGAGAGTAGACACTCTTTCAAACAGAAAAAGAATTTTCAAATTGGTCCAGGCGTCTTCCAGTAATCGGGGAACACATAAAAAATAAGATTCCGAGAAATTGAGAGTCCTTTTTTGAAGCTGAGTAATAAGGGAATTAGCTTTCTGGTCATAGTACTTATGTGCTTGCACAACGCGTTAGCAAACTCGAGCGACAGCAGAAGCCCTTACATTGCAACTCGCTGAATTTAAGGCAAATGCTCAAGGCTAACCTGTGAAATTAAAATTTTCGTACCTTTTTAACATAACTCTCTAACTAACCCCCGATTTCTGATTTAAGCATTTGAAGTTGAGTATTTCTCAAACTCTACTTTAGCCTGCAAACCTGTCAAAATTTGGCATTTAAGTACGGTTTGAGACATACTTAACTCAAAATACTCAATTCAGAAATTCGCCCGAGTGTTAAGGAGTGACCAGACGGTTACAAACTAACGTCCCAACCAAGGTGACCTTGCTAGTTTCAATCCGTGTAGACAGCAGTTGTAACCATGACCTTCAACGCCCTTGGTTGGGAGGCGCGTTTTGCCAACCACCGAACGTGTTGGCGCGTGGTTTACATCCATGTAGCCGCAACACAAACCAAACACATAAACCAAGGTCACCTTGGTTGAACGCTAGTTTGCAACCGTCTGGTCACCCCTTTACGATGAAGGTTTTAATGAGTATAGTTGTGTAAATACATACATACATGTCATTACCGCAAGTTAGTAGGTATATTTTTTTCCATACTGTCCCTAAGCTGCAAAATGCAAAAAACATTCGAAAATTTGAATTTCGCGGATTACCCTGGAGCAACTTTAGTGTTATCAAAACATTATTTCTCTTCTGAAGTCAAACTTAATCGACACGTAAAACATAGGCCTTATTGTAGCTGTAACTAGGTGAATAAATCAACAAAACCACGGAGGTTTATTTATTGTCTGTAAGATACTTATACCGAGTTCGGAGACAACAGTGTGATATTTTATCGCACTGGTTTTAAAGTTTAACATTTGAGCATTTTAAAATTAAATCATGTAATTATATATTTACCCTCGATTATTTAAATATTGATACTTATATAAATTTTACAATACACTTTAAAGTCCATATTACGGCGGCATTCCTGTGGGTATGATTGAGCAGGTCTCAGTGATTTTGTACGTTTACTATTACTTTCTTATAAATTAATTATAGGTATTTTTAAAGGGGGCGTGCCCCGCGTATAATGACTCTGACTGTCATCTGAAACGAAATAATCCCGCAATGTATGTGCTCGTTGCGAACTTTATCACTAACGCCAGTTTTTTCTAATGTATTTCATCAACTTCTTAAATATATAAATGTAAAATGGCGCATAATCGTCTCAATTACCCGAAGCACTATACTTTTGGCTCTAATAGTGTTTCACATTTTGCTAAACAGTTGCATCGATATATTTCATTAATAGAAGAACGTCTGTATGTTTCTTTGGTTCTAGATAAATAAATAGATTGGACTAATGTTTCGATGTAACTACGTATTATGTAGCACTATCCTTGCCTCATATAGTTGATAAAAATATTACGTTATAGATATATTAATAAATACTCATACAAATTAAAAAGTTTATGCATTTGTTGATGAATTAATGTATTATACTGTGTAGATTCTGAATTTGACATGCAACATGTGTGATAGGCCGAATTTTTGAATAACAATACGTATTTTACGTAAAAGCGTGATAATGTGCCGACCATACGACGGAGACCGAAGTGAATGCCATAGTGACGATGCATTTCACATTATGATTAGTTTATGAAACTGGGATTTTTGTTTAGTTTAGTCTCTGTCTATTTACAGTTCCAGTTTATATGATACTGTACATTCCTTATTCCGCATCCGCTTGATTTTTGATTGATTGAATAGTAAAGTTGTCATTGATCAATATTGTAAAAAGTTTCCACGTCAAAGAATTTTACTTGCCTTTTATTAAAACTTATCAATCGACGAGTAAACCGAGCGGGAGTGGTAACACCCTAATGGTTTGTGAATTTTTTTATATTGACATGTTTTAATAGTGCGTGACGTTTTGAGTTTTAGTACGTTGTTGACGTTAAATATATGTGCTACGTACGTTACCAATAAGTATATAAACCCAGTATCATTTCCCAAACTAAACAGGAATTCATTAATGTTACAATCATCTTCAATTACAGAACGGAATTTTGTGCGCTATTAAAATGATGATTCTTTGTGTGTAAAACATTGTGATAGTATGATCTTCTGTGGTACGTACAGAAAAATGCTGAATTATTATTGTGTCGTGAACTATTTTGCAAAGTACCTTTAAATAGCAGGTTTATTTTATGTAAGTACTTCAATTACTGGAAGTTGATAGTGATTGAATTTAATAAATTCGCCAATTGAAAGCATTCGCGTTGTTTTATTTTAAATAGATTCTACTTAAAACAGTTAAAGGTTTTAAAGAAGCGCTTGTACCACGGCACGCGGTTTGTTGCGACATTGGGATTCGACACTTCTATTCTTAACGGAGGTTCTGCTACTTCTGCATAATCTCGCCACGAAGATGGAACCAGAAATGGCGCGTTATTTTTCAACCACGTTTGATCGGGGTCTTTTTTAGCTAACTCTAATTTGTCTGTTAAATAATCGTATGTAGCGGTTTCTACCTCTATATTTTGTTCGCGTTCCCAAACTACGGGATCCATCTCTATGGCACGCTCTTCAATAACGGTTAATTTTCCAATTACACGCATGTGTAGGTTTTCATTAAAATCCATGGTTTCATAGATGTGTGAGGGTCCGCTGAAGCATAGAACTTGCTGGGTTTGTCCAAATTGCTTATGGTCTCCTCTATCTAGCGCATCATTTTGTATGTCCAATGGGGGACGTTTTAGTAAATCAATTGAACATATTTTGTCAGTATTTGTTTTCAAGATAACATTAGCGCTGTTTGGCGTACCTACAGACCTCTTTTCTGGAGTTTTATCATTGACATTAACATGTACATCCACGTCTACATGTAATCTTAAATTCTTATCTTGCCCCGAGCAGTCTTCTGTATGCTGCTGTTTATTTTCTTCAATCGGGAGTGTCTCTAACTTCAGGAGGTCCCCCACCCATTTATCACTCTGTTGTTGCGAACTTCGTCTTTTTTCTCTAGGTGATAAAGCCATCCAATTAACGACGTTCGTAGACTTTTCAAGTTTACGACCTGATTGCGAAGTGTCTAATTTCTCCGTTTCAGTCATGACCCAACTATTTTTATGTTTTTGAAACCTAGCTGTAGGTGATTTATGCGATAGATTGGGTGAAGTTTGCTTGTTGGGTTCAGAAACTTCGCTGACTGTAGATAAAGTTGGACCTAATGTTAAATTAAGTCTTGGTATGTAAGTAGGAGGGATCGGTGAACCTAGTCGACGAATATTTGTATTGTTATCCTTAGCTTTCTCGTCATATCTCTCTGTAGAACTTGAAGTTGAACTAAAGGATATATCTCTTGTGACAGCGTCGGTTAATTCATAATCATCTGCTAGTAAATGCTTATTTTTAAACGAATAAATCCAAATTGTCCTTGTTTCTTTGTCTAATTCAGGGTCGTACGTTATAATTTCCTCTTCGTAAGAATGTTTACTTGCTTCCCAGTTATTAGGATCCATTGGTAAATCATCAGAATTCATTATTTCGATGTCTGCTTCTGACGAAGAACAGGAGTTAGTGAAATTTTTGTTAAGCATTGTGAAACAATTTACTTGATGATTTATTAATTGTCTGTCGTCAATATACTGGTTTTCAACGACATCGGAATAGAAATTATTGTTTAAGAAGTGATTGTTCGTGTTTGTTGCAGAGTTTGTAGTGCGAAATTGGTTTTCATGATTCAGTCGACGTCTTTCTCTTGCTTTCTTGTTTATTCTGTAACTATCTTCTAGCTGTTGAAGCTTCTCGTTGTTAGAGAAGCTCCAGGCATGGTTTAAACGACTATCGAGGCGTTCGTTTGCAGAAGGATCCAGTTCATCGGAAGTATTAAGTTCAATAATCTCTACAGGTGTGGCCTCATCTTGTAGCCATATTTGACCAACAAGAATTTCGGGGCTTACAGCATTTGAAAGGGGATGTTTGCGGTTCACATCTGAAAGTATAAGAAAAGCAACTTTTAGGTGGACAGTGTACATTTACTGTTCATCACCTAATCATTATTTCGTGCTATTAAACTATTAACGATAGTAGACAGGTACTGCGAGCAATAGATAGCTCAGACAGCAAACCCGAGTCGATGGCGCGGTTGTGTTCATGCAAAAAGGTGTCAGCAAAATGGGTGGGGACCAGTAAGCCAGAAGCCTGTTAGGGCTGAGGGAATTTGTGAAAGAGTTACCGTGGTCCTGGAACGCAAAGGGCAACCGAAGGAACGCAGGTGGTTTTTAGTTGGTAAAAGGTAGGTACAGGCCCTGCCACTTCACCCTGAGCGGGACAAGTAGGTATTTAAAAAAATCAATTCTTTGTGTTTCTAGGCAAGGAGTGTTTCAGGCGATATTGGACTTCTGGAGCTTGTGAGAAACGCAGAGTTAGATGTAAGTAATAACTTGTTGAATGCTTGTATGTATGCCTGTATTAGGAGGACCAATTTTTTAAGGTAGGTAATTATCCAATGACTTCTCGGTCTTGGGCGGAGCGAGAGGGCGTGTCAGACTTTCTGACTAAAACCACACAACATAGGTGTGGTTTTTTCTAGCGTTCTTCCTTCCTTCTTTACCTAGCGTTCTAGGACCACGGGTTTCCCTTTTGGAAGCAAACCCATGGACCCAGTAGGCTTCGGCCCTGCTGGACCCATACGGTTTTGCTGACATCTCGAGGCGCGCGTGGAACACTACGCGACGTCGACTACTCGGGCTTGGTCCAGACGGTTACTGGACGGTCGCACGGCGAGTAATCCATTGCTCGTCGTCCGCAACCCCACGCCCACGGTGGCTGGAATCGGGGTCGGGATCCCCGGCGGCTGGGGCGTGAGGATGTCCGCTCCCTCACGCGTGAGATCGCGTGTTGCCTTTCAGTGCCAGGAATAGGTATACAATAGGTAATAGTTCGTGTCCCCACAACCCGCCTCTCGAGTCGTTATTATACGTAGCTGTTGTTGACTTGTGTTTATGGCCAGTATCCGAGTATCGATTATAACACATATTTTTTTAAGATTTTCGATTATTGTAGGTACGACCCGGCTCTCGGGTTTTCGACACTGAATGTTAACACTGTCGTAAAACGAGATGGACCTCTGCCAATCTTATAACTAGTTTCTCTAGCCTGTAGGATATTCAGGTACAAATAGATAGGCCTCATCAAGTAAGCTGACTACTTATGTGAAAGTCAATGGTGATAATGACGCAAAAAACGGCTTACAATTCGAAGAGTTATTTGTGGAATCAACTTTGTTACACATCTGAATTCTTTTCATATTTCTTGACTAATTAATCATTAGTTTTACTACAAATAGATCAATATCAATAAAGCTTACTTTGACAATCGACTTACCTATTGTCAATTTTTATTTTTTCTTTTTACGATAGATTATTTTTTGGGCTAGAAAACCTTTCACGTATCAACAAAAGAGGTAAAAACTCGGTACTGTAATTACGGGAGACAATTGTTACTATGAAATAGCATATTAAAAAAAAATAAACTGACAAAGAATTAGGTCACATTATTTTCTAGACGATCGGATCAAGGCACACCTAAAAAGAAAGAAAGAAAGAAAAACGGTCAGATCAGTGGCGTAACTATAGGGTGGTAAGGTTGGCAAAATGCCACGGGCCCCTGGCCCAGTGAGGCCCCGGTCCGAGAGGCCTTGAGCTCAGAAAAAGTAAATATACAAATAAATTATTAAGATTTATTAAACGCATTCATAAGAAAAGGATCAATTTCCCGTGGTACTTTGCCAGCTTTACCACCTCATAGATAAGCCACTGGGAAACTCACCGTCAGAGACGATATATAAAAGTTCTGGTGAATTAGAAAACTTGTTGATTTATTAATATAAATTATAATTTTATGTCTATCGGTACTTCAATGATTTATCCAAATTAAATTACAAAGTTGAGTGAGCAGTGGTGGCCGAGTGGTAAAGGCCCCGACTTACGAGTTATAGGTCGCGGGTTCAAACCCAGCCAGGCGCATTACTTTGTGTAATTTATTTCATCACCACTGCTCTCAAAACGGTGAAGGAAAACATCGTGAGGAAACCGGCATGTCCTAGAACCAAAAATTCGAAGACATGTGACATTCACCAACCCGCACTGGGCCCGCGTGGTGGATTACGGCCCTTTCCCTCTCCTAGAGAGGAGGCCTGAGTCCCAGCAGTGGGAACATTAAAAAGGCTGATAATGCTAATGCATGCTAATGCTAAATTACAAAGTTTACTATACAATGATTTTGCCACGGGTTCCAGATGGTTTAGTTACGCCACTGGGTCAGATCAAGCAGGTGTTGCTTACATGCTTAATGCTTACTTACATCTTTAATTGGGATGTCAATGTTAAATTAATTGGGAACAGGAAAATGATTGGCCGCTTGATTGTGTTGAGTAAGAGAAATTACATTAAATGTAAAAGAAGTCTCTGTAATGTCTCGTGTCTACGAGCCTTACGAATACAGTTAATTTTCAGTGTACCGGAGCCAGTTTTTGATACAACTAGCCAACAACAACCCAGTTTACTTAACGGTAGGTAATGTACCTTGATACTCAATAGAGAATATTCCTAGATACGAATAGAATATTGCTAGATACGAATAGAATATTCCTAGATACGAATAAAATATTGCTAGATACGAATAGAATATTCCTAGATACGAATCACACAACTCCAGACTCTGCTTTGCTATTGAGAAAAAAATACGAAGCAATCGAGTTAGGAAGAAGTGGGTAAAATTAATTCATCAAGCTTTGCAAGGTCAACACTGGACTAGGTTCGTACCTACTTACACATAAAAGCTTTCAAAACTCTTGATTTTTAGGGTTCCGTACCTCCAAAGGAAAAAACGGAACCCTTATAGAATCACTTTGTTGTTCGTATGTCTGTCTGTCGGTCTGGCGGTCTGTCTGTCTGTCAGGACTCTATCTCGGGAACGCATGGAGGTATCAAGTCAAAATTTAAATCATATACTCAGGTCTGCGGACCCTTGAAGCTGTGAAAAAATCAAACTTCTGTGTTAACGAAAAAAAAAAGGTACGGCCGTTTATGTTCCAAAAAAGGTATATTTCGACACTCAAGGGCATCAAAATTCATAGGGTACTTCTCGTTGTCCTAGAATCCTGAAATTTGGCATGAAGCAACTAAGCAAGTTCTCATAGCATAAGTACTTATAGGAAAAAATCTGAAAACTAAATTTACAGTTACGTCACAAATAAAAACTTTTGCGTTTCGTAAAAATCTTTGAGACTCGATTCGGAAATTGTAGTGTTTTCATAAGTAAGTTTGTACGGAACCCTCAGTGCGCGAGTCCGACTCGCACTTGCCCATTTTTTTTATTATGGTTAGGCTCGCGTTTGACCACTACCTACCTATCTTACCTGATGGCAAGCGATGATGTGGCAGACGTTGGAGCACGCTTGCCTAGAAGTAACCTATTCACTCTAGACTTAAGACGCCTAGGTTGTAGCTATCAGGAAATACGGATATTCCGGCAAGGAATTCCACACTTTAGTTGTACGCACAATGAATGTATTCCCAAAGCGTTTTGATAAATAATATCAAAAAGTAGGCAACATTGTAGCATAGTGCAAAAATCCAGGAAAGCAATTTAGTCGAAGCTAAAAGCCCTGTCTTACATGCGGCAGCGGCGGGTAGTGCCACTGTTGGCGAAACAAAGTGTAAATGGATTGATTGCGCCAATTCCCGGCTACAAAGGGAGACGAAATTGCATTAAAAGCTCCGTGGCGCGGGCCATTTGCCAAAGCACTTACTCCATTAGGAGCGTCCAAATAACGTTACCTTAGTGCGGTGTTAGGAAATGTAGGCGGCGAAGGGAAGAAACTTACACTAAACTTTACATAGCCGATGTCATTTTTTAAAGAGGTACCTACTCGTTTATATTAGATACACGTATCTACAATGCGTTCCAAATAAGAATAGGATCGATTGCCATGTTGTGACGTCAAGTCATACTGTCAAATCGCAAGAAATTGGGCAAAATTGAAGAACTCAGAGATGAGCAAAATTGAAGATTCTGATTAATCTGTTTTCGTTAGTTCGTAATTTGAATTAAAGTTTTAATTTTTTTTTGTTTCACCATAATAATTCTTCGATTTGACAGTATAACGTGACGTCACAACATGGCAATCGATCCTATTCCTAATTGTAACGCATTGTACGTTTGTACCGCATCGACAATTTTTTGTACATTTTATTTAACGATCTATGTAGATACTTTAATTGATTTCCAACTTAGGAATCTACGTATAAACATACTTATAATCAGATGTTTTGGGAGAAAGAATAAGTTTCTTCATTTTACAATAAATAATCAAATAATAATTCAACTTAATTTACATATATGGGTCCGAAAGGGAACCCTGGTGTTCTGGGACGCAATACAAAGAAGGAACATAGGAATGGGTTTAAGTCAGTAAAAGTCTGAGACGCCCTTCCACTCCACCCTAGAGCAAGAGAAGTCATGGGATGATATCCTACCTCAAAAAAAAAACTTAATTTACTTACAACACAATTCAGTAAAAAATAAGAAGTTTAACTGAAGAGCATGCATCCCTGACAGCTTGTAATGTCAAATGTTGGCCGCGTCACGCGGGTGCGAGTAACGCGCGAGTTTCCCGCTCGTACGCGCGAGTGCGACAAAGGTTAATTAATTACATTACTGCGCTTGAGTGGCCGGGCACTCATTGCACGGCGCTAATTCGCAAATTAGCCGACAAAGCGGGCCTTTATTCGCTCCATTATGGCCCTGACGTGTTTCATCTCTATATTTCACTTAATTTCTAGTTGATTTGGATTATTATTGAGTGGATATTGCTAATGATTTTACGCGCCTAATTTGCGTCTGGTGATTTATTTTGCATATAGGTATGTAAAACTATACAACTAAGTATAGCATAGCATAGCATAGCATAGTCGGCCTTATAATGTTCCCACTGTTGGGACTCAGGCCTCCTCTCTAGGAGAGGGAATGGGCCGTAATCCACCACGCGGGCCCAGTGCGGGTTGGTGGATGTCACATGTCTTCGAATTTTTGGTTCTAGGACATGCCGGTTTCCTCACGATGTTTTCCTTCACCGTTTTTAGAGCAGTGGTGATGTAATAAATTACACAAAGTAATGACCGTATGTAAGACCTACAACTCGTAAGTCGGGGCCGTTACTACTCGGCTACCACTTACAAGTATACTTACTTCTAATATTTCAGGGGGTAAAATTAAATACCTACCTATTCTTTTATGAATTCTTTACCTCCTAAAAGTCACCCTGTCAATCTTACTAGCCTTGTCTGTGTTGGGGTTGGTTTCCAGTGTTATTGGATCCAGTTGATTCATCGTCATCATCATAATCATTTCAGCTGAAAGATGTCCACTGTTGGACATAGGCCTCCCCCAATTGTCGCCATAATAACCGGTCCTGTGCGTCTCGCATCCATCGGATTCCCGCGACCCTCACCAGGTCATCAGTCCACGTACCTTGTGGGAGGCCTTCCAACGCTGCGTCTTCCGTTACGTGGTCGCCAATCCAGAACCTTTCGTCCCCATCGACCATCTGTTCTGCGAGCAATGTGTCCTGCCCACTGCCACTTAAGTTTGGCGATTCTTTGGGCTATATCGATAACCTTGGTTCTCCTGCGGATATCTTCATTTCTGATGTGATCACACAAGGAAACTCCGAGCATAGCCCCTTCCACTGCCCTTTGGGTGACTTTAAGTCTTCTGATGAGGCCCATTGTAAGCGACCACGTTTCGGAGCCATATGTCATCACTGGCAACACACACTGGTCATAGACTTTCGTCTTGAGACACTGTGGTATATTGGACGAAAAGATACCGTGCAGCTTCCTGACGCTGCCCAGCAGAGTCGGATTCGACGATTGACCTCTTTCTCGAAGTTAGACTTACCCAACTGGACCGTCCGTCCCAGTAAACGTAGTCGTGCAGTTGATTAATTGTAGATACTATCTTACATGGAAAAACCTGACTTTATGTACTCCACAACTTAGTAGGAAACTGGAAAACACGATTCTCCCTGTCAATACTGGTTGTCTTATTTTCTGTCTCCCTCTAATGACTGTCAAAGATGTTTAGCTGACACCCTTCCCCACTAGGGATGTGACATACTACATAAAAAATCGATTATTCAATAATCGATTGATCCGTAGGTAATGAGTTCAGGAATAAATGCTTAGGTAAGCGTTTGGACAATATTCGGCTCCTGGTCTTAGTTAATAATCGTGCCAGCTTTCGAGAACTATCTCTCTGCTGGACCCATAGAAGCCGGCGACAACACACTACACGCTAACAAAACTTAATGTCGCGGGGTGGCAGATGAAAAATCGGTTATGATTGATTTATGATCATGAAAAAAAAAAAAACGATTAATAATCGATTATGTTTTAGACGAGTGGGGAATCCCCATTTGTCTATCGTCAACCTGAGCATGGTTTAAAAGCTTGCCGGTTCATCCAACGCAATCTATCTATACATAATTATAATAAATCTGTAGAAGTTTTAAGTTTGCGCGCATCACATAAAATGCACGAAATCGATGTAGATAACTTTTATACAATAAAATTGTGTGTAACTTGATATATTAATTAGGCTTTGTTTCATCGCAATCGGTTGACTATATCGAAAGATATACTACATTCATTGGCTGTTAGGCGGTACGAATTTCGCTGGGTCAGTTAGTGTTAAATAAAAAGGCAATGCGAAAACAGAGATATAATACCTGAAAGCTCTGCTGGCACTCGGTAATACTGTCATTCACTCGAATATTTCACAAAACTTGTTCCAGGAAATAAGTGTTTTTTTTTTAACTGTAAAAGTTTTTGGAAAAAGTTTCGTCATTACGTAGTACATTATGAAGGTTCAACGTTCAGGCAAAATAGCAGATTTTCAGAGGTCTTTACTGGATAAGTTTTACACAAATTTATAAATTGATTTCAATAGAAGCCTAGATAATATCCACAAGATATCTGTATTTCCTAAATATCTAATGAAAAATGTGTAATAACGTCATAATCGCGTAAGAGCAGTTGTATGAAAAACAGTGAAAAGTATGTCGGGTTAGATGCTCTCCGTATTGGGGGTTCTCGATATACTCACCCATCCACGGATCGACCTCGTCAAGCGTTCCTTTTCCCTAAGTATTAACTCGTGTGGCTATTATGAATTAACCACGAGCCTTCTAATTAAAAGCCACCCTGTAGGTATAAAAATATGTACAAATCAGGTACATAACTGCCACATGTTCTTTAAGAAATATAGATATTAATTAATTTAATTCCGCCATGTCCGTTCCATCATCGGACCACTAGACGTACGGCGTTGCGCCAACGGCAACGGTCCATGGTTGACATCTCTCCCATACGTACAAAGCGTTTTGGGAACATATTCATTATGCGTACAGCTATGGAGTGGAATTCCCTGCCGGAGTCTGTGTTTCCTGATGAACCGTGCTCCATCGTCGGCCACATCATCACTTCCCATCAGATGAGATGGTGGTCGAACGAGAGCCTATACAGAACAATAAAAAAAAACTGGGCAAGTGCGAATCAGTCTCGCGCCCTGAGGGTTCCGTATGTTTGTTTAAACTTATGTAAGTAAACAGTTCAATTCCCGAATAGCAAAAATTTTTTTGTTGTTGTGACGTAACAACAAATTTACAGTTTTCAGATTTATTCCCATATCTGTGCTATAAGACCTTGCTTTATGCCAAATTTCAGGATTCTGGGTCAACGGGAAGTACCCTATGAATTTTGATTCCCTCGAGTGTCAAAGTATACGTCGGCCGTATCTTTTTTCCAGTTAACTTAGAAATCTGATTTTGACAGACTTGAGTATATGGTTTTAATTTCAACTCGATACCTCCATGCGTTCCCGAGATAAAGGGTCTTGACAAACAGACAGACAGACGGACGGACAACAAAGTGATCCTATAAGGGTTCTGTTTTTTCCTTTTGAGGTACGGAACCCTAAAAAGATACTAGATCCTATAATGCCAACATCACACATTACTCCCCGCACATCTAGATTACGTCGTATGCTGACCAGCCTGCTGAGTACATCCTTATGTGCGACCGGGACGCCAACAGTGACGGATTAAGACTACTTGATGCCCTAAGCAATCTACGCCTGTGGGCCCCCCTATCCGTATGTCAACTAGAATCGGTCTTTAAACCTTTACCGCCTAAAACCATTACTTTTTTTGTAAACTAAGGTGATGAGATGTAACTTCCCTTTGAAGTGGAGTAGGTGCGACAACAATAAAAACCAAAGCATAATTTATTTATTAGGGGTTAAAGTATGAAATTACCGATTTGTACTGAAAAATTGAAATTTGTTTTTTTTTCATTTTTTTTTCATTTTCATCAATCAAAATAATTACCATTATTATCTATACATTGCTGTCATCTAATAGGAAGGTCATTTATACTTTTGCGATAGAATTTTGGTGATCTAGATTCGACAAACTGTGTGAAAGCATTTTGTACTGCCTCCAGAGAAGAAAACTTTTTATCAAGCAAGGTCTGGCGAATACGGAGGGCGACGAATGCTTTCTACTTGCAGTTTCTGTAGAGTTAAAATGGTTTCTCGTGCTGTATGAAGTCTCGCGTTATCATGGAGCAATAATGGTGAAAATTGATTCATGAGTCGGGGCTGTTTCACTGCTAGTTTTGCTATCATTGTTCGGAGTTCGGCACAGTAGACATCTGCCGTTATTGCTTGACCAGATCGGAGAAAGCTATAGTGGACAACACCATGCTGAGACCACCAAACAGTTACCTTTACCTTTTTATTGGTAAGCTTTGCTTTAGGACACTGTTGCAGCGTTTGCCCTGGGTTCAGCCATTGCATTTTTCGCTTACGGTTATCGTAAAGAATCCACTTTTCATTACATGTCACAATTCGATCCAATATTCCTTCATTTCTGTATCGATTCAACAAAGCAACACCAAGTTTCAACACGCGTTTCTTTCTGCAGATCTGTCAAATCATGAGGCACCCATTTGTCATATTTTTTTATTGTTGGTAAGGTAACGTTAAACCATGCCGCTAATTCCTGGGTAGTTTGGCTCCGATCGGCTTTCACCATGTCTTTCAATTCATTGTTATTTACCTGTGTGGGCGGTCTTCCACGTAGTTCGTTCTTCAAATCAAAGTTTCCATCGCGAAAGCATTTAAACCACAATCGCACGGTGCGTTCATTAGGAGTCTCCTCTCCAAACGCAACATTGATATTGCGAGCTGTTTCTGCCGTGTTAGTTCCGCGTCGGAACTCGTATTCAAAAATCAATCGAATTTTCGAAGTATCCATCTTTCTTGTCTAAGCTGAATAAAAAACAACTGAAAGTCGATAACCGAATGTTGCACATTTTTTTAACCGACTACCAAAAAAGGAGGAGGTTATCAATTCGGTTGTATTTTTTTTATGTTTGTTACCTCAGAACTCCGTCGTTTATGGACCGATTGGCAAATTTTTTTTTCCTCTTAGAAGATATGCTTCCAGATTGGTCCCAAAATCCAGTTTTCATGATGAATCCACGAGGAATCGAGGGAACTCCTCAAATATTATAGGCAACCATATATAGATATTTTGGTATTTTCATAGAGGATTTAAGCATTTACAGTCGAAAAGTAATATTTAATAAAGTGCAACTGATGTAGAAGACCAGAAATGGCCAACGGAATTTCATACTCACATAGATATCACAATGAAGATAGTTAAGAGCGCCCCTGGCGCTCCTAATCCGAAACCTGTGCCTGACAAGGCAAAGAACAAGGTCGATGATAGTGATGGTTTCGTTATAGTGCAAAGGAGGAAGCATCGAACGCAAACCAACAAGAATCGCTGCGGCATAGCACCTGCAACTCCTAGCGTAGGACTGCGTGCTGCTCAGCCGAACACTCCCGTGTACATCTCCCGCCTGCATCACACCACAAGGGTGGAAGACATCGTGGAGTACGTGCGCCATAAGACGAAGTTCGCACTGAGGGTACAGCTTCTGGAGTCGCACCGTAACGTCAATTTCAAGGCGTTCGTGGTGCGAGTCCCGAACACTTTTCTGCCCCTCATGTTGAAGGAAGACTTTTGGCCGCAGGGCGTGGTGTTCCGTCGCTTCCGCGGACAAGTGCCACAGAACAGCACAAAGTGAACAAGTGCAGTGAAGTGTCACTAACATAGTCATAAGTCGTATTTATTAACAATAAATTGTATTTAATTTACTTTATATATATGTTAGTTTATAAGGTATTTATCTATGGGCCAAGATGCCTGAAAATAAATGATTTATTATTATTATTATTATTATTAAGCGACTATGTCAATACAAATTTTTTTATTTTTTTTTTTTTATTTTTTATTCTTGATAGGTTTGCGCTTGACCGCTAACTCACCTGATGGAAAGCGACGATGCGGTCGACGATGGAACGCGCTTACCTAGAAGTAACCTATTCACTCTTGACTTAAAGATTCCCGGGTTGTAGCCATCAGGAAAAACAGATTCCGGCAAGGAATTCCACTCCTTAGCTGTACGCACTATGAATGTGTTCGCAAAACGTTTTGTGCGTATAGGTGGGATGTCCACCATGTACCGGTGGCGCATTGCCGTACGCCTGGTGGTCCGATGATGGAACGGGCTAGGCGGAATTAGGTTATGCAATTCCGACGCACACTCCCCGAAATGCAACCGGTAGAAAACCGACAGGCTAGCAACTCTGCGTCGATGCTCAAGACTTTGAAGCCTCGACTCAACGAGTGCATCATTGCCAATGATCCTCTTGGCTCGCCTCTCAATTGCCTCAAGTGCATCAAGCTGGTATCGGGCAGATCCGTCCCAAAGATGAGAGCAGTACTCCATACACGATCGAACTTGCGCTTGATAAAGTTTGAGCAGCTGTTCCGGCGTAAAGTACTGTCTGACCTTCGCGAGGATTCCCAGCTTTTTTGCTGCCAGTTGAGCCTTTGCTTCGATGTATGGCCCAAAGTTGAGTGTTGACGTTAGCGTAACACCAAGGAGATCAAGATGGTCGGTTATTGGCACGGTTACGCCCCGGAAAGTTGGAGCAGGGCTGAATTGGCTCCTTTTAGCGGAAAATAGACACGCCTGGGTTTTAGCAGCATTGAACTTGACCAAATTGGCATCGCCCCATTCAGAGACTGCCTCCAAGGACAAGTTCAAGCGCTCGACCATAGCCTCTCGGAGAGACTGGATCTGTGACCCACTAGCCTGCGCGCTGGATATGTAACTCTCAGCAACAGTGCTGTCGTCTGCATACCCAAAGGTACCGGGCTTAAGCAGATCATTTATGTGCAGCAAGAACAATGTTGCCGAGAGCACTGACCCCTGAGGGACCCCGGCATTAATGGCCATTTGACCGGACGAGCAACCATCGATGACCACTCGGATGGACCGGTCACTCAGGAAATCTGCAATCCAAGCACACAAGCCAGCAGGTAATCCGAAAGAAGGAAGCTTACTAATAAGGCTTTCGTGCCAGACCCTATCGAAAGCCTTCGAGATATCGAGGGAGACGGCAAGAGCTTCCCCGTGTTTCTCGATGGCCTCACTCCAGATGTGGATGGCATACGCTAGAAGATCACCAGTTGACCGATTTCGGCGAAAGCCGTATTGTCGGTCACTTAGGATGTCATTAGCTTCTAGGTATGCCAGGAGCTTACTGTTGAGTACACGTTCCATTGTCTTACAGAGAATGGACGTTACTGAGATTGGCCTGTAGTTAGCTGGGTGAGCCCGACTACCCTTTTTGGGCACGGGCTGTACGTTAGCTTGCTTCCATGCAATCGGCACTTTTCCAGCCTCAAATGAAAGCCGAAATAGGCGTGTCAGGATCGGAGACAGTTCAGGCGCACACGTTCTTAGAACAATTGCCGGTATCCCGTCTGGACCGCTAGCCTTGTTCACGTCAAGGTTACGCAGCACCCTACGGACGTCCTTCTGATGGATGCGAATATCCGACATACTCGTCTCGCAACCATCAGGATTAACAGGGGGCCGCGCGTCACCAGAATCTAGACGCGAAGATTCCGCGAAGAGAGAGGCAAACAAATTTGCTTTCTCCTCAGCGGTATGGGCCAGCGACCCGTCGGGTTTCAGCAGTGGCGGTAGTGAGGGACGGCAGAAGTTCGATTCAACCGACTTAGCCAGGGACCAAAACGCCTTACTACCAGCAGGGTATGATGCGAGTTTGTTCCCGATGCGGCTAATGTGGTCGAACCGAGACCTCCGCATCACCTTCTTGCAAGACTTGGCAGCTCTGTTGAAGGCTCTCTTCTTCTGACTCACGTCACTCGCCTTATGCATACGAGCGTCGGCCCATGCCCGGTATGCCGTGTGCTTAAGCGCGTTAGCGCGATCACACTGCGCACCAAACCAAGGGCGAGCATGGCCAGACATTGTTACGTCAGAGAATGGAATGTAATACTCCATCCCCCGCCGCAAAACATCTGTCACAGCATCTGCGCACGACGATGGATCATCCGAAGAAAAGCAAGTAGGCTGCCAAGGATAACATGCGAAGAAAGATCGCATGCCATCCCAATCTGCTGACCTATATCGCCAAACCCGCCTGGTGCCTCTATGGCAGGGATCAGGCGGAGAGTAGACTGATACAGATTTCACCAGACAGTGGTCGGAACTACCTAACGGTGATGATATCGACACTGAATAGCGGTCTGGATCTGTTGTCAGCAGAAGGTCCAAGCAGTTGGCCGTGTGCGAATCAACATCCGGCACCCTCGTAGCTCCCTGGACCAGCTGGGTGAGATTTAACGCTAGCGCAAGCTTTCGTATCTCTCGACCAGCATGGTCTGTGCACCGGTATGGGAAAAGCCACTCCTGATGGTGGGCATTAAAATCCCCCAGTAACACCAGTTGTGCGGAAGGGTACCTCTGCTGAGCCGCATCCGCCGCCTCACTAAGGTACTGTGTGAGCCTGGTCGTCTCCTGATCACCACTGTGCGAACGGTAGACACAAGCATAGATAATTTTATCCATGCCTGTGTCCACAAATAAATAAATGGTTCTGAATAGTTATGTTGAAAATGGTATCATCGAAGTGAACTGATGATGATGATGGAACCGGAAGGTAGGCACTGGAACTCCGTAATTAATCAATGTAACCTCGCCGTGTTTGGGCGTATTGGAATTGTCATGAGATTCACTTTGGCTATAAGGTACTATCGAACTGATCTGATGATGGAGCCGGAAGGTAGACACTGGAACTTCATAATAAAATAATGTAACCTAGCAGTGTTTGGGTTAATTGGAATTGTCATGAGAATTGTCACTCTGGTTATAAGTGTATCGCAACTAAAAAGTATGGGCAGTGATCTCTCGCGCCGGGCATTGGTACAGGCCATGGTCCGGAGTGAGGAGGAGTGGCAGGCGATCGCCTCCTTCTGCGAAGCAGTAATGCTTGCAAAGGAGGCGGCCGGTCGCCGCGGGGTAGGGGTGGTTTGTGATTGGCTGATCGCAATTCCGGTGCATTTGAATTGCCGAATGCACTAGCGGACAGCGAGTGGGCAAGCGGGAGCGGGGTTATGACTCTAGGTCGGACTCAACTCAACACCCGCAAATTAAAACCCGCAAATTTTCAAATTAGTCCTAGAAACTTTTTTTGATGTGGTTTTTGGTGACATGAGAGTGAGACGTAATGCCCTAAGGACGGATTTTTTTTGTGCTTCTTCTGGTGCCCCCCCAGACGTGATGCCCTAGGCAATTGCTTAATTTGATTAAGGGTTAATCCGTCACTGGACGCCAATAGTTGGTAGAAGGTCCTGAATGTCCGTAGCATGCGCTTGCGTTCCTCTCCTGCGCACTCTGGCGCCTCGCGTGCCGCCTCGGCTGACCTTCTCATAAATTTTACATTTCGTACCGTTGTCCGTGCTATACAAAATACATCATAGCTCGGAGTTTTACTATAATACCTACCCACCTTTTCGCCTAATGCTGTAATTGCTCCGTAAACCACCACTTGATAATCTTATATTCTGATGTCAAAATTACGCTCCAAATAGATTGCTTGTTTCCGCCTTTGTTTTAAAACAACAATGGAGTCTTGTGAATAAATTAAATAATATAACAGAGATAAAACAAGTTTGCCGCGGAAGCAAAAATGTTTGACAAACCGTCCATTAGCGGTCCCTGAGAAGTTAAATCCAATACAAGATGGCGGCCGTTCGTAACGTACAATTAGAATTTATTTTTGTCTATCAAAATATTTTTAATTGGTTTTAGAGTTGGAAAATACTGTAGTATATGATTATCGCGCTACAAAGCTGTATATTTGCTTAATGGAAGAGTGTTCGAGATAAAAGCTTGCGCTATCGAGGTCGGATCTGAGCGGTAATTAGAGGGGCCGGCCGCCTGCGCCGACGCCGACGACTCTTCCTTACATGCCACTTAAAACTACACCGCCTTCTAGTATACGACATTATCTTATTATGTACTGTACCACTAGAAATGTGGCAACATGACTGACCACTTTTACCTACTCACCTATCTATAAATGTACCTAGGTTATCTTTATGAATATAGTCCTATTATAAATAAGCTAATCTATTCCGAAAAGTTTCAGAAATGGTAATGCTTTAAAACGTTTTCAACCATAGTAAAGTACCTACTGAAACAGTCGTGTAATTATGCATTAGGCACCTAACTAACTACTGTAAGCGCGTAGGATTTATTCATATCAAATTAATATTTTAAAAAATACTTGCGCCGATCTATCAACCTGAAAGCCGTCTTATTCTCACCTGGCCATATTAGGTACCTACTTCTTTTAAAACTTGAATGTGTTTATGTCTTTTATTTATAATGTGCCAGTTTTAAACCCTTTAAAGAGTCAACAGACCACGAGCTCTTAACCCGATGCATTTTACGACCTAAACTGAATTGTTAAATAGATGGAGCTATTTGCTAGGTTGTAAAGCTCCAACCCTCTTTCTCACTCTTATTTTAACACGTTATGGTAAGGCCACTGTACTGATGAAAAAGGCTCTGCACTACCTATATAGGTAGGTATACTCATGATGAATTAGGTACCTAGTTGAGTACTCATGCTTCTATTTTAAAACCTACCGGAAGGGACCTGACGTATGTTTGTGTCACAAAGTTACGAAAACTAAGCACATTTTAACCTTACTTGCTGCAGTTTCAAAATTAATTTCAAAAGAAATATTATGTAAAATAAAGTGCTCTTTCTTCCCTAATCTAAGTACCTGATCTGTTGCTTTTAGTAAAATTACCCTATAAATATTCAGGAAGAAGGCGAAAAAACTTAATAATATAGTATCGGGCGACGTTAATTGCAAATTACATGTGCATTAATGTTGGGCACACGTGTGGCCAATGTTTTAACGGTCAAAGTTCGCTTGCACTCCACTTAAGTGTCACTTATCATAGGTATGAGGCAAGGAATCATGACTAGGGAGTTTTATAAGAATGTCAGTTTCTTTATTATGTTTTTGACCAAAATTAGTTCATTAAGAATGAACTAATTTTAATTATTTTGTTCCATCGAGTGCCTGAAATGACATGAGCAGGAAACACTGTATTATGATCATTTTGTAACTTTTTTTAATGCAAATAATCAGTTATTTTCTTTATCGTAGGGATGCAATGGAAGCTTGAACATGTTTGTCAATCTTGTTAAAAAAAAAACATACATTTCTTTCAGACTTATAAAAACACACATTTCTTGAAGCTTTTATCGATTCTAAACAAGTCTAACAAAACACAACATTCGTGTGAGAAATTAAGTGAGTTTCTCGTTGTTTCTTATCGTTAAACTAGAAACAACATCGGTGTTGGATTGGTGAGCGATCGGTATCGCGCGGTGCGTGCGTTGACGCCGAGTGGCGTAAACAGCCAAACATTACGGGGCTCATGGGGTTGAAAACATTTTGCTGTCAGAGTGAACCAGTCGGTGTTACCTGCAATAATGTCACCGAAAAAGAATATTTTAAATGAGCTTCAAGTGAAGTATCATTCCATCTGAAGTTAGGGTTCGACAGTACACTTTATCTTTATTTTAATGGTGTTTTTTTTTAAAGAAAATCACTTTTTATTTAAGGTGTGTAATCAGAAAACCACACCTATGTTCTTTGCCTTAATACACTAAAACGGTAAAAGCGCATTGCAGTAAAAAAAAAATAGTCATTTTAGCTCGATAATAGAACTATAAGAAATAAATCAATGGGAATGATATGATAAGATAAATAAAACACCAATAAGAAATTCTGGTATTTGTTTTTACAGACAAACCGACAGATAGACATACATTTTGTAGCCGTAAGATACGCCGTGACATTTACTATAATATTCGTAGTAAATGTCACGGCATAGTTAAATCTTGTTGACATGTCGGTACAAAATACTAACCAAAACTACACAGGTGAAGATTTTCAGTAAAGCGTACAGACGTATGCTGTCCTTTCATAAAGTATCTTTTTACACAATGCATAAAACGATAGAATATCAAACGAAGAAAGTCCCAGCACCAAATGTTGGCTACCTCACAATATTTAGACGTAAATGGAAACAATGATTCGCCACTTTTGTGTACAAATGTTTTAGGAAACGTCGGCGGTTGTGAAGCCGTCTGTCGCCGACATCGTCTAATTGACACCTTGGCGCACTAAATTACCAAATGCCACTTAATTTCACACTTTCTACAGATAATAGAGCCAATATGGACGCCAAGTTTTAACGTGATTCTTACATTTGTGGTGAAAGGAAATTGGCCGCTGCTAGCACATAATTTCGTACGGAAATGTGTCAAAACACACGCTTGTGTTCTGAAAATTATGTAATGTTTTCGAAATTGGTATTATTTTGTCGAATGTAGTGCATTTATTTTATTATGTTTAAGTATTCAGTAAAGTTCTTTTCATTAAACAGTTACTTTGAGCAGTGGTGGCCGCGTAGAGCAGTGGTGACCGCGTGGTAACGGCCCCGACTTACGAGTTGTAGGTCGCTGGTCCAAACCCAGCCAGGCGCATTACTTTGTGTAATATATTTCATCACCACTGCTCTCAAAACGGTGAAGGAAAACATCGTGAGGAAACCGGCATGTCCTAGAACCAAAAATTCGAAGACATGTGACATTCACCAACCCGCACTGGGCCCGCGTAGTGGATTACGGCCCATTCCCTCTCCTAAAGAGAGGAGGCCTGAGTCCCAGCAGTGGGAACATTAAAAAAGGCTGATTATGCTTATGCTTATATTATGTTTAAGTATTCAGTAAAGTTCTTTTCATTAAACAGTTACTTTGATAGTTAGTTGCTATTAGTTTACCAGTTCCACGCGCACTTCTAACAGATTTTATTTTTAATTTTATTTTATTTTATTGATTAGGAACAACAAACAGCTACATTATGCGATATTAAAAACATGATAACATAATATCTTAAATAATAATGTAGCCCACAGCGCTGTTCACAGATTACCATAAAGAATAGATTTTAAAAAGCTAGGATAAAAGCTGCATGCATGACAGTTATATCACTTAATATAAAAAATATGTATATATATTTCACACCACTAATTCTCAACTAGTACGAATACTGTGCGAATACTCAAAGGGCCCACTAGAAAAGGTCTTGTTAATATTTAAGTAGAGTCTCAAGAAATAATATTCATAAACAGCAAAGTTATTAGGGGTACGGATAGAGCCCTATTTTTTTTTTTTTTCTGTTCCTATTAAAAACAGGGGCGCTTAAAAGTATATAAAGTATTATAATACTAAAAATATTGACGTTAGTGAATACTAACGTTAAAGTGCTCGAGTGTCTCATACAAAAGTCTTCGAAACTTTTGTATAACAGATGACAGCAAACCGTAGCGGCCCAGCAGGGCCAACGCCTACTAGGGCTATGGGGTAAAGTATGAAAGGGATACTCATGGACCTTGAACGCGAAAGGCAACTGAAGGAACATAGGTGTAGTTTTAGTCAGTTAAAATCTGACACACCTTCTCCCTGGAGCGAGAGAAGTTTTTAGATGTTTCCTACTTTAAAAAAAAGTTAGCCTTCATTGACCCTCTTTTATGAACGTCTTATTTAATGAATTCTTCTGCATTGAATGTCTTATTTTCTGTCTAGTTAATTTTCTTAACGAGATCAACAAATCTCGTAAAATGGACCCGATAAGTAACTTTGTTCTCTTATTTTATTACCTATCCTATAGCTAGCCAAATTGCAAAATAAAATGTGAGTAATCGAAATCTCTACTCTCAACCAAGCTGTAGACTGCAACTCTTTAGAATTACCAGGTAGGTAAAGATAACTACTTAAAAATCTACAAAAAATCGGAAGATGATGAATCACACAACGCAAAGTTAAAACACTTAAAACACACCTAATGGTGAGAACTTTTTTTTTTCTTTTTATGGAAACAAATCAATTACCTGTTTAACAAAAAAACATTTCACTTTGAAACAAAAAGGATCACTATAAGTTTTTGTTTAGTTTTTGTGTGGATGTGTGGAGTGTCAATTATTTCATCAGAGGATGCGCCTGCGCCGGCACAGCGCGGGTTAACACGTTAGCGTCGGGGCCAACACCTTGTTTTTGATGTGCTACGTTTGTGTATTGATACAATATTAATATTTTCGTTTGTAGACAAGTAATAGATTTCGTTTGTAAAATAATGAATAGAAAATCAATTGGTGATAGTTTCAAAACTATGCAGATATCGCAATGAGGCTAGCATACATCATAGAAATGGAGAAACGTATGAAATAATGGACAAACTGACAGATAACAGAAACTTATTTAATCGATTAGGTATGTTTTTTTTGTTATAATTTATAGGCTCGCGTTTGATCACTATATCTCCAGATGGTAAGCGATGATTCCTTGTTTTATTTCAGAGCCTCAGTTTTTGCTTAATTACTTTTTAAAAATTCCCTAAGTAAACAATCGTACCTTTGCCTTTGTGATGAGTGTTTTTTTTTATTATGGATTGACCACTGTCTCACCGATGGTAAGCGATGATGTGATCGACGATGGAGCGCGCTCGCCTGGAAGGAACCTATACACTATTAGCTTAAATACCCCTACGTTGTAGCTATCAAGAAACACAGACTTTAGTAGGGAATTCCACAAATTGCGTAGTTAATAGAAATGAGAGAGATAGATAGATATATTCTTTATTATACACCAATAATAAAATTACAATAGGAACTTAAAATTAATAGGGTGTCACAAAGGGCGGTCTTATCGCTAAAAGCGATTTTTTACAGACAACCTTTGCATGGATTTGTCAGAGAAGGAGAAAAAGAGAGAAGAGTATGCTATATACAAAACTAAGGCATCGAAAATGAGGTCATTCCATCACTATCGTTGACTCCTAACATCAAACAACCCAACTTCTACAAAAACAAACAGTGCACTCCAGTACAATTAGTTATTATGTCAGACATAGTGTGTGCTTCCGCACATTAGCCGGCGATGGACGAGGCTGCTCCTAAAACCGGCCGGCCGTGATTAGAGGCGAGCGCCGCTGATTACAGGGCCCCTAATGCACGCCGAACGCGAAGCGTTTTCACATCATGATCTGTACTAACGGCTATTCAATGTAGATATAGGTCAAAATCAGCCAGGCACATTACTTTGTGTAATTTATTTCATCACCACTGCTCTCAAAACGGTGAAGGAAAACATCGTGAGGAAAACGGCATGTCCTAGAACCAAAAATTCGAAGACATGTGACATCCACCAACCCGCACTGGGCCCGCGTGGTGGATTATGGCCCATTCCCTCTCCTAGAGGAGGCCTGAGTCCCAGCAGTGGAAACATTATAAGGCCGACGATGCTATGCTATGCTATAGGTCAAAATTGGGGCTTTGTATCAAATCACTCATAAAATAGAGGCAATATTTGAGCTTTAGTTCCTGCTTCGAGTATCCAGGGTGAATTGTATTTAGAATAAGTTAGTTTGCAAGTCCTTTTCACCCTTTATATATTGTCTTTGCTGTGCCCAACAAGGTCCACGATTGTTGAATGTTTCACCTACCACTTAAGCATATACATTGTGGAATGCAATATATAATTAAGTATTGAATTTGGTAAGAGAGCATGAAGTCCAAATCTAAAACTATGAAGAATAGCGAAAAATACTCGAAAAGAATTTTGATGGCAAAAGCAGGAAGTCTGCCAAGTACATAGTATCATACCATGACCGTGCTACGAACGCCTCAAGCACGGAAAGAAACACGACATGGACTACTATGCAAGTTAGATTGATTCTGAAAAAAAAAAAACTAATGGGTTCAATTCCTGGTTTCTACAATTTGATCCTTATTAGCGACACTGTCGAATAAAATAATACTGTATGTAATGTGCGTTTTCTTCCGAAGTCAACTGTTTGATTAATGGCTGAAAACATTGATGTCTAAAAAATTCAGAGATTCATTAATTTATTTTCGTTATTTCGTCATATTTTCTGAATAGGTTACCTATGCTTGGGATTCACCATGTACAGTATATAGCTATATGAGATATATATGTATATTTATAGCATACAACATTGGTACGAAAAGTAAGCCTACACAAACATTGACCTAGACGACCCCTTCGTTATGACGCGTAAGTAGATATGTAGGACTATGAATACCTTTCATATTCATTAAATAATCTAAATACGATAAAACACAACAATTATACTTATGGTACTTACACTGTACAGACCGAAAACACAGTCGTAGCGCAGGCGTAGGCCCAAGCTACGCGGTGCCTACGCGGCTACGAGATAAACTGTCCTTCAAAAGACTGTGCGCTACGAAGTCTTTTTAATATTTTAATTTATAGAATTTTTATTATTTGCAGAATGAAAACAATAGGTGTTTCTTAATTTGAAAATCATTAATAATAATTATTTTTAACGCCTCAAGTGCAAAATTTCTCTCTTATTTATGTAATAATAGGTCACATCTTTTTGACGGTAGAACTTATACTTATTACAAAATAATGCGAGTTTTCTTAGATTTCATACAAAAATGGTTATAAATACAGCGATATTACAGAAAATACAAAACACAAAGAAACCAATAAATATCTAATTTCGAAAAATGAATAACGTACCTTTAATATAAATTTTATTTGAACTTATAATTCCAAGTCAATCCAAAGATAAATAACACTTCTAAGCAACCCGTATTAAAAAACGGGAATTTCATATGTAAAGACCTATTATGTATATAGTTTGCTGTAAGAAAACCTAATTGTGGGTTAAGCTCGCCTGTGTACATTAGCTGTCCTACTTTTATTGTTTGATAAAATTGTGTGTACAATAAAGTATAAAATCTTTCAACAATAATAAAATAGGTTCTTTACAAATTAAGAAAAGGGTAACAGAGTCAATAGGGATACTTAATATTGCATCCTCTAATAATCGTGGAGGAAACAACGCTTGGCGTTAGTCGACAAAAAGCTTTGTTGGAAATAAAACGCCAGTGAGACTAATTGAAATGCTACATTACGTCAGCGCGCCCGTCGAATAGGGGCACTGTTCGACGCTTACAAATATAAAACAATCATTTGGACAGTTCAAAGAGCGGAGCCGTATAGCGCAATGTTAGTGTGTGGTGCAAGCGATAAGAGGAGAGAGAACGGAATTAAAAAAATTAAGACTTAATGACTTCAAGTATTTTTACGACATGATAGAGCTTAATTATCCCCTTTTCTAAGCGAAATTGTTCAGTGATTACGTATACAGTTCGTAGTTATATTTTCGAGCCATTTGGGGTTGAAACTCTCGGATCGTGGGGTCCGAGTGCTCACAAATTATTTAAAGAACTTTCAAAACGCCTTGTTGACACTTCGCATGACCCAAGGGCTGGCTTTTACTTCGGACAAAGGATAAGCATTGCCATTCAGCGTGGTAATGCCGCCAGTCTTTTGGGTACATTACCAGTCGACAGCTATGTGGAGGAGTTTTTAGACGCCGTACTTTAGATTGCTTTTTTTAGTACTTTATGGCTTTTATTTTGTAAGTTAGTTTTAATTACGTTATTATTAGATTTAAATGTATATAAAATGAATAAATTAAAATCTACATATTGAATGTCCGCAACATAAATCAATAAATTCCATAGTACTTATATCTCGATGATAAATTCATTCAAAAATATAATGTATTTTAGCTTATTGAATGGAATGTCTAGGCCATTTCCTGAAGCCAAGTGCAAATTGAACAATGAACTGTGAACTGCTCAGTGTGAACACCAACTTTTCCCTTTTTTGAGGTGATAAATTGTCAAATAACTCTTCCCGCTCTGGTTGAAGCGAGAGAGAGTGTCAGATTTGGGAGTGGCATTGTTATATGAGTATCTAAGTAAGGAAGTTCCACAGCTCTTTTTAAAGATGGAGAATTATTAAATAACTTCTCTAGCTCTGGGTGGAGCGAGAGAGAGATTTTTTTTATTGAGTAAAGCCCACCTGTGTTCCTTTAGTTGCCCTGTATATTCCAGGTCTGTGGTAACTCGAACAATCCCACAGCTTTGTTTTATGTACACCACCTGCATACATGTTACAGGTAAATCTTATCCCTTATTACAAATGCCCCTCTCGCAACTTACACCATCGCCTGGCTCGCGCCTCGTCATCTCGCGGCGCCTTTCAATTCACATCTCAAACGTTTGTATCCTCCCCCACAATGGGCAGGCCACAAAGCCAGCCACGTTTGCCGCCTCGTTATGTAAAATCGAACAAACAATGCCAGCGGTATCGCTTTCTGTAAGAACTCAATCAAATCAAATTAACAATACACAACGACCGGTCTATTAAGAACTATTCCTCAGACGTAATTGACGGGTGACAGGGGTCTTGAGCAATGGTTATTAGTGTGATTCGAGATGTATGTCTGTGGACACAAAGGTCCGCCAATCAACGCCATGCTGTCTGACTAGACAGATGTCTGACTGTTCGTAGACAATAACCATTATGTCTATTTTAAACGGTTTTCTTTGTTTAGTGACAAAGTAATCGTACAAATAAAATAACATAGATATGATTCATAACACTAGCACCATGAAGTCCGAGTAGTAATCGACGGGTTCGGGGTGTCAGCAAACAGCTCGTCGACTCTTCGCGTGGCTTTTCTTTGGCCAACAGATCAGGATTGCTATTCAACGTGATAATGCGGTCGGTTCTGTGTAACTTTCCCATTGAAAACGTAGAAAAAAAAATAGATTAGTTGTTTATAAGTATACCTATTTTAGTTCAGATTCGGTTGTGCAGGTAGACGGCTGCAAACACAACTTGGCAAAATGGGGTTTTATAGACCCGTTGGATACTCAATGTGAGTGCGGTGCTCGTGTTCAAAACATGAGCCACACATGAGAGTGCCCCAAGTGCCCATACACCTGTATTTTGGAGGATTTGATGAGTGCCACCGATGCTGCTATTAACGTAGCCACCTACTGGGCCCAAAAAGTTTGACGAGTTTACCATCGAATCGAAAAGAACAAGAAGAAGAAGTTCGAAATCATAACAATTTCATGCTTGTAAAGTTTTATATGAAGTTAGTTTGGGACTGCACTGATTGATGAGCAAATTGGAAGGAAGAAAGAAAGAAAAACATTTCTTTATGACTCCCACAGGACAAATAATAATAAAATAAAAAGTAACTACTTAATCTATAAATACTTAACTTAAAAAAAAATAGAAAAAAATAACATTATTGAAAGATTAAAATTAAAAGACCTGTGCGAGGCCAAAAAGGCTCATATCTTTGCATATGCTGCGATGGAACGTTCTTGAACGAGTTTTAGGTATAGTTTGTGAAGATTTTTCAGATGTTCAAGTTCTTCACCGTATTCCACAGTCCAATTTGTGAACACAGCCGCAAAAGCGATACGAAGCATAGTCAAGTTTCTCAACGTTCGCTTGGGTACATAATATTTACGATTGCACAACTATTATGTACCTCCGTAACCACATAGAAATATTTCTTATTCAAACAGCGCTTATTTAATTAAGTCTTTAGTGGCATCATAATATTTTCCAAACATGTTTTATTGTAAACACTTCTTGACCTGTCGAGGTAGAATACAAATTAAGGTGAAGTAGTTTGATTAGCTTCATTTATTTTTACTTGCTCTCTAGCTTTTGCCAGCCCCAACGGGAAGTATAACAGCCCCACAGAATAAAAACTGGTCAGAGAACATGGTTTATGTTGTGCTTCGCCTTCGATGCGTTGGCTAACAAAAATCTAAGCATCTAGACATTTAACATTTAATTCTACCAATCCCATTCCATCATCGAACTACGTAGACGTACGGCGTTGCGCCACCGGTACCTACATGGTGGACATCCCACCCATACGTAAAAAACGTTTTGAGAAGACATTCATTATGCGTACAGCTAAGGCGTGGAAATTCCTGCCGGAGTCTGTGTTCCCTGAAAGCTACCACCTAGGGGTCCTTTAAGTCAACAATTAATAGTTTACTTCTAGGCAGGCGTGCTACATCGTCGACCACATCACCGCGTATCATCAGGTGAGTTAGTGGTCAAACTCGAGTCTATCAACCGACTTTAACATTTCCTTATTTTCAGTTTTCAGCTTAAATTCAATGGTCGCGGTTTGAATGCCTCCCTAGTTTCATGTTTTTCTAGTCTATTCATTGAGTGTTAGGCCTGCCTAGCCAGCTGCCAGTTGAATGACCCACTTAACATGGCTGAGTGTTTTTCTTTTTTTGGTATGTATCTAGTATGTCGTCAGAATATTTAGCACACTGCAATACACCCAATAACGTCTACCAACATATACGTAAACATCACACCTACCTCCTTAGCTACGTTTATGCACGTTTAAAAACAAACCATGAAATGTATTCACCCCATTATAGGAACGAACACATTCGCGCGAGCGCGCGGTGTGGGCGGGGGACGGGGGTATGTAAAGCTTCGTAGACACTGTACATAACAAACATTACCACACAAACAGCGCCACCACTACCTCCCGCCTGCAGGAACACAGAAGCGCAACTTTGTTCTGAAATAAAGCTACGGTAGTGAAGTCTTTTGATGATGTTTAAAGGGATTGGAAGAAGGTCGGGTCGTCTTTAGTTGTTTTTCGAATCTGAATCAGATTTGTTTATGATTTAATGCACTGGCTGACTTCATACGTCATATTAAGTATGCAATACAGGTGACCTCTACCAGACCCTTTGGATAACATAAGGGAGATGTAATGTTTTATGAACTTTTTTGTGGTGGGAAATCATCTTAGATTTTTTGATACCAAGTTGCAATTTTTTCTGGTTTAGGAGACAAATTACGTGGTATGGTATAACTAATCTATTTAAAATATTTTGATTCATATTTTCACAAATACATATGTGTTACACTTGCATTCATTTGTCTACAATAACATAGTTTATTCGCTCGCCAATAGATGCATTGAGCTAGCAAATGGAACTGTAAGTCTCAAACTGTTTCATAACCATCCATCATACAGTTCCTCTTGACCAAAGCCAAAACTCGTAAGTTTCACAAACTCCTGCTACTTCTGCCATTGTCTTGCAGGTTACACGGACCGGCGAGGCACCCCGAGGCGTCGAGTGGCGCCGTATTACCATACCCTCCACTTTGAGCGCCGTCGGCTAACCTAATACGACGTATGCCAAACGTGGACCCTGTACGTGTTGGAAATTGCTCACAGAGCCAACCTGCATGGAAATAGGCGGTGGGTGGTGTTAATTAGCTGTAAACTTGTGTTTTTGTAAAGATTCCTGAGTTTTGGAATTGTCTGTTGAGGTTGTTGATTGTGGCGTACAAACTGTCTTGAAAGAAGTAGCATAAAGATTGGACTGATTGGTGACTACGTGGTTCGTGTGTGTCTAAGAATATCTTTGTTTAAAATTTTCGGTTGATTTCAGTACCAAGACTCATGTTAAT
The DNA here is from genome assembly GCA_905147345.3 of Mythimna impura. Taxonomy (NCBI): domain Eukaryota; kingdom Metazoa; phylum Arthropoda; class Insecta; order Lepidoptera; family Noctuidae; genus Mythimna; species Mythimna impura. The sequence continues at coordinate 7,450,095 of LR990356.1, read as the reverse complement.
AATAATAATAAAGTTTATAATAATAATAATAAAGTTTATTTGGAGCAACATAAGTTTACAGATTACAGGAAAAACGAAGATAGCGACAAAAGTAAAATACAACGCCCAATTTAAAACAAGTATACTCATAGACATTGTTCCAGATTATTTTTACAGAAGTGATTATTGAGATTATGTCATAAATTGGTACAAATTGTATTCGTTATATGGCAAACTTATGAGTAAGACACAAAGACCCTATCTATGTATATTGTGGTCGGCTTCTAGTGTAACTGGATGCGGCTCAATATTAGCGTTGTACATGAAACAACTGCCATCAGACCTCCTGACAACCCAGTTACTGTATAACACGATGTCCCTTGGTTAGACTAATTGCCAGACTTTTCTGTGTGATTTTCTGGCTTTAAGTAACCACGACGTTAGGGTTGAAAACTAATTGTTAGCTTCAAAGGTTTTTCTAAGCTACGGTTATATACATAAGTCCTAACGTTATTTCAGTTTGACATAAACCAGTCTTTGAGAACTTATGCTTCAAATGAGTAGTGTCTGATCGTGTTTCGTTCCATTTTGTGAAGAAATCGTACTTACCTCCAAACACCTACGATCGTGGGCAGTGGGGTCATGTTCGAGATCGAGGCTCTCAAGTAAGAGAATGTGAAAGCAAACAGCATGTGTCAAGGAGGCAACAAACACGTAAGTAGACGACGAATTGCTTGAGACTTTACCAGGAATGTTTCAATGAGATCAAATGCACGAATCGCTTGTAAGCTTTATGAAAAGCTGAAGAACTCATTCTGAAAGCTGAAGATATCTTTAGAAAATCTTATAAACTCACACCTTTTTGTCATTAGCAAACTAAGTTTCATGAAAATACGGTGTATGCGGTTTTTTTTGTAATAACTTTTTGAAGATCTTTGGTTAACTTTACATACCTAGCTAGGCTTCGATTCTCCTGGTTTCTATTCAAATTTAAAGCATTTATTATAATGAAACTATTTACAGGCACTTTAAAAAATGACAAACTCGATATAGGTACCTAACGAAAAAAATTGAAGCTATTTGCACGTTCCGAAGTGTAGGTCTCTGGTCGCTATAGAGAAGAAATGATTTGAAACTCTAAGGACACTCTTTTAAATCAATAAATAGTTACTAAATTATGGTTACATCGTATAAATGTTGAAATTATTACCTACCTTATTTAATTAAAAAACCTACCTTATTACCTTACCTATATTTAAGTATGTAAGGACGATGTAGAAAATTCTTTTTGGAGGTGAGAAATAAATCATATAACTTCTCTCGCTCTAGGTGGAACGAGAGAGACTGTCAGACTTTTTACTTACTAAACCACCTGTATTCTTACAGTTGCCCTTTGCGGTTCAGGGCCAAAGTAACTCTTAGGAATATTTCCGCAGACTATGTAGAAAAGCGTTCAATGCAGAAAAGTAGTATAGATGGAAACCGGAAATAAAAAATAAAAATATTTTTTAGTGTTATCTTGTCAGAGCTGCGTGATTGTTGAAAAAAGGGTGTAATATTGTAACAATGACACTGCATGAGCTCAGAGAAAAGCTAAAAAAGCCGCAAATTTTTATTTCAGTTTATTCTTGCGATATCAGTCAGTACCGACAACAAGGACGGACTCCCAAAGCCTCCATACTTAAAATGAAGCCAGTACTTGAGAGGCCAAGTAGTTTGCCGATGCGTATGACAAGCACACTGCTCAACATAGTAGCAATGTGAACGCAAACAGTGATGGAGGAGTCATGACGCCACTTGTTCACTTACAAATAACACTAATATTATAAAGGCGAAAGTTTGCGAGTGTGTGAGTGTGTATGTTTGTTACTTCTTCACGCTCGAACAGCTGAACGGATTCAGATGTTCATTGTCACACGGGTAGACCATGACCTGGAATAGCAAAAAGGACACTTTTTGTCCTGGGAGTATGTTCACTTTGTCAATTTCCTACGCGTGCGAAGCTGCCGCTGGCAGCAGGAAGTTAGGTACTTTAAAATTTCAATCATTAACATTAAAAAGTTGCAATTGATATCAGGTGCACCGACTTTTAGAAAACCTCATGGGTGCTCATGCTCATTTGATGGACTCGAAAAACTGGCGAAGTGTGAGAAGGGAAATGCACACTGATCGACCGACAAATAAATAAATGTCCTACTTACATACTGCGTACTTAATTACTTATTATGTTTGATAAAAATATAAAATGAAACCATTATATAAAAATTAAACTAGTTTTTACTATCAAGAAATATTATAATTTATACGTAACCTAAAAGGCGATTACTGATCTGTTTCTTGATGTCTATTCTCAGGGGTGCTCAGCACCCACTATTTATTTCTCATGGGTGCTCGAGCCCCCGAGCACCCACGGAGTCGGCGCCCCTGATTGATATTACTTTTATTTAAGCGCTTAACTAAAACGTTTTCTGGAAAACTTTAAAACATTTACTTTTGTTGGAAGTTTCAGAAAAATATTTTCTTAGAGTAATTTTAATTTCCCTTCTTTACTGTTTGTTGATTCATAATTTTTAAATTAGTAAGTATGAAAGTTTATAACAGCATTCTCTCTGACGTTTTCTTAAACATTTTTGCAATGGAGCTACCTTGTTTAAATATGATTTTGGTTTGTAACACTTTAGTAGTACGCACTGTACGCAGTTACATATTTTTTGACTTTACATAATCAAAGAATTTTTGTTAGACATTTATGTTACCCCTCTAAACCTGTTAGATAACCCAATAAAAATATGGAAATCAAAATGACTAATCTCAACTCTGATATTACACAATATCCTTCAATAAGTATAGGCGTGGGCTGTGAAAACAATAGGTAAGTACCAGATATCATATACGCGGCGTATGGCGGCATGTTTGCTGTCTCGAGATGTAACCAGAGACAGCTTCCCTCTGCAGCTCTGTTGTCTCTGCTCTCGCACTACCCACTCGACGCGCATAGAGAATAGAAAACATCACAGACAAATATCTTCGAAGTACGTGTAAATTATACTGAGAACACAGAAGAATATTTTCCGTGTTTAGCGCAAATATACATTCTGTTTTGCGTGTAAGTTATTCGCTTCGGTTTTAGCATATGAAGAGGATTTTGGCGTTGCGAAACTATGAGCCGCGTAATGAACTTGCATTATTGGCACAGCCTCACCAAGGCCGACCAACAGATAAAACAAGTAAAACACGTTTTGTCTTTTTTGATTTTACTCCTAAAAAAATTCGATCATAACAAAACGCTATTTTGTGTCCAGGTAATCTCTGTCTATTCCAGGTCGCCTGGAAGAGATCGCGGAATGCGATAAGGCCGCCAATTATAAATATGTTTTTGTTTACGTTTAATGATGCCATTGTGTTATTTATTATCTTGGTAAACAATAAAGTTAATATACCTAATAAATAAATAAAACGAATCATTTAATAAAAGAAGACATGCATATAATAACGCATACAGCATACCTAACAGTAATCCAATATAAGTGCACTAAACAAATACAATCGATACATTTGTCGTGCACAATACGTACTTGTGCGAGATCATTGAATATATTCAATCAATGTCCGCGTCGGAGTGCAAGCATGAAGCATCGACCGCTGAAGATGTTTGGCCGCGTCGTCTCCGCGCGTATTTATTTACACATGTTGCCCGATGTGTATCTAATGAGCCCGTCGCACTGTCCATAAATAAATGCTCTGTTATATCAACTACCAGTCTTTGTGCTGCCTGCGACCACAACTCGGTAATTACGATTGTGCCCCAACGCTCAAATATTTAACCAAAACTTTCGTCCATTAATGAGCTACCGATAATGTCCACGGTGAGTTTTTTGAACTATGTTTACGTAATATTCGAGTGGAAAACGTGTCTCACAAAGCAATTAAGAAAAAATCTTATACTAACAAAATAATGTGTTTGCCGTGTTTGCGTCCGTCGTATTTAGAAATCATGTTTGTTATTGCGCGTCGTGTGGATACGCTGGATTTACCTGGAATTTATGAGAATTCACCAACAATAACATTGCTGGGAAAGTAAACAAACCCCGGCCCATCTATATGTATGCTGGTATGCGGTACCTAGACAATGTCCCTGTGTAATTACAGCCAAATTAAATAAACTATTTATTTAAATATTTTGTAGGTTCAGAAACCGTGAATTTAAAATATGTTTTATTTAAATAAAGAGCTAAATTATTTGTTGTTTTTGATTGACAGTCAATTAAATATTATTAATATTATTGTCTCTTCAACACCCTAGGTTGACTGGTAGAGAATGCCTAAGTCCGCCTTTGTACTTTATGTTGCATGAAGATTAATAAAATAAAATAAATAAATAAAATTATAGGTCTGTGCATCCGATAAGTAAATAATTGCAAATCTTAAGGACATATTTAGTAGCGTTTATCGTTCATTTCGTAACATTGGTATGCGGAAAACACTTAGAATTAGGCATGAACCTAATAATAGTTATAATACCATCATATTGATGGATCACTTCTCACTAAAATAAAATTAATCTACACTGCATATTTATAAACACGAACATAAAATTTATTAGTCCAAAATCACATAGCAGGTCACACCTTACAAAACGATCGAATTATAAAGAGTCATCTGGACAAACTTTAGATGGGTCGCCTTTAAAAATAATCTGTTGAGAAGAGTTTACTCCCATTGTGATGGATCCCGTGTAAACACTCCAGGGCCATTCCCCGAAGGGCTTTGTACCATCTTCGTTTCAAAACTTCACGGTTTTGGTGACCGAAACGTGACACTACTTCAACAATAATAATATACGATATAGAATTTATTGTAATCAATTCAGGTGTTTTCTTTATTATGATGTAACTATAGCATCACGGAATCCACAGGGTTGGATATCTTAAATGCTATGCACACCATTTTTTTTTTTTATATATTATGGATAGGTTCGCGTTTGACCACTATCTCACCTAATGGTAAGCGATGATGTGACCGACGATGGAGCATGCTGGCCTAGAAGCAACCTATTCACTCTTGACTTAAAGACCCCTAGGTTATAGCTATCAGGAAACACAGACCCCGGCAAGGAATTCCACTCCTTAGCTGTACGTATAATGAATGTGTGCCTAAAACGCTTTGTGCGTAAGGTTGGGATAATGTAAATTCACGATCTACCATCGATAACAATAAACCATGGAGGTCGCCACCGATGTACGTATGGATGGGATGACCACCATGTACCGGTGGGCAACGCCGTACGTCTTGTGGTGCAAATCAACGTGCAGTTTTATCAAATTCAGGACTGGAATGATACCTATCGTATTACGAGTATCTAAGTAAGGAAGTTCCACAGTACTTTTTTGAGGTTCAATAATCAAAGAACTTCTCTAGCTCTAAGTGGTGCGAGAGAGTCAAACTAAAACCCAGCTCTGTTGCCCTTTGCGCTACAGAACCGTGGTAACTCTTTTGAACTACGTCATAGCCCAATTAAACAGCTCCGGGGTGAATATTTTGGTATATGACGAGAACCTACTTGTAAAGATATGGTAGATGTCTTAGGTATATAATCTAGGAATATTTTTTTTTTGAAAATACACAAACTCAAATAATCTGGTCAACATAAACAAAAATAGTGGCTAGTTTATAATAATACCTATAGAGCTAAAAATGTGTAGGAATGGGTATTTGACACTATTGTCAAAAGTCCTCTCCGACTCAATGTGTGCAAAAAAGTAAGTCAAGATCATTGGTCGTATTTATCGGTTTTTTGTACTATGCATGTAAGTGTTATCATAAAAATAAATCAGAAAAAAGTTGGAGATCATGCAAGTGTTCACAAAAAATGTCCTGTTTTTTCCTATAAATCAACATTCCTAAGATATCATCTTTTTTAATCATCGAAAATACTAAGTAATATGCACACGTGCTCCGTGTCTTTTATATATGTTACCGGTAATCTGTATAATTCAGGTATTCTATACATTGCCTAGGTATTTTATAAAATACCGGATTATACAGATTGCCGGACATATACATCATTAGACATTTAATATAATACTTAAATGATATTGCTATCCTAATAGGTAAAAACTACGAGCGTGTGGTTCTGAATGAGAACAAAAATTTATCTTTATTTTATATTTATCTTATTTTAAGTTACAATAACTGGCTGCAATACTACATTAGCAATGTTCAGAAGGTGTAAAATATCAGTAATTAAATTGGTTGAAAAAAAAATTGATTAAATTAGTTGAGAATGGCATGACCTACAACTTTCGTTTGATTTATTTTTTTGTTTACGAGAAAAATGCAAAATAATCGAAAATTAACATCATCGTACAAGTTGAATTGGTGAGTAGTTTTGACATTTATTTAGAACTAGCTGTCTCCTTCGGTTTTACTTGCATCTTCGGTTACTGCTCCGCTTCCGTGGGTCGTCTCGTCGCGTGATATCATATAGCTAATAATACCATTTGTCATGAATCTGGCTATCCCATACAGAGAGATTTTATCCAATCCGACTGGTTAGTCCGAGAGATTAGGTTGTTTAAATAGTGAAAAAAACTAAAAGCTCCTCCCGCTTCCGCTTTATTTTAGTAGATATAAAGTATAGATAGTGTAACAAAGACTTATAATAACAATAGGTATTAAGTTCTATGAGAATTATTATACTGTAATTTACTGCAACGTTACTAATAAGAAACACCCTCTGTATCTCCATCTTAAGTCCAGTATTTGGTATTCATAGTAACACAAACAGTCGTCGCGCTGTGCTGGGCGACCACTCGACAATGATCGCCGTATAAAAAGCTCATGTTTAACTTAATAACATCGGTGTCATAGAGACCTCTGTGGATATTTTAATCGTAAGGCTTTGTTAACGCCTCGGTGGTCTGTTGTTGTCGATAAACATTTTGATATTAAATAATTTTGGTCTGTATTTAAAATGATTTGATAGAATTTCGTTACAAAAGCAAAGGATTTCTAGATTTGTTGTAAATTTTCTTTTCATGCGGTACTAAGGATGCACTGAGATGTACTACTCTGCTGTCTTCAAGCTATAATGCCATTATCTGACAAAATCATATTTTGAGTTACATACATCAGGAAAATATAGATCTGGTTAAATTTAGTGGATATAAATGTGCATCCTCATACTGTCGCAGCACTAGAACAGGTGGCGGTGTATGTATATTTTTACAAGAACATATTGAAAGCATCCATAGAAACGACATCTCAGACATGTCTATTGAGTATGTTATAGAACTATGCGCCACGGAATTGCCAAAAGAAAATTTATTAATTGTAACTATGTACTGGAATAGAAGAGAGGAGGAAGTATTTTATCAGCAATTAAAACAAATTCTAAAATATATAAACAATAAATACCAAAAATTGAATATAATTATAGGGGGTGACTTCAATGTTAATGTTTTATCAGACAATTTAAAAACTACTCAATTTCTAAACGTAATGCAGGAATATAATTTTAATCAACATGTAAAAAGCCCTACACGTATTACATCAAACACTGCGACATGTCTAGATTTAATATTTACTAACTTTAACCACAAAGATATGTACGCAACTACAGAAGAATTGGGTTTTTCAGACCATCATAGCACAATTTTACATTTAAAAATACCCGAAAAATCAGAAAAAAAAATCTGGTACTCCATGAAAAGGCTTCATAATAATTCAAATATACTAAAATTCAAAGAAAAAATAAAAAATCTTAATTGGAACGATATTCTTACCACTGATAATGATATTAATATTAATTATAAAAAATTCAATGACATACTTATTTCTATTCTTAATAAATGTATACCATTACGCAAAATTAAATTAAAAACAAAACATAAAAAATACTGGCTCACTACTGGAATAAAAAAATCTTGCACAAATAAAAGACTATTAAAAACATTAACATTAAAAGCAAAAAATCCTACATTAACAAAATATTACAAAAAATACGAAAAAATATTGAAGAATACTGCACGGCTGCAAAAAAACTTCACTATAAAAATAAAATGATGCAATCTAACAATAAAGTTAAAACAATGTGGGGAATTATTAATGAACGTACAAATAAGATAACAAAAAGCGAAAAACGCAATATAACACTACAAATAAATAATAGTTTAATTTCCAAACCCAAAGATGTAGTAAACACATTCAATCGCTTCTTTGCTTCTATAGGTGGAGATAACACAACAAAACCTATCGGCAATAAACCAAAAGGACTACCGGTAAGTTCAGCTACACAAAATACATTGTATCTTAGCCCAGTAGATCCCTATGAGATAAATGGAATAATTAAAAATCTTAAAAATAAAAGAAGCCACGGAATTGACGAACTCCCACCTACCTTGTTAAGACAATGCGCCGACGAATTAACTTTACCTTTTTATTTACTCATCAACCAATCTTTTGAAGAAGGCGTATTTCCCGACTTGTTAAAAAAAGCACTTATAAAACCGATCCATAAAAAAAATTCAAAAACCGACCCAAACAACTACCGTCCAATTGCTTTGTTACCAACGGCCTCGAAAATATTTGAAAAAGCTATGTGCGACCGCGTCTATGCTTTTTGTGAAAAATATAATATATTCAACGACAGTCAAAATGGTTTTCGCAAAAACCGATCAACGACTTTGGCTGTTTACAAATATATGCAAGAAGCCCTTAACATAATTAATAACAAAAAATATGCTATAGGATTGCTATTAGATATGACGAAAGCATATGATAAAGTTCAGTTTGATATATTATTAAATAAACTATATAAAATTGGCATCCGCGGAAGAAGTCATGACTGGTTCACCTCGTACCTTAAGAACAGAGAGCAAGTCGTAGAAATTGAATATTACAATAGCAAAACCAGAGAAATTAAATTAATTCGATCTCAAAAAATACCCGTAAATGCATCAATACCACAAGGAACAGTGATAGGATGTCTACTGTTCCTTATTTACATCAACGATCTCCCTAACCACATAAATGAGCCATGCGTGTTGTTCGCCGACGATATTTCTATTTTAACACCATGTGACAATAATATAGATTTAAACCAAAAATTGACTTCCATACTTGACACTACAACACACTGGATGAACGAACACAACCTTGAAATCAACTTTACTAAGACAAAAATCATAACTTTCTACCCACGACAAAAAATACCCATAAATATCAATTTCAATTACAATGGACACAATTTGGAAGTTGTAAATAAATTCACCCTTTTAGGCCTAGACATAGATTCACACATAGATTGGAAATCCCACATTAAAAAAATAAGATCTAAATTATCTAAGTTTACATACGCCCTCAGAGAAATAAAAAAAACAACGGACCTTAAAACAGCATTAGTTACTTATTACTCATACGCATTTGCATGGCTCAAGTATGGAATTATGTTATGGGGAAATAGCACAGATGCGCCTACACTGTTCACTTTACAGAAAAAAATGATAAGAATATTAATGAATATAAAAGATACCGACTCCTGTAAACCTTACTTCAAAGAGCTAAAAATATTAACCGTACCATGTATTTATATACTGGAAATTTGCAAATTTGTTCGAAAATATCCACAATTTTATACCAAAAGAGAGGACATCCAAACTAAAATTGCACTTAGACATAAAAATAGGCTTAATATACCCACTTCACGATTGAAAATGCACTCTTCTAGTGCATTTGTTATGTCTATAAAAATATATAATAAGTTACCAGAATTCATCAAAAATGCAGAAAGTAATAATATGTTCATCAATAAACTAAAACAATTTCTAATAGACAAATGCTACTATACTGTAGAGGAATACTATAGCGATAAACATCAACTACAATAAAAACTATTAATTATATACTGTATCGTTGTAATAAATGAATTTACAAATGTGAAAAATAATGTGAGTACTAAGGTGAATAAAATATAAATTAAATTGATACATAATTAAATTAACATAAAAACATGATTTAATAATGATGACGATAAAAATAAATAAAAATACCTGACATATAATTTAGTTATACAAAGACATTACATAAATAAATAAATTTCAATAATAACATAATTAAATGACGACAAAAATAAATAAAATATCTGACATAATTTAATAATAATGAGGACAAAAATAATTGAAATATCTGACATAATTTAATAATAATGACGACAAAAATAAATTAAAATACCTGACATAATTTACCAATACACAGACATAATAAAAATATATATACATAATTAATTTAAATAAATACATAATTTAATAATGATAAAAATAAATAAAAACACCTGACATAATTTACTTACATTAAGACATTCTAATAATATACATACATAAATTTATTGCAATACTAACATAATTTAATAATAACAATGATAAAAAATAAATTAAAATATGTAACATAATTAACCACACAATAATTTACACATACATCTATTGAATCTACCTATACCTAATAATAATTAATTCCATGAATTGTTGCTTGGCCTTCATCCTCTCTCCTAACTTTGCTGTGCCCGACAGGGTCCATATTGATCTTAACAATGTTTTATACCATCTATGTACATATGGAATGCAATAAAGTATTGAGTATTGAGTATTGAGTATTGAGTATTGAGTATTGAGCGTAGAAATACAATAAAATCAAGGATTAAGGGCATGCAACTCGACATACATTTTCACTGTTTTTCATACAAACACTCTTACACGATTATGACGTTATTACACATTTTTCATTAGATATTTTGGAAACACAATATCTTGTGGATATTATCTAGGCTTCTATTTAAATCAATTTATAAATTTGTGTAAAACTAATACAGTAAAGACCTCTGAAAATCTGCTATTTTGCAGGAACTTTGACACTTCGTAATTTATATAAAATAGTATAGCAATAGAATCCTTGCAAATTTAATCAAGATTCTGAATGACGACAATATTTTTCAATAACTTTTAGGGGTTTAAAAAAAACACGTATTTCCAGGAACAAGTTTTAGTAAATCACGGAATTACCGAATGCTAACAGAGTTTTCAGGTTATCTCTCTTTTTTATCATTGAATTGCGTTAGATGAAGTAACAAGCTTTTAAATCATGCTCGATGTTGACGATAGGCGAATGAAAAAGGACCCTCTCAAGTTTCCTTGGTGGTTTTATTTCTATAACTCAGTAACGAAATAAAACCATCAAGTAGAGAAATATTATTTTGACAGATCGATAGAGGATTTTTGGCTGGTCGTGGTATCAAAAAACGAAAACATGCCATATGTCAGATAACGACACTTTAACTTAAGGATGGCAGTACTAGAGTAGAAACAAGAGAATATGAAACATGAAGTCATGTTGTACCGTTTACTCCACCATTTGTGAGGACTGTAGCTCCTTGGAACGAGTATTTATTTAATAAATAAATAAATGACTTAAAAAATTGTGTCTTGTCAAATTCAAATCCGATTCTAAAGCACCACTCTTTAAAAGTGAATTTGTTTAATCAGCCTGCATGCTAGCAAGGTACCTAAGTTCCTCTAAGCGATCTTCTTCGATACCACAATATCATGGCATGTATTTTAAAGCAGGCTTCAGTTCTACTTATATTATAAAACACATATGAGAAATTGAGAAACATGAGATTTAACAAGTCGAAAACGCAGTTGATTTTTATTTAGGCAGAAACTGCCAAAGTCAACTGAGTTCATGTATACATGAACTTAGTTGAAATTGGCAATTTTTGCCTAGTTTCTGTAAATGTTAAATAAATCGCACCAACTTACCCATCATGATCTCAGCCGAAAAACGTCCACTGTTGGACATAGGCCTCCCCCAAGTGTCGCCATAATAACCAGTCCTGTGCGTCTCTCGTACATCGGATTCCCGCGACCCTCACCATAGTTCATCGGTCCACCTTGTGGGAGGCCTTCCAACGCTGCGTCTTCCAGTACATGCCCAACCGCGGGCATTTTCTGAAAAGGAAACCTGTGGTCTTAGAACACAAAGGGCAACTGAAAGACACAGGTAGGTATGCCGTATGGTTTTACTCAGTATAACTCTGACACCCTCTCGCTCCACTCAGAGTGGCCAAAGTCAGTGGATGATTTCCCACCTTAAAATAAAAACCAACTTACCCAAATCAAAGCAGCACTCCCCACAGCCGCCTCATGATAATCAGCATCTGTTGCCTACATCCAGGCGCGTCGCATCGGCTGCGTCGGTCGCGCACCGCATCGCTTGCCTCGAACCCACCACAATTAAATGTGTCCACGCCACCGGCTCTCAATGCACACACACGCCACTGCACCGCGCTATTTTATTCACTAACATTTCATTTTATGCGACTCGTACGCGATTTGTATTTGATTCGTTATTTTGTTCCGGAATCGTTGAGCCGGAAAACGCGTGACGTATTTCATTCGGTATTGTCGAATATTTTGTGCACGGTAATCAAGTTATGGGGTAATATTTTGTTAGATTTATTTGTGTTGGTTACTGCGTAGTGGAAAATTTGTCGATGGTTAGTTTTCAGAGAGATGTTTATCTTTTTAGAGTTCCGTACCTCAGTCGGCAAAAGTGGAACCCTTAGACAGACAAAAAAGTGATACTTAATATCACTTTGTTGTCTGTCTGTCAAGACCCTTTTTCTCAGGAAGCTTTTTAGCTGAAATTAATATCAAATAGGTACTAGGTACCCCTTGGAGCAATGAAAAAATCAAACTAAGTTAACGCAATCGAAAGATAAAAGATGAAGAAGAGAGAGAAGATTATTATTTTTATATATTTTATTTATCTCAGGACCCTGAGGTCCTAGACCTTTCGGAGGCGTACGAGGAGCCAAAGCCAACTCGCAGAGGCCCTTTAGACAATTATAATGGAACATGATACCAACCGACGATTATCCCTGTACGCGCTATGCTAGTGCACCCAAGGACAACCCCCGGTTATTGAAAAACTGTTACGACATATGGAGAACAAAGATAATAGGGCTATGGTTTTTGGAGTCTTAAGTGGACTGGTAACATGGAACTATGTCAAGACTATGGCCCCTGCCTGAACAACGTTATTAATATGCATCGAAAAAAGGCAGGGGGTGACTTGCACACTCAATAAATGGGCCCCCAAAAACGGCCGCTAGCACGAAGTGACGTAGCAACAAGAGGGCAACATATCCTGAGGTGCTTAAGGAGTGGAGAGGTATACCACGGCTATCAGGACAATCCCGGAAGTACGGTCAAGATCCCTACCAGCACCTTACTGGATTATACATCCTTCTCCCGAGCACGTTTGCTCTTGCGAATCTCCACTCAAACCAGCCAATAAAGGCAAGAGAGAGGTGGGAGCTCAGTTCCTCGTCAGTGTTCACTACGGCCGGCCAATAAAGGCAAGCCGGAGATGAAGAACAAGAATTCTCCCGGGAGATCGGGTCCGTGGGGTCGCTAATGCCCAACAGTTCGCCACAAAACTGCACTGCGGATTGTATCTCTCTTAGTCTGGCCCCTCACCCTAGGCAGATTACAGCAAAGCAAACTTTACCGATACAGACCTAGGGTATATTGGAGCACGCAAGCCCCACCACGACGTCAACGTAGAGATACGGCGATGGGGAGAGATTATTATTATTATTATTATTTCTTGTTGCCCTAGAATACTGAAATTTAGGCAAGAAGCAAGGTCTCATAGCACAAGTAAAGGAAAAAACCTTCAGTTCCTAATAGATCCATTTAATACCATTATCACTAAACAAACACCTTTCAGTACCTTTTTTAGTGGGAAATCATTAAATGACTTCTCACACTCTAGGAGAAGCGGTAAGGAGTATCATATTTTACTGACTAAAACCCAGTGTTTCTTCAGTTACTCTTTTTGCGAGGGCTACGGTATCTGCAGTCCTGCCCCCCTAGCCAAGTTGCAACCGTTTCGTTTCGATTCTCTTTCATCGATCGCTTAGAGTCGGCTGCGCCTCCGATTCCTTTGTTGTGTTGTTGTTTGCGATGAGATGACGTCAGAAACGTCATCTCAACGCTCAGTCACGTGGTCGACGTTATCGACGAAAGAGAATCGAAGCGAAACGGTCGTAACTTGGCTAGGCCTGCTGGCAGGCATCGGCCCTAACCCTTCGTTTATCCAACCAACCAATCTTGCTATATGCAGCGTAGGAAAGGTCTCGAAGGTAAACGAATCCAGTCGTGCATGTTATGCGGAAATAAGACGTGCATTTGACGGCGTATATCCTCTTGTATCTTTGATTCTAGATTACTATTATCTATAGCAAATCCATTGCATGCGAAACCCATCCCACTACTTGCCTTCCTTGAGGTAGGATCAAGCGGCTAAAGGTGCCTTTCGAACCTCGGCTGTAGGCTGCGGATGCAGGCTGCGAATGCAGGTAGCACACGCATGACACGCAGTCGTTGCCTGCATCCGCAGCCGGGAGTGATTAAGAGGCTGGCTGCACGTGCTGCCAGTCGCAAATCTACGATTCAATCCAATATGAGCGCTATCGGCTCTGAGTAGCATTCATTTCGGACTTGTCTACACAGGTAGCATCACACGTAGTTACGTCACTCTAGTGCGTAACTGCGTGCGCATCGACTTGAGGCCGCATCACTACTGCTTTACGATCGGCTGCAGCTGCAGGTCGCGGCAGCACTCGCAGCCGAAGCTCGGCAGCAGCCGCGTTCGGAATGATTTTCACAAAAATCATGCAGCTGCCACATGTGCTGCCTGCATCCGCAGCCTGCAGCCGAGGTGATAAAGTTTAACTCAAACTGATATGTATCATAGTACCTATGTACACAGCTTCTGAGCCTTTTTAATGAGGTGGAAAGTCATCCAATGACTTCTCTCGCTCTAAGGTGGGACGAGTGGGCGTGTCAGACTTCTACTGACTAAAACTTAACTGTGTCCTTTGCATTCTAGGGCTATGGATACTCTTTCAAACATTCCCGCAGCCCTAGCAGGAGCTTCTGAGCATCTCATCTCATGCAGTTTCAAAAGAATTTTGGAAATTCTTATCAAGATACTTTGTTTGACGTCGAGTAGATTTACGAACAAACGTTCATTTTCCGTATTTTGGTTAAATTTACAGAGCTTTTATGACAAACAGTTCTAACCTTATTTATAAAAAAAAAAACATCTTCAGTCGCGATCGACTTCTTGCCGAACTTATAATAAAGCTCTCTAGGCCATACTTCCTGCGGCTATTTCAACCGTCTCTTTACAACAAATTACAAAAGTAACATATGATATTTGTGCAGCAAATACATCTGCCGCGGTGTCGTATGCCCTGATTCCCTGAACCCTTGCGTTCCCAACGGCTCACGAGTGCGAATCCGCGGGCGGTCCACTCCAACTGTTTGTTTTGCTGGTGTTTAAACTTCAGACAGACGAGTGGCGCCCTCTGCGTGTTTGTACAAGATGTTGACCGCCCTATATCGCTGAAGCCCGTGTCATAAGTCGTGTTGTTTAGTTTGGACTATGTAAGGAAATTGATGCTCCTGGTGGAATATTACAAGGAAGGCCTTGTAGCATTCATAATAGGTCATTAATTAATATCCACTTTATAACCTGCGGATTATAAACTACAGCTCAGCGTAGTGTTATATACACTAGTCGGTCTTAGGGCTTATCCAAGGTCACCGAAAATATCGCATATTATGTAGGTTGTTTCTAAATTAATATCTTTTGTAGTAATCGTTATTAAAAGAACCATCCATTGAGTAATTTCTAAAAAAAACAAACAAAATATTTCAATCGAAGAAACATTTGTTAAAACTTTCTTTCAAATTTATTGATATTGTTACTTATAAAGCGTTCATTCATTAAAATGCAACATAAAACACAATGTTGTCAATCAACGAGTCGATGATTTGTTATAAAAATAGTGTGAGATCGCGGGGGGCGCCGGGCCACGGGCTGGAGGAGAGGCGCCCATTCACCTTGCTCAGCGAATCACACGCATTAACACCTATTAGGCCCGCGCCCTTTATCCCGGCGCACTGCCACGCAAAATACTACACTTTCCTTTTTACTGTTTATTGTTAGCGTTTGTTTCGCGTCGCAAACCGTCCGCGCACAATGTGCCCGCCGACACGGCTCGGTAAACGCTTTCAAGTGTCCAAAAGCGGTAATTTGCTTCATTCGCTCATTGTTGACGCTAAAAGTCGGCCTTTGTCGACTCTTGACGGAATTGGGAGCGTTTAGATTCGAGCGGGCAATTCGCGAGAGTGGACCCGTTTTGTCGCCAGCCGAACATCCCGGTCACTCTACCCTCTCTCACCTCAATGGCTGCCTAATGGAAGCTTTCAGCTCGTGTTTGAAAAGGTTTTTTCTCTTTTAAATAACGTAGGTATAACCTATCTATAGGTAAACCTACTACAATGGTCGAGTCTGTTTTGGACATAGATTCAAAATTGAATTTTACCTGTCCAACCAAAATAAGTATGTTATGGTCTTTAAATATCAAAGATTACGGGATTGTTCGAAAGGGTGATCATGGCCGTGGAATGCAAAGAGCAATTGGAGGAATACGGGTGTGTGTTTAGTCAGTCTCTCTCGCCACCCCACCGTCCCACCTAAAAAAAAACCGGGCAAGTGCGAGTCGGACTCGTGCACTAAGGGTTCCGTACAAGCTTACCTATGAAAACAGTTCCGATTCGTAATTTTTGATTCCCTTGAGTGTGTCGAAATGCACGTATTTTGCGACATAAACGACCGTATCTTTTTTTTTCGTTAACATATAAGTTTCATTTTCATTTCAATATAAGTTTCATTTTTTACAGCTTCAAGGGACCGTGAACTTGAGTATATGGTTTTAATTTCAACTCGATACCTCCACGTGTTCCCGAGATAAAGGGTCTTGACAGACAGACGGACGGACAACAAAGTGATCCAATAAGGGTTCCGTTTTTTCCTTTTGAGGTACGGAACCCTAATGATCTTTGAATCATTCATTTCAATTGAAAGAACGGAAGCTACTGAGAAGTCCATAACCATGAGGGAAAATCCTCAACTTCCATACAGTATTGCGTATTTCATGAAAATCATGGACAGTCACAGGTACTTATTTGTTATTTCTATTTTACCATCTAATACAAATTCTAAATTAATTTATTGATTGACAGACAACTAACAGTACAGTAAGCAATTTTATTGAATCCGAAATATATAGGGGATGAACAGTAGCATGCAGTAACATTTGAGTATTTTGGCTTCGGAAAATCTCATGAAGAATTGTACTGCTTGTATGGACAGCGTCTTCAACTGGTTACGTTGTTATCCCCTTTTCTAAGGTATTTTAATGTGAGAGGGTTACCTAATTGATGCAGCTGTCGGTACCTAATCAAGAAAAAAAGAAACCGGAAAACAGCGCCAGTCAAATGCACAAACACAAAATATCACACCCTGTTTAGGCATCACATCGCACAAATATAAAACAATAAAGGCACCAGCACACGATGGCACGTTCATTAGTGTACCGACGCCGGGGCCGCACGCCACGCCACCGTGGGTCCCTGCGCCCGACGCCCGCGGGGCCCCATTACGTCCCATTTACATGCGTTTACCGGCTCCGACGGCCCCTCTCCCGCTCATTGGATTACTTGTATCGACGCTGCCCAATTACACTTGATTAGTAGAAGAACGTTGTCAAACTATGCAGGGTATTTGAAGTTAAACGGTAACTGATTATAAGTATTCAAAGTTTTCTGAGCAGTCTTCCTCTAGATTAACAAGATTTTACCTGTTCTAGTTTTAAAATAGGATTATCATAATCCACATGAAAGTAGCTGGAATCGATCACTATTGACTCAGCTCCTTCTTTCATAGACTATTGGACAAGCAAATAAGATTATTATGCTTCGATTATATTGGCTCAGCGAATTATACGTTTATCTTCATTCTATCTTTTAACACAATCGAGTAACTATAGCAAAATGAATAGCTAATCTCTGCTGAAGTTTATTATTGAAATTAACACTATATAATTTCCAATGGCCACGTTTACAGGCAAAATAGAAAATTACCCATTGGCTATAGATTTTGCAGTTACATAAAACAATATAACAAAATCAATATGAACCTATAAACAATTAGATACTAACATAATATGGTTTTATTTTAACAGCCAAAGTTAACTTTCATTATGATTTAACTGAAAAGTTCATAAATAGGTATTATACTACATAACTACCTTTAAATCTTACTTATTAACTATTCTAAGGACCTATTCTGTGATGTCAAATCCAAATGGACTATGAAAAAATAATGTTTTCTAAAAATCTACTCGTCGAGTCATGTCTTAATAACTAAAAGATTTGCCAGCCCAATATTTCCTTAGCTATTTACAATTATTGCGCAACCCCAAAACTTTGTAAACAATAAAACCTCAACATAATTCACATTGTGTTAACACTAAAGGATTCAATGTTAACATTGACAGTAACAAAGCAAAGGAAAACATCGTCATAAAATTATTTATGAATGATTTTATCTGTGGCTGATCCCAGCTTAACGCCAACAATGGGTTTAAAAGAAATTATTCAGGAAGTTGACGCATGGGTCCCTTCCCTTGCACATCTACAACCTGTTTTAGCTCTAATGCTTTTGTTACCTTGATAACAGGTGATAAGAACTTATTTTTTTTTCGGAAACAGTGACTGTGGTTACCTTTAGTTAGAATAGCTTGGTTGGTCTGAGAATACATCTCGTATACTTAGAAGGGTCTCGACACATTACTGGAACGGCGCTGCGCGGCGGTGCTAATGTGAAGCTGTGCGGCGCCTAACTACGGCATGGCTCGTTGCCGCACCGTGCTGATATACGGTGCCGAGCCATGTTGAGTGGATGCATGGTCCGGCGCCGCGACGCGAAAATCCATACTAAACACTATAAATGTGAAAGTAACTCTGTCTGTCTATTACGCTTTCACGGTTAAACTACAGAAACGATTTGTATGAAATTTGATATGGAGTAAGCCTGAAGTCCTTCCTTGGGGGGGATATAGGTTACTTTTTATGTGCCTTTGACTTCGCGTCCGCAATAGCTGACATTCACAAAGCTAAAGTCGCGGGCAAAACCACGATAAGTAACGTCGCAAAACCTTTAAGCTGAAGACTGAACTCGAAATTTATACGACGCAGCGCCTGAACAACACGCTGTCATGCTACATCGCGGCACCGTATCGGGCCCCATACGAAAGGCCTGTACGAAACGGCAACGTGCCGCAGTTAGGCGCCGGCGCCACGCCTCACGAGGCCCTTATACGTCATGTGAATCTGCATCCCATCTGCGTCATCTGGATCCCACTGATCCCACGAACTTTATCTTAATTTTTGGCACATTATGTCTTCTAAAATACCTATTAATATTTCTATTTGCTCTCATCTCAATCACACTAATAACAAGGCCTAAGGTTCTAAGGTTGTCTGGTAGATATCGCTGTCAGCGATAAGACCGCCTTGTACCCATAGATTTAAGTTTCTGTAAAATTGTTATTATTATGTCTTTAACTATGAAATTACCGTTTTTTGAAACGGGTTGCTTTGAAGTGCACAGAAAATGCAAAACACAAAGAATCCAATAAATACCTAATTTCGGAAAAAGAATAACGTACCTTTAATATAAAGTTTATTTGAACTTATAATTCCAAGTCAATCCAAAGATATACCTAACACTTCAAAGTAACCCGTTTTAAAAAACGGCAATTTCATTCTTTAACCCTTATTATTTTGGTGTACAATAAAGTATAATCTATTCTAACAAGGCGAAATTTAGTATGTGAATGTATGTATACCTATGTTTGTATGTCCGTTACTCCTTCATTCTGAAACGACTGAACAGAATTGTATGAAATTCGGCACACGGGTGGATCATCTCCTGAATTCTTTGTATTCTGGAAGTTATTGGGATAAATTTATACTTTTACACAGGCGAAACCACAGGCAAGATTTAGTGGATTATATATTTTTCCTGATAATCCATTCATCGTTTCTTTGCTTATCTTTCATCAGCTATGATTATCGATTAGGTAGTTTATTAGATATGTATTACATGACTCATGTAAATCATTATCCTCCCGATCTCAATTAATTTGATATTGGGGCAACATATTTTGTAAATCTATATCTTGTTTTTACGTGGGAAATCATCAAATGACTTCTTCCGCTCTGGGTAGTTTTTGGATGGCCCCTTAGTCTGGAAGACGATATCAACATGGTCGAGTAATGTCCAGGCCTATGAGTCATCATCGCCTGAGATGTGATCAAGCCTAAGTGTCCTATTTTGTTTTTGGTGATAAATCATCATATTATAATAATAATAAATAATAATAATAGTTTATTTTTCACTCTACACAAAGTATATACAAAAGTTTCATAAAATGGACAATAATGTAACATATAAAAACTGTGAGAGTCTGGAGTCCATACTAGGATACCCTGTGTGACGGATCAAATGCCGATGCTTAGTTATATATATATTACTAAACAAACAAATGACTAAAATAAAAATAAAAATTTGAACATACCAACCATTTTGTAAGAATACAGACAAAAATAATTTTACCTTTAGATATCTTATCTTATCTTATCTTATTGTGGGGCTGGCCCTAGGCCAGAGCACTTCGACCCTTCTGGATCTTTTGTGCTATTCCCCTCCCTTCTACTCAACCCCTAGCCCTCCGTGCACCTTCTTCATGAGTCCCAGTATGACCTTGATGGGGCTGAGCGTGTAGTCCTCTGGTCTTGGAAATGGTTGGCCCAGATACTCTAATCTTTTGGAGCCTAGTGCTGCACAGTCGCACAGCAACTGCAGCATATTCTCCTCTGCCTCTCCACAGATCCTGCAAGTCGGGTCGCTTGGTAGTCCCATGTTGTGGAGCTGTTTGTCAGTGGCATAGTGCCCCGTGAAGACTCCTGTGATTGTTCGGAGCTGTAATCTGCTTTACATTTACATATACAAAATAAAAAGTGAAGTGTAGATATTAGGTGTCATGAAAAGAAAAAATTATTAAAACTTCTCTCGCTTTGGGTTGAGTGTCAAGCTTTTACCGACTAAAATCCACCTGTGTTCTTTCAGTTGCCTTTTTGCGAGGGCCACGGTGCCTCTTTCGAACGATCAGGTCGGATCATCATTATCATCTTCGTTATCATCATTTCAGCCGAAAGACGTCCACTGTTGGACATAGGCCTCCCCCAAGTGTCGCCATAATGACCGGTCCGGCGTTGGGTCGCGGGAATCCGATGGTTGCGAGACACACATCTCGCAACCATCGGATTCCCGCGACCCAACGCTGCGTCATCCGGAGTTCCGGTACGTGGTCGCCACTCCAGAACCCTTCGTTTCTATCCACCATCTGTTCTGCCAGCAATGTGCCCTGCCCACTACCACTAGGAGAGGCTTTTAATAATATTTTATTTATCATATAACTAACACATTAATATGCTTAACTTAACCTAATTAAAACTAACTTACAAAATAAAAATAAAAGCCCTAAAGTACTAAAAAAGCAAAGCCAACTGCCACTTAAGTTTGGCGATTCTTCGGGCAGCAAGTCAGATCATGCAGGTGTAAATGCATACCTACATCTTTAATTGGCATGTGAATGTTAAATTAATTAGGAACAGGAAAATGATTGGCCGCGTGATTGTGTTGAGTAAGAGAAATTACATTATATGTAAAAGTGAAATGAAGGAAACAGTCACAATGGATCGTGCTGCGTAATATCTAGATTTTAGATAAAACAGACAGACAGAGATATAATATAATTTTAAATATTAAAAGTGGCAAAGACTTTATAAGCAATTACAGAACACGTTGTGAAGGATCAGTTTCTTACTAATATTATAAAGGCTAAAGTTTGTGTGGGGGTGTGTGTGTGTATGTTTGTTACTGCTTCACGCTCGAACTGCTGAACGGATTTCGATTAAACGTGGCACACGGGTAGACCATGTTTGTAATAGCATATAGGGTGACTGGCAATTAGGGTACGATACTTAAACACGTGATTGTGCTCATGATAACCAACAACTTTTAATATGGGAACAAACCTGAAATCACGAAAAAAAAATCAGCTGTTCCGTACATTTATGTTTGCCTAATGTACTGAACAGCTGATATTTTTTTCGCGATTTCGGCTTTGCTCCCATAGTAAAAATTGTTTGTTATCATGAGTGCAATTACGTGTTTAAGTATCATACACTAATTGCCAGTCACCCTATATAGGATATTTTTTTCCCGCGGAGTATGTTTCTCTTGGGATAATTTTCAACTATCACGCGGGCAAAGCAGCATGCAGCAACTAGTGAGGATATGTGGGTAAGTGATATCTCTAATGTAACCTAAACTTTAATTTACCTTCATCTATATATATAAAACTGGGCAAGTGCGAGTCGGACTCGCGCACTGAGGGTTTCGTACAAACTTGAAAGATAAATTGCGGTTTACAATTTATGACGTATTTAAAAAAAAACTAAGTACTTACTAGATCTTGTTCAAAACAATTTTCGGTGGAAGTTTGCATGGTAATGTTCATCGTATATTTTTTTTAGTTTTATCATTCTCTTATTTTAGAAGTTACACGGGACACACACATTTTACCACTTAGAAATGTCTCTTGCGCAAACTGTTAAGTTTAGAAAAAAATGATATTAGAAACTTCAATATCATTTTTTAAGACCTATCCATAGATACCCCACACGTAGGGTTTGATGAAAAAAAATTTTTGAGTTTCAGTTCTAAGTATGGGGAACCCCCAAAATTTATCGTTTTTTTTTTCTATTTTTGTGTGAAAATTTTAATGCGGTTCAAATTCTTCATTCATCTATTTACCAAGTTTCAACAGTGTTGTTGTAGTTGTTATAGTTTCGGAAAAAAGTGGCTGTGACATACGGACGGACAGACAGACAGACATGACGAATCTATAAGGGTTCCGTTTTTTGCCATTTGGCTACGGAACCCTAAAAAGGAGAAACTGACTGACATATCAACGTACAGCCGAACGTACTGGGACTAGGAGCGTGAAATTTTACATAAGGCTTCCTTTTATGACGTGGGCGAGCACTAAAAACGGATTTTTAGAAATTCAAGTTTTAAGGGGTGAAACGAGGTTCCAAAGTTTGTATGGAGAAACCTACCTTCATGCGAGCGAACCCGCTGGCAGAAACTAGCATATATAGCATATTCAGCCTTTTAATGTTCCCACTGTTGGGACTCAGGCCTCCTCTCTTTAGAAGAGGGAATGGGCCGTAATCCACCACGCGGACCCAGTGCGGATTGGTGAATGTCACATGTCTTCGAATTTTTGGTTCCAGGACATGCCGGTTTTCCTCACGATGTTTTCCTTCACCGTTTTGAGAGCAGTGGTGATAAAATAAATTACACAAAGTAATGCGCCCGGCTGGGTTTGAACCGGCGACCTACAACTCGTAAGTCGGAGCCGTTACCACTCGGCCACCACTGCTCTCTCTCAGAAACTAGTCTAGCCGTAATATGCAAATAATTTTATTTGAAAATTAAACGGTATCAAAAGTATACATAAAAATGCTATTTCCAACGGCTTCACTCGCCAGAAAGTACACATTATTTTATACCACGAAAACATACACCTGGAATAAAAGTATACTAAGTCCTATTTTAGGATATGATCTACCCGTGTGTGAAATTTCATCCAAATTTGTTCAGCCGTTTGAGTGTGAAGGAGTAACAAACATACGTATACATACAAACTTTCGTCTTTATAATGTTAGTGTAATTAAAGATTGATTAACTTCGAGTCCAAACTAAAACACTAATATTACAATAACTTCCTATAGATAATATCTGAACTATTAGCTACAAAAGAACAACATAACGCTATACAGCTACAGTCAATACCCATTTGCATAGCACACAGTTTGTTTGGCTAACCACAGAGCAGCAGAATCGCAAATTCGTTGTATGAGCGGCGGCGGCGGTGTCAAGATATCGAAGGCAAATTACAGGCTACGGCCAGGCGGCTGTCCAGTTTGATTGACACCGAATCAAAACCGATGTAGCTTAATTAAATAACTAAGTACCACTTACATCGAGCGGGTTGTGCTAGTAGCCGTGTGATCAAGCATTCAGATCAGTTTTAGATCTCTTTATTTTTCTGAGGTTCGAAATTCTTCCTCCCTTGCGTCGTTTATCCTCAATGCTGAGGGTCGTGAACTCGATGAATAACTTTTTGTAGACTATATTTCGCCATGCTGTCCTATCTTCGGCGATAAGGATTTTTTTTCGGTGGGAAAATCATCCATTGACATCCCCCGCTCTTGGGCGGAGCGAGAGGGTGTGTCAGACTTTTACTGACTAAAAACCCGTTGTCTTTCATACCAGGGCCGAGTCTTCCTTTCAGAAGCAGGCCCTTGGCCCCAGTAGACTTCGACCCTACCGTCGACGACTTGCTCGCCGTCCGCAAGCCCGTCGGCGATGTGGACGACGTCGCAGACTGTGGTCTTAAGTGTAGCACGGATTTGGTCTGACCAACGTATCGGACTCCTGCCTCTGAGTCTTTTCCCATCTACTTTTCCTTTCAGCAGTAACTTTTCCAGGTTATCACCTCCTTTTCTGGCAATGTGTCCTAAGAAATCAAAGATTCTTCTTTGGCATATCGTGGTAAGTTTCATGGGTGGTGGGAAATCATCAAAAGTTTTTCTTGGTTTCTGGGTGGTGTTGGAGGCAGGCAGACTTTTATTGACTAAAACCTACCTTTGCAATTCGGGTTCCTTATTTAATTTCGAAACTTGATGATTCGATTTTTATTAGGTATATCGAACACAGAGTGTCGATAATTCAGTTGTACGATGTTTTATTCCATCGATGCTTTATTGGCGCGATGTAACGTTAGTGCGAAGAATCCTGTTGCGAAAAACTCTAATGCGATTGCTCGTTAGATCGGTAATTTATTACTTTGATAGTATGTCGGTTCGAAACGCATACTGTTCCGTGACATTTAACCTTTTGAGTGCGTAATTAGAGACACAATAGTAAGACAATGGCGCGTGAACGCCGGCGTTAAAGCGGGGATCAACAGCTTAATTAATAATAATGACATTTATTTAACATTTTTTTTCTTAATTTGCATTACAGAAAAAAAAAGTTTATTTTAAGATAAATTATTATACCATATTTTTTTTAATGCGATTCAAATGTTTAATTTTAAATTATAATCAAAAATTCTATAACTACAGTAACGAAAAAGAAAAGTAATGAAAAGGATATTTGGGTGTGGTGTTTTATTTAAAAAAATTAAAGAAATGTATTTCCTTAACGTCTATAATGCAAAATAAGGTTATTAATTAAATGTCACGGTACAGTATGCGTTTCCAACCGACTTACTATCAAAATAATAAATTACCGATGTGATGAGCAATCGCTGTAGGGTTTTTTACAACAGTATTTTTCGCACTAACGTGGACATCGCGCCAAAAATCGATGGAATAAAACATCGTACAACTGAATTATCGACACACTGTGTTCAATATAATAAAAATCAAATCATCGAGTTTCGGAATCAAATAGGAAACCCTTGCGATTCAGGGCCACGGTAAGTCTTTGAAATAATCTCACAGTCCCAGAGTTATGTCCTGTTAATATCTTTTAACGTTTTTGAGGTTTATAATCTATGTTGTAACTAGCACTTTGTCAGTGACTTCGTTCGCAATAGTTTTCATAAAAACTTTAACATCCCCTATAGTGTATTTTGAGGGTAGTTTTGAAAAACTGATAATGACAGTCTTTATTATTCATTTTGATCTAATTTTCACGTTTGTTAACCCAAGAATTAAAAATCTTCCATACTATCCTTGAATCCCCATAAATTGTTCTATAGGTGTGAAAATAAATAATAACAACTTTTATTATAATATAATAATAATATTCCACAACGCCGTCTAGTCCCAAGCTAAGCAAAGCTTGTGTTAGACAACTGATAAACATACTTTGTGCTCGCATACGTCATACATGGAAGCCTAGTGCAAATTTTCATTTCTTTTTCCCAGTAGTTTTGGCTGTGCTTTGATATATCAGTTAAGGTACACTACACTGCGCACACGTGTTCTACACACGCCGATCTGGGCGCGTCGGTCTCCATACATTTTATATGGAAACTAGATTTAGCTACACTTGATCCACGCCATGCGACGTCCTTCTACGTACAAATCAGGCGTGTTACACGTGTGCGTTGGTCTAATGTAGTTCTAGCTTTAGTCAATTTCTCCTTTTACATACATACTTGTAGATTTGGAAAAACTTTATTTTATCTGGGAAAATCAGCGTTTCTAGGAGGTACCTTCCGCACTAGTTCTAGCTAGATGGTTCACTCACTCACTAGGTACTTTCTGTACAAGCTGTAGACATTGAAAATTTAATCTCAATTCAGTTTGTAAGGAACATTGTCACTCGTTAAAAATGACGAAGTTCCATATAAACTTAAAGAAGATTTTTTTTCCAAGTGCCTTTTGTTACAATATCTGGAATGTTTGTGTTTCCTCCGAGGCTTAGCGGTTTAGGCTGATACATTGTTTGTCAGTGAATATTTAAGCGACTTATCACACAAGAAGATGAACGCATTATGAAATGATAAGCCGATTTTAATAAATATAACTAATCATCTAAAGGTCATTCCGAAATGACCGACTGCTGGGTAGATTTTTTTTAAAATCTTTATTTAAAGTTTTTTTCCACTAGTGCGAATATGTCACTCTGTTGGTATACAAAATAATATAGTTAATAGTAAAAAAATAAAAAAATACAGTTAGGTTTTGGGTCGGTTTTTCAGAGCGCACTTAATCATATTAACGATAGGGATTATTTTATCTGAAACAGGATTTGATAAATTAATATTGTGCGCGCCAATTTTTGTTCTGAGAGATTGATTTCGGACACATATCATTACCATAGGTACCTTTTACCAATTCTCGGTTCCGTACGTTCCTGTAAATGTTTCTAAGACCATTGACTAAAAGCCTAAGGCAGACATTTTTAGCATCAAGTCGCGGGTGCAGCTTTTATTACTTCCCGACTGTAATTAAATTCAAATTAATGTTTTACAAAGTTTGAGGACGTTACCAGTTACATACAAAATATTTAATTTAATTTGGGTGTAATAAACTATCATTACAATCACTATCCTATCTTTTACAATCTCGCCCCTTTTTCTTCAGGATGTGAAATCATGAATTAACTTCTCCTGCTCTGGGTGGAGCGAGGGGAAAGGTCAGACTTTTACTGACTAAAGCCCACCCGTGTCCTTTTGCGTTACAGGTTCTAAGTGACTCTCGAACTATTCCGCAGTCCTGCTGCTACTATCCCATCCTATCCTACTTTTTAAATGTAAAAGTCTATGTTTGTTATTCAATCACGCACGGCTCAATGTCTAAACGAATTTAGAAGAAATTAAGCACACTGGTAGACCATGACCTGAAAAAGGACATCTCGATTCTCGGTAATATCTACGTTCCAAAAGCGACTGAAAAAAACTTTAGTCTAGAGATTGATGACGGAGATAATATTTCGTATAATTAAATAGACTGAAACCGTTTTACTTGTGATTATAAAATTATGTTTTTTTTAGGATCCCGCTTGACCGCTATCTCACCTGATGGAAAGCGACGATACGGTCGACGATGGAGCACACTTACCTAGAAGTAACCTATTCACTCTTGACTTTAAGATTCCCGGGTTGTAGCCATCAGGAAACACCGACTCCGGCAGTCTTCTCCTTACTCTACTCCTTAGCTGTACGCACAATGAATGTGTTCCCAAAAAATTTTGTCCGTATAGGTGGGATATCCACCATGTACCGGTGGCGCATTTCCGTACACCTGGTGCTCGGATGATGGAACGGGTTAGGCGGAATTAGGCTATGCAATTCCGACGCTCACTCCCCGAAATGCAACCGGTAGACAACCGACAGACTAGCAACTCGGCGTCGATGCTCAAGACTTTGAAGCCTCGACTCGACGAGTGCATCATTGCCAATGACAATTGTCGGGGAGTGTGCGTTGGAATTGCACAATTTAATTCCACCAAGTCCGTTCCATCATCGGACCACTAGACGTACGGCGTTGCGCCATCGGTACATGGTGGACATCCCACCCATACGTACAAAGCGTTTTGGGAACACATTCATAATGCGTACAGCTAAGGAGTGGAATTCCCTGCCCGAGTCTGTGTTCCCTGATAGCTACAACCTAGGGGTCTTTAAGTCAAGAGTGAATAGGTTACTTCTAGGCAAGCGTGCTCCATCGTCGGCCACATCATCGCTTACCATCAGGTGAGATGGTGGTCAAACGCGAGCCTATCAATAATAAAAAAAAAAAAAAAAAAAAAATGATCCTCACGTGTATTAAGAAACTAGCTAGGCGAAAATTCGAAAAAGTTATTTTGTTCCATACGCTCGTCTGGGCCGCGGTAGACCACGATGTAGATAGCGGGACTCCTTAGGGATCTTTCTAAGGGATTGGCAAAAGTGTCTCAGAGTCGGGAACAATGCAAGGAATGGAGAGAGACTTTTGCCTAGCAGTGGGACATAATAGGCTGATATCTAGTATACACAAATCTTATGACACAATATTTCCTTTTTGAACTCTTTCGAAACGACTACCCTCCCCTACACCCCTATTTTTTTCTATGATAATTTAAAAGGCAGAACAACAATTACAAGAACAGCTAGTAATAATACTACAATAGGTACTCAAAGAATATAACTTTTACCTGGTACTAACAGTTTAGCGTGAGAAAGCAAAAATGGGCAATTTCAACAAAACGTTAACGATAACATCAAGATGTGGAATCTAATCGCTACGGAATGTGACACCGAGCATCACCCTTTAAACACTTTAACCCAACTATATTTGTTATCTTTGAATCACACACTTCCTTAATTCGTGAATTAGGCAAACCCGACAAAAAATATTATCGTTTTTGTAAATATTTGTAATCGCAGAAATGTGATTTAGTTACAACTCATTTGTATTTATTAGTTATACTTTCTAATTAAATTAGAAAGGTACAACACAACATAACACATACTCGTACAAGTTCTATTTCGTAGTAATAAACAGAAAATAAAGTGTGATCTGAATGGTTTCCAACGATAATTGCCTAAATCTTATGATTTATTTAAAAAAATATGATTTATGAATTAATTTATAAGATATTATAATTATTATTGCAAAAGTTGATATTTATGACATTATAATGATTTCATTTATTTCAAATTAATCTAGTTTTAAGAAGAATATAATGATTAATTATCAATCAATGTTCGACACTACTATATTGTTATGTAATAATCTCGAAATTATTTTTAAGTGTTTTACATAACTAGGTATCTAGTGCCTCGATACCTAATTATGCTGGCTGCTATTATGATGTGGCGTGGATATTAACTAGGTAATTCTAGAATTAGATAATATCCACGCCACTGAGATGTGGCGTAGCTAGATCCTAAAAGAAACTTCGTATTCGAGGATTCCTTGGTTTATGAGCTATATGGATAATATAATTATCCATGTATCATCCAAGGCCGAGTAGATTTCGTACAGCAATTTTTAGTCATGAAGTGGAAAAAAAGTCAATTATTCGCAAACCACTTAATTTGGACCCCAAGTTGTCTGATCAAAGTTGTTGCAAATTAGTTTGAATTTCTGTATACTCATTTCTTAATAAAGTTTACCTATAAATTAACAAATGCTACGATTTACTTAAATAAAAACTATTTTGGTTTAAACAAAAAAATGCTTCCTTACCCGAAAACAGATACTATGTTAAAAAATTAGGCTCCGATTTTAATAATAAAATTAAAAATTATCAAAAATAAAATTATCTAATAAAATTATTAAAAATCATCATGATCGGAGCAGTTAATAAAGATGATCTATTTTTATGAATGGCGTATATTTAAGGTACACATTCACTGATGCATCCACTCAGTAAATGCTCCTTTCTGACGATATCGCTAAATTTATTTCTAAAAATGTTCAATAATTTTAAATCAATTCCCGTAGCGACAAAAAAATGTAAGTATATTTTTAATTCAATTTAAATATTCCTAGTTAGGTATTTATAAGCTCTTTTTGTTAAATACAAATTCACACGAGAAAATTAGTGTTGAAGCCATGAATCATCCTAATTCTAAATAGTGTTGGTAGACAAACGACTTCAAATGTTATTAACTAGGTACTTAGCCGCTAGACAATGGATGGTTGGTGTGGGAAACAATATCTATAGAAATTTTAAACAATCGGATTTTCGATATACAAACTAGGCGATCTCGGAATCTATATTGTATACTTAAGTTTTATTGTAATTATCGTTAAGAAATACCTAATGAGGTGAATGCTTCAGAGTAAAGCGCGGGGTAGCCCGTGAAATTCAAATTTGTTTAGGAACGTTTTCTTTTCAATTTACAGTTCAGTATCAGTAACTAAGGTAAAATATATATATATATATATATATATATATATATTATATATGCGGTAATGACATATATGTATTTCCATAATTATACTAATTAAGGATCATATTCATATCAATATCGTCCAATACAATAATATTTTTAGAATGTTGTTGAGACTGCCCCGGTTCTGTAGTGCGTCGGAGATGTTTACACAGAATCGAACTGACGGCTTTCATGCGATCGTTCGGAAAAAGCTAGCATCTTTGGCGGCTAGAACCCGGGCCAGTAGCAACAGCATTCTAAAAACAGTCGCGGAGAGTGTGCTTTCTCCCTTTTTTGGGCATTTTGTGGAGAAGATGAAACTGGAGTCATCTTCTGTGCTGAATGCTTATAATAGTATAAAATAGTATAAGTAGATAATTATAATATAAAACTAACACTAGGTTTAAGGCAATTGTTTACTAACACTATGGATCTTTTGTTGTCTGTGAAATAAATAAATAATAATAATTATTATTATTATATAACGCCTTCCTTTGCCATACCCCTATGTCCTTGCTATGTTATACACGGTGTTTTCGACATCGACGCACAAACGACCACGGATCCAGTACATGATTCTGGACTCCCCAGAGGTGGACCTTTTCGTCGGACTTTTCCTAATTTAAAAAAAAACTGTACTTTTTTAAATTTAAACTGTAAAATCGTTATCCTAACCAACCCCGATGATATTTTTAGTATTTTTTTTTTTAAATTAAACATTAATTAATTAAAAAATCATCGGGGTAGATAAAATCGTTATTCTAATCAACCCCGATGACATCATTCAATTTCAGTTCATTCATTTTTTTTTACTAAAAATTTTAGAATAACGATCTTATACAGTTTAAATTAAAAAACGTACAGATTTAAAAAAAAAAATAGGATAAAACCGACGAAAAAATCCACCATTTTTTTTTGTTTGTTTTTTTTCGGTAGGATTGGGAAATCCTCATTGACGTCCAGGCTGCCTCACAGATAAGCCATTCTGGGCAGTGTCAGACTCCTACTGACTAAAACCACACTCCTGCCTTACATTTTAACCACGGACATGACGTCCGTGCCCTTGTTTGATTTATACATTATTTGCTTCTGGGCAACTCCACGTGCAAGTGGCGTCACTCCAGAGCACCTTTCAGCGATCACAATACTTCCCGTCAGAATTTCAGGGTTAAGAGGCCACCAGCCCGAAGCGATACTCAAGCAACAACGACCCACATACGCATAAAAAATCAGGAATCTTCCAACCTTAAACACACACACAACCCACCATCGCCCAAAATGCCGCATCAACAAATGGCCCCCCCTCATGGATGGATCCATGGTATTCGTTTGTATAATTTATTTGTATAACAAATATTTCGTTTAACAGTTGGACATCGCAAGGTGATATCGTGACAGGATTAGATGAAGGTGGAGAGATGAACTTGACTCTCATCGGAGGGACTGGCCCGCAATGGTAGAAGACGAAGGGTGTGGAAAAGATCGAAGATAAATAGCTGGACATACTCGTAAACCTGCGTTTGTCATAAACTATTTGCTATTCTAGCCACAACAAAATCATTCCATGATAATATTGAATTCATTACTTTTCTATTTACGATAATTTAGCTTTCATTGTAACTATTGCATTAAAAGTTACTAAACTCCTAGAAAAGAAGAATAATTATTATTAATTAGTATCTAAGCTGTACTAGGTAAGTATTATAGTTGAAACCTAAACGTGTTGGATGTCATTTGATCAAGTTCTTGCCAATATTATACAATGAAAAATATGTTCTCATTGTTTTGACAAAACGTCATCATTTTGTTTTGTTAGATGTCGGTATATTGATAAACTTTTGTATGTCATGTCCTTGATTATTCAAGTACAAAACTTTTGCATGTGGGTAAGTACGTAATTAGAAAATATTTGTATGTTTGAATGAATTATTCTAGCTGCGGCTGCTTGGTTTATTTGTGAAATAAAACATGTAGTTAAATTATAATTTCTATTTATTCGGAGATTTATAGAATTGTTATTTAGTATTATTTTATTTGATTAATGTCATCTAGGAAATAAACAACAGTATGTTTACATGTCAATTACAACGAAGAGTAGACAACATCACTTTACGTATGTACAAATAGAGCTAGGAGACTATCTACATAGCTTGGTCGTTCTCAGACTTTATCCATAAATCGCTTAATATACCAACTATCACTGTTCTACGTATACAGTTTAAGTAGAATTAATACTTATAAATTAAATTTTTACAATAATTTACACTTAGAGTATAGTAGTATAGACAAGATAAAATAAGAACAAAAGGAAAGAATAGAAAGAACAGAGAGATCGAAAGAAAAGAGTTCAACGCGCCTAAACAGAGAAAGATGAAATACAGGGAAACGAAAATGTACACGAGGATATCACTAGGCAACGACAACGTACCGACGGGATACTTAATACTGGTTATTCACATACGTTAGCAGAATACGCACACATCTAGGTGTCGGGCGGGCGCTGCTGGTCGGGCTCGGGCGGCGGCGCCAGCGCGGAGCGGCGCAGCTGCTGCAGCAGCGCGGGCTCCAGCGCCGGCCACCAGCCGCCCAGCAGCGGATAGTGCGCGGCGGGCGCCGCCAGTGCGCTGCCCGCCTCCTCGCGCTCGTCCGCGTCGCTAGCCACCACATCGATGTCCTCCTCCGGCTCCTCCTCGCCGCTACTGTCCCGCCGCGTGCGCTTCTCGGGCGCGTTGTCCGGCGCCAGCAGTGACGCCACATCAAACTGCCGCTTGCGAGCCTGAGCTCCGCCGGGCAGCCGGCCCGCGCCCCAGAACGGCAGCGGCAGAGCCGTCGGCGGCGGCGACTGTGGGGGCGGTGACGGCGAGTCCTCACCGTCATCATCCACAGCTAATCCCATATGTTTTCTCACTTTTCTTTGAGCTTTGCGTCGTCTGAAGTCTCCTTTGCGAAAGTCTTCGATGTTGGCCGGATGAATGGCCCAGTAGTGGCCTTTTCCGTTGGCCGATCTTCCAGCTTTAACAAAGCAGTCGTTTAGCGACAAGTTGTGACGTATTGAGTTACGCCAGCCAGGTCCTCGGGAGCGGAAGTACGGATAGTTATCCAAGATGTGCTGGTAGATATCTGACAGGACTAGTTTTCGTTCTGGTGAACTAAGGATCGCCATGGCAATGAGGCCGATGTAGCTGTGTTGTGGTTTGGGTTCTTCGGGCTGCAGGACTCGTTGCTGCAGCAGCGACATGGAGAGCGCGAGTCGGGGCCCGTAGGGCGCATAGCACGGCGCCACGGACGGCGGGTACAGACGGAGGCGTTCGGCGACGGCATAGTTGTATAATTGCAGGCGGTAGTGATCGAGGGCCGCGGCGGTCACTGTCGGCGCGTCTTTCCCGAGCGGCCAGGGGCCTCCTTCGGCGCCGCTGCACATGTTACCTGGCACAGAGCGCGGCTCACAGTGCCGGTGGCGGCGGGCGCGGGCGCGGGCCCGGCAGCGGAGGGCAGGGGGCGCGACGCGCCGGCCAATCAGCGCGCTGCCGCTACTTGTATACGTGTTTTTGTTTAGCGACGCCCCACTCCAGTGGCTTTGCAACTCCACGCGCCCTGCCTTGAGGCTACTAGTACTAGTTGCAACAAAACGCTTACAGTTGTATTGACTCCCTTAAGAATCATACGTCAGTTTTTAATCACGAATACAACAGAAGAGGGACGACGAGAAACAATGGACGAACTGTGTGAAAGATGATATGGCTAGAAAGGGAATGACTACTGAAATGACGGCAAATACCACTGAGTCATTGAATAACGAAAAGATACGTAAAAACCAATAATTGTGATTAGAGCAAGTTAAGAATGATGATGATTGATAAAAAAGTAAGACACATCATGTGTAGGTGCCATAATAAAAATTATTATCAAAGTCCTTTGTATTGAAGGAGAATCTACTTGAAACTAACTAACCTTAATCACTTTTGATTGTAAATTAGACTATACACGAACATATAATCTGGTTTTATGCATGTGGCAAAAATTTTGGTGCAAGATCGGTCTAATTGCTGACGTGAAACTTAATTAAAAAGTAAGGCTGAAAAAGATTCGATGTTTATAACTTGGAGCTTTTATTATTCATATTAGTATCTTATCTCAATATACTCTCTATTACTACATTTTCCGGCAAAGTAGAGTAAGTAATATTATTCGTTTCCTATAAAAGTAAGCTTGGATAACCTACAATTTTTTTCCACAAAAATTCAGCTGAAGATTTGACACATTTGCTGTCGGTACTCAGCAAAACCGTTACAAATGACAACTTCGTAGCGAGTGCTTCCCTGTTATTTCAGAGATATCACAACACGCAACAACACATTACTTCTCAGGAGGCGAGCGAGAAAGAGATGCAGATATAAAAATACTCCACCCCTCCGCGTTGGATAGGGATAGAGTATCGTGCAACAGTTTCACATGTCGCTGCGATGTGAACACGGTGACGTTTTGTCAGTCAGATTTTTTGCTGAAAACCTACCTTATTTTATTATAGTAAGGTTGAAGTTACAATGGTTCGGTTGGGTACTTATGACGTTGTTGTACCAGTAAATAGGCAATGAAAATAAAGAGGCTCGAAGAGCTTGCGCGTCGGCGAGTGCGAGTGGGCCAGCGAGCGATATCGGTGTAACGCAACGTTCCGACAATGCAGTTGCCGCCCATTTAAATACGCCATTTTGTTTACTGTCTCCACGGCCTGTGCTTTTGTGTTTTATACAGAAAGCAGTGTTTTGTGGAATAAGTAAATTACAGGAAATATTTACTCGTTTCAGCGTAGACAATGGATACGGGTGTTTTGCCGTAGACGGTCGATTTGCTAATCGATTTTGATTGGTGTTAATGATCTATTTTACTTGCTTCTACTACTTTCCAGCAAGGACAGTATTGCTTTAATTTTATTATTTTTAATTTATTTAAAAAAATGCATAAAGGAGGGCTTAATGTAGGTATACATTGTAGATATGGCATTGTAAAGTCTAATAGGATTTTAAAGAACGCATGAATATCATATAATTTTTATATTTTTAAAAGTGTTACTACAATGTTACATTTTAATAAAATAAAAACGATACTGGTCATAAGTTTTATCGTATAATATGTTCGATAATCTTTTTGGCAATGCTATTTATTTATATATTTGTTTTAGTCTATTTTACTATACCTATTGCAGATTTAAGTAACAGACTCTTTAGCTTAAAGAAAATAATGTTATGAAAACGAGAAACACTAAGAGACATTAAGTCCGCCTTTGTACTTTTATGTTCATGAAGTTTAAATAAATATTAAATAAATAAACATTTTGTGGTTAGGTTTTCTTTCAGAACTAAGTACCTTTTAAATTTTCTTTGACGAAGCACCACATTTCGCAACTACTTACCTACAAGATATGATTCATATATCTTGTAGGTACTTGCTATTTAAATAGTTACCTATGTTGTTATTTAGATTATTGTCATTTAGAGTTATTATATATCATCCACACACAAACTATTGTTCCGTTGAAATTATAGAGAATAAAACTGTATTCTGTTTCGATTCCCATTCCATTTCAGCGTGTATGTAGGGTAGATTTAATTTAAAATCCGCGTCACGTCCGGGGCAGTTTTAAACAAGCGATTGCCGCGAAAACAATTGGCGGCCATCCAGCACACAACAAACACGCATTTTAATTATTGTGAACGCGATTGTACTGTAAAGTGCAATCAATTTCACTTTGTAATTACGACGTGATAAATAAATGTAGTGTTTAACTTTAAATAAACAGGGACGGACAATTGAAAAAAAAAACGAAATTAAATAAGTAATAATCTATATATATAAAGGGATAAACTGACTGACTGACATATTAACGCACAGCCGAAACTCCCAGTAGTTTCGGCTGTGCGTTGATATGTCAGTCAGTCACTAGGTGGGTGAAATTTAGCACAAAGCTTCCTTTTATGACGTAGGCGAGAACTAAGAGAGGGTTTCCCAAAATTCACTTCCTAAAGAGATGAAACGGGGGTCCAAAGTTTGTATGGAGAAACCTTTTACACGGGCGAAGCCGCTGGCGGAAGCTAGTAATATAATAATATCTCACAAGTTTCACACAATGCCATCTAATCCCAAACTAAGCAGAGCTTGAATACTAGGTAACTGATAAACATACTTATATATTTCTAAATACATACATATTTTATATAAATTACACCCATATAAATAAGTATAATTTTACATTCATTGTGCGTACAGCTATGGAGTAGAATTCCCTGCCAGAGTCTGTGTTTCCTGATAGCTACAACCTAGGGGTCTTTAAGTTAAGAGTGAATAGGTTACTTCTAGGCAAACGTGCTCCATCGTCGACCTCATCATCGCTTACCATCGGTGAGACAGTGGTCAATCCATAATAAAAAAAAACACTCATCACAAAGGCAAAGGTACGATTGTTTACTTAGGGAATTTTTTAAAAGTAATTAAGCAAAAACTGAGGCTCTGAAATAAAACAAGGAATCAAATCCGTGGCTAAATCTTTAACTATCATAAGAAGTATTATTTATAAATTGCGAAAACTTCGCATAAAAACTCTGACTGAAAGCTGCCTACTTTAGACAGTTAGCGTAACAAAAAAGTAAACATTTTCCTTGTTGTAACATTTTAGTAATTTTATGTAGATTGATTTATTCATACCTGGCTGTTTCCCATTGTTGTTTCTAATTGCCGCGACGGGCCGCAAGACGAAGGCGTGACGCCCCGCCCACCGCTCCCGAAACTCTTTTGTTGCCGACTGTACTGTAAATGTCATTTATTTTTCACACTCATTGTACTTACGCTCTGAAGTTTATTTTATGTTTGCATTGTCTGTTCAACTGTACCCGTTGAAGGCGTGTCCGTAGTTGTGTTTATTTTGTGTAGAGGAAATATTTATTATATTTGAATTTGGACTGACATGGGTAGACTTTAATTTTGTTACTCAGATCACACAACTTCTGAAGCTTACGAAGTGACAAAACTAATAAATTGAAAATTTTCTAACACTAGATAACTACAACCAATCTCACAGCTTGAGGCGTGTAGGTTAGGCGACTGACTGAGTACTGAGTGCGTTTTTTTTTTATGGTAACACAATCGAAACTTTATCGCATTTGGCTCTCTGATTGGTTGAGAGCTTGAAGCAAGCCAATCGGAGCGCCGAACATCAAAAACGAGTCGATCGGGTTAACGTAAATTAAACTCACACTAGGCACTTTGAAGTAGAATTAGCATATAGTTCTCACTATTTGCTACAAACAGTCGCCACAGACTGCTATAAATTCTACAAGACCCATGTTTGTGAGAAAGTTTCAGCTTTACCTCGACGAAACTTATAAAAACACAAGCTAAACAAATATTACGTTTCCTGTTCCTCAAAAACTTCGTAAAACGTGACAAAATTTTTACTCATCTCCCCTCCAAAAAAAAAAAAAAACAAAAAGAAATATCCCCAAAAATATACATAAAACAAGAATCAAAGAGACCGTTATGTTTACGGAGTTTCCATGTAAAATAACTTCGGTATTGAATTAGAGACTTTGTGTGCAAAACTGTTCACAAAATATTTTGGCCTCACAAAGGAGGTATAAGGCGACAAGGGGGGAATATAATTTTATGTAAATGGCCTCCGCCGCCGGGTGAGTTTCGCGTTGGAACTGAATTTGTTTATATCTGCCGGGAAACAAGCCACGTACCTACTTGGCTTTTGTCGCCTCGATCGATGTGACCGGTATACGTAAGGAGACATCTATGTACAGTATACATTGTACACTCACGAGCATAAATCATCTTCTCTCCTATAAAACAGACTTTGCTGTGCCCGACAGGGATCATAATTGAATCTTTTAAACAACATATCAAACTATGTAACATTATGGAACGCAATAAAGTATTGAGTAATTATGTGACAATTTTGGGAGTTTTCAAAAGTGATTTTCTTCTAAAACGAAAATACTATATTCGTAACACTAAATGTAAATTCAAAGAAACTTTATGTTGTTGCGGACACAATATTTTCGAAAGAGATTTATTAAAAAAAAAACAAAACAACTGTTAGTTTTCTCGTAAATTATTACGAGAAAACTAACAATAAATACCAATATAACAATAATAATAATAAACTTTGAATTGTGCTTAAAGCTGGGGTATTTATGCTGGTGACTGTACTTGTACCTATCTATGTTTATTATAGTACCTATATAAAGCCACAGCAATGAAAAAAGTTTTTGTGAAAAGATCTTCGATTTGTATGGTGATTATGGAGGCAACTCAGTACTACGAACCCTTACTAAATGCCTGCTGCGGTATGGCATTATTTTTTTAATATTTGAATTAAGAATTCGAAATGAATTCCTTTTGGAACAACAAAAGTTACAGTTTACAATGAATGGGGTTACAATGTTTGAACATTGTCTTGTATAACAGACAATGCTCAGCTTTCATTTTAACCCGGACTCGTTTTAAAAGATTTTAAATACGTAAATGGTCACTTAAAATACACACAACACTAAAATTGATACTTGAGTCTGTGATGATGGATTTAAATGATATCGAATTATATATTCAAGTATAGATTAAAAACTTTGAATAATATTAAAGTTAATCTTGTTATAGGATTTTGTTAGTGTTCGTTGCCTTCTTTTTAAAGGTAGCAGTATATTATCAGCAATAGTATGTATTTACTTACTTAGTTAATACTAGGTATCGGATGTACAGTATGTTTGACGAGTAAAAGTGCTATTTATAACCTACTATTAATATTTAAAATAAGATTA
Organism: Mythimna impura; assembly: GCA_905147345.3. Classification (NCBI taxonomy): domain Eukaryota; kingdom Metazoa; phylum Arthropoda; class Insecta; order Lepidoptera; family Noctuidae; genus Mythimna; species Mythimna impura. Next base: position 7,410,807 of record LR990356.1, on the reverse strand, counting down.
GAAATAAACTTTTTTACTAACCGTTCAACCGATTTTGAATTCAATTCCGTAGGCTTAAGGATGGCAAAAAAAGTGGTTACAATACGAACTGTCTACTGCAGCTGCCATTTGTCATGACACCGACGCAATAGAAGTCAAAGTCGGTTGAACGGACTGTAAAAGATTTGTATAAATGTGTAAGCTGTTGATCCCCGCATTAACGCCGGCGTTCACGCGCCATTGTCTTACTATTGTGTCTCTAATTACGCACTCAAAAGGTTAATCTTATTTCAAATAGAGTATAGTTGACCCGACAGACGTCGTTCTGTCAAAAGCTATTGTAATTGACAACTACCCCTAATATTGACAAGCTAGAAACAGTTTAAATGTAATAAAAAATACTTTTTGAAATGTCCATACAAATTGATCCAGTCATTCCTAAGTTTTTCGTTTAGCAATTCATTTTTATTAATATAAAGAAAAAAAATACAATAAAAAAAATATAATTTATCATTTAATGCTATTTAACTAAAAGTAGATAGCTTTTACACTTTACGGTAGATAAACAAAATTGTTTATTTGCAACTTCAAGTTTATAAAGTACAATCAAAAAGACCGAAAGGTAATAATTAATACCTAGTGGCATTTAAGTTTTGCAGCTGACACCTAAGCAAAGATAACTTAATATCTCTATATATATAAAAGAAGAAACTGACTGACTGACATCAAAGCACAGCTGAAACTACTGAGACTTGGAACATGGAATTTTGCACAAGGCTTCATTTTATGATGTAGGCGAAGGGGTTTATTAAAATTCAACCTTTGAAAGGGTTTGTTTCATTTGTATACAGAACTCTCGTTCCATGTGTTAAAGGTGTCTAGGTTCTAGGTGCTATAGTTTCTATGAAAACAGTCTCGAGTACGAAGTCGCTGGCTAAATGCTAGTCTTGTTTACACCCCTATTTTTTAATTAGTACAAAAAAAAAATGGGGCTCTATCCGAAACCTTTACTGATCATATTTTTGTAGTCAAAAGTAAAAAAAAAACGAAATCCCAAAATTGTCCACGACAGTTTGTCATAATTGGTAAATTCATAATAGAATCAATCATTCATAACAATTACTACTTGAAAATAATCCGGGCAGTGTTTTTCCATTCTGATCGTCATTTATTCATTCATAATCAGCCTGTACAATATTTCCATAAATTGAGTGACATTTTGGGATATAATCAAATGCTAATAACTTTGGTGTTTATGAATATTATTTATTGAGACTTTACTTAAATAATAACAAGACCTTTTCTAATAAGCCCTTTAAGTATTTGTACTAATTAAAAATTAGTGGTGTATATAGGTATCAGTGCCCACCCTCATAATTACAAGCAATGATTTGAGAATCACTTCTAAATAAAATAAATACTTCTATTATCACATCTACACTTGCTGTGGCACGGTGATAATAGATGGAGTAAGTTGGTGACCGAAGGGAGTCCAAGAACTGGAAGAAAAAATGTTGGTCACCCGGCAGTAAGATTGACAGACGACATTGTTTCCAGCGTGGGTAGATCCTGAATAAACCAGTTAAATGAGGAATGCGCGAATTGGCACAAGAAAAGAGAGGCCTATGCTCAACAGTGGGCAAAGTAGGGCTGTGAATGATGATGATAATGATGAAATATACATTCATACATACATTATTTTTTTTTTATTGTAGATAGGTTTACGTTTGAGCACTATCTCACCTGATGGTAAGCGATGATGCGGTCGACGATAGGGCACGCTTACCTAGAAATAACCTATTCACTCTTGACATAAAGACACCTAGAATGTAGGTATCTGGAAACACCGACTCCGGCAGGGCATTCCACATTGTAAAGACACTTAGACGTCCAATAAGTAACACTCGTACGTTTTCTTTCATTGAAATTCTTATTATGGCAACTCGCAAACCTATTGAATGCTACCCTAATCCTAAATTATCGTGCTCCACCAAATAAAACATATCACGAATGCTTAGTCATGTCTAAATCTGCAAATAAAGCCCTATCCTGCCTCAGACTAGTCCCAAAGGGATTGTATTTGAGTATTTTTGTACACATTCATAGATACTCATACTTATATCCACAGGATAAAAAAATTCGAAGAAGAAAATGTTGTAAATATGTAGTGGGTGAAGATATTTTTAGACGTTTGGTGTTCTGTGGCGAAGCCGTACATATTTGGATCACAAAGCACGGACGCACGAGTCGATTTAATACGCTTATTTGAAGATAATCTCCGTCCCCTCGCAGAATACCTCGGCGATTTTGTGACTGTTCCGTTTACAGACATGTTTTATTAACTATCTTGCAATATCAATATTTAATTTTTATTTATAACTTTTTGTTTTGAACCGCCGTAGATATTATATCTGATTTAATTTTACAACATTTTTCTACATTTATGTATCAAATGTACTTTGAGGAAAAATCAATTTTGCGTAATAACGCCTTATCGCTACGCGCGTAGGCGAGCTACGAGCGCTACGGTGGCTACGGCGCGGCGTAACCATTTTCGCAATTTTGATATTTTTTACAATGGTTTTAATTTGCAAACAAGTATTTTCTTTCTCAAATGTGGTTTTTAATGAGAGTTATTTTTTACATTAGACACTATCGTCATGTGAAGATTGAAAACAAAATGACGATGCGCCTAAAAATATAAATTCCTTCGAACTTTGACCTGAAAACATTACTACGAACGCAATTAGGTAAACCGTCCCTAATTATATTAACAAATAAGAAAGCTTTTCTTTCTTAGAAAAACTGGCTACCTATATCTTTAAGTCTGGTTCCACCAACACAAGAGAAGAAACAATACAAAAACGTTACTACATACAAATGGCTTGTTGTTTTCAGTTGTGTCTGTGTTTTGGGAGGAGGGCTACCGAGTGCCGAAGTGTGGAGGATGAAGGGGGCTAATTACGAGCCAGCCCCGAAGGGGGTGGGGATGGGGGGTCGCTTGACTCCCGTCTGCCTAGATATCGAGTGATATATCTACGTATACATGGGTGGGTATGTATTGCTGTAAATCTTTACGTAGGCTCTTTGTTTTGTAAGTATCATGGTGTGGTATTTCGTGTAATGTGTTTATTTCACTACTGATTTCGTGATAAGATGGTTGAATAAATTGAAGATAGGTTATTGGATATTGTCAAGTGTAGGTAAACTTATGACTATAACTTTGATGAAGTCTGTTTCTACAAACAGACGCATCACGCCAGTTGTAATTGAGTTATTTTTGGAGGTTCGATTAAAAGGACCTTACCTTGAATGAGAACAAGAATACTTTATCACAATATCTGCCAATGAAATACTAAATCAACAGAATTACGTAAAACTGAACATAATAGCTTCTTCAAAAACCGACTTAAGCTAATAATATTTTCTAAGAACCAACACACAGCCTCCACAGAGATACAAACGTAAAAAATAATAAGTATCGAGACGCAACACTTGAATAATCACTTATTTTATTAGGGCGAGATATTATTCATATTTTTTGTTGTACCAATTGTGTAACCAAAAACGCGAAGCTCCATTCAAGTACCTACTGTAACTCTATACAAATTGGCACCTCCATTGAGGCCGGTTGACACTTTTATATAACCACGATTAACACTCAAACGAAATTAGAACCCAATAATATTATTAAAAGTTTTTTTTTTTAAACGACACAATGCCTGTTCCCCTTCCTCATGACTTGTGAATAGGTAATGGTAACTCGGATTACCACCTACGTATTTGTGTAAACACAATAAATATTTTTGAGCTCTCCCTTTATCTGCTAAGTGCAGATCGAAAGATATTAGTCAGTGTTTAAGATACATGCAAAGATAAAGGTCTCAGAACAACAATTTACCTTGAAAGCAGGAAGAAGATATTTGAGTCATGAGAAGCGTAACTTTGCAATCTTTATATTAAACTGATCGAAGCGTCAGCCACAAAAAAGTTAGAGAACAATACATTGACAATTTATATATATTGCAATATGATTTAATCAGAAGTCAAAACTTGAAAATTGCAAAATAACTTGAATTTCCGAAGTCGTTATTGAATAATGAAGAAACGCAACCATAGACACCGAGTCCCACAGTTAAAATTATTTTGCACTTTTTATTGTTTTCTTTATGGAGTTCGGAGAACATTTTATAGTATTCCATAGTAGTTTAAAATTGCACCATGATTTAATCAGAAGTCAAAGGTCTTATCTTATTTGATGGGGCTTCTAGCCTATCACTCGTGGAATTGTAATTGATACAGCTTTGTTTAAATATCATCATCATCATTATCATTTCAGCCGATGGACGTCCACTGCTGGACATAAGCCTCCCAAAGTGTCGCCACAACGAACGGTCCTGTGCGTCTCGCATCCATCGCATTCCTGCGATTCTCACCAGGTCATTGGTCCACCTTGTGGGAGGCCTGCCAACGCTGCATCTTCCGGTGCGCGGTCACCACTCTAGAACCTTTCGGCCCCATCGACCATCCGTTCTACGAGCAATGTGCCCTGCCCACTGCCACTTAAGTTTGGTGATTCTTCGGGCTATGTCGGCGACCTTGGTTCTCCTGCGGATATCTTCATTCCTGATACGATCACGCAAGGAAACTCCGAGCATAGCTCTTTCCATTGCCATTTAGGTGACTGTAAGCCTTCTGATGAGGCCCAATGTAAGCGAACATGTTTCAGTGCCATAGGTCATCACTGGCAACATGCGTGTCAGATGAGAAGATACCGCGCTCGGAGTGGGTGCTACATAGTTATTTACCATAACTTTGGTTTTGTCCATCTTAAAATGAACATTTAACTTTTTGAGTACCGTAATTAGAGATACAATAGAAAGACAATGAGCGAGCGAACGCTTGGGGGGGTTTAATGAATAATATACTAGAAATTAATTGTTTCAGAGAGTTTTCAATTTAGACAGCTTTCATTTGATTTAATTCACCTGTGCACAGCTTCATTTCTACTGTCTTTTCTGTTTTAACCGAGCTAATAGAAACTTCAAGAGAACTCGGTAACGAGTCTTATACAAGTCATCTTGGATATCTTTTCTTCCTCATTGGTGGAATTTCAGAGGGTGACACTAAGTGTGTCGTCATCTGTATAACTTGTGCTGGTTCTCCAAGGCGTTGTTTGAGACTGCCCAAATATATAATATATGTTGTCTGCACTGTATGTATGTGATCAGTTTGTGAGTGGCGTATCTGAGTGCGGACATTATTTAACTACAATTGTTAACTTGGGTCTATACCTGTAAAAATAATTGTGTGTGTTAATAATAAAAATATATATTTTTTTTTGGAAAATTTAGAGTACTTTGTTAGTATCCTTGTGAGTATATTGTTAGTATATGGGCAAGTTTGCAAATCTGTAGATTCTTACTACTTTGCATTGCATTACAAAATATAATTCTTAAGTCGTCTTGTACATTTTATAATAATCATAGGATTTCTAATCAAATCAAGTTTTCTAGAGCTTATATTCGATAATCTTTCCTAGAAACAATTGGAATCTACTTAATGAATAGTCGATCTTCATTATTTACCTTCAAAAAAAGAAGGAAGTTCTCAATTCGGTTGTATTTTTTTATTATGTTTGTTAACTCAGAACTTGGTTAGTTATGAACCGATTTGGATTTTTTCATTTTTTATTTAATAGTAATAATATTTTATTAGTAAAAATACAAGACACAAATGTGAAGTAACTTTGATGTAAATACTTCCCATTGGTTCCATTTCTTTTTATCAAAATCCAGTTCTGAGAATGTGACGAATGACGAATTGGGGGAACTTCTCAAATAATACAGACATACCTACATAATAACGATTTTGCATTCATTTTAAGTAAGTAGATCAAGTGGAACTGATGGATACCGGAACTTTACAAACACGGATAGTTAACTAATCCAAATAGAAAACATTAAAAAGTGTAAAATAACTTTAACTTTGGAAGCCGGTGTTGAATAACGAAGAAACACAACCAGAAATACAGAGTTCCGAAATAAAATTGTTTGCAGTTTGTTATCGTTTCCTTTTCCATAAAGTCGATGGTTTTATATTTGTTAATTTTTTTTTCTTTCAAGAAAGCTTATTTAAAGAGCTCTATAAGTTTAATTAGAAATACATAGTGGCATTTAAATCACTTATTCCAAACCCAAAGGTAAGAGCCACAATCCATAATTAATGTATTGCAACTGTTGTGATTGAATTAAGTACAGTTGAGCGCACTTCCCGGGCGAACAATAGTGTGGTGGTAACTAAGCGAGGATTAACCACTGGTAAGTGGATTAGCACATGGTGCGCCCGGCCCTTCCGACCGCCACGCATTGTGGCGACACTTGAGTTTATACCGAGAACTGATTCGCGAAATCTGGAATCTATTAATATGATTCGTTTTTGCACAGAACCTTTTGTTAGACAGGAAACGTATGACCGTAATTGATATAATTGTTGCTGGCTTGTCAAAATATCCGGCCACGAACCCGTCGCTTTAGCGTCTGTTGCCACAATAGTAACTTAGATCAAACGTTATTAATCAACATTTTCTAATTTAGATTTCGGGACGGTGTGTTGAATTATTGATCACCAACAGAACGACTTACTAGAATAAGATGTGTATTTCGTCCACGGTTTTGTCCATAGCATTTAAAGTTCGAGTTTCAGCAGCATCTTTGAAATCGAACGTATAAAAGTGGTGTAGCATAATAAATTTTACGCCATCAAGCTTATGTGCCATCTCTATCATCAACATCCACAAAATTGAGCACACATCACGAGATCGCCCCATGCTCACACTTCGCCGTACAAAAAGCGGAAGCTCTCGAGTGGTCAACAGAGCGTACCCCACTCACCATTGACAACATTAGCACACGGGAACAAGGGTACGTTTCTACAAGGCAACATTCGTATACGGGAGCTTTGTTACAATGCCACCATTGTGACAAGCCACTGTTTTGACAATAACTAAATACTTCATAAATATTTAAACGATTTGAATTGTAATGGTTGCTTCTGTTTTTTTTTTGGGATTCTGTTGTTAGTTGGTTTTTGTAACTCAATTTGTTGTTTTCAGCAGTGAAGATGTTTCTGCATTTTGTGATTTCCAAGACAATAATTGTCGATCTAAATCAACAGTTTAAATACAGGCCCTACAAATTACTAAGGTACCCGATTGTTTATTTAGTATTAGGTATTTCTTTCAAAACGCCTTTAGGAAATCTAAACTACATTTAAGAGGATTTCAATACCAATATTAATTTGTTATTTTTCTATTTCATTTTGTTTTGTGCTGGCCTGTTCTGCCCCCCTCTTGGGCAATGGCCTCCCTCCACTCCTTCCATTTTTACGAGCCTACCTTTCAGTTCTGACGAAATCAGTCTAGTTCACTATTTTAATTGCGACTAGTTTTTCTTATATTCGTGAAACATAAACTTTTCATTGTTATAATAACTACAAAATTCACCCGCGGTTTGGTTAGTTTTTACAGCTGTGATTCAGCGTTTTATTACATATTCAAAATCGCATCGTAATGAAGCTGTACAATGCCGATCATAAAACTGTTTTTGTTGATAGCGATGTTTTGTTCTGTTTCCCCTGTTTTATTTAATTTGAACATTTAACGGCTATAATAAAGTCACTCTATTTTTTTTTAAATCGGTTCAATTAGGAATGAATTCGCGTAAACCATTCACAGATTCCAATGGATTATAATAAAGCTAAGTAAAGCTCAACAATGAATGTAATTTAATCATTTAATTTAAAATATCATTAGCACACATTTGTATACTGTAAAGAGTATAATGGGTAAGTCAGAAACGGGACGTATATGATTGTTATCTGTGTAATACCTACCTACACATTTATTTGCCTAGAACCTCCATTAAAAGAAAGCTGTCTGTGGTACCTACTTGACTCTTCCAACCTTGTCAAAATCAACTCAAAATGGTAACAAGTTTCTAATGTCCATTCAAACCAGCTGCAAACCTCTAAATATCATATTATATAAGTCACACATGCAGTTTCCGAGAACGGACACAACAACACGCCTTCAAGACCTTCTAATTCAATTACAGAGCCATTGTCCTCAAAGTTTTTGCTCTCCAACATTTTACACATTAACAATGGAGTTATTTTGCCAACAATAACTGTATTCGACGGACAATACTGTCGACACTCGGACACGATGACGGAACTGTATTGCAGTACTGACAGCAGAAGTTTCATTTGGTACAAAGTTTATCCTTATATTATTTATTTATTTGGTCTACCAACAATTGTTTATACTAACAACTTGAAACAAAAATAACATTTCAATGCAACAATTACTTAAAGGTGTAACATGGACTAAAAAAAAATACGTTAGTGTAAGCTTATAGGTACATGTAAAGCAGACATGCAAACTTAGAACTATTGAAAAGAACTGATTATTAGATATATACTGATATACACTTCAAACATACTGACATCATACACATACCCAGGTTTTGTCATCTCAGTGGTAGATGTATTCTCATATGCCTCTGTTAAAGAGGTATCAAGACCTACAATGCGTTCCAAATAAGAATAGGATAGATTGCCATGTTGTGACGTCACGTCATACTGTCAAATCGATGAATTATAAGCAAGCAATAAATTTTAAAAATTTTTTGCTTCAACAAGAAATTTTTAAAATTTAATTTATTTCCGATCCGTGAACGAAAAAAATTTTAATCAGAATCCAGTTCTCCAATTTTGCTTATCTCTGAGTTCTTCAAATTTGCCCAATTTCTTGCGATTTGACAGTTTGACGTGACGTCACAACATGGCAATCGATCCTATTCTTATTTGGAACGCATTGTAATCTCCACAATCTACAATGACATATACTGTCATTGTAGATTGTGGAGATTAGAGAGACCATTCATCTCATTACGACCGACTATATTGATTCGTTGAGTTTGTTTTCAGAAGATTTCAGAAAAAGAAAACCGAAATCTATCTAACAAAAACAAGGTAAAAGGTTATAAGGTTTTAGATAGAAACTTGTACATTCAACATCTATGTTCGTATGTGTTTTTCATCGCTATATTGCTAACATACAAAAAGTTCAATTTAATATTGTACTTCTAAAATTCCTGTAGTACGACAGTTGTCAATATTTTTTTAGCACTCAAAACTAACTGTTCATGAAACATGAATAGTATTTATATTTGAAGTGTTTATCATGTCCTGTTCCAGATACGATCTTAATCTCGGATTAGTGAGGCGTTAGGGTGCTTTGTTAACGTCAGTTAAGTGATGGTGCCACCTATGGGGGACAATGGAGCCATTCAGTGGTCAAGATACTCCCACGCGTCATAATGACGATTAGTGTAATCTTTCGTCAGCCGGCGTGTATCCGGCCTTATTTGTTAAATATGTACTATTGATAATTTCTGTGTTCAGTATTATAATATTACTATAAGTAATTTTTGTTTGTGTGTATCATGAATACGAGTAGCTTGGTGGAAGGTTTTATCAGCTGGCCCGCGTGGTGGATTACAGCCTAGTAGTCTACATTATAAGGCTGATTATGCTAAGCTATGGTGGATACTTCATAGAACAATAGTCATACGGGTCAACATCGGTCCTAGGATGGGTACCCGACGGGTATTTATTTATTTATTTATTTAATCTTCATGCAACATTATTGTACAAAGGCGGACTTAATGCCTGAGGCATTCGGGTATACGGAACTCTCTCCGTGCCTTGGGTAACACGTTACCAACGCCATTGATGGTTTATCTCGGAGTCATTACAGGAAGAAACCCGAAAGTCTGACAACTGGTCTTTCCATTTTTTTTATGTCATAAATCATCGAATAAAATCTTCCGCCCTGAGTGCAGCGAGAGGGAGCGTCAAACTTTTACTGACTAAAACCCACCTCTGTAATTCTTTCGAACATTCCTACAGCAATAACTGTACATTTTACGGACATCTTTTAGAAGCACGCGTGGAACACAACGCGCCGTTGAGTCAGGCTTGATCCTTTTCGGACGGTGAGATACCGAGCCTACGGTAGCCGGGAATCGCCCTGCGACTCCCTATGCATTTCCTGTAGCAACGGCTGACGAGTGTGAGGATGTCCTAACTCCATCTAGGTTTACGCCAACCCCTTCGCTCGCATTACTGCTTCGCAGAAGGAGGACCTGGCCTTACCAAGAGGTAATACAAAATAACTGTTGCTATCAAACGATTAGACTAGAAGCCAACCTCAACACAAACAGCAAAAGAAAGAAAATGATGTTCGAATAACTTGCTTTCGGAAATAAAGCAAATACCTACTTGAGTATAGCTACTTAGGCGAATTAGTAGGTGCCGCTGTAATAGTTCACATATAAGAGCAATCTACTTAAAGTCACAAGTACAATTTCATGCAAACCTTTTACAGAAAATTAGTTTCGTGTAAGAAGTACCTATACTTCTTACAAAATTAGGTGGTTGAGAATGTTTCTTTGCTTTCTTATAAAATAATAAGAAGTGTCAATAAAGAAGTGACAGAAAATTGATATAACATATTTATTACAAGCGAAAAGTATGATCAATGGCAATTTTAAAGAAATTACTGTATTATTATAATACTAGAAACTCTATAAAATATGGAACCTACGTATTATTATTTTTGTACTTCTTTGCAATTATACGGATGTTGATTCGTTACAAAGTTGGTTACAATGTATTAGATCCAGGGCAGAAATACATACTTGTATGGAACAGTTATCATCTCATAAACGTGAACCTAAAAGACCAGTTATTGCCAAATTTAAAATGTCGAGTGAAGAACTGTATATTTACAGAAGACAAGGACTTGTTAGGCGGCGACTACACGCGGTTCGACGCTCTAATTTTTACTGAAACACTTTTAAAATTAGATAAAATTTCAGAGATACCAGAGAAACGATCCCCGTCCCAGACATATATTTTCTCTACAATGGAGTCTTCATACTACTTTCCTGCTTGTGAAGTTAGGTATGACGATTTCTTCAACTGGACGTTTACCTATAGACTGGATTCTGACGTGAAGTGGTCTTACTTTGTAGTACGCAACGCGACGCGGCACGTGGTCGCTCCTAGGCAGCATGTCCAGTGGCAGGAGTATAACGCCAAGATACCTGTACCTTTGGAGATAAGGGACATTTTCCGTCAAAGAACAAAAGCTGCGGCTTGGCTGGTGAGCCACTGCGACGCCGACAACTCAAGGGACGATTACTTGACGAGACTCCAGGAACATCTGTACCACTTCGCTATTCATATTGACGTGTATGGTCGTTGTTCTAATGTAAAATGCACAAACGACAACTGTGCAGAGATGCTCAGGAAGAATTATTATTTCTACATGGCGTTCGAGAACTCTTTCTCAGAAGATTACATCACGGAGAAGGTGCTCCACGGATACGATAATTACGTGGTGCCCATTGTGTATGGCGGCGCTAATTACACCAGGTAAGATATGTCTAGAATCTAGGTTCCCACTGGTAATGTTTTTACACAAAGAGTTACACTTTTATGATCAATATAAGTTTATTAAATTCTGCGTAATTCATTTGAAATTACCTACTAAAAATGTTTTTGAATCTCATAACAACCCAGTTTAAATCATGTCTCAAACAATATTAATGAATAGTATTTAAAAGGAAACACAACTTTCTACACGCTTAGGTATGTATGTACCTAGGTCCTCAAAGGCTTGCAGCTGTGTATACTAAAAAAATATGTTGTCACTATCAGACAGATACAGTAGGTGTTTCAATAATTTACTAACTATTTAGAACTCTGAACTCTTCTGTCTAAGGACTAGCATAGCATAATTAACCTTATAATGTTCCCACTGCTGGAATTCAGGCCATCCTCTGTAGGAGAGGGAATGGGTACACAGGCCCAGTGCGGGTTGGTTGAACCTATGAACAAGTTAAGCGCCGCGAACCCACGACGTACAACTCGTAAGCCGTAACCACTGGGCCACCAATTCCTCCCATCCGGTTACTACTTAAACTGTATTTAATTATATTTTCACCCAGATTCCTCCCACCCGTTCCCTACTTAAACTGTATTTAATTATATTTTTTCCCAGATTCCTCCCACCCGGTTCCTACCTAAACTGTATTTAATTATATTTTCCCCCAGATTCCTCCAACCCGGTTACTACCTAAACTGTATTTAATTACATTTTCCCCCAGATTCCTCCCACCCGTTTCCTACTTAAACTGTATTTAATTATATTTTTTCCCAGATTCCTCCCACCCGGTTCCTACCTAAACTGTATTTAATTATATTTTCCCCCAGATTCCTCCCACCCGGTTCCTACCTAAACTGTATATAATTATATTTTCCCCCAGATTCCTCCCACCCGTTTCCTACTTAAACTGTATTTAATTATATTTTCCCCCAGATTTCTCTCACCCGGTTCCTACCTAAACTGTATTTAATTATATTTTCCCCCAGATTCCTCCCACCCGTTTCCTACTTAAACTGTATTTAATTATATTTTCCCCCAGATTCCTCCCACCCGGTTCCTACCTAAACTGTATATAATTATATTTTCCCCCAGATTCCTCCCACCCGTTTCCTACTTAAACTGTATTTAATTATGTTTTTCCCCAGATTCCTCCCACCCGGTTCCTACCTAAACGCCCGCAAATTACACCCATACAACTTGGCCTACAAAATTCACGAAGCGATGAGGGACCCAGAAAAGTACAATGAATTCTTCAAATGGACCAACTATTACACTTTTAATTCTCCAGAAAGTTTGCCAGGGTTACATCCACTTTGCGACCTTTGCGAAGCCTTAAACAGTGAAAGGGCACGTCGACCGCGGTTGCTGCCGCAGTTCAGGCGCTGGTGGAATGGGCGCAAAGGCTTTCAGTGGTGTCTACCCTTGCAGTACTGGAACGAAACGTCACTTCTTCGTGTGGACAGACGACATTTAATCGATATGTATTAACTTTTGTGAACTTTTATGTATTTTTTTTTTATTTGTATTCTTTTACAGTGTCTTCTAATAGTTCTGTATTTTTTGTGCTAATATTTGTATTTTTGATATTTGCATCATATTATTCAATTCTTTAAGTTGTAAGTAACTGAAATGAGATACAACTTGAAACTTTCATGGCAGGTTTTTTTTTAATTCGTTGCCCCACACTAAAAATTACTCCTGTTTCGTGGATACCTTCACAAACACACATAAGACACCCAGACCTGGTACAACTACCAGGCGATCTCTCTTTAGAATGCGCTCCCGCTGAACATTAGGATGGCGTCCAGTCGGTTCACTTTTAAGGTGAAGGCACGTGAACACATTCGCAGGAAGTTGGTGTAATCATCACAGCGTTGATTTGTTGGATTCGATTTTCATAAAATTTACATTGTTAATTTGTATGTATGTATCTAAGTATATATTTATTATTGTATTTCTTTTCTATTTCTCTACCATTAAGCTGCACCTACCATGTTTTGTTTCTGCACCACCCTAAGGTCGACTGGTAGAAAATGCCTAAGGCAATAAGTCCGCCTTTGTACAGTGTGTATTACTAGTGCATAAAGTTTTAATAAATAAATAAAACTATTTGTAAGTCATACTAATATTGGTTCTGTATGCGAATCGAAACCGCAACACACAGCCCAGCAGCCAATTGCTCAACCTCTGTGCCAACCGTGTTGTCAAAAAAATACTATGTTTGTATCCTTTATAAGACGTCTTTAAACCCTTACAAGTCCGCTACTAGGGACACAAATACACAAGCGATGGTTATCAGATCTCCCACGCAGCGAGAGCTTAGCGTTACCTCATCAACTCCAAGCTAAGGCAGCTATAAGAGTTCATAGAAAGCGTCACCGATAGTTTTGTAATCCCTACACAATAACAGGGCGTTATTAATTTCATATCGTTAACAAAAGAGCATGTTGCTACAAATAATACCACAAAAGACGGCACAGTAATTAATGTTAGAGTCGTATTGGTTGAATCCCGTCGTTAGTCCCGGGGGAGGCGCGGGCGAATCGTCCGCCGACACAATACGGTAGTTAGGGGAGCACGGGGCGCTATCGGCGGACGTTTAACGAGCAAATTATTTAGTAAATGTTGCCAAATAATAACATTAATGCGTGCGAGGGGAACCGAGCGGTTAGAGAGCAACCCGTCGCGGCGTCGGTCGACTTGCAGTCGAGTGAGCATGAGGAACGTGCGGGTAGGTTAGGGTGGACGGAGCTGGTGCATGCATTTAAGAATTGTGGAACTTACTATGACAGGACAATCAGTAGATTATATTATAATAAAGCTATGCATAGCATTTACCTCATAATTATGGATTACGCATTAGGACATACAATTAACTAGCTGTCCCGCGCAGTTTCACCCGCGTCTTTCGTAATGCTCTGCTCCTGTGGGTTGTGGCGTGATGTTATATAGTCTATACCCTACCTCGATAAATGGGGTATACTAAAACAGCTAAAAATAAAATATGTTTCAATTCGAACCAGTAGTTCTTGAGATTACCGCGTTCAAATAAACTAATTCTATGGTATTAGAAATCTTTGAAACTCTCGCTTTTTCTCTACTATACCTAATATAGATGTATTATACACTTAAACCTTCTTCATGAATATTATTCTGTCTATTAATGCCTAAAAAACTGTATAAAAGTCTGTTCAGTAGTTTTAGAGTTTATAACTTTATAGCGTTCATACAGACAGACAGACACGATGGCGGACTTTTCAAATATAATACGTTAGGTAAGGAAGTATAGATATTATGTTTTTAATAATAAATTACTGCTGGTTATTGTACCTATCCTAGAACTAGTATTCCTTCATCAAAATCCAGAAATAAATATATTCTAATTCCACTTCAATTTTACCGCCACCTCCCAACAAAACACATCCTCGAGAACCCATCGACAAAATCTCAACAATCTAAATATTGTTGGTGTGCAAAAATAATGGTGATGTCCACAAAGAATGACTGTTGAGCGCTAGGGGTGGCCATGGCGGGTCCCCTCGGCCAGCCAATCAGCGGCCGTCGCACAAGTACCAGTGCAAACAGCAGCGATCCTGAATGCCACATAATTGAGTGGCTCCTCAGCTCCGCTCCACTGATCCATTGTCAACGCCATTAAACGTAATTATGTGATAAATGCTCGTGAATTAATGATGGTTTTATAGATGATTTACGCTTGGAAGCACGTCTTTTGAGTCGGTGGAAAGTTGCAGCGGCATTGTTTTAGAAATTCCTACTGATGCCAACTGCGTAACTTATAATAATAATAATTCTTTATTATCAGGTAACTAAGGTCGTTAAAATAATATTACATATATTATACAAATAATAATATTATAAAATAATAAACTGATAAGTACATAATAAAAACTGGGCAAGTGCGAGTCGAACTCGTGCATTCAGGGTTCCGTAAAAACTTACCTTACGTAAATAGTTCAAATCCCGAATGGAGTCTCGAAGATTTGACCGAATCACAAAAAAGTTTTTTTTTTGTGACAACAAATTTATTATTTTCAGATTTATTCCTATACCTGTGCTATAAAATCTTGCTTAATGCCAAATTTTCTGGGTCAATAGGAAGTACCGATGAATTTTGATTCTCTTGAGAGTGTCGAAATATACGTTTTTTACGAGTTATACGGCCGTATCTATTTTTTTTTCCTTAACTTAGAAGTTTGATTTTTCACAGCTTCAAAGGACCACAGACCTGAGTATATAATTTTAATTTCAACTCGATACTTCCATGCGTTCCCGGGGTAAACAGTCATAACAGACAGACAGACCGACAACAAAGTGATCCTATAAGGGTTCCGCTTTTTCCTTTCGAGGAACCCTGAATATATTACAACTAATCTACTGTTATTTCTCTTGAAAAATTATTTGATAGTAAACTCTCTTAACTTAAAATTATTATGTGCAATTGCGAAACTAGAAAAAAAAAATGCTTTGGAATCAAGCACCTTAACAGTTTAATAAATGATGACGAAACACTTTGTAAACTTCCAATAATGGGAAGTCGACTGTAGAATTAATATGTAATCTATGCTTTACTATATGTTCATTCCTTTTTTTTTGGTCGGAAATCACAAAAAAACTCCCGCCCGGAGCTGGAGCTAGAGGGAGTGTCAGACTTGTACTGACTAAAACTCACATGTGTTCCTTCAGTTGCCATGTGCGTTCCAGGGCCGCGTTAACTCTTACGAACTATCTCGCAGCCCTGGTGAGCATCGGTTTTAACTTTCGATTTATCTTGTGTTTTAAAGAAATTTCTTTTCATAGAAGACTAAATCTCGTCCAATATACCACGAGAAATTTCTTCTCATAGAAGACTACATCTCGTCCAATATACCACAGTGTCTCAAGACGAAAGTCTATGTGTGTTGCCAGTGATGACACACCCATGGCTCCGAAACGTGGTCGCTTACAATGGGCCACATCAGAAGGCTTAAAGTCACCCAAAGGGCAATGGAAAGGGCTATGTTCGGAGTTTCCTTGCGTGATCGCGTCAAAAATGAAGATATCCGCAGGAGAACCAAGGTTACAGACATAGCGCGAAGAATCGCCAAACTTAAGTGGAAGTGGGCAGGACACATTGCTCGCAGAATAGATGGTCGATGGGACGAAAGGTTCTGGAATAGCAACCACGCATCGGAAGACGCAGCGTTGGAAGGCCTCCCTCAAGGTGGACCGATGACCTGGTGAGGGTCGCGGGAATCCGATGGATGCTAGACGCACAGGACCGGTCATTATGGCGATATTTAGGGGAGGCCTAAGTCCAACAGTGGACGTGTCTCGGCTGAAATGGTGAGAAGACTACAGTCACTTGCATGATATATATGGTATACAATATAGTCAGTACCGTAGTTAGGCGTAGGCGAAGTGGGCCCTCGCGCACGGCCTCGCACCCAAAGGGAACTCGAACACTGGGTTGCGACAGTCGCTGTTTCGTTTTCGAATTTATGAAAGAAAAAGGCCTCGCTGATGTGCCTTCACCCACGTCTAAATTAGTCCACGCTACGCCTATGCAAATAGTGCTTATTATTAGGACTTATGTCGTATTTTTTTTGTATTTGTTAGTACTTCTAGAAAGCAGTGGTGGCCCAATGGTAACGATCCCAACTTACGAGTTGTAGTTCACGAGTTCAAACCCAGGTAGGCACATTACTTTGTGTAATTTATTTCAGAACCACTGCGTTTAAAACGGCGAAGGAAAACATCGTTGGGAAACCGGCTTGACATAGAACTAAAAAATTTAAGACATGTTACATGTGTTGTTGTTTATCCTTCAGTCCGCACTGGGCCCGTATGGTGGATTACTGCCCATTACCTGTCCTAGAGAGAAGGCCTGCGTCCCAGCAGTGGGCACATTATAAGGCTGATTATATTTATGCCAGTATTCTACTTCTGCTTCCAATGCTAGTTGGCTGGATACGTTGGCTGTGTATGTTGGTGTGTTGTATTATTAATATTTTTCGACTAGTTGTCGAGCAAGTCGTACTTTGAATACATTATATATCTTAATTTCTTTAACATTACAAGGATATCGATTTAAAACGACTCATACCAAAGTGAGTGGATGTTTACCGCAGCGCTAATTGGCCGCAGCGCGCTCTAAACATTTGCTCGTAAACTAAACATAATAATGTATTCACGGTACGTTCGCCGACATTTTGCTGTGCGTCTGTGTGCCTCGTCGACAACCCCTACCAAAGTTATGAGAAAGTTTCGGATTATTACCGCTGGAATTTATTGAATGTACGACTCATATTATTTTTAAGTAAAACGTAGCATTATAGCCTCTCTCTCTCTTACTTGTTTGGAGAAAGAAAATTTCACACGGATTTTCACACGGTTTGATACAAATAATTAAAAAACACAGTTTTAAGGGATTGAAGCTATGTTTAAAGCTATTATATTAAAGAAGATATTCTTTAATATAATAAATGTGAAAGTAATTCTGTCTGTTACGCTTTCAAGGTAAAATTACTGAACCGATTTTGATGAAATTTGGTACGGAGTAAATTTTAACCCCAAGACCTTCCTTGGGGTTACCGTACCAAACCGCGAAGTCGAAACCAGATAAAAAGTAGCCTATTTAAGGACAAAGGTTATTATGCGTCCGCAATAACCGACGTCCACGCGAACGAAGTTATAAGCAAATACTAGTAACAAATAAATTCATTTAAAATTATTAAAAAAAAACACTTTTTAAGCTTGTTTTTTAACTAACAGATAATCATTAAAGGACACTCGCATGGATCTGAGGATATTGAGAAAATAAATGTTAGTATATAGATTAACAACTAAACTGTCACGTCGAACCGGTCCATTCTAAAAAAACAACGATTCTAAACTCAAAAATACATCAAAGATGAACCGAGTAGGTACGCAAGTCGTACCGCCTCCCCCGGGACCCGTGAGCCGAGTCCCCGCAAACGGAATGGATAATTCAATAACCGACGGAACGCGCCACCTAATCCTCAAATTAGCAATACGATATGAATAAATAGATTTTGGTCGAACAAAGCAGGTGCCTAGGGAATACGGAGTAGGGGACAGCCGTGTTTAGTGAATCATTAGTTTTGCTAATGAAGGACTGCGAATATGCCAGTGTCATTTGAAATGGGGTTGTGATCATGCAGTTTCAACTTTAAAATAAAACTAGTCAATGGGTCCTACGCATAAAGTTGTAACATACACCCTTAATTTTTATTTAGTACAAAAAAAAATGGGGCTCTATCCATACCCGTTACTGATCATATTTTTGTAGTCAAAAGTAAAAATAACGAAATCCCAAAATTGTCCGCGAAAATTTGTCATAATTGGTAAATTCATAATAGAATCAATCATTCATAACAATTACTACTAGAAAATACTACGCGCAGTTTTTCCATTCTGATCGTCATTTATTAATTCATAATCAATAAGTAGCCTGTACAATATTTCCATAAATTGAATGACATTTTGGGATATAAACAAACGCTAATAACTTTGCTGTTTATGAATATTATTTATTGGGACTTTACTTAAATAATAACAAGACCTTTACTAATAAGCCCTTTAAGTATTTGTACTAATTAAAAATTAGTGGTGTATATTTTGAGTGTCTTTTTTTTATTCTACTGCATACGACCGTGTGTTTGTCACCTTACTGCTTCTAAACGACTTGACCGATTTGTATGAAAGAGTGATGGTAGATTCTCGAACAAAGGATATCACCCATCCTGGGATAAAATTTAAACCATTTTTTTTCTGGCGGCCATCTATAATAATTACATATTTTTAAAGCACACATGAAACGCATTATTTTTTACTATGGCGTCAAAGTCAAAAAGTATTTGGGTATGGAGATATATACCAGGTAACAATTAAAACGACGACAACGGAAAAAAATTGCATTAGGGACTTTTATAAGGGAGTATTGCTCCAAGAGCTAGGCAGCTGCTGCCCCGCCTAGCTCTACAGGCCAGGATCTACTACATTTATATTATGGCAGACTATTTAGAAAGTGGCAGAAGTGCAATAAAAAATATTTATTGCACATATCTTACTGGCAGAAGAACACTCGGCTGCTGTGCACATATCATGTCAATAATTTGGTTTCCAGTTTTGCCAGGCACCTAGATGAGAAACAATTACAATTTACAAAAGTGTTTTTAGGGTTCCGTACCTCACAAAAGGAAAAAACGGTACCCTTGTAGGATCACTTTGTTGTCCGTCCGTCTGTCTGTCTGTCTGTCTGTCAAGACCCTTTATCTCGGGAACGCGTGGAGGTATCGAGTTAAAATTGAAATCATATACTCAAGTCTTCGGTCCCTTGAACCTGTGAAAAAAATCAAACCTCTAAACCTCGAGTTAACGAAAAAAAAAAAGATAGTTACGGCCGTTTATTTCGCAAAAAAACGTATATTTCTACACTCTCAAGGGAATCAAAATTCATAGGGTACTTCCCGTTGACCTAGAATCCTGAAATTTGGTATGAAGCAAGGTCTTATAGCACAAGTATAGGAAAAAATCTGAAGATTGTAAATTTGTAGTTACGTCACAAAAAAAATCATTTTTGCGATTCCGAAAAATCTCCATATCTTAATTGAACTGTTTTCATAAGTAAGTTTGTACGGAACCCTCAGTGCGCGAGCCCGACTCGCACTTGCCCGGTTTTTTAGATTCTCATATTACACTTTTTTTTGGTGTGAAACCATTCAATGACTTCTCTCGCTCTTGGGCAGAGCGAGAGGGCGTGTAGGACTTCTACTGACTAAAACCAACTCCTGTTCCTTCTTTGCCTTCGTTCCAGGGCCCCGGAGTTCTCTTTCGTACGGTTCTAGAAATCGGGATAAGGATCCAGCCGGCTGGGGCGTGAGGGCCGCTCCCTTACGCGTGCGGCCGCCTCTTTCGCTAGCATTACTGCTTCACGGAAGGAGGCGACCGCCTACTATTCCTCCTCGCTCCGAACCATGGCCTGTACCAAGGCCAGGAGCGAGAGGTCGTTGCCGCCGATCGCCCCCACAATGATACGACGGTGCTCTGCCCAAGGGGCCCGGGCACACCTCTATCGTATGCTCCACAGTGTTCTCCGGGCGGCCCACACAATGGTGACACTCGGGCGTTTCTTCCGCACGAATCCGGTGCAGGAAACTCCCGAACTTACCATGTCCGGTAAGAATCTGCGTCATGCAGAAGGTGAGAACGCCGTGACGTCTTTCCAGTCACTCCTCAAAGAGGGAACTTACCGCCATAATTATGGCGTGCATAAATATGTAGACCTGTAATAGGAATAAAAATCAATGTTTTTATAAATTCTTTGTTCTTTTTTTTTTAATCCATATGACACAGATTACAGATGAGCTAGTTAGTGTTGTATGTCATGTATCAAAACTAATCACATCATTAATCATCACTCATCATTGTGAAATAATGGAATAATAATTATACGGAATCTTACACTAAATGGTGGATGGTCATAATTTATTCCTATATCTTGGTTCCCAAATTCATTACAGTATTGTCGCAATACAAAAAAACAATTCTACTCCAGTCACTAATTAAGTAAAATAGAATTCATTCCTGGCCGCCGACTTTTTTATTTTATCCCAAATCCTCGAACAAAATGGGTAATCTCCTTTTGCTGGTATATTTTTTTAGAGTCAAGTGATTAAAAATATACAAAAGAATAAAGATAAATTTCTAAACAATTTTGTCTCAGACATTACTATTAATAGAATCCTTGTTTTAAAGATATTCCAGTTTAAAGTTGATAATATTACGTGATAATATCTACGTACCTTCTCATGAATTTTAAAAATCAATAAACGCATTTTTGAACGAACGACAAGATGTCATGTCATAATGTCATGTTTTTTTTTCTATGAGCCATGGACGTACTGCGCTTAAACGCGAGTGTGAACGCGAGCGGCCCGCCGCCGCCTCAGGTACATCCACTAACAGACTAAACACATTTGAAAGGATACTTTTGCAAAATGTAGGTACAACGACGTGCGACAGCATCCCGATAAGTTTTTATAATGACAACTGTACTTTTAATAAATTATTACAAATGGTGGGCCAGTATCTGCAATATGAAGACACTGCAATTCGTAAGGCAATATTACCTGAAGAGAAACTTTCAGTTACTAATATTATGGAACACAAAAAATACGTGCGTTTACAAACCGCGTACCAAATGTTACGTTTTTAAAATCAGTCATTGAAAAAAGTCGCTAATGCGTGCGCTTGTATAGAAAGCAATGTGTTTTCAGACTTACGTTTAAACGCGTGTGTTTAATCGCAGTGCGTGCCAAATCTTAACCTTTTGAGTGCGTAATTAGAGACACAATAGTAAGACAACGGCGCGTGAACGCCGGCGTTAATGCGGGGATCAACAGCTTACTGCCATGCTTTTTTCAGGTGATGTTGCTATACTCTAATTGCTACAATGTTGTGTCATTATAACCACTATATTCTAAACATAAACAGTTATTTTTATGTTTATTATCTAATGTGGAAATGTATTTCCTAAGTATATTAATGCAATACATAAACCAAAGCATGTTATGTTACTTGACCAAGATTTATATTAGTGGTAACATTAAAAGTTCAATTTAACCAAAAGTCATTAAGTCAAGCCAGAAAAAAAAAACTAAACCATGTTTATTTATTATCATAAAAAATCTAGTCAATTCAATTTCCAATTGTGACAATTTTGTAAATTATTTCACCGATATATATCATGGTGACATAATTATGTAGACACAATCATAATAATTTCATCAACAATTTTCTCGACGTTGTTCTTTTGTGTCTGTATTTCAGTGGGTCCTGGATGGTTTGAAAATAGAATTGAACCCGGTAGGTGGCGCTGCAGTTGGGTTCTTAATTTTTTTCTGACGAAATACTGCTTCGGGCAGGACAACGTCTACCGGGATCGCTAGTTGTAATATAAAAAATAAAATAAATATTATTTTTTCTTTACATCCAGCGTCAGGTACTATGATCTTTGGGCACGCCACAATTATGGCGGTAAGTCCCTTCTTTGAGGCGTGGTTGGAAAGACCTCACGGCGTCCTCACCTTCCGCATGACGCAGGTTCTCACCGAACACGGGAAGTTCGGGAAGTTCCTGCACCGGATTCGTGCGGAAGCGACGCCCGGGTGTCGCCACTGTGTGGACCGCCCGGAGGACACGGTGGAGCATACGGTGGAAGTGTGCCCCGCTTGGGAAGAGCAACGCCGTGTCCTCGTGGGGGCGATCGGCGGCGGCGATCTCTCGCGCCGGGCCTTGGTACAGGCCATGGTCCGGAGCGAGGAGGAGTGGCAGGCGGTCGCCTCCTTCTGCGAAGCAGTAATGCTAGCAAAAGAGGCGGCCGATCGCGTGAGGCAACGGCAACGGTCCTCACGCCCCAACCGCCGCCGGGATTCCGATCCCGATTTCCGGCCACCGTAGGCGCGGGCTTGCGGACGGCGGGCAATGGGTGGCCCGCCGTCCGACCGTCCGGTAACCATCCGGACCGAGCCCAAGTCGTCGACGGCGCGGACGGCGCGTATTGTTCCGCGCGCGCCTCAGGGAGATGTCAGCAAATCGTAGGGGCCCAGCAGGGTCGAAGCCTACTGGGGCCATGGGTAGTGTGAAAACGAAACCGTGGCCCTGGGACGAAGGCAACGAAGGAACAGGAGTGGGTTTTTAGTCAGTAAAAGTCTGACACTATCTCCTGCTCCGCCCAAGAGCGGGATTTGTCATAAGATGATTTTCCCACCAATAAAAAAAAAAAAAAAAAAAAAGGTACTATGATCTTAAACAGTTAAACTTTTTATTGATTACCTACTTAACGCAAAATCATCGATTAAAATTGTTTCACAAATAACTTATAGTAACAATTACAAAAACGGTAACTTTTTGCCTTACGACCTTATGTGTAGGAGGCATCGTGAGTGTGACCAGGCATCCTACAGGTTAGCTCGTACCCATCTATAAGTCTACCTCATCTATCACTTAGATACCATGGATACCACCAGGTCAACAGCAAGCTCATCAAGAGTAAAAAAATAGCGTTTTCATAACAATTATGCTGAAGACCAAAGATTCTATGTGATATGGTTCTCAAATATTATGATTTGACCATTACATACTTACTGTACGGGCTATAAAAGAGACTGACCTCTGAATTTGTTTCGGTGTTTCGTCTCAGGGCAGTCAGCTACAAAATACCGGCCTAATTTATAAGTTTACATCAAAGAGATTTAAAGAGATTGGTAGTATATATTTAATGTCTTTGGTTTACATTGACGTGTCGTCAAGCATCAAGCGTCCTACCCTTTCCATTGGCTTTACGCTGCTTTACGTTATCGCTTCCTTGGCATAGACGCGACATAATGTTGCCTCTTTATTTGTATTTCCTCTTTATTTATTATTGTTTTTTTCCATTTATGTCTTTGTCTTAAAATTTATTTTTCTTTATTTTACTCAAATCTATTAGCACACAATACCGTGCTGACGTCTTTGTGTCAACACCGTCACCGGCCCACGCTGAAAACCAGCGCTGTGAATTCATCAAATTTTGTGTATAATTTGTAAGTTAGTCGTAAGATTGTGTCTTTTCCGCCTAATAAAATATTTTTCTATCTATCTTTCTGTGTAAAAGTGTGTTTTTGGAACCTATATGTAAAATGAAAAAAAAGGCTGACGGAAATCTATACATATAATAAAAAAACTTTTTACAAAAAAAATACAACCGACTTCAAAGTAAAAAAAAACACTGAAAAGTGCAAAATAACTTTAATTTCGGAAGTCGGTGTTTCTATAATAGTTTTGTCTCTTCGTTATTTAACACCGACTTCCGAAATTAAAGTTATTTTGCACTTTTCAGTGTTTTTTTTTACTTTGAAGTCGGTTGTATTTTTTTTGTAAAAAGTTTTTTATTTTACACTTTTTAGTTATGGTACCACCACTAAAAAGTACCCCTCAGTCGAGCTTAAATACCTTATAGCCAGAGTACATCTCATGACAATTCTAATAATCCCAAACACGGTTAGATTACATTAATTTATTACGGAGTTCCGGTGCCTAACTTCAGGCTTCATCATCAGATCGGTTCGATATATTCCCCCTCTACTTTCAGTCAGTCATCGACTACACGTATAAACAAAGCAATTTTACTTGTTACGACTATTCTACTATGATCCTATGAGGAGTTCTGTTCCATATCTTCGAAGTTCATGATCAGATCATAACAATATTTCTATGGGACCAACTCGGAAGCATAACCTTTCAATAAAAAAAAAAACATTTTCAAAATCGGTCCACAATTGACCGAGAAATCGGTGAACATACATAAAAAATAAAAATAAAAAACATACATTCAACCGAACATATAACCTCCTCCTTTTTGAAGTCGTTTAAAAACAGTAAAATGGTGGAGCGTTGGTATTAGTTGGCGAAAAAACTACTGAACCAATCCTGTTCAAATTTTGCATACATAATCCTTATAGGCCGGGTCAACTGTTAGGCTACATATTATCACGCTATTTGCTAAGGGGGGTGATCAATAATCCAAAATGTCGACATTGAACGACATTTGCCACGTTCGATCCCCAGCTACAGTTAAAAATTTTGTCATTATTTTATCTTCTTTTTTGTAATAAAATAACTTTTACCATTTTTTCAAAATAAAATTGAAATTTCTATTCGATATCTTCTAAATATTTTGTAAAAACTAATCAAAACACATAATAAAATCAAAGCGGCGAGTAAAATCACGTACTAAAATGTAAATATGGCACCACACGCAATTCAGATACTCGCAACGCCATCTAAAGACTGAAAGTAGAAATAATGATGACAATGATAGTTGAACGTCATATTTGATAGATGGCATTGTGTATTTTACGTAATTTTCTGAGTGGCGGAAGAATGACCATCGCCCAAGTTTGCAGACAGTTTTATTGTTTAAAATTGGACGAAAACCGTTATGATCAAACTGGAGTTAGACGGAGACATTTTTAATCCTACTGCTTTTTTCCCCGTGGTTGTAACAAACTAATTGACCGTGATTATTCAAGGGATACCAACCAAAGGCGATAAAAGTAAATACTTATATGTATTTAATTATTGACTTTAAAATAACATGGCCAAATTTTCGGAAGGGGTAGCATGGCACCTTGCGTTGGAAGGCCCCCAGGTGGACCGATGACCTGGTGAGGGTCGCGGGAATCCGATGGATGCGAGACGCACAGGACCGGTAATTATGGTGACACTTGGGGAGGCCTATGTCCAACAGTGGACGTCTTTCGGCTGAAATGATAATGATAATTTATTTATTTATTTATTTAGTCATAATGATGGCACCTTTATTTTTCTTTTTTTAAGGGTGGAAGTCATCTAATGACTTCTCCCACTCTGGTTGGAGCGGGAAGGCGTGTCAAACTTTTACTGACTAAAACCACACCTGTGTCCTTCAGTTGCCCTTTGCGACATCTCTTTGAGGAGCGCGTGGATCACTACGCGCTGTTGACGACTGGGCTCGGTCCGGTCAATTACCGGACGGCCGGACGGCCGTGGACGACCGATTGCTGGATGTCCGCGAGCCCGCGTCTACCGTGGCTGGTCGTCGAGGTCAGAATCTCGGCTCGGCGTGAGGACGTTCGTTCCCTCACGCGTGCGGCCTCCTCCTTCACTAGCATTACGGCTTTGCTCCTCGCTCTGGACCATAGCCCAAAGTCACAAGGCCCGGCGCGAGAGGTGACTGACGCCGATTGCCTCCACGAGGACAACACACACCTCTGTGTGCTCCACTGTGTCCTCCGGGATGATGGCACCTTGCGGCCTAATAATGGTGTGTTTTATTATTAGCAGTCACTGCTTCATATAAAACTGGGTCGAAAGGTTTGCGTTCCTGATCACAGTTCGACAACGTATGATGTATCTCAGATTCCTTGCAGCCTTACGTCGACATCCGTACGTTACCTCCTTGCAGTGAGTGGTGACCAACACTGGAACCACCCTCTGAGGGAGGCCAGTCTCAGGGATAACACTAATCGGCTGCTACATTTGTTTACCGGAATTTCATTGTTTTATGGATACACAAGCTCAGGACTGTTGAGGGTGTTTCACGCGGTTTCTGTTCCGGATTCGGTTGGAAGTACTCTGATATTACCATTTTACAAATCGCCCGGAGGACCCGTTGTAGCATGCGGTGGAGGTCTATCCTGCTTGGGTGAACCGCCGTGTCTTCATAGAGGCAATCGGCGTCAGTGACCTCTCGGTTTGGCCATCAATATGCGAGTTCGATTGGACAGGGATACACGCGTTCAAGATTTCACCGAAATTCATTCAAAAGTTGGAGACTCTTCATAGATAGTTCCCACTATGGAATAACATTTGTCTGATATACGAGGACGTCAGTCAAATACACACCAAAAAATGCTAGGTAAATGAACAAGTAATTTTTACGCCCCAAATGATCAAGCTGCAACAATCAATTCAAGCATGCTCTCGCAAATTCTTCATAAGTACTGTTGTGGAGGAAGATAGTTGATGATGATGGTAATTTTTGGATTCACTGGCTTTTTGGCTTTGCACCATCAATGCAAACGTTATCCAGCTGAAGGTCGGTGTCCCGATTATGTTCCTTCGTTTACCTCTACCAAAGGTGTCTGACGGCTTAAACTCTTCAGTGAAACATTATTGAGGCGAAAATTTTACAGGAGGTAACTCTTTCGAACAATCTTGCAGCCTTAGCAGACATTGGCCCTAGAGGGCCCTATCCATTTGCTGACATCATTATGAGTCGCGCGTAGATTACTACGCGCCGTCGATTCAGGATTGCTTTGACCAGATGACCGGACGGCTCCACCGCAATCGCCCTGCGGCTTTCAACACCTGGAGCATCACTTCCCTCATCATCCTTCATAGTTTCAGCCACCTTCTTCGATCGTAGTGCTTCACTGAAGGAGGCTACTGGTTGGCATTTTTTCCACTAATCGCCTCCATGAGGACACGGCGGCGCCGGCGCTCCTACCAAGCGGGACTGACTTCCACCGTAAGTTCCATCGTATTCTCCGGGCGATCCGCACAATGGTGAGACTCGAGTGTTTCTTTTCGCTGAATTCGATACAGATACCTCCCGAAACACCCACATCCGGTGAGTCCTGCACAAAGAGAGGATGCCGTGACGCCTCTGTAGCCACTCCTCAAAGACAGGCATTACCGCTGCGATTGTGACGTGCTCACTGTGACAATGTTGTTTTACCGGAACATAAACCAGAAACATACATAAACTAGTGCCTTTTCCTTTGGGGTAGGCAGAAATGCCAACTGCTACGACCCTTACAAACTCTTTCTATTCATTGACGTTCATACATCTGGATCTGGACGAGTACATAACATGTATCCTGAAGGTAATTTGCGTTTTTACCTTTAACAGTTTTATGTGAAAGTACAATAAATAATTACGATGCTTTCAGAATGAATTGCAAGCACAGAATGATTGTACAGTTTTACCAACTTAACGTAGACGAAGTCGCGGGCAACAGCTACTAAGCAATAAGCTTCCACTGAAAAACATATTGGTTGAAATCTGTTTGCAGACAATTATAAACGAAAATGATAACAGTAGATAACTTTGAGCCTGAGGTTTTTTCAGCCATGAAAATAAAAGTATTATGTACGTCAGAGAAAATATCACACATCATTCAGACATGGCATAAACACCCATAGCTGAAACAGAATATTTCCGCTATGTATTGTGCTGAGAAACACATAGATACGTTACAGTCTCACATAACGTTCCCCACCACATAATGATCGCTCCAACATTAATGGAGTAAGTAACGTAAACAGATGGCAATCTGATCTCATTGTTGCAGCGCCGTCAATTATAACAGATACATTGAGCGCAGAGATACGCCAATTAGGCGGGGTTCAGGAAGCTGCCGCGCGTGCGCACACCCTAATTGTTTCCGACATAGTCTTGCCACCCACTTCCACCCGTGCTTACGAGAAAATAAGAGGCAGAAGACCCATTTCGACTTCGAGTTTCCAGAAGTTTTTTATTTTATTATGGATAGGTACGCGTTTGATGACTATCTCGCCTGATAGTAAGCGAAGATGTGGCTGACGATGGAGCACGCTTGCCTAGAAGTTACTACAACTACTAAGTACTTGTTTAGAAAAACCATGATATTGTTATGGTCCTAAATATCCGGAAAGCCTTTCCCATGAAGAGTAAAAATGCTTATGCAAAGCATTGGAGGAGCGGAGTCTCCTAATACAGGCGGGAGGCTCCAATCATGAACGAATGTAAACTAGTTGGTACAGTAATAAACATTTTGTATTTATATATATTTTTTTGCATTTTTGTTACTCGACTGCGTTTGTAGGTTTGTAATCGCTGCGGAATTGTTCCAAAGAGTTGCCGCCGTCCTGGAATTCAAAGGGCAACTGAATGAACACTCAGGTAGGTTTTAGGCAGTTAAAGTCTAACACTCCTCGCTCCAACCAAAACCGGAGGAGTTATTTAATAATTAATTTTCCACCAACAAAAAGGTTCGTGATCGCAAGGCCAGTAGGCACTGTAAAGACTCTTTCATGGTACATCCATCAACTCATGGTACAATATAAAAATAAAAACCGCACCTTACAAAATTAAATATAAAAACTGCTCTTATTCCTACGGATAACAGCGGTTTTTCGAGTAAGTGTATTCAAATAGTACATTTTGATACAAGTGGAGAAAGTTTGTCATTGCAACCGCGGCGAAATTCACCCGAGTCATACAGGTGAGGGTGTTATGAAGCCGAGTGCTGCAGTGACAAATTTCCACGCATTTTTGTTCATTTTGTACTGAAGAAAATTTTCCAAAGTTGCCATACATTTTAGTTTTGATTTAAATGAGAGCAAGCTATCGCAAGTATTTTTTACGTCAATCACAATATCTGGCGGCGTTGCATCTAAAGAATTCTTCTCTTCAAGTCTTAAATTCGTCATTTTTTTTACAAATGAATAAGTTAGTTAATAGTATTTAATATACTTTTTTTTCCCGTGCTTAACCTTTGTAGGTTGAAGGAGAAGCAAAGGTATCAAACCGAAAAATTCTAATATATTTTAATTTAGAACACAGGGAATTGTTAATTTGTTGGTGATAACAAATTATTGTGTAAATAATCATATTTATTTATGATAATTATTCTGTTCGTAAACACAATTTAAATTTTCATTAAAACCTTACCTTAAAAATGTGCGCCTCTTTTTTTTAAAAAAAAATCACCGTTGAAAAACCCTTGTACTGATAAATTAAAAAAAAAACGCGAGGGTGATATACATGCCATGACAACCTAATCGTAGTGCAATAAGAGTCAGTTTTCGAGGAAGTGTATTGAAAAATATATTTCCAGTATTAAACCTACTGTAGAGTAGGTTTACAGATTATGAAGTGGTTCTTCTCCAGCATCTCTGCATCACCGGCCAGTAACCACCCACCCGCCACCCGTAGCTCCGGGCGATAACAAGGAAAGGAATATCAGAGCGTAAAGCTGGAACTGTACAATGTTTTGACAGTACGATTTAAGTACAACTGCAAAGTACAACTGCACTGCCATCGGATTTTCCTGCCATACCGAGCAATTGAATTTCTGAGAATGGAAATCAGAATACTATTCTTTCTATATTGTTGTTGGATTTCTGGTCCCAGTAAAACCTACTTTGAATTTTTTTTTCATAATAGGAATCCTGCTACTTCTAAAATACATATTATGAAGATGACGGAAAATAAATGGTCGGGTTATTATAATTACATTACAAGTGTAATTTTTGTCAGTATGTTTGGCGCAGTGGTTATGCAATTGACTGCTGCTTTCTGTGTCGCGAGTTTGATTCCCGCATGAAACAAACATTTGTATGTCCTGATATGGGCCAACCTCTCGCGTCCGACCCTGGTTCCGGTGGTAACAGGCACTTGGCAGGCGGTCACTTCCTTCTGCGAAGCAGTAATGCAAGCAAAGGAACCGTCTGGAACTGTGAGGCCGACACAAGCCTCACGCCCCGGCTCCACCGGAGACTTCCCGGGCGGCAAGAGTCGCAGGATGAGTCTGTGATGATTTCCAACATAGATATAAGAAAGGAGGAGATATATTACACTACGCGATATTCAGCACACGATATTCAGACTGTCTTATTTTTTGTTCCGAGTAAGACCGGTCTAACCCTTATTACACCACGCGACATCGACTAAGACTGTCTGAATATCGAGTAGTGTAATAGGCCCTTTAGTAGTAAAAAATGTACCGGAACACGATGCCTGCAGTTTCCCCTACCACCGTCGACACTACTACACATGCAGCAATAGTTACGCAGTCGCGCACACATCCGCAATTCATAAATCAGCCCATACACACAGTCAATTATAAACTTTACAACTCTAAATACAGCGTATATTTTCCATGCACCTACTACTTTTGCACACATTAAGCGTTTTTTTTAAGGCTAAAGCATTTATGGTTGAAAGTAAATTGTTTCCATGCACCTACTACTTTCGCACACATTAAGCGTTTTTTTTAAGGCTAAAGCATTTATGGTTGAAAGTAAATTGAGCATATGGTACTATATATTTTTTTAGGGACCCAATAAGGAGGCCTTCCAGTGGCATCAATCCATTGCTTTATTAAAATTGCGTCTTTCGGGAAACTGAACACATAAAATAACATTTTAGTTATCATTTTACCTAAGTTTCTGCTAAACCTCACCATGTAAGGCTTTTGTTAGAAAAAAACAGTACAGAGCTTGTTAAATAAAGAGAACAAATAAAGAGCTAGAACATGTTGCCTTATTTTCAAAAAAGCAAAAGTCGTTATTAAATTCTGAATCATGTCCATTATTGTAGCACATTCGAAACTTTTGAAGACTTTAAGAAGGATGTGAAAATATGGCATATCATACGATATCCGAAACCAAAAAATAGTCCTTCGACTAAAACTTACAATTTAACTAACTTACTTTACGACAGTTGCTTGCGTATTTCTTTACTACTCTGTAAAATAATCAAAATAAATAAAAATATTTACATTATTTCGCTTCGGATATCCAACCAATCGATATTATGGTCGATAGTCTACATTAGTAGATCATACAGGCACATCATTAACTCGCCGCAACTAACAGCGGCCGTATTATGAAATACACCGCACTCATAAAGTATCGTTATGTTATTTTTACATTGCTTGTTCTGTTACTGTGCGTTTAAATTAGGTAGTGGTTAAAGAGCAATGTATTTACTGTACGAGTAATACAGTTGATATTTGAAAACAAAAATAACGTAGTAGCAGCAAGGGATTTTATAAGATTTGTTGTTTTTACTGATTTTAAAGATAAATATAGCATTATATTTATACTTGTAAGTACCACGGAATCTCTTACCATAATATATGTCTTTTCTCTTCTCTTGTGTATGTGTGTGTGTGATTCCGTGATGACCCAGGCTTCTCTTATCGCTTCGGTTCTTACACAAAACCACAACACGGCATTTTAAATTTGTTTACGATCACGTATCGCGAATCTCACAAGATTATACTGACGGCCGTTTGCCCGAATAAGCCGTTTTTGTGCAAGTCGCGCGCAAAACAGGAAAAAAACAAAAAACAGAAATATAAAAAACAGGAGAAGTGTCTCCCGAAGAAAAGAAAGAAATAAGAAAGAACGTTACGACGAAACGACAAACGTTTATAAGAAACATTTTCTAATCTTTCTTATAGAGGATAGGATAGGATAGGATAGGATAGGATAGGATAGGATAGGATAGGATAGGATAGGATTGGATAGGATTGGATAGGATTGGATAGGATAGGATAGGATAGGATAGGATAGGATAGGATAGGATAGGATAGGATAGGATAGGATAGGATAGGATAGGATAGGATAGGATAGGATAGGATAGGATAGGATAGGATAGGATAGGATAGGATAGGATAGGATAGGATTGGATAGGATAGGATAGGATAGGATTGGATTGGATTCGATAGGATTGGATAGGATTGGATTGGATAGGATTGGATTGGATAGGATAGGATTGGTTTGGATTGGATTGGATTGGATTGGATTGGATTGGATAGGATTGGATAGGATTGGATTGGATTGGATTGGATTGGATAGGATTGGATTGGATTGGATAGGATTGGATAGGATTGGATAGGATTGGATAGGATTGGATTGGATAGGATTGGATTGGATTGGATTGGATTGGATTGGATTGGATATGATTGGATTGGATAGGATTGGATTTGATTGGATTGGATTGGATTGGATTGGATTGGATTGGATTGGATTGGATTGGATTGGATTGGATTGGATTGGATTGGATTGGATTGGATAGGATTGGATTGGATAGGATTGGATTGGATAGGATAGGATTGGATAGGATAGGATTGGATTGGATTGGATTGGATTGGATTGGATTGCATTGGATAGGATTGGATTGGATAGGATTGGATTGGATTGGATTGGATTGGATAGGATTGGATTGGATTGGATTGGATTGGATAGGATAGGATTGGATAGGATTGGATAGGATTGGATAGGATTGGATTGGATAGGATTGGATAGGATTGGATAGGGTTGGATAGGATTGGATAGGATTGGATTGGATTGGATTGGATAGGATTGGATTGGATTGGATAGGATTGGATAGGATTGGATAGGATTGGATAGGATTGGATAGGATTGGACAGGATTGAATAGGATTGGATTGGATTGGATTGGATAGGATTGGATAGGATTGGATAGGATTGGATAGGATAGGATAGGATAGGATTGGATAGGATTGGATAGGATAGGATAGGATAGGATAGGATAGGATAGGATAGGATAGGATAGAATAGGATAGGATAGGTAGGAAGGGTAGATATTCTTTATTTTTAAACATTTTGTCAACTTTATATTAGTTTAGATAATTTCACATTTTATTTGTGTGCCCAAAAGGCTGGCGGCAGACTCGCTCGGTAACGCTCGCAACGCTAAGACGATGTCCCGCGCATTTTACAAGAAAAATTAGTAATTGTAGAACTTATCCGCTAACCACGCCCTTGTGTCTTTACACAAAAACCGCTAACGCTTTGTGCTTTCAGAACTGTGCAGTGATCAGTGAGTGTGTCTCCTCGTCACTGGAGCAGGAGTCGCGAAATCCAGAGAACGCCGGCCATCTGACACATGGACACGTGAAGTTCAAAAGGTTAGTGCAATTTCCCTCCCATGTACGAGCTATTTTTCTCTGCTTCCTAATCCTAAACGGCTCCAATAAGATCCATCTGCTGCAGGTTGTCAGGTACATTATCTGAGAAACGCTAATCCGCAAAATACAGTCCACTTCATTGGAAACTAATAACTAACTAATATTGATTAGTAGTATACGCGCATCCATTTTCTTTGGTTTGCCACATTGTAAGGCAATGCTTAATCTCTGACCGAGGTAAAAGCCAGCCCTTGGGTCACGCGAAGTGTCAACTAAGTGTTTGGAAAATTCTTTGAAAAGCTTATGAGCACTCGGACCCCACGGCCCAAGAGTTTCAACCCCAAACGGCTCAAAAATATAACTACCGACGAGGTTGTTATATTTCCGCCGCTTGAGGTTCTCCGCAGTGGCTGCGGCAGCACAAGCACAGCACGAAGAGCTAGGAAGATGGGATGGCGCAAGAGTGTCGACACAGGTAGCGTCCCACACTAAAGGTCCAACCACATCCACGGAAATAAAGACATACCGTCCGGTCTCTTACCATCGTCACGTGCCAGGCCAAGAGGTTCCAAAACAGCCGGAACGCCGACGGTGACAAGGGCTCGTCGGATGATGTCGTTAATATTTGCGTGCCGTGCTATCCGTCCCGCGCTTCGACTGCATGACAGGCCGTGGTGACCAAGGCTGTTGATAACTTCGCCATAGTGGCAGCGATGAGGAGAACAACAAGGAGCGCCTAGGCGTAGGGCAACCGCTAGGCGGAAAGTAGTATCGTCGAATAACATGCCAATATTCGACGACGGCAGTGCGTGAAGCCAAAGATCTGACTCCCAATTTCCCACAGCCAGGAGGCGCTCACGCTCCGCAGTAGTAGCAGATGTTAGGATTAGGTTTTTCTAGACTACTTTGCAGAGCGGTTCATCCCACCGTCTCTGGGAGGTTGGGTTGTCAGGTGGATTTGTATTCGGGCTAGCGATTCTCCAGGCATCCATAGCCTCGGTGAAGAACAGCACTTCAAAAGGAATCAGTGTGGAAGTTAGAATGTTTCTGACTAATTTATCAGTGCTGTGAACCGAAGATATGAATGCCGGTAAACTAATACTGGTAATTTTGCGGACGCCGAGGCCTCCCATACGGATGGGAAGAGTAACTTGATCCCAAGCTCCAAGCGTCCAAGGTCATATTTAAAATTAAAGTAAGTGTATGTCGGATAATTTGGTCCATTTTTTCCAAAAGGTGAAGGTGCTTCCATAAGTGGGAAGCACGAAGGAAATATATTAATTTAGGATCGAAACAACAATAACGAATTAGGGTGATGGCCGAATGCATGTTAATTTGGAGTAATCTTTCCGAAACGTCATTGAAATTTTGTATTTTTCCCCCCACAAAACTGGGAAAGGAATCCTCAAAGATTGGGGACCCAAGGAGACGAAGTCCACGAGAACTTTTATCGATAATTTAGAATGCAGGGGCTATTGCATTGAATTTTGGAAGAGTCAGATGTCTGTTAGTACTGTCAGAGAGGAATAATTCACATTTAGATAGTTACAGTTGAGATCTAGTCCTATAGAAAAGAGTTGGTTTTTTAAAAATTGAAAATCATCTAAAACGGTCTCTACATCGCCTCCCAAGGTTCCATCATCGAGGTACCACACATTAAATTTAGAATTTAGTTTTTGAATAATTTAAACATTGTATACATACAAGATTGAGATTTGTTGTTTGAGTCCAGTCATGTTTAGCCGTAAGTGTCGGCGTACAAATATTTATAACATTGAAAACTAAAAATAAATAAGTAATAGATCTTCACACATAACAATACCTAGGATTTCACTTACTAACTTAGAGACCATTTAATTCGAAGTTATTTATATCTTATCATGTCAACATTCAAAATTAATTAAAAACAGTAATGTCACACAAATACAAAAACAGATGTCAAAGATACAAAATATATGTCAAAATTAGAAGATTTATGTCAAAGTTACAAACTATCAGTCAAAATTAACAGATTTATGTCAAAATTTACAACATTGATGTCAATTACAAGATGTTAAAATATAGGATTAAACATGTCAAAATTATAATACAAATGTCAAAATAACAATATAAATGTAAACATTATCATAATGAATGTCAAAATTACAATATAAATGTCAACATTATCATATAAATGTCAAAATTACAATATAAATTTCCAAATTATAATATAATTTCAAAATTATAAGACAATGTCAAAAATACAAGAACCATGTCAAAATCACAACCACAATTATTAGTGTCAAGAAAAATATTAATTATAAAAAACTTTTTTCGGCTAGTTATTCGGAGACACTATAATATGCTTTTTGCAAAAGGAACGTTTCTAATTGGCGGACGACGAGCAATGGGTAGCTCGCCGTCTGGCCGTCCGGTAAGGACCAAGACCGGGTCGACGACGCTGCACGCGCTCCGCTGTGCGGAGCGCGTGCATGTTAGCAAGATTGACGAAGCCTGTTACCTCGTAAAAGGGCAACTAAAGGAACACTGCGAGTTTTAGCCAGTAAAACTCTGACATTCCCACTCCAAATAGGGAAAAGTCATTTGATTATTTCCCATATGAAAAAAGGTAAACACAATCTATAGCCAAGCCCTTTCAATTTTTTCTTCTTCACACAAAAATTATAACAAAATCCATTAAAAAATCATTTGTACTTCAAATTATTACACATGTTAAAGGTACAGTTACATTGTTCCCGAAAAGAGCACTTCACCATATCAGTGTACACTGGAAGCCACACAAAATATCAACATTTTTCGGCGATGCAACTTGACACTCGGGTCATCCGGAAGCAATCGTACACAATGCCCTAAATGCACGCAATTGTACGAGGCACGTGCGGCCTCGTGTCCGCGATTTGTGCCAAAGAGCGTGCAGAATTAGTGACGTCACAGTTGTAGTTGTCTGCTGATGATTCACGCTTGTTAGGCCTCAATTAATTATGTTCTGAATAATGGGTACTTAAATTGTAATCTTTGTATCATACTTAGTTTTTTTTTTAGGTGTGAAAATCATCTAATGACAAATCCCGCTCTTGGGCGGAGCGAGAGATAGTGTCAGACTTTTACTGACTAAAAACCCACTCCTGTACCTTCTTTGCCTTCATCCCGGGGCCCCGGGCTTCGCTTTCACACTACCCGTGGCCTCACGCGATCGGCCGCCTCCTTTGCTAGCATTACTGCTTCGAGGGGACTTACCGCCATAGTTGTGGCGTGCCCAGTCATACTTAGTTGGATAATCCTTTTGTGGCTAATGAGTTGCTGTTTAAAGAAATAAATATTTGATATTAAATCTTCTTTGACTTTTTTCGTTTAAGTAAAGATTTTAAGATGGGGATCATCGATATTAAAACAAAAGAACATAGAAGAATGAGCGCTAAAATGACGTTGACCAAGTGGCAGCACTGAGTCGTCAGGTCCAGGCACCTGTCAAAACGCTTATGTTTATGACTTTAGCAAGGATCCCCTACGGTAAACCCTACGGACTAACTGGATTGATTACGAAGCAATATTACTCGTACAAAACTTTAAAGTGCACTTTATTTTTTGTAAAAAATTCTTGGCCTCTAGTTAAATTGACGTCAACGTCATGTTATACGTTTTCAAAAGTTATTATCAAAGATATTTAAAGCTATATTTAATGTTTTTGGTTCTTGTACTTTTCCTACCTCTGGCGAAGTTGCGCCAACTGGTGGAGTGAATTTTCCTGAAAACCCTCAGTATTGAAACATGGACTTATTAAATTATGATGTGATGCCCAGTTCGCCGTCCAAGAAAGACCAGGCCCATACCGACGGCGCGCTGTGTTCCATCACGCGCGCTTAAAAGAGATATCAGGCTGCGGGATTGTTAAAAAAAAATACAGCAGCATAGCAGCCCTGGAACGCAAGGGGCAATTGACAGAACATGAGTGAGTAAAAATCGAATACTCCCTCTCGCTTCATCCAGAGAAGTTATTTGATGATTTCCTACTACAAAAAAAGCATGAAGCTTTTTTTAAGGTTGGAAATCATCCAATGACTTCTCTTGCCCTCACGCACCGCCCTAGAGGGCGGTGCGTGAGGGCATGTCAGACTTTTACTGACTAAAACCACACCTATATTCCTTCTTTGCCTTTGCGTTTCAGGACTATGGGTTTCCCTTTCGGAAGTCTACCCATAGCCCTTGGCCAACATAATCCACCAGTGGATCAGGTACGCTTTCAAGCCCCCAGTCGTAACACGACATATGTAAATAGACATACACAAGTCATACTAAGTTCAGAAACAAGTATATCATTTACGTAGCTATAATATACTGATATTTGGTTTTAAAATAATAATTATTTCACTTTGTAAGAAGGTCCTTTGTGTCAACTTGTTCAGTGTTATCACAACGGTTTTATAAAATGAAATACCATAAATAATGCTCTTTGATTTCGTTGTACAAGTAAGTAGATCAAAGCGACCGACTCTTTAGCTCCGTGACTTCTGCGATTAATTCGACAACTTTAAACAAATAATTGACGAACCCAATGATTATTTTCTTTTATTAGCTTCATAAACAGAGACTGTGTTTATAATCTGTCTACATGTAAAGATACGATATTGGTGGAGTATTTGGCGGGATTTCTTCGAATGAAGTTCAGTGGCTGTTTAATTATTCGCAAATTGATTCTAGTGGATATTGTGATGTAAAATTGATGTAGTTTTATATCTCAAGTGTTTGCGCAACTGGACAATACTTATGCGGAATCATTGAAACGGACGCAATCTCGGTAAAATTAAGCTGGCAATCTCTCGTATTCAAGCCAAAAACATTACCAAAAAAACGGTAGTGGCAGTAACGATACTTACTTAGGCTCTTTTCCGTTATAGGACAATTACGTATTATAATAAATATGTGATAAGTGCAGATATTCTGAAATAGGTCCTACGCAGTCCTACATAGAAACTACATTTGCCACATGTACTCTGGTAGCTAAAGATAGTTAAGAAGACTAAAATCCAACAGCACATAGAAAGCGAAGGATTAAATCAAAAATTTTGATAAAACCTAAACAAAACATTAACCTGTAATTATTGTCAAAACATTTTTTAGCAAAATACGCAACCCTTTCATCATCCATAATTATCGTACATCAAATCTCCAGAGATTGCTTAATATCAGGAACATTCGGTGTAATATCAACGTAATACAAACTATGTGTGAGCTGGGGAGGACTGCGGGCGACAGCGGCGTGGGGTGAGGGGGTGAGCAGGGTGGGGTAATAGTTCATCATCCGATAATAGCGGGATTAACGCGATCCAACCCTTTGTGGGCGGCTTGTAAAACTTCACCAAAACATTTGTCCGCACTGATTATAAATTATTTATTCGTTCTACATTAAATATTCGCACTGTGAATACGTTATTACCTCTCTTTATCCACAAAATGTGTGATTTTATCATTGAAATGTGTATATGTTTGTGCTTTGCTTTGACGATGTTGTTGGTTCGTGTTTTGTTTCAATTCATTTGTCGTTTTGTTTTTTTTTGCCACTTATTACCTTTTTTTATAATAGCTCTGACTTGCCTTACTGCTTACCTATTAATACACAAAGCAGGGGTACTGTGGGCATTTTAATAAATTACCCCATAAATTTAAATATCCGCTTCAGTAACCAGTAGAAATATGACAAAACTGCATGGATACATCCATGCAGTTTACGAACTATCGGAAGAAAAATTGTGATGAAAATTTTCCAACAGGCGGTTTTCGCCGCAATGTTTAGACCAAATAAGACAACCCCTTACAACATTTTATAATAGCACCCAAGAGCAATAAGTTGATGCCCAAGAGTATCATAATATAATATTCACATCACACGTCTGAAGCCCCTCCGGTGCGTCCTAACAACTACTTTCACCATCAACTCTGTCAATTTATATTTGCCTGCAATCATTAATGTAGGCGTCGACACGTTCCACTGTTTTTGCAAAGCGGGCGTTAAACATCTCCACAGAATATGATTCACCCTGCCCCCCGTTCATGTGTGTATGGCAGGCGACGGAGGGGAAAGCTCACAGTCGTCAAAGTGCGTTGCTGGTTGTAGAGCAAACTAGCCGAATGAATAGGTGTCAGAAGCAATGCGTCAGAGCGTCCCGCCGGGGGCGCGGACGTGCCGCGTAACCGGACCCACTCGCATCATAATGCTACATAATTCAATTGATTCCCCGACGCTACCCGCACGCTTCCTTCTAACTTCGTTTACAACGTTTTGATATCGGATACGCCGCTTTGACGCCTCCTTGAACAATTCTTTCCCACTGACCCTCGGCAAAAAAATAAAAGCTGCGAAATTAGATTGACTATCTTGTATTTAACAAAATAAATAAATTTATTAACAATGGTTCTTATGACTTAGTGGTGGTAAGAGACGGCGGGGGAGGAGAAAGTGACGTGGCCAAGGTTTTGTGCGTAGGC
The DNA here is from genome assembly GCA_905147345.3 of Mythimna impura. Classification (NCBI taxonomy): domain Eukaryota; kingdom Metazoa; phylum Arthropoda; class Insecta; order Lepidoptera; family Noctuidae; genus Mythimna; species Mythimna impura. The sequence continues at coordinate 7,370,581 of LR990356.1, read as the reverse complement.
CACCTTAGCGACGCCGACGGGGGCAGCGGCGTACGCTACCTTAGCGACGGGCGCTGACGCGTAAGCCAGTGGGGCTTGTTGGTAGGTGACTTGGGCGGGGGCGTGGGAATAGGAATACTGAGCTGGGGCCTGGGAATAGGAGAGTTGAGCTGGGGCCTGGGAATAAGAGATCTGGGCTGGGGCGTGGGAGTAGGAGACCTGAGCGGGTGCTTGGGAGTATTGGATCTGAGCGGGTGCTTGGGAGTATTGGACCTGAGTGGGTGCTTGGGAGTATTGAACCTGAGCTGGTGCATAGGCGACCTTGGCAACGGGAGCGGCGTAGGCGAGCTTGGCAACGGGGGCGGCGTAGGCGAGCTTGGCAACGGGGGCGGCGTAGGCGAGTTTGGCGGGAGCTTGTTGGACGGGGGTACCCTCGTACCTCACGACAGCATTGAAACCGTGTTCCTCGCTAGCGGTGTAGTCGACGATTCGGTTCACGCCATCGGGCTGGACGAGGGAGTAAGATCCCTGCACGTTATCGCCGGAACGCGCCTCTTGTTGCTGCTTCACGTCGCCGCTCTGGTTGTCGTGCACGGAGTACGAGTATTCGTAGTTAGCGGGTGCCTCAGGCTGCGCCTGCGCGTACGCCAGCTTAGCGACGGGCAGCACGGGGACGGCCACAGCGGCGGCGGCAGCCACCAGGGCGGAGAAAGCAAGGAACTGAAAAGATGAATCATGGTTAGTAAACATAATAAAATTCATGGATTGAAAACTGTCAGTCCTATGATTCTCCTATGCTTATTGTGTTTTAAGCCTCAACTAATACTTTATTTATTTTTATGATAATTAAGTAACCCAATTTAATAAAACTTAGCATAATGTAATTACTCAATCTTCAAATAAACAAGATCAACAACTTACTCGGGCGACCATGTTGACTGGTTTGTTTATTGTAGACGAATGTGCTGCTGTTCTGAAGCTCCGAGCTTTTATACTAGACTAAAGTATTGCGTATGAACATACGTGCTTAATGCTTACATATATTATACATATTAACATGTGTAAGTACCTGTGCCTGGTGCCCGCGGCGGCGGCGGCATCGGAAACTGGATCGATGGCAGCGACAAGATAGACGATTATGTAACACGTTTCAAGTTCAATTATGTTGTTTACATGCTATTAAATATTGATGTAGGTTTTGGTCTCGGCTTTTGATTGTTATCGATCGAGCACCTGCTGTAAAGTATTGTTAAAAATATACCCAATCTTACATCTCCAGAGTGTTAATCAATCAGTTATGAAATAAGATTGACTGATCTAGTGAGACCGGAGACTAAGATCCTCAGTAGAACTTCTGTTGGTAAAGATTTTGTGATGTCCAACGATTTAAACGACAAACTTCGTCGTAGCATATGGCCCGAGCTTTTTCTACTAGCTATGTCAGCTATTACTTATAAATCAAACTATAATCTTTAGACAATAGGACCTCACGAGCCCTGTTAGGACTGCGGAATTATTCGAGAGAGTTACCGCGGTGCTGGAACGCAAAGAGGAACTAAAGGAACATGGGTGGGTTTTAGTCAGTGAAAACTGACACTCTCTCTCGCTTCACCCAGGACTAAACAATTTGGTGATAAAACAGTTGTTCACGGATGCAGGTGACAGAGTATACGGCCCAAGATGGAAAGTGAACCATCTTTCAATAGTATCTACCTAATTAATATGATCACAAGCTCTTCATGTTTAATACAGTTTCACCTCTGCGGGAAGATGTAGCCTCATTTACCTGGTTGGTAACACCGTAACACATCACCAACCGTACGGTTAAGACTGGGTCAAGGGACATTCAAGTTCTTTATCAGTATCTAAATCAGTTAAATGGAACATATCAGTATCAATGAAACAACAATGCAGTAGAAGTCACGAACCAAATTCTATTCGTTTATCTTTCTCCATCTCTTATTACGACTGAATTAATAACTTCGCGCGAGCAGTTTTGATACTTGCTATGATTCCAATGGTAATTATTATTGGAGAAATCAATACTAATAATCATAAATGTGAGGTTACTGCTTTTTATCTGGCTTCGACTTCAAATCCGCAATAACAGACATACACGCGGACAAAGCCGCTGGTAGAAGCTAATATTACATATGAATAGAAAAATAAACCATAAAGGGTCGACTTAAGTACGCAACAAAGTAATATAACAACGTATAGATAAATAAGTTTTAATTACACGTTCTTTAACTTCCTCGACAGATATTTATATGGTTTATTGGTATTCGGCGTATTTGGTTTCAGCTTTAATTGCTGTTCTATCTAATATGTCATTATATATATAAATAAAAATCGATTACCGAATGTAATGTAAACGTATAACTTCTGTAAATAATTCTTTTTTTTGTCGGGACAAGGTTTGTACAACAACAAAAATAACATTTTATGAAGTCGAAAACAAAAATGTACCTCTGTGAAGCCGTGCGGAAACGTTTGAAAGAATGAGCAAAGTGCAACTGAAGGACGCAGTTAGGTTTTAGTCAGTAAAAGTCTGTCACGCTCTCTCGTCCCACCCTAGAGTAGGAGTAGTAATTTGACGATTACCCAGCTCAGAAAAACCCATGTGAAGCTGGGACGGGCAGCTGGTTTGAAATAAAATCAAAGTTGTAAATATTTCCAGTTAAAAAGCACAGCCTGATCACCTAACCTGGCCAAATGTAATAGACCTAAACAAAATGCTTGGAGGCAAAAGAAGTCCAAAGTAAAGTACCAAGATTACTCCATCCATCCATAACCTCTCAGTCATCATGTAACTAATTAGGATTATTCACATCGAATACAACGATATTATTACGATGTTATCTAACGGCTGCTGTAGGTACCTTTACAATAGTGCATATTAATCACCTATTTTGCTGTTACAATTGGAACAGTTTCGGCACTCTAGTTAGAAATATTAATGCTTATTTATATAATGTATGTTGTGACTTGTATAACAGCAATATTTGGAATAATGAATCATTGAGGTATCTATAGGTATACTTTATTTTATTTTTATACATTAATTAATATTATAAAAAAATCGTTCGAGTTGAAAAAAAAATAGAGTTGGATAGCCCGTTTTTCGAGGAATGCTATAGGCTATATGACATCACGCTTCGACCCACGAAAGCGGAGCAGTAACTAAAGATGCGAAACCGTGGGGGACAAGTAGTAGTACACATACGTTTATACCGCGTACATCGAAAGATTGGAACAATTTGCCTGCAGTGGTCTTCCCGACCGATTATAATTTAGGTGTCTTTGTAATAGGCTCTTAATAAACCATCAACGATTGCATCACTGCTTCCCATCAGGTGGGATCACAGTCAAGCACTAGTTTATATTATCATTCAAAAAAAAACATAATGTGCAATGGTAATGGTCGAAATTATGTATACTATGTATAGGTTATATAGTATAGGTTCTAATTTAGATTGGAAGAGGGAAAAGGTAGCATATCTGCTCTGCAGTGGGGTAGTGGGCTGCGGGGTCACCGCGGCCCTGGGATGCGATTGGTGTAGTTTTGTATCTCAAGTGTTTTCACAACTGGACAATTGTGGCACGATCTCGGTAAAATGGAGCTGAGAATTTTATTATAGTATTGACTGCCTCAGTGAAGTTTGCGGAAAGTGAAGTTTTCGATACATTTGTTGCCAAATACTGTAAAAGCATTAGGATGCGTTACAACCGCATTCTAATGGAAAACAAAGTGACGATGCCCTCGACTTTGCATCCAAGCCAAAATTATTATAACACAAAAGAAATCCGAACAATCCCGTATTCCAACTGTCATTCTAACTAAAACTGCAGATTGACAGCACACTTAACTTATATTTTCACGGTGAGATTGCATTGCTTTTTTTTAAGTTGGGAATAGTACATTATGTTAAAAGTGTGTAATGTTACTGATTACCGTCGAGGCGGTATTTAGACCCGAGCCGTGGCGAGGGTCTTAAGAGAGCCAAGAACGGTAATCATTAATTACTCACGTGTGTCATACGACGTTTTTCAATACACTTATGAAGAAAACTACAGTAAGTGTAGTTAAATTTTCTGTGACATGGCGGTAAAAATCTGTTTTCTTAAGCGCGCTCATCATTTTTTTTTTTACCCCTAGAGGAAGGCTACGGTATTTTGACCATACTGCCTAGTCTTACGTTTATGTTTGCTTGCGTGAAAAGTTTTTACGATAATGTCTTTCAAAGTGACAATAGAATACGGATATAACATTGTCTAATGATTTTGTAGTATTTACGAGTAATTTTGTTTAATTAATACAGCCACTGAACTTCACTGGAATAAAAAAAAAACACGCCAAAAACCGCGCGCGTCTTAAAATGGCGGCCATAGACCACTAAAAATAACAAATTTTATTTGAATGTAATGTAAGATTTATTTACTAAATGTTTTTTTATTATAATTTAATATAAATCGTTTGTACAAGTAAAATTTGTTCATTTTAACTTGTAAATTGGATGAAATAAGTAAGTAAGACACTAATTTATATACTATTGAACGCAATAATATAATGGGAATTTTATTCGAATTCAAAATTTGATTTGCGAACAAAGAGGTTGAACAAAAAGGTTTTAACTACATTTGTGCGTAATGATAATCAAAATGTCACAGTTTGGTAACGAGTGCCATTATATACCTAAGTGCAGTGCAATAAGAGTCACTTTCTGAGCAAGTGTGTTGAAAATCATCATTAATGACTCCTGATCTCCCGCTCTTGAGTGGAGCTACAGAGCGTGTCAGACTTTTACTGAATAAAACACACCTATGTTCCTTCATTTGCCATTTGCGTTCTAAACGCCACGGTAACACTCTTTTTTTTTATTATGTAGGTATAGGCTCGCGTTTGAGCACTATCTCACCTGGTGGTAAGCGATAATATGGCCGACGATGGAGCACGCTTGCCTAGAAGTAACCCATTCACTTTTAACTTAAAGACCCTTAGACTGTAGCTATCAGGAAACACAGAAGCTCAAGACTTAGAAATTTTGACTCGACAGTGCATCATTGCCGATGATCTTAGCTCGCTTCTCAATTGGCCTTTCATTCCACCTAAAACTGTTGATTGACAGCTCAACTAACCTATATTTTCACGGTGAGTGTTGATGCAGAGCGATTCTGTAAACATCTCCAACAATGAATCACTCCGGAATGAAGGTCAAAAACCTTGTTTAAAAACCCGTTGAAGACAATTCATTAAGTGTGGAATGGAAACAATTCCGGTTCACAGATTTTACGCTGCTATATTAAGTAACAGCAGTACCGGACCTTACGACCTTGCCATAAATGTCAATTACATTTTTGAAGCATTTAAATGCCATTGAATTTACGTAAATTATCATTAATTCTTTTACTAGGTACTGATTTTTTTTTACCACGAATAAAGTAAGTAGTTCTATGACGATTGAGAATAATTTGGAAGAATTCGTCATGGGTTCTGTTCTGTATAATCGAAAAATATATGACTTTTTAGGGCCGATCCTCTCTGATGTCATTGAGGAGAATTCGGGTCACTGCTACTACTAACTGATTAAAAAATATAATTGATGTTTCGCTGACGTAATGACGAGTGAGAAGTATTATATTATGATTTATATATATTTATATTTTCAGAATAATCTGGGGCCTTATAATGATTTGTTTAAATTAAAATCGTACGAGCAAGAAGGAGGGATGGAGCTATATACCCTATAGCTTCATCCCTTTAACAGTTCAGTTTAGGTCGTCAAATGGATTGCGATAGGAGCTCTGTTCCCGTTATATTGAGGACGTCATAATGTCATCAGTCTTAGTACGATGATTGGATGGCTAAAAACTAAGAAGCATTACAACGTGGCCTAAAAACAAAATAATGACACTTACTTTAAAGGTAAAATGCCAACTGAAATAATTCAAAACCCAATTTATAGCGACAGCTTTAATATCTTTCTAACGGAACTCTAAAACGTAAGCGCAACAGTTAACACTAGAACAGGTTAAACAACGTCATTACCAATTGATATTACTTAGAAGCGATCGCTCCAATTTTTCTCAATTGCTAAACTATTTATTTACGTAATACGTACTTGGGTAACAAGATCTTTGTTACACATTGGCTAAACTATATTTTATTGTCCCTCGGGGGCATGCCAAACGTGAGCAAAACGATTGACTTGTCAATTTATCAATGCCATTGCGATTTCTTTCTTAATTTGGACATTTGTAAAAAAAGAACCCTTTGATTCCTTGTAACAATTCAATTCCTTTACATTTAATATTTATTTAAGTCAAATATTACTTTTATATTTATGTAATAGTTCTCTAAAGTTACTTAACGTTCTAAAATAAACGAAAAATAACATTACAACTATTGTTGTTTACCTATTTTAATTTTGATCATACAGTTATTTTACTATTACAATCGTTTTCTTTTTATTTAATAATAATTTATTGTTTCAAAAAAATAATACAAGACCTTAAAATTAAAGTAGAACATAGTTGAATTTGCACATTAAGTTAAAGCTAGTGAGGAACATCTGTGTTTGAACTTGATATAAAATCTGTATTTCAGACATCAGCGCTCTTTCCTAAATCTATACACAACTTTAAAATACGTAATAAAACAAACCTTTGTGATAAAACTAAAACAATATCTAAAAAATAAAACTTTAAAATCAAAACACACTTTAGAATTTAAATTTGGATAACAAGCACTTTTAATTCTTTGACACAACAATTAAACATTAATGATATTCCTATAAACTTTTAAAATTAGATCATAAGCAATAAAGAGGTTTGATTTCATTAATTAACCTTCAAAGAAAAACTGGCTGGTTTAGATGAAAAACTAGCTAACGAGCCATAATCTACGAAAAAAGTACTTTTTTCGTAGAATATGGATTTCCACGAAAAAAAAAAGTTCTAATGGCATTCCAAAACAATTTTTAGCCCAAAACGATCAGCTATTTTTGGATTTAATACATTAAACCCCAAGTGAACGCGCCGTTCGCTCGCTAATTATCTTTCTATTGTGTCTCTAATTACGGTACTGAAAAGGAGGTAAACACTCCATGATTTTATTTTCTAAATCAATGTATAGGTAGGTTGACTCTGAGAAAACTTCATTTTGATCTGTGGTTGTTCAATTTTAGTCACCATGGCCAATGATCGTGAATTTTCAGTGAACATTATTTACGACGGCTATTGATCATGATTGAACAAAAATGATATTTCGTTTCTAAAAAGTGTTAAAAAAGGTTAAACAAATAAATACAACCGTTTTCCAAACAGGGTTAACCCGTGGTTGTCAAAATTCGGGAAGAAAAACATCGATTTCATATTCTACTGTTGGGATTCGAAAACAAAAAATAGAATAGTGGTCAAACGCGAGCCGAGCTATAAAAAGTAAAAAAACGAATATCTGGTCTAAAACTCACAAAATAAAAAAAGATTTTAATTTTTTTATTTTCTGAGTTTTAGACCGTCCATTTAAAATGAGGAACGATTTTTTGCCATAATGATCTTTTTCTACAACATCCTTGTCGGCGTCGAATCTCGTAATTCATGTTTTAGGAAAATATCACGGGGTTTCGCGGAAAAGCGGATCGGCAAGTAAAAGCAGTACGCAATTTGATTCCTACGATACTAATTTAATGATTTCGCGAAAATTCGTTTTTTTTTCCTTAAAAAAGAAAAAGATTAATTTAAACATCTCTCAACGAAAACTCATAAAACAGCACTTTATCTGTTTGAAAGATCTTTGATTGAATTAGCAACATAGAATTCTGGGAGAATCTTGGTTATTAAAGTTTATTTTTTTATTATCCACAATCTTTATATAATTCTGTACGTCTGTTTGTCACCTTACTCCTTACCTCCCAAACGACTTGACCGATTTGGATGAAATTTTGTTTGTATATTTGAGTGGTTCCCTGAATGGTTTGAAAATGTTGGACCCGGTAGGTGGTGCTGCAATCGAGTTCTCAAATTTTTATTGTGAGGAAAAGCCAGCTTTCAGACAGGGCAGTCTGCCGGAACCGTTAGTTACCAATAAATATTTTACAGCCAGAGTCTCATGACATCTCCAAGAAGCCAAATCACGGCTAGGATACATTGTTTGTAATAAAACGGAGTTCTAGTAGTTCCGGCACAGGTTTATCTTCCAGTTTTATTATCAGATCAGTTCGATGGTATGATTTACATCAGAACTAGTATTAGTAACTATCTAATTAAGCTTCGTCATAGTCGCCGAGATATCTTATTAGCACCCGTGAAGTATGTACTTCCACTTCGCTAAATGATCTTTAGGTATTGAATATTGGAATTCATTTGCTTGACTTGTTAATGGAAACTATCAAAATCTTTTTATATTTGCCAGTTTGCCAGTATTATTTGAGAAGTTCCAATTAGTCCTCATGGATATGAGATCCATGAGGAGTAATTGGAACTTCTTCATCGAACTGGATTTTGATAAAAAAGAACCAATTCACAAATAAAAAAAATAATTTTTCCAAAACAGTCAAAAAATTACAGTATACAGAGACAAAAAAGTAAAAAGAAATGTAAAAAAACTTTTTACAAAAAATAAATAACCGACTTCATTAAAAAAACACTAAAAGGATCAAAATAACTTTAATTTGTTGTTGTTTCTCGGGTTTCTTATTTAACACCGACTTCCGAAATTAAAGTTATTTTGATCCTTTTTAGTTGTGATACACTTATAAACAGAGTACCTGTTTCTCATGGCGATTCCAATTAACCCAAACACTGCTAGGTTACATTGTTTTATTATAAAGTTCCTGTGTCTACCTTCGACCTTCCGGCTCCATCACCAGATCAGTTCGATAGTACCTTATAGCCAAAGTGCATCTCATGGCAATTCTAAAAAGCCCAAACACGGCTAGGATACATTCATTAATTACGGAGTTCCTGTGCCTACCTTCCGGCTCCATCATCAGATCAGTTCGATAGTTAGTACCTTATAGCCAAAGTGCATCTCATGAAAATAGTAATAAGCCCAAACACGGCTAGGTTACGTTGATTAATTACGGAGTTCCAGTGCCTACCTTCCGGCTCCATCATCATCATCAGATCAGTTTGATGATACCATTTTCAACGTAACTATTCAGAACCATTCATTTATTTGTATTGTCATAGTCGCTTAACTATCTTCATTGTGATATCAATGTGAGTATGAAGTTCCGTTGACCATTTCTGGTCTTCTTCATCAGTTCCACTTCATCAAATGTTACTTTTCGACTGTAAATGCTTAAGTTCTCGATGAAAATACCAAAATCACTATGTGGTTGCCTATAATATTTGAGGAGTTCCCTCGATTCCTCATGGATCCCATCATCAGAACTGGATTTTGAAAAAAATGGGACCAATCAGGAAGCATATCCTATAAAGGGAAAAAAAAATTGCAGATCGGTCCATAAACGACGCAGTTCTGAGGTAACAAACATTAAAAAAAAATGATTAAAAAAAAATACAACCGAATTGAATAACCTCCTCCTTTTTTTTGAAGTCGGTTAAAAAGTGCAACCGAATTAAGAACCAACTCTTTTTTTAAAGTAGTTTAAAAAGGTACAAGATCTTGTTTTGACTCGATATGTTGAAAGCAAAACAAAATTGAGAAGAATCATCGTTAGTCTTGACATCGACTCGAAACACCAGTAGCGGCATCAGGTTTATTCGGAAACCATTTATAATCGGAAAACATACATAAACATACATATAAAAAAAATTGGAGTTTGTTTGTAATATAAATTTAACATTTTTTATAGGTGTGTATGGATCTTTGATTATTATCAGAAACGTTTATATACTCGTATTTCAAATAGACCACTTACAGGCACTTTGAATTGTCAATATGTCTGACTGTCAAAAAAAAGTGAAGCTAAATCGCACGCGTGTTCCAAAGCGTAGATCTCTATGGAGAAGAACGAATGTGAAAGTATATTCGATACCTATCACAAAAATGCAATTAATTTTTTTTCTGTCTTCAGGTCTGACTCTCTGTTTGTTCCGGCTAATTTACCAAACGTCTGGACCGACTTTGACGGGTCTTTCTTTGCTAGATAGCCGATGTTTTAGGGCCGAAACACATAACAGCGTTGCGGGGCCGTTATGTATTTCGGCCCTAACGCCCGTCGCTACGTAGAATTTTGCGATGTGCACCGCGTCGCGAATTCCGTAGCCTTATTAAATGGATGTATCCAGTATCTTCTTTGTCGTTTATTTAAAATAGAGTACCTACTGTCTTCTTAATAATAAATAACCAATAAGTTCATTACGATCTATGGCAGAGAGACGTCTACCCACACTCAAAAATCACGAGGAACTGGTTATCCTACAGAACGACAATAAAACGCTCTTTTTCGCCATGCCGCAACGCAACGTATATTTATTCTAACATAAACAACTGAGCGGTGCCGCAGCGACGTCGCAATGCATTCACCCCTCCCCGCCTCGTCTCGGTGGTTGCAAATCTGGCGCGGCGCCGCAGCGCATCGTGTGACATGCCAAAGATATTTCTATGTAAGACGACGCAGTGACACCGCTCCGGCGCCGCACTGGCGCCGCAACGCATCGTGTGCCCCTAGAGTAACGCGTTGCGTTGCAGCACGGCGACGCAACGCGGTTATGTGTTTCGGCCCATAATTTAGACTACTTTATTTATTTAGAAAAATAATTAAGGTTATGCACTAAAAAAAGATTATTGAAATGGTGACCAATTGTGTTCTTTTATGAGACTGTCATGGACGAAGTCACGGGCTCCAGCTAGTAAGATAACTTGTCCTTAACAAAAACGATTAAAAAACGGAAGTACTTAAATTTATTGCCAAATCGTAGTGCTCTGTCCTTTGACGACCGATTGAGTAAGGTTTATTATTTTTGGATCAGATTCGTTTTACCGTGAGGTAAATGATTTTTGACTTACACATATTACTTACATACAAGTTTCCTGCTTTATACCACTAAGTTAGACTAAGTTATTGTCCACGGTTAAATTAAATTAACTAGTTAAACTTTACAGCTGCTGAGATAGATATTGTGGGGTCGGTAGCTCGAATGAAAGGCTTCGTGTTCCTATTATTATGTTTATATTGTATGAAGCACTTTTATGTACATTTTAATATAAAATTACGTCCGCCTATATTTTTACTTAAGTATTTGACATCTTCAATTAATTACGTTTCGAATATGAAACCTATGCTTTTTTACCATAAACCTTAAAAAGTCACATTATCTTGCCAGTTTGCAAGTTAATGAGCATGTGACCTTCTTAAACGCCACAATATCGAGCTTAAGATCGTCATTGTGCATAACCTTTTTCGCAACTAGCGTGGGGCCAGCTTCCCGTCTAACTGGATGCGGCTGAATACCTGTGTTTTACATGGAATGACTGACTATCAGACCTGCACAACCCAGGTACTAGGCAACACGATTCTCCTTCGATAGACTGATGGTCAGAATTTCTGGCATCTAACTGCCTGGCTAATATCGATCTTAAGATGATTTTACAAATTCACATTTCGAGGTCAACAACCGCGGAGGTGCAATTGCTTGAACTATGACATTGAAGAGAAAACAACCATGTAGCACCCACTCCTATCAAGATCGGAGACTACAATCGAAGTTGTGGACGATTACGATTACCTCGGACAGACAGTCCAGTTGGGTAGATTTAATTTCGAGAAAGAGGTCAAACGTCGAACCCGACTCAGCTGGGCAGCGTTCTGGTAGCTGCGCAGTATCTTCTCGTCCAACATACCAGTATCTCAAGACGAATGTCTATGGCCAGTGTGTGTTGCCAGTGATGAAATATGACTCCGAAACGTGGTCGCTCACAATGGGCCTCATCAGAAGGCTTAAAGTCACCCAAAGGGCAATGAAAAGGGCTATGCTTGGAGTTTTCTTGCGTGATCGAATCAGTTATAAAGATATCCGCAGGAGAATCAAGATTGCCGACATAGCACGAAAAATTGCCTAACTTAAATAGCAATGAGCCGGGCACATTACTCGCAGAACAGATGGCCGTTGGGGTCGAAAGGTTCTGGTGTGGCGGCCGCGTACCGGAAGACGCAGCGTTGGAAGGCCTCCAGCAAGGTGGACCAGCACACGACCGTTCATTGTGGCGACATTTGTGGGAGGTCTATGTCCAACAGTGGACGTCTTTCGGCTGAAATGATGACGATGATGGCATTCGAACTTTTGTTTCATCAAGTTTAGATATAGAAATTATCATATCAGTAATTTTTTGAGACCCTGTATAAAGGTATATTTTAATATTTTATTATTCTTTGGAAGTATTTATTTCGGTTATTTTTTCACAAATTAAATCCAAGAACATGGAACTAATTGATACCTATTTGTATTTAATTAACACTTATTTGCATTCACAATCATAATATTATGAGCGAAGACGAATGGGAAACAGTGGCCTCTTTCTGCGAAGCAGTAAGGCTAACGAAGACGATAGCCGCAAACGTGAAGGAACGGACCTCCTCACGCCCCATTTGCTGCCACGGGAGATACCCCTGGCGTCGGGATTCAAAGGGCGATCCCTGACCACCGTAGGCGTAGGCTTCAGGATAACGAGCAATGGGTAGCTTGCCGTCTGGCTGTCCGGTAAGGAGCGAGAGAGCCTGAGTCGTCGACGGCATGTAGTGTACCACGTGCGTCTCAAGGAAAGGTCAGCAAAACCATTGAGGTTCTTTAGGGTCGATGTTCGCTAGGGCTACGGGAATTTTTGAAAGAAGGCAAAGGGTAACTGAAGGATACTGATGGGTTTAAGCCAACAAAAGTCTGGCACGCCCCGTCGTTCCACCCTAGAGAGGGACCAGGCATTTGACGATTTCACACCTTTAAAAAAATAATCATAATTCTTCGGTAAATCGACAACAAAGACTAATTAAAGACCTTGTCTATGTTCACTTAACCATTATATAGACAATTAGAAGTGACAGCATGACCCTTACACCATACTGCACTCAGATATACATCAAATGTACCAGCAGGTATGGTCACGCTCCTAAGTAGGTACTTAACAATTCCATACGCTTGACGCCCGATCAATCAGCGTGTAAGTACTTAGAACGTTACACATATCATTGGACCACACCCAAAACAATTTGGTCAAGGCCTTGGTCAACAGTCACCAAACTACTTTTAATTTCTCTAATGGACCCACCAGTTTATAAAGACCCGACAACCAGCTTTTATCTTCCACAAATCCGATGGAGTCTAGAAAGCGACAGGCCAATTTAAATTGGTGACCACTTGTTTAGCTTCAAATATTGTAATGTATAGTTTAAAAATATTGTTGCGATTTATTTTTGTAAACTAATTATGTGTCGAATTTAATTTGTAACATTAGATTTAACTGGGCATGCAATTATGTTAATGGATTTACAGCCTCCGTTTGATTAAATATTCTAAGCGCAATGCTGCATTTAAGCGATTAGACATTGCGTAAATATTTATGTGTGACACGTACCTGATATATTCGTTCATGGAGATCTATAAACTGTTTCGTTCATCTAGGTACACTTAGTGTCATAGTGTAGTCAATTATTATATGCTATGACTATAATTTAAGCCAGTTCTATTTTAATCTTTGATGCCTAATATATCAGAGAAGTTTATTTTAGTTATTTATTTCAAAATTAACATTGTAATGTAAACACGGCTACCAAATTCATATAACAATTCATATAAGTGTGAGGGGCAATAAAATTAAATCAGATCATTCAGTTCATAATAATTTAATAGCACCTATTCATATCAATAAATACAACAGCTTGCCTAACTAGTCAACAGTAGATATTTAGTGGTGGTAGGAGATGGCGGGCGAGGAGTAAGTGACTTGCGCAACGGGAGCGGCGTAGGCGAGTTTGGCGACGGGGGCGGCGTAGGCGACTGGAGCGTGAGAGTAGGAGACGGGGGCAGATGCGTAGGCTACTTTGGCAACGGGGGCGGCGTAGGCGACCTTGGCTACGGGAGCGGCGTAGGCGAGCTTGGCTACGGGAGCGGCGTAGGCGATCTTGGCAGGTGCGGGGTGCACGGGGGTGCCCTCGTAGCGCACGTTAGCATTGAATCCGTTGACCTTGTCGGAAGTGTATTCGACGATGCGGTGCACACCGTCGGGCTGCACGAGCGAGTACGAGCCGTGCACAACGTCACCTTCGCGAGACTCCTGCTGCTGCTTCACGTCTCCGCTGTGGTCGTCGTGGACGGAGTACGAGAAATCGTAGTGAGCGGGTGCTTCGGGCTCGGCGTACACCACTTTGGAGACGGGCACCAGGCCGGCGTAAGCCGCCGCGGCGAGGGACAGGATGATGACGAACTGGAATGCAACATTATGTTGTAGTCAAGTAGTAGTAGTGTCAAGTATAGCGCTATACTTAAGGACTTAAGGACTATAGTTAGTGATAGGAATAGTCAGCTGGAGTTTTATGCAATCATTTGACTGAGTTCAATAAATTCCATTTTCTTTACTTAATAATGCTCCTATACTTAGGCAAAGAAAAGTCATACTCGGAAAGTTATGGTAAACCCTAGAGAAGGTCTATGTCAAAAGGCAAGCTGACACTGAAGTTACTGATGGTGAAGATTAAAAAATATTACTTATAACGCAATTATGCAACGAAATAATATAATTAAATAATTAAATCTAATCTAATAATTTATTGAATATCAACTAGGAAATTCTATTATTTTTGCCAGTTATATACTCGTATTATTCATCTTGTATAAATCAATCAAAGTATCAGAAATAAGGATAGGTAATTATATCATACTGTGTATGCTCCAATTAAAGATATTAAAATGATTTCACTTACTTTGGCGACCATTTTTATTTCAGTGTTGCTGATTTGGATATCAGTACTTAACTGTGACAATGTGTGATTCGGTGCACTTTTTATACGTTTTAATTACATCGCCTTCAATGTAGCGACGTTGGTGACAAGCCTGGGGCGTTGTATAGTAGTTTAGAGGTGAAGGTTGCGCACGCGGCTGATCTACACGATCCAATACTCAGATTGACACCTGTGTTTTATGAGGTGTGTTAATACATTCTCCTTACTAGTCAATCCAAAATTTACTCTGAAGAATTAAATATGGTTTATTAATAACAAGGTTTTTCTGACAGGTAAACCCACTATATTATAAAGCGAACTTTGGAATGTATGAATGTTCGTTACTCTTTCATGGTCAAATTGCTGAACCAATTTGGATGAATTGTGGTATTAATCTCCGTTGAGATTTGTTATGACCGAAATTCCGTAGGGAAAATTATTTTCCAAAGAGTTTGCCAGAAGTGCATTAGTAATTTATAGTGGAGCAGGTTAGCTTTTTAACTGAGTTAATTTTTAACCCCGACCAAAAAGATAGAGATGGAGGGCATCGGGGCTCCTAAAATAAATCGATTTCGATTAAGTATTTTTTTGTTTGGAAGTTGTCTTTTTCAAGAATGTTCTTAACTCTTTTCTAGTAGATGATAATCATAAATTGCGTATTCTCTTCAATGATATTGCAAAAACGTTACCCTTGAGTTGATGGTGCAGCATGAACTGGAATCTGTAGGATACCAAAATCCTCATTTTCGGTCAGCAAAGGTATTGTGTTTGGGTTATAGTACCCAGAACTGCTTAGTAAATAAAAACGATCTCCGATAAAATGCCAGTTGTACGGCAAGATCATGGTTGCTTTCGGTATCTTTTCTTTTCATTGAAATTTTCTTATAATAGGTAGGTCGAACCATACGGTGACGCTGCAACGTGACGTTGAAATTGATTCCAAAGAGTCTAATTATGATTCGAATATTCTTTTTTATAAATATTGAATCTGTAAATTTTTATTAAACGCGACAAAAAAAATACTTCACCTATTAACCTATATTATTTCTTCAATAACCTTGAGCTTGCTAACGGTAGCTGCACACAAAAAGCGTGTCTATACATAATCACGACTACAAGCATCGCTCACCCGCCTTATCATTATGTTCATCATCATCCAACCACTTGTTTTAATCTAATTATTAAATAACAAGTTGTTTAAACAGATTTAACAACGCAATGCACCGACCTTCACCTCTCAATCACATTAGCTTACACACGGCGCCTCAGGCTGCAGTGTGTCACTAAATATACTTGCTGTAGGCGACAACATAGTATAAAAAGTGTCGCAGGTCACACATTGTCACAGTTCAATATTGATATTCCAATCAACAACTCCAATTCAAAATGGTCGCTAAGGTAGGTTTATTTTTTTGATAAATTATTAATATAGTAAATTATCCTAGTTATCTATCCTAGTGCGATATCATAAACCATAAAATAGTTTATTCTGATTTGATTTTCCTCAATAAAAATTACAATTTTTATTCCAGTTCGCCATCATCCTGTCCCTCGCCGCGGCGGCTTACGCCGGCCTGGTGCCCGTCTCCAAAGTGGTGTACGCCGAGCCCGAAGCACCCGCTCACTACGACTTCTCATACTCCGTCCACGACGACCACAGCGGCGACGTGAAGCAGCAGCAGGAGTCTCGCGCTGGCGATGCCGTGCACGGCTCGTACTCGCTCGTGCAGCCCGATGGCGTGCACCGCATCGTCGAATATACCGCCGACAAAGTCAACGGATTCAACGCTAACGTACGCTACGAGGGCACCCCCGTGCACCCTGCTCCCACCAAGCTCGCCTACGCCGCCCCCGTAGCCAAGCTCGCCTACGCCGCCCCCGTAGCCAAGCTCGCCTACGCCGCTCCCGTTGCCAAAGTAGCCTACGCATCTACCCCCGTCTCCTACTCTCACGCTCCAGTCGCCTATGCCGCCCCCGTCGCCAAACTCGCCTACGCCGCTCCCGTCGCGCACGTCACTTACTCCTCTCCCGCCATCTCTTACCACCACTAGATATTATTGTTGACTACTTAAGCAAGCTGTTATTTAATTAATAAATAGGTGCTAATAAATTATCATGAATTGAAATTCTATTTTTATTATTACCATCACATAATAATTTCAGACTGCAACAAGTTTAGAATATCAAAAAAAGGCCTCCCGACAACCTCTACCCTAAAACTTGTCGAGACGAAAGTTGCAAGACAAATGTTTATGAACAAATTCCAGAAATACCTAACACGGATGAAAGTTTTCGATAATTGACAACGAACACATTCCAGAATGACTTATTGTCTCAGGCCTAGTGTTAAATCCACATTATGATTGCAATTGGACAAAATTTTCCGAAGAAAAGCCCAGCCCTCTGGTCACGCGAAGAGTCGACCAGTTGTTTGCTGATATCACGGACAACTCGATGAGCGCTCGGATCCCATGGCCCTAGTGTTTCAACCCCAAACGGCTCAAACATATAACTTCCGATGAGGTTATTATATTTACGCCGTTTGAGGTTTTCTGCACTTGCAGTAGCTGCCCCAGCACAGCCTGCCGTACTCAGAAGATGGGATGGCGCAAGGGTGTCGACTGACCAGAGGGCTGGGTTTTTCTTCGGACAAAGAATCAGCATTGCATCGCAGCATTGCCATGCTGCCAGCGTTCTGGGCACTTTTCCCATTGATATCGATGTGGATGAATTTTTTGATGCCCAATAATTTCTTTTTCTACCCGTTTGTAAATATTATTATTTTTAGTTTGTATAAATTCCTATTTAGTTATTAATATTTATTAGTTTTGATGTTCGTTAGCGTAATTGAATAATTAAATACAAATTTTCCGTATTTTTCAATTTAAATCAATTTTCTTTGTAAAAGCTCATCGAAAGAGCTTTCACATTTCAAAATGTGTTCGATATGGGATAAGGGATTTGATGCATGTGGAATCCTGGAGGAGCGATGGCCTGATGCTGCGTAAGCGAGCAACGTGACCTTCCGCCGCGCCGCTCCTTTGATGACTACCACAGAGTACCTTTTTATGTATATGACTACCATTCCACTGCGCACACGATGTTGGAAAGTAGCAGATTTTGGACTAATTGTGCTCCATTGGTGTAATTGCTCCAAGGCGTTCCAATGTGAGGATAAAAATAAATAAATAAATGGGTAGTCCGATAGGGAACCCCGGGGTCCTAGGACGCAAGGCAAAGAAGGAACATATTAGGGGTGGATTTTAGCTCCGCCTTAGAGAGAAACAAGTCATTGGATGATTTCCCATAGAAAAAGGTAGAGAAAATAGTAGTAAAAAAATTGCCGTTATGAAGCAGACTCCTGATACGCATGTACACACAGGGCCGAACGTTCGGTTCTTAAATTAAGGGCATCTTTTAGACCTGTTGGTTACGAAGATGTCTATTGGATCTTTCCATCCAAGGATGTTTAATCGCAAAGTAGGTAGAAGGTTTAAGAATAGGATAAGCATTATTAAGAAAATCACATTGGCTTCTGAAGTTTTCAGGAAGAGCTGTAAATATTTCGCCTCTGTTATCTGTAACTAAAACCGTAGTTGAGTAGGTACTTAATCAGAATAAAAAAAATAGAACCCCATTGCAGGTTCGCTACTGGTTCAAATGTATTTTCAAACCACCCAAGGAACCACTCAAATACACACAAAAATCCCAAATCGGTCAACTTGCTTAGGAGAATTATTCTGTACGTGTTTTTGACACTTAACTGACAAAAACACGTACAGAATAATTGTATATGCATAGTAATATTACACTGTGCAGGTAAAATTAAAAGAAAAATAACTACCTACATAAACATACTCCTTCATATTAGTCCAATAAAAGAAAGTAAACTTTCATTTGTTAATAAATTAACTGGTCATCATCATCTCATCATCTTCCTGCCCTTATCCCATTTTATTTGGGGTCGGCGCAACACGTGTTTTTTCTTCCATTCTGTCCTGTCACCCGTCACGCTATCACTAACTCCTTTTTCTTTCATATAACTTCTCACACAATCCATCCATTTTTTCTTTGGTCTCCCTCTCCCTCTTCATCCATCCACTTGTATACTCTAACTCTTTTAGTAACATGCGGTAAAGACTAATAAATATTTATCGTATGGGACTAATCATAACAGCACCCCTAGCCAAGTTGATAATCTGCAATCGTTAACGCTAGTCGAAAACTAATCAAATGTATGAGAATGACATTATCTCAACGTTAAGTCACGTGGTTAGAACAAACGAATAGAAAATTCGTAGCCAAATTCACATCGTTCAAAATGATAGAATGAATTGTTATCGTTTCTACAATGTTCAACGCTACATCCTTTGTTATTGTAGAACGACATTGTAGAAGGAGCGGCCGACTCAGGCGCGTCAACATGGCTACCAACTTATCGTTTTCTACAATGAGGCCTTACCGGTTGGTGAACGGAATTCGACACGAAACGGTTGTAACTTGGCTAGGGGGGCAGGTGTTCTAGACGCGGAATACGCTGCGTTTTGAGCGCTGAAAAAGAGTTGTATGAATGGTACGGGCGTTCGTTAAATGATCGATGTCGATCCTTCTATAATTTTTTCCTTTTCGTTTCCTCTGCATCAGTAATAAAATGAAAAGAAACAGTTACACTGCGCATATTCAAGCTGCAATATTTACAGCAAAATGATTAATTAAAATATGTCTATATTGTTGCATCTGAGAAGAGTCCAAAAGCGCGCTTGACGTTCCTGAAACGTAGTTTATGAGTGCGGGTCTTGTATGTCTGTTTTAATAAATTAACTTCTAATATCTAATGTTGTTAACAATGTTCCATGCAAGTCTTATTCAGCGTAAAATTTTCTCGCAGTAACATGGGTTCAAACTTTGAAAGTTGAAAACCTTTGAAACGGTCCGAAATTGTCATTGATTAGACCATTGCAACTTGAAATGTGTTGGTAAGCCAAATATATATACATCTATAAGACAAGGTTAATGAATAAACAAAGAAGGTTATGAACTTGACTCGTTACAAGTTTTTTTGCGGAAACATTAAGT
Source organism: Mythimna impura (assembly GCA_905147345.3). Lineage (NCBI taxonomy): Eukaryota > Metazoa > Arthropoda > Insecta > Lepidoptera > Noctuidae > Mythimna > Mythimna impura. The sequence goes on along the minus strand of LR990356.1, from coordinate 7,350,626 downwards.
TGAACTAAGTCAAGGAGAACACCTTGCCCATTTCATATTGGCACAATATATAAATTCTGATGCAACAAAAGTGTACTCAGAGAAATAAACACAGTCTGTCAAATTAATATCCCTTAAAATAATAAGTTCTCTTTCAAAATATATCGAAAGCAATCAGACAAGACTTACTACTTGCTTTTAAAGGAATGTCTCGACAGGTTGTAAATCTGCAAAATCGTGAATCGGCTCAGAAATGCAGCGTGTCGACCTTCAACTCATAACTATTGTGCGCTTTAATGAACAACGCCGCGGGCGAACCGTGTGTTGCTGACGAGACATATAGGCGGGCGTCAATCCTGTATAAAAACTGTAGCAGGTCATACGTTATTACAGTCACCTACTGACACTCAAATCAGTAACAACATACTTGCAAAAATGGTTGCCAAAGTGAGTTCTTTTAAATTAATTTAAGACGGTCGTCTGACAATGTCTAACTGGAAAGAGTACTACTCTACTCTCTGGCTTATACAAATTTTCTTTAATAATACATTTAACTTTCATAATCTGTGTTTTATACTTAGATAGGTTGGTGATTTCCAAACTGTTTTATCTAATCCTTTCTTTACAGTTCGCCATCATCCTGTCCCTTGCTGCGGCGGCTTACGCTGGCCTGGTACCTGTCTCCAAAGTGGTGTACGCCCAGCCTGAAGCACCCGCTCACTACGACTTCTCATACTCCGTCCACGACGGGCAAAGCGGTGACGTGAAGCAGCAGCAGGAGTCTCGCGCAGGTGACGCCGTGCATGGCTCGTACTCACTCGTGCAGCCCGATGGCGTGCACCGCATCGTCGAATACACCGCCGACGACGTCAACGGATTCAACGCTAACGTGCGCTACGAGGGCACCCCCGTGCATCCCGCACCTGCCAAGATCGCCTACGCCGCTCCCGTAGCCAAGGTCGCCTACGCCGCTCCCATAGCCAAGGTCGCCTACGCTGCTCCCGTTGCCAAAGTAGCCTACGCATCTGCTCCCGTATCGTACGCTCGCGCTCCAGTCGCCTACGCCGCACCCGTGGCCAAGTTCGCCTACGCCGCTCCCGTCGCGCAAGTCACTTACTCTTCTCCTGCCATCTCTTACCACCACTAGATAATGATGTTGACTAATTAAGCAAGCTGTTATATAATGAAATAATTAGGTGCTAATAAATTATTATGAATTGAATGTCCATCTTTTAATAACTTCGTGTATAAACTTACAGCCTGCAAATCTACGTCTGTAAAAAGTTTTAACATCAAAACTAAAGTCTCCTAACCCACGTTAGGTTGAAAGGCTTTCGTTTATAGATTTACACTTATAAATTAACTGTGATGATTGTAAGACAAATGTGAATGAATTACAGTTTTTTTGGATAGATAGCTAACAAGGTAGGTTATACGACGACTGAAATACAGACACACCGAGCAGTGTTTGAAATATTTTACAAGCTGGACACTGAACATCAGTTTAACCTATCTAATAGCGTAATTAGAGACACAATAGAAAGACAATGGCGCGTTAACGCCGGCGTTATTGCGGGGATCAACAGTTTAATAAGAAATCTGTGCTGCCTACGCGAAATTAATGTCATAGTTGTGTCTTAATATCATGATTACGAGAGTTCTCTATCGTGATGCATCCAAAACTCGTAACATTGGCACCGTGAATGACGATATCTTCAAATACTTATAAAAAGTTACTCTCTGGTCTGGTTACACTTAAAAAGCATCTTTTTTTTCTTTCGAAATTTAAATTTGGAACAAGGCTAATTCTTTCGGTATATATGTAGCTAACTCATTCAAACACTGTTTTTTTTTTTAATTGATAGAAACTAATGCTTGACTGCGAATCCACATGATGGTAAGCAGTGATGCAATCGTTGATACGTTGAACTGTACAGTTTTGACAGATTCTGTGTATTTTTTTCCCGCTATTTCTAATTAAATGGAGTGGGGTATTAAAGAGAACAGAATTGCTGTGATTATTTTGTATAAGTGGGAACGGAACCTGTAATAATTTTTAAAGCGCTGCTAAAGTTTGGTATCAGTCAGCGTGTTTGTTTATCGTGCCATAGACACTAGCATTTTTCTATTGACGATCATAAAAGATCCAGCGGTCCGCGTGTTGTGAGTACTCAACGGGCAGTAATTGCTGTCAAGGCCAGAATTCGTTGCAATCCTTTGAGAAAACAAAAAATCTTATCTCGTGAAATGAAGAAACCCGTTAAACCGTTGTCGCGTCTCATAAAAGAAGACCTGAAACTTGGTGCTTACCGGCAATATTCGGGGCACACCTTAAACGAGTCGCAGAAATCGAAGAGATTGGAAAGATCAAAACATTTGCTTGTTAGTTACGCTGATGGAAAACACAAGATACTATTTAGGAGATAATTTTCACAATCGAAGAACATTACAATTAGAAAAATGATCTGGTGTATGCTCGTTGCTCCAAAGAAGCCTCTCGAGTGGTCGGCAGTCCTGCGTGGTCATAATGCGGCTTCAGTAATGGTTTGGTAGGGGTATCCTATCACGGAGTGACCTGATAAGTCCTTTTTTGTGAAAAAGGGGTAAATCGTAAAGCGCTATAGTAAAGCGTTTTAATAATACCCTATTTGATAACATACCATGAACTTTTCAGCAAGACTCAGCACCCGTCCATAAGGGTCACACTACCCAGGCTTTGCTTGCAGCTTATGTTCCGGACTTCATTAAACTGATGATTGCACGATTGAACCCCCTGGTCTACAAATTGTGGTCTGTGTTAGAAGACATGAGCTGCTCTAAACGTCACAATAATTTGGAATCATTAAAAAATCTTTGCGATAAGCAGTGGACAACTTTCCAATGGACACGTAAAACGACAGTGCGTAAAGCGATAGAAGCACGGCACGAACTCTTAAAGGCCCGTGCTAAGGTTAAAGGTAGGATAGGTATTTTGATCACCAAGTGTACAAAATTATTCTAAAAATATTACATTCGTTTTTATAATAATAACATTTATTTGACCTGTAATGCCTGCAATCGAACCTCACACAATCCACGCAGTATATAATACATACTCGTAGATGTATGAAGTCCGATCCAGTGACGCAGCATTGGGCAATCCCACCTACCGCACAACACGCTCAGGATGCTGTGGGAGCTGGCACGTACTCGCTTCAGGATCGAGGCAGACCGCTTTCAGGCTTTCGTTATGAACTTAAGATTTTTTTAATTTGTAACATAAGTTATGGCTCTATACTAATATTATAAAGCTGAAGAGTTTGTTTGGTTGGTTGAAATCTCAGGAACTACTGGTCCGATTTCAAAATTCTTTAAAGATTCTTTTAATGTTTGATAGTCCATTTATCGAATAGCCCGCTATGGAAATTCGTTTACCCCCTTAAACTATCTACTAATATGAGTACACATTTGAGCGAAGGTAGTACCCTTCAAAGCTACTTTTAATAGGACACGGGAAAGTACCTTATTGTGAAAACAAAATCGATATTAATAGTGAGTGGTGTGAATTGACCTAAACTTCAAAGTCTACGCAGATGTAGTCTAAACAGAAAATGAAGACTACCGATGTGTCAAAGGTCAATGTGTCAATATTGGCGGCTACAAATAGTAGCGTTGACAAAATCAATAATAAATAATTCTGGGTAAATCTCCAGGAGAATAGCATCAACTACATTTCCATTGATAATATTATAAGAGCCAGTACTTTTACCCAACGTTCTATAGTAGTCACTCTTACCTATAATAGCGTGATAAACCTAAAACTGCCTCCTAATGTCCATAAACTTTAGAAATATTTTCAATTTTTACGTGAACGAAGTCGCGGACAAGAGCTATTAATTTTAATAAAACAAACTCAATCAAAAAACCTAATAGAAACATTTTCGACTTCTACGCGGACGAAGTCGCGGGTAAAAGCTAGTGACTAGATATAACCGAATAGGCACAGATCACAACGTATAGGTAAGTATTTTTCTGATGCGATCGTGCAACATTCCTTATGTTATACGATGACGTTTACTATTCATCGAAACGAAAGTTCAATGATACAAGAAATAACTGATTATGTAAATTACAAAATCTTTACGGTAAGTCTGGAAAGAAAACCAAGGATTTAGTCCTTGATTTTCTCACCAGACTTCCTTGAATGGTTAAATTACAACTTTTAAGAAAGAATACTTATTAGCCATGATCACCGAATTCGAAGTGCGAAATGTTCGAAGACACCATTTTCAAATACCGAAACTAATCACAACGACATAAGCTCGCCTGACTTCTTTATTTAACAGTACACCGCAGACTAACCAAAAGGTATCTAGTAGACATCGTCAGCGACAAAACCGCCATTGTACCTAAATAATTAGGTAAGTGTAAAAAGTAATGTAACTATTTAGGTGTTTTAATTTTAGTCCATTGATGTCACCCTAACTGAAAACAGGAATTTTCAGGAACTGAAAAAAATTATACTTTTATTGTTATGTGGATAAAAAGCTAATCCTTTTATCCATAACGATGTAAAAAACGATCCAAACAAAAATTCAGGATGCTAAAATGGGTGGTGTTATGGAAGAAAGCGACTCCTTTTGGAGTATTTATTAATAAGGATTGTCTCGACAGGTAGTAAAACTGTATAATCGTGAAATTGAGCTAATTAATGCAGTAGTCAGCCTTCAACTCTCAATCACTGTGCAGTTTAATAAACGACCCTGAAGGCCATGTCACCTACGAATCGCCACCCTGTATAAAAAGTGTAACAAGTCATACATTATTACAGTCTCTCACTGATACTCTAATCAGCAACAACAATCTTGCAAAAATGGTTGCCAAAGTCAGTAGTTTAAAATAATTATTTCACGGTTTATTTGATGACAAATTTTTAACAGATATTGATTCAACTGCATTTATTCTAAAACCTTAATTAAATTCCAGCTCGCCATTATCCTGTCCCTCACTGTGGCAGCTTACGCCGGCCTGGTTCCCGTCTCCAAAGTGGTCTACGCTGAGCCCGAAGCACCCGCTCACTACGACTTCTCGTATTCCGTTCACGACGACCACAGCGGCGACGTGAAGCAGCAGCAGGAGTCTCGCGCAGGTGACGCCGTGCACGGCTCGTACTCGCTCGTGCAGCCCGACGGTGTGCACCGCATCGTCGAATACACCGCCGACAAGGTCAACGGATTCAACGCTAACGTGCGCTACGAGGGCACCCCCGTGTACCCCGCACCCGCTAAGATCGCCTACGCCGCTCCCGTAGCCAAGCTCGCCTACGCCGCTCCTGTTGCCAAAGTAGCCTACGCACCTGCTCCCGTCTCCTACGCTCGCGCTCCAGTCGCCTACGCCGCCCCCGTCACCAAGCTCGCCTACGCCGCTCCCGTCGCGCAAGTCACTTACTCTTCTCCCGCCATCTCCTACTACCACTAAATACTGTTGTTAACTAGTTAGGCAAGCTGTTATATATAATGAAATAGGTAGACGCTAATAAATTATTATGAAATGAACGTTTTGTTTATTTACGAAACATCGGTTGTATGGAAAAATGAAACAATGTAATGAAGACTCAGCCTGAAAATCCGATTGTTTCCTGTAGGTTATTCAGTAATACTATACATACAGCCTACTTCTTTCAAGTTAGAAGACTCTACACTTGAAGATGTAGACGACTACAACTACTTGGAACCAACGGCTCAGTTAAGAAGGTCTAACTTCGGAAAAAATCCAAATAGGCAGATCCTCATTTTTTTTTTATGTTAAGCTATTTAAGGGGCTCCTATTAGCCGATGACCTTGAGCACCTATGTCTACCAGTCTACCCCTCTTCCCCTATATTATTACACTTGAACGATAAATCGACCTAAATACGGGAGCGTTTTGACGAGAAAAATGCCGTAGGTCCACCAGTTCAAAGAGCTAGGCGACCTGTGATTTGACATTTTGACATCGTGATTTACAATTTTTTTTACCGAGAATTGAAAAATTGCTAATATCTCAAAAAAAATACTGTTAGTAAAAAAAGTTTTACAATCATTATATTCTCTATACACAGGTACAATAAATTTCGTGTTGGTAAATGCTTAGGTAAAAAAGTTGAAACACAAACAATAAACGCAAATAGGCATTTTATTATTGTTTGTAGAACAATAAATGAAAAAAAATATTTGTACAAAATTCAAGACCACGAATCAAAGTATTGTATTTATGTTTTTTTTTTAATTTTATGATGCTTGATTGTGATGCTTGACAGTGATTAGAAAAACTGTCACAGCATGGTACTATTACTATCCTATGGCTGCGGCTTACTAGATAGGTGTAGCTATGGAGGGAGGTATCTGCTTTTCACCAGAAGGATTGCTCTAAATCTAAAACTTATTAGCTTGTTCTAGGTCTGATTAGACAGGTTCAACAAAGCTAAGTTTTTCCATATTTATTAATCCTTAAAGGCTATAATGAATTTATATATTACTATGACTACAATGGGTGTATAAATACCCGGATTTAAAACTTATTGTGTTATTTCAATCACTTTCTATTTTTTTTAGCCTGAAGGGCATCGTCTTACCTAGCCGCGAAATTAAAATCAGGAACTTTTTATAGACATACCTACTTTCTGTCGGTTAAATTAGTTGATTGAGATTTATTGTAAAGGACGGCATGGTTGACATATAACGGGCTTATCACCATTCGGGAGAATCAATTCGTCACATTATCTCTAGTTGTTCTCGTCTAGCTAACGGAGAGTACTTGCATAGGCAAAACTTTGTAGCCAGATTTACCCATCCACAACTTACTCTAAAATATTCAGTTTTACAATCGACAGTGCCGCACTACAGATATGTGCCTGACCCAGTTCTCGGTAATGATCATATCACTTTGTATAGGGTTAAGGCCTTCAACAATGACAATACTATTGTAACCAATAAGCCTAATGTAGTGGTGGTGAACCGATAAAACCGAACACGAGAGGCGTGCAATGATAGTTGATATTACCGTCCCTCATGACGAGAACCTCGTGAAAGCCGAGAAAGATAAGCAGATCAAGTATCTTGACTAGGTCCGCGAGGTTATCAACATGTGGGATCTCACACATGTGAGACATAGATCTAAATTTACAAATTTTTTTGTTTAATTTACACCGCATTTATCATTTTCAACCCTTGCCAATATCTTTAATTATTCAATAGTTTCAAATTAAACAGAACATCTGTTGTGATTTTGTTGCCGTGGTGTCCTACCGGGGAAACCACATACCAAGAAAAACGCGCTAAGTACACTACCTCAAAGGTGGCGTGGAAACATGTGCAAATTATGACGATTACAACTCTTTCAACTTTTTGAATCATTATCTATAATTATCTCAAAAACGGTGACTCAGAGAAAAAGTATTTAGACATTTTTATAGATAATTATCTGATCTACAATTTTTGTCTAGGCTTATTTTGTGATAAAACGTTTTGCTGAAAATCGTGAAAAACCCTTTTTTGTGACCTTTGACCCCGAGTAATTTTTATTTGTTCCTTAAACTTACAGATACAAACAGTTATGGTTTAAAACAATAAATATAGAAAACAAGATTAATAAGATACAAAGAACGTTAAAGTTAAGATTAACGTAAATACGGATGGTAGAGTAGTACTAGACGTGTCCAGCGAACAAGATCTGTACAAAATTGAGAGTAATTATTTTCCCAGGTGTTAGATCGATGAGGACTTTTTAGGTTTCATTTATTATGGTGTTTTGAACAATCCTACAAATTTTCAGCTGGGTGTAAATTTTTGTACTCTCAGATGTCTCAATTGACCGGACTATTAGCACACCCACAACTTTTTAAAAACTTTTTAACATGCAATACCCGTTTGAAACCCGTGATTTAGGCATTTCAAGATCTACTGTCATATTTCATAAGTCGTTTCTACTAAGTATCTAATGCTCAAACCAGTACTAATCAGTTTGTAATACCTACACCTATTTTGAAGTTCACCAATGCAGCTTGTCGACCTTGACATCTCAATAATTGTCCCCAATGCTGGTAGCGCGTGTGTCACCTACAGACCAACCTGCATAAAAACCGTAGCTGGTCACACATTATCATAGTCCACTACTGACACTCAAATCAGTAACAGCATATCAAACAGTCAGCAATAATGGTTGCCAAAGTAAGTTATTTAAATCATACACCTACAAATCAGTGTTCGATGAATTTACCTATTTTTTTTTTTGCGTTTTTTGATTTTTTTCTTAAAAACATTCATTTTTATTCCAGGTCGTAATCGTCCTGTCCCTCGCTGCAGTGGCTTGCGCCGGCCTGGTTCCCGTCTCCAAAGTGGTGTACGCCGAGCCAGAAGCACCCGCTCACTACGACTTCTCATACTCCGTCCACGACGGCCAGAGTGGCGACGTGAAGCAGCAGCAGGAATCTCGCGAAGGTGACGTCGTGCACGGCTCGTACTCGCTCGTGCAGCCCGACGGTGTGAACCGCATCGTCGAATACACTTCCGACAAGGTCAACGGATTCAACGCTAACGTACGCTACGAAGGCACCCCCGTGTACCCCGCACCCGCCAAGGTTGCCTACGCCGCCCCCGTAGCCAAGGTCGCTTACGCCGCCCCCATTGCCAAAGTAGCCTACGCGTCTGCTCCCGTATCCTACGCTCGCGCTCCAGTCGCCTACACCGCCCAAGTCGGTAAGCTCGCCTACGCCGCTCCAGTCGCGCAAGTCACTTACTCTTCTCCCATCATCTCCTACCAACACTAGATACTGTTATTGATTAGTTAGGCAAGCTGTTGTATTTATTTAAATGAATAGATGCTATTAAATTATTGAATCGAATGAAAACTGATTTTATTTTAATTCCATTTTACTTTAACGGCAACATGATAGGGGATGTATTAAAGTTGTGAATTCAGACTACAGCACCGCTGATAAGGTGCACGGATCCAACGCTAACGTGCCCTATGATGTAAGCACACGCATCCCCACACCAACTAAGATCGCTTAGATGAGTGAGTGAATCACATGTGGAACAGGAAGCGCCATCGACTCTGGCTTGGTCCTTATCGGACTATGAGCTACCTATTGCTCGCCGTCCGCAAGCCCGTGGCTACGGTGACCAGGAATTGCCCAACGACTCCCGATGCCCGGGCCGTCTCATGCGGTGGCTGGGGAGTCAGGATGTTTATTTATTTATTTATTAAAACTTTAAGCACTAATTAAATACTGTAGGTACAAAGTTGAACTATCTTTTGGCGAATGTTCTCTCCTTCACGCTCGCCACCACCTCCTTCGCTCATGTTTCTCCTTCGCAGAAAGGAGACTGCTTCCCATACCCTCTCGCTCTGCATGGCCTAAATCTGAGCTAAACGTGAAAGGTTGCCGCTGTCTCTCGCTTCCACGAGGACCTGGAAGTGATCTACTCAAGCGGAGCTGCCATCGTATCCTCCGGGAGATTCGCAAAAAGATACCACCCGGGCGTTTCTTCCAGCTGAATCCGAAACAGGTACCTCCCGAAACTCCAATGTCCGGTGAGGACCTGTGTCAAGCGGAAAGTAAGGACATTGTGGCACCTCTCTGGCCACTCCTTAAAGAGACTTACCGAAACGATTGTGGCGTGCCTAACTTAACCTAACAACGTCAAAAGTAATTTATAAAAACATATCCCCACAAGATACGTTTTAAGACGACTGTCCTAATACTAACGACGTACGAGGTTTCTATTTCTTTAATAAACAGGCCACTGACGCATTATAGGGTAATAAATCATCTATCTACCTTTCGTTCAGGCCATCCAAAGAGTGTCTTGTGTCAATATGAGGTGTACAATAAAGTACCTATTTAATATGTAAATAAATAAACTTTCGTCGGCGTAATATAGAAACTTGCTACTCGCTACTCGCTCGTCGCTTTCCATCAGGTGAGATAGCGGTCAAGCACGAAACTACCAAGACAAAAAAAAAATTACATATCGCTATGATGCAATAACAAAAATCACGCCTGTTTTTTCGCGAAAATTTTGGTAGAAGTATAGGTACCCAAGTTCCTACACTCTCATTTTGTTAGCTATCTTTAGTACCTAATTTTACCTTATATTGTTTATTGATACAATTTTTGGGCTTCAAACTATCAGATTCAAAACAAAAGACGGATAATTATAATGATTGCTATGAGATCTTTATTTATGAATTGCTATTTTATAAAAAGCTTCATTTTTATGTTATAATAGCTTTTGCCAGCGGCTTCGCCCGCGTGAAAGTAGGTTTCTCGACACAAACTGGACCCCCGTTTCATCCCCTCAAGGGGTGAATTTTGGAAAATCCTCTCTTAGTGCTCGCCTACGGCATAAAAGGAAACCTTGTTCAAAACTTCATACTCCTAGTCCCAGTAGTTTTGGCTGTGCGCTGATAAGTCAGTCAGTCAATTTATCGTAATAGATTTATGACAAGTACTATGATGTATGGCATTTGCATACTTTAAAGTTTATTTGAATTTCGAATTCCATGTCCAACCGAAGTTATCACAGCTTAAATTGACTAGCTTAAAACGGCAACTTTATAGGCAGAGGCGTAGCGTGGACTAATTTAGAAGGCACATCAGCGAGGCCTTTTTCTTTTATAAATTCGAAAACGAAACAGCGACTGTTGCAATCCAGTGTTCAGTCACATTGTCGCTTACCATCTGGTGAAATAGTGGTCAAACGCGAGCCTTTCAATTATAAAAAAAAAAAACTCGTTCTTAAATAGCTCTCGCTTGTGCGAGGACCCTTTGGGTGCGAGGCCGTGGGCGAGGGCCCACTTCGCCCACGCCTAGCTACGCTACTGTTTATAGGTAAAACTTGATAGTAACAATGTGATAAGCAATTCAATAATTTACCTACTTGTAAAGGTAAATTTCTTCCGTGCGAACATTTGGACCGTGGCCCTGGACCGTAAAGGGCATCTAAAGGAAACAGGTGGGTTTTGTCATTAAAAGGCTGAAACGCCCTCTCCCTCCACCCTATAGCGGGAGAAGTCATGCATGATGATGATTTTTCAACTAAAAAAGAACCGATCAAGTGCGAGTCAAACTCGTGCACCAAAGATACAAACTTAACTATTACCTCATTCGATTCCAGAATCGGAAAAAAGTAACTATTTAGTAAATAAACTACTTTACAGTTTTCAAACATTTTACTTTAGGAGTTACCGTGGCCCTGGAACACAAAAAGCAACTGACGGAACACAGGTGGGGTTAAGGGTGTTTTTAATATAGTGCGGTTTTGATCACGCATGCGGGATTGCTCCGCACGCGTAACCCCGCAAATGTATTTCATACAAGTATTTATTGTTAATCGTAGAATACGCACGCGGGACGCGTTTTTTTGCATTTTGAAATTTTCTGCATGCGGTTTTCATCACGCTTGCGGGTTTGCTACCCGCATGATATTAAAAACACCCGTAATCAGTAAGTTTGTTGAAACTTCCTGTTGTTCCGCCCAGAGCGGAAGCTTATTAGATTCCCACTAAATAAAAAGCTTATATACCTGCCTACTCGTATTTGTAAAAGATAATGTCTGAAACCAAGCTACCGTTTTTTTTTCATTCAAAGAAAGAAAGCTACACTTTACGGATTGACTAAGACTAGGTACATTTTATCCCGAAAAAATAAATGATTCCTGTGGGAGTGGACACGGAAGAAAAGCTGCGTAAAAAGGCTAGTGAAGGCCAAATGTACTTATAAAGAGTCAATAACTTGATTCTTTATACGCCTGTAGCGGAAGTATTTGGTCAAAGTAAGTCAAGGAGAAAACCTTGCCCATTTCATATTGGCATGCGCGAAAACTGATGCAATAAACGACCAAAAGAGCTAAGGGTAGAGATATTGTCATTACGAAACACAGCATCTAATCAAAACATATAAATGGAAAGGAAAGGCGTGCGAAGAGGCTAATTGGGGATCCAGATTTGGTTAAGTCCAATCTACAAAGCCTCGAGCACAGGCGCAGGGTAGCCAGCCTATCGGTATTTTACAGGTTGCATTTTGGAGAGTGTGCGCGGGAATTGCATGACTTGATTCCGCCATCTCCTTTCTACCATCGGACAACCCGACGTACGGCGAGTATCCACCCTTACGTTGTTGAAACTTCAACGGTCCGGACTAAGCGTTTCGCTTCGTCGTTTATACCGCGTACATCGAAGGACTGGAACAATTTGCCTGCTGCGGTCTTCCCGTCCAACTATAATTTAGGTGTCTTCAAGGCTAGAGTGAATAGGCTCTTAATAAACTAGTGCGCCTCACCATCAATGATTGCATCGCTGCTTACCATCAGGTGGGATCGCAGTCAAGCACTGGTTTATATGAATTAAAAAAAAAAAAAAAAAAAAATTAAAACTTCTGAATAAACGTATAAAATACTTCCTGTGTGAACCCATAATCAAAAAAAATACTGGGTAAGTGTGAGTCGGACTCGCGCACTGAGGGTCCCGTACAAACTTACCTATGTATACAGTTCAATTCGATTAAAGTATCGAAGATTTTCCTAATCGCAAAAAAAGTATTTATTTCTTGTGACGTAACAACCAATTTACTGTTTTCGGATTTATTCCTCTATTTATGCGCTAGAAGACCTTGCTTTATACCAAATTTCAGGATTTTGGGTCAAAGGGAAGTACCCTATGAATTTTCATTCTCTTGAGAGTGTCGAAATATACGTTTTTTGAGATATAAAAGGCCGTATCTTTTTTTTTTCTTTGATTTAGAAGTTTTTTTTACAGTTTCAAGAGACCGCACACCTGAATATATAGTTTTAATTTCAACTCGATATCTTCACGCGTTCTCGATATAAGGATCTTGACAGACAGAGAGACAGACGGACAACAAAGTGATCCTATAAGGGCTCCGTTTTTTTTTGAGGTACGAAACCCTTATTTAAAATATGATAATAAAGATCTTTGTAAGATTGTATTGTAAGATTTATTTAAGCAAATTATCACAATAGAGTGTAAATATTCAAGTGGACGTGGATGCCCAAATCGAAAACTGTAAGAAAGACTGAAAAGTATTTTGTTACACATTTACTCTTATTTTATTTTACCGCACATTATTAATTCCTAGTATTCGGTCTTTATTTATGAGGGAGCAGTGGTGGCCGAGTGGTAACGGCCCCGACTTACCTCAACCTTACTCAAGATCCTTTAACCCGGGAACGCGTGGAGGTATCGAGTTAAAATTGAAATCATATACTAGTCTGCGGTCCCTTGAAGCTGAGAAAAAATCAAACCTCTGAGTTAACGAAAAAAAAAGATACGGCCGTTTATTTCGCAAAAAAACGTATATTTCGATATTTCTCAAGTGAATAAAAATTCATAGGGTACTCCCCGTTGACCTAGAATCCTGAAATTTGGCATAAAGCAAGGTCTCATAGCACAAAAATCTGAAAACTGTAAATTTGTAGTTACGAGGACGAAAAGGCTTGGGATTAATCTGCTCCAGTACGCACTACAACTGTTATCTTATTTTTTATTTTTTCACTTTTTTTTTTCAATTGTGCTTTGTATTATGTTTTTTTACAATCTGACATTGTAGGTTATCTTTATTTTGCAATTTGACATAATTTTTATTTATTTTTTTCAATTAAATTTTGACTTAAGTAAATATTTACTTTACTAAGTATTACATTTTGTAAACTGTATACTTCCTTATAGTATTGTGAACGTGAGGATTATGTTAATTGCTTTTTTTTCCTTTTCAGTAATTTTAACTTATGTCTGGCAAATTGCCACTTAAAGCACTTTTGACACTTTTGGGCCAAAGTAAAGCCACACTTTACTTTGGCCCAAAAGAAATGCCAGCAAAACTGACGGGGCCAGAAAGAAATGTCAGCAAAACTAACGGGGCCAAAAAGAAATACCAGAAAAAACTGACGGGGCCAAAAAGAGCCGACGCCTGCCATGGCTGCGGATTGTTCTTACCGTAGTCCTCACAAAAAAAGTAACTGAAGGAACACTGGGTTTTTGTCACTAAAAGTCTGACACTCCCTCTCACTCCACCCAGGGTGGGATCAGATTAAGTATAGTAAAAAATATAATTACATATTTCAATTATAACTAAGGTATTTTCAACCGACTTCAAAAAAAGGAGGAGGTTCTCAATTCGGTTGTATTTTTTTTTACTTGATGATTTCCTACGTAAAAAATGTCTACAGCAAATAAATTATAACAGATACCTAAATATTAGGTAGGTACCTACGGACATTAATTATTTACAGATGTTAAGAGGGTCCTTCTTCACTCGCCTATCGTCAACATCGAGCATGGTCTAAAAGCTTGTTACTTCATGTAACGCAATCCAACGCGATGTTTGACGAAAAGGCAACGCGAAAAAAGAGAGATAACGCCTAAAAACTCTGTTAGAATATTCGAGTAAATCATGGAATTACCGAATGTAATTCCATGATTTACTCGAATATTTTAGAAAACTTGTTCTAGGAAAAGCGGTTGTTGTATCTATGCAGATATGTATCCATATGTTAAGATGAGATAAGTTTACACCAAATGTGATGTAGTTGTTAATGTCAGATATAGTTTTGGCAAGCCATTAGATATATATATGTCAATTTATTAAAACTATTAGAGCCATATCCCAACTAGGCCCATTTTTTTTTCAGGTTCAGGATAAATAAACGTTTCTATTTTAGTTAAGTTCACGTAACTAATGACATCGCCGGACATACTTTATGGCAAAGAGATCGCGATCTGAGAAGCTTAATATTAATAAAAGGTAAACTTGAGTCACAATAAGTTTTTTCTTTGCGGAAAGAAAAATTGAACTAAGTCAAGGAGAACATTTCGCCCATTTTAATAAGTATATTGACTGCATTGCCTGTGCCTACCTAAATCTGATGCAATACTCTAATAACTGATAAAAATCTCAGTGAGATAAATCTACCTACGATATCGGCACTGTTTTTTGCGATTGCTTTATCAGACTCCTTGCAATTTCTTAACCAAATCAATTATACTAAACTAGGACAACTTGTTAAATTAAATACAATACTAACTCAAAAATATGGCTTAGGCATTTCAAGTGTATCTACTCTCATATTTGTCACATAAATAATAGTCGTTAATCTAATTAGAAATGTACAAACACGTGCTAATCAGTTTGTGATATTGTGAAGTTCGGTTCAGCAATGCTGTTGACGACCTTCACCTCTCAATCATTGTCATAGCCGCGAGCGTGCCGTGTGTCACCAGTGAGACTAAAGGCGACCAGCCTGTATAAAAACTTTGGCAGGTCACACATTACCATAGTCTACTACTGACACTCATATCAGTAACAACATATCAAACAATCAGCAATAATGGTTGCCAAAGTGAGTTATTTAAATAATTAATTATTTATCGGTGTCTGACCAGTTTTTAATCCATCTTGTAAACTCTGCAAGTATTCCGTTTCATGGTTAATTCTAATAATGTTCATGTTCATTCCAGTTCGTTATCATCCTGTCCCTTGCTGCGGCGGCTTACGCCGGCCTGGTGCCCGTCTCCAAAGTGGTGTACGCCGAACCCGAAGCACCCGCTCACTACGACTTCTCGTACTCCGTCCACGATGACCACAGCGGCGATGTGAAGCAGCAGCAGGAGTCTCGCGAAGGTGACGTTGTGCACGGCTCGTACTCGCTCGTGCAGCCCGACGGTGTGCACCGCATCGTCGAATACACCGCCGACAAGGTCAACGGATTCAACGCTAACGTACGCTACGAGGGCACTCCCGTGTACCCCGCACCCGCCAAGATCGCCTACGCCGCTCCCGTAGCTAAGGTCGCCTACGATGCTCCCGTTGCCAAAGTAGCCTACGCGTCTGCCCCCATATCCTACGCTCGCGCTCCAGTCTCCTACGCCGCACCCGTCGCCAAACTCGCCTACGCCGCTCCCGTCGCGCAAGTCACTTACTCCTCTCCCGCCATCTCATACCACCACTAGATACTGTTATTGATTAGTTAGGCAAGCTGGTGTATTTATTGAAATGAATAGGTGCTATTAAATTATTGAATCGAATTCGAAACTGTTTTTATTTTACTGACGTCTTACCCTACCTGAAACATTATGGGTGATCTATTAAACCCGTGAATTCAGGCTACAATGAAATCTGAAGTCGAATCTGCAGATGTTAGATTCAAGAGATCTATCTCTTTCTACTGCGAAATCGGATTCAAACTGCATGCACACATCGTTAAATTACAGGAATCGACCATACATTTGAACATACATATTCTGTCAACTTTATATCAATATCGATAGTGGGGGTGCATGGCACGGCGAGTAGGGAGGGGGGAGGGGTAGTCGGACCGCACCTGAATTATTCATGTCGCCGCATAGTGATTTCATCTCATTGAATGGCGCAGCCGGCGGCGCGGCCGTGATTACGACATGATACCTCCGCTACCGGCCACCGCCGACTCGTATGTGCTCTGTACAATACCTTGTCAACCGCCTATTAATATCACTGTGGAATTTCTAAAGCTCAAAATGTTGTTAGCTTTTTGATCGTAACTATTAGCAAAAACATTTCAAAGGTTAGCTAGCTAGTGTACCTAGGTCCTAAAAAGGGCAGGTGCTTTCTAAGTCCATTTACATTTCGAAGGCTTAGATGTAGGTGACTAGGGTATATAAATTACCGTAGAAGAAATGTAAAGCTGGAATGATAAGTATTAAATCAGTTTAGTAAGTCCCCGGATGGGGCCTTAGGGTCCCGAGAATGTCAGACATAATGTAGGTAATTATAATACAAAAATAATAATCCATAGATTTATTTTTCGATAAAGTTGCATCAGCTAGGGCTCAGTTCGCCTCATGGTTTTTCTACATTTCCACAATGCGTTATGGCCGTATTTTAAGTGCGACGACGTTAAATTCAGAATGTAAGTATCTGTAGAAAAAATCCCCAACGCGTTGTACCTACGTTTTTTTTTTTTAGGTGGGAAAATCATCTAATGACAAATCCCGCTCTTGGGTGGAGCGAGAGATAGTGTCAGACTTTTACTGACTAAAAACCCACTCCTGTTCCTTCTTTGCCTTCATCCCGGGGCCCCGGGCTTCGCTTTCACACTACCCGTGGCCCCAGTAGGCTTCGGCCCTACTGGGCCCCTACGATTTGCTGACATCACCCTGAGGCGCGCGTGGAACAATACGCGCCGTCGACGACTTGGGCTCGGTCCGGACAGTTACCGGACGGTCAGACGGCGAGCCACCCATTACTCGCCGTCCGCAAGCCCGCACCTACGGTGGCCGGAAATCGGGATCGGAATCCCGGCGGCGGTTAGGGCGTGAGGACCGTTGCCTCACGCGATCGGCCGCCTCCTTTGCTAGCATTACTGCTTCGCAGAAGGAGGCGACCGCCTGCCACTCCTCCTCACTCCGGACCATG
Organism: Mythimna impura; assembly: GCA_905147345.3. Classification (NCBI taxonomy): domain Eukaryota; kingdom Metazoa; phylum Arthropoda; class Insecta; order Lepidoptera; family Noctuidae; genus Mythimna; species Mythimna impura. The sequence continues at coordinate 7,333,217 of LR990356.1, read as the reverse complement.
GCCTGTACCAATGCCCGGCGCGAGAGATCACTGCCGCCGATAGCCCCCACGAGGACACGGCGTTGCTCTGCCCAGGCGGGGCACACCTCTACCGTATGCTCCACCGTGTCCTCCGGATGGTCCACACAATGGCGGCACCCAGGCGTTTCTTCCGCACGAATTCGGTGCAGGAACCTCCCGAACTTACCATGTCCGGTGAGGACCTACGTCATGCGGTAGGTAAGGACGCCATGTGGTCTTTCCAGCCACTCCTCAAAGAGGGGACTTACCGCCATAATTGTGGCGTGCCCAGTTGTACCTACGTTGTGAGCCAGTTTTTTGCTCATTGAGCGATTTAGGTCTTCGAGCGTCTAATGAAACAATTGCTGCAATCCACAGTCGTTGTCGAAAAGCAATATGTTTAAGTGTCTTCTAAACTTCTTCAAAAACAAAAAAATCATGACCATCAAAGAGGGTTTATTTTCTCGCCGCGACAGGTAAAAATGAAAAGATTGGTTTTTATCTGTGCACGGCGGCAAATTGAATGTAAAGTTGATTTCCCGGCGGGCCGCACCGCATAATTCTCCGCAAATTAAGCCGAAACCAATTGACTTGCTACCAATGTAAATATTTTTGATAAATGCCTCCCCTTTATGTATTTAGCTTGACAACAGCTCAATAATGTGTTGATACTTTAACAAAAGCCGTATAATTTCAATACTCTTTTGTGTCTGTGAAATAATTGGTTACTGGCTTTGAGGTGGGATGACTTTTGGCCGAAAATGTGTGGCCTATGATTTTAGGTACCTAGGATTTCTGCTGAGGGTTTGATGTCGGTGCTGTTTGCGTTTAATCATCATTTCAAAATAATCATATTAGTGTAACAATAGTACAGACTGCTGTATCAATCAAAACCTTCCTTCTCATAATAAAATATATTAGAAAAAGGGGTAAACAGTTGATGAAGCTGTCCATACCTATAGGTACTCACCTACGAAGACAACACAATAGTGTATTAAGTTGCTAAAGGACTATATAATACTAGCAGTCCCGACAGATGTTGTTCAGCCCGAACTTAAGGTTTTTGTCAGAAAAAAATTGAGAACCAGATTGTAGTGCCTTCTACCGGGATCTAGGTATAGTATTATCAAACCATCAGAAATCCACTCAAATATGCACACATTTTCATTTAAATCGGTCAAGCCGTTTAGGAGTTAGGTGCCAAAAATACCTACGTGCAGAAAAATTATATATTTAAAGATATTATGAAAGGTGTATGACCAACCTTTTTTTAAGATGGGAAGCAAATGACTCGTCCCGTTCTGGGTAGAGCGAGAGGTAATATCAGTCTTTTACTGACTAAAACCCATGTCCTTCAGTTGCCTTTTGCGTTGACTGACTAAAACCCTTTCCTGTCCTTCAGTTGCCCTTTGAGTTCCAGCACCGCGATAACTCTTCGGAATATTTTCGAACTTAATCTACAAACCACTGCCCTGATACATGTCCAACAGAGAACGTGTTTCACTCAAGAGGAAGCTGTACAAAATTAACTTGTAATTTCACACACATTGCCAACCAAAAGTATCTAAAAAAATATCTTACCACTACCTAGGGGTCTTTAAGTCAAGAGTGAATAGGTTACTTCTAGGCAAGCATGCTCCATCGTTGGCCACATCATCGCTTACTATCAGCTCCCCTAGCCAAGTTACAACCGTTTCGTTTCGATTCTCTTTTCGTTGATCACCTCGAGTCGGCTACGACTCCTATTTGTTATGACCACTTGACTGAGCGTTGAGATGACGTCAGAACAAAGGAATCGGAGGCGTGGCCGACTCGAGGCGATCGACGAAAAGAGAATCGAAACGAAACGGTTGTAACTTGGCTAAAGGGGCAGGTGAGATAGTGAGTGGTCAAACGCGAGCCTACCCATTATAATTACATAAACATATCCTTTTTATTTTAATGACACTAACTACCTCATGCTTGACTGCGATTCCGCCTGATGGTAAGCAATGATGCAATCGTTGATGGTGAATCGCACTAGTTTTTTTTTCTAACCAAATTGAATGACCCAAAACAAAACAAACCATTTCTTCGGTATTTAAAATTGTACTCTCTAAATCCCAGACAGCCCGTGTAGGCGGGTATATTAAGAATCCCGAAAAGAGTACATTTTAACTGGTCTTACCTAGTTATGAGTGCAAATCCTAGGCAAAGAACGGCTGTAATACGGCGCGGCGCTGCGGCAATCCTCTTACTGCCGAAAATTAATCAAGCCGAGCCAGACTCCCCTTCTTAACGTAGGACGTAGGGGCGCACCCTAGTTGCCTTATTCACCTCTATTTAGATAGGTACATATTAATCTGTAGATACCTACGTACTTATACATTGTACATTTGTAACGTTATTTAAATATTATGAGCGATTATTAGGTTTGTTTTCGTAAAGAAAAGTGGGTCATTGTTTTGGAAGTTTTACACGTGGAGTTTAGAACAAATAGGAGAATATTATAACAAATGTTTTTCTGAAGGCACGGTTGGCGCAATGGGTAGCTCGCTGTCCGACCGTCCGGTAACCGTCCGGACCGAGCCCAAGTCGTCGACGGCGCGTACTGTTCCGCGCGCGCCTCAAGGAGATGTCAGCAAACCGTAGAGGCCCAGCAGGGTCGAAGCCTACTGGGGCCAAGGGTCTGATTCTGAAAGGAAGACTCGGCCCTGGTAAGAAAGGCAACGAAGAAACAGGAGTGGGTTTTTAGTCAGTAAAAGTCTGACACTATCTCGCGCTCCACCCAAGAGCCAGAGATTTCATAAGATGATTTTTCCAACGAAAAAAAAACGGTTAGCGCAGTGATTGAGCGATTGGCTGTTGCGCTGAGTCGCGGGTTTGATTCCCGTACAGAACAAATATTTGTAAAACCTACAGATAGTTGATTCGTTGTTTCGTGTCTGCGTGTCTTGTGTATGTGAGTTTATATATATGTTGATATGATACAGGAGAAACTCACTAGTGCAGGGCAAAAATAAAAACAAATGAATTTTATTTTAGCGATAGGTATTTTCGACAGTACTTACAAAATCATCTAATAAATAAACAGTTAGTAAAATTAAATCCTTTGAATGAAATAAACTTTTCATTTACATTCACAGCAAAACGATTAAGTAAATATTATTTATTACATCTGGCAACACTAGCCTCACATCACAGTTTCATTTGACCAAGGTCCCTTCCTTTTTATTTTCAGTCTTTGGCGGCGGAGGCGGGCATTCGTAGATGTTGATACATCTGTCCTTAGACACGGAGAGTATCCTCTTATTGTTGTGGTTAAAGCTTATACCCCAGACCTGTGGAGGAAAGATTACATTACTATTACAAATAGATAGCTACGTTTAGTAGGTTGGCCACACCGGCGAACTAGTATTTTTTTTTAATAATTGTATTTTTTTTTTAAGAAATAATTTAAAAATAGAATTAATATGATAGAAAGGGTAAGGCAATTAAGTGGACTGGCAAAACTACACCCACGTGACGGGTATCGAAATCTATCGAATATAATCGAGTATCAAACCAAATCATAATTATTTATTTATCATGTGCTTTTTTAGGGTTCCGTACCTCAAAAGGAAAAAACGGAACCCTTATAGGATCACTTTGTTGTCCGTGCGTCTGTCTGTCTGTCTGTCAATACCCTTTATCTAGAGAACGCTTAAAGGTATCGAGTTGAAATTAAAACTATATACTCAGGTCTGCGGTCCCTTGAAGCTGTGAAAAAATCAAACTTCTGAGTTAGCGAAAAAAAAATGATACGACAACTTATGTCGCAAAAAACTTTTATTTCGGCACTCTCAAGGGAATCAAAATTCATAGGGTACTTCCCGTTGAACCAGAATCCTGAAATTTGGCATAAAGCAAGATCTCATAGCTCAAGTATAGGAAAAAATCTGAAAACTGTAAATTAGTAGATACGTCACAATTTTTTTTTTGTGATTCGGAAAAAATTTCCTGACTCTATTCGGGAATTGAACCGTTTTCATAGGTAAGTTTGTACGGAACCCTCAGTGCGTGAGTCCGACTCGCACTTGCCCAGCCTTAGGGTATGAACTTTATAAAATCTCTCCTCTCTTAGTACTCGCCTCATAAATTTAAACCTTGTCCCAAATTTCACGCTCCGAGTCCCAGTAGTCTCTTCAGTGCGTTGATATGTCAGTCAGTCAGTTTCTCCTTTTATATATATAGATGCATGCATGTGCAAGTTACATTGAAGTTTTAGTTACTTACCACATCGCTATGTTCTTGAAAAGTGTTGAGTACGGTCAGTCCGTCAGTTGAGGCCACTCGCACGGAGCCGTCGGCGGCCGCCGTCGCTACGCGCGAGCCTTCCGTAGTGAAACATACGCCGACCGCCCAGCATTTGTGGTTCAGGGAGTGTTGAACGCCTGCGCTGGCACTGCGAGTGGAAATAATGAAGTTAGTGTTATATTGTTCAAGCATGTTAATGACAGAACTGGGACTTCTTATGAGTATCGCTCGCCCAGAATTCTGGAATTTCAATGAGTTTAAACTATTAATGAATATCAAAATGTTTGTAGATGGATGAATGGTGGAGAATTTCGTTTCTTCACAAAATAACTCCCACGAGTCATTGGCGCCCAACGTGGGGCCAATGATTGATTGGAGATAAAGAACTGAATTTAACGAAAAAGATTGGTTGGACCTAAAAAAAACTGGTTAACAATATTTGTACGCCCAGCAAGGCAGGACATAGTGACACGATATTTTATAATTAACACCATGTACAGACAGCTGCATCAATTGAATACCCCTCTGACCTCTCACATTAAAATACCGAAAAGGGGGGTAACCAGTAGATGATGCTGTCCGTACCTACATTATACCTATGTGTAAAAAATAAATAGGTACATTTTACCGAGGCTTTTCCCAGTGAAGAATCTAAGACCTAAATGAGAAATAGGGTAGCCAGCCTGTCGGTATTTTACAGGTTGCATTTTGGAGAGTGTGCACGGGAATTGTATGACTTGATTCCGCCATCTCCTTTCTACCATCTGACAATCCGACGTACGGCGAGTATCCACCCTTACGTTGTTGAAATCTCTACGGTCCGGATTAAGCGTTTCGCCTCGTCATTTATACCGCGTACATCGAAGGACTGGAACAATTTGCCTGCTGCAGTCTTCCCGTTCGATTATAATTTAGGTGTCTTCAAAGCTATAGTAAATAGGCTCTTAATGAACTAGTGCGCCTCACCATCAACGATTACATCACTGCTTACCATCAGGAGGGATCGCAGTCAAGCACTAGTTTAATATCAATCATTAAAAAAAAACAGTTTATTATTTGGGAAGGTGTCATACCTGCAATGATTTGTAACGTTATATTGCATAATACGGTGGAGTTTGAACATACAAACTCCATTGTTGCGTACTTGTTCCATCCAGAAAAAAAAGGTAACTCACACATCATAAGTCTTGACCAGGCCATCATTAGACGCAGTAGCCAGCCGGCGACTGCAGGGCGAGAAGGCAACGCTCCTGATAGGCCCCGCGTGCGCCTCCACGGTGTGCACCACCTTGCCTTGCGCCACGTCCAATATGCACAGAATGCCGTCTTCTGAGCCCGTCGCTATGTATTTTCCGTTGGGACTCTGTACGTAGTAAAATTTTGAATGAATGACGAGAAAAGACCACAGGCGTGACGTGACACGTGATAATATGTCACCTGGCTTGCGGCTTTGAGTCACGTATGTAAATTTATTAGTGACCACTTGCACTTTAGTGCCAAGACTTGTCAATGTCGAATGAACTTTCTTCTTAGGAGATTTTGCAGTCAAGATTGCGATCGGTCGTGTAAGAAGTTGAAGTCGCGGCCGCGTGTTGCACGAGATCCGTTACAATCCATCCAAAATAGCGACAATCGTGTTTCAAAAGCAACAGGCGCCTTTATGAGTATGACTTAACATGAATTAGGGCTGATAATAGTCGAAAAAAATGCGATGCCCTAAATTCTAGGGTTAAAACAAAATCGAAGAATACCCTCCCTATAAGGAAAAGATGAATTAAGTACCTCTATCTAAATATAAAAATTCGTTACAAGAAAGAGGGGAAGAGGAAGGCCCCAAACAACTTGGCTGTCAAATGTCCAGAAAGACATTAGAGTATTGGGACTTCATGAACAAGACGTTTGAGATAGACATAAATGGTGTCGCATGATTGGGAAAACCAACCCCGCGAAACAGGACAAAGGCGAGGCAGAAGAAGAAGATCTAAACATGAAAATTAAAAAGAAAGTAAGAAAAACTAATAGCAATCTCAAAACTAGCAAACAAACATGATCAATTGAATAGGGAAGATATGCGTCACATCCGCGCAGAACGGCCGAACGCTCAGCATAAAGCTGTGGCCTCACGCATTATGCGATGAGCTCACAGCGCGTTTTGAATTAAAATTGAAAGTGTCTGTTTGTAGTATCACAATAACTTTTTTTATTAAATGAATATGAAAGAATTTTAGGTATTTCCGAAACGGCTTGACCGATTTTGACGAGATTTTCACTGGTAGATAGCTGAAGTTGTAACTTTATTAGGAGTAACTTACGGTACTTTTAGTTTAGAAAAGGAATTAGGGTCCCCCACCAAAAAAAAAACTTTGAAATTGTGATAAAGTCACAGGTACCAGCTAGTACCAAATACAGCATTGGTATAATAATAAAACGTATAAATATGATTTAAATAAAAAAGAAACTTACTTACATAAGAAATGCTCAATATGAACTTTCCTCTGGTATCCAAAATCTTTGTTATTGATCCATTCTGAACTTGGTACACATGTACCTTGCCTGTGTGACCTCCAGTGGCAATATGGTTGCCATCAGGTGAAAATGCTATTTTCCACACATCCGTTACACCGGTTGGTATTTCTGCTAGCTTCTTCCCAGTGCATAGGTCCCAGAATATAAGGGTGGAGTCTAGTGATGAGCTTACTATGACTAGAAAAATAAATTAAAATTGCTTTCTTATTTGGACATTTAAATTTAGTTTCGGTAAAACAAGGGCATGTTTTTTTTAAATGTTTTTTATGTTAATATTTTTTTGCATTCAAAATGGTCTTGGTCTGCATTTTATCTGAAGTTATTCTCCTTTCCATGAAATAAACTATCCACAACAGTTATTGTCTAAAAATCTTGTTTACAACATTGGTGTGTTGTTAAAAAGTTTTTAAAGCATTTTGGCCTATTTAGGTATGTAATCTTTGCAATTTTACAAATAAAAAGAATCCTTGTTTTACAAACAAAAGGTGTATATTGACAATACAATAATTTACCTGCTTTTTTATTTGATTTGCCACAGTTGAAAAACAAAATTGAAAATTTTATAGCTTTAGTTTTCAGATACCTAATGAAAGCAACAACAACAACAAGCATTAAAGCATATAGGAAAAATCATAATCTGAAATGTTTGCTAAAAATAGTTTTTTTATTAGAGACATACTTGGAGCAGAAGGGCTAACAGCAACAGACACCACAGCCATAGTGTGTGCCTCCAGAGAGTGAAGTAGTTGTAGTCTATCATTTTCGAAGGTCCACACTTTTACCAAACAGTCCAGACCTCCGGTCACTATGAAATCCTTTGAGCTGTTCCTGAAACATGTACCTAATGTTAGAAAAAGTTTTTCAATTTAATTCAACTCTTGGTTTCTGTTTATCTACCATCAGAAAATCCGTTTCTGGGTATCAAACAAGAGTATTAAAAAAATTATGACAATATTGTACGGCCTTTGGTTACTGGTACCAACAGTTGCATGGTATAATTTCATTAAATAACTATGGTATCTTACGCAGAATCTCCCGAGGTGTTTATTTTGGCCCACGCACAGCAGTAAATTGGATCATTGTGAGCATTTTCTTTTTTATGCAATATGGAAAACTGAAAGGAAAAGGTAAGTACATTTTGAATTTTTTTTAGATCATATTTGCTATTTACTGAGAAATTAATTTGCACTAGGATTGGGGTACTCACTATGGTATTAGCCGGCATTTTTTCAGACTATTATAAACAGTACTTAATAGTTTATTTACAAATCTATTTTTTTATTTGTAATCGGTGAACTTCAATCAAATGCTGCAAATGGTTGTTCTATAATTTTTGTAAACATTCGATGAACGAAAAGGACAAAGATATGCAAACGGATACATGCAAGAGCAAGATAAACGATAAAATGCTAAAGTTTAGTAAAGCAGAATTTCGAACCACATATGTCAAAATGACAATATTTCCTTCGTTCAGAAACTAAATACTTTTTAATAGAAATTGCTAGTCTATAGTTGGGTCTTTTTGCAATCATAAAACTACAATTATTTTATGCAATTTATAATTAGGGATTCTTGCCCTATCTCATACCACAGACGAGCCTTTAATAAATCATCTCTACGTTAGAAACATTTAAAAGTAGATATGCCAAAGGATCATAGGACTTGTGTTACTAGGCTATTTATAATTTTGTAATGAGTTTTGTTACCTTTATTGAAATAGTAGTTACGAATAATCTAAGGACAATGAAACAAAAGTCTTACAAAATGGTATGGTATATTAATAAAAACAATATTTTATATTATAATGGGCAGTCATAAATATTTAAACTTTTATCTTCTGATACAGACATAATTTTATTACTTTCTGCATTAAATTTCACACCCCAGACCTGGAAAATAAAAGGGAAATATGTAAATAAATCAAACTGCATTGAATTTCAAAACTGCCTCTGCGGTCTTATAAGTTGTCAGGTTGTCACAAAAAGCACTCTCTTACAGCTGCATTTGTTTTTAATTATTTTTATTTACCTGATCAGTGTGTTCCTTAAATACATGTTGGCATTGCATGCTATCTAAATCCCAGACTCGTACTGTTCTATCAGCACTACCAGAAGCGAACCTTTTGCCATCAGGGGAGAATGCTACAGAGAGAACCCATGATGCATGGCCAGATAATGTTCCAGCTAAGTTTGCGTGAACTCTGGAACACAAAAACAAATAATAGTTTAATCATCATACAATTTTTCCCGAAATCTTAAAAAAAGATGAATCAGTTATAAACCATATTGGACACAGGTTTTGCTTTATCAAATCAATAAAAATCGACAAATAAAGTGTAACAAAGCGTGATGTCACATGATTCATCATTTCAGCCGAAAGACGTCCACTGTTGGACATGGGCCTCCCCCAAGTGTCGTCACAATGACCGGTCCTGTGCGTCTTGCATCCATCGGATTCCTGCGACCCCCACCAGGTCATTGGTCCACCTTGTGGGATGCCTTGCAACGATGCATCTTCCGGTACGTGGTCGCCATTCCAGAACCTTTCGGCCCCAACGGCCATCCGTTCTGCGAACAATGTGCCCTGCCCACTATCAAAACTATAAAAAAAATCGCCAAACTTTAGTGGCTAAAGTTTGGGCGATTTTTTTTATAGCTTTGATTTTATTGATGAAGTTAATAATATGCTGACTGCTAATTTAGTAGATTTCAATAAAATCCTTTTGGTCAGTCAGATAGATCGACACCCGCAACAACAAGGTTGTAACATTAATTCAGTAATTTTTTTAAATGAACCAAAAAGTGATAGTGCTATGTTTGAATTTTGTTTGCACTGTAATCCGAAATACTGCTTTGCTCGATGCAGGTTTCGAGATATTATCCTTCCTAGTAAAGTAGGAGTAGTAGGAGTATAGTAATAGAGGTTGTAAAGAAGCAACATAATACACCAAAACAACAACCCAGAAAATATTGTTTTTAGATTTAAAAAACAACATAAAACCTTACACATCATAAAGTTTCATATGGCCATCATCTGAAGCAGTAAGAAGCAGCTGCGAATCTGGTGAAAAGCACAGACTTCTGATAGGCATAGCGTGACCTTCTAACGTGTGTACTAGCTTCCCTTGAGCCACGTCAAAAATGTTGATGATGCCATCTAGAGCCCCACTTGCTATGTATTTGCCATCTGGACTCTGAAAAGAAGATAGAAGATTTATTTTATGTTGTCTTTTGTCCTGCAATCTGGCTCAATGTTGAGCTGAAATTTAAAACAGTTGGAATAATGGGTGTGTATGGCACATTATCTAATGATAATATATAATTATGTCCAATTTAGTGCTACTAGCTCCTTATTGGACTCATCTAAGGACTGTTATTGAATGGCAAATGGACTGTAATTTAAAAAGATTATAATTCCCGAATAGGTACAATATTAGCGTTCGGAGATCGGTAGCGAAGTGAAGTCCCGCACGCTGCGTCTCTTGTCGTCGTCGTCGCCGCCGCCGCTGGTCGCCGCCTCCGATGTTTCACGACAGCAGCCGAAGAATGCCGAGTGGCCGAGAGCACCCGAACAATTAAGTCTTGAGGAGCACGTCTTTTCAACCTTTTGAAGGTAGAGTTTGGCTCTATGCTCATCAGCTTTCTAGCCAGGATGTTTGGGTGGTTATTCACTCTTTTAAATATATAAGTTTAACAGTTTTTTTCCTCCTTGACAGATTCAACTTTCAAGTCTTTGACACTCATGTTTGTTAGGAACCAGTGTCCTCCAGTTATCATTTGTACATACTAAACTATATTTCAGATAATATTACATGGACAGTATGGAGAATATAAAGTTTTGGCTATGATAATGCTGTAGCTTGAGAGTTTTACAAACTATTGATGGACTGGTTAGTATTAACATTCTTAACTTAATACTTACATATGCAACACTCAATGTGAATTTTCCTCTTGTGTCTAATGTCTGCTCTTGCTTCCCACTTTCAACTTCAAATATGAGAATCTTGCCGGCATTGCTTCCAGAGATAATATGTTTGCCATCAGGAGAGAAGTCTAACGTCCACACATCTGTGGGACCAGTCTCCATTGTCTTTATTTTCTCACCATTTATCAAGTCCCAAAGTATCAGGGAGGAGTCTTGAGAACTGCTAGCTAGAGCTGTAATGAGGAAAATATATTATGCATCAAGCTTTTTGCAGTCCCGGAAAAAATAATAGTTAAACTCTTACTAAATCATTTGTTTTATTTGGAAGTACTAAAACAATTTTAAAACTCTTTGACTTATAAAAAGCTACACTTCTTATCATGTGAAAATTTAGGTACATGAAATCATGGAAACTTTTTTATTGTTTACTTTGATTAATTTAGAAACAGTTAATGTTTAGATAACATTATAGCATTCATGGTTGAGAAATTGTGATGTGTCTATGGAGAAAAGAATGGCTTATGTTTAACTTACCACCAGATATAGTAACATATAACAGACAGAAATAGTAAATAATCACCAAAACTAAACCTGCACTTTAATGTAAAATTATAACCAAAGTTTTAACATCTCGCTATCCTATTTAAGCAAAATGACTCCAAATAAATCATTGTTAACCCAAAAGTAGTAAATGATCACCAAAATTCTATGCATGGTTGATGGTGGGCTTGGTTGACGGAGCCCCGCTTCGCGGGGCTCCTACTTCTGTGTGGTTTGTAAAAAAATAACCACGAAAGGGATGGCGGGGTCTATTCGCTCGCTTCGCTCGCTCACACGACCCCGCCATCCCCTTCTTACCTAACCTATCAGAGTTGGAGTGCCCTAAAGTCCCGATTGCATCCAGTTTCTCCTGATATAACAACCGTTACATACCCAATGTCAAATTCGGGCAAACGACGGTATACCGGCAGAAATAGCGCAGTAATTTGCTCGCTAAGATTTGGTGATCATTTACTACATTTGGTGTTCGAATACAATTTGAAGTGCAGTCGTGACTATAATAGCTAGTACTATTGTAATTTTAGACTTTATTTTTCTGGTGTCAAGTATATATATTTTGGTAAAAGAACTAAGGGTATCAAAGCATTTTATGGTGGTCATTATATTTAACCCCGAAAAGAATATCAACCAAAGGATTAGAATACTGAACGGTGCCCAACCATATCTGACTGTCTTTCTAATTGTGATAAACTGAAAAACTACTGAACAGATTTGTTTGTTGTTTTCAACAATAGACAGAGTGATTCATGAGGATGGTTTAGTGGTATAATTGGTCTACATTGTCCTCTCATATCTATTAATATTGTAATAAAAACATTTTTTCAAAAGAGTAACCATGGGGTTTCTTGCTGGTTCTTCTCCATAGGAAACAACCAATTGGAACCGTGCGCTAGCTTCTTACGTTTTATAAGTGCCCATGTAAGCCTATGTGAAAAATATAATTTTGAGTTTGAGTTTGAATAATAAATGCATATTCTAGCAAAAAAAAAAACTGAGAATTTTAAAGACACCCATGTGAAACTGGGGCAGGTAAATAGTTCTTAATACTTTCCACTTACTCTTCCCATCAGGGCTGACAGCCACTGAGATGACTCCTAAAGAATGTCCCTCCAACTGATGCTTCTCCTCCAATTTACCATTCTCTAGCTTCCACACCTTGATTAAGTCATCTAGTCCTCCAGTGATCAAGTAGTTTTCAGAACTGACTTCATGGTTGGAGTCTCTGCAACAGAAGACATGATCATCATATACTTATAGAAACAGAGTGTACTGAGGAGACAAATAACAGAGAATGTAAATGTATGGAAGAATATGGTTCACAAGCTTTATCACATTCAGTAGGTACCAGGAACCCACATCCTGCCTTTCAAGTCATTGTTATACATAGCTATATTGTATGACTCAGTTCCTGGGTTTTTGGCAGTGAGAGAACGGATAGAGCTTAACAGCTGCATAGTAACCGACTCAAAGCTTTATTTATTCTTGTGATAGACACATAGTTATGTTATCAAAACAAACCAAAGTGATGATAATGTAATCTATTCAAACAACTTGTTTATAAGCTACTCAGACGTAAATAAAAATATAAAGTTAGAAGATTTTTTAGTATTCAAAATGTTACAGCTGTGTTAAGGTTATGCTTACTGTGAAGGTTCAATAGCCTCGCCTTCAGGTTCTTTAGGTTTCTCATTATCTATTTTACTCCAACCGCAACACCAAATCGAATCCTCATGAGCATTTTCTCTCTTCAGCTGCATGTAATACTGAAAATAATGAAAATAGCATCATTATGCCGATCTAATAATCTATATTTTTTATTGGTCTACGATGCGTACCAATGTTGTTATCGACATAATTAACTTCTTATATTGTTTATAAACTTTACGCAGTATCAAGTTCACTTCTTTATTATAATTATTTCTCACAATTATTTAGTTCTAAATAACTTCGATCAACAATCGAAACAGGTAGGCAAAACGTTCTTTGATTGACAACTTTGACAACAGCATTTTGACATTTGACAGACGTGACCTCAGAATACTTTTTTTTTTTTAATTTTTGTGGCATGGCCGACCACAGAATACGTAACAAAGACATTAAGCAGAGACAAAACTAAGGATGCTGGAGATCATTTTAGGGCGGAATTCACCAATAAAACTCGCATAATCGCGTTTAGCCGCTGTCATTAGTGTCACTTGTAAAAATACAACAAAAGAAAAATACAGACAAGGGACACTAGTGACAGCGGCTAAACGCGATTATGCGAGCCAAACGTTAAAACGCGATTAGTTTTATTGGTGAATTCCGCCTTTAGTCATTCCGGGATTTCTCATCATACAATCCCGGAATTTTAGGAACGCTGTCGAGAATGTCAATTACGGATTATAAGATCAGGTGCCAAACTGAATTTTGCAGGTTACTTTTTAATTAAAAAAGTTAAAAAGATGGCGTCACGTTGATCTACTCGATTTCCTGTTGGCGTTGTTGATTATTTTTAGTCAAATTTTGTTAACTTTAACTCCATGATGAATTGAGTGATATGTTAATTTGTTAAAGCATGTTTAGGTAATAATAAATTGGTTGGAAATTGGAATCTTGCTGATTTGCAATGGCTGTTTCAAAGTCAACAAACACGTATAATCGTCAAAATTGGGAGGATTCGGTAAGTGGCATTGCAGATTTACAGCAAATTTATAATGGTTCTTTATCTATTGTAATATTTGGTTTCATTCGTTTACAGGACTTTCCAATTTTGTGTCAAACATGTCTTGGTGATAACCCCTACATTCGAATGGTATGTACGATATTTAGTCAGTGTCTTTTATTAGAACTCGCTCCTGTTTGTGACTTCAGTTCTTTTATTTATAAGACGACCCACTGACCTATCATTTTTTTCAGACGAAAGAGAAATATGGCAAGGAGTGTAAAATTTGTGCAAGGCCCTTCACTGTCTTCCGTTGGTGTCCTGGTGCAAGGATGCGCTTCAAAAAAACAGAAATATGTCAAACTTGTTCTAAACTGAAGAATGTATGTCAAACGTGCCTTTTGGATCTCGAATATGGGTTACCCATCCAAGTTAGAGATGCAGCGCTCAAAATACAAGATGATCTACCTCGTAATGAAGTTAACAAAGAATATTATATCCAGAATTTAGATAGTCAAATGTCGAAGTTTGACGCCACACAACCTAGCAATTCAGCTTTAAAATCTAAAGGTGCTTCTGATTTGTTATTACGTTTGGCAAGAACAGCTCCATACTATAAAAGAAATAGACCCCATGTGTGCTCATTCTGGGTAAAAGGTGAATGTAGACGTGGTGAGGAGTGTCCTTATCGCCACGAGAAGCCAACTGACCCTGATGATCCGCTTGCTGACCAGAACATCAAGGACAGGTAAGGAAAACTATTACTGTTTTTTTTTTTACAAGAATCATTTAAATTATGTTTTGTTATTGTATATCAAAAATTTAGTTCATGTAATGGTAAAAAGTTAATTACAAATTCAGGTTATCCAAATGATATAATTTTAGTTAAAATTGAGCTTTAAATTACAAAGAACTACTACTAAAAGACTGTTTCCCTTTTCCAGATATTATGGTGTGAATGATCCTGTAGCAGAGAAATTGATGCGACGTGCGGCTGCAATGCCTGCTTTACCTCCGCCTGAGGACAAAACTGTCACTACATTGTACATTGGCAACCTTCCTGATAACATAAGTGAGGATGAACTAAGAGGCCATTTCTACCAGTATGGAGAAATAAGGTGAGTTTCATCAAGCAATACTTCAGCTTGTCTTTTTAATCTTTTTAGATTCTGTGACTAATTTGAACAAGGTCTTATATTACTAGATGACCACATATATATTGTTCTGTAGACAGCTATTGGGCTGTAGCAGTCCCACAAACTTATCTTGTCAAATCTAAAAATAAATTGACATAGTTTATAATAAGGATTGATAGCTACCTAAAGTATGAATGTAATAAAGAAAAATGTGTTTCTTACAGTTTTTATTTATGCAAGTTTTTAAATTTTCACAGTTAATAAAACACCTGAGTTTTGTTCTTAGCCACGCATTTATCTTTAATTTTAATTTATATACGAGGGTGGATTGAAAAGTTCGCAGCCTCAGCAAGAAAACAATATAAAATATAAGCAAAAGTAATATTTTTCCACATAATCTCCACTTAACTCTATGCACTTCTTCCATCTGGTTTCCAACGCCTGTATCATAAAAAAAGTTTCTTCAAGGCCTTCAAAAAAGTCACCCACTGCAGCTTCAACATCCTCATTTAATGAAAATTTTTGACCACCAAGGTGTTTTTTTAGGTTTGGGAATAAATGAAAGTCTGAAGGTGCCATCAGGGGAATAGGCGGGATGGGGCAGTAATTCAAAGCCACAATCACGAATTTAAGCCATAGATTCAACAGACGTGGAACGCGTGCATTATCCTGATGGAACAACACTTTCTTGCTGAGTAATCCTGGCCTTTTCTCTTTGATTGTTTCACGCAAGCGACGTAAGAGGGTGCAGTAATGAGCCGAGTTTATAGTTTCACCTTTTGCAAGGTAGTCCACCATGATGACACCCTTAGCATCCCAAAAAACTGACGCCATCACCTTGCCAGCTGACAAAATTGTTTTGGCTTTTTTTGGAGTCTGTTCATCAGGTTTTTTCCACTGCTTGGATTTGGATTGCTGTTTTGACTCTGGGGTGTAGTGGTGTACCCAAGTTTCATCCATTGTTACAAATCTGGCCAAAAAATCTTGTGGATCAGCCTCAAACATTTCCAAACAGTCGCGAGAAATCGTGAGGCGTATTCGTTTTTGTTCGACTGAAAGCAATCTGGGTACCCACCGCGCAGAAACCTTAGAAAATCCAAGTTCATTGACTATGATGTTTTGTGTTCGTTCATACGAATCCAATAGTGTCTGCAATCTCCGTGATGGTCAATCTCCGATCTGTCAATATCAGATCACAGATTTTCCCGATGTTTTCTTCAGTCGTAGACGTCATAGGCCGGCCAGAGCGAGGGTCATCTTCAATACTCTCTCGTCCGCGTTTAAATTCAGCAACCCACTTTTTCACAGTAGTATACGACGGAGCAGATACCCCAATGTTGTTGACATATCTTCGTGAATCTCTTTTGGAGTTAGTTTTTTTTTTAAACAGGCAACGTGCGGTCATCAAATATGACCGCACGTTGCTCAATTTTCTCCATTCTTTAAAAACGCTGCACAAAGATAATATTACCGTGACAAAGGCTCACAAAATTTAGTCTAATTTAAATACAGTTAATGCTATTGCAATAGAATTTTACAATTTGACAACCAGAGAGTAAACTAATCGAATGAGATCAGTTACATTAAAATAGTTTAAGTATTTATGTGTTAGGCCGCGAACTTTTCAATCCACCCTCGTATTATACAAAAATTGTAGTTACATAATAATAATACTCACAACCTACAAAAAAACATATCCAAAGAAATCAGCAAATACACTGAACTTAAAAAAGAAATACAAGGTTGTGGAGACAAAGTTTATGCTATTCCTATAGTCCTCCTCATAACAGAAGTAATCCTCAATCATCTTCATAGCCTGAAATTTTAAATTCATGCAGTTGGAAGACGATAATACACCCCTACTCTATAAACACCATACATGCTACATTTACTTGATTTTGGCCCGTAAATGTAGTCCAAACCAGCCATGAGCTGAAAAAAAGAATACTTCCGATAATAATAATAATAATTGACTTGCTTGGCCCGTTAATGTAGAGAGAGTAATGTAGAGTGTGTAGAAGTTCTTACAATATGGTTTTCGTAGGACAATGAAATTTATAACAACATTTAACATTAAGTCTCGAAATACTGAAAAAAGATTAATTAAATTATTTATTATGTTATATACCTAGTTTACTTTAACATTAAAAATTACAATAAGTTATTTCGTATTTTAAAACTGTTTCACTTTACTCTAGTTATGCACATATATTTATTTATTTGGTCTACCAACAATTGTTTACACTAACAACTTGAAACAAAAATAACATTTCTATAAAACAGTGCAACAATTACTGAAAAAAAAAACTTTAGTGTAACTTTATAGGTACATGTAAAGCTGACATTCAAAATAACGATTGAAAACAAAATTTTAATACTTAAATAATTATTATAGTTAATATTTAGACACTTTTAATGCTTAAAATTACAACAAATCTGATAAACAGTTTACAATTTTAATTTTATATGATTTTACATCAGCAGAATTAGTAATTGGGTTAAAGTCGAGGTTGCGTTAATATAAAAGAGTTATGTTTACATTGGACACTTTTTCCGATCAACTAATATGCTTGAATATTATGAAAAAATGGTTTGTAGATCAGCACACTGGAACTTCGAGTCAGCAGTAAGCGTTATACAGAAGTCTGGCCTTGAGTATGACGCTCTAGGCGCCTTCATAATCGATTGAGTTTATAGAATAGAATAGAATAGAATAGAATAGAATAGGACTTTATTTGCTAAGAATGCTTTTTATGTATCTGTATTCCGCTATTTTTCTAGCAGGACACTCAGCGTCTCCCTTTTTGTGGTTTAAGGGCTTTTTGAAGCGACAGCAAGTTGTACATTTTAGTGTGTCCACTGTCTGTGTGCATTCGGACACCGAGTGTCCTGTCTCACCGCAGTGGCCACACTTCGAGTTGACCTCTCTACAGGTTTTTGCTGCATGTCCATATTGCTGGCATTTGTAGCATCTCGTAACAAGGGTGAAGTCCCTGATAGGGCAGAACGTCCAATTTATTAAAATTCTTGACTGGGAAATTAGGGCTCATCGTATTCGGCTATCGGCTGGAACTTCATCCACGTAGTTACAAGTCTGCGAGTCTTTCTTCCCCGCTTTGTGACTTAATTTAACCAAGTTTAAAAAGGACTCCATGGAAATCGTCGGAAACTTTTTGGCTACATTGTGTTCGTAAATGCACTTGAAGACTTCAGTTTCAGCCAAAGAGGACGGCACTCCTACGACCACGGTCCAGGGTTTTGCGTTTGCTAGGTTCGTCTGCGATAAGTCCTGATACAGATAGCTGGATTGCGTGCTTAATTTTATCCGCGTCATATTTTGTTTGTACTGATTATAACGGCTCCGTTTTTAGCCACGTCTATGCAGCTTGACTTGATCTGGTCATATTATCTTTTGCACAAGGACTTTTTTTTCTTCACTCGACTTTAAATTATTGTTGGGATATATGGCCACGGAGTTTAAGTGGTTCGGTCGAACGAAATCATTTGACCCCTTCTCACCTTGTCGGCAAACGAAACATTGCCAAAGTCCTTAATCGTCTTCGTAAGGTCCAAGATGTGGTTCGTCTAGTTGCACATTTTCATTAAATCTTCATTGAGGATACGCGCTTGAAATGCTTTCGGCTTTAGGGATTGATATAGGACTGCCATCTGTGAGGTGCCAGATCCTATTTTATGGCACAAGGTTGAGATTTTCAGTTTCTGCTCCGAGTTGAGTTTGCCATCCGAGGTAATAGAACAAACCTCGTTTAGATGCTGCTGAATGGTTGACATCCATCTTTGTATCTCGGATGTTGATACGGCTTCGATCGAGAGCTCAGATTGGGCTGGATTTTGCGTCATCGTCTTCGCTGGAGAGGCGGAGAGTTTCACTCGATCTCTTGAGAAGGGGCTGTTGTCCATTTTATTTATAACTAGTTCACTTATTCTAAGTTTGCATTGTGTTTACTAAACTACACTTTAGGCAAAAATTAATTCAAAAAGGTCACTAATATAATTTTATGAAATGATATAATTATTGCTACTGAGCATGTCTGTATGCTACGAGTGCAGACGATCGATCCGATATAATTGTACTTAGGCCCATTATCTGTTAGAAGAAGTACGTAGACCATAATCTACCAGATTCATAGTCTGATTTGTGCAACTGGGCCATATTAATAAATGTTTCTTCTTTTTTCAGATCTTTGACTCTGGTGCCTAGAGCACAATGTGCCTTTGTGCAGTACACAACGAGGAGTGCTTCAGAACATGCTGCTGAGAAGACATTTAACAGACTGGTTATAGGCGGCAAGAGGCTCACTATCAAGTGGGGCAAATCTCAAGGTAATTTTGGAGATGAAAATGTGTTTTTTAAAGAACCATTTCACAGGCACTTTTAAGGAATGGCAGGCGGTTGCCTCCTGCGAAGCAGTAATGCTAGCGAAGGAGGAGGCCGCACGCGTGAGGGAACAAATATCTTCACGCCGCGGACGTCGAGCAATGGGTAGTCCGTTAATCGACAGCACATAGTGATCCACACATTTCTCAAAGAGATGTCAGCAAACCATAGGGGCACAGCAGGGCCAATACCAGCTAAGACTGTGGGGATTTCCTTAATAGGAAACCCGTAGTCCTAGAACGCAAAGGGCTACTGAAAGACACAGATGTGGATTTAGTCAGTAAAAGTCTACCCGCCCTCTCGCTCCACCCAGACTGGGAGAAATCATTGGATGATTTCTCTTAAAAAGAAAGGTACTTTTAAGTTGTCAAGGAGTCTGTCAGTTATTTTAAGCCATTTGAGTTTGCCATTCACCACTAAACATCAGATTTAAAAAGCTGTCTTTTTAAATCTGATGTTGCGTTCGTAAGTTGTTGTCTGCGACAAAAACTTACGACCTTAGATTGCAGCTAAAATTTTATCTCTTTATTGCCAGGTCGCCAGGGAGCTAACGAGAAGAACGAAACGACGCCTGTGTTGGAACCAGTGCCTGGCCTCCCAGGAACCTTACCTCCTCCACCTGCTTACTTGCATCCATTCCCACCTCAGGTATGTTACACACATTTCTTTTCATATGCACAAGTCAAAGTTTAATAGCAACTCTTGAAAGCACATAATAAAGAATACATACTTTTTCTAAATATTAAGCTATTGCATAGCTTCTATCGAGGGCCTTGAGCGCGGGGACCGAATCCAGAAATTCCGTAAAGAAAAAAACCTCACGCTCCCCACTCCGACGGGCACGGAGGTGTGGCTTGAAGGCCGAAAGAGGCCGAACACCTATTTTAGAAAAGTCGTTAACGACCTGTGTGGCGCATTGGTACAGCGTTCTACCTATGTTATCATCGTGCCTCGAGTTCAAATCTCGGTCAAACAAAGTAGTCTTTTTGTATTATAATAGATTATAGTAATGTTCTATGATAACAACTGAACATACTTGTAGCAATTTATGAAGTAAACAAGAAAGAAAAAAATTTGTTTTCTTATCGGTCACCACGCTCAAAAAGTCTAACTTGAATTAATATCAAAGAAAAAGAAATACTGCATAAATAAAATAAATAAATAATTATAATTGCATAAGTTGATACAAAATGCTATGCAATAGCTTTACCGCGGCAGTCCCCGAGTGCCACACTTTTTTTTTGTGTCAAAAAGTTCAGACAAGATTGGTTACACACACTAATCTTGTCTGAACTTTTTCATTTGATTCATTAAAATTAAAAAAAAAATTAATTCATCAGGTATTCTTATTCTGCGTGATTTTGTTTGGATCAATATTTATGTCCTGTCTGAATGCTTCTTCAGGGTTCAAACTAGACCTTACACACCTTAAATTGCATTTATGTTGGGAAGCAAATGACGATACAGATTAATCAAGTGGCCCTCCCACTTGCTCCCTTGCTTTACTTGTTTCCTTTGTTCTTCTGTCTTTTACCACTCTCTTTTGTAAGACCGTCATGTACATAATTCCTTGTTCTTGTTTCCAGATGCCTCCACCACCCAATCGGCCCAACGACTTCTTCAACCTGCACCACTATGGCGGCGGAGGCTGGCCCGCGTGGGGTAGCGGCGTGCCCGGCGTGGGCGGCGTGCCCGGCGTGGGCGGCGTGCCCGGAGTGCCCGGCGTGCCGGGGGTGCCGCCGCCGCCAGCTCCGCTCGCTCTGCACTACCCCAGCCAGGACCCGGCCCGGCTCGGCGCACACGCACACGCCAATCAACCTCAAACCTAGTATCAGCCTCGGTAACGACATGCCTCGTCCGCCACCAGCCCGCTCACCCAGCTCGGTGAATGGGAGGGACTTATGTTCACAGTAGACCGTGATAAAGTGGGTAATCATGAGACGTCGTCTAAATAGAAAGCGATCATCGTGTGGTATACTCGATCGTTGTGCCCATTTGTACGACAAACTCGACCGCGCCGTCGCCCGAACTGCAGCCGCCTTCAGATTTTCCTGAACAAATGAATCTAACGATCGCATATTCGCGTGATTATCGCTTTCTATCAAGACGACGCTTATCCCACCTTATCCAACAATTGTTAACTGTGGACAATTTGACGTAGATGACCTGTTAAATGCGGTCGACAGCACATTATTAACCTGACACCATGGGACACATGCTTCTGCACTGGAAACATGGTTGTGTTAAGATATAGTTATTGCTGCACCACTCTTACAGTAGAACAATGTGAGAGTAGCGTGCATTTAATAATAGTCGTAGGTAATATTAAGGGGTAGGTAATCAGTTGAAGCTAGATTAGGATCAATTGTGAATTTTCTTATTAAAATGAGTTATGTACAAAACAGTTCTTCCTTTGTCTCAAGTGAATAACGGAGAGTTCAACAAATGTAAAGTCAATTAATTTGCAGATGAATAAAAGATTGATTTCTGAAACTATATTTATTATTAATCATAAGTTTATAACATGACTTAATCGTTACAAAACAGTTTAAACATTTAGATAAATCTACACGCCTTCGCTTACCATTTATCTGGGGTAAGGACGGTCTGGTAAATAATTTACATTATGCTAGGCCCAGATTATACATAACATACCTACGTATTGTTTGCGCCCCTATAATGAGCGCTTTCGCGTATTAGTTTAGATACAATTTCGTAAGCGGTCTATGTATTTGTTTAGTCAGTTTCCAAAGCTGTTTAGTCCATTGACTAGTTAATAATATGCTTAAATGTTTATCAACTTATACTATTTTATTTATACAACGATAAATACTAAAATCGAAGTCTTGTGCATCTAATAGTCTCAACGCAGGGCAAGAGGGAGTCACACAGTTGGAAACACGAACGATTAAGTAAATGGTCCAAATACGTACATTTATTAGTGATGTTACATGAAATTTTAAATATTCATAAAATTTTAAACAGATATTCAAATTTTAATATACATTTAGCTTTCAAATTTTAATATTTAAAGGATATTTACAATTATTTTTGGAATGTTAATAAAACATAATAAATTCACTATTAAAATAATAAACAACACAGCTTATTTGCAACCAATCAATAATTTGAGGGATCTTTCGATTTCGAAAAGATATAGAGGATTTATTAATATACATGCATGTTTTCTCTAAGCAAGAATTGTAAATTTATGAAAAACAAATAAAATCGTGAATCAAAACCTGTATTATAAAAATATAAACCGCTTCATAAGTAATGAAATATTCAGCGCCTTAATAAAACCCTGATAAAATACTATTTATTTATATATGAAGACTCCACAATTTTTAGTAGGTACGTAGATCTTAAAGCGTTTGTAAGCTCGTGTCGATTAAAAATAATCGTTACAGCTAGCAAAAGAACTAAATCGTGGCGTATTATATCTTAAATAAATTTATAAATATCGTAGTCATTAATAGCATAATAATAAAATACTCAAATGCTGTTTAATAAGTACAGTGCGACAGAGAATAGAGATGGGAAAAGTTGTAAGATTAGAAATAATGAGAAAACTGTCAGTCAGCTGGAACTTGGTTGAGTTTTGTAAGAGGATAAATTGAAATTATTTTCTTACAAAAAAACAACTTATTGCTGTTTTAGAACCTTGGTTGATAATTAGATAATTCTATTATGTGTTGCACTATACCTTTTTTTTTTTATTAATTGAAATGCAAAACTTGCATAAATAAGTTCAATTAATTTTTAAATAACATTTCGTACACAGCCATATGACATTTTGGCTGTTACAACAGCTACCTATTCACTTTAACATGAGGCTGTACAATAGCATTAGACAGAGCTATGTCCAGAGTCACGTTAAAATGATAAAAGTATAGGATAATAATAATATATTATGTTGAACGAATCAAGCTTACAACACAATCACATATTTGATATAATGTCTATTTTAAGTAATTGATAATGCGAGTAGTCGTTAGATAAGTAACGAGAACATTTTCTATTCCCAAGCTATCATTTATTTGATCATACTCGAGGTAGAATACATGTATATGATAAAAACGCGATCGACATAACAATAATTCGCGATAAAACGTCTGTCCGAGAAAAATGTTACCATATTCATTTAATATCAGCAAGCCTTTCGATATCTTGATTGATGAAGTTACTGCGTACTTTCCCGATATGCACACTCACTCATTTATTCCATACGGTCACACCTGTAAACAAAATAATAAAATGTAAATAAACAGTTCAGATCTTTTTTTATCAGTTATTAAATAGCAGATATCTGTAATTATAACTGATCAATATTTCTCATTGGAACAATGAATTTCACAATGATTTGTAAGCTTATCAAACTCATGATCTATTCCAAAGCTGTAAAGTCCTTATTGCTATCACTAATAGGTTTTATCATTCAGTATTGAGGCGTGAAGTGCCTGTAGCTAAAAGTACCGCCGCGTCACACAAGTTGCGGACCGCTACGGGTATCATAGCACTACTTGAAATATCTTTGTCTATCAGAAAACTGAGATAATCCGAGTTGATTGATTGATAACTCTGTTTTATGATTGTGCTGCTTCACTAGAAGGACCTCCCCCAACAGGGCTCAAAAAGATTTTTTTAAAGACTAAATATGACTGGAACAATTTGCCTGCTCTGGTCTTCTCGTCTGATTATAATTTATCTTTATCTATATGTATGTATTTAGAAATATATAAGTATGTTTATCAGGTGTCTAGTACCCATAACACAAGCTCTGCTTAGCTTGGGACTAGACGGCGTTGTGTGATAGTTGTGGAATATTATTATTATTATTATATTATATTAATTTAGGTATCTTCAAGGCTAGAGTGAATAGGCTATTAAATTAGTGCCCTTCACCATCAACGATTGCATCACTGCTTACCATCAGGTGGGATCACAGTCAAACACCAGTTTATATAATTACAAAAAAAAAAATATCTTCATTTCAGCCAGGTATCATCCATCGCTTGCTTGGTACCTATAAGTTTTCTTTTCTGTCAACTATCAAGCAAGTCTAGTTGCCATATAAAATGTATGGAGATCGACGCGCCCAGATCGGCGTACGTGGCCCACGTGTACCCAATGCAGTTCTACCTTTATTGAGAAGTAAATAGTGTGACTCACATGCTGTACGTTGTTTTTGTCTAATACCGGTTAGCGTTAGCGATCTGCGCGTTGACGGCGGCGGCGGCGGCGCTGGAGGCCGCGGTCTGCACGTGCTGGTTGCGCAGGATCTCCGTCGTGAACTCGGCCTGTGCCTTCGCCATGGACGCTCCCGTTGATCGGTAGATACGGTGGACCTATTAACAAATAATAGGTATTATGGATTTATAGAAGACCAGCTTCTGCCAGTGGCTTTGCCTGCGTGCGACAGGGCTGTTAGCGCGTCAACAAATCTATTGATGTACAATGCGTTCCAAATAAGAATAGGATCGATTTTTATGCCATGTTGTGACGTCACAGCTGTCAAAACGAAAAATTGGGTAGGGTGAGCAAAACAAGTTTTTTTTTTTTTTTAATAATATTGATTTACCGAATCATGAAGTTTATTCATTTTGCTAATCTCTGCATCACTGTGTGAAGTGTCTGAACAGTGGCAAATGCAAGAAGGCGACTTGTTCCTAACAATAAAAATAAGAAAGAAAATAGTTTTTTTTTTTAAACTAATTAAGACTTAAATAATATATTTAGCTAATTTAGATTAAACGATGACGTTTTTACTTTAGCTAATTTATATTAAACGATGACGTTTTTACTTCACTTAGATTTAATTAAGATTTGACAGATCGAGGATATTGACATTCCTATTCTTATTTGGAACGCATTTTATGCGTTTTCGGTAATTCGAAACGACTATTGGCGCTCTTAGATCGAAAATATCGCAATTTGGAACTTGGGAATAGAAAACATGTATATTTTTATGGTCACTCAGTATTCTATGTCAGAATTTTTAAAATCGTTCTAGTAGTTTTTGAGTGTATTCAATAAATGTAAACAAACAAAAATATAAATCTTTCTTCTTCATAACAGACCTATTTTGCCAAAACTCCTTTCAAGTTAATTATTGCTCACATAGAGTATGGGAAATGTATCCCTAGGTTAAACCCTTATATAGAGGATAATTAATTGAGGAGTTCCTTAGTTTTGTAGATTGGAAATCTCATTGGGCATACAACATAACTATACACAATGTATATATAAAATAATAATTGAAGTGTGCGTTTTTAGTATCAAAATAACATTTTAAGCTGTTGATCCCCGCACGAACGCCGGCGTTCGTGCGCCATTGTCTTACTATTGTGTCTCTAATTATGCTAATCAAGAAGTTAATGCGAAAGTGTATTCAATACCTATAACAAAAATGTAATTTTAAACATTTTTGTCTGTCTGTTTGTTCTGGTGAATCTCCGAAACGTTTGGACCGATTTTGACGGGACTGCGACTAATGAATAATTGAAGTTACAAGGAGTAACATAGGCTATTTTTCATTTTCCCGCGGGAAAAGGATTTGAAAGTTCGGAATACGTCTTCGAAACGGTTGAACAATATTTGATGGGCCTGTCACTGGGATAATAAAGTAAATTGAGCTACTTAGATTTGCTAGTTAGATATGTTATAGGAAGTATGTAATAATTTGCCCCAAAAAAGGTGAGTAATGTTCTTAAACTCCACGCGAACGAAGTTGCGGGTAACAGCTAGCTACACTAATATTATTAAGCTGAAGTTTGGTTGAACGCGCTAATCTGAAAGTGAATATTTTACTTCTAGGCAAGCATGCTCCATTGTTGACCACATCCTCGCTTACCTTCAGGTGAGATAGTGGTCAAACATAAGCATATAAAATAAAAAGAATCATTGAACTTCTGGTTCGAATTGGAAAGTTCTTTTAGTGTTCGATAGATCTTCACGCTGCGACCAATAGAATCGAAGCAGTATCAAAAATATAGATGAGATAGCACTCTATCTATATCTATGCGTCGGCATAACAGTTTAGCACAATAATATGGATAATGCTGGTAATTAATAAACATTGATTGTCCATTAGTAAATTAAGAGGTTTTACTTCTATAAATTAAAAACTGCTTTATCATTTAGTTACCCATTTAAAAGCTACGACTATGACTTGTTTTTATATTGATTTATCAAGTTATCTCTATAATTATGTTATTATTGTCAAGGCTGGTGGTCAATTACTATAGTATTCATGCTTTGACCTTTTGTGCATTCTACATTCCAATGCATATTTAAAATGCAAATAATATAAACAGAATTGAATTGCCGTATTTTCTGACTTCGAAGACATGTGACATCCACCAACCCGCACTGGGCCCGCGTGGTGGATTACGGTCCATACCCTCTCCTAGAGAGGAGGCCTGTGTCCCAACAGTGGGAAAATTATAAGGCCGACTATGCTATGCTATTTTCTGACATCAATATTTCGAATTTGGCCCCGAGAAACTCTCTCTCCGACTCCCAAGCATCGCCATGCTATGTGTTATAACGGTCAAAATAAAGTGGCGACTTATGGTTGACCGATGTATGGCAGGAGGTGTACTCGTATTTACGATGCGTAAAGCGTTGTACATTTCAGCTCATCCGTGAAGCGTTCAGTGCAAGTAGCGTATAGTGCATTAAATTACACTCGGTTTTAATTTACGCAAATCTAGCACTTTGACGAGACTTCGTTTGCGTGTATTGATGTTTTTAACAGACTTCAAAAAGTTTTTAACCGACTTCAAAAAGGAGGAGGTTGTATGTACGGCTGAATGTATTTTTTTTTCGAATACATACAAATTTCGAAGCCTAATTTCAGTTTGTTGATCAATAAATAATGCATTTTCTTGCTTACACTTGCTTCAAGTTATCTAATGTCAAAATTATCATATATTAATTTCCTACCTGCCTTGCTGGCCTCGTGGTCGCAAGCGCGTCTGTTGAACGTGGGGTTGAACGGGTTCGATTCCCGGGGTCGGGCAAAAGTGCTATTAGGTTTTGAGAATTTTGTCTAGCCCAGAATCTGGAAGTTGACGGTGTGACACCCCCGTGCCTCGGAAAGCACAAAGCCGTTCGTCCTGCGCATGATCTTTGTCCGGTCGTGTCGTATTTGCCGTCCCTTTGAACTTTGAGAGTAAAGGAACAGAGAATGCACCTGTTTGCGCGCACATTTGTGCACTATAATATCTCTACATACATTGCTAATGTCTGTTGAGTTTGGCCACCGTGATCGAAATTCGGTTCGGAGGATTATGTCAAAATTTATCAAACTGGGTTCAACAGTTTTATAGTGAAAACATGCTAGACAAACAAGAGTTATTCTAATTTACATACTCATGTAATAATAGTTAGTGGACGTGTAACAGCCGTTTTATTAACTAAACCAGTTTCATAAAAGTAATGTTCTCACCTTAGCCATTAGCATGACATCAACGACAACACACATGATGAATCCAATAGTGACCATCAAAGTGATGATGCCAACTGCAATGTTCGTCTTGAACGCGCCAATGCTGGTGATCAGGCCGCTGTAATGACAAAATGATTGATTTGTTTACTGTACTGTTTAATTAGAGCCCTAATAGGTATAATTTCTTTTTCATATATTCAATCATTATTTTATTGAACCAATTAATTAGTGACCTGCCCTGCATTAAAAAATGAGGTTAGATTTAAGTCTAATGACGTCAACAGGGTAGATAGGTACTCCATGCTCGCATTTTTGAACGCGAACGTAGAGTTCAACTGTCAATGTCAAGCAAGTGTCATTTATCGCCGCTTGCACTAACCTACCCTGCTCGGAGTTAAAGTTGGGTTAACTCTAGGGTTGCAACTCGAAGAATTTTTGAATGGTTGGAGTAGCGACTCTACTCTACTCTGGTTATTTTTAAACACAGGGCTGATAGGTATAATTTCTTTGTCATTTATTCAATCATTATCTTATTGATAAAATTAAATAGGACTACAGATAATAGATAACATTTATGCTATTTTTATTGTATATAATTTCTAAATACAATAAAAGTGAAGAACATTAGTTGATTTACATCCTTTAACCGCCCGAGCTGGTTTGTTCCGACCAGTGTATTCGGGACGGGTCATATTCACCGGGTACTCCATCTCGTTTAGCTCTTCAATGCCCATAGGTGACAGAAGAGCTGATGAGATGGAGTATTTGGTCGTGGATGTGCGACTCTGTCGGAATAAACACGAGGGTGTTTATCGGCTATATACGTCGAACATAGCCGGTTATAGGCGGTTAAAAGATTAAAACCTCCCCTCTTGTGAAGGATATTGATTTCACAATGATAAACTCTTTACTGAATCGACACACTGTTTCGAAACATTTTAGTGTTGCGAAAGATTGGAACATCAGTAAAGTTTTAAATGCATCATTTGGAACAATTGGAACACTGAAACACTCTTTACTATAAGTGACCAGCAGTCTTTTTAAAATTCAAATTATAACGTAAATAGCGTACATATAAGTAATGACCTGAACTAAAAACATCTGCTTTAAATTATTCTCAAGTCAAAATTCAATTAAATAAAACTTTTAGTGTACTTATATGACGCAACGTAACAGCTCACGATTCATAACAGTCAGTGTCTGTATCTTTTGAGCCGTTGTTCCAAATGTTCCGTTTGTATCTTGTGAGCCGATGTTTCAAATGATCCGTTTGTATCTTTTGAGCCGATGTTCCAAATGTTCCGTTTGTATCTTGTGAGCCGATGTTTCAAATGATCCGTTTGTATCTTTTGAGCCGATGTTCCAAATGTTCCGTTTGTATCTTGTGAGCCGATGTTTCAAATGTTCCGTTTGTATCTTTTGAGCCGATGTTCCAAATGTTCCAAATGATGCATAGCACTGTTTCGGAGCATTTTAGTGATTCAGATGCAAATGTTCCAATCGCAAAGATGACACACTTTTCCCACGCCTACAATGAAATGTGTAATAAAATAATATTTCTAGTAACAAAATACACTCACCAGGAACCTCCACCGCTGAATCCAATAGATTGCACAACAGTTATGATGATTTGAAACAAAAATATGAAGAAGAACACCATAAAGTTGAAGGAAGAGTCGCTTCTGAACGCCTTGTAAATAGGCCGGTACCAGCAGACGAAGCTGAAGGGCGTCAGCAGTATGAAGTATAGGATTGATAGGCCGAAAGTCGTGAAACCGTTGCCGGCGAACATCAGCGACATAGCGCCGATTATATTGAGGGACAGTACCAGGGCGTGGACTGAAAACAAAAAAGACAGGTGTTGGAGTAAATATATCAATCAGAGTATCGTTTTTTCAACTTTGTTGGGGTGGTAAGCAGTGATGCAATCGTGCACTAGTTTATTAGGAGCCTATTCACTCTAGCCTTGAAGACACCTGGATGGATGTTGATGCAACTGGACTTCCTATAACCCAATGTAAATGTAATAAGTAATAATATATTTTATATCTACTCTTTTCCTGCACATTGACATGCAGAGAAATTTTAGCATCCATTGCAACAACTGTGTAAAATGTATAACTTAGGTGCTAACATTCATTAAAACAAAGGTGTGAAACAACATGATCACATGTACTTACACATCCACAAGTGGTAAAGGTGACGCACAATCCTCTGGAACTCCAGCGGAATATCAACGTTGATGTCTTGATAGAAGCACGGCTGTATGGGGCAGAAGGCTGGCAGAGGGGGCCAGTTGTTCCGCCTCCCGGCCGAGCCAGCCCGCAGCTCGGCTTCCCTTCGCGCCAACTCTTCCGCTTTGCGTTCTAACTCCTCCTGTCTTCTCTGCAGATCATTCACACTCATAATTTTAGTATTTCACACTCAAACAACAGTTCAAACTGATCTGAGTTTAAACGGAAACTTACACCTACACATGCAATTTAGAATTTACTAGATCGTGTGGGTGTTTTAATCGTGTTTAATGCGAACTGTTGTTGCTTGGCAGTCAATTGAGCCATTTTAAAATGTGAACTGTGTCTATTTTAAAATGAGCTAGGTATAAGCAGATTATTGTTTTGGTTAAAACTGTTTTAATGCAAT
Organism: Mythimna impura; assembly: GCA_905147345.3. Taxonomy (NCBI): domain Eukaryota; kingdom Metazoa; phylum Arthropoda; class Insecta; order Lepidoptera; family Noctuidae; genus Mythimna; species Mythimna impura. The sequence goes on along the minus strand of LR990356.1, from coordinate 7,302,657 downwards.
TGTCTAGTCGAATCTGCATGTTAAACAAAATTACGGATGTAATACAATTGTACGTACATATTTTAAAGATTAATTTGTATTTGTAGCATATATAGAAAAATCTTACACGATGATACCCAATTACAGAGCCACTTCTACTACATAACTGATGCAATATTTAATCATGATACAGCTATCAAGGCAAGTGAATATTTAAGCTGTACAAACTTTATGGGGGTATTTTTGGACAGTGCCGTAACTGGCCTTTTTTATGCGCCCGGTGCAAACTTAACTATAATTCCGCCCCTACAATACAAACAATAAGGACTAAATATAAAAAAATTGCGCCTCTTCAGTGATTGCGCCCTGTGCCTGGGCACGGGCACCGTTAGTACCGCCCTAGTTACGAGTTTACGACACTGTTTTTGGACATCCATAGTATCATTAGTATCTAATATGAAACGAAATTAGTGTATAAAATGGCATTACTGATTAATATAGATAAGGTGATTATCATAGACCGGAATATTGGGTGCTATTATTATCAAAAATATGGATATGACCTAAAACATTAATATTGTTTTAAGTCCGTAACAGTACTAATCTTGCGTCAATGTGATCTATAGCTACTTTTTTACTATTTCTAAAGATCTGTATTAAACGGAAAAGCATTAGAACAGCACTATCAAACACTTCACAAGTGCGTTTAGGTCATATCCATATTTTTGATAGTAATAACACCCAAGATTCCGATCTATGGTGATTATAGATAATATTAGTAAAATGATTCATAATGTTAACAAGTGTTTTACCTTCAACTCCTTTTGTGGGTTTTGAAAAAAGCAAAGTGCATATTAGTTGACATGCATTGACAGTTATTATAAATGTGCAGGTGTTTTCTACATTAGTGGCTGAATCTAAAATACAACTCAATTTTAAGTACAAATAAAGTCATATGGTTTTGGCCCTGGGGTATAACTTTGGTCCAAGTTTGTTAACCAATAGAAACACAGTGTACTGAGTTCCTATTGGTTAATAAGTTTGGGCCAAAGTTATACCCCCGGGCCAAATTCATATGACTTGACAGTAGACAACTAGTCTTGTTCTGTCACTTTAAAGCGTTTCATAGCAGTAGGGCTTTCAATAGCGCCTTCAAGTGTTGTTTGGTATATTGATGATAGCTGATGTTATTCTCAGGTATATCTCTACTCAGTATAAAACAAACTCACTTTCCAAGTCTATATGTTTATCTGGAAACTCCTACTAAGCCACACAATAGATTTTGATTTCACTAGTAGAACTCTAGCAATAAACAAGGAAGGTTTGTGTGTTAAACTTACACCGGTATTTTTTTTTAATGTTTGTTAGGCTTACGCTTCACCACTATTTCACCTGATTGAAAGTGCCAATGTAGTTGACGATGGAGCTTGCCTAGAAGTAACCTATTTTTTACTCTTGACTTAAAGATCCCCAGGTTGCCTATCTATGCGAAACCGGCCGTCTCTATACAAGGCGCCAGATAAATGTGGAATAAAGTACATGATGATGACCTTTTCCTAATATCTCTGCATAGATACCCGAAAAATAAACAATGAACTATTTTTCATTACAAGAAAATATATAGGATCGCGATAGATGTCGATTCAAGACAGCTTTATCTTTACTTCCGTTTTTGAAATTAAGAATGTCAACAAATGTAGGAGGGTCAATGACCGTTATTCCAAGTTTATCTGGCGCCTACCTTAATTATTATACACATTCATTAGATTTTGAGTTTGATCATAATTCATTTCAAGCTTTTTTTTAACAAGGAAGTAATTGCATTGACTTCATAAAACTATTCTATGTAGAATTTATTATTATTTTATCTATATATCTTGAATTTACTAGAAACATTTATTTAAAATTATGTAAAAATACCATTAGACCTATACCACGCAAATGTGATGCTATGACACGCACCCCTGAGTTAACTAGCAAACACTGGCGTTATCTAGTTCAAATTGACAAAAAAAAAGATGTGTAAAAGAGTTTTTTTTTTAAACCAATTTTTAAAATAAATATAATTTATTTTAAAAGTAGTTAGGTTAGTGATATTTTAAGAGAGTAAAAACTGATTTGAGACTGAAGTTTGTAGTGGTGTAGATAGATACTGGAAAAGGAAAACCATCCAACACAAGGAAATATCATAGAAGTATTTACTTAGACACATATATTGTGTAGTTTTTCCATCAGATGCAATAATATTTATAAGTAATTATAATGAACATACCTACACATATTATATAAATAAATTATGATCATTTACAACAAATTAAATGGTAGAAAATTTTAACCTATAATTTCTATTCAATAAAATATTTCTAATGTTTACTTTAAAGATTTTATTGTTTTCTAGCTTTAAGTCTTTTGTTATCATCTTTTATTTACTTTTGTGGAATGCAAATAAATGAACATAAACATAAATTACTGCTTTCCTCTGCTATAGAACTATTATCGGTGAAAATTTACACTTGTAATTTGTTACTTTAAAGCAATACTATAGATAAAAATTAAATTAATGCAAGCTCGCTCATTGTCTTTCTATTGTGTCTCTAATTCACCATCTTCCTGCCCTTGTCCCGTGTTATTTGGGGTCGGCACAACACGTTTTTTTCTTGTGTCTCTAATTATGGTACTCAAAAGGTTAATATGGAATAGAACTATTTGGAACTTTTACTATGAGAACTATTTAGCAACTCTTTCCTTATTAGTGATAAAAACATTGATAAGAAATAGCATGTTGGCAAGTTATAGACAGAATTCCTACAATATGGTTTAAGATGTATACCTGAAAGTCAGCCGTGGTGAAGTTCTGTGGTGGTTGTGCTGCCTGCGCCGGAGGCTGTGCAGGTCGTGTGTATTGTCCGCTCACGGGGGGAGATACAGCCTGCATGATTGCTGGCTGCGATGGCTGCTGGGGAGGAGGCTGAACCTATAAGCAAATGATTCATTTGTCTCCATTTTTATTCCAAGGATTTAGTGTTTTTAATATTATATGGCATTAAACGTATATTTCAAAACATGACGCTTTTATAAAATATTCTATTTTAGCACGAACTCTGAAAACGCATACACCAGTACATAGCAAAGATAAAATCAAAGGCGAAACAAAAGCAATTAATTAAAGCAAGTTAGTTACGATACACCGATATCTATCAAAGATACCGTTGGTCGTATCGACACCTACAAAAATCCCAATAATGACTAATATGATCATGTTACCGTAGGTTGATTTGCATTTTGTTGACCATCGAAGGGATTATAATCGTCGAGTCCTCGTGTTGCATTATTAGTACTTCTGGCAACTTGCTGAACTGCAGGATCCTGGAAAAAAATCACATTAAAGCATCGAAACAATGAAAACAATATAATTTTCGTATCAGCAAAGGGCTACATACTGCAAATGGGTTGTCTATGGTCGGATCACTAAACGGATTATCCTCGAATTTGGACATTGTATTAAGCTTAATTACGCCACTTTAGATTTTGTAATATACTATGGAAACAAGGAAAGTTTTTCACACTCCTAAATATGTATTTTTAGCACAAAAATAGAGATAACAGTCAACCGAAATGACAGATTGCTGATGACGACGAAAATGACAGCTGATTTATCAGAGTTGCCAAGTACCTGCCATACCGTCTTCATCGGAATATGAACAGAGTTAACAGCAAAAAAAAACACTTCTTATATTTTCCCAACAACAAGAGTATGACTATCTAATAAGAATACGAATAATTGTTTGAATCTTACCTTTTTGTACCAGCAAAAACAGTTTCCAATACAATTTTAAAACTGATTTTATAAGTAACATTGTTTTTTGTCAATATATTTACGATTCAGTTTAAACGAAATTTCATAAGAAATGGTTGTAGGCTGAGAAGTTTTCACTGAGTGGAGCTGTCGAGCAGCATTGATGGTAATTTCGTATTCTACTCGTAAAATACTTTCTAAACACAAACTTTTTGCATAACCTTGTAAGTAACATAATGTAAAGAAAAAGATTTTTTGCATAATTTTAATGTCTGAATGTTGGTAACTTCGCATTTGTAGAAGGCGAAAGTGGTTTTGCAGTTGGCAACTGCAAAAGAAGTGTCAGTTTATTGGATGATTCTGTCAAAGTAGGAGCTGTTTACGTTTTGTATCGTTATTTTGCGATCGTTTTGCACAACTTTTGTTATATCTTATTGTTTTTATGATAACGCTTTATCCCTACGTGTATATGGTGAGATATAAATGTGATATTTCTTTGCGTTTTATGAACAATGTCAGATGTCAAGAGGTGAATAGTCTGTGTTTTGTGTTCTAACGTGTGAGTGACAGTTTTTATATTGTTTGGGATTTGGAGCGATAAACATATCGGTGAGTATTTCCTCTTTTATTCATGTGCAAGGTACTCGTAAACAGAGAAATGTTTCAAGTGTTACGTGTACAGTGATGTCGGAGTGTAGGCTGGTTTGAGTGATTGACCGGGTTCTGGTAGTGCTAGGCTTGCGTAATGTTGCAGTAGGTGTAATTGGCTTGCTGGTGGTACATTTGGGAAGCTGTTAGATTGGCGAGGTCCGCAGGGAGGCGCGTGCGCCAGCTGGAGAAGGTGGCGGCGCGCGCGCAGCCGTTCGCAGCGAAAGTTGTTTGCTCTTGATATCAAGGAAGTAACGCCAGAGTCACAGAATACCGGTCTTACAACATCATACATAATATGATTTCTTTTCTTTTATTCATAAGAATCACAGACCACAAATTGAGGTATTTTGACTGCTTTTGGCCATGATTAAATAACATGATACATAATTTATGAAATCATGAATGAGAACTGATACAATTTCCAATTATATTTTTTAGTCTACCTTCCTCTTTATTTTCTACTTTTACTAGCTTATATTACTATTTATTAAATTTTATAGTACTTACAAAGCGTTTAATTATTTCCTGTTTATGTTTTTAGTGCAAATATAATATTATAGCTATTAACCAAGCTGTAAATCATAATAATATATTATTTCAGTCTCCTGGTTGAGGATAGAGTAGCAATGCTAGCTACTGATAATAATGTCAGAGGTCAATATAGCACATCTAATTATCATTGTTTCACTTGACCCTGGTTTTCTTAGAATATTAAGTGTTAGTTATTTATACAGAAATAATTTCCACTGACTGATTCTTAGTATTTCAATAAATTAATCCAATGCCATTGTACTTGTTATTTTTTAAACAATCAACAAAATTTTATCATAAACAAATTATTATCTCCTTTTTTTTGTTGATACAAGGTCTGCTGAAAAACAAAAGAATATAAATGTGAGCTCAAAATTGTACGATATTTAAAGAAACTTCTCACACATGCAGTATAAGCATTCATTTTATGAACATTTTGGAAGGATACATTCTTAAAAAATACAATGTGATTTTTTTGTAAAGTTGTTTATAACTTGTTCAATAATGAAAAAAAAAATGGAATATTTAAACAAATAAGTATGAGTGCTAATAAAAATGTTTTTGACTAGAAAATTATCATAAGTAGTAAAACTTTGAACATAAGATAAACAAAAAAAAATTGTCACATTCAAGGTTCATCAGCGAATAAACCAAGAAAAAATACATGGGTTGTCTATCTACTACAAACTTATCTATCACCATTGCTAATTAGGCTAGTGAGAGAAATTAATTTAATTGATGCTGTGAACTTCAACATGAATGAAACAATGTGTTCAATGCTAGCATACTATCTGCAACTATTCAACAGCTCACATGCTAATCAAAACACAAGGCATGTGTGCAAAAACAAAACATGTAGTGCACCATCTTAACTGATCTTTCTGACACTCGATTTTGACCTTTATTGCTCTCAGATAAGACTTGTTTAGGGTTTTAAAATAAGTGGACATTAAATAGTCTAACATTCTGTCTGCACTGAGTGAAGAATCTCTAGAACCTAACTCTTAGATTTATGCCATGATCACTTGGCTTTGAAATTGAATATCATTTTTATCTTTGCAACTGTAAAAAATATGATTAAATACAGTATTAATTCAAACAGATGTTATTACATTTTCTGATAGTTGAAACTATATTTTAATTATTTTTATAGATTTGTCAATGACAATGACCTGTATCAAATTTTAAGAATGTTTTACTTCAGTATTGATGGAATTTTGAATCAGTTGTTAAAATCATATTACTTACAGTATTATACATATAAAATTCTGTGATTCCTTGTACCTGTTACATTCGTACTGATAGGTGTCCAAATTACGTCACGGACATATTCATTGCCCATCTTTCCCAGAGCTGTACCTACGCACGAACATTGTCGAAAGGTACCGAAGGTTACTGCTTTTTTAAGTATAGGACGAGAAGTTAAGGACCCACTTTTTCCCCGTGGAACGTGACAGGGCTTTGACATTTATAAACTACGATTGGCACGACTAGACTGACTGCTGACCTGACATTTAATCGCATGACGGCTTTAAAATTTTATGTACGTAAGTACCTTGAAGATTCATTTTTTGGCAAGCAAAGGATGTCTAGTAACGAACAATAAACTTTAAGACAGAAAAATCGGCCAAGTGCAAGTCGAACTCACGTACGAAGGGTTCCGTACTGTCCGTAGCAAAAAACGGCAATGAAACTCACGTTTGTTTGTTGTATGGCATAATTATATTATTTTATTGTTTTTAGTATTTGTCGTTATAGCGGCAACAGAAATAGGTATATCATCTGTGAAAATTTCAACTGTCTAGCTATCATGGTTCTTGAGATACAGCCTAGTGACAGCGGAGTAAAATTATATTTAGATGTCGTAGGTATCGATGTTAAATAGAAATTGTTGTGTAGGTACCTGTAAAACTATCCCCATAGGCAATTTCTAAAGGTTCTTTGCTATGTTGCTCCTGTCTGCGAGAGCCTTAGAGGAAAAGCTGCATTACATCGTAATAATGCGACCCCACGCGTAAAAAAAATGTTTTTGTAACAGTTTTATCTGTGGAGTTATCAGTGAGGAGCGGCGATAGACGACCATTCAACATGTTGTGCCTACATGTCCAGACATTTGTCAGAGTCGGGTGTTTTTAATGTACCTAAATATTATGTAAATAGCAATAATGAAAGAGCGTGCTTTTGCGTAATGATTAAAGCGCCCTGTAAAACCTGCCTGTGCCCTGTGCCTGTGCTGTGTGTGGCCTGTGCGCCTGATCAAATTGTTTGTCAAATTGTTTATAGTATGCAGCTTTCGTTGACACGTTTGTCAAACAATCTACGTGTTTAATGAAAATCTTGATTGACGTCGTTTTCCTACCTATTGTCTAAAAAATCTCAAATCGCCGTGCAAATCTCAGTCGTCTTGGCGTCATCGAGGATGCACGCCCAGTTAACAACCCAACAGGGTAGAAGATAATAAGTTGAGTAGTATTAAATACAGATAAAGAGTTAACTTTGTTTTGGTCCTTTGTTTGATCGTTTAAGCTATCGATTGATGAAAACGTAAAGTTTGACAAATAAATTTGATCGTTTTAGGGCGGTTAATTGATGATCTATGGAACGTATGTTTTATTAACATCACCATTGCCTGGGTACAAACAAACCCACTGCTAATTATGTATTGTTTGAGAAATGTAGGTACCTACACAGTTTCTTGTTAATTAAGGACACAAAGGCGCGTTATCTTGCAATGTGCTTCTTTCTCCCTACTCTGTCTGACTCGACATGTTAGTTTTTCATTACTTCCATCTTAATAAATGATCAACTACGTAATTACTTGTTTCTTTTATTAGCAAAAACCAACGTATCAGTTCATGTCCTCCTACTTAACTACAACCGAAAATTCTTAACGGTATGAATGAGATAAAAATAAAGACATTACAGAACTAAGTGGGCGATGCGTAGGTTCATTCAACAAAAAAGTATAAAAAATCTTAAGACACAAGTTAAACTATTTCTATACCACTACGGCATCCCACTCGTAGAAGACGGTCGCAGTCACAATTTGGACGAGGTCAGTTTTACGGTCGGCTGGGGCGTAATGAATCGACGCGAAAATGCGTTATGTGGGCCGCATTACGTAAAAGAAGCTCGAACTTTCTGGATGGGTGCACTTGTATAGCCAAAGTTTGTCGATAAACGGACCGGCCCGGCGTCATCCTGACGCTGTCGAATGTCCAATCCCGATGTGAATAACATTTCTCACAGTCCTCTTCGTGTTAAAGCGTGACGTTTTGAGTGTAATCTTTTTAGGGGGACTGCTCGAAGTTCTTAGAGTGCGGGTTCGCCCGCGTTTGCTATTATGAAATGTCTCGGTAGACCTGTCTCTTATTCTGTTGCCTAGTAGAGAATTAAAATGCGGAAATTAAAAATTAAACTTGCTTATTAAATAAATAGGCAGTGAACGGTCGACCTTGCATTGTCAGCCACTCACTTACAATTCTTACAATTAGAATATACCTACTTAATATGTTGGCATATAATTCCTGTATTTTTTAAAGTAGGTAGGCACCTAGTTTATTGTAAGTAAGTAAAGTATAGCCAATTTTGTCCTTTTAGTTTTGACCTCGACTTTATATCCGTGTTAATATCGGCCAGAAAATCTGAAAGTCTATGAAACTGAGTCGGTTGAAGTAGGTAGGTAACACTTAGAAGCCAGTTTAAAAGAGATATTTTAAACTTGAGTATCAGATAACCTTTGCGAGAAACTTACACAATTGTGATTGGCGGTTTCTGAAAGTCTCAAACCTCTAATGTCAAATGCCATAGTAATGTGATTGTAAACTAAAATAACAACAGTCAATCTATACTTCTTTACTAATACTATAAAGCTGAAGAGTTTGTTTTTTAGAACGTACCGCGTTCAAACAAACAAACTCTCAGGAACTACTGGTTCAAATTGATAAATTATTTTATTGTTGGACTAGCTTCTGTCAGCGGCTTCGCCCCCGTGAAAGGTTTCTTCATACAAACTTTAGACCCCCGTTTCATCCCCTTAGAGGCTGAATTTCGAAAAATCCTTTCTTAGTGCTCGCCTTCGTCATTAAAGAAAGCCTTGTGCAAAATTTCACGCTCCTAGTCCCAGTAGTTTTGGCTGTGCGTTGATGTCAGACAGTCAGTTTCTCCTTTTATATATATAGATAATCTATTTATCGAGGAGGTAGGTTAGTCTAACATAGATACTATTGTATGTTGTGGCAGGATGATATGTAGATCTGTAGTCAGGGGTCAGAACTGCAGTCGCACTCTACCGAAGATAAACTAGAATAAATTGGTCAATGGTCTACGACTACTATAATAATACTTTAGATTCTTCAGTAAACATTGACGGTTGCACTTTTGACACCTGAGACAAACTGAATCTTGTATACCTACATTACCAACAACTGATTAAAAACCAGTCGGTTCTCTACGGTCATCTGTTTCAGTTTTATAATGATTAGCTACCTTGTGTTAGTGATATCAATATTTCGATTCTGAAAGAACTCGATATCAAAGAGAGATTATCGTTGTCTGTGCAAATACGAATCCTCAAGTTCTTCGGGCATATCACCCGTAACGAGGGCTCAATGTTACGATTGGTGGTGCAAGGGAAAGTTGAGGGCAAAAGATCACGTCGACGCTCTCTAACATGGTGGACGGACCTCGTCAAACTCAAATCTGTGACACACTGCAGCATTAATGATAACTCCCAAGCCACCAAACACAGAGCTGGATGGCGTCGCATCGCGTGAGAGGCGGTGGCGCAAGACTCGACTTAGACATGACCACGACTACACTGTCAAGAGTGTACGATTATGAAGAGAGAGTTAGTGATAACTTGATAGCCTTTCGGGAAATACGGCATCGGTCACTGATATATGGCATTTTTTAATTGATCGGCTTTTCTAAATGTTGTTTCTGCACTGCGCACTGTGTACCAAATAAAATATTTTTCTTTCTTTCACGACTAAAAAGTTCGAAACAAGTTACTTTGATAAGCAGTCTGATACAGTTGATGGCGTCAAATCTAGAATTGAACGGAAATAAATTCCACCAATAATTTTGCGTTCGGGTTTTTGACACCCAAGTTTTTTTTTAATTGATCAGCTTCTGATTTCTGCATTATTTGCAGTTGAGTATTCGTTCTACTTTAACCTGAAAACCTGTTAAACTTTACGGCCTGGTTACGACTTCGGTCTTAGCGGCGAGCAGCGCGGCGAGCGGGGCGGCATCTCGTCTCGTAGCGTGCTTCAAACATTTTCATACTTTGATCTTACCGCTCGCCGCCCCGCGCTTAGCTTCAGCTTACAGCGGCAAGGTCGTGAACGGGCCGTAAGGTGAAAGTAAGGCATAACATGGGCCTAGGAATTGTTCGAAAGAGTCAAAGCGTGACCCTGGAACGCAAAGGGCTACTGAAGTGACACAGGTGGGTTTTATTCAGTAAAAGTCTGACTCTGTCTGTCACTCTACCCAGAATGGGAGAAATTATATGATGATTTCCCAAAAAAAAAAATGAGTATGACGTTCTATATTAACTTTAAATGTATACTGTATACTAAACTGCGAAACCGGCCATAAGATTAAACTTATTATAATCGGTAAAAACTATTACCTAACATAAAACTTGCTATTTATAAAAGGCAAGTTTTTGGACGATTCATTTAGTGGTTATTATCAAATACCTACGTGGTTGACATAAAAGGTTATTGACCGAAACCTGTTCTTGTTGTGATCTGCTGGGATTTTCCTTAGTACCTATCTATTGCAGATAACTCTTCCAGTCTTCACTATAGAAAAATAAGAGGGTAAACCCCACTAAGATAGTAAACAATTCATCACTACCAAAAAAACTAGGTATGGATAACGCCGTCAACTGGTTACCATCTTTACAGGTAGTTTAATGTGAGAGGTGTCTTCAATTGATGTTGCTGTCTGTACGTACAGTCAGGGGTCAAAAGTGCAGTTGCATTCTACAAATCAACGCAAAAGTGTCAAAAATTTCATTGTAGAAAGGGGTCAATGGTTCATGACTGAATGTTCAGTTTGTAGCATACAATCTAAAGTATTGAATCAACTAGTAGCGGACCAATGAACTTCTACTACAAAGAAATTTTAGACACTTTAGCTTTGGCAGGGTGCAACTGCAATTTTGACCCCTGACTGTACGTTCACAAAATGAAGCAATTACAAGTCCTAATGGTAATACGATAACCTTTCCAAGTAGTTGACCTTATTGACAAGTTATATTTGAACATGATACTTAAGTAAATACCATTATGTCCATAAACAAATATTACAAAATAGATAATTTAAATCAACATTATCTTTACCCTCTTACTTCATATTAGTTTGAATAAACTTTGTGAAAAATTCTACAAAGAGCTCACTGTTCAAATCGTTTCATTGAAAGATCCTATCTTTGATGTCAGTGGACAAAGAACTTGTTATTATCAGAATAGAGCCTTGACATTGAGTAATATCTGCTTCCGCAAATCTCCTCAGCTCTTCAACGGATAATAAATTCTCTGCTGGAGTAAGTATTACATCGTAATGGTGATAAATTGTCATCTGTCATATTTTGGTTTTATTGTCTCGCTAGATGTCTACCGGCCGGTAATCGCTGGCCGTTTACGTTTCTCTCACCGATTTATGGAGTTTTCTGATGACATAACTTCGTTGCAAATAGCCCAATAAAAGTTATTTGTGTGGCCGCTATTTTTGTAGTTTAGTCTACTTTTGATACATTTATATCATCTGCGGACATGTGATAAGGAACCGTTTAAAAAAAAAACCATGGAAAAACCTTTTTGATGGTTTTGCGAAATAGCTTCTAATCATATCCACGAAGTCAGTCGACATAACACTGATTAATGTGTCCGTTCGTTTGATTTTTATTCAGTGAAGTGTAATTTTATTCCTTCCTTTAATAATAAAATGTAATTTATGCAGCGTACCTACATGGCTACATCGTTCATCAATTAGTCGGAAACTATGTTATGTCTGTATATTTTCGATGTACATAGTAATTATCTCACGGAACTAACTAATCTACGCTAAACTATGCTAAATCTGCAATTTGGACGCGTGTCACGGAGGTCGTCGCATGCTAAATGCGACCTTCCTGTGAGATCACGATAAAAAATCTCTTGACAAATCACAAAGGCTGTTTTTGACAACCATATTTCCTCATGTTTGGGATTTAAAATTGCCCATTGTGTTATCAAATTCTAAAGAAGCATAGCTTATTATATTATTTTCAAGATGAACTTTACTTGTATTTTGAAGCTAGAACATAGCACGGAAGAATTAACTCTTGCAAACTTGAGAATTCGAGATCTCATGAAGACAATGAAAAGACTGTAGAGAGAGAAACTTATCTGAAGTTATCTGTAAATAAATATTTTTGTTACAAAGGATAGCTACACAAGTTACAATCTTTGCCATTTGTTGTTTCACGAAAGGCTAGCGTTTGATTATGAATTCGTTTTTCGAAAACATTGATCTTTAACTCTTAGCCGTAGACATAGTCATAAATATAGAAGGCGAGCACGCGAACCGATGCTTAGCATTCGCGTGGAAGTGTTCGTCATTATGTTGTTTTTATATCAATTTGCTTCAAATTATAGAGTTAAGTTCGTATCCGCTGCGGCTGAAAATGCAGTCGTGGATCCGCTGTCATCGTCAAAATTATCAGCGTCCTTTACGCCTGCAATGAAGTTTAAGTGTAATCTAATTTGAATGTCTGCTTTGATTCAACTAACCTTAGTTGCCATGAAACCGTCCTTAATGCTAATGAATACACAACAGTGTGCTCGCGGGCCGCGGCTTACCGTTCCCGACTCAGATTAATTAAGCCTTTATTCAGCTTGTTTGTAATGATAGTGGGCTTTTATTCAAATGTACTTTACGATTAGTACTTCTTAACTGGTAATGTGATGCTTTATGAACATCGATTGCATTGTAAGTTGCAGGTTTAGTATCTACTAAGATACTTTAGTATATTGCATTCCAAATAAGAATAGGAAAGTCAATAACCTCAATCTGTCAAACGTTGATTCTTATTTGCGTAACATTAACGGTTTTTCTTTTGCTTTGTATTACTTAGTCTTAGTTAAATCTAGGTGAAGTAAAAACGTTATTGTTTAATCTAAATATATTGTTCAAGTCATAATTTTATTCAACAAAAATACTACTTAACTATAAGTAGGTACATTAAAATAAAAAAATAAAAACCCTAAGATGAGCAAAATTGCTCATCTCTGAATAACTGGATTCCGATTAAACTTTTTTCGTTCATAATTCGTAAATAAATTAAATTAAAAAAAAATCTTGTTTTGCTCACCCTACCCAATTTCTTCAATTTGACAGTATGACGTCACAACATATTGTAAACATCGTTCCTATTCTTATTTGGAACGCATTATAGAATTTTAAAGTCATGTTGGATTCCAGTTTAAACTTTCATTCAACACCTCTATATCGAAAATAAAGTTTATGTCTGAAAAATCTAGCTTTAAAAAAATGCTGACCTTAAATTGTCGGAAGAAAATAAAAGAGAAAAACAATCGCCCGCTCTAGGACGGACCGGGGAAATAAGGAGATACCTACCCAACTGCTTTTTGATGAATTTAACTAAGTGTGCGACGTATGTAACATTTATACCGCAACAAACCACAACATTGCGTTTTGGCGCCGAACACGAACAACCATAGGTTAAATAAACATAATTAAATTATAATGAATAATAGCCTATCAAATTTAAATTTTATAACGATTTTACATTAAATAACTTAAATTACATTTAGTTGATTTAATATGACGAGATACTTGTATTATCATCATGTATTAAAAATAATCTTTAAAATTACTTAAATAAAATTTTTGCAGTAATTTCAATTTTCAAACAAAAGTAATTCCAATAAATTAAAATGGTCATAAAAATAAAAGTGTTAATGAAATTAAGTTAAAAATGTTAATTTAAGAAATTACACACCTGCCACGCATGATTCACGGGTGCATCATGTAATTTGTAAGATCTGCTAGTGTTACATAAAAGGGACTTCTGACTTTGGCCCTTGTTGGCAACATGAACGATGGCAAGGCGACTGTTGCTGCTGTCCCGTAGTCTACTCGCTAACGAGGTCGCCCTTTTACACATAATGGTGTAAATGCTGCTGTGAACGTTCTCGACGCGCTGCAGCAGCGACACAACCACAGCAGTGCCCTAAACGCGTTATTATATTAAACGTGGAGAGCGCTGTGCCATTTTGGAGAGTGTGAAACCTACATGGCTCGTGTTTATGAAGATGGAACCTTGGAACTACGGGCAAACCTGCGGTCAATCATATTTGCTCTTACCGATAGCGCCTTCCTTTTTTTCTCAATATCAGCGTCGTCCGTCAGTTCTGATGTTTTTATTTAGCCCAGGTATTTAAAGCCTGGTACCCGCTCTAAAGACACCCCACTCAGCTTGGCTGGTAGAATCTCCGATGGATATTTGTACTTAACCAGCTCTGATGACAATAAGCTCTCAAAAATAAAAATAAAACGAATCCTCAAGGGCTCTTTCATCATCATCATCATCATCATCATTTCAGCCGAAAGACGTCCAATGTTGGACATAGGCCTCAACCAAGTGTCGCCACAATGAACGGTCCTGTGCGTCTCGCATCCATCGAATTCCCGTAACTTTACCAGGTCATCGATCCACCTTGTAGGAGACCTTCCAACGATACGTCTTCCGGTACGCGGTCGCCACTCCAGAACCTTTCGGCCCCAACGGCCATCTGTTCTGCAAGCAATGTGCCCTGCCTATTTTCACTTAAGTTTGGCGATTCTTCGTGCTATGTCAGCAACCTTGGTTCTCCTGCGGATATCTTCATTTTTGATTCGATCACGCAAGGAAACTCCGAGTATAGCCCTTTCCATTGCCCTTTGGGTGACTTTAAGCCTCTTTGGCTTCCAATCATGGACTTACGCTGATGAAGAACAAAAAGTCCCATTTGAACTCATTGCCGCTAAAAAATTTTCCGAAGCAGCATTAAAAATGCATAGTCCTATATCCAAAAACCTCCTGAAATTGCAAGGCACCTTTATAAGGTTGCCAGATCCAGATAAGCTTTGACGGGTACGGAAACATTAATGATATGAAGCCCGACTCACGCTTTGCCGGATGTTTTCGTAGTGTTATTGCGTAGAAAATCAATTTTATGAATGTTGTGGTGAATGTGGTGCGCATATTCGTGTATTGCATTTACAAGGTCAGCTCTAGTTTAAATCGAGATGTCTGCTGTCGTAGTCTTCTGATCAAGCCTAGTATAAGAATTTGGCAAACTAAAATATCAGGACATGGATAAAGCTTCCGCATCAACTTACTGGCTTTTACCAATTTGTTTGCGTGCGCGCTTATCTTCCTCTTTTATGCATTTTCTCAAGTCTTTTACTGTCTACCTGGAAAAGAACAAATGCTCAACCGGCTCATCCCAGAATATAATTAACCTTTACACAAGAGCATAACTCCCTTGACTATAGCTCGTTAAATAATATTCTGTAGCTCCACATTCATGTCAAAGTTGCCTTTAGTCCCTGAATTCGAAATAGATGTAGTCTAAGTTACAATTACTTAACTGGGTCGTAACTGTATCCGTCAAGTATAGTGGAGCAGTGTAAATGGATCACGAGTAATCTAACAACTTGCCTAGTTAACAACTTGCAATCACGGCTCGAGGACGCCACGCGATCTAGTCAGGCGACATTTACACAATTTCGTCTCAGTATTACGATTTACTTCACATTTTGATCTTAAATTTTATGTTTGATATTGTTTCTCTGTGTTGTAACAATTCTTAACTTTTCTTTGCCAAGATTTCTTCAGTTTCTAGCATAAGTTAATTTTACACTGAGTGCGAGATGGAGCGAGAGGAAGTGTCAGACTTTGGCGTCTAAAACCCACCTGGGTCCCTTCAGTTGCCCTTCGCGGTCCAGGGCCATGGCAACTCTTTCAGACAATTCTTCAGCCTTACTTTTCGATTGTAACATTTGCGTTGCATTTATTTTGTGCTTGCAAGCGTACGGGTAACACACTGGCATATACCGCATATTGGATAGTTTTCACTTTCGTTTATTAAATAGAAAGTAGATAGTAGGCAGTCGAACATTATAATAATGTATACAGTGTATAGCTTCCATTTAATCGTTCTTATTACTTAGTACATATGAAATCACCGATTGCGGTCATCGTTCAAGTCAATTTGAACCGATATCGAAACGATACTTGGTCATTAATCACAAATAAGTGTAATAGAACTAGGTTAAACTAATAAATAACTTGGATGATTGGATGCTTTTGAAATGTCTCTTTAATAGTGTGTGCGTAGTTAGTACGCTCTCGGCGCGTGATCGTATCTTCTCCATTATCAGGTTTACGCTGAGCCCGATAGGCGTCATTTCGTTTGCCACTAATTGGCTCATAAACACTTATCTGGGACATTCCGTCCCGTCCTCATTGCTGCTCCGGGCCAAATAGCGAACAACTCCAGAGTTATTGGCCTATAATCCCAATCAGTTTATATATCCATTGGAACTTATTTGCGGACGTGGGAGATATGAAATTGCACCCGAGATAGGTCCCGTTATGTCGTGATCCGGCCGCATCTGTATTGTTATTATTTTCAACGAAATATCGTGAAGATAGCAGCGCGAATGACCCCAGAAACTGGAACGCAGCGCAGGAACATATCATAAATTCAACAATATAAGGTTTCCCCACAGCTAGTTGCATTTTCGAGTGAACTTCCTTTCAGCTCCGGGAATATGTTCGCTTTGTTTTGTTGTGTTAGCGAGTTAGGAACGGCAAATTGTCGGATTACACAACTCCTAAGTTGGTAGGTCAACATAAACACAGGATCTCTTCGGATTCCGGCCTCTCTCGCGGTTTTTGTGTTCTGCTAAAGTACGTAATTTGCTTATTGGCACAATATGACTCAAAGACAACATTTGTTACTTATCGTTTGTTATTCCAATATAGCTTTGACGCCGACGTTTCTCGAGTTAAAAGTTCCGGGCGTTTGTTTCGTAAACAAAGCTTAATTTTCCAAATTGCCTATTAGGGAGAGAACCTTTCCTTCCCGGCGCGACCAGCTTGTTTGCAAAACCTGTTTTTCTTTTTAAATAATAATAACAATTCAGAAAGTTGTCGTAAATTCGGTGATTTATGTCTGTTTCCTTTACTAGCATACTAGCGTAGCATCCGTTCTTACGAACTTCCTTTTGGTGGCGCCGTGTAAATAAGCTGCCGGCATTTTGTTTGCCAGTTTAACGGTTGTAAATTGTAAGAGAAAAACAGTAGCCAGCGCCCGTCGCGCGGTGAGGCGGGCGCGGTGGGCGAGCGGCGAGCCCGCAACTTAACTCCTTACATATTTATGAGATTTTACAAAAAATG
Source organism: Mythimna impura (assembly GCA_905147345.3). Lineage (NCBI taxonomy): Eukaryota > Metazoa > Arthropoda > Insecta > Lepidoptera > Noctuidae > Mythimna > Mythimna impura. The sequence continues at coordinate 7,285,237 of LR990356.1, read as the reverse complement.
TGTCTTAATGTGAGGCACGGAGTGTTTATTTTAAATGTCTAAGAATGCACGTGATCCAATTTACTTTGTTACAGTTTAGGGCGCCTTCAAATTAGTCGCAAAAAGTCGTTGTTTTGTTATTCCATATTTTAAATAAAAAACGCGCGACGGCAGCGCAACTGCTGCGCTACATACGCGCTGCGGCCGCGTGTATCATTTATAGGGAATAAACAAAGCAGCGCTGCAGCCGCGCTGACGTCGCGCGGCTGTACGTTTTATTAATAAATATCCTACCATATTGGTAAAGAACAAAACAAAGACACACACATTCCTGTCACTGTTTCCTTGGCAACTTGAAAGAAGTTCTTTGAGACGGGGGTGTGTCGCGTCGTATGTGAAATGGTACGGAACAAACTTAGCTATTTTCTATTAGCGCGGAATTCTCGATAAACAATCAACAAACGTTGTGTGCCCTTTAGCGTGTAATGGGAAAGACTCGTGTATTTACCTTGAAAAATTGTGTAGGTATTCTTGGTGGGCCGCGGGTGCTATCCGTTCTGAAACTTCCTCCGTAAATACACGGCACCTTGCTTTGTTTACCGGTTCAGGTTGTAAATTGTACAATAATAATGGTGCGGTTATGTGAACTGCGCTCTTGTTCGCGAAGCTACACAGCTCTTCTACCGCAGATATTCACGGGCTAACTTGGGGAGTTGTCACAATGATATCTTCTTACTACTTCATTAAAACTGCATCATTGTAACAAGAACTTAAAGGAGACAGTTTTTTTTGGGCCCACTATTAAACGGTTACGTTTATTAATCATATTACACATGGAAAAAGCGATCATCTTATTATAATTAACAGACCAAAAATTATATAGAAATCTAACCGGAATAATGAAATAATAGTAAAAAAGTGTTACGGCAAAAAATGCTTGTTTAGGAGCGTTTTCAAGTTTATTTTAACGTGAAAAAAAAATGTTACTACACTGCGCAGCGGTGACATCGGATTTAAATGCGTTTCAAGAGATAGGTAATAATTAATTGGTACAGCGAATTTGTTTTTAATGCTGTTATTAACGGTTAACACAAATATCAAGTAACGTACCTACTTTAAAAATCAACGTGGAACGAAACGTAATTAATAGCCCGTTGCAGATGCTCTGTGGTCCAGTTTCAATCAGTTTGACACTGACAGACAACTAGTGGTGGGTCGTTGTCGAATTTTAGACGGACGAGACGTAACCGTTTTGGCAACGACAAAAACGGTTGCAGAAAACGGTCGTCGTCGCAACTGGTTTGAAGACGAAACTATCGTTGAGTGAAGTAGTTGCAGAAAACGTTCGTTGTCGCAACTAGTTTGAGGACGGTAATAAATTCTGTACTCGTCGCGTCGTCGTTTCAAAACCAATTATTACAATGAAAAATGAACTTTATGGCTATAAACATAAAATTCATTTTTCATTGCAATAACTGGTTACGACGACGCGACGAGTGTGATAGTTGAAGCAATGGATTTTCGACCTTATTTTCTTAACAGAAAGATAACAATTCGCATACAGTAATTCGAAGACTGGTTTATGCAACGAAGACTGTTTGGTCGCAAGATGGAAAACGGTTGTTACGTTGCAGAACAAAAAACGGTCTTTGAAAACTGTTCGTCGTTGAAACGCCCACCGCTACAGACAACATTATTATTGTTTCCGATTACTAGATAGTTGCACGTTTCTTCTGTTCTTTTCGTATTTTTATTCGAAAGATTTTATGAAAATGTCATCTGTAGATACATGTATAATCCACAAAGCCGTTGTATCAATTGTGCAGCACGATTTCAACGGAATGTTGAATACTGCTCTTGCTGGATACTGTTGTAATTGTTTAGTGGGCAGACGCACTGTTGGCTGCTGTGCATATGTGATGTGTATAGTGTGGTTTTTATCTTGGGCGCGGCATCAAGGTGAGGTTGAGCCACCTGCATCTTTTTTAGATGAAATACTGCTTTTAAGAGATAACTTTTAAAATGATGATGATGAACAGTAATAAATACTTGTGATGCTATAATGTGGTTTTTTTTTCTCCTTACACAACCAGCATAAAATACATCACCTTATTATTTTAGATCTACAGTCAATGGCCGACAAAAGCCGCGCTATTTCGAAATGTATACATCTACGCATTTTCATGAATAAGTCTATCAAATCGTGTAAATCACATCAAAGTCTGTCACGTAGTACAGACGTGACTTTGTTTTATACTGTATATTATTGAACAGTGCACTATTTTAACTTAAAATACCAAGGAGACCTATCTACTCATTAGACAATCGCTCTTGTGAGATTTTAGGTTATTATGTGAGTCATGTTTTGACTGTCGTATTTCACGGTACACCAGTTAGATAAAGTTTTGCCAATATTACCAATGTAATCTAGAGATTATAAGGAATAAACTGACGTGCATTTCATTGCTATACGCCTCAATTTGCGGTGGGCCTATTCCCCAAACAAAAAAAATTGTCTCCTTTTGGTTCTTGCTTAAAACTTAATTTGTGAACACCATTTGCATGGCTTTAATTGTTCTTTTCTTGCGAATTAATCGGTATTTTTTTAGAAAATCGAGAGGCAACGGGTTGTTCTAATTTAATGATTAGGTAAGTACCTACCTCAAGTTCATAAACTTCAAGGGTATTTGAAGATTAAATCTAAAGGAAATTCATAATTTTAATAACGATTTTCCTGTTTCGGTCTGCTAGCTAAAATGAATGAATTATCATAATATTATCTTCAGCCTGAAATGCAAAGTTGGGATCGTGTAAAGATATTAAAAATGACTGAAGCTTTTAACGTAAGACAAAACTGGACGAAACTTTATTCACGTCAGTCACCTTGGAGAAGTACACTTGACAAACAAGATAAAGGAAAAAAATGACTGCTATATTGGATTTGTTGTAACGTAGATTTTTTTTGGATTAGGCGCACAATGCCACATTCGCAAAATGACATATTGACGCAAAATGTCTTTTCTTAAAATGCCACAATGCCACATTAATAAAATGCCACACTATCAAAATGACACATTCTCAAAACGACACATTTTCAAAAAATCATGTTGTCTGTATTTAAAAACTTATTGCGTGACCTGCACAATTCCTACAGTCATCATCATCATCATTTCAGCCGAAAGACGTCCACTGCTGGACATAGGCCTCCCCCAAGCGTCGCCACAGCGAACGGTCCTGTGCGTCTCGCATCCATCGGACCCCCGCAACCGTTACCAAGTCATCGGTCCACCTTGTAGGAGGCCTTCCAACGCTACGTCTTCCGGTACGTGGTCGCCATTCCAGAACCTTTCGGCCCCAACGGCCATCTGTTCTGCGAACAATGTGCCCTGCCCATTGCCACTTTAGTTTGGCGATTCTTCGTGCTATGTCGGCAACCTTGGTTCTCCTGCGGATATCCTCATTCCTGATTCGATCACGCAAGGAAACTCCGAGCATAGCCCTCTCCATTGCCCTTTGGGTGACTTTAAGCCTTCTAATGAGGCCCATTGTAAGCGACCACGTTTCGGAGCCATATGTCATCACTGGCAACACGCACTGGTCATAGACTTTCGTCTTGAGACACTGTGGTATATTGGACGAGAAGACACCGCGCAGCTTCCCGAACGCTGCCCAGCCGAGTCGGATTCGACGATTGATCTCTTTCTCGAAGTTAGACCTTCCCAACTGGACCGTCTGTCCCAGGTAAACGTAGTCGTCTACAACTTCGAGTGTAGAGTCCCCGACCTTGATAGGAGTGGGTGCTACATGGCTGTTTACCATGACTTAAAATGAACATGGACAAAACCATTCCTACAGTGATTCAGGAAATTTCCATTTCAAGTCAAAGATATGTTTTTTCAGTTCATTTCAGTTTTAGGTCCGTTTTTTTTTTTTGTTTTCAAGCGTCAGGGTGTAATATATCTGTCTTTTCTTTTTGTTGGATATATCTTTGTTTCTTTCTATGATCGCCACAAATCAAAGATTTGTATCCCTTTTGATTACAAATAATCCTATTGTGGATCCATTTTAAAATATAATTAACTATACAACGGCATATCAATCACAAACAGAATAACAAATACATAGTTCTGTCATTACACTAATTTTATTTTCCTTGTGAGTACACTGATTAATTTTTTATTCCAAGTACCCACCTTCGCTCATTTTTAACAAGTTTTTTTTAACTAATTAAAGTATTAATAAAACTTAGATGTTAATGTATTTCAATGATATATAATATCACACATGACACAATCAAAGTATCTTTTATATTTATTGGTTATTAAAGTTTTAGCCAGGTGGCGTTATCCTTTACTTATTATAAACATACTAAATTCATTGGAAAATGGAATTTTGCTAATATGACGTTTTGCGATATGGCGTTTTGAGAATATGACAGTTTGAGAATATGACATTTTGCAAAAATCCAATGTGTAATTTTGCGAATGTGGTATTGTGCGCCTAATCCGATTTTTTATCGTGTTCTTAACAAAACCCTTTAATTAATTTTATTGATACCCTTGGGGTGGGTGCATAAAAAATAACTAGTCCATCATCTTTAGGAGTCCACCAAGAATTTAGATAGACCTCACTTAGCAAAGCATCGCCATCCAAATTGAAAATTACTGCATTTTAACTCAATCGAACATGGGTAACTGTTTTATAAATTCATTTGCAAGATTTGACCTAAACAAACACAAGATCAATAGAAGCTTGTAAAAAGTCAAGTAGTAGTACTGGTAAATAACGGCACCTACTCTAGACAAGTGTGTCATTCATTAAAAGCACACGAGCGTCCCAAAACCACATACTTGACGAAAACTGCAAAAAATGCGGGTAAAATTGCACCTGCACACTTATCTCTTTTGCCCACGGTACAACGGCAGTGCAGAGTCAAACTTCATTAAAGTCAGTCAGTTAGGCAGTTTGTGATGTCGACGAGCTACCTTGTTGAGAGGCGGGGCACGTTCCGAGCTGTCACGACCACCGCCCGACTGTTTTTCCGTGGTCAGGAAACACACACGTGGTGGTCGTGTAGTCGTCCGACCAACGCCTCTTATGCAACTGTGTGACTTTTACGTGTTGTAAGTGCTTCCGAATACGTTCGTCTGCTCTTTAAGACGCGGTACCGGTTTGTGTTGACAATTATGCTCTGCTTTTGCTGTTGATTTGTTGAAGTGTGAAGTAAAACTGTTGTTTGAGCGTTTTCTTGGAAGAATGAGTCACATTCTAATTCTATTATAGTACTTGTTTTTCATTAGTCAACAAAGAGAGCTACATAAGTATCACAATTAATTATTGTAATCCAGAAAGTCGCAACCACCTGGAATACTGTTTACCTCATAAGAGAAAAGACTGTACGAATCAGATGTCAGCAACATTTTTGGCAACAGTTTCTGTTAATTCAGAAGTTCTCTCGCTCTCGCGACTCACGGTGATTATTTCAAAACTTTTCTTTTAGAAACACGACTGCTTCAACTTAGCACTGTAGTTTGCACGTCGGAAAAGGAACTCGGTCCATTTGTAAAAGTAAGTCGCTGTCGTAGTGTTCGTTATCACCGTTTGTGGATAAATGCAGTAATTATTTAAACAAAGCAACTTTCTGTTTCTCGTTTCGGCAGCTGTTCTCTTTTGTTTTGCGATACGCTAACGACTAACTGGAACCCATCTTTGTTTTCTTTTATTAATCGCACTTTTTATATCGTTTGTGAAGACGGAAAACTTTCTTTAAGTTTGAAGGGAAGTTTTAAATGTTATAATCTGGAAGTTAATTTGTAGGCTAAGTCGTAAAACAATTTATGCAAGACGTAAATTCGTTAATGGTGAGGCGTCGTCGGTGTCTTACTTCAGTGCCGTCTGCTTCTTAAACTGAACAATAAAACAATTTCTCGTTCCTGAGGTAACGTTTACAATGCACTAAGAGTCCTCTCTTTATGACGGCAGCGCATAATCCCCTGCATACAAATGATAGAATGACACTTTCAAGTTTTACTCGGTACGTCGTTAGTTAGAATCTATTATGTGGTCAGATGTTAGACATGGTGAATATAAAACCGTTAAGAATCGTGTTCACATGTGACGCAATATATTTGGAAACGGAAATCGTAACACTGATTGTATCATACGAAAGTTGTTGTTTTTTAACATCGTCCGTTGTTACTAAGTAGTCGTTATTAGGTTAGGATTGTTGAACTTACTGAATTTGGTTAGTTAAGGAAAAAAATATGTGGCCTACTTACGTTACAGTTAAGGCAGGTACCGGCAGCGAAGCAGGTTCGGCTGATCTGACGTTAGTGATTTATTAGTTAATGTTGTTTTTAAGTTGCGATACTTGAACAAGTATGGTATTAACTTAATGTTTTCAATCCCTAAGCACACCCTTTAGACTTTTTGAAGCTTGGCTTATTTTCTCAAACTTCGTACATTATTCGCGAAATATGGTTTATATTCTGGGAGTACTTAGACATTTCGGGGTCTTATAAAACATAGAGTAATTATAAAGTTTTGAATAACATTTGAGTAGCGAAGTTATAACAGTTATAATTTTGGCTAATTATTTCGTGAGAAATATGTTGTCTTCTTAATTGAAGTAGGTAATGTTTTCCTCACAAGAACGTGTTTCAGACATGTGTATGTAAATTATTACAGTATACGTACAAATCTATCGTCGTGTCACAAAACCCAAATTACCGTTAATTGACTGACAAATGATTTATTACTCGGTTTGTATATCGACAGCTGTGACTAATTAAGCAAGTAAATTGGAGTCGGAACGTATTGTAATTGTTAAATATGCTTGTTATTTGGTTCGGCGAGAAATCACTAAAGCCACACCAATAAGTTTGGTAAATGAACAATCTAAAATTGGTGTATGTGTGTTTACGGGATGTTGTATGTGTGCTATAGTATCTTTACAATTATAGTTTACTTTTATTTAGGATTTGCCTTTTGCTTCTGCTACTTTTAAATTTAAACAATTTGATTGTCGACGGTTTATAGTGAATACCTCGTAACTGTGAAATACGTAACTTTTCAGGAGGCACAAAAAACCAAACTAGACCTTTATTATCATGTACATAATTATAATGGGCTTATACGTGTTTTATTGAAATATTTAAAACTTGATTTATTTCAAACGCGTTTCTCTTGTTTTTCTTTTTTTTCCACAAGTTTTGACGCGCCATTGCGAAGTTATCACACCAAACTGAATCGAGCAAAGTATGCATTCAACATTGTAGATGGCGCTACGAGTATCAAATCAAAATTTTGCGTGATACAAGATTATGCGTTACGAGCTTTTCTTTTCAGAAATATAATAAAACATAAATTACCTAAACTTGCATACCCGAGGTTTTGACTCTAAGCCATCGTTGTCAAAGTAAGTAATCTTGATTTTTGTCGTATCTAATTCCTACTTCCTTAAGCATGTTTAAGGTAACCCTCCTACATTTATGGACATTCTTAATTTAAAAACGGAAATAAAGACATAAAGCTGTCTTGAATCGACATCTATCGTGATCCTTTAAATCGAGTGCCTATTGAAAAACAGTTCATTGTTTATTTTTCGGGTAAATAACGTATAGATTGACGAAGATACTTTATTACTAATTTATCTGGCGCCAACCCAGGTATGGTACGGCAGCCTGTCCTGTAGATACAGACCTACCTATACAGATGAATTCAACTTAGGTAACATTAGAATATAAAAAAAAATGTTAAAAAAATCCTTTCTTTAGTTTGCCATTAAGTACTTCCCAGAACTTGATCCGAATTAGCGACTACTACAGTACTACTATCGAATGGTGTTTAAATCAGTTTTTTGTTTAAATACCTGGTTTCTATATCTGACTAGTAATAGGTATTGACTTTTGCTTGAGGTTTTATCAAATCGAGCCCGAGACGCTGTATTTTACGCTATTCACCATATTATCACTTGAAAAAAAATTCACCCGTATATGTTAGACCTCTTCTGATAAAACCTTTTACTTAAAGTATTTGTATTATATTAATTTATCATTTCGCCCACCAGCCATTTCTTAGCGTGGCAATTAATTACCTCTCTACAGAATACAATTTGTTGCTGCAGCTGATTGATTAATTATGATTTATTGACAGTGATCAATCATAACAGATATTCTTAAATTATATAGTAATGTGAAGCTATTAATACCTAAATACATTTTTACAATCGATTGGCGCCATTTCGACTTTCTTTTTAATTGATGCTCTCTCTAATTGACTTTCGTTTAGTTGCATGAGATGTTCATTACGCTAATATTATAAAGGCGAATGTTTGTATGTGTAGACCATACTTATGTCCTATGTACAGTTGATATATAGGGTGACTGGTAATTAGTGACCGATACTTAAATACGTGATTGTACTCATGATTACAAACAACTTTCCCAAAGAAACTTTTTTATATTCTCATTAGTTTTATCACAATAACAAAACAGCTGTTTAATTACGCGCGCGCGCCTGCGACCGGCAACCGCTCAGCTGTTAGCCCCTTGACGCCGCCGTACCTACAACAGTGATAAAACACCTGCGCGGTTTGCAAACCCATAGGTGTGCGCGCGCGTATTACAAACAGCCTTAGATTCAAACAGCTGTTTTGTTACTGTGATAAAACTAGTGAGTATATAAAAAAAGTTTTTTTGGGAAAGTTGTTTGTAATCATGAGTACAATCACGTGTTTAAGTATCGGTCACTAATTACCAGTCACCCTATATACATATGATACAGTTGCGAGAGTAAATCGTTTCGACTTTCAAACGGGTGAAGCCGCTAGCAGAAGCTAGTTTGAAATACAAAAAAAAGCATTAATTGCGTCAATGACCTACTTTCAAATTGTTTACTTCATTTATCTGCTGCAAAACTATTATTTAAATAATAGTACATTATGATACAAGTGTGTAATGTTAGTGATTACCGTCGAGGCGGTATTGAGACCCGAGCCGTGGCGAGGGTCTTAAGAGAGCCAAGAACGGTAATCATTAATTACTCACGTGTGTCATACGACGTTTTTCAATACACTTGCGAAGAAAACAACAGTAAAACTAGTAAAATTTTCTGTGACATGGCGGTAAAAATCTGTTTTCATAAGGGCGCGCATCATTTTTTTTATTTACCCTTAAAGGAAGGCTAAGGTATTTTGATCATACTGCCTAGTCTTACGTTTATGTTTTCTTGCGTGAAAAGTTTTTACGATAATGTCTTTCGTGGTGACAATAGAATACGGATGTAACATTTTCCAATGATTTTGTAGTATTTAATTTAATTTTATTAATACAGCCACTGAACTTCGCTGGAATAAAAAAAACACGCTAAAAACCGCGCGCATTTTAAAATGGCGGCCATAAATAGACCACAAAAAAAAACAAATTTTATTTGAGTGTACGATTTATTTACTAAATGTTTTTTATTAATTAAATCGTTTGTACCTACAAGTTAAATTTGTCCATTTTAACTTTGAAATTGGATGAAATAAGTAGGTAAGTAAGACACTAATGTATATAGGTACTATTGAACGCATTCGAATTCAAAATTTGTTTTGCTAACAAAGAGGTTGAACAAAAAGGTTTTAACTACATTATAGCACTAGTGCGTAATGGTAATCAAAATGTCACAGTTTGGTAACGAGTGCCATTATATACCTAAGTGCAGTGCAATAAGAGTCACTTTCTGAGCAAGTGTGTTGAAAAATATAATTATAAAATGGCGTCGATAATGAGGGCGCGCTGTAATCATGGTCTTTCACACGGAACTTCATAAACTGCGCGGTAATGCGCCGGAAAACGTTGACTGACCAAATATTTCAGTTTAAACGCAGCACAGAATATATTAAAAACGTTATTATCGTTCGATTCCCGTGAATGTTTAAATAAATTAATATTTTCACTGTCACCTGCATATTTTGTTGAATAAAGCCTTCGTGGTTTTGTATCACGTCACGTTCAAATGACTAGGTTGTTATACAATGTTACTGTAGCACTTACTATGCAAAAATAATCACGTCCGAAATGGTTATAGGATCCAAAGTACCGGGTAATTATTTGCGGAATACGAAATTAAGTGAAAATAACCATGATCGGAATACGAAGTCACAAAGTTTTGGCTGTCAAGTGCACACTTTTCCGTCGGTACGCCATCTTTCACGGATTATCCGGGTTCTTCGGGCGAACCGTTTAATTTGTTAAATTGAAAAGAAACATCGTATTGTTCAGATAGAATTAGGTTTATTTGTGAAACCCATTCGGTCGTAACAGAGATCCCTTCGACGGAAATAAGTGAATGGAATAAATGAAATGCCCTATAAAGTGGATAGGATGCGGCACTTTCGACGGAGCTCACTGTATTTTACTTTCTTGTCCCGCAGCCTGTTCTCATGTCTGACTATTTTTGGTGTCACTTATATCTCAGTTGAGCCTAAATTATGATATGTGCTATGCTAAAGCCTTCTTTCTTAGCGTAACATAACAGAACTGAAGAGAACATAACTTACTTTAAAAAAAATCAAGACTTAGTGAAGCATATGAATCTATATTGGTCACTTAAAACCAAACCCTGAAAGTAAAGACTAGATGAAAATTACTTACATCACCTGCAGGATCGTTTGAAAGAGTTACCATGGCTTTAGAATGCAAAGGGCAAATGAAGTAACATATGTAGGTAGGGTTAAGAAGAAACAAGAAAGTCTGTCACTGCCTCTCGCTCCTTTTTAAAGCGAGAGAAGTCATTTGATGATTTCCCAGAGCAAAACAAAACAAAACCCACTTCACGAAAAAATCCTTTGTTTAATTGGTACCTTCTAAAGGTCCTAAACACAACAGCAGTAATTGTAGAGTTAGTAGAAGGTAATTTGTTTTAATTAAGCTTAACCATTTGCATTCCTGATGTTATAGTTCTTCGTTACTGCAGACTCATCCTCATAATAATTTCTTGTTTAAGTCGCGGGATGTCTTAGACGTGACGTCAGGCGATTATTAAGAGCTTAAGTAGTAGCAGAGTAGCGACATTAAGCTGTGGATCAGACGAACCCGCATTGTGTAACGATGACGCGTACTACAATAGAATTCTCTGACATTATATCAGTATCAATGTGTCTTTTCTTTTGCTCCCAATACTATAAAACATAACGCCTAGTGTTAAGATGAAAACTGTTTGCCCAAACGTAACCTCACTCACTCACGCTGAATTCAATAATAAAGTAATAATTAAGCAGGTAGGTACTATAGTTCTTTACGAACAGTCAGAATTAGGTACATTTTGAGGCAATAATATGACTAAGTTCGATAAAGTGGAATATCCGATTTTAACGATTACCATTTCCTTGACTTAATAATGCACCCACTACACTATAAACAAAATAAACTAAATTAAAAATGTCCAGTTCTGCCATCTAGAGAACATGGCCACACTCGGGCCCGTAGCTTTCTCCTAACGTAAAATTAAAGCTTTTCTAAACGCATTCGTTCAAAATATTCAACTCTATATTCGTCCAGAGTGAACTTAAGTGCAATCTGAGAGCGATAATCCAAAAATAGTAGAAACCAATACCGGAACTAGATCGGTCCACAAGGAAACTTCATTGGTTAATAGAACGTTTGGAAGATCTGAAATAGAATGGACGTTAGGACTCTAATTTTGTTTCGAAACATTATTGCAAAAAATGTTTTCTCACTTTTCTAAGGAAAATAGGACAAAGTTTTTGTCATCGTTCATTAACGCTTTTGTCGTATTAAATTAGGTCTTCGAATTTCATAAGTTTAACTAAAATTGTTCTAAAGAGAATGAACCAGTTGTACTACTTATGTGCACATGTATGCAAGCAGCCGTACTTGATATAAAATGAACATTTAATATATTTGTAGTATCATGTTGAGGGTTACACGTCGCCTGAGGCGGGAACATCGTTAATCTCGTGACGCTGCGAGTCTAGTCTACTTTGACATATTTACATAAATACCACTTAAATAGGGATGTCACCCTGCTATATCAATAACATTTGAATATTATCTTGTGACGGATTTTGGGGGCTTGTTTGCTTGAAGATATTTGTGCGGTATTCCAGAAATAGCTGGTGAATTTAATGCCGTGACGGTGAAACTAAAAGTGTAAACTAGTAGTAGTGGCAGTAGTATTTGTTTAGCATTTCGCTGAGTTTGCATAGCAATTACAATTAAGCGACGTTAGAGTTTAAACGTGTCTGCGGTTGTGACGGCCACTTTAATGATACCGTGCATCGGTAACTGCGCTGGGATTTGATAGCCCCCGGATATGGGACTCAATGAATATTAAATTAATTCGTACATTTAGCTTGAAATACGGTAATTAACATGTGACGTATACCGGTCGGTTTACGAGGTGATAAAGTTGTCGGATTGGTTTGATGACGTGAGCGTGGGCACAGTGTGGACGGTGCGGCCACTCGGCCAGTATTGCTGTTTGCTGGGCCGTTTGTGTGGAACCGCTTTATCTTTATGATTGACTTCCTGACGGCACAACATTTAGTATCCTGTAATATTAAAAAAAATATTGCAGGCACGTTGTGTTTTATCTTATCAAGTTATGAAAAATGTGAGGAAAATGCAAACTGGCTTTCCTGAAAAGCGTCACCATTTTGACCCAAATGCCGCTTTTAACCCTTTTCGACGTATATTGTTCGCTGTCTTTTGTTTAAGGTTAAGAACTATCAAATCATGTGCCTATTTTGACAGTTTTATACCTATATCAAAACGCCATATTTAGGTACTGAAGATCAGTACCTACGACTTGAAATAGCAAACTTATTTTATGTAAATTGCATAAGTTCTATTTTATTTATTCTTCTGATGAGACCAGAACAGCCTTTGTAATGATAACATGTCTAATAGAACTATTATTTTTGTTACAGGTACGTCGCATTTCCCATCAAAGAACGCGATACATTTTTCCCCATGCGAGGTCACCGCTCGACAGTATTGTCAATGTAAATAAGGTTGATAGGTTGAACTATGTGTATTTTGTTTCTATATTATATGAGAAATGAGCCGTGAGAATCTTCACGTTTCATAGCAGCCATTGTGTCACAGTGCAGTGCAAAGATCTACGATGCACCTGTACATGAGTTGTTATTCATTGCTAATTCTTAATAGATCATTCTTGTTCAGGGAAATTCAGATATCATATTACATGAGAAAAATATTATAGGTTTTTTTTTATTATTATTGATAGGTTTGCGTTGATCACTATCTCATTTGAAAGTTGGGTAGATCTAATTTCGAGAAAGAGGTCAACGTCGAATCCGACTCGGCTGGGCAGCGTTCGGGAAGCTGCGCGGTATTCTTTATCACATTCCTCGCAATCAGATGGCCGTTGGGGCCGAAAGGTTCTGGAGTGTCGACCGCGTACCGGAAGACGCAGCGTTGGAAGGCCTCCTACAAGGGGGACCGATGGCCTGGTAAAGGTTGCGGGAATCCGATGGATGCGAGAGGCACAGGACCGTTGTGGCGACACTTGGGGGAGGTGCCTATATCTAACAATGGGCGTCTTTCGGCTGAAATAATGATGATGATGATGACTATCTCACCTGATGGTAAGCGATGATGTGGCCGACGAACGTAACCTACTCACTCTTGACTTAAAGACTCCTAGGTTGTAGCCATCAGGAAACAAAGACTCCGGCAGGGAATTCTACTCTTTAGTTGTACGTACAATAAATGTGTTCCCAAAACATGGGTTACTAAATCTGGTGAGACAAAAAAAAATATCCAAATTGTAAAAGTACATAATGCGTGCACATATTATTATAATATTACACAATATTTCTGTAACTCGTATGTATCCCTGTGATTACTTACATAACAACATGAACACACATTGTTATAATACATATTTTTTATTAAGGAAAAGTAAATTGTATTACATGTACATAACAGTCATTATTTTAACCTTTACCAACATGAATAATAATAACACACATTTTGAACGTATGTAATTAGGTATGCATGCTGGAGGTTAGTTTACATAAATCCGTAGGTAATGTCAATTACGGAAGTACAGGAAACGTGCGTTTGACACCGCATCAGATATGTACTGCCCCATATGCTGCTGACGCTACTATGCAGCCCGACATGCAACCGTCCGCGCTATTGACATGCCGACAGTAACAGAAGCAAGGCAAAGTCAATTTACTAAGCAATTAAATCCCAGACGAACATTGTGAAGAATCCGTCAAAGAAAATATTTCATTCTATATGCTTTGGTTTGTCTCCGTTTTATCTCCGCCCTAAGATCAAACGTTTATTGCAGCCTGTTTTATGACGTTAATTCTCTTTAAAGACGATTGCTTCTCAAGGAACCTGTCTACTAAGGTCTGCTGTTACACATTTTCACAATACACAGTCGTATTTTCCTTGATTTGATATTTTACGAAATTGTTTTTGTTCTTTACGATTCATCAATTTGGAAGAGCAATCAACTGAAATTGGATTCGTTACGGAAATGGCCCACAATTGGCACTTTTACACGTCAATTTGAATCCACTGGGTGCTTCGGAAATACGACTATGATTGTAATGTTTGGTGTAGTACCGAACTTTGGCAGTATATCTCCAGATTTATGACGAAATATACCCTTCTTTTAAGATACTTAAATCGTACGGCATTTATGTACGTTGTTTCCATCGTGTCCATAGTAGATTACTCTAGTCACCGGGTGCTAAAGATAAGCAGCTCGTTTCCTCCAACAACGTGTCGCCGATATCAACGTCTTCGCCAGCATGACGGCCGTCACCGTCGGAAGCTTGCAGCCGGCGCAGCGCCGCGCTCCATTCACCGAGCCGTACCGACCACAGATGCTTTACGGTCCTCTTAACCCTTAACTTATGAAGAACAGAGTCTATAATCGTATATTTTGATTAGTATTTGCTAGGTGGTGCAATTGTAACTAGTGTCGATTACGCGCCATGTTGTTTAGACGTACCCTTTGTTTACACTGACGTGCGTCGCAGCAGGACATGGTGCACCGGTTGCTAACAAGCATCTTAGATCTAGACACCCTATTGTTATTTATTCTATTGTTCGTTATAATGATCGATTTGTTTGCGTTTTCTATGGTTAGTTTGACTTAGTTTACGCGGTTCGGTTATGTTTTAAAAGACAGAACTTAGTCTCGCTGCAGGCATGTTGGTTGACGTGAAAGGATTCCTATTGCTAGAAATCATTTTGGGTTAACCAATGTGTTAACAAAACGGTGTTATTTACGTATAGCTATGTCTTATCGAAAAAACCTTTTCTTTGTTTAATTTAGTTGGAGTTCGGCCAAAATCTCTGGACATAATAAAGAGATGTTTCCAAACGATTCAATTCATCATTAGAGTTTTCCTCTTCTAAAAATAACTAGTAGAACACGAAGCAATGGAATGGTTTCAAATCGCGTCTGCCTAAATGAACAAGTAAACTCT
The DNA here is from genome assembly GCA_905147345.3 of Mythimna impura. Lineage (NCBI taxonomy): Eukaryota > Metazoa > Arthropoda > Insecta > Lepidoptera > Noctuidae > Mythimna > Mythimna impura. Next base: position 7,269,774 of record LR990356.1, on the reverse strand, counting down.
TAAAACTTTTAGGCTTCTGGATAAAATGCTGACGTCATTACGGGTTTTATATGTCTGAAGCTCGGTCTAATATTCTGCGAAGAGTTCAAGGCAAACACAAAAATTAATCGAAGATGCATCTAATCGATTTAACCTGTAACGGTTGAGTGTTCCCCGACAAGTCATGTAACTGTACAATTTATGGCACGCGGATATGACCTGCATGGGTGCCGCACCTACAATCGAACAAATCCGTGAGAAGTAACTGTTCTATTCATGTAATGTACCGGCATTGAGTCTTTAATGTGCAGTAATTACACACGGAGTGCACTGGAGGAACGTAGATAGAACATTAAGCGAAACGAGCATGCCCTATCATCTGTAGCTGAACTTTCCGCGTCGCCGGGCCTGTATCGGGGAACTTCGCCGATTAAACAATTGAGGACGGTCCGCCCGCCGGGCTGCCTGGGGGACCAGATATTGCGCCTCGAAATGGGCTCTGTCCTCTAGAGAATACTTCGTACTGCAAGTAATTAATATTTTACACGGCCAAGTTAATTGACGTGAGTTTTATTGCATACGATTAGAAATCTTTTACGAGGTGTTAAGGTTTTATTGCTAAATTATGGTTTGAGTATTTAGAAATAGTGTTTGTCTGGTGTTGATTGGGCCGTGTTCGGTTGTTGTACTTTTGCTGACTATTTAGACATAGATATTTGCTTGCTTAAATGCCGTTACACATACAAACTTGCGCTTTTATCTTCTATCTTCTATAATATATAAAAGGAGAAACTGACTGACTGACATATCAACGCACGTCCGAAACTACTGGGACTAGGAGCGTGAAATTATGCACAAGGGTTCCTTTTATGACGTAGGCGAGCACTAAGAGAGGATTTTTCAAAATTCACCCCCTAAGGTGATGAAATGGGACCCCCAAAGTTTGCATGGAGAAATCAATTTTCACGCGGGCGAAGCCGCTGGCAGAAGCTAGTAATAGATAATACCAGTTTCTGACAGCGGTGACGCCCTCGTGAAAGTGGAAAGTCCTCCCAAAGGACATTCTACCGGAATAAGAAGTACCTATCCTAAGCTAATCCAGGATATGGTCTAATCGTGTGTCAACTTTCATCTGTATCCGTTCAGCCGTTTGAGCGTGAAGAAAGAAAGAAAGAAAAGAAAGAAAACATTTATTTGAGACTAGCACAGGACAAACAACAATAAAAAATAAAAAGTAACTACTTAAACTATAAATACTTAACTTAAAAATAATAGAAAAAACAATATTAAAAATAAAAATAAAAGACCAGTGCGAGGCCAAAAAGGCTCCTATCTCAGCATATGCTGCGATATGAAGGAGGGGGAGGATCCTATGGAGGAGGGGGGATCTGAAGAATTAACTAATACACACACTTCATGACAAATTTTAGCCTTTATGATATGTTATGTCTGATTATGGTTTCCGCACGTAGGACCATGCGGACCATTGTACGTGAGCCATGGCGGCCATAACCTTAGGTGGGCTTATTCCAACCAGCCCACCTCTCTCCAAAAACAGATTAGGCCTCTCAGGTTTTTCAGGCCTTTATGATATTAGTGTGCTAAAAATAAAATTGATAAGAATTCAAATAAAACGTAGGTTATTATTATATTGCTGGTCCATTCTTCATAACTAATTAGCGTAGTTCATTGAAATACTCGGTACATTCAAAAGTAGGTAGCGCCACAGAATAATATAAAACCCAATTCACATAAAAGGTAACTTATCTTGTATTTTCCACTGAAATGCTAAAACCATAATGATTAAATAATAAAAACAGGAAACTTCATTCTTGGTTTACCCACTATTGATAATAAAAATATGTGTCAAAACAGGTACTTAATCTACCTATTAAAATATGTGGGAAAACCCGATTTCCTAATAAAACTAGTTCGATTTATGCCTAGATCAAACACGTTTATATACGAAGCCTATCTCAGATCTAATACTTTCTGGAAAATCTGATACAGAAAATGAAAATGTGCGTTTTTCAAAATGAATATGGTATTCACGTTCATTCATTTCAATCATTTTATTTCTTTAATAGGTCAGATATTTCCGCCATATCCAGATTGTAGGATGTGCTGGTCGCCCCTTATTGTTTAAAGCCCCGAATTGTAGGCGTAGGCACGTCCCCCATATGCATATTATGTGTCTCGTCATACATCTCAAGGACCAGTAACAAAAATCCTCTAACATCGACAGCTTTAGTCAGCTCTGCGATGGAATCACGAGATTTCAACGGAAAACATAAAAAACGTTTAATGTTTTTCTCGATTCCAGATATAATCTTACGTCAGTTAAGCCATCTGGCAATTAGGTTTTTACGAAATCTTGGTGTAGAAAATCTGATAGGTATGTCTTCCTCAATTAAAGTAATGTTTTAGGTTCCTATACCTGGCTATTTTGATTTATAGGATATTAATTATTTTATTTTTATCCTATAAATGGTGGCCGGTGACCTAACTTACGAGTTGTAGGTCGCGGGTTCAAACCCAGCCAGGCGCATTACTTTGTGTAATTTATTTCATCACCACTACTGTCATAACGGTGAAGGAAAACATCGTGAGGAAACCGGCATGTCCAAGAACCAAAAATTCGAAGACATGTGACATCCACCAATCCGCACTGGGCCCGCGTGGTGGATTATGTCCCATTCCCTCCCCTAGAGAGGAGGCCTGAGTCCCAACAGTGGGAACATTATAATGCCGATTATAATAAATTATTTCGGTTTCGTCATGTGTTTCAAGGCTTTTAGATTAAAAATTATAATCTAAAGTTGCCATTCAGATTATTTATCTAATAATCACACTAATGCAAAAATTCGACGCAGGGTCTCACCGAACACGGTAAGTTCGGGAAGTTCCTGCACCGGATTCGTGCGGAAGCAACGCCCGGGTGTCGCCACTGTGTGGACCATCCGGAGGACACGGTGGAGGTGTGCCCCGCTTGGGTAGAGCAACGCCGTGTCCTCGTGGGGGCGATCGGCGGCGGCGATCTCTCGCGCCGGGCCTTGGTACAGCCCATGGTCCGGAGCGAGGAGGAGTAGCAGGCGGTTGCCTCCTTCTGCGAAGCAGTAATGCTAGTAAAGGAGGCGGCCGATCGCGTGAGGCAACGGTCCTCACGCCCCAACCGCCGCCGGGATTCCGATCCCGATTTCCGGCCATGGTAGGCGCGGGCTTGCGGACGGCGAGCAATGGGTGGCTCGCCGTCCGATCGTCCGGTAACCGTCCGGACCGAGCCCAAGTCGTCGACGGCGCGTATTGTTCCACGTGCGCCTCAGGGAGATGTTAGCAAATCGTAGGGGTCAAACAGGGTCGAATCCTACTGGGGCCACTTGTAGTGTGAAAGTGAAACCCGGGGCCCTGGGACGAAGGCAAAGAAGGAACAGGAGTGGGTTTTTAGTCAGTAAAAGTCTAACACTATTTTTCGCTCCGCCCAAGAGCGGGATTTGTCATAAGAGGATTTTCCCACCTAAAAAAAAAGTGTGCAGGTGTTACATATTTTTTATTTCTTCATGATGAAAAGGCTGATAGGATCGGATGAGAAATACTCGGGTAGTCCATGTCCAATTACCTGATATCACGCAAGCCAGGCCGCTGGCAAAGTTCGTGTTTAAATACAAAGTGTATAATCAATGCTTGAATATTTTATATACAGAAGGTTAATTATCTAACCTTATGTTTGAACCACAGAATAATTTAATAAGTGTAACATTCGTAGGTTTATGTTTAACTTAATACTGAATGCTTGCGTGGCTGCAGATTTGCGTGTGGCGAGTCGGAAGTAATTTTCTTCCAACGCCAATAATGGCAGTGCTCGATCATCTGGATAATGGGTCCAAGTGTAAAATTTAGCTACTTACTGTCGTTCTTCCGTAAAATATTATCTACGTTTCGACGATATCGTTTATAAAGTGGACAGTTTAATCACGAAAGGTGTACCGCTACGGGCAATGCTGTGTCCCAGGAAGCAATGGCACTAGTTTCATCACTAAAAGGACAAAACAAATCTGGCCAAGTGCGAGTCGGACACGCACACGAAGGGTTCTGTACTACTTACAATATTAAAATTCGAATAAAAACGCCGACATAATAACGTTTCTTGTATGGGAGTCCCCTTTCATTTTTCATCATCATCGTCATCATTTCAACCGAAAGACGTCCACTGCTGGACATAGACCTCCCCAAGTGTCAAAGCAACGAACGGTCCTATGCGTCGTATTATTTTTTGTTGTAGCGGTAATAGTAATAGGTACACAGTCTGTGAAAATTTCATCTCTCTACCTCTTACGGTATATAGCGGGTTGTAACTCGCCCGCTGACAGACGGACGGACAGACAGACAGACGGCCAACGGTTTAGTAATAGGGTCCCGTTGGCACCTTTCGGGTACGGAATCCTAAAAAACTGCTTGTTAGAATGCATTTCAATCGTACCTACTAATTAGGAGGAAAGTTAGTTGGTTCATTAAGTACTTACCTTAAACGGCTTTATGTAATTGATGAGAAAACTTTCACTGGCGGTCACAGAAATAAGCAGAAAATTGCTATTGGCTCAGTAACACCTACAAAGGTAGAATCTTGATTGGGATCTTTTAATACGCCACCCTAAACTATAATCATCTTCCCTGAAGTCCTACGAGTATTTCCACTCGAGTAAGCTATTCCTCGGTTAGAAATCCAAGGAATTAAAAGTTCACACATGTGTGAATTTCTCTTTCAACGGTGGTACTTCGCCGTCGCTGAGGTCGGAACCTTCCACATGTTTTAATTAAGACCAATATAATCGCGTTAGTGCTCAGACGGAATGCGAGCTACAACATAATTACTTCTCGTTTGTCGAAAATTAAACGTACTTTGAATTTCAGAAAGATAATTATAATTTGAAAATGTCAACTTCATATACGAGTATGATATACTTACGATTCTACAACTCGGCTTCAAAAAACTGATAGCATCATCAAAATCAATTCATATTTTCAAACTAAGTTAAATGGCAGGGATTTTTTAACGTCAAAATAAACATAAAGGCAGTCTTTGAAACAGGCCCTGCTCGTTACCATTTCCTAGTTGGAAGCTGGAACGAAAAAGCTGGAAACAACAAACCACCCAGCAACACGTCTGTCATCAGAGACAGTTTGAAGAACTTTAATATATGTAATAATATGCAAAGTAATTAACATTACAATAACATAATATACAGAAATAAATATTATCATAGGTTCGGTCCTTTCCTATCTGCATATTTCTGTCTATCTGTTCGCGATAAATTCAAAAACTACTGAACGTATTTTCATACGGTTTTTACCAATAGACAAAGTGATTCATAAGGAAAGATTTGTAACACCCGTGGAAATCTAGTATGTATATTATATAATAAAATAATAGTGCATTTTGATACAAGTACAGAAAGTTTGTCATTGCGACCGAGGCGGAATTCGCACGAGCCGTAGGCGAGTGTGTTATGGAGCCGAGGGCTGCAGTGACAAATCTGCACGTGTATCAAACGACTTTTCTCAATACACTTACGATATGAGTAAACGGGGGTTGACCGGCGACTCGGGGTCGACGCGCGCCCAGCAATGATACAATAAATGTAATAAAATTGTGGCGGGGAGAGCACGCGCACTTTTCTGCACTAGTGTGGAAAACAGTGTATTGCGTGCCTAAAAGCGGTGGGATAAGAGCGGGTTTTCAAGTAAGTTTATTGAAAAATTATTTGCTACTTGTACCTACCTAGCTAGCTAGTTAGCAAGCACACTCCATTATGTCATAAAAAATAGACAAACTAAAGCATAATAAAAAGTGTACCTACCAAAGTAAATAAGCCTCTAGACATAAATGGTACGCGCCCGCTTACACGTGCGACCGATGCGACGGTAGAATCTAACGACGATGGGACTGAGACTCTAAACCACAAGTGAAAAACAAGGGCCATCATAGTAAAATCAATTAAACAGTTCATCAATTTAACAATAACAAAACCATGAGCAAACGGTTCATAATTTATTTTGTAAAAATTTGTTGCACGATACGTGGCTCGAGTGCCCGACTCGATTGGTATCCCCACCTCGTATGAACGTGTACATACGTTTTCATCATGTTCAATTGATTGATTGAAACAGTGATACCTGTTAGTCTCAATCAACCCAGCGCTTCGCAGTCCCCTGTTGAACGCTGCTCAACTCGAACCAAATTAAAAATCTTGTTTTCTACTTATTAGGGATCAACTGTATGGGTTGTGGGAATTTTCGAACGATTTACCGTGGCCTAGGAACGCAGGTGGGTTTTAGCTATTATTTTTTAGATACTGACTAAAACCTAGTCAGCAAAAGTCTGACTATCCCTCTCGATCTACCCAGAGCCTGAGAAGTCTTTTTGATGATTTACGACATCAAAAAAAAAAAAGGTATCAACTGTACTGACTAAATAGGGGCATATCGACCTTGCTACAAAACCGTTACTACTACTACAAACTGACTAGTTTTATTTAGAACATTTTCATGTTTTTTTTCATGAACAGGTAAGAATTGCTGTTTCAAGCATTGGTTAATTATTTATCTACTTACAAACACTATAAGTTATCAAGTTGTATGGTATATAGCTTGCTTATTATGTAAGTCCTGAAACCAGGAAAACCTCATACACCAGGAAAAGGCGCGTTCCCGTGCTGTAACAGAGCCACTTTGTGTCGGAGTCTATATTTGGGTAATCATACAGATCTAGTGCAGTCTCCAATAAGTTTGTAATAATAAGTTTGAAAAACTGCAGTAAAATCAGTATCAAGGCGCGTTCTTCGTAAACCGGTTGGTGTAATGACAGTTATGTAATGTTATAACCTAGTTAAAATGCACTCGGCAACACGACGGCCGAACAAGGATTTTGTTGTCGCAAAGTTATTTTATTGGCACTTTCTTGTTTTTGTTTAAAAACATGTCTACTTTCTAAATTATTGGGCTTTAGATAGCTCGTCGAAAAAATATTTGTCCGTTGGATATAGCAAGCTGGTCTTGTTTCCTGGACACCCCTACTTGTCTACCCTGGGTCTTGGCACTTGGCCAACGTTTCCTGATGACGTCTCCCACACGTTAAATTGATATTGGCACTTAGCGCGGCTCTCGTTGTCGCCGATCATGCTGTAAAACTTTCAACTTTTGACACTTGGTATCTATATCGAATGAAGATCTAGAACTTTGTGATTCTCCAATGGGAAACTTTGGACTGGACAAAGTTTAATACAATACGTTTTTAAAATCACAGCATTATAAATGGGACGCGGTGATGCTTTATATTACCTATACTTGATTTTTTTTTCTTCTCTTTAAACTGAATCTTTGACCGTAGATACATAATCATGTAAACTTGCATACTCAAGACACCTAGACCCAAAACAATTATCTGTAGGCCATATAAGTATTTGTTTCGTGCTGGAATCGACCCGACGAGTCGCAGGGTAGCAGTCGCAGCCAATCACCAATATGAAAACAAACCATACAATTGTAAAGACAAGTTTAAGACTTGACTGCAGAATACTAATCTTGCAGGCACTTAAAAGTGTAATCTGACTAGTCATTACTAAACCAATATTGAAACACAGCATGACTAAGTAGCAGTTATCGTATGTAGCACATTGCAACAAAGGTCACGGCTCAGTGCAGGTTGCGTAACACGTCTCGTGATGACATGCTCGTGTGCCAGCTTGCACAGGCACACGTCCTCAAGCCAACCGAACATTAATAATGCTGACAAAAACAATGTACACAAGATTTTCCTCGAAGTATCTCAACTGCTCGAGACGATACAAACGTCCAACTTAATATAAATTGCAAATTGGTTGCGCTGCATGGCTTCGTTGCACCTTCCAACAGAGATTATGAAACGTTCGCCAATTGTTGTCGTTTACTCGAATAGTTATCTCTAACTCCTTAGAAATGTTGGCTAAGTGAACCTGTATCTAGCGTAACTTCCTAGTTGTCTATTCCGAACCAATCGAAAGAAAGTTAATTCGATGTCTAGTCGGGGTTTAGTAAACGGCTGAAGTTGCCTCTGCGAAAGCTTTGGTTACTTTCGCCATTTCTCTTTAAAGTTCACGGATGGAGAATTTTTAATTTGGAACTATATTTTGTACCGACTGAAGTCCTTACTTCTTTGAACCTATAATTTTGCTTACTTCCTCGAAAACTTTTCAAAGCTTAAACTCAAAATATAGTATCTGACGGTATCAGAAGGCTCTTTAGGATTGCTTATTTCCAAGCAAAGCATCGCATACTTGCCGCATAGCACAGGTAGAAAAATCAAAGCATTTTTGTCTCGTCCTGTCCTTTCTGTAATCGCCAAACGCCGTTATTGACATTCTGATATCCCCTCCGGATCAAAGTTAAATGGCATGTGGAAGACCTTGTTTCTTATCAAACGTCGGAATAAATTCCGGTAGAATTTGGGACCCGCCTGGACTGAAGGCGGCGATCGTTGGAATGTTGCCAGTAGCCAGTGCATTGTTGGCCCGCCGTGTTAGTAAATTAATATCGCCAATAGAGCTGCACTCTACACGGCACGTTTCGTCTACTTCCGTAGGGTCACCATAGATGACACGTTGTCTCTAGACGTTGTTTTAGTGCGCATTTTCAGAGAATTTTATTGCGTTTGTAGCTGAATGTGACGTCTGTATGCTTCAGATCTTGGGGCATAACATGTGATGTTTCAAAACTAATCTTGTTATTTTAGCTTCGTTTATTTTTAAGTGGGTAACATTAATATCCCTTTGATGTCGAATGGCTAATAAACAATTCTTCGAAAAACCGTTGCCGATATTTCTAGTAAGTTTTTATACATCGAATGATCTTCGGTCGACGACGTTCTATGACGTTGTTAACTTTATCGATTCATTATGCACGTTAAAATGAATAAACATGTTCAATGATGCAACGGTTTATTTATACGGTTATAAGCATGAAGTCATGACTCATTTCACTTTCGATAAACTCGGTTCCGTTGGGTATTTTTATCAGATTTTCTCTAGTTTACTTACGTAACAATCAGCAACAAATACGTCTTTGTGGTGTCGCGTAATGTGCATAAGAAGTGTGAATAATTGTTGTCAATAGTTAGTCATGTCCTGTTGTGACACACAGGCTGGTTCCACTACAGTCGTGGTTAGTTTGGTCAGTGACGGCGTTGCATTTGTCATGTTGTGTACTTTCAGTCACTGGTCGATACATTTCAGACTTGCCATGCACTGTAACTATGATTTTGGATACGAGGCGCTGCAAGTCTTCAGGCGAATTAATAACGATACTTTCTCTAAGTATTATATGAAATGTAAGCTTGGTCTCTAATTATAACAAAATTATGTAAATTTACCTATTGTTGAAACGACTACAATACATTATTCTTTGACAACCATTTGCTTTTTTTTGTGCCGGAAAATCATCAAATAACTTCTCCCGCCCTGGGTAGAGCGAAAGGAGTGTGTCAGACTGACTAAAACCCACCTGTGTTCCTTCAGTAACCCTTTGCGTCCCAGGGCCCCGGTAACTCATTCGATCATTCCCGCAACCCTTGACAACCATTCTAATATTATTCGGATGTATGTGATTTGTTACATTATTGTTGGCAGTGGGCAGAGTACATTTCTCGCTGAACAGATGCTCGATGGGGCCGAAAGGTTCTGGAGTGACGACCATGTACCGGAAAATGCAGCGTTGGTAGGCCTCCCACATGGTGGACCGATGATCTGGTGAGGGTCGCAGGAATCCGATGGATGCGAGACGCACAGTGCTGCTCGTAGTGGCAACACTTGGGGGAGGCTTATGGCCAGCAGTGAACGTGTTTCGGCTGAAATGATGATGCTGATGTTGTTATACTTAGATTGTTCTAACTTAAGCTTAACCAATTTCTAAAAATCATCATCATCATCATCATTTCAACCGAAAGACGTCCAGTGCTGGGCATAGACCTCCCCCAAGTGTCGCCACAATGAACGGTCCTGTGCGTCTCGCATCCATCGGACTCCCGCAACCGTTACCAAGTCATCGGTCCACCTTGTAGAAGGCCTTCCAACGCTACGTCTTCCGGTACGTGGTCGCCATTCTAGAACCTTAACTTTTTGAGTACCCTCATTAGAGACACAATACTAAGACAATGGCGCGTGAACGCCGGCGTTAATGCGGGGATCAACAGCTTAAAAACCCCTTCCACCACTCCCCACTCACCACTTCCTCCAGAACTTTAAAACCTTATTTCTAAAAATACAAATTCTTAATTAATTAAAGCAATTATAATCTGGCAATAAATAATTGAGTGGAGGGAGAGACCGAATGGCGCCTGTTAACTGAAACGTTAAATCTATGACTAAAGATTGAAAAGGTTTGTCTGGCCGGCTCGGCAATCGCCTGGTGACTGTTGAAATCGAAGATTTCAAGGCTGCCTTTGTGTTCTTGACACCCATTGAATATTAATTAGCAGGGTACAAGTGTTATTTGTAAAACAGAAGCCTTTGATTGTGCGATAGGGCTTTGGCACACTTTTTTATTATCTACCATTGTTTAAAGAATTCGCGTTTGTTAAAAATGTATTGTAATTTTTTGCAAGAAAATTCTGGGACATATATTTTTGCGTGTATGTAGAAGTTTGTTGACAAGGTATTATTATAAGCAATATATGGAAATGTGTTTAAATCTTGTCGTAAAATGTTGTAACACGTATTCGTCACACTTGTTATATTATATACACGTTTCAATAACATAAAAATTGCAATAGTATATGGCCTTCTAAGTCCTCCTCTGTACTTTGGTGTGCGTAAAGATTTAGAAGAAATAAATACTTTATAGGGATTGTGGACCATGCTACAAAAATGAGAGTTTTACATCACATAGAATGCATAGATAATGAGGCTGGATTCAAATAGTAAAGTTAAAACAGAGGCTGGCACAAAGCCAAATTCATTAAAGAAACACATTTAACTTTCAAGCATGCTTCCAGTTAATGAAACCGACCGTGATTAAGCGATAGAACATTAATAGAATGTACACTTTCAGTGACGTGGATATGCGGTTGCAATGATTAATATTTCTTTTCATATTTACCTGATTCTTTTATCCGTACCTGACTCCTTCTGTTGCGGTTTAAAACTGTAGGGTTCCCTTATAAGGAGTTCGCTCAGAATAACGGGTAATGACTAATAGTCACTCCCGACCACCGTAGCCGCGGGTTTGTGGACGGCGAGCAATGGGTAACTCGCCGTCCGGTAAGAGCCAGGTCAGGTCGAAGCCGCGTCGTGTCCCACGCGCGCCTCAAAGAGATCTCTGCAAAATTGACGGGGTTCACTTAGGCTGATGTCTGCCACGGCTGCGAAATTGTGCGAAAGAGTTTTCGCGGCCCTGAAACGTAATGGGTTATTGAAGGAACATGGGTAGGTTTTAGTAAATAAAAGTTTGAAACCCCCTCTCGTTTCATACAGCGGGAGGTGATAGCATACTTCTCTATTCACATTGCAGTTTTGACTTTGTTTTTAAGGCCCGAATTGTAAGAGCATCAAAGAACTCCATTGTTACATTACTGGCTATTAGAATTGTGTAATCGACTTTCCTAAGCAGATTGCATAAGAGCCAACGAACCTTCACAGACGAATGTATGGTATCATAGAAACGTAAGGGTCGCCGTCCACGGGAACACGCGACAGCCACAAACATCGCCACGAGAAGATTAGGATTTTAGCGCGACAGCCAATTTTAGCTGGTTGCTACCAATTCTTTTTTAACCCATGCACGCAGTATCATAATAGCGCGAGTAGCGTGTGGCGGCGTTTAGTGACTGCTGCAGGCTACAAGAAGCGAGCTGCTTTGTAGCATGTGGCGGCCACCGGTGCCAACCATGTGAAATGCATATAAAATGTATGAAAACTGCAGGAAATATGCCGGTGGGGCGGTAGCGTTTTATGTTTGTGACCGGTGGCTCGTGTGTGCCGATCCTAAGTGATGTCGGTAAGTTTACGAGCAGTTGACACGTGTGTTCATGCGTTCATAATACACGTGACGACGGCGACGCTCGCGTGCCCGCTGCCGGTAACTGGAGCGCGACCACCACGCAACCAGTCAAGGTCGATTGGTCGGTGGCCAGTGCTGCTTGTCATGGTAATCTGCTGATTGTTTTCGAGATGAGTTGATCATAAGCGAGGTGTGCTTGTGCTGAGAGAGATCAAAGTAAAGGCATCGTTTAGAATGTGTGCAGCATAAAATAATTGAAGAACTTTAAAACTACAATTTATCTTGCACCAGTTGTTCCTCTTTTGTTACTGTTTCGCTCCCGTGGGTCATAGCCTGATGTTATATAGCCTATAAGCCTTCGATGAAAGGGCTCTAAAAGAATTAAAAATAAAAGAAAAAATATCAAAAAAAAATCAGTTTGAACCCGTAGTTCCTGAGATTAATGCGTTCAACCAAACTAACAAACTCTTCAATTTCATAATATTAGTATAGATAAAAGTCTATTTCGAGACTGAACTAAAGTCATTGATTTTTGCCTAGACTCTCAAGGTCCGGAAATTGGAAAATCATTATCTGTCTGTTCAGAGCTGACTGGAGACGCGAGTGAAGGTTACCTTAACATTAACACAACTTAGAAGTTACCTTGTGTTACATAGATGGTTGTAAATTGCAGTTGACATTTTGATCCCGTATTTAGGTACTTGGCAACCGCGATGTTTCGGTGATTAAGGTCGCAGGCCTGTGCATAAAGGTCGGTAATATGGAAAGTGTTTTGCAAGCGTGTAACGTATAATCATGTTGTTAGAGAAGTGGAATATCATTAACGTTATTTTGTGTTGAGAATTGCGATTGTTCACAAATTGTTCACAAAGATTCGAAGGCGTTTTCGGATGGAATCTTTAATTGGAAGTTGCGATAAGAGAATCTATTTCGGTATGCTAAATACTCAAGTTTATACCAAATACTCCCCCAACAACAAATTAATTGCGGTTCCACTCAGAGATCTTCTGCAGATTATTAAAAATATTGAAGCCATTTTTTATTTTTATTTATTAAATATCTGGCCTGTATCACACTAATATTATAAAGAACAAAGTTTGTATGTTTGTTACTCTTTCACGCTCAAACGTCTGAACGAATTGAGATGAAAAGATATACAGATAGACCATGTCCTTCAAAGGATACTTTTTATCACATAAGTATGTTCTTTTGTGATAAAATTCTACTGAGTGAAGCCGCTGCCAGAAGCTAGTTGTTCAATAATATTGAATCAAAAGTCTCGCTGTTACGAACTTGGTAATTTAATTGGACGCCGCTACTCACCTTTGCAGATAATATCTATCCGCTGAAAGACAAACTGCTCACCACACATAGTTTGCGTACAAACACATAGAGTCGAACAATTTGTAATGGCCAATGTTTAATCAGCAATCTGTAGGGCGAACCATTAGCTCGTTTAACTCCGTCGGAAGTCAAACGTGGCTACCGGCTGCGGCCAACAGTTTTACCAATATTTGTCCCACAACTCCACACCGACATTATGTGTCTTAAGTTTATTAATTATCGAGTAATGTGGTTAAGTTCTCCTCCTCGAATACTTCACGCACACTGCCGCACGAGTTTCGCAAGTTACCAGTGATAAGAAATATTTCGACTTGTCTGAGGTGCGAGGAATACGAATGTGCACAGAATTGCCAAGAGATTTTCAAGTAATGGACGTAAAAGCCTGACTAGAAATTTAATTTGGAGCTTAAAACATGGCTAAGCTTGTTAAACTTGAGACATAAATTCTTTGAGCACGATGTTATAGAATTTCAGGCAGCCTACGATCAACAAGATAGTCCTCAGATTCGTTGATCAATGCAGAATCATAAAATATATACACGTGGAATACATGCACACACATACCTATGTATACTGTTTTTAATAACAATACAATACGCATAATTACTAGTAGCCATTTAGGACTGCGGAACTGACGGCAAGCAAAACGAAAAGGACAAAAAATTGCAGTTGAACAAAAAACGGACAAGCCGTCTAATAATGTTACCTTGCGACTGCCGTCCGTGATTCTGAAACAAGTTTCTGCCATGATTACTGTTCAACTTGCATTTAAATATTTAAAGAATTGAATGATGAAATAAATGAACAGCAAATTTTAGCACACGTGCTGTTTCCACAATACTCAAAAGGATGATAAAATTTCTCTGTTGCTTAACCCTGAATGTGAGATAGGTGCTTATTGACTTGACATTATAGAAAATCTGATCACGAGTCGAGTCTGATTCGCTTTCTCCTCGCGTGTGGCTGTTATGTAAACACTGGCGAAACTGATATCGTCCGCGAATCTGCTCGAGATTGCTCTGTAGTAGAATTGAACGATTCTGCGACAAGTTCAGGAAAACATAAATCGTATAATATAATGTCGACAACAAATTCGATGGCGCTCAAGTTGTTCCTAAGCTCTAGGCTTCGCGAAGTCTTTTACCTACCTATAGGCGAAGTGTTCCATCAATCATGGTAATTTATTATTATTAATGATAATTTACGGATTGCAGAGGATTTCCTTGTCTTCAGTTTGGAAGCAATAACAGAGTTGATTTATTGCTATAATTATTTAAGTAAGTATACGTACCTCAGATAAGACATAAAAATATATTCAGCAAAATCACGAAATATCCAAATTGAACTTTGCATATACCTAATGCTAATAGAGGAATAAATAAAGCATTAGTTGAGTTTGACCACCCAGCTTTCCTTGAACCCAAATATCTGGGAGGACAATGAATGGACAGTTCGCGTCGGATCACCTGTCCAAGTGTCTCAAGCGCTGAGGCGTCGTTTGTCACCGTCACGTCTGCAAGACTCCGAGAATGCTCGGAAGGCGCCCATTGTCCGCTTGTCCAGTCATCCCCTATTTTTAACCTTCAAACCGGAAAGCTTTCTAAGACCACCTAGCAACGAATTGACAGAAAAACGTGCCATGTTATACGTATTTTGTAATATTAGTCGAACCTTTTAGCAACGCCGTATTCAGCCATTACTGTGACATTGATAGTGTGATCGTCTTTTGTTATTCGTTCCCAAGCATTCTTGGGTACTACATATTTCCAAATGTGATGTCATTCAATTATTCCTGTTCACATTTAAATGCCAAGGGACGAGTGTAATAAGATTTGTTGATAGAACTTCTAAAATTCATTCGCTTTCGTGACACATATTCCAAATTGAATAAAACTAAAGATTTTCTAAGTGAGTTCCGCGTTATAGCGGGAATTTGTCACCGTCTGTCACCAAATTCCCATCGGGCACGAACTAGTTTTCCCTAAAGCTACCTACGTACTTGAAGTCACTAACAATTAGTTAGTTACTTATTGTCTCATTTAAGTTGTTCCTCGCTTGAATAACTCGGCAAGTGTGTAGCCGAGTAGTGTTGCAAGTTAGGGCGGAACTTGTTTAGGGTGTCAATGACAGTTCCCAGCTTCTGCGTTATTCACTTCTCAAGTAACTTTATTGTGCCGTGTTGCATTACAATGGATGCACTTTCGTATGAAAGACGTAGAGACTTCGTCATAACTGAATTTGCTAATTTTGCATTGTACGTCATTTTCGCGCGCTCGTTTGTTTTATTTACTTTGTTTTGTTTGAACTTTGACTGAGTTTGCGTTTTGATTCATTGTCTGCATCATCTTTTGTTTTGGAGTAGAATCTTTCTTATTCAAGAGATGAGTTGAATCAACAGAATCTATAGCGAGTTCATCATAAATTCAAATATGATTTCCATGAACCGGCTCGTGTATGTGATAGATAAATCAACTTCGGCTTTCAGTTCCTCACCTACCTTCAATACACATGATATAAGCACACACGCACACATAATTTCCTTACAGCCCTATTCAATTGATTTCACGAAGACGTGATGTCTTTAAAACACTCTGACTTCCTATGAATATTCTATTAATTTCGCATTTGGTAATCTCTGTGAAGCCTGTTAATTTTGGTGCCAATTGGGTTAACCGTTTTAGGAGTACGCTGTGAGTATTAATTTGCTAGTCGTGTTATCACACAAACATGGGTGTACCTTGTACGTGTACAAGAATTTGTATACGGTGCCGTGCCGTTTCATCAGATTGAAATTTATTTGTTTAAGCAAATATAATGTTGTTATTACTAAAATCAAGTGACGTAATTACTTTATTACTATCTATACTAATATTATCAAGCTGAAGAGCTTAGAGTGGGTTAGTTCTAAGTATTGTGAAGTTTATGTATTTGTTTTTGTGATGGCCTACTAACATACTTATTTAATTAAATTTGTCTGTACTAACTCACTATGGGCCTTGATGCCTGAAAATAAGTTTTTGTTTTAATCTAATTTCAGGAACTACTGGTCCGATTTGGAAAATTCTTTCAATATTAGATAGACCAATTATTGAGGAAGGTTATAGGCTAATAACATCACGCTATGTCTTATAGGAGCGGAGTATCGACGAAAAATGTCGCGAAAACGGAGGAAAAATATTCTTTTTAAGAGCTTCCGTTCCGTTGCGTGCGCTGCGTAAACGGTTAATATTACGCAAAAATTATGTATTACCAAATTGTTCCTCTTAAAAAGTTCTAAAAAAAGGTTGCGACAGCATATAAATATCTATCTTTTAAGGTTGGCTCAAAATAACCTTTTTTATGGTAATCAAATTTGTTCTGAAATAATGCATTATTTGTGAAGGTGTTTTTATAAACATAATATTAATCCTTATCCAAATAAATACAATATTCATTCTAAGTATTACATTTTGAACACAATTACCCATTACGTCACTTCGATAAATATCTTAGGAGATGTAATAGTTTTAAAATAACGCTGCAACGGAATAATTATGCGCACCGCAGACTTTGCAGAAAGGAAGCATGTGTTCGAATCGTGTAAAAATGACCCATTGGGAAAAGTTTTGCAAGATGTCAGTATAATCATAGGGGATGAATGCACTATGATTCATAGAGCTCATGCAGGACCCTTTTTTATTGGGTGGGAAAAATCATCTTATGACAAATCTCGCTCTTGGACGGAGCGGGAGATAGTGTCAGACTTTTACTGACTAAAAACCCACTCCTGTTCCTTCTTTGCCTTCGTCCCAGGGCCCCGGGTTTCACTTTTATACTACCCGTGGTGCAGGATCCTTGAGACATAAGTAGCCGTAATAAAATTATGGGTGGCACTTTCAAGTTTGCTGGTGATTTTCGCCAAACATTGACAGTGATAGTTAGGGCCTGACAATTGTTAGGTCTTGCTTAAAAACTTCCCTGATGTGGAAATTCGTGTACCCCCTTAAACAATCTACTAATATTTGAGCGGAGGGAGTACAAATTGTCCTTCAAAGTTACTTTTAATAGGAGACAGGGAAAGTACGTTATTGTGAAAACTAAATCGAAATTGATCGTGATTGGTGTGAATTGACCTAATCTCCAAAGTCTACCCAGATGTAGTTTAACCTTTTGACGTGCGTAATTAGAGACACAATAGTAAGACAATGGCTTGCGGACGCCGGCTACCGCCTGAGCGTTAATGAATTAAATAGAAAATGAAGACTACCAGTGGATGAGCCAAAAGGCAATATTGGCGGCTAGGAATAGTAGCGTTCACAAAATCAATAACAAATAATTCTGGGTAAACCTCCAAGAGATAGCATCAACTCTGTTTCCATTGAAAATAATGAATCAAGAGGATGCGGTACATTACCCTCAAGGATTCCTGAATTCACTAATTCCGAGTGGCCTTCCCCTATATTCGCTCAAATTAAAAACGGTACACCAATTATTTTACTAAGAAACCTTAAACCAATTTTTTTTTACCTTATGTAATTTAGTTATTAAATGTAACGAAACCAAACCCCAAGTTAAATTCCTCTGCTATAACATGATTTGCGCCACAGTTTTGACTGGTCCAACAGTAGGGCAAACGGTGCTGATACCTCGCATCCCTATAATACCAACGGATTTGCCTTTTAATTTTAAAAGAATTCTACTTTCGGCGAAGATATCTTTTATGGTAACAGCTAAAAAAGCCCAGGGGTAAACATTTAAGCACGTAGAAATAAATTTACGCCAAAAGTGATTTTTTCATACGGGTTGTTGATATGTTGCCTTATCGAGATCTGGTCCTGGAGAAAACCAATATTTAGATACTTCTACCGCAAGAAAACAAAACTAAAAATATAGTGTACGTAGGAGTACTTTAAAATGTTAACTACTATACCTACTTAGTACCTACATAATAAAAATAATAAGACCCAGTACTTTCACCCAACGTTATATAGTTTTGCTTATTTATTATAGCGTGATGCACCTAAAACAGCCTTCTAATGCACTTAGGGCGGAATTCACCAATAAAACTAATCGCGTTTTAACGTTTGGCTCGCATAATCGCGTTTAGCCGCTGTCACTAGTGTCACTTGTCTGTATTTTTATTTTGTTGTATTTTTACAAGTGACACTAGTGACGGCTAAACGCGATTATGCGAGCCAAACGTTAAAACGCGACTAGTTTTATTGGTGAATTCCGCCCTTAGAGTTTACAAATATTTTTAACTTCTACGCGAACGAAGTCGTGGAAAAGAGCTATTGATTCTAATAGAACAAAATCAATCAGGAAACATAATAGACTCATTTTCGACTTCTACGCGGACGAAGTCCCGGGCTAGCTAGTTAGATGTAAGAGCACGAGTTGAAGTGTGAGTGTTTTATTTCCCGTAGGTTTACCACTATATAGGTGTTGCGCTGTTATTTTACTATTTAACATTGTAACCCAGGTCGGGTTGTAATGATAAGATATTGTTGCTGTTTATTCTCCTTATTTCCATCGAACTGCAGTTAAGCAGCGGTAACGCTCATGCCGCCATTTTTTTAACTTCGCACTTCTCCTTCAGCAGTGCTATTCTCTAAGAAAACAGCCTTGAGCGCAGCGCTGGCCCAAATCCAAATAGGTACATTGGGTTGTTCCTAAATCAATATTAAACCTATTTGGATTTCGTCGCTGGGGCTAGCGCTGCGATCAAGCCTGTTTTCTTAGAGAACAGCACTGCTGATTCATGGTGCCTGATGAGAATGTTTTAATGAACACAAACATAACGTGTCTCCTGATTGCAGAAATGACTGCGGCATTCGTTTTCTAAAGCCATTAATTACGAAATGGTAATGCAAACACGTCATAACTTGATTGAAGTAACCGGACACGGAAAAAACAGCTTCAATACAAACATACTTTACGAAAACACGGATTTTAAAAACCTATAAATAGATCAAATTAAAAGCTTTTCAAATTTCATTCGTTCGCGAGATCCTACAATAGATTGCAGTTTCACAACTGGCCATTTAATAAATAGAGCTGCAACAAATAAAATAGTGGAAGTATCAATCGGATAATCGCAATAGACAGCTCGGACACAAGAGATGTCCGCTCGGCTGTAAGAGATTAATAACTAGACCTCCTTCGAAGAAATATCTGTGGCAATATACGTCGATTGTATTATGACAATGCACTGTACCTCGGCAATTACACAGTGGGTGCCATTGTAAGAAACCGTTCGGTCTCAACCCCTTTTATCATTCACTCAACGGTGAAATGTATGGAGATTGATTTCGTTCGTGTTATCGAATCTCTTCTATGTAACGGATAGGACAATTTAAAAATTGTGACTATTCGGTCTATTATCTGGAATTGGAACTATTATGTTATCAAATGCTCACGTATTTTCGGTTGGTACGTTTTTATTCGAGAATGCTTGAAACAATTTAATATCGTGTTGTGCCTTTCATGCTAGTGCCCAGCCCAAACAATTGTTAAATGTTCCAAACGATTTGTTCCCATTTGTCGTTTTGCGTTCGGTTTTCGATAACAATGAAATGTAGGTTTTGTTACTTTTTCAACTAATTTAGTGAAAGCTTTTGGAATTAGTGATATTAGGATTTTGTATTCGCTGTTTTATAATATATCAACCGGTTAAAGCTTTTTTTGGACAGCCTTTTTTGCGGTCACCGTCTGCGATCGCCTCAAAGAGGACACGGTGGTGCTCCGCCCATTCAGGGCAGAGCTCGACCGTATCCTACGGGCGAGTTTTAGACAGCCTGCAGGCTAAATTTCCTGCAATTATTTTTATTTTATTTACTAAATTATAAGCGCATCTCGCATTAGTTTTATATGTAACATAATTTATGTGGAAAATGCCATTAGCATTTATCTCGCTTTATACATGCCAAATTGTATTTATAATGTAATGTCTTCATTTTGACAAATAAATTAATTGTAGGGGGGGTTAGGTAAGTTACACTCAAAGGCTGTTCTTACATTTAAAAAGTCGGTTAAAAATGAAATTTACCTTCATTTGATTTATTTCTTGTAATGTTTTATTGCAATATATTTATTTATGTTGCAAAATATCCAATACTGAATTGAATACGTGAATGGTAAATTTATTCATTAATGTAATTTCGTAATTACAATAATGAAAAGATACTTATTATTGCAATTATAACTTTATAACAAAGCCCATAAATAACTATCGTAATGTTTTAATAGTACGATTTGCAATGACAGTAAAATTGAAGTATTCATAAAAAAGTTGTAATGAATATAGAAAAGAGATATTAAATTGCGAATACATAAACTTGTTTATTTACTTTTGTTGTAATAAATGTCATTATCGCGTTTGTGATCGTTACATTATGCGGCTTCTGTTATAAGAATAAAAACGGAAAGAGTGAGATGATACCCTCTTAACCACGAAACTGCTTATTAGAAAAGAGTAAACTCGAAAAAGAGACGCAAAACCCAAAAGCATTTACTCCGCAAATACCTATTATGAGGCCTGAATAGATGGCTCGTCCAATCATCGCATTACATGTTAGAGTGGAATTAGTTGCGACCAATCAATAAGCTTTTATGCCGGATGTGTTAAGGCTGTGCGTCAGTGACGTCATATCAAACCGCGATTAGGCGGCAAATCGATAGATAGTGAACGCTCGGCCTCTGAACAATTTGATCGTAAAAGGCGTTGTGCCAAGTCCCAATTACGAGTGATTGAGTGGTGCCGTCTGTGTGGTCATTAAACGATCTCATCCCTAATTACAGAGTAGTTAGTAAATGGATTGCGCAATTCCGTTCCCCTAACAAATCACGATCATGGCTGATATTGTGACACCCAAAATAATTGTTCTACAGATACGTTTACTTTAGAAGATTTTCTATGAAAACTGGCTGTCGCATCTTTGTCGCGTCGCGCTGTCAGCCTGGGTGCTTAAGTGCGGTATCGCATTGCATCCGATCCGTGTCCTAATCGAGTTTCGTGCTCTATTCCAATTAGAACTGTTCTGAATTCAGACAGAACTCTGTGTTCGGACCTAGTGCGCCAAAGCCCTTTAGGTACAAGTGCTACGGTAGTAAACGTAGTACTCACTACGGACTGACATTTAACAGATTTTGGTAGGGTGAAGTGCGTTAACGGTCAACGCTTTACAAATGCGAATAAGGAAGTGGTAGGAAAGACATATTTATCATAGTCGGCTGTGAGACGGACCTTACAATTTCCTATTGCCATCTATGTAGTGTTAAAGCAAATGTCTTGCACGCTCTCCATTTCTTATTTACTCCGCGTCATTAATAATCCCATTCAAATGTTAAACTCGCTATATCTGCGAGCAGCCATTATGCTTATTGTACTGATATCTAATGTAATCATAGTGTCATGTTCAGAATTGTTGAGACAGGCTTTAATTAAGATCAATGTGGAGTTATGTTGGTGCTGTCTTGAAGCTTAGTCTAAGTCGGTAAGGGAATGTTCCTTTCAATTCAACCAATGTCGTCGATGTAACGACATTGGTTGAATTGCCTTACTGTCTTCTTCAAAATTAAATTTTTAATTTTATTCTTTATGTAATTACTCCATTGTGGTTTATCATCAAACTGTTAACACAACTATCAAAAAGTCCTCTAGCCATCTCCTTAATAAGCTACCAAAGCGATAAAATTCTTGGCACGTTCAGTTGATAGTCCGTTATAGTAAGTTGATATAACCCATGAGATATCGTTGCGTGCTCAGATCATATAAAGGCGGTTCATTGTCAATCACATGTCGTCGATTTGGGTTGCCTTCATCACGATCGCTCGTCAATAGAATAGACGCATCAACTTTAATATTGCAATCTTGTCGTGGCATCGTAAATATGTTATTCAGACATTACCATAATTGGGTACCAAATAGCACAATAAAACTATTCCTTACAAGAATTGTTAAGCCTAAATGTGATTGGACACATTAGGGCTTAAATGTGATTGGACACATCTATGCTTTAATGTTATTGGATACATCTAGACTTAAATAATCACTCGTAAAGTTGATTGCACACATCTAGGCTTAAATGTTATTGGATATATCTAGACTTAAATAATCACGGGTAAAGTTGATTGAACACATCTAGGCTTAAATGTGATTGGACACATCTATGCTTAAATAATCACACGTAAAGTTGTTTGCTCGACCTACATCCGTTTTACTTAACGAGTGTACCTTCCGTTCAATCGATAGGAAAATCACTAAGATTACCGTTGTGCCCTCCAGTACTCGGGAATTTCCGCTTTGCGTGTGTTTATTGTACTAGCATAAGCCTCTGGGGCTGTTCATAATCTCTGTTCAAATAAAAAGTTCTAGTCGCGTGACTATTGGAAGCGGGCCGATTTACTTTAGTAATTTATTGGATCGTTAATTTGTTGTACTTAATTTAATTTTATTGTTATCAATCAATCAAATTATATCACTTAATTTGAGTGTTTTAATGCGAATCGATTAAGTGGACTGGGCTTGTTGGTCACACAGTTTTATTTACTTTGTAATTTTAATTTGTACTCAAAAGCTCTCTTGGGTGTAAACGTAACAAGATGTAAGTACCATAAAAAACTTTTTACAAAAAGAAATAACTGACTTCACTAAAAAAAAACACTCAAAGGATCAAAATACTTAACTTTAATTTCGGAAGTCGGTGTTTCTCGATATTGTTAGTTTCTTATTTAAAACCGACTTCCGAAATTAAAGTAATTTTGATCCTTTTAGTGTTTTTTTTTTGTGAAGTCGGTTATTTTTTTTTGTAAAACAATTTTTTATTTTACACTTTTTAGTTGTGATACACTTATAACCAGATTGCCTATTTCTGATGACAATTCCAATTAACCCAAACACTGCTAGGATACATTGTTTTATTTTGAAGTTCTTGTGTCTACCTTCCTCCTTCCGGCTCCATCATCAGATCAGTTCGATAGTACCATATAGCCAAAGTGCACCTCATGACAATTCTAATAAGCCCAAACACGGCTAGGATACATTGATTGATTACGGAGTTCCGGTGCCTATCTTCCGGCTCCATCATCATCATCAGGTCACTTCGATGGTACCATTTTCAACATAACTATTCAGAACCATTTATTTATTTGTATTGTCATAGTCGCTTACTTTATGTTACTTTACTTTTTGACTGTAAATGCTTAAGTTCTTGATGAAAATACCAAAATCACTATATAGTTGCCTATAATATTTGAGGAGTTCCCTGGATTCCTCATGGATCCGATCATCAGAACTGTATTTTGAAAAAAATGGGACTAATCTGGAAGCATATAGGTACTTGGGGATTTTTTTTTTGTAAATTGGTCTATAAACGACGGAGTTCTGAGGTAACAAACAAAAATAATCAAATGCAACCGAATTGATAACCTCCTCCTTTTTTGAAGTCGGTTGAAAATAACTATGTAGGTATACTCGTTCATAACTTCTTCAGTAAACTTCAAAATGTGTGCAATAAATAAATGGTCTTTCAAGATTGTGTGAAAATGTTTTGGGCTTGTTTTGAATAAATGTGTTATTTATTGTGCGTACAGCTAAAGAGTAGAATTAACTGCCGGAGTGCATGTGTTTCCTGATATAGCTTTCAGTATTCTAGGTTCTCAGGGTCTTAAAATCAAGATAGAATAGGTTACTTCTAGGCAAGCGTGCTCCATCGTCGACCACATCATCGCTTAGTGAGGTGAGATAGACGTCGAACGCAAGTCTGTCTATAAATTTAAAAAAAAAGAACGATACCGAGTGATCGTTACACGTGACTTCAAACAACATTCCCATTCTTTTTGATCTGAGATTGGAATCTCCATTTACATAACATGTGTGGATACTGTAGATAGCAATTACAGTTTTGGCAGCTCAATATTTACTTACACAATAAACGGTTGCACAAACCAAACTCCCCCTCTATACATTTTAGTTCATTTGATATTTAGTATCAGAATTTCGAAACGCGTGAATGTCTTGTATCCGCAAAGGCTACAGTCGGTAGTTATGTAGGACTTAGAATGGCTAGTAGTTTAGTACTTTGATTTAATCTAAAACAAGCTAGAACTGTTATATAATTAAACGGGTCTCGAAAGTTTCGAAAATACATAGATCAATGCTTGATAGCCGTTTAGTTCCTGCTTCGTGCATACCTAAGTACTAAATTATTATTTTTTTATTGCCTGATTTAATAATATGTTGGGTTTTAGTTGTTGAAACTACTGAAATTATTGGTTTCATAAATAAAAAGTTATAGAAAAAATGTAGGTTTTTGTAAACCTATTTTTGTATAGAATTTCTCATATTGCTTATTTTTATTTTATTGCTTTTATTTTAATATTTGCAGCTTTTACAGATAATCCCTCGTTGAGTGCTTTGTTTCAAAACTGTGTGGAAAAGGTGAAAAAAGTTGTTACAAAAACCGTAGACTTTAGTAATTGTCAAAGTTCCTATATTTTTGAAAAGTGTTCCAATACTTACAGAACATTCTAAAATTATTTTTGTAGTCATTGCGTAGGTAATAATAAGTATCTACTCGTTTCAGAAACGATAAAACTTACAGAAACAGTTAAAACAAAAAACTTGCTATTCAGAACAAAGTACAAATACCTGCAACAGCAGACAAATAAATCAGTGTTCGACGAAACGTTGGTAGTAAGAATTTGACTCATGTATTGGCACAAAAGCCTGGACTCTCGCCCGGATGCTGTACCCTCAACGTGTTGGAAGCAACACAACCACCGCGAGGGCGTGTGTATCCGTATCTTTTCTACATGTCATCCACGAAATGTTCAATTTTCCTGATGAAAAATGCTGTTTCGATAGTAGAAGAATTCTTGTTCTGTCGCGATTCAACTTAGCCAATAGGAATGTCGACAAAAATCATATTCTTCTTCAATCTTCTTTGTGAATACAGGAACAAGATGAGAAACTTTTCTCGTACACGATTTACTTTCCGAACGTATAAAGATGTGTGCAAAACGGCTGTAATGGCGTATACCCGAATCTATCAGCAGAGAGATAAACTTCGAAACGGGGTTTCCTGCGGAATCACCGGGTCAATTTAAAAACTTTTTGATGTACAGACAGCTTGTTTTGTGTAGACAAATACGTCTAGACAAATGTGGGTTTCATAGGAGGATTCTTTTAGAAATCTGTTATTTTGTGGAAAACTTAGGGACTTTTTTGGCTTAAGCAGTGAACCGAAGCGAACGAGATATAATATACAATAAGTTCTGCAAAAAAAGTCGCCTAATAGAATTTCAAAATCAACTGCTGTTGATTGAAGATATACTAACTTTCTTTCACAAACAAAACGCATATAAAACAGGTAACCTACAATACCTTCAGGGGTTTGTCTGCGTGTAACGTTTAGAGACCTTTCAGGGCAATACGGCGATTGGTTACCGGAATTTGTGTGACGAAACGGCAGCTTGATTCGAAGGCACGGCCCCCGGCCGAAGTAACTTGTGATCTGAGTTCTGACTAGTTAGATTGCGGCTTTAATCCAATTTGATGTTCATGAACTACTGTTGATATACGATCCGGAGACTCCTACCAAGATTCACTAGCGACGAAATGTTTGCACGTTGTTTTATCTTACCTACATGACTTGTGCATATTAAATTACGTAAGTATCTACCTACTGGTTTTTACAAAAGTTTTTTCTTACTGGTTTCTCTTTATATTGTTTTTTTTTTTTGCATTGATCCGAGCATTGAAAGCTTTGAAAATGCAATAATTTCAAAAGGAAATCTCAAAAGTGATTCAAGCTTATAGTTTGGTTTATTCGCTGATTTTTTTTTGAACTTTTTTGTAAGTGCTGAAAAAATTTTCGCATTTCATTCACGTTTACAGTCAAAAACAGTAAGGCGGATTATTTGCAGTTTATGGATGTATTTCCACAAACATCAACTGGAAACACTAACGATTTTTAACTTCGAAAATGGGCGCTAAGATTAGAATGCTTCATGCAGAATGCGTCCGGCTCCAGCCATGCGTGGTCAATGACGTCATAAAACCGTTTTCGTCCGCAGCATCTGCGTCGAGCGCGCATAATATCTGTAATAAGAGCCATGCTAAGTGCACGTGCGCACCAAGTTTGTGTGCGGCTTTAGCACGACGTAATGATCGCGGTTGCGGTTTCTGCTAACATCCCGCGCCCGCGATACGCGCATCACAAAGCCTTATTGTGCCATCGACTCAACTATGATTTGAATTTACTGCATTGTGAGTTCTCTGCTTTGCTCAAATATGTACTGAGTAGCTTGAATGAGGTCGCAACGCGGCGCGGTCTTTGCATTCCGATGCAAGCCAATCTGCCCCTTTTATACTACTCACAGCTAGCCCATAAAAGCAATGAATAAATATCATTGATGATGCATAAATGAATTGATGAATAAACAAACATTCATCGATACTTATTTGCGTTCCTCTAAAATTTACATTCATGATTGTGCACGTTTTTATTGAACAAATAGATATATTTTTTGCATGCGAATAGTTTTTGCTAACGAACTGGATACTTAATTAGTGCATAATTTAAAAATGGCTTGAATTTGTGGTCGTTCTTAGGCAGGTTAACCATTAATTATTATTATCAGGCATCCTGTATATACTATGTATTTGTAAAGTTAACCGTCATCATCATTAAGCTGAAAGACGTCCCCTAGTGGACATACCTAAGCCTTCCACAAGCATTACCATTAAGAATGGCCCATTGTGTGTTACCGAAAATTATTATTATTACTAGGACACATTGTCCCACTGCCCCATTCCTTCTTGCTGGCCAGAGGACCCTTACCACAGACGCTGACATCGAAACTGAACATACAAAAACATACGCACAAAACGTTTTGAGAACACATTTATTGTGCGTACAGCCAAGGAGTGGAATTCCTTGCCGGAGTCTGTGTTTCCTGATAGCTACAACTTAGGGGTCTTTAAGTCAAGAGTAAATAGACTACTTCTAGGCAAGCGTGCTCCATCGTCGACCACATCATCGCTTACCATCAGGTGAGATGGTGGTCAAACGCGAGCCTATCAAAAAAAAAAAAAAAAAACTGGGAAACTAGGAGAATAGTTTTGTTTACCCGATTTATTGCTTCTTCTTTCCTATTCTTAGACTGGCACACGAAGGGTACCGTACCACACAATTTATTTTATTCTGTTTTTAGCATTTGTTGTTATAGCGGTATATATACACATAATCACTGTGGACATTTCAACTGTGTCGCTATCAAGGTTCATGAGATACAGCCTGGTGACAGACAGACGGACAGTGAAGTCTTAGTAATAGGGTCCCGTTTTTACCCTTTTGGTACGGTACGGTACCCTAAAAAATAAACAAAAATTAAAGAAACGTGAACCGACTAATATGGAACGTAAATGAAAGACAATAATATAGTTATGTTGATTGTTTTGACTTGCTTTTAACTAACACATTATCGTCACCTGTGTCGTTAGTTAAGTTCGTAACTGACAATTTATTTAATAGCATTAATTACAATGTTACAAACTTTGACATTGAATCCCCCTGTCTGACGTAACTTAATTTCGCGGCAACTTAATGACAAGTTGTGACTAATGTTAGTTATATTTACTTTGAATACGGTAATCTGTCGCTTGGAACTTTCTCACTATCTCATCTCACTTAGTACTTCCTAATTTAAGACTGTGCAGTTTGGTGAGTTCGTTATTGACTGAAGATGTAACAGTTTTGCATGTTATTTTGTAGGCAAGAGGAATGCAATGCTGCAGTTTTCTGCATCTCCACTATTTTTTAATTACTACAAAAAAATGGGGCTCTATCCGTACCCGTTACATTTAGTGTAAAGAATAAGAAAGAATTTTTTAAATTCACTCCACAAGGGGATGGAACGAGGGTCCAGAGTGTTTTTTTTTAATTGATAAAAACTAAGTGCTTGACTGCGATCCTAGCTGATGGTAAGCAGTAATGCACCCGCTGATGGTGCGGCTTTTAATAAAATAGTGCGCCTCACCATCAGCGGGTGAATACCACCATAGAGTGAATACTCTAACCTTAAAGACACCTAAATTATAATCGAACGGGAAGACCATAGCGGGCAAATTGTTCTAGTCCTTCGATGTACGCGGTATAAACGATGTGGCGAAACGCGTAGTCTGGACCGTAGAGGTTTCAACAACGCAAGGGTAGATATTCGCCGAACGTCAAGTTGTCCGATGCTAAAAAGGAGATGGCGGAATCAAGTCATGCAATTACCACGCACACTCTCGAAAATGCATCCTGTAAAATTCCGAAAGGCTGGCTACTCTACGCCTGTGCTCCAGGCTTTGTAGATTGGACCTAACCAAATATGTTATTGGTTATGTATTTGTATGGAGAAACTTTATTACATAAGAAACTCTTAAGGGGGATTCTCTAAGCTAGGTAATCCGCAAAATTCAAATTTTACGGAATTATAACCGTTGAAATAATTATGACAACACTCTCAGTTTGTCTTACCTTATTGAATAATAATATAATAATATTCCACAACTATCACACAACGTCGTCTAGTCCCAAGCTAAGCAGAGCTTGTGTTACGAGTACTAGATAACTGATAAACATACTTTATATTTCTAAAATCTACAAGTCCGTGATAAGGCCTGTCATACTGTATGGATGAATGTAGGGCTGTGAAAAAGACGGATGAAAAAAAATTGCACGTTGCGGAGATGAGAATGTTAAGATGGATGTGTGGTGTGACGAGAATGGATAAAGTGAGAAATGAGTATATTGGGGGAAGTTTGAAAGTGGCGCCAGTGACTGAAAAGTTGGAAGGGAATCGTTTGTCTTGGTATGGTCATGTGAAGAGGAGGGATGAAACGCATGTTACTAAAAGAGTTATGAGTTTACATTTGAATGGATGGAGAGAAAGAAAAGATGGATGGATTGTGTGAAGAGTGATATGAAAGAAAAGGAAGTTAGTGATAGCATGACGAGTGACAGGGCAGAATGGAAGAAAAAAACGTGTTGCGCCGACCCCAAATAACACGGACCAAGGGCAGGAAGATGATGATGATACTTTATATTTCTAAATACATACATGTTATAGATAAATTACACCCAGACACAGAACAAATGATCGTGCTCATCACACAAACATTTGTCCTGAATGGCTATTTTATGAAATCGTTTTTAATAGGATAAGACGAACTGAGGGGGTTATTTGAATTTCCAGGCTACCCTAGCGGTTTCCTCCTAATAATCACGCTTTGATTTTGGCAGTTTAACACCATCCATTGCTTTGAGTTGTTTATCATAAAAATATTAGATACAGGAATGCGAGTGACCTGCAGGATTGCTCGAAAAAGTTACCGTGACCCTTTTTTTTAGGTGGGAAATCATCTAATGACATCTCCCGCCCTTGGGTGGTGCGCGAGGGCGTGTCAGTCTTTTACTGACTAAAACCCACTCCTGTTCCTTCTTTGCCTTCGTTCCAGGGCCCTGGGTTTTTCTTTCGCATCACCCATGGCCCCAGTAGGCTTCGAGCCTGCTGGGCCCCTACGGTTTTGCTGACATCTCCTTGAGGCGCGCGGGAACTCAAACGGCAGCTGAAGAAACAAGGGTTTTTTTTTGAGTTGGGAGATCATCCAATGACTTTCTCTATCTTAAAGTTTGAGCGGGAAGGCATATCAGACTTTTACTGACTAAAACCCACACCTGTGTCCTTCAGCTGGTCTTTGCGTTCTAGGACCACGGGTTTCCTTTTCAGAAATTACTCATGGCCCCAGTAGGCGTCAGGTACGCGTTGGATATAGTAAAAAAAAAGTAAGACAAACACTCCCTGTCGTGCCACCCCGAGCGGGAGGAGTATTTTAATCTGATGATGTCTCAACCGTCTCAAAAAAAAAAATGCGATGGATATTTGTTATCAGTCTCGCAATTTAAACTTCTAAATTATTGGTGATATAGAAAAGTAAGAACATTCTAGACTGGCCTGTTGGTCTAATGGTTAGTGGCCCTGACTGCTATGCCGGAGGTCGTGGGTTCGATTCCCACCCAGGACAAATGTTTTTGTGATGAGCACGATCATTTGTTCTGTGTCTGGGTGTAATTTATCTATATATGTATGTATTTAGAAATATATAAGTAGGTTTAATAAACAACTGATGTTTAGTACCCATAACTCAAGCTCTGCTTAGCTTGGAACTAGACGGCGTTGTGTGATAGTTGTGGAATATTATATTATATTCTCCCCGGTTTCGCCACCAGCACAGCTAATAACTGTAATCCTGAACTCAAGGTTTTAGTTGTCTACCATATCGTTAATTAACTTAAATGCATATCGCCATTCTGTAACAGCCTTGGCCTGCTAGTGAAACGCAAATGTTGCCTACCAATTATCCTCAAGCGACGAGAAAGTTACTCATTTCAGTGAATATTAATGAGCTTTACTGAAAACAACGTAACTTTCCAAAATGTTACAAGCAGTGTTTAAATGTAAAGAAAGGAGATTGACCAAAAGCAGTCTAGCAAAGATGCGTGAACGAAAATCAAATTAATATAGAAATTATTTACTTATTTTTTTACAGCTTTTCACTTCAGGAATTCTGTTTTCGTATCCGGAATTATGATTTTAAGATAAACAGTAAATTAACGATTGCTAGGTACATTTCCAGTCATGATTGACGTTTCGTTCTCTTCATTTGTACGAGTTACGTAAGCTATATATTACTATACTCTTTGTACGTAAGCATGAACCTTTAGACAAAAACATCACAAAAATGATATCAATATCTTAAATAGCTAAGTAATTAGTAATACCATAACGTACTGTATATGTATTTTATCGTTCCGATAATACATATAATATTTATTTTGTGCTTCGTCTCACGCAGATGCAGCTGTCAAGCCAGATGACAGACGGATGATAACTAACAATGTTGTTTTGTACCTACATGAGTGATCTGTGGTCATTTTACAAGTTGCGAGTTGGTTAGACATAATTTGTAGGTTATCTCCGTTTTTGTTTAATTACTTTAAAACTCGGGTGTTTGTGTGAAAATGAACACTTTTATTTAATAGTATATAAAGCGTAGTCTATATTAAAAAAACATTTATTGTGCTTCAACTTAAGACGGATTTCCATACATCGTTGGTCATGATCCTTTTAATAGAGAGTATCTCTAAACTTCCAGTTTTGTTCTACGTAAAACATTTCAAAATTAAATTAAATCAATGTTGCTTCATAAACAAAACAAAGTTTTGTCAAGCATTTGCTGTGTTATCTAAATAAAACCCAGTCTACAAGTGCCCTATTGTAAATAGCACCGAACTCTATTCAATAGAAACACGAACGTATCACCTTTCCAACATTGGAAGCTCCGCCATTCAAAGTTAATTGACAATAGCTCTATACACGTCCACGACAATATTTATGGTCTGTTTGTTTTTCGATTAAACGTATCAACTGTCGCGTCATCTCCGCCGGACCGGACCGGAGTTTACTCGACTTTTGAATATAGAATACGACCGTTTTGTATTGATTTGTTTGTTTAGATTGAATCTCCATCGTTCGCGTGTAGACTGTAGGGTGCTACTGGCTGAATGCTGAATCTCATTTCAATATGACCGTCACAATGATTGGCAATAAACAGAATTACGGTCGTAAATGGTATCGCTGTTACGTTTGCAAATGTCAGCTGTTAACGTTTTCCGCTTTTGAAAATTTAAATGCTTCGGGCCTTTATTTTACTTTTGCCGACCCGGATGTCGCAGTGGTTGTATCCGCTTACCGTTGGGTCGCGGATTCGGCTTCGTTATAAATATTGGTATGAGCTACCGATATTTGTTCCGTGTTCGGGTGTTTGTGTATATGATTTGCATAATATGAAATAAATATAACCCTATGTAATCTGTTTGATTAATATATTTTCTCTCTTTTTCAGGTAGGTACGTACAAAAGCCATCGAACAATCGTCTTGTTTCTTAGCTGGTAAGTATTAGACGTCTGAGTTGTCACCGCAGATCGGAGTTCAATTTTGTCGGGCGAAGTTGCGGGCAATTCCGTCGGGCACCGGGCTCAAATAAAAAGTCGCGCGAAGTGCAATAAGTGCCGCCATCAATGTCGCGTTAGCGCCAACACAATAAAATAGAAAGTCAATTGGCTTCGGAAAAAGTCGCCAGCTCTACCTCTGACGTTCGAGATCGAGACTCGAGAGGTCTCGCGCGATACGAACACCCGCCGGTGGCGGTGGGTGCACTCAAATTGCTTTTTTATTATGGTTTCCCTATTCCATTAACTCTCTCAAGTTCGCGAGAACCGCTTATAAAAGAAACGATACAGATGAACACGTTAAAGAATTTATATTAATTTGATTATGAAAGTGAGCACCTTCAAAATCTTTTTTTTTTTATGAAAGGCCTTTTCATGTTTCTGATTTGTTTGGAAAGTTGTTTTATATGAATATAGAGTAAAAAAGAGTTCGCTGAATGAGAAATCGACTGAATGTCGATTTTATTAACCAATGAGTTTACCTGATTTCTAAAAACGGTCATCTGAGTAGATCGTGATTGCGTACAATTAGATACAAAAGAGAGCAAAACTTGGAAGTTGGGTACAAACAGTAGGCACCTTGGAATGTCTAGTAGTGTATGCAACAAATTGACTATTCTTTGCTTACAACATTGTATGCAAATACTTACATTTCAGTTCATTGAAATCGATGCGTTTGCAAAAATGTTACAGAAGCAGGAATCGAGATATTGCGTGGACGTGTTAACGTAAAGTTTTACATAATTACGTACGTGACATAAACATTATTTACATGGAGTGCGTTGCCGTGACCGAAGTTAAGCTGTGCTGGCCTGTGACTGGGCTGTGACGTCAGCCCGCTTTATTTCCTGGTCGTGTTAATTCCATTAAATCCTCACGCGCTGATCCCGAATGATTACTGAGCTTAATTAATGTTGTTATGACCAACTGCTGTACGGAAAATTACTTAATTACGATATTACACTACAGATTCATAAAAAAAGGAATGGAAACAGGTGATTATATGAGATCGATGATACCAGGCTGTGATTTAATTCTTTGTCGATTCCATAACTCGTAAGTGCGGTAGAAGAATAAATTTAGGAACCGGTTCGAACAAGACGTCGGTAACGTTTCAAGACGTGTTTTTATCTGAATGATGAAGGATAGATCAGAAAACGAAGGTAATATGCAAGTGTAGGAATCCCAGTAGTTGCCGGTCGCGCCTGCATTCTTCTCTTCATCAATGCGATATAACCAGTTGCTATGTAATGTCAAGTAATACAATTTGAATAATTGCATAGACTTTAAAAAGTCGTTATGGTGCTCATGTTTTTATAGTTAACCGCGTCGTTAACCCGTTTCCCTTACTAATGTAGTGTTATAAAGCGTTCGGAGATTGTACGTGAGGGTTTTTTATTTGTTTCTTACTTCGTCATACGTATTACTAAAGAAACACGCACTGCCTTAATAGCTGGGCACGAGACCTCGACGCGTGCGAAATCGAGAGTCGGACCAAACCAAACTGGCCGAACGGGCGACCGTTCACTTTCACTGCGACAAAGGCCCGTTGTTAGTGTTATCTTATTAGCTTACCGCCTCTGTTTGTTTTTGACGTTTCGTTTTGTGGCCAATTACCGGGGCAAGTCGGGCAAACCGGGCAAGGCGACCGTCGCCCGACCGACCCGCAGGGTGAGTGATGTGGCTCTTGCGAAACTTTGCGAGGAAATTAGTTAACTCTGTATGCGGTGCTACATGAATTGCAGATTTTGTGATAAGTTGACCCGACTGACAACTGTGTTCAACTTGTATAACATAAGTAAGTGTTAATAGGCCAGAGTTTATCAGAGTGAACTTACAGTTTGTGCATTATGTTTAGCTTAATTAATTCAGGTAAGAATTGAGAAACACTTTTCCATATTTCTTTGTGTTTGGATTGTGAATGAATTGCCATCATAGTGTTCTTGATCATTTAATGTCATCATTATGGACGGCTCGCTGTATTTGAAATAGCGAATCAATTAAAATAATTACTAGTATTTCCATGACCTATTGTGGAAATAGGTAATAATGATTTGCAAGCTGCTGTTATTATGACATGACAATGAATATATTCTGTTTCTGAGAAAATTGTTACTACAGTAAGTTCACAGTTGTTTTGTTAAATTTTGCGTTTTTAGTAAGTCTAAGTAATTAATGTATTGTTTTATACTTTGAACTTTGAATTTCGTCTTTCTATTTCACAAGCTTCGATGTTTCCAATACATCATAACCTTTAGAGCGATTTGCGTAAGAGAATGTCTATAAAGTTTAGAGGCGTTGGGAACTATGAGGTGTCTTTATTGTTTGCGGGGGCTTTGCAATACATTGTTGGCATTTAAGACGAGTCACGATGTAACTTGTCTCCATGAAGTTTAAATGCAAATAGTTCGAATGTCTCAATTTTAATTATGCGGTATCGTAGAAACCGTCTTTGCGGCTTACAGATATGTATGTTTATCAGAAAATGGGCTCGATAATTTATTCTTGTAAAAGAAAGTTATAGAATTGGTTCGGCTTTTAGTCGACGGCCTCAACAGCTTAATTATATAGCTCCTGTTTTAGTATATTTTTTTTGTGGATACTCAGTTCAAGTACGTCAAGGTTTTTCTTCGTAACATTGAACATAAATAAAGTAGAGCGCACCTACGTAACACACATTTAATATTAATGTTCATTGTGTAATTGTGTCGTCTGTTACTCACACGTCGGATCGTGTACGAATCACGGTAGATTTCCCAAGGATAATATAATACAATCTAACTATTTACAGCACTGATGTCGAATAAATAGATCCCTTTAGGTTGATACCGTTTGAGCCGCTAGTCTTGTGCCTCACGTTTATTGAGACAGGAATATTCGTCCTTCAAAGCAGGATATCACACAATAGTGTCAGGTAGCTGACACCTTGTTAGAAAGGTCGCCCCCTTTTGAATTTTGCCTTCATTGTGTTGAGATGGGTCGTCTGGATTCTGTTTCAAACATGTCCTATTCAATGTCTGACAAATGGGACACCTACTTAATTGAAATTACCTATATCATCTACCTACTAGGTGTACGCAAATTCGAATGGGAATCGATTGTCCAGATTTCAAAGAGGAACCCAATTTTTGTGAGGGATCGTTGCCACGAACTGGTGGACGGATTCGCACACTCGGCTTGCGTTCGGTCCGGGAATATATTCCCCCGATGTCGTGTGTAGTCGCGTGTGTGTAGGGGAAGCTGTCTAAAACATGCCAGTCTCCAGTCTATAATTCACGCTCGGACGAGCCCGACCGGCGCGGGCGGCTTCAATCGCTCAATGTCAATTGGAGCAACCCCGCCCGCGATCTTGCGCTCTCAATGGCACCTCGACAAAGAAATGTACGCCATTTTTCTTCGAGAAATGCAATTAGAACGGATGCATTTCTCTTTCGTTGCTTGTGTTGTGCAACAACGGACAAAGTTCTTGGATTTTTAATCTAAGGTTGTATTTTCTTGGTTTTATGTAACTGGTCATCAAACAATTGTTCGAAAAGGCGAAATAAACGGACGATGGATCTCCAGCCAATTTTACACTAACTTATTTATTGCTGCTACAAAGCGGATTGATATTTATGATGCTTCGAGTGAGTCTACATTCTTTATACATATTGCTTTTGTGAATGAAATAGTAAAGCGGCCATCGCGTAAGATGTTATAAGACAGAACGTAACAAAACTACTGTATATACATCACAAACGTTAACGAGGTATTCATAAACAAAGGCACTAACAGTCAGCAATAACAGTGGTGAATAAATTGGGGTGCAAGTTTCGTAATAAGCGAATGTCCCGAAGAGATCGTGCGCGTTAATCAGCTCAGTGGTTGGGCTTGGGCAAGCGGTCGCAGCGGAATTCACAAGTTACGCAAATACTGTACATAGGTATAGGCTTACGTACACCAACCTTATCATATGATACAGAAGTCTTTCGTTACGCTCTCCTTTGAAAATCGAAGCCTTGCTACCTCTGTAGGTACGGCTCCTGTGTCTTGTGCGATAGTGTAAGGTGATATTGTGTGGGATAATTTGATTAGCGGGCCTTTAGATTCAGTGGCGAACGTGTAGATAATTTAATAGTGGCTCTATTTTATTTACGCTGTTAGAAATGGGAGTTGTGGGCTTTGAAAATCTTGATTTTATATGAATACGCATTTGTCAGCCATATAACTACATAATTAGTTTATCAATTGTCACCGATATTCATAGCTGGCCTTTAGAGATTTTTTGTTTTTTCCATTAGTATCTCTCGATTTAGTCATGGGTGAATTACGAGTGAAATTAAACTCGGCCCGTAGCTTGCGAAATTCATCCGGCCTTTTGAATAATGCAAACGCTTTATTGGACCGAACGTGGATACCTATGCTGGCCGTCCTATACAATGTGTTGCTTTTTCAAAACCGATTTAGTGGAAGTTCAGCACAATGCGTTATATTTTTATTGATGATACCTAAATGGCTTGTCAAAATCAAAACCCACTTTAAAAATGCATAGGCTATTCGTATATCATACATTTTCATCGACCTTACGTTAGTAAATGTATGCGTCAATAAATTATGTAAAATAAAATTTATTTTTCACTGTCGAATATGTTCCGGATTACAGCCCATCTGTCAAGCGTCGGACCATTAAATCTAAGCGGCATGAATATTTTAGGCTCGACAAACCAATGTGTGTTTGTGTACGTTTTTATTAACACAAGACATTAACGCTAACGGTTGGCTGCGCTCGGCTACGCTCCACTGGTATAAATCCATCTGAATTAGCGCAACGACAATGCGAGGACATTACGTTGCGCGCAAGTCCTTGTACTAAATCAAGCGCACTGTGTTAGAGGAATAACAGCTGCGCACGACTACTGCAATAAAAGCACAGCCTTTGATATAAGCAGTGGTGTGACACCTAACTAAGTTTCGGGTTCCGCTCCGATGTTCATAGCGTTCTATCTACTCCTCTACGTGATCGACGAATGATTGCGAATCGCTCGTAGAGAAAACTCGATGGAGTGTTAAACGGAGTCCGATTTTACGTTTGTGATTTTCTAGTATTACATGCGGGCTGGAAATAAAGTATCATCGTATGGTTTCCTTTCAAACGTTTGAAGTTACGTTTAGAAAGGAAAACCTGCCTTGGAATTGACACAAAAGAAACAGACTTGTCGCTTTTAAATCGTTGTTATTGTACGGTAACTGCAGGGATTTGTTACTACGCGGTTACGATACAATTCAATTTGGATAAAAGAACTATTAGTATAAAGGTATGATATTAAGTTGTATATATATACCTATAGGTACAGGTGTACTAGTTTTCGTAGAGCTTTCTATTCTGTCAGACGCCTGTGAGTTAAACAATGCCAGTTACCGTAGTTGGTTGCCTTCACATAAATCCTTTTAAGGCTATGTCCACACTCAAATATTGCAAAATATTGTCGCTTGACGATTTTCATATCTACGGTGTATTGAGTATAGTCGATGGCAGTTTTAAACTGGTCTGCATGACTTTGTTGGCTACATTGCATAACTGCATGACTGGTCATGTCCCGGTTTTCGGAAATGTGTCACCGCAGACAGCAGAACGAGTTTCCACTGTTGCGTTCTTGTGTGCGTGTCACTTTTTCTGTATCTGCAGTATGACGTATGGTGGATTGCAAATAAATAATACGTTATGTGTGACAACGCTCGCGGTTCGCTTTTTTTAAATCGTGATTCGGTGTTTTTTGTTCGTTGGATAACGTTACGCCATTGTGTTTTCAGATGAACGTGCGTCATTTACGTAAAAGTAATTTTTATTTATTTATAATATTTTTGAATGAAATATGCTGCATCTGTCACGTTTTGCGGGCAGTGTTTTGACGGTTTCCGTTGTTATCTTGCATAACATATTCCGGATAGGATCGCAGAGTATAATCCTATCCGCGACAGTTTTGATTCATGATTTAACGCCAACATTAATATGACCAAATACATGCGAGTTGTTTCAGTGGGCTAATCCATAATTATCGGCGTAATGTATTGCGACCGCGCCACTTATTTGTTTGTTAGCGCGTGACTACGGTAATTACAAATTGTGGTTGTGTTTGATACTGTTTGTCTGTTGACGTAGTCCAAAATTTAAGCTCCAGCTCACGCTAAATAGTACAGGTATTAAAATTATATGTCGTTGGATCTAAGCATCAAATCTAGCTCATTTCCTTCCTCAATATCTACAGATTATCCTATCTCCTAAAGATCTGAAAGGGGCTTCAAAGTTCTTACTTTCTATAATTATTTTGCCATATTTAATCATAGCGAGCCATACCGTAGCCGTCATAACTTGGAAATTTATTATCAATAAAATCGGTCATAAAATCTCGAAAGTACACTTCGCAATACAATATTATGAGCAGTCTTTCTTCATCGGCTTTGCTTAAAATTCACAAATTGGTCTTTAACAAA
The DNA here is from genome assembly GCA_905147345.3 of Mythimna impura. Lineage (NCBI taxonomy): Eukaryota > Metazoa > Arthropoda > Insecta > Lepidoptera > Noctuidae > Mythimna > Mythimna impura. Next base: position 7,230,915 of record LR990356.1, on the reverse strand, counting down.
CAGTGCTGGGCTAACAGTTTAAAATACGCCCCGAGTCCGGGTAAATCTAATTTATAATATAGTAGTAAATTATGCAATGAATTCCCGGTTGAAATTTCCTCGTTGCGAGCGAAAATGGTCGGTGGCCCGGCGAAGAGATAAAGCTCACCTGAGCGTGCGCGAGGTCCCGGTGCGAGCGGTGCGCGGTGTCCCCGCACTCAGTTGTGGCTGGAGCGCGCTCCCTAATCGAATTGCCTGCAAATTGTATTACCCATCCTTCAATGGATAGATCAAACTAGTGAGCCAAGTGGTGCGTGCTGCGTAACACGCTCATATTCTGTTGTATTGACATGGCGAATATTGTTCATTCCGTTCTGATTGGCATAGGCAGCTTTTTGCTTTTTTTGTTCTCTGACTTTGGCACTTTCTATTCAGTTCAGCTTTTGATTAATAGACAATGCAATAATTGCCTATTTTTTTATTTTCCTAATAAACAACTTGTTAAGCTTTTTAGATGACGGTTCTAATCCAATTAAAGGTACATTAGAATTTCATCTTCATTTGGAAGTGCTACGAAATGGGTCTAAATTCTAATATCAACACTACAAAGCAAACAAGCAATTTGTTTGCCTTTGGAGATACCCTAATTTAGAGTTCAAAGTTAAGCGTAACTACCATGCACATTGATTGTTATAACTACGCTTATTACATGGGCCAAGCATCACTGGAATCCACATTCCACTGAGGAATTTAGTTGAAGCTTCTTGACTTGCTTTCTTGGGGCGTGTTCATATGGGCGCTCGAGATTTTCACGAGTCACCCACTTATTGATTTAACGGGTAGTTCCACTCAGAAAATACTTAAGAAATATCTCCCGAGCTGCGAGTATTTGTAAGTACGATTTATGTCCTCGAGCTATTTAAACTATTTCCAAAGAAACGATCACAGCGTTTGCGTTAAACCATTGCATTCCTATTTAATTAGAACTCGTTCCGGGACTTAGTGAGGACTTAAACAACTGTTTGTGAAGCTTACCTTCATTGCCCGAGCTTTATCTATCTTAATCTATTTAAGCTCAGCAAAGAGTAGGTACCTGTTAAATGCCTGTAGGAAAATAAATTTCTTCGAGCTGTTTCAACATAGCAGAGTAGGTACGAAGATTGATGATAACCTAGTCGAAATGAAAATGGTAAGATTTCTTAAAAAGTTATGGGAGTGGTTATCCTTCATAGATTTCCATCAGGGCGGAAAAGTCCGTGCTAAAGTATCGTGTACGAAATTGCCTCGGAGGAAGCTCTGAAAAAAAGGGAAAATAAGGCGACATCCGCCTGGGCCGACGGTCATTACGTTAACGCGAGACTAAACTTGATTGATGATTCCGCGCTCCACGAAAATCGTTGACCTGCTGCTTGGATCTCTGTCGCTGTCTCTGAGAACAAGTTCAAAAACTTGTTACACACTCAAATTCATTACGGTAACCAACGAGAAATGAGAAACGTTACGTCTCTTGTAATAAAAATACAACCCGTACCAAAATAGACACCCTTTGTCTTTATTAGAAAATTATGTGAATAAAATATTTCAGCCTAAACATAATTTTGGCATTGCGCAGTAATTTGGTTTCACCATTCTATCCTCTGACATGTAAAACGAATCGGTATTAAATCTGGGTTTAACGCTTCCACACGTTTAAAATGAATTCGGAGCCGAATTTCGAATGAGCACGAATATCACCTTTCAACCCTAGAAGCCGAAGAAGTTTCTTGGGCACGTAGCGTCCGACTAATTTAATTTTATAGCTGTAATATAATCTCCCATGTTTTCTTAAGACCTTAATTTTAGTTCGACGTTGGAGTTTTATATTATTACAAAGTTGCCTAGCTCTATGTTAGAGTAAGAGTGGAAAATCTACCTCTCTGGGACTAGGTACCCCGGAAAGAAAGATTAGCAATGTGCTACTAAACTAGTACATTACTAATCTTTCGCTTCCTGTCATGGTCTAGTCCATCGCTGCACGCCGTAGTTTCCTTCTGCGAGGAAGTCGCAAAAGAGGCTGCGGAAAGGAAGCGGGTGGATACAACCAGAGAATTTGTAACCTATCTTCCAAATACGTAGCAAACGTACCTTCCGGGCGTCGGAGGGTGCGAAACGATCTCCGATCGCCATAAGATGTGGCCTATTTATGACAGAATTTGGGAGTCTATTACTTGAACAGTCAATGGTCCGACACGGCGGGCGACGCGCTCTGTTCACTCCGCGACTCTTTAGTGGTTTTGCGGCTGCCGAAGGGACATGGTCCGCATGAATCCATGTGGATCTATACCTAGCCGGAGCAGTGTGACGAAGTCCCAAAGCTCTCCAGCGTCCCGATCAAAGTTAACTGCAGAACATTGTGTAGTTTTAGTCAGCAATTCGACATGATGAAAAAACTACAACACAACATTTAGTTAAGCTCGATTTTGCCATTGTTTCCCATACTCTAAAACCGATTTGCCATACGATCCCGCAACGAGCGAAATGTGCCGCGGGCAGAACTATCTGAACTAAACGAACAACTTCTTTTATTGCGATCGCGTGCAAATTCTCAATTGCCAAGCGATAAAAAACAAACGCGAGACCTCGGCTCACGCAGTACGAACACAAGCGACAAACTTCTGTCACCGTCGCTATGATATTGGGTTAGAAATGTTCGATTATAGAACTGTGTATCCGTGTTGAGGGTTACGGTGTGAATGCAGCCTTGCTCAGTGCATTGTGCCAGACTAGCCGATGTCCTAATTAGTTCATGATGCACATGGAGCGGTAATGGACCGGCCTTGTAGTAAGCAATAGACAATCGGGTTCCTGGACCAAATTTAGGTCCCACCTGCCTGTTAACGCATAATGTAGAGCCATTGTTGAACGGCTGACTTGACCTGTTAGTGCTGCAGTATTGAACGGGATTATTATCTGTTGGTTGAGTGAGGCCTAGATTAGACAAGTCATTGTTTGGATTTACTGTTAGTATTCACACGTGCCTTTCGGCCTGACAGCCGTCGTTAATCTTATATATGACAATCTTCTTTATGTTTAACGTGATTTAGTGTATATTTATGAAATTTATAAGCTTTAAATCATCTAAAGAGGTCCTGATAAAAGAGCTTCTATAATATCTACTATCGAAGCTTTAAATGGTATGAATAGAGCCATCGGTAATTAAATACGTGCAGCAGTAAGATTAAACAAAAACTCATATTCATTTGCTGAACGTACTAACCGAGGTTAAAGTCGTTGTACAATTATGGCCAATGCTAAAATTCAAACAAACCGAAATTAAGTTTCGTTTAAAATTTGCATAAAGTTAGTGTGGGCTCTTTAACTAGTTTCTCCAACTGTCATTACGTTTAAAATTGATGTTATTACAGTCTGAGTACGCGGTACAAATTACCTTTCATTAAATAAGCTTGGCTCTCGTAGTCATTTCTTTTGACGCCTCTTTGGAATGTTGTTTGAAAGTGAAAGGATGCGCCAATTGGATAGAATTTGAATCACATTTGAAATCTATCTTACGCAATTTGACAGTGATGTATTCATTTCGAATATGTAACGGTTAGATAAAATATATTATGGATGGTTACAAAAAAAATACAAAGGTGTTTTTGAAACACCATAAACATACATTCATATTATAAATCTGAAAGTAACTCTGTCTGTTACGCTTTCACAGTTAAAGTACTGAACCGATTTTAAGATATAAAGTAAGCTTGATCCCTAAGGAAGAACATAGGCTACTTTTAGGGTTCCGTACCTCAAAAGGAAAAATCACTTTGTTGTCCGTCCGTCTGCCTGTCTGTCTGTGAAGACCATTTATCTCGGGAACGCGTGGAGGCATGGAGTTGAAATTAATTACTCACTTACAACTGACTCAGGTCTGCGGTCCCTTGAAGCTGTGAAAAAATCAAACTTAACTTTAACGAAAAAAAAAAGATACGGTCGTTTATGTCGCAAAAAATGTAAATTTTGGACACTCAATTGAATCAAAATTCATAGGATATTTCCCGTTGACCTAGAATCCTGAAATTTGGCATGAAACAAGGTCTCATAGCACATAGCATATAGGAAAAAATCTGAAAACTGTAAATTTGTAATTACGTCCCAAAAAAGAAACTTGCGATTCGGAAAAATCTTCGTAACTCAATTCGGGGATTGAACTGTCTTCATAGATAAGTTTGTACGGAACCCTCAGTGCGCGAGTCCGACTTGCACTTGCTCGGTTTTTTTATCTGGCTACGACTTCTACTACCGTTATATCGACATTCACGCGGATGAATTCGTGGGCAAAAGCTAGTGCAGTGGTAAAATAAGTTATCATAATTGACAATTTTCAAGCTAAAAATCAATATTTAAATGTCTAGATTGTTCTGAAAAAGAACTTATTAAGCAACTTGTAAAAAATGCATAAGTGTCGATAGTTTTCAACTTTCTGTTTCATAAATCTATCAGTTTTTTTTTCGTATGTAGAGATTTGTAGAGAGAGAGTAATCATCAAATTACGTTTCTTGCTCTGGGTGGAGCGAAAGTAACTGTCAGACTTTTTACTGACTAAAATCAACCCGTGTTTCTTCACTCTTTGTTTCAGGGCCAAGGTGACTGTTTCGAACAATTCTGTAGCCTATATAGTCTAGGTAGATAGATCCCTAGCACTCAAACTGTTGTGTCAAGCCATATAATACTACAGTCTTAACTAGGTACAAGGTAATTAATTACCTACATTCGTTTTATCCTTTAATTTAGACGAAAAATAAAAAGAAACAATAGACTGACAATAATTTATCAGCTTTTGGCCCAGCCTCAGGCCATTGAAACAGTCCCCAAAATAGCAATTTCCAGCAACAATTCCCAACACTTCAACCCAAGTCGTGAATCACGTAATTTTTTTCAATTCGCCCATTCGTTTTACTTGATCTGGCTAAAGCAATTTTATCTGTCGAACCTTGGGACCGCATTTTTCAAACCACACCAATGATTCACTTACTTTCGTCCCCTTTAGTATTTACTGTGCTGGAAGTGGTAATAGACTTTATAGGCTTTATTATGCATAGGTTAACTCCAATAAATATAGGCTCTTCTTTTTCCTTTTTATATTCTTTCTGACCGTCAGTGGAGACGAACTTTTGTAAACGAAATTACTAAGTTCTTTTATTCTTTTTACCGAAAAAGATTTCTTTGAAAATGTTCTAAGTATTGACAATTTTGTCATGGTATTTTTATTCTTAGAGGCTGGATATTGATGTAACTTTGTCTTATTCACACTATTATAAAGAAAGCAAAAGTTTGTATGTTTGTTTTAAACAGATTTGAATAAAAAGGGTGATGGCGGACTGTCGAACAGAAATTTTGTTGGCATATTTTTTTAGCGGCAATTTATGAAGATATACAAAAGTGTATCTAAGATAAAATTTCCAAACAATTTTGTCTTATACATTACTATTAATAGAAAGCTCGTATTAAAGATATTCCAGTTTAAAGTCGATGAGATTACGTATATTATGTTGATAACACCTACGAATTCATTCATCCTTACGAATTTTAAAAATCAATAAACGCATTTTTAAACGAACGACAAGATATTGTGTCGTAATGTCGTGTTTTTTTTTATAAGTCATTAAGCTGTGTGAAATGTTTGCTTTTTTCTGGTGATGTTGCTATACTCGAATTGCACTAAGTTGTCATATGTGTTATTATAACCATTATATTCTAAGCTCAAAAGAGTTATTTTTATGTTTATTATCTAATGCGGAAATGTATTTCCTAAGTATATTAATGCAATACATCAAGCAAAGCATATTATGTTACTTGACCAAGATTTATATTAGTGGTAACATTAAAAGTTCAGTTTAGCCAAAAGTCATGAAGTCAAGCCAGCAAAAAAAAAAACTAATCTATGGTTATTATTATATAAGTATATGTATGTAGTATATGTAAAAAATCTAGTCAATTCAGTTTCCAATTATGACGATTTTTTTGCGATACTTAGACTGGCTATTAGCTTGATTTGATAAAACGTAGTAAATTATTTTGCCGGTCTATATCATGGTGACATATGTAGACATTTAATAATTTCATCAACAATATCTTCGACGTTGTTCTTTGGTATACGGTTAGAGCATAAGATGATTCCGAGAGTATGTCCCCATAATATTATTATTATATTATAGGGGAACATATTCTCGTAATCACGTTATACGTTCATGTGGGCGAATCCGCTGGCATAAGCTAGTTGTACTATAAAATCAACGTAAATCTATTTAATTTTAATTTCATTTTCAAATTGCGAATGGCATTTCATTGGCAAGACAAGTTTTTAGACTTAAAACTAATCGTTTCTGAGGTAAAGTTTCTAGACGGCCGAGTCGTCGTGAAAGGGCTTTCGATCTTTTAAAGTCTAATTGATATTGCTTTTAAGTAATGACAACCTAAATGTTAAGGATATTTTTATTTGATTCCCAGGTAAAGTTTGAGTGGCAAGGAAAATGTTCAGAAGAAAAATACCTATCTACTATTGTTGGTTTTTAATCAAACAATAAAAGATTTAGTTGCGAAAACAATTAGGATTAACGAACACATACACAGTACATTCGCTTTCATTATATGATTGTTCTAAACCCTTGGAGCTAGTAGTTTGCGGCTAATACTAATCCAGATCCCCGGCACACTCCATTACTTGAATCCAGTCTGAGAAGCTTTATAAATTGACCGCCATCGGGTTACTTAGGGCATGAAGTCTTGAAGACTTCGGATGACTTGCTTCTTTACCCAATGTCTCTTTAACAGACTAAAATTATCGTTAAAGCTTTGCTTATTTAGAATTTGTCTCGTATTATATCTTAATCTTAATATAAGGGTAGCCGCAAAACACATCAAAGATCGTATTTACTAAGACGTGTTTCTTAAAAGTAATTAATATTTACTCTAATATACCTATCTACGCTAGTTAGTTCCTACCTGAAATTCATGTAAACAAACAGACCACTGTTTCAGGTTATATTAGTACTTAATGATAGTAGCAATACAACGTAGCTTAGTATACTTTTAATAAAACTATTAGGTCTAAATGTGGTATACCGAACGTACTGTGGCGGCAATGATCATTTATTCAAGTTTTTTTTTTTTATCTTTCCACATCGCTAACGACTTTCAGCAAATGCTTCTAGAAAAATGTTTTCCTGGATATAAATAAGGTATTTTGTAGACAAGTATGGAGATCGGTTAATATGAACAAAATCACACACAGCCACAGAGAGGGACGAAACGTAAATAAGTATACTCATATGAAACCACTAATGAAGTTTTTGCGCAAAAAGAAAAACATTTCAGAGTTAATGAAAGGTTTGGTCTGAAAATTATTAAAAATGTTCTTTGAAACGTAGACGTAAAAGAAAATAAAATGGATGAAGAATATGCAGAATTCTTATGAATTCCAGTAGTGTTACTAAATCTGTTGCTTTGATCGCGGATCTTTAATTACAATAGGTCAACGAAGCGCAATGAGCTTGGACGATTCTGAAAGAATTTGTTGCCTATAAAAGGACACAATGACAGTTTAACAGCAAACAGAATCCAGTGCCAAAGCCGGGATAGCAAGAAAGGCGGCTGCCCCGCAGCGCTCGTTACGGTAATGTGCGACTAAACTTGATGGATACACTAGTACCGTTGGCGCTCACAGCGACGCCTCTTACTTTTATCTTAACTAAAAAGCTCAAGACAGACGGGACGCGGTTGTTCACCTCGGAAAAGTGATCGAGATAAAGGATCTTGAAAACCGTGAGGAAAAACTTCCCGTTTATGAATTATCTAAGTAATTTGACTTTAGCTTACGAAGCCAGTTCCGCTTTTGCGTAACCAGATTTAAAAATATTTGCTTTATAAAATTGAGTATCAGCGACAAAAACAGACCGAAACACTTTGACGCACTAACGATCGGCAACATATAAAATGGGTTTCATGTAAATGGCCTCATGCAGAATTCAATTTGTGTGAATCAATCCACTTTGTAGACACAAACTCAACTTTAGGGTTATTTGGGTGTGGTGTGGCGTATGCACATACATATTTTAAATGAAGGGACCGACATATAACATGGAAGCTTCGTCCGGACTTTCTTTTAGTCAAATGAGGCATAATAAAATAATGGTACGAAAAAAGGTTCCTCGAAAAAGTTATGAAAGGGAGATCCAAAAGTTTTAGTAGCGTCCGGCCCTTTTACATTTTATACATTCTACTCTGTTTTGGCCTTGTGTTATTATTTATGTTACATTTTCGTCTGACCGCAGTCTCTCGTCTGCGGTGCTGTTTTTAATTAATGCTACCCATTCCACGTACCTTCCTTGTGTTACAGCAATTATTTTCCCAACCTCATTAAGAAGTTTAATGTTGAGAAGAAAAATATTCTCGTTGATGTTTCCACCTTCATGTTTTTCTTTCGTTCCAACGTCCGCTCTTTTTCCTTTGTGCTATTGTGATACAGTCTCTCGATTTCCGACGCTTTTTTGTTTATTCGATCCCTTCGATCGTTGTTTCTTTCGATTGCTGCTTTTACGTACCGATTACAAAGTGATTGATACGATCGAACGACTTCCTTTCCAAAGTTCTGTTAAACTTTATCCTCAGGATTGCGTTTGTCATCGTTTGTTTTTTCGGAATATAATTTTTAACACTTATCTCCTCAATAAAATTCAGCGTATGAAACATGCGATGGCTCGTATCGGGATCGTTAGTGGAACGGTTAGGTCGTTTCGTTATTTACCATCGGTCGTCCATCATATTTAATCGCGTCGCGTCGGTTCGTTTTTGCTCTTCGTGTGTTTGTTTCGTTCGGCGCAAACTGCGACACGTGTCGGTATGACGTTTTGTTTCTGTTGACGTGCCCGTGATGGATCGCGCACACGATTTTCTAGATTATATTACAAACAGCTCGTTAATAAAGTCTTATTTATTCGTTATGTAGCCTATAATCCCACGGGCCTGTTTTCAATTCCGCTGTGATTTATGTTTTAATTATAATTCAAACGCTAATGCAATATCTTTGTTCATTGATACAAAGCCGCATTAAGTAAACTTGTGATGTCCTTTTGTATCAGGCCAGGCTTTGATGTTTTATGTTCGTGCTGGAAGTCATTAAACGAAGCCAGGCACCAAGTAAACATCGTCACTGCGCTCCTTAATGTCTTAATGTTTTCTGTTGAAATTACTTCCAGTCTACGATGCGCCGGAGAGGAAATGGTCATTGCTTATACCAAATAAGGAAGCCGGATCATGTCAGTTAGGTCTTAATGTCTACGGATTTCGTGATCCCGCCAGCTAACGGCGGTCTTTAAAGTAATCACCTCAGACATTTGGAGACACGTTCTACTTAATTCAGACAAGTTCTAATATGTTCAGTCATTACGACCTTTCATAGTTACAGCCTTAATGTTAATACATTTGGGCCTGAATGTAGAACGACAATCATTGGGGTCAGGTGTTAAATAAGTGGATTTTGAATATCTACCTTAATGGTGTTTGTTCGTAATGGTTTGAAGAGGGGTATTGTTTAAATTACATGTTGCTTCTATTTGTTCCTTGACATTTGTTAGTAAACTGAACATTTCTGATTGATTGTCTCCAACCTTAGTACCAACTCTAGTACACGTGCCGTGAATAATTTATTGTCATAATAATAGATTGATCATCGTGATATGGAATTCATCTATGATACTGAAGACGTATTATTTAATAAGTTAACTAAGTGTTTGGCGAGCTAAGGAGAAATTAATCTCCTCAAACCATTATTAGGTCGTCTGCTGTAGGTAGACTAACTTCGTAATCGATTTCTCGAACAATTGAATACTATTAGATACTATTTCTAAATGCTTACCAAGTCATGCGAGACTACAATAAGCCTTTATTGAATTTCAGGTATTTTCAATTCTTCACTGTCACTGGATAGGTAATTGTGATGTTGGATATTTGAAACTGTTTAAATTAATAATATCTAGTCACGGAAAAGACAACCTTTTCATTACAGCTAAGGACTTCCTCAAGCAATAGCATTACGTTGTGATCAGGAATATTGGCTGCGTCTCAGGGCTGTTACGTATTAGAAGTTTCTACTGCCATTTATTTTCTATCAATAACATATTAAAACTTCTGTACTTACTGGACTTACAGGGTATCTAGTTTTATATAAAACAATTAAAGTCCGGTGTTTCATATTCTATTACACTAATAATAAAAAGGTAAAAGTTTTTATATATGACAGATACATACATACAAACGTTTGCCTTTATAAGGTGTGATTGTATATTTGTAAGTCCTTCACGCTCATGGGACTAAACGAATTCGGATGAAATTTGGCACACGTGTAGACCATATTCTGGAATAGCACATAAGACTATCCCACGAGTTTGTTCCTTTGGGATAATTGTCTACTTTTACGCAGGTGAAAACGCCGGCAGAAGCTAGTTTCAAATATATTTTGATGTTTCATACAAATGCGTATTTCTCGTAGCTGTTTCAACATTTGTGCCAAGCATATGTAGAGCTTTAAGCTGAAGATTTTGAAATTCAAATGCATTTGTTGACTGTAAGTTTGTATTCAGGATGGCGTCTATCCTTTCCTTCGGATGCCGAAGCACATGTGAGGAATTGAGAACTATGTATATAACTTGAGCCAAAAAGGAAACACGCAACTGTATATTTGAATTAAGAATTCGAGATAATTTTAAAATTTTGTAACAACATACTCTTTTTGTACAATTGTAACTTTTTTAGGGCCATTTTTAATATCTTCATTTCTGATACTGCTGCCGATTACCGACATAGCCCATAGAATCGCCAAGTGGCTGTGGACAGGGCACATTGCTCTCAGAGCAGATGGTCGATGGGGCCGAAATGTTTTTTTTTTTTTTTGAGTGGCGACCGCGTACTGGAAGCGTTGGAAGGCCTCTCGTAAGGTGAAACAATGACCTGGTAAGAGTTGCGAGGATCCGATAGATTTGAGATGCACAGGACCGGTGTTTATGTCAACGCTTGGGGGAGGCCTATGCCCAGATATCTTTCAGGTAAAATAATGATGACCATATTTAAAGTAAATCCTCTCCTATCTCTATAAATAATTTAATCTTCTCTCCAGTAACACATTCATGACATGTAGGTACCCATAATGTTATGTAAAGCCTCGATACATTTCAATATTAAAATGCTCGTGAACATTTTTCCGCCAGCCCTGTCCATGAATCAGATTCGTTGTACTCGTCACGTTTTCAATTAGTATGTTCAGAGATGCTTGGCTTATGGCCCTTGGGCGTCCCTGCCACTTGACTACCCATTCATCCATTCGACTGTGGAGATAATTCTGACTATTCGCGCCCTGAATGACGGGAGCAACGAATATATCTTTTTTATGTTCTTAACATTTCTGTTAATGTTTTTCCTTTCACCGGTTTTTCTCATCTGTTTTTCTGAAGAGATGATATTATTTAATTAGGTACATGTTCTTCAGTAACTCAGTTTTTATGTAAACAAGAAAGCAAATTTTGACGCAGCGTTAGATTTCCTTAACCTCGCCTCTCACTAATAATATTCCAAGAAAACGTGCTTCTAGGAGGGTAACGGGATCTTAAAGCATTATCTTGAAATTTCCTTATTTAGGAGAATCTCCAGTTTATAGCTAAAGCTTCCTAGTTTCGAGGCAACTCTATTTCGTATCGTTAGTCGAAGCGAGCTCTCGAAACATTCAACATTACTGAACTATTTATCCTCTTTGGCGTACCAATTCGTCGCGTACCTCATTCAGTGTAATGGTCTATAAGCAATAGCTGCATCCGAGTATATTAAAAATCCGATCGGAATCGGTTCAGTGGATCCCGCGTTATAAGCGAAACGGGGCGAACGTTGAATTTTATGAAACACTACCAATGCCCGCGACCGTGATTAAATCCCCTCCGTGCCGTGCTATTTAGGTTGAAGTTGAACGAACTTTAATAACCAGACTATGTAGAAATATGAGAAAAAATCTCTTTCGACATGTAATTTAATATATTTCGAGGTACAATTTTACAAAAATAGTTACAACGTAAGTTCTTCTGCGACGTAATAACTTCGTGTGGCATTTATAAGTAATCGCCAGGATATGAAATTCTGTTTTGAATGACATACAAAATATTAAATAAGATATTCTAAGATAAAACCGACTATTGGTTTAGGAATGATTTCTGTATAGACCAACAATTCCACGAATAGCTATTTTATCGGTTACCTTGGTTGAGAAAACAAAAAAAAAACACTAAAACTTCAATGTTCCCAAAAAACCTGCCTAAAGGTTTCTGATAGAACCGTTAAAACGTAATGAATTAATTATATAAATAAAGACTTCTCAGTTAAACAAATTGGATTAACAAAGAGGCCATTCATAACGTTACAAATTACTGGTTAACTAACCGCCGAGAACATCGCACAATTAAGTTACCTTTTAATTATGCGTCCTTTCCTACATTACACCTCTATAGTACCCAAGTTATTCATTTGCATACGGGTATGCCATCAGTTGAGGGTCAGTGCGACGACGTGTACAATTAGTACGGTGGGTTACTTGTATGTAGGATCAAGCGGCCCAAAGGCCCGATCTCCCAATCCGGGACATGTGCGTTTATTAACTGTGTCTTGTTACTAATTAGGGTCTAGGGAGACTTTTCAATGTGTGTGTAGACTTGTATACGCGTGTGTGCGTACAATTTCAATGGCTAATGCAAAATAAGCAGTCGACGTGAACAAGGCTATGATTAATAGAGCGAAGTTTACTACTACAAAGCCCATTTAAGGTCAAGCTTTCTCGCAAAAAAAAAAAAAAACTAAAATAGACCATTCTTATTGTTGTGCAATGAAGACATATTCTTTTTATTTCCCACATGATGACGCGTCCATTCCAGTCCCAATACAAAGAGTGCTTCGCTTCCAGTCTTTAGTAGTTTTGAAGTGCATTCAGTGCTCTGTCACTTTTCTATTGTGGAGATACGTTCATCTTTACGGACCTTTCTAGTCTTTATGATTGCTTTAGATCTTGGGTTTGATTTTAATAGAAATAACTTTTTAAGTTATGAGACTTATGACATATAATTTCGTCTGTAAGTATGATAAAAAATATCCATATAAACTATTCTTATCTTAATTATGGTAACATTATGCAGGTGAATTATGTTAAGACCCTGTAATGAGAGAAAGTGTTACACAATTATCATAATGATGATCATTGCTAATAGGTAACTCGCATTATGTAATACTTTATTATAGTAGTATTAACATTATGCGAGTTCTGTATGGTAATTATTTAGGTTATCACAATTATTATCTAATACAAAATTTAATACATTGGCTTTAGTGAGTGTTCATAACATTGCTGTCCAATTAGTTAATTATACTAATTAATTTTCATTTTCTGTTAACGAGTCGGTAGTTAGGAATTTGGTATTTCAAATTTAAATATTGTACTATTTATATAAATAGTAGTATAGTAGTTCAGATTGTTATAAAACGGCTGGAATTCTGGAGTACTGAAGAGGGAAATATAACGCACACGTAGGCCACGCCTGATTTGTACGTAGAGACGCGGTGCGTGTAGTGGATCTAATGTAGCTCTACAAGTCTAGTTGCCATATAAAATGTATGGAGACCGACGAACCCAGATAGGCGTACGTGGTCCACGTGTACCCAATTGAGTTCTACCTTTATTCCAAGGTGTCGTTAGTATGAAACGGTGCGACGCCTGACTGCGTCACGTCGCATCGCCGCATTTTGCAGATATACGGTGCCGCGTCGTTGTTCAGGCGCTGCTTCGTCAAAAATTTCGCAGTCTTCAACCAAAGAGATTTGCTACGTTACCTTGTTGTGTACTTACACAACGCGGCACCAAACCGTGCATCCATATGGAATCGTATACCTGCTCGACACGGCAACGTGCCGCAATCAGGCGCCCGCCGCGTCGTTTCACGTTAACGGCACCGCGCTGTGGTAATATGGCCGGGCCCTTAGGTGATGCGGGTATGAAGTGAACTGCCAATTCACCTGAAGCTAGGGATTGACTGTCATTTTACCTCAATTTTTTATAGAATTTTGTACAGAATAGCACTGCTGGTCCTCAATGGTTGCCTCAACGAAAGTCCAAACATACTGAGGAGCTAATTTTATGAATTAATCGAATAGCTGATAGTCGGCTGTTCGTTTCTGTAGCAACACAATGTACAAATAAAATCAGAACACTGATTATGATATTATTTGTACATTGTGTAGCTCTAGCAACAAGGAAAAGTTTGGAACAACATTGTGTTGAGAAACAAAAATAATTCCGTCGTTGTTATAGATTTCCTTCTGTTAATTAGCTGAATGAAGGACGTATCACGGAATTTTCTAATGGCTGTTTATCAAATGGTGTTTCTATTATCTTCTTGTTTCTGAGTCGATTTTAAAAGCTCATTATATATTTAATTAAATGAGATGGGCTGTTAGGCCCAGGAGGTGGCATAGCCATATCGTAAAAATGGCCATTTCACGACGTGGACGAGGTTAGGTTTGAGGTAGCCATTTCTTGAAATAACTTGCTAGTTTGTCGGTTTTTTACCGGTTGCATTTCGAGCAGTGTGCGTCGGATCTGCATAACTTATTCTGCCAAGCCCACTCCATCATTGGGCTATCAGACGTACGTTGATACGTCACCGGTACATGAACACATCCCACCCATGCGCACATAACGTTTTGGGACATTTTTATTGTGCTTACAACTAAGGAGTGGATTTCCCTGCCAGAGTTTGTGTTTCCTGATAGCTACAACCTGGTGCTCTTTAAGTCAAGAGTGAATAGGTTATTTCTAGACAAGCGTGCTCCATCGTCGGCTACATCATCACTTACCATCCGGTGAGATAGTGGTCAAGCGTGAGCCTCTCAATAAGTAATAATAAATTAGTAAAAAACAAACAACCATTTTATGAAATGCCTGACATTTTCATGATATGAACAATTCAACGATTTGGCTACGACGTGTCTGTTCTATCAATACATTCCATCAAAAGTTCTTGTTTGTTGCGGCCTGTCAGTTGTTTATGTTCATCCATAATTACATAATATTTAATTGTCATATCATTATTGACCTACTTATTAATTAATATTCTCTGTCATATAGATGCAATTAGAAACTATTCCATGATTACTTATTTATAAATATTATAAAGCATGAGCCACACGGATGCAATCCAGCGTCCCAACAGAGGTGACCTTGCTTGTTTCAATCCGTGTAGACAGCAGATGTAATCCAGCAATTTGATAAACCAACAATCAACACAGTGGTTGGCTTGGTTTATAATCCGCAAGTTCCCACCAAGGTGACCTCTGTTTGGACGCTCGATTACATCCGTGTGGTCCATGCTTTACATCAATGATAAATGATATTTATTTTGTAAATAGGTTTAAAAAAACACTTTTACACGTCAATTTTTTTTTTTTCGTCATTTTTAAACTAGATGAGGCCGGTGTTTCCTAGCTAACTACCCTGAGAAGAAACACCGAAACAAACTCAGGGGTCAAAGTCTCTTTTAAAGTCCATACAGTAAATATGTAATGGTCAAATAATGGTTCCGTTTTTTGGAAATTGAATAGAAAGGGTCATAGGTATTGGACAACGAGGTCGTATTGCTTTCCAGTATAGATAAATTGGTTGTGCGAAAGAGAACCCCGCGGCCCCGAAACTAAGGCAAAGAAGGAACATAGGAGTGGGTTTAAGTCAGTAAAAGTCTGACACGCCCTCTCGCTCCACCCAAGAGCTGGAGAAGTCATTGGACGAATTCTCACCTAAAAACAAAAGTAAGTATATATAAATTGCTCCTAATCTTTGCTTTGCTAGCACGTGTAATGGGGATGATTCAATATTTACATAACTTGCTTAACGCACTCGGACATTATTAGATAATGGTGCGTTAAGTAAAAACAAATATCTCTTGTAATTTCTTGTTTAGTGTCATCATAACTATGTGGGATTTACCCAACTATAAACATAGGAAAACAGTAATTTCTATGTCAAGATAATTTTTAATTAATCGAGAAGACATTCCTAACTATTTCAAACTAGCTGACCCGGCGAACTTCGTACCGCCTAATAAGTAAGGACGCCATCTGGCATTACCAGAACAGCATAATTCCTTCTAGCTTTTGCCCGCGGCTTAGCTCCCGTCAACTGACTACTATATCCTACTCTACCCAACTCTACCCTACTCTACCCTACTCTACCCTACTCTACTCTACCCTACCCTACCCTACTCTACCCTACTAAAAAAAAAGTATCCTATGTCAGTCTCCTGGTTCTAAGCTCCCCACCAACTTTCAGCCAAATCGGTTCAGCCGTTCTTGAGTTATAAATAGTGTAACTAACACGACTTTCTTTTATATAATTATATAGATAAGTGCGACGACAACTTCATGTATTTATCGCATCCATTTAGTATCAAGAATGTTAATTTTTCATGCACACCATACATATGAAAATGCTGACTGGCCTGTTGGTCTAGTGGTTAGTGGCCCTGACTGCTATGCCGGAGGTCGTGGGTTCGATTCTCACCCAGGACAAATGTTTGTGTGATGAGCACGATCATTTGTTCTGTTTCTGGGTGTAACTTATCTATATATGTATGTATTTAGAAATATATAAATATGTTTATCAGTTGTCTAGTACCCATAACACAAGCTCTGCTTAGCTTGGGACTAGACGGCGTTGTGTAATACTTGTGTGAATATTATATTATATTTTGGAGCTCTTGGGAAGAAACTATCGGAACATACTGTCTGTGAATACTAGCACACATGATAATGTTTTTGCTTATAAACCATTTTTAGGGTTCTGTACACGAAGGATGCCAACGGGACCCTATTACTACGCCTTCGCTGTCAGCGGGCTTTATCTCATAAACCGTAAGAGGTAGAGTTTTGAAATTTTCACAGAATGTGTATTTCCATTGCCGTTACAACAAAATATCATTAAATTCAAATATAGTAAAAACTAGCTGATTCGGCGGCGAATTTCATACCGTCTAACTGTCAATGAATGTAGTATATCTTTCGATATAGTCAACTGATTGCTATGAAACAAAGCCTAAGTAATATATCAAGTTACACACAATTTTAATGTATAACAGTTATCTACATCGATTTCGTACATTTTACGTGATCCGCGCACAACTAAAAGGTTCTACAGATTTATTATATGAATATATAATAAACCCTCTTTGGTTTCCATACAAGAAACGTTATTGTGTCGGCGTTCTTTTGCTCGCATATTGTAGTACAGAACCCTTCGTGTGCGAGTGCGACTCGCACTTGCCCAATTTTTAGAGATTATTCTGTTTATGGTTTATTAAAAAAATAAATACATACAAAAACTTAATACTGTACATATCTGTATATTTTCATTATCTATGTTTAAGTGGGCTACAAAATCGGAAATAGATGTAACTACAATATGCTGGCCATCCGGGAGACGTTTGAAGTGCCCGCCCGGGCTCCGGATAAGATGCTATTATATTACAAAGCTTTTAAAATTAATTAGATACCATTTAGATAAAGAACACTTGCTCTTGAAGCAGATACACACTCGTGATTAATTGGAGAAGATTCGATTTATTTGTGTATTGGATGTAGGTGGTAGCCCAGTGGTTAAGGCATCCGCTTCTCATGCATGAGGTTGCGGGTTCGAAATCACATTAACATTGGTACGTTTTTTTTTGTTTTCCTCCTTATTTATGTAATCTGCGATCAGTCTAGTTGACTATAATCAGATATGTTGCAGTAGTTAGAAATTTTGGTGGGTTAAAGCCACTGCTTTAACTCTCCTTAGTTAGTCATATAGTAGGTACATTTGCTCTTTTCAGGCGATTGATTGGATTTCGTATTAGAAGCATGCTTGTCAATGGGTTGGGATTTAGCTTTAATCGTTCAGAGTAGTTATCTGTGCATTGTTTGGCTTCTTCAATTACAGTCTTCATATTTAGGTACTCATGTGTTTCAGAGTCATCAATTAATGTTACTTAATGTGATTTTTTCATTTCATTTGCACTTTTCTAAGTTTATCTAAGACATTACTGATACCTCGAAATACACGTAAAGCCGTTGGTCCCAGTTGTCATTAGTAGATCTTTGGTAGTCCTTATAGGTAGGTATAGGTATTCCAACGCCAGAAGGTCTGAACATTGGTCTCTCCAAGAAGTATCGTGTTGGAGGTAATTGGGTTGTGGAGGTATGATAGGCAGTCGCTACATTTAAGACAAGGGTATTCAGCCGTTAGTTAAAAAGCCAAGCCAGTTGGGAAAATCCTTACTTTATCTTTTTGCAAGTCTTTGGCCGCTATCCCACTAGCGTTTTACGAGCGTTGGCGCTTCTCCAACGTCTGCGCAGCGCCCACGTTGCGCAGGCGCGACGTTAACGTCGCGAGTTTCTAGTTGTAAAGCGGCAACGTTGAGCAGACGTCGCGGTTTGAGGTGTACGCAAGAAACTTGCGACGTTAACGTCGTGTATGCTCAACGTTGGTGCTATATCACAAGAAAATCGCGAAGTTAACGTCGCGTCTGCGCAATATTGGCGCTGCGCAGACGTTGGAGATGCGCCAACGCTCGTAAAACGCTAGTGGGATAGCGGCCTTTATTGCATCTCAATGAAACTAGCTCGCGAAAATTACACTAATATTATAAAGACGAAAGTTTGTATGAATGTGCATGTGTTTGTTACTTCTTCACGAATACTTTTTACTTTCACGCAGGCGAAACCGCTGGCAGAAGCTAATCTACACTTATATTATAAAGAGGTACAGTTTGTTTTTATGTTTTTTTGTTTGTAGGATATCTCTAAAAGTACTGCCCCCCTAGCCAAGTTACAATCCTAACGTTCGCGCCGAACGCCTCGAGTAGGCCACGCCTCCGATTCCTTTGTTCTGACGTCATCTCAACGCTCAGTCACGTGCGTCAGAACAAAGGAATCGGAGGCGTGGCCTACTCGAGGCGTTCGGCGCGAACGAAACGATTGTAACTTGCCTAGGGGGGCTGGTCCGATTGCTAAAATTTTTTCACCGATAGAAAGCTGCTTTATTTCTGAGTTACATAGGCTATATTTTATGTACGCGGGTGAAGCGGCGGGCAAAAGCTTGTACAGAATATGTATTTAGTGAAGACAGTTATTTCCACGACCCAGTACCCTCTGCTCTCCAGCAACTTTGCTTGTTATTACTATACAGCAACTGCTTTTAATGTAAACAGTCAGCGACGACCTAGTCCGTGTGTATCAATATTATACACGTGCCTGGGGGTCTACTCCGAACGTCAAATATCAATGTTTCGGTTGATCGTTCGGGCCATTTCCTACTCCGAAATACATTCGTTCCGACGTTCGTACCGATCGAACTTTAGGTGACGTTTCTCGTCTCGGACCTTACTCTGAACGCGCGAAACTCGACCGAAGTTTTGAATTTGACAGCAGATTTCTCGTGAGATTTACGTCAAAATTCACGATAACAAAATAGTTACCTTTTGACCATCGGAAGCATTATCGGAATTGCAAAAATAATTAAAATAAGGTATGTTCTAACAATATTATGGAAAGTCATTGATGTGAAACTATATCTATGATATATATTAATTGTTGTTTTAGTGAAATGGCAGCAAGACTTTTTTTAATCGAAGATTGTTTGGAAGAAGAATGCTTGGAGCGCAGAAGAAACCGTCGTCGCCTACGGGAGAGTTTTGACCCCAACATAATTTCCGATATTGAGTTTGTAGCCAACTACAGACTCAGTCGGGAATTATTTCAAACTCTCTGCGAGGAGATAGTGCCTCTTCTGCGCCCAAAAAGGAATAGTCGTGGAATTGATCCCGTGGTTAAGGTAGGTAGTCACTTATGAAAAAAAATAATTTGTTTTATAAAAGCAGTGCTGCTATAATTTAAGTATGGCGATTGTTAGTGTTAGTATCTACTGATTACCAATTACATTTTACAGGTGCTCACAGCACTTAACTTCTATGCGCGGGGAAGTTATCAGGGTTCTGTTGCCCAAAACGTGGAAGCACCAATGTCTCAACAGTCCGTGTCAAGATGTATCAGAGAAGTAACAACTGCAATCAATACACCGACCATACTAAGAAAGTACATAAAATTTCCTCAGAATCGGGGTGAAAGAAATGCTATTAAAAGGAAGTAAGTTAAGAATAGCTATGGCCGTAGGCAACTAGCTTAGATGTTTTGATCTATTTTTTAAATATAACTGTTCCACAGATTTTATGAACTTCACAATATCCCAGGAGTGGTGGGTTGTATTGATTGCACTCATATAGCAATTGTGCGACCGGATCAAGATGAAGAGCGTTACTTCAACCGCAAGCATTTCCATTCTTTGAATGCACAAGTTGTGAGTAGATACCTATGTAATTTACTGTTGACAATACACTTATTAATGTTATGTTGCCTATTTAATATTTTTTCTATGATTGGTTTCTTCCTTGCAGATATGTGACACTGCTTGTAATATCCTAAATGTGGATGCTTCATATGGTGGGGCTACACATGACTCATTTGTTTGGGCAAATAGTGAGATCAAAAGTCATTTGGAGAATCTCAATGAAGATACTACATTTTTATTAGGTACATTCTAGATGACTTTTACATTTCAGTACTATGTATTTTGTGTTTATGTAATTTTGAGTAATGATTTCATTATATATTTTTTGCAGGTGATTCAGGATATGCTCTAAGAGAGTATATGATGATACCTTTTGAAAATATACAAGAAGACTCTCCAGAAGGCCGGTATAATATTTTACATAAACGTGTACGCTCCACCATTGAACGCACATTTGGGATATTAAAAGGAAGATGGAGATGTCTCCTAGCAGCTAGGGGGCTTCATTATGTTCCAGAAACAGCAGGAAAAATAATAATAGCCTGCTGTGTTTTGCATAATATGTGCATACATGCTGGATTAGACGCTCCTGAGTTGACAGGGGATGATTTACAAATGGAAGCCAGTAGACATATTGTTTCACATGCTGCACAGTCTTCCACTGAAGCTCTGCGACGTGGCCAAAGGGCAAGAGCAAGATTAGTGCAACAATTAGAAAGCAGTCGACCTGGACAAAGCCACAGGTAGCATATTACCTACAATTTTTGCAACTATATTATAGGTAAAGGACTGTAGAACATTTTGGTTTAGAGATAAATTATATTCATAAATGTTTTTTTTATTTCAGATAAAAATAACAGCCGGTGGTCTTCATGTACCTAAAGGGTTCCAAAACTTAAATTATAATATGATAAAATAAAAATTAGTTATAGATGTTTTTCTTGTGAATAAAATTTAGTTATAGCTGGCCGCTCTGGCTGCATTTATAAATAAATAAGTGTCACTAATTAATATTTTATTGTCTTGTTAGATCAAGCCCAAATTTTATTTGCTCAGGGACCCTATACATCCCCTTAGCAGGTACTTAATAATTAAAGTGGCTTATTTGTATTACCCATAGGTTTAGATTATACTATTAAGTTTGTTTTGTATCCATGACATTTTAATTGTAATAGTACTACTTACACTATATGGGCTATGCTCAAAATAAATGATTTTCAAATTAGTGACTTCTTTTCTATTAGTATTGCAATTATAATAAAATTTCCAAATTCAGTAAAAGAAAGTTGTGATGTGAAGAATTTAATAGCTTAATTAATTATTATGTTGCAGCCCTTGTGATATTTCCCTCAATATCACACATATTTCTGTGAGGGCCGCCCGTATGCCAGCAAACTCGTTAGTCCACTGCGCTTCTTGTGCCACCCGTTGTTCCTCAATGCGGAAGAATCGACTTCTAACTGAGTCCTCAGTACGTCGCCGCACTCTCCTTTCCCGGCTTGTACGTGTAGCTAGAAAAAAATAGCCATTTTATTCACTCGCACAATACACAAATTTTAGTTTGCTAATGATTCTTCATTTACTCAACCCCGTGGACAGGAGGATTTAGTACTATAGCAACCCTACCATTTATGATAATATGAGACAAGTTGAAACTATATAGAAATAACTTTTGGGTTATTCACAATTTATAAGATATTTAAGTAATATAAAATATTGCTAATAAAAGTTAAAATTAAATTGTTGAATTTCATACTTACAGCGCTGTGTGGGAGGTCGTTCAATAGGAGGAGTTGCTGGCACACTTCCCGGGACTATGGGTTGTAGAGGTTCTGTAAAAAGAAAGATAAATTGAATAATTAATAGAAATTAGTTAAATGAGTAAAAGTTCCTCTTTTATTATTACTGGTTGTGTTAATTAACATAATATTATTACATTTATCATTTATGTGAATATTCTTAAAAATTGTTTTATTCATATAGAGGTTCCTTATATAATTTACAGTGATTTACAACAATCTTAAGCATTATCTTCCTATTCAACTGCTTAAAGTATCATGACAACATTATAACTATCAAAGGTCAGACAAGAATCCTCACTCTAAAGAATTTACATGATTTATGTATAAAAGAATGTGCCTACCATTTATAATATGAAGTTCCCTCATCTCTTGGCTCTCATGGTCTACTGGTTCGGTAGATGCTGGCGGCTGGGAAGGAAGTAGATCTTCAGACTGCTACAAAATAATTTGTTGTTAACATTTTGCTTAGACAAGAGTCATCAAATACATTTGGAAAAATTAATATACATACCTCCTCAAAAGCTGAAACCCTCGCTGTTGTTTGGGGCTCTCCAAAACCATCTCCCATAATAGATAGGACTTTTTGGTCCCATCGGGAGAGCTCTGGAGCTGTTGATGGTCCACCTCCAGTAGCGCTGGCTGAACGGCGAATAGCCGCTATATTTTTCTTGGCCAGATATTTTTTATCTGTCCATACCTATTAAAAATAAGATCTTTTTTAGATATCAATCTCATCTAAAAAAACACTATTTCAAAACTATTTGGATAAAATGCATTCATAGCAAAACTTACCCGTTGCCACTGTTGCACAGTCTTTGTGCAACCACCCATCGCATTTAGACTATTAGAAATTTCGCTCCAAAGGCGCTGGGCTTGCAGCCTGCCTTCTACATTTCTCAAAACACCGCGAGCCAACTCGCGGTGCTCCTCTAGAAAATTGAGCAGCGTTTCCATTTGGTTAGATGTTGGGGCCGTCATTTTGTACGTCACGTTCACAATACACTTTAACTACTAAGCACAAATCTTGGTAACCCGTAGGACTCATGTTTACAAAAAACAATGGATTGAGGAACCTCTCCTGGGATAAGTGGGCCATTAATTAGAATCCTGTGACAGGATTTCAAGGGTTTACAAATAGTCGTCCACTCAAAAGTCTCAAACCAATAACAACATACTTATGGCAAATGGGATGGAGAACACTTCAGAACACTTGGTTGGACCTTTTCTTTAAAATTCCTTTGAAAAAACTTAATTGCGAACTCACAGACGTAAATAAATATTTGTTTACAAAGAATAAGATAAAAACGCACTTAATCTTTTAGGCAAAGACAAAATGTGGTACAGCCAAATTTAAAAATATTTTATTATATTGAGAGATATTAATGTTTTTATGATTTTAAACCCTTTTTCAATCTATTTTGGAAGTCATTTTTGTTATTTAAGATCAAATAAAAGTGTGAATCTTTTAAAATACCATTTAGAAATAAAAACCGTAAACTACGAGTAAGCTAGCGCACTTTGCCGCACTAATCATTCGTTCACGAAAATTGTCACGTGACTCCGATCAAAGTCGGCGAGTCCGATACAAATTCAGAGTAAGGTCACCATGTTAACTTCGGTCGGGTATCGGTCGGGCCCGAAGATTTGAATGCGCGGTTTCGGAGTAGACCCCCTGTATCCGGTAGTGGCAGATCATGAATATTATTGAGACGAGGGTCGACATGTGTCCATCTATCCGCGGTTATTGTCACCGATACGCTGTTGCTTCTCTCCATTTTTATCTGGATTTTAGGAGGTTTTTGCAGACAATCGTTTTGGTGGATCTGGAGAACCTTACCATGACGTCATAATATGTCAAGCGTGAGAACGAGAAAGGGGGATAGAGCTATACACCCTATATGGCCTGGCCTGTTGCTCTAGTGGTTAGTGGCCCTGACTGCTATGCCGAAGGTCGTGGGTTCGATTCCCACCCAGGACAAATGTTTGTGTGATGAGCACAATCATTTGTTTTGTGTCTGGATGTAATTTATCTATAATATGTATGTATTTAGAAATATATAAGTATGTTTATCAGTTGTCTAGTACTCATAACACAAGCTCTGCTTAGCTTGGGACTAGACAGCGTTGTGTGATAGTTGTAGAATATTATTATTATATAGCTCCATCCCTTTAGAGAGCAGTGGTGGCCGAGTGGTAACGGCCCCGACTTACGAATTGTAGGTCGCGGGTTCAAACCCAGCCAGGCGCATTACATTGTGTAATTTATTTCATCACCACTGCTCTCAAAACGGTGAAGGAAAACATCGTGAGGAAACCGGCATGTCCTAGAACCAAAAATTCGAAGACATGTGACATCCACCAACCCGCACTGGGCCCGCGTGGTGGATTACGGCCCATTCCCTCTCCTAGAGAGAGGAGGCCTGAGTCCCAGCAGTGGGAACATTAAAAGGCTGAATATGCATATGCTATGCTATGCCATCCCTTTAACAGTTCAGTTTAGGTCGTCAAATGGATCGCGTTAATAGCTTCTAAGCCTTTAAGGTGTTGCTTGAGTCCGAATACCTAAACCCATCAAAATGATGTACCGAATTGATCTCGATCTCTCGACTAGTCACCGGCTATATAGGTACGTAAGGGGGAAGCGCCAGCTAACGCTATTAATGACTTTTATGTAATAGCAATTCAATAGAGTTAGCTCAACTGAGAGAGTTGTATTGATGATTTTACTGATTATAATTATGTTAGTAAATATGTGATACGGTCGCAAATCATGTTTCAATCAACATACAGCTTGACACTGACTAACAAAATGCAAAAAAAAATAAGAAAGATTAAATTTCGCGGGCTACTCTGGCTCTTTTACCTTTAGCGTATCCGGACAGTTGGTTTTCCCGACTAGTCAGTACTTGCATTCCTGGTCTTCACTTGCTGGTTGGTTTGGTCCAGTTATGATTTACAACACTATAGTAAAACTGTCCTTCATCTTTAGAAATCCTTTCAAAATATTTGTAAAAACCAACCTATTCTTTTTGTCTCATTCATCATAATATCATTTCAAAATTATAAGTGTCAGTTTAATATAAGTATGGGTCTATGCTAGAAAAGCCGAGCTTGAACGGAGCATGAGCCGAGCTTAAATTCGCGTAGTGTGGTCCGATTCTAAAGGAGCCGAGCATGAGCGACACTACAATGCGTTCCAAATAAGAATAGGATCGATTGCCATGTTGTGACGTCACGTTATACTGTCAAAACGCAAGAAATTGGGCTGAATTGAAGAACTCTGAGATGAGCAAAATTAAAGAACTGGATTCTGATTAAACTTTTTTCGTTCACAGTTCGTAAATAAATTAAATTTAAAAAAAAACTTGTTTTGCTTACCCTATTAATTCTTCGATTTGACAGTATGACGTGACGTCACAACATGGCAATTGATCCTATTCTTTTTTGGAACGCATTGTACACAAATTGAGCTCGACTCTTGCTCCACGCGTGCTCGGCTTCTCTAGACCCAACTTAAGAGTTAACATTAAATACGAAAGACATTGTTATTGAAAACTTGTCATGCAAGAAAACACGGAAATTATTTATTTTTCTTGCTTATTTTATATAGCCTCTTTTTTATAATGTGAATGTGAGAACACTGTAGACTCCGCGAATTTTTAGGTTACTTCTATTACGACTCACTTTTTTTTTAAATATGATTATTTTTATTGTGCTTTTGGGTACAATATCGACTGGTCTACACTGTTCTTACATAATGTCTATTAATTCTGTAATATGAAAATATTGTAAGCAACCACTTTTTTAAAAGAGTAACCATGGAGTTTCTTGCCGGTTCTTCTCCATAGGAAACGACCAATTTGGAACCGTGCACTAGCTTCTGACGTTTTATAAGTGCCCATGTAGGCCTATGTGAAATAAAAACTTTTTGACTTCTGGACGAAAGACTAGTCGTTAGGGTCGAACGACTATAGCCTTCCCCAAGGGGTAAATAGAAAAAATAAAGAGTTTACACTATCTAACCGTTAATAGATCGCTAGTCAAAATTTTTTCTTCACTATCGGTATATTTTTGCAAAAAGACTCACTCGATATCTGATTATACATAATATGCTGAAAATGAAATGGTGCTATGTCACGTAGTCGTAAGCGTTCACTAATGTTGGCGTGATAGAATTCTAAGTAGGGCCCGACTTACTTATGCGAAATATTTGGCTTCCAAGAAAGTCTGAGCACAAAAATCAAATGTATTTTGCGTGTCCAATTTGACGTTGACGAGATCAAAATTGTAATACGAACTTGTTGTGTGATGAAGTTACCGTCAAGAAACGAGGCTTAGTGCAGCAGTTACGTGTCTTAAATATGCTTAAAAATATAACTTGAAGTAATGAAAATGTTCGTCATATGTTACATATAATTATATACGTAACTAGCGGTCCAGACAGATGTTGTCCTACCCGAAAATTAGTTTTTGTCAGAAAAAAGCATTGGGAACTCGATTGCAGCGCCACCTATTGAGTTCAATTGTATTTTCAAACCATCCAGGAACCTACTCAAATACACTCACAAAATGTCATCCAAATCGGTCAACCCGTTTAGGATGAGCTAGGTGATACACACGTACAGAAGAATTATATATATAGATATAAAAGTTTTATTGCTTTGATACCAAACTCATTTGCCGATGTCTACTTTGAACCCTTCTAGGCATTGTAACAACAACCGTGTCTTCCTTCACTAACAGATTGTTCTCTATTTCAGGTAAGCAGCGCAGTCGTTAGTACGACCTTTCGTTTCTTAGAAGCGAAATCATTATCCGGAGTAAGTTTTCTCCTACAAACAAACCTATTGATGTCAAAGCTGCTCTACAAATCCCTCGTTACTTGAAGAGCGAAATACATCCTCCAATACGTTTTTTTTCCTTCAACGAGTAAATCTGTTCAATTACATTGCATTACTCTCAAAATTACTCCGTCGAATAAACTTACGTCTTGCGGAAAAGTAACCCGTTATTCTTTATTCAATATATTCGTGGATTTTCAGAATATGAACCAACCTCTTCTAATTATTTTTAGCTTTAGGGTAAACTTGTGAGGACTTTTTCAAGCTTTAGTCCTAATGGCTACAATCATTAAGAGGTTTGTTGGCACTCCGAGCGAATCCCTGTAAATCCTTGTGTAGTGATCACTGTAAGACGAAAAAGTGCGTCGTGAAATAGCGTTGAATTATCTGATGGCAAAAAGTGTTGGACGGCGGCATTAGTTACAAGCCACGAAGTTAGCGATATACGTTGCGAAACTAGAATTAAACATAGTAAGTTTTTTGGCAATTTATATTGTGCTTTAGTACTTCCATTAAAATGGAGATGGTAAATGTACGTACATATTTTCGATTCGAATTTTTGTGTCAAAAAGTTTTATGACCAAACAGATCTTACTTGCTGATCTACGTAAAAGCCAAAATCCGTACCAGCACAATATGTACAACAATAAAAGTAGTCATCAATTTAACGAAAGTGTTGCACTCAAATCACGCCTCAATTTACACACCCCGCTGTTACCAAATTGGATTAGAGGCAACGGAAGCAATTTCACACATAACATACATTACTTGGGTTACTCACGCTGACTCCGTGGCCTCCTTAAGGCCTTGTCCAGAGTGAACGCGGTGACTAAGGCGGGTGCGGGAGCGTTTAGGTTGCCCCAGTACATTGCGTGTTGTTGTAGCGGGCAGTAGAGGCTTGTTACGTGTTTACTCAGGGTTAAATAATAATAGATTATCGTTTGCTAGCGAGGGCACTCCTTCGCGTTTGAGGCTCACTGTGGTCACTTCAGTATGGGCACAAATAACAATAATTTCATGTTTTGTTGTTATTTTTGATAGGCTCGCGTTTGACCACTGTCTCACTTGATGGTAACCTATGATGTGGTCAACGATGATGTACGCATGCCTAGAAGTATCCATTTAACCCTAGAATTAAAAATCCTTGGTTGGTTGGTTTTGGTTGGTTGGCGGATTCATAGTTAGTTACTTCGTACCCGTTTTACCATCCTCGCAAGCTACTCACTATGTCTAGGGCCTTACATAAACCGCTGTGTACGGAGACAAAGCGGCATTCGCTTTGGGCGTCCCATTACAGTAATGCGGAGCTAAAACTTGACTGATTACTGGTCTGCCTGGATGAATTTTTCCACTGTCACACCACTGCGACAGTTTATTCGGACATTAGCAGTATTAAAGGGATTTTCTCGTCTGTGTAATCGAAATTCTTGGTTAAACGAGCGCGTCACAGCTGTTATCTTGTTCATCCATCATTACACAAGGTTTCCTAGATAAGGAAACTCACAGTTTTTTTTTCGGTTATACATTATTGCTTTTCTTAAAAGAAAATTAAAATGTAAGTGATGAGGGTGCGAGATGTTTAAATAATATCAAGAGGCTTGTTGACAGTCCAATTACGGTTCAGTAATTTAGTATTTCCAGCAATTTTTTTTAATATAAAATGTCTTAAAAAGACTTTTACGAATAACTTTCTTGTGATATTTTCGCTTGCCACATCAGCACTATCCCTTAAAATTTCCATATTCAAATGTGAACATCAAGTTAATTTACTGTAGGATCTTAAATTACCTTTGAAATTAGATATATTTCGCTGTCACTGCGGATGTAATTTACATTTATTATTAGTCTTGTTGAATATTCATTATTACTGTTAGGTAGTACGCATTGCTCCTGGCATTCGGGTCGTGCACGCGAAAAATACTTTATAGCCATCGTTAACTCGATACTATCTGCATTTAATGCTAATGCATTTAATTATTTATGCACGTAACTATTCTATTATTTATATTTTATACAAGCTGCGTTTTCAGCTTTCATTCACATTCGATAGTAGTTTCCTAGTTTCAATTTATTTCTCCTAAATTTTATTCATACATTAATTTTCGAAAATTAATAAAAGTGTACTTACCCTAAGATATATTAACACTTACATCTAAACACTTTATTAGGCTAATAATAATTCGCCTTTCAAAGTTTTTAAAAGATTGTTTTTTTGTCATCAGTGTACTGATGAACTGTGACTTAATTTGATTAAAATCGACGTTAAAGATGAATAATGAAGAATGACTAAAGATTTAGGTATTAAAAAGGGCTAATAAATAATTAGTTAGTTATTCCTAGGTATTCTGTTCATTCCTCTTTTACTAAGACAATGATAGAGCTTTTGATCCCTTTAGTTAACATTGTAAGTTAGTCCGCCTGGTACCTTAGAGCATGATTTTCTTGTCCTAATTACTAGCTCCCAAGGATTATAATAGGGACCGACATCTTACCGTACCTTTTGAGACATGACAAGAGGATTTGTCAGCTTAACTGAACAGTGCTCCTTTAATTTGTGGCTGTTTGTTTTACACACACATGTATAGACACGGAAAGGATCCCTCCCGAACATGGGGTTCTTAATAAATAGTTACGATTAACGAATCGAAAGAGATTATAGCCTTAATTAACACGTATGGAAAAGGGATAGATGGAAAGAGCGTGTAGTTAATTCTCTTGATATGATTATCTTAATTAATTACCTTTTGAACAAGTCTTCTGTATTCGAATGTCTTGTAGAAACCTAAGAATCTTACAAATGTCGTCATTCGTTTTGGGCTAAAGAGTCGACCAAATAAAAAAGAAGTTGTTTTTTGTAAGAATACATTATTTTCTTAATTTTTTACTATGGGACTAAATGTATGAAACCATGCGCTATTTATTATAAGAGTTTGTAAAATGCTTTCTTTAGTATATTCTAGTTTTTTAAAGAATAATAGTAATTTAATTATAGTAACAGCTTTCACGCCAGTAAATATATAGGTACTGTTAGCGTGTTTTACTGTGAAACTAAAACACGAGGGTTATTCTACACATAGCAGGGCCGATGCCCGCTAGGATCGAGGAGATTTTCTCAAAAATAAACCTATAGTCCTAGAACGCAAAGGGCAACTGAAGGACAGGTGACATCCACCCAGACAAGGAGAAGTCATTGGATGATTTCTCACTTAAAAAAAGCTACAGTATTAGAAATATTTTTATCCTAACAAAATTAACTGATTTTGGGTCTAATTAGAAGGTTTTATTAACGCAGGTTAAACCTGAAACAAGTTACATTGTGGTAACATCGGATTTCTTCGGACATTAGAAGAAATCAATCGAAAAGGTTCACGACACATCAAACAAAAATTTATCCTCCATTTCGATTTAAAAAACCGAAAATGTGGCGAGTACAATAATTGTGGTAATCCAATAAACAGATATTTATGTCAATTTGACTTTACATCCTCACTGTGTAGATTGTATTAGAATAGTCGTAGTGTTCCACTAATTTGGCTATTTTAGTGTAGAAACAGCTTCCCTAAATAAATATCGTTTAAATTCCTGCTTCACTTAAGAGAGCCTTATCAAATACCTAAGTATCAAAAGTGATTATTTGAACTTCCGTAACTTTCCGGAGGATAACCCTACAGAGTCGGCCCCATAGAAAAAATATAGAAAAATCGTATTCTTACGGGACATAATGTATGTCAAACATATAAAATGTTTGACATACATTTTTGGGTTAAATAAAAATGTATCGACTCCGAATGATCTCCTTTCAATTCTCTCAAAGAATATACACATACCTACCTATACACACAGTACACACACATGTGACTTCGAAAAGTAGATTCTTATGCTGATGAAAATTGTGTTTTTCCTTAATTATCCTAGATTTTTTGTGAAGGTTGATTTTACTCTTTATCCTGTGCTGTGCGTTTTGCTCTGAAACCGATGCCTTGTATCATGTTTTAAAAAAATGTATCTATAATTGCAAAAAAATAATGGAATAAATAATGGACCAGCCAATGTAAACACACGAACACAAATTGCTGGCACATTACAATTAAAAACTGTCCTATATTTACCTCCAATTAAAACTCGTGCTAGAATTATTGCCAACTATTGTTTTCAATGCTATTATCGTTGGTATATCCTGCTCGTGTCTGATGCAGGCACGTCAGGGGGTAATTATAATAGCTGTTCAACGACAACGTGCGGCGATGGAGGTCGTGTCTCATTGTTTATTGTAATGTGCTCCATCATTCTAACCAACGTCGATACTTATTACTTTCCGATGGAGTTTTCCAACTCGCTATTGTCAGACCGCTTTAGGTGCTTCCTATTCAAACTGCAACGTAATAACTAGACGCAGCGATGCTTATAATAGTTTGATAATAATCTGCTCAAAGAACAATTTCTAAGTAGTTCAATACTAGTCAGTTCTAAGAGCTCGTTCGTATTGAATTTATGGCAACAAGACTCAATATTAATTCAATATATTGATAAATTGAATGGTATCATATTTTTCAATGTTGAACATCAAACAGTTATCCTATTCCTCTGAAATACTGTCTCCGTACAGAATCTAGTCTTGAACAAACTCCATCAACTACATACAATACAAACGCGTTTGTTAGAATAACAAGGATATTGCATAAATCAAACACAGTTTTCCATAAACCATTCACTGTTGCCGAGCAAAACTTAAGTCAATCTGTAGGTTCCTGCGATGCAATTGCGTGCCCATACATATTCAAGTGTTCATACATCACGAGTGGTAGCCGCGGGATTGTGCGCCCGTAATAACATGCAACCCGTGAGACGGCCGTATTCCCGTTTATACAGATACCCCCCTGTTATCAGAACAGCTTTGTCTCCTATGAAGCTTAGACGCGGCTGATTTGCTTTTAGGTCTACGTCCTTTGGGTTGCTGTCTCTTAAAAATGGTTTTGTTTTCTTTGACTGTTGAAGGAATTGCATTATCAAGATTACTATCTCTGTTTTGGATCAGTGTGGAGTTAAGACCTGTCTTTCTTGATCCGATACACTTCTATCCTGTGCTTCTTGTACGGAAATTTCGGGAGTACATGCTCATTCACACATATGAATCAATTATATCTTTCTTATAATAAATAGTCTAAATTAGGATATCAAACAATGTGTATAGCTACCAAATATATTTTTATATTCTTAAAGAAATACGAAAGCTAGTTTCACTACACTCTATAATGAAAACGTGCACATGCAAACTCAACAGAAATTCAATTTCAGTGTCCCAAATTGAACTTTTTATTAGAAAATTCTCCTTTGTTTCTCTCATATTATTTGTACATAAATTCAAGTCATATCATATGAGCTAAATTATAAGAAAAGGGAGGTTTCAGAGTCCATTATCCTTTGAAACGCCAGACATTTTCTTCTATTTGTAGCCTGGCTTTCCCATTAGTTATAGGTCACCCACCTTTTTACAGAGAGAATGCAGACGTTTGAACGAGGCTCGGGGCTGGTATTAGATAAATGAAGTATCCTGTTCCTCTGACTAAAGCGTCTGTCGTACTCATCGAATCGTGGAATTTATTTATGGTCGCTCGGTTTTTGCTGCCACTATGATAATTTTCTTACTGGAATAGTAAATCGCACTTCTCTAGTTTAGATTTCGAAGACCGCTATTTAAAATCTTTTTGAGTGAGTATTTGGAGAGTGGATAGATGTGTGTTATGACGACAATGGATAAAGTGAGAAATTAGTATATTAGAGGAAGGTTGAAAGTGGCGACAGTGACTGAAAAGTTGAAAGTGAATCGTTTGTCTTGGTATGGCCATGTAAAAAAGAGAGTTTTGACTATACATGTGGATGGATGAAGAGGTAGAAAGAGGCCATAGAAAAGATAGATGGATTCTGTGAGAAGTGATATGAAAGAAAAGGGAGTTAGTGATAGCGTGACAGGTGACAGGACAGAATGGAAGAAATGAACGGACAGGAAGATGATGGTTAGGAGAATATAAAGGTAGTCGTAGCCTGTACTATTATTTTAACTTTGATAATACTTAACGGTTTTAAAGTGGAACAGAAATTGTTTAATTATACTCTTAAGTGTTGAGCATACATCACACTATTTCCAGAGCGGTTAGTTAAAGCAATACAGGTGTGTTTTCTCACAGCCGCTTTGAGAATATTACTCATGTTAAAATGTATTGGTAGCACGAGGTTTTCCCCACAATGTTATCTTTCTCCTTACGATGACGAAGATATAAAATGTAAACAAACAGTTTTTGTGTTTATAAAATGTTAGTCAGTTACTTGGCTCTGGCTGCATTTTTTTGAGTATTAATATTAAGAATTTATACTTCTTTTTTTACATTGATCAACATTATAGACAATACCCACATACCTATTTTAGCAAGAAATACGATTGTTCTACAGTAGGACAATAGCAATACAAAAGGTAGGTTATCTTCCTTTTATAAATAGTATCTAAAGGTATATCATAAACTGACATTTCTATGGCGTTGATTAAAGAAAATACTTATATGCAATCAATAAATCAATTGAACAACTTACAATATGAATTCTTAGATCACGTGTATAAGCCTAGTTAGTTTTTATTGTTATTTGATGACCTTGATTTTATTACTTTGAACGTAGCTTGGCAATTTTAATGGTGTTTGAAAAATGCGAATTGTGGAAGAAATATCGGTCAAGTACAAGTCGAATATCGAATATTACTAATCGTACACCATTCATAGAAAGTTAGTAATTCATTGATATTGTTGCTTAATTTTAACAATTTCTAAAATTATGTTCTGAAAATGTAATGGTAGCTATTTGTTATTTGATGGTGAAACTATGTGGTGTGGTGAAATCGCGGTTTATTACAATGTGTGGTCAATTCATTAGTTATTTTACATACCTACTTCTTCTAGGTACTGTAAAGCTTCACAACCTTATTGGAGTTCTAAGAAGTTAAACAGTAATTCTTCTCAAAGGTCTGGTCTAAAATTGTACAAGACCGGGGAAAGTGGCAGGAACATGCCCTGCAATAGGACGGCACATGCACTTCTAAACGAAGAAAATATATTTTGATAGTTAGGATATAAAATAAAATAAAATACAAATAAAAAATAAATAAATAAAATAAAGGAAAATAATAATTTATTTCCAAGATCGTAATACTGTGGGTACCTACAGACCAGCGCCGTCACTGAAGCAGGGAAGGGAAGGGGAGGGGTATCCAGTAGTGGGAGATAACGTAGTCTAAATAATAAAAAATTGCTTAAAATTAACATTCTGCAAAACTTATTCGCCTGTTATTGACTCCGACCCCTCACAGTACCACCCCTACCTTTATTTAAACTATTGAAAGCATATAGAACTAATCTACATTCGTGGCTTTTCACACCGCATCAATTTATTAATTAGTAAACCTCAAAGCGCAGATCATTGTGGGTCCATATCGGGTACAATTGGGCACGCCGCAATTATGGCGATAAGTCCCCTCTTTGAGGAGTGTCTGGAAAGACAACACGGCGTCCTTAGCTTCCGCATGACGCAGGTCCTGACCGGACATGGACAGTTCGGGAGATTCCTGCACCGGATTCGTGCGGAAGAGACGCCCGGGTGTCACCATTGTGTGGACCGCCCGGAGGACACACTGGAGCATATGGTAGAGCCGGGCCTTGGTACAGGCCATGGTCCGGAGCGAGGAGGAGAGGCAGGCGGTCGCCTCCTTCTGCGAAGCAGTAGTGCTAGCAAAGGAGGCGGCCGATCGCGTGAGGCAACGGTCCTCACGCCCCAATCGTCATCGGGATTCCGATCCCGATTTCCGGCCACCGTAGGCGCGGGCTTGCCTCTGCCGACCGTTCGGTAACCGTCCGGACCGAACCCCAAGTCGTCGACGGCGCGTATTGTTCCACGCGCGCCTTAGGGAGATGTCAGCAAATCGTAGGGGCCCAGCAGGGTCGAAGCTTACTGGGGCCACGGTTAGTGTGAAAGTGAAACCCGGGGCCCTGGGACAAAGGCAAAGAAGGAACAGGAGTGGGTTTTTAGTCAGTAAAAGTCTGACACTATCTCGCGCTCCGCCCAAGAGCGAGATTTGTGATTAGATGACTTTCACACCTAAAAAAAAAAAATAGCAACAATTTTTTTTTTGTGCCGTAATAACAAATTAATATTATTTCAGATTTATTCCTATAGTTGTGTTATAAGACCTTGCTTTGTGCAAAATTTCAGGATTCTGGATCAACGGGAAGTATTCTAGAATTTTGGTTCCCTTGAGTGTCGAAACATACGTTTTTTGCGACATAAACGGCCATATCTTTTTTTTTCGTTAACTTTGAAGTTTGATTTTTTCACAGCTTCAAGGGACCGCAGACCTAAGTATAAGGTTTTGATTTTCAACTCGATACGTCCATGCGTTCCCGAGATAAAAGGGTTTTGACAGACAGACAGACAGACGGACGGACAACAAAGTGATCCTCTAAGGGTTCCGTTTTTTTCCTTTTGAGTTACGAAACCCTAAAAAATAGTGGTATATATACCTACTGGTGGTTTTATTTAATTTCAAAGTTCGAGCGCTCTTAATGAAAAACCCTTTAGATGTAAAAATTTGATATTCTATTTTGAATGCTACCACCGCGGGAATGACCACTAAATAACTGCACTATGTGGTTAGTTTAGTACTAATACTGACGCTGACCTCAACATATAAATTCATTAAGTTGATTAATTGTTGTTTTTCATTATTAATTATGTATTCGTCCAGAGATACAATCGAAGAGCACCTACGACGAGATTAATGATCTTAATGTGCGGAGGTGGTAAGGACAATAGGAATTAAATTCATTAACTTTGAAGAGGCGTACGTTTCATATGAAATTACACACTGTAATTGGACCCGCTTTAAAATTCATGGCAATACATCTTTAATGGAGCCAACGCAACACGTGCCCATTAATTACTGCAGAACGAAGCGAAGGGTAAAATAATGAAAAATAAAAATCCCTGGCCTGGTTCAAAGAATTTGGGCTTACTGACATGAGGGGAATGAGTAATTCTACGAACTCTTATAGGAATTGTGTATGAGTGTCGATTTTTTCTAAAATCCTTGCATGAAGAACGTTATTCGCTCTCACGGATGTTTCAACGGAAAAACAAATAGTTGTGCCACTCCCACTACCATCCAATAGCAATCTATGTAATCTGATGCGAAGTGACATGGGGATTTGACGAGCTCCGGAATTAATCCAATACGTACTACTGTCGGTATGATATTCCCTTTATTTCAGAGCCAGTGAACTGACGCAGGCTCCAAATTAATGGAATTAGCGAGTAGCCTGTTTGACCGTGCAATAATTAGATGTGAATGAAGGACGAATGGAATTTCAATGCAAATAGGTTAAATCGAATTCGAAATTGTAAATTCCATGACGACAAAGGAGGCTCTTTGATCTCGGTATGTTTGTCAATGCAGCGCTTCATCCGGCCGTTTCTATATCATCTTCAAGCTGATTCTTTCACGGTCTTAGATCACGCCAACACTTCTGTGAGTATTTCAAAATGTACAATTTCTTTTTGTTCTCTCATATCTGTTTATTTCAAAAGGGAAAAGAGGGTTTACGATGAAATACAATATAGCAGAATTTATATGGAAATAACCCATGTATTGGTGGCTTACTTCGCACGTTCATCTCGACGCTTCGTACGTTCCGAGGCAATCCGATCTTGTGTCGGTTGGCATGGACTCTAATCTCGGCCGGTTGTATTGAGGCTGTATTACTATCATGTGCATATTGAACGACGTCGGGTTTCCCGGGGATTTATCGGACCTTCTCGGAGCATACCGACTGGTGTACATGTACTAGGCAGGATCTTCTGAGCGTATTGCATAGAGTAACGTACACGAGTGCTTACATACGTTTGCTAAGAGCAACTGCTTGTAAAGATCGGATTCCTACAGCACGTACCATTTGGGGTCTGGGCTATAAAATTGACCAATATAGGCAGTGTCCTGAATTTGCTTATCTATCAAATTCTGTATCTATGGATTATAACCGCACATCAATTTATTTTCATTAGTAGCTTATAATATTATTGCGTTTCAATTTTACTTTGTATTTTGCTAGCATTACAATTTGGTATAATGTATATAGGCGGATATAGGCGGGTATGTGGTACAAATGTCACGATTCGTTTACGCATCACCTCACGTCCTTAATTCACGCACATTTCCATCAAGTTGTGATTACATAACTCGACACGATTCTTCTTTTTAACATAAATCGATATACTGTAAATTCGTGATCGATTTTAACTAAAGAATTGCCGTTAAAGAATGATGATGGTCTAATTCAACAGCACTCCTCTTATTTAAATCAGGAACATAAGTCAATGTACGATATAAATCACCTAGGATTGAGACAAGTGGTTCCAATCTGTTCTTTGGTACGAGGCGACATCGAAACCAATTACTCGACACTTGTTATGTTAATTACTAGTCAACGTTAATATAGTACTTGAGCATCTGTATGACGCTGGTAAATTAATATACGGTGTGTATTGTATGGCATACGTTCACACCTAGGGCTGCTACGACAACGCGGGATAACAAATTACAACGAACTCGATTTTTTAAAATTACTCATAAATTTTTTAAGCAGTTAGTGCCTTTCTAGTCCTTTCTTATGTAAGTACTTGAAACAAGAGTCTCTGTGGAATAAAAGGCTCGCGTTTGACCACTATCTCACCTGATTGTAAGCGATGATGTAGGTGATCGACGATGGAGCATGCTTGCCTGTAACCTATTCTAATGATTTTTTCCAGTTCATCAATAATAATGTGCTGAAAGATTAATCTCCGTTTAGTTGTTGTTGCTATTGCCATTTTGAGCATTAGTGTAAGTAAACGGTCTATATAGCCAGCCCTGATCCCCACAATCAGCGGCGTAGAAGTAATTACATGTTCATTAGTGCGACTGGGACGACACGCCACATCGCGTGACAACGTACAAGGCACATCCGACTTGTACTTGTTACCAAATAATTATATACTTCAATTTGATATGATAGATGAGAGTAAAAGGGGAAGGTAGACTTGTTGAGAACTTCTTAGAGTAGCTGGTACTAAGCCTGATATTAAGGTCTGCCCTCTTAACGCTCTTCAAGTTTAGGTAGATTAATTCAGTCGCAGCAGCTTATTGTGTCTCTTATGTCATCTAAACCATAAAACAGATAATTTGCGATCAAAACACCTTTCAAAAAATCTAGATCAAACACACAAACTCAAGTATAAAAGTCAAACTTATAACACCCGTCTTTTTGATCGGGGTTAAAAAATACATGTGCTCCACAACAGATAATTCAATCTGGCCAAACTGCCGACCCTTGAAGCGGAACCGGAACGAATATCGCTTATAAATATGCACTTATATCTGAACAGGCCTTAACTCGAACATTGCGAACAGCTATTGTTTACGCGGTTCGCTCGCCCGTGACGCCCCGAATGAGAATTGAC
The DNA here is from genome assembly GCA_905147345.3 of Mythimna impura. Taxonomy (NCBI): domain Eukaryota; kingdom Metazoa; phylum Arthropoda; class Insecta; order Lepidoptera; family Noctuidae; genus Mythimna; species Mythimna impura. The sequence goes on along the minus strand of LR990356.1, from coordinate 7,192,324 downwards.
GGGGCGCGTGTGACGTAAGCAAATGATGTTGTATTTCGTTCGGCGTGTTTGATCGGACGTAATTACGTTCGTTTTCCAATAAGCTGCACTCTGATACGTTACGATTGGACGGAATTGAAAGTCAAATACATTCTGTGTGGACTACGAGATATGCTGTTGTAAAATTCTGTTTGTTTCGCTTATGATACGTTTCTTCGACGTGCAGAAATTTGCATATGAACTTGCATGAACTACTTAAGTCACTGAAAAATTGGGGACGTTATTTGAAGAAATAACATTTTCCTGCTGTATTTGCTTATATAAACATATTATGATAATATACCATTTAAAGGCTGATTTATGAAACGGATCCTTTCTGACCATTTTTCCAATTTGTATCCCACATACGCCACATGTGATCCTCTTATTTAATACAAAGGGATACACATTACACACGTTAAAGTACGAGTACCTTTTTCTCGTAGACCCATATGATTTCGGTCGTAATTGGAACATGCCAAATGTAACAAATAAGCCGAAATAAGCTCATTTTCTTCTTGACCTATCTATATTTGTACGAATCATAGACGAATTGTGACGCCAGAGTATCGTGCGATGGAGCGGGCCATGAAGTATGCGGTCATGGATGAAATAAATATATCAGATAAAAATCTCCTGTGATTTATTTACTCAAGGCTGCCGAATTTAAATGGGACTGAGCAAGACATATTGGCCGCATGTCTAAAGAGCTGTGGGCCCGTAAAACACAGGATTGGTGGCCGGACAGAGACGCGGGGCCGCTGCAAACCACGAAGAAAGACATCCAGGTTACCACCTGGATGTCTTCCTTAAGAATTGGAATGAACGTGAGGAACCCTGATTGTTGGAAAGAATGGAGGGAGGCCTTTACCCAGCAGTGGGACAATACGGGTTAGCTATAATAACTATAATAATCTATATATATAAGAGGGGAAACTGACTGACTGACATATCAACGCACTGCCGAAACTACTGGGATTAGGAGCGTGAAATTTTGCACAAGGTTTTGTTTTATGACGTAGGTGAGCACTAAGAAAGGATTTTCCAAAATTCACTCCCTAAGGGGATGAAGTGGGGGTCCAAAGTTTGTATGGAGAAACCTTCGTTTACGCGAGTGAAGCCGCGGGCAGAAGCTAGTGTAGTTATAAAAGCAACCGAACGAAAGTCACTTTCTCCTCAAACATACATTAAAAAAAAATATTACGATCTTATCGCAAAAATATTGACAGCCAGAAATAATTATAATTGCAGCCAAATGAACCGTCGTGTTTCGTCTCAAATTGATGATGCCTCTCGGTCATTTGCATGCACAAAATACGCTGATTGATTTCCAAGCATAAAAACTGCAATTAAGTTTTCAGACAAAACGGTATCGGATCGATAGCGTTATCGATTTAACGGAACAATAACGGTACCGGGTCTCGACACTAATTGCTTTTACAGCGGCTTCTAAGGCCTAATCCCGCTTGTACCGTTCATTAAGGCCCTTGCTCCCATTTACTGCCAAAAAACAGCGAGTTTCTGAAGCCTAATCCTCGATAACAACTGGGTTAATAATAGATTGAAAAAAAAAAACAAAAAAATATTGATTTATATATAACACTAGCTTCTGCCCGCGGCTTCGCTCGCGTAAATGTAGGTTTCTCCATACAAACTTTGGACCCCCGCTTCATCCCCTTAGGGAGTGAATTTTGGAAAATCCTTTCTTAGTGCTCGCCTACGTCATAAAAGGAAACCTTGTGTAAAATTTCACGCTCCTAGTCCCAGTAGTTTCGGCTGTGCGTTGATATGTCAGTCAGTCAGTTTCCCCTTTTATATATATAGATTATCAACATATGATTTTTTCGTATGACTATTAATACATGTGCCAAAAAAAATATACTAAATTATATTTTTTCGCTTTTTCCCTACTTACTCCTTTCAAACGGCTTTGATCTTTAGAAATATGTTTACACAAAAAAATTGCTCGTTAAGTGTTCTTCAGAATGTACATAGCATAATTATGTAAATCAATTAATATTTCGCAAAGAAATTGGATTTAAAGGTCAGCGGGGCTCTATCCTGTCGCTGGCGGTAGTACGAGTATGTGTGCATTAAACTCTGGGCAGCCCTCCTAGCCAAGTTACAACCGTTTCGTTTTGATTCTCTTTTCGTTGATCGCCTCGAGTAGGCCACGCGACCGATTCTTTTATTCTGCCGTCATCTCAACGCTCAGTCACGTGGTCAGAACAAAGGAAAAGGAGGCGTGGCCGACTCGAGGCGATCAACGAAAAGAGAATCGAAACGAAACGGTTGTAACTTGGCTAGGGGGGCAGATGTTCAAGGGATTATACGCCTTAAACCGGCCACTAGAAAAACTGGGCCATGTCTAGACATGTTTCGAAATAACGAACCTACCAGCTTAGTAGTTTATCTACTGAATAGCAATATTATTTTCTTAGTATCAATTACCTTCCAAAATAATTCTCTGAATTGTGGCTAGGAATCTTAGATATTCGATATTGGATTAGTAACACAATCTTGTATTATTCAGAGCTATATGAATTAGTAAGACATTTATGAATGCTTCTGCCTCTCTATCTATTGACTTTTGAAGGTTCATTAGATCAGATTTATTCGCTTCGTAGAGCTCGTTTTCAAGGGTGAATGTTTACGGGCTTTCTGATACTTTGTACAAGAATGAATTTTGTGCCTTTTTCTCTGTACCCTTATAACATAGTCCCAAATACTAAAACGGAAAAAGTTCAGCATATAAATAAAATGAATGTGTCTGTTTGTAATTTCAAAATAACATTTGTTTACTAAATGCATAATTATGAAAGTATATTCGATATCTATAACAAATTTGCAATTTCCTAAATTGTCTGCCGGTCTGTCTTGTTCCGGTTAATCTCCGAAACGGTAGACCTATTTTGACGGGACTTTCACTGGTAGATAGCTGATGTTATAAGGAGTAACTTATACAACTTTTTTATTTTTAAAAAAAATTAGGGTTCCGGGCAAAGAAAAACGCTTCTTGAAATTGTGACTAAATGGCATTGTGCTGTTTTACGAGTCTGACGGCTCTGTCTGCCTATCAGTGTGTGAACGAAGTCACGGGCACCAGCTAGTTTAAATGTAAAATACAAAACATATTTCTACCTATGTCCATTATAGACTTTGAAACCATCTAACCGATAGAATAGAATAGAATAAATTTTATTGTTAGTGTAGTAGAACACGCCGGGTATCCACTAGTCAATTTTGAATTAGATGATACTAGGTAAACAACAACAACTGTTTTATTTAGCTCTTTCTGTCTATCAATGTGTGAACGAAGTCACGGGCACCAGCTAGTTCAAATATAAAACAAAAAAAAATGTTTCTACCTATGGACGTTAAAGATTTAGAAACCATCTAACAGAGGATACTTTTTTGTTAGCATAGGAGCACACGCCGGGTATCCATTAATCAATTTTAAATCAGGTGATATAACTAGTTAAACAACAACTGTTTTACTTAGCTCTGTCTGTCTGTCAGTGTGTGTACAGAGTCGTGGGTACTGGCTAGTTCAAATGTAAAAATACAAAAAATGTGTCTGCTTATGTGCGTTATAGACTTTGAAACCATCTAACCGATAGGATACTTTATTGTTAGCGTAAGAGCACCAGCCGGGTATCCATTAATGAATATTAAATCAGGAGTTATAACTAGTTAAACAACAACTGTTTTACTTAGCTCTGTCGGTCTGTCTGTGTGTGTACAGAGTCGTGAGTACCGGCTAGTTCAAATGTAAAATACAAAAAATGTGTCTGCTTATGTGCGTTATAGACTTTGAAACCATCTAACCGATATGATACTTTATTGTTAGCGTAGGAGCACACGCCGGGTATCCATTAATGAATATTAAATCAGGTGATATAACTAGTTAAACAACAACTGTTTTACTTAGCTCTGTCTGTCTGTCAGTGTGTGTACAGAGTCGTGGGTACTGGCTAGTTCAATTGTAAAAATACAAAAAATGTGTCTGCTTATGTGCGTTATAGACTTTGAAACCATCTAACCGATATGATACTTTATTGTTAGCGTAGGAGCACACGCCGAGTATCCATTAATCAATTTTAAATTAGGTGATATAATTAGTTAACCAACAACAACTTTTTTACTTAGCTCTGTCGGTCTGTCTATGTGTGTACAGAGTCGCGGGCACCGACTAGTAGTTAAATAATCATGGTCTTACATTTGTTTTATAACTATTATACATTCCCTGAACTTGTTTTAATGTTCTCCAGTGCAATGCGCGCTGTTCCCCGTTGCATGTTTGTGAATTCACTGTTGTGAACTAAAACTTCCCTGAGCATCATTTGTATTTAGTATTCTGATGGTCCTTTGTCTGAAATAAAGTAGGTTACTGAAGATGTTTTGAATGTATGATGATCATTAATTTGTAATAGGCGTTTTTTTTTTATTTAGGTATTGTTACGAGATTACGCACAGTAAATAAAAATATTCAATGTTAACGATTATTTTTTTAACTCAAAATAAATTAAGAACAGTTTAGTTTGCTAGCGCTCGAAACGAACTCTACAAACTTGTTTCAATTTCATTTCCCAACTTTGTTTCTTTTAAGTATATCCTTCATAGTCGAGAGTTTGCATTGCACCTTCTTGCAGTAGAATTAAACAATGTCACGCACTGATTACCCATTAAATCTGCACATTTCAACTTTTTCCTTACCAAACGTATTTGAAGGTAAATACCGTACAATTTATACGCGCACTTGTATCGTATATTTACCGACGCATGTAAGCACGACTCTCCTATTTCCCTAAATCGAATATCCAAGTGTGACGGTGGTTTGCCTACGTCGCTACGAGAACGGGATCCCTCACACTTTTACTGAACATGTAGCACTTTTATTTTCCTCCACAAACATTGTAGTATCTTCACTAAAATTCAACGTGCGACAATGTAGTACAAGATTTCAGTATGGCTTTATTTATGAGTTTACAGACCTTGGTAGCACTTGGTACAAGTCAAATATATGCCAAAGATAAACAAACTTGTGTACCTTTGCTGAGGGTTCCCGAAGTTGCTCACAGTTGATCTAAATATTTAAGTACGAATTTGGACCGCTTCGAATCTCCGGAATATTCTAGGTGAGATGTAAGGTTACGCATTGCTGGTGCTTGCAATAGGTATCGGTGGAAAAAAAATAAAAATAAATCGCTTGAACAAATAACCTCGGTACGCATATCATTTGTGTGTATGTATTTGCTTTTAAAGGATAACAATAACGCTAAAAGAAAGAAAGCAATACGTTTCAATATTAGCATATGTATCGACACTTTTCTATATTATATTGCAAAATTGTCTGCCAACATTGCCGGAGACGATACCATACTACTCGTACGTTGAAATATATACCTAAAGCATATACGAGTATATTGTTTATCCTCGGGAAGGGGTATATTTGATATCAATCCTTTATGCTGATTTCAATATTAAAATGCTCTCCTTTCTTCGGAATATTCCATTGTTGGAATATGTGAAATAGTTCTTTATTTATTCGAATACTTATATGGTTGCGCCTCTTTTTATATTTCACCTTTTTACAATTACCGCGGTTTCAGGAAATATTTCATGAATTCCCTTCTACAGCGTTGCCAGTACAGCTGTAACATACTGGAAAAGTATTGTATGGAGCATGGAGGTATTAGCTAAAAGGCTGCTGACCTAAAAATAGTGGAAATATCTGGACGTTGAAAGCGAAATAACGTGTAAACTAAGTCTTTACCTACGTGTTGGAAGCTTCCCATGCTTGCATTCGGAAACTAAAAGTGTGAGAGGAAATTCGACTTCTCTCTAGGATCCGTTGTCAATGTTTAGCTTGTTAAGTTATATAAATATTCGACACAATGGAAGTTCTCTAGGGTTTACGCCTATACCAAAGACAGGAGTAAAAACATCTGTTGAGGACTTCAGGCCTATTGCCATATTGTTGGCCCCTGCTAAAGTATTTGAAGTTGTGGTTGCACAACAGAAGTTATTCCTAGTGCCACGTTTTTTTAATGCTTAAAAAAAGAAATAGTCACTTCTCATTTATGTCGACTAGGTAGATACCTACCCATCTCATATCGTCATACATATCTAGTGTGATAACCATATGGTTGTCACACTAATATTTTGAAGGGGAAAGTTGGTTATTTTGCTCCATGGGTGAAATTTTGTGAGTGTGTGTATGTTTGTTACTTCTTCACGCTCGAACGGCTGAACGGATTTCGATGAAACTTGGTACACGGACAGACTGACTGTTTGACTGGCCTGTTGGTCTAGTGGTTAGTGGTCCTGACTGCTATGCCGGAGGTCGTGGGTTCGATTCCCTCCCAGGACAAATGTTTGTGGGATGAGCACGATCATTTGTTCTGTGTCTGGGTGTAACTTATCTATATATGTATGTATTTAGAAATATATAAGTATGTTTATCAGTTGTCTAGTACCCATAACACAAGCTCTGCTTAGCTTGGGACTAGACGGCGTTGTGTGATAGTTGTGGAATATTATTATTATTATATTATTAGACTATGTCCTCGAATAGCACAAAGGATTGGTAGTTTTATTTATTTATTATTTATTTACTTACAAACTTAAATATAATGTTTAATTAATTAAATTAATTTCGCCACTTTCCGGACACACCTGGCAACAGTACATGCACTGCACGCAGGTGCCCCATTAGGTGGCCTTCAGTCTTACTAGCAACAATGCTCAGAAGAATGTTGTACCCATAAAATCGTTTGTATTACTTAACCTATGTTAGTCTATGTTAGTATCATCGACAACAAGCTTAAATATAATGTTTAATTAATTTAATAAATTTCGCCACCTTCTGGACACACCTGTCAACAGTTGCACTGCACGCAGGTGCCCCATTAGGTGGCCTTCAGTCTTACTAGCAACAATGCTCAGAAGAATGTTGTCGCTGCCCCGCATTCGACGCAGCAGTGAAGTGGATCTTTTTCGTATATTTCTACTTCTTCTTCTTTTTTTTTATCTCGAAAGTATACGTATGTTACCTTAGGACATTTTTCTACTAACGCAAGGGTGAAACCACTGACAACAGCTTAGTTCATTTATATTCTACAAAAACGCTTCGATATCGATAAACCATTTCGTTTTGACAGTCATTAATCTTGACTATCGCAATCTATCCAATTCAATTGATATATTTCAAACCATAGATCCTTTATCAAGTTAGATTTCTGAATAGAACTACTATGATAAGTTGATGAATAATGAGCAATTGTTTTTATAAATCCATACTTTTTTTTTCGGTAGGAAAATCGTCTTATGACATCCCCTTGGGCGGAGCGGGAGATAGTGTCAGACTTTTACTGACTAAAAACCCACTCCTGTTCCTTCGTTGCCTTTCGTACCAGGGCCGAGTCTTCCTTTCAGAATCAGACCCTTGGCCCCAGTAGGCTTCGACCCTGCTGGGCCCCTACAGGTGCTGACATCTCCTTGAGGTGCGCGTGCCTCACGCGATCGGCCGCCTACTTTGCTAAATATTATAAATGTGAAAATAGCTCTGTCTGTTACGCTTTCAGGGTCAACTACAGAACCGATTTTGATGAAATAACGGAAAAACGGTGTAAGCTAGTAGCAGGAAGAACATAGGCTACATTTTATCGACTTCGCGTCCGCAATAAACTACATTCACACGGACAAAGTCGCGGGCAAAATGATAATTAAAATAATCATCATCATCATCGTCATCATTTCAGCCGAAAGACGTTCACTGTTGGACATAGGCCTCCCCCAAGTGTCGGCACAATGAACGGTACTGTGCGTCTCACATCCATCAGATTTCCGTAACACTTACCAGGTCATCGGTCCACCTTGTACGGTACGGAGGTCGCCACGGCCCCAACGGCCATCTGTTCTGCGAGCAATGTGCCCTGCTCACTGCCACTTAAGTTTGGCGATTCTTCGTGCTAAAAATTAAAATAATGATGAAAATGAAATAAAAAGAAGAAAACTGAATAAAAAAAAAAATGATTTTCAAAGTGAATGAAATTGTGTGTTGTCATCGTTTTCTTTTTTTTTTTCTTTCAGAAACTAGTACGACTATGTTGAATTATTGCATGTCCCCATTGTACTTACTTAACTGAAGGTTTTAGAAATTCGTTTTCTAAATTACCTATGTGGTGTGTGTTACCCATGTGGAAGTTTGTATATGGGAAGGGAATATTTAGATAATATTATATTTATACATTTTTGCGCGCTGCTAATGTTAGCGCGCGAGTTTCCATTTCTCGCATATCATCATTATGAAACTTCAGAAGTTCCTTAACATTGATGTCCCAGCGGTTAGAAGCCATAATTAAAAGTTGCCGGCTAGTTTCACCTTAAACTTCTCTCATTAAAACTTAGCACCTCAAAGGAACAAACATTCTTCTCATGTACCGCTCACGAAATCCGAACCCACTGAATGAAGTTATTCGGTCCTTTTGAGCATTTATTTAAAAGAAAATAACTTTTGTATCGTCATAATTTTTCGTAACTTCTCAAAATGTGACGCTACAGTAGTTAATGTTTGGGTATCTCACTAAAATTAAATTTATATACTTATTTATCTAGGTTCTGGAGTGGCGACCACTTACCGGAAGACGCAGTGTTGGAAGGCCCCCTACAAGGTGGAGCGATGACTTGATGAAGGTCGCGAGAGTCCGATGGATGCGAGACGCACAGGACCGTTTATTGTGGCGACATTTGGGGAAGGCCTATGTCCAGCAGTGGACGTCTATCGGCTGAATGATGATGATGACTTATTTATAAACTAATGTGCTAACTATATAATAAAGGTACATCTTTTAATTATGGCTAAGACTTCTCTCTGACCAAGTTTGCCCCGCGAGCGATCTGACAGGTAGGTACCTACTATAATTATATTAAAAATATTTAAAGGTAAAAGTTTGTGTGTATGTTCATTACTTCTTCACGCTCGAACGACTGAACGGATTTTGATGAAATTCGGTACACGTGTAGACCATGTTCTGGAAAATCAATTTGGACCAATTTTCTACTTTCACGCTGGCGAAGCCGCTGGCAATAGCTAGTTATATAAAATAATAATAATCCCTACGAAATAGAACAATCAAATTTTCATATACACAGTATTTTGTGATAGCTAATAATGGATTTGTACGTCAACATTTTCTCGTAACACGTCTCCATGTGAGACACAGTGGAGGAATAATAAATGCCGGCATTATTTTGGTTCGGGTGAGGGTGGGCCGGGCTCTACCGGGGGCGGTTCCGTTCCTCGCATTTTTGCGGCGTCTTTGCTGTCGCGCAAGGAAACACTCACGAATTTTCAGTCTCAGTTTCTGTAAAAAGGTACGCTTTGTGTTCTGGCACGCTCCGAGCTGGCTGTATTCCGATTCTTCTACAGGTGGCCCGGGCCCTTTTAACGAACACTGATGGAAAACGCCTCCGAAATGGTACGTTCTCAAATTGCTTCGGGAAAATGTTTTCCTACCGTTTTTGGCACTGTTTGCTGAGGCTTATATAGTTTTGGGAATATTTTAATTGCCTGTTCAATTTTTATTTAGGTCAGCGTTTTTTTCCAATGATAAAATTGCACTACGCGGCGTATTTATAAATAATTGTTAGTATAAAATGTTATCTCTCTTTCAAATAGAAATTGTGTACGACATTATTATAAAGTAACAATGCCAACATTGGCTCCAATTTTCCTTCAATTAAGTAAAAATACATTGTAGCGTCAATATTTGTTCTCGATTCGTAACTAACGTTTGTAGACCACATCGATGCGAGTGATCAGCGCATGGAACGTGTTTGCACAAACTTCCCCGTTCTATTTTACGCGATATGTTTGGACAAGCCCCGAAACTAGCCTAAACCCCGAGAATTATAGAGGTCACGTTGTTTTTGGCACAAGCCGTCAGGATTTATGCTTGGGAGAGACATCAACTGCACTCATAAACAGTGCATGCGCGCTCAGAGCTGCCTGATTCATTGCTACTCTTGTTTTGAATACACAGTTTATTGTACGTCTCGGTGACATTGTGTTTGCTATTTCAGATTTGATAGCTCAGTTATTATTATAGTTTTGTGCAAGAGTTTTGAATCTCAGTTTTGTGACTGAAACTAGTGTCTTTGATGCAAGAGGTATATATATATGTAAAAGCACTTTTGTGATGTCGATTTATATGTAGATGTCAATTTTTATTTTTGCGACTTTCTTCAGCTTTCAAATGTACAATACTAAATATTAATGACTTTTTATCCTAGCAACATCCAATCCCTTGATATCCGACCTTATCAAAAACACACTCCCGCCCACACAGTTCCTAACAAATGTCAAAGAGTTCCTACCTTTCCCCAATAACGAAATAATTAACCCTCATTGTTGTATGGACCAGCCAGCCAGTACTCTATTGGGGGCAGTATTCTGTACTCCGAACTCCCTAAGTCACGTAATTGGCCGGAAATGGTACCGCGCCGCTCGAGATTACATTCGATCACGTCCCCGTAAACAGTTTAGCGCTGATTTTTTTATTCGACGATCTTTGTTGGGATGTCGTATCGAGTTAATTTTATTGGGAAACTGGCGAATTGGCTATGAAATGGTAGGTGGAATTCATATATGATACAGTGACATTGATAAGCGCACTTATCGTTGGGAACTACTAAAGTAGGAGCATGAAAAGATAATAAAGCAACAGAATTTAGTTCTAACTCATCCGATTGGGGTCGCAGTTATAAACGATAGTAGATCGACCCTCGCCATATTTCGGACATCTGTCGAGGAAAATATGACATTAATAACTAAGTCAACTTACAGTCGAGCCGCTATTCGGGTACCAGCTAATAAATTAATCTGGCGTCGGATCAACGTCAATGTTACATTAGGGTCAGTGACAGAGTTCGTAAGGCGCGAGATAAAGCTGTCTAGCAATTAATGAAAAGCTGATTTTGGGGAATGTCTCGCCAGATAACGACTTCTTAGAGGGGGCTGTTATTGGATTAAAAGAGATATTCGCCTCTCTGTCCCTCTCCGTTCTGTTGTAATACATTAATTTAATTATAATCAAAAGATCGTCGCACCAAAATTCAGCTAATGAACGTGCTCGTTTATCGTAAGCGTTTTGTTGTGTTTGTAGTTCGGGACAAGATAGTGGATTATAACGTTTCCACAAGCGTTACTCCCGGAAGCTCATGTATTTTCCGGTCGTAAATATTACCTTTACGCTCACCTTTACACACATACTTTTCATTAATCGTGTTTCACCGTTCACGTTGCGGAAACAATAGAAAGTGATATTTATATGTAAAGTTTGCGGCTCACGTTTCGAATAAATGAATTAAATGTTTAATTACGAAATTCCGTCTGGTACAGTCTTAATTTGTCCTTAATTTCGTCTCGTTTTCAATCTCAACTTTCGTCGAAACTTCAGCATTGTTCGGAAAGTGGTAGTTGGTAACTATAGCGACCGCTAGAATTGCTCACAAGCGTTAAATAAACTCTTGCTAGAGTTTTTTGTGGTAGTTGCAAGTGGGATTATAACACAGGTATTACTGCCGATGTCGCGAGAGGGAACAGAAAAACCCTCCCAGAGTCTCGGGGTGTTCAAACTTGCCGCGGCCAGTACTCGTACAAGTTGTTCTTTGACAAGCCAAGTTCCTTTTGTGGGCGCCACAGTAATTAATGTTGGACAACAACGCTCATTCTCCTCCGAGTTTTCTTATCGTATTTCGTGTACTCGTGTTTTGCTATTATACGCAACTTTTTTCACGAATTACACTTTGTTAGAACATTGTCGTAAATAATGACGTATGTACATTGGGTTAGCTTCGAGATTCGATGTTCTCAGATTACGTTTTTCCCATTTTCATGAAGTTTGGAAAGTAGTTACTTTCATGTTTATCGTAATGACGTTGTTTTTGGCAATTTGTAGTTAGATAAGATACTGTCAACATACATTTACAATATGCGTATTATCGTATTTGTATAACAAGATTTTGCTCACAATATTGTTATTTATATTGGAAGAAAATTAGAAGCTTATTGAGTCCCTAATGTGTTTCATCTAAGGCAATGTTATGTCAGCTCATCAGTTGCCTGATTGAATTCTTATAGAAGGGGAAGATTGAGTGGCATAATTATTATACAGACAGATCTAAGCCTGGCCCAGCTTTTTCTCAACTATGTTGATGTCGAGGAGGAAATCCTTCTGTGAAGCAGTAATGCTAGCGAAGGAGGTGGCCGCATGCGTGAGGGATCGATCCTCACGCCCCGGTCGCCGGGATCCTGATCCCGATTGCCAGCCACGGTAGGCGTAGGTTTGGGGACGGCGAGCAATGGGTAGTTCGCCGTCTGGCCTTCCGGTAACCGTCCGGACTGAGCTCGAATCGTCGACGGCGCGTAGTGTTCCACGCGCGCCTCAAAGACATGTCAGCAAACCGTAGGGACCAAGCAGGGCACGGCCCTGAAACGAAGGCAAAGAAGGAACAGGAGTGGGTTTTAGTCAGTAAAATTCTGACACGCCCTCCCGTTCCACCCTAGAGCGCGAGTAGACATATGATGATTTCCCACCTTAAAAAAAACGAGCTCCAATTTATTATATATACATTACTTAATTACTGTAAATAGGAGTATCAACAACAAAGCCCAGCAATTTCGCATGTTTAAATGTGTATTGCTGCAAACAATGCAATTACAGTTCTCAGGCGACTTTTTTCCCGTCGACAATCGCGGAGATGTTATCGCGTCAACATTTCGACACGATAACGAAACGAGCGACAGTCGGCAACACGTAATTGACTTGTCGCCATGTCTAATTGTTAACCTTAATATAACTACAATGTTTCTTGTCCTTATTTATTAGTTACAGCTTTACATTATTGTAAAAATGATTTCCCTTCTTGTACAACTTGTGCCTTGTTGAATTGTTCTTTTTTGATAAAAAGATAAGTAGAATTGATTGATAAGGTGGAGCAATGACTTGGTGAACCCTCGTGGGGACATACAGGACCGGTCGTTATGGCAACATTTGAGGTAGGCCTATGCCCAGTGTTGGGAATCGAACCCAACAGACCAATGACGCGGTCTGCATGCGCAGGTGGCGTGCATATACGTCATCGGCAGCGGGGAACGGCGACACGGCTGTCCGGCGCACCGCGGACACTCGCATCCACGGACACTCGCATCCACGGACACTCGCATCCACGGACACCGCCGCGACGGACGACACCTCTCGAACCTAATTAATAAAGTACTGTTTTGTCCAGGATCGTTGTATTTTTGAAAGCATTGGTTAACGGCAATATACCAGCACCTATAAGATACAGTTCACTTATTTACACCCAACCCCAACACCCAGCAGTAGACGTCTGTCGGCTGAAATGATGATAATGATTATAAAAAACTTAAAACTTCCTCGTTTCTTCTTTCTCTCAATTCTTGTACTGCAAATGTTAGTTCGTTTACGCAAAAAAAAAAAAATGGTTTGTTATTAAACTAAAAATTAAAGATTTTTGGACTTTTTAGGATTCTAGATTAAAAAGAAGTATCCTATAGATTTTAATTCCATTGCCAAATATGCGAAATAAACGGCCTTATCTCTTGATTGCGATAACTTAGTTTGTTTTTTTCACAGCTCCAACGGCCAATCCGTTTCTTGACTATTTAATAGATACATTCGTAGCTAAGAAAAAGAGTCTTAACAGACAAACAAGCAAACAGACAGACAACAAAATGATCCTGCAAGGGTTTCTTTCACATTTAAGGTACTTACGGAACTTTAAAACAAACCGTGATAACGGACAACCAACTATACGTAGGTACACACCAATCTAAAACAAATTAAAACTTCCGCTGTTAGCTGTAGTATATTTCCATGGAAGTCAATCATCTCCCACAACGTACAAGAGCTGTATCAAACGGTTCTATGAGAATCGAGTCCAGTTTGCCTTTTGCCAAAGCGCACTGACAGCCTGTTACGACCAAAAGGAAGTGCACAATTCACACCAGTTGCGTACAATGGTTTGCAAAAGCTAAACAAAAGCGTAACTGCGAGTCAACGTCCATTGACAGTTTTTAATTGAACCCAACCAGTGTTAGTTCTAACATCGCGAGCATCGGATGTGCAAATGGCCCGTAAATCATTCCTCTAGTCAGTCCGTCGAGTCGGCTATCTCGCTCTGTGCCAACTAACGACCCCGCATTCGGAAATTGCAATACTCATATGTCACTAACTGTAGTAGAGCGCCTGTATTGATGCGGAATGCATTGCTCTCAGCGAGCCGACCAGCATTCTTCGAACTCCGCCTCCTCTGCCGACACTTTGAAGCACAAATCGAGGCGGGGTGCTTCCTTTCACGTCCATGTGTCAATCGTAATTGGTCGGATTGAGTCGCCGTACATACGGAATGTCGTCCCGATGACCGTTTAATATTTCAAATGTAACCCAGATATCCGATGGCCAGTCAGTTGCTCAAAATAATCGGTTTGATGATTCGGCAACGTGATACGTGAAGCATACCAGAGTGGTCGAGTTCAAAACGGTAGGATCAAAATACAAACATGCAGTTCAAATCTGATTTGATTTCATCACCAAATCGAAACTTTTAATTGCCTACGTAATACAGGTAAATATAAAAAGGTGTTACAGAGCAGTTACGAAGCATACAGACAGGGCATATACAGAGCGTTCATAACTTTGTACGGAAAGTCCTATTTTATTGTCCTTGAGGTTGAGAGTTTTGGTTCCTTTGTTGCCCGAATAATAATAATAATAATTCTTTATTATCAGGCAACTAAGGCCCATAGAAAAAATACAAAAATAATCTTACAAAATAATAAACTAATATATATGTATAAAAGAAACTATAACAATTATTATTAAACTATACTATTACACACGAAGTGACGGCGTCGTGTTCCGCTGCGAGGTCGGTATCCTACGAAATCGTCGATACACGACACCCTTCGGCCAAAACTCTCCGTTGAGGAAGGTGTCCAAATGGTGAGTTGGCAACCGCACCACAAATGACTTGAAATTAGTGTTATGGCGCGGCTCCAACTGCCCGACTCTCAAAGTCCAGTTTGTCTTTACGCGTACATACTCCACGATCTCCTCAGCCTTCGTGGTGTGATGTAGCCTCGAAACGTACAGCTGCGTCGTAGGTACTGCTGGACGCAGCAGCATGTTGGGTCCTGCCAGCGCGGTACCGCACTGGTTCTGACAAGTAGGCTTCTTCCTCTTCTTCTTCTCTACCTTAGTGAAGCCATTTTTATCGCTCTGCTTGCCCCCTTTCGCTTTACCTGCTTGTTGCGTTGTTTTCGACACAGCAGGTTTGTTTGCAGCTACAATAGCGGAATAGGCACGTTTAGGGGTCGACGTACCTACATGCGTCACCACTTCGACCGGTGACGGAACAGCGACGGCAGTGGTGGAGCAAAATGCAACGCAAGCATTATCAGCAGCGGGTGACGCACTGCAGCTCGCCGACTCAAAACTGCCGATGTATGCATTTTGTGCTCCGCGACATATGTTCACGCTGGAGTTGTTAGGCGCCCTACTTTCCGAAACAGCGTTGCGCAACAACTCTACTTCGGCACGCAGCGCACCTACGGTGGTATTGGACACCTCCAGCTTGGATTGTACCTCGGCCAAGCTTGCTTTCAGGGATGTTATGTCCTTCAGCAACCTGGTGACATCGACGTGGTCGAACGTGACGGGAGGCAATTTATGCAGCTCCTTCGCCACGAAAGCGGGCACGTCGTCCGGGTCGGTGCTCTTCATCATTGTGATGATATCCTGCACACTTCTCCGGCCGCCATCCATCCGTCGGGATTGCATCTGGTCAACTTTGCCCAGTGCTTGGAACAGCAGCAACTTGGCACTGCTTATCTCCTCCTCGTTAAAACTGGGCTTACAGATCTGCAGGATGCTGACCTCGTCCATGTAGTCAATGGCATGTTTGATGAATGCCAACAGCTCGTTGGCTATGAGTGGTTGACTCATAGCGACGAAAAACGTGCAACGGCAACTGCCGCGCAACACGCGAATATAAAATTCGTATCGAGCAGCGCAAACACGTCCGTACTTGACTGCGCATTGCACTGCAATAAAACAATAAAACAATTTATTATTATTATTAATAATAAAGTAGAACCTACAATATAACCACTGACTTCCGTAACATCTTGTATTTGCGATCATAAATAACACCACAGCTAAGAAATATTTATAAATACAATAATTTACGTCTCTGGATAATCAAAATAAAATTATCTACAAAAAAAGCTGACCAAATGTTTATAATTTGAATGTAAAGCCACCTAAAATGATTATTAGAAAAAAAAATCAGAGTTAAACAACTTTTTTTCTCGAAACGCTGAAAATTAATTGGGGCAGCAAGAGAATTATTTATATTTAACTAACTAAACAGAAAATTGTCTTTAGGAAGCTTAAATACAATTAATGTCCAGAAATGAAAGAAACTGGGAGAATTTGTCACGGGTACAGGACTAGATAAATAGGCCCATTGAGGTTAATTTAGGACCCCGACGAATTCTTTTGTTGCCTGTATTTATTACACGTGCCTCATTTTCAACGAAATATTTTCTGTTACCTTTTTGAAAGCCGTGGGTGGACTCTGTAATCTTAGAGTAAATTGTGAATGATGTACTTATTGTTTTGATATCGTAAATAAAACATGGGAACAAATACTGGACCTGAACAAAATTAATATGAATATTAAGATTATGAACTTTAGCCTCCTACCGAATTTGACATACGGATGTCAGACTTGGATATTTAAGGCCAAAGCAAAACACAAAGTCAACAACAGTCAATCAGGACTAGATCGTAGCAAGCTCAAGATAAAGAAAATAGATAAAATACGACACACAAGAATAATAATAATTAAAAAGTCAAGCAATGTCTTGGGGCCACGCACAAAAACTAAATTGTAGATACGCAGGCCCCAGGCTTTCCTATGTGACCTGCCCTGCCCTAGACCAGATATGGACCGTAAAAGAAACCAAGTGGAGAGGCCCATATGGTGAAAGAAGCACAGGGAAACAATTGATACACTGAGAAGATACCTAATATCAATATGACAATCGTCCGAAACTAGAGACAATTAGCACAAATATCTGGAGGAGGCCTTCTCACCCAATCTCGGGAACTTGCATAAAATACTAAATTGCCAAGCAGCTTTGGACTCGGTGGAAAGGCGTCCGAAGAGGCTAATTGGTGATCCAGATTTGGTTAAGTCCAATCTACAAAGCTTTGAGCACAGGCGTAGGGTAGCCAGTATTTCGTTATTTTACAGGATGCATTTTGGAGAGTGTGCGCGGGAATTGCATGACTTGATTCCGCCTTCTCGACTTTTTCGACTAAGCGTTTCGCCTCGTCGTTTGTACCGCGTAGATCGAAGGACTTAACAATTTGCCTTCTGCGGTCTTCCCGTCCGATTATGATTCCTACATTATAATCTGACGGGATATGTCTTCAAGGCTGGAGTGAATAGGCTCTTAATAAACTAGTGCGCCTCACCATCAACGATTGCATCATTGCTTACCATCAAGTGGGATCGCAGTCAAGCACTAGTTTATATCAATTAGAAAATAAATAGTAAAATAAGAAGAAACTACAACAATTCATCTAAGTTTACTAACCAACTGTAATACTGCAAGAATCAAAAGCCTTTTTATTTTGTTACTAGCTGACGCGACAGACGTTCTCCTGTCTTAGCTATGAAGTGTCAAACGCGCGAAGATTAAATAGTCGTCGTTTTAATATAATAACTACTGACGTGATCACCATCCAGATCCCCCCATTCCCCATGTTATCAAAAATAAGCAAAGTAAAGACCCCTCTCGGGTGCAGTGCTTATGTAATACTTGAAACTTACCAAAAATGTACAAAACAAATCGGTCAAATCGTTTCGGAGGAGTTCGATAACAAACACTGTGACACGAGATTTTTATATGTCACCGGATAATTGTAATATATCTATCTCGCGCAACTGTCGAATGATTGTGAACCGGAACATACTGCTTACAATTTAACGCATTATTTTTCGGTAGATTATAATTAATCGAAGTGAAACTGGTAAATTTTAAAATGGTATAGAACGGAACGCATTTCGAGCGCTGATTGGTTGAACACCATGTGCGCCGCCATATTTTTTTGTTAATTCGTTTGTTGTCGAATGTGAATAAGCGGTGTTTTAGTGATTGTAAATTGATTTCGTGTTGAAAGTAACTCACAGCTTTAGCTACATCTATAGAAGTAAAATGAATCTGTGATTAACCAAAGAAATAAGTTGGTATTAGTCAACGGACATATCCAGCACATAACGGCTTATAGAAAGGCCGACCAATCAGGAACAGCCTTCGGACAGTTGACAATTTAACGCGCTATAGATCGTGATTTAACAGTTACGGTTCACAATCTTTCGATAGTTTACAATCTCGCGAGATAGATTATAATTTTACGGTGACATATATATTAGATACAGATTTAATACTTAATTAACGTCTGTCCTTTACCCAAAATAGTTCGAGGAAGTAAATGCCTATGCTCTAAATCCTAAACACAAAGTAAAATCTGACATTGACTGATATTATCTTCATCTGTTATTTGTTCTGTGACGCACACAGCTTCCTTTGTCATCATGTCCCCTTAAGAGTGGCCAACCCGAGGTACATTTTCATACAACCGCTCTTACGTGATTATGATGTTATTACACATCTTTCTTTAGATATTTTGGATACACAGATATCTTGTGGATATTATCTAGGCTCTATAGAAATCAAAACATAAATTTGTGTGAAACTAATCTAGTAAAGACCTCTGAAAATCTGCTATTTTATGTAAAATTTGGCCCTACATAATGTACTGAAATATTAAAAATATAAAAAAGTACATCAAAGAAGTCTTGCAAATTTAATCGAGATTTTGAATGACGAAAATTCTGGAAGATTTTTTGTGAAATATTCGAGTAAATCACGAAATTACCTAATGCCACCAGAGTTTTCAGGCGTTATCTCTCTTTTTTCGCGTTGCCCCCTCACCAAACATCGCGTTGGATTGCGTTAGATGTAGCTACAAGCTTTTCAAGCCATGCTCGACGTTGACGATAGGCGAGTGGGGAAGGGCCCTCTTAAGCATTACAACTATCCGAATACTGTACATTATCGATATCGATAAAGTTACGTATTAACACACGATGTGGGTACCGTTGGCTTCCACACTGTTATCATTCAACCGCCCGCATAACGCTGTCATCTCCAGACATTTCATTGTTATCAGCCTGCATGCGTAATGTGACACATTACGTATGTAGTTGACATAATTACTGATTTTGTCCACCATGTTGTATTAAATCATACGAATAATATATCTGCATCGTACGCTCAATGGCACATGATTGTGTCCGTAACTGATGCCAATAATTTATCTGGAATGTTACTGATTGGGCCTAATAGAACACACGCAATTATGTAATGTAGCTGCATGTTCTGCTCTTTATGCATTGTTGCTTGTTTATACAATATTAGAAACAGGTAGATCGCCAGTGCAATACCTCGTATTCTCTTTGGAAACAACTCAATTCGTGTGCAAGTAAAACAAGTCAATTTAGAAAAGAATGTTTACGTGAAAACCAAGAATTTGAACTAAGTATTCAAATTGTACAAATGGAAAACGAACTTGCTGCTCCCCGCACTAGCCGTATCTGTTCTGGTATTCTACTTACTTCGCTTTATTTCTACAATTTTAAAATTTCAGCTTGTCTAGCAAGTCGATTTGCGTCGTATGTCGTCCTGGTTCTATTTCTGCCGTATATAGGGTGACTGGTAATTAGTGTACGATACTTAAACACGTGATTGTACTCATGATAACCAACAACTTTTACTATGGGAACAAACCTGAAATCGCGAAAAAAAATCAGCTGTTGCAGTACATTTATGTTTCCCGAATGTACTGGACAGCTGATATTTTTTTTCGCGATTTCGGCTTTGTTCCCATAATAAAAATTGTTTGTTATCATGAGCACAATTACGTGTTTAAGTATCGTACACTAATTGCCAGTCACCCTATATAGTATCATTGGTCTTAGTTCGTCCTAACGTTTTAGGTTCAGACGCACTCGTACCCTTTTCGCTAAACTTTACTTTCCCTATGATTCTAATAAATAAACCTTCTAATATAACCCTTTTGTCGCTATCTCCAAATTTCTCCGGGTCGGTCACAATTTTATGAAAGGGATACCTTATTGTATTATATTGAAAGTTTACGCGATTTTTAGGTCAGTTTGTCATAGTTTTTTTTTTTATATTAAGCTTAGTTATTAACGAGAACAATATGTCTGAATTCTTCCGAACTGAATGCAGACAGGCATATATAATCGATGAGCTTTTAAATGACCATGCGTCTAAAAGCGAGTGTGGCTAAATTTTCAAACTGATGAGTTTCATCAACTAATGAATTCGGGCATCAGTATTATAGTGTTTATTTGTATTAAGCACTCAATGGAAAGCATTGGGCACACAAACGTTTCCGGTTATTCTGAAATTTCCAGTGCGAAAATTCATTAAACTCAAACACGAATTTTCGCACAGTATGAACTGTATAACCGGGAGCCGCAATTAAAAGTTTGCTTAGAGAATATACGCCAACATTTTGATTTAAAGTTAGAGGTTTCGCTCGACACCCATACCGCGGCGAGAGAGCTCACTTTTTACATGCCACTTCAAACGTTTTGTGCCATGCACATTGCTGCTATGTATTGTAAGATTAATATCCCGAATTGGAAAAGTTGCAATGGACATAAAATCTGTTTAAAAGTTCGAATTGATTGATATTTTTTTGTAAAGCAGTTGCAATTCGGCAAAAGTTGGATAACCAGCGTTTGATTAAGTTCAATGGACTTAGTTATGAATAGTTAAGAGTAATAAAGACGGTTTGATGAGCGGTGGTTTGCGGTTTTCCACCTTCCTTAATAGCTTTCTCATTAAGGATCGTGACACGCTCGTCACTTAAGATAAACTTGTTAGTACTTCGACATTTCAACGTGGAGGATTTATTTTTGTTACGAATTCTAGTTGGGTTTCCAAGCAGCAAAGGTTAACATAAAAGCTTATTTATTTATAGTTCTTGATAAACACACAAGTTCTAGAAAAACAGAGCTTATCCTCGTACCCAAATATAAAATAAAAGACTATATACAAAATAACGAATTTTTAGTTTTTCCAACCATAAGTTTGTTTGCGACTGCCAAGTTGAATTTAACCATTTTAAACCAAAATGAAGGCAACAAATAATTTTCAGTTTTTTATAAAGTACACTAGTTTTAATTGTAAAAACCCTGTGTATATTTTTTTAATCGGCAACAATTTTCAAACAAGTGTCAAAACCTGTACAATGCGAACCCGTTCCGAATTCGAACTTACGTGTTGGGTACATTTACATTTCCTTTTGTGCTGAACAATATGAAGTTTTGTTTGTTGGAAAAGTTGGCAGTGGACAGCATCCATTCCATTAGTGTGGAACGGAAAGTTTGTGGTTATTTTTAATTAATACCGGGGCGGAGTTGCGCGCGGCGACGAGGGAATTCGTTGCGAGTAATATCAGTGGTTTAGTAGATTAAGCAGCTACTAAGTACTGGCAACCTTACAGTTTCTCCTTATTGTGTTTGCTCGGCCTTGTGTTTATGATTTGTGTGTTCGCTATTGCCTTTCTTTTCCTTTCAGAATTGAAGCCAGTCATTTTGACGGTCTTGTTGGCACGGATTTTGCGGTTTTCAAATTTGTTTTTAGTGCAGTCTCAGTAACTGAACGGTGGTGCCAATTGATTTTTATTTTTGTGGTCACTGGAGAATTGGAAATGTGTCAGATAAAACCTTAACTTGACAAAACTGTTTATTCTTCCAATATGATTTTATGAGAAATTGCATACACATATGTATTCCTATTCAAATATAGCATTTACAAGAGGCCTGTCAAGTTGTTCTCATTAATCAAATTACCATATTTGCCTTCCATAACATCAGCTTTCCGTCCATTGTCATAATGTTCGTCACAATTAATTTGTCAATCGTGTCCTCTCAGGGCGGTAATAATTCAACAGGAATTCCGTACACGCTCATTAGTGCTTACAGCTTAATTGGAACCCGTTACAGCAACACGTTCGTAGGTACATGCTGATGCGCGAATTATTGAAGTTTTCATATTGCGTCTGAGCGAACAGTACACACGTGCACGTTGCGCAACGTGTTCGGTTCATTAGTATTGAAAGAGAATACAGCGTGCATGTCTGTTTGAGTTAGTTGAGAGCTATTTTATCAGGCTCATTATGCTCGTATACTGGATGCGGACGGAGAAGTTATGACTTTATGGCTGTAATTTAGACGTACGAGTACCTTTATATGATGTAAAGACTTTATGGTGTAATTAAAGAAAGTTTTACCACTGCTGCACTGATAAAATTTTTGCGAAAACGAGTCTATATCAGTCCTTATTTCAGTTTGTCACTCTTCATTAGTTTAACGAACGGAAGTTTTGCAACAAGTCCGTTTAACCAAACGTTTTATTTATACACATCATGCAATTCTCATTCGAAGCTCGACTCCGGAAACTAATTTCGTATGAACGTTACAAGTTGCAAATGTTAATCGAATCTGTTTGCAAGGACGCGATGCGTTTCGCAAGAGAACGCGACGCGACGGTGCAGGAACGTTCGAGATTCGAGGCTTCACGTCAATTAGTGATGATGCTTGCATGTTGGGTGGGAACGCAGATGGCTAAGTGGCTCGTGTTTTGGAAGATGTCCAATGTAAAAGCTTGGTATTGTGGTAAGGAAATGCCGTCATCGCGATGTGCATCTACTGCATAATTTTCAAAGCTCATGTATAAAGGAAAATCTTTTAGGTAGTTAAATAACCACGAGCAGAAAGAAACAACAAAGATGTTCACAACATTATCAGTTTCTTTAGTAGAATTTCGGAAACTTACAGTATTCCTTTGTTAAATTTTATTTTGTTTGTAAAATAGTTTTGAATACAAATTTCGCAGTTTAAAAGTAAGTTCTGTAAGTCGGCTGCGATGCCGAGCCGCTAATATTGCAAGGCGTGGAATGCTCCGACTTCTCTTGATCAACCGAGATGTCGCTTACAATATGGCGACGCTACAGTCGCACTGACATGGACAAATATTCGACAAATTTATCTCTAACAAAAGTTCAGAAGCAAACGGAATATTTTTTTTTTGGGTTCCGTGATCAAAGGTGCCAACGGGATCTTATTACTAATCCTCCACTGTCAGCGAACTGAAAAATGAATATCTCTTAAACTGTGAGAGGTAGAGAGTTGAATTTTTTACAGAATGTGTATTTCTATTGCCGCTACATCAACAATAATGTCTAAAATTAAAAATTATTTTGTCGGTGTTTTTTTTTTTGCACGTTATTAATACTGTTGTACTGAACTCTTCGTGTGTGAGTCCGTCTCGCACTTAGCCATTTGTTTTTCACCGGGTCTGCAATATAAGACAGCGGAATATAAACAAAAGTGGGCGATGAGCCGAGTGTCCACAATTAATGATTTGTCTACACTTCCGTTCTTGTTTTTCCTTTTCGCTGGTAGAATTTAATTTAGTGTAGGTATAATTGGCTATGCTCGGAGTTTCCTTGCGTGATCGCGTCAGGTATGAAGATATCCGCAGGAGAACCAAGTTTACAGACATAGCCCGAAGAAGCCAAACTTAAGTGGCAGTGGGCAGGGCACATTGCTCGCAGAACAGATGGTCGATGGGGATGAAAGGTTCTGAATGGCGGCCACGTACCGGAAGACGCAGCGTTGGAAGGCTTTCCACAAGGTGGACCGATGGCCTGGTGAGTGTCGCGGGAATCCGATGGATGCGAGACGCAAAGGACTGGTCGTTATGGCAACACTTGGAGGAGGCCTATGTCCAACAGTGAACGTCTTTCGGCTGAAATAATGATGAGGTATAATTGGCTAATAAACACTCTGTTATTCCATTAATCGTGATCCAACTTAGCTGTTTGCGGCTTCATATCGTAGTCAAACGTTATACGATGAAGTCAACAAGCCGTTCATAAGTAATGTTGTCCAAGGCCCAGTGAAGCAATCCCAGGTGGTGAATGTAATTCGTTTAATATTAAACACGTACATTTGCAAATTTGTATTTATAATAAAAAACTGGGCAAGTGCGAGTCGGACTCGCGCACTGAGGGTTCCGTACAAACTTGAAAGGTAAATTGCGGTTTACGATTTATGACGTATTAAAAAAAACTACTTACTAGATCTCGTTCAAACCAATTTTCGGTGGAAGTTTGCATGGTCATGTACATCATATATTTTTATTTTATTTTTATCATTCTCTTATTTTAGAAGTTACAGG
The DNA here is from genome assembly GCA_905147345.3 of Mythimna impura. Taxonomy (NCBI): domain Eukaryota; kingdom Metazoa; phylum Arthropoda; class Insecta; order Lepidoptera; family Noctuidae; genus Mythimna; species Mythimna impura. The sequence goes on along the minus strand of LR990356.1, from coordinate 7,167,864 downwards.
GGGGGGGGGGCACATTTTACCACTTTGGAAGTGACTCTCGCGCAAACTATTCAGTTCAGAAAAAAATGATATTTGAAACCTCAATATCATTTTTGAAGACCTATCCATAGATACCCCCACACGTATGGGTTTGATGAAAAAAAAATTTTGGGGAACCCCCAAATTTATTGTTTTTTTTTCTATTTTTGTGTAAAAATCTTAATACGGTTCACAGAATACATCTACTTACCAAGTTTCAACAGTATAGTTCTTATAGTTTCGGAAAAAAGTGGCTGTGACATACGGACGGACAGACAGACATGACGAATCCATAAGGGTTCCGTTTTTTGCCATTTGGCTACGGAACCCTAAAAACCGTACCTTGATACGAGTTGTGGTCGTGTATTTATAAGAATTATAATTCATTAGCTTGCGGTTTTCCACTAGAACGCAAGCGGATCTAAAACGAGATAGAAGTCACGCGCTTAAATAATAGAACGGAAAGTAAAGTTCTGAGTTTAGAGTGTAAACTTATGTTATGAATTGTAGCGGGCTACTGGCCTAAGGGTGTGCACACATCTGCGGTATTGTTCGAAAGAGTTACTGTGGACTGAAAGAACACAGGTGGGCTTTAGACAGTAAGTCTGGCGGCACTCCTCTCTCCGCCCAGAGCGAGAGAAGTTATTTGATGATTTCCCATCTAAAAAAACTGGCCACGAAGCGTCGATACTACAATATTAAAATCGAGCAAAAAACGCCGATGAAATAACTTTTCTTGGCAATGGGAACACTCTTTAATTTGTAACTTTATTTTAATTTTATTATTATTAGCGGAGGGTCCCGTTGTCACTCTTTGTGTATGGACTACGGAACCCTAAAAACTAGGGTATGCTCGCATTGCACAACTAACTATCCGCCAACAGTCAGCCGATTTTAAAATAATACTTTCGTGGTCCAGCTAAATCTTCGTCCCTTCGTATATCATCATTACCATTTGAACTGCGACTTAAAGTGCACTTCCTGACACATATAGCCACCGTAATCTCTTTTCTGAGGCGACATGACAACGTGCGCTGGATAATGAGCAGCTAAGGCACAATATTTCACTCCCCACACACACGAGCGCCGAGATTCAACAAAGTTGAGAATATTTTAATATCCAGGGACTTATCTTAAAATATTAGTGACGCGTTGCGACTCTAGTGTTCATAAAAGCTACATTTGGGATTACCGTAGCGCCGGGCGGAACTTCGCGTAATATGTAATATTGTGCTGGTGTCACAATCCGACTAAGTTTTCACTTGGTATTCAGCTAGTTTTAGTTACAGACAACGACTAACCGATACGGACTGCGCTACCGAGGACGTGTGTATTGTTGCTAAGGAAATTATGGGGCTGTAGTTTAACTGTGAGTTGTGGACGGTTGGAACTACTTGCATTTGGGTGTGACCTAGTATTTATTAAATACTAGCGACCCGCCCCGGCTTCGCACGGGTGCAATGGCGGGTCGTCAGCAGAATGTCTGTAAATAAGCCATTATTTCTCGTAAAAAGTAAAGGATAAAAAATGGTTATTGTGGGTTATCCCTAAGAGATGGACATATACCATCGCGGACTTTTTTGTAGACCTTTTTAAGGTGTACAATACTGTAGTACATTATTTTGATCTATCTCGTAGAGTTCGGCCAGCGTTTGCAATGTAAGCACAAAAAAAATGTTTATTTACGACATCACATTAGAAACCTCTAAAACTATCAGTGTTTCTCTACTTTATTATGCATGCATTATATACATAGACCTTCTTCTTGAATCATTCTATCTATTAAAAAAAACCGCATCAAAATCCGTTGCGTAGTTTTAATAATCTAAGCATACATAGGGACAGACAGACAGCGGAAGCGACTTTGTTTTATACTATGTAGTGATTTGTGTGTCTTATTAAACAACATAATATAACTTATCTCACTCAGGGTGGAGCAATGGGGCGTGTCAGACTTTTACTGACTAAAAGTCACCTGTGTGCATTCTACAGCGACAGTTATTCTTTCAAACGTTCCCGCAGCCCTAGCAAGCATTGGCCCTAATGGGCCCCTTCAGTTTCGCTGACATCCCTTTGAGGCACGCGTAGAACACTTACCGGGCGGCCGGACGGCGAGCTACACATTGCTCGACAGAAGGATCCGTTCCTTAGCGTTCTAGAGCCACGATAACTCTTTCGAACATTCTCGTAGTATATAAAAAACCCATTTTTTAGCATTTCAGCCATGTTTTTGATTTCAATACATAAAACTCAACGACAAACAATGCAATCATCTAATTTCATTTCCAAACTCCCATAGCCACGACTAGTACCTACACTTGTTTCAAAGACAAACCAAAACTGAATGACTGTAGTTCAGCACTCAGTGCGAAAGCTTTATTGAAATATGGCGTGTTCGTGTTTGTTCTGCCTGTCAGTATTACAATGTTACGAACGTACGTTACCGGCTTACTTGAATACAGCCGAGGGTTTATTTAAAAAATAGAAAATAAAAGAGTGGCGCGCGTGGCTTCACTGGATTTGTTCTGCGACGATTAGTTTGTGATCAGATTTAATAGTTTATGGATGAGACGGGAGAAAGAGGCTTTTTGCTCAGCAGTATGAATCAATTTATTAGTTACTAGCTCTGCCAGCAGCTTCGCCCGCGTGAAAGTAGGTTTGGACGACCCCCGTTTTATTCCCTTAGGGTGAATTTTGGAAAATCCTTTCTTATTTTTTGAATACATCATAAAAGGGACCTCTGTGCAAAATTTCAGCATTCTAGGTCCAAGGCTGCTCGTTAGTATTTTTTTTTAGGTGCGTAAAACATCTAATGACAAATCCCGCTCAGTGTCACTGGCTAAAAACCCACTCCTGTTCCTTCTTTGCCTTCGTCCCAGGGCCCCGGGTTTCACTTTCACACTACCCGTGGCCCCAGTAGGCTTCGACCCTGTTGGGCCCCTATGATTTGCTGACATCTCCCTGAGGCGCGCGTGGAACAGTATGCGCCGTCGACGACTTGGGCTCGGTCCGGACGGTTACCGGACGTGAGTCTAGATTTTGTTTTTTTATATACCTATTTATACAAATATATGTCATATACATAGATACGTTGTTTCTGTACCACAATCCTCAAATAGCATGCGAACGCTTACAACTCGATATGGATGCTCTAACAAGGCGGTGTCACGATGCTGGCTTAATACTTAATGCAAGCAAAACTAAACTATTGGTTATTAAATCTCCATACATTAGAAAATTGCCCTTACAGAACTTAATAGCCCATGACCATGACTGCTTGCATACGGTCAATGTGATCAACTGTAACTGGCCATAAATAGATGTTGTCAGTAAACAAACAGATCTGGGAGTGATTATAGACGATAAGTTTAACTATTCATAACACATAGAACGTGTTTGCGATGAACTTCGGAAATTTCTTACTATTATGACCATACTAAAAAACCGCCTGCCCTTAAACGTGAAGATAATGCTTTATTACGCGATGGTGGAATCCTATATCCAGTATGGCCTTAGTGGCTATGGTCGTACGTGGCTATTAAACCTATCTTGATAATGACTATTTACAAAATTCTACTTCAAATTTTAAAAACAATAGTAAGTATCTCCCAAAATTAGATATCAATTTTACGACAGTATAAATGGCCTTTTTGAACACTATGTCTTACCAGTTCATACTCAAATAGATTTTTTGTTATTAAAAGAACATTTTTTCAATAAATAATTAAGAAACAAAATCGAACATCTGTATGCACTCGGGCAATTTCTGAGATAGGCTTCGAACACAGCGCGCCAACAATACGTATGGCGAACGAACTACTGCCCCCCTGGCCAAGTTACAACCGTTTCGTTTCGATCCTTTTTTCGTCGATCGCTTAGAGTAGGCCACGCCTCCGATTCCTTTATTCTGACGTCATCTCAACGCTCAGCCACGTGGTCGGAACAAAGGAATAGGAGGCGAGTCGGCACTCGAGGCGATCAACGAAAAGAGAATCGAAACGAAACGGTTGTAACTTGGCTAGGGGGGCTGGTTATATTGTGCCGAGACTTATTAATAGTCTACCCTTAGAAAAAAAAATATTACACATAAAAATGTCAAATTTAATGTAAACCTAAGCAATATTATTACTTAATAATTATTTAGGAATGTTTTTTTAATTATTTCAAGACCTAAAGATGTTATAAATTTTATTGTTATCGCAAGTTTAAACCTTAGTAGTTTTTGGTTGCTATTGAACATAGATAATCCTGTATTCTTTTGTCTAAATGATGAAAACAAAAACTAGTTATTACTATTTTCAGTACCCAGTGAAACGTTAACTGGACATTTTAATGGATGGAAATGAAATAAATGTGATTTCATTGTTCAATCAATTAAATCACTCTTTCTCAAGGTTTCCTGTTCCAATTAGTGAGTAGTCATAAAATCGCCTAATTGCCGAAAATGAGATCGACATAAAGATCCGGTTACAGAGTGACGCAAGTTTGGCGTAGCTTTTGCGGGATTTTTCGAAAGAATTGCCCACGGCTTTGGAACGCAAAGGGTAGCTGATGGAGCGCGGATGGGTTTTAGTTACTAAAAGTCTGACACTCCCTCTCGCCCCACCCAGAGCGGGAGGGGTTATTTTATAACTTCCTACCTCAATAAAAAGAAGCGTAGCGTCAGGAGTTAGCCCGAAGATGCTGTTAAATTTAATACTTACGATTTCATAATAAAACTTATACTTGTCAGTACTAATAGACAACAAAAAATATAAATGTTTGACAGTAGCTATTACCTAATTGGCCTTCTACAAGGTGGACCGATGACCTGGTAAGGGTTGCGGGAATCCGATGAATGCGAGACGCACAGGATCGTTCATTGTGGCAACACTTGGGGCAGGCCGTCCAACGGTGAACGTCTTTCGGCTGAAAATGATGATGATTACCTAATTTTACATGTGCTATTTTGAATAGACCCGTTCATTCAAGAATAGAAGTAAAACTGTTAAACATTTCTCGTCAGTTTAACCTTTTGACGTGCGTAATTAGAGACACAATAGTAAGACAATGGCTTGCGGGCGCCGGCTACCGCCTGAGCGTTAATGAATTAAAGCCACCTTAATTTTGAAACGGGTTGCTAATTAGCTTAATCGGAAAGTAGTACTAGGCTTTCGTTTTGGGAACTGTTTATGTAGGAATCATCATGGTTGTCGCAAGTTCAATTTTCCAACAGAAATCACACCTTTTAGGTACAGGCATGAGTAATAAGATACAGATATATACTCTCCTGTCACATTTTCAATCTATTTTAACTTCAGCGATTTAATAAGTGTACAACATTTTGATGTTAATTACCAAAACCAATAATTTAGAACAAATTGCCCTTACACTTATTTCTTGAATGGTAGAAGTTAAGATAGATAGAATATGTGACAATGTATATACCTTATTGACTGTACATGAAGAAGAAGAAGAAAAATATTTTATTTGGCACACATGGATACACACACTGTAAAAACAAAATTTAAGACAACTAAGAAAAAAAGAAAAAAAAACACAATGTGTGTCTCACGGATGCGCCAAACAGCGTTCTACATGCGTTGATCGCACTTACACCAGTGCGACCGAACCTCAATCATTTATTCACGTTATCGAGGAAACGTAAAAGAAAATCAATTCTGTTTTCAAGTTACACCAATTAAACTACATGGCCGCTATCACGAACAATACTTGTGGACTTTGTGTTACTTTAGTGGGTCTTAATTGAAATAATATTCCTTTGTCTCCGAGCCAAAGGAGATTGAGGGCGGGACGTGCGGTGTTTTCGTTGTTTTTCCTCTCGAGCAAATGAGAAATACTTTTCTCTTTGTGACATACGACGCCGACTGTCCGCCGCGATGGCTAAGTACCGACAAAACGGAAAAAAGGTCCCCACACGTAACAGTGGCATTAAACTTCTTTCACAACATAATATTTACTCTTGCGCTGGCGTCATTAGCCTTGCAAGAGATGTGATTAAATTCCCGCCTTTTACTCCCAACCAGGCTTTCTGAAAGCATATTCAATTTAATCTCACATAATTTGTTGTTGCTATTTTGGTCAACTAAACTACAAGAGCTATCAAAAGACTGACGGCAGATTTACTAATGGACTGTACCTATTTATTTAGGCTTTCTGAATAGTTGTGTATTTTCCGATTTAGGGCTAAAGCTCAAAGTCAAATCAAATCAAATTTAGTATATAAGTTTTGAAAGAAAGTCAACATTTAGCGAGTTTTGGGATATTAACATTTTCTTTGTAAGTAAACATCAAGCGAAAAACTGTACCCTGATTTCTTTATAGGATTCCGTAATTCAGTCGGCAAAAACGGCACCCTTATAGGATCATGTTGTTGTCCGTCTGTCAAGACGGTTTTTGAACAACGCGTGGAGTTATTAAGCTGAAATTAATATCATAATGTCAACGCAATCCAAAACTTAGGCCGTTTATACTCCGTTTAGGCTCATATTTTGACACTCGCAAAGAAATCAAAACCTATGAGGTACTTTTTGTTGAACTAGAATCCTGAAATTTGGCAAGAAGCAAGGTCTTATAGCACAAGCAATGGAAAAATCTGAAAGCCTGGGTTGTTACATCACAAAATAATTACTTTTTGCGATACGGAAAAATCTTCCGAGACTCGATTCGGTAGTCGAACTACTTACTATAACTTTGTACGAAGTCCTGGGTACGCGAGTCCGACTCGCACTTGACCGATTTTTTATTTTCATATTCCGCTATAATTTTCTAAGCTTTTGTTTCATCTAGACGCAGAAGTTGTGAAACTAAAAGTTCGAATCGCAGCCGTAGGCGGTACTTAAAATCGAGTTTACTCATTTTGAGCGAACGTAAATTAAAAACGCTGAACAAAAGTTGTTTTTTCAGACGAATTACTTAAACAGCTGTTAGGCTGTTAAGCTAATTAATTGGTGTTTTAGATGGAATTGTTTAGTGGCTATGTTAGTTAAATATCGAAGCATCATCATCAGGCTGTGATTGTCCGGTAATGGACATTGGCCGCCATACTTCCGCTTTACAGAATGGTCGTGCGAGAGTAATATTACCACAAATCCGCAATTCCGCTGTGATTAGTGATGCTGTGGCTCAGATTTGCCACCGATTGACGTGCATAATTTGAATTGAAACCCTAACTAGTCATCCCTGTTTTAAACTGTACAATGTAACGGTCAAAAGAGCAGAAAATAATACGAAGACTCTTAATGCGACTGGTTGCTTATTTAAACAGTTCATCGTTTTTGCCGAAAGACGTCCATTGTTGGAAATAGGGCTCACCCAAGTGTCGCCACAATGACCGGCCCTGGGCGTCTCGCATCCATCAGATTACCGCGACCTTCACTAAGGGGGTTACCATGACGTTCAAAGTAAGATTGTTTCATTCTTATTTCAGTGTTGGTAAGAAACAGAGCTAAACAGGTTGTTTAGCGCCATCTCTTACCCACACTGGAAATAAGAATGAAACAATCTTACTTTAAACGTCATGGTACAGGTCCAGGTCACCTGTCCACCTTGTGGGAGTTCTATTCCAACGCTGCGTCCTCCGGTACGCGATTCTCACACCAGAACATTTCGACCTCATCGATCTTCTATTCTGCGAGCAATGTGCCCCACTACACTAAGTTTTTAAATTGTCGATTACTTTTTTATCATTCATTAAAATTTGGTACACTTTCCTCTACAAAGGTACTCTAAATGGCCAGCATTCAGCAGATAGCTCTCATAATTTGAAACAAACCATTGTATTAGTATAATTTAGTTGTATATAATCAGGATCGCGCTCGCCCCAGTCACGTGCCGTTCGTCCAGTGAATATTACGACAAATGGAAGCGGACACCCCGGATAGTTTATTACTGCAGATAGCATTAATGTTAAGGATATGACCTACGGCCGTTCGACCTCTGATGTTATAATTTATGATGTTAACTGCACGGTTTATCGCTTCACATTATGTCTTGACCCGATTTATGTTGAACTTCGACGGCCGCTTATTTCGACGGTCGTTCCACTTGATTGACTCTATATTTATGCCTCAGTTTATTTTCTCGCCATTGTCGAACTCCATCAGTTGCTTTTAGCGATTTTAAACATTAACAAATTGTAGGATCACTAATAAATTCCCTTTGTTTATAAGAATTTATTAGTGAGCCTAAAATTAAACAAACAATAGCTGACATCCTTAAGCATTCTCTTTGATTTCAGTGTTGGTAGTTCTGGTTAGTTTACTATAAAATGCTAGTTAAAAGCTTTGTCAGAAAAGTTATTTTGCGCAAAAATCATCACTGTTATACCGTTTAGAAAACTCCTGTCTAGTAAATCATTAAGTAAGTAAAATGGTAACGTTGTTAAATGTTTCCCGGCAAAGAGTGAAAGAGTTTAACATTTTCTAAAGCCTCTTTTACTAGCTGTGTAAAAATTACAGTCAGCTGAAATGTGGTTTAGACACGCTTGAAAATGATTCTCGGCACTAAGCATTGTAAATATTAGCTAAACGTGGCGCCCGCAGCTGACCGCACACGTCACGGTGACAGTGACTCGCACGCTCGGCGGGGCGACGACGCGCGACACGTCCCGCCACGTCCCGACACGCTCGTCAGATTGCATCTCACACCGTCAACGTGACCACACATAAATCGCACACCGGCCTCGTACCATTACCTACCATTCCACACACCGAAATTGAATTATACGAAGCCCCGGATTTTATATCTATTAGGAAAACGCTCAACGGTCCCTAGGGCGAGGATTTAGATACCGATAACTTTCTCATTTCCTCCGGGCAGCACCAACCGTTACTTAGACGTATAAAGCTCCATCCCTCGTGACAAAAAAGGCCTTACGGTACAGCGTGACTTTGAATTAAGCTATCTATCTCTCACCTGACACTCCGTTTACACGTTTATTGGGCCATATTTTTATGCCGCTTATATGGACAAAAATATATCAGATTTATCCGTCGACGGGCACTTCCGGCTGTCCCGATGGACCGAATAATAAATTACTATCATATCATACCAATATAAATACCTATTCATTGATAAACATTTTAGTTCAGGTTTCCCAAAGCTCTGTAATCCTTTGACGTAAAGTGAAACGTTGTTTAAGACGAATAATGTGTGTGACGCTGATCTAGTAGTAGTAAGCTGTTGGATCCTAAGCAAGCGAAGCTCCAAAGCGTTGATTAGCGGAGCGTACTCGAGCATCTAGTGCTTGTTCTCACCTACCTCAAACAGACACCTAGAGAGAATAGCTAATAAATAGCGGTTGTGGAAGGCTTAATTAAAATAATTCGCACAAGCATGAACTGCGCTCTGCAGCGTGCAGGTAAACTTGATTAAACGCTCGCTTCAGTTACGTTGTGACGGCAAATATTTTTGTATCCACTAAGATACAGGCGGTAGTTGCAATATGAATTTTAATGATGTTTTAAGGCAAGCTACGGCGAGCGCGGTCGGAGTGCGGCGCGGGCGGAGCGATGGTGAAGCACGCGATCCGTACGTCTAATCCGCGGGAGCTTCAGAACGTGTTTGTGTAAAGTTTTCCATTACATTAGAGTGAGCTGGCTGCAGCGAGCAGCACTGCCTCCGGAACTAGAACAAATGGACGCCGGAGCGCGCTCGGATATCGTAACTGCGACTGTTATTGTAACGGATGTAACTTTGGATAAATGTCAACTGTTCTCGAATTTACTGCGCCACCGGGGCGACTCGCGTTTTATTAGCTCGCTTTGCATACATTACACAAAGTGAGCCGATACATGAGCGGATGTGAATAGCTACGACAAGAATTCTCTTCACACCGCGAAATATATTTTGAATTCGAGACCACTATTTTCCTATCTACCTACTATCTCTGCAAGTTTCGGTCTATCGGTTCTATGAATTAATTAAAAGCTCAGACAATTATATTCAAAGTATAACGTTGAAGCAAGCAACTCAACGGTCCGGACTAAGCATTTCGCTTCGTCGTTTATACCGCGTACATCGAAGGACTGGAACAATTTGCCTGCTGTCTTCCCATCCAACTATAATTCAGGTGTCTTCAAGGCTAGAGTGAATAGGCTCTTAATAAACTAGTGCGCCTCACCATCGATGATTGCATCACTGCTTACCATCAGGTGGGATCGCAGTCAAGCACTGGTTTATATCAATTTAAAAAAAAAAAACTTTGAAACGACCAAAAAAGATTTTGGTTTGGTTACCCTAGAACTAAAATTTAAAATAATTAATCATATATTTATTTAAACTTTTTGTACAGTAGTGGTACCTACGTAGGTGGACTTAATGCAACAAGCCATTCTCTACTCTACTACTAGTATTTCTGTTCTATTCTACTTCTCAGTCAACCTTTAGGTTAAAAAAGACTACAAATTAAGATTATCACAATCAGTTAACATTCGGTGAAACACCGCTGAACAAGTTTTTTTGAGATCTGCTAAAAAATGGCTACAGTATAGTTCACGCGAGAGACATAACAAGTTTTACACTGTCCAATTTTCGAGAAATTCTCCCCATTTCGCGTAACCGAAGTAAAGAAATAGGATTTGCGGAAAATCCCCCTTACTTCTTCTCCATTATTCTGGATTTTGACTAACATAATTTTCGAGGCTTTATTAAATGGCTTTAATGATTTTCGAAACCTTTCAGCTTGAAAGGAGCATTGTAAGTGAATATTATTTGCTCAATTGTAGTCAAAATTTTGTTATATACGCTCTAATTCTTTAGAATTCTCTTTATAACCACTGTACGAGTATGTTCCAATATCACTATCGTCTACATTTACACTCTATCAAGAAAACCCGTTGAGTTACCGACTATCGAGAATCAAGCTGACTCAATTACAGTCCATGTGCGGAGTGGTCTAAGGCTGTATTCAAAGGCGGCACGGTTACCTGCGTCCTGTCGGCCCGTCTAATTCGAATTGATCGGTAAGTGCAGACACAGACGTCCTCGTCCACATTTCGACAACGACTTCACCACGTCAGCGTCAAGCTAATGCCTACTGCTTTAGGCTAGGGCTTTGATCTAATTATTTATTGGCACGTCTCGACAATGATGGGCGTGATTTTGATATGCAAGATTTCGTTCTTGTGAATTTTCTTTACAGTAATTAACTTTAGAGAAAGACATGTTTACAATCTTCACTTCTTAATACAACAACGCACAGTTAAAAGCTTCCTTCTACAAGGTTTTTATGAATTCGTCCCCTGATGACAATGAATAGAAAATGAAAGAAACCTATTGCATGGCTTGTTATATTACACCAGAGGATGCCATCGATGTTCAGAATGAACAGATGGATGCCCTAAATCAGATCGGCCTACTTTGTTCCATGACTCGTTCATCTATGTTGATTCATAGTCAGCATTACTCAATAGACGACGCATTCGGTCCGTGATTACTCCCGTGCTCACCTAATGGACAAACGTGAACAAACATCTTTCTCATCTACCTCAATTGGACGCCATTCAGCTATCTTTGTCCCGTAATTGTTTGTTCGGAACCAAGGACCTGGAATCGAAAGACAATTTGAATTCACCTTCAAATTTTCATTCATAATGGACCTATTATCGTACAGACCATTCTAGTATTAACTAGGATTTCCGTCTAATTAGTCATTCATAACCAATTTAGTGACCAAGGACTGAACAATACAGTCGTAAACCCCGTTTGCACTTTGTACGATAATAATGTTTCACCCTGTATACCTAAGGGCGATTATTGCTAACTTATGTTCGCTGCTGTTATTCATTATTATTCTGCCCTCTAGGAACATCCCCTAATTATGAATATAAGAGAAAATTTAATTCCATTATTTCAACCTCAATGAAAATTAAGTACCTAAGGAAGGTATGTTATTTTGCTGGTGTGTTTTTTAAACAATACGTTTTTGGAAGATAATTTTATATTGAAAATTTTATTATATTTAAGGATTATGTTGACTGTTGTATAATTTGTGACCTGATTACGGGCCCTTTCGTTTATGGTATTTATTTCTTAACCCTGTTAGTAACTACATATGTTCGCAAATTAACACTGAATAGACATATTTCAGTTTTGGTATTATAACTTTAAAATTACTGGCGATATAAAAAAAAACGGGCAAGTGCTAGTTGGACTCGCGCACTGAGGGTTCGTACAAACTTACCTATGAAAACAGTTCAATTTCCGAATCGAGTTCGAAGATTTTTCCGAATCAAAAAAAGTTTTTTTTTTATCTAAAAAATTTCAAAAAATCTGAAAACTGTAAATTTCAAGTTACGTCAACTACAAATTTACAGTTTCCTATACTTTTTCCAGATTTTTCCTATAATTGTGCTATGAGACCTTGCTTCATGCCTAAGAATTTTGAATATATGGTTTTAATTTCAACTCGATACCTCCACGCGTTCCCAAGATAAAGGGTCTTGACAGACAGACGAACAAACAGACAGACAGACGGACAACAAAGTGATCCAATAAGGGCTCCGTTTTTTCCTTTTGAGGTACGGAACCCTAAAAACATTTAAACGGTAATTGGTCCCTGGCAGTCAGGCCTCTTCTGTATTCAGAATACAAATAAAAAAAAAAGAATGACAGGGGTGGTAAAATTTAATTAACTTTATCACTACAAAACTAAATGGTTTTTATTTTCTTACAATTTAGATAATTAAATTCACACTTAGTTTTTCCTATGCCATGGAACGTGGAACATGGAACGTGGAACATTTAACCAGAAAAGCGGTATGGAGAGCAATTGGCCTGCTCTTGGCGCCAGTCAAAGCGACATATGTATCAAGATTGTGACTTCGCTACCGGGAGTCTGGTAAGATTGCTGAGCGGCACGCTGGGAATATTTCGAATTATCACTTCAAGACACGATAGGTTTATTTTTTAAGTTAAGGGTCTGCACTTGGGTCCGACTGTAACTTGGGGTGTGTGCTGGTGAGTGATCAAATTGATTTTGATGTATATTATAAGATTTTTTCTAAGAAGTTTCTTTTTAATACACGAATAACTAACATATGTCTAGATGGTGTGTATTTTTACTACTGTTACACTAAAAAGTCGATGAGTGAGCGCATCCCTACGTCACTGCGTCCCATCGCCCCGCACTTAGCATCTTTGACAACCGGGAGACAGAGAATTGCGCGGCGTTTTCATAACGTACTTTTCTGATTAAAAGTAGTAATTAAATGTTTTGCGAGATAAAACTACATTTATCATTATCACTACTTTAAAATTTCTAATCTCAAATTTCCTCAGAACTCGGAAGATTATTTATAGTACCTAGGTACGTGCTGTTGTGGGCTGCAATGTAAATACTATTGCACTTCGATGTTATTTCTACTTTGATTAGTTCTACTAACGCCGAAGCGTAGGAAGAGCAGCAACACTCGAAGGATATATTGGTCTTTTAAATGGTAATTTATAAAGGGAATGTATTTTTTTTCCAGTGCAAACATTATCTGACAGGTATTTTGTCAGGCGGGGCGCTTATATCGAGTCTCCCCGAGACAAATTAAGGCGCTGCTCGAACATTACGGTGTAATCGCAGCAATTTGCGAAAAGATCACGTCTCTGTTGTATTTTTACTCTGGTCGTTTAAAAAAATGGTCACGATATATTTTTTGTGTATCTAAAGTTTTTTCTAGAACTACTTGTACTAGTATTACTATGTATTCAGTTTGATGAGGTTTTTTCTTCAATATCAATTTCGCTAAGTGTTTCTTTTACGCTTGAAGTTGAAAAGTTTTTAATAGAACTTTAGTGCCTGCATTTTTCTTTAAATTTTATTAGTTTTGTCTCTGCTTTGTTTTTAATTTGACTGATAGAGATACTTTGTTCGAGTTTTAAATATACTGGAATATAAATATGATTTTTATACAGGGTGTCAAGACAACACAAACTTCTACGAAACACAAGTGGCTTCCAATACGTCTTCGCTGGAACTTACACATCTTGTCTCCGCTCTACTGTGTTCTGTTCAATCCTAAAACCCCCGCTTATCTTAAATAACGTTTAAAGTTCCTTAATGACACATAACAGATATTTAACGTTATAGAAAAACTTCAGGTTTCTGTAACCTCAAGCTATTCCACCAATTTTAAATATCGTTAAAATTGGTAGAATAGCTTGATGTTAGCGGTATAGCGTAAACTTATCAGTTATTTTGGAGTTGGGGAAGTCATTAGATGATATCCTACCTTAAAAATATGGCATCCGTTTGTGCGATGATATCAATTACACCATGTATTAATATGCATTCTAGCCGAATCCAGTTTAAAAAGGCATGTAAACAAACTGTGCATAAATACATATTGCCAGAAAATATTCGGACAAATCACACTAATATACAAAAATGCAAATCTCACACAAAACCAACACATCAGATTGCAGCTTTACCAAATAAATTGAAGCTTGTGATTTTTTATTCAATGCGAAAAAAAAAATAGAAGCATTAAAAAAAATTCAAACTTGTGCAAACAATGCGAGCAATATCTATTGACGAACGTAATAGCGTTCGTTTGTTTACGTTTTAAACTGGCTTGTTTGCGTCCATGCTTATAGAATATTGTTTCGTATTTCGTTTTTTTTTGTGAACGTTGGTGTTTTAAATATTGGTATAAAAGTAAGTTCTGCCTGTTCAATTTACATGATTATGAAACTGCTGATATTTTATGACACCCTGTAAAACTATATTCGTTCTGAATTAAATACATTTGCATAAAAATAGGTACCTATTTTATTTATGTCAGTTTAACTATAGAACAACTATTTCACCAGTACTCAAGTATAATAAGCATAGCATAATCAGCCTTATAATATTCCCACTACTGGGGCTCAGCCCTTCTGTCTAGGAGAGGGATTGGGCCGTAATGACCGTGTGGTGGATGCGGGTCCAGTGCGGGTTGGTGTATCTCATGACTTTGAAGTTTTGTTTCTAGGACTAAAAAAAACACAAACTAAAGAGCCTGACTGGGCTTGATGACCCACGACCTGCAATTCGTACGTCGAGACCGTTACCACTGGGTCTTCAGAATATACTATACACCACTATTTTATAATTAGTATAAAAAATGGGCTCTATCCGTACCGGTTACTGGTCATATTTGTGTAGTCAAAAGTAAAAAAAAAACTAAATACCAAAATTGTCCACGAAAATTCGTCATAATTGGTAAATTCATTACTTATTGAGACTGCTTAAATTAGGGGGCACGACAGTGCCTCCACCAAGGCAAGTAAAAAAGAGGCACGGCCTTCTCCTTCTCTCGAAACAGTTCAGGCCATTTTCGATCCCCTATAACTTCGTTGTGGATAAAACTAGAAGCCTGAATTTTCAGTAACCAAGCATTGTATAAACACGGTATACTTAAAATTTCAAAAAATCCCATATAAATATATAGGATTACAAAGTTACTTTTGCAGTGAATGAATCAGTGTACCTGTATATTTATAATATAAAGGAATCTACAAAAAGAAATGAGATGCCATCAAAAACATAACTTGTAAAAAAAACCAAGGCTCGCAACTCAGTTCTTCTACCGTAAAAAGTTGTGAGATCCATGTAATATCAAGTCGGTTAATTTATTTAGTCCTTACTTAAGGGAACTTGATGACCTAGATTGACTTGGCAATCGCATGTATATCACGAGTAAAACATATTATATTAAATTAGATTGTTTATTCCGATTGCCAAATCATTAAAAAAAAAACACGTATTTCCTGGAACAAGTTTTGTGAAATATTCAAGTAAATCACGGAACTACCGAATGACAACAGAGTTTTCAGGCGTTATCTCTCTTTTTTCACATTGCCTCTTCATCAAACATCGCGTTGGATTGCGTTAGATGAAGCAACAAGCTTTTAAACCATGCTCGACGTTGACGATAGGCGAGTGGAAAAGGGCTCTCTTAAAGCATAAACCTTAAAAAGTATAATTATCTTGCCAGTTTACAAGTTATAGAAATGCGATCTCTTTCGATATCACAATATCTAACAAACCATTAATACTATTAATGCTTTTTACAAATGACACGTGAAACTTTCAAACAAGTTGGATTGGAGTAAATTATTTGAATTGACCTCAAGGACTTTTTAGGACTGACAAATGTTGACACCGCAAACAAATAAAGTTCATTGTAGCAAAAAAAATAGAATTTATAATTTCACTAAGCCATTAATTAAACTTCAGTGTATCTCCGAGAGCCACAAAAAATAAACGTTTCAATTTTAGGATACCTACTCAAATTTAATAGAGTTTTATTAAAACGAAACGTGATTAAAAATTTGTTCTTCAATTATACGGCCTGTCAAGAGTCTCAAGAACAGGCAATTAATTTCTTTTCTCTTTTATTCCAATTCATTAACAAAAAAATACGAGTATTGGCCTGGTTTTAAGCCGGAGAGGCTTATTATTTTGTGGAAACATCGAATTATTAAAAGATTTTTGTAAAAAGTCTGATCGCTAAACAAAGAGCTATACTTACCTAGATATACCAAAGGCTGAACTGATAAATCCTGAACATAAATGTCATAAGCATCCCTCGATTACAGGTATGTATTATACGTGGGAGACGCTGTAAGGGCCCTGCAGGCACTTGCATGAGCGTTGAGGAGGGGGCCTTTCGAGCCGATACAATGGGGGCCCTCGACGGGCGACCCACTCGGTTGTGGTCTATCTCACGTGATATAGCTCCAGTCTTCGGTGGGTGCATAATCGATATTTGATTAATAACGAGTGACGTGTGTCTGTGCTGTTTGTGCGTGTGCGTACGGGATATAATCGGTGGTTACGATACAGTTCAAACACAAATGCAATGTCTTGTTCGTTTCCCATCAAATCAATTCAATTATAATTTGGTAATCTAAATGGAGCATATAATTTGATAATCTTAACGAAGCATATAGCGTACGTAAGGATCGTTGCAAGTGCCGTTCTGTAATTACTTCTTCTATCGTATATCATTCATTATTTTTATAATAAACTAGCTTTTGCCAGGCGGTTTCACCTGAAAAGTATCCAATCTCCTTTTTCGGGGCCATGATGTACCCATTTGCCCCCAAATCTATTCCGTCGTCCGCGTACGAGAGTGAAGGAGTAACAAACGTATGTTTGTTACTCCATCACGCAAATGAATGTCTTTCGAAGTGTGTGTGTATACACATAAATATTAACATACATACACAGTTTCGCCTTAATAATGTTATGGCGCAATTACACTTGGTCGTTAGCCTGTATTCAGGTGCACGAAAGACCTTACTCGAATTCGGGCACCCGATGAAATAATTACATTGTTTTACTCACGTTACGGTTATTAGAACACGGACAAACAACGCTACTCATTGTGACGACTGGCAAAGTACTGCTTGACAATTGAAATGAAAACGTCGTCGGGTAACCAAAACGAAAGCTGTTCGAATACGGGCGTATTCGAGTCCGTTCATTTACACTTAGTAGTTTGTCCGAATTTCATATGCAATCGAATAACGATCAAATGTAATTGGACCTTTAGTGTGATATATACAAAATCAACACTTTTGTGACCTATGTGGTTTGCGGACTTTGCCATCGAACCACCGGTTGTGATACTGGTCTTAAGTAATTGAAATTGATTGCAACATTCTATTTTGCATCTATTTAATATTCTCAAGAACGGTCGTACTTATTATAATTAATTGAAGTTCTTCAATTCACTATTAAGAAGCTTTCAAGGTAAGGTATTTTTTTAGGATTCTGTAGCCAAAGGATAAAAACGGGGCCCTATTGCGGTCACTCCGCTGTCCGTCTGATGAATCGAGATAGCAGAAATTTTCACAGATGATGTATTTCTATTATTTACTAAAAACAGAGTAAAATATATGTATATTTAAGTGGGGCTCCCATACAACAAGCGTGATTTTGTGGCTTTTTTTTCCACGGATGGTATGGAACCCTTCGTGCGCATGTCCGACTCGAACTTGAGGTTTTTTATTAATGTAGTAAGTAATTATTATATCATTATTTGTTCATGCCAAGACTTATTCATTTGATAATAATTATTTGACTAGTCACAAATTACCTTGTATATTATGCAAAGCTAACCCCTTATTCATCTTACACAAGAAATAATATTTTCTAACAACAATGTCTTCTTTATATTCATTACTCGTATATTAATTACTCTCTCATTATCATAATTACGGTGGTGACGTTAATATACTGTTCTAATGTCTTTTCTGAATATTTTACTTTCAGGAATATTTTACATCCTTATTCTCGTGTTACAAAGCAGTTTAGATATGGGTATCTAGTTAATTTATTAATTTAACACACTGTAGATACAAAAATCAGTAGTGCCCTTTTTTGGAGTTCTTCGACCCTGCTGGGCCCCTACGATTTGCTGACATCTCTTTGAGGCGGTCGCCTCCTTTGCTAGCATTACTGCTTCGCAGAAGGAGGCGACCGCCTGCCACTCCTCCTCGCTCCGGACCATGGCCTGTACCAAGGCCCGGCGCGAGAGATCGCCGCCGCCGATCGCCCCCACGAGCACACGGCGCGCCCTTTTTTGGAGTTTGGTAATCATCAAGTAAACCCTCTCGCTCTGGGTGAGTGTCAGACATTTTCTGACTATAACCCACCTGTGTTCCTTCAGTTGCCCTTTGCGTTTCAGGACCACGGTTACTCTTTCGATCGATCTCAAAATGTACAAGAACCAGACTCTTATTCTAGATCTTCTCACAAGACCTCTCACTGTGCTGTGTGTGTGTGCTGTGTTAGTATATGATACAAGATATAAAACACAATTATATAATAACTATGTATATCATACAAGCCTACCTACTTTAATAAAATTAATAAAAGTCAAACACAAAACATAAAAAAAGTAATTTATTATAAACTAGCTGACCCCGGCGTACTTCGTACCACCTAACAGTCAATGAATGTAGTATATAGGGTGACTGGTAATTAGTGTACGATACTTAAACACGTAATTGTGCTCATGATAACCAACAACTTTCACTATGTGACAAACCTGAATTCGCGAAAAAAAATCAGCTGTTCAGTACATTTATGTTTGCCTAATGTACTGAACAGCTGATATTTTTTTCGCGATTTCGGCTTTGCTCCCATAATAAAAATTGTTTGTTATCATGAGCACAATTACGTGTTTAAGTATCGTACACTAATTGCCAGTCACCCTATATATAACTTTCAATATAGTCAACCGATTGCGATAAAACAAAGTTTAAGTAATATATCAAGTTACACACAATTTTAATGTATAAAAGTTATTTACATTGATTTCGTACATTTTACATGATGCGCGCGCAACTAAAAACCTCTACTACTTAGATTTATTATACAAAATTATTTTTAGTATATGCAAAACCAGAATATAGTTTGTTCAGAATCAGTAACTGAACCGATTCCAATAATTTTTACACCATGTTATATTTTTTACCAAAAATATTTTAAAAAAGTCACAAGTTGGACACCACCGACACTAAGTACAACACAGGCCACGGCAGGCCATTGCGGGCATTACGTGTCAGTGGATGCGGGAGCAAAACAACCCCTCAGCCGCCTGGATGGCCCGGTGACTATGTATTTGTGCGGTCAACCATAACAAGCTTATAACTTTGTGATTTTTCACGATATAGTTATGTGATGTTATTCTTTACATAAAAATACTAGACACGTGTTTCGGGTTTCGCGTATACTAAAATTAATGTAGTATATATGTATAGATTTAACAGTAACCGTCAACTGTCCACATTTACCTATCAGTATTCTTGTTTTTTTTTTTTAATTGATGATGTGCTCGCGCTTGGCCTCTATCTCGCCTGATGGAAAGCGACGATGTGGTCGACGATTGAGCACACTTGCCTAGAAGTAACCTATTCACTCTTGACTTAAAGTCTCACTATAGACTCTTCCCCGTTCATCGACATTACAATCCCTATCGTGGCACCGTTTTATATTCTATTACCGCGCCTTGCATCTGATGGGCGTATCAAAGTCGGTGTAAGTCTACAAATGCCGTACAAACATGATTTTCTCCGCAAGCCCGAGTCCGGATGGATCCCCTGTTTGCCCCGTTTACCCCGTTTGCCCGGTTTGCCCACAATTGGGTCACGTGGCCCACGATCTACGTCACTAGCGAACTAGTGCCGTACCACACATTAATAGTTGACCGAACTACTAATTTTTAATACTCCTCTTTATTGCTGCTGCGGTACGAACGTTTGTGGTTGATATGGCCGGTTTGACGACGACACAAAATAAGTTGAGGCTGGAGATATTTCGATGATATTTTTTTATGAAAGAGGTGGTGATAGTACTTTGTGTGTATAGTTATGTTACTTTTTTGGTGTACAATAAAGTTTATTTTATTCTGTTCTATTCTAATACAGTTTTGATCGTGCCTTTTTGAAGCAAACAGAAAGCGGGTTTTTCGTTTTAGGTGGGACATCATCCAATGACTTCTCTCGCTCTTGGGCGGAGCGTAAGGGCGTGTCAGACTTTTTACTGACTAAAATCCACCCCTGTTTTTTGTTTGCCTTCGTTCCAGGGCCCCGGGGTTCTAAAAAGCGGTTAACTACGGAGATGATGACTGGTAAAGGAGTATGGAAGAAGAAAGAAAAACGTGCAGACACCAAATCAATTTGGAGCAGAGTGACCTGAACAACAAATTTTATTAATTTCATGAGATAATTTTTGTTCATAAAATCATCTTGATTTCCACTAAACATCTCAAACAAAAATCACCACCATTTCCCATAGAAATAATTTGAAAGCAAACCGTCTACCTTTATTGTAGTGGAATTAAAGTTTCGTAGAGCTTCTGAATGTCGTAGACTGAAGTCCCGTAGCGCTAACTGAGCGTAGCGCTTCGTAGTAGGGCGTAGCACAATGTGCTACGGCGACCGCGTGCCTCGGCATAATAAGCCGACTTGATAATTTCTATTGTTTAAACTGAACTAGGTTTTTCATTTGTTATTCAAAAAGTAGGTAGTTTCTGTGAATGAATAAAAGTTAATGTAGGCTGATTATGTTTGTTATGAATAAGTAGGCAGGTTTTAGTAGTACCAATTGGGTTGAATGTCGACTGAACATCGAATCTCTGCCCCCCTATCCAAGTTACAACCGTTACGTTTCGATTCTCTTTTCGTCGATCGCCTCGAGTCGGCTACGCCTCCGATTCCTTTGTTCTGACGTCACGCGTCATCTCAACGCTCATTCACGTGGTCAGAACAAAGGAATAGGAGGCGTGGCCGACTCGAGACGATCAACGAAAAGAGAATCGAAACGAAACGGTTGTAACTTGGCTAGGGGGGCTGATGTAAGTATGATTTTGGGGTCACGGGTAGCGCAAAAGTGAAATCCGGGGCCCTGGGACGAAGGCAAAGAAGGAACAGGAGTGGGTTTTTAGTCAGTAAAAGTCTGACGCACCCTTCCGCTCCGCTCAAGACCCGGAGATGGCATTGGATGATTTTCTCACCTAAAAAAAAAGTATGATATCATTATAGGCTTTAAGCGACAATGAGGCAACGATACGACTATAATTTTTCATAGAGTTTTTCTTAGTGTTAATATCCACAAAAAATAATTAAGGCTTTTCTATGTAGAAACCATTATGTACGGTGCTATACGTCATCAAGTTCGAATGGACAATATTATTTGGCACAGAGCTTTTGACGTAAGTGGTCATTAAATATCAACGGCACGTTTGGCGCAGTGGTTGAGCGATTGGCTGTTGCGTTGTGTTTTGCGGGTTCGATCCCCGCACGGAACAATTATTTGTATGACCTACAGATAAGTGTTCCTCCCCCCTAGCCAAGTTACTATCATTTAGTCCTCTTCTGACGTCATCTCGACGCTCAGTCACGTGGTCAGAAAAAAGGAATCGGAGGCGTGGCCTACTCGAGGCAGTCGACGCAAGAGAATCGAAACGAAACGGTCGTAACTTTGCTAGGGGGCTGGTCTGGGTGTCTTGTGTATGCGATTTTACATGTTTGTGAACGCTCCCACGATACAGAAGTCATCCCTGGAGTGGGGCACCGTTTAATATACATATTTCATAGATTTCAAAATTCACAAGTATGAAAAAGGCATATGTTTCAAAAAAATAAACCTTCACAATACTATAATAACAGTCTAATTCACCGACCGATTACAATTTCACTCGAATCGCAAGTTACTTAAAGCACAGAACTAACTTGCATATTTCACATACACATATTATGTGTACCTATGTGAAATATACGAGAGCGGGCATTTCGCGTTCGTTACGAAGCGCGATGTATTCGCCGAGCAAAGAGCCGATGCAGCGTAACTTAATCGATAATATACAGCGCTTTTACTACTAGCTGCTCAAATGAGAAGTTTACAATTAACGCACGCGAACTACTATTGGGTTTTGCGAAACATTTGTAATTGAAGCGGAACTTATGAATTGGGTTATGTAGGTACAGCGGTCTTTTGTAATTGTGACATGGTGGGGTTTGAGTGGGTGTTTACTATATTTCATACTAGTTGCTGGTAAGGTCGAAATCACAACCATACGCACAACACGTTTTGGTAACAAATTTGACGTACAGCTCCTTAGCTGTACGTCAAATTTGTCAGCAGGCCAGCAGGTACGTCCACTCCTCAGTGGACGTCCCTGCTGGCCGGAGTCTTTTTCCTAATAGCTACAACCTAAGGGTCTTTAAGTCAAGCGTGAATAGGTTACTTCTAGGCAAGTATGCTTCATCATCGACCATATCATCGCTTACCATCAGGTGATACAGAAATCAAGCGCGAGCCTATCAATAATAAAAACTTCTGGGTAAAGAAAATTCATTGCTTGTTGCGTTTTATGGTCTACCAATAGGCACGGTATGGTTCCCTCATGAATCGAATGCCACTGCATCTAACTAATTCACCATTGCATTAAAAACTCATGCCTACGGCTTAGCTACACAAACGAGCAATGCATTGTAATTAATCCCATTATCGGTAATAGCGGTGGATGTTAGCCACGTCACCGTTTATTTGCACGGTGCCTGTTTGATTTGGCCCGTGCACTCGAAGGCCCCGTAAATCAAGACCACATCGAGCTGACCTGCCAATATTACCCCGCCTACCCTTCATTTGCTCCGTGAGAAAGGGGGCGGGGGATCAAGTTAGATTGGACGTTATAATGGCACTTGTGTTTCGCAAACGATGTTTTATTCATGCCGCGATGCTCGACTGCTGCGAATAACCGGCTAATTATTGAGGTGTTCGGCGGCAAGATTTAGGCGCCCGGAGGAATCCATCGGCACGGCTTGTTATGAATGTGCCGCCTCACTTGTCACCTTAATAAAGTCCCGAAATGTATTTTGCTTGCTCATGGAGTTGCTTCGCACTGAATTGATTATGGTAATGTCTTTGACTTATCTGATTTCTGTTAGCGCTACTGAAATCGGGAGCGAGATATGTATCGCTCCCTGTGTCGCTAATTTTTGTTTCGTTTCATTTGAAACTGGGTTTTCCGAGAAATACACCAGGAAAAATTGGATCACGAAAAACGAGTGGTACGACTTTTTCTGGTTAAGGAAAATGGTGAAACTTAATTCCGTATTCTACTTTTATTATTTAACGTTAGAAACCGTGAAAGCATAAACCCATTTACTAAAATTAGTTACGTTAAACAATTTCGTATCAAGCAATTTGCTTTTAATGTAAATATCTGTGTTATGGCATTGCTGAAGTATGTTGCTACAGCTTTCTGGCGTACTTAACGTGACTTGATAGCACTAGTCATTATGGCAGATGAGATGGCCAGATGAGTTTCACGAAAATGAGATGAAAAGGATAATGTTATAGGCAACTGGGGGTCACATCACAAAATGTACCTAAATACCAACTCCAAGAAAATGTTCCGTAGTGAAACCAAGCTTTAAATAAAATAGAACAAATATATTATCTGAATAAATACGTCCTTGCTATATTAAGTCGTAAATATATGGGTTCTCCGCGACCCGCAATGTACCGATTACGTAGGCTAATGAAATTATCCTGGCTATAGCCGAAATTAATTCGAACGACCCCGAGACCTTTTAAATATTACCCCGAAGGGTGAACGCGTGACGCGATAAAAATACAACTTAACACCCTCCCAGTGATGTGTTGATGTGGAATTTGAGATTTTGTGGACCGCAATCCGTAATAACCTCTTCTTTGCTTTTGAATTCAGCAGGATCACTGAGCTTCATGGTTTTATTTTTTCTTCATAGGGCGGATGGTATGAACATTTTAAGGGCATGCAATTCGACGTACATTTTCACTGTTTTTCATACAACCGCTCTTACGCGATTGTGACGTTATTAAACATTTAACATTAGATATTTTGGAAACATATATCTTGTGGACATTATCTAGGCTTCTATTGAAATCAATTTGTAAATTTGTGTAAAACTAATCCAGTAAAGACCTCTGAAAATCTGCTATTTTGCATGAACTTCCACATTTCATAATATACTCAAAAAAGTCAAAAAAATATAACAATAGAAGCCTTACAAATTTAATCAAGATTCTGAATGACAACAATTTTTTTCAAAAACTTTTAAGGGTTTAAAAAAAACACGTATTTCCTAGAACAAGTTTTGTGAAATATTCTAGTAAATCACTGAATTACCGAATGCTAACAGAGTTTTCAGGCGTTATCTCTTCTTTTTTCGCGTTGCCTCTTCATCAAACATCGCGTTGGATTGTGTTAGATGAAGTAACAAGCTTTGAAACCATGCTCGATGTTGACGATAGGCGAGTGAAAAAGGAGCCTCTTAACCTGAGTCTGTGTACTTTTAGGACTGACACTATCGAGAAGAGGATACCATCGTAGTCCCACTAAAGGTGTCATTTTTATGGAATGACAATATTGTCGACTTAAGACTGAAAAGCCCGGGAATGTAGTTTTAGTAATTTTTATTTGTTACAATTTTAGAAAGAAAACTACGGGACTCATGTTTGAAAACAAATAATTCATGATTTTATGATTTATGTATGATGCACATCCTAATTTTACACAAAAACAGTTTAGTAACACAGCTCCATCAATTATGGGTTCATGAGAACCTCGTAATGTCGTAAGAGATCTTTAAGAGAATCTCGCAAGTAGCATTTTGATGTTTTTACGATAATAACTTACATAAAAATATATACCTAACTTAAATGCATCTGAAAACGTAGGTACCCAAATTGTACACTAAAATATACATAAACTAGCTTCAGCCCGCAGCATCGCTCGCGTTAGTAGGTTTCTCTATAAAAACTTTGGACACCAGTTTCATCCCGTTAGGGATGGATGTATTTTGGAAAATCCACTCTTAGTGCTCGCCTACGTCATGAAAGGAAATCTTATGCAAAATTTCACACTCCTAGTCCTAGTAGTTTCGGCTGTGCGTTGATATGTCAGTCAGTCAGTTTCTCCTTTTATAGATGAATAAGCTGCGCAATGAAATTTTACAGGGCGTAGTTTTTTCGTAAAGTTACCTCTTTCGCATTTATGAGGTTTTCCACTCTAAGAAAACGATATGCTGATATCGTTTAAGACAAGTCGCGAATTCTAATATCCTTTTCGAGCATATCATCGTAAACTTCACGATATTATCTTAAGTACATACTATTTTTCCGCGAAACCCTATACTCTCCGATACCAGGCTAAAAGTATATTGCACATATTATTTAGTGTTTCCTGCAAGTATAAGGTGCATGAAGAAATACAGGTATGCTTTGATTGAATTGATTTTACAGTACCTTCGTAACTAATATGGTATTCAGTGAGCATTTCATAAGATACGGGGCCACAATATTTCCAACAAAGAATTTCTTTTAACCGCACTCTTTCTTTCATGTTACCAATTCTGGATTTTTCACATTTCCCGTGTGAACCTTTAATAAATTCTTGGAAATCGTTATATATTAAACCCACGTTACACGTAACGACACTGAATTGAGGTTGTTTAAAAATGTTATACAATTAATAATTTTACCAAATTGAAACGTTTCACGTCAAAGGTAACAAATTTCATTACATTAAAACATGGCGGCCGTGTGTTATGTATAAATAACGAGGATACGTGTAACGGAGGGCGGCCATGCCCTGCAAATAACTTGCATGTTTCATAACTGTTATACGATATCAAAATAAAGCGTAATTATTTAATTATTGCTTTATTGATATGTTATGATGAATGATCGAGTGACGCGCTGAGTCTGCTGAATATTTCACGTGTCATGCTGCGTTTGGGTTCAGTTTAGTGTATGATTAGTGCTGCTCCTAAATACAAATTGACCCTTTGTTTTTGCACATGGAATAGTTTATGTACTAATTTAATATTACTTCGTAAAAAACTAATATTTAATCAGTATCGAATTAAACTTGATTTTATTAAGCATGCGCTAGTTAACGATTCCTAATCAAGCAGTTTTACATTTTTGTGAATAAACACTTTAATTAAAAAGCACGCAACTACTAACTAATTAAAATATTTTAGTTTAAAGCACCTAGTTTCAAGTAAAATCTTTGCTTTTGAATAATTCTAGAGCACATTTTAAAGCAAGCATTGTCTCACGAGACAGTTTTTAACCTGCTACGAAGTCAGGAGGCAAACAAGTTAAATTGTTTTTATTGCACCCTCGGGCAATTGTGAAAACACACGTGAGAAAAAAGCTTGCAGAGTTCTGAGTGGAATTACTTGTTGCCTCACAGACCTGTTACCAAGTTGGCGTTGTCTTAGAAACAGTATTTCAAGAAAAGCCAGTTTCCGTTCCAGGGTCGCTCTTATCGCCATAACGAGCTGCCGTAACGGATTCACTAATTGCTCAAAATAAGGCGTTCATTTAACGATTGTTAAACGAATAACCGGTTCTCGATTTTATCTTTTCAGCGCCCTTTAATTTATTGACAAAGACTGCTATAAAATAAAAAGACAGGCTGACAAAGCCAAACCAGCGCTGGCGGGGGACACAAAGAATTTTGTTCAAAGGTTTTACTTTCACTCGTAGCGGACGTCAGATAAATTTCCAAATAAAATTTCATAAATATTTTTGATATATTCACGGTCAGGCTTTTCATACTTTGGCCGCGTGGCTTATCTGGATTATCTCGGGATTTCCCACGGATTTTTTTTTAACTTGTTCGCGTTTGTGCGTCCGCTTATTGCGTTTTATCTGGTGCGTGATTTGCCGCGGTGCCGCCCGCGCTGCCAAATATGTTTATCGCACCCTAAATTCCCCTTTATGTTTATGGAGTTCGTTCGAACGTAAAAAATAATGCTAAATGAAGAGCGGAGCCTCCGCCGCGGGAGTTACTCTTTATTAAAATTTAATATCTCTCAAGCACCTTTTGTGTTCGAGGCTGGGTACACGTTACAATTACAGAGATCCTTTTAATTAAGTCCTTCGACGTTAAATCCTAATTGAACCTTTTTTGTTGCAGGTAGTACGAGGTGGGATGACAAAGTGTTCGATCGTGTCAACATTAGAGACGAGGAAATATTAGTTTGAGTTTGTGTGTTTGAGAAAAAGTGTGTGGGTGTTCCTTATGTCAAGGATTGTTAGTAGTTAAAACGGTTGGTTGGTACTGTGCGGGTGGGTCGCAGATGCGGTTGTGATTGTGCTTGTGGTGCTCATTGTCATGGTGACGTCATGGCGCGCGCTGGCGCTGCTGGCGGCGCTGTGTGGCTGCGCCGCGCTGCCCGAGCCCGTGTACCACGACCAGTTCGCCGTGCACGTGCCCGCTGGGCCCGAACACGTCGATGACATCGCCAGGAGGCACGGCTTCGTCAACCATGGACAGGTATGTTCTCCTCTCTTGTTGCCTTGTTTATTTATTATGCGCACAGCAAAAGTGTTGAACTTTACCAGCTGGGTTTCCTACTGATCCGTCTTCAAGAGTGAACAGAGATCTTCTGGGCTTGTAGACCTCTTCCTTTACTTACCATACCATAAGGCAAGATCAATGTCAAGAGCCGGATTACCAGCCCCCTAGCCAAGTTACAACCGTTTCGTTTCGATTCTCTTTTCGTCGATCGCCTCGAGTAGGCCACGCCTCCGATTCCTTTATTCTGACGCTGACGTCATCTCAACGCTCAGTCACGTGGTCAGAAAAAAGGAATAGGAGGCGTGGCCGACTCGAGGCGATCAACGAAAAGAGAATTGAAACGAAACGGTTGTAACTTGGCTAGGGGGGCAGCAGTTAAGAGACCCTATATTTGCGTCAATCCCCAGTCTTAAACTGCGTTAAAGGCAGCATAGCTACAGGTCAATGTCCTTGAAAGTTACAAAACTCTTAAAACAACTGTCCAAAAAGAGGTAAGTACCTAATGTGCGCAGATCCGTACACGTCATGCTGGGCAAGTAACCATGTATCATAATACTCCTATGTAATTATATAAGACATATTATGGTAAAGTTTCCGAGCGTAACCAATTAGAACGCAGTTAGGGTTCTTTTTGAGTTTTTTGGTTTTACTGTAGCGAATAAGATTTAGGTGACATTAAGTTTCTTACGCTACGGTTCGCTGCGTTGCAAAAACCATTCATTATAATTAGTTTTGTCTTCGTTACGTATTTAATTTTAATTATATGTTTGGCGTATTTTAGTCTGTTGACTGTAGTGGTCTAGACTAAACCAGAGTGTTTTTTGGCATTTGTAATAAATGTACTAGTAAAAAAACGCAAGCAAAAGCAGTGCTAGTTCAGAGTATTGATTAAACTATAAAACTTAAAAAAAACATTATCAGATTTAAACCGAAACTCATTTTTAATCACCTTATAATATGTTACAAAACGATTACAAATCGCAAGAAACAATTAAAATAATAGACTGTGAAACGATTATTTTAACGACGTTGTTATGTCAAATAATTCATTAGTATTTAACCAATTAGTGATGACTGCTGTACACGACTTAAGAAAAAAAAAAGCGCTGAAGTGAAAAATGGCGGCAAATCGTTAAGCTTGAGTTGTGTTTCTGAAAAGAGTTGAACAATAAGTACCTATTCTAGATTTTAAAGTAATATTTAGTATTTGTAGAAATTTGTAATTATTAGGTTTAAATTACTATCCATTAGACATAATATCTCCGTGAAAATAACTAAATAAATGTCGATTTGGTAATTAAATACCACAAATTGCTATTTTACTATAATTAAAATGAAAGTTTTAGGTCAATTGGTATTTAATTATCAATTTACGATATAATAGCAAAATCCAGGTCAATTACTGCCCGAAGCTTTTATTACACAGCCCTAATTTCTCTTGTTTTATTTACTTACCTATACAAGATGAATTTTTGAGGTGGACTTTAAACGAGAAAACCGATACGTGGTGCTCGGTTTCCGGGTAAATCTAAACTAGCTAAAAAAGACCCCTGCAAAAGTTTCTATTGTATAGAATTTTTTGTTGTTCTTTTTTAGCGAAGATCCAATATGTTTTTCCCAAAATATCCTCCTATTATTTGCGTTTATCTACTCGTATACTTCCAATCTGGCCGGCATCCTGTGCCGACATACGTAATCTTCTATATATACGAGTATAAAAGCGAAATACCACTCACTGGTTAATCACGAAATCTCAGAAACTATAATACCTACATACTTAAAATTTGGCAGGTAGGTTCCTTATAGGGTGTAGACATCCGCTAAGAACGGATTTTCCTAAATTCACCCCCTAAGGGGATGAAACGGGGGTCCAAAGTTTGTATGGAGAACTCGACTTTCACGCGGGCGAAGCAGCTGACAGAAGATAGATACATGTACCTACTCATACCTGGGACTCAATATAAGGACAATAAAGCAGAAAATAAGTTTCTACAGCATGAAATACCAAAACAGACTTTCAAACCACGTGAATGACCTCGCAACAACACTAAGTGGAGATGGCGGCCTACATCATGCGGTTGAAGTGACATCTTCAAACTGACCAGTAGATTCGCATAAAGGCAGAGTTTTGCGAAAAAGAGGGGCCCTGCCCCCGGCCCTGGAATAAAAGGCAACGAAGGTACTAGGAGTGCGTTTTAGTCACTTCAAGTCTGACATGCCCTCTCGCTCCGCCCAAGGGCGGAAGATGTCATTGGATGATTCCCAACTTAAAAAAAACAGGGCACATGTGGGTTTTAGTCAGAAAAAGTCTGACACACTCTCTCGTTCCATAAGTATTTATTATTCCTAAAGCGGGAGAAGTCATTCTTCTTCTTCCTTGTCGGTATCACTCTTGACAGAGTGGTCGTGGTCATCAATTCAGGTGTTGGTGGCAAGCTTCACAACACG
This sequence comes from Mythimna impura, assembly GCA_905147345.3. Lineage (NCBI taxonomy): Eukaryota > Metazoa > Arthropoda > Insecta > Lepidoptera > Noctuidae > Mythimna > Mythimna impura. Next base: position 7,137,550 of record LR990356.1, on the reverse strand, counting down.
CCGCCACTCGTCTCTGATGGCTGCCTTCCTCGAAGAAGTCATTAGATGATTACAAATCTCAAAAAAAAAAAAATTATGATAAGAAATTAGGTACTTACACTTTTCTATTTTTATACATTTTATCACCAGATTGGGGATCTAAGGTTATTTTACTATCTGTCCAACCTGTATACGTATGTTTCTATTGCCGTTATTACACCCAAGTTCTTTGCGTGTCTCTCTGTCACACAGCCGTCCAATTAAGTTCTCTGTAGTGATTAATGACTCCTAACTCTAGACCTAAGGTTTTATGTAAAGTCCAGCACCTCAGCCTTTTTGCTTGAAACAAGTTTTTATACTGTGTTACAACATGTCAACCGTCCTGTTCAATTACTGAAGATAGATCGACTGCCGCTTCATTAGGGCGCTGTTTGACTACTTAATTGGTTGATGTTGTTAATTATTACGTTGGTTGCCATATAAAATTATGTCATAATTGTTGGAAGATGACTTAAAGGTCGTATTTAGTCTCGGGTCGCTTCGTAATTGAGTATGTGAAGTTATGAACGTGCCAGACCCTTTTTAATGCCAATATGACATAGGTTTTCAAGCTATGGAGTTTTTTTGTTTGACAAATACTCAACTTCAAATTCTTGATTAAGAAGTCTCGTGTTAATCATTAGATATGTCCTTGATACGCCTCATTTATGTCGGCTATAAACCTGTAACAGCAGCACTTGAATTCACCGCGACCCTGGAATAGAAGGAACTAAACTGAAGAAACACAGGAGGGTGACAATCCGTCTCGTTCCACCCAGATTGAAAGAAGTTATTTAATCATTTCCCGAACAAAAATAATAGGAAAAAACTGATTAGTTCATTATATTATTATCGTAAAATCATAAATGAATAGTATCCGAACTTTAATTACCAGCCTATTTATTAATTAAAATGTACGCCACATTGCTGTATAACTCTAGTAATTAACAGTATTTTAGGATGTTTAATAAACTAGTACAAGGTTATTCTTCACGTAATATTCTAATATTGAGTTGGGTTTTATTTATGGTGAGGCTGGGAACGCTATCCAGTTAATTATGTTTCTTTTTTCTCATCCAAGTCTACCCACTGTTTCTAATTTATCAGCTCGGTACAAGGTGAGGTTTCAATTAGGCAAAAGTAATATTTAGGTGGGCTGTAAATCTGGCCGGTGACAAAGGACCTGATGAAATTAGCCAGGTATTGCGGGATAAATTGCAGAAATACGGCCTAATGAAAGGGAATAGATTGTCTGGTGAAGTGTCGGAGGAAATTATTGTACCGGTGTAACCCACCTTAAATACTGATGAATCTTGTCTGAAGTTTATGTAGGTAATTTGAAGTCCTGTTAGGGCTGCACGAACGTTTATAGGAGTTACATTATCCCTAGAACGCAAAGGGCCAATGAAGAAACACAGATGGGCTTTAGTTTGTAAAAGACTGACATGCCCTTTCGTTCCACTTTCTTCTTTTAGAGTCAATGGAAAACTGCTGGTACCTAAATTGTTGGGGCCCAGTAGGTGGCTACGTTCTCTGTAGCATCGGTGGTACTCGTTAAGTCCCCCAAAGTGCAGGTGTATGGGCAATTTGGGCACTCCCATGTGTGGCCCATATACTGAACAGGGGCACCGCACTGGGTATTCGACGGGTCTATAAAACCTCATTTAGCTCAAATTGTGTTTGCAGCGGCCTATCTGGGTTCGCAACCGATTTAGTGCTTTCCGTATAGGCCACTGCAACTCTCGCTCCACCCAGAGCGGGAGAAGTCATTTGATGATTTTCAGAAGGTTTCGATTTGGATCTGTAGCATTCTTGTGTTAATTGTTCATTTAAAGCGTTGTTCCTCGGTACATTGTCATATCAGTTAGTGTTTTCTTGCGCTAAAACGTTGGTGTACTTTTCGTTAACGATGTTGTATTGAGAAGGTGTTATTATTAATGACATTTCCTCCTTAGCTTTCCCTCTTTCCTCGCATTGTCATATTATGTCGGAAGCTAATAAACGGTGTCGCTAATGCACGATTATGTTATGATTGGTTATACTTTAGGTCATTAGATACAACGTTTTTCTGCTACCATTTAAAAGACATAAAATTACAAAGATGCAGCATGCCTTATAAATTGAACTGGTTAGCATCAATATCAAAAAGTTACTTTAAGTCTCGAAGGACACAATTTACGTCTGTAATATCTATCAATTAATTTCGACTCGAACACAATTCCGACAATCTGTTAATGATTTATAGCGAAAACGGCCTCCAAACTGCGGGGCTTGAGCTGAAATTTAGACAGTCTGGTACTTATTCAGGTTATTTTAAGGCCTTTCTGTTATTCACAGAACTTGAATCCCACAACTTGGAAGTTGAGAGTATACACGAAAGACTACTCGCTCGGTGTTTGTCTTACTTCTTCTCCGTATAAAATGGAACTCCGCGGAGATTTAAAGTATTCATTCGTGTCTCGTGCAACATGAACAGCTCCGTGTAACTTTTTATGACTAACTTTTCCGTATAGCCATTTCAATGTCCATACTCGTTTCAATCTTTGAGCGTTACATCGCTGCGATCGCGACGACCGATCTCAAATGTCATGCGCTGTCCAAAAACTGTTGACGCCAACGTTTTCCCAAATTAGATTTTTATCTCCAATGCGAACCGATGATCGGAACGAATGGAATTGAATTCGAAACCGGGAAACGTATCGCAGAGCAGGTTGAGTGCTTACTCCGTCCGGACTCAGCTGGGAATAACCGGCGACTGTTCCATGAAACACATTGAAACATTTCCTGTCGCATTATCGACTGTTCGACTCATATGAGAAACAGATATAAAGATATACGCAGAACATGTCTGGGGAAAACGATGTAGGCCGTCATAGGGGGTTGTGATTGTCGGTATCGTGCATTATTAATTTTCCGGCCAGTAAACTGGATAACTGATTAGTTACTGAGCTATATTAAATGCCGCTCTGACAGTTGTTTGATGTACAATGCGTTCCAACTAAGAATAGGATCGATTGCCATGTTGTGACGTCACATCATACTGTCAAATCGCAAGAAATTGGGCAAAATTGAAGAATTCAGAGATGAGCAAAATTGAAGAATTGGATTCTGATTAAACTAATTTCGTTCACAGATCGTAAATAAATTAAATTTTAAAAATTTCTTGTTTTGCTCACCATAATAATTCTTCGATATGACAGTATGACGTGACGTCACTACCTGGCAATCGATCCTATTCTTATTTGGAACGCATTGTATAGTAGAGTATTTTTAGAGGTAAAGTTCCACATACCGCCAATGAATAGGGAAGATCTTCCGACCAGGCGGATGTTTTGTCTGATTCGGGCAACTGACCGAGAGTCGATTCGGACTGTTGTATGTTTTAATCGCGCGGAAAACTCTGTACGGGCGATGTGGGATTTTGAATTTTAGTTCTTACTTTGTAAAATAGATGTCGCTACAAGTATTAGTTCCAATGGCAAGCCTATATTTCTATCTATTCACTGACTAATATTTATGTGAATACCCATGTTACATACAAAAACTTTTCTAATAAGCCTATCATGTGTTACCCTAAAACGGTTGTGAGGGACTGTTTTTGTTTAACAAAGCGACTGTTTGTCGTACCTTGACTTGTATATAAAACAGAGGATTTATAACCTGACCAAAACAGGGTCGAGAAGCTAATTCCCTTCGTGGCAAGCAAAAAGATTCGTTGCTAGATATCTAATTTACTCCAGACACAAAAGCGTTTCTTGTCTCTCTTAACTCGAACAAGTCGTTAGCGTTGGAAAAACTCAGTAGAAACTTTAATTTGGATCGTAAAAAGTGTCCATGATGCGAAAATAATAGTTTTCACTTAGTCGCTTTTTTATTGGCGCCCGCGCTGAAATGTGACGATGAGGCTATCTTTTTGCGATGCTGTCGGAGTTGTTAAATTGAATTGCACGACAGTTTAGTACGCCAAGTGCAGTGCATGTCTCTAATGACAAAAACCATCATATTTTCATTTGAGCGTTGTTCGTTTGCGCGTCGTTTGAGTGTTTTTTCACGTTGGAGACAATTTACCGTTACCTTAGTCAAACTCACATCTTTAGTAAGAACTAAGAGCAGTGTTATGCGAGTAAATCTTAGTGAGGCAAGTGTGTGTGCAAACTCGACGCGGTCTGGCGTGCACAAACACTTGAGTGTGCTGTCATTGTCGAGTAAGTGTCGCCAAACACTCGCTCTATCCCGCGAGATGTCCTGAACCGCCTGTGTTTGACATGCTCCACCAAATCGACCCACAAGAGCTCTCGACGTGTGTGCGACTACATTCACAACACACCACGACACTGTGCCGTAATGTGTCATCCATCACTACGTAATTCTTAAGCGACACGTAATTTAGTTACTTAGTTGGAATACTTGGGAGCGTGTGCGCGCACACGACATAAGGAATGATTAAGGAGGTTCTGATCAAATTATTGTAAGACAAGTGTTTCGTTTATGACCGGAATATTGTGTCATTGAATTTGCTTCACACTCCATGCAGTTATTAATTACATTAATATCAGGTGAAAGTTTGTGTGTATGTTTGTTACTTCTTTACGTTCGAACGGCTGAGCGGATTTAGATGAAATTTCGCATACGGGTAGACCATGTCCTGGAATAGACATAAGATGCTTTTTATCCCGAGAGTATGTTCCCTTGGGACAATTTTAGATCTCAGACGAAGTTGGTTTAAATTATAAATCAGTGTGTATAGTTTCCTAATGGCAGTCGTGATGTGAACGTTCGGGTTTTTTTAAATATAAAATTATATACCCATCAGGTCGATTACTCTTTAAAACTAATGTTCTGATAAAAACTCGAATCTATTATTAATATTCGTGTTTTTTATAAGTCTGTAGATTGATCGTTCAGATGGTGGGGAACATGGCCGAACACCAAAACATGAAAAAAGTGAAGGCAAAAACAAACTTACATTTTTTTCTCTTTTATTGTTATTATTATAAGACACTTATTCGTTTGAAGGTTAGAGCATACGAAGTTCCAGTAAAGCCGTTAGTGTGTGGTTTAAATTGGAGGAGGGTAGTTTTGATGGCATCATTTATATCTGAATGTATCACCACTACCACTACCAACACCACCATCACCACCCACTACCATGTTTATACCACTACTGTACACGATTTTTAAATAAATAATAAATAAATAAATTTATTTTCACTAAGCCTACTTGCGAAATTGCGACTATAACACCTCTGGTGACAATAATAAGAATCGTAACAACTTCTTTAAAAAGCTGGGTATATTACCACTTCCGTCACTATACATTTACGAAATCTGTAATTATGTTTATAATAATAAGGGATTGTTCAAAAAAGCCTATCAAATGAACTCTCGAAATAGAGACCCATGCAGACTTGCACTGCAGGATACTCCTAAATCGGCCAAGTATGCGAAAAGTTTCCTAGTCATGTGTATTCGAATTTATAACAAAATTCCAATAGAAATAAAATTGTTATATAATGTAAACTCATTTAAAAACAGACTATTGAAATGGCTGAAAGAACATATGTTTTATGACCTTAAAGATATTTTTTAACCACAAACTTTAAATTTCTGGACTTTTGTGATTATTACGGATAATGCTGAGATAAAACTATTATATTATTGTTTTGACTTTATATTATGACATTGAATACTCAATAACTAATAATTAAAATTTTGCATGCAATTGATACAAATAGCTAAACATGTGGACTATAGATTAATACCTGACTGTAACAACTTTATACCATGTTTAAGGCAAATAAAGACTTATCTTATCTTATCTTATCTATCTTCATAGAATAGCAATGTCATATAAGCACTATTTATTTTTATGGGATAAAGTTGTTAGACTAAAAAGTCAATGAATGAGCGCATCTCTACTGTCGTCGCGCATTATCGCCCCCGCACTAGCATCTTTAATAGTGAAACAGAGAATTTCGCGCCCTTTTCACGGTATCATACTTTTGAATACTTTTGAAGTTATAAATAAATATTTTATATATTAAAACTGCGTTTATCTTTAATAAAGTATTCTTAGGAAATTTTTAATTCTTCTACAACCCCTTCTAACTCGCACCATAACCCAAACCGCCGCCCGCTAAACGTCGCGCGTTCGGTTAACTTTACGTTTCGCGTCACGTTCTCCTCGTCGATGGCTCTCCGAGGAGGCCCATTCTTCCCATTCGTTTTATAAGTATTCAATAGTGTGCACAGTTTGTCCGTATTCGCTGTCGTTCGTGACTCGATTGGTTGTTTACTTGCCGATTCAGACGTGTCTACAATGCTCGTTTTGAAGATTGTGTGTTGAAACAATTTTTATTATAGACTGGCCTGTTATTGTATTGGTTAGTAGCCCTGACTGCTATGCTGGAGGTCGTAGATTCAATTCCCACCCAAGACAAATGTTTGTGTCATGAGCACGATCATTTGTTCTGTGCCTGGGTGTAATTTATCTATAATATGTATAAGTATGTTTATCAGTTGTCTAGTACTCATAGCACAAGCTCTGCTTAGTTTGGGACTAGAGGACGTTGTGTGAACTTGTGGAATATTATTATATTATTTTTGTTTTTTTTTTGGGAAAATGGCCCGATTATTCATGTAGGTACCTCTGTACTAAAGTTACATGAAACAACAAACAACAACAGCAACCCTTCATTTGATATCATCTTTTGTAGCCTTAATTACCTACTGGCTGGCTTCTCCTTCCTTCTGCCACATTTTCTGGCTCGCCTCTTAATATTTTATCTCCAGTATACTTTTTGCACTTAATAAAAAATCGGATTTGTCTTTCCGCAAACAATCTTGTTAACAGAAACAATATTGTTATTATTATTCGCAAAAACCAGCCGGAAAGTACGGTTAATACAATACGTAATATCGCATGATGTTACTGGAGAAGCTCCCTCGAACCGATAAACACTTGGATTAGCGAACGTATGTTCTCAAGGGTTTGTATTGAGTGGACCCTTCCGACTCTTATATATTGGGTCGTGACAGATGCACGGCTCTATTCGTAGGGTCGGATGTTCCAAATGGTTTGACCTTGAACCACTTTGTACGTACGTTAGGTAGATTGCAGTAGAATTTTAATGATTAGGATTTTTCGTAGGTTCTGCTAAGATTTTTTGAAACGGCCTAGCCGTACTTCCATAGCAAAAATGACCCCATAACGTAACCTATGCTATGTTGTAAAAGGTACTAAGACTAGTTGATCGTTTACATATCAGCTCTAAATCTTAGTTAATTGAGGAGTTATTTATATATTTAAACTTTGCTCATACAAAATTGCTATAAAATAAACAGTATAATGTGCCATAAGCACTGAAATTGGTTTTGCTATGGAAGTACGGCTAGACCCTTTACCAAGGTAGTTGGGAGTGGTTATTTTCTGCAAATATTGGTTGTGAGAGCAGTGGTGGCCGAGTGGTAACGGCCTCGACTTACGGAGTTGTAGGTCGCGAGTTCAAACCCAGCTAGGCACATTACTTTGTGTAATTTATTTCATCACCACTGCTCTAAAAACGGTGAAGGAAAACATCGTGAGGAAACCGGCATGTCCTAGAACCAAAAATTCGAAGACATGTGACATCCACCAAGCCGCAGTGGGCCCGCGTGGTGGATTACGGCCCATTCCCTCTCCTAGAGAGGAGGCCTGAGTCCCCACAGTGGGAACATTATAAGGCCGACTATACTATACTATACTGGTTACCAATAACCATTTTATGAGGTATTATGTGCAAAGAATCACATCTTGAAACTAGATTCATTCAATACGAAGTTTCGCATGATGTTACTGGAGAATCTCCCTCGAACCGTTAAATACTTGGAAGTTGGATTAGCCAACGTATGTTCTCCTTAAGGGTTTGTATTGAGATGACCCTTCCAACTCTTTTGATACGTGACAGATGCATGTCTCTATTCGTCGGTATAAGGTCGGATGTTCCAAATTGGTTGATTTTAGTAGGTTTTTGTGGTTTAGGTATTAGAATTTTAGCGATTGGGATTTTCGTGGGTTTACTTTTTATCTACGTGTTTTAGATGTGCTCATTACAAAGTTTTTTTGGAACCAGGTAGGTAAAAATCTCTAGAATCTCAAAATATTGTTGTATTGTTTCCACGACGATGGCAAGACATAGTTTCAAGACAAATATGGGGTCGACAATGCAACGATCGATAACAGGCGGTATTGACCTGCTTTATCGACAACTTTAATCACGTTGACGACGGTTTTGATTAATTATTTATTGTAATTCCTTATTATAGGTAATTATTAGTGTCGTTTTCTTAGGTAATTACCTGCTATTTTAGAAACTTCGACTTTATTTCAAAATTAATATGATAGTCGTGAATTAGTAATTAGCTGTGATCAATTTTATTTTTAATTGCCGTTTCTAGAGCAGTCTAAAAGTGCCGTAAAATAAATTAATTTAGTTAGTTATATAAGTACCTATCTCACTTAATTAAATTAGTTGAAGGATAATGTATAAAATATAAAAGTAGATAGGTACATTTTGTGTGGTCAGTGGTGGTTGATAAAGAGCTTTGTGCGTCATTAAACTGGTGGTCAGAAGTAACATAATGTTGCACAAATGATAATATTTACCTGTTATCCTTATTGCATATATATATATACGTAAAACAAAGTCGTGTTAGTTACACTATTTGCTTTTGATAGCGGCTTCATACGCGTACATAAAATGTAGCCTATGTCACTCTGGAGTAAAGCAGCTTACTATCAGTGAAAACATTTTAGCAAACGGACCAGGAGTTTCAGAGATTACCTCCTACAAACGAAAAAAAAAAAAACATAAAAACAAACTTTAGCTCTTTATAATATTATATGTAAGTGTAGACAAAGACTGGACCGATTTTGATGATCTTTGCTTTGTTGGATTTGTCTCTGCCTCGAATAGCAGAATTACTATTAAAATATTCACGTAAAAAAAAAACGAAATATCCAAATACATTGAAAAATGACAGCAACTGTCAAATGCAGCTTTTCTTTAATCAGCGCGTTAGCTATGAACTGTCAAACCCAGTTCATAGCTAACACAGGACAATGTCTGTCGGGTCAGCTAGAAAATAATAAATACAGAAAATAATAATAAGTAGCGACACTTACAAAACAAGGTCACTACAAGTATATGCCTATTTATTATTTTTTATCCACTAATAATGAAGTGCAACCATTTTCCAAGAAGTTGCATCATGAGCATAGATTCAAAGCATTTTATTTCAAATAAACCATTTACAGGCACTTTTGAAAGGTCAAGAAGTCAGTCTGTCAAAAAAAAAATGCTAATTGCACATTCCAAAGCGTAGATCTCTATTTAGAAGACTGTGCAAGAAACTCCACGAGACGTAAAAAAACCAACAAAAATTGCCACAACATGAATCGATGATATCCCTATAAGGAATGATCTCCTTCAACAAGTGACCATTTATTGGGTCACCAAATAAATGGCTATTTTACTATCCAACCAAAGTAATCTTGATATGATTACCCAGAAAACTAGCAGAACGGTCACGCACCGCACTTACTTTTGTCAATCACATTTTATCATATTGAAACTCTGAGAAAAGGTTTGAATTGATTTAAACCCACTTTTCTTGTATGGGACCTACGTTTTCTGAAAACTTGGTCTGAAGACCTGATTTAATAGTATTTCTTTCGGTATAGGGTCTAGAAAGGTAAGATTTAGTTGAAGAAAACTTCAAAGCTGATAAAAATATACAAGGTGTTAGAAATAGGGCGGTCTTTTTTATGTATAAGATTTTATTTTTCTAGTCCTGCAGGCTTAGCCAAGTTGATAATCTACAATCGTTAACGCTAGTAGATAACTAATCAAATGTATGGGAATGACATCATCTCAACGTTAAGGTACGTGGTCAGAACAAACGAATAGAAAATTCGTAGTCAAGTTCACATCGTTCAAAATGGTAGAAAGAAATGTACCTAATCGTTTCTACAATGTTCATCGCTACATCCTGTAGTTTTAGAGTATAAATGGTAGCCAAGTTACATTTTTTGTAGAACGAGCGATCAACTCAGGCGCGTCAACATGGCTACCAACTTATTCTTTTTCTAAAATCATTTACGCGCCGAGGCGTTACCGATTGTAAAAAGAGATTCGACACGAAACAGTCGTAACTTGGCTAGGCATGCTGTAAATATTTAACCATCATCATCTTTCTGTCCTTGTCCCATATTGCATGGGGTCAGTGTAACACGTTTTTTTCTTTCATTCTACCCTGTCAGCAGTCATTGACTCCCTTTTCTTTCATATCACTCCTCACACAATCCATCTACCTTTTCTTTGGCCTCCCTCTTCCTGTCCATCCATTCACATGTATATTCATAACTCTGTTAATAACATGCATTTCATTACAGGTTTCATCCCTCCTTTTTACATGGCCATACCAAGATAAATGATTCCCTTTCAACTTTTTAGTCATTGGCGCCACTTTCAAACTTCCTCTAATGTGCTCATTTATAACTTTGTCCTGTAAATATCTTCATCACATATTTATGTCGGCGTAGGATGACGATCATCTTTGAAGCTCTGTCCAGGGACTTTGCTTTTTTGGCCGATGGCTGGGTATCGAGCAATAAACAAACTATTCCAGATCACACAACTGATTTATTATGATGCAAGCTTTAAATATTCACTTCACACAACGAGCCGTGAGACAGTCCCCGAGACTAGACGTTTGTTCGCTCGGCTGCCGACAGAGGAAAGAGCCCCGGACCTCTGTGGTCGGCACTTTTTTCACTTAGCTCGTTCATTTGTTCACAAGCTTCCGTACTATTGACTTCACCGATATATATATTTTCTTCTGTACGTGTGTTTGTCACCTAACTCCTCTTAAACGGCTCGATCGATTTGGACAAAACTTTGTGTATGTATTTGAGTGGGTCCGTGAACGGTTTGAATATATAATTGAACCCGATAGTTGGCGCTGCAATCAAGTTCTCAATTTTTTTTCTGAAAAAAAAACCCAGCTTTCGGGTAGGACAACTGTCTGCCGGGACTGCTAGTATAATAGAATTTAAAAAAATAATAACTAAGTGTAAAATTGTCAATTTTGCTTCAAAATAACGTCTAAAATGTGCACTTTTTAGCAGCGCGCGGTGTACAAGGTCGTTCAAAAACTATTAAGTAACTTATTCACATTATCGCTAGAACATGACTGGTTTATTACTCGCACACTAAAGTATAAAGCTACGAAGTTATTAATTATCCACGCTAATTGCGTTCAAAACTTGAGCTAATGTGTTGTTCAAGTTATTTATATGGTGGTAAACTAGTACGATCGACGGGAACGCCGCAAATAAACTATTCTTATTTTTTTACGTTTTATTTGGGTCAAAGTTTTTACTTGATTTGATAACGGAACAGTGACAAGGTAGGTGGTAGGCCTGCCTTGGTTTTATATCGTAAGTTGAACTGCTGAGAAACGGTTTTTTTTTATGAGGATGGAAATCCTCAAATGTCGGAAGGTGGGGCATGATCTGCGGTGAGACGCCACCCAAACATGGAGAGCCCTTTTTTTGAGGTGGGTAGGTAATCATCCAATGACAACTGCCGCTCTAGAGTGGAATGAGAGGGCATGTCAGACTTTTACTGCCTAAAACCACATGAGTTCTTTAGTTACTCTGCGTTCTAATGCCGTGGTCACTCTTTTCAACATTCCATTCTTGAGTTCTTAGAAATTAGAGCTGCGGATAGTTCGAAGGTGTTACCGTAGACCATGCATCAAAGGGCAACTGAAGGAACACTATGGTTTTAAGTCAGTAAAAGTCTAACACTCCCGTCCGCTCCACTTAAACTAGGAGAAGTTATTTGATGATTTCTCAAGTAAACATAAAGTCCTCTCAGAACTCCTTTTTTTACTTGTATCATCAAAAAATATATACATATATTTATATATTATGTATGATATTTATTTATAGTAGAAGGTATAATTAGTGATATAAGTATTTCATTTTTATATTTAACTACATATTTAAGATTTCACACATTCTTCTTCTCTTACTTCCTACACACTATTGTCTACATTTCTTTTAATTTCTCCTTTCGCAGGTCTGCTGGAAGAAATTTCTTTGGAAATAAGCAGTACCTTTGTACTATTGTCTATCTTATATTGTCTATTTCTGTTTTTTGTGGGTACATAAATAGTAAAATAAATAAATAAATAAAATAGTGTAGTAGAGTAATGTTAAGTTAACAAAACTTAACATCCTCCGTGATTTGATCAAATCACTTAGGGAATTAACCAAATCTCTGTTTTTCAATCGGTTTAATAAAGCGGCCCATTTAAAACTCCTTTTTCTTATTTTTTAAATGGGCCGCTTTATAAAATCGCTTTCTTTTAAAAAAAATAAGATAATGGAGTTTTATTTTTGCTCTCCTGTAAAATTTGTAATTACGCACATTCGCAACTTTACCATACAGCTGACGATATGTACAGTCAGGGGTCAAAAGGGCAGTTCCACCTTACCAATCCTAAAATGTCTAAAATTTTTTTGTGAGGGTCAATGGTTCATGACTGATTTAATTGGTACTAAAGAATCTAAAGTATTGAATAAACTAGTTGTGGACTATTGAACTTCTACAACAAAGACATTTTAGAGACTAGCATTGGTAGAGTGCAACTGCACTTTTGATCCCTGACTGTACACCAATTACTAACACCGTTTGATAGTTGTTTGCTAACTTATTCGCAGATCCAATATTTTCCCAGGAAAACAGCATGAATAAAAATTGATTGAGAATTGGTATTTACGTCGACCGCATCGTCACTTTCGATCAGGTGAGATAGCGGTCAAGCGCGAACCTATCAAGAATTAAAAAAAAAAATATTTTTATTTTCACAGTCTGTTTCATTTTGATGGCATGACTGGTGTAATGATTAAGCTATTGGCTGCTGCGCTGCATGTCGTTGGTTCGATTTCCGCACGCAGCAAATATTTTTACGGCTTTCATACAGTTGGTCTAGGTCTGTGTGTCCAGTGCATGTGAGATTACATGATTGTGAGTGCACCGACGATACAGGAGATATCCCTAGTGAAGCGCAACGCTTTTATTTTTAGTAAAAAAAAAAGAGAAACTATTTGTACGGGATTCATTATAATGGTATGGTGCGTATAACGGTCGCCGTTGTGGCTTAATTTGTAGTTACGTTTAGAGCCTCTTGGCCCCGCGGTTGCCGCGATAATTACATTATAACGCGCCACTATTACTCGAGAATGGTTGCACTGAAGATATTTGGATTATAAGTGCTCTTGGAAAGCTGCAGCATTTGGTCTCGCTTCCTAACGATCCGAGGCGAGATATGAACCTAATTTTGTTAGCGCATTGCCTAACAATTTACTATTATTATGGTTTCAACAAAACACTTTTAAACATTAACACGAAATTATTATTGTCATGTTAATTGCAGCTTTCTCTCTGTTTGTTAATCGGTGTCATTTTGTTTTGTCAGTTCACAACAAAAGGATAAAACGATTTCATGCATAACAAAGAGAACCAAAATGTAGTTTTTGAGTTTGTGCAATTTGTAATTATTTAAAAAACCACATAATTGACGCAACGTGTCATGGTTCAGGCTATGCACACACAATGTGCTATTATGTGATATTATCTGCATTTTACCGTCACATTACCCAAGCATCGGCATGTCATTACAATCGACGCTTTGACAGCGCGACTGTGGAACGCGACAGCATCGTTTGCGACGGCTCGCAGCCGCGCCGATGCCGCGCCGCGCCGCGCCGCGCCGTCGCATCGCCGACGCTCCTTTGAAAGACATAATGTAATATTCCTTTCAGAAAAGGGAACTGTGACAGGTGTGCGGAGCGTACACTTGAAATCTCGCTATGAAAAATGCGCCCAGCTCCCAACTGAATTACATAATGCAAGAACGTGTCAACGTGTCGTACATAGACGCGGCACAACGCGGCGCGACGCGACTCGGCATACAGTTTTGAGATTCTTTGTGTTCATAATAAGCGTAGACGTACGTCGAATGCTCCTGGGGAAGAGCGAGAGGGGTGTCCCAAAAATTTCATATAAAGGAGAAGCGTGCCCGCCATACTTCACGCGCATGTGTTTATTATGACTTCTTCTATCTCAGTAAATATGATTTTCATTGTACGTAATAAAGTCGTAATAAAGGCGGTCCCGGGGTGGGACGGAAGGAAGCCTCGACCTTTCCTGTGGGACAGCCAGCGCCGGTATATCGCCACGAATACGGTTAAGGCGTATAGTCCCTTTAACATCTAGCTGGATAGAGCCCCGCTGACCTTTAAATCCATTTTCTTTGTGAAATATTGATTGATTCAAATACTTGTAGAGCATAAGTACATTCTGAAGAACACTTAACCAGCAACTTTTTTGGATACAAATATTTCTAAAGATCAAAGCCGTTTGAAAGGAGTAAGGAAAACAAGCGAAAAAATATCAAGTTGTTAAAAAAGAAATTATTGGCAAAAGTGTTAGTCTAAAGGTGTGTCCAGATCTGGCGAATGCGTCGCTCGCGAGTCGCTTGCGAACAGTGCGCGTGCTGCTCGCGTGCGGTTACAGCTTTTAGTTTGGTGCGCCGCTCTAGTGCAGCTTTAGCAAGGCTCGAGTGAGGCGCGCAGCACGCGCGCACTTAGCTTCTTTCGCGTTCGAACTATGTATGTGTACCGCGCGCAGCACGCCACGCGCGCACCTACTGCGCCGTTCGAGTACGGCGTGTACCTTGCGCGCGAGCGGCGCGCCGGGGCGGCGGCGGCGCAGGGACTTCGTACGAACATGAACTGCACGCGCGCAGTTCGCAAGTTCGCAGGTCGTCTGGACACACCTTTACGAAAAAATTAAATATTGATAATGTTGTACATGAATGTATAATAAACATATATTTTTTTAAACCTATTAATCTAGCCGTTACTTAGGAGTAGACTTCAGAAAGTCACTGTTTTATAGCACTGCCCGGGAGTTAGGGCCTTAATATTCGACCACCCAAATGACAATACGAGCCCTTCGTTAAAAATTATATATTACAATTGTTAGTTAGTTTCAAACTTTATTTGGGAGTTATGTTGTAGAATTTAGGAATACTTTTAATGAGATATTCTGATGCAGAAAGGTCGTGGATATGAAAGGTCCCAACCAAAGTTACTGACAAAGGGATCTAAATATTGGACGATAAATTCGTGTAGGCTATTCCCGTAACAGGACGTAGCATAAATTAATCTAGTGATAATGGGCGAACATTTGGGAAGCGTCGTTCGCCTGCGAAGACGAACTGAGCTCAAACGTGTACCTATTTAACACGAGCGGTGGCGGATAGCACTCAAATCTAAAAGCGATAGGTACCAACCAAAGCCATCAGACCATTATTAGAGTTTGATTAAAGTTCATTGTTACCAACATAATATAATCATACTATCTAGTTCAGTCACTTCCAGAACTTTCAGTGTTTATCAGACCAGTTAAAAGCATATTTTGTTGGAGGGCCAAACAAAATTAATTTGTTAAGTTTAGAATCAATGGAGCAAAACAATGCTTCTGACAAACAGTTGGTGTTGATTGCAATGAGATTATTTTGAATTTCGTTCCCAGTTTTGAGCGATATTGAGTTCAGGTGACGTTGATCTGGGGAAAAGGAATGTAGGCTTATAAGCCTAAGGGTAGTTTCACACGTTCAGGCTGCAGGGTAACGCTCACTGGACCCTGCGAGCGTTTCTAAATCAAAAAGTGGTACTTATCTCAAGATATTTCGAAAATTCTTTTTTTTTTTGAAGCGAAACACCTAAAACGCTCCGTGTCACGAAGGCTCCTCGCTAAATAAAATGTTTTTCTTTCTTTCTAGGCTTGAAGACACCTAAATTATAATCAGGCAAATTGTTCAGGCAGGGGCCATAGTCTTAACATAGTTCCTGGTAACCAGTTCATTTAAGCCTCCCAAAACCATAGCCCTATCTTTGTTTTTCATATGTCCCAATAGTTTCCCACCATCCGGGTTATCCTTACGTGCACTAGCATAGCGCGTACAGGCATAATGTTCGTTTTTTGGTACTAGGTTCCACGACAAATGTCTAAAGGGCCTCTGCAAGTTGGGTTCGGCCCCTCGTACGGTTTCTAAAGCTCCAGGACTCTAAGAGTCCCGAGATGTACAAACACATGAAAATAATATTACGTTCCATGAAAAGTACCTAAGAATCTCTGCGATACTTTTACAAGTCTTTATACCTTTGGAAGCCGTACGAGTGGCCGAAGCCAACTGCTTCGGCCCCTCGTACGTCTTCCAAAGGTCCAGGATGTTAGTAAATACATAAAAATAATAAACCTATCTATAAATTACCCAAGTATTATCGTACCTCGTAACTTAAGTAGGTATTACTATCAAGTGCGGACAATATTGAGGAGCGCCGCAGTACAAGTTTTACCTAAATCAAAGGCGCCCAACCCTTTGTGAGTGAAGAATTGTGAGGAACCCTCAATTTGATCCTTACAATTTACGCGGGAATTGGCACACTTGTAGGTCTTTCATTCTTGAGTATAAGGATCTGATCTTGGGAGAGAGCCATTCATACTTATGTTTTTCGTTTCTTACTACTGATAGCTAGTAGGTATAATTTAACTCCAGGATTTATCACATTTATAACATATTATCGGTTTATTTAGTCGTATATCAGACAATCTAAACACAGTTATATTGCATTCATGACTGGCCTGTTGGTCTAGTGGTTAGTGGCCCTGACTGCTATGCCGGAGGTCGTGGGTTCGATTCCCACCCAGTACAAATGTTTGTGTGATGAGCACAATCATTTGTTCTGTGTTTGGGTGTAATTTATCTATACTAAGTATATATTTAGAAATATTTAAGTATGTTTATCAGTGTTGTCTAGTACTCATAACACAAGCTCTGCTTAGCTTGGGACTAGACGGCGTTGTGTGATAGTTGTGTGAATATTATATTATATTGAATATTATATTCATGTTTCGCCAGTTATTTTTATTTATTTAATAGGTACTTTAAGCACATAAAGTTATAAAGGCAGACTTAATGCCTTAGGCATTTTCTACCAGTCAACCTTTTTAATTCCCATGAAATCCGAACTTAGCTTATTGCCAGCAATCAGAAACTAATGTGAACCCAACGGATGGAAAACTCAATAAATTCGTGCCTGATCTGAGAATTGAACTTTCGACCTTCAGGCTCAGCAGTGGTGAACTTGCGACCATTAGATCCACGAGGCAGCTTCGGGCTTCTCTCATTTAAAAAAAAAAACCGGGCAAGTGCGAGTCGGACTCGCGCACTTATAACAGTTCAATTCCCGAATTGAGTTACGAAGATTTTTCCGAATCGCAAAAAAAGATTTTTTTTCAGAAGTTTGATCTTCTCACAACTTCTAGGGACCGCAGACTTGAGTGTATGGTTTTTATTTCAACTCAATACCTCCACGCGTGCTCGAGATAAAGGGTCTTGACAGACAGACAGACGGACAACAAAGTGATCCTATACGGGTTCCGTTTTTTCTTTTTGAGGCACGGGACCCTAAAATCCTAATTTATCTAGTAACTCTTCTCACGCGTCGTCGCAGACCAGTTCTCGTGGTACATTTTTATGAAGAATATCTGGAAGGATATGGGAGAGGCCTTTGCCCAGCACTGGGAAAGTAATGGCTAGAAAAATATAAACAGTAATTCGCTTTGTGCAATCTGACGTTAATAGGTTCAGTAACAAAGTTGAACAAGTAAAAGTTTCGCTTTGCCACTTACTGTTTCCACTTTCTGTTTAATGCTGCGGGATTATTCGCAAGAGTTATAACGGCCCTGGAACGCACAGGGTAACTGAAGAAACACGGAGTTTAGTCAGTAAAACTCTGACAGTCTATCTCTCAGAGAGTCAGAGTCTCTCTCTATATCTCACAGAGCGGGAGGAGTCATTTGATGATTAACCATTTAAAAAAAGGTGTGATGGTGTTATTTAATTTTGTTGTGGCTTTTTATGGTTTCGTACCTCAAAAGTAAAAAACGGAACCGTTATAGGATCATTTTTTGTCCGTTTGTCTGTCTGTCAAGACCCTTTATCTCGGGAACGCGTGGAGGTATCGAGACTTGAGTAGGTACCTATATGGTTTTAATTTCAACTCGATACCTCCACGTTTTCCCGAAATTGAGGGTCTTGACAGACAGACAGACGGACAACAAAGTGATTCTATAAGCGTTCCGTTTTTTCCTTTTGAGGTCCGGAACCCTAAAAATAGTCAATCAAATGAAATCCTTAAACCCCTCAGTCGGTTGACACCACAAAACACGCACCTTCAAACGGTAACAAGTTTAGCAGACCATCGGTTACGGACAAAACTAGTGACTAATTGAATCAGGCGGCCCTTCTGTTCCAAGACGACCGTCCCTCGACATCCCCTGGCGAAAAAAGGCCCATTTATTACCGCATGGTATAAGCTCTGGTTGGAACGAAGACTTATTGCGATCACGGAGCCATTTTTCCTGGATTGGTCGCCCGCTTATTTATATTGATTGATGGAGACAAAGCCAGTGCATCTGAAGTACTATAGATGCCTGATATTTAGGGTTGAGTTTAGAGTTCTGATCAGCTTTTATATGCAAGTTTAAATACTGTAAAGTGGTTGCATAAACTTATATATACTTATTGGCCTAAGGCCATGGTTGAAAGACATTTTGTCCCCTAATGTATCTGAATACCTACATTAAAACCTCAGAAACACTAAGGGACAAAATATCCCCCAACATGATGCGCAACGCTGTCAAATTATCCAACAACATGTCCCGTGTCACGTGAACGGGTCATAAAGTGTTGCGGGGTAAGTTGCGAGACACTGAGCAACGCTGCAGCGTCACGTAAATTGAGCGTTGCGCATCATGTTGGGAGACATTTTGTCCCCTAATGTATCTGAGGCTCCCAACATGACGCGCAACGCACACTCGTGTGTGATGCTGGCGCTGCAACGTTACCCAGAATCTCGCAACTGGCCCCTCAACATTTTAGAATGCATTTACGTGACGCAGGACATGTTGTTGGACAATTTGACAGTGTTGCGCGCTATGTTGGGGACATTTTGTCCCCTAGTGTATCTAAGACTAAGCTAACTCAATCACATGTCTTCGAGGTACCGAGCAACCAGTTATTGAAAACGTTTATTGCGTTTTAACTTTGTGTTTTAACTTTTAGACCTGCAAGAAAATACTAAATAGTTTATACTATTACTAGCTGTCCCGCGCGGTTTCACCCGCGTCTTTGGTTGCTCCGCTCTCGTGGGTCATAGTGTGATGTAACATAGCCAATAAATAGCCTTCCTCGATAAATGGGCTATCCAACAGTAAAAGAATTTTTCGATTCGGATCAGTGGTTCCTGAGATTAGCGCGTTCAATCAAACAGACAAACAAATTCTTACGCTTTTTTTATTCTTGATAGGTTCGCGCTTGACCGCTATCTCACCTGATGGAAAGCGACGATGCGGTCGACGATGGAGCGCGCTTACCTAGAAACAACCTATTCACTCTTGACTTAAAGATTACACTCCGCTTCACAATATAAGTATAAGCTTCCCACCTCTTCCTTTCAATCTTTGCATTTTATTTAGGTAGTACTCCAGCAGACTTAAAATTAGCCATAAAATAGAGTAATTTATAGTCACGCCTGAAAACTACAAATTAGATTTGAATTAAGTACATAATAAAAACGAAATACACTGTGTAATAAAATCGAGACTGATTAATATAAAGAGTAATAAAAATTTAATCACGCACTACTAAACGATTAAAAACACTTTTAAAACTCTAGTTAAACTAACGTAATGCATAATGCACGGAAGGTAATGCCGAAATATTATAAACCAGTTTAAATAAATAAGTTACATGAAGTTTTCACTCAAGGGTTTATCGACTCAGATAGTGTGAGGAAAGCCTTAACTAAGCTTTTAAATTCGTAAACAAACGGGATGTTAAATACGTGCATCAGGCTTGTAAGGAATTCCTCCAGGTTTAACGGGAATGAATTTGACCTAATTTTCCTTTGACCTTCTTTGTCGAGATAACTGCTCTGTTGAAACGTGCGTTCAACTTCTTGTGGAACTTGGCTTTGTGATTAGTGGGTATAAAATAAGTGGGGCATGTTGTTTATATGTGGGGTACCTACCTTAATCGAGAGGGTTTGGGGACCAGTTGATGTCATAAATCCTCCTCTATCTATCTATCCCACAATCCTAGCATATTATAAAACAAAGTGCTCAACCGCGTCTATCTGTGTGAACGCGATAAACTGCTGAACGGATTTTCATGCAGATTTCACCAATAGACAGACTGATTCACGAGGAAGGTTAAGGTGTACAATACATGTATATTAAAATAGAGAAAAGAAGAGAATTTCAAATATTTCTAACACCCCTGCGAAGCTGAGGCGGATCGCTAGTGGAATGTAATAGAACAGAATAGATTAAAACTTTATGGCACACCAAACTTTTTACACGAACTTAATTCTATGGATACAATGGCGGTCTTATCGCAGACAGCGGTATCTTCCGAACAATCTTTGGATGGACAAAGAATCAAAAAATATAATGGGTGTGCTGCTAGTAAGTATAATTTGATATTTAAGTATATAATTATATATAAATTGATATAATATATTTTGGAAGTAAGCGGAACAGAGTGTAAAGTCCCGCAAACCTCCGTTGAAAAGAAAGGATCCTCCGACCAGACGGGTGTTACGTCTGGTGGGCAACTGCCCGATAGATGATTTCGGGCTGTTCTATATGTTCCAATTGCGCGGAGAACTTTGATTGCGCGATGCAGGATTTTTTTTTTTAAGGTGGGAAATCATCCAAATGACTTCTCGCGCTCTGGGTGGAGCGCGATGGCGTGTCAGACTTTTACTGACTAAAACCACACCTGTATCCTTCAATTACCCTTTGCGTTCTAGGACTACGGGTTTCCCTTTCAGAAATTCTTTTAAAAAAATATGATAATGATGTAGAGAACTGGGATTGGAATTGGATAGAGCCATAATACAGGAGTGTTGTTGCTGACGATGCTTTTTTAAAATACACAGTCTTCTTTAGATTCGAGAAAAATCTACATAATAACACAAACATAGCATAATCAGCCTTAAATGTTTCCACTGCTGGGTCTCAAACCTCCTCCTCTCTTAGAGAGGGAATGGGCCGTAATTCACCACGAGGGCTCAGTGCGGATCCATATATTTTACTAAAAGTGTAAATCCAACTTAAGTACTTAGTACCTACTAGAAATTCTTCAAAAAATTAAGATTAATTAATTAATTCAGAAAAATTATCGAGACCTACCAGTATAAACCTAAAAAACCTACCTGTGTCCTTTGCGTTCAATCCCGCAATACCTAATAGATATCTGCGTATTATAATGTAAAAGCGCCGCCCTACAAAACAGCTCTCGAATAATTGAATACTTAAATAAATACAAATTGAAAGGGTTTTGTAATACACCAATCATTGGGGACACAATGTTGTCAACTTGTATAGGAAGCCTTATTGAAAACTGTATTACCCAGAATAATATAATACATAGGCGCTAGCTACCATCGGTCGTGTGAATGAACAGTTGTCCTTTATAACACAGTATGGACGGTAATATATATGTGGAAGTCTATACTATTAAACACGCTATTGCAGGCTCTTTATACGAGTCTGTTGGCATTTTAGTATATAGTACATAGTTATTAGGTATTAAAGCTCAGCACGGAATAAAATAAAGGAGAGAACAAGTCTACGTTCTGGGCAGACCTAAACAGTGCAGCCGAATTTCAAGTCACTTCGTTTCGTGGTAGCAAAAAAACCGATGATGTCACGATGTAGTAGCTTTACGAAGGCAGTGCTAACGTTCATAGTCGAAGGTTACCAGTTCAGAGCTATGCTGAACAAAGTGTAAAGTCCCACCGTATACATATACCATCATGTTAAAATTATGTTTTTTTTTTTCTTTTATATTTTGGTTTATTTTTGTTTATGTTTGTCTCTCTGTTGAGGCCGGCGTCAAAATGCAACAGATAACCTAGATAACTGTATTGTCTATGGTCATATGGTGCAACACAGTTGGTTGTTGTATTTTTGTAACGAATTGTGCGTCTATTCAGGCAGAATAAACATGTTTTCTTTCTTTCCTTTTCTTTCATGTGAGATAGTGTCCATGATGCGACTAATGAAAATTTTTTTTTATAGTTTTTTAAAAGATTCGTGATAGTTCTGTATTTTAACCACGTTTATTTAGATCTATGACGGACTATATTCGATATGGATATAATAAGAAGCAACATTTCTTCACCCGCGTTGACATTACAAATACTTATAGCACTTTAGTTGTCTTTTACGACACACGCGAGATGGTGGAGAATGGGCCATTCTTTACCAGGAACGACGGCGTTAAACTCAACATTGATGTAATCAGTGTCCTATAGCAGTGACAATAGAATCGCGATAAGTTGTTTCATTGAAAACCGTATTGAATAGTTCTGGTATAGGTGGTACTGTCTCGTGGAAATCTACACTAATATTATAAAGAGGTTAAGTTTTAAGACTATAGGCATGATGATGTTGGTTTGTAGGCCATCTTCATTTTAATGGCTTTTTTAGGGTTCCGTACCTCAAAAGAAAAAAAGGAACCTTTATAGGATCACTTTGTTGTCTTTTTTTTTTATTAATGATAGGCTCGCGTTTGACCACCATCTCACCTGATGGTAAGCGATGATGTGGTCGACGATGGAACACGCTTGTCTCGGGAACGCGTGGAGGTATCGAGTTTAAATTAAAACCGCATACACTCAAATCTACGGTCTCTTGAAGCTGTGAAAAATCAAACTTCTAAGTTAACGAGAAAAAAGATACGGCCGGTTTTGTTGCAAAAAATGTGTAATTCGACACTGTCAAGGTAATCAAATTTCATAGGGTACTTCCCGTTGACTCAGAATCCTGAAATTTGGCATAAAGCAGGGTCTTATAGCACAGCTATAGGAATAAATCTGAAAATAGTAAATCTGTTGTTACATCACAAGAAAAAAACTTTTTTCTTGCGATTTGGAACAATCTTCGAGATTCTATTCGGGAATTGAACTATTTACACAGGTAAGTGCGCGAGTCCGACTCGCACTTGCCCAGTTTTTTTTAAATTTAGTGTGTGATACTGGCAGGCTGACTTGTAAGTTTTTTTTTACCTATAAACTAGGTAGGTACTATGACTTACTACTATTGATGGGAGACAAATCCAAACAGCAGAAAATCCCTTATGAAAATCTCCAATAACATTTTTTCCATTCCAGGCAGACCCGCATGCGACCACTAAGTTAACGAGGCTGTTTTTCAAATTATTATTATTTAAACAAATTCAATTTATTGTTCAGTTCAAAGTAGATAAAATGAGGTAACTTTTAGGTACAGGTTTTTATAAATTTTCCTCATATACATATAGCATGTGCCGAATATTATACAAATTAGGTACTGTGTCTGACGTTGAATGTAATAGGAATCTGGGTTTACTTCGTTAAAAACCTTTAAAATATGTTTCTAATAACTAAATGATATAATGTAAATTCATTTTCTCTAAATCTCATACTTATACTTAAATAGGTACTAACGGACTCGGCAAATAATAATAATATAATAATAATATTCCACAACTATCACACAACGCCGTCTCAAGCTAAGCAGAGCTTGTGTTATGCGTACTAAACAACTGATAAACGTACTTATAATACATACATATTATAGATAAATCACCCAGATACAGAACAAATGATCGTGCTCATCACACAAACTTTTGTCCTGGGTGGGAATTGAACCCACGACCTCCGGCATAGCAGTCCAGGCCACTAAGCACTAGATCAACAGGCCAGTCATAAAATGTTGTTATGCAATTTAAATTATCAGTGAAAAATATGGAGGGCCCTATACTACATTTTTTTAGGAGGGTAAAAAATAGCCTGCGACCTATTTTCAGACCTACCAAATATACACAAAAAATTTCATAAGAATTGGTCAAGCCGTTTCGGAGGAGTTCGATAACAAACACTATGATGCGAAAAGTTATACACGTATTAGATTTTGTTTGACGTCAGTATTTTTTAGGGTTCCGACCCTCAAAAGGAACCCTTATAGGATCACTTTGTTGTCACTCGGTCTGTCTGTCTGTCAAGACCCTTTATTTTGGAAACGCGTGGAAGTATCGAGTTGAAATTAAGCCATATACTCAAGTCTGCGTTTACTTAAAGCTGTGAAAAAAATCAAACTTCTAAGTTAACAAAAAAAAAAAGATACGGCTGTTTATGTCGCAAAAAATGTATATTTCGACACTCTCAAGGGAATCAAAATTTATAGGTTTCTAGGCCAATGGGTGCTATAAGACCAAGGTCTACAGGACCGGTATAGGAATAAATCTGACAACTAGGTACGTCACAAAAAAAAAACTTTTTCCGATTCGGAAAAATCATCAATACTCGATTCGAGAATCGAACTATTTACATAAGTTAGTTTTTACGGAACCCTCAGTGTGCGAGTCCGACTCGCATTTGCCCAGTTTTTTGTTTTAGCATTTAATATATGTACACACATATGTATATATAAAATAAAGACAGGAATAAGGAAACAAAACAATGTCAGTAACCTTTCCAATTAAAGTAGCCATACACGCTAGGGTAAACCTGACAGGTTTGCCTGTACAGTTGAGTTATACAGGTAAACCGGAGCGTGTATGTTGCACAACTGCGCAGGTTTCCACACAAGCTTACCTTAAAGGTATAACTGTGCAGGTTAACCCGTCAGGTATACCCTAGCGTGTATGGCTACCTTTATTCTTAGCCATTGTCTTATACGTAATCTTTTTGTAGCGCAGTCACAAAATGTCAATCTTTTTCATTTTAACAATTCAATAGTATCTATTGTGTTATTTTTGTTGTCGAAGAGAAGAATGGTTAAAACATAGGGAGCAATGAACTTTATTGTTAACTTTTAAAATAAAGGGTTTAATTATTATTTTTTTTGTTAGGATAATATCAAATGACTTTTCCCGCTCTATAAGCGTGGTGGAAGAGGGCATATCAAATTTCTGCTGATTAAAACCCACCCTATGTTCCTTTCGGTCGCCTCCTTCTGCGAAGCAGTAATGCTAGCAAAGGAGGCGGCCGCATTCGCAAGGGAACGCCTCTGACGCTCCAGCTGCCAGGATTCCGATCCCGATTTCTAGCCGCCGTAGGCGCGGGCTTGCGGATGGCGAGCAATGTGTAGCTTGCCGTCCGACCGTCTGGTAACCGTACGGACTGAGCCCAAGTCCTCGACGGCGCGTAGTGTTCCTCGCGCGCCTCAAGTAGATGTCAGCAAACCGTAGGGGCCCAGCAGGGTCGAAGCGTACTGGAGCCATGGGTGATGCGAAAGAGAACCACGGGCCCCTGGGACGAAGGCAAAGAAGGAACAGGAGTGGGTTTTAGTCAGTAAAAGTCTGACACGCCTTCTCGCTCCACTCTAGAGCGAAAGAAGCTATTGAATGATATCCCAACTAAAAAAAAATGGTTCTGATCTTCAGTGTTTGGGCAGTGTCTCTCCGTAGATCTGATTAGATGTAATTAGATGGTTTCCCACAAAAAAAAACCCTATGTTCCCTCATTTACCCTTTGCGGTTTAGGACCACGGTAACTTTTTTTAAACATTCAAAGGGCTTACCATACAATTGTTGTTTTTTTTTAATGTGGGGTGGGAAAGCATTAAATAACTCCTCTCGCTTTGGGTAGAGTGAGAGGGAGTGTCAGACTTTTACTGACTAAAGCCCAACTGTATTCCTTCATTCGCCCATTGCGTTCCAGAGCCGCCGTAACTCTTTCGAACCAACAAGCAAGCAGGCAAGAGCACCTTGCCTGTACCATCTCGAGTGCGTTAATGATGGGGCTAGTTTTAATTACTACTAAGACCTTAAGTAGGTCTTAGTAGTAATTAAAACTTCATTATCATAATCATCATTTCAGCTGAAAGACGTCCACTGCTGGACATAGGCCACCCCCAAGTGTCGCCATAACTAACGGTCTAGCAATGCTATCCTCTAAGAAAACAGCCTTGAGCGCAGCGCGAGCCGCAGCGACGAAATCCAAATACGTAGGATTAACAATTCAATGGACCTATACATTGGATTGTTAATCCAATGCATAGCATAGCATATTCGGCCTTATAATGTTCCCACTGTTGGGACTCAGGCCTCCTCTCTAGGAGAGGGAAAGCGCCGTAATCCACCACGCGGGCCCAGTGCGGGTTGGCGGATGTCACATGTCTTCGAATTTTTGGTTCTAGGACATGCCGGTTTCCTTACGATGTTTTCCTTCACCGTTTTTAGAGCAGTGGTGATGAAATAAATTACACAAAGTAATGCGCCTGGCTGGGTTTGAACTCGCGACCTACAACTCGTAAGTCGGGGCCGTTACCACTCGGCCACCACTGCTCTAATCCAATGCCCCTATTTGGATTTCGTCGCTGCGGCCAGCGCTGCGCTCAAGGCTGTTTTCTTAGAGAATAGACAGGCTGTGCGTCTCCCATCTATTGGATTCCCGCGACCCTCATCAGGTTAACAGTTCACCTTGTGGCTGGCCTTCCAACGTCTTATAGAGGCAATCACCTACTTATCGAAACACAAGTCATGGTTACATAGATTTCTTAAAGTTCCAATGATCACTAGTAATGAGCCGTTATGCTGCAAACGGATTCATTGATTGATTGATAACTATCTATTTGGATGATACAACAGTTTTTGAACAGCTATTTTAGTTTTTATGTTGCTATAATCTCTGCAGTTAAATGTGGATGCTCGCGGCGAAGTAAAATACAGTTAACTTTTGCTTAATTACTTAGAATAATAACAGTAAAAAGTAATGGTAATGTTCTCGGATGATGTCAGCAAAATTATAAAGTTCCAGCAGGGTCGATGCCCGCTGCTAGAATTGGCCACGGGTGATTTCTGAAACGGAAACCGTGGTTCTGAAAAACAAAGGGCAACTAAAGGATGGAACCACTGGTGTGGTTTAAGTCACTAAAAGTCTGACACGCCCTCTCGCTCCACTCTAGAGCGAAAGAAGCTATTGGATGATCACCCAACTAAACAAAAAATAGGGTTCTCGGATGGTTCTGATCTTCAGTGTTTGGGCAGTGTCTCTCCGTAGATTAAGTATGCCCCACCTTCCATCACGCGCCCTGTTACCTGTTTACGTAAGGATCTTATGACAGCGTCAGCCGATGGCTTTGCCGAATACTGGGCCGGGCAAGAGATCTAATAAAGAAAATACACTATCTCTGCCATCAACACGCTAAGAAGAAAAAGAAGAATGAAGCTAAGTTATGTATGTACATACTAAGCAACAAAAGCGTAAGCATAAGCATAAGCAGCCTTTTAATGTTCCCACTGCTGGGACTCAGGCCTCCTCTCTAAGAGAAGGAATGGGCCATAATCCACTGAATTGAATGAAATAAAAATATTTATGTAAATTAAATGAAATTAATAATAATTGAATTGAATTATATACTATATTAATTATGATTATAGAAATTAGTTTGTTATACATGAAGCTATCGCAGAAGGCACTGTACTCTGTAAACTCTTACCACAGTCCTTCACTTCTTTTATTCAAATGTCAAGATGTGGACATTGGTGTGGGCTACATGTTTGTGCATCTAGTTTTAAGGATTTTTTTTTGTATTTCTCTAGCATGTAACTGTTTTTTGTCCCCAATAAAATAAAATAAAAATTAAAAAAAAATCCACCACGCGGGCCCAGTGCGGGTTGGTGAATGTCACATGTCTTCGAATTTTTGGTTCTAGGACATGCCGGTTTCCTCACGGTGTTTTCCTTCACCGTTTTGAGAGCAGTGGTGATGAAATAAATTACACAAAGTAATGCGCCTGGTTGGGTTTGAACCCGCGTCCTACAACTCGTAAGTCGGGGCCGTTACCGCTCGGCCACCACTGCTCTCAACAAAAGATTTTATTAAATATCAATTCGTTCACCACCAACAAAAGTCGCGTGTCTATAATAAGTTTTCGTGGCAAAACACATTTGACACGGACTTCGGTAAATATCCACCATTGAACACTGATGTTTATACTTTAATTACTGTACTGATAATGAAATTAAACCCGCAAATATTAAAATATTCATACATTAATTGTACTGTAATTTTGTCGTCTAACTTTTAAATAAAACTGTAGCTTGCCGAAGCGTCGACTCAATTATTAATTTTCATTAGAATTCGTATTTACTAAAACGCAAACTTTTGTTCTGCTTCGGTATGCAAAACACCAGTTGTTGATTAATAAATTCATGCATCCATAATTCCATACAGTATGCACAGAAAATTTAAAATTTCAGTTACAAAAAGATGAAAAAAAGCAGACGACTGCATCGTAAAAATAAGGAAATGTTACCCTCAAATGTAGGATATTTCTTTTTTCCCAACTTCATAACGGTAAACTGCACGGTTTCCCAACACGGAAATCGTAATCAATGTATTGAGAGGCTGCACTCATCCGCGATTCGTACCGGGGTATTCGTTATTTTCACTGTAGAATACAGTCTGTATTTTTACTGGTGTTTGCTGTTTACATTGCACGCACGACGGATTGGTCGAATGTGCATCCGTCATAGGGCTGTGTCGTTATATTTTTCCGTTTTTTCAAGCGCACAACTTCAACTTGTCTCCGACGTCATTCTTGTCTGTTCTTCCAGAGTTCTACAAATTCGTCAGATGGTGCTGTCGAAATTCTGATGAGTGCCAAGACATCCTTTCAACTTGTCTGGTTCAAGTTTCAATTTAACACTTGCCCTGCCGTCACAAACTTGAATGACAAGTGAAGATTTGGTCAATTTAATTTTTAGAAAGCCTATTCGGCTCGATCATGTTTTTCCTCATTTGAAGTCAGTTTAATCTAGATAGACGCAGCAAGCGTACCTAGGTTTAAAATACGTATTTGAAAAAAATGCAAACTAAATATTTGCACAATTTTGCAACGTTACAATCTGATGTTTTGTTTAGGTTTCAACTTTATAGTCGAATAATAAACTACGTTACCAAACAGCGATTTGCGTAGGTCGTTTATTTATGAAATAAACATGTTGATTTGTTTGCACACGGTCTTTACAAAGAAAACGCAACGTTTTTAGCAATTTGTTTGGTACTCAATATCTATAAAAAAAAAGCAGGCTGCTGTTTTATTACGAAATCCTCATCTGGTTTCGATATTACATTTCTTACACCAATGTTCCTAAAACCATCACGTATGCAACACTTTTGAAACGTATCTAAGTGATCGGTTTTGCTGAGAAGCGTGGTTTATCGCTGCAAAAAGTGGCACCCCTACCATCCAATAAATATTCACAGAACCCATCCTGTATTGATATGTTTGGCCTGAAGTGTACTTTTGGGATTATATAAGGTAGCGTATTTAACAAGCCGCTCGGGAAATAAGAGAGTTTGTATTTTTTTCTCTGTGTACTTTGCATTAAGTACGTGCAAATTGATTCGTTACCGATCCATTCACGTAGAGTAATTACTTATTGATGTAGCATCATCTTGCTTATTTTGTCAATTGGACACGTTATCGAATAGGTACGTGTTTAGGACAGATCTTAAATGTCAAGAACAGAGAACGTACCAGACGGAACATCTTGTAGGAAGTTGTGATTTTGCCTTGTTAAGAATCTCGCATGATTGCCCTTTAAAAACGGTCGGGATACGATGCCGTCTGTTTGGTACGAAACTATGCTCTTATATTTATGCAACTCTAGTATAAATTGCACTTATAACGACAAGCAACTCTCTGCTATGCGTTTTACGTAAGGCGCTCTGCATTCCGGGGAAGGCACTTTATTTTAAACAAAAGGAGCAATAAAATAGTGATTGTACAACTAGAATATTGTGAACAAATAGACAAAGTTGCGGTTTTACGTTTGTAGGTCAGTATCTGCAACACGCTATGTAGTTCGGAAACTATTTCGAGGAAGCCAGCAGCACGAAGAACATTTAGAACGAAACATTGCCTTCTACCTAAGTTACGTTCTCGTCTGATTCAAACAATTTTAAAATCCACTTAGGTAAACCTGTTAAACAAAAAGAGCATCAGTTAACAATGTGAACTCAGTCTTGAACAACACAACTCATTACGTCACGGGAACGTAGATACGAACGAAATTTACCTCAATTTAATTTTACGAGACAAGGCTTTTATAGAGTTTGGCGTCTGTAACATCTAAGAACGTTATTTTTATTTTCAACCCCCCCTTCCCTTGGTTGTTATAATGTGATATTCATTTATTTTATTTCCCGGCGGATGGGCGCGCGCCTGTGGCTCGGCGGAGGAAACAAAGCCATTTCCTAGACGTCTCCAATCCGTGCCTGTGTGGCCAC
The DNA here is from genome assembly GCA_905147345.3 of Mythimna impura. NCBI lineage: Eukaryota > Metazoa > Arthropoda > Insecta > Lepidoptera > Noctuidae > Mythimna > Mythimna impura. The sequence goes on along the minus strand of LR990356.1, from coordinate 7,107,057 downwards.
TAGAAATGTGGTTCCGTACGTCGCCTCACATCACACGAGCCCAGCGCCGCTCTCGGGCCTCGACACTGACGGTTGACACGACATGTTATTAAATCTCGCTCTTTTATTCTTGTCGCCTTTTTCCTTTGTTTTCTGTTGACGGGTTCGGGGTTTAAGCTAATGAGGGTTATCGAGTTTGTATTCCGCTAGAGGCGCCGGTGTTAAGGAGTTGGAAATGTATTATTGCTCTTTAGATGCGAGTTAAAAAAAAATATATTTTTTTTTGTAACCGATTGACCTTGTTAGACTAGCTTTTGCCAATAACTTCGCCCGCGTGTAAGTAGGTTTCTCCATACAAACAAACATTAGGGGTGGATTTTGAAAAATCTTCTCTCAGTGCTCGCTTTCCTCATAATAGGAAACTTTGTGCAAAATTTCGCACTCCTAGTCCCAGTAGTTTCGACTGTGTGTTGATATGTCAGTCAGTCAGTTTCTCCTTTTTAACCTACTTCAAAAAGGAGGAGGTTCTATGTTCGGCTGAATGTATTTTTTTTTTAATGTGTGTTCACCGATTTTTCGGTCAATTGTGGACCGATTTTGAAAATATTTTTTTTTTAATTGAAATATCATGCTTCCGAGTTGGTCCCATAGAAATATTGTTATGATCTGATCATGAACTTCTAAGATATGGAACAGAACTCCTCATAGAATCACAGTAGAACCGTCGTCACAAGTAAAATTGTTAAATAACAAAGAGGCAAAACTATTATAGAAACACCGACTTCCGAAATTAAAGTTATTATGCACTTTTCAGTGTTTTTTTACTATGAAGTCGATTGTATTTTTTTTGTAAAAAGTTTTTTATATAATTATGATTATATAGATTAAAGGCACGGTTCTACCGACCACTCCTTCGAGAGAGTTCTTTTTCTTCTTTCGAAAACGTACTTTATTTTCGAACAACATTTTATTGCGCAACATTATGGTACTCTCGATGTTGTTATCGCACTTTCATGGAATCGACAATGTTAATTCAGATAATTTTAATTCAGACTTTACTTCCGTGCGCGTGATAAAATCTTTTAAAAACTTTGCTTAAGGACCTGACTCTCTATTGGCGCCAACTGATTAGCACAGAAACGGTAGCCCTCGTTGGCGTATACGCCCTAATGTCTTCGAATATTGCACCGTTCGCGTTGACGTCAGCCAAATAACAATAATCGTATTAAAACCATTTTGAATTCACAACTGGTATTCAAATTAGTTCTGCGAGTTAACATCATGATTAATTGATTGGCTTTTACTGAAAGAGAAAATGCCAGCGCACCTTTTATTGAAAGTCGGAGAAATAGCGTACTCCTATTTACGTACACAGAAAACCGATTTTCAGTGAAGACTTACTTTTAAAATTCTCTCACAAATGTTTATGTTATTTAGATCAAGTATTTTGGTCACCATATTGCGTTTGTGTTGAGAAACAAATTTATTTATTATTATTATTTTAAAATTCGAATTTGCAATAAAGTTTTTTTTTTATATATTTGGCGTGAACTTTTACCCCCGCTCTCCTTTTTTATCATACACATTTTCAGATCTCGTAGTAGTAATATCAATAGTAAGTACAGTTTTATAACATACTAGCGACCTGGCCTGTTTCACATGGTTGTTACATATCTTATCAAAATGTTTATTTGCAGGAAATACATTTTCTATAAGGAAAGATCTAATATAACCTAAAACTCACTGTATTCTGCCTACAAGCAAGCGTGCAAATTATTTATATTTATGTCATTAAATTATTATTACTCCATGCAATTCAATTATTATTATCATATACAGTTTTCATAAATTCGATTAAAAAAAAATTCAAGGAAAATTTAAATAAATAATTATTAGATTGTCTTGACAACAACTTACTTAAAATGGTGCCCAAAAATTGTTCCAAATAGAATCACTAATATAATTACTACATAGAATTTCATCGTCAACATTAATTTACTAACTAATACTATAGATACAGTTTTTTTTGTGGACATGTAAAAGTTTCATGAAATGAATTAAAGGGCTTCTGTTAAAGTGTTAGAGTTAAATGTTCCCGAAAAAAAAGAGAAGATTCAACGAATTTTTCGAGGTTTTCCGAACAATAGTCACGTTTTAATTCAGACCAATACGATATTTTTTCTGTTTTCCAGCTAAAAGCTTGTTACTGTTACCGTTTGTGCCTCTTCGTGATCTGACAGGTCTAGGTGATGAATTTCTGACTGAACATTCTTTATGTTACTGGCAATTTGGTCAATGCAAGAATTCGCCCGAGTTGGTGATTTTATGTGAGCTTCAAAATTATAAAGTATGCTTAAAAGTTCTTTTGTTACAGAGTTATGTTTTAATATATCGATATTCCAATCGCCACAAATTATAATTTTCTTCCTCCTATATTGGTCTGTCAAGTAATTTAATAAAATATAAAGTTTATGAAGAAAAATACCTATTTGTGCCTTTCTCTGGTCGGGTATTCTATATAAGTTAACGACTATCAGATTTAAGCCAATAATCTTTATGCCACAGCACTCAAAATAAAATTTAGTAGCTAGATTTGAAGGAAATCTTAATGTTTTAGTGTCAAATACCTTATTAGTTAAAATACAAGTCCCCTCTCTACATTTATCTCGACTAAATGCTGCAGCTAATTTAAAATTATTAATTAAGTTTGATGTTAGTTTCCGTACCCTGTTTTACAGAGAGCGGCACGAATCTTGAGCGATCGGCGAAAGAGCGGGGATCGTTTTACGCATCGTACAATATCGGCGAGCCAATCACTGTACAAGGATTTCACTCCCCGCTCCCGATATTTCACTTCTGCGTGCTTCTGTGCAAGTAGAACTGTAGAAGTTAGCGCTCAAGATCCGTGCCGGTACCTATCTATACAAAAGTTTCACTAAAACATAATATATCCACCTCCATGTTTTTTTCTACTAATTCGATGCCAGCTATATTTTGGTGTAAGATTCGCAATTTACTATGTCGGAAATTTGTCATTATAAATTGTAATTTTATCAATGGTGGAGTTTGGAACGAAAAAATGTTTTGTTGTTTTTACTAGAATCATGAAACGAGTTTCGTTCACTTAAACTCAGTTTTGTATAACTATTTTCATATTGCAAATAATCAATTTCTATATTCAGTTTATAGGTAATTTTAAATCTAATTCCGAAAGCTTCTTGTGATAATTTACATCCAACTCATTAACTTCAATAAATCTACAATTCTTGAAGTTTTTTGTAAACAATTTTAGTTCATGATTGAGTTTTTTGACATTAACCTATTCTCTGAAACATTTAACATTAATATGGCTATACAATTGCTCAAAATACACAGATTTGTTAGCAATATGTAAGGATTTTTATAGTGTTTACCAACTGAGAGTATGACAAGGTCATCATCAGACCTATCAGGTTTCGTAGGATCTCGCATGATGAAGGTTGAACTTAACCCTCGATGTTGAAATTATCATTCCATTTACCTGATTTAGTGTGAATCAATTGTGACCTAAAACCTCTTACTTTTTCGTCTCCAATGATATAAATATTTCGTTTTGTATTGCATTTTATTCGGATTGTATATTTTAAGTTTCTATGTCGTTGTTTATTCTGGGAGTCCACCAATATCTTTTTAGCCCAGTCATTGTTAATTTTTACTGTGTATTGTCGAAAATCGCATAAAAACAGTTAAGTAGTTTTTGAGTTTATTGGGAACTGAGAGACAGACGCGTTGGAGGCTTTAATTTGTAATAAATAACGAAGGATATGTAAGAAAGTAGGTACAAATTGTTTAAATTGTCTACTACCTTATTTGATTCTCGCACAAAGCTTGTTAGTCCACCATTTTGTTATTTTTACATCCTTGCTTTCGTACCTACAGGAGGAGGAGGCTTGAGGAACTCGTGGTTAGAATAATAGCAGCCGCACGGGTTGATTTATAAGGTTAAGCAGCGGTTGACAGGATCGATCTGAGGATTGGTGATCATCTTTAGGAAAATGCTCCAAAATAGCCCGTGAAATTCAAATTTTGGTGCGTTTTTTACAATTTAGTATAGAATAGTAAGGTAGGTAATATATTTTCGGTAACGACTTGTATGTTGGCTGAAAGGCTAGGCGGATACTTTCGTACCTAAATCTATGGATTAGACGTTCACACAAAGCTATAATGTAGAGACCGACTGGAGGTTCGGTTTCGGCCATTTATTATTATCTCTTTATTCACTTAATGCATGTATAAATTATATTTTTAAATATTTCAATAAAAAAATCTTTTGTATAAGTAACCCACCGGTATCAGAAACAAGGTCCAAGCTACCGGCGGACAGGAATCCAGAGAAAGGAACCTCCTTACTATAAGAGCCGTGTCCAGAAGTACTGCTTTCTGAATCAATGAATTATTATTATTACTGCTGTAATGTTTGGCAAAGAAAGATTTTTTTTTATTTAACCTATACTTTCCCACTGCTGGGCAAAGGCCTTCCCCAACTTCTTCCAGGTATTCTTCTCTTGAGCCACCTCGAACCAACCCTTGCGGTAGGTGTCTAGGTCGTAAAGAAAGAAAATATCAAACAAAAATATAAGGCATAAATATAAAAGATTATGTAAGTATTTTTTTACATTGGAACGTTAAAAGTACAGTAAAGTATTCGTATTATCCCGCACAGAGGGATGCTGTCTAAGACGTGTCGATTTAGCATTCCGGCTGAATTTGACATTCGCAATGTTTATTGCCATCCCATTTGGCGGGCCTCCTTTGTGTGAATCTTTTTGTGGTATAATTTATCTAATTTGGAACAAAGCGGATTATGTGCGGGGATGTTCAGTCAATTCACGCAAGAGCCAGTCTTGAATTCTTATTAGAAAATTGTGTTTTTCAGTTGTGAGGTGAATTTTAAAAATCTGCCTCAGATTTTTTTATAGTCGCTCGACGCGAGTGTCAGAATCATTAACTTGCCTAATGAAAAATTTATTAGGAGTTTTTGCCGTGATTCTAGGTTGTTGGGAAGCTTTATTTATTAATTACGAAATCCATTTTCAGAGACTTAATTAAGGTCGCGCTCGGATAACCTGGGGGAACTGACGAACAGTGGGTATTGTCTGGATAAATATTTTATGTTTAAAAAATTTCGACGAGGATGGGATTCGAACCCACGCGTGCAGAGCACATTGGATTAGCAGTCCAACGCCTTAACCTCTCGGCCACCTCGTCATGTGAGATGACGGCGAAATAGCGGTCCGCTTTCTATTGTAACCGAGCATGTATATTTGTTTACCCAGTTGCTTCTTGGTCGATAAAATGCACAACCTTTATCATACGCTCGATTTCTGATTTAAGCATTTGAAGTTGCGTATACTCAAACTGTACTTAAGAGCATTCATCCGTTAAAACCACGCAGAAGCCAAAATCAATGATTACCGACGGAAAATATAACAATAATGTGCACTACAATACAATTAATTATTTAGTATCACTGTAGAATAGAAAGACTAAAAATCTGAAAGACCTCGGCCGGTACAAAGCGCTGACGCGATTTCGCGTCTATTATATAGTGATATTAAATAATTAATTGTAGTGTAAACAAATAAGTTATTAAAAAAAATATTGTACCATGTCATAGATCGTAAATGCGTACAATTAATAAGTCTAAAAAAAAAAAATGCCTCATGTATTATCCTAAACTAACACATTTAATATCTCCAAAAACGGCTAAAAATGACAGTTTTGAGATTACTTTTCTTGAATGAAAACTTACAGCAATCGTGTTTTTTTTTGGGCCATGTACTAGTCAATGTTATCATTTTTTTTTAAGTAAAATGTTGTAAGTTTACCATACACGGTTTAACTACTATCTCGCATCTGCGTAGACCGTCGACCGCTAGTTTTAAAAACGGCTTGGATAAGAACTGTTCTCATGGGAAAACTATACGATCATTTGAAAATGTTTTTGGAACATACACTAGATTATGAAATTCCCAATAATATGACGTCAATATCTTATCTAAAAATTAAACACATTATTGTTATATTGTCCGTCGGAAATCATTGATTTTGGCTTCTGCGTAGTTTTAACGGATGAATGCTCTTAAACCTGAAAATTTGTCAAAATTTGGTATACGTGTCTAACTCAAAAAATTTAATTCAGAAAACCGCCCATAATCCTTTAAAAACACCATGATATCATGCAGCTGTTGTTTACGGTGCTTACTTTTCCCTTAATTTATTCAAGTTTTTTCGTACATAGTATTTAACTAATATTCAAATGAATGAATACAATCGTGGAAACATGAATACACTGTAATTACTGGTATTCTAGTAGCTTACTAAACATAAAATAAAATGAACAAGTAAGTAAATTGCGCAAAACTAAAAGAATCCAAGGTTGTTATGATATTTTCTATTCAAATCTAGTTTTTATCACGCTGTTAAAAGAGCATTAGACTTTAGGTCTTTGAATCGAGTTAAATATGCAAATAACACGTTTTAACGTTGTGATTTATGATAGTAGAGACTTATTTTTTCTTCCATTTGTATTTACATAAACTGGTACCTAATTGCTGACTAGATTTATCACTTGTTAAAGTAAAATTGAATAGTAGTTAGTCAATTTCATTTTATAGTGGGAATAAACTACAACACTCATTCTATGTAACCAATGAGTGAGTGAATAGGTTACCTCTAGGCAAGCGTTCTCTATGGTCAACCAAATCATCGCTTACATTGCATCACTTGAGATAGATAGTGTTCAAACGCAAACCAAATAACAATAAACCGCTCTAAAGATCATTTCAACACAAAACCCATTCTGTCGATGGTGAATCCGTCAAGGAATACAGGAAAATCACAAAAAAACCAGCAAAGCGCTCTCGAACCAACCTTAAAGTTCAATTAGGCCAGACCACACAATCGGAACGTGCCCGTTTCAAAAATGGAATGTCAATAAGACAACAGTAACGCCCCGCTTGTGTCCACTTACCGTCGCTCCAGTGTACGACACTAACGCGGCCAGTCCCCATATGGGTCCGCCACTGTCCCTCGCAACTAAACCCGGGCATAAAGCCGAAGGATTTGCCCGAAGCGCTCGGCCAAATACGGAATGCACCTGGACCGATTTAACTTAGCTTGTTCTTTGTATTATTTACTTTTGAGGACTTATCTGCAGCTCGTATATTGGCAGATCCCCGGACGCTTATGTATCTCATAGTTAAGCGTCTTTCTTTTTTAAAGAACCAGCTGGTTGTTATCTATACAATGCAGGAAAATCGTGTGAAATGGAATGGTATTAATGAACGCCTCTTCTGGCATGATGGTCACGAAACGCCATCGAGACACATGCACGTGATATTAAACATTCATCACGATAATTGATACTCAATCAAGGCAAGACAATAATAGAATGAAAGAAGAACCTGTGTCAGTCAATACATTATCAACAGAGAAAAACCGATAGTGTATCGTCACCTAATAACCAAGGTATACTGCCAAGTCATAATATAAGCGAATAATCTACTGCATTTAATATAGACAAAGTCTGTTACTATCTATATACATTGTTTCCGACAAAATGGCCGCCGCTCATTAAGTATTATAACTTAAACGTCACAGCGCCGACCCATGTAGCAAATTGTGCTCGTAGAATTAATTCAGCTTACATAGAAGCTATAACAATAACTGGATATCATTATTATTCGCACAGGGCTGGGCTGCCAGTCGGAAATGAATATTCCATTCGTAATGGACCTGTACTTTCTTTCATTAAAACTTACATTATTAACCCCACTCCGCTCTTGAATAATTACTACACTTCATAGCAATTTGAATGAGCCGACGCGTCGGTAATGAATCGAGAATTCCATCGCTATCGTTGCAGTCTGCTTGTTCACTCTGAATTATTCATTTTTCTGTAGCGACTGTCCAAGTATGTCCATGGCTTTATATAGGATTTTTTCCGAGACATGGGCCGGACGTGGCGCTTCGTGTCAAACTCCTATCGTTTAATGGTTTCCTAGTAAGGAAAGTTGAAGCATGTAGGACACATATTCGAAGTGTTTGAAGTCACGTGCACGTAAAATGTATCGTGTTCAAAGTCTGTAGGTGCAAGTCGTGACAGATTGCTAACACGTAGCACGTAGCAATCTAGATGACTGGATCTCTGCAGATTTCTTGAAACTTGCACGTACTTTATTTGAAGATCGAAGATATTAACTTCGCTCATATTATTTTGTGAAGCATGTTTGACACGTGAACTAAATGTTCTCGTTTCTTGAAACCTGAACAGAGTGCCTAGCGCAAGCTTGTTTTACATTAAAGCTAGAACTACACTGCGCACACGTGTGCCACACACGCCGATCTGGGCGCGTCGGTCTCCATACATTTTATATGGAAACTAAACTTGTAGAGCTACACTTGATCCACGCCACGCGACGTCGTTCTACGTACAAATCAGGCGTGTTACACGTGTGCGTCGGAATAATTTAGTTCTAGCTTCACGCGATCGACACATTTATGACGTTCGGCACTCCGATTGGCCCGCTCCAAGTTCTTAACCAATCAGAGAGCCAAGCTCGATACACGTTTCAATCCCGTTAACGTGCGTAGGCTTGTGGCGAGTTTCATAGGAATACCTGAACATTATTGATTAATAGAATTGAGACGGAGTAACTGAATGATTTCCATTACGAGTTGGCAATTTCCAGCGAAACGTGGCAGACCTTTAATATAATATGATGACTACAGATTAATTCCTAATGAGAATTGGATTATTTTAAGCTCAATATACTGCTCGAACTTTTTCAATATTTATAAATTGCCTATTACTACTATATCCTACATAATCTGTACTTATATTATAAAGCTCAAGAGTTTGTTTGAACGTGATAATCTCAGAAACTACTGGTTCAGTTTGAAAAATAAATAAATAAATACGCTACGGAAGCGGAGTAGTAACTAAAGGCGCGAGTGTAGCCTCAAGGGACAGCTAGTATTAGATAAGAATTAAAACTGCTGAAGTCCATTACATTTAACTTCTAAGCCCAAACAGCGATCAGTCTTAATATCCATACTATCCATATAAAATAATAATCATCAAACCTTTGGTTCCTAGTTCCTAAGTAACAAAACATTTCCGAAAAGGAAAATATTCCGTTACACGCAACAAAAAGCTTATTAAAAGTTTATAAATATATTCACCATTACACGACAATGGCGTATTATTACAGCGTTTTCTACTCCCTGAGACATTCATAGCGCAAACGGGAAGTAATGATTTCCATGGCTACTATTAAAACTTTTTAAGCTAAACAAAATATTGGTGTTCTTCCAATGTTTTCTCATGGAGGCTTGCTTGTTGTTACTACCGACATATTGACGGCCGTACGGGACGCAAGTTAACATAAACAGTTCTAAACAACGCTCTTGTTTTTCTTGTGCCCTGTGTGTAGCATAGTATCTAATATAAATTTTATGCTGAAGGAAATAAGTATACTGTATGGTTTCTCAGTATGTTTGTTTGTTTGTTTGCTGTTTTAATGTCTCCGTACAGGGAATTCTTTTTGGAGTTGTTGACATAATTAGATTGGCTGTGGTCGCCTTTTTTGACCCAAATATGGAACACACATATAAGTAAACTGCTTTATGGTCTTTCTCTCCAGGTTCTCTTTTGTACAATATAGAATGCTGTAGAATTTCCCGTTTCAAGTTCCCTAAAAGGTTTAAACATTTTCTTTGTCTTTTATTTAATTCTGTGTATGACGGGTATTTTTATACGTATCCGAGGCACCTCGTAAATATAAATTGTTCGTGAAACATTATTAAATACATTTACATTAAATGATTGAAACGGCCGAATCATTTGTTATGTTAAAGTTATTTTCGTATTCATTTTCTGAAAATCGTTCCTACCTACCTCTCTTGAAACAACGAAATTCGGTATGTTTAATGTTCTTAATTAAAATGTATATGAGTGCTCTCAAGTTAATCATAACAATGATAACGAATGGGCTGTTGATATTTTGTATAATAATTTTATTGTGGAAAATTATTCTGATTAATGAAGTTCATTGGGGAATCCAGAATGATAAAAGTTATGATAAATAAATATTGAAGCGCACAAAAATGCTTCAGTTGTCTTAGTTTTAGCATGAAGATTAAAACTGATTATTTAGGTACACGACATAACAAAATAATCTATTGCTTTTATAGTGTAGCGACATCTATGGCGCCACAGACAGAGTCATCCGCGCGATTTGATCATAATTATACAACAGCCCAAAATTATCTATCGGACATTTGCCCGAATCAGGACACCCGTCTGGTCGGAGGATTCTCCCTTTTCAATGTGGGACTTTACACTCTGTTCAGCGTACTTTTACAAAATAGCATTTTCCATTTGCAATTTCAAGATACTCTTTTAGGAAATCACACCGTGTTTGACCCTCATGTATTATCTATATGTTTTATCTATATATTTTTTATAAATGAATAGCTGTTCGTTAGTCTCGCTAAAACTCAAAAACGGCTGGACCGATTCGACTAATTTTGGTCTTGAAATAATCGAGATAGTCCAGGGAAGGTATAAACGGTGAAAAAAAAAATGGAAAAGAGCACGAAAAAAAATCCGAATACATCTCTAATTAAAATGTCATTATAAAATGAATTATCCTGTTCTGGTAATGCCAGTAGATGGCGTTATCCTTACTATTAGGCGGTAGGTACGAAGTTCGCCGGGTCAGTTAGTTTATAATATTTTTTTTGTTCAAATAATAAATGTTGTATTCAAGTCAATTTTAATTATATTGCATAAATTCACTGGAGTCAGGGCACAATCTGCTGGTACACATTTTTTGTGCCGATAAAATTTTATGTTACCCATTCAGATCGTTGCAAGGTGAACATTTCAACGTCCCCTATGCACACAACAAAACAACCACACGTTGTGAACTTGTGATCATCAGTGTGGTCTGGTCATGTGTGCAAATTATCGATTCGGTTTGCCGTCACGTCTGTCAATGTGCCGTTTACATGAGCACGGATGGCAGCTGATTGGCCTCTCATTTGGCCCGATTGTGCCTCACGCATACATAATTTGTGTTCAGCGTCGTCGCCATTAAGATAATCTCCCGTTCGGTCTGGGTGTACTGACTGCCACGGTGTTCGGTTCATCCGCAGCTGATTATAGCGGTTTGTTTGTTATTGCGGCTTAATTAGCGGGTCATTTCTGGCCAGCGTAGTCAGAGCTTTGATATGCAGTAACGAGGTGGAAGAATAAGGTCCTTTGGATGATTGACGTTTTTGAAGAGTTTTAGAAAATATTTTTTTTAAATTGTTGCTCCCACACTAGGAATCACTCTTGTATCGTGCGTGCGTTCTTAAACATATGAACTCACATACACAAAACACCCCGCCATTTTTTTTTTTTTTTTTATAGGTGGGAAATCATCTTATGACAAATCCCGCTTTTGGGCGGAGCGGGAGATAGTGTCAGACTTTTACTGACTAAAAACCCACTCCTGTTCCTTCGTTGCCTTCGTCCCAGGGCCCCGGTTTCGTTTTCACACTACACATGGCCCCAGTAGGCTTCGACCCTGCTGGGCCCCTACGATTTGCTGACATCTCCCTGAGGCGCGCGCGGAACAATACGCGCCGTCGACGACTTGGGCTCGGTCCGGATAGTTACCGGACGGTCGGACGGCGGGCCACCCATTGCCCGCCGTCCGCAAGCCCGCGCCTACGGTGGCCGGAAATCGGGATCGGAATCCCGGCGGCGCGGCGGTTGGGGCGTGAGGACCGTTGCCGTTACCTCACGCGATCGGCCGCCTCCTTTGCTAGCATTACTGCTTCGCAGAAGGAGGCGACCGCCTGCCAAATATTTGTTTCGTTATGTTAGTACTTCTTCTTATCGAATCAATGATTTGCTTTTCGCTCTCAGTATTTCGACCCAATAGGTGGCCACGTTTATAGCGGCGGCAGTGGCTTTTTTATTTATTTAAGGTCCTTAGTATGGTTTACGCATAACAAAGCAGAAGTACCTTCTTCTGTAAGACAGAAAAGGAACCATTAAAATGAATCCGGAAATATCAATACAACATTGTAAGAAAACTTGCCACCAAGCGTGCAACAGCCTTTAATAACGCAATTTTGAGTAATAAAAGTGTGAGGTCGGTCAGTGCCCAAGCCACGGTGAGCTGCGCCCGCATCCCTGTGCTTGAAAACCACGTAACTTTGTGAGCCGACAAGTGCCAGCCACCATTAAAACTTAGTTCAGTGCGACACAACGCGACACACAGTCGGTGCGGGCGGCGCCGATGCGAACGTAATCTCACTGAGGCCGAGCAAATCACTTTTAAAAGTTTACCTTATTGCTGAATGCTCGCTCCTAGATAAGTAAGTAAGTACGTGAAGAAGCGTCACGACACTTTTATAATGATTTACGACCACAAACCCTATGAAATATAGCGCTAGCTTACAAATAGAATATACAAATGCGACACAAAAATAAAGAATAAACGAGTACTTACTATACATAGCTGTATACTTTTGTAACTATGTTTCCTAAATAATGTTTTCTTCTATCATATTGTCTCTCTACTTATCACCCTAGGTTGACAGATATAGAATGGCTAAGGCATTAAGTCCGCCTTTGTACCTTTGTGTTGCATGAAGATTAAATAAATAAATATAGATAACTCCTCTTTTCCCTCAACAAATGTAATTACAGTGTGTTAGGAATACGAAACGTTATGCAAGGTAGCCAGCATAGAGAACACCGGATTAATGGCTGCAGGCTATCGAGACTGTTATTGTCGAAGTAACTTGTCACACGACACCTTAGGGATGCACATTTTGCTACCTGGCAACACCGGCGTTCTTGCCATAGATTCTAGCTAACATTTCAAAGGAGTAGTATACAATTTGGTTTACTAGACGAGAATGATAAACTGACTTAGAACGTTACAGTTGAAAATATTACTCTGCGAATTTATTGTTATTTTTACAACAATAGCAGCATTAAATTTAGTGGTGTCTAGGCGGGAGCTGCGAAACAATTCTGTACACATTCATCCTTTTTCATATCACGCAGGTGTTAAGTTCCAATAAAACACGGTAGGTGGCGAGGGCGACCCCCCGGGTTGTTACTAATGCAGATTGCGTTCAGAAGGTCATATCTAAATCACGGAATAGAGCATAACGTCAGTACTTTATCTCAAGTCCGCACCTGACGCCCCCCCCTTCAGCTGAGTTATAACGTCGGTTCTCCTTTTGTTGTTTACGAATGAGTTTTTCACGCTTTTCTTAGGCCGCGGACCGGTTCTTCGACACACCTGCTATTCTCCCCCGGTGTTATATTTATTGTACTCATTCTATGTATATTGTGAGGGAATGCCGAATAGTATGCGATGTTGGGAACTTATCACGTTTATATATTTTTTCTCCCCGGCCCCCGAAACTCGGGGATGATGTTTTTATTATTAACACGTGTCGGGACTTGGAAATATTTGCGCATGTTAACGCCGTAGTGATGTGCGTTCATGTTTGAGCACTTCTATTGTATGCTCCGTGGGAAACGTTTGATTGATGAAATATGGTGTTATTATATTTTTTATTGTGTACCTAACAATACTATGGAAACGGTGCTTCTATTACCAATTCAATTCAATGGTATTTCGTGTTCTTGTTTACAAAAGCGATGTCTTTATGTTGCTGAAATAAACAGTCGTGGTGAATAAAAGGTTGTTATATTTGCGACTATTGAATTATTCATGGAATTTTTCTCTCTTTATTTCTTTGGAAAAATACCTGTAAATTTACGCTGTTCGATTTTTAGAGGAGACTTAAAGTTAGAAGACAACCAAACACATATCATAATTTATTCACGTTATATTTCAGGCATCGTTCGACCATAACATTTAATCTCAGTATTCCACTACACTAATGCTCATTGAATACAAACATATGAGAAAAACAAACGAATACATTACACAGGTCGTTACTACGTCAGCTTTTTGCCCAAATAAATAATTTACGAATGGTAACCCCAGCGGATTTTTTCGGTAAGGCAAGTTACACACTGTGTCTACGGTCTCAGTTATGATAAGCTTGGCTATATTTTATTTAACAGTGCCCGGAGCTTTTTCAGCGCTTACCTACTTTGAGAAAAAGACCCCTGTTTATGATTTTGAAATTTTTTATAAAAAAGTCTATCACCCCTTATTTTTGAAACGATACTTTTGCTTCAAAATTTTCTCTGAAGTCTAGTAATCTGTTTGGCTTTTAATCGTTAATTCAACTAAGCACAGTAGTTTACGCAGATTGACAAAATTCAGCAAAATCTTGAGTTAATTTTCGTTCAAGATACGCCATGTAGGAACCACCAGACTTCAGAAAAACCATTAATAAAAATGTAAATAGCCGCCATGTCAGGGGGCGTTATTGACCTGGCGTGATTGAATTCTGACGGCCATGTATTGAGGTATTGGCAGCCGGCCAATTGGGGACATAGCCTCGCGTCGCCTCGCCTTGCTTCTGCGAATGACGCGTGCTTCCCTGGGTATGCAAATGAGCGATTTTATTGAAAATTATATAAGCGGTTTATATGAGAATGAAAACCTGGAAAACGTGATAGGTAAATTGTTGTTTCTTTGTGGCTTCAAAATGAAGCTTTTTTGTCGATTTTGTTGCCCTGGTGTGTTGCTTTTAATGTGGGGTGGTAAAAAGTTTCTTTTTCTAAAGAAAATGGGGAGGTACCAGCCCAAATGGAGTCGTTAAATAAGACCAGTATTCTAGGAGCTTATTAGGTGGGTTTTTTTTTTATTGAGCCAAAACAATCCTCGGTGTAAAAATAAGTTATTATTATATTACTGTAAAAATTTTTTGGAAGTATTACAAAATGTTTCAGACAATATAACAGGTGTCGTTTTGAACCTTGTTATAAGTATGTTAATTAATATAACAGGTTTTTTTTTAGGTTGGAAAATCATCTAATGACAAATCCCGCTCTTGGGCGACGAGGGAGATAGTGTCAGACTTTTATTGACTAAAAACCCACTCCTGTTCCTTCTTTGCCTTCGTCCCAGGGCACACACACTACCCGTGGCTCCAGTAGGCTTCGACCCTGCTCGGCCCCTACGATTTGCTGACATCTCCCTGAGGCGCGCGTGGAACAATACGCGCCGTCGACGACTTGGGCTCGGTCCGGACGGTTACCGGACGGTCGGACAGTGAGCTACCCATTGCTCGCTATCCGCAAGCCCGCGCCTACGGTGTCCGGTAATCGGGATCGCAATCCCAGGCTGGGGCGAGAGGGCCGTTGCCTCGCACGGTCGGCCTCCTCCTTTGCTAGCATTACTGCTTCGCAGAAGGAGGCGACCGCCTGCCACTCCTCGTTGCTTCGGACCATGGCCTGTACCAAGGCCCAGCGCGAGAGATCTTCGCCGCCGATCGCCCCACGAGGACACGGCGGTGCTCTGCCCAAGCGGGGCTACCGTGTGCTCCACCGAGTCCTCCGGGCGGCCACATAGTAGCGAAACCCGGGCGTTGCTTCCGCACGAATCCGGTGCAGGAACTTCCCGAACTTACCGTGTTCGGTGAGAACCTGCGTCATACGGAAGGTGAGGACGCCGTGAGGTCTTTCCAGCCACGCCTCCTTACCGTCAATATAACATAGGTCGATTTTTTGTGTCAATATTACAATATTGACACAAAAATCGACCTATGTTAAATACCATAATGTTTTTTGCCAGAAGCACAGAATAAGAAATAGTACAAGTACAGAAATTGCACTGCGTGATAGCAAACATACGAATTTAAACCTAATAACAACAGCACTAATGTTCATAATACATTGCACGGCACGGACACGACCTTGATTTTATTAGCCTACCAGATCCAGTGGCGCTCGTAACGAATCAAAATGCACCGTAAGTCCGCGCAACGAGAGTTTCTTTTATTATGCCCGTTATGAACCTTTGAACAAGCCGCTTCTGTTGTAGGGTTGTGAGTTGTTGTGAGACACAAAGTCATTAGTCCATTGGGAACAACAGGGGCTAAGCCCTTGGTCTTAGACCGCAAAGGACAACTAGAAGAACATAGGTGTGGTTTTAGTTAGTAAAAGTTTGACATGCCTCTCGCTTCGCCATAGAGCGAGAGAAGAAATGATTTTCCACCAAAAAAGGTCGTGAGTCCATTTGTTTAGGTAGGTACTTTAGTAAATGTAAACATTCTTGATAAGAAATGCCTTTTAAAGTAGGTATCTATGTACCTATATTATCTACAAAATATATTTTCGTAAAATGCGAAATTAGTAGTAGGTAGGAACACAACGTTTTATAGCATAAAATAAATTCAGTTTTTTTTTTAAATTACGTGGTAGATAAAATTACATGGTAGATAAAATTGATTTACATGTACCTAAGTAGTAATTTCCATACTTTAAAATGTAGGTATTTATAGAGAGACATGTTATGATTGTTTACATTTAGTTAGGTATCTAATTGTTTAACTAAACAAATGGAACAAAAGTAAAGTCAAGTGGTAGGTACTTGGATATTGCAATATAACTTTGTTGATTTCGGCCACAAAATTACCTAAGTATCTATTTTATGTTTCGGCTATGCGTTCGTAGATAATTTTTAAAAGATGGTAGGTAATTCACGATTAGTAATATTGTGAACACGATTATTTAAAAAACATTACCGCCGCGCCAGCAAAAAATTACGAATCTACATAATAGCGAAAAATGATGATACGAAAAGGAACACGAATCGTCCTCGTGTCTATAAACTGCAACAATAACCTACCTGTTATATCTACATAATAATTATCATAAAATTAGAGCCACTTTAAGAGTGTTGAAAATGTTATAATTACTTACCTTTCGCGATCCTTTGGAAGAGTAAAGAATGAAAAGTCCACATTTTTGTTGACAGTCATGCACCCATATGCTATGCAGTATCTTTTGGCTTTTTGCGTGCCCATATTTATAATAAAACCTCTGTAGAAATGCGAACATTTTTTTTGTTAGCGCGCGTCAAGCGGCATGCGGCAGTTCGAACACGCGTGTGACACTCAACTGAACTAGCCCTATAAAAGAGGCCCCGAGACGTAGGTATAAATTCAAGCGCGCGCCGAGAGTGCGCCGGGCCTGCCAGAAGTGAAATCATCAAATGGAAGAGATACGAGACGCGTCGGATGATGAGACGTACATCATTATAAAGCACGTTAGAGAAGTGTTATTTTTTATTTTGGAAACACAAAAATCCGCTAATGAAGGAAAAGGTTAAAAGACATTAAGAGCGGCCAACCCCAAGGTACACTTTCATACAACCGCTCTTACGTGATTATGATGTTATTACACATCTTTCTCCAGATATTTTGGATACACAGATATCTTGTGGATATTATCTAGGCTTCTATAGAAATCAAAACATAAATTTGTGTAAAACTAATCCAGTAAATACCACTGAAAATATGTACTCATATATTAAAAATATAAAAAGTACATTAATAGAGAGCCTTGCACGTTTAATCGAGATTCTCAATGACGACAATTTTTCTCAAAAACTTTTTGAATTAAAAAAAAAACACGTATTCCTGGAACAAATTTTGTGAAATATTCGAGCAAATCACGGAATTACCGAATGCCAACAGAGTTTTCAGGCGTAAGCCTTGCACATTTAATCGAGATTCTCAATGACGACAATTTTTCTCAAAAACTTTTTGAATTAAAAAAAAAAACACGTATTCCTGGAACAAATTTTGTGAAATATTCAAGCAAATCACGGAATTACCGAATGCCAACAGAGTTTTCAGGCGTTATCTCTCTTTTTTCGCGTTGCCTTTTCATCAAACATCGCGTTGGACTGCGTTAGATGAAACAACAATCTTTTAAATCATGCTCGACGTTAACGATAGGCAAGTGGGGAGGGGCCCTCTTAATGAGTTCTACAAGGAATAAAATCGACGAATGGAAGTATTACAAGGCGCCTCGGTGGATGAGTTAACAACTGTGGTATAACTTTATTTTTTTAAATTCCGAGATTTTATTTTTGAAAATCACCATAGGTATATAGATACCACCGCCACCATAATCCGGCTGAACGTGAGGTAGCCGCATTGCATTCAATTGACGTTTTTCAATCCGGCGCGCCTTTTTATAATATGTCGTGTTATACTATATAGCTGCGACATATATAATACAACTATAGATTTTAAACTAGTAGAATCAAGATAGCATCTTGCACCAGAGCCCATACTTCGCCGCCCCATCTCTATTACAACTTCAAAGTAATTTAAACTTTATCGTAATCATTTTAATATGCATAATGAGTCAGGTTGTCTTTAAACTACCAACCTATTGAAATTGCACAACAATACTATACGGTTCATAATAAATTAAATGCAACAATGCTTTTCTAAAAATCTAGAACATGAAACGTCGGTACGCCGCAGTCTTATTAAACTAAACAAGCAACGAATACCAAAAAATTCAGCATCATCTTATTAGCGAACAGCAAATTCTGTCGTTTTTATTCCGAGCAAAATTTTATTAACCCTCTCCGTATCGCAATAACAGTTATTTATTTTACCGCAATGTTTGCATCATTTTATATTGTCCCAAGTTTAGTTAGTTCCCGTATTGTTACTATACCCGTTTTAGGTTATTAGCGTTGGCACTTTGCGGGATCGTTACAGTTTTCATTCCAGTAAGTACTGGCTGTAACTAGTACTGAGTAGTTAGTACTTGCATACAGTAAATAAATGAATATGGTATTTGTACTGGCTGCCGAGCGACGAGCAAACACAATATCACTCAGCACCGGAGCTCGTTGTTTGCACTACGTTCATTAATTTAATTATTGCACTTTATTTTAGAAATCGGACTCAAGTTAATCTTGTTTCGGTGTCTGCCCTCCACTGTTTGCTTTCTCTTATCTTTGTTATGTAACGTAAATGTGTTAGCTGAAATAAGTGTGCATTTTTAACTTAGTTCCGCTTTTCGTTCTCTGTAAGTATGTGTCTAAATTTTGACGATTCTAATGCTGAAAAAAATCCACCCTAACGTAAAATTCATGTATAGAAGTTCTCATAAAATACGTTCGTTTCCAAAACTCCGTCAATCTAACTGAAACTGCGTACATAGTTTGTAATTTCGAATTGGAACTAGCAGTTCCACTGTAAACTGCAATGTACAAATTTTTATCCCATTCCCAGAACCACGTTTCTATTTTGCCAAAACACGCAAAAATGTGTAATTAACTTGTTGGAACTTCAATTTACAGTTTCCTCGTTGTGTGTCACATAATTACGTGCGTCTGAATTCGAGCTCTGACGTCCAGAAAAGTATTTCGTGAATTTATACGAACCGACGAAAAAGTTCACTGTCCGAAATCCTATTTTCGCATAAAATTTAAATAATATTTGTCATACAAACATCCCTTTTTGTTTTACTGCGGTAAATAACAAAATGAGGGCTAAAATTCGGGTTGAAATTAATTTACTTGATGAAAATATTTTGTACTGAAATTATGTACAGAGAATTAGCGATAAAAATTATCCTGCAAACTGATTTTATTTCAAACTCATTTAATGACTAAGTTCATTATAGCTCACCCTGATTCGTTTTGCCTGCAAAAGTTTACAGCCTTTTCTTTTTTCAACAAGTTCATTAATTTCTGTTAAAAAAAATCTCAATGCGTACCCAAAATTCCGTTCTAAAGTGGGAACACATCTAAGTAGCTTCTGCGGTTCACCGCTCAGAACTTTTTACCCCGCACAATTTTTAAAGCGGCCTTAAAAAGCGTATTAACGAAAGTGGCACACCATTAACACAAGTAGTGCACACAGCACGGCGCTACTGCAATTTGTGGCGATATTGTCGCGGCCGCACCGGAATGTTCGCTAATGCCCTCCAACATTAAGCCTGCAGATTATCTGGGCAAAGCCCTAAAGTCTCACTGTACCAATAGTCCTTAGGGTTGGCGACGCAATGTTTTAGACAGATGCTCTTTACAAATGTGAAAATTACATTACATTATATAAGAATCGCCTAATCCCAAATGTTTTTAAACCAAACCAACGTTTTTAAAGCGAAAAGCGATTGCCCTATTCAGCTATCAATGTACCATCCAGTGCTTTTCGTTTACGGCTAATAGAAAATTTAGAGCATGTTGTGCAAAATGCACTTTACAATGTGCGTCACTTTACAGCGCAGCGCTGTGGTTAGCTGCGAACACACAACGCCAAGCGACGACGAGAAAATCTTTTGACCACAACACAATATGCGAAAAAAGAATACCACATTCGCAGAGATAAGATTCGCACGTGAGATGGTACCGCAGTACGCTCATAATTTTAAAAATTCGGAGTTCTGGTAATAATATTAAAAATCAGCTAGTGGAAAATCAGTTTACTTAGTAACAGAAACATGCTCCAATATAAAGCCGTGTTTTCAGAATCCTTTGCCAAACTGCCAACATGGAAACCCAAAAGTAGTTTCTGGGAAATATTATTATAGTTGTCATCTGCCGATAATAATGAGCATGTTTCCCGGTATAAACTTCATACATACAGGTATATAATATATGTATAGTATATACCTGGGCGTATACCTTTTACCTCTTTGTCGAGGGACAATCGAAATTATAGTGGATATAAAGGATGAGCGGTGTGGAATGCATTTTGCGCCGCGCGTCCCTCTCGACTGCGGTTAAGCGAGATCTGAGGGCGTGTGCAAGAGAGAAATTCTCGTGGCCAACCATTGGAATAAAAAATATATTGCATGTACGATGTCAAAAATCCGGACGGAAATATTCTCTGCAACGTCGAATCGAATGTTCGAAAAAAATGTCAAACGTAAAAAATACGTGTTTGGTCAAGGATTTCTGACCAGAAAAAAATACTATTAAAGGAGACTTGAATAGAGTAAATGTTCAAATAATAAAAATATATTATTTATTGCCGAGTAAGGTGGCAGCCCTGTTAATGTCGCGCCAGGTGAGGATTAGTGGATTAGAGGTGGAAGTGAAGACGATCCACATCTTGAAAGAATTCAACTCTAGTCGTCTTAGTTCTATATTTTTCACATCGCTATTGAAAAGTTTATGTTCATAAAATATTTAACATTTCTATATTATTTTTTAAAAGGTTTTAACTAGTAAATATTCAGTCAAATAGTAAATAATAATAAAAAAAATCAAAAAGAGATGCATCGACCGGGAATCGAACCCGGGCCGCCCGCGTGGCAGGCGAGCATTCTACCACTGAACCATCGATGCTTGTACTAATTTTTTGAATTTAATACTTAGCTTGATTTAATTTACGTAGATTAGATAAACATAATTATGTTACATCAATTTACTCAATACGTTATGTTCATAGTGAGTAAATTTATGTAACATTAATTTATTGCGAGGCAGGTTTTGCTTGCACGACGAAATATGTTTAGGTGTGAATAAATAGGTAATTATGTAAAACAACGTATTTACGAGGGCCCGTAGAATAGGTACTAATAACTAGGATTTTACGAGGATATTGGAATTCATTATTATTACTTATATTGTTTCTCTTTTACGTACTTGAGACTTTAGTGTGGGGCTCATGAATTTTAAATAATTTTTTTACACAGCAATTCAAATTTTCAGCAGTTTTTTTTTTTCGGTGGGAAATTCATCTAATGACAAATCTCGCTCTTGGGCGGGGCGCGAGATAGTGTCAGACTTTTACTGACTAAAAACCCACTCCTGTTCCTTCGTTGCCTTCGTCCCAGGGCCCCGGGTTTCGTTTTCACACTACCCATGGGAATTTTCAGCACAGTTGAAAAAAAAAAAGAAGTAAAAAACTAAAACCCGACTACGACAAAAAAAAAATGACGCTGAAAAAGTATGAAACAAGATTTTCAAGATGCTGAAATAGACAAGGTAACTGGAAAAACAAGAATAGAACAAAAAGAAAAGCCGTAGTCACACGTTATACGAGTAGGTAGGTAAGAATCGAAACACTTTAATAACGTGTGACTACGGCTTTTCTGTTTGTTCTATTCTTGTTTTTCCAGTTACCTTGTCTATTTTAGCATCTTGAAAATCTTGTTTCATACTTTTTCAGCGTCATATCAATTTTTGTGACACGTCACGTAGCCTATGTTCAGCGGACAATTAAGACGGTTCTAACGATACCTCATACGTCAAGTTTCGATAAGTAGATTAGGAGCTATGAGGGAACAGATGAACATACTCACATACATACCTAGCCTGTCAAAATCATAACCCTCCGTAGTCGGGTAAAAACTCATTACCTTCACGTAAAATATAAATAAGTACAAAAAGCAACAAATGAAACATTTTGTGAACTTTGCAGATTTTTTGTCAAAACCATAAATCTGTAACTGTAATGTAAACGTTATCCCCTGAAAAGTAAAGTGAATATTTAAATGTACGCTGGCAGTTACAAAATACAGTAACGTTTCACCTTCAGCTCTCGAGTTTAGCAAAAAAAAACTTGGTACTAACGTTACTGTCGGACAAAAAAGCGGCTTTAACGATTTTACGTATAAAACGAGAGAAGCTCACTCTTTTATTTCTGTTTGTAGCCAATACTATCGGATTTCGTTACGCCCGCGCCACGGACCGATTTTACAATATCACGAATTTTCCCAGTTGCATGTCGCACCTGGTTTTTGAGGTGGAAAGTGGATTTTTAGGATCCTAAAACCCAGTATGGATTCGTCTCCTAATCTTTATTTATTCGATTTTTGCTGGTACAATATTGGTAATTCGCAAATGACGCGACGCCAACATTTTTACTTCCACTAAATACAGACACAAAAAACAAGCGTGCTCGTTCGTCAACCGTATCGTAATTTACCATCAAACGCGAACCTATTAATAATCGATTTGATATTTTTCATAGTATTTATTAGTTTATAATTTTAGCATATGTATGTATTTTATTATTGTATAAAACTTATTTTTTATTTGATTTTTTTTCTGTCTGAAGTTTCTGTTATTTATTTATTGTGCAAGCCTACCACAGTGTTGTCTTTTTTATCCCAAAAGTTGACTGGTAGAGAATGCCTTAAGTCCGCCTATGTACCACTACTGTACATGAAGTTTAAATAAATAAATAAAATAATCTATATACGGTATATAAAAATGAATAGCTGTTCGTTAGTCTCTAAAAACTCAAGAACGGCTGGACTGACTTGGCTAATTTTGGTCTTGAAATATTCGTGATAGTCCAGGGAAGGCGAAAAAAACAGGGAAAGGCACGAAAAAAAATCCGAATATAGCACTATCAACATTCACAACATTCATTGACTATTTGGCGGAATGAAGTTCACCGGGTCAACTAGTAAAAAATAAAAATAAAAACTCCCAAACATAATGTCAGTTCAGAACTAGGTTCGTTTAAAACAGGTATTGCATTTTCCATTCAATCCGATTTCAGTTTGACTAAACATAAGTTTCATTTAACCTAGAAGTGAGATGATCCAAAAACAACTGCGCAAAGAATCTAGTAACAAAAGTCGCTAGTCTTTTCACCGTTCTTATTGCTCATGACTTCAGTTATTCATCGCAACGCCGGCTAATGCGGAGAGCTCTTCTCGCGAGGGGTGCCTTTGAATTCGTCTCACTCACGGCCTCTTTGCTACTATAAAGTAAATGACGTTGTGCAGCCTATGCCTTACTGCTTTCACACGGGCCGGGGCCAAACGACCTATTTTTGTCACCTCTCTCCGTAGCTTGATTGGCTCAATCATCTGTTCAAATGGCTCCCGACGGCTGGCGGCTTTAAGTGCATCGTTATTTTGAATGGCGATTTAATTTTTAATTTTCCTTTTTGCTAATTAGTGTCTTTGCAAATTGGACTGCAGCCTTTTCAGTCGTTGAATTCGCACGAAAAGCACTTATTATTTATTTAACTTACTTGAATAACGTAGTTTTCGTTTTGCAAAATGTCACAAAGATCAAATTATAAAATGTACGTTGAATATATCAATCCACATCTGAAATGCGTTTTTAATACGCGATATTTTCAATATAAATTCGTCATTGGCTGCCAGGCAATGTTTATATTAAAGAATCGCTTGTCAATACCACTCGTGTCGCCAACATTGCTGAATGGAATAAACGTTGGATTCCAGATGTACGTTTTATTTATTGACAGCTGGCTTTTTCCACGCATCTCGGGATCAGCCACCTTGCTTTACTTCAATCCCATGCCAATATTGCGATACCCCAAATATTACTTACCTACATTCTTATTTCATGCTTCCGATGGTCTCTTAAAAAGGCATTTTCCTTTTTTATTGCACCCTTTAACATGTACTTTCTCAATAAAGATGTTTCAGTGCTACGTAGCTTACAAACGATCTAGTATGTGATGTGACTAGCTGCTGTGTAGTTGACGTTCTTGTAGTAAAATTCTTGTTGAAAAATGTAAGCAATTTTTAAGGAGATAAATCATGTGCATAAAGTGGCGTAATAGAAAAGACAGATCCTTTTAGAAGATGAAATTTAAGAATCTTCCTTTATAAAAGCACTTTGCAGAAAAAGCCTCTCGATTTCAGAATAGTTCCGTGCCATTTTGAAATGGAAAATGTGTTTTGCAAATCCTTAACCAAAAGTTTTTATTTCCGGATAGCTTATAAAAGTTGTTTGTTAGCGCGGTGCGATCTAATGAAAATGTAAGGTATCACGTCTATCACATCGAAGTGAGCATTGAACGAGTTCAGATATCGGAAATAAAACGTTGTCGGATACGCGGAACGGTTTCCGATATCGGGCGATGCGTCATACAGGCACATTTGAAATGTATTCATCGGAACGATTGCGGGTACCACGGCTCTGCGAACAAAACTCGATTTTGTTTGAGTTTTGTTGAGCAGAAATTTGAGGGTCTCATATGACTTTGAATGATAAATGTTCAATGACTTCTGGAAGAATTTAGGCTTTAGTTTTTACTTCAACTTTGATAAAAATGTTTTGTTTGATTTGAATGTTTCTTTTCTTAGATTTTAGTTCTCTTCGACCGTCTTCAAAACCTACAAATTTCAGGATATGGATATTATAAAAAATATATAAATTATGATTTCTCCTTCATAGTTCTACAGTTGATTCGGTGTAATAGCGTGTAGATACCATGAGAGGAAATTCTCACATAAATTATTCTAACCCTTGACACGATTTGGGTGGGCTGATTGTAATATGAATCTATATCAATCTCTTTACGAGTCGCGAGACTAAGCGGACGTGTGTTCTGTTATTGATTATAATGAAATAAACAATTACGAGAAATAAATATAAATATTGCTCCGTCAGCATAAAATTAAAGTGTGTCGCGTGTGATTTGTAACCGACTTACATAAACAAAATGAACTAGATAGATCTTTTTTGTACATTAAATAAAGTGTTTTCGGTAATATGTCCAACCCCGGAGCGAGCCCGTTTGGTCGTAGCCAATTACTACGGCGGAGTCCTCCACCGACGCCTACCCAACCAGTACCTCCTAGCGACCCAAACCCACCAGCACCCACGGAGAATGAATTGCCGAGTGAAGTCATCAGTACGCAGGAGATACAGAAGTGGATTGGATCCATAGATGCAATCCTGAGTGAAGTTTGCGCTATTGTCGCGGATGGGAAAATGATCTCGGACCAGAAGCTTCGTGTCTCCGCTCTTTGCCGTAAGGTCTCAAGTGGGACGGCTCAGATGGCCGTCTTATACCAATCATTGAAGACAAAAACTATCCAGGCCCATACTACAATCCAGCACCTTCAGGTTCAGCAAAATGTTGTGAACTCTCTCCAGCAGTTCAGAGAGGTCGTAGAAACCAAACTGAATCCATCAGAAAATTCGTCCTATGCTAGCATGGTTAAGAAAGGTACCGACATCGTCCGTCCTGCAAATTTGAGATCAGTCGCCATCTACCCCAGCGATAAAACCCAAACAAGTGACGACACCAAGTCTCTTGTCCAAAGGATCATCTCCCCAGAACAACTTAAGCTTCATGTTCGTGGCCTAAAAAAAGTGAAAAATGGGGGCGTTTTGATTAGCACCGAAAACAAAGGCGATATTGATAAACTCAAGAACTCGGAAAAACTGGTATCATCTGGCCTTAAAATAGAAGAACCTTCCAAACGCCGACCTAGGATTGCTATCATTGGTGTCCCCGTCGCTCTTACTGAAAAGGAGGTATTTGACTGTATTTACGAGCAGAACCTATCAGACAAGTTGCCGAATATAACTCGCGAGTCCTTCCTAGAGTGTATCAAATTGAGCCATAAATCGGGTAAGAGAGACCTTCCAACTTGTAACTACATCCTGGAACTACCTGCTAGCATAAGAAAGGTTATCATCAACCAAAGCCGCATTTTTATCAATTGGACATCATGCCCGGTGAGAGATTTCACTATAGTCACCAGGTGCTTCAATTGCCAGCAGTTCGGACACGCAGCCAAGTTCTGCCGAGAAACCAGTCCTACCTGCAACCACTGTGGAGAGAGCGGACACTCCTTCAAGGAATGCAGCAGTAAATCTTCTCCCCCTCTATGCGCAACGTGTAAACGCTTCAAGAGGAAATGTGACCATCCCACTGGTGATGTAAGTTGCCCGGCCCGCAAACATGCAGAAATGAATTACATAAACTCAATAGACTATGAAGGCGCCTAAGAGCGTCACCTAATACTTTAGTTAGTTAGCAGATAAACAGGTAGCTTATATTTATTTTTTTAATTTTATTTTTATTTATTTTTTTAAATTGTCATGACAAATCAGCTAATTTGCGATCTAGATAGTTTTTCTGTGTCGGAGTCCAAAGTCTGCAATGTTGAGGAATGTAAACACCTTCTTCCTGCTGGTGACAAAACACTAACCCTACTCACACAGAATATTCGCAGCATAAGTCGAAACATGAACGGTTTTGAAGTGCTGTTACAGGATCTTGACGTAAGCTGTGATATTATTGTTTTAACAGAGTGTTGGCTGTCAAAACAAATGGTCAACTTACCATCTCTTGATGGTTATTATTCCTACAGAAGTGACATAAACATAAACCAGAACGATGGTTTAGTAGTTTATATCAAAAATAATTTAAGAACTGTAAAAGAAGAACCAGTATCCCTGGATAGTAATTGTTTAATAATTAAAGTTATTCCCGATACGGTAGTCATGGCTATTTATAGGCCTCCTTCTCAAAACATAGATGGATTTTTAGAGTCACTCGACAGAAACTTAAAAAACATAGCATCTTTTAAAAATATAATACTTTTGGGCGATATTAACATTAACATTGCTTCCGGGAAAATAGATAGTAAAGTACATAATTATCTGAATATTTGCTCATTTCATGGACTTCTACCAGCTCACTACCACCCCACGCATCGGAGCGGCTCATGCTTAGACCACATCATTCTAAAATCAAAAAATCCATCCAAAACATTGGTTACTAATTCTACGCTTACTGATCATCAGGCTGTTTTACTAACATTACAAATAAGTTCACCTAGAAAAAACTGCATGCGTAGCTACACTAAAGTCAATATGACAATTCTTGAAAATGACATACGCGGTATTGATCTTGACCCTGTTTATAATTCAGACGATGCAAATAGTTCGTTACATTATTTCATAAATTCGTTACAATCTGCGATACAGAAAAACACGTTTACTATGAAAATGCCTAGAAAGTATAGTTGCATTAAACCCTGGATCACCCCTGGTCTCGTTCGTTGTATAAGGCATAGAGACAGACTTCACCTAAAATTAAAATTAGCTCCTGATAACGAAGTACTTTCTATAACTTATAAAAGGTATCGGAACTTCTGTAATAATCTTTTGAAAAAATTAAAAAATCAGTACGATAAAAACGAATTACAGAAGGCCGGGAAAAATAGTAAACTAGTGTGGAAGTTTGTAAAATCTCATACATTTCGATCAAAAAAACCCGAACCCCCGTTTGATATATTATTGTCAGGTATAAACCCAACAGAAGCAATAAATAAAGCAAACAACTTTTTTGTTAACGTTGGTAAAAACTTAGCTGAAAAAACACTCAACTCTAGTATCATTTCCCAACACAACTCTACCACGACATCCTCCACATTAAAATCTTTTGTTTTATTAGATACAGACGTTAACGAAGTAGTCAGAATTATAAGCGGGCTTAAGGATGTTTGTGCCACTGGGTGGGATAACATACCTAATAATATTCTTAAAACATTTAAAAATCTACTTGCCCCTCCTCTAACCCACATCTTCCAACTTTGCTTATCTAAAGGTATATTTCCAAAACTACTTAAAAAGGCTGTGGTCACACCTGTATTCAAATCTGGAGATAAAACCAGTGTGAATAACTACAGACCCATCTCAGTGTTAACAGGCCTCTCTAAAGTTTTAGAAAAAATTATTAACAGTAGATTGATAAAATATCTAGAAGAAAACAGACTACTATCAGATAGTCAATTTGGTTTTAGGGCTAAGAGATCAACTAGCCAAGCAGTACACAATTTGACTAACTATATTACTACTAACATAGATAATGGTATGCACACAATTGGGATCTTTCTAGACCTTGCCAAGGCTTTCGACACTATTTCTTGTTCTTTACTTTTGCACAAGCTTGAATCACTTGGGATAAGAGGTAAACAACTTGGGGTGGTGCGGCCAAAACAATTTTACTCCCGTTAGAGCGTGCTCAAAGAGCAATTCTCAAGGTTGCTACCTTTCGCCCTTTTAGATTTTCTACGCACCAGCTCTACATAGCATGCAATGTGCTAACAGTGCGGCAATTATTTATTTTAAACATAGTACTACACCAGCATGCGGCACTTCCTTTTGACCCTATACCTTCTGACAAGAGAAGGAAGGACTTGGTTTGCATTAAGCCTCAAACCAGACATGCCTTTACTAAGCGTTTTTACGTATTCTTAGGACCATTTCTATATAATAGGCTTAACAAAGTACTAAGTTTCTATAGTGTAAGGTATAAAAAATGTAATAAGAATTTGTCAGAATATTTAGTGAAACTCAATTACACAGACACAGAACAACTTCTAGAAATTTTGGCATAATGTTATCTGATCTCCTCGTTTGTGTTTATTATTTTTTGTATAATTTCATAGACATAATTTTAGGTATTAATGTACTATAAGCTTATTTTCGTAATTATTTATTATAATAGAATATAATTTATTAAAATAGTTTTACTGTAACTTTAAATTTTACTGTCGCAATAAAACTGGACTGTAAAGTGATGGCCTGAAACACAGGTTTAAATTAACCTAGATCGGGCGGTCCACTATCAAACATTGCTATTCCGAACTACGATTAATCGCACCTTTAATAATATTTTAGTTTTAGTATATTTTTAGGCACTGTAATTGTATGGGAAACCTTGTTACTGTTGGCTTAATGTTAATTTTTTGTAAACGTTAATTGAATAAATTTTATTATTATTTTTTATATTTTATTTATCTCAGGACCCTGAGGTCCTGGACCTTTGGGAGGCGTACGAGGAGCCGAAGCCAACTCGCAGAGGCCCTTTAGATAATTATAAAGGAACATGATATCAACCGACGATTATCCCTGTACGCGCTATGCTAGTGCACCCAAGGACAACCCCCGGTTATTGAAAAACTGTTGCGACATATGGAGAACAAAGATAATAGGGCTATGGTTTTTGGAGTCTTAAGTGGACTGGTAACATGGAACTATGTCAAGACTATGGCCCCTGCCTGAACAACGTTATTAATATGCATCGAAAAAAGGCAGGGGGTGACTTGCACACTCAATAAATGGGCCCCCAAAAACGGCCGCTAGCACGAAGTGACGTAGCAACAAGAGGGCAACATATCCTGAGGTGCTTGAGGAGTGGAGAGGTATACCACGGCTATCAGGACAATCCCGGAAGTACGGTCAAGACCCCTACCAGCACCTTACTGGATTATACATCCTTCTCCCGAGCACGTTTGCTCTTGCGAATCTCCACTCAAGCCAGCCAATAAAGGCAAGAGAGAGGTGGGAGCTCAGTTCCTCGTCAGTGTTCACTACGGCCGGCCAATAAAGGCAAGCCGGAGATGAAGAACAAGAATTCTCCCGGGAGATCTGGTCCGTGGGGTCGCTAATGCCCAACAGTTCGCCACAAAACTGCACTGCGGATTGTATCTCTCTTAGTCTGGCCCCTCACCCTAGGCATATTACGGCAAAGCAAACTTTACCGATACAGACCTAGGGTATATTGGAGCACGCAAGCCCCACCACGACGTCAACGTAGAGATACGGCGATTATTATTATTATTATTATTATTATTAATATGACAGCTGATATTATAACAGCAGTAATTGTCACCTAATCAACTGTCGAATTTGTATTAATGGATATTAATATTTGTTCTAATTTGACACAAGACTAGAAGATGTTGCATCTGGATAGATTATACATAGGTACATACAACATATTCTTGGTATTTAATATTAATCGTTTCATGGATTCTGTTGAGATACTGGCCCTGTTTGACTTCAAATATTGATTGATCAAAAGAGGAATTTTGCAATTGTAGTACAAATTTACCTTACAGACTTGCTAAAAAGCCTAGATTTCTCATCACTAAAACTCTCACTAGTGAAGGATTTTTTTCGTCTTGTTGTTATTCGAAACTTTTGGTGGCATTTCCCAAGTTTTTACCGTTACTGTACGACATTTTCGTCTATCTATTTTATCACTACGATTCGTTTAATTACCGCACACATTTACATCACTTGTTACTCCACTGTCTGCATCAAGTATTGCTATCATACGAGTATTGCAGTCGCGTCGCCTTGCACCGATGCAAACGAGCGAATTGCATACATATGGAGGTGGTGTTCCATGCTCTTTATTTTACTCGCCCACGCCCGTTACGTCACTCACCTGAGCCAGTAAGTGAATGCGCCGTTGGAATACGAATACGGATGATAATGCCGTTTTACGTGGAAATGTTTACTGAAGTGGGTGTGAAGACAACTGGTGTTTTAGTCGTCCGGTCGTGAAGTTCTTCTTGACTGTAAATTGTAGCTTTATGCTTAGAAGATTTGTTCTGATACCAAAAACTAATACCACTTGTATTTGTGTGGAATCTACATTTTCCATTCCGAACGAATACCAACAACTTGAATGTGGCAAACTTGTTTTTTTTTTCAGTAATGATTGCAAGAAAAAAACGTGTTGCGCCGACCCCAAATAACACAGGACAAGGCAGGAATGGATTGCACACAAACAATTTTTACTGACTGTACCTTATATCTTTGGACGTGTTTTTGAGTCGAAACAAATACCATTGGTATTAGCGGTTGGTATTGAAAAGGAATAAATTCAATAAATAACTGCTTGATGACTATAACTTTCTCAAAACTTCGTTAATGGTTGTACAAAGTTCTAAACAAAGTGTATTCACCAATAGCGATACCAAACTGAAAGTACCACAAATTCAGTCTCGCTCCATACATTCCACCAGTTATAGTTACTATCTCTCGGACTGAAGTACCTACGTGTTTGAATATGTTGTGTATTTT
This sequence comes from Mythimna impura, assembly GCA_905147345.3. Lineage (NCBI taxonomy): Eukaryota > Metazoa > Arthropoda > Insecta > Lepidoptera > Noctuidae > Mythimna > Mythimna impura. The sequence goes on along the minus strand of LR990356.1, from coordinate 7,075,504 downwards.
GTACTATTTGCGATATCGGACCATATACAGTCGGGGTTTATCGTCGTTTCTTGTATGAGCATACTTTTAACGGAAATTGTTAGCATTTACTCGGATTTCTATGCTGAATGTGCGAAACTATGTTAGTCGTGTAATTTTTGAAAAGTTATTGCCGATTTTGCTAGCTTATGTGACGGTTTTCGTAAAATGTTTGCAATTTTTTAACAAAATAGTTTAGGTTCTGCACGAAATTATGGTTTTTGGTATGAAAATTCAGATATTTTTGATGATTCATTAGAAAAAAAGCGAAAGATATTTTTATGATATGGAAAAAAAAAAGCAAAAAGTAACTGCATCGGCCGGGAATCGAACCCGGGCCGCCCGCGTGGCAGGCGAGCATTCTACCACTGAACCACCGATGCTTACATTGGAGTTGTCGAATTGAGCGATTAGTCACATGACATGTAATGGAAATTGGAATGGAGTACTATTCAGAGAATTCGGTCGTTTTCACTATTGACAGCTGCTTCGTTAAAATGTTGATCAAAGCAATCTCGCTATGCAAATAGTGCTGAGTCAGACTAACATTATTTGCAAGCGTAATCGGTTAGTAATCTTTTTTGTAGATTTTGCCGATATACCATCGAGATATAAGTACTAACGTACTAGAGAAGACACCGTAAATTCCTACTTTGTCTCGTTCAACTGCGGCGATCGCGCCGCACTTTGTCGAAGAAAACGCGTAAGTACCGTGATTTACATGGCGCTTAAGACCTTTTTGCCGAGAATAAATACACTTCCGCAGCAAATCTAGCGCTGTGGTAAATTAGTTACGGTTTAGACGAATTGTTATTATTTTAGCGCTGCAGCGAACTAAAGATTCAAATTACGAAAATAGGACAATTCAGTTATTTGACGTAGCTTCTCTAGTACGTTAGTACTTATATCTCGATGCGATATACACTTTTTAAATACCTTAGCATTTTTATAATTCACTAAGTTTTCAAATCTCAAATCAAAAATCTTTTTAACCGACTTCAAAAAAAAGAAGGAGGTTATCAATTCGGTTGTATTTTTTTTATCATGATTTTTTTGTTTGTTACGTCAGAACTCCGTCGTTTATGGACCGATTTGCAAATTTTTTTTTTAGTAATATTCATTATTGCATCCATACCTACCTATTGTAGGTACCTATACGGTGGTAAAATATATAAAGTAAAACAATTTTGAACCCTGTCGGGCACAGCAAGTTTTACATGTAAAAGACAAGTATTTCTGATTTTTTTTCTATCAATCTGCGCTTTTATTATTTTTATCTTAGCCTCTCTCCTATGGTCTATCACATAGGATCCGTACATTTTTAATAGAGTATAAAGATTAAGTGTTACACTGTCTGTTACACTTGGCGGTAATGTATCCGTTAGCCTTGTAAATAAATAAATAATAATAATGATAAATTAACGATATTTCGTAATCGAGCCGATATTTCTACAGATTACCTTTTACAAACATTAATAAAAATCAACCCGTTTTAGCTGGTTTTTTTTTAAAAGGAAATACGCGGTCCTAGAGCGCAAAGAGCAACTGAAGGACACAGGTATAGTTTTAGTCAGTAAAAGTCTTACGCGCCCTCTCGCACCACCCTAGAGCGAGGGAAGTCATTGCATAATTTCCCACCTTAAAAAAAAGGTTACCTGGAAGAGATCGCAGTGCGATAAGGCCGACAAATGTAGGTGTTTTTAATTAGAGGTTTTCTTTATGTAGATTATTATCTTGGTGTACAATAAAGTATTATTATAAACAAATGGAGGAGGCCTTTACCTGAGGGGGGTTCCAGTACAGCAAAATGCTACTGCTTACCTACTTAAAATATGGTTTTTCATATTAGTAATAATTAAATATACTTATATTAAGATAATTTACCAACCCGCACTGGGCCCGCGTGGTGGATTACAGCCCATTCCCTCTCCTAGAGAGGAGGTCTGAGTCCCAATAGTGGGAACATTATAAGGCCGACTATGCTATGCTATAAGATAATTTAAGTTACCTAATAATTTCTCTATTTTTTTTATTCTTTTGATAAGTATAGGTAGAAAACAACATTTTTAAGTTAATTAGTTAAACTGGAAATATAAGGCTTTTTTATTTTATTTATAAACAAATGAAAAAACTTATTTTTCTTTAAACGTTAGTCTACTGTAAAACGTCGACTATATTTTCTAATACTGATTGCGTCACACTAACACGTCGGTATAAAGGTATTTATGTACTACCCCATCTGTTTCGGCACAGCTATGACGTCACCTTGTTCGTTAGTTCTCGTTATATTCAACACTGCCGCTATAAATTCTACGATAAGTGAGAAAACATGAACAAAACGAGCTTAGGTACTGCGAGACAAGTTGAGAATGCAAGATTCCTTGCAAATATTTTCAGTTGAGTATGAATAAGACTAGCTAGAGAGATTGCAGGAAAATATAACGATAGATTTGTTTGTTCTTTTGCCATTTGGCGGTTTTTTTTTTTTTTTTTTTTTCGGTGGGAAAATCATCTTATGACATCCCCCGCCCTTAGGCGGGGCGGGAGATAGTGTCAGACTTTTACTGACTAAAAACCCACTCCTGTTCCTTCGTTGCCTTTCGTACCAGGGCCGAGTCTTCCTTTCAGAATCAGACCCTTGGCCCCGGTAGGCTTCGACCCTGCTAGGCCCCTACAGTTGCTGACATCTCCTTGAGGCGCGCGTGGAACAGCACGCGCCGTCGACGTCTTGGGCTCGGTCCGGACGGTTACCGGACGGTCGGACGGCGAGCCACCCATTGCTCGTCGTCCGCAAGCCTGCGCCTACGATGGCCGGAAATCGGGATCGGAATCCCGGCGGCGATTGGGGCGTGAGGACCGTTGCCTCACGCGATCGGCCGCCTCCTTTGCTAGCATTACTGCTTCGCAGAAGGAGGCAACCGCCTGCCACTCCTCCTCGCTCCGGACCATGGCCTGTACCAAAGCCCGGCGCGAGAGATCGCCGCCGCCGATCGCCCCCACGAGGACACGGCGTTGCTCTACCCAAGCGGGGCACACCTCCAACGTGTGCTCCACCGTGTCCTCCGGGCGGTCCACACAATGGTGACACCCGGGCGTTTCTTCCGCACGAATCCGGTGCAGGAACCTCCCGAACTTACCATGTCCGGTGAGGACCTGCGTCATGCGGAAGGTAAAGACGCCGTGTTGCCTTTCCAGCCACTCCTCAAAGAGGGGTCTTATCGCCATAATTATGGCGTGCCCAGCACTGGGTTGCGATAGTCGCTGTCGCCATTCCGCCATGAGACCCCGTCGGAGCTCTGTCCACGTTGCATCTCCACGCGCAGATCGTGCATGAGTGCAAGGCCTGTTGCCACCAGATCCCATGGTGGCTGGCCAGCAAGGAGGCTCGCCGCTTCACGGGAAACCGTGCGATATCCCCGCACCATCCGTATGGCCATGACCCTCTGGCACGCGTTCAGCTGGGCCGCCGGTCGCTTTCGCAGTGACGGCGCCCACACCGGCGCCCCATAAAGGGCCATGGACCGGACGATGCCTGCGTAGAGCCTCCGGCAGGAGGCGTCTGGACCCCCGAGGTTGGGCAGTAACCGCTTGAGGGCAGCCCCAGCCCGATTCAGTTTGGGAGCCAGACGTCGGAAGTGCTCCTCGAAATTCCACCGGCTGTCGAGGACGAGTCCCAGGTACTTCATCGTCGACCCGACGCCGATGTGAACTCCTCCTACCGTTAATTGGGAGCGCCGAGGCGGCGCGCTCCGGGGGCCATGAAAACACATGGCCTCGGACTTGTGCAGCGCCACCTCGAGTCCCAACTGCTGGATCCTATCAACGACTATCGCAACCCCGCTTCTCGCTAATTCGACCGCCGCCTGGTACGACTCTCCCTGCGCCAGGACCAGCGTCTCGTCTGCGTAACAGACCACGCTGACCCCGTCAGGGAGGTCGCCGCGCAGCACGTAGTCGTAGCCGATGTTCCACAAGGGCGGTCCTAGTACCGATCCCTGCGGAACACCGCACGACATCTCTCGCCGTTTCCACTCTCCCTGGTGACCAGGGTAGATGATGTACCTGTCCGACAGGTAGGCCTCGATCACACGACAGAGGTAGTCGGGCACCCGGTGATACCGGAGTGCCCCCCTAATGCTACTCCAGGGCAGGGAATTGAAGGCGTTGGCGATGTCCAATGACACCGCCACGACACACCTGCCCTGGGACACCGCATCCCCCGTCGTGAGAGCTCGCACGCGCATGATGGCGTCCACCGTGGAGCGCCTCCTGCGAAAGCCGAACTGGCCGTCCGCCAGATCTGGCCCCACCCGTGTTAGGTGCGCGTGCCATTTGGCGGTAAAAATTCAAACAAGTTGTTGGAAAGACTGTCTAAATACATTAAAAAATTGAGGAATATACACACACACACGTTTAATATATTAGTGTGATAATGTTATGCGATTAAAAAAAAAAAACATAAGTTTACTGGGTGATGTTAGATCAGTGTCGATGCCAGTTCAACCAGTAAATTAAAATACCAGCGCTGCGTTATTTATCGTTTTAAATAACGCAGCATATGCTGAGTTAGGTGCCTTTTTGGCCTCGCACTGATTGTACCTTTCTTTTTTTTATTGTGTAATTTTAGTTTATACGATTGTGTGAGTCACGAAGAAACGTTTTTTCTTTCTTTCTTTAAACTGGTAAATCTTTACAGTCAGTTTATCCATGACGCTTAATACTATGTATGCTGGGGAGTTTATTGCGATACTAATTATTTCCCAGTTAAAACACTAGGAATTGGTAATGGACGGGAGTTTTAGAGACTGTCTCTGATTCTCAGCTTTTTTTTTTACGTTGGAAAATCTTTAAATACCTTCTTTTCTGGGTGGAACGAAAGGGAATGAACGAGTGTTAGACTTCTACTCATTAAAACACATCTATGTACCTTCAGTTGCCCGCTGCGTTCCAGTGGCGCGGTTACTCTTTCGAAGAACCCCGCATCAATAAAGGGCTTTTCGATTTTGAAACAGTAGCATAATTATGTATGCGCTATGATATTGGAAAATTCTAACATGATAACCCTTTCTTTTGTTTCTTACTGTTAACTGGAATAGGATCTTTTTAGGGTTCCGTACCTCAAAAGGAAAAACGGAACCCTTATAGGATCACTTTGTGGTCCGTCCGTCTGTCTGTCTGTCTGTCTGTTAAGACCCTTTATTTCGGGAACGCGTGGAGGTATCGAGTTGAAATTATTTGGACTCTTGAAGGGGTTAAAAAAATCAAACTTGTAAGTTAATGAGAAAAAAAGATACTTCGGTTTATGTGGCAAAAAACGTACATTCCCGTTGACCCAGAATCCTGAAATTTGGCAGCAAGGTCTTAGCACAAATATAGGAATAAATCTGAAAACTGTAAATTTGTTGTTACGTCACAATTTTTTTTTTGCGATTCGGATAATCTTCCGCGACTCCATTCCGCAATTGAACTATAAATTACATAGGTAAGTTTGTACGGAACCCTCAGGGCGCTAGTCCGACTCGCACTTGCTCAGTTTTTTTTTGATCATGGCGCTCTATATTTAAATCCATACTTAGTGAAAAGTTATCTCAGTGTAATAGCTGTGTTATTATTTGCGATTCGTTGATATTTGTCTTGTAGCAAGCGTGCCATACGTCACCGGCTAAATATTAAAGCTGGAACATCCCTGTAGAGATTAATATGTCGTCACTCGTACTTTACGAATGCGACGGGCCAAATGTATAGGGGATACGGTATAGGCGTCAGCGGGTGTGATAAGAATGGCGTAATAAGGGAATTTGGAATTGATAAAGATGATGGTGGGTTTTTTTGCGCTGATAGAGATAACAGTCGCTTTAATTGATAGCTATCTATTTATAATAATTACCTCGCTCATTTCATTGCTCGTTCGTTTTGCACGTGTTTATCAGAATTTGGGTTGGTGTATCATAAAATAAATTAGCCCGCTCTGGGTGGAGAGAGAGGGAGTGTCAGATTTTTACTGACTAAAACACACCCGAGTCTCTTCAGTTGCCCTTTGCGTTCCAGGACCGCGATCGGCTCTAATGGGCCTTTTCATTTATGATTGACAGGTTTTTGAGGCGCACGGAACACAATGCGCCGACGACCGGGCCCCTGGCCTTAATCGGACGATGAGCTAGTGTAGCGGTACCCTGTGCTAAAAATTTGATTAATTGCATTACCTGCCTCGTCACGAATTTACCTACAGCACCCCTAGCCAAGTTGATAATCTGCAATCATTAACGCTAGCGCTAGTCAAAAACTAATCAAATGTATGGGAATGACATCATCTCAACGTTCAGTCTCGTGGTCAGAACAAACGAATAGAAAATTCGTAGCCAAGTTCACATCGTTCAAAATGATAGAATGAATTGTTATCGTTTCTACACTGCCCCCTTAACCAAGTTACAATCGTATCGTTCGCGCCGAACGCCTCGAGTAGGCCACGCCTCCGATTCCTTTGTTCTGACGTCATCTCAACGCTCAGTCACGTGGTCAGAACAAAGGAATCGGAGGCGTGACCTACTCGAGGCGTTCGGCGCGAACGAAACGATTGTAACGTGGTTAGGGGGGCTGTTCAACGCTACATCCTTTGTTATTGTAGAACGAGTAGCCGACTCAGGCGCGTCAACATGGCTACTAACTTATCGTTTTCTATAATTGCTGATACCGAGGCGTTACCGATTGGAGAACTGAATTCGACACGAAACGGTTGTAACTTGGCTAGGGGGGCAGACAGCTGCATTAATTGAGTACCCCTCTCACATTAAAAACCTTAATCCTTAGATACATTAGGGGCAAAATGCTCCCAACATGACGCACAACGCTCAATCTAAGTGACGCTGCAGTTTCCGCGTGTCCCGCAACTTGCCTCTCAAAATTTTACAACGCATTACCTACGTGACGCGGTACATGTTGTTGGACAATTTGTCAGCGTTGCGCGTCAAGTGGGGGGACATTTTGTCCCTTAATGTATCTGAGGCTTTAAAAAAGGGAGAAACCAGTTAATGATGCTGTCCTTACTACAGATAGCGTCATAATTTTATTGACAAAAATAGCCAGTTCACAAGATTGACAGTACGATTGATTTCTCAGGGTACTCATTTCTATAAATCACACAATTGTGAGGATTTACGCTTGAAATCCGTTATAGCGTAATTCCTCACAACTTGTTCCCATCCCGCTTCACGATCTTAGGCCACAGTGTGGCGTGACCCATGGCGCTCGCACCTTGCGGCATACCCCAAACACGGGTAGGGTGTTCGTCGTTGGCCCCCGCTGACAAGGGTCCAAATCAGAGATATTAATTTGTTGGGCGCGCTGTAAATTAACGGTCGCGAGTTCGTGTAACCGAGTTACCCCGGAGTCCACATAGGGAGGGATAATTTGTAACGCGAACGAGTAATAATTTCCGCTGGCTGTCCCTTAACTACGACGTGTGGGGGATTAGACGTTAAGAAGGGTAAATGTGTTCCATGTAAGGCATCAGAGGTGTATGTTTAGATATTGAGTGTCGAGATCTTTAGGGAATATTCGTTTATTAGGTACTCTATACTCCATTTGTTTAGGTAGTTAACTAAACGTATACAATCTTGATATATCTTTTTATAAAAAAGAAATCGTATAAAAGACATACAAAGATTATAAAAATTTAGTTAATTACCAATCATCGGTATAGGTAAATAACAAATTGTAAACGTTTTTAGACAACTTTTAGATAAAAGACATGTCAAAATTGTTTACATTTAGTTAATTACTTAAACAGATGGAGTATATGTACGAGTTGTTTTTACGTTAACGCGATCGAAACGTTTATGGCGGTTGGCTCTTTGATTGGTTAAGAGCTTGGAGCGGGCCAATCGAAGCGCTGAACATCATAAACGTGTCGATCATGTTAACGTAAAGGTGCCATGCGAACCTCGGCTGCAGGCTGCGGATGCAGGCAGCATACCTACACATGACACGCAGCCGTTGCCTGCATCCGCAGCCGGGAGTTATTCCGAGGCTGGCTGCACGACTGCTAGTCGCAAATCTACGATTCAATCCAATATGAGCGGTATCGGCTTCGAGTAGTGATTATTTCGGACTTGTCTAAACAGGTTGCGTCACACGCGCATCGCCTTGCGGCCGCAGCATTAGGTACTGGTCAGCGATCGGCTGCGGCTGCAGCTCGCGGCGGCATTCGCAGCCGAAACTCGGCAGCACGTGCGGCCGCAGCCGCGTTCGGAATGGTTTTCACAAAAATCCATACTACTACATAGAAAACCAGTCATGCAGCTGCAGCCGGCTTCGTGCAGTCGCCGCATGTGCTGCCTGCATCCGCAGCCTGCAGCCAAAGTTCGAATGGCACCTTTAAACCTCGCACTAGGCACTAAGATCCCAGTTTCTGCTTTCGGAATGACAACGTTTTTCTATCGTGGCTATTATTTATCCCTAGACAGTGATACTGCCATTAAGGGGGCCCGGTGCATCCATTTATTTAAATTATGGTGTACTTTTTTCTTAATGGAAATAATTTTCTAAAATGGAGGTGGATATTTTTACGAAGGGGAAGAATTTATGGTGGTATTGTCGTGGAAGTTTGTTAAGAGTTTAAATTAGAACTGCTTTATTACGTAAAGTTTGGTGGCACCGTCATATTTGCTAAATATGGTTTCCGCGCGGTCCCATACAAAAGTGCTCCGTCGCGGTGACCCGCGCGGGCACCCATCGCGGGGAGTCGCGCCCCGCGCCTGTTTTGCTACATAATAATACATTAAAGTTCTCCATCGACACGACTACATGCACAGCGTTAAAGTTGAAATGGCGACACCACGCAGGTAATAATCCGGTTTCCGCTACGGGGACCGTCGTACACGACACACGCGCGGCGCGTGCGCCCGCTTAACACAGCGTTGGCCCAACCTTTTCCCAACTATGTAGGTATGTTTGGGGTGGCTTCCAGTGTAACCGGATGCAGCTGAACACCAATATTTTACATGAAGCGATTGCCTATCTGACATCCACAGCCCAGTAATTGGGCAACACGATACCCCTTGGCAAGACTGCTGTCAGCTTCTGACTGTCTTTATCCACTGGGACCATTTGTTTAGCGTACCTTCCGAGGCACGGAATAATCTAGCATAGCATAGCATAGTCGGCCTTATAATGTTCCCACTGTTGGGACTCAGGCCTCCTCTCTAGGAGAGGGAATGGGCCGTAATCCACCACACGGGCCCAGTGCGGGTTGGTGGATGTCACATGTCTTCGAATTTTTGGTTCTAGGACATGCCGGTTTCCTCACGATGTTTTCCTTCACCGTTTTGAGAGCAGTGGTGATGAAATAAATTACACAAAGTTATGCGCCTGGCTGGGTTTGAACCCGCGACCTACAACTCGTAAGTCGGGGCCGTTACCACTCGGCCACCACTGCTCTACTCGGCCACCACTGCTCTGAATAATCTAAGCATGTTAAAATAGTGATTCATCCATGGATTGACCTCGGTAAGCGTTGCTTAACTTATAAGATTGAATCATGTGGCTGCTGTTATTTTAGAACCGGCTCCTCCGGTCCTATGGTTCTCATTAAAGTATCACCCTGAAAATAAAATTGAAATGTGACCTTTCAACCTGAAACAAATAATTGCGCTGTTATACATACAAATTGCCTCGAAACATTTTAATCCCAAAACAAAACGAAATCAGATATTCCATTTTAATTGAAATATAATTTCTTTAAATCAAACATCAAAGCTGTATAAAGTTCCATCGCGTTGTTTTGCTAGCGAACAATTTTAGTTATGCTCAGTGACTTGGAATCTTTAGAATGTAATGCGAATGCCCCTCGACTTCAGTCGCGAACTTAGACAATTAATTAAAAGTTTTAAGAATAGCCCCGCCTCTTGACTTGTGGCTGATGGAGTGATAGCTTGCTTACATTGCCAACTATCTACAGTTCATATCTTTGACATATTTATATGGACAAGTTAAAATGACTGGTAAAAGTTGGGATTACGGTTTTGAATATTATGAGCGTCCTTTTTGAGGTACATTTTCATACAACCGCTCTTACGTGATTATGACATCATAATATTGGTACTTGCCCGATTTCAAACCCGCAACCTCATGCATGAGATGATGCGGTGCTTTAACCATTGGGCCATCACGACACACTCACTCACTACACTCATGGCCACTATTCTAACTATTCGGCCACCGTTGGTCGCAATTTTATTGTAAACCCACCCCACCCATTGTGTTGTTGTTGTTAATGTCTGTTTAGCGATGAAATTTTGTCTTTACGAAGTTTAACCGAAAACCAAAAACAAAAGCCTTAAAAAAAATGGACATTGGGGGCGTTTTATAGGCGAAACTCGAAGGGTTAATCGAGTTTTTTACTGTTGATAGGGTTGCATTGGACCAGTATCTCACCTGACGGAAAGCGACGATGGAGCACGCTTGGCTAGAAGTAACCTATTCACTCTTGTCTTAAAGATGCCAAGGTTGTAGCTATCAGGAAACACGAGACTCCGGCAGGGAATTCCTCTGCTTAATTGTACGCACAATGAAAATTTTGAATGTTCTGTTTTCAGACTCATATAATGTAGAATTTATCTGAACTCACTGTTTCTCTGATTGAAAAATGAAAGTTTTATATCGACTGAAAACTTCAGTGAAAGTAAGTGTTCTATTATTGCTAACAGAGGCTTCATAAATCAAAAATCTGACAGCATTACTCTTAAGCACCAAGACATTGTCCATATAATCGAAACACTAAACAATTTCCTCGAAAATCTCGAGGCCTAAGCTACTCAAACGTTTGAACGGTCCATTTATTAGCGAATGATTTACGATAAATACACTGGCTCTTGTAACAAGTGCTTTCAAAATTTCAAAGGTCCAATATTTCAGCTCAATACAGTCGATATTAATTTCTAATTTTGATTACAAGTTCAAACGAGAGGGTACTCGAGCCATGAAACGACCACTTCAGATATGGTTCCACTGTACCGATCACATTTATTAGGTCTCCGGGATTTTAATTAGCTTTTAACCTCATTTAGAGCTAAGGGACACCAGATGTCAGAGTAATTATTGAAACATAAAATCTAACATTTAAAACTGTAGAGTTTATTAATGAAACTGGCTAAAGAGAACAAAATAGTTTTATGTTCAATCGTAAACTACGCTACAAATGCTACAAAGACTTATTAGTAAATGATTTGTAAATTAACTCCCTTTTTTAATTCAGCAGTATATTTTCAAGTGTAATGCTCTCCTGGAAACGGCACAAAATGTATATCACTGGCAACATAGAACCGCAAACCCATTTTCTTGATAAAGCATATTTTTACAGAGCAGGTCGCGTAACGGCACCGCAACTATTTTCTGGCTATATTCCATCTTGCATATACCCCGAATAATCTCAATGTGGAAGGCTTAACTGTAATCAAACTTTAGTAGCGCTTAAGCACAGAACAGATGACAATGCAACAGCAGCTTTAAGCAGATAATAAGTTAATTTTGCATCATGCATTCGCTGCGGCGTTTTCAAACGAGTCACATAAATTGTGGGCGATGTGAAAAATAGAGCTGGCTGCGGTGGCTCGGGCGGCGCGTGGATCCGGCACGAATATATGATCTTGAATTTTACAGGTAAACTAGACCGAGAACTATGTTATATTTAGTAGGTTTTAATACGATTGGATAAGCTCCACTCGTTGGAGACCTAAGCGTATTCAATATTTTACGATATACGCAGGCGATTCGATTCGGGCTTTCTGGCAGTTTGAGCTCGGAACACATTTTAGCATTTTTATTTTCATTGCCTCTAAATTCTGGCTAGCTATGTTTTTAACAGTATCCTGCAGAAAGTTAATTTAATTGATTGAAAGGCAAGTTCTTTTTCGTTCCTTTATTTATGAACACTTCAAATTATTTAGCCTCGACTTTTTAACGAGTCCGTTCATACAAAGTTTTGTTTGAAGAACGATTTTATTCATGAAGCTATTGTACGTAGTTTTACTGCTCACATTATATTGGTTAAGTTGGCTAACAATTCCAACATAAACTTTATTAGTACATAAAGTATATCAACAATGGTTGTTACGTTCCATATTAAATATCGCTCGAATCTCCCTTCTAGTAATAAACGTTTGAATATGAATCGTAAAATTGTGTTATCTTGGTGTGGTTACCATAAAATTTTGTCTCCAGAGCAATCTATAAGTGGACGTGCTCGTTACAGCTTCGTTTCCTGAGATGATGTTATGTCGTATAATATCACTTTGGTGCTGATAGAAATAACAGTCGGAAATGTCGGGTGAAGACAGGTTATGTTTTAAGGTGTTTTTTTTTAGGTTTGAAAATCATCAAATAACTTTTTTCTCCTGTTCTGGGTGGGGCGAGAGGGAGTGTCAGACTTTTGCTGACTAAAAACCACTCACGTTCCTTTAGTTGCCCTATGCGTTTCAGGGACGCGCTGCCGTCGTAAAGTTGGTTAGGTACTAAACTATAGCTCATCGTTACCTTCTTTCTTTTAATTTAAATGTAACATATTATTCAACAGAAGAGATTACTTATATCCAAATTAAAATTTAGATTTTTGCTGTTGTGCATAGTCCGTGCTGAATAGATTTCTTAGTTTTTTTTTTAAATTATGATTTATTAGGCTCGCTTTTGACTACTATCACACCTGTTGGTAAGCGATGGTGTGTTCGACGATGGAGCATGCTTGCCTAGAAGTAACCTTTAACTTTTTTTCTTCTAAACGTATGTATATCTTTCCAAATCCTTATGCAAATCTTTTAAGCTCTTGCAACAATTTTATATACTACGAAAGTAGCTCCATTTTAATACACTTCCACCATATCGCTCGACTGTATTCTAAACGCAGTGTAGCTCTGAAAAATTGCACTGGTGTGCAAGAAGTGACAGTTTGCTAGATCGTAGCCTCCGACGCCATTACATGAACCGTATCGACTTGCGCGGAATTGTAAGCAGCTGAATCACTTACATATTTTCTTTCTATTGTTGACTAGAGAAGGCTATTTATTTAAATAGAACAATGTAAGGTGCTTGTGCTTTATTTTTATATTTTTTATATTATTGGTTAGGTTTCAAGGAATTTGCGTTTTCTAAGTTTTGAATGTATTATCGACGGTGTAGTTATTTTCTCGAAAAATTACTTTTTAGCGTTTATAATTTAAATATGTGTTTCCGCATGTTTAGTTTCGGATGTTTAGTTGCAACTGCATCAAATTAAATAGTGGAAACACCTCCGAACTAAACCAACGTGTCAATTTATTATACGAGTAGTATTCCATCCCTAACGTTTTTGGAATAGCAAATTTTTTACTTCGACAGTTAGGAGTTATTGGCACTTCGCCGTCGTTATGTTACCGCTTAGTAAACGGATTGGTAGTCGCAGTTTGAAGTAAGCAGACAATTGAATTATAGATCAAGAATCTGTCGGCTTGACTTGGCTTTTGTCTTGCCTTGGTTTTTTTTTTGAAAGGGTACTTAATTATTTTTAACCATTAGTACGGAGAGTGTCATCAACTGGTTACCCTCTTTTCTAAGGTATTTTAATGTGAGAGGGATACCCTATTGATACTGCTCTCTATACCCACTCCAGTTTCTTTGAGTATCGCAGCCACTTAATAGAAAATAAAAGTGTCATGGCAATACCACGATTGCTTTCATTGCCGGCGATACATCAAAGTGAATTGAACGCGTACTTGCTGGCAACACGTGGCGGGCGTACTCCATCCGACTACGGTACTACCATACACCCACTGACTCACCGCGGAACTATGGAACACAAAATGTACCAAGCACGTTTCACACTCCACTACCTTATTTCTACAACTACCGTCATCGGGATGCGAACTAAAAAAGCAATGGAATGTAAAAAGGTAACCGGAACCGTGTTTCGCGCATTTGAAGAAAATATCGGAATCCTGCCGGTATATCCAGTTCAATAAGAATTTATGCCCTCATATTTCGTATCATCAATACCGTTTATTTTCCACACGTTTTCCTTGTCGGTTCAGTCGGGCGGCGGAAATACATTTCAGGGAATTTTTCTCTTGCAAGAGATAGAGCTAATTTTGCATAGGTGTTCCTTCAATCTTATGATATTAAATTCTCGGCATCGGTAATATTTGTCTCCTTATATTGTATTTCTTTTGGATTTTCGGAATCGTATAATGTTAAGTGGAAAAGTTGAGAGTGAATCAAATTAATGTTGATGTTCAAATAAAGGAATGTCTCAAGTCTTGTGTGTCTTAAGAAAAAAATGTTTTTCATGTTTTCCTCATTCGTTAATTTTATGAAAATATGTTTTGTACCTTGTGATGTTTATTACGCTAAATATTTCACTTACATTTCATCTGATATCGTGGTCTTTATAAACCACGCTCTCCTGTAATTAAAAATAATAAATGGCTACAAACAAAATGGCCCCTACATTACCTGCAAAACCCCTTGTAAAAATTCACAAGCAAAATAAAATGCCCGTGCAATACATGGCACGCATCTAAGCTACGACTTTATAGTCATAGTTATGAGCTAATAAAGGTTATTCAACACTGTTTCCTCACGCGAAAAATCTCGGACGTAAATGTAGGGAAGTATGGAGAATGCCGGTACACCGACAACCGTGCCGCCGTGCCGTGTGTATGTCCGGAATACCGGACATACACGATACGATTACTAGCAGGGATCTCGGTTTATGTTTGTAGAGTATTAGGGTAACACTGTGTCTTATGTTATCCAAGCTTTACACTACTGCACTGCTTGTTAAAATATCAGATTTTTAAGAGTAATTGTATCGCGTCAGAATAGAACGAATTCTGCTCCTATTCACCTCTTTGAATTTTTGTTAGTGAACGAAAAACCTGTATTTTTGTGAGTGGAGGGCTGAGTCTCAACAGTGAGAACATTATAAGTCTTTTTATGTGGAATATCATCAAATTGCTTCACTCACTCTGGGTGGAGTAAGAGAGAGTGTCAGACTTTTACTGATGAAAACCCGCCTATGTTCCTTCAGTTCCCTTTGCCTTCTAGGGCCGCGGTAACTCTTTCGAACAATCTCGCAAACATGATTTTGCTTTATGTTAATGAATTTATAATTTTCTAAGGAAATAGAATAGAATAAATTTTATTGTACAATGGCGACAAAGACGGTCTTATCATTGACAGCGTGACTGCGATATCTACCAGACAACCTTAGGATAGACTGTAAGAACTAGATGAGACATGACGATGACGAATGAGATAGGTTTTTTTAGGTGGGAAATCATCAAATGTCTACACCACTCTAGGGCGGAGCGGGAGGGCGTGTCAGAATTTTACTGACTAAAACCCACTCCTATTATTATTTATTTATCCATTGCTTGTTATAGTTACAGTATACACCAAAGCGTATAGCAAGCCAACAAACCAACAATCTATGAACTAAAGAAATGTATACAAACATTTCTCATTTCTTTACTGCTATAAAAAAATATGTCAAATTTAGGTTCTTGAGCAATCAGGGCGTTCAGCAGATTGAGCGACTGAGCTGTAGGGGCACATCGAGTCGTTAGAGTACGTGATGGAGGGGCAACGAACAGATCCTATGTTCTTTCTTTGCCTTCGTTCCTGGGCCCCGGGTTCTCTTTCGCACAACTCATGGCCCCGGTAGGTTTCGATCCTGCTGGGCCCCTACGGTTTAGCTGACATCTCTCTGAGCCGCGCTTGGAACATTACGCGCCGTCGACAACTCGGGCTCGGTTCGGACGGTTACCGGACGACCGTCCTGCTACCCATTATGCCATGGGTAGCAGGACGGCCATGCTCGCCGTCATGACTGAGATAGGTTGGGATATATACACAATACACATTTTATCACAAAAACATCGAAAACATCTAAAAAACATCGGAAAAAATCGTGAGGAAACCGGCATGTCCTAGAACCAAAAATTCGAAGACATTTGACATCCAACAACCCGCACTGGGTCCGCGTAGTGGATTGCGGCCCATTCCCTCTCCTGGAGAGGAGGCCTGAGTCCAACAGTGGGAACATTACAAGGCCGACGATGCTATGCTAAGCTACACATTTTATATCTTTGTAACCAATTTCTTCACAATATGTAACTAAACAGTCACCCACACCCTGCTCGGCTATCGTCTTGGTGTGAAAGCGACTACAGTTTTTATTAGTGTTAGCAAAGGCTTATGGTTATTGCCATTAAGAATGTTGTTGTGAATGGTACTTATGGTTAATGCCGGCAGGATTAAAAATCCCGTCGCATATAATGTAAGCAGTTTAATGCCGTAATAAACGGTAAATCCCGCGAGTGCGGTAAGGCCGGACAAATGTGTCATGAGTAATTATTGTTATGTCTGTGTTGCCACTTTGGTTTTTATTTTATGTAAAAAGGAATTGTCAGAAGGAGACATCCTCATTGTGTTAAATAGAAGGTGGTGTCTGAACGCATGTTGTTTCTAAATAGGTATTTAGTTTTGGAACCAGAAAAATAACTGTGAAATTTCAAACAAAAACTGCTATGAAAAAATCACTCTTCAACATAAAAAACTTTTTACAAAAAAAAATACAACCGACTTCAATGTAAAAAACACTGAAAAGTGCAAAATAACTTTAATTTCGGAAGTCGGTGTTTCTATAATAGTTTTGTCTCATCGTTATTTAACACCGACTTCCGAAATTAAAGTTATTTTGCACTTTTCAGTGTTTTTTACATTGAAGTCGGTTGTATTTTTTTTTGTAAAAAGTTTTTTATTTTTCACTTTTTAGTTATGGTACCACCACTAAAAAGTACCCCTCAGCCATACTTAAATACCTTATAGCCAGAGTGCATCTTATGACAATTCTAATAATACCAAACACGGTTAGATTAAATTAATTTATTACAGAGTTCCGGTGCCTAATTTCAGGCTTCATCATCAGATCAGTTCGATATATTACCCCTCTTCTTTCAGTCAGTCATCGACTACACGTATAAACAAAGCAATTTTACTTGTTACGACAGTTCTGCTGTGATCCCATGAGGAGTTCTGTTCCATATCTACGAAGTTCATGATCAGATCATAACAATATTTCTATGGGACCAACTTGGAAGCATAACCTTTCAATCAAAAAAAAAATTTTCAAAATCGGTCCACAATTGACCGAGAAATCGGTGAACATACATAAAAAAATAAAATAAAAAACATACATTCAACCGAACATATAACCTCCTCCTTTTTGAAGTCGGTTAAAAATAATATCATGCAATATGGGTGCGGAAATTTTCGAGAGTTACCGTGGCTCTGAAACGCAAATGGCAATCGACATAAAAGAGGTGGATTATAGTCAATAAAAGTGTGACACTCCCTCTCGTTTAACCCAGAGCGAAAGAAGTTATTAAATTATTTCCCCACCTCAAAAAGCCCAACAGGGTCGAAGCCTACTGGGGCCACGGGTAGTGTGAAAGCGAAGCCCGGGGCCCCGGGATGAAGGCAAATAAGGAACAGGAGTGGGTTTTTAGTCAGTAAAAGTCTGACACTATCTCTCGCTCCGCCCAAGAGCGGGATCTGTCATTAGATGATTTTCCCACCTAAAAAAAAATCTTCAAAAAGCAAAACAATCCAACACCAAATCAAGCTCAGAAAATCAAAATGACAGAATACAAGACGAGTCTTAGCTAAGTTTCATAAAGGTGACAATGTTAACCCTCGATGGTAGTTAATAGGGGGAGCGTTAGACACGGCGCGGCGCCACCGTCGACCTCGTAAACCATCGGGACGTGAGCTGCCAAATAATTTAATCCCACTTCTATTTCGGCCAGGTACTGCTTAGAGAAATAGATTCTACCGCAATCTAAATAATATGCAGAATAACTTAGTATTAGAGTCTGGAAATTGATTGGATACTAAGCTTTACGATCGAATCTATTTATATTTGTTAACTTTACGGCTCCTCTATCTCTAGATCAAAACCTAATCAGATTTATTTCAGGCATAAAATAAGACTAACGAAAATGAATCTGACGTTCATGATAGAGCAACAATGAATTGAAAGAATGAATACGAAACAAAATCCCTAGTCTGGTTCGAATAATTTATTTGAAATATTTTATAGCACGAATAAAAATATACCTAAATAAAATTCGTAACTATAGCTGGCACAACTACAATTTCTATAATTTAACACTTGAATGGCGGCAGGGCGGAGCAGATCGCGTGCTCTCGATTTATTAGCCCACCGAAATATATACTAAAAAAAATAGTTCGCGCCATCGTACTAATTCCATACGGAAAGCAATAGGAATAAATTACTGTACCTAATGTTTTTATAGTACGTAATCGAGAACATTTTGAACGGCCTCTGATTGTTGTGAAGAAAATAAAGTCGCCGATAAGCCGCGGATAGCTGGGCTAGCCAGTTAGGAAACTCGAATAGCCTTGGTGTAAGTGTCGTTTAGGGCGGGGTTCTCTTGATGCCGTGTGGAAAATAGCCATTTAAATACTAAAGGGCTAGCGGAAATAGAATACATTCGCCATTTCGAATATTATTATGGAATACCTTTCTATCCCCTAGCATTATACAATTCCGTCCAACTTCTATATTTGGAAACATTGTTTTTTTGTGCCATAAGTAATCTAATGTATGTTATGTCTTTGTTACAGATTGGTTCACTGAAGCACTACTACTTACTTTCACATCACGAGGTCCGCAAAAGATCTGCGGAACCAAGCCACGAGCACCATAAAAAATTAAATGATGAACCACAGGTAAGGAGTTACAAATAGATATAAAAGACGCGAGATAAACTTAAAATGAAGTACATTGACCTTTTCCTAATATATCTGCGTAGGTACTTGGAAAACAATGAACTGTTTTTCATTACTAGAAAATGTCAAGGATCGCGATAGACGTTGATTCAAGTCAGCTTTATATCTTTATTTCCATTTTTATGGTTCCGTACCTCAAAAGGAAAAAAGGGAACCCTTATAAAATCACCCTTATAGGTCTGTCTGTCAAGACCCTTTACCGCGTGGAGGTTTCGGTAGTTGAAATTAAAACCATATACTAAGGACTGCGGTCTCTTGAAGCTGTGAGATACGGCCGGTTTATGTCGCAAAAAACGTGTATTTCGACACATCAAAATTCATAGGGTACTTATTTCCCATTGACCTAGAATCCTGAAATTTGGCATGTAGCAAGGTCTCATAGCACAAATATAGGGAAAAATCTGAAAACTGTAAATTTGTAGTTTCGTCACAAAAAAAAACGATTCGGAAAAATCTTCGTAACTCGATTCGGGAATTGAACTGTTTTCAAAGGTAAGTTTGTACGGAACCCTTAGTGCGCGAGTCCGAATCGCACTTGCCCAGTTTTTCTAAATTAAGAATTATTGTAGGAGAGGTTAGTGATCGTTATTTTAAGTTTATCTGGCACTTATCTTAGGCGTCCATTACAAGACAGGTTTTGCTGTCAGTTTTGCCACAGTTAAATATTTTGATTGACGAAAAACCTACCGTGAAATGCGATCATTGACGTTTGCATAACGAAAACACAATGGCGATAAAATTCCATCATTCAAACATCATTCATGATTGATGGAATTGATTGAAGCCTGCATGACCGTGTAATGGACGCCTTAGCATGCAATAAGTAGTAAACAGCTTATTAGAATAGAGTAGAATAATTCATTATCTAAAACAAAAACATTATATGGCTTGATTTCCTGGTACTCATTACTAGGATTCTCTGTGTCGTGAGATCTTGGCTCCTTCACGACGTTTACATTAAGGGGGAAGCGCCAGCGTTCTTTGCATTTTGCAGCTGATTTGAATGACTTTTTCATGAAATAGTCAATAGAGTTAGATGAACTAAGAGGTTTGTACTGATTCTCTGTGTCGTGAGGTCTTGGCTCCTTCGCGACGTTTACATTAAGGGGGAAGCGCCAGCGTTCTTTGCATTTTGCTTGCTGATTTGAATGACTTTTTCATGAAATAGTCAATAGAGTTAGATGAACTAAGAGGTTTGTACTGATTCTCTGTGTCGTGAGGTCTTGGCTCCTTCGCGACGTTTACATTAAGGGGGAAGCGCCAGCGTTCTTTGCATTTTGCAGCTGATTTGAATGACTTTTTCATGAAATAGTCAATAGAGTTAGATGAACTAAGAGGTTTGTACTGATTCTCTGTGTCGTGAGGTCTTGGCTCCTTCACGACGTTTACATTAAGGGGGAAGCGCCAGCGTTCTTTGCATTTTGCAGCTGATTTGAATGACTTTTTCATGAAATAGTCAATAGAGTTAGATGAACTAAGAGGTTTGTACTGATTCTCTGTGTCGTGAGGTCTTGGCTCCTTCGCGACGTTTACATTAAGGGGGAAGCGCCAGCGTTCTTTGCATTTTGCAGGTGATATGAATGAATTTTTATGAAATAGTCATTCAATAGAGTTAGATGAACTAAGAGGTTTGTATTGATGATTCAAATGATGATGATTCCATAAATAAATTCGTACTACGCTCTCAAACCATATTTTAATCAACATACATCTTATCACTAATAATATGTTTTTTTATTTTTTATTTTTTTAAGAAATATTTAAAAATGTAAATTATATTTAAATAAGAGAAATAAAGAGATAATAATAATAATATTCACATAACTATCACTCAACGCCGTCTAGTCCCAAGCTAAGCAAAGCTTGTGTTATGAGCACTAGATAACTGATAAACATACTTAAATATTTCTAAATACATACGTAAATATTATAGATAAATTACACCCAGACACAGAACAAATGATTGTGCTCATCACACAAACATTTGTTTTGGGTGGGAATCGAACACACGACCTCAGTCAGGGCCACTAACCAGTAGACCAACAGGCCATCACTGACCTTAAAATGTAAAAAACTGAGAAAATTTGAGTTTGCCTTAAATGGGGAAGTAATTAAGATCACGTCCTTTCCCATTATGTAGATATTGTGAAAGGCAAAGAGCATTTCGACACCTCCTACGCATAAGATCTTAAGGCAAAAAGTGCATTTTTCAGGAGAAGAGTTTTTGTAATTGTTAATTATGTAAGTAATTAGTAAGAATCCTTTTAACTGATGTATTTGCAATATGTAATCAAGAAACAGTTTCAAATCACAGTTGCAGATGCTAGTTATAATAAGAAATAATAATATTTATTTTATATTTTTGTATTAGAACTAACTTCTACCAGCAGCTTCACCCGCATGAAATTAGGTTTCTCTATTCAAACTTTGGACCTCCGTCTCATCCCGTTAGAAGGTAAATTAAAAAAAAAAACCCTCTCTTAGTGCTCGGCTACGTCATAAAAGGAAGCCTTGTGCAAAATTTCACGTTCCTAGTCCCAGTAGTTTCAGCTGGGCGTTGATTTGTTAGTCAGTCAGTTTCTCCTTTTGTTTAAATCGATTTTACTCAAAAAAAAATGTTACGACTTTGTGTTGGAAGGTATCGATTTATTTCCTAATTAAAAAAAAAAAGATGTACCTAGCTATATATGTATACATAATTATGCATTTAGTTCGATCGGAGTTTGCAGGGTCTTCTTTAAATTGTCTTTCCCAAGCGAACGCCGGCGTTCGCCCGCTCATTGTCTTTCTATTGTGTCTCTAATTACGGTACTCAAAAGGTGATGGTGGTGAATTGGTGATTATTTTAATCTTTGTTCTATCAAGATATAGTCGTAGCGTTATTCCACTATGTAAGGAATGCACAATCTCACCTTTATCATTGCCATTGACCTCATAAATCTTTTCACACCTCATAGAATATTCTCCAGCAGTCTTCCTCCTCTAAAATGCTTCAATTAAAGCTCCGTTCACACCGCATGTTAAGTATTCATTTCCTTTTACGTGTTAATCCGGTTTTTTCTTTATTGAGCAATCCGGGTGACAGACTTGCGACTTTGTTCTTAGGATTCGTGAATAATACAGAATATGTTATTTAATTCGTGTATCTCGGAGGTCGGAAAATTTCGGAGAGAAATGTGAAAATGAGCCTGCAAAACGTTTGATACATACTTGCATTTCTGAAATAGGCTCACATTTTATGTCTGACTAACTGGCGCCCGTGACTTCGTCTGTGTCATACTCGTTAAACAGCACAATGCCATTTGATGACAATTTCAAGAAGTTCTTTTTTGCGCGGTATCCTATTTCTTATTCTAAAATAAAAGTCGTTTTATTAAATCAGCTATATCTACCAATGTCCCGTCAAAATCGGTGTAGTCGTCTCAAAGATTAGCCGGAACAAACAGACGGAATAAACATTTTATAAATTGCATTTTTGCTATAGGAAAAAATGGTGTTTTAATATTACTAACAGACACTTTAATTTTATTTATACTTGTATATGTAGATGTTTATTAATATACACGGTGTATATTTGAATGTATGTATATGGTAAACCAGGCATATACTATGTCCCAGTCGGTTACGTGCCCCACTTGAAAAACTAAGACTTGCAGTAATAATTTGGTACTTATTTGAGCCGATCTGGCGATGTGTATACAACGCAAATGTATCTTGCGTTGTGCTTTAGACAACGCAAAACGATTCGCAAAATGCTAAATATCCCGCAGTACATTAGCAACCAGTTCATGTACATGGGTATCAAGGTGAAAACCGTCTCAGAAGAAATCTAGCCGTATAGCAAAAACTATCAAAACCGACTGTGTAAACACAGAAACGAACTAGCTTCACAACTGATAGGGCCCGGGAGTTTCACTTTCTCCCTTTAAAAAGACACAGTGTTCAGGAGCTAGCGGAAGGATTCGTAACATAAAATTGAGAGATGCGTCGCTGGACAAATCTACTCACCACGTCAAAGACAGATTTCAGCCAGCACATTGGATTATTGCTCCCGAAGAAGATTGCCAATTAGCAGTCGAGAAAAAAAAACTTGCGTTTTTACAACGCAAGTTTATGTAATTTTAAATACGTGTCTTAGTTTGGCAAGTGGGGCACGTTACCTAAAGAGTGGGGCACGTATGGCTGGTTTACCCTAGACGTATTATATATAGGGTGACTGGTAATTAGTGTACGATACTTAAACATGTGATTGTGCTCATGAAAATGCTCAAAAAATCAGCTGTTCAGTACATTTATGTTTGTCTAATGTACTGAACAGCTGATATTTTTTTCGCGATTTCGGCTTTGCTCCCATAATAAAAATTGTTTGTTATCATGAGCACAATCACGTGTTTAAGTATCGTACACTAATTGCCCTATAACCCTATATAGTAGATGCTTAATTACCCTGCTCTATTTAGGAATACTCTGCATAGCAGTTCGACCTTATTTCTAAGGAAGAAAAAAAAGTTGAACAACTATTGGAACGCATTCATTCAGTAACAAGAACAAAACCATTCCGGCTTTATAAACACAACTTCATATATTCAACTCATTTCAATGGTGTGTAAAGACAAGCGTCATACCGAGAATGTGTATCTTTAAGTATCGTGAGAGATGGTGAGCAATGAAATATCATCTTATTTCTATGTGTGCATCTACCTACTTATAATGTTTATTTTTTGAAACACTTTAATTACATTATTATTATGTAAAAAAATAATTAAAATCCGCTTAATAGCTTGACAGCAGACTTCTCTCATCTGACTTCAAAAACAAAAACATCTCTTTTTTCTTTCTATCAAATTCAAACACCTATTCCTCCTCCTCCTTGCGTCATATTCCTCAATGCTGAGGGCCCTGAACTCCCTGCTTCATCACTTTCATTTTCATGATGTTCCTCTATCTATTCCTGTCTTTGGCAGTGTGAAGGGCCTTGTATACCGTGGAGTCAAGAGCGGTGCGAATCTAGTCCGACCAAAGTATTGAGCTGCGCTCGCTAGGCCTTTTTCCATCTACTTTACTGATTACGATGAGCCTTTCGAGGTTGCCACCGTCTTTCCTTGCAATGTGACCGAAGTATTGCAGGATCTTGCGAAGACACTGGGACGAAACCGCGAGGAGATTTTGAGTATACACAGCATAAACCTTAAAAAAATAGTTATCTTACCAATTTGCAAGTTAATAAGGGCAATAGCAGAATGCGAACTCCTTCGATATCAAGTATTATCGAAAGTCCACAACCCTGCCCTTCAGTTAGTCCACGTCGTCACTTAATCTTTGTATCATTTGTCACACGATTGCATTCTCCTCATTTTATCTTGCTTCTCTTAAGATAATTCCAAGTTCCCTAATTCTCCCTTTATGTCTTAATGCATCACTTAAATCTTGTTTTTTCTTTATGGCTTTTAAGCTGTTGATCCCCGCATTAACGCCGGCGTTCACGCGCCATTGTCTTACTATTGTGTCTCTAATTACGCACTCAAAAGGTTAAGAAGGCTTTCCGTCGTATAGTCAGAAAATCTGACAGCTAACCAGATGTCAAATTTTTCATCAAATAATTCCTCCCGGTCTCACAGCGTACTCAGCGCTGTCTTGAGACAGTTGTCTTCATGCCTTCATGAGATCCTGCCGGAGCTATGTACACCGAGCCGCGATGTGTTACAGCACCGGAGTTTATTTTTTATTATTGACAGGCTCGTGCTTGACCACTATCTCACCTGATGGAAAGCAACGATGTGGTCGATGATGGAGTACGCTTGCCTAGAAGTAACCTAGTCATTCTTAACTTAATGACACCCAGGTTGTAGCTATCAGGAAACACAGACTTCGGTAGAGAGTTCCACTCCTTAGCTGTACGCACAATAAATGTGTTCCGAAAACGTTTTGGGCATATGGGTGGGAGGGATGTCCACCATGTTTCACTCTGGCGTTGCACCTCCTTGTGCCACTCGTGCGTTGTGTCTACATCCCACTGTGGCAACCCTGCAAGGAGGCTCGCCGCCTTGCGGGAGCGGAAGTCGACCCTTACCTATGTAGTTAGGAAATGCTAGGAAGCTCATGATAAAGTTATAAATAGGTCAAAAAATATTCACATTATAAAAACGATTTGTAAGGGCGACAATGTGAAGGGAAAGTCACAGAGTCGTCACTACGGTCGTAACGTTTTTATTATTTGCTTTGTGAGAGTAAACTGTTTTTTTCTCGGGTTTTTACTTTTTATACATGAATAGAACAAGGGTTTAGGCGTTGTCGTACTCCCATGTCATGTTACTGTAAAAACTACGTAATTTTATTCAGCTGTCGACGTGTTCAACCGAATCGTTACGAGCTATTTTATCATGAACATAAAATTACATAATACTCAGAACAATATTCCTGTTTTTATCTACAATCTCTTTGTTTATGCTTGGTACCTTTTAATATTAATCAAAACAACCTTTGTGTTAAAGATACCCAAAATTACGTTTCGTATTTTCTTTTAGTCTCTCTTCGCTAATTAATTCTTGAAGTGGAATTAAATATACTTATTTCTCGTGTTTTGCCATGCTCATGATCGTTTCGTACCGGGCTCTCTGCAGTACAAAGTTAGTTTTCATCAGAACTACTTAAATTTTACATTCAGTTAAATGGATACTACATTTAATTTTGAACTGTTTTTGGGAGCTTTCCGGCGCGGGAGGTTACGTAATAACCTATTTCGTAAATTTCGCATTCTGGATTTGTTTCTCCATCAGGAGAGACTACGAGACTAGAGGAGGGAGGACTTCGAGGGTATAAATTAGTCTAGTTATTTTCTCTTACGAAGTTTGTCCAGATATCTAAAAAATATTACTAGTAAACGTCAATTTACCTCTAATATCACAATCTGTAACTTTTAGTTTTTCTCAGCAAAACTTTCTACAAGCAAATGTACCTATTGACCCAAAAAATCTTCAGTGTAACATATAAACTAGCGGATTGCGGAGATAACGCATCAAAAACTTATTACTTAGTCCCATTCGGATTATAGGCTTTTTTCTTTGATGTAGTCCCGTGGTGCGTGACAAAGCAAAGAGGGCGAAATATCAGCCATCTACATTAGTCGTGGGCGGCACACTACACCGGGTTTCTGTGTTTTTCTACTAGAAACACAGTGCTTGTAAGTTAGTGCCACGAGATTCGTGAAATTTCCTCTCGACGTCATCTAGATATGTGACATTTATTACTATTATACTTTTATAACTACGTCGCCGTCACTGCTCCGAGAATATGCGAGCTGTATTCAAGACTGTCTTGAACGAAATATTGTTGAGCGTCTTTTCGTTTCGTGCTCGCTCTGCGACTGAGTTGAGCATTTTTCAGCTGTATGAAATCAGTCTGTGTTCTACAGAAAATATGACACAGCTTAGAAAAATGACCGCTCTTGTTCCAACGTCACCTTTAGAACAAATGTTAAGTACTTTATTTTATCATACTTTTTAAAATTATACCTACTCTGTTCTTTCATTCATCAACTTTTTATAATTCTCAACGTTTACATAACTTTTTTAACGTTTCTTTTTTTTAACATAACCTACGTCTTTTTCGTATAATGTGTATTCTGCTTAACAAATGAACAAGAGAAAAACTTATTCACCCTTAGGCCGCGTACCCACTTTGTCGTGACAATAGATAATCGTGTAGTTTTAAGTTTCGTGGCTTATATATTTAAATGGAGGGGTACACATATAGGACGAGAAAATTAACTGTCGTCTACGACTTTTTGTGCGGTGACATCAGATTGTCATGACAGTGGGAATGGCTAGCACTACAGTCGTAAAAATATAAAAAATTGTCACGACTAAACTGTGACAGTAAATCTTGTTCTTTGTTGCGACTATCTGTCGTGGCCACGACAAACAGTTGTTATAATCGAGACGATAGTTTTCCGACGATAATTTAACCGTTACGACATAGTGGGAACTCAACTTTATTTGTAAAATTCGTTAATCATACGCTGAATATACTGATTAGCGGGTTCTAAATTCAAGTTCTCTATACGAAAATTTTGAATTAGAAATCTTGATAATCAGTGTTTAAACTAAACAAGGTTATTTTTTTTTATAAATAAGTTCCATTATGTTTTGAATGTACGTGCACAGGTTCCACAGTGCCACAATCGAATTCTTAGATCTTGCAGGGTATCGGGGTGGCAAAAATACCTTAATAAATATGACCAGGTGGTGTGCACTGAACCTTACATTGATAGGAAAAGATGACCTTCCGACCGGAAAGTTACTTTTCCTCATAACACTACCTAATAAAGCGAAACAAAAGGAGGTCTATTTTCTTTTTATAAAGATAGTATTAGACGCGGGGATACGAAAGTATTAGTCGAAATAAGGCGGTGAACTCCGCTAGTCCCGGGTAATGTAGGTATTAGGAACAGAATCAATACCTTTCGGGCTTTTTATATGAGCTCCTGTAACGTCGTAGCGACCCTTGATAAATGTAGACAGGCACTCACAGTAACGACATCAAAACAAAGGCTATTGAACTCACACAAAAGTGAAAACATTCGCTGAAACGATAGACACGTACTTTCTTCGCCCACATACGTACATATGTGATATTTTTACATATCGCTCGCTGCGACTTTGCACCGTAACTGGGGTTATCCTTAAGGGTACACGGCTGGAATACTAATGCAATCCCTTGTTGGTACAGCGGGGCGCGGAACGCCTTCTGCAGAAGTAAAGACATTGTAGCCATTTTTATTCGAAGTTTTAAAGAGAGGCTACGATTTTCTTTCAGGTTTTTTTTTTGTTTTATTTGTAGCCGAGTTCTTTTTCTAATTGACTACATACAAGATTATGTAGTCTTTCTTTATACTTGTATAATCATTGTATTAGGAACAGAATACGGTTTATAGCTGTTGTACTACCTTCAGTACCGTCTTTGTATTAAATCTCATCAACTGGGGTCATGAGTTGGCTTCCGAAAGGGAAAGCTTCAGTCCTGCCCTCTTTTCGTCGATCGCCTCGAGTAGGCCACGCCTCCGATTCCTTTATTCTGACGTCATCTCAACGCTCAGTCACGTGGTCAGAACAAAGGAATAGGAGGCGTAGCCGTCTCGAGGCGATCAACGAAAAAAGAATCGAAACGAAACGGTTGTAACTTGGCTAGGGGGGCTGGAACACAAAGCAAAGAAAGAACATATGAGTAGGTTTTAGTCATTAAAATTCTGACACGCCCTCACGCTCCACTCTAGAGCGTGAGAAGTGATTAGATAATTTTCCACCTTAAAAAAAAACATCGGACCACTTGTACAGCAGTACAAAGATGCACCACCGTTAACATGATGGACATCCCACTCGAACGCACAAAATGTTTGGAGCATATTCATTGTGCGTATAGCTAAGAAGTGGAATTCCCTGCCGGATTATATGTTCCTTAATAGCTACAACCTGGAAGTCTTTAAGTCAAGAGTGAACAGGTTACTTCCAGACAAGCGTGCACCAGACTACATCATCGTTTACCATAAGGTTATGGACTTTCTTGCCGGTTCTTCTCATAGGAAACGCCAATTTGGAACCGTGCACTAGCTTCTGATGTTTTATAAGTGCCCATGTAGGCGTATGTGAAATAAAAAAACTTTTGAATTTTTGTTAGATAGTAGTCAAGCACAAGGCTATCAATATTTAATTATTTTTTTGCCGGCTGAGTTTTATTATATAATCTTCCAGAATCGAATTAAGTTTATAGAAATTATACTTCTTTCTGAAATGTACGTTTAAGTTACACTATCCCTTGTATTTTGACCCTGATGTCTTTCAATTTTATTGTATGCCAATTGAATACATCATAGCCAACATTCTCAGAACGCTGGCTGACAAGTGGGTCTTGGGACGGTGGATGCGCTGCACGCGGTCAAATAGACATTCCCCAGGTTCGGTGCGTCTCACCCGTCTTAGAATAAGCACCTATTTGTTCTTTATGTTACTAACACTAGTTCTAAGTATAAATTGTTACTAACACAATATGGCAAATTCCGAATTAAACGTTTTTATTATTATTATTATAGTAATTAAAACATCCAAAACATGTCAGTATATAATAGTGCATATAAAAAATAGGAAAAGATATGTAGTTAAAAGTTCTATAAGAATCTCTGCGTTCTCCAATACAAACGTAAGAGCGAAGCCAGCCATCTGTGATCTTAATAAGAAGGCAAATCTCAACTATTTCTATGCATGTATCGCGAGCATTTACCGTTCTTACAGTTAAAGTTGAGCTTTAAGCGCTGCTCACATTGTCTCGATAGCGCTTGACGATTTAAGGGGAAATGCGAGGTGTAAAGAGTTCTATGAGCCATTTGATGAGAATATAAAGTATTAACATAAACGTTACACCAACACACGTGGGACATCATTTTCAGTATCATATTTAGCTTCCGCTGAACGAGCTGCAATAATAACGAGATTTCTCTTCGGGAATGGCCCTTTTAACCTTTTTTCTGGGGGAAATGACATCATTCCGTCGGATGGCTTATATTGTTATAAGCTTCTGTATGTTTTGCCCGTGAATCTGTTCAAAATTGTACCCACATGTCATTTTCATTTTTAGCAATACGCGTACGGAACAAATTTTCTCCTAAACGGATGTTATTTTCATTTGTGTTGTTATGTTTTATTTATTTTGAGCTTATCAGCGGAAATGCGAGGGTAGTATGTGACGTAACAGTCAAGAATAGCTTACATTGCTAGAAAAGAGCTTATTTTATTCAGTACGAAACTTACCTAATTATCCACACAATGTTGGTACGTCTGTCAGTATCAGACAAAAATCAAAATAAAGCATAAGCATAGCATAATCAGCCTTTTAATGTTCCCACAGCTGGGGTTCAGGCCTCCTCTCTAAGAGAGGGAATGGGCTGTAATCCACCACGCGGGCCCGGTGCGGGTTGGTGAATGTCACATGTATTCGATTTTTTAGTTCTAGGACATGCCGGTTTCCTTCACCGTTTTGAGGGCAGTGGTGATGAAATAAATTACACAAAGTAATGCGCCTGACTGGCTTTGAACCAGCGACCTACAACTCGTAAGTCGGGGCCGTTGCCACTTGGCTACCACTGCTCTAAAAATTAAAGCATTTATTTTAAATAAATCATCTAAAATCACATAAAAATTGTCAAGAAGTAAGAAAAATAATGCTAATTTTACATTCCAAAGCAAGAAACTCTTGGGACACTCTTTTAAATCATGTTACAAATAATATAACATGATTATCGAGATCGGTTACATTTCTATTATGTGAGAAGAATTGTAAATGAATAAAATAAATAAATAAACCACAGGCTGTTAAGAGATGACCAGAGTGACAGCGTCTCTTCACGGACATGACGCGTAAATTTGCCTCAAGATGCCATAGGAATACAGACCTATAGGTTTGATAAGATGTAGATTTCTATTTTTTTTTATTATGTTTTTTTTTTTACTTTTAATTCACTTTCATAGTCTAGACTTTCTAGATTTAGAAAGAAATGCACTGCTAATTCCTAATTTTTTTGGATAACATAACGAACTGCAAGAGAACAAAGATTAAATAATACAATTGTACACGAATGTTCCGACCCAAACTGTCGCACACGGAAAAAATACCAATTTTCTCTCTTTGATCAACTATTTGTGGTCCGTATGGTCCGCAAACACAAATCAATAGGCCCAAAAGTCTGTATTACAAAGCAACAAAGCATTTACTTCAATATTAACTCGGCATGTGCTGAATACGTGACCAGCTGTGCCATTTACATGGAGCAAATATTAGCCCCCGTTATTTGTATCACTGGTCAGATTTATTGTGAACTAAAGTTTCCTCCAGCAACGTACCGTGACGGTTTTGTGTCTTTGTGGCCGTAACAAGCGGAGTTGGGGTCGACTTGGGGCGGAGTGGACCGTGGACTAATAAAACTCCGGGGCGTGCCGGCCCCAGCGACCGGCCTTTCTCATGTTGATGAGACCAAAGCCAACATAGATAACCTATATAACGTCCCCTTATCAATATAGTTTCTTAATTTCATAGAACTCTGAAGCCAAGTCCGTCTTGTTAGTACAGGTGTAAGATATGAGTCATTATAATACTGTTTCTGCCCATATAAATAAACAACTTCAAGAGAGAGCCGTAACAAAAAAAAATGAGACTATTGGACTTTTTTTTTATTTGATATAAACTAGTGCTTGACTGCGATCCCGCCTGATGGTAAGCAGTGATGCAATCGTTGATGGTGAGACGCACTAGTTTATTAAAAGCCTTGCCTTGAAGACATCCAAATTATAATCAGATGGGAAGACCGCAGCAGGCAAATTGTTCCAGTCCTTCGATGTACGCGGTATAAACGTCGAAGCGAAACGCTTAGTGCGGACCGTAGAGGTTTCAACAATGTAAAGTTGGATACTCGCCGTACCTCGGGTTGTCCGATGGTAGAAATGAGATGGCGGTATCACGTCATACTAGAGAGACTAATTTTGATCAGCTTGTAATGTAAAGAAAGTACAATTTTTTTCTTTTGCATTTTCTTTTCTTGAGCAGTATCTAAAATATTACCACCCATTTCCGTCACAGCCTGTATATTAATGTCGTCTTTTAAAAAGGTTTGCGGTTAATTAAAGAAAACCCTATTTATTCAAGGCACTGTTTAGACTCTGCCTCTTTATACAGAGCTTATTTTATTTCCCGGGCCTTTTATTTATAAGGGTAACCGCGTTTAGATGTAGATGACAGAGATTTGTATTACGATTTGCTGGCGCGATGCGGTTACATAAAGTGTTCGTCATTTATCACAATGACCCCAAGTTTTGCTTGATAAGTTTTTTTTTTGCTGATAGCGCATCGCAATAGAGATAAAATATTAATTAATTGTTTACTCGTATAAGCTACAAAATAATCAATGTTAATATTCCAACGTTATAATGAATTACACAATAACCATTCTCGAAATACGAGTCCTCTGGGCATACACGTCGCACCGGCCTTCCGCTTACATTATACAACAAAAAAGCTTTTCATAAAACCTGTCTACATCATAATGAACTACAAGAAAGAATTTTAATTAGACTCAAAACAAATACGTTCACCGGAGCGCAAATTGGGTCGCGCAACAAAAGACGAGGGTCAACCGCGCAGATGAAGTGCGTTTCTTTTAGCGTAAATCTGTTTAAAGCCGGCCATGCCGTAGACTTGCGGCGTCGTAATAGACCCCTTTAGTCTATTAGTTTAGGACCCTATTACGTTACGGTGTGTTGCTACAAAGGAGCTTTATTAAACCTCGTTCGGTATGTTCGGCTCTCGTGTCGACTTTTTGCCCGTCCCAAGTCTGAGGATAACTATGTTTGGTTTTCGCGACATCTGCTGTTTGTTCAGCTGAATGTACGCGCAAAAAAACAATATGCGAGCCACGAATGTTTGGATGAAGCAAAAACTGATTTTTATCAACGTCAGCCGAATAAAAATATTGTTTACCTCTCCAGTAGAAGTTTCTGTGCCTATGTAGACACATCGTGTTACGGTAACGTGTTGATATGAAGATAAAAACTTTACTTGATGTCGAAAGAAGAAATATACAAACTTTTGTTATTAGATTTAGAGCTCAATCCACTGTGAGTACGGATGGCTGGGATGAGATTGTGAAAGTAACTGCTTGTTTTCTTCGTCAGCAAATATCTGCTTCTCCTAAAGACAACATTTTAAATTTTTATGCTCACATAAAACGTTGCAGTTAAGACCACGGGAACGTTATCCCGTTGTTCCTGTTCCATAATCATGCATTATAAAAGAGGAGAGCGGGGATTTTTCTATTAAATTACTGGAGCTGCGGTGCTGTGACAAACAGTGGACGTTTGCTCTTGAGTCGTTCATATGCTGCGGCGACCGCGCCAATAAAATACGTGTGACATTCCGCCCCCACTCTCCCCCAGAGCCAGCCACAGACCACGTAATGCTTTTTGTACCATTTCAATTGTGTGCACACGTTTTATCTTTGTATTTTGCTTGAAGTAATAAACAAGGGTTTTAATAAGGATGTGAATATTAAAATTGTCATTATGGCTGTTAGATGCCGTTTTATGAAGGGTCTGTTTATGACTGTCGTAAAGTTTTATTGTACAAGTGTGAATGTTACTTTAACATACTTCTCCTTATGGCCCGATTTCATTAAATAGGCTTTCTTATTCATGCCTTATATTCTTAAACAAGTTGTAGCCGAGATAAAAGGCGAACCACAAAAAGTTTACAAGCTGCATTTTAAGAAATTCCACACAAAAATACATGAAATTTCCTTGGAATTTGAATTTTTGCCTTGCGTAAGTAATTCCATTTTCCTCCAACTATTACGTGGCTTATGGCCGCTCCACAACGTTTGCTCTCGCCACTGTTGCTAATGAAATTAGAGTACCGCAGCTAAGACAACACAATTTACAACAGCAGAGAATATTTTTAAAAAGGTACATTTTGTTCGACTTTTTTGCTGTTAAGTTTCGCGTCAGACGAATTGTGTCGTTTCGTCTCGACCTCGGCACTTGTGAAAAAGCAATGAAACCCGGCGCCCGGGGCTTTCTCATGCTAATACACTGTGCTGGTGCTAGCCGCCCCACCCTCCCCTGTCCGTTGTGTTCCAACAACTGTGAAATTGCACCTTCTAAATGTTAGATTTGGATAGTCTTTATTTAGTTGGACAGTTAACATTTTTAAAGAGATTTTTTTTCTCGGGCATTTCTTTCTCTCTCATCTTTTATGCATTATGCCCACGTGGATTTGGATTTGGACAGGTGGCAGTATGATAATAAGATATTTCCACGATCGGTGAGCGATTGGTTGCTGAGGTGTATGTCGCGGTTTCTATTCCGCATAGGTCAAATATTTGTATGGCTTGCAGATAGGGTTTGGGTGTCTTGCGTATGTGATTTTACATGTTTGTGAATAGTAATTCCTAGTATTCGGCAACTTTACAATAATAATACGATACTTAATAATGATTTGATGCGATAACATGAAAATGCTTTCGACGGCGAACAATGGGTAGCTCGCCGTCCGACCGTCCGGTAACCGTCGGCGCGTACTGTTCCATGCGCGCCTCAAGGAGATGTCAGCAAACCGTAGGGGCCCAGCAGGGTCGAAGCCTAATGCCAAGCCAGCCAAGGGTTTGATTGTGAAAGGAAGACTCGGCCCTGATACGAAAGGCAAGAAGGAACAGGAGTGGGTTTTTAGTCAGTAAAAGTCTGAAACTATCTCCCGCTCCGCCCAAGACCAAGATTTGTCATTAGATGATTTTCTCACCTAAAAAAAAAAATATTTTCGATTTTTATCAAGCAAACAGTAGGCTTTCAAATAAATAGTTGCAGTTTCGGTGTGAAAGAAAGTGTGGATCTTTTTCTACATTGTACAATCATCATCTTCCTGCCATTGTCCCATGTTATTTGGGGTCGGCGCAACCGTTTTTCTCTCCCATTCTGTCCTGTACATTTTACAATCTTAGGTACTATTTTTCTCTACAATGTTTCCGGACGTATTTTCTTCGTCCAAGCCGATGATCAGTCTCCTTTACTACAGCATCGTACCCACACGACCAATTATTGTGTTTCTCATTCATTAATTAGTTAGGACGCAAAACCACAGGTTGGCGTTAGCGCTAATAAAAAAATCTAATAACATTCCAGATCTAATTACTTTTCTATCTTCTTTCTTTACTTTTGTCTTTTCTAATTATAGACTAATGAAATTAGCGTTGTCCTTTGCTAATAATAGGTTGGCCTATTTCTTTGTATTCGTATTTATACACTGCCTTATTTTTCTTCTACTTATTTATTTGGTACGAACTTAAGAAAAGAACTATACTGGTGAAAATTCTGTCTAGATTGGCTGGACCTACTGAAGTTTCACCATTGGTGGGGGTTCCTTAAACATATCATCATGATCTTGCTGCCCTTGTCCCATGTTATTTGGGGTCGGCGCAACAAATTTTTTTTTCCACTTTGTCCTGTCACTCGTCATAATATTAACACCCTTTTCTTTCATGTCACTCTTCACACCATCCATTTATATGTTCTTTGGCCTCCCTCTCCCTCCCCATCCATCCACATCCTTAAATAAAACACAATTATGTATCTAAGAAAAAAGAATTTGAATTTTTGATTTTCTAAAAATCTGTACCTACAAGCTTAGAATAAAAAGAAATTGAACATTTTTCTAATCGCACTGTTAATCAGCTCACAAATTTTCCTTTATCCTTAGGTCATCCATTCATTAGTCCAGTGTTGGCAAACAGTTTCTCGTCTCTCACAATTAATTCGCAATGAAAGTCTAAAACTAGATCCAGAATATGTTTGTCGGACCTTTGTCTTTTTGCTTGGCTACCATCCAGAGTTAAGAGCACTGTAATTACGTCTTATGGCTCGCTAAATGTTTTTTATCCAATCTAACACGTCTTAACAGCCGTGAAAGAGATTGTT
This sequence comes from Mythimna impura, assembly GCA_905147345.3. Taxonomy (NCBI): domain Eukaryota; kingdom Metazoa; phylum Arthropoda; class Insecta; order Lepidoptera; family Noctuidae; genus Mythimna; species Mythimna impura. The sequence continues at coordinate 7,040,144 of LR990356.1, read as the reverse complement.
TCAGCTTCCCTCTAATCTCTCATTATTTCCCGAGAAAAGTATTTAATGTGTTTGTAAACTAGCTCGTGCAGTGTTTCTTGTTGTTGGTGCTTTGTTACAGCTTGGTTTTAAAAGTGCGGATGAGCTATTTGCTTTAGAAAAGCTTTTTGATTCTTGGCTCGAAGGTTCTTTGGTCGCTACCAATATTTGACTAAGGCTTCACGGTTCACGGACCCGTAGCTTCATAGATGCGTATTCGTCATCATACACTTGGTGTACGCCTGCTCACAGCTTAAATACAAAACTATGAAACTCTGTCGACAAAGCGGCAAAGATACGACGTCATAACGCTTCGCATACGCGTCTAGAAAGCTACGCGTCCATGGATAGTAAGCCTTAGGTACCTATAAGAACAAATGTTTGAATTACAAATATTTTTATTCTCTTCATTTCTTGTGCGTTCTAAGTCTAATTTGTAACTTTATAGAACAAATAATTTGGACAGCGTTTTTTGTTGAATAAATGTTTCGCTAAAAGATTTTATCAATTTCAAAGTTAACTGTTTAAGGTCAAGGTTTTCATCACCGCGAGATATTTGCAAACCTATCCTTAATTGAGAAAAAAAATTGTTCATATCTCTCAAAAACAACTAAATCGACCTTTTCTATTTGCAGGATTTACTAAATTTTAAACATTTTCTTTTTTTTTTCTCGTAATTAAAGATAGGTTTGCAAATATCTCGCAGTGAAACTGTTGGCACATCTATTTAGGTTCTTTTTTTGTGTAATTCATTGCGGTGTATTTTTAGAAATTTTGAACACTGTGCCTTTTTGGTGTTTTTTAAGGTTGTCTTGTCTTTTAAGTACTTTTGGATCGTATTAAGGCTGTATAGCCTTTAATTTATTTTTTTACTAACCAACTTCTTCACCGCAGACTATCTATCCGAAGGTTGTCTGGTAGATATCGCTGTCAGCGATAAGGCGGCCATTGTACCTGATATTTTTTAAATAAGAAATATTACTGTTTATTTAACTTTATTTCAGACATAAAAAGGTACAATACTGTTTCCTAGTAATGATCACAGAGTAGAGAGTGTACGTTAGAGATGTCACATAGACCAAAAAAAAACCTCGAGCATAATATAGAAAGTGCAGATTTTTATTACAACAGTACCCATAGATTTAAGTTTATTTATAAGTTGTGTTACTTTTTTGGTGTACAATAAAGATTATTCTATTCTGTTCCCTCAGGTCCGATGGTTCGAACAGCAGCGTGAGAAGCGGCGTATGAAGCGCGACTACTCCCCCTACGACCGCGCGGCGTTCTCCCAGCTCTCGCGACGGTTACAACCACGCCGGCCGCACTACAGGGCACTGCAGTCTTCGCCCTTCTTCCCCGACCCACTGTTCAAAGAGCAATGGTACTTGGTACGTATCTTTTGGAACATTATTATATCATTTCACATAACGTGTAGTTTCTAGGGTAGGTATAGAACCCCGCCGGAGGCACCTCTGGCGTCACCAGTTCCGATCAGCGTAGGCGCGGGCTTGCGGACGGCGAGACATAGGTAGCACGCCGTCCGGCCGTCCGGTAAGGACCAAGCCCGGGCTGACGGCTCGTTCTTTAATTTGCACGCGCCTCAAAGAGATGTCAGCAATATTGACGGGGCCAGTTGGGACGACGGCTCCCAGGGCTGAGGTTTTGCCGTAGTCCTCGCAAAAAAGGGCAAATGAAGGAACACTGTGGGTTTTCAGTCAGTCTGACACTCTCTTCTACTCTACCCAGAGCGGAAAAAAATATTAGATGATTTCCCACTTAGAAAAAGGGTGGGTTAGATAGTAGATAAAAGATTAAAAGAATTTTGATCTATCTGTTCGACGATTAAGTTTTTTTAGATTTTATCAGTTTTAGTGATAGTTATATTTAACATAATTTACTAAATAATACTGAAAGATTTTTGTTTTTTCACTAGCAATTTAATTTAGTTCAACGTAAGTATTAAAGTATCATTATGATGATTCCCAAGATGTAGGTTTTTTGATATTAATTCTTTGTTAAAAGGTTTAATTTATTTGTCCTAGTGGATAAACAAAACAAAACATCTGAAAATAAAACGGTAAGAGCTAAATAACATTGGATACTCTAACTTAACCCTTTGAGCGCCCACGTCGGGTATATCCGATATATACACTCTCGCGTTTATACCGCCAGGTTCGCCCATCCACGACCAAATAATAGACAATAAACATAGGTTAACATAGGAATGACAATGGCAATGGGCAGGGCACATTGCTCGCAGAACGGATGGCCGTTGGGGCCGAAAGGTTCTGGAATGGCGACCACGTACCGGAAGACGTAGCGTTTGAAGGCCTCCTACAAGGTGGACCGATGACTTGGTAACGGTTGCGGGAGTCCGATGGATGCGAGACGCACAGGACCGTTCATTGTGGCGACACTTGGGGGAGGCCTATGTCCAGCAGTGGACGTCTTTCAGCTGAAATGATGATGATGAGGAACATAGGAATAGGTTCTTAATAATCTAGTGCGCCTCACCATCAACGATTGCATCACTGCTTAACATCAGGTGGGATCGCGATCGCAGTCAAGCACTAGTTTATATCAATAAAAAAATACTCCATCTAGTCAGCTCTTCTGTCATCTATGGGGATTGAAGAACTAAATAAGATGGACTACCTACTCAGTCGTAAACATACGACCCTGGTGAATAGGACGCGAAAAAGTGTGTTCGCGTTTCACCAGGATCGTGTGTGTGTCGGACAAATCCGACACGGCGGTTAAAGGGTTTCCATATAAAATGGTCCTCAATTACCCTGTAGCTACAAAAATGTGGTGTATAAAATCACAGTCTAGTTGCAAGAAATATCTGTGTCATATACACCACAAATACTGTTCTATAAGCTGCTTAGCATCTTTGGAAACTGGTGAAACAGAAATAAACTTAAAATATTTACTACGGAAGCGTGGCCGTCTCCTAGCTTCCGTTGTGAAAATGTGCGACGATTTTCATACTCCATTTTTTTTTTTAGAACGGTGGTGCGAAGGACGGGCTGGATATGAACGTGGCTCCTGCCTGGCAGAAAGGCTACACTGGCAAGGGTATTGTTGTGTCCATCCTGGATGACGGTATTCAGACCAACCATCCAGATTTGGCGCAGAACTATGTAAGTAGCACTTTTTCTTTGCTTTGAGATTTTAAGAGAGAGTCTTGGCAATAAAGTTGCTGCTTTTGAAGTATTGGATTAGAATTATGTTGGAACACGACAGAGCTACTGTTTTATATTTAATGTTTGAGCAGAGGTGGCCCAGCAATGGTCCGAGTTTACATCACGCGTTCAAACTCAGGCACTTTATTTTGTGTAAGAAAACATCGTGAGGTATGTCCTAGAACCAAAAAATCAGAGGTATGTGATATCTATCAATCCGCACTGGGTATCGCGTGGTGGATTACTCCCACATTCTAACGCCCCTCTCCTAGGAGTAGGCCTGAGTCCCAGCAGTGCGAAAGTTATAAGGCTTATCATCAGATGAGATAGTACGAGTAGTCAAGTTCGAGCATATCACTAATAAAAATGGTTGATTATACTTATGCAAAACATTTTGATTTCATTTCGTGGTCTGTCTTTATTTTACAAAAAAGTCAGTGTTCATAAAATATATTTAATCCACTTTGACGACACGAGACTCGGTTTAAAGCTATTAAAGAGCTTTTAACGAAACCTTTCAATAAATGGACTCAACAAGGCAACGCTAAAAGGCTCATACACACAGAAATATAGGACGAGAAATAGTTAAAAAAAAATGGCAACGTTTTTAATCTCTCCACTCCTAGTGGTTTCCGATTATTCTTTTTGTTAGTGAAGTCCAATAAACTACCACGCAGAAAGCTGATATTAGTTCTGAAATTGCTCATATCTGCCTACTATGTTACTCGATTGTTTGTTGTGTTAAGTTAATACGGTTTCCTAGAAATGTACATCAAAATTTTGTTTTCGTCTTTGAAATCCAAATGTGTACGGTTATACATTACCGTCCAAAAGTTTGCCAGCACATCTTTTTTTCAACAAAATAACATTTATTTATTTATTTTCTTTCACAAGTATTTGTACAGTTTATGAAGAAACAAGCATGAAAATGAGAGGCAGGAGCTCATACTAAGTAAAATCTCCTCCAGGTGCTTCTCCTGGTCTTCTAATTTCGAAAACATGCTTAGGATACACATTACAGTGGCAGAGAGCGCCTATAGCTCATAAATAATAAAATAAGAATATAAAAAATAGATTAAATTAAGCCATAACGGTAATAATTAATTATTATTTTAGTAACTGAGTGATTTGTTAGTGGGTATGTATCGTGTGTATTGTGGTTTGTGTGTGTGATTATACGAGCTGAGCTTATGAGGTTTTGGGGGGGTGTGTGTGTAGTTCATTTGTGTTATACTTTCTGTAATTGTGTAACAGTTTCCCTGTATCTTCATAGGTAAGTGTTAGGAGTCATTTAAGCCGACAATAAAAATAGCAATTAAATTAAGTTTTACGTTTGTTTACACGAAAACAAAAGTATTATCATCCCACATTCATCGAGTTTTAAAAAATTATTTGATTTTGTCAAAACATGTCTTTCATGACTCCTTCAGATGTTTGTTTTTTTTTTTTGGTTTGGATCCTAGGGCTTATTACCACCACCAGTGGTAACTGTTAGGCAACAGTAAACCCGGGGACCTTGTGAGAATAACGAAAAATTAAACAAGAATGGCTATTAAAAAATTCTTTAAGATTCGGGCATACCTGAGTAGGTAGGTATATAAAGTGAACTGAATCTTATTGGTCCTGGATTCGCTTTTCAACAGAATTTTAAATCTTTTTGGCAAGAAAAAAGATGAAAAGCCATCTTTACCACGTGTCTTTTATCCCATTGAACGTATTCGGAATCAACTGATAGAAGGATGAAAATTGAGTCTCCAACAAGCTCATAACATTTGTGACAACTAATGGAGAGCGAATAAAATAAGTTAGATGAAGATTATTTTAAGAAATTAATTAATAGAATACCTAGAATAAGCGATAAGATAATAAAAGAAAAAGGTGGATACTTCGATGAAACTTAAATTTAATTAAATTTAAACCTTTAATTTGTTAGAAATAGATTTTGTTTTATTTTTAATTAGAGATGATTACAAAAAACTTACGGCTTTATTTTATTTTATTTGATTTTACTCGGCTGCTTCTAAACGTTTGGACGGTAGTGTATTTTATTAGTACAAGTGCATATCGCACCCTTAGAATTATAGACACCTAATCCAAAATTTTAATATTTCGACTACCAAATCATAGAATCACTTAAAACAAACATGCCTATCGACTTTTAATAAAACAAAGAGCCCGAAATACACGCGTAGCTCCTTCACGCGAAAATAAGCATATTTTATTAGAAGTTGATAGGCGTGTTCGTTTTAAGTCATATAATATAGAAATATAAAAAAATTGGATTAGGTCTCTACAACTCTAAAGGCGCGATATATGCTTTTTTTTGTTTGTTTGTCTAGTATTTGTTGCATTTATTGTCAAAAATTTGTTACAAAAAAAAGGATAAATTAAAATCAAAATCTACATTAATACAGCTGTAAATACAGTTCAATAGTGAGTAAATGGAGAAAATTTAGGTAGCTTTTCAATAATGAATTATAAAGTGGGTGATCGACGTACGAGACCTTACCGCGGTTTTAAAAAACGACGCCGCGGCTCGTTGTTGCTGATCGACTAGCGAGTAGAACAGTCGTATCGTAGTCGGATTGAGGTTAACACGTCTTCTTCGGAGTCGGAAGCTTTGTGTTATCTTGGTATTATAGCACAACATGAAATTAAGAGAGAGTAATGGCAAGCATTATCGCATGCACATAGAAATAATCCCCGATTTCCAGCCACCGTAGGCGTGGGCTTGCGGACGGCGAGCAATGGGTAGCTCGCCGTCCGGACCGATCCCGAATCGTCGACGGCGCGTAGTGTTCCATGCGCGCCTCAAGGAAATGTCAGCAAAGCCGTAGGGGCCCAGCAGGGTCGAAGCCTACTGGGGCCATGGGCTCGCTTCTGAAGGCGTACTGGAACGTAAGGCAAAGAAGGAACATAGGAGGGAGTTTTAGTCACTAAAAGTCTCACACGCCCTCTCGCTCCTAGAGCGGGAGTAGTCCTCTAGCACTGTCGCCGATAAATGGCGACTTGGCTCGCCAGCCATAATCGACAGGCGGTTTGGAACGACGAGCCGAGTAAAAAATGAAGCAAACATGACGAGCCGCGAGCCAGGCTCGTCAACTCACAAAACCGCGGTATTGCAATGATACACCGGCGAGCTTTACCGACGAGCCATAAGACCGCGGTTTTACTCGCTCGTCGATCAGGGCCTTTACAGCTACAAATTTTACATCAACACACCAGGTGGGTTACCATGACGTTCAAAGTAAGATTGTTTCATTCTTATTTTAGTGTGGGTAAGAGACAGAGCTATACAGGTTGTCTAGCGCCATCTCTTACCCACAGTGGAATAAGAATACAACAATCTTACTTTGCACGTCATGGTAACCCCATGACGTTCAAAGTAAGATTGTTTCATTCTTATTTTAGTGTGGGTAAGAGACAGAGCTATACAGGTGGTCTAGCGCCATCTCTTACCCACAATGGAATAAGAATACAACAATCTTACTTTAATGTGGGTAAGAGACAGAGCTATACAGGTTGTCTAGCGCCATCTCTTACCCACAATGGAATAAGAATACAACAATCTTACTTTAAACGTCATGGTAACCCAGCAGGTCTCAAAATTCAAAAGCAACACTATTTCAGAGCTGTATCTGTAACATATGAGTAAGTTACACAGCAGTTACTTGTTCCATAGAGAGCCGTTAATATACCTGATAACACTATCAGTAGGACGGTTGGACTAACAGCTGTAAAGGTCTAGCACTAAAAGATAACCTGCCCGCATACTAACTTACAATTTGGTACTGAGTTGGGTAGTGTTCATGTTTTACAAAAACCCTATAATTTGTATCTGTCTATCTATTTGGAGCAAAACCTTCATATCGAAGAGATTCCATCGTTGCTTATTAGATTTAGTCATTGGTTTGTTCTCTATAAGTTGAGTTTTATATGCAGTTGTATCTAGAGATTTTTTGAATCATGTTACAGAACAGGGGCCCAAGTCTGCTATTTTTATAAATTCGTCATTTCAATACGATCCCATTATCATTTTGCTAAAAGTTCGTAATCAGCTAATTCATAATGATCAATCATTGATCGGTCAATGGTCTAGTAATAGAGTTGTGGTAGAATGACAATGTCGAGCAGTATTAAAAGCAAAGACTGCACAATAACGTTCTAATGGTAGGTCACTAATCAGAGGAACTGTCAAAATTTTAGCAGATTACCGTAAACGTCAGACACTCATTTGTCAATAAATACGAGATTACCATTCTATGCCACTTCTTTCAATGGAGTGTCAATGGTTGATCATTGGAAAGTCATAATAACGCCATTATATTAATAGATTACCAAAACTTGTCAAAATCAACTATTATGAAATCAATGATAGACCATTCTGACACTATTGTAATAGCAGACTTGAGACCCAGGGCCTCAAGTTTGCTATTACAATAGTGTCAGAATGGTCTATCATTGATTTCATAATTGTTGATTTTGACAAATTTGGTAATCTATACATATAAAAGGAGAAGTTGACTGACTGACATATCAACGCACAGCCGAAACTACTGGGACTAGAAGCGTGAAATTTAGCAAAAAGCATCCTTTTATGACGTAGGCGAGCACTAAGAGAGGATTTCCTAAAATTCACCCCCTAAGGGGATGAAACGGGGGTCCAAACTTGATACAAAGAAACCTACTTTCACGCGGGCGAAGCCGCTGGCAAAAGCTAGTCTACTAATATAATGGCGTCATTATGACTTTCCAATGGTCAACCACTGACACTCCATTGAAAGAAGTGGCATAGAATGGTAATCTCGTAAATATTGACAAATGAATGTCTGACGTATGCGGTAATCTACTAAAATTTTGACAGTACCTATTGGGGGCAGAGGATGTAAATAATTACACAACACAATGGTCACGCTTGAAAGGCCTCAGCCAATTTATTTAACACGTATAAAAATACAGACTTCACATAACACGTGTAAATATCGAGTCCTTTACGTACATACGCGTGACGCTAACTCACAAATAGTTCACAGTTACTTTACAATACTTCACTGACTCTAATACGTTAGATAACTTAGGAAATCTGGAAATCTAGGGCCGCTCCAGGAGCGTAGGGTGCCAAGACAAACTGTCGCAGTGACGCTTCGAGTCGAACTGCAGAGAGAGAACGTCGTCTTCAACGAAAGTGCAGCTTAAGTACCTTTTCAGCCGGTCGCAAGTCGTGGGAGAGAGTCCCTTTTCCTCTAGTCTATTTCCTAATCCTGTTGAGGCCGGCTGACGTTCACCTCCCGACCCCCCGCATACGGCAAGCACACCATTGGTCATCAATAGTGGCGTGATTTTCTCCATTGTAATCTACCAATAGAAACCCAGATTATTCTTAACGGTTTTTCTGTACTATTTACTTCTAAGAACCGCATTATGTACTTCTAAGAACTCAGTACATAGCCTTATATACTATCCCAGTAGCTGATTGGACAATAGTCTGGCCTCTGATAGGCTTGCTCTCTATTATGTACAGCGCTTATGTACATACATTACGCGTCTGTGAATGACGTAATGTTGCTTATATTTAGTGATTCTAAATTACATGCTCGTGTCCGTAACAGCCTCCCCCCGGCGTAGCAACGCGAGCCTAACTTCCATCGGCCAGGACAACGAGCCTTCTAACTGGGCGTCTGAAAACGCCTCCACGCGTCTGTACCTCAGCGCTGCGTATGACACCATCAGGTCCTTGTATGGTGCGCACTATCTTCCCATATGGCCATACATTTCGCGGCAGTTGACCATCCGCAATGACTACTATATTTCCCGGTGCGAGTTGCGTGCGTGAATCTCGGACGTCGCCGCGCGGTGTCAACGTTGGTAGGTATTCGTTTATCCAACGAGTCCAGAACTTGTCCGCTAGCGCCTGTGTTGCGCGCCATGTCTTTCGATCGGCGACGTCGCACTGCCCTGTAGTTGGTAGTCCAGTAGCCGAGCCTAATAAGAAGTGGTTCGGCGTGAGCGCCTCCTCGTCGCCAGGTTCAACACTTACGTGTGTGAGGGGTCGCGAATTGACGGTGTGCTCGATCTCGATTAGCAACGTGGAAAGTACCTCCTCCTTTGGTGCGCGTTCCTTCAACACGGCCGACAACGCCGACTTTACACTTCTTATTAGTCGTTCCCACGCGCCGCCCTGATTTGGGGCCCCGGGGTCAATGAACCGCCATTCCATATCTTGCTTAATTGCGAATTCATTGAGGTCATTCGCCCACTGCTTATATGCCTGTTGGATTTCAACATCGGCTCCTCGAAAATTAGTCCCGTTATCGGACATCATAGTTTTAGGCCATCCGCGCCTAGCCGCCATTCTTCTTAGCGCTAATATAGCTGAATCGATGTTCAAACTTGGCAACAACTCTATATGTATTGCTCGCGTGACAAGACAGGTGAACAACATACCCCATCGTTTTTCATGCCGTCTTCCTATTGTGACTGTCATTGGGCCGAAACAGTCTACTCCGCAACGGGTGAACGACCGCAGGTGGGTGTCCAATCGTTCAATAGGTAAGTTCCCTTTGACGGGCCGTATTGGCGGCTTCCTTCGTCGCTTACATGTCACGCAATCTCTTATCAGTGCGCGCACTGTCGGTCGAACCTTTAAAATCCAAAAGCGTTCCCTCGCTTTGTTCACTATATATTCACGTCCCGCGTGATGATCCCGTTCGTGAATCTGACGTAAATATAGTGACGTCATCGGATGTTTGCCTTCCAAGATGGGTGGGCACTTCCTATCTTGAGAAACGTTCGCGGCATTTATGCGACCGTTTAAACGAATGACGTCGTCTTGAAAAATCGGGTCCAATCGGTAGAGTCGACTGGTCCTGTCTACTCTCCTACCTACAGCGAGTCGCGCTATTTCCGCTGGAAAACACTCTCTCTGAGCCTCCCTTATCAGTAGCAGCTCGGCCTCCTGCTTGTGACGCAACGTCAACTGGGTAGCGCGTTTGCGGCATTTGTCGACGAACAGCAGGACATACGCAGTCGTTCGTAGTAATCGTTCGTATGACGAGAAACGAGTCGTGTCGACGAGGCTGGTGATGCGCGCTATGTGCGCGACGATCTCATCACCCCCCTCTCCCTGCGCGATCTCCGTTGGCCAGATGAGTTCTGGTCCGCCCAGGAAGAGGGGACCAGTGGACCATCTGCTGTCGCTTTCCAGTTGTATCATTTCGGACCGAGTTGCGTCATCGGCTACTTTGTTCGTGTACCCTTTTTCCTTGAGGTCATTGACCTGTGACACGTGTGCTTTTTTGAAGTCAGCTGACTTATCCATTTTCCTTTCAATGGTGTCGAGTCTACGAAAGGTCATATCGTGACTCGGTGGTAGGTGTGGCTCATCACTCCGCCACGGCAATCCTACCTCATGGTGACCGTTGACCAGCCGAGCAGTCTTCGTGAAAATATCCTGCGCCCGTTCGTCTGCCAGCACTGTTCTCGGCTGGTAAACTATCCCCTGAGCGTCGATCGAGATATGCGATGTGGTGAGGTCCTTTAACTCTTCGCAATCCTTGGATATTTCCTGTGGGTGCACGTGCAATGCTGTCCCGCTACTCGCCTCGAATTCAGTTACGCGCCGTGGTACCGTTCCGTGTACCACCCATCCTAGCTGCGTAAGTGAAGCGGCTGGCTCGTTCTGCCGTCCCGTGAGCAAAGTTCGCGACACTATCAAATGCCAATTATCGGCGCCTATCAATAGGCGTGGCTTCGCATTCTCGTAACACACGTCACGTGCAGGTATACGTTTCATGTGTTCGCAGCGTAGATAGCTCGCTTTCACGGTCTGACCGGTTATATTTAAGCGTTTAACAGTACGCGCGCGTATGTTAAAACACTCTGAGCGTTTTCCCTTAATTCCTATTTCCACGCAACGACTGTCGTTCTCTTGTCGCGTGGCCGTAATCCCGTGGACGCGTAACGCTCGCTTAATTCCTTTTGCGCCCATTTCGTTAGCTATCTCTTCGTCGAGTAGCGTAACAGTGGAGCCCTCGTCCAGTAACGCATGCGTCTCTATTTCCTTGCCGTTCGGCCCCCGCAACGTTACTGGGCACACTTTGAGTAACACCGCGCTCATTTCGCTGCCGGCATGGGCAGATGCGGTGGTCGCCGATTCTTCCCTCACGCTCCTGGTCCCACAGTTGGTGGAGGCGCTAGCCGCGTCCGACGTTCGGTCGGCGGTGTGGAGTAGCCTATGGTGCGATCTACGACACTCCTGCTCTCCGCACTTCCTCGCGGTACACTTGAATCGACGATGTTTACTCGCCAGACATTTGAAACATGCTCCAGTTTCCTTGGCCCATTCCCATCTTTGTTGGACCGTCATGTCACCAAGTTTCTTGCAGCTTGGCGTGGCATGTCCCTCGCCACAGCACAAGCACGTCTTCTTAGCCCTCTCTCTCTCGTCCTCGCCAGGTCGCTCGGCGGCGGCGTACGTTGCGGGTACGCGCGCTTTGTTCCTTCTAATGACCGCTTGTGCTCTGGCGGGAGCTTGCTGACGCGTCGCTTCCTTTGACGTCGTAGTCACGGTCGACGAGTACGCGTATCTTACGGCCCGATCAGCTTCCCTCATTAGGTAGCGCGACAGCGTAACGATCTCCGCTTCCACGCGACTACCATGCTCTTGGGCGTAATCACACCAACGCGCGCGCATGTGTGGGCTGAGCTTCTCTACCACGTGTCTGGACAGCATTGGGTTTTGTAGGTACCCCCTATCATCCAGACACGATAGCACGCTGACGATGTTCTGCAGCTTTATCGCGAACGCGTTGAGTTCAGCGGCCGTCGTACCGAGTCGCGGTAATTTTCTTAAATCGTCGAGTGACTTGTCGATTATAATCTCGGGACGTCCGTAACACTGTTCGAGTGTATGCATTATCACGGCGGGGTCAGCAGCGGTGCAAAGTAGCGCGGACACGGTCTCTCTCGCTTCACCTTTCAGGCTGTTGCGTAGGCGCGCTAAGTTCTCTCCTCGTGAGAATCCATACTCTCGTGTCGAGTCTCGCATTGCTGACTTGAACAGCAACCACTCGTGCGGCGCTCCCGTGAAAATGGGCAACTCTATCGCTTGACGCGGCGGCGGTCGATAACGTGTCATCCTATTTAACGCGTCGGCTAGCTTATCGATATCTCGGGATCGAGATCGAGATCGAGATTTATGTCGCGACCTAGGCGGTGATCGGAACCTAGGTTCGCGGGGCTCCTTATTCTCTACGCGGGGCGGCTCCTCTCTCGGAAAGTACGCGCGTTCTCGCTCCTCATACTGTGGCGTACGCGGCCTCGTAAATTCCTGCCTACCCCGGGCGCGCTCGGCTTCCTCCCCCCGTATGTGAACCGGGGCGGGTGCGCGTATCGCTGACGACGTTTGATCCGGCGGAGTCAGCGATGGTAATTCCTCGTCCCCCGTAGGCTGCGCGCATTGCAGCCAATTATCGATTCGATTATCGGTGTCCGCGACGTCCTGGGCTATATCACTATCTCGATCTGTTTCCTCGCGAATGGTAGCTACATCTATCGCTAATCTCTTCTTAACCAGCTCGGCTTCGAGTTGCAATTCCTGGCGGCGTATCGCGGCGAGGCGCTCCTCAGCATGTAATTCTGCTTGCCTAATGCGCAGTACAGCACTAGCGGTGGATTGGCGCGATCGTACGGATTGGACGGGCGACCTACTATTTATCCTATCAACGGCGGGCGCGGGCGCTGGGATGGCGGTCGCGGCGGCGGCTGACGTTATAGCATCCATCGTAGTGTTCTCGGCTGTCGGCGCGTTCGTAGGCACTGTTGCAGGAACTGGTACAGACGCGGGAATCGTAACGCGGGGGTTAGCGCGTGATAATATTGTCGCGCGGGACGACGGTGACGCGGGGGGATCTTCAAACACGCGGGCTTGCGTATCTTCGTTCTTCTGGCTTCTTGTAGTCGGCATCCTTCCTCCTCGTTTGGCACCCTAGCTCTATCAATGCCCTAGCGGCCCTATCAGACCTACCGGAGGGCCCTATGAGAGGGATATGCTCCGGCAGGGATGGAAAATGTGCAGGAAATGGAAAGGTGGGGACTACCCTGCAGAGAACTACACGCGCTACGAGGTGCTCAGCAACCGGTGGGAACGACCGGTTGCCTCGGCAGTGCCTACAGTCCGGCCCTCGCAACGTGCGCAGCCTTACAGGCGCAGTAGTGCTATTCAACCACGTTTGGTTGGCGACACCGCACAATATGTCGCACCGCCTTGAAACGGCGTTAACTCAGGCACGCACCTTTGACACCGTTAGGTGGCACGTACCTGAGCCGCGGTCCACCCGCTTAAAAGGTTCTTGACGCGACGGCGTAAAGGACCCGTGGATCCCTCTCTGCAGCTCGACACGACGGCTTGACACGATGACTTGACACGACGGCTCGACACGACGCTGGCGGCTCGAAGTTCCCGACGTGGCGACAATCCTAAGCACCTACTGGGTCGGACTTGCTGCGTTCCTGTGTTCCTTTTCAATCTTCAGAATAGGTATTCTTCGTAACGTGACTTGCTGCGTTCCTTTTCCCACTTGAAGCATTCCTTTTCTTTCTTGAAAGCTTTCCTCTTCTTTCTTGAAAATAGGTTTCTTCGAAACGTAACTTGCCGCGTTCCTATTCTTACTTGCAGCGTTCCTGTTCGAGCTTGAAGCGTTCCCTTCTTCAATCTTCGACACCCAACTGTATTTCTTCACGTCTCCCCAAAGACGCACAATAAGCCGCTCGATATTCCTTACCAAAGGACCAATATCCGGCTCTCGAAGGACCAAAGTTCCTCTATTGGGGGCAGAGGATGTAAATAATTACACAACACAATGGTCACGCTTGAAAGGCCTCAGCCAATTTATTTAACACGTATAAAAATACAGACTTCACATAACACGTGTAAATATCGAGTCCTTTACGTACATACGCGTGACGCTAACTCACAAATAGTTCACAGTTACTTTACAATACTTCACTGACTCTAATACGTTAGATAACTTAGGAAATCTGGAAATCTAGGGCCGCTCCAGGAGCGTAGGGTGCCAAGACAAACTGTCGCAGTGACGCTTCGAGTCGAACTGCAGAGAGAGAACGTCGTCTTCAACGAAAGTGCAGCTTAAGTACCTTTTCAGCCGGTCGCAAGTCGTGGGAGAGAGTCCCTTTTCCTCTAGTCTATTTCCTAATCCTGTTGAGGCCGGCTGACGTTCACCTCCCGACCCCCCGCATACGGCAAGCACACCATTGGTCATCAATAGTGGCGTGATTTTCTCCATTGTAATCTACCAATAGAAACCCAGATTATTCTTAACGGTTTTTCTGTACTATTTACTTCTAAGAACCGCATTATGTACTTCTAAGAACTCAGTACATAGCCTTATATACTATCCCAGTAGCTGATTGGACAATAGTCTGGCCTCTGATAGGCTTGCTCTCTATTATGTACAGCGCTTATGTACATACATTACGCGTCTGTGAATGACGTAATGTTGCTTATATTTAGTGATTCTAAATTACATGCTCGTGTCCGTAACAGTACCTTTGATCAGTGGCTTATCATTAGAATGACTTTGTGCAGTCATTGCTTTTAATAAGCTCGATATTGTCATTCTTCCACAACTCTATTACGAGACCATTGACCGATCAATGATCGATCATTATGAATTAGCAGATTACGAACTTTTTGCAAAATGACAATGGGTACGTGTTGGAATGACGAATTTATTAAAATAGCGGACTTGGGCCCCTGAAAGTCTGAGTGCGCCTAAATTACTCCGAGATGATCAAATGTTCCGAACTTTTGTAAAATTTGCAATTTCAATGCCATGGTAGTAAGTTACTCTTAAATGAATAAAATAAATGGTATTCATTCCATTAGCGAAAATTGCAAGTATGAATTGGAGGGGGTAGAAATTTATGAAGTTAAATAATTATCAAAACGCGCAAAATTACAAACAGTATAAATGTATCAACATCAAAATTAATTAATTTTCCCAAAGGTGCTTTGAATTTTGTAAATTCATCAGTCCAATTGAACAAGGAAACAAGGTTTTTGAAATAGAATTTCTGTTTCGTTTTAACGTTATTATGCCATTGGTCTTAATGTTGATCGTAAATATAATTTATTTTTTGTAGGATCCCAACGCATCGACAGACATCAACGGCAACGATGATGATCCCATGCCTCAAGACAACGGGGATAATAAGCACGGCACACGTTGTGCCGGCGAGGTTGCAGGAGTCGCCTTTAACCAATACTGCGGTGTCGGCATCGCCTACAATGCCAGTATAGGTGGCGTGAGGATGTTGGACGGAGTCGTCAATGATGCTGTTGAAGCTAGAGCCTTGGGTCTCAACCCAGACCACATCGATATCTACAGTGCTTCCTGGGGACCAGAGGATGACGGTAAAACTGTTGATGGACCAGGTCCTCTTGCTAGAAGGTAAGTTGATTAACTATATAACAAGTTAAAAGCTTTGAGAAAATAAATTAATCCCTGCTATTGTTTTTCAGGGCATTTATCTACGGAGTCACAAGCGGTCGTCGCGGTAAAGGATCCATCTTCGTTTGGGCTTCTGGAAACGGAGGAAGACATACAGACTCTTGTAACTGTGACGGCTACACGAACAGTATATTTACTTTGTCGATTTCTAGTGCAACGCAAGGTGGTTACAAA
Organism: Mythimna impura; assembly: GCA_905147345.3. Taxonomy (NCBI): domain Eukaryota; kingdom Metazoa; phylum Arthropoda; class Insecta; order Lepidoptera; family Noctuidae; genus Mythimna; species Mythimna impura. Next base: position 7,024,237 of record LR990356.1, on the reverse strand, counting down.
CCTTGGTACCTTGAAGAATGCTCGTCAACTTTAGCTACTACATACAGCTCAGGCACCCCAGGACATGATAAGAGTGTCGCCACTGTTGACATGGACGGTAGACTGCGGGCTGATCATATTTGTACAGTAGAACACACAGGAACCTCAGCTTCTGCTCCCCTCGCTGCCGGTATATGTGCATTAGCTCTGGAAGCAAACGCAGAACTCACATGGAGAGATATGCAATACTTAGTTGTAATGACATCACGACCACAACCTCTTGAGAAAGAGGGAGGCTGGATCATAAACGGAGTCAAAAGGAAAGTAAGCCACAAATTCGGATACGGTCTGATGGACGCATCTGAAATGGTCAGCTTAGCAGAACAATGGGTTTCTGTCCCGCCACAACATATTTGCAAATCGCAAGAAATTAATGAAGACAAGCAAATAGAATCAACATTTGGATACACTTTAGCAACGCATATGGACGTAAATGGTTGCAGTTCCACTGTAAACGAAGTGCGTTATCTTGAACATGTTCAATGTAAAATATCGTTAAGGTTCTTCCCTAGAGGTAATCTACGTATACTTTTAACATCACCAATGGGCACTGTGTCGACATTGTTATTTGAAAGGCCACGTGATGTAGTAAGTTCTAACTTCGATGACTGGCCTTTCTTAAGTGTTCACTTCTGGGGCGAACACGCGGAAGGTAGATGGACACTACAAATAGTGAATGCTGGGAATAGACACGTCAACCAAGCTGGTATTCTTAAAAAGTGGCAGCTTATATTTTATGGAACATCAGTAGATCCGGTACGATTAAGAACAAAGAGGCCATCGCCTGTAGCGCCACCTTTTGCATTCCCCACCGCCGCAGACGGCTATGACACTATCGGGGATTCTTTTTACAACACTGACGCGTTTGCCAACTATCAAAATTTTCCAAATCTATTCGCCGCCGGGTCCAATCCGGAGAAAGCGGTAGCTCGGCTCGATGGACATAACGTCCCTTCTCCGCATGGGGAGAATGTCCTCGCTGATAGTAATGACAAGCGCGTCATGCATGACTGTGATCCCGAATGCGATTCTCAAGGATGCTATGGAAAAGGACCTATTCAATGCATTGCGTGTAAGCACTATAGACTGGATGACTCTTGTGTTTCTCGGTGCCCTCCAAGAAGTTTCGCGAATCAGGGCGGAGTATGTTGGCCGTGTCATGAGTCTTGTGAGACCTGTGTTGGACCGGGTCAGGACTCGTGTTTGACATGCGCTCCAGCTCATTTACTAGTTGCGGACCTGGCGGTGTGCCTTCAACAATGCCCTGATGGCTATTGGGAAGACAGCGAATCTTCCGTCTGCCGACCGTGTGCTGCACACTGCGCCACTTGTTCCGAACGAGCTGACGGTTGCACGTCCTGTGAACACCATCTAGTTCTTCATGACGGAACATGTTTGGCGTCGTGCCCGTCTTCTCACTACGAAACTGAAGATTATATGTGCGCAAAGTGTCACGAATCCTGTGACACTTGTGAAGGGCCCGGGGAAGCGCAGTGCGTGACGTGTCACCCGTCAACTTATGCATTAGACGGAAAATGTGTTACGTCATGTCCTCCAGCTTATTACGCGGATAAAAAGAGGAAAGAATGTATGAGGTTCGTATCATATATTTACGTGTTATTTTTAATATAAGCTTTGATGTGACCTCGTTATGATGTTTTGGTTTCTTTTTAGGTGTCCCGTCGGTTGTTCAACATGCACGAGCGCGTTTTGCCTCTCGTGTGAACCGAACTGGGAACTAAATAAAAAGGGAAAATGTATGCCTGTGGGAACTGAAAAATGCAGTTCAGGCGAATTTGCACAAGATCAGAAATGCAAGGGATGTAATGAAGCTTGCGACTCATGTTATGGAGAGAATGATGGAGATTGCCTTACTTGTCAGAATCCAAATTTACTTCAGGATCACAGGTGAGTACCTAATTGAACAATTTGTTGATTAACTCTGCCCTTTGTGTGATTTCTCCTCAAAAAAGCCTAATGGAAAATTGTCTCGACAAATCATGAAAGCGAAACTTCTCTATCCAGTTTAATACCATTTTAAAGCCCTTTATATTCTATTTAATTTTCACGCGAAAGGTCTAACGAACCGCGGTTCACATGCACGTGGACGTGACCCGGGTTCGTGTTTATTTTTAGCTAATGAGTAAGGTCAACGTTTATAATTATGTTACCTTGTGGTATTTTTGGATCCTTGTATTTTTTGGTAGCATACAAATTTTACAACCCTCTCGTTTTGTTTTGATTTAATTTTGAATACCACCTATTTTCTCTTCTGTGTCTTATTACTCTTGTTATAATTATGGATGACCTGGAGGATTATGGACGATCTTTACCCACTAGTACCACAATACAAGCATTTTTTTTACAGCATAAACAACTTTGTGATATACTATCATGAGCTTTGGAGAGTTTTTAATTTTCTTTATAATCAGATTTTGAACTGAAAATCAAGTTATTTTCGGTGCATTTCAATTATCTACCGACATAACTAAAACTTCCTTATTCTCAACAGATGTGTCTCAGAATGCAGTAAAGGTTACTACGCGGAAGCAGGTCGTTGTGCGCGTTGCATGCACGGCTGTTCCGAATGCGTGTCGCGACTAAACTGCACGTCGTGCGTCAGTGCGCTGAGACTACAGTCAGGCGCTTGCAGGACGGCTTGTGCTGATGGGTAAGTTGTGCTCTCTCTGTATTGTGCGCGCTGCATGCACGGCTAGGCACACTGAATGGACTTTGCAGCTCAATGGCACTTCGTGCATCAATGTGGTAAGGTTAAGCACTTGCAGAATAACCTGAGCTGATGGGTGTTCTGTTTTTCTATATATATAAAAGAAGAAACTGACTGACATATCAACGCACAGCCGAAACTACTGAAACTAGGAACATGAAATTTTGCGCAAGACTTCATTGAAAAGGGAGAATTTCCTTTGTATGTAAAATCGCATTCCGTGCACCGATATACTTGAAAGTTGCACAAATAGTAAACGAAATAAATAATAAAGGTTGTCGGAACAACCCCCAATAGAACAATTTAGGGGGTTTTAAAGATTGTATGGAGGATTCTTATTTCTTGCGTTGATTTTGAAACTTAGCTTAATTGATATCAATCAAAATTTTAATAAAGACTGTCATTATTAGTTTTTCATAACTACCCTTAAAATATGGTTTAAGGGCTGTTAAAGTTTTTGTGAAATCTTTCTTGCGAACGAAGTCGCCAGCAAAATGCGTTGTGAGCGGTGCGTGAACCGATCTATGTTTGCATGTAGCACTTGTCGTCAGGTGCTTGCAATCTGACAAAATTATACATGCTCTTTTTATCAATTCTTTTTTCGTTTTTAGGGTTCCGTACCTCAAAAGGAAAAAACAGAACCATTATAGGATTACTATGTTGTCCGTCTGTCTGTCTGACTGACTATATGTCAAGGTACTTTATCTCAGGTACACGTGGAGGTATCGAGTTGAAATTAAAACCATTTACTCAGGTCTGCGGTCCCTTCAAGCTGTGGAAAAATCAAAATTCTAAGTTAATGAAAAAAAAAAGATACGGCGGTTTATGTCGCAAAAAACGTATATTTCGACACTCTCAAGAAAATCAAAATTCATAGTGTACTTCCCGTTGACCCATAATCCTGAAATTTGGAATAAAGCAAGGTCTTATAGCACAGGTATAGGAATAAATCTGAAAACAGTAATTTTTTTTTTAGGTCATAACAAAAAATATTTTGCGATTCGGAAAAATCTTCTGGACTCCATTCAGGAATTGATCTATTTGCATAGATAAGTCTGTACGGAACCCTCAGTGCGCGAGTCCGACTCGCACTTGCCCAGTTTTTTTTCCTTCATGTTTACATAAAATATAAATTTATTAAACCCCAAGCGAACGCGCGTTCGCTCTCATTGTCTTTCTATTGTGTCTCTAATTACGGTATTCGAAAGGTTAAAGTACTGATTCTCTCACAGGTATTACGCAGATCGTGGCACGTGTTCGAAGTGCTACCTATCTTGTCGCACGTGTATCGGACCGCGGCGGGACCAGTGCGCCTCGTGCCCTGAGGGCTGGAGGCTGGCCGCGGGAGAGTGTCATCCGGAGTGCCCGCAAGGTATGAGATTAAATGAATTTTATTTATTTGCTAGAATATAACACATAATAACATGTTGAAATATTTTTTTAGACTCACTATATTCGACTTATCAGTCGTGCAAATATTTTTAGATGAAGAGATACCTACCGTAGTATTTTTATTATTACACACACAAACTCTTTTAACACAAAGTCAAAAAAGTATAACAATAGAAGGCTTGCAAATTTAATCAAGATTCTAAATGACGATAATTTTTTTCGAAAACTTTTAAGGGTTTAAATAAAAATACGTATTTCCTGGAACAAGTTTTGTAAAACATTCGAGTAAATCACGGAATTACCGAATGCTAACAGAGTTTTCAGGCGTTATCTCATTTTTTTCGCGTTGCCTTTTCGTCAAACATCGCGTTGGATTGCTTTAGATGAAGTAACAAGCTTTTAAACCGTGCTTGATGTTGACGATAGCCGAGTGAAAAAGGACCCTCTTAAGTATTTCTATTGCCTGAGTCACTGTGGCGAACTTTAACAGATTTGTTCGGGTTACCAGTGAGCAGCTTTATCTCGGTCCTGACCGTGGCCTACTGTTTGAAACCAGCAGTCACAATGATTCTAATCTTCATCGAATCACACCAGAATTAGCTAGTTTTAATGATGGCGAAGTTTAAATATTATTATTAAGGTACAAAAAGCATTGGTAGATGCTATCATTAGCAGTATGTGGGCACTGATGCGGACAGAAGTTTGTATAGCAAAAAATATGACCGTCATTTATAATAATAATAATATTTCACAACTACCAAACAACGCCAATTAGTCCCAAACTAAGCAGAGCTTGTGCTATGAGTACTAGACGACCGATAAACATACTTATATATTTCTAAATACACAAACATTTTGTCTTTGGTGGGAATCGAACCAACGACCTCCGGCATAGCAGTAAGAGCCACTAAACACTAGACCAACAGGCCTGTTAGATGACAATGCAAAGTTATTATGACATGGGGCTGATCTGATGATGGAACCGGAAGGTGGCCATAGGAACTCAGATAACCCTATCGTGTTTAAGCTATTTGGAACGGTCTTGATGAGTATTAATTGTATAGGTATATACCGAGCTATAAAAGCTTGATATGAAAAAAATTATTTTCATTGAAAACTTGTTAAGAAGAACATCATAAATTCCGGAATTTGGTTTAGTTTCTATAAGTATAGTCTTAGTAAGGACTTAAATATTAATTATAAATATTTTTATACTACCTAACTATGTACATATAATACGAAGACACAAAATACACTCAGGCGTCGAAGTAATCCTCCACATCGCTGTCATCCGGAAATGTGTTCAGAAGGCTGGCAGCATTGCCATGTTGAATGGCAATGCTAATTCTTTGGGCGAAGAACGAGCCAGCCTTCTTGTCACGCAGTGTCGATCAGGCGGCGTGAAATTTCCTTGAAAAGGAGATGCGCACTCGGACCCCATGACCCAAGCGTTTCGACTCCAAACGGCTCAAAACTGTAAATACCAATAAAGTTATAATTAGGTATTTGCGCCGTTTAAGGGTCTCAGCAGCTGCATCGCCAGCGCCGGCACAGCCCGCCCAACTAAGAAACATAAAAATCATTTATATGATAGAACAATGATTGCCGAATGGTAGTGGCTAAATACTTTTATAATTGTGAAAGAGACAACTTATTCCTGTAAAAACGCAATCGATTACGATATTCTCCCTGAAAAGGCTCGATACCTGTGTAATTATGGTGTTATTTACCCGCTTTATAAATACATCCACCGGCCACAAACAACGATGAAAACGAAGGTAACAATCAACAAGATTCGTGCTAATGAATCGTGTGAGGGAAGCGGAAGGGAAAATAACAAAATATGTGTGTTTATACCCTTATTGATTAAATAGATGAGATTAATGGAGATGTTGCTGAGGGGTAACAAAGCGGATTATAATGTTGTTGTGTTAGTGGACGAAACAGAGGGTACGCAAGGGTTTCCAGGAACTTGTAATGGAATAATATGAAGCTTTGATGTGCACCGGATCTGTTTTGCTTGGTTCAATGGAGGCAGAACTGTTTTCTTTTTAGATACTATATAAGTACTTAGAACTGAAACTCAATATTTTTTTTTTCATCAATCCCATACGTGTGGGGTATCTATGCATAGGTCTTCAAAAATGATATTGAGGTTTCTAATATCATTTTTATTTAAACTGTATAGTTTGCGCGAGAGACACTTCCAAAGTGGTAAAATGTGTGTCCCCCCCCCGTAACTTCTAAAATAAGAGAATGATATAACTAAAAAAAAATATATGATGTACATTACCATGCAAACTTCCACCGAAAATTGGTTTGAATGAGACTAGATGTCATAAGTAGTTTTTTTTGAATACGTCATAAATCGTAAACCGCAATTTACCTTTTAAGTTTGTACGGAACCCTCAGTGCGCGAGTCCGACTCGCACTTGCCCAGTTTTTTTAGGTTTCCGTATCCAAAGGGTAAAAACGATATCCTACTGCTATCATTCCGCTGTTCGTCTGTCTGTCACCGGTCGTATCTCATGATCCGTGATAGCCAGACAGTTGAAATTTTGTTACCGCTATAACTACAGATACACACATAAAAACAGAATAGAATAAATTTTAAGTGGGTCTTCTATACAACAAATGTGTTTTTTTTTTGCTGTTTTTTTGCTATGGTCGGTACGGAATTCTTCGTGCGTGAGTCCGACTCGCACTTGACCGGTGTTTTTTATGTGTGGCCTCGAGCAGGTCAACCTACGAGGTTGTCGTCTGTTTAAACTTACTACTTTTAGTTTTGTTCTGCCGCTTTTTGTATTATAATACCGCATCCATCACTGCGCGTTGGTACGGAATTTTCTCTTCGCTAGGTTACCTTATTTTGTCTCAATTTGTCACCCAAATGTATTTTTTTCATTATATTGAGTTGTTATAGCCGATGATTGACGAAGCGCATACTTTTACTGTTAAATATGCTGGCCATATTACTGCTAGGTCTTGTAATGTCCCGTTTACACGTGGGCTCAGCCTCGGCCAATCGCCATCCCTAGTCATTGGCGATTGGCCGAGGCTGGGCCCATGTGTAAACGCACCATTATATGAGCTGCGGGATTGTTTGAAAGAGTTGCCGCGGCTCTGTGACGCAAAGAGCAACGGGAAGAACATAGGTTTTAGTCAGTAAAAGTCTGACACAATTTATCGCTCCTCCCAGAACGGGAGAAATTAGTTAATGGTTTTCATCTTAAAAAAATGTCTTGTAATATGAAACTAGATTGCTAGACCAATGTCTATATGACATGTCTGCCGCTGAGAAAATATTAGTAGAAAAATCCCCTTTGCTTAACCAAAGTAAGAGTCCTCACGCTCACTAAGTAACAATATATCAAAGATTTGAACAAGTTCTTTTGTAGGTACATTATTTTACGTATTCCTAAATGTTTATTGTCATTTAACTGTTTTATTTATCTAAAAGTAAAGAAATTTCAAAAATAAAAAATAAAACAAGCTTTACTAAGTTTAAAATAAACTGTTATTAAAAAGCTTTAAACTTTTTCAAATCGATTCGTAATTTATTGTCATTTTATCACCGAGAAGGTAGTCGTTTAGTTTAACTGAAAGAGATTTATCACTGTGAGCATCTTGCGGTCTCAAGTAGCTACCAAAGGGTCTCTTTAGAATTCATACTGCGCACGCACTCAAATTTCAAGGGGATTCAAGACTTTTCACTTGTAAATGGCACGGTGGTAGTTCCATAAGGGGTTGAAAAAGATGTTATTTTGTAAACCCGTCATAATTGGTGACTGAGAATGTAGGACTAGATGTCATAATTGAACAGGTGTGGTACATAGGCGGACTTAATGCAAGAAGGCATTCTTTACTAGTCAACCATTCGGTTAAAAAAATCCGGGATCCAGGGAGCGTTTGTAATTTTCCTTAGTATGCCGTTTTGAACCCTTTGCAGGCAAGCAATATAGCTATCGTCGGCCACATCATCGCTTACCATCAGTGGTCAAACGCGAGCCTAAGGCAAGAACAAAACAGCGATGTCTTTTTTTTAGAGATTTTAATGTAATTTTTTTCTGTGCTTTGTTAGGGTTACACAGCTCTCGTTGTACCGTAGTTACATATAAATTAACTACTACTCACACCAACAAAGCGTAATATCTTCTAAAATATAATCTTCTAATATTATAAAAATATTGTGTCACTGTGTTTGTGGTCGCATTTCTCCGAATCGGCTCGACCGATTTTTCATATTTGATAATTATGACAATATTACCATAACCCCTATTTTTTATCGCGATATTTCTTTGATAATTTATATACCGTTTCAGTTAGTTATTAAATATTATTCTGTTACTAACTTATTGACAACTTAAGGACTAATGAGCTCTAAAATAAAGATATTACTGAGAATACGTTTTTGAAATTGCTTCCATAGTGAGAGGCAGTTCAAGAAAACTAATGATAAAAAAATCGGGGGATACAGTTCGGTGTTGCAGCTACATATCCATCATCTCCATCCAAAATTTAATTACACCACTGGCACGCGTGAGGCAATGGCCCTCACGCCCCAGCCGCCGGGATTCCAAACCCGATTTCCGGCTTGCGGACGGCGAGCAATGGGTAGTTCGCCGTCCGACCGTCCGGTAACTAATAACGCGAGCCTATCATTAATAAAAAAAAAAGCTGTCCGGACCGAGCCCAAGTCGTCGACGGCGCGTAGTGTTCCACGCGCGCCTCAAGGAGATGTCCTACTGGGGCCATGGGTGATGCGAAAGAGAACCCCGGGGCCCTGGAACGAGGGCAAAGAAGGAACAGGATTGGGTTTTAGTCAGTAAAAGTCTGACACGAAGGGCAGGAGATGTCATTGGATGATTTCCTACCTTAAAAAAAAACCACTGGATAGCTGATGAATCAAAGAATTCTGTAGGTAGATTAAGTAAGGACTGTGACGCATTGCGCATGGTGGAAGTTGGAGTGCTGCCATTTTTTTTTTGTATTTTGTCTCTCTTATTTTGATTCTATTAGCTAGTGCTTATGAGGACACTGAGAACTCTATCAATCTTTCTATTTTTCTTCGTATTAACAATTTACTTTTTCCTCCAGGTTTTTACCAAACCATGGGAGGCTGCCGCCACTGCCATCACTACTGCCGCGAATGCGATGGCTCCGGACCACTCCACTGCAAGTCCTGCCCGCCCCGTTTCATGCTAGATGGCGGGCTCTGTATGGAGTGTCTTGGCTCTCAATACTACGACGCCAGCAGTGGAACGTGCCGTGCATGCGATGAGACGTGCAGAACTTGCTCCGGACCTGGACAGTTCAGCTGTACCACGTGTTCGAGACCTCTAAGACTAGACAGGTTAGTAGCTTTTTCAATACTATACAAGGACCGCTATGTACGGTTTAGTTAGAAGATTAGTACTATGAAGACTGCAGTGGAACATACCTTGCTTGCGCCGAGACGTGCAGAACTTGCTCTGGACAATTATGAGTGAGTGGATATCTCAGAGTTAAGCTTACAAGGCTGGTATAGCTGTGTGGGCACACGAACGATTTATTGTATTTTTGGCACTTAAAGTTTTAATATCAGAGCCGGGGTACCACGAGCGCGGGCTTGCGGATGGGGAGCTATGGGTAGCTCGCCGTCTCACCGTCCGGTAACCGTCCGGACCGAGCCCAAGTCGTCAACGGCGCGTACTGTTCTACGCGCGCATCAAGGAGATGTCAGCAAACTGTAGGGAAATTTAGGTCTTAGTGGGCGGTGGTAAAAGGAAATAATCCTTTTAGTGGAATGTTTAAGATTTAAGTTACTATTGTCGTTGACTGAATGGCTTTGGCGTCAAATTGAGTAGTGCTTTGCGCTCTATGGTTTCGTTATCACGGATGACAGAAGTTTTTGATTGATGTGATATGTAGCAGGGTCGAAGCCTACTGGGGCCAAGGGTCTGCAAGATGATTTCCCACTGAGAAAAAATAAAGAAAGCGCCTACCACGACCTCGTAACGCAATCCATTTGACGATATAAACTGAACAGAATCAGAAATCAGAAATCAGAAACGTTTATTTCAAATAGACCAATTACAGGCACTTTTGAATTGTCAAAATGTCAGTCAGTCAAAAAAAAAACAAGTGAAGCTAAATTGCACGTTCCAAAGCGTAGATCTCTATGGAGAAGAACGTGCAAGAAACTCCATGGACACTCTTTTAAATCATATTATGAGTTACATAAATCTTGGTTACATATTTCATGTCGCTTCTAATATGTGAGCACAATGTAGATAAATAAGAATAAAAACTAATTAAAAAGATAGAAATTGAATTAAGCCACTGGCAGCTAAGAGATGACCAGTCTCAACCGACGGCACCCGTTCACGAGCATGACGCGTGCCTCACTCAGCTCAACCATTTTGAAGGGAACTGAATGACCCAATAACACGTGCCACCATCAGCGAGACATTTGAGTGAGCATGACAAACTCTCACCTGCCATGCTCGTAATGTCAAACAAGTTGTAACCTAATAAAAATGCTCCATGGTACTTCACATTCACAAAACTTGAAAAAAAAAGTGCTTCTACATTATACAATACTATTGTTTCCAAATGCAAAAGGTAATAAATTATCATAAGCTCTATTGAAATAAACAAATAAAATAAAATAAGAAAGATTTCGAAAACAACAAAACAAAAGGGGAATAGTAAGTATCTCTTCCAATAATTAGAAACATATATATTTAAAAAAAAAAAAAAAACTTAATTTGAAGGCTGTGGCTGTGGAGCAGAACCGGCATTTAGCCAAGCGTTTTTGTCAAGGATATAATCTTCCAGTTTATAATACGCTTGTCTACATAGTGTGCGTTTAATGCATGTTTTAAATTTGGACTCATTTAGTTGTAGAATCTCAACTGGTATTTTATTATAAAATTTTACACAGTACCCCATAAAAGAACTATGTACTTTTGCCAATCTGAATCGAGGTTGATCTAATTTGTTCCTATTCCTAGTATAAAAATTGTGCCTGTCACTTATCTTAGTAAAAAGATGAATATTTTTCCGAACATACATAATGTTTTCATAAATGTATTGACCAGGGACCGTCAGGATGTTTATTTCCTTAAATAGTTCTCTAAGAGAATCGCGTCTGCGAAGATTATATATGGCTCTGATAGCTCTCTTCTGCAGAATAAAAATAGACTCTATGTCTGCAGCCCGTCCCCATAGCAAAATACCGTAAGACATGATACTATGAAAGTAACTAAAATAAACTAGTCGCGCAGTATCTACATCAGTAAATTGACGGATTTTTCTGACAGCATATGCTGCCGAACTAAGCCGACCTGCCAGAGATGTTAAATGAGGACCCCATTGTAGCCTCGAGTCAAGCGTGATCCCTAGGAAAACCGTATCTTCGACGAATTCGAGTTTCTCCTTGTTCAATACTATGTCGGAGTAATTACTTTTAACATTCGGTAACGCAAATCTTATGCACTTAGTTTTTTTTCCATTTAATACTAAATTATTAACAGTAAACCAGTTTTGGACTTGCTGTAGAGCATTGTTTACGTCATCAAGGTTTGTGGAACGTCTATTGATCTTAAAAATTAACGACGTATCGTCAGCAAACAATACAATATGTGGTTGTTTTTTTAATAGATGTGGTAGATCATTTATGTATACTAAAAAGAGGAAAGGACCCAATATGGAGCCTTGTGGTACACCCATTTTGACTTTCAAACCCGGAGAATTGACACCGTTTATCTGAACTTGCTGTTGCCTATCAATTAAATAAGATTTTACCAAGCCGAGTGCAAGTTTACCTAGCCCATAATGTTCTAGCTTTAAAAGCAAGGTTTCGTGATTAACACAATCGAAAGCCTTTGAGAGGTCACAAAAAATTCCTATCGCATCTTGGGCTTGTTCCCACGCTGCAAATATATGTTTTAATAAAGTGACACCAGCGTCAGTCGTACAACGTCCTTTGGTGAAACCATACTGCTGATCGTGAAAGATTTTATTGCTGTTAAAATGGTAAAGCATTTGATTAAGCATAACTTTTTCAAACACCTTACTGAAAACCGGCAATACTGATACAGGTCTGTAATTATTAGTGTCATTATGGTCACCAGATTTAAAAAGTGGTATAACCTTACTGTATTTCATTATATCTGGAAAGACTCCTTGGTCCACACACAAATTAAATATTAAAGCTAAGTATGGTGCTATGGTCTCAATTATGGATGTGCATACTTTAACAGACATTCCCCATAGGTCTTCGGTTAATTTGACTTTGATTTGCCGGAAAGCCTTTATGACTGTCAAAGGGTTTATATGTTTGAATTGAAATTCAACCGGACAGCCTGGTAAGTTTGCTTTCAATAAAGCAATTGAAGCTTCAGGGGAGGAATTTAGAGCTTCCGTTGTCCTAAGAGGTATATCGGTGAAATAATTCACAAACTCCTGGGCTACTTCTATGTTAGAGCTTTTGGGACCATGTGAAGTCTCCAATAAAAAATCCGTGTTGCGTACTTTATTCCTACCAGTTTCACTATTAATAACTTTCCACACAGCCTTAATTTTATTGTCTGCCGATTTGATCTTATTGCTAATGTACAGGGCTTTCGCTACCTTGCAAATCTTTCTGAAAAGTTTAGAATATCTATTTACATATTTATTAAAGGTTTCAGTGTTGAAGAATGGCTTAAGGCCGTACAGCTCATATAGTTTTTCCCTACTTACCCTAATACCTTTAGTCGCCCAGTCACTAAATACAAACTTAGGGAAAATATTTTTCGACTTCTTTTCAAATGCTGTATTAAATTCATTGAGTACCACTGAAAAGAAATCATCATAAAATTTATTTGCATCATCAATATCATGGCCCAGAACATTTAACTTATTTTCTAAGTTACTATTAAATTTTGTTAATTTGCCAATTGTAATTGGCCTAAATTGAATTAAAGTTTTTTCCAAGGCTGCGTGAGACTTAAAAGCTACCGTTTGTCCACTATGATCAGACGGAAGATAATTTACTATGGCTTTATCTAAATAGTCACAATTGCAGAAAACATTATCAATACAAGTAGCAGAGGTTGGAGTTACTCTAGTTGGCTCTTTAAAAACATTAGTCAAATTAAATGATTTAAAAAGGCTTAAAAATCTGCTGCTATTTGAATTATTCTCCAAAATATTAATATTAAAATCTCCACAAATAATTATGGATTTGTTACTATCTGCAAGTTTGGTTAAAATATCTTCCATTGTTGATTCAAAAAGACTAAAGTTCTGAGGGTTCGGGGGTCTGTACACGCACACTATAACATGCTTATCCAGCTCAACACAGGACAGTTCAATGCAATGTTCCGTTGACAAGTTAACTATGTCATTACGTTGCTTAAATTTTAAGCATTTTTTTATCAAGATTAGGGAACCACCACGCAGCATTGATTTACGGTTAAAACAACTACCCACAGTATAATTTTCATAACTGAGTAGCCCCTGGTAGTCCTTCAACCAATGTTCACTAAGACATACAACATCAAACATTGTTCTTTCCAATAACATTTCAATTTCTAATAATTTAGAAGAGATACCTTGAATATTTTGATGAAACAATTTCAATTCATGCTGCTGAGACCCCTTTTGCTGCTTAACTATTTGAGAGCAAGAAGATACCTTATTGATGGTTGGTATAACTACGGTGTTTCTGGTACCCTCTGTTGTCTTATGAACTAGTTTAAATGTTCCGGAGTTTGTTCCAAATCTATAATATTATCACCTGGCAGTGAGTTGCAATTAATTGTAGCCTCCACGTTAAATAAAGAATTTTCCAAAGTGATACTTGGAACCTCCTTCGTACACTTCATAAAAGTATTCATAGCAATTGTGCTACCGTTAATTTGGTCCACCACATGATTATTAGTATAATTACTAAACACTGCGGTGTCAATTATACAAGACTTCGACATACTACTTATGTCTGTGTTATTAATATAATAAGCTAATAGCCTTGCTATTGTGTGTCTATAACTAATTGGCAGATACGTTGTACCCCTGGTCGACTTTAAATGGTCAACAAAAATGTTGGTGTCAAAAAACATAAACTTGTCACTATAGTGACTAACTAAAAAGTACATATGTTTGTTAAGCATATGAATATAATTATTTTGTCTATTTGACAATTGTTCAAAATATGGAAAAGCACACAATATTATTTTTTTACATTTTAATTTTAACATCTTAGTTACATAGTCTGTGATATCTTCCTTTTGTACCTTTAAACTATTGCCTATACACACAGTTAAATTAGTAGCATAATTATATGTTTTTCCAATTATTAATTCCATAATATGCTTGTATGTTGACCCAGGTATACAATAATTCTGAGTAGAATAGCTAAGGTTGTTGTTTATTAATTTGCCTAAACCTCTTCCCATACTATCTGAGAACACAACTGAATGATTATAATCCTGACTATTACAGTATTGAAAATCACCAAACTCAGCCTGGTTAACCTGAGATAATTCCTGTCCAAAATCAGGCAAACCTTGTTCAGCAACACAGTCTTGAGAAGAACTCTCAGCCTGGGACGGGTCCTCCGTTGCCTCAGGCTGGCCAGCCTCTAGGTCTGAGACTGTCTGATATGTGCACTGACTCATAACTAATTCATTTGCAGCAAGAATGTGTTCTTTAATTTGGTTCTGAGATTGTACATACTTACTGTAAAGAGAACCGAGTGAAGTTTCAAGTACTTTCATTTCCGACTGTAACTGCTGTGTATCTATTTCATAAATCTTCTTGCTGTCTTCCAATTTAATTTGATAATTATTTAATTTATTTATTAAGTCAACACGTTCTTTCCTAAGTGGAATATATTTGGAAAAGCGTTTATGTTGTTTTTTGAATTGGTGACATTTTTTAATTATTCGTTTTAGTTTTGCATATTTTTTTTATTTTTTGTGACTAACTGTTAAACTATTGTTATGATTCAATAAGGAATCCTCAGTTAGGTCGATAGTAAGCATGGGATGGGGGTTACAATTGGAGCTTAATAATTCATTATATAAATGGTTAGTTTCCCTAGCCTGAGTACTTTCTTTTTCTTTTTGCAATGTGACAATTTTACTGTTGGCATAATTTAATTCATCCTGGAGATCCCTAACTTTGCATAAAGCTTCCTCATATAAATTACTACAGTCCCTAAAACCATCCGTGATCACCCGCAGTTTGCCGCACTCATCAACAACATCTTGATATTGCTGAGCTTGGTCTACGAGCTCCCGTTTAAGGCTTGTGTTTTTTAAAATAATGTTCTTAATTTCGGCCTCACTTTCATCCCTCTCCAACAATAATTGTTCACACTGTTGTTTCGATTCTTTAAGTCCTTCGAGGGCCGTTTTCAATTTCAGCTCCATATCCTTTGCAGTAGCCCTACGGGTCATCACAGACATGGTTTCAGGATTAGTGACTGAAAATAGAAACGAAGAAACAGTAAGAATCAAAGGGTAGACAAAGTAAAAAAAAAAAAAAGGAGAGGAAATGAATGAGAAAAGTTAGTGCAGTTACTTATGTGGAAATTCGAGGTAAGCTGCTGAATCGATATGAATTGAAAAAGCTAATGAATAATGAATTTTGTAGCTTTTGCTGACCTAAAGATTATAATTTTGTAAAAGTGGGTAGGATGTCCAGATCATAAAATAAACTTTGTTTGATGATAAAATTTACAACTAATACAGTGCAAAATAACGATCGAAAGTTATATTATTGAAGAAAATTAGATCTAAATTAACAGACATAAGAAATTATGACCATTTGCACAATGTAAACAAAGCGTTTTAGAACAAACGCAAAATTCTAAATTGCCGTAAACAGTATATAGAAATCAGTTAGTACGACGTGTAACTGATACAAGGTACATGAATGTGTGCTATTGTTAGAAATAGTAAATAAAGTAAACAATACTTCCCTGTTTTATTCCTTAATTTGGACGTCAGATGATTCTAGGTTACCGTTGACAGCCGCCGGTACTAAATATCGTATTTTACTTGGTGTATTGACAGGAAAACAATAATCCTGTATATTTATGCAGTTATCTTACGATTAAATTAACAATTACACCTTATTTTTACTTAAATACTAATTAAAATTAATTTTAAAATACGGAACAAAAATTTGACAAGTTACTTAGGCAGTGTTGCCAGGGAAAAAGAACGGTTAAAGGGATAAAGCTATATAGAGTGTATAGCTCCATCCGTCTTGCTCACTCGCATGCTTGACATTTGAACAGGTCATGGTAAGCCCCAGGTAGGCGAATGTTAAAATTGAGACGTGGTCATTTCTAACAAGGTTCCGAAACTGCACGAACAGGAAAAACCTTGCACGAACTTATATTCAAACTACATACGTTTTTGTGTCTATAAGACCGTTCGATTGCGCAATATTATAGTGCGTCCAGACCTGGCGAATGCGCCACGCGCAATCTGCGCGCCGTACTCGAGCGGCGCAGGGGGTTCGCGCGTGCCGCCGCTGTATACATACATAGTTCAAACGCGAAAGAAGCTACGTACGCGAGAGTGGCGCACCGCACTCGAGCCTTGCCGGAGCTGCACTAGGGCGGCGCACCAAACTTGGCTGTAACCGCACGCGTGCAGCACGCGCGCAGCTCGCAAGCGGCACGCGAGCGGCTCGCGTGCGGCGTATTCGCCAGGTCTGGACACCCCATTACTACTTCATACTTAGGAGCAGTGGTGGCCGAGTGGTAACGGCCCCGGCTTACGAGTTGTAGGTCACGGGTGCAAACTCAGCCAGGCGCATTACTTTGTGTATTTTATTTCATCACCACTGCTTTCAAAACGGTGAAGGAAAACATAGTGAGGAAACCGGCATGTCCAAGAACCAAAAATTCAAAGACATGTGACATTCACTAACCCGCACTGGGCCCGTGTGGTGGATTACGGCCCATTCCCTCTCCTAGAGAAGAGGCCTGAGTTCCAGCTGTGGGAACATTAAAAGACTGGCTATGCTATGCTATTATGTTACACTTTACATTGGATCGACAGTTGGGTCATACGTTTAGAGGTTAGTACGGTCCTGTATGAAATAGCGAGTGAAACAGTTTTGTAAAGCATTCGTGGAACACCAGCCGAGAAATGTTGAGTGCACGTGCACTCAAAGCTCTGCTGCACTTTTCCCTTCACGTTAAAAGAGTAGGGCTTGCGGGGTTACCTGTGTGAGCGTAAATATTTGCATTTTTGTGAAAGAAAGAAATAAAAGAAAGAAAGAGAAACATTTTATTTGGTGGAAACAAACGCAATCTTAGGACTAACTTACAAATTAGAAGTAAGTATTTGTTTAAAAAAAAATGCGCCACGTCCGCGCAAATCGGCCGAACGCTCAGCATGTTTTAAATGTAACCAAATCGTCCTGACCACAGTTTTCTTTATTTTACGAATGATAAATAGCTAAATTCAAGTGCAGTAGTAGTAGTTAGTGCTTGATAGTTTCTAATATAAATCCCATATTATATGTTTAATTTCAAAAGTAGATACCTGCTCCCCCATTAATAAAAGTTTTGTTTTTTGAGAAATTTATTGTAAAAGTTGTAAAAGTTCTTCTTCTCTGTCAAATCCATCCAATGGTTGTCGGTAATAAATAACTTTTTGTTGTTTGTAGGGTTCCGTACCTCAAAAGGAAAAAACGGAACCCTTATAGGATCACTTTGTTGTCCGTCCGTCTGTCTGTCTGTCTGTCCCCTTTATGGCGAGAACGCGTAGACGTATCGAGTTGAAATTAAAACTATATACTTAGGTCTGCGGTCCCTTGAAGTTGTGAAAAAACAAACTAAAGCAAAAAAAAAGATATGGCCGTTTATGTCGCAAAAAACGTATATTTCGACACTCAAGGAAACCAAAATTCTAGAGTACTTCCCGTTGATCCAGAATCCTGAAATTTTGCATAAAGCAAGGTTTTATAACAACAAAAAAAAAAATATTTTTTTGCGATTTGGAAAAACTTCGAGACTCCAATCAGGAATTGAACTCTTTATATAGGTAAGATTGTACGGAACCCTGAGGGTGCGAGTCTGACTCTTACTTGCCCAGTTTTGAATTGTTACACTCTATTCATTTTAAGCTATTTCTTTTCTGTATTTTTATGGCAAACAATAAAAAGTATAGGTAACAATAAAAAAAAACAGTTCTTAAATTCTAAAAATAAAAACATTCGAATGTTTTATTAAAGCGAAAAAAAAAATATGTAAATTCCTCAACTCGCGTTTTCCTTTTCACTGAAGTGAAACATTCTACCTCACTCCACCACTTAGGTCCCGCGTCTTAGAGACTTGGCGTAAAGGTGGCGCGCCATGAGAGTCCTTAGTGATTGAAGGACATTGACACACGTATATGCGTCGACCAGAAACACTTGCGACGGGTTATGCTTAAGCTAGTGGAAGCTTACCTTTATAAATCGTTGACATAGTGTTAGGGACAATTTTTGTGGGTCAGTTTTCCTTTTTCTTTGTTTGGGTTATAAGCGGCCATCCCGAGATACATTTCCATATACAACCGCTTTTACGTTATTATGGCGTTATTACACATCTTTTGACGTGACAACGTCTTATAAATTGGTTTGCCGGGTGACACTTCAAGAAACTGCGTTACGCTCCGCTCACGTTATGCGCTCACAATGAGAGCGAGTGAGAGGCACGCGTCCCTTCCACTCGGGCATGGTTAGCCCGCCTAAGAGCGAGAGAGACAGACATAAAAGTCGTTGTCACGTAAAACTTTCGCCCGTATACCGACTTTACAGGCAACCAATTTTTTTTAGATATTTTGGAAACGCATATATTGTGGATATTGTGTAGGTTTCTATTGAAATAAAAACATAAATTTGTGTAAAACTTATCTAGTAAAAACCTGCTATTTTGCGTGAACTTTTGAAACTCATGTGAAATCATAAATTAAAATTATAAAAAAAAAAATCTATAGAATCCTTGCACATTTTCACACGAGATTCTGACCGCCAATTTTTTTTCCCAAAAACTTAAGGTTTTTAAAAAAACACGTATTTCTTGGAACTCGTTTTGTGAAATGATATTCGCGTAAATGATAGAATTACCGAATGCCAACAGAGCGTTCAGGCGTTATCTTTCTTTTTTCAAGTTGCCTCTTTATCAAGCATTGCGTTGGATGAAATAACAAGCTTTTAAACGATGTTCACGCTGACGAGAGACGACTCGGAAAGGGACGTCTTAAAGGGTTATAATTAAGGCTAGTTCTTCCCTATTTAACCTTTTAAGTGCGTAATTAGAGACACAATAGTAAGACAATGGCGCGTGAACGCCGGCGTTAATGCGGGGATCAACAGCTTAAGGATAAGAGGAATTTTGTGTTAGTACCTACTATAGTATCCTAATAATATGCGGGAAACGTTGTTATGCTACTTTCCCATTGGTCAAGAATCTGTTCCAGTGGCTTATCTGAATGCTTGGTTATTTCGCGCCCAAACCTATGTTTGTAAGTTAAAAAAAAGATGACCCAGTTTGCATGATTGGTAGTGAAGTTTAGTCCCAAGAGTGCAACGAATGTAACTACTTAGCTACGGCCAGAGCTAGAGCTTTTAATGCGCCGCCGGGATTCCGAACCCAATTTCCGGCCACCGTAGGCTCGGTCTTGCGGACGGCGAGCAATGGGTAGCTTGCCGTCCGACCGTCCGGTAACCGTCTGGACCGAGCCCAAGTCGTCGACGGCGCGCAGTGTTTCACGCACGCCTCAAGGAGATGTCAGCAACCGTAGGGGCCCAGCAGGGTCGAAGCCTACTGGGGCCAGGGGTCTGATTCTGAAAGGAAGACTCGGCCATGGTATGAAGGCAACGAAGGAACAGGAGTGGGTTTTTAATCACTAAAAGTCTGACACTATCTCCAGCTCCGCAAAAGAGCGGGGAATGTCATTGGATGATTTTCTCACCCAAAAAATAAAAGAGCTTTTAATGCAGTTTACCTAAGTAGGCGTCTAGTATAATATTAATAATAATAATAATAATAATAATAATCAAGTATATTGATTTGGCTCGCGAGGTTGTCGACATGTGGGATGTAGACTCGGCGATCATTGTACCGATAGTCGTGTCAGCCAATGGCTTAATAGCCAAGAGCCTCGACCAACACCTTAGGAGGCTCGCGTTAGGCGGCTGGATCAAGGGCTTGATCCAGAAAGCGGTACTCCTGGACACGGCTCGTATTGTCAGGAGGTTCCTTTCTCTGGAGCCCTGACCGCCGGTAGCTTGGACCCTGTTCCCGATACCGGTGGGACACTGTTTTTTATATTTTTAAATGTTTTTTTTATTTTTTTTATTGAAATATTTAAAAATATAATTTACATGTTTTAGTTATGAATAAAAAATAATAATAATAATATAGCCTTTTTATTCAGATCTCTTATTACAATGCATTTAAACTTATAATATAATAACACTGACTCATAAACTATTTAACCTAATATCTGTTGCTTGGTTATCTTTCCTAGATCTGTTTGCCAATCGCCAAAGGCCTCCTCCAGCCTTTTCCATTCTTTCCTTTCCTGTGCCACTCTGTTCCACGTGACTCCGGCCACCTGTCTAATGTCGTCGACCCATCTTTTTTGCGGTCTACCTTTCTTCCTCATGCCGTCTCTGGGATACCAGTGGGTCACTCTTTGGCTCCATTTGTCGCATCCTCTTATCACGTGGCCAGCCCATCTCCATTTCAGTCTTTTGATTTTAGTTGTTACATCTGTAGTTTTTGTTTTATTTCTGATGACGAAGTTTTTCAATCTGTCAGACTTTCTAATGTTTAGCATACTCCGTTCCATTGCGTACTGACAGGTTGATAGTTTGCTTAATATTTCATGATTTAGCGCCCATGATTGGCATCCGTACGTCAAAACAGGTAGAATGCAGGTGTCAAACAGTTTACTTTTGAGGTTTATATGGAGTTTTTTATCTTTCATAGCCTCTCTCAGGCTCCAGTATCTCTTCCAGCCATTAGTAATTCTTCTCGCCACTTCCTTTTGCATGGGTTCTTTTTGAGTTATAAGCTGTCCTAGATAGATGTACTCGTCAGTATAGTCTATTTCAGTGTTTCCTAGTTTGATAGTGTACTTGCTTCCGTTTGTCATAACTCTAGTTTTTTCCGGATTCAGTGTCAGTCCCACTTCCGCACTTTCTGCCGCAAGTTCTCCCAGCATACAAAACTTAGCAAACAGCAACTAGAACAAATAACAATCGCTCTGAGAGATAAATTTATGGACTTCAAAGAAACTACTACTAACTTAACAACCCAAGAAAAGTACAACTACTTAGAGAATATTATTAAAACTCAGACCAAACTCATAACGAACACAAAAACTAAACAAAAAAATATGCTATCAACAAACACTATGAAACTACTACAAGATAGGAAGCACCTTCTCAGCGCAAAAACTACTCAAAATAGAACAAAGGAAATTGCCAAAATTAGCAAAGAAATCAAAGTGAACATTAGGAACGATAGGAAACATTGGAGAATGGAAACGATAGAAAACTATATATTTAGAACAGGTGGAACCAAAAAAGCTCTCAAGGAATTGTCAAACACAAAAGACTGGATCGTAAAAATGAAAGATGAAAGAGGAGAATGGAACCGCCACAGAACAGACATATTAGAAACAGCTACATCATATTACAAAAAACTATACAGCAACAATACTACGCAAAGCAAAATAGAACTGGTGGAACCCTCGAATATCCCTAATATCCTCTATTCTGAAGTAAAGCAAGGTATTGATACCCAAAAAGAAGAGAAAGCACCCGGACCCGATGGCATAAGGAACGAAATTTTAAGACACAGTCAGGGAATCCTGATACCAGTTCTCACAGAGGTGTTCAATGACATTATAAACACCGAAACCATTCCCCTACAATGGACAGAGTCTAATATCATCCTACTGTATAAAAAAGGAGATAAATATGATATAGGAAACTATCGCCCTATTAGCCTTATGTCCAACGTGTATAAAATCTTCGCTAAGATTATCTTAAAACGAATCGAAAGAACCCTTGACGAACACCAACCCATCGAGCAAGCAGGATTCCGCAAAGATTATTCGGTAATCGACCACATACACGTAGTGCGCCAAGTCCTAGAGAAGTACAACGAATACCAGCTAACGTATTACATCGCGTTTATCGACTACAGTAAAGCGTTTGATTCTCTTCTTCACGAAAAAATATGGGAGGCTCTACTAGAACAAGGAATCGAACACAAATTCATCCGACTAATAGGATACATATACAGTCGCAGCACAGCAAGAATCCAATTAGAAAAGAAAAGCGCTCCTTTCAGAATAGAAAAAGGCGTTAGACAGGGGGATCCCCTATCTCCTAAACTTTTCTCCGCTGTACTAGAATCAATCTTCAGACGACTTAATTGGGAACACCTCGGTATTAACGTTAATGGAGTATTGCTGTCGCACTTGAGGTTCGCCGATGATATAGTGCTATTTGCCAAAACACCAGAAGACTTAAACAAAATGCTGGGAAGGCGTCTAGTACCTTGCCATAAATATAGCCCAACGAATTTCCTAACAAAATAAACCTTATTGTACGTCAAAAAAGTAACAAGACTTTTAGCATAAGCATAATCAGCCTTTTAATGTTCCCACTGCTGGGACTCAGGCCTCCTCTCGAGAGGGAATGGACCGTAATCTACCATGCGGGCCTAGTGCAAATAACAGATGAGGGTATATTATGGTCATTTACTTACCTCTTTATACGAGGCAACCGCCATAGTTGAACCTAAAAAAAGTAGGCAACCTATATTTTATATTTTTTCAGTGCCTTGGGGCACATTCTTTCAGCTGATGCTCGATTTTCGTGAATAACAAATCAGGGTAGTTGATAAAAAAATGTAATAACAAATTTTATTGTTTAACATCATTGCCACCAGATTTAGCTAGGCAACCTATTCGCAATGTGCCAATGAATGCATTATCTTGCATATTTATCATAATCAAATAACAGATGAGGGAAGGTATTTACTCTACTGGATCTCGTATAATCCTGTCGCAAACGTCTCGCATCCATCGCATTCAGTAATCAGTAAAGTCATTCCAGCGACTCTCACCAGGTCATCGGTCCACATTGTGGGAGTCCTTCAAACGCTACGTCTTCTGGTGCGCGGAGTCTGCGATCAGCGATGTACTGCCAGCAAATCAAAACTCCAGATCTGTCAAAACCAGACCTCCCTAAAAAAGGGATAGACTTATTCGTCCTGTATAGCTCTGTCCCTATCTTACGACAGAATCATGATGGTTGATGGTCATATCCATCGTTCTCAAATTCATTGTGTCATATTTATACACGGCTCAGTTTATGCTTGCATAAAATACTTCCAACTGTCAAACATCGAGAGATATGTAGTATCAAATTCCGTTCAGTCATCCGTAACACGTAGCCAGATTCAAATCGAACAGGTATCGTATCGTACACAGCTTGATTATCGTCAACAAGATAATCGAATATCTAGAGGAGGCTAGGAATTTCTACCTATAACGCCAATTTGACGTGAATTAGAGACATATTACCTATTCCTTTGTATTGTCTAGATGGCAAAGTAGGTACTAAGTGGTTTTGATCTTAGATGTCATATAGGTGTGGAATATCATTTGAAAGGACGGATTGCTCGTGAACTCTAAGTAGTCTAAGTAGATATTGATTTAAGTAGAGATGTAACGGAAGTAGTTTATATTGGAACCGGTATCAGGACCGGTATCGGAACCGGTATCGAAACTCGTATCGGAACCGATATTGGGACGAAATTGGAGGCGGAAGAAGAAGCGTCAAATGAAATACTATCTAACTACCTACTAAAACTAATTAAATACTTGGATAAGTGTAAATGAAGAGCAAATTCACAATATTCCAAGTACGATACAAAACAACAAGTGAATGATAACCGACAGAAGGCACGGGGGGAGGGAAGTTCCCCGCGCGGCAAGTATAAATAGTATCATGTCATAACGTCTACTTCTTAAAATGTCAACCGGTCGTAAAATGACCACTTCTCACAATGACAACTTGGCATAAGGTCAACTTTTCACAACGTCAACTTCTCAAAATGACAAATTCGCTTAATGACAACTCCACGTAGTTTCGTTTCGACATTATGAGAAGTTAACATTCTAAGAATTTGACATTGTGAGAAGTTGACATTTTGCGATCGGTTGACATTTTGAGAAGTGGACAATATGAGATAATCCGCAATGTACCTCCGATATAAGTTATGATTAAAATTATCGG
The DNA here is from genome assembly GCA_905147345.3 of Mythimna impura. NCBI lineage: Eukaryota > Metazoa > Arthropoda > Insecta > Lepidoptera > Noctuidae > Mythimna > Mythimna impura. Next base: position 6,999,780 of record LR990356.1, on the reverse strand, counting down.
AACCGATATCGGAATGGGGTATGGGACATCTCGCCCAAGCAAAAACTGGCCTGTGGGCCAAATGTCAACTTTTTAAAATGTGCATGGGTTTACGGATTCGCCCGGACCAGTTTAGTAGAACAGGCCAGATGTCTAATGTGCCCTAATAGGATCACTTTGTTGTCCGTCTGTCAGTCAAGACCCTTTATCTCGGGAACGCGTGGAGGTATCGAGTATAAATTAAAACCAAATACTCAGGTCTGCAGTCCCTTGAAGCTGTGAAAAAATCAAACTTCTAAGTTAACTAAAAAAACGATACGGCTGTTTATGTCGCAAGCAAAAAACGTATATTTCGACACTCTCAAGGGAATCAAAATTCATAGGGTACTTCCCTTTGGCCCAGAATCCTGAAATTTTGCATAAAGCAAGGTCTTATAGCACCAGTATATGAATAAATCTGAAAACAGTAAATTTGTAGTTATGTCACAAAAAAAAAAACTTTTTTTGCGATTCGAGAAAATCTTCGAGACTCCATTCTCAATTGAACTATTTACATAATTTAAGTTTGCGGAACCCTCTGTGTGCGAGTACAACTCGCACTTGCCCAGTTTTTTACATATAAATCAACTTTTATTATTAATCAACAAACCGATATTTACTAGTAATCAATAAAAAAAAAAACTACCAGTAGGTATTTATTTTTACTAAACTTTTTATTGAGAAAAGGTATTTAATTCGAAACATGAATTTCTTTGAGTGTAGGTCCATATTTGGGCACGCGCACAATGGTGGCGGTAAGACTTTTCTTTGAGGAGTGGCTGGAGACGTGCCACGGCGTCCTCACCTTCCGCATGTTGTAGGTCTTCACCCGGACATGACCAGTACGGGGGGAAGTTCCTGTTTTGGATTCAGGCGGAAGAAACTCCCGGGTGTCACAATTGTATGCGATTGTGCTTAGGCGAGATGTCCCATAAACCATCGGAGTCGGGGGAGCAAAATTAATCGGAAGTTCCGCAAGGAATCGAGCCTTCGTATCATCTCTAGAAGTATCTACTGATATGGATTATTTTTATTTCCCTTCACTTTTCTTATAGAAACAAGATTTTTAATAAAACCGTTGCGTGACTCGCTATAAACAGAAGATTTTTACGGCGTAAATACGTGTGTACATGCCTTAATGTTCTTCTTGGTCAAATAATGTTTTATAGGTGTTCGGAGCTTTGTTAAAATGTTCTTTATATTTTGTATCTTTATGCTCTAAAATATGGGTAACCTTTTTTACTGCTACAAACGACCTGCGAAATAAAAAATCCTTCCTGACATTATACGACATTATTTTTAGTATAATTATGCGAAACCCGAAACACGTGTCTAGTATTTTTATGTAAAGACTCGTAATGTACAAAATTTCATAACTGTATCATGAAAAATCACAAAATCACAAGCTTTTTATGTTATCTGGTTGTCCGCACAAATACATGGTTACCGGGCCGTCTGGGCGACTGAAGGGTTGTTTTGTTCCTGCACCCAGCTGTGCGCTGGCACCTAATGTTCGCTTTGACCTGCCGTGACCTGTGTTGTACTTAGTCCAACTTGTGTTTTTAAAAATTTTTGAGAAAAAAATATAGGATGGTGTAAAAATTATTGGAATCGATTCAGTTACTGATTCTGAACAAACTATATTCAGGTTTCGCGTATAAAAATAATGTTGTATAGGTTAATGTGAAAGTAACTCGTCTGTCTGTTTCACGTCTTTATAGCTGAACGTATTTAGATGAAACTTGGTCCACAGGTAGCATGCAGGTAACTTGGTGCACAGGTGGCATGTCCTCAATTATGTTTAGGAATATGTTTCCTTCGGATTTACACAGAAACTAGTTGAGAATATAATTTCCTTATTCTAAAGACGTCAAATCTGTTACAGACTAAACAACCAATGCGTGCCATGTTGTTCTGAGCGCGGTGCTACCAATTCCACACCGGCAACAGACTGTTGCCACTGTAACCCCGATACTGGTAAGTTAATTACGAATTATCTTCATGATATTTAACAGTAGTGACCGACCAAAACACGATTTGCAGCCGAAACTGAAACCGAAACCAAATTCGGGTCCACGTCCAAGAAACTAACTTCATAACAGAATGTCAAAAAATAAAATACATAGTACATTTTGATACAAGTGGAAAAAGTTTGTCATTGCGACCGAGGCGGCTTTCGCTTGAGCCGCGGGCGAGGGTGTTATGGAGCCGAAGGCTGCAGAGATCCACGTGTATCACACGACGTTTTTCAATACACTTACGAAGACATAAATAAACGGGTGTTGACGCGCGACTCGTGGGGTCGACACGCGCCCAGCCTGATACGATAAATGTAATAAAAATATGGCGGTACGCACTTTTCCGCACTAGTGCGAAAAAAAATTGCGTACATGAAAGCGGTAGGAATAAGAGCGGGTTTTCGAGAAATTGAATCCTGTTATTTTCAAAGCGCATTCTAATTGTAACCTTTTCCACTAGGTGAGTGCATAAACTCATCTGTAGCGGGCAAGCGGCGCATCGCGGAGTGGGGCGCGCTACACACCGCGCCGAGCACGCGCGCCGCTCCTAGCGCCGTCGTCGTCACGCTCGCAGTGTGCGCGGCGGCCGTCGGGCTGTTCATCGTTGTGCTTATGGTGTTACAGGTTCGTGTGACAGGAGGATTTTTTTCCTATTTCATTTAACTTTCCTTTTTAGTTAGTGCGTGTTTCGCTTACCCAGAAGAATACAGTATTATGACATTTGGTACTGACTTATTTAATGATATAGTTCGAATAAATCATGGTTAACAGAGCAATATCTTAAGAGATAATTATAGAGTATGGACTAATCTATAATAATTATTATTTGGCGCAGCCGTGAGACACATTGTTGTCGTTATTTTTATTTTATTTATTTCATTTTCTCTATTCAAGTAGATTTTAAATGTCAAAAGAAATAGATTAAACATCGTTTACCAGCGGTTTCGCTCACATGAAAATAGGTATATAATCTACATACAAACTTTGAACCACCGTGTCATCTCCTTAAGGGATAAATTTTGGCAAATCCTTTCTTAGTGCTCGCCTACGTCATAAAAGGAAACCTTTTGTAAAATTTCATGCTCCTAGTCCCAGTAGTTTCGGCTGTGCGTTGATGTGTCTTTCAGTCAGTTTTTCCTTTTTTTTATATAGATTAGCTGACCCGGCGAACTTCGTACCGCCTAATAGTGTAAGGATAACGCCTTCTACTGGCATTAAAGCCAAAACAGCATAATTCATTTTATAATGACATTTTAATTAGAGATGGCGTTGTATTCGGAATTTTTTTTTCGTGATTTTTCCTCACCGTTTAAACCTTCCCTGGACTATCTCGAATATTTCATGACCAAAATTAGCCAAATCGGTCTAGCCGTTTTTGAGTTTTAGCGAGACTAAGGAATAGCTATTCATTTTTATTTATAATATAGATTGAGACCAGATTAGATCGGTAATAATATGATAATAACAATAATTCAAGATCGTTGACCCCAAATGGGACTACCTATGCCGAACACATAACAGCAGCCCCCCTAGCCAAGTTACAACCGTTTCGTTTCGATTCTCTTTTCGTCGATCGCCTCGAGTAGGCCACGCCTCCGGTTCCTTATTCTGACGTCATCTCAACGCTCAGTCACGTGGTCAGAACAAAGGAATTAGAGGTGCGGCCGACTCGAGGCGATCAACGAAAAGAAAATCGAAACGAAACGGTTGTAACTTGGCTAGGGGGGCAGAAAACGCTCGAAATGTCAGCCGGAACATAACCACTAGGTTCAAAATACCTTGACATTTTTTTTTTACTTTCACGTTTTGGGATAAGGAGATAGCTACTTTTATTTTCAAGAACAGTCTTCATATCTAGAAAGGTTACTATCGACCATAATATCCATTCGATATACTAAATAAAGTACACATTTCTCATCACACAGTACTAATAAACCATATTACTGTTTGTACACCCATAAACATTCATAGTTTATGGCGGATAACCTCATCAATGTGGCTTTTCTACATTCTCGTAAGCAGCATACCAAATGAAGACGTTTCATGTCACATAAATACGCCTTTTATTTTTGTAGGACTAATAAACTTAGGATACGTCCACTTCATGTTTATTTTGATCTAGAGACAATAAGAAAGTTCTGGAATATATTCCGGTTAAACTAGTATTTTTTTTTTCTTGTGGGAAAATCATTTAATGACATCCCCCGCTCTTGGGCGGAGCGCGAGATAGTGTCAGACTTTTACTGACTAAAAACCCACTCCTGTTCCTTCTTTGCCATTTTTCCAGGGCCCCGGGGATCTTTTTCGCATCACCCATGGCCCCAGTAGGCTTCGACCCTGCTGGGCCCCTACGGTTGCTGACATCTCTTTGAGGCGCGCGTGGAACACTACGCGCCGTCGACGACTTAGGCTTGGTTTGGACGGTTACCGGACGATCGGACGGCGAGCCACCCATTGCTCGCCGTCCGCAAGGCCGCGCCTACGGTGGCCGGAAATCGGGATCGGAATCCCGGCGGCGGTTGGGACGTGAGGATTTTGCCTCACGCGATCGGCTGCCTCCTTTGCAAGCATTACTGCTTCGCAGAAGGCGGCAACCGCCTGCCACTTCTCCTCGCGATTTTCTTTTCTTGTTAAAGTATAGAAACGGGCTATTATTGTTTTTTCAAGTTAGATGTATTTTTAGTATTAAAGATCCCGCAAAAAAAAATATTGATATCTATTTTTTTTTTTTTGGACTTGACCCTGGTCTACTACTGCTAGCTGACAGGCAAACGTTGTTCTGCTATATAAATTATTAAAGAAAAAATGGGGGTGGGGTAGGAGGATAAAAAATAACCTACGACTTTTTCTCAGACCTATGAAAATATACACAATAACTTCGTAAAAATCGGTCAAGCCGTTTTGGAGAAATTCGATAACAAACACTGTAGTATTGATTTTTTTTTCTTGTTTTTCAAGTTGTATTTAGTATTAAAGATCCCGCTAAAGAAAAATTTATACCTATTTTTTTTTGACTTGACCCTGATCTACTACTTCTAGCTGACAGGCAAACGTTGCTCTGCTATATAAATTAAAAAAAAAATGGGGGTGGGGTAGGAGGATAAGAAATAACCTACGACTTTTTCTCAGACCTATGAAAATATACACAATAAATTCATAAAAATCGTTTTGGAGAAATTCGATAAAAAACACTGTGACACGAGATTTTTAGAGATAAGTATATATTTTTAAGGAGAAACTGACTGACTGACTGACATATCAACGCACAGCCGAAACTACTAGGACTAAGAATGTGATTCTAAGTTCTGGCCACGACAGTATACATGTTACTGTTAGCATAATCAGGTAGGTATTCCTTCATGCTAAAACACTTGAATGAATTTGAATGAATTTTGGTACATGGGTTGACGATTTCCCAGAATAACACAGAATAGGAGCTTTTTATCCCGGGAGTATCTCCCTTGGGATAATTTTCCACTTTCACGTGGGCGAAGCTGCCGGCAGAAGCTAGTTAGATATAATTAAGTATGGCGGGCCTTTTCAGAAAGAACATCGTAGGCCACTGTTTGCGTTTTTTACAGAAAAGAGTATTTCCTTTCATAATTTAAAAGTATTTCATAATTTTAAAGAATATTCTAATGGATCAGTAGTTGTATGAATAACAAATCATGTTTATTTTTGGGCACGCCATAATTATGGCGGTAAAGCCTCTCTTTGAGGAGTGCCTGGAAAGACCTCACGGCGTCCTCACCTTCCGCATGACGCAGGTTCTCACCGAACATGGTCAGTTCGAGAAGTTCCTGCACCGGATCCGTGTGGAAGTAACGCCCGGGTGCTACCACTGTGTGGACCGCCCGGAGGACACGGTGGAGCACGCGGTATAGGTGTGCCCCGCTTGGGCAGAGCAACGCCGTGTCCTCCTGATCGGTGGCAACGATCTCTTGCGCCGGGCCTTGGCACTGGCCATGGGCCGAAGCGAGGAGGAGTGGCAGGCGGTCGTCTGCTTCTGCAAAGCAGTAATGCTAGCAAAGGAGGAGGCCGCACATGCACACGCGAGGGAGCGGCCCTGACGTTCCAGCCGCCGGGATCCCGATCCCGATTTCCAGTCACCTTAGGCGCGGGCTAGCGGACGGCGAGCAATGGGTAGCTCGCCGTCCGACCGTCCGATAACCGTTGGACCAAGCCCAAGTCGTCGACGGTGCGTACTGTTCCATGCGCGCCTTAAGGAGATGTCAGCAAACCGTAGGGGCCCAGCAGGGTCGAAGTCTACTGGGGCCAAGGGATTGTTTCTGAAAGGAAAACTCGGCCCTGGGACGAAAGCAAAGAAGGAACAGGAGTGGGTTTTTAGTCAGCAAAAGTCTGACAGGGCCTCACGCTCCGCCCAAGAGCGAGGGATGCCATTGGATGACTTTCCCACCTACAAAAAGAAAATATTTTCATTAAAAAGGTAAGTAGTAGGTATTGTCAATAATACTTTCTAATTACCGAAGAGAGAAAACCAATTCCTGTAAAAAACGCCAACTATCGCTTACACTTCTTCTTAAAAAGGGTCGAATTTATAATTAAAAAGTCCGATTCAGTAGGTCAACAACAACAGCAGGTCTAGCCAAGTTAAGACCGTTGAGATGACGTCAGAACAAAGGAATCGGAGGCGTGGCCAACTCGAGGCGATCGACGAAAGAGAATCGAAACGAAACGGTCGTAACTTGGCTAGGAGGGCAGTAGGTGGCAGCTTTTAAATCTCTTTTCCATTCACAGGCGCACAGTCCTCGCGAGAAGAAACAGAAGCGCACACGCACGCGTGGCGTGGTCTACTCGCCGCTCGCGTGCACCGACGACGGTGACGTCTCCTTTCTCACCTCGCGCATCAACCTGCCCGCCGGAGAGAGCGAGATGGAGCGACCGCACTGCGAACAAGAGCCACTCCTCGAACATTCCACATAGCGCGCGCTGTGATCCTAGAAGTAAGTCGTCAGTGATCCCGCCCCAGCGGTAGATAAGTCAGAAGTAATGGGCAGTCACAACTTCCTAGTTATTGAAAATTTTAGTTGTTCAATAAGGTAAAGATATAAGCAGTAAGTCAACTTCGCTAGTTTGTTACAGTTTGGAATATCAATAAAAGTTGGACTACTGTTCATTTCTTTATTCAGTCTTGAAGGTGGACCATTACAATTAATTTGGATGTTGTTATAAGATACTTACCTAAAGCTTTGCTGGAGCTGAAGTATGCAAAGCGCGGACTTTTTATCGTAAAAGTCAATACGATATAGTTACTTCCGTTAATTATTTATTTTCTCGACAATTATCTATCGATCGATAAAATGTCCGTGCTTCACAAGACATCTATCGAATGTCGATAAAAGTTTTATGACTTTAGTTTGCAGTTACCGCCTTTGCATAATGTTTGGTGAGAATGGAGGAGACTTATCGGTGGCACTCCACATTTTATCTGAAACTCGATCATAATATCGACAAATAATGTTCTAAAGTAGATCGATTCTCTAATACGTAGCTTTTTATAATGACGTAACAATAATTATAATAAAGATTGAAGTGTTTTTTTTTCCTCTAGAGAAAAATCTAACACTAATCGGTAGTTATACTATGAAGTCTACTAAGAACCTTGTCAATGTCTGTATTATGTATCGATAAAAGTCGCATCACCAGTACAGTAAGTACTAAAGTCTCGTAATTATAATAACTATGTATGTATGTAATATAGCTAGATATAAAATTGTAAGTTGAACAAAGAGTTCGTATAGCGATGGTTTCGACGCCACACTGTTATAATGTGATACTTGGACGATATAAATCTCAATATAACTCCTCGATAACTCGGAAGTTTGCAAAAGAATCGATTCCATATCAATCATTCAATAGTTAAACATAGATATATTGTAACATTCCGTGCAACTTTTCAAACTTTTCAACTCGAATATACAAAACGTCCAGGAAAATTTTATCGATTATTATCATTTAATCGATAATAATATTAATCGATTAAGACTATGATAGCTCGCACTAAGTTTCGTAGCTATATTTAGGAACACAAGTCCTTATTAGTGGTTCCATGTTTGCTGGTACATCTTGACTTAGCTCTCTCGACTTAATCAAACCTGCCTTTGATGTTAGCCGCTGAGGTAATTTGCATTACACATGTGGTATGCTCTGTCTCTGTCGCACTAACAACTGAGTGCCGATGACGTCATCAACTGTTCATTGTTTGTTCCCTTTTCAATAATTAATAATTTGGAGTGTCTTGATGTGTTATTGTTTTACTGTTATGAAGTTTGCATTGTTTTCAAGTGCTATTTTGGCGTGACTATCCGTGGAAAGCTTTCTATAGGTAGTTATGCCTTATTTGAGTACTAACAGAGTTTCTACTGATTGTTACTGTATTGTTTTGAGATGGCCTCAAGTCATTGCTAGCTGTTGTTTAATACAATCGATACAAACAATGATTTCATTGATCAAATTGATAGTTACTATATTTAAATCTGTAATATATCAGCAGACATGATTCCACCAAGAGTCATTGAAATATATAAGCCATAAGACATGCCACAAATATACTATAATGTAATATGAACCTGGTTTAAGATCTGGTGAGCTCTCTTATATGGCGTTACGACCCCTAACTGTAATTAAATGTATTCTAATTATAATTAGTTCATAGGCCCAAAGTTACCATAGCGTTTTAAAAATTGTACAATTTTTAATTTTCAACCTTATCAAGACGAAAATATAGTTGTTGATTCTATTAGGCAATTTTATACGTAGTCCTAAAAATATACCTTAACTCGTCATAATTTTAACGTTATTTTATAAGTAGTAAAGCTTCTTAGTTTTAATATTGTAATTAGTTAAAAATATCATTCATTTATTTTCTCCCGCGACCTTAGATATATTTTTAGAAGTTAGATTTTTATATTTAAATAATAAAATGGTCACAAATTTCATTCTCAATTGTAAAAAGTCTCAAAATTTTACATGTTTTATATTTGAAATGTTATAAATAATGTGATATAAGTACTGTAGGATGATACACAATTGTAACCCCGTCGTTTGGGATACGGCTGTCATAGAGAAATTAAATAAAGTCAAAGATGTAATGTTACCATTTACCGTCACAACTGTATATAATGTTAGCTAGATTGTTGAATTGTTAATAAAGAAAATATTGTCAATAAATTCGTATGGTATTTTAAATATGAATGAATGTCACAATTTGCTTTGGCTTGGAGTTTTGTCAATTAAAATGTACTCAGAATAATTTATTAGAAAACGAATTTTTATAAAAATAAATGATTTAATTTCTGTATTATATTTAGGAAAAACTCTTGACATCTGATTTCATAAATATTTTTTTTTGCATTTCCACTTTAATTGCATAATGAATTAAAATCAAAATTTTATGATAATTGTATTTTTGTGTAATATTGATTTTAATTTTGTCAGACCTGCTACTGCGGGTTGCTACCTATATTTTTTAGTTTGTTTTAGTGGGAATCTTTTTAATTAAGAATATATTTTTGTATGAAATGTTCTTATGTGCAATTAATATTTGTAATAAAAAGGAAGTCTGTGTCAACGATGTCTGTTTTTTATTTGAATCCTCAAAAAATTGGAAGACAAAAAGTTGGCCAGGGCTGGCCAACCGGTCGATGGAGATCAAAATGTCGATATCAGCTGTTAATCCAGTCGATATTGTCGAGCAGTAGCGTATTTACTTTTAGACTAAGAGGATTATGGAAAATACTTAGTTATTCAGTCCTACTACATTCTTTTACCTTTTCATCCAGTAACTTCTTGTTTGTCAAAAGAAAATCGAACATATTCAAGGCAGGTTGCTCAAATTATGAGCTAGCTTCGTTCTTTCATCTTTGATCGCCCGATTTTTAGGGTTCCGTACCTTAAAAGGAAAAAACGAACCCTTATAGGATCTCTTTGGTGTTCGTCTGTCTGTCAAGACCCTTTATCTCGGAAATGCGTGGAGGTATCGAGTTGAAATTAAAACCAAATACTCAGGTCTGCAGTCCCTAGAAGCTGTAAAAAATCAAACTTTGAAGTTAACAAAAAAAAAAGATACGGCCGTTTACACTGCAAAAAAAACGTGTATTTCGGCACTCTCAAGGGAATCAAAATTCATAGGGTACTTCTCGTTAACCTAGAATCCTGAAATTTGGCGTGAAACATGGTCTCATAGCACAAGTATAGGAAAAAGTCGGAAAACTGTAAATTTGTAGTCAAGCACGACACTAAAACAAAATAAAAAATTACGATTCGGAAAAATCTTCGTAACTCAATTCGGGAATTGAACTGTTTTCATAGGTAAGTTTGTACGGAACCCTCAGTGCGCGAGTCCAACTCTCACTTGTTTGGTTTTTCAGTATAATTCGACAAAGTTTTGGATGATGGAAGTTTATCATATCGAACCTCTTCGAAACGTTGTGCTAAAATTTCTAAGCTCGCTCGCTCTTTTATTCTTATTGATAAACTAGCTGGTGTCCGCGACTTCACCTGCGTCAGTCTTTTTAAACAGCATAAAGCAAGATTTTTTTTTGCTCGGAACCCTCTTTTTTTCTAAAATATAAGCACCTAAGTTACTTTTTATAATATCAGTTATCTACCAGAGAAAGTCTCATCAAAATTGAGCCAGTTGGTTCGGAGATTAGCTGGAACGAATTGACAAATTAAAAAAAATATATTTTTATTACTTATAGGTATCGAATATACTTTCATATTTATGCATTTAATAAAAAAAATATTTTACATTACAAACAGACACTTTTAATTTTATTTATATGTAGATATAGATTGACTTTGTAATTGTTAGGTAGATCTTAGTAAGAGCGTGGGTCGATTGTAGTTGGTCACCCCTGCTCCATGCGAATTCAGGCCACGTTTCCCATCGCACCCTCCAGAGGCAACCAACCTACAATACGCTTAAAAGAGAACAGAAAAAACCGAAAATTCTCACATTTCAATACATAATAACAGAAAATATTCGTACACAGGTATCACAAGTATTAGTTTGGGCGGTGGGCGGTCCGTGTCATCCCCTCGCATATATTACTGGGCCAATATAGGGGGATGATATTTGCATAGTATTGTCCTCCGTCCACGCATTAACATTTAGACTACACGTCGATCCCTACAAACCAGATGCCAATACGTACCTGCTTATAATAGGATTTGGATAGCAAATATTATGTATCACTTTTTATTGGGAGGCCGTATACTAATATATCCTGTGTCTAAAAAGATTTACAGTTGTGGCTTTAGTAGGAACGTCTGCTTTATTGTGTGGGCTTCAATGAGCGATGCTTATATTCGTAAAAGGGTCGCTGAATCTGGCTTGGCCACCATCACGGATTTTAATTTTCATTTGGTGTAGGTATGTATTGTATTATATCTATGGTTTATTACAATGTCTATTCTTGTATTCGCCTTTTTATCTCTATTTTATTACACCTAAGTACCACTGTCATCCAAAGGTCAATTGGTAGAAAATACCTAAGGTACCAGGATAAACAATTCCCTTTTAACTTTTCTGTCACTGGAGCCGCTTTCCAACTTCCTCTAATGTGCTCAATTTAGCCATTCTCGTCACTCCACATATCCAACTCAACATTGTGTAGGTATACTTATATCAGTTTAATTATAATCAAATTAATCAAGTAACTACCAAAAATGCCTCCATTTCACGTTACGTCACAGGCAGCGGTCCGCAAGTGGCGTATTTCCCTTTCCAAGTTCAATTCGAGACACCATTTGTGTGGAATCAGGTCGCACTTGTAGCAAAGTAAAGGCTTACAAAAGCTGAGTTTGAACACTGCTTTGATGCTGTTAAAATTTGGACTAATCCTTTCTACTTTTTACAAAACTTTGTAACTGTTTTAAAAAAGCCAATTTCATTTGGTTAATGTTGTTCTTATTATTTGGTTATCGTAGGTTTGGTAATAGGCGGACTATTAAGGCATTAACCTGCAAGCCAAACATATAATTCAGTGCGTGAATCGAAATTACGACACGCTGCGTAGCAGCGAATCACTCAACCACCGGGCTTGCTGTGCCGTCAAACAAACCTATGATATCCAAATAATCATATTAATTGGCTGCATAAAACAGTTTTGTAAAAACTAGAAAGGACACGTACCTACAATGCTCCGCATAGGACTAAGTGCGGAAACCATACTCAGACATAACTAGAAAGGATTAGTCAATTACTTAACAGCATCAAAACAGTGTTCAAACTCGGCTTTCGTAGGCTTTTACAAATGGTGTCTCGAATTGAACACGGAAAGGGAAATACGCGACTTGCATATACGGCAGCGGCCCTGCCTAGGACTTATCGTGAGATCGAGACATTTTTGGTATTTATTTGACTATAACGAACTTGACGTGGACCAAGTCGCGGGCAACAGCTAATTTAATATAATTGTACTGGCTTAATACACAATGTTGAAGTGGATGTGACGAGAATGGATAAAGTAAGAATTGAGTACAATAGAGGAAGTTTGAAAGTGGCATGAATGACTAAAAAGTTAAAAAAAAATCTTTTATCTTGGTATGTAAAGAGAAGGGATGAAACGCATGTTACTAAAAGAATTAGGAATGTACATGGATGGATAACGGGAGGCCAAAGAAAAGATAGATGGATTGTGACAAGAAACGTGTTGCGCCGACCCCAAGTAATATGAGGCAAGGGCAGGAAGATGATGATGATGAACTGAGATGATACAAAACAACTTTGTAATTTAGCATTGTTCTGTATTTACCTGTTGTTCCAGGATAAAAGCTAGCTAAGGTAACTCTTCTTGTTGACGAATCGATAAATTGAAATAAAATTTTCTTTTACCACTAATTAGTAACCTGCACATACAGCTGTATCATTGGCCTCGTAAAGATCCTGGAAGGTGCAGGTGTTGCAGGAAAGACAGCAGAGCTGGTGTCGCATGCCCTGTGAAAGGGCTAGCACTGTGTTTGAATTGAAGCCTAATTTGGCCAGATTGTTTGAGCAGTTCCCAACCGCTGATCCGCAGTCGGTTAAGAGATTTTCAAATTGGCCACTGCAGTTCGCGTCCTGGGGGAGATGTTCTGAGGCTACATAAGGTAAACTAACGTATTATAATCGTAGCCTACATTCTAAAAACTTTATCTAGCAGTTCTGTCGCCAATTTTGCAACAGACCAACAAAACAAAAATAGGAAATTTCACACTAAACAACCTTAGTCAATTAGGTACCGGAAAAACCTTGAACTTCATTGTTTGATATAATGTATGATATAATATCAAGTTTTTTGGCCATAAAACCTTTATAATTAAAGCGTTAACAACTTTCGTGGCTTGTATAATAGTATAGAGTACTATCTACGTTGAAGGCAGTAGAACAACAATGAATGAAAAAAAAAACAATATTAAAAGATTAAAAATAAAAGACCCGTTTGAGGCCAAAAAGGCTCCTATCTCAGCATAATGCTGCGATATTTAAACCAAAAACTGGGCAAGTGCTTGGACTCGTGCACTGAGGGTTCCGTATAAACTTATCTACATTATGTGAATAGTTCAATTCCCGAATGAAGTCTCGAAGATTTTTCAAATCGCAAAAAAAGATTTTTTTTAGTGACGTAACAACAAATCTTCTGTTTTCAGATTTATTCCTATATCTGTGCTATAAGACCTTGCTTTATGCCAAATTTCAAGATTCTGGGTCAACGGGAAGTAGGTAGCCTATGAATTTTGATTCCTTTGAGAGTGTCGAAATGCACGTTTTTTGCGACATAAACGGCCGTATCTTTTTTTCGTTAACTTAGAGGTTTGATTTTTTCACAGCTTCAAGGGACCGTAGATCTTAGTATATGGTTTTAATTTCCACTCTATACCTCCACGCGTTTCCGAGATAAAGGGTCTTGACAGACAGACAGACAGATGGACGGACGGACAACAAAGTGATACTATAAGGGATCAATTTTTCCTTTTGAGGTACGGAACCCTAAAAATTGTTTTTTTTTTTAGTTGGGGTCTCAGCAAAAATGTCCTCGCGTTGTGGGTGGAGTGAGTGGGAATGTCAGACTTTTACTGAATAAAACCTACTTGTATTCCTTAGGTTGCCCTTTGAGTTCAAGAGCCGCAGTCACTCTTTCTAATAATTCCCCAGCCCTGGCAAGCAGTCCTTTGGACATTTGCCGTGAATTAGCCCGATAAATTTCACCAGAAATAATATAATAAATCTTCTTGCTTGAGTGCATGTACTGTCTCTACATTAAAAAATGTGTTTTAAATAATTCCTGGTTATAAAATAAAGATCCGGTTTCAATTCTCCCAAACTTTTCAATTTTCTTCCAAAAACCTGAACTTCAGCACCGTTGCCTCTTATCAGAACTTGAAGTTTTATAAGTGCGTAGTATATAATAATAAACATTTCAATGTCTCAAAATGTTCCATGAAGTTGCGTTCGTAATTGGGTTAAAAAGCTATTAAACGCATCTGGATTGCGTCGCGGAGTGGCGTCGGGCCATTTGTTAACGATCCCAAGGGGAGTAGCCGGCTAACGACTGATTAAAACTAACTGCGAGCCGTGAGTTATGAACGCGAGTTAGTGCACTGCTTGTTCGTGATATTATTACTCTGTGTCGCACTCGTGCGTTGTGCTCATACACCAAGGCTCGCCAAGCGCGAAATAATAATTATCATAGTTTAGTTACTGTTTCCTAGTTGTAAGTAGCAATTTATAATGTTGTTATCGCTGTTGGTGCTAAAGTTGTGAGGAGTTTAATGAACTTCTGCAGTGATGGCCCCTCAAGAGAGAACGAACCTTATCAGCCAGTAAAGTCAGTTTTAACATGAATTTTGCTAATGACTATACATCAAATTATATATCTTAAGTTATTGCATGAGACGTCACACCAATCCTCTGGCACGTGACTTAATTCAAGATTCGAACAGCTCAACAAGACGGTTAAAAAGACGGCATGTCCTCGATAACCGAACATAACAAGGGAAACGGACTAGAGAGTCGTAAGTTCGGGAGGTTCCTGGACCGGATTCGTGCGGAAGAAACGCCCGGGTGTCACCATTGTGTGGACCACCCGGAGGACACGGTGGAGCATACGGTGGAGGTGTGCCCCGCCTGGGCAGAGCACCGCCGTGTCCTCGTGGGGGGCGATCAGCGGCAGCGATCTCCCGCGCCGGGCCTTGGTACAGGCCATGGTCTGGAGCGAGGAGGAGTGGCAGGCGGTCGCCTCCTTCTGCGAAGCAGTAATGCTAGCAAAAGAGGAGGCCGCACGCGTGAGGCAACGGTCCTCACGCCCCAGCCGACGCCGGGATTCCGATCCCGATTTCTGGCCACCGCAGGCGCGGGCTTGCGGACGGCGAGCAATTGGTAGCTCGCCGTCCGACCGTCTGGTAACCGTCCGGACCGAGCTCAAGTCGTCGACGGCGCGTACTGTTCCACGCACACCTCAGACTGATTGCAGTCAAAACACAGAAAAAGAAAAGTTATTGCATGTTTTACTATACTTTTTAACCGACTTCAAAAAGGAGGAGGTTATATGTTCGGTTGAATGTATGTTTTTTATTTTTTTTTCGTTAATATTATTAACTGCTGCCAGCGTCTTCGCCTGCGTAAGTAGAACATTATCCCAAGGGAACATAATCCAGGGATAAAACCAAAGTGCTGTATTTTTTAACACAAAGGTTGACTGGTAGAGAATGCCTTGTTGCATTTTGTCCGCCTATGTACCACTACTGTACATGAAGTTTAAATAAATAAATAAATAAAAAGTCCTATTTACTATTCCAGAACATAGCCTACCCGTGTGCCAAATTTCATCCAAATCCGTCCATCTTTTTAAGCGTGAAAGAGTAACAAACACACACACACTGTCGCTTTTATAATATTAGTGTGATGTATTACATTCTGACAATAACAATACTAATGGTAAATATAATTTTGATTTTGCATTTTGATTTTTCTGTTCACATTCCCTTTTTTAGTAGATATACTAAAAGTATTAGCAAACACGACCGTATATTTGCATGCATATTTTGATAGTGCATATATCGTCCGATATTTGTTTACTATGATTTCATTTATCTATACATATATACCTACTTATAATTGAAGTCTGTAATATCGAAATAACTTTTTTTTGTAATAAATGCATAGATATGAAATTATATAATAATAATAATAATAATATACTTTATTTCAGGTATATTCGATACCTACTTACTTATAACACAAAAAAAATAGTATATATGTCTGTCTGTGTGTTCCGGTCAATCTCCGAAACGGTATAATTTTTTTTTAGAAAAAAAATTGTGTTGCGTGCCAAAAAAAATTTTACGAGTTTGACGCAGACGAACTCGCAGGCACGAAATAGTTGTTAGTATATTGGAAGGAGCAGTGGTGGCCGAGTAGTAACGGCCCCGACTTACAAGTTGTAGGTCGCGGGTTCAAATCCAGCCAGGCGCATTACTTTGTGTAATTTATTTCATCACCACTGCTCTCAAAACGGTGAAGGAAAACATCGTGAGGAAACCGGCATGTCCTAGAACCAAAAATTCGAAGACATGTGACATTCACCAATCCGCACCGGGCCCGCGTAGTGGATTACGGGACATGCCCTCTCCTAGAGAGAGGAGGCCTGAGTCCCAACAGTGGGAATATTAAAAGCCGGATTATGCTATATTGGAAGGATATATAATTACAAATAAAACGGGTTCTAAACCATTTGGTGATCACAACAACCTATGAAATTTATTTATAAGAACTTTAACAACAGACTAATTTGAAAAAGCGTTTACAAGCAATAGTTTTACAGTCAGGAGAAATAATAAAGAGAGAAATAGCGAGTATTTTCAGTTCCCTACACATTCATCAGCAATAGTGGAAAAGTAATAACCATCGTAGTTGATACCATTACTAAATAAACACCTTGTAGTTAACCCTTAACCTATTTTTTCGTCGCTTCGTTCAATCGGCTTGATTCAAAGTAATAGTCAAGTACGTAATGGTCATAGAACACGACATATTATTACACACGTTCTAGTAATGGGGTCAGAAGCACTATAAACTATAATTTACTTACATAGGTGAGGTACCCAAGTAATTAATTTAACCTATAGCGATATTAATGGAAAGGTTTAGGTGTAGACATCGATTTTATGGATGAGGGGTTGAGAGATTCCTTGGAAGATTCCTTAGAACGGTAACTGAAGGAACATGGGTGGAATTTAGACAGCTAAAGTTCAGATTTTAAGGGCGGAATTCACCAATAAAACTAATCGCGTTTTAACGTTTGGCTCGCATAATCGCGTTTAGCCGCTGTCACTAGTGTTACTTGTCTGTATTTTTACAAGTGACACTAAGTGACAGCGGCTAAACGCGATTATGCGAGCCAAACGATAAAACGCGATTAGTTTTATTGGTGAATTCCGTCCTAAGACATACGGTGAAGTATGCCCCGCTTGGGCGGAGTACCGCCGTGTCCTCGTGGAAGCGATCGGCGGTGGCGATCTATCGCACCAGGCCCTGGTTCAGGACATGGTCCGGGGCGAGAAGGAATGGGATGCAGTCGCCTCCTGCTGCGAAGCAGTAATAGTGGCGAAGGAGATGGCTGCAAACGTTAAGGGAAAAGAGACGCCCCGGACGTCGGGTGTCACAGGGCGATTTCTGGCCACCCGGCTTGCGGACGACGAATAATGTGTAGCTCACCGTCCGGCCGTCCGGTGACGATCGAGCCTCAAAGAGATGTCAACAAAACCCTAGGGCCCCGTAGAATTTCAAGAACGTACGCGCGGTCAAGAACGTACGCGCGGACTTTTACTAACTAAAAACTTAGTTAGTAAAAGTCTGTCAAGCCCTTACCTAGAACAAAAAAGTCATTCGATGATGACCAACCTCAAAAAAAAGATACTCTTACAATGCAAACATTCTCATCTCCGCTACATACAAGCTTTTTTCATCCGACTTTTTCACAGCCCAACATTCTGATCTATACAGCATCGCAGGTCTTAACACGGACTTGTAGATAAATTAAAGGGCATCCGTGGGGTCCGTGGGTCGCAAGTTGTTCCAGTGACAGCTTTTTGTATTTATTTCATTAATTTGTTACATCTATAATCTTATATAACATCTGCCAAACTGCATAGCAGTTGTCGACAGTACATTCTCGTGAATTTCGCTAATAACTAAGACCACATCCGGTCAACCCCCAAGTTTATAGGTAGGTACTCTTTGTGAGGTAAACATATGCAGCACCACATCACTAACCAACCGAGATCAACATACCGCAGCAACTATGGACTCATAGACATATAATGTTTCACTAAAACATTTTTTAATTGGTTTTTATTTTTTATATATGTATGTATATATAGTTGATCCTGTGCGTTACATCTCTGGTTACCTCGCTATTCCCTTGGACAAGCGACCCAAGTTACTGGAAGTCGGAGCAGATCAGTATTGGCGTTCCAGAGAGACGGATTGTGTGAGGAGTGATATGAAAGAAAAGAGAGTGAATGATAGCGTGACTGTTGACAGGATAGAACGTAAGGAAAAACGTGTTGCGGCTACCCCAAGTGATATGGGACAAGGGCAGGAAGTGATTATGATGATGGCAATGTAAAATACTGGTTATTAGCGGCATCCAGTAAGGTCAGGTAAGCCTTGAACCCGACTCAACAAAGTTGGCAAAAGGCTAGCAACTTGAGTGCTGTCAAATAAATTAACAGCCAGTGTTCTGAGATTGCGCCGGGTCCTGGTTCAGGCCATTGTCTGGAACGAGGGGATGGCAGGCGGTCGTCTCCTTCTGCGAAGCAAGAAAGAAAGAAAAGACGTTTATTTGGCACACAAGTACACACAATGAGATAACAATTATAATATAGAAACTTATATACTTGAACTTAAAAATACATCAACATTATGTGTTTCACAGAGAGCAGTGGTGGCCGAGTGGTAACGGCCCCGACTGAGAGCAGTGGTGGCCGAGTGGTAACGGCCCCGACTGAGAGCAGTGGTGGCGGAGTGGTAACGGCCCCGACTGAGAGCAGTGGTGGCCGAGTGGTAACGGCCCCGACTTACGAGTTGTAGGTCGCGGGTTCAAACCCAGCCAGGCGCATTACTTTGTGTAATTTATTTCATCACCACTGCTCTCAAAACGGTGAAGGAAAACATCGTGAGGAAACCGGCATGTCCTAGAACCAAAAATTCGAAGACATGTGACATCCACCAACCCGCACTGGGCCCGCGTGGTGGATTACGGCCCATTCCCTCTCCTAGAGAGGAGGCCTGAGTCCCAGCAGTGGGAACATTATAAGGCCGACTATGCTATGCTATGTGTTTCACGGCTGCGCCGAGCTGTAATGCTAGCGATGGAGACAGCCGCACGAGTGAGGGCACTGACATCCTCACGCCCCAGCCGCCGCGACCCCGACCCAGACTACCAGCTACGGTAGGCGCGGGTTTGCAGACGACGAGCAATGGATAGCTCGCCGTCCGGCCGTCTGGCAATCGTGCGGACCAAGCCCAAGTCGTCGACAGCGCGTGTAGCGACATTCGGCATTCGGTTCCAACCCACTGGAACCAACCTACCACTGGCCTGGCACGCATCAAGAAGCATCAAGAACCATCGATCTCCGATCTCTGGAGGGGAGTGATGTAGCGACATCTATGGCGTCACATAAGAACTAATCCTGCATCGCGCAATTAAAGTTCTCCGCGCGATTGGAACATATAGAACAGCCCGAAATCATCTATCGGTCAGTTAAGTCCACCAGACATAACACCCGTCTGGTCGGAGGTCAATCCTCCATTTTCAACGGAGGTTTGCGGGACTTTACTCTCTGTTTCGCATACCTCCAAACGCGTAATGATCCACGCGAACTGCTGCAGGGATTTTCTGGAAAGGATTGTTCTATGGTTAATTGAAAACCCGTAAAACGATTGCCATGGTTTAATTAAACCAGTTTAACAAAAGAGGGTGCCTAACACGGACATGGCAAAGTCAAAGAGCCGGATGTAAACTGATACAACTTCTGAAGTTTGATCTTCACCCGCGGGTATGGAACTTCGTACTATTGACGTGCCACCCGGGCCGTGGCATTACTAAGTCCTCGTACCAGGATGTTTGTCTTATTTTATTGCATGATTGAAGCGATGGTTGTGGCTATCAGTAAAGTTTTTTTTCTGTAGTTCTGGGCACGCTTACATAAAACGATTTGTAAAATACGCGGTAGTTATTTATTCTTGTTGTTATACGTGTTGTTTGTTGTTTTTTGTTAGTATTTACATTCTAAAGTACTCAAAACAAATGAGATTTTTAGGGTTTCGTACCTCAAAAGGAAAAAAACGGAACCCTTATAGGATCACTTTGTTGTCTGTCTGTTTGTCTGTCAATAGCCTTTATCTTGGGAATGCGTGGAGCTATCGAGTTGAAATTAAAACCATATAGGTACTCAGGTCTCCGGTCCTTTGAAGCTGTGAAAAAATCAAACTTCTGAGTTAACGAAAACAAAAGATACGGTCGTTTATGTCGCAAAAAACGTGTATTTCGACACTCTCAGGGAAATCAAAATTCATAGGGTACTTCCCGTTGACCTAGAATCCTGAAATTTGGCATGAAGCAAGGTCTCATAGCATAAGTATAGGAAAAAGTCTGAAAACTGTAAATTTTCGGGAATGGAACTGTTTTCATAAGGAATTTTGTACGGAACCCTCAGTGCGCGAGTTCGACTCGCACTTGCCCATTTTTTTTAGATCAGCTTCTAGTTTTCTGTAATTATGATTTAAGTTATTTAAAATGGATTCTTTTAAGTTAAATAATGTTTAATTGTTTATTTATTATAAGTAATATTGTTTTGGTAAAGTTGAAACTTGAGGAAAAATTAAATATTTAAAACATGTGTCACTTTACTACGTTTAGAAGTTTAATATTTTTGTGTTATAATAAGTAGTTATATAATTATGATTTCTAATTTAATAAAGCAATGGTATACCTTGAAAAAAAAAATTATCTTGGGTGTCCTCTTGAATTAATTAATCTCCTTATCCTTGAAAGGCACTACGAAAACGATTTAAAGAGTTAACGTGGCCCTAGAACGCAAAGGGCAAATGAAGGAACATAGGTAAATTTTAGTCCGTACAAGTCTAACACTCCCACTCGCTCCACCCTTGAGTGCGAGAAGTCATTTGATGATTTCCCACCTCAAAAAAAAATCTTGAAAGCATGCTTTCAGTTTTGTCAGATTTTATGTAAATGTTACCGGTAATCTGTATAATGAAGGTATTCTAT
This sequence comes from Mythimna impura, assembly GCA_905147345.3. NCBI lineage: Eukaryota > Metazoa > Arthropoda > Insecta > Lepidoptera > Noctuidae > Mythimna > Mythimna impura. The sequence continues at coordinate 6,978,446 of LR990356.1, read as the reverse complement.
ACAATACCTAGGCAATGTAAAGAATACCTGAGGCGTCCAGGCAATGTATGAAACATTATGAATATTATTGTCCAGTATATAATTTACTTAGATGATTCAACAATTCCTAGGAATTGTACAGAGTATCTGCTGGTCCACCGGCAATGTGTAAAATAAATAATATTCCATACACGTTTTCCCGTCTATACATTACCTAGGTATTGTATAGAACACCGGATTATACAGATTGTCGGTAACATAAACGTTAAATAGGCAACACTTTATTAAATAATAAAATATAAAACGGAGGTTATCTTTTGGAGTGTCCTCCCAGCACGTTTTTAGGGCATTAATTAAATTGTGCTGCGTGTTTATATAACAAAAATAATAATGGTTATTTCGGATAAAATCCATTACAAAGGAATAAACATAATTATAAATAAATCGTCAGCACAGATAAATAATACATAAATAAAACATTAAAATAAAAAAATACATTAAAAAAGAAATTACAACTATTGTCATATTACATTATTGCAAAATAAATAAAATTAAATGATTTTCGCTCAGTCAATATTAAATTATATATCTGCCAGTTTTCGTTATGAAAATACATTTTTCTTTGACACTTTATTTATCCCACAAGTGTTCAACAGGATTCTGGAATTTCAGTTACCACATATGTGTATATTGTTATTCGCGCGTTTGTGGTCGAGCATTGCCCTGCTTCGAGATGGACCCTGGTCCAGCTTGCAGTTTAAATGGAAAAATATGAGACTGGAACACATTGTAAACGTAACTTTGGGCCGATACAGTACCCTCGTTAAAAATTACGAGCTCAGTCTTTCGTCCTAGACCATTACACTGGGTCCAATACGACCTGTTCCGTATATGTACAGATATGAAACCATTTTTTATTCCGTGGGAAATCATCTAATAACTTCTATCGCTCAGGGTGGAGCGAGAGGGCGTGTCAGACTTTTACTGACTAAAACCCACCTATGTACCTTCAGTTACCCGTTGCGTTCTAGGGCCGCGGTAATTCTTTCGAACATTCCCGCAGCCCAGAGCCATGTAAGAGTACCTTAGGTTGTTAATCGTATTTCGTAGGTAATTGAAGTCATAAAAATACACCTAAATTTTATTTAAAAGATAAACCTCAATATTGCTATAAAGTTAACCAAAAACTCCCTCATTTTAAAACAATTAAGTACAGCAATACCTTTCCACCGATCATCAATTACCCTTTTATAAAGATAAAGAGCCACATCCTAATAAAATGCCCCGAAACCCTTAATAAAAGCATAAAATATCGAATATTAGGGGTGGATCGCAAAAGATACGGCGGTAGTTATAAATTGTCGTTTGACGTGTGGCTATCAGCTGTCGGCTATCGGCGCCATCTTTGAATACATACTGAACTTGTCATTGGTCAACATGCAAGAGTTCATTTCAGTTTTTTGTAATTATACTGTTCACAAACACAGTAATTAGGTTGCTGTTTCCCTATTAAACAATATAATTTAGTTAAGCTCATCAATCTTTTTTGTTTTCAGTATTCATTTGATGGATGCTTGAAAACATTTTTATGGAAAAGGAAATGACGCCGCTAATTTTGAGTTTTTGAAATAATGGTATTATATCTAAATATATAATTATGCTTCAATCCAGTCAAGCTAATCTCAATAATGTTTAATGTACCTACTGATGAATCAACAAGTAGGTAATGTATACTAAATACAAACGTGTTTACACTTCATTTAGAAGTCCCAATTTTGATTAAGCCGACGTTCCATAAATACATATTAATGTCGACACTTGACAATTGCACATGTGCTCCTGGACTGCACAGGTGTCACTGAAATACGCACACGAACCTTAGGATCCCCGAACTCCCTTATTGATGCCCTGAAAAACCTAAGAGGCCTTATCTGTTTTTGGAGAGAGGTGGGCTGGTTGGAATAAGCCCACCTAAGGTTGTGGCCGCTATGGCCCACGTACAATGGTCCACACAGGACTAAGTGCGGAAACCGTACATGAATAGATAGATAGATGTCGACACTTTTCCATACGTATCGTCACGAAAAATCGAATGACACGCGAACGAACCTAACTCGTGTTGACATGATATATGATAACCCACACTTTTTGTTCGAAAACCTTTTTTTTCGCTTATGTAAATAAATTCAATATATTCAATAACTTTGTCCCCTGGACACGAGGACGTCAACCATCGCTCGGTAGGCTCGATAATTCAATTTATGCGAGTACATTGACGTGCCTATCCCCAGGACAGTGCCAGTCTTCGTAAACAAAAGATAGAGCACAATATCACACCGAATATAAATAATGTATGTATTCCCGGAAAGAATATTTCTTTTACAGAAGTTTTGCGATATCGTCCTACAGTTTACGAATTCGTTCTGACGGTTTCTTCGTTCGATTTATTATTATTTTTTTGGGACAATCATTTGGTTCTTGTGTGATGTCTTTGTGAAGTAATAAGTAGTTGCTTTCGTTGTATAAAAGGTTTTGGCTTTGAGATTGTACCCGGAAACTTTTGTGTTTATCGAGACTGAAAGATAAGCAATTAAATTGGCTCGGATCCGTCATGTGTGTGACAGTAAACTGAGAAAGGTTGAGTTGATTGATTGATCAGGCGATTGGTTCGAAGGTGTTACTAATAGAATTTGGCAAAAGTGACGTCCTGTGTAAGAAAGTAAGCCTATATATGCCGCGGAGCGTTTGAAAGAGTTACGCGGCCCTGGAACGTAGAAGGCAACTGAAGAACACAGGTGGGTTTTATTCAGCAAAAGTCTGGTACGATCTCGATCGACCCAGAGAGGGAGAAATCATTTCCAACCTCAAAAAGTCAAAAAGTATGTAAGTATATAATGTAAATACGTCTGTTCGTAAGCACACGTGTTACTTGTACGAATTGGGTAGTAGACTCAATTAAAAAAAATAATTAAAAAGTATCTTTATCCAAAACTGCAAAAAGAAAGAATGTTTCAAATCTGTTTTAGTACCAAGTTATAAAAAATTCAAATCTGGTGGAAGGGAAAACTGTCAAGCATTACAATAAGAACGCAGACTTTGTAATGTGACGTCACCGCCATTAGATTTCATGTGTATAAAAGTGATAGCTAGATGTCCCCATCACGCCCCCACTCTTCCTCATATCGTAGGCACGGGCTTGGGGATGGCGAGCAATGGGTAGCTCGCTGTCCGACCGTCCGGTAACCGTCCGGACCGAGCCCAAGTCGTCGACGGCGCGTACTGTTCCACGCGCGCCTCAAGGAGATGTCAGCAACTGTAGGGGCCCAGCAGGGTCGAAGCCTACTGGGGCCAAGGGTCTGATTCTGAAAGGAAGACTCGGCCCTGGTACGAAAGGCAACGAAGTAACAGGAGTGGGTTTTTAGTCAGTAAAAACTTGACACTGTCTCGCGCTCCGCCCAAGAGCGGGGGATGTCATAAGATGATTTTCCCTCCGAAAAAAAAAAACTTCCTCATATCAATATTTGAATTGCAAATTCATTTCATAACCAATTTTAATGTTGTTTTTACTACAATATTTCTTTTTAATGATATTTGTTGTTTAGTATAAAATATTGCCTAATATCAACACAGCAAACTAGCCAATTACAGATAAGTAAATCTTATCCTTCCCGTCATTAAATAGTAACTCTGGGAACCTAAAGCTATAAACATACATTGCTAACGTTGCTCACGTTCCCTTTTGATCTTTCCCAACAAATTGAGGTCAATATTTTAAACACACCTTTGCACTTACATTCAGGGATATATATATATCAGGAGTATAATGCCATTTCATAACAAAGCCTCCTATTATATAATAACACCTAACCCTAAAATTCCGCCGTGAACACATTATATCATCGACAGCCACTCCACAAACTAATTTATGTGACATTTATCCACTTTATTCCAGTATTTGGGGGTTATTAATTGAATAAATTTGTCCGTTATTGATTCACGGATCCAATTTCAGCGGAGTTAGTTAATTTTCATATTAATTCGGAACGGTACAGATCAAACAGAGAGTAGTGGTATTGTTTAGTTTGGTCTCGTCGCGTTTTTGTTATGGCCTTATATCATTACTAATTGTGGGAAATATTCCACTATTTGTTTGTGCTTTCACGCGGAATTCTGTTTAATGATTTTCGTGGAAATGAAATGTTTAGAAAATTAATTTCCAGCAGTATTTTGAATCGAACCTAGGCGGGCCTTGATAGGGATTTAAATGGAGACTTAAATAAATCGTTTACCTAATGAATAGGACCACGTATCGTATCGTGATCCTATTCATTTGGTAAACGATTTATTTATACAAACAGGATGGGATCACAAAACAAAGCTAACGCGTGTATGAAGTGACATATATATAGGTAAAGGAATGAAACGAAATCGCCGCCGCAGGAGACGCTCCGGGCGTCGGCAGTGGCGGGGCGATTCCCGGCCATCTTAGGCACGGGCTTCATAGTCCACGCCATCTGGCCGGACGGCTGGACTCCGGTAAAGACTGATACTGACTGGCCTGTTGGTCAGTGGTTAGTGGCCCTGTCTGCTAAGTCGGAGGTCGTGGGTTCGATTCCCACCCAAGACAAATATTTGTGTGATGAGAACGTTAATTTTTAATTTAGCTATAATGTGTATGTATTTAGAAATATATAAGTATGTTTATCAGTTGTCTAGTACCCATAACACAAGCTCTGCTTAGTTTGGAACTAGATGGCGTTGTGTGAAAGTTGTGGAATATGGTTATTATAAGGACCAGCGGGATTACCATGACGTTCAAAGTAAGATTGTTTCATTCTTATTTCAGTGTGGGTAAGAGACAGAGCTATCGCAGGTTGTCTAGCGCCATCTCTTACCCACACTGGAAATAAGAATGAAACAATCTTAATTTAAACGTCATGGTACAGGTTCAGACCCGGGTCGATAGCGCATAGGTAGTGTTCTACGCACGCCTCAAAGATATTTCATCAAAACTGAAGTAATAAAACGGAATACCAAAAAACCTGTAAAACAAAACGAAATATACTTTAAAAGACAACTCAACTACCATATTTCATACAATAAAAAAAAGTACAAGTAAAAGCAGACACTGTATAAATAAAAAAAAAAATTAAACACAAATACCGTTTAAAACTTGACCATTCGAAACATTTTAAAACGCTGTATAACAAAGTTTAATTAACAAAAAGTAGGAACGTACTCGAACCGCAAAACAAAAACTGGAACCCTATTACAAAGGCTAATCAAGTTCCCGACGAAATAATTAACCTGAGGTACTCAGACTCTTCAATACCTTCGCGTAATGTATACAGAACCAAATGAATGTCTCGAATCCGCCCCAGTGGTCACAGGACCAACAAAAAAAGGCCTTAATTTATCTTTGGCAAGAGCCTGAAGGGACAGAGGGAAGGTACAATTTGGATAGGAAATTTTTTGGGACCCTATCTATATGTTAATGAGACTGTTGATCAAATGTATGTTAAAACGGGTGATATTATTGAGTTCGAATACCAAATGGAAATGGTATAAATTGAAATAACAAGGGTTATGGTAATTGTCAATATGTATGGATCGTAACGTAGGTGGTGTCGCTGATTGATTCCATGTAAGCTATACTAAATTTGTTTAGGTAGTTAACTAAACGTAAACAATCTTGATATATCTTTTTCTTAAAAAAAATCGTATAAAAAACATACAAATATTATTTAAATTTAGTTAATTACCAAATATCGGTCTAAGTAAATAACAAATTGTAAAGATTTTTAGATATATTTTTTTTAATTGTTATAAGTTAGTGCAATGCAATCGTTGATGGTGAGGCGCACTGGTTTTTAAACAACGTTTAGATAAAAGATATGTCAAGATTGTTTCATCATTATCATCATCATCATTTCAGCCGAAAGACGTCCACTGCTGGACATAGGCCTCCCCCAAGTGTCGCCACAATGAACGGACCGCGTCAAGATTGTTTACATTTAGTTAATTACCTAAACAGATGGAGTATAGGTTTATTATGCTGTATTAAAGATATGTAGAGGTAGATACTGTGGGGGTGGGAAGCACAATGAAAGGCTTTTCTGGTCTTCAGACTTAATTAGCTTTTAGCACTTTCATTATATATTTTACATATAAAATATTTTCCGACAATACTTGACGGCTTCCTTCTTATTCCATTCGAACCTCAATCTAACTAAACTTTTTATAACGTAAACCTTAAAAGTCTAACATGCCAGTTTTGCAAGTTAGTCATTATTAGTGGAACCTGCACGGTTGCCACAATACCTACAAAATCTGTTATGGTACGGTTGGCACAGTGGTTGTGCGACTAGCTGCTGTGTTGTGTGTCGCGGGATCATTTTCGGCACGCCACAAAATATTTGTACCTAAGGCCTTCTGATAATTGTCCCAATGATGAGCAATTTCTAAGTGAAGGAATAAAAAAAAAAAAAACGATATTAGTAGCACTTTGATCGAATCGTTTGAGTTTCGGAATGTTTTATTATTTTTGCACGTGTAGGAATTGAAAAAAAAAACACTCGTAGCCGTAGTTAACAATCAGCACAGCACAGCTGTGATTTTTTTTTTTTTCGGGTGGGAAAATCATCTAATGACATCCCCCGCTCTTGGGCGGAGCGCAAGATAGTGTCAGACTTTTACTGACTAAAAACCCACTCCTGTTCCTTCTTTGCCATTTTTTTCCAGGGGCCCGGGGGTCACTTTCGCATCACCCATGAGCTGGGATTAAGGCCTTCTCTCACATATCTTCTATCTTCCCTTCATCGTTCTAATTACGTATAATATTCCATCCTATTTACACCACGTAGGGTGGCGTAATTAAGTAGATGATACAAAACTAAAATTTTAATGAAAATCTCCTTTTTAGTGTACCTAATTGTTATTGACAGTTTGAACTAAACTTACTACGTAGGTACACGACGCTTAGGGAACCAAACTATTGTATTTTCTAATAAATACTAAAACAGGTCAACGACCGGAATACCTAACTAGAGTTATTGACCTCAGCAACTGTAGTACCAACACAGTTAGCGTAGTAGTCTCCTAGTCCTCAGAGGTACAAAGTACTATGACACCGATAACTGTATTAAATATTAATCTGCGAATGTCGGGCTGACGGGAGCCTGTGCTGATGTTATTTTGATGGAAACAAATGAAACTTTAGGTACATAGTCCTACTGGTTAGGATAGGCTTGTATTTTACTTGGGAAGTTATGTTCTGGATTCAGGGGCGCCGACTCTGTGGGTGCTGGGGGGCTCGAGCACCCATGAGAAATAAACGGTGGGTGCCGAGCACCCCTGAGAATAGACATCAAGAAACAGATCAGTAATCGCCTTTTAGGTTACGTTTATATTATAACATTTCTTTATAATAGAAACTAGTTTCATTTTTATACGTATAATGGTTTCATTTTATACTTTTCTCAAACATAATTAGTAATTAAGTACGCAGTATGTTAGTAGGATATTTATTTATTAGTCGGTCGATCAGTGTGCATTTCTCTTCTCACACTTCGCCAATTTTTCGAGTCATCAAATGAGCATGAGCACCCATGAGGTTTTCTAAAAACCGACGCCCCTGGCTGGATTTATTTCAACTAAACAGTTGAGATTGACAGACAGATTGTAGAAACACAGGCTAATCTTAAAATTATTGATGAGCTTGCTCCTTCCCCATTTTTGCACGGCTTTTAAAACGGTGAAGGATAACATCTTGAGGAAACCGACATGTACTAGAACTAATCTATATATACACCGTGTAATTGACAGGTTGGCAAAAACTGAAACAGTAGCTTCATGACCATGATTATGACTGAAAAACGTTGGAATTTTCTTCAGGAAAATTGTCGAATTTTCCGACCGTTTTTCAACTAGATTTGTGTTCTATTTATTTGTTACAACAAAATCCAACCCAAAAACACAATTTTAGTGAAAAAAATGCAACAACTTAAATTCGGCAATGTAATCGTAAAAGAAAATTCATACAACCCGCGGGGAATCAGCTGTTAGCCGTAAAAGTTTACTGAACTCCGTAGTGCCTACGACAGATAGAGACAGCATACCGCTCGCTCGCTCGCTCCTTTTGTGTGGTGCGCGGGTGCGCCTTTGCTTACGCGCCGACGCTGCTAGGGTTGTACCGCGTACGGAATTTAATACTTGTAATTTTATTTTCTTTATGTAAAATGCTTTGATAATAATTAGATACTCAGGAGTATGATTACTTTATTATTTCTTAATTCCAAATCCTTATTTTAAATCGTTAATGATCTACAGTATCAATTACGAAGCTGCCCGAACTGTACACACGCGTTGCATTACAGTAATGTAAATTGTTTGCTTTAGACAATTTAGTGGGACATAAAACATAAAAACAATGTGTCAATATTGCCAGATTCACATTCTACCTGTCAATCCCTGAGCGAAAGCAAGCGTTCGCGCGTGTAGTTACGAAAAGCTTTGCTTATTTTCGATTTTTACATACTATAATGAAAACTTCTTATTTACGTTCTTGAATAAATACCCTATAAAAAAAAAACTTAATTTATAATCTATGCGAACGCCGACGTTTGCTTAGTGTTTAGAAAATGCGCAAAATCGCGCGCATGCTGCTAGGGGATTGACAGGTACTAGGTTTAAACTTGGAAGCAGAACCATGAGTAAAAGTTACAAAAGATAGCGGTTAATAACAATGTTTATCATACGATTACGATACGATTATTTTTCAATACCTAGTTCTTCATCTTTATCTCAATCGCAGGCCGACCACTGTAACTTCTGCGCCATGGGCACCTCGACTAACGTACTTACTATTGCCGAAATAAAAATGTTTAATTTCATACCATGTGGGCAGCCCTAATTGCTACACGTGTCACTCACACTCTCAAAGGTTTGCCGACAAACGAAACCTTTGCCGCCATTTCAGTTTGCCGCGATTGCTGGTGAGTTCTGGACGTCTATTTCGTTTTCTTTCAACTGTCGAGAGTTCGGGACTGTGTATTGCGTTCAGTTGAGTTGTGTGTTTTTGTGTTGTGTGGTATCGTCATGAATCGGCGTTTGATGAATGAAACGTTTAGTGCTCGCGAATATGGCCAGATGTTAATGTGCTTGGGTGAAGCTAGAGGAAACGCGTCGTTGGCATTAAGGCTCTATGTTCAAAGACACCCAAATGAACGACATCCAGCTAATAGTCATACTATCACAAGGGCATATCAACGTGTTTAGAAAATTTACCTATTGTGCCGCGTCAGGAAGGTGCTGGAAGGACAATCCGTGCTCGTTCTGAGCAGGCGATTTTAGATGTTGTCCGTCGAAATCCGCGTTTGGGAACCCGTACTGCTGCAAAACTTGTAAGGCGTAATAACGGACCCCGTGTTTCACATCGTTGAACCAAAAACTCAATGAGGATGTGACAATGATGCCTCGTCTCCATGCCGAAACCCTGTGTAGAGCACAACTGTGCGTGCAGCTCGGAGGCAACCACTTTGAGCCATGCCTTATACGACCCGAGAGACTTTAATTTAGGTAAGTGACTATTTTAATTTTTGATAGGTTTTGAATTCGTGTTAAAAATTTTTGATAGGTGTGTTTGTGTGTGTAGTGTACTATGTATTTATTCCAAACTGGTACTTCGGGACGTGGACCTTACGTCCCGAAGTACCTACCTATTAGTATGAATGAACAACGCGCGAGGTACAGGGTCGCGCGCGTATCGATATATTCGTTATACATTGCGTAGCCGAAATAAAATTGAAAAACGTTCACCTATCATTTCCGGGAAAATATTACACTATCAAAATATTAACAATACCAGTCTGAATTCATACTTTTCGTTTTTGCCAACCTGTCAATTACACGCTGTATATAAAAGCGAAATACCACTCACTGATTAATCACGAAATATCAGAAACTATAACACCTACAAACTTAAAATTTGGCAGGTAAGTTCCTTATAGAGTGTAGACTGCCGCTAAGAACGGATTTCACGAAACTCGTAACACAATGCTTTGTTGCACTGATTGTGTTTACGGCTTTATTTTTTGTAGGTACTCGTATAGGGGTAATTTTTAGTAGTAAAATAACTTTTGTCAGAAGATTAAATAATATACACATTGTGTGGATCGCCCGGAGGACACGGTGGAGCATACGGTAGAGGTGTGCTCCGCTTTGGCAGAGCACCGCCGTATCCTCGTGGGGGCGATCGGCGACAACGACCTCTCGAGCCGGGCCCTGGTGGTACTGGTCATGGTCCGCAGCGAGAAGGAATGGCCCGGCGGTCACCTCCTTCTGCGAATCAGTAATGCTAGCGAAGGAGGCGGCCGCAGCGTGTGGAAACGGCCGTCACGCCCCAGCTGCCGGGACCCCGATCCTGATTTCCAGCCACCGTAGGCGTAGGCTTGCGGACGGCGAGCAATGGGTAGCACGCCGTCCGGTCATTCGGTAACCGTCCGGACCGAGCCCAAATCGTCGACGGCACGTAGGGAAGTTCAAGAAGATGTCAGCAAATCGTAGGGGCTCAGCAGAGTCGAAACCTATTGGGGCCATGGGTTAAGTGAAAATGAACCCCGAGGCCCTGGAACAAAGGCAAAGAATTAAGAGAAGTAGGTTGTAGTCAGTAAAAGTCTGACACACCCTCCTGCTCCGCCCAAGAGCAGGAGAAGTCATTGGATGATTTCCCACCTTAAAAAAAACCGTCGATATACAAGTTTGCGATATTTTAGAAACAATGGCTGCTATACCGTCATTTAATCTTCCTTCAGTTACCTGGTGATTTAAAACCGACCCTTAAACAAACAAAAATGTTGGTAAAATAGGCAAGGTGTTTATCCACTTTAAATCATGATAGTATAATCAGCCTTATAATGTTCCCACAGCTGAGCTCAGGCCACCTCTCTAGGAAAGGGAATGGGCTATAATCCACCACGCGGGCCCAGTGCGGATCGGTGGATGTCATATGTCTTACTATCTTCTGCCAGCGACTTCGCCCTTCGACTTTGGGACGTAAGGTCCACGTCCCGAAGTACCTACCTATTAGTATGAATGAACAACGCGCGAGGTACAGGGTCGCGCGCGTATCGATATATTCGTTATACATTGCGTAGCCGAAATAAAATTGAAAATTGAAAAACGTTCACCTATCATTTCCGGGAAAATATTACACTATCAAAATATTAACAATACCTGTCTGAATTCATACTTTTCGTTTTTGCCAACCTGTCAATTACACGCTGTATATAAAAGCGAAATACCACTCACTGATTAATCACGAAATATCAGAAACTATAACACCTACAAACTTAAAATTTGGCAGGTAAGTTCCTTATAGAGTGTAGACTGCCGCTAAGAACGGATTTCACGAAACTCCATCCCTAAGGGGGTAAAACGGGGGTTGGAAGTTTGTATGAAAGTCCTATGTTTTTGAAATTTTGCACAAATCTTTCTTTGATGTCGTTGGCGAGCACTAAAAGAGGATTTTCTAAAATTCACCCCCTAAGGGGATGAAACGGGGGTCCAAAGTTTGTTAGGAGAAACCGACTTTCAAGCGGTCGAAGTCGCTGGCAGAAGATAGTAATACATATGACATCCACCGATCCGCACTGGGCCCGCGTGGTGGATTACAGCCCCTTCCCTCTCCTAGAGAGGAGGCCTGAGCTCAGCTGTGGGAACATTATAAGGCTGATTATACTATCATGATTTTAAGTGGATAAACACCTTACCTATTTTACCAACATCTTTGTTTGTTTAAGGGTCGGTTTTCAATCACCAGGTAACTGAAGGAAGATGAAATGACGGTATAGCAGCCATTGTTTCTAAAATATCGCAAACTTGTATATCGACGGTTTTTTCTTAAGGTGGGAAATCATCCAATGACTTCTTCTGCTCTTGGGCGGAGCAGGAGGGCGTGTCAGACTTTAACTGACTACAACCTACTTCTGTTAATTCTTTCCAGGGCCTCTGGTTTCATTTTCACTTAACCCATGGCCCCAATAGGTTTCGACTCTGCTGAGCCCCTACGATTTGCTGACATCTTCTTGAACTTCTCTATGTGCCGTCGACGATTTGGGCTCGGTCAGGACGCTTACCAAACGACCGGACGGCGTGCTACCCATTGCTCGCCGTCCGCAAGCCTACGCCTACGGTGGCTGGAAATCGGGATCGGGGTCCCGGGAGCTGGGGCGTGAGGGCCGTTTCCACACGCTGCGGCCGCCTCCGTCGCTAGCATTACTGCTTCGCAGAAGGTATGACCAGTACCAGGGCCCGGCTCGAGAGGTCGTTGCCGCCGATCGCCCCCACGAGAACACGGCGGTGCTCTGCCAAAGCGGAGCACACCTCTACCGTATGCTCCATGAGGCGTGGTTGGAAAGACCTCACGGCGTCCTCACCTTCCGCACGACGCAGGTTCTCACCGAACACGGGAAGTTCTGGAAGTTCCTGTACCGGATTCGTGCGGAAGCGACGCCCGGGTGTCGCCACTGTGTGGACCGCCCGGAGGACACGGTGGAGCACACGGTGAAAGTGTGCCCCGCTTGGGAAGAGCAACGCCGTGTCCTCGTGGGGGCGATCGGCGGCAGCGATCTCTCGCGCCGGGCCTTGGTACAGGCCATGGTCCGGAGCAAGGAGGAGTGGCAGGCGGTCGCCTCCTTCTGCGAAGCAGTAATGCTAGCAAAAGAGGCGGCCGATCGCGTGTGGCAACGGCAACGGTCCTCACGCCCCTACCGTCGCCGGGATTCCGATCCCGATTTCCGGACACCGTAGGCGCGGGCTTGCGGACGGCGGGCAATGGGTGGCCCGACGTCCGACCGTCCGGTAACCATCCGGACCGAGCCCAAGTCGTCGACGGCGCGTATTGTTCCGCGCGCGCCTCAGGGAGATGTCAGCAAATCGTAAGGGCCCAGCAGGGTCGAAGCCTACTGGGGCCATGGGTAGTGTGAAAACGAAACCGTGGCCCTGGTACGAAGGCAACGAAGGAACAGGAGTGGGTTTTTAGTCAGTAAAAGTCTGACACTATCTCCCGCTCCGCCCAAGAGCGGGATTTGTCATAAGATGATTTTCCCACCTATAAAAAAAAACCGTATGCTCCACCATGTCCTCCGGGCGATCCACACAATGGTAATACTCTGGTGTATATTATTTAATCTTCTGACAAAAGTTATTTTACTACTAAAAATTACCCCTATACCTACAAAAAATAAAGCCGTAAACACAATCAGTGCAACAAAGCATTGTATTACGAAACAGACCATGATATCGGAGCTTTTGAAACAGCGCTGGACTCTTTGACGACGGAGCGCTGTTATGCGATAACACTGCGGTCTCCCGGTGTGCACCTGGGCTCTGACGTCATAATATCAAGATGCTCGCAGATTATTAGTTCTTGTTAACGCCACAGAACAAAAAAATACAGTAGATCAATTGCTTGCACATTGACTTTTGAGGCGATAAAGCTAATATTAAAAAACTTTTGGAAATAATATTATTTTTTTATAGAAGTCATTGTCATTTTCTCTAATATTTTGTGGAAAACTCGAAAATTAATAGATACTATCTAGCAATGAGTTTTTTTTTTAAATTGGCACTGCCACTATGAAGTTATAGCTATTATTTTGACATTTGTGATTGTTGTTAACAAATATTTTTTGTTTCTATGTTTGTTTTTTTAGGTTTTTGTGTTAATGTTTTTTCTGTCCATCTAAATGAATATGCCTCAATTTGTCCAGCTTTTGCACTGATGCTCTTAGGACGTTTTTATGTACCTACTTAAAATCAGAAATAGTAAGTTATTTACTAATGCCCTTGGTCGTCACGCGTGTATGGCTGGACCAATTTCGCTAATTCTTTTTTTTGTTGTTGTGTTTTTTATTGTCAGGTTACTACTAGGATCATGAAGAAAAAATAGAAACACTTTAGAAAACTACGACAACTATTTATTCGTCGTGCGTTGACAGTTCGCGCGTTTGACAGTTCATAACTAAGACAGGATAACGTCTGTCTGGGCAGCTGGTAAGAAATAATTTATAGAATTATTGTGTGGAGTGAATCTTCTGTTCTCTCCCACCAATTCGCTGCACTTACTGTTGGCACTGTAATTTCTTAGTAGAATATAAACGATGTTTGATGGCATACGGTGCCCAGTTGCTGCAGCGGAGATCTTGTACATACCTGAGATCTACATCTCAGAATACTAGGTCGATCTCAAATTTCAGGCTGTGATGTAATTAAGTTTGTATGCTTGGCAGCAATTGTTGCACTATGTGGTCACGTTAAATTCTGAAATTAAGATTATATGATGACAAACATTATTGGCAACCCTGGCAAACTTATAGTGCTAATATTAATCTGTACTGAACATTATAAATGTTGAATATGTAGGAGGTAATCTCTGAAACGACTAAAATGATTTAGAAAATTCTTGCACTAATATGTAGCTTTTTTTTGGGTGGGAAAATCATCTTATGACATCCCCGGTCTTGGGCGGAGCTGGAGGGCCTGTCAGACTTTTACTGACTAAAAACCCACTCCTGATCCTTCTTTGCAATTGTTGGACTATACCTAAGTGTAGGCTACTTTCTACTTTCACGTGGGCAAAGCCAATGGTAGAAACCTAGTTTTATACACCACTAGTTTTTAATTAGTACAAATACTTACAAATACAAATAGAAAAAGATTTTTTTGTGTACACAGGTACAATTTAGTTGTTACAATTGTATTATATTAGTGTCTCTGTGTTCTGCCACAAAGTAGCATACAAATATTAATTAAATAAAAAATATTATTACGCCTACTAAACAAATTTAAGTACACACATTAATGAATATCCACTAAAAGTTTGGTGTTTCTTCATTCATGAAATGGGCTTAAAGGGCTTATTAGAAAAGGTATTGTTATTATTTAAGAAAAGTCTCAATAAATAATATTCATAAACAGAAAAGTGATTAGCGTTTGTTTATATCCCAAAATGTCACTCAATTTATGGAAATATTGCACAGGCTATTGATTTTGAATGAAAAACAAGTGAAAAACACTGCGCGTAGTATTTTATAGTAGCAATTGTTATGAATAATTGATTCAATTACGAATTTACCAATTATGTCAAATTTTTGCATTTAGTTTTTTTTTTACTTTTGACTACATAAATATGATCAGTAACGGGTACAGAGAGAGCCCAATTTTTTTGTACTAATTAAAAAATAGGGGTGTATTTGCTAAACTTAAGAGCTATAAAACAAACGCTTTCGTAGAACATAACCGGTCAGTTGTGATGTGATGTTGGTTTTTAGGCAAGTCATCATCATCATTTCAGCCGAAAGTCGTCCACTGTGGGACATAGGCCTCTCTCAAGTGTCGCCAGAACGAAAGATTGTGTGCGTGTCGCATCCATCAAAATCCTTCGACCCTCACCAGGTCATCGGTCCACCTTGTGGAAGGCTTTCCAACGCTGCATGTTCTGATACGTGGTCGCCAGTGTAGAACCTTTCGTCCCCATCGACCATTTGTTCTCCAAGCAATGTGCATTACCTACTGCAGTTTAGTGATTCTTCGGGCTATGTCGGTAACCTTGGTTACCCTTCAGATATCTTAATTTCTGATGCTCACACAAGAAAACTCTGAGCATAGGTCTTAAAAGCTATAAAATCTTTTTTTTTATTTCCAATGTACAACTTTACCGTATACTGTAAAAACTAAACTTCGAAGTCCCTTAGAACCCCTATCATTATAATGCACACACATCTACATATTTATTCCTTTGTGATTCACAAGGCTTAGGCAAGAAGTCCGGATGGCGCTCTGTTGGATTACTGGCCCTCTGCTGCATTTCATTACTCTGTGGCAGTTTTTAGCGCTTTAAGTAAAACGGTAGCCGGTCTTATGTTTTCAACTGAAAGGATATTACAATTGTCTATGATAGAAGTGGATAAAAGTACCGAAATGGGTTAATCTTCGCAATCACCTGCCGATCCACTCAAATTGGTTTTAATATTTAAGCATTTGGACTTTGGTTATTATGACAATTTAACGATATTAAGACGCTCAATTGATTTCGGACACTACTAACGTCATTGGTGCTCTCGGATTACGATACACCTAAGTCTGTAGTTACATAATTATTTTAACTTTGAAATAAAAGTGATTGTGAAGTGAACTGTTATTTTAATTCTACGCCATGAACTCTCTACCACAAATCCTTACCGATGGCAGCTGTACCACTAATTTATCGCTGTCACCTTTATGTTGATAACTACGTAGTTTAAAGAACATAGCATTCGAATGTAAAACTGTTATCTAAACGCTAAATTAATCAGAGACGTAGCGTGGACTAATTTAGACGTGGGCGAAGGCACATCAGCCAGGCCTTTTTCTTTCATAAATTCGAAAACGAGACGGCGACCGTCGCAACTTAGTATTCGACCACATCATCGCTTACCATCGGGTGAAATAGTGGTCAAACGCGAGCCTATCAATTATAAAAAAACCCTCATTCTTAAAGAGCCCTCCCTTGTTCGAGGCCCCTTTGGATGCGTGGCTATGGGCGAGGGCCCCCTTCGCCCACGCCTAATTACGGTACTGAAATTAATCATATGATTCTTTCAATGGGATATGGAGTCACCGCAGCCCTAGAACGCAAAGGGCTACTAAGAACACGGGTCGGTTTTAGTCAGTAAAAGTCTGACGTTTCCTCTTGTTTCACTCAGAGCGGGAGAAGTTATTTGATGATTTATAACCTTAAAAAAAAGGCATATTTTATGATTCTTTTCAGACTTTGAGTGACTTAACAGGACTTGAAACAAGTTGTGAAACTAATCTATAATCAGCCTTTTAATGTTGCCACAGCTGGGACTCAGTCCTCCTCTCTCTAGGAGAGGGAATGGACCGTAATCTATCTACCACGCGGGCCCAGTGCGGATTCGTAAACTAGGACATGCCGGTTTCCTCACGATGTTTTCCTTCACCGTTTTGAGAGCAGTGGTGATGAAATAAATTACACAAAGTAATGCGCCTGGCTGACTTTTACTCTATAATAATATTATATAGAGATAAAGATTGTATTTTTGTTTTTTTTTGTTTGTAAGAGGTAATCTCTGAAAGTACTGATCCAATTGCTAAAATTTTTTCATCGATAGAAAGCTGCTTTATTCCTGAGTGACATAGGCATCTAAGTACGCAAGCGAAGCTGCGGGCAAAAGCTAGTATTTTAATATAATAATAGATATAATATTCCACAACTATCACACGACGGCGTCTAGTCCCAAGCTAAGCAGAGCTTGCGTTATGAGTACTAGACAACTGATACACGTACTTATACCAACTATACACTTCCAACCAAGGGCGTTGAAGGTCATGGATTACGACTGTTGTCTACATGGATTGAAACTAGCAAGGTCACCTTGGTTGGGACGTTGGTTCGCAACCGTCTGGTCACCCCTTTCTAGTGCTTGCGCAGTCACTAGTTTATGACATAAAAAAAAAAATTAAGACATTATCGTAAGGCTCCCGATATTTGCCGCAGTTAGAACGATTAAAACTCTTGTCTGTCGTACTATATATAAATAGACAGTAATTCAGAAGCGCATCATACAATAAACACATAAGTCTATTCGCAAGGGATCGCAATGCAACGCAAAGAATCGTTCGTTAAGTTAGCAGAGAGTTAGTTGTTCCCGCGTGATCGTTTACTGTACTGTGGTGTTACTTAACTGTATGTAGTATTAAAGCGATCGAATGTAGCGTGTTTTCGTCGTAGATGCTAAAATATTTCTTTTGAAGTAAAATTTAACTTAGTTACGCACAAAGAAACATGAAGCAACTGCAAACACAAAACTATCTAAGTTTTGTCAACCCACCTTTTTAGGGTTCCGTATCTCAAAAGGAAAAAATGGAACCCTTATATATAGGGTGACTGGTAATTAGTGTACGATACTAAAACACGTGATTGTGCTCATGATAACCAACAACTTTTACTATGGGAACAAACCTGAAATCGCGAAAAAAAAACAGCTGTTCAGTACATTTATGTTTGCCTAATGTACTGAACAGCTGATATTTTTTTCGCGATTTCGGCTTTGCTCCCATAATAAAAATTGTTTGTTATCATGAGCACAATCGCGTGTTTAAGTATCGTACACTAATTGCCAGTCACCCTATATATACTTTGTTGTCCGTCCGCCCGTCTGTCTGTCTGTCTGTCTGTCTGTATGTCTGTCAAGACCCTTTATCTCAGGAACGCGTGGAGGTATTGAGTTGAAATTAAAGCCATATACTCAAGTTTGCAGTCTCTTGAAGATGTGAAAAAATAAAATTTCTCAGTTAACGAAAAAAAAAGCTACAGCCGTTTATGTCTCAAAAAACATATATTTCGACACTCTCGAGAAAATCAAAATTCATAGGGTACTTCCCGTTGACCCAGAATCCTGAAATTTTGCATAAAGCAAGGTCTTATTGCACAGGTATAGGAATAAATCTGAAAACTGTAATTTTTTTGTTTATTTAATTATTGCGACAATGTCGCCTAGTCCAAATTTTTGTCGTGTTTTTTTTTATAGAGGATTGAATATTTACTGATCAAAGGAAGAGGATGGTGTAAATTTCAATTAAATACCTTGTTAATATCTAAGTTAATTACCTAAGTTTATTACGAAAACTTAATAATGAGATAAAGGATCAACTATAACTAGATTAGAAAAGATAGTTTTCCCACTAGGGCTGAGGGATTACGGAATTTTCAATAGAGTTATCATGGCACTGGACCTGAAAACAAAAGGCAACTGAAGGACACAGGTGGGTTTTAGTCAGTAAGAGTCTAATACGCCCTCTCGATCCACCCTAGAGCGAAAGAGAACATTTTATGAATACCAGCCTCAAAAAACAAACGCTGTGGGATTGTTCGAAAGAGATACCGTGGTCCTTGCAAAGGGCCACTGAAGGAACACAGGTGGGCTTTAAAAGTTTGACACTCTCCCCTCTCGAGTTTGACACTCTTCCTCTCGCTGCACCCAGGATGGGGTAAAACAAGAAAAATAATTTTATCAGTAGAGGCAAGTAACCAAATATGGAATAGTATCCCAATATGGAATACTGCCATTTCTTATCTATATATATAAAAATGAAACCCGTTTTCCTTGGTCACGGCATCACGCGTGAATGGCTGGACCGATTTCACTAATTCTTTTTTTGTTGTATTTGTTATTATTAGGAGAAGGTTCTTACGGAAAAAAATATTAAGAAAATCTCTCAGAAATATTGAAAAATATACATTTAATTTTGCATATTTAAAAAAACGCGCGTAACGAATGTCAATGTCATTCACAGCCATAGACTATATTGAAAGAGCATTGTTTGTCCTAAGATAGGGTCAGCTATACAAAATAAAGTAGTGCATCATTGCTACGCTAAGGCGCAGGCGGTACGAAGTTCGCCGGGTCAGCTAGTGTTAGTATGAAAATAATATCGTATTCCATATTTAGTTACTTTCCTCTACCTATCCATTTGTATCACTACAAAGGGGGACTATGTTAAACTCCTTAGTAGTCCTGAGATGAGCTATACGAATATTGACAAATACTTGCACTGACTGGACAGGTCCACTAAAATCTGTGTGGATCTTTCCTCAAAATACCATCTCAGACACTTATCTGCATGATTCTCATGATTCGATTTGACCATTACATGTTTGCTGTTTGGACTTTAAAAGACTTTGACCCCTGAGTTTGTTTCGATGTTTCTTCTCAGGGTAGTCAGCTAGGAAACACCGGCCTCATAGTTGAAATATACGAAAAAATTGACGTGTAAAAGTTTTTGAAAACCTATTTACAAAATAAATATCATTTATCGTTTACCAGCGTGCGTGCGTGTTGCCAGTGATGACACATGGCTCCAAAACGTGGTCGCTTACAATGGGCCTTATAGGAAGACTTAAAGTCACCCAAACGGCAATGGAAAGGGCTATGCTCGGAGTTTCCTAGCGTGATCGAATCAGGAATGAGGATATCCGCAGGAGAACCAAAGTGACCGACATATCACGAAGAATCGCCAAACTTAAGTGGCAATGGGCAAGGCGCATTGCTTGCAACGGATGGCTGTTGGGGCCGAAAAGTTCTGGAATGGCGACCACGTACCGGAAGACGTAGCGTTGGAAGGCCTCCTTCAAGGTGGACCGATGACCTGGTAAAGGTTGCGGGAATCCGATGGATGCGAGACGCACAGGACCGTTCATTGTGGCGACACTTGGGAGAGGCCTATGTCCAACAGTGGACGTCTTTCGGCTGAAAAATGTGTCTAATATAATTCGACCAAAACTTCACAAGCGCTCTAATCCCATCATTTGCGATAAATCACATTTAAAGTCGCTAAAATAATTGTAAACAAGATAAATTCGTCCCGTACTAATTAGAGGATGAACGAATAGGGTTATCGCACTGATCCTCAAACTTATTTCTCCTCCTTCAATATTTTTTTTTTTTTTGAAACATTTTGTCAAAAATTACTGTGCTTTTCTGATTTTAACTGATGTGTTTATTTACTTAAGAGCTCCAACTATGGTTGTACACATAACATTATTATGCTTTTCTTAAAATAATAATTTTCCTTCTTATAATTAATTTGAGTATGTTACAGGTGCAGAAGAGAAAGTATAGGTATAGTAGAGAGAAGTGGTGTATAGTATCTTGTCAGTGTAATTCAAGAGACCGCAGTATAGCAGAGACGGGTACGTTATTCTTTTTATCAAAGGGCAAGCAATATCAATGACGAATACCTACGACTTTCTTCTAACAAAAGAACTCTGTGTTCTTGGTTTAATAGCTTTTGTTTTGGAAATTTTGTCTTGTAGCCGCCCCGAGAAGAAAAGTTATTCGTGAGATAAAATTTCGTACGTGAAAGTGATTGAAACAAAAATAGACGTCCCATTCATTAACTGTTTTAAGTCCGTATACATCATCAATATTGCATACCGCTTAAGACATATTGTTTCTACGGTAGAACTTATATTACAAAATAATGCGAGTTTTCTTAGATTTCGTACAAAAACGGTTATCAATACAGCGATATTACAGAAAATACAAAACACAAAGAAACCAATAAATACCTCATTTCGAAAAAAATAATAACGTACCTTTAATAAAAAGTTTATTTGAACTTATAATTCCAATTCAATCCAAAGATATAACACTTCAAAGCAACCCGTTTTAAAAAACGGCAATTTCATAGTTAAAGACCTAATATTTGAAAACTAGACATCCTAAAAGCTTTTTCCATTATTACACATCATTATTGATCACTGATATTATTTAGGTATATTTATCAGTTGTCCTGCCACAAGCTCTGTTTAGTTTGAGAAAGACTGGCTCATCCAAAAGTATGAAATTCAACTCCAATTAAAGTGACTTGCAACATCAAGGTCGGGGCTGTCTTAATTATTGTGGCTATCCCTAGTAATCGTAGACCATAGGGGGGGTGTGTGTGTAGTTGACTGAGGAGGGAGGGGATTATATTAATGATTATGTTTTCCTTTACGCTTGGAATGCAGGCTTTGAAATTATGTAGTGGTCTAGAATATTGTTGGTGATATGTTTTGATTATGTGTGATTTTATTTTAACTAAACAATCATTCTGGTGGACAAAGATATTGGTGCCTTTTAGAGGTTCTGGTTTTGATTCCTAAATTGGAAAAATGTTATTGAAGTTTTCTTACTGGATCTTCCACAAGGCATTGTATGATTAATTTTTTTTTTAATTGATATAAACCAGTACTTGACTGCGACACCACCTGATGGTAAGCAGAGATGCAATCATTGATGGTGAGGCGCACTAGTTTATTAAGAGCCTATTCACTCTAGCCTTGAAGACACCTAAATTATTGTTGGACAGGAAGACCGCAGCAGGCAAATTGTTCCAGTCCTTCGATGTATGCGGTATAAACGACGAAGCGAAACGCTTAGTCCGGACCGTTGAAGTTTCAACAACGTACGGGTGGATACTCGTCGTACGTAGGGTTGTCCGATGGTAGAAAGGAGATGGCGGAATCAAGTCATGCAATTCCCGCGCACACTCTCCAAAATGCAACCTGTAAAATACCGAATCAAGAATGAAGATATCCGCAGGAGAACCAAGGTTGCCCACATAGCCCGAAGAATCACGAAACTTAAGTAATGCCATTTACATATTGCTTGCAGGACAGATGGTCGATGGGGCTGAAAGGATTTGGAGTAGCGACTTAGACCGATGGCCTGGTGAGGGCCAGAAAATTCAATGGATTCGAGACGCATAGGATCGATCGTTGCGGCGACACTTCTGGGCTGCGTTCAAAAATGAGGTTAGAGTTGACGTAGAGTTCAATTGTCAATGCCAACCAAGTGTCATTTATGGCCTCTTACACCAACCTACCCTGCTCGGAGTTAGAGTTAGTTGGGTTAACTCTAGGGCAGCTACTCGAGTTATAAAAGAACAACTCTGGGTTGCAACTCGAAGCATTTTTGAACGGTTGGAGTAGCGACTCTACTTTACCTACTCTGGTTATTTTTGAACGCAGGGCGGGGAGGTCGATATCCGGCAATGGACGTCTTTCGGCTGAAATGATGATGATTGTGTCGCTGCCGAGCCCATTATTTACGTAAAGTACATGTTATCTGTGATATAATAAAAGCTTCAAACAAACTTAGCAGCGCTAACACTTTGCAAGTTTGAGCATGAAACAACGTTTAATTTGTAATCGTACTGTATCACAATTTATATAGGCTGTTCCAAAATTAACGCAAGATTTGAATTAATTAGAAAGCACAGTTTTTTTTTGGGGTTGCGAACACTTTACCGCACAAATGGCGGTAAATTCAAATCTTGCGTTAATTTTGGGACACTCTTTAGTTTATGATTCAATAAAAAATCACTATCTGTAGACTAAAAACTGTGTTTTCTATTTAATTAAAATCTTGCGTTAATTTTGGGACCACCCTATATAAGTAATATATTAAAAAATATCTACCAAATCTGTAAACACGACAAAATAGCAAGAAAATGAGATATTTTTCTAATTAACCGACCTCTGAGTGACATTAAATTAACAATTTTCTGTTTATGCCAGACATTAAGTTGTTCGCAAAATTCATTAAAATCTCGAAGATTTACTGAAGCGATATCGTTGAAACATGTTCAATTTCCCGCCCGATATTAGACGAGTAAGTAAGGACGCAGTACCGGGTGAACAGCGAAGCAAGTAGTTTTTTTTTAAAGAATCTTATTATTTATTTATCTCAGAACCCTGGGGCCTTGGTCCTTTGGAAGGCGTTTGAAGAGCCGAAACCAACTCGCAGAGGCCATTAGACACTCGAAGGTTAAATGTACATACGTCTGTACAACTTGAGTGACCTTGAAAAACGCTTAATTGTCGTTTTGTACAAACGGGTGTATGAACTTTATTGACAGACAGACAGACAGACAAATAGACAAAGTGATCTTATATAAGGGATCCGGTTTTTCTTTTTGAGGTAAGGAACCTTAAAAAACTTCCGCTCCACCTATAGTGAGAGCAGGTAAATTATTTCACGATCTTCCAGATCAGCATAAGCAAGCTATAAGGTTTACTGTTGCAGTAAGTAGTAACACCCGTTATTTTGATACAAAATGCCTGTTATGTAACTGGAGGAACTATCGAAGTAGTTGGATTAGGGTGACACAGCTACTGAATGTCACACTATTGGAGCTTCGCGTCGATGGTTGCTGGGCTGTCGTCTACTATAGGAAGGTTGCTACCGTAACCTCGTCTACGACACGGTAGGTGCGGGCTTGCGGACGGCGAGCAATGGGTAGCTCGCCGTCCAATCGTCCGGTAACCGTCCGGACCGAGCCCAAGTCGTCGATGGCGCGTACTGCTCCACGCGCGCCTCAAGAAGATGCCAGCACACCATAGGGGCCCAGCAGGGACGAAGCCTACTGGGGCCAAGGGTTTGTTTCTGAAAGGTAAATTCAGCCCTGGGACGAAGGCAAAGAAGGAACAGGAGTGGGTTTTTAGTCAGTAAAAGTCTGACACGCCCTCTCGCCCACCCAAGAGCAGGGGATGTCATTGGATGATTTTCCCACCTACAATAAAAAAAAATCGATCAGATATTATTCCAGCCCAACCCTGAAGATACTGGAGCTGTTGAACCACTGACACGATAACCACTACTGGTGAAAGTCACCCTGCACCGGTAGGTACAAATAAATTAATTACTCGAATAAATTTGTTACCAGCATTAAGACACCTAAATTATAAATCGAACGGGATGACTGCAGCGGGAAAATTGTGTCAGTCCTTCGATGTAGTACGTTAATATCGTGCAGATTTCATCACGCATGCGGAATTGCTCCGCATGCGGGGAACATCCATCCTTCCATGTTTACATAAATTTTAGTATTAAGTACTTAATTCATTAAACCTGTAAACTTGATTCACTGCACCGGTACTGTGGCGCGGTTGACAGGTAATTAGAATAATGAATGTACCTTCTAATTATACAGCACAATGGGTTTTATTAAAGAGCGCCTGTGAAGTGAGCAGCGTATATTAATTATAGAGAAAATGTATAATTATGCCAATATTTACTCTTTCAATGAAAACAGTACGAGACGCTTACTATTGTGAATGAGTCTTGCGTCTGAGACTTAGACTACTACTAATTATGTTTTATGTTACCTTACAAAGAATTGGTAACATTAGTCTTTGATGCGAGGCAAATCAGAGGTCGTTTGTGTTCCACCGACTGCTTTGATTCTGAGCTCTGCGTAGCGCTACGGTATTTGTCTTGCTACGGCGTAGCAGATATTTAGTGCGATACGTAGCACTACGAAGTGCTACGAGTATTTATGCAGTGGCTTTTCGTATGTTGGTTGTAATTTTTCCGTCAATTTATGGCGTATAGTCCCTTGAACATCTGACCGGAGTTAAATGCACACATGCTCGTTCTGCCGCCTGCGCCCGCATAGAGACCTGCTGACCTTTAAAACCATTTTCTTTAAAGAACTCTTAACCAGCTATTTTTTTTTGTGCATATTTCTAAAGTTCAAAGCCGTTTGAAAGGAGTAGGGAAAACAAGCGAAAAAATATCACATTGTTAAACCATTTTTTTTGGCAAAAGTATTAGTCGTACGAAAATATATAGTATAGTAAATATTTTTTTTTTCAATCCTATTGATCTAGCCGTTACCGAGTAGTAGGCTTCAGAAAATCACTGCTTTATGGCACTGCTCGGGAGCTAAGGCCTTAAACTATACTCCATGCGCAATAAGATTAGACATATTTAAACAAATCTTTTTTACTGTCCGTTCAACCGATTTTGAATTGTATTCCGTAGATATAAGGATGGCATTAAAAGCAAAAAAGTGGTTACAATACAAACTATTTATTGCAGCCGCCATTTGTCACGCCACCAACGCAATAAAAGTCCAAATCAGTTAATCGGACGGTAAAAAAACTTTGTACAAAAAACAAACAACAGACTTCAATGTAAAAAAAAACACTAAAAAGTGCAAAATAAGTTTAATTTCGGAAGTCGGTGTTCTATTCGTTCCTAGTTTTGTCTATTCATTTATTTAACACCGACTTCCAAAATTAAAGTTATTTTGCACTTTTAGTGTTTTTTTTACATGGATATCGGTTGTTTTTTTTGTAAAAAGTTTTTTATTTTACTCTTTTTAGTTATCATACCACTACTAAAAAGTACCCCTCAGCCAAACATAAATAACTTATAGCCAGAGTGCATCTCATGACATTTCTAATAATCCCAAGCACGGTTAGGTTACATTAATTTATTACAGATTTCCGGTACCTACCTTCCGGCTTCATTATCAGATCAGTTAGATATATCCCCTCCCCCTTTTCTTTCACTCAGTCATCGACTACACGTATAAACAAAGCAATTTTACTTGTTACGACAGTTCTGCTGTGATCCTATGAGGAGTTCAGTTCCATATCTTCGAAGTTCATGATCAGATCATGACAATATTTCTGTGAGACCAACTTGGAAACATAACCTTTCAATAAAAAAAATAATTTTTAAAGTCGGTCCACAATTGACCGAGATATCGGTGAACAAACAGAAAAAAAAAATACATTCAACCGAACATAGAACCTCCTCCTTTTTGAAGTCGGTTAAATGTCTTATCTTATTGTGAATGGAATATAGATGAGATCGGTATTTTATAACTGACTACTCTGAGAAGAAACACAGAAACAAACTCATAGATCAAAGTCTCTTTTAAAATCCATTCAGTAAACAAAACCACATATGAGAACCATGCAGATTAGTGTCTGAAATGATGAAGAACCACACAGATTTTAGTGTATTTAATATTTATATTAAACTTACAAATATATTTTAGTATTTAGCAATATAAAAGTATTTTATTTAAACCTTTAAGAAGCGTTTCTATTTGCGGTCTACTTTTTTTAAGTGATAAATAGAAGGTGATGCTTCATACTCGATGGTCTTGTACCTTCTTTAGCTGTCTGATGTTCCTCTTATGGTAGTGCTTAAATTCTTAATTTGTAGTGGAATAAAAAGATTTGGAATAGGTACAAGTGGAAAAAGTTGGTCATTGTGACCGAGGTGGCATTCACCAGAGCCTTGGCGAGGGTTTTATAGAGCCGAGGGCTGCAGTGAAAAATTTTTATGTGTATCAAACGACGTTTTTCAATACACTTACAAAGTCATAAATAAAGGGGGGTTGACGCGTGACTCGTGAGGATCGATACGATACATGTAATAAAATTGTGGCGGGGGCGAGCACGCGCACTTTTCCGCACTAGTGCGAAAAACAGTCAACTGCGTGCCTAAAAGTGGTTCGATAAGCGCAGGTTTTCGATTAAGTGTATTGAAAATAAATTGTTTACCGTTCATCAAAGCTTTCGACCCACTAATTATTTCGATTTCTTTGTTCACATCAACTTATTCAAAAAACAATTAATTAGCTTTCACAGTTGTTCACTCTTAAGTATCATTACATAAAGAGCTATTTCACTCGCGAGTGAGTATCTGGGCTAGTAGCACCCGTTGCCAAGAATAGCTGTAAAGAGAAAATACTTACAAAAACATTTATTTACAATAAAAGTTTGGTACAAAAGGCTTTTTATAAACAAAGACTAATTCAGCTGACATTGTTATGAAATAGAAAAGGCGGGTTTGTTTTATATAGAAGTATACTACTCTGTCAAGAAAGTACCGGGAAAACATCAATAATACACAAAATGTTTGTTATTCATCCAAATTTGTTTAATCACCTTCAAAGTATGCTCCTTCAGAAACGATACACTTACGCTAACGAATAATCCAATCATCAAAACATTTTTTAAATGCTGTTTCCGAAATTGAGTTCAGTTCTCGCCGCGAATTCTCCTTTATGCCTTCTACCGATTGAAAACGGGTGCCACGAAGTGGTATTTTGAGTTTAGGAAAAAGAAAGAAATCGGCTGGAGTCTTATCTGGTGAATATGGTGGTTGCTCGATGGTATTTGTTGAGTGTTTGGTCAAAAATTCGTTCACAATGATAGCCTTGTTCGAAGGCGCATTATTGTGGTGCAAAATCCAAGAATTTTCTTTCCACAAATCTGGCCTTTTTTGTTGAATTTGCTGTCTTAAATGCCGCATAACGCTCAAATAATATTCTTTATTTACCGTTTGACCTTCCGGCAAGAATTCCGAGTGCACAACACCGCGATAATTAAAGAAAACAGTCAACATGACTTTGACTTTTGATCGACTTTGGCGTGGTTTTTTCGGTTTCAGTTCAGTTGGAAGGCGCCACTCCGAAGCTTGTTGACTAGTTTGCATGTCGAACTCGTAAACCCACGTCTCGTCACTAGTAACAATGCTTTTCATGAATGTTAGGTCGGAATTGACTCGTTCTAGCATGTCCTCAGCGACTCTCATGCGATTGAGTTTTTGGAGAAAATTCAGGTCTTTTGGGACTAGCCGAGCGGTAACATGTTTCATACCCAAATGATTAGTTAAAATGGTACGGATCGACTCGTGAGATACATAAAGTTCGGCGGCTATCTCTCTCAAAGTTGAATGAGGATTTTCAGTCACTATTTTCTTCACGTTTGCGATGTTAACTTCAGTTGAAGACGTTGATGGCGAGGCCAATCTTCCATGACATCTCGACCGCTTTTGAATGCTTTGTACCACTCATAAGCACGTGTTGTCGATTCACCGTAAGCCTTCTGTAAAATTTAAAGTGACTCCGAACACGAAATTCCATTGGCGATGCAAAGTTTAAGACAAACTCTTTGTTCGATGTTTTTGTCCATTATGAAATTCGCAATACACACTAGATATGATATAACTAAAAACAGCACTGTATTTAATATAAATAACAGATGTAACTCAAACTCCGCGCCAAAATGGAAAACAGTTGTGCCAATCTACCAACAACAAAGAAAAAAACAAAAATTTGAATTTGGAACCATACACAAATCATCCATTCCCGATACTTTTCTGACTGAATGTAAAAGACTGAAACCTTCATTAATATTTTGTGTAAAATTAATTTCTTGTTAACTTTGAAATGCCTTGACAAGGACAGTAAAATATTTGCAGACATTTTAAAAATTTTGATGTCGTTATCAGGAAGATATTTCGAAAACATATAAAAAAAAATATATGTATATATTAGCTGTATGTTTGGTTGTACCTGGCCACGCCATAATTATGGCGATAAGTCCCCTCTTTGAGGAGTGGCTGGAAAGGCCTCACGGCGTCCTTACCTACCGCATGACGCAGGTCCTCACCGGACATGGTAAGTTCGGGCGGTTCCTGCACCGGATTCGTGCAGAAGAGACGCCCGGGTGCCACCATTGTGTGGACCGCCCGGAGGACACGGTGGAGCATACGGTAGAGGTGTGCCCAGCTTGGGCAGAGCACCGCCGTGTCCTCGTGGGGGCGATCGGCGGCAGCTATCTCTCGCGCCGGGCCTTGGTACAGGCCATGGTCCGGAGTGAGGAGGAGTGGCAGGCGGTTGCCTCCTTCTGCGAAGCAGTAATGCTAGCAAAGGAGGCGGCCGATCGCGTGAGGCAACGGTCCTCACGCCCCAACCACCGCCGGGATCCCGATCCCGATTTC
This sequence comes from Mythimna impura, assembly GCA_905147345.3. Taxonomy (NCBI): domain Eukaryota; kingdom Metazoa; phylum Arthropoda; class Insecta; order Lepidoptera; family Noctuidae; genus Mythimna; species Mythimna impura. The sequence goes on along the minus strand of LR990356.1, from coordinate 6,949,332 downwards.
CGGCCACCGTAGGCGCGGGCTTGCGGACGGCGAGCAATGGCTGGCTCGTCGTCCGATCGTCCGGTAACTGTCCGGACCGAGCCCAAGTCGTCGACGGCGCGTAGTGTTCCACGCGCGCCTCAGGGAGTTGTCAGCAACCGTAGGGGCCCAGCAGGGCCTACTGGGGCCATGGGTGATGCAAAAGTGATCCCCGGGGCCCTGGAAAAATGGCAAAGAAGGAACAGGAGTGGGTTTTTAGTCAGTAAAAGTCTGACACTACCTCCCGCTCCGCCCAAGAGCGAGGGATGTCATTAGATGATTTTCCCACCCGAAAAAAAAAAACCTGGCCACTCAGAAAGTTTTGCGAAAAAATGTTTTTATGTATAAGGCACTGGCCACTTGTAATTATTTTGAAAACTTTGGTTATTTAAAAGTAGAAATACCATTGTTCGAATTTTAATTTCCCTACACATTATTTTGAGAGCCAAATCAAATTATCGTGTCTCATTTAAAAATGGATCTGCATCGAGAACTTTTTCGTGCGATGATTTTCTACGATTTTAAATGTGGCCTAAAACCTGATGAGCCATTTGATCGACTTCAAATTGCTTTTATGGATCAAGGAACTTCAAAAGCAACCATCTACCGCTAGTATAGCGAGTTTAAGTGCGGTCACCTTACTTTGGGGGATGAACAAAGGAGTGGCCGTCCTGCGACGGCTGTCACGGAAGAAAGTGTGCTGGCGAAAGTGAAGCGATCGAGAAGCGCAGGGAAAATTTTGATCGCTAGTTTCTTCACTTTGACGGGGTATCTGATTTCAATTCCATTACGAGACCAAAGCAGCATCAACGCTGAATGGTATACCACAAAATGCCTGCCAGAAGTTTTGTCTGCAATGAGCAACAAGCGACCGAACACCGGACTCCGCGGGCTACTGCTTCACCATGACAACGCGCCCGCGCACTCAGCGCTCAAAACGAGGGACTTTCTGGATACTACACCGGTCAGAGTCTTGCGGCACCCTCCTTACAGTCCTGATCTGGCACCGTGTGACTTCTTTTTATTCCCTAAAATAAAAAAATCAGCTGAAAGGGATACAGTTTTCATCGCCGGAAGACGCGCTAGCAGCGTTCGAGAAAGCCGTGGAAAAGGTGTCTGCAGCGGACTGAAAAAAATGTTTCGAAAATTGGATCAGACGCATTCAGAAACTTTGTATAGCGGTTGGTGGAGAGTTTTTTTTTAGTTAGTGAGAGCGCCTACGGTGGCCGGAAATCGGGATCGGAATCCCGGCGGCGGTTAGGGCGTGAGGACCGTTGCCTCACGCGATCGGCCGCCTCCTTTGCTAGCATTACTGCTTCGCAGAAGGAGGCGACCGCCTGCCACTCCTCCTCACTCCGGACCATGGCCTGTACCAATGCCCGGCGCGAGAGATCACCGCCGCCGATCGCCCCCACGAGGACACGACGTTGCTCTGCCCAGGTGGGGCACACCTCTACCGTATGCTCCACCGTGTCCTCCGGACGGTCCGCACAATGGCGGCACCCAGGCGTTTCTTCCGCACGAATTCGGTGCAGGAACCTCCCGAACTTACCATGTCCGGTGAGGACCTGCGTCATGCGGTAGGTAAGGACGCCATGTGGTCTTTCCAGCCACTCCTCAAAGAGGGGACTTACCGCCATAATTGTGGCGTGCCCAGCACTGGGTTGCGACAGTCGCTGTCGCCATTCCACCATGAGATCCCGCCGGAGTTCTTCCCGCCATGCCGCGACTTGGCGTGGCAAGGGAGTTTCACCCCGGCGTTGCATCTCCACGCGCAGATCGTGCATGCGTGCAAGGACTGTTGCCTCCTGATTCCATGGTGGCTGGCCAGCAAGGAGGCTCGCCGCTTCACGGGAAACCGTGCGATATCCCCGCGATTATTTCAGTGTGGGTAAGAGATATACACTATACACGTTGTCCAGCGCCATCTCTTACCCACAATGGAATAAGAATAAAACAATCTTACTTTGAACGTCATGGTAACCCACCATCTTTTACTAAAACCACACCTATGTTCCTTCTTTGCCTAGGCACCTCCCGAACCCTTACTATGTCCGGTGAGGACCTGCGTCGTACATAAGGTGAAGACGCCGTGACATCTTTCCAGCCACTACTCAAAGAGGGGCTTATCACCATGACTATAGCGTGCCCAACCGATTATGCCATAGGATCACATTACCATTTGCAGAAGATATGGCAGATAAATAAATAAGCGATTTAAATAGATCCGTAATATATTAGAAGGTGAAAATTTACAAGTGACATGACATCATATGGTACAATGTTTTTTATTAAAGCTTCACTAAGGAGTTTTAAATATGGACTAAAACAAGTTCCGCTACACCTAGATGAAAAAGATTTTTGATTTCAAATGATAGTATAGTACATATTTAACGATGGTATAAAATAATTTTTAATATTTTTCGCAGAACAATACATGTTTTGATTAAGCAACCAAAGAGATTTTGTTGCAAGCTACTCAGCGTCTAATATGTATTTTTACATGAGAAAAATATCAAAAGAGTTTTTTCCAAAAGCTACTACAACATGTTCTTTTTACAGTAACATTTTCAAACAAAATCAACGAGTGCAAAGAAAAAAAAAACTTGTCTGCAGTTTTGTAATTTTCTGATAACACAATAACTTACTAAAATGTTATATTTTACAATATGACAAATCTTTTACCATGTGAAAAGTAAAAAAATAAGATGTCTGTAAAAAAAGAATTATGAAGTTACTGCTCTTATCAGGCTTTTAGTGGCTTTAAAGCTGCCTCATAATCAACCTACCTAGTCAGGGAAAGACAGTTGTATGTGCTGGTTGTAGCGCCTGCAATATGTAGAACTCACATAGTACTGTTATGTTATTTGCTATTAAATGACTATAGGATATTAGGATATCAAACTGTTTGAATGGCAGGCTACTCAAACAGATTTTCTAATTTCAAATATTTTTGTGTCTTTAGTTTATTGATTACTAGCTGTTGCCCGCGACTTCGTCTGCGTTAAGTTTGTAAAAACGTACAATCATTCTGAGCTTGCAATTCATTCTGAAAGCAACGCAATTATTTATTGTACTCTATCATTAAACGGTTAAAAGTAAAAACGTAAATTACCTTCAGGAAACATGTTATGTACTCGTCCAGATCCAAATGTATGAATGTCAATGAATAGAAAACGTATGTAAGGGTCGTAGCAGTTGGCATTTCTGCCTACCCCAAGGGAAAAGAAATTAGTTTATGTATGTTTCTGGTTTATGTTCTGGTGAAACAACATTGTATGATTTTAACCCCTCGCCACAGTGAGCACGTCACAATCGCAGCGGTAATGCCTGTCTTTGAAGAGTGTCTACAGAGGCGTCACGGCATCCTCTCTTTGTGCAGGACTCACCGGATGTGGGTGTTTTGGGAGGTATCTGTATCGAATTCAACGGGAAGAAACACTCGGGTATCACCATTGTGCGGATCGCCTGGAGAATACGATGGAGCATACGGTGGAAGTCGGTCCCGCTTGGTCGGAGCGCCAGCACCGCTGTGTCCTCATGGAGGCGATTGGTGGAGAAAATGTCAACCAGTAGCCTCCTTCAGTGAAGCACTACGATCGAAGAAGGTGGCTGAAACTATGAGGGACATTCTGACTCCTTAACTGTCGCTGCAAGTGATGCTCCGAGTGTTGAAAGCCGCAGGGCGATTACCAGCCATCGCAAACCGGGATTGCGGTGGTGCCGTCCGGCCGTCTGGTCAAAGCAATCCTGAATCGACGGCGCGCTGTATTCTACACCGGACTCAAAGAGATGTCAGCAAATGGATAGGGCCCTCTAGGGCCGATGTCTGCGAGATTGTTCGAAAGAATTACCTCCCGTAAAATTTTCGCCTTAATAATTTTTCACTGAAGAGTTTAAGCCGTTAGACAGCTTTGGTAGAGGTAAATGAAGGAGCATAATCGGGACACCGACCTTTAGCTGAATAAAGTGCACTGATAGTGCAAAGCCAAAAACCCAGTGAATCCAAAAACTACCATCATCATCATCAACTATCTTCCTCCACAACAGTACTTATGAAGAATTTGCGAGAGCATGCTTGCATTGATTGTTGCAGCTTGATCATTTTGGGCGTAAAAATTACTTGTTCATTTACCTAGGATTTTTTGGTGTGTATTTATCTGACGTCCCCGTTGAATGAATTTCGGCGAAATCTTGAGCGCGTGTATCCCCGCCCAATCAAACTCGCATATTGATGGCCAAACCGAGAAGTCACTGTCACCGATTGCCTCTATGAGGACACGGCGGTTCACCCAAATGTGATAGACTTCCACCGCATGTTACACCGGGTCCTCCGGGCGATTCACAAAATGGTAATATCAGGATACTTCCAACCGAATCCGGAACAGAAACCGCTCGAAACACCCTCAACAGTCCTGAGCATGTGTATCCATAAAACAATGAAATTACGGTAAACAAATGTAGCAGCCGATTAGTGTTATCCCTGAGACTGGCCTCCCTCAGAGGGTTGTTCCAGTGTTGGTCACCACTCACTCACTGCAAGGAGGTAACGTCCAGATGTCGACGTAAGGCTGCCAGGAATCTGAGATACATCAGTGATCAGGAACGTAAACCACTTTCGACCCCGTTTTATATGGAGCAGAAACTGCAAACAATAAATCACGCCATTATTAGGCCGCAAGGTGCCATCCCGGAGGACATAGTGGAGCATACAGAGGTGTGTCTCGCAAGGGCGGATCACCGCCGTGTCCTCGTGGAGGCAATCGGCGTCAGTCACCTCTCGCGCCGGGGCCTGGTTTGGGCTATAGTCCAGAGCGAGGAGGAATGGTAGGCGGTCGCCTCCTTCTGCAAAGCTGCAATGCTAGCGAAGGAGGAGGCCGCACGCGTGAGGGAACGAACGTCCTCACGCCGAGCCGAGATTCCGACCCCGACGACCAGCCACGGTAGACGCAGGCTTGCAGACATCGAACAATGGGTAGCTAGCCGTCCGGCCGTCCGGTAATTAACCGAACCGAGCCCAGTCGTAACAGCACGTAGTGATCCACGCGCTCCTCAAAGAGATGTTTCAAAGCGCAACTGAAGGGCACAAGTGTGGTTTTAGTCAGTAAAAGTTTGACACGCCCTCTCGCTCCAACCAGATAAGTCATTGGATGATTTCCACTCTTAAAAAAAGAAAAAAAAGTACCATCATTATCATTATCATTATCATATACATAGGCCTCCCCAAGTGTCGCCATAATGACTGGTCCTGTGTGTCTCGCATCCATCGGATTCCCACGACCCTCACCAGGTCTTCGGTCTACCTGGGGGCCTTCCAACACAAGGTGCCATGCAACCCCTTCCGAAAATTTGGCCGTGTTATTTTAAAATCAATAATTAAATACATATACTTGTTTACTTTTATCGCCTTTTTTGGTTGGTATCCCTTGAATAATCATGATCAATTATCTTGTTTATACACAATGCCATCTATCAAATATGAAGTTCAACTGTCATTGTCATCATTATTTCTACTTTGAGTCTTTAGATGGCGTTGCGAGTATCTGAATTGCGTGTTGTGCCATATTTTACTAATTCGATTTTATTATGTGTTTTGATTAGTTTTTACAATATATTTAGAAGATATCGAATAGAAATATCAATTATATTTTGAAAAAATGGTAAAAGTTATTTTATTACAAAAAGAAGATAAAATAATGACAAAAATTTTAACTGTAGCTGGGAATCGAACTCGCGGCAAATGTCGTTCAACACTGACGTTTTGGATTATTGCTCACCCCCCATAGCAAATAGCGTGATAATTTATAGCCTAACAGATGCACTGACCTATAAGGATTATGTATGCAAAATTTGAACAGGATCGGTTTAGTAGTTTTTGCGCCAATTAATACCATCGCAAAATAATTTTACTGTTTTATTATATGTATAGACTAGCTGTTGCCCGCGATTTCGTCCGTGTCAAGTTCGTAAAAATGCATAAACGTAACTAATAATTATGTGCTTGTTAATTATATTAAATTGTCACATATTTATATGAGGATTTGAAGTTAGTGTTTTATTTCGTAGGTATATCTTAATGAGCCTATAATGTTCCGACTACTGCGCCCCTAGCCAAGTTACGATCGTTTCGTTTGCGTCGAACGCCTCGATTAGGCCACGCCTCCGATTCCTTTGTTCTGACCACGTGCCTGAGCGTTGAGATGACGTCAGAACTAAGGAATCGGAGGCGTGGCCTACTCGAGGCGTTCGACGCAAACGAAACGATCTTAACTTGGCTAGGGGGGCTGGAATATAGGCTCCATCTCTGTGAGAGTGACTGGGCATTTATCAGCCACGCTGGTCCAGTGCTGAATCTGATGGTTATTTATTCAGTTAATGTAGTATATAAAATTTAGAAACTCTATAACAGACAAAAAAAGTCCTGATGTTGACATTCGAGATAAAAAAAAAAAAAACATCCTTTTGCCGACCCATTCTTAGTCGAGAATCGCACTTGTTTACCAAATACGATTATTATTATTTTTGTATCTAGTATATCTGGTGTCGGTTACAATATAATAATGTATTTTTAGGGTCAAGTTTCACCGAGATGCGACGCGATGCTACGGTGCTTGAAAAGTTGAAACCACACTGGGATTGACATGTTTATATGTCAATCCCAAAATTTTTACTTTTCGATCCCTTATAGGATCACTTTGTTGTCCGTCTGTCTGTCTGTCTGTCTGTCTGTCAAGATCCTTTATCTCGGATACTCAGGTCTGCGGTCCCTTGAAGCTGTGAAAAAAACAAACTTCTAAGTAAACAAAAAAAAAAAAGATTCAGCCATTTATGTCGCAAAAACCTATATTTCGACACTTAAGGGAATCAAAATTCGTAGGGTAGGTACTTCCCGTTGACATAGAATCCTAAAATTTTGCATAAAATTTTAGGATTCTATGTCAACGGGAAGTACAAGAAGTGCAAGGTCTCATAGCAAAAGTATAGGAAAAAATCTGAAAACTGTAAAATTGTAGTTGCGATTCGGAAAAATTTTCGTAATTCAATTCGGGAATTGAACTGTTTTCATAGGTAAGTTTGTACGGAACCCTCAGTGCGCGAGTCCGACTTGAACTGGCCCGGTCTTTTTTTTAGATAGGAAATCATCTAATGACTTCTCCTGCTCTAGGGCTGAATGGGAGGATGTGTCAGACTTATACTCAAAGTCCCCACTTTGAGGAGTGACTGGAAATACGTCCGGTGTCCTCACCTTCCGCATGGGATTGACATGTGCTATGTATAGGAATGCCCGTCAATCCTTAACATTTTGACATTGACATTCACCTGAATTTTCGTCTGAATTTTCTCTCTGAGAATTGTACCACTTTGGTAGCTAATAAAGTTTTACATTGCAACGCTATGAAAAAAAAGAGCACGCAGTGTCGCTTCGCGTCTTGTTGTGAGACGACCTTTACTCCAGAAACCTATTAGATTTCGTGAAGCCGGAGGCGAAAGGTCAACAAAAAGTTAGACATTACAAATAAAGTATACACGTGTACCAAATCCAATTGTTTATGAAGGATTTGATGGAATAGTTTATTTGTATGCGAAGGTAAACACTAAACAGTTTGACAAAACAAACGGAAAATTCCAAAAATACGCATCGGTTCAGTTACTGATTCTGAACTAACTATATTCAGGTTTCGCATATACATATCCTGGACTGTGGTAAATCATCAAACTACTTCTCTTGTTCTAGGGTTGAACGAGAGGGCGTGTCAGACTTTTACTGACTAAAAATCATCTTTGTCCCTCAGTTACCCATTGCGTTTAAAGGAAAAGGTCACTCTTTCAAACGTTCCCGCAGACCATCCTGGCATACGTCATAGGCAATAATTTGTAAAGATGAGAAGTAGGTACAAATCGTATGCGAGCGAAGCTACGGGCGGCAACTAGTATTACTTGCCTCATCATCATCATCATCATTTCAGCCGAAAGACGTCCACTGCTGGACATAGGCCTCCCCCAAGCGTCGCCACAGCGAACGGTCCTGTGCGTCTCGCATCCATCGGACTCCCGCAACCGTTACCAAGTCATCGGTCCACCTTGTAGGAGGCCTTCCAACGCTATGTCTTCCGGTACGTGGTCGCCATTCCAGAACCTTTCGGCCCCAACGGCCATCTGTTCTGCGAGCAATGTGCCCTGCCCATTGCCACTTTAGTTTGGCGATTCTTCGTGCTATGTCGGCAACCTTGGTTCTCCTGCGGATATCCTCATTCCTGATTCGATCACGCAAGGAAACTCCGAGCATAGCCCTCGGCTCTTCTGTTAGGCTTACTTGCCTAGCAGAATTAAATCCAAAATCACAATGTTGTTATAAATATTTATGTACACCACTTATCCCGCTATAGATATGTACATTTAGTGGTAACATCCATCATATTTGGTTTGACAAGCACACATGTTCCCAGTCCCTTCGAGAAAAATATAATTTCAGATTCAGATTCCTCAAGAGGATACAGTTTGAAATCTATGCTATCGGTGTTGGTTGAACCGAAGTTCAACGTATCTAGATTTGAGAGATTGAACTACTGAACCGTATTTGTTGAGAAGTTTAAACCATTTTTTTTTTGTGCGGTTTGGAGAGTTTCACTTACTTTAGTTCGTTTTTTTTTTGAGGTGGGAAATCATCCAACGACTTTTCCCACTCTAGTGCGGAACGGGAGGGCGTGTTAGACTTTTGCTGACTAAAACCACACCTGTGTCCTTCAGTTACCCTTGGCATTTTAAGACAACGGGTTTCCTTTTCAGAAAGCCCCCGTGGCCTTCTGGACCCCACGGTTTATCTGACATCTCTTTGAGGCACGTGTGGAACACTACGCGACATCAACCACTAATGTAATAAAAGCAACCTTATCTCAACTATGTTGGGTTCGATTTACCTTTCTTGATACCAGTATATTCTATGGAGCGACTGCCTACCTGGCTATCACAACAAAGTAACTAGGTAACTTGATACCCCTTGGTAAGACTGGTATCAGATTTGTTTAGCTTCTGAATATTCACAACAACTGTCAACGGATATCTATGGTCAAAGGTCTATACAAATTACACTCGGGACCAATGGCAGGACGAAAAAAAAGCCTTTTATTTCTTCGTGATTAAATCATTGACATTGCAACGATGATTACAATAATAAATAGCGCTTAAAAGATTTCAGAATAAAATGATTGTCGATAAAATGTTAGATTGCACTTGCATCACTTTAATCTAATGACAATAATAATTATCTAAATATAATATGAAAAATAATAAATGTAAATGAAATACCTATAAAAATAATAATAACAATGAATACCAATATAATATAATCTATCAATTTATCAATATATTTTATTTTGAAATAAGAGTATACTAAATTAACTAAAAGAGTTCACTGTCAAAAAAGTTAACGTTTTTCGATTATCCTATCCTGTTCCTTAGTCCTTATCGAAAAACTGAAAACCAGTCTAAAACTAAACTAATAAAAAAGGTAAACAAAATATAAAAGAGCCCTCATTAATCACAGAACAACAAGTACTTAGTACCTCAGAGGACCAATTTCTGGAGGGTGTCGCCTGTCTTAAGATAAGAGCGCCTTGAAGAGTGCCTCCGTCCGCGCTAATTTGGTTTAAATTCCTCTGGATTACGGCTCCTCTCTTCTGTAGATTACGTAAACCGGCGCGTTTGCGTCACCTGTATTATGTTGCTACTGATGTAATTAAATAGAGTCTTTAGTTGGAATTTTGGAAATGTTGTACTAGCAGATATGGTAAATGGATGTGATTTTCGAAGCTGTAATCTCTTTACCTAAGCTCTTCAAAATCTAGACGAGGAGTTTCGAAAAAAATAAAAAATCTAACGAACAATAGCTGCTCTGTATTATTTATTTATTAAAACTTTAAGCACTTATCTTTATGCAATCCGTCGTATTACTAGAAAGGATCAGTAAACCAAGTCCATGAGGCTTAAGCTACAATAAAACATATTTACTTACCCATAATATTTGCAAGCAAATTTCTTGGCAGGCCGCAGGTATATTTCACTCAAAATAGTTATCCTCCAGAGTACCTAGCGATTCTCAAGCAAGACACAAATACGGGCAGGACTGGGGTTGCCAGCCACAATGGCGTTCGCTTCAAATATTTATCATGCAATTCCCGCCGCTCTCATTCATCTATGCTGCAATTTATTTTTCAGCGAGCAACCCTGTAAGCCGTGATCCACTTAGGATTAATGCACATTGACCACATTTTTGGACGAATATATCGGAAAGAGCGAAAGATTGGGCTGTTTGATGTGTTTAGATCAAAACTATGATTTAAGCAAAACTAAAAAGTAGAAATTGAATACCAATTGACAATATTGAAAAAAATATATGACTGGGCTAGCATTCGTAGAAAAAAGTTGACATTCCTTTTAATTTCTCTCTTTTAATAATTAATTGGTGATCATATTTAAAGAATAAAGAGTCTGTTTAAATTATTCGCAAATTGATTCCTAGTAGATATTGTGATGTAAAATTGGTGTAATTTTCTATTTCAAGTGTCTGTTTAACTGAACACAGGCATGATCTCGGTAAAATAGTAGGTAATATTGTAGTACTTATTGATTACTTCAACGAAGTTTGCCGAGAAGCCTGGCTCGAGACGTTTACTGCATACTGCAAAAGCATTAGAATGATACATCCGCATGCTAATGAAAAACAAAGCGACTATATTATACGAAGACATGGCTTAAAGGACTTTGTGTCCAAGCCACTAAAAAAAAATAAAAAAAAAATACTAAAACGATAAATGAATACAATGAGTGACGGTATTTTATTTAATATTTTCCTTTAATTTAGAAGCTTGGCAGCATTCGCATATACCTACCTATACTGATAAAATTAATTGTAATCCCGCCCGGACCGTTCTTTGTGATGTAATTGTCAGTTAAATAAGCCGTGTTTAAAAGTTGTATTTATAATCCAGCAGGCCTAGCCAAGTTACGACCGTTTCGTCTCTCATCTCTTTTCACAGTCGGTAACGCCTCCGATTTCTTTGTTCCGACTTAACATTGAGATGACGTCATTCCCATACATTTGAAGTTTTCTACTAGCGTTAACGATTGTAGGTTATTAACTTGGCTAAGCTCTCTGCCCCCCTAAACAACTTACAATCGTTTCGTTTCGATTCTCTTTTCGTCGATCGCCTCGGGTCGGCCACGCCTCCTATTCCTTTAGAATAGAATAGAATAGAATAGAATCGTTTATTTCTGAGTACATGGTATATGAAGATCTTAATATTAGACGGAATCACATATACTACCTTTGCCACGTTCTGACCACGTGACTGACCGTTGAGATGACGTCAGAACAAAGGAACCGGAGGCGTGGCCGACTCGAGGCGATCGACGAAAAGAGAATCGAAACGAAACGGTTGTAAGTTGGCTAGGAGGTGGTGTTGAAAACGGCCAGCAACTCAGACGCAACTTATTTCTGAGTGCGAGATTGTTTAATGTTAACGCGATCGACAGGTTTATGATTTTCGGCACTCCAATTGGCCCGCTCCAAGCTCTTAACCAATCAGAGGGCATAGCCAAGTTGATAATCTACAATCGTTAACGCTAGTAGAAAACTCCAAATGTATGGGAATGAAGTCATCTCAACGCTCAGTCACGTGGTCGCTGGAATAATCAAAAATTATTTTGGAATTAAAATTACACTACCTATTTTTATAAATTCTTGATAAATCCTGATTGTGTGACTGGCGTGTTTTTATGTGCGTGAGTATATACCCATATTATTTGATTTCAGTTTTATTATTCGGATAGCTAATTTCTTTAAAAAAAATTGTGAAAAAACCTACCTAAGTGCATTTAACTAACATTTCGGTGGTTTTTATTAGAAGCACTTAGGATGCATTGTTTTAGTTACATGTTGCAGAAAGGTGTACCTAAATAATTTTGTAATATTCCATTCCAGTCTTTTTTTAACTATACCAAAGACATTTTTTATACTCTAGGGGTCTAAAATTTTACACCAGGCGTTTTGTAATTATGTGCCTAATGAATAACGCAATAATAACGCCAAACGCTGGGATACAATGGGATCGCTCGGTGGACACAGTGGAGACGATAGAAGTCTGTTCCCCTTAGGTGGAGCATCGCCGTGTCCTCATAGCCTCGCTGCCAGCCCTATTTTAGGTCAGGCCATGGTCCGGAGCAAGGCGGGATAGGAAACGGTCATCTCCTTCTGCGAAGCAGTAATGCGAGCGAAGGAGATGAAACAAACCGTGAGGAAGAGGACATTCTTACGCTCCAGTAGTCGCTGTAGAAGACACCCTGGGCATCGGGACTCGAAGGGCGATTCCCGGCTGCCATAGGCGTGGGCTTGTGGACTACGCGCTAAAGGTAGCTTGCCGTCCGGCCATCAGTAAGAACCAAGCCTGAATCGACGTCGCGTTATATTCCACGCGCGCCTCAAAGAGATCTCAGTAAAAGTGTAGGGGCCTAGTAGGGCCGCTGCCAGCTAGGGCTGCAGAAATGTACGAAAGAGTCACCGTGGACCTGGGATATAAAGGGCACACAGGCGGACCCTCAACAAAAAGGGCAAATTAAGGTGTGTTCTCAAGACGTACTTACATAAAGCCACAAGTCTTTTCTTTCTCTAATTCATTTAAATAAAAACCAGATTCCAAGAAAGTCTTTCGATTCCCCGAACTACTTAAAGCAAATTCGCCTTCGTCTCAGAAAACAAACCCAGATCGTATTGATGCGGAATTATTTACCGAAAACAAAATGAAACATCACGTGTCTACATCATCTGCGAATCTCACCTATTTCGCGATTTTCGCTTTGAGCATATTCTCAAGGAACTTATTTAGATATTTGATTATGTTATTTGAATAAACGAATACCTATTTAAATCAAGATATTTTCGCGAATTTCTTGTGAAATGGTAATCTTAGGATTACGCAGGTGAAATAAAGTAATATATTTGTTATTTATTTTTCATAAATATGGATGTGAATATTAACGAAAGTATGTAGCTCTGCAAGTCTAGTTGCCATATAAAGTGTATGGAGACTGACGCGCCCAGATCGGCGTACGTGGCCCATGTGTGTGCAATGTAGTTCTACCTTAATTGTCCCTGTTGTGAATGTTATCAATTTTAATATCAAGCAATGTACAAAAATCATAGTCGTAGTCGGCCTTATAATGTTCCCACTGTTGAGACTCAGGCCTCCTCTCTAGGAGAGGGAATGGGCCGTAATCCACCAAGCGGGCCCAGTGCGGGTTGGTGAATGTCACATGACTTCGAATTTTTGGTTCTAGGACATGCCGGTTTCCTCACGATGTTTTCCTTCACGTTTTGAGAGCAGTGGTGATGAAATAAATTACACAAAGTAATGCGCCTGGCTGGGTTTGAACCCGCGACCGACAACTCCGTAAGTCGGGGCCATTACCACTCGGCCACCACTGCTCCAAAATACCACCTTAGTTTTCAGTCTTCGTCATAATTGTTACATTTTAAGTTCTCCTAATTATAATGATTTGATATTGATCAAAGTATTTATTGGTTTATAATATTAGCATATATAAGTATTTTATTATTGTAAGTAACTTAATTTAATGATACTACATCTACTTGATATATCTGTTATTTATTTATTGTCCACACCTACCACAGTGTTGTCTTTTTATCCCAATGGTTGACTGGTAGAGAATGCCTTGTTACATTAAGTCCGCCTATGTACCACTACTGTACATGAAGTTTAAATAAATTAATAAAAAAAGAAATATTCATTGAAGTGTATTGTTGTATTGTTTGAGTGGTGTTTGATTTTTGGGTAGACATGTAACTTTAGGTTTAGAAAATATAGACCGACATTTTATCTATATTGGTATTCAATATTTAATTAATATTATTGTAAGGGTCGCGGGAATTCCATTGATGCGAGACACACAGGACCGGTCTCTATGGCGACGCTTGGGGGAGGCCATGTCCAATAGTGGACATCTTAAGGCTAAAATAATGATGATGATTAATATTCTAAGAACCTATTTTAGTACCTTTTTAGGTGGGAAATCATCCAATGACATCTCCCGCCATTGGGCGGGGTGGGAGGGCGTATCAGACTTTTATTGACTAAAACCCACTCCTAGTTCCTTCGTTGCCTTTCATTCCAGGGCCGGGTTTTCCTTTCAGAAGCGAACCCATGGCTCCAGAAGGCTTCGACCCTGCTGGGCCCCTATGGTTTGCTGACATCTCCTTGAGGAGGCGCGCGTGGAACACGATGACGTGACGACTTGGGCTCGGTCCGGACGGTTACCGGACGGTCGGACGGCGAGCTACCCATTGCTCGCCATCCGCAAGCCCGCGCCTACGGTGTCCAGAAATCGGGATCCCGGTGGCAGGGGCGTGAGGGCCGTTCCCTCGCGCGTGTGCGTGCGGCCGCCTCCTTTGCTAGCATTACTGCTCCGCAGAAGGAGGCGACCGCCTGCCACTCCTCCTTGCTTCGGACCATGAGCTGTACCAAGGCCCGGCGCGAGAGATCGTTACCGTCAATCGCCCCCACGAGGACACGTCGGTGCTTAGACACAACAACCCCGCCGGTCACGGTGCGCCGCCGCTTGGAGATTTTTATAGAGGTTGTCTTCCTCGCGGTCCGGTCGGTTAAGCTGAGACCCAGGACCCCTATCAAAAGTCAGAACCATGACCTTGGACAACCTCTGGGGCTACGAGACTAACGGAGGTAGAAGGAGAAGTAAGTCTTCCTCCTGCCTGCCCAGTCTCAGGGTAAGTGCACACCGAGCCCGCTCTTACTTCGCCACTGTGCCGTCTACTATAGCAGAAGGACACGCGTTAAAGTGTTCCTTTGGACAGAATATTCGCAGGCGGACATCGAGACTCCTTAGGCAAAAGTACTCAAGGAGAGTAGTTGACCGCCTCTTGGGTGCACCGTCCCGCGGAGTGGCGTTCACTCCGGACGTATCCATAAGGGAACTGCAGCCCGCGAGCACACGTGGAAGTTTTCTGTCGTAGCACCCCACCAGAAAGACCCCTAATTTTCTATTCTACCTGTACCTAAAATTATTTTCTAACCAAAACCAAAGGTTACTTAGAAGTAGTGAAACGCATCTATAAACTGCATGTTTCGATGTGTCCAAAACAAAAGAGGATCGTCAATTAATTAAATTGTCGTCACTCGAAAGCAAGTTGATCGCAAATTAACTGCAGAACTTACGAAGTATTAAAGCTACAAATTATTGGAGTATAAGTGGGAGAGGAACGGAAAATTTTAATTCTTTACTGATTGAACTTGACGTGTGGAAATAAGAACTAGATGTGACACTAATTTCGTTTTTTTCATGATAACATTGGTAACTTATTATGTTACTTACTTACTTAAATATTTATAGTACCTATTTATTATTGTAATTCTTTTCTTTTGTTTTATTACTTTATTCTTTTGGTTCTGTTTCTGCACGGTTGACTGGTAAAAAATAACTAAGGCATTAAATTCGCGAGTTACTAGTGCATAAAGTTTTAAAAAATGTTTTTTAATAACAATAATAAATTTTTTATTGTCAGGCATCTTGGCCCATAGATACATATCTTACAAATTAACATAAAAAAACTAAATACAATTTATTGTTAGTAAATAGGACTTGACTATGTTTCACAAGTTTTTATTTAACTTGCAATCTTTGCATGTTTGTAGTCAAACCTTGCAAATGAATTTTAAAACAGTTACCTCTAGACGATTGAGCTGAAATTTTGCAACTATTTCCAGTTTTGTATGACAACACATGCTTAGCTAAATGACGTCATTTTAAATCCAATATGGCGGACTCCGGAAGATGGCGGACTCCGGAAGATGGCGGACTAGTTACTTTTTTTGTTGTTGGTGCTTTTTTATATGGGAATAGATTAAAAGAGTTTGCTATGAAGAACTCTTCTTTACAAGCTTTTGTTTACAAACACAGAAATAAAAACCGGGCAAGTGCGAGTCGGACTTGCGCACTGAGGGTTCCGCACAAACTTGCCTATGAAAACAGCTTAATTCCTGAATTGAGTTACGAATATTTTTCCGAATCGCAAAAAAAGTATTTTTTTTGTGACGTAACAACTTTACAGATTAGAGATAGATTTTTTCCTATACTTGTGCTATGAGACCTTACTTCATGCCAAATTTCAGGATACTAGGTCAACTTGAAGTACCCTATGAATTTTGATTCCCTTGAGAGTGTCAAAATATACGTTGTTTGAGACATAAACGGCCGTATCTTTTTTTTCGTTAACTCAGAAGTTTGGTTTTTTCTCAGCTTCAAGAGACCATATATGGTTTTAATTTCAACTCGATAGCTCTACACGTTCCGCGATAAAGGGTCTTGACACACAGACAGACTGACAGACAGACAGATGGACAACAAAGTGATAGGCTCGCGCATGACCACTATCTCAACAGACGGAAAACGACGATGTGGTTGACGATGGAGCTCGGTTGCCTTTTCACTCTTGACCAAAAATCCCTAGGTTTTAGTTATCAGAAAACATAGATTCCGGCAGGGAATTCTACTCCTCTGCTGTACTCGTACGCACAATGAATGTATTCCCAAAACGTTTAATGCGTATAAGTGAAATTTCTACCATGTACCTACCGGTGGCGCATCGCCGTATGTCTGGTAGTCCGATGAATGGCTCGGCTTGAATTAGGTTATGCAATTCCGACGTACATTCCCCGAAATACAACTGGTAGAAAACCGACAGGCTAGCAACTCGGCGTCGATGCTCAAGACTGAAGCTTCGATACGTCGAATTCTCAATTGGCTCAAGCGCATCAAGCTGGTATCTGTCAGATCCGTCCCCTAACCACGAAGAGGTTCGGTTCATCAATTACTATCGTTTTAGCTTTCCGGAAAAATCAAATAAACAAAATCATTAAAATTTTATTTATTTATTATATATATTTTATTGTACACCATTATACTTACAAAAGGAAACTAAAACACATATCTACATACATTGGGCGGCCTTATCACATTCTGCGATCTCTTCCAGGCAACCTGGAGTGGACAGTAATTGCCTGGACAAGAAATGAGGCTGTCATTGGTGGTTGGTGGTCAATTTTATTTGATGGCACGGTTTGACCCAGTGGCTAAACGATTGATTGCTACGCTACGCATCACAGGACGATTCCCACACAGAATAAATGTTTATATGGCATCATCATCATCATCATTTCAGCCGAAAGACGTCCACTGTTGGACATAGGCCTCCCCCAAGCGTCTCCACAACGACCGATCTTGTGCGTTTCGCATCCACCGCATTCCCACGACTCTCACCAGATCGTCGGTCCACCTTTTGGGAGGCCTTCCAACGCTACGTTTTCCGGTGCGCGGTCGCCACTCTAGAACCTTTCGGCCCCATCGACCATCCGTTCTACGAGCATGTGTTATATGGCCTGCAAATAGTTGATAATATTCCAATAATAATAATATTCCACAACTATCACACAACGCGGTCTAGTGCCAAGCTAAGCATAGCTTGTGTTATGAGTACTGGACAACTGATAAACATACTTATATATTTCTAAATACATACATATTATAGATAAATTACACCCAGGCACAGAACAAATGATCGTGCTCATCACACAAACATTTGTCCTGGGTGGGAACAAACCCACGACATTCGCCATAGCAGTCAGGGCCACTAACCACTAGACCAACAGGCCAGTCAAATATCAAGTTGTTTCGTGTATGAGTTTATATGTTTATGAACGCATTCGTGATACTGGAATAAATACTCGAAATGTCAAAAAAAAAATTACAAAAAAAAAAAATACGTGTTTCTCAGGAGCCAAACAATATTTGTATCTGTCTTATCATCGACCCATTTACTTATAAGGAAGAAAGAATTTCCTACCTAATTTTGCGGCTAGAATTTATAAAATAAATCCAGTCTAAATCCCAGCCTTTTATAAAAGGATATAACGAGTGAAAAAAGGACTAGCAAGAGTACTTTTGAAAATCGAATAGGTTGAACCTTTTTTATATAAAACTTTTTTGTTCTGCTACAAGGCAAGTCGTGACAGCGAGCGATTAGCGATAAACGAGGAAATGAATCGCTTGGAGTTTTTTTTGGCAGGATTTCTTGGAGTGAAGTTCAGTGGCTGTTTTAATTATTCGCTAATTGATTCCTAGTGGATTTTGTGATGTAAAATTGGTTTAGTTTTGTATCTCAAGTATCTGCGGAACTGGACAATATGTGGCATTATATAACAGTCGTGATCTCGGTACAATGGAGCTGAGAATTTTATTGTAGTGTTGGCTACCTCAGTGAAGTTTCTGAGAAGGTTGACTTGATACATTTGCTGCCAAATACTACAAAAACAGTAGACTATGTATGTACATCCATATTCTTCGTAGACATGGATTAAGAGACTTAGGGCTATATTTCACCAGGACACCATGGCGGCGCGACCAGTCGCCGCTACCAACAAAATGTACACAGCGCTATAGAGAGTTACTCACCTGGTGTCCGTTTTGTTGTGCAACCAATTTGGCGGCGTGACCAACTCGGACGCGTGCATTTGAGGTCCATTTTGATACTGTCTCAGTGTGGTGTAGCGACTCTGGTGTCTGTATGGTGTCTAGTTTGGTAGCTTATAGACACCATGGCGGCGCAACTGGTCGCACCGCCATGGTGTCCCGGTGAAATATAGCCCTTAGTATACAAGCCAAAAACATTTTAAAAAAAAATCGCTTGTATTAGTAGAGTTAGTTATGAACTAAGCGTACCTGTATTCTTCAATGAGGTAGGAGCAGTGCTGGCTGCGGTTTGTTCGAAAGAGTTACAGTGGTCCTGGAACGTAAAAGGCAATTAAAGGAGCACAGGTGGGTTTTAGTCAGGAAAAGTCTGACGCTCCTTCTCGCTCCACCTAGAGCAGAAGGAGTTTGTTGATTACCCATCTTAAATAAAGGCAGCAGTGTATTCACTCTTACTTTTTTGGGTTCCGTACCTCAAAAGGAAAAAACGGTACCCTTATCATCCGAATCCGATCACTTTGTTGTCCGTCTGTCTGTCTGTCTATCTGTCTGTCTGTCTGTCAAGACCCTTTATCTTGGGAACGTGTGGAGGTATCGAATTGAAATTAACCATATAACCAAGTCTGCGGTTCCTTGAAGCTGTGAAAAAATCAAATTTGTAAGTAAACAAAAAAAAAGATGTGGCCGTTTATGTTGCATAAAACGTATATTTCGACACTTTCAAGGGGATCAAAATCGTGGAGAGGATCCAAGAGTTAGTACTCGAGGTGGCATTGCACAAGTCCGAGGCCATGTGATTCCACGGCCCTCGGAACGCGCCACTATCGGGATCCCAACTAACGGTAGGAGGTGTTCACATCGGCGTCGAGTCGACGATGAAGTACCTTGGACTTGTCCTCGACAGCCGATGGAATTTCTAGGAGCATTTCCGACGTCTGGCTCCCAAACTGGATCGTACTGGGGCTGCCCTCAAGCGGCTCCTGCCCAACCTAGGGGGTCCAGACGCCTCCTGCCGGAGGCTTTATGCAGGAATCGTCTGGTCCATGGCCCTTTATGGGGCGCCGGTATGGGCGCCGTCGCTTCGAAAGCGACCGCCGGCCAAGCTGAACGCAAGCCAGAGGGTCATGGCCATCCGGATGGTGATACCGCACGATTTCCCGCGAAGCAGCGAGCCTTCTTGCTGGCCAACCACCGTGGGATTTGGAGGCAAAAGACCTTGCACGCATGCACGATCTGCGCATGGAGATGCAACGCCGGGGCGTAACTCCGCTGCCGCGCCAAGTCGCGGCATGGCGGAAAGACTTCCGGCGGGATCTCATGGTGGAATGGCGACAGCGACTGTCGCAACCCAGTGCTGGGCACGCCATAATTATGGCGATAAGTCCCCTCTTTGAGGAGTGGCTGGAAAGACCTCACGGCGTCCTTACCTACCGCATGACGCAGGTCCTCACCGGACATGTTAAGTTCGGGAGGTTCCTGCACCGGATTCGTGCAGAAGAGACGTCCGGGTGTCGCCATTGTGTGGACCGCCCGGAGGACACGGTGGAGCATACGGTAGAGGTGTGTCCTCGTGGGGGCGATCGGCGGCAGCGATCTCTCGCGCCGGGCCTTGGTACAGGTCATGGTCCGGAGCGAAGAGGATTGGCAGGCGGGTGCCTCCTCCTGCGAAGCAGTAATGCTAGCAAAGGAGGCGGCCGATCGCGTGAGGCAACGGTCCTCACGCACCAACCACCGTAGGGATTCCGATCCTGATTTCCGGCCACCGTAGGCGCGGGCTTGCGGACGCCGAGCAATGGGTGGCTCGCTGTCCGATCGTCCGGCAACCGTCCGGACCGAGCCCAAGTCGTCGACGGCGCGTAGTGTTCCACGCGCGCCTCAAGGAGATGTCAGCAACTGTAGGGGCCCAGCAGGGTCGAAGTCTACTGGGGCCACGGGTAGTGTGAAAGTGAAACCCGGAGCCCTGGGACGAAGGCAAAGAAGGAACAGGAGTGGGTTTTTAGTCAGTAAAAGTCTGACACTATCTTCCGCTCCGCCCAAGGGCGGGGTATGTCATAAGATGATTTTTCCACCCGAAAAAAAAGGGAATTATAATACATAGGATTTTTTTCGTTGTCCTAGAGTCCTGAAATTTGGTATAAAGCAAGGTCTCATAGCATAAGTATAGGAAAAAATCTGAAATCTGTAAATTTTTTGTTACGTTACAAAAAAAAAAACTTTTTTGCAATTCGTAAAAATCTTTGAGACTCGAATCGGGAATTGAACTGTTTTCTGGATCCCTCAGTGCGCGAGTCCGACTCGCACTTGCCCGGTTTTTGAGATTATAAGTTGCTATGATTAATTTTTTTGCTTCATATTAGGATTACCTGTATCGTTGGTGCATTTACAAATAGCATAAGCATAATGAGCCTTGTTTTAAATGTTTCTAGCCGATTTTTTTCCATAGGAAACGACCAATTGGAACCGTGCACTAGCTCTTGACATTTTATATGTGGCCTAGGCCTATGTGAAATAAAACCATTTTGAATTTCGAACACGTATTAGTATTTTTTTTATTTTATTTTATTTTTCCAATCTTTCATTTTTAAAGAACTATCTAAACGCTTAGTTGACACTTCGCGTGACCCAAGGGCTGGCTTTTACCTCGGTTAGAGAATAGGCATTGCCATACAACGTGGCAATGCCGCCAGCCTTTTGGGCACACTTCCAGTCGACAGCGATGCGGAGGAGTTTTATGACGCCATATTTTAGTTAGGAGTAGCCTTTAGTGTATATATATAGTTTTAATTAGTTAAGTGTTTTTGAAATAATCGTATAAAATAATAATAATGAAAACCATGTCAAAAAAATAATAATTAAGATCATGTCGAACACGTATTTATTTATTTAATCTTCATGCAACTAAAGGTACAAAGGCGGACTTAATGCCTTAGGCATTCTCTACCAATTAACCCAGTGTGGTGGAGAGACATATGGTAGGTGCATAAAAAAGTATATATATATTTTTGTTTCCGCTATTTCTCCGTTATCCACAGCACAGCCTTATAGACACATACGCTTCAAGATTGGATTGCCTAAAATGTATATATTTAAAGCAATACGGATATGTGGGGGCCGCGAGATATAGCAATAATGACGTACTCGAACAACATTACGTTTATCTATTGATATTATATACTCCGTTTATCGTACGAGTACATACACTTATGTAAAAAGTACGTATATGTGTTATTTTGTATAGTAACGTAATGTGATGTTTCTTTGCCTTGCTTCAGGGTATTTTTAGGCGAATCTAACAATAGAGGTTCAAAAAAAAAATACCTATGAAAATATTTTATACAAACCATATCCAGTCGCATCCTTCTGCGAAGCAGTAATGCTAGCGAAGGAGACGGCTGCTCGCGTACGCAACGTAAGTAGTTACATCCTCACGCAACCCTAGGGACCTAGTAGGGCGGATGCCTACTAAGACCTGAGGTCTTAAAGCGCAAAGGGCAACTGAAGGATTCAGGTATGGTTTTTGTCAGTAAAACTCTGCCATGTCCACTCACTTCTCCTCAGAGTGGGAGAAGTAACTTCCCGCTTTAAAAATCATTATTTTAGCTGAAAGATGTCCACTGCAGAGCTAGGCCTAGCTAACTCGTCAATTAAGCTGACTCAAGGCCATTGGTCCACATTTCTTATCTCTTTATTTCTTTAATTTTTTTAAACGTTTCCCCACTCTAGGAATTACTCCTGAATGTGGGTGCTTTCACTATTAAAAAATCTCATACACCAGACCACCAGACCCGGAACACCTATCTTTAGGTCATACTAATAAGTGTTCCGTGTGGGAATCGAACCTGCGACATCCAACGCAGCAGCCATGCGCTCAAACACTGCGCCAATCGTGCCGTGAAACCTTGTGGGAAGTCTGCCAACGCTGTATCTACATTACGGCCATCTTTTTATCGAGCGTGCCCATTTCAACTTTTTTTTTTTCGGTGTGAAAATCATCTTATGACATCCCCCGCTCTTAGGCGGAGCGGGAGATAGTATCAGACTTTTACTGACTAAAAATCCACCCCTGTTCCTTCGTTGCCTTTCGTACCAGGGCCGAGTCTTGGCCCCAGAAAGCTGCGACCCTGCTGGGCCCCTACAGTTGCTGATCTCCTTGAGGCGCGCGTGGAACACTACGCGCCGTCGACGACTTGGGCTCGATCTGGACGATTACCGGACGGTCGGACGGCGAGCTACCCATTGCTCGCCGTCTGCAAGCCCGCGCCTACGGTGGCTGGAAATCGGGATCGGAATCCCGGCAGCGGTTGGGGCGTGAGGAC
Organism: Mythimna impura; assembly: GCA_905147345.3. Taxonomy (NCBI): domain Eukaryota; kingdom Metazoa; phylum Arthropoda; class Insecta; order Lepidoptera; family Noctuidae; genus Mythimna; species Mythimna impura. The sequence continues at coordinate 6,926,446 of LR990356.1, read as the reverse complement.
CGTTGCCTCACGCGATCAGCCGCCTCCTTTGCTACTGCTTCGCAGAAGGAGGCGACCATCTGCCACTCCTCCTCGCTCCGGACCATGACCTGTACCAAAGCCCGGCACGAGAGATCGCCACGTGCCCATTTCGACTTAAGAATCCTCATGGCACTAATTAATTAAATAATTAAAGGCTTTCAAATTACTAGCAATAACATTTCTAAACGATCATAATAATAATTCATTCGTTAGTAGAACTGTAAACGTTTAACGTTCATTAAAGTGCTTGAATCAAGCAGATTTCAAACTGTTATTACAATATTTCTATGCTAATTAGATAGTTGATGCGAAAAGTCAAGTAAGCTCATTATAAATATCCTGTGGTGGGTGGTGAGGTACCTCGGGTTGTTGGAGTGTTCGAAAGCGCTGTGTTGCAGGATTTCACAATACGTGTTCCTGTATTATGATCTGCTATTTTACTAGACGTGCTTCTGAACATTTCTACTAATATTATGAAGAGGTAAAATGGATTATTTTTTAACTAACTTTAAAAATAGAAGGATTTTCCCAATACGAGGGAGTGATTTTTTTTCTATCTTGTTCGCCAAATTTTAACCGATTTTGATGATTATTTCTGTGTGGAAGAGTATTTTTCCAAAGTGGTTCTATTAAAATTTGGTGAAGATCTGATGAAGAACTTCGGAGATAGACCATGAAACTTTTCAATAATTGATAGCAAATCTTCCAGGATTTTTGAATTGTAAGTCTGTTTAGTGTTAGGTAACAGCATTTCGTAACATAACAGCAATTTTTTCAAATCAATCACCCGCGTAAAAGTAGGTTTCTCCATACAAACTTTCAACCCCCTTTTTACCCCCTTAGGTATAAAGTTTCGTAAAATCCGTTCTTAGCGGATGTCTACATCCTATAAGGAACCTACCCGCCAAATTTTAAGTTTGTAGGTGTTATAGTTTCTGAGATTTCGTGATTAATCAGTGAGTGTTATTTCGCTTTTATATTTATAGATTTCACTGACTCTCTAAACGACACATTGTAGAACCTATCATCCTTCAAAAATACAATGTTAACTGGATATATTAATACCAATATTCTTTTGGGAAGTGCAGACGCTTCCGCTGAGGAATATATATGAACTTATGCGCGTTCCATGGTTTGCTTCCCGCTCACACGCTTCCTATACATCAAAGACTCCTCCTTTCCTCCTCACTGCTTGGATCATATAATGCTCAAGGTCAATTTCCTTGTACTTACCCTTGTAGCTTATTCAACAATAACCGATCACAGTGCAACCCAACTTATTCTTAATTGTAAATTGCCAAAGGTAGCCTCTCGCACAGTCTCTAAATTGAATTTTTCATAAATTTGAATAAGACTTATGCAATATTGATTTTGCCCCAGCCTACAATTCCGTTGATCCACAGTTTTGTATGTTGTACCTAATTAAAAAAGTGCAACATGCAATTCAGAAGATCACGGTCACATCTCGGTTAGATAACAAATACTGCAACATAAAACCATGGATTACGGCTGGTCTTATACGCTGTATGAAAAATAGAGATAAACTACATATGAAAACTAAAGCTAATCCTAATAATTTAACATTGCAACTGTCATATAAGCGATATTAATTTTTGTAATTACCTCCTAAAAAAAGTAAAACGTAATTACGATAACACTGCACTAAAAGAGGCTGGTACAAATAACAAAAAGATCTGGAAAATTATTAAAAATGTGAATACGTCACATTTTTTAATAATTTTCCAGATTTCAAAACAGAATCAGTCTTCTTCAGGTTTATTACAAGCACATTCATAACAATTAATGTCTGCAAACATTGCAAACAAATTCTTTGTTAATGGGGCAAGTGACTAGGAGAAAAATTTCGAAGACAATCGCAGTACCTAACAAGCTCATTGATTGCATCTAGCTCTAGCTTATCATCCTTTGTGTTACTAAATACTGACGAGATGGAAGTAGGAAGGATTATTATGAGTCTAAAAGTAGTTGGGATAACATATCTAATAAAATTATTAAGCAATTCAAAGACCTTTTGTGTTGCTTTTGACCTTTTGTGCCACCGTAACTTAAATTTTTAATAAATGTTATATTACAAGTGTGTTTCCCAAGTGCTTAAAAAAAAGCAGTTGTTGTCCTGGTTTACAAATCAGGGAGTAAAGATCAAGTAACTAATTATTAATTAGTCACTTGATCTTTACTCCCTGATTTAGGCTTATTTTCTTACTGCTTTCTATGTCTAAAATATTAAAAAAAGATTATAAACAACAGGCTTTATAAATATTTGGAGGTTTATTTATTTATTTATGCAGCAGTTTGGATTTATACCTAAAATGTCTACAGATGATGCTGTACACCATCTAACCGACTATTTAGCACAAGAACTTGATTAAGGTAATCACACCGTAGAAATCTTCCTGGACTTCGCCAAATCTTTTGACATAGTTTATGTTCCCATTTTGTTGCGCAAGCTTGAAGACTTAGACATCAGAGAAACCCAGCTGAAACTATTTCAGAGCTATCTGGAAGAACGTACGCAATGTATAAATATTGGTAATGTTATCAGCGATGATGAAAAAAGCCCAGCTTTCGGAATTCCCCAAGGAAGTATTTTAGGGACTTCACTATTTTTAACTACACTAACTGGCACTACCACAACATTATAAGCTCATACTGCACAACTAGCACAAATAACCAATGTGTTTGTCCCAATATTAAAATTTCAAATACAGTAAAGTACCATGGAATTATAATTGATGAAACACTTTCGTTTAAACATCATATAGAAGCTGTAAATAATAGAATTCGTGAATTGATATTTGTTTTTAAAAAGTTACGCTATATTGTAGACCCAAAAATAGTTAAACAAGTCTACTTTGCTCTATGTCAATCGATAGTAACATACTGTGTTACCACATGGGATGCAGCGTGTGAAACATTGTTACTAACCATCGAGAGAGCCCAGAGGGCAATTTTCAAAGTATCTACTTTACGCCCATTCCTTTTTCCCACTAACCTCTTATACAAAGAATGTGAAGTACTAACAGTCTGACAGCTATTTATAATGGGTATTGTATTAAAACAGCACGCAGATCTGACATATAGCACGGATTTTACTAACAAAAGACGTAAAGATCTAGTCTGTCTTCAAAATCATACCAAACATGCTTTTACATCAAAATTTTACCTGTTTCTCGGGCCTCTCCTCTACAATAGATTGAACGCGAAAGCAAACATTTGTAGCTTAATGTAAATGCATAATGTGATGTAAATTGTGTTACATTACAATTAGGGCACTAAAGATATGCTTTTTTTAAAGGTGTGAAATTATCCCATGACTTCTTTCGGTCTAGGGCGGAGAGGGAGAGCATGTCAGATTTATACTGACTAAAACCACACCTATGTTTCTTCTTTGCCCTTGTGTCCCAGGACTACGGTTTTCCCTTTCGAAACCCATGGCCCCAGTAGGCTTCGGCCCTGCTAGGCCGCCTCCCACGAGGACACAGTGGTGCTCCGCCCAAACGGGACACACCTCTATTGTATGCTCCACCGTGTCCTCGGGATGGTCCACACAATGGTGGCATCCGGGTGTTGCTTCCGCACGAATCTGGTGCAGGAACCTCCCGAACTTACCTTGTCCGGTGAAGACCTACGTCATGCGGCAGGTGAGGACGCCATGACGTCTTTACAGCCACTCCTCAAAACGGGGACTTACAGTCACAATTATGGCGTCGCCAGGCGATTGGCCATTTGTTATGAAATCCTACTAATTTTAAGATCCTACTATAATTTTATTTATGGTGTACAATAAACAGTAGGTATATCAATCAATTAAACGTATTATTTGCTATTGCGTAGCATAACAGATCTCTCGAAAAAGCACCCTTAACCTGTTCGAGCTCCTAGCTATTCAGGTTTCCCTGTACTAAACGTTATACAGCTTCCAATAGCCGATAGGTCAAGAACAATAGTTGAAGTAGCGGTGATTAAGATAGTTGTCCAATGTCTACAGTGTAGCAAGTTTCAGTATGTTAGTACGGCATCTGTGGAAGCTTCGATGCTTCAGATGTTTACCTAACTGTACCTACTGACCGATTTTGACTTCTATACCGAAGTTATAAGGATGGCATTAAAAGCAAAAACGTGGTTACAATACCAACTGTATATTGCTGCCGCTATTTATCATGCCATCAACGCAATAAAAGTAAAAATCGGTTGAACGGACAGTAATTTTTTTTTTAAATATATAATTATTTTTTTAAGGCATTAAGTCCGCCTTTGTACCTTTCTGTAGCATGAAGTTTTAATAAATAAATAAATAAGTCTTATCAGCCCCCCTAGCCAAGTTACAATCGTTTCGTTCGCGTCCAACGCCTCGAGTAGCCCACGCCTCCGATTCCTTTGTTCTGACCACGTGACTGAGCGTTTAGATGACATAAGAACAAAGGAATCGGAGGCGTGGCCTACTTGAGGCGTTTGGCGCGAACGATACGATTGTAACTTGGCTAGAGGGGCAGGTATAACATCGTAACCGACGGTTAATACCTTTTGCAGGAAAAACTCTTCTTTCATTTTCTTTTCTAATTTAAAAGTATTTATGATAATGTGCGGGTTTCTGAATTGTGTATTTTGAGTTAAGAACTTATTCATTTTGATAGGTTAGAGTTTAAGAAATACCCAATTTCAAATACTCAAATCAGAAACCGGCCCATAATTGTTTTAAAATGTTGAGACTTGCTTTTCACACATCTACTGATCTATTAGAATAAGCTCTATTGGTACATTATACTGTCGCATGGCCGTGATGAACTTTTTCGTCAAATTCTACGTCGGAATTCTTTTTCTTTTTCTACAGATTTGCTTTATAACTTCGTTGTTAGAAAGTTATCCTTCAGTTGTTTTTTACATTTCAGGGTCATGATAATTCTTTTTAACATTTGCACAGCCCTAGCATGCATGGGCCCCACGGCCCATTTAGTTTTGCTAACATCTCATTGAGGTGCGCGTAGAACGCAACGCGCCATCGACTCGGGTTGCCGGACGGGCCGGACGGCGAGTTACTTATTGCTCATCGTCCACAAGCCCGCGCCTACGGTGGCAGAGAATTCGTGTGGTTGAGAAGCTGGATAGCGTAGATGTTCACATGCTGATGAAGTCACTTTTCGTGAGTTTCTGCAGATATTTTTATCACTTTGTCGAAAATAAAATAATAATTAAATTATTAAATATTCACATCCAGTTGCTATACATCTTTTCATTCAGGTACCCGATACAATTTCATAGAAACTTCGCCGGGTGGAAGTCTCGGAGTGATTACCAGCATCCGTGATGCCTTCCTCTTAATAAATCACCTCATGTTATTAAGCAACACTTCTTCTTTAATATTATAACTTTACTTGGTTATAAGGTGGAGGTAGACGGGTATTTTCGTAGTACTGTGTTTATGAGCTTGTAGTAAATAGTTAGTTGCAAATTGAAGAGTTTCGAAGATAGGAGGCTAAATAACACATATACTCGTACTTTACAATTTTTCGTTGTATTTGGCAGTCAGTAGATCAAGTCGGCCTTCTTGACACGCTTCACTGAGGTAGTCATTACTACAACAAAATTCTCAGCTTCAATTTACCGTGATCGCGCCTGTTTCAATGATTCCAAAAGTTTTACATCACAATACCTATCCACTAGGGATTAATTTGCAAACAATTAAAGCACCCACTGAAGTTCAATTGAAAAATCTCGCCCAAAAACTCCATATTATGACAGAAAGCGAGTGTTTTTTTTGTGATTTGACTTCATGACTTTTGGCCGAGTTGTTATTGTTGCCATGTAATAAAAAATGAAGCCTTTTTATTATTACATAATCAATCACTAGCTTCTGCCAGAGGTTTCACTCGCGTAAAAGTAGGTTTCTCCATACAAACTTCCAACCGCGTTTTACCCTCTTAAGGGTGGAGTTTCGTAAACTCCATTCTTAGCGGATGTCTACACCCTATAAGAAACCTACCTGCTAAATTTTAAGTTTTTAGGTGTTATAGTTTCTAAGATTTCGTGATTAATCAGTGAGTGGTATTTCGCTTATATAGGGTGACTGGCAATTAGTGTACGATACTTAAACACGTGATTGTGCTCATGATAACAAACAATTTTTATTATGAGAGCAATGCCGAAATCGCGAAAAAAATATCAGCTGTTCAGTACATTAGGCAAACATAAATTTACTGAACAGCTGATTTTTTTTCCGCGATTTCAGGTTTGTTCCCATAGTAAAAGTTGTTGGTTATCATGAGCACAATCACGTGTTTAAGTATCGTACACTAATTACCAGTCACCCTATATATATATAGATTTGAAAAATAAATCTGCATCATAATGAAAAATAGAACTTCATCTCCCAGAACTACTATTATTATATTAACTAGCTATGTTTACTAGCTTACTAGCCTAGAAATGAAGCTATTGATGTATGCTCGAATACAGAATACTAGCTTGCTAGTTTTATTATTAGGTTGGCATGAGATAATAAGCTCATATATCCCGGGCTTAACAGATCTATACCTTGTCAACAACAGGCCTTTAAACTGGAATATATTTAATCCCCGACTTCTCAAAACTGGAGATCAAACAGTTCAGAAATTAGAATTCTATATTTGAATATATTTTTCGTCTACAGACAAAGTAAAAAAAAAAAATTCACAAATATTTGTTCGAGACTTTGCGATTGTCCTTTTGCTTACAATAAATGCTGGAAACGTTATCACCAAAGTTTAAACGCAGATTGGACTTAAGGATAAATAGATTTAAATGTATATCCGCGGATTACCTAATGGATAAAGTTGTTGAAACCTTCCAATTTGACTAAATTGATACTTGTGTTTTAAAATCGACTGAACGTTTAGGCTTATCGTACGCGAGTGGTTTTTAATCGGTATTTTAATTTCTCAATTGCATTTGGTTAGAAATATTATAGTTATATTGAAAAGTTACCACAACGTTATTATTATATTATAAAAAGAATCATTTTATTTCAGGAAATTATTCCTTAAAAGTACTACAAATTATGCATTACATTACATTACGCAGAATCCTAAATATTGCATTAAAATTAAATTTAAGTTAAAGTGAAATTATACTTAAAAGGTAAAAATTGATTTAATTTCATCTAATTATAATGAAACGAACATACACAGAACCACAGAACAAACGAACGAACATTTGAAAGAGTTGCCATGGCCTTGAAACGCAAAGGGTAACTAAATAAAAGATTCCTGTATCTTTCAGTTACTCTTTGCGTTTCAAATAAAAAACCAATTAATTTACATACATATAATTTATATGAATTATTTCATTGTGTAAAAGGCATTTGTATTTTATTTATGACCCACTAAAGAAAATATGGCTCTTTATAAGCGCAGCCAATGGTTGAAAAAACTTAAAAATTTTCACCGCTCATAACTTTTAAACTGTTAAATCGATTTTTATTTATTTTGGTATACAGTTTCATATTTTAGGTAGGTACATAATTGGATTTTTTTTTTGGTTTTTTGTTAAAAGTTTGTATAAGTAGGGTATCAAATATTTGCAAACATTCATTTGTTCATTCTCACTTCCATAACTTGGGCCCGCCATAATTATGGCGGTAAGTCCCCTCTTTGAGGAGTGGCTGGAAAGACCTCACGGCGTCCTTACCTTCCGCATGACGCAGGTCCTCACCGGACATGGTAAGTTCGGGAGGTTCCTGCACCGGATTCGTGCGGAAGCGACGCCCGGGTGTCGCCACTATGTGGACCGCCCGGAGGATACGGTGGAGCATACGGTGGAGGTGTGCCCCGCTTGGGCAGAGCAACGCCGTGTCCTCGTAGGGGCGATTAGCGGCAGCAAACTGTGTGAATGCTTGTATTTTGGGTGGTAGTGTTCAGTCGTTTAGTGTGGCTCTATGATTACTATTTACAATATTGGTGAAAGCAAGTGAACGTTGTCGCTGGATACTTGATAAAAATGGTTATAATTATTATACAAATTTGACACAACACCCCTCTTTTTGGGTCGGGGGTTAAAAATGAATGAAACGTTAGGTTGTGTTGACCAGTTTTTACGCTTTGTCGTTTGTAAAAAAACATAGAAATTATATGCAAATGCAATTATTGGTGGCCCAATTTTTGTTACTGGTCTGCGCTCGTGCTTTTCCAGTAACATTAAAATACACCGCACGTATGAATATTATTGTAAAAAAGTACTTTACAAATTGCGTGGAGCTGATAATTTTAGCAAAATGAATGAATATGATACAATTTAATGGTTTCAAATTGAAGCGCATTATGCTCTTGATTTGATCAGGCATTTTAGGTATGTGTGTTGCGTAATACAGTTTATTTTAATGATAATAAAACCAGATAATTGGGAACAATACAAACGGATAACATCTATGTAAAAGTATTTTTTTTTAGGAGAAAATTGGGTCCAAGCATGCGTTCATCGAGTTGTTCGTGGTAACAGAAAACAGCTGGCCGACTCTTCGTGTAACCAGGTTTTTCCTCGGTCAACGTATCAGCATTGCTATCCAACGTGGCAATACTGCCAGCGTTCTGGGCACTTTTCCCAGTGGTGTCGATGTGGATGAATTAAAAATTTTTGTTACCCAATGAGTCATTTTTCTACCCATTTTTGTACATATTATTACTAGCTTCTGCCAGCAGCTTCACCCGCGTGAAAGTCAGTTTCTCCATACAAACTTTGGACCCCCGTTTCATGCCCTTAGGGGGTGAATTTCCCCTGCCAAATTTTGAGTTTGTAGGTGTTATAGTTTCTGAGATTTCGTGATTAATCAGTGAGTGGTATTTCGCTTTTATATATATATAGATTTGAGATTGTATATATACCTATTAAGTTATAATATTTATTAGTTTAGATATTTATAAGGAGAAAATAATAATCGACCAACATCTGAGGAGGTTCTCGATAGGCAGCTGAGATACGGACTGGATCAGACATCGGTATTATTTTTTTTCACAGCTTTCACACAACGCCATCTAGTCTCAAACTAAGCAGAGCTTGTGATATGAGTACTAGATAACTGATAAACATACTTATATATTTCTAAATACATACATATTATAGATAAATTAGACCCAGACAGAACAAATGATCGTGCTCATCACACAAACATTTGTCCTGGGTGGGAATCGAACCCACAACCTCCGGCATAGCAGTCAGGGCCACTAACCACTAAACCAACAGACGTCAATTGTGGAGACGGCTCTTACTGTAAGGATCGTCTTTATCTTGGTGACACTCTGAGCTCGCTGACAGATCATATTAATAACGTCAAAAAATAAGAGAACTTTTAAAGGCTTTATAAAACAAAATATTCTACTAAATAAAGCAGACAACAATGAATCCTGAGCTTATCTCCAAGGACATAGCGTGATACATTTTAATTCAGAACTTATTACCACCCCCACTTGAAAACGAAAACAAAACAAAAAGCAAGCTATGAAATATAACACGTTGCACGCTACACCTGCGTATGACGTCATGAATTACCCCTCCCTTCCCCCTTCGTACCCCTACGTGAGCCGAATGAAAGCAACAACTATGTTAAGCAAGTAAGTAATTTCACACATACCCACATAGGGGGGTGAAGAAATTTCTTCAGCCCCAAAAACATATGTAACAACTTAAATTCGAATGAAATAAGAATTCTGCGAGACGAGAGACACTTGAAAATCGGTGGGACGTGAGAAGAATGTATTGCGTACTTACCAATTTTTTTGTTAGAATTTGTACCTGATGTGAACATCAGTCGGTGATGGGAAGGTCGATTGTCGTAGCAATTTTCGATATCGTAGCTCCGTAGACGTTGCTTGCTACGCCGTAGCAAGTAGGTAATAAAGATTTTCTAAGAAATATACTCAAGAAAAATCATACTTTGCAATATATTTACACGTTTGTAAAAATCTGCGTAAAGTCAAATGTGTCGTTGTATCGTCTCTATAGCAAATTATTTTTAAACCGCTTCGTTAAAAGTGACATTAAAAATATTGACATTGTATCACAATTAATTTTATAAAGTTGAAAGTTTGTGAATGTGTGTGTATTTTTTTACTTCTGCACGGTTTTATATATGTAACTATTTGAATGTAATTTGGCCCACGAGTAGGTTATTTGCTAGAACAGCATATAGGATTCTTTTTTATCCTGGTAGTGGGTGTCTCCCGAATCTTTTATACTCATCAGAGACGTGGTGCCTCTATCGAAGGCGGGACTACGGGATATACGGGACAAATTCCACATTTCCACCTCAAATGTCTCCGAAACATTATGGACATCAGATGGTCGGATCGTGTTAGAAACAAAAAGGACCTTAGGTCCTTGTCGTCCTAAGGAGAGCCAAAGTCCTGGGCATTGAGGCCTACTTGATGAGGTGGCAGCTCAGGTGATGTGGACATGTCTCTAGGATGCCCGAACAGAGGCTAGCGAAGCATATCTTTTATTCTGAACTCCAGCAAGGAAAACGAAATCATGGTGGACAGTTTCTACGTTTCAAGTATGTTCAGCTTAGACACATGAAGAGATGCGAAATTGACCTCGCGTCTTGGGAGACGCAACCTCAAAATCGGCGTGAGTGGAGACGCCGTGTACGTACAGACCTTTGAAAATAAAAGGAGGTTGAAATTAGACCAAAAACGCGACAACCTCAAAGTTAGACCACCAACAGCTATAATTTACCATTATCATTAATGGTGTTCTGACATGTTCGCTCTGTGCTCGGAGTTTTTCAGTCAAAGTTGGATATGCAAGTCACATGAGGGCACATAACAGAGTAGCACATCTGAGCTTGCAACCACCATAAGGAGCCAAGGAATGCTGGCGCTGTGGTCGAAATTGGCTGGATGGCATCATCATCATCATCATCATCATCGTCCTGGCAGTGTGTTCACTTGAAGAACTTTCTACTTTTACGCGAGCGAAGCTGCTCCCAGCAGATAATTAATAATGAATGTTCACATTTTACGGACACGTTGTGACATTATTATAATGTTGCTCATTGTATTTTTAATGCATTTTGTCATTATATAAAATAACTAGCGGTCGCGGCAGACGTTGACCTAATTAGACAAATTGAGAACCCGATTACAGCGCCATCTACCGGGTCCAAATTTATTTTCAAACCATCCAGCGAGTGAGTGGGTAGTCAAATATACACACAAAATTTCATAATAATCGATCCAGCCATTTAGGTGGAGTTAGGTAACAAACATACGTACAGAAGAATTATGTATATAAAGATAAGCATTATTGACATCTCATTATTGATGATTTAGTGTATTCATAAAAATTAACATAATCCTTAAATTTACATTAGAAAATAGTGCCGTTTAAATTTAACAAAATGTTACGTGAATTTGCTAATCAGAACTGACTTCATATTTCTACATGGGTAGTATCACTCATCACTATATAATACTCAGAATAGATTATATTCTATTCTAAAATACTAACATAATATATAATATCACATATGTACGACATTTTAGAATTAATAACATCCGAGCACAAAGCTAAACACGTGAGATGAAAATTTTCCAATGAACATTTTTTGTATTTCCTTTAAAGGCTATAATAACCCGCTAGGCTTTATTGCCACATTTCTGTTAAATTAATGCATTTTCACTGCTGAAAACCGTCATTTCACGTTCCATACATTAGTCGAATTATGAACACAACAACTTTTATTAAGAGCGAGTTGTTTGTAAGGCCAGTTACACACAAGGGTAATGTTCACTTGAGTTCCAATTTCGTGACAGGCAACGCATCGCACGCGTTTTATTAACTTGACAGTTTTGTCACAGAGTGTGACATACCTGTCACAAATAAATGTTTTCCCGTTGTTGAAATTCGTGGTTGTTTCTCGTGTCATTTCACACAAATGCTGTTTGCATCACAATAGTTAGTGTAGTTTATAAATGTGGGGTGCCATGACACTTGTCACAATTTATTAATCTTGTTTCTGGTTTACGGATTTTAGTATTTACTCTGTTAACAGCGAATCTGTCACGTGTATATTTAATAAAGTATATACATTGGGATTTATGAATATGGAAGGGTATTTTATAACGAGAATTCTCATGATTTTGGAGGTCTTTCGGGAATGTAGTCTGTTTACTAACGCATGCGATTTGATATTATTTCCAATTCAATTCTAAATATAGCTTATAAGCTTTAAGATAACTAAATTACAGTTGAGAAATCTCTTAACCGACTGCGGACCGAGGTTGGGCGTTGTATTTATTATTTCTTGGTAAGCGAGCTCCATTGTCGGCCACGTCATCGCTTTACATCAAGTGGTAGTGGTGACAAGGGTCAAACGCGAATCTATAAATAATACAAAAAAATATATAATTAAAGTATCAGGATGGCATCCAGCAGGTTATCCTGTAAGATACTAGATACTACACTTGAATACATTCGCAAGAAGTTGGTAGAATCATCACAGCGTTGATCTGTTTAAGGTCGACTGGTAGAAAATGCCTAAGGCATTAAGCCCGCCTTTTTACAGTGTTTACTAGAGCATAAAGCTTCAATAAATAAATATTTCAATATTTTTTGCCTGTAAAAATAGTACTCGTATGACCAAATTCATAGCCTTATTGTGGTTTTGTAAAGTAACTCCCCTCAACTTCAAAACTATAACAATAGCTAAAATTGCTAAAGGGTCGTAACTTCGGGAACGTGTACACTCCTCCTATGAAATTTGCGTATAGTCATGAAATTCTCAAGTTTACTCTCTGAGGTTGATTTGACGCGTTACGTTTGTGAAACATTATTGGCGACGCGTGTGATGGTGGCACAATTAATATTAATGCTAGCCGAGCCTTTATGTTTTATTGTAAACCCCCAAGATTTATTTGCTTGCGGTTTTTGACGGCGTTGGTATGGTTTAATTTTGGTTTATTATTTGTGTATTAAATTATAATAATATGAACTTTATATCAGACCTTTTTGATCTCTATGATACAGATCCATATTTATGTTAGTAAATACTTAAGAACTATCTATGTTAGTAAACCATAAAAAATTAAAAGAAAGCCATCAAATTATTATTATTATTATTAATGATTGAATAGGCAAACATTTTGCATATTTTTAAACCATCTGATGTCTACTTTTGTTTAAAAATATTTAAATACAAGTAGACCAGAAAACCAGTTATTGGTAACTGGTTTTATGAAATTTAATTTTATTATTAATTATGAATAGGCTCTTAATAAACTAGTGCGCCGCACTATCAACGATTGCATCAAACATCACGTGGGATTGCAGTCAAGCACTAGGATACAGAAATTTAAAAAAATTGTTAATATTTTTTCTTTCTTAATTATTAAATAAATATTATTGTTTACGTCTTTCTTTTTTCTTTCTCAGCTACTAGTTTTATTGTAAGATGTTTATAATAAAGCAGCACATCAAAAACGCACTGCCCATATAGAGAGTGTGACCGAGCCTTTAGTTGGGGACTTTTCGGAAGTTCAATTTCGAAAAAGAAAAGATTTTTTAGCCACATAACACGTAGTCGATTTTCTTAGCCAGGAAGAGTAGGCCGGGGGAATTATAGGGGAGAGAGGGGACGCATGATCATCCATCATATTCAGTTTGACAAGCACATGTGTTCTCTGAATTGAACAGTTTCTCTTCTCCGAAGGCGTAAAGTTGGTCAAAGTCACGGACGATTTACGGTTGAGATTCGACGATTATTTATTCTTTACATTTTTTATGACTGTCGTTTTCCCGTGTTCAGAATTATCTAAACTGCCCCCTAGCCAAGTTACAACCGTTTTGTTTCGATTCTCTTTTCGTTGAGCGCCTCGAGTCAGCCAAACCTATTTCTTTGTTCTGACCACGTGACTGAGCCTTGAGATGACGTCAGAACAAAGAAATCGGAGGCATGGCCGACTCGAGGCGATCAACGAAAAGAGAATCGAAACGAAACGGTTTTAACTTGGCTAGGGGGGCTGATAATTTGTACTGGTGCCTAAATCAAGGTCTCCTTTGAATCTAGTCTAGATTCAAAGGAGAATTAAAATTAAGTTATTAAGCCGGTTTTTTTTAATTTATTTATTTATTTTATAATTCATGTACACACAAATATACAGAAGAAGATAGGTATCTTAATATAAAGTTTGTACAAAGGTACTGCTTATTTCAAAGATAAATTTCTTCCAGCAGACCTGCGAAAGGAGAGAAAGTGGGAAACCATCAAATAACTTTTCCCAGTCTAGGTGGAGCGATAGGAAGCGTCACACTTCTACGGACTAAAAATCACGCAAGAAACGAACGTGACTAAACAAATAGTCACGTTTGTTTCTTGCGTTCTAGAGCCATCGTAACTCTTTCAAACAATCCAGCAGTCCATCAATAATTTAAATAACAGTAAATTAAATTAAATTATACATCTCCAAATAGCAGTGGTGGCCGAGTAGTAACGGCCCCGACTTGCGAGTTGTAGGTCGTGGGTTCAAACAAACCCAGCCAGGCGCATTACTTTGTGTAATTTATTTCATCACCACTGCTCTCAAAACGGTGAAAGAAAACATCGTGAGGAAATCGGCATGTCCTAGAACCAAAAATTCGAAGACAAGTGACGTCCACCAACACAACACACAACGCACTGGGCCCGCGTGGTGGATTACGGCCCATTCCCTCTCCTAGAGAGGAGGCCTGAGTCCCAGCAGTGGGAACATTATAAAGGCCGACTATGCTATACATCTCCATAACCTAATGGAAGCTTTATTAACAGACGTCTATCAGGGGCGCCGGCTTCTAGAAAACCTCATGGGTGCTCATGCTCATTTGATGACTTGAAAAAGAGGCAAAGTGTGGGAAGAGAAATGTACACTGATCGACCGACAAATAAATAAATGTCCTACTTACATACTGCGTACTCAATTACCAATTATGTTTGATTAAAATATAAAATGAAACCAGTTTTTACTATCAAGAAACATTATAATTTATACGTATCCTTAGAAGTCGATTACTGATCTGTTTTTTGATGTCTATTCTCAGGGGTGCTCGGCACCCACTGTTTATTTCTCATGGGTGCTCGAGCCCCCGAGCACCCACGGAGTCGGCGCCCCTGGTACTTATACCTTCTACTTCTATCCTTCCTTAAACCACAGTATCAAATCTATTCATCGTTCATTAAAAATTTAGAACGTTTGCTCAAATCGCTTCCGCTTATGACATGACTCCTACATCTATATCTGCCCAGGTTTGTTTACTTGCAATCTTTCATACTGCGTGACGGATTTGGTTTTTTAATAGGAACCTTTTATCTTCATTGCTTTCATAAACATTTACCTCAAAAATATAATGCAATTTGTTGTATTTCAGGCGGGAGGGACTTTGAATTAGGTTCTATGATAAGAGTCTTCAAGTACTTTTATTTCGTCACATTTTTAGTTCATTTTAAAAGTGCAGCACATTGCAGCTGCTTTACTATATTTGAGCGGAATTTTTTGTTGGATTTATTCTTTCTTCGACTATAACGATACTAAGAATCAGAACAAAATATAAAATTATTTAATAATAATATTCATTTATATCGGTATTTGTAATGTATCGTTATTGGTAAAACGAAACAGTATCGTTATTTTTATAACTAAATAATAACGTTATTCATTTCGATTTACGTTGCCAGCTTTGTCATCTTGCGCGCTGCGGCCACACAGCGGCAACGTACGTAAAACGCATTTTGCCGTGTTTTATTTGTTTAATTTGCTTGAAAACGGCGCGCGGCGACGCCGACGGCGTATGGCGGTCAAATAACGTTACAAATTAAACTGTTACTTTTCAACTGTGACGTTATTGTAAGAGCATACAAGCATAACGTTACTGATCTCATAACGTATCGTAAAATATTGTTCTACCAAAATGATATTCGATAACGTCATTTTTTATAACGTTATTCATATCTTTTGGCTTTAGTATCGTTACAAACTTTAATCAGAGAACATTTACTGTAACAGAACGAAATTCATTTCAAGTCCCTGGAACAGCGGGCGCAGTGGCAGCAGCTAGTTATTGTATTGCATTCATATTTACTCATTTGATTTGAGTGAACCGCATTACCTGTCTCATAGAATTTTTCTTTCTTTCTTCTTCCTACTGTAATTACTTAGATCAATAAAGTTTGGTCGTTACAAAGGTTTCAAAAAACTTTAAACTTTTTTCTCCAACCCTCAAGAATGGATCACAAAAAAACGAAACAAAACATTCGCCCATTCATTGACGTCATAATTCCAGTTTTCATTTCCACCATGTTTCTGCCCCGCCGAGTTCAAAAGCAAAGGTGTAGAAAGATAAGAACAGGGTAGGTTAGAGATATTTCAAAACATGAGCATATAAATCTCGGGCTGGTTGAAAAGTACTCGGATGGTAAGGATAAATGAGCGTTCTGCTGCATGGTCATAATAAATATAGTTTTGTGAGAATTGCTACTACTATTGTGTTATTGTTCGTATCGTTCTTATAATTTTTAGGGTTACGTACCTCAAAAGGAAAAAACGGAACCCTTATAGGATCACTTTGTTGTCCGTCCGTCTGTATGTCTGTCTGTCAAGACCCTTTATCTCGGGAAAGCGTGGAGGTATCGAGTTGAAATTAAAACCATATACTTAGGTCTGCGGTCCCTTGAAGCTGTGAAAAAAAACTTCTAAGTTAACAAATAAAAAAGATACGGCCGTTTATGTCGCAAAAAAACGTATATTTCGATATTCTCAAAGGAATCAAAATTCATAAAGTACTTTCCGTTGAGAATTCTGAAATTTGGCATAAAGCAAGGCTTTATGGCAAAGGTATAGGAATAAATCTGAAGACAGTAAATTTGTTGTTACCTACGTCACAATACAAAACTTGTTCCAGGAAATAAGTGATTTTTTAAAAACCTTCAACCCTTCTTTTTCGAATAAAATTCATCATCCAGAATCTCGATCATTTGATCGAGATTCTGAATGATGAATTTCATTTACTTGAATATTTTACAAAACTTGTTCCAGGAAATAAGTAATTATTTTAAAAACCTTACAGTTTTTCACAGACTACGACAAAAAAAACGACGCTGAAAAAAGTATGAAACAAGATTTTCAGGATGCTTAAATAAACAAGGTACAGGAAAAACAAGAACAGAACAAAAAGAAAAGCCGCAGTCACACGTCTTATGTACCAACCGAAACACTTTAATACATAATAATACCCACAAGATATCTAGCTTTCCAAAATATCTAAAGATGTGTAATAACGTCATTATCGTGTCAGAGCGGTTATATGGAAATGTATTTTGGGCTGGACTCTCTAAGTATTTATTGAATAAGTAACAAAATGTAGCCATGATTAAATATAGCAATTTCGTTCCTTCGCTCCTTATAAGTCGATTCTAACTATTAAAAAGTATATTTTTATTAAAATTCTTACGGCAAAATATAAGCTCATTTCTGAAACTTCCTTTACAAATTGATAGCAAAGTCTATTTATAGCCGGGCTTCCTCTAACAGGCTTTCACCGGCTTCCAAACATAAACAAGCATTCGTTTTTAAATGTTGGTCCCGTTTAGTTGCGAACTGTTCAAAACAACTGTAAGTAAATTAGTAGGACTGATTTATTTGTAAATTTTACCACGAGTTGTTGTTTTTCCAATCGACGATTTTATTTATATGGATGTTATATAATCAGGAAGAGCTCGTTATGGCCGATGGAGCCGAAAGTTTCTGCACCCCTAGCCAAGTTGATAATCTGCAATCGTTAACAGTAGTCGAAAACTAATCAAATTATGGGAATGACAATGACAGAGATCTCCGGGGCCCTGGAAAAATGGCAAAGAAGGAACAGGAGTGGGTTTTTAGTCAGTAAAAGTCTGATACTATCTCCCGCTCCGCCCAAGAGCGAGGGATGTCATTAGATAATTGTCCCACCCGAAAAAAAAAAGATAAGTCACGTGGTCAAATCAAACGAATAGAAAATTCGTAGCCAAGTTCACATCGTTCAAAATGATAGAATGAATTGTTATCGTTTCTACAATGTTCAACGCTACATCCTTTGTTATTGTAGAACGACATTGTAGAACGAGCGGCCGACTCAGCCCCCCCTAGCCAAGTTGCAAACGATAAACGTGAACGCTTAGTAATCTCCAATAGATTTTCAACTTTATACCTAAGAGCATAAAGTTGAAAATCTATTAAAGACTACTGAGCGTTAGCGACTGGAACGAACGAAAACACTATGTAATCTTCAATAGATTTTCAGCTTTATATCCAATAACATAAAGTTGAAAATCTATTAAAGACTACTGAGAGTTTACGTTTATCGTTTGTGACTTGGCTAGGGGGGCAGGCGCGTCAATATGGCTACCAACTTATCGTTTTCTACAATTGCTGACATCGAGGCGTTACCGATTGGAGAACGGGATTCGACACGAAACGGTTGTAACTTGGCTAGGGGGGCTGAAGTGACGACCACGTAGGTACCGGAAGACGCAGCGTTAGAAGGTCTCCCACAAGGTGGACCGATGACCTGGTGAGGATCGCGGGAATTCGACGGATACGAGATGCACAGGACCGGTCGTTGTGGTGACACTTGGTGGAGGCCTATGTTCAGCAATAGACGTCTTTTGGCTGAAATGACAATGATGGTGATAGTCTACAAATCATAGCCAAAACTAAACTTGGGGCACCATATTTCAATACTTTATAATATTTTTCGTTAAAAGTCAAAATGTTGCGTTTTAATACTTAAATGTAGATTTTGAAATGTGACTTCACGAAACTTATGACTCCTTCCACCCTTTATAGCCTAAGACCGTATAGTCCAATATATGGTTTTTAATGTAATATTTTATATTTCACTAATTTGCAGTACACCACAGACTAATAATATGGAGGAATCGCAACATATATAGAGCCACAAAAGTCCGGCTAGTTCAGGCACTTGTATTCCCCATATTCTTGTACGCCGCAGAAACGTGGACCTTACGGGAAATAGAGAAGAAGAAGATAGATGCCCTAGAGATGTGGTGCTGGAGGAGAATGCTCGGAGTATCGTGGACTGAATTCGGAACCAACGAGTCTATACTTCGGGAACTCGGCATCAAGCAGCGTTTATCATCTTTGGTACAGTCTCGTATTCTCACCTTTTTTGGTCACGTATGCCGCCCGACTTGTGGTCAAGGGAAAGGTTGAGGGTATCAGGCCACGAGAAAGATCGGCTATGAGGTTTTTTTTTTTTTTTTTTTTTAAAGTGGGAAATCATCAAAATGACTTCTCGCGCTCTGGGTGGAGCGTGAGGGCTTGTCAGACTTTTACTGACTAAAACCACACCTGTATCCTTCAATTACCCTTTGCGTTCTAGGACTACGGGTTTCCCTTTCAGAAATTCTCCGCGGTCCTAGCTACCGGGCATTGGCCCTGCTGGGCCCCTACAGTTTGCTGACATCTCTTTGAGGAGCGCGAGGATCACTACGCGCTGTTGACGACTGGGCTCGGTCCGGTTAATCACCGAACAGCCGGACGGCGAGCTACCCAGTGCTCGACGTCCGCAAGCCCGTGTCTACCGTGGCTGGTAGTCGGGGTCGGAATTACGGCGGCTAGGGCGTGAGGGCCTTCGTTCCCTCACGCGTGCTGCCTCCTCCTTCGCTAGCATTACTGCTTCGCAGAAGGAGGCGACCGCCTGCCATTCCTCCTCGCTTCGGACCATAGCCTGAACCAGGGCCCGACGTGAAAGGATCGGCTATGAGGTGGACTGACCAGATTAAAGCAGCAGTAAATGACTCATCATCACTGCACGAATGCACGAGATAGGTAGCCATCAGAGAGGAGTGGCGGCGTGTTGTAAAGCTTGCCACCAACACCTGAAGTGATGACCACGACCACTCTGTCAAGAGTGATATCGACAAGGAAGAAGAAGACAACCCCTGTTTCATTATAAGTTCTTACAGTCCATCCTAAGGTTGTCTGATAGACATCGTTGTGAGCGATAACACCTTAATCCGTAGATTAAAGTTTGTGTAAAAGTTTTGTTACTATTTTAGTGTACAGTGTAAAGTTTATTCTATTCTTGTCACACAATGTTACACTTTGTCGACACCTTCCCCTCCTCGTATCGTGTGACGTAATTTATGGATAGCCTCTAAGTAGCATTCGTTAAAACTCTACAAAATATTGTTTAAGTCTTCTTGTTCTTCCTGCCCTTGTCTCATATTACTTGGGGTCGGCGCAACACGTTTTTTTCTTCTATCGTGTCCTGTCACCCGTCACACTAACTCCCTTTTCTTTCATATCACTCCTCACACGATCCATCCATCTACATGTATACTCAGAACATGTAGCAGTATCATGCTTTTCATCCCTCCTCTTCACGTGAACGTACCAAGACAAACGAAAAAATACTAACAAAATGTTGTCTAAGTTTAAAGTGTATTTCTATCCCGCAGAAATCGTAGTAAATAAGCTAGGTGACATAGAAACTTAAAGAAATATATAATGTTATTAAGAGTTTCGGTACACTCACGATAAATCGGTTAGTGTGCTGTCCCATGCTGTCGTAAATCGGCAGTTAAATTGGAGTTCGATTAGTGGTGAGTTGAACTAAGTGGAATTTATTTATCGCTTCTGGAATGAAAAACTTTATTGCCATTTTAGAAATCAGGAGCCCAAGTCTGCTATTTTTATAAATTCGTCAATCCAACACGATCCCACTGTCATTTTGCTAAAAGTTAGTAATCTGCTAATTCATAATGATCGATCATTGATCGGTCAATAGTCTCGTAATGGAGTTGTGGTAGAATGATAATATCGAGCTTATTAAAAGCAATGGCTGCAGAATGACGTTCTAATGGTAGGTCACTGATCAAAGGAACTGTCAAAGTTTTAACAGATTCCCGCATACTTTAGATATTCATTTATTTGTCAGTATGTACGTGATTACCACTTCTTGCAATGGAGTGTCAGTGGTTGACCATTGGAAAGTCTTAATGACGCCATTATATTAGTAGATTACCAAAATTGTCAAAATGAACAATTATGAAATCAATGATAGACCATTCTGACACTATTGTAATAGCAGACTTGAGGCCCAGGTGAGATGAGATTTTTTTTTGAATGATTTAAACTAATGCTTGACTGCGATCCCACATGATGGTAAGCAGTGATGCAATGTTGATGGTGAGGCGCACTTGTTTATTAAGGGCCTATTCACTCTAGCCTTGAAGACTCCTAAATTATAATCGGACGGGAAGACCGCAGCAGGCAAATTGTTCCAGTCCTTCGACAAACGCGGTATAAACGACGAGGCGAAACGCTTAGTCCGAACCGTAGAGAAATGAATCCGGGTGAGAATGAGGAAAGAAAGAATAAACTTCTGTTTGCGTATAGATTTGTGCACTATAATATCTCACGTGTCGATGGCTTGTCTCTTGAGGTTGATCGGACTGTGAAAACTAATTAAAGTAGGTGAAAAGACTTGGATGTAATAAGTAAAATAAATATAAAACTATAGTATATACTCATAGCAATAATAAGTAATTAGTTGAAATGAATTAAACTATCTAAAAATATACAGATTAAATAGGTACTTATATTAGCGCTCTTCCTCTCTCTTACCATTTATAATGTTGCTGTTTTCCCGACAGGGTCCATAATTGTTTCAATTTTTTATTATTTATCACCTGCCCCCCTAGCCAAGTTACGATCGTTTCGTTTGCGTCGAACGCCTTAAGTAGGCCACGCCTCCGATTTCCTTGTTCTGACGTCATCTCAACGCTCAGTCACGTGGACAGAACAAAGGAATCGGAGGCGTGGCCTACTCGAGGCATTCGACGCAAACGAAACGATCGTAACTTGGCTAGGGGGGTGACATGTACATTATGGATTGCAATAAAAATTTGAGATTTGAGATTTAATTTGCAGCTGCCAGAGGCATCACCCGTGTGAAGATAGGAAATTGTCCCAAGGTAATATACACTCAGGATAAAAAGTATCCCATGTGTTGTTCCAGAACATGGTTTATCTGTGTAACCGTTTAGTCGTTAGAGCGTGAAGAAATAACAAACATGTTGATTTAAGGAAGAAGTAACACTCGTAGGAGGGCAACTGAAGGACACAGCACCCCTAGCCAAGTTACGATCGTTTCGTTCGCGTCGAACACCTCGAGTAGGCCACGCCTCCGATTCCTTTGTTCTGACGTCATCTCAACGCTCAGTTACGTGGTAAAAATAAAGGAATCAAAGGCGTGGCCTACTCGAGGCGTTCGACGCAAACGAAACGATCGTAACTTGGCTAGGGGGCGGGTGTGGTTTTGATCAGTAAAAATCTCAAACGTCCTCCCACTCTAAAAATCATTTCAGCCGAAAGATGTTTACTGCTTGACATAGAGCTTCCCCAAGTGTCGCTATATAGATATACGATAGTGGTCATGCGCGAACCTATCAAGAATTTAAAAAAAAATACGCCAGAGCGCTCCTGTGCGTGTCGCATCTATAATAATAATAAAAAAACATAACGGATAAGCATTTTAAATTTATTTCTAGTTTCAAATAAAGATTATTATTATTATTAAAAAAAAATTTTAGGGTACCGTACCCAAAGCGTAAAACGGGACCCTAATACTAAGAATCTGCTGTACGTCCGTCTGTCTGTCCGTCTATCACCAGGCTAAATCTTATGAACCATAGTAGTTAGACAGTTAAAATATTCACAGATAATGTTTTTCTGTTTCTGCTGTAAGAACAAATACTAAAAAACAGAATAAAATTAATATTTAAGGGGCTTACATACAACAAACGTGTTTTTTTTTGTCTTTTTTGCTACGGACGGTGCGGAACCCTTCGTGTGCGAGTTCAACTCGCACTTGCCACTTTTTAACTATAAAGCTAGAATCAATTTAACAATGATCCGGTTTTTATTTTGAACTTCAATCGCATCAATTTAAATAATAATACCTAGTTGTGGTTTACAATTAATAGTAAGCTTGATAATTATATATAAATTTCATTCGCGGAATCATTTAACTTTGTGGTATCATGTTATTTGATATTTGATTTTATCGATAAAAGTTTACGTTTATAACCGATACTAGGAAAACATTGGTCAAATTAAATATTCGTTTTTTCATAGGATTATATTGATCGTAACCTCGTCTACGGCGAGCAATGGATAGTTCGCCGTTCGACCGTCCGGTAACCGTCCGGATCGAGCCCAAGTCATCGACGGCGCGTAGTGTTCCACGCGCGCCTCAAGGAGATGTCAGCAACTGTAGGGGCCCAACAGGATCGAAGCATACGGGGGCCAAGGGTCTGCTTCTAAAAGGAAAACTCGGCCATGGTACGAAAGGCAACGAAGGATCAGGAGTGAAAGAAAGAAAGAAAAATATTTTATTTGGCGCACATAGATACACACAATGTAGAAAAACATGTTGAAACTTAGAAAACAGAAAAACTAACATCATGTGTCTCACGCTAGTGCCAAAAAGGACCAGTGCAGCGAAAATTCCAGACAACTACGAGGTAGTTGTCTGGCGCTGGTTTTCAACTGAACCTTATTGAGAGTGTACGGATGAAAATGAGTTTATCTAACGATATTTAGTAATGGTGTGGGTTTTTAGTCAGTAAAAGTCTGACACTATCCCCCGCTACGCCCAAGAGCGGAGGATGTCATTGGATGATTTTATTTATCTTATATTTATCGCGCTTGTCGACAAACATTCTATCATAGCGGCCATACAGAACAACTTAAGCTTGTCTATATTGTTTGAATTGCCGAATTTTTATAAAGGTTTGATATTTTATTAATTTAATTGATAACTCAAATTAATGTAATCATCATCATCATCATCATCATTTCAGCCGATAGACGTCCACTGCTGGACATAGGCCTCTCCTAAATGTCGCCACAACGGACGGTCCTGTGCGTCTCGCATCCATCGGATTCCCGCAACCTTCACCAGGTCATCGGACCACCTTGTAGGGGGCCTTCCAACACTGCGTCTTCCGGTACGCGGAATGATATAATATAATTTTAATGAATGTAAAAAAAGTGAAAAACGACTGGACCAATTTTAATAGTCCTTTGAACATAGAATGCTACTTTATCACTGGGTGACATAAGCTATATTTTTTCTTCTTACACGCGGGCAAAACCGTTAGTAGAAGCAAGTTCTTTATACATAGGGTGGCAAACCTAACCTATTTTTGTAGTTCCGTGTACCTCAAAAGGAAAAAACGTAACCGTTATAGGATCACTTTGTTGTCTGTCCGAGTTGAAATTAAAACTATATACTGTCTAGGGTCCCTTGAAGCTGTGAAAAAATTAAACTTCTAAGTTAACGAATAAAAAAGATTAATTTATTTTTTAAGTTTAATTAATTAAACCATTTATGTCGCAAAAACGTATATTTCGATACTAATAAAGGAATTATTTTATTTTATTAAAACTTATAGGGTACTTCCCGTTGACCCAGAATCCTGAAATTTGGCATAAAGCAAGATGTCATAGCACAGGTATAGGAATAACTCTGAAAACGGAATTGTTTTTGTTATCTACGTCAGAAAAAAAAAACAATTTTTGCAATTCGGAAAAATTTTCGAGACTCCATTCGGTAATTGAACTGTTTACATAATATGTAGGTAAGTTTGTACGGAACCTTCAGTGTACGAGTCCGACTCGCACTTGCCCAGGTTTTTGTTTTAAATTGATATAAACTCAGAAATCAGAAATCAGAAATCAGAAATCAGAAACGTTTATTTCAAATAGACCAATTACAGGCACTTTTGAATTGTCAAAATGTCAGTCAGTCAAAAAAAAACAAGTGAAGCTAAATTGCTAAATTGCACGTTCCAAAGCGTAGATCTCTATGGAGAAGAACGTGCAAGAAACTCCATGGACACTCTTTTAAATCATATTATGAGTTACATAAATCTTGGTTACATATTTCATGTCGCTTCTAATATGTGAGCACAATGTAGATAAATAAGAATAAAAACTAATTAAAAAGATAGAAATTGAATTAAGCCACTGGCAGCTAAGAGATGACCAGTCTCAACCGACGGCACCCGTTCACGAGCATGACGCGTGCATCAGCCTCACTCAGCTCAACCATTTTGAAGGGAACTGAATGACCCAATAACACGTGCCACCATCAGCGAGACATTTGAGTGAGCATGACAAACTCTCACCTGCCATGCTCGTCATGTCAAACAAGTTGTAACCTAATAAAAATGCTCCATGGTACTTCACATTCACAAAACTTGAAAAAAAAAAGTGCTTCTACATTATACAATACTATTGTTTCCAAATGCAAAAGGTAATAAATTATCATAAGCTCTATTGAAATAAACAAATAAAATAAAATAAGAAAGATTTCGAAAACAACAAAACAAAAAGGGGAATAGTAAGTATCTCTTCCAATAATTAGAAACATATATATTTAAAAAAAAAAAAAAAAAACACAAAACTTAATTTGAAGGCTGTGGCTGTGGAGCAGAACCGGCATTTAGCCAAGCGTTTTTGTCAAGGATATAATCTTCCAGTTTATAATACGCTTGTCTACATAGTGTGCGTTTAATGCATGTTTTAAATTTGGACTCATTTAGTTGTAGAATCTCAACTGGTATTTTATTATAAAATTTTACACAGTACCCCATAAAAGAACTATGTACTTTTGCCAATCTGAATCGAGGTTGATCTAATTTGTTCCTATTCCTAGTATAAAAATTGTGCCTGTCACTTATCTTAGTAAAAAGATGAATATTTTTCCGAACATACATAATGTTTTCATAAATGTATTGACAAGGGACCGTCAGGATGTTTATTTCCTTAAATAGTTCTCTAAGAGAATCGCGTCTGCGAAGATTATATATGGCTCTGATAGCTCTCTTCTGCAGAATAAAAATAGACTCTATGTCTGCAGCCCGTCCCCATAGCAAAATACCGTAAGACATGATACTATGAAAGTAACTAAAATAAACTAGTCGCGCAGTATCTACATCAGTAAATTGACGGATTTTTCTGACAGCATATGCTGCCGAACTAATCCGACCTGCCAGAGATGTTAAATGAGGACCCCATTGTAGCCTCGAGTCAAGCGTGATCCCTAGGAAAACCGTATCTTTGACGAATTCGAGTTTCTCCTTGTTCAATACTATGTCGGAGTAATTACTTTTAACATTCGGTAACGCAAATCTTATGCACTTAGTTTTTTTTCCATTTAATACTAAATTATTAACAGTAAACCAGTTTTGGACTTGCTGTAGAGCATTGTTTACGTCATCAAGGTTTGTGGAACGTCTATTGATCTTAAAAATTAACGACGTATCGTCAGCAAACAATACAATATGTGGTTGTTTTTTTAATAGATGTGGTAGATCATTTATGTATACTAAAAAGAGGAAAGGACCCAATATGGAGCCTTGTGGTACACCCATTTTGACTTTCAAACCCGGAGAATTGACACCGTTTATCTGAACTTGCTGTTGCCTATCAATTAAATAAGATTTTACCAAGCTGAGTGCAAGTTTACCTAGCCCATAATGTTCTAGCTTTAAAAGCAAGGTTTCGTGATTAACACAATCGAAAGCCTTTGAGAGGTCACAAAAAATTCCTATCGCATCTTGGGCTTGTTCCCACGCTGCAAATATATGTTTTAATAAAGTGACACCAGCGTCAGTCGTACAACGTCCTTTGGTGAAACCATACTGCTGATCGTGAAAGATTTTATTGCTGTTAAAATGGTAAAGCATTTGATTAAGCATAACTTTTTCAAACACCTTACTGAAAACCGGCAATACTGATACAGGTCTGTAATTATTAGTGTCATTATGGTCACCAGATTTAAAAAGTGGTATAACCTTACTGTATTTCATTATATCTGGAAAGACTCCTTGGTCCACACACAAATTAAATATTAAAGCTAAGTATGGTGCTATGGTCTCAATTATGGATGTGCATACTTTAACAGACATTCCCCATAGGTCTTCGGTTAATTTGACTTTGATTTGCCGGAAAGCCTTTATGATTGTCAAAGGGTTTATATGTTTGAATTGAAATTCAACCGGACAGCCTGGTAAGTTTGCTTTCAATAAAGCAATTGAAGCTTCAGGGGAGGAATTTAGAGCTTCCGTTGTCCTAAGAGGTATATCGGTGAAATAATTCACAAACTCCTGGGCTACTTCTATGTTAGAGCTTTTGGGACCATGTGAAGTCTCCAATAAAAAATCCGTGTTGCGTACTTTATTCCTACCAGTTTCACTATTAATAACTAGTGCTTGACTGCGATCCCACGTGATGGTAAGCAGTGAGGTAATCGTTGATGGTGAAGTGTAATAGTTCAAGTATATAATCAAATAGTTTATTAAGAGCCTATTCATTTTGGCCTTGGTGACACCTAAATTATAATCGATGGGAAGACCGCAGCAGGCAAATTGTTCCAGACCATCGATGTATGTGGCCGAAACGCTTAGTCTGGTTATTCTTTTGAGTAACATTTATTAGACTTGAAAAATCGACTTAAAATGCAATAAAAAAAAATTAATAAATTGCATACTAATTATGCAATATAAAGCTAATATCTGGACTAAAATCACTACAGGCCTTACACTAGATTCGATCTTCTACCATTATTTTTATAACACAACCGCGAACTGCAGCATCTAAGCGAAATAAGACGTCACAACAATCATGCAAGTCGGTAGTGAAACGCGGAGAGAATGACAAAAGAATGGGGGTAAATAGGTGTGGGGGCAAATAGGTGTGGGGGTGAAAAGGCACGGGAATACAACCACTTATCAACTGTGACCAGGGGCGACCGCTTACCACTCACTGGAGGTTTAAACTTCATAGAGGTAAAAGGACTGTAACATTATTCTTAAACTGTTTTGAATAGCCGGAGAATGCAGTAAAAATAAGTTTATCACATCACATCACATTATGAACGTGAAAGTTGGTGAGTGTGTGTATAATATAGGTAATAGCTATTCGAGGGGAATTGCCCTGATAGCCAAAATACAGGCTTTGCCAAGTTTGGCTACAGATGCTACTATTTTTATGTATTTACTTACCGCATCACATATTAATGTAAAAAATTGTTGTAATTTTTTTTTTGGCATATAAACATTATTATTATTATGTTTGTTATTTTACGGGTAGACCATGTCCTCTCCACACAGTGATGGCACCCAGGCGTTTCTTCCGCCTCAATCTGGTGCAGGAACCTCCTGAACTTACCATGTCTGGTGAGGACCTGCGTCATGCGGAAGGTGAAGACGCCGTGACGTCCCTACAGCCACTCCTCAAAGAGCACCCGCTATGTTGAAGGCGTGCCCATGCTCGCTATCCCTAAAGCTTGATTCATACGATATATGACTTTGGGCTTTCACTTTGTCTAGAGTCCAAGACTACCCATAAACACGATATATACAATACCACTTTAAAGCTGAACTTAGTAGGTACAACATGTAAAATAATATAATAATATCCTGAAAGCAGTGTGTTCAGAATAGGATACTGAATCGATTTCAACTATTTTTAAAGTGGATTTTTTAATCCTAAAATAATAAAGAATTATTTTAGGTAAAAAAAATACCTATTTTGGTAAATCTTGACGCAATAGAGATTTATCAAGAATTTATCACTAATAAGGCTAGCGTTTTCAATGGAAAAAAAAATTGGATTTATTAAAATAGTCTATTTTATTTCACAGCAATTTGAGATAAAGCAGGCATGACAGAAATTATTTTATACAGACTGAAATTGATTTAAAATATATACTTAAACAATTTATAATAAAATACTAGCTGACCCGGCTAACTTCGTACCGCCTAATAGTAAGGATAACGCCATCTACTGGCATTACCAGAAGAGCATAATTAATTTTAAAATGAAATTTAAATTAGAGATGGCGTTGTATTCGGATTTTTCGTAATGTTTTCCATTTTTTCTCACCGTTTGAACCTTCCCTGAACTGTCTCAAATATTTCAAGACCAAAATTAGCCAAATCGGTCCAGCCGTTTTTGAGTTTTAACGAGACTAACGAACAGCTATTCATTTTTATGTATATAGATTACTAACTGCCAGTGTTTCCATTGTAAAGCAGTTTCAACAATTTGACTAGCGTATTATTGTGTGTAAGTATCAGATACTGTGTGGGTCAGAATGTTGGGTTGTGAAAAAGATGGATGAAAAAAGATTGCATGTAGCGGAAATGAGAATGTTGAGATGGATGTGTGGTGTGACGAGAATGGATAAAGTGAGAAATGAGTATATTAAATGAAGTTTGAAAGTGGCGCCAGTGACTGAAAAGTTGAAAGGAAATCGGTTGTCTTGGTATAGTCATGTAAAGAGGAGGGATGAAGCACATATTACTAAAAGAGTTCTTAGTATACATAATTATGTAGATGGATAGAGAGGAAGGCCAAAGAAAAGATGGATCGATTGTGTGAGGAGTAATATGCAAAAAAAGGGAGTTAGTGATAATTTGACGGATGACAGGACAGAATAGTAAAAAAAACGTGTTCCGCCGACCCCAAGTAATATGGGATGAGGGCAGGAAGAAGAAGAGTTGTGTGTGCAAGTGCTTAGATACCAATACCGATGCCAATGCGCTATCAACGTAGTGACACACTACGTTGATAGGTGTCAATTCCTATATTATTTACCTACAATTTGGACAGCTAATTTCTTAAAAAACAGGGCAAGTGCAAGTCGGACTCGCGCATTGAGGGTTCCGCACAAACTTATCTACGAAAACAGTTCGATCCCCGAATTGAGTTATGAAGATTTTTCCAAATTGTAAAAAAAGTTTTTTATGTGACGTAACTACAAATATACAGTTTTCAGATTGATTCCTATATCCATACTGTATGACCTTGCTTTATGCCAAATTTCCCTATGAATTTTTATTCCTTTGAGAGTGTTGAAATGTACGTTTTTTGCGACATAAACGGCTGTATCTTTTTTTCCGTTGACTTAGAAGTTTGATTTTTCACAACTTCAAGGGACCGCAGACTTGAGTATACGGTTTTAATTTAAACTCCACGCATTTCTGAGATAAAGGGTCTTGACAGACCGACAGACAGACAGACAGACGGACGGACAACAAAGTGATCCTATAAGGGTTCCGTTTTTTTCCTTTTAAGGTACGGAACCCTAAAAACTACCTAGGCATGTGCATATAAACAAAATTTCACTGCTTGAATTATAACTGTAACTTAATTGTCTCATTGGGGTGTATAAGAGTGTGCATTACTCCAGTCACATGTTGTGCATGTGTAAATAGAATATTCGCCGGGCAGCATGCAGTATTACCCCTAGTGCGAAATAAATCTTTTGATAGGACTCATCCGTGCGAAGCGACAGAATCGGGAGCGAACACTCCAAGCGGCTTTATTATTTAAATCCTCAATTCAACAACTTATGTCATTTATTGCTGGACAGTTAAGTTATTGTTTTCAAGTTGGAAGATTTTACTGAAAAGGAATCGTTTGTGTTGAGAGGTTTTCTTAACTTAGTGCGGTGGTTTGTGGATTGTCTGACCCGTAGAAATGGTTGATTTAAGTTATCAGCAGGGGTCGGAATTAGGTAGAATTAAACATGTATATACTACAGTGTCTCAAGACGAAAGTCTATGACCAGGGCGTGTTGCCAGTGATGACATATGGCTCCGAAACGTGGTCGCTTACAATGGGCCTCATCAGAAGACTTGAAGTCACCCAAAGGGCAATGGAAAGGGCTATGCTCGGAGTTTCCTTGCGTGATCGAATCAGGAATGAGGATATCCGCAGGAGAACCAAGGTTACCGACATAGCACGAAGAATCGCCAAACTAAAGTAGCAATGGGCAGGGCACATTGCTCGCAGAACGGATGGCCGTTGGGGCCGAAAGGTGCTGGAATGGCGACCACGTACCGGAAGACGTAGCGTTGGAAGGCCTCCTACAAGGTGGACCGATGACTTGGTAACGGTTGCGGGAGTCCGATGGATGCGAGACGCACAGGACCGTTCATTGTGGCGACACTTGGGGGAAGCATATGTCCAGCAGTGGACGTCTTTCGGCTGAAATGATGATGATGATGAAACATGTACTTACACCGATTTCATACAATGGATATTCCTCAAATCCCGAGATTAATTTTAAAGAGCAGAAATTTTTTTATGACTCTATCAGAAATATAGCAGAAGAAAATTTTTCCTGCATTAATGACGAGGCGGAGGAAGTGTATAGATTTTTTAACCTTTCCTCAGTTGACGTAGAGAGATCTTTTTCAATGAAAAATACTAATAAAAATTGTATGTTAATTATCTTTGTTTTATTTGTCTTATCTATCTCTGAGGTTTTTATTATTATTTATTTGTAATATTGTTGGCCACACGGGATTTTTCATTAGAAATTCCGGGCCATTTCGATGCAAGTACATGAATTACTCTACCTAAATCCAACCTCTGGTTATCAGTTTTGCTGCCATTTTTAAGGAAAGTTACTTAAAGTTTAGGCAAACGTGTAACCGCAGCCCCGGAACGCAAAGGGCAACTGAAGGAACACAGTTGAGTTTTAGTCAGTAAAAGTGTGACGCTCCATTTCGCTCTAATCTAGAGTGGGAGAAGTTGTATTTGATGATTTCGGAACTCAAAAAAAAAAAAAAGTTTAGTAGCGCAAAGCTTTTTTGCGTCTCAGACCGATATAACTAAATATATAAAAGGAAAACTGACTGACTGACATATCAACGCACCGTCGAAACTATTGGGACTAGCAGCGGGAAATTTTGCACAAGGTTTCCTTTTTTGCCGTAAGCGGGCACTAATAGAGGAATTTCTAAAATTCAACCCCTAAGGGGATGAAACGGGAGTCCAAAGTTTGTATGGAGAAACCGACTTTTATAAGCGAGCAAAGCCGCTGGCAGTAGCTAGTAAGACATAAAGGCAAACTGATATTTCCAATCTTAAACATCACGAGCGAACACGATACATCTAGGTCATGAAATCATATAACAACGTAACTCTATCAGAAATCAAACCACAAATATAACACACTACATCATTTGAGGTTCGTTATCAATTACAAAACAGATACCAGAGACACTATATTCACAATAAATCAATGGCCGATAACTGGAAATTTCCAACAAAAACAAATACCTAATTACAGGCGTTTCATTACACCACACATTGGCGGTTTAATTACTTGAAATGTTATGGTAACGTTACAAATTATGGTCTGACTAGATTTCACAGCGGCTTCGCCCGCGCGATTGTCAGAAATTTATCTATGGCGATGAAATGTTTTCTAATGGTCGCCGCACACGGGCCAGTGGCCACAACCATAAAACGCCGCCATCGGCATATTTCCCGTAGGTTTCATACATTTTATATGGATTCACCGCACACGGTTGACGCCAGTGGCCGCCACACGCTACAGATCGCCGCTGCTCGCTTCTTGTTGCCCGAACTACGGGGTTACCACGTTCAAAGTAAGATTGTTTCATTCTTGTTTCAGTGTGGGTAAGAGACAGAGCTATACAGGTTGTCTAGCGCCATCTCTTACTCACACAGGAAATAAGAATGAAACGATCTTACTTTAAACGTCATGGTACAGGTCCTGGCCACTAAACGCCGATACAAAACGCTGTCACACGCCACTCGCGCATTTAAACCTTCTTCGTCAGAGTCCATTATGATACTGCGCGTATGGGTTAAAAAAAGTAGCAGCCACCGGCCACAAGTGGCTATTGAGCGCTTCAGCTTCCTTTGTGGCCGCCTTTTGCTTCTCGTGGCTGCATTTGTGGCTGTGGCATGTGTCCCATGTGCGGCGACACTAAGTCTCACTCTTATATTCTACAGTAATGCTAGCGAAGGAGGTGGCCGCACGCCTGACGACGAGCAATGGGTAGCTCGCGGTCCGGTCGTCCGGTAATCGTACGGATCGAGCACGAGTCATCGACGGCGCGTATCATTCCAAGCGCCTCAAAGAGATGTCAGCAACACCGTAGGGGCTCAGTATGCCAATGCCTACTGGTACTGAGGTCATGGGTTGACTTCCTAAAGAACTTCTCCATAGGAAACGACCATTTTGGAAGCATGCACTAGCTTCTGACGTTTTATAAGTGCCCATGTAGGCCTATGTGAAATCAAAACATTAGAATTTTTTTTTAAAGGTAATCCCGGTTTCCTGGAACGTTAGGCAAAGAAGGAATATAGATGTGGTTTTAGTCAGTAAAAGTCTGACACGCCCTCGCGCCCCGTCCTAGAGCGAAAAGTCATTGGATGATTTCTTCCCTTAAAAAAACCCTTACATTCTAAGTCATGTCCTCCAACTCCACTCCGCCTCGAATCATCAAATTGACAGTTATAACTCTATGTTTGTTTGTTTATTCTTGGAGTTTCCTTGCGAGATCGTTTTAGGATTGAAGATACCTAGCAAGAGAGACCAAAATACCGTCACAGCCCAAAGAATCGCCAAACTTAAGTGGCAGTGGGCAGGGCACATTACTCGCAGAACAGATGGTCGCACATACCAAAAGGATCTACAGTGGCGACCGCATTGACGTGGCGGATGATCTGGTGAGGATCACGGGAATCCGATGGCTGCGTGACAAACCTGGCCTATGTCCAGCAGTAGACGTCTGTCAGTTGAAATGATGATGATGTTTGTTAATTTGGTTTCATTACTACATTAATAAATTCTACCAAACAATACACACACACGATACTAGCTAAACCCACGTACAGTTTGTGGGCAGTTGTTCTCGTTTATTTTTTTTTTTCGTGGCGAGTGGAGGTCCTTTATACAATCGGGCTGGATTGTCTAAAGGGATTCTCTTTCATCGATCGTCAACGTCATCTCAAAGCTCAGTCACGTGGTCAGAACAAAAGAATAGGAGGCGTGACCGACTCGAGGCAATCGACGAAAGAGAATCGAAACTGGTCTACCCGTGTGCCAGGTTTCATCCAATTCCGTTCGGTCTCTGTCGTGTGATTGAATAACTAAAATCTAAACATACAGACTTTCACATCTATTACATTAGTAGCACAGAACAAACGTATCGTATTCAGTAATAATGATCTTTATTGTGGTGGCTATAAGAGCTATGATTAGAGGGCAACGTGATAAGTAGCTTAATTGATAGGCTGTAAATAACAATCGACTTGTAATTGGTATGTAACTATAGGTTGGAATATACAAAGTGGCTGTAATACATAGGTCATCTTTAGGGGGATGTAAGTACTAATGAGTATGAGCAACTTAACGAACAAAAAAATCAGCAGTGTTCGGTAGTTTTTCAAATTCAATTCAGAACATTTTGTTTCATATATGCCAATATAATAATATATAACCATAATTCTCATGCCGAAATTAGTATGAATTATGCCTCCTTAGGACGTTTTATGTTATTCTAAACTAGAACCTTATTCCTATCAATTAGACCCTTATAATTTGAATTAAAATAATGATTTAAGCAAAGTCTTGATTCTAATTTTGTGAGCAACGATCTGAAATACAACTTTATTTTCAACTAGTAGATGTTTATAGTTTGATAATAGTTTGAAGAGGTAATTTATAAGTTCCATGAAAAACTCATTGTTCCATTTTTACAGAAGATTGATCACGAGAAATTCAATTGAAATTTAATTACTTTTCGACGGACTGGTACCTACAAGGCTATAAAAGAGAATTATAGTGAAAACCTATTATCTCTATTTAAATTACTCCAAAATTCGCAGAAAACACGTCAAAGGAGATTCTATCCCAGTTCCATACAGTTTTAATTTTCCATATCCCCTTAACTCATAAAGCAGGCCACATACAAAAACAGAGACAAGAAAGAAATGACAAAAAATAAACCATAAAGCAAAACGAAATATTTAAACAAAGAACATGGCTGCCCGAATGCAATGTAATTCGGTGATAAAGTTTGCTGCGGGCAGCCGCGATTAAACCTTCCACTGTTCTTTTTTTAAATTTTCGTAGGAAGAATTAACTTGTTTTAGTGCCTAACAGTACCTAATGAAGGCCTAAAATTGAAATTCCTGCAATGGAGATTTTTAAAAGAACATTTGGTAGTAATTATCGTTAGCGCGCCAAGTCCGAAATCCGTTTTTAATCCTTTCAATTCTTAATCATTTTGCATATTTTAAACATTTTACTTTGGTTTTTTCTGCAGTAGCCTGCGCTGAGAATCTGGTTATTAGAAAGCTTTTCAGTCAATTAATTCTGCATACATTTTAAGTTAGAATTTTCATTTATTTTATAATAATTTTATCTTTTCATTCTGTATTCGTTGGTTTTAGCCAATTTCAAAATGCTTTAGGTACAGCCAACATCACAACAGAGACGATTTTTTAACTACCAACCAAAAAAATGTAGGTATATCGCCAAAAAACGTACATAGGTACGAGCAATAAAAAAGAAATTAGGAGCAACTTTTTTAATAACACGTCAGTTTCGCCTAATAAATATGAAACAAACAAGCATAAACCGTGGTTAACGACAGTTTGCAACCAATCTCACTTTATGTTACAGGAATTACACACATATTTTTTTCAGCATCTGTATAATAAAATATCTACTTAAAAAATGAGACCTGTTATTTTTTACCGTTTATTACTGGCTGAAAAAAGGGCCTTTAAGTTTCATAATGTACCTCACCTAACTATTACAAAAAATATATATATATTATTTTTTTAGGTGGGACATAAACAAATAACGCCTCCCGCTCTCGATAGAGCGAGAGACAGACTTACGATTAAAACCTATCTGTGTACCTACAGGTTTTCTTTAGTATAAGCATAAGCATAATTAGTCTTATAATGTTCCCACTACTAACACTTAGGCCTCCTCTCTAGGAGAGGGAATGGGCCGTACCACAACGCGGGCCCAGAGCGGATTGGTAGATGTCACATGTCTTCGTATTTTTGGTTCTAGGACATGCCAGTTTCCTCACGATGTTTTCCTTCACAGTTTTGAGAGCAGTAGTGAAAAAATAAATTACACAAAGTATAATGCACCTGGCTGAGTTTGAAACCGCGACCTACAAGTCCAAACACAAAAAAAAAAAACAAAAAAAAGTTTCAACAAAGTTTCTCGCCATCAAACTATTAAGTTGGGCGAACTAAAAATATTTTAAACGATTGTTAAAAATGTATGAGATAAATATTAATAAAAAAGTCGTAATTCGGGGCCGTTACCACTAGACCTCACTGCTCACTTTACGAGTTTTGCCGTGCGTTCCATGATTGCAGTAACAGTTTGATCGAACATTCCCGCGGCCTTAGACCTCTCAATCAACCAACAAACATCTCCTTTTCCAATTCAATAAATTCATTACCCATCTAAAATTCAAAACGAAACAAAAAACAAACCCTAAAACGCCTCTGTAAAACAAAACACCATCTCATGTTAAAGCGGCCGTAATAAAAACCGTTTTAAAAATGGCCCCTTTTAATAAATAAATGGTACATATGTCGCAAAACAATGTACGTACATTACCATTGTTTTCGATTGTGGCCCGTATTAAAACCGGTCCGGTTGGAATATCTGACGCGTTTCCGCGTCCGGCCGGTTATTATCGCGGGCATTACAATCAGGAACCCTTTGTTTGGTGATCAGGAACTTGGTAAATTGCATTTATTTTTGGAGTGGTTATTTAGCACAAATTTATTTGTGATTCAACAGCATCTACAGACACGTCATGGGGTTGAAACAAATTGTAGTGCTTCTGGCATGTACGTGGAGGTGAGGCTGAACGCGTTCAATGCCATGAAAAGAAAGAGAATCGCGTTTTTCATGTCCAGGGGCGGTAGGTGTAATAGAAACAATATAGTAAAGGAACATGTAATCATCATGTAACTCCTCCCTCTCTGGGTGAAGCGAGAAGGACTGTCAGATTTTTACTGACTGAAACCCAAATGTGTTCCTTCAGTTGCCCTTTGCGATCCAGGGCCGCGGTGACTCTTTCGAACAATACTGCAATTCTCGGACAATCTTGCAGTCAATTCTCGGACAATCTTGCAGCCCATTCACTCTCCGCTGGAGCCACGGGGAATAACTGAAAAGGAAACCTGTGGTCCTAAAACACAAAGGGCGGCTGAAGAACACAGGTGTGGTTTAAGCCAGTAAAAGTCTGACACGCCCTTTCGATCCACCCTTGAGCGACAGAAGACATTGGATGATTTCTTGCAGTGATATTTAAAAATAATATCTAAATAGCGCATCGCTGGTATTCTCCTAGAGCCCTCTGTGTTGCCACGGACACACTCACAGAACGTTGAATAGACAACCTACAGAAAAATGAGAAATAAAGAAATAGTTAAATGAAAATAAAAAAAAACACAAAAAAAGTTTGAATTTATGTTTAAACTAGCTGCTGCCAGCGGCTTTAATAATAATAATAATAATTTATTTATTCCACATACAACAAAAGATCCATAGTGTTAGTAAACAATTGCCTTAAACCTAGTGTTAGTTTTATATTATAATTATCTACTTATACTATTATAAGCATTCAGCACAGAAGATGACTCCAATTTCATCTTCTCCGCAAAATGCCTAAAAAAGGGAGAAAGCACACTCTCCGCGACTGTTTTTAGAATGCTGTTGCTACTGGCCCGGGTTCTAGCCGCCAAAGATGCTAGCTTCTTCCGAACGATCGCATGAAAGCCGTCAGTTCGATTCTGTGTAAACATCTCCGACGCACTACAGAATCGGGGCAGCCTCAACAGCATTCTAAAAATATTATTGTATTGGACGCGCAGGACGTCCAGCGACCTTTTGGTGTAGTTAATCCACAGACCCCCCGTGTACAGACTCTGACAATACGCTTTGAAAAGCGTTATTTTGACCTGGTCAGTACAGCGGGAGAATCTACGTGTCAACATATTACCGCGGACCGCCAATGCCCTGCGCTCCCTCTCAATATCTGCATTATCCTTAAGGTCGTCGGTAAGTATATGCCCAAGATATTTGAACTGATAGATCTCACTATGTTCATGCCATTTAAGGTAAGATTAGGTGTGTAATCTGCGCATTTACCGACAGCCTTAAAGATCATGTACTCACACTTTCTGACATAGTATACTAGCCCATGTGCAGCCGCATAATCCTCACAAACCTTCAACATCTCTCCAATAGATCCCGCAGTCGGTCCCAGCAGCACCATGTCATCGGCATAGCTGATGCTGTATTAACACCACCAACCCGACAGCCCACAATATAGCTTTGCCCGCATAATTATCCCAAGGGCATACTCCTGGTATAAAAAGTATGCTATCTTCT
Organism: Mythimna impura; assembly: GCA_905147345.3. Taxonomy (NCBI): domain Eukaryota; kingdom Metazoa; phylum Arthropoda; class Insecta; order Lepidoptera; family Noctuidae; genus Mythimna; species Mythimna impura. The sequence continues at coordinate 6,888,127 of LR990356.1, read as the reverse complement.
AGCCCAGTACATATATGGTCTATTGGTGTACCAAGTTTCATCGAAATCCTTTAAGCTGTTCGAGTGTGACGAAGTAACAAACATACGTATACACACTCACAAAGTTTCGCCATTTTAATATTCGTTTTATACCTATGTATGTGTAAATCTCAAATAAAAAAGAGTGTTGATAATAATAAATTATTTATTATTATCAACACTCTTTTTTTTATTTACCATCAACCGACGCCTAGCAATTCAATATTATTTTGACTGGTTTGATTGCATTTAGGATATCTGTACACTAATTGACTCACTGCTGATGGGATCAATTTTATTCCCGATCGTATCCACTTGACGTTTGAATGGTCACTGAGAGCATTCAAAATTCACGTCAATTTAAATTTATGATTAATTTTGGTCAACCAATTAAAATAGCTTACAGGATTAACAACAGATTTACTGATTAGATGCGGTCTTGATCAGGCTTTTAGAAGATTTTTTTAAGGTGAGAAATCAGCTCATGAAGTCTCTCGCTTTAGGGTAGGGCGAGAGGGAGTATCAGACTTGTATTGAATAAAACTCATCTATGTTCCTTCATTTGCCCTTTGCGTTCTAAAGGCACAGTCACTCTTTCAAACGTTACCGCATGGGTAGCTCGCCGTCCGATCGTCCGGTAACCGTCCGGACCGAGCCTAAGTCGTCGATAGCGCGTATTGTTCCACGCGCGCCTCAAGGAGATGTCAGCAACTGCAGGGGCCCAGCAGGGTGGAAGCCTACTGGGGCCAAGGGTCTGATTCTAAAAGGAAGACTCGGCCCTGGTACGAAAGGCTACGAAGGAACAGAAGTGGGTTTTTAGTCAGTAAAAGTCTGACACTATCTCCCGCTCCGTGATTTTCCCACCGAAAAACAAAGGCCAGGTTTGCTTCTAAAAACCGAGTCAAAATCTTTTTTGTGAAAATCTTGAAAGAATGTGTCGTTTTTTTATTTTATTTTGATCATCTAATGTTATCGATTCTTGATTATTTTAATGTTTTATTTGATTTTAATTCTAACTTTTAAGAAAGGCATAAACTGCCTTGGTTAAGTATTAGCATAGCATAGCATAGCATAGCATAGTCGGCCTTATAATGTTCCCACTGCTGGGACTCAGGCCTCCTCTGTAGGAGAGGGAATGGGCCGTAATCCACCACGCGGGCCCAGTGCTGTTTGGTGGATGTCACATGTCTTCGAATTTTTGGTTCTAGGACATGCCGGTTTCCTCACGATGTTTTCCTTCACCGTTTTGAGAGCAGTGGTGATGAAATAAGTTACACAAAGTAATGCACCTGGCTGGGTTTGAACCCGCGACCCACAACTCGTAATTCGGGGCCGTTACTACTCGGCCACCACTGCTCAGGGTTAAGTATTATTTCATATTAATATCAGCTTGATATCTCCACGCGTTCCTGAGAAAAAAGATCTTGTCAGACGGACAGAATGACATACGGACAGAGGGACAGACGGACAGATGCACCGACTGACAGACAAACAACAAAGTGATCCTATAAGAGTTCCATTTTTATTCCATAAGAGTTCCATACTGAGGTACGGAACCCAAAAAAAAAAAGCATTTAACAGTTTCAAAACTAATTTACACTGGCTAAGATATATAGGTACAGAGTCTTCGGGGCAAACAGTACGTGTTAGTTCTCCAACAAATTTTTCCTACAATACCTATTTTCTAAGTTCTATCACAGTAAGTTTTCCGAACGGCAGTAATAGCAATACAGTACGTTATTACAAGGTATTTGTATTATTATCTTTCAGCATTACGCTCGGTGCTGGCGTGTATCTAAGAATGGGAGCGATACGATTGCAGTATACAAGCTATTTCACGGGTACTGGATTGTGTTGTCTTCTATAGGTGCGCATCCACTAAGAGGATTTACTCACTTGCAAAGTGGTCTGTATGTATTTTCAAAAAAAAAAAAGTTGAGATAAATTATGTATGTTCTTGAGATTTTGTAACTAATTCGACATTCGTTAATTCATTAACGCTCAGGCGGTAGCCGGCGCCCGCAAGCCATTGTCTTACTATTGTGTCTCTAATTACGCACGTCAAAAGGTTAAGAGATAAATCATAAATGTTGTTTATTTTGTGAATAGGTTTATAAACAACACTTTTACACGTAAGTTTTTTTTTTTTGCGTTAATTTAAACTATATGAGTCCGGTGTTTCCTAACTGACTACCCTGAGAAGGAACACCGAAACAAACTCAGAGGTCAGTCTCTTTTAAAGTGATGTAAACATACAGTAAACATGTGATGATCAAATCATATGAAAACCATGCAGATTAGTGTCTAAGATGGAACTTTGAGGAAATACACAGATTTGAGTGGACCTATCTAGTCTGTGCCAGTATTTGTCAGTATTCGTTTATGTCAACTCACTAGCGTAAGGAGCTCACGATTTGACAAACAATACCAAAGAAAGAACATTTGGGGTTGGCCGCATAAAGTACTTAAACTGTCAGAAAAAATGTTAAGAATATTTTAATAATATAATATAACTTATTTTTGACAGTCTGATTGTGTTTATTTGTTTTATTTATTTATACTATCTTCTTCTCTAGTAACTAACTATAATTTTACATCGTGAAGCCTTGAGTCAATCAGACTAGTTAGTCAAATTCTAGTTTAAACCGCATTAACATTAAAAATTCAAAAGACTATACGGTCCTTCGAGCCGGATCATTCAGCTAAAAGAATTAAACCTCATAAATCTAGAGGACACTATTTTATTTTCTTGTTAAACAGGGCAGGATTTAGTAGCAAACTATTGAATAAACCCTGTTAAATACGGTTAGTCCTCAAGACATTACCCAATCCTCCAATGGATGCTAGCTTAACCACAGACGATAGCAACTCAATCCGAACATTAGTAGTCCAGTCACGCGGCCCAATCGCTGCACTCAGGCAGACCAGAATAAATACTGTAAGATAACTCGGCCGGATCCGGGGAACGGAGCATGTATACTATACTCTAGACTATGGAACATCTAATTCGTATAAATTTTGAAACCTAGTATTGTTGCCGGCGGGGAAAATAGAGAAATTTTCGCGATGAAAGGGTATTTCTTTGTAGGTGGAAAATTGGTTAATAGATAAAGAAATTTGTTAGGTCTTCTTTTTCTGAATTTAAAGTTAATTCCCGCCGATTTCCTTGGCAGGAAGGGCTAGCTGGAAACGGTAACTTTACGTGAAGAACTGATACAGTAGGTACACCGATAAAAAGTTATATTAGCTGTCTTAATAAATGCCGTTATTTATAAATATTATACTCCATTCGCGTGCAGATTAAACATTTAAACAAACTTTTTTTACTGTCTGTTCAATCGATTATGACTTTTATTACGTTGGTGGCATGATAAGTGGCGGCTGCAATAAATAGTTGGTATTGTAAACATTTTTTTTGCTTTTAATGGCATCCTTATTCTTACGGAATAGAAGTCAAAATTGGTTGAACGGACAGTAAAAAAAAAAGTTTCTTCTTCCACCAATTACCCACATTCTTAATTTTTTCCTTGATTACGGACAATTCCCATCCCTGTGGCGTATGGCTTACGTGCGTCCACTTCCTAAAATCTCGAATCCCTCCCTACCTAACCACTTTCGTCCAATTGCTATTCTTCCTTTCCTATCCAAAGTACTTGAGGCCTGCGTCCACAAGCAGTTTTCAGGATTTGTTCACAGGAATAGTCTTGTTAACTCATTTCAATCCGGATTCAGGCCTGGTCACAGTACTGCCTGTGCTCTCCTTAAAGTGACTGGTGACATTAGAGAAGCCATGGAGGATACCAAGGTTACTGTTTTGGTATTAATTGATTTCTCCAATGCCTTTAATGCCGTCAGTCACGATATTCTTCTATCTATCCTTTCCCATCTTATGGTTTCTTCCGAGGCGCTGGAATGGTTCTCTTCTAATCTTCGGGGACGTCAGTAGTCGGTTCGCGTTGACGAGAATTCGTCGAGTTGGCGTGATCTAGATTCTGGTGTTCCACAAGGCGGTATTCTTTCTCCGTTGCTATTCTCCATCTTCATAAATTTTATAACTCACTGTCTTCGGTGTTTGTATCATCTTTATGCCGACGATCTTCAATTATATACAACTGCGCGGGTTGAGAGTTTGTCGGACGCTATAGAGGATGTAAACCGAGATTTGTCAGCAATTGGTTTGATAGTTTTTTTTTTTTTTTTTTTATCCGTAAACCCCTCAAAGTGTCAGGCCATTATTATTGGAAGCTCGCGCATGATAGGTAAAGTGGTGGTTAATTCTCTTCCTCCAATTATTTTTAATGGTACCGTCATTCCCATCAGTCCTAGCGTAAAGGATCTCGGTTTGCATCTTTAGTCGACCCTTGGCTGGCAAAGTCAGGTTTCCAGTGTCTGCCAAAGAGTCAACGGGACTTTGCGGTGTCTGTATCGTCTGAGGAACTTTCTGCCTGCGAAGACAAAGACTGCTTGTGCAAACTTTAATATTCCCTATAATCGACTATGGTGACGTGTGATACTTTGACCTGAACGCGGTGTTAGGTACTCGATAAAATTGACAGGCTCCTCAACAACTGCATCCGATTCGTATATAATTTGAGAAAATATGACCATATTTCGAGCTACAGATCTGAGCTCAAATGGATGCCGATTCGCCAGAGAAGGAGTCTGCGCGCTCTGACTACTCTTTACTCTCTGCTCAACTCTCCCACCCCTCCTTCTTATCTTATATCACACTTTAAATATCTATGTTCTTCTCACGCTAAGAATCTGCGTTCTTCTAACAATCTTCTACTGCTTTGTCCTTCTCATACTTCTGACTTTGTTCATTCTTCCTTTCATATACAGTCCATACTTCTGTGGAATGCGCTTCCTCTCGAGATCAGGACGGCCACCAGCCTATAAGCGGATCTCACGACGGGGGATGCGGTGTCCCAGGGCAGGTGTGTCGTGGCGGTGTCATTGGACATCGCCAACGCCTTCAATTCCCTGCCCTGGAGTAGCATTAGGGGGGCACTCCGGTATCACCGGGTGCCCGACTACCTCTGTCGTGTGATCGAGGCCTACCTGTCGGACAGGTACATCATCTACCCTGGTCACCAGGGAGAGTGGAAACGGCGAGAGATGTCGTGCGGTGTTCCGCAGGGATCGGTACTAGGACCGCCCTTGTGGAACATCGGCTACGACTACGTGCTGCGCGGCGACCTCCCTGACGGGGTCAGCGTGGTCAGTTACGCAGACGACACGCTGGTCCTGGCGCAGGGAGAGTCGTACCAGGCGGCGGTCGAATTAGCGACAAGCGGGGTTGCGATAGTCGTTGATAGGATCCAGCAGTTGGGACTCGAGGTGGCGCTGCACAAGTCCGAGGCCATGTTTTCATGGCCCCCGGAGCGCGCCGCCTCGGCGCTCCCAATTAACGGTAGGAGGAGTTCACATCGGCGTCGGGTCGACGATGAAGTACCTGGGACTCGTCCTCGACAGCCGGTGGAATTTCGAGGAGCACTTCCGACGTCTGGCTCCCAAACTGAATCGGGCTGGGGCTGCCCTCAAGCGGTTACTGCCCAACCTCGGGGGTCCAGACGCCTCCTGCCGGAGGCTCTACGCAGGCATCGTCCGGTCCATGGCCCTTTATGGGGCGCCGGTGTGGGCGCCGTCACTGCGAAAGCGACCAGCGGCCCAGCTGAACGCGTGCCAGAAGGTCATGGCCATACGGATGGTGCGGGGATACCGCACGGTTTCCCGTGAAGCGGCGAGCCTCCTTGCTGGCCAGCCACCATGGGATCTGGTGGCAACAGGCCTTGCACTCATGCACGATCTGCGCGTGGAGATGCAACGTCGGGGTGAAACTCCGCTGCCGCAACAAGTCGCGGCATGGCGGACAGAGCTCCGACGGGGTCTCATGGCGGAATGGCGACAGCGACTATCGCAACCCAGTGCTGGGCACGCCATAATTATGGCGGTAAGTCCCCTCTTTGAGGAGTGGCTGGAAAGGCAACACGGCGTCCTTACCTTCCGCATGACGCAGGTCCTCACCGGACATGGTAAGTTCGGGAGGTTCCTGCACCGGATTCGTGCGGAAGAAACGCCCGGGTGTCACCATTGTGTGGACCGCCCGGAGGACACGGTGGAGCACACGTTGGAGGTGTGCCCCGCTTGGGTAGAGCAACGCCGTGTCCTCGTGGGGGCGATCGGCGGCGGCGATCTCTCGCGCCGGGCTTTGGTACAGGCCATGGTCCGGAGCGAGGAGGAGTGGCAGGCGGTTGCCTCCTTCTGCGAAGCAGTAATGCTAGCAAAGGAGGCGGCCGATCGCGTGAGGCAACGGTCCTCACGCCCCAATCGCCGCCGGGATTCCGATCCCGATTTCCGGCCATCGTAGGCGCAGGCTTGCGGACGACGAGCAATGGGTGGCTCGCCGTCCGACCGTCCGGTAACCGTCCGGACCGAGCCAAAGTCGTCGACGGCGCGTGCTGTTCCACGCGCGCCTCAAGGAGATGTCAGCAACTGTAGGGGCCTAGCAGGGTCGAAGCCTACCGGGGCCAAGGATCTGATTCTGAAAGGAAGACTCGGCCCTGGTACGAAAGGCAACGAAGGAACAGGAGTGGGTTTTTAGTCAGTAAAAGTCTGACACTATCTCCCGCCCCGCCCAAGGGCGGGGGATGTCATAAGATGATTTTCCCAACGAAAAAAAAAAAAAAAAAAAAAAGCCTATAAGCGGATGTTGCGAAATTACTTGCTGCACAAATAGTGAAGTCGTCTCAATAACCCCTTTCTTTTACTTTATATAAATATATATGAATATATTAAATGTATTTGTTGTTGTTTGTTTAATGTGTTTTTTTTTATTGTATTAAATTATATATGTATGTTTATTTTGTATATATATATTCTTTTGAACTATTATTTTCTTAATATTCTTTTGTATTTTTATGCACCTGCCACATTTTCTCTTCACCACCCTAGGTTGACTGGTAGAGAATGCCTATGGCATTAAGTCCGCCTTTGTACTTTTGTGTTGCATGAAGTTTTAATAAATAAATAAATAAAAGATTTGCTTAAATGTCTAATCTGGTGGAGTATGGAGTATAGGTTCCTATGAAATTAACGTTATTTGAAACTGCACACTCAGAACAGTGATAACTTTGGATTGACATGGAATTCTAGGTTCAAATGAATTTAGTGCTTAAGAAATTTTTCTCTTTTTTTTTCAAAATTATAGTTTCTTTTCTTTTATTGTGTTTTATTTTTTTCTGAAATATGGCTATATTGAACCACCCACAACACAAGGCAAATGAAGTCAGCTCAATGTTTTACAAAAAGCCTGACACTCAACACAAACTCATAAAACTCCAGTCAGGTCTCCTTGTGATGTAATTTTAACCGCCCAAACCCACAACACTCATAAAAAAACAAGAGCCTACGATACAAAATTCATAACTCACCTTCCTTCTACGCAGTCGGTCAAAACACTCTTGAGTTTCGCAATGAGTTACATCACACACGGTACTTAAAACGAGATTGCATTAAATATTTATAAGCTACCAACATTTTAATACCAAAAGGCCCTGAATAAAATCATATGTATTCTTTGCAGCGTCTCCTAAAATGCTCGAAAGAAATGGCTACATACGTTTAAAAAAATCTGTAATTTATTTACTAGTGTCTTAGAAACGTGGTTTTATTTGGCAATTGCATTATGATTCAGAGAGATTGGTGATATACTTAGCACATTTCACTAGTTATAAACTAGTTAAAACTTTATTTTATTTTAAATCATTCGAAAGACGTCCACCGCATGTTCAACATAGACGTCCCCCAAATAATAATAATATTTTTTTATATAAATAACGTTTACAAAAATAGAAACAAGGTTTCCCATACAATTACAGTGCCTAAAAATATACTAAAACTAAAATATTGTTACGAACGTGAGTAATTAAATGCCGGTTTACTAGCAGATAACTTTATCCATCACAAACAATAACAAATTTGTCCAATCAATGAATAACCAAATCACAATGAATACTAGAGTTTCGTTTTAGTATCGCTTAGGTCCTTAGGTATCATTTCACACACTTAGGTATCGCTCTTGTTTCGCAGTCGCAAACAAACTGACTCACTTCCGGTCAGGAGCTCGTATTTATATGCGAAGCCAGGAAAATTCTAGATACCGACGTTTCAAGGCCATTCTAGAACAATAAGTCGCGTCGCGGGGCCATCAATCATTTTTATTGCAAACATGTACCTCCTTACTTTCACGCGAATTTCGACTCTATTGTTAAACTCGGAAGGTACCAACTCTCTTGTCAACCACCTGCTACCTCTATTTAATAATAATAGTAGTAGGTACTTTATGGTGGACTTTTCTAGAACTTGCCAGGCCTGAGTACGTACTTCCATTCTAGAAGTTTGGCACAGCAATGCGTGTTAATTATTTGATGCTACTCTTGGTTTTATCGAAGATATGGCGTGTTCAAGTTTCACGGCGTAACAATATTATTAAAGGTGGAATCGTGGTTCGGAATTGCAATGTTTGTTATTGGACCATGTCAACAAATGTTGCCATAACGAACGGTCCTGTCCGTCTTCTCGCATCCCACGACCCTCACCAGATCATCGGACCACCTAATGGGAGGCTTTCCAACGCTGCGTCTTCCGGTACGCTATATATTACTCTACAAAACTTTTTTACGTCCGTTGCGTCACAACCTCAGGTTCAGTTGAAAACCAGTGACAGGCACTATTCAAGTCAAGTCATTCATGCTGAACTGAACCTATTTTGGTGCAGCCGTGAGGCTCACGATTGTATTTTTGCTTCTTTTTTTGTTTCGTATTTACCTAACTATTGTTTGCATGACTTTTGTTGTGTCAAATTAATCCATTTTCTTTCATTTTTAATTTTTTTTTTGGCCTTTGAATTTCATTTAATTTTGCTAAGAGATGTGTTTTTATTTCGAAGGCATGGTTTTAAGCAGTAAAACTCATACGCTCTCTGTTTAATTAAAATCCTAAATTCACACTGCGTATGCTAACACACTTGCACTAGAAACATATGCTCAAAATATCCTTTTAGTACAAAGACGAGCACTAAGGTAAGATTTTTGAAAATTTATCTCATAAAGAATTTTAGTAAGGGATGAAAAGTAGGGAAGTTCGTAATTTTTGCTGACAAGCAATTTCATCGACCAAATGACACAAGATTTCAAAAAGATTTAACGCTATGGCGTTAAATCTTTTCTTGAAAATTTTGATTTTCAGCCACCGTAGGCGTGGGCTTGCGGACGGCGAGCAGTGGGTAGCTCGCCGTCCGGCCGTCTGGTAACTGTCCGGACCAAGCTCGAGTCGTCGACGGTGCGTAGTATTCTACGCGCGCCTCAAGAACATGTCAGCAAAACCGTAGGGGCTCAGCAGGGTCGAAGCCTACTGGGCCATGGTTTGTTCGAAAGAGAACCCCGGGGCCCTGGAACGAAGGCAAAGAAGGAATAGGAGTGGGTTTTAGTTAATAAAAGTCTGACACGCCTTCCCGCACCCCTCAAGAGCGGGAGAAGTCATTGGATGATTTTCCACCTGAATCAGCGTCGCTGGTAAAACCATAAAATACAAAAAAAAAACGAATTTCGTTTCCTAATTACAAGTATGAAAAGGTCATCTTCCATTTCCTTCTGACCTCCAAATATAAGATACTATTATTAAGATACTTGAACACCGCTCCGTTCACCGGCAATTTGTCAAACAGATAAATTCTTACGTGACCCGAATTATCTTAAACAGCATTCATCTTTTTGAATAATTACAGACATTTAGCTTAAAAAAGAGAACAAAACGACTAGTACATTAATTCATGGCTCAGTTATCCAGTTGGAAAAGTTGTGGAGTTTTTTGTACAGGTCGATTTTCGAAGACCAGTTAGTTCGTAGCCAAAATTACCTCGCTAGTCCGTGTCTTCTTGAGGACTCAATTAATAATAATAATATTCTTTATAGAGCAGTGGTGGCCAAGTGGTAACGGCCCCGACTTACGTGTTGTAGGTCGCGGGTTCAAACCCAGCCAGGCGCATTACTTTGTGTAATTTATTTCATCATTACTGCTCTCAAAACCCTCCCTTTTTCCTTTTTCTCTGACTAGTCCTATACTTATTAATTAATCATATAAATTCTAATATTATAATGTATCATTTTAATTCTAATTTTTAATTGTTATTTTGTAAGTTAACATTTTATTTATTTTTCATTTATTGCCTTTTTATGTCACTCTAATTGTATAATTTATAATTTTAATTCAAATTGTATTTTGACTCTAATTTTTAATCCATACTCCATACTAATATTATAAATGCGAAAGTAACTCTGTCTGTCTGTCTGTCTGTCTATCAGTTACGCTTTCACGCTTATACCGCTGAACCGATTTTGATGAAATTTGGTACAAAGATAGAATAGAGCTTGAGAAAGGACATAGGCTATAAATTATCACGCTATTTAATATGGGGGGTAAGCAATAATCCAAAATGTCGGTATTGAACGACATTTTGCAGCGAGTTCGATCCTCAGCTACAGTTAAAAATTTTGTCATTATTTTATCTTATTTTTTTTTGTAATAAAATAACTTTTACCATTTTTCAAAATAAAATTGACATTTCTATTCGATATCTTCTAAATATTTTGTAAAAACTAATCAAAACACATAATAAAATCAAAGCGGCGAGTAAAATCACGTACTATTTTGTTACATTATTCTATTTACCTGCAAATTTAACTTCTGAAAGGAAAATCATCACGCTATCATCGATAAGGAGCCAACCAGTCTATTATAACGTTTATATAAGAACGTCTATTTTAAAACATAATCATCGGAGACCTCAGCACAGTGGTTTCGTATCTAGACTTGCGTGTAATATAAAGATGGTTCGAGTCCCATAATATGGCTCTCATATAATAAATTTTTATATTATTTTTTCACCGTAAATAATATTTTTTTATATATTTTTGCATGCTTACATTTTTTTATATCTACACACAATATATCTGTAGAAGTTTTTAGTTGTGTGCGTATCACGCAAAATGTTAATAATATAAAATGTAGATAACTTTTAAACATTACAATTGTGTGTCACTTAAAATATTACTTAGGTTTTGTTTCATCGCAATCGGTTGTCTATATCGGAAGATATATGTATAAATTTAAAGTTTTCAAGAAGTAAAATGTAACTGAGAGCACTAATTGAGAGCAGTGGTGGCCGAGTGGTAACGGCCCCGACTTACGAGTTGTAGGTTGCGGGTTCAAACCCAGCCAGGCGCATTACTTTGTGTAATTTATTTCATCACCACTGCTCTCAAAACGGTGAAGGAAAACATTGTGAGGAAACCGGCATGTCCTAGAACCAAAAATTCGAAGACATGTGACATCCACCAACACGCACTGGGCCCGCGTGGTGGATTACGGCCCATTCCCTCTCCTAGAGAGGAGGCCTGAGTCCCAACAGTGGGAACATTATAAGGCCGACTATGCTATGCTATGCTAAAATGTAACACCACACGCAATTCAGATACTCGCAACGCCATCTAAAGACTCAAAGTAGAAATAATGATGACAATGGCATTTGAAATTCATATTAAATTTGATAGATAGATGGCATTGTGTAATTTATATAATTTTCTGAGTGGCGGAAGAATGACCATCGCCCACGTTTGCAGACAGTTCTATTTTTTTCCCCCGTGGTTGTAACAAGCTAATTGACCTATATGTATTTAATTATTGACTTTAAAACAACACGGCCAAATTTTTGGAAGGGGTTACATGGTACCATGCGATGGAAGGCCCCCAGGTGGACGTTACCGATGACCTGGTGATACAGGCATTTTTTTGAATTCCCTGGCTCCTGCGCTACTGTATTACAGGAACTAGTGTCTTCCCCTTAAAATCGGATACATAATTAATTAGATCGGGTGCCGAGAGTCGTAGGATGGACGACAAGCAATGGGTAGCTCGTCGTCCACCCTTACAATAAAGACTAAGCCCAACTCGACGGCGCGTAGTGTTCCAAGCGCGCCTTAAAGAGATGCTAGCAACCCAGTAGGGTCGATGCCTGCTAGGGCTGAGGGAACGTTGAGAAGAATGACCGTGGCCCTAGAACGCAAAGGACAACTGAAGAACACAAGTGGGTTATAGTTAGTAAAAGTCTGACACGCCCTCTCGTACCACTATAGAGCGGGCGAATGTTCCATACCTCTGCCGAAACCTCTGGATAATATAGATGTGATGTCATTTTAAAATTGAGCAAATTGTAGGTATGTTCTTACTCCTCCTGTACCTATACTCCATTCACGATAGCATTAGACAAAAGAGGTTCATAGAAGCAGGTGTGCATTTATTTTTCGAAATTCAAACAATTTTAATAAATAATGGTTTCAATGTAAAATTTTAACATTAGGTACCTACTTAGATAAATTTGATTATTGTAAGGTAAATACTAAACACTTAGATAGGTAAATGAAATGGTTTTGTTTTTAAACAAACATAATATATATCAAACAATTTTATAATATAATGTTTTAAATGGCGTATCGACAAGTTTCCTCTTTACAAAACATATGAATTGTACACAATACAAGGCAACAAGATGATTATTTAACATTCATACAAATAGAAATAACTAATAATATATAGTATAATGAAAAACGTTCCACGTACTGATTAACCCCTGCTTCTTTTAGGTTTTTAACATGGATACTATTGTTTAAGTAAGAACTAAATAATTTATTTAATTAAAAGCTTTATAAATTCAGAAATGGATAGTTCAAATGAATTCATTTAAGTATAACAGTTGGTATATAAGTTGATTATAATAAATTCAGCATCAATCTTAACTGAAATAAAGTACAATATTGTACTTTTAATACAAAGTGTACCCTAAAACAACCTTTTTTAACTTCTGTCTAATGCTATCGCAAATAGAGTATAAGTACTCGGTAAAATTACTCCCCGCATGCGGGCCGTCCCCTCCCGCATGACGAAATCATATAGCAATTTATATTATCCACCTATTACTTTTAACCCAAATTATTTGAAGTTAAAGTATCAAGTCTTTCTACTCCCATGCTTGTCTCATCTAGAAATCGATTTCTTTAAAGCTTCTATTAGGAAGTAAGTTGAATTGTAGTATAGGCAACAGCCATCGTACCTATAACGCTTTGAAGTGCCAGGAAATGATAGCTCCAGCTTTTCTATTTCTCTGACGGTGGTGAAGGATGTAATTTTCATTCAGATTTGTTTTATTCATCTATTTTTTTTTCTTAGAGGTGCCGTCTGGTAGGACTAACCTCCTAAAGTTTGCTCCTTTGTCACGACCCATACGTATTATTAATAATATAGCACTATCGGAGGATATATTTGGCTAAAACCTGCCGAAATTTTTAGAAGCAGCACAAATAATTATTGAGAAAGGTCTGCCCCCCTAGCCAAGTCACAAACGATAAACGTAAACTCTCAGTAGTCTTTAATAGATTTTCAACTTTATGTTATTGGATATAAAGTGGAAAATCTATTGAAGATTACATAGTGTTTTCGTTCGTTCCGGTCGCTAACGCTCAGTAGTCTTTAATAGATTTTCAACTTTACGCTTTTAGGTATAAAGTTGAAAATCTATTGGAGATTACTAAGCGTTCACGTTTATCGTTTGCAACTTGGCTAGGGGGGCTGGACATTACATTCTAATTAATTTAATAATATCATAACTATGTACCTACATATTATATTAAGTGTTAGTTATAACGTCCTCTTGGACTAGTCTATAAAGGTGTTATAATGTAATAAATAAATAAATAAATTTTAGTGGTTCTCAAACTGTGGTCCGCGGACCACCGTCTCCAAAATATACAAAACAAAAATGTTAAGCCGTTGAACCCGACTGTCATTAGTAGATTTTTGACAGTTGTTACGGATAGCCTGAAGTCTAGAAATCTAACATAGAGAAAGGTATCGTGTTACCCAGCTACTGGGTTGTGGAAATCAGAAATCAGAAACGTTTATTTCAAATAGACCAATTACAGGCACTTTCGATTGTCAAAATGTCAATCAGTCAAAAAAAAAAAGCAATGAAGCTAAATTGCACGTTCCAAACCGGAGATCTCTATGGAGAAGAACGTGCAAGAAACTCCATGGCCACTCTTTTAAATCATATTATGAGTTACATAAATCTTGGTTACCTACATATTTCTTGTCGCTTCTAATATGTGAGCACAATGTAGATAAGTAATAATAATTAAAAAAAAACTAATTAAAAAATAAAAATTGAATTAAGCCACTGGCAGCTAAGAGATGACCAGTCTCAACTCCCGGCACCCCACTCAGCTCAACCATTTTGAAGGGAACCGAATGACCCAATAACACGTGCCACCATCAGCGAAACATCTGTGGAGTTCTGATAGTCAGTCTGATATCCAGATACAACTGGTTTGACTGGTAGCCGACCTCAAAACAGATGGGAAAAGGTTCGGCAGATTCTAAAAGACCTTTGAGACAAAACATCACAAAGGTAAGTGCCAATTCGGGACTGAACAACAGCTAAGAAAGTAAATAAAACCACTGCAAAGCCAACCTGGTTTCCTGATTTCAAACCCTTAATTTCCATTTGAAAACACCCTCGCAGATCTAGGTACGTAATCGAAAACTCATTTCGCTATGACACGTCGTACCCGTAGATTAGTTATAAAATCAAAACGAAATCCCGATTGTGTTCCCGCGTCGTATTTACAAGAGCCGAGGAAGCTATGAATAAATTTCCGACTTCGTTACTGAAGGATCGACTGCAGTGACTCCCTGTAAGGAGGCGTCAAGTCCCGACGCAAATTATTTTATAGACTAGCCCGCTACCATGGATAAATACGTGGTTATTGCGTTGTAGGAAATAGAAGCATTCGATGGTACTCTATTGTGCTAATATAACTGCCTCGTTGGTCTCACGACTGCTGAGCGTGGGTGCCATTCTCGGGTCGGCCAAAACGTGCTATTGGGTTTTTCTATTATGATAAATAATATTTATTTTGCAAATAGGTCTCAAAAAACACTTTTACACTTAAATTTCGACTGGCCTGTTGGTTTAGTGGTTAGTGGCCCTGATTGCTATGCCAGAGGTCATGGGTTTGATTCCTACCCAGGACAAATGTTTGTGTGATGAGCACGATCATTTGTTCTGTGTCTGGGTGTAATTTATCTACTTATATTATGTATGTATTTAGAAATATATAAGTCTGTTTATCAGTTGCCTAGTACTCATAGCTTGAGACTAGACGGCGTTGTGTGATAGTTGTGAAAAAAAAAAACATCTGTTTAAAATAGATGAGGCCGGTATTTCCTAGCTGACTACCCTGAGAAGAAACACCGAAACAAACTCAGGGGTCAAAGTCTCTTTTAAAGTCCATACAGTAAATATGTAATGGTCAAATTGAGAACCATACAGATTAGTGTCCAAAGAAAAGATGGATGGATTGTGTGAAGAGTGATATGAAAGAAAAGGAAGTTAGTGATAGTATGACGAGTGACAGGGCAGAATGGAAGAAAAAAACGTGTTGCGCCGATCCCAAATAACACGGGACAAGGGCAGGAAGATGATGACAGATTAGTGTCTCAGATGCTCTTTTGAGGAACGAACTACAGATTTGAGTGGATCTGTCTTGTGAATTTACTCTATAGATAGCACCCCGGAGTTTGGAAATTGGTGGTGTAATACCCCCGTGCCTCACAAAGCAAGTATAGCCATTAGGTCGTGTCGGATTGCCGTCCCATCGGGCTACAAAGAACAAAGAATCGACGTACGGCGAGTATCCACCCTTACGTTGTTGAAACTTCAACGGTCCGGACTAAGCGTTTCGCTTCGTCGTTTATACCGTGTACATCGACGGACTGGAACAATTTGCCTGCTGCGGTCTTCCCGTCCAACTATAATTTAGGTGTCTTCAAGGCTAGAGTGAATAGGCTATTAATAACCTAGTGCGCCTCACCATCAATGATTGCATCGCTGCTTACCATCAGGTGGGATCGCAGTCAAGCACTGGTTTATATGAATTAAAAAAAAAAAAAAAGAATGCACTTGTGTTTACGCACGCACTTGTGCACTATAATAAATTTTAATATCTCCTGCGTACTCGGCTAATCTCTGTTGAGTTTGGCCACCGTGATCGAAAATCGGTCGGGAGGATTATTGTTCTATTTAATGCAGGTCATCGATGCGATGCCAATGGAGCTGAACAGTTCTCAAATGGTGACCGTGGGTGTATACGTGCGAATTATCCATCTGGTAAAGGTCACTAGAATCCGATGGTTGTAGGCATCCTAAGGCCAATTTTGGTGGTAGCCTTCAGCAGTTGATGTGTATCGGGTAGGCAATCATCATTTTTATTTTTATTTTCTAATTGCTTGTTTACCATCAAGTTGCACCTACCATATTCTGCACCACCCTAAGGTCGACTGGTAGAAAATGCCTTAGGCATTAAGTCCGCCTTGGTACAGTGTTTATTAGTGCATACATTTTTAATAAATAAATAACGTGCGTACCTATTGTGCCTGCCATCTGAAGCCCTACCACGACCTCTTAATGCGATCCATTTTATGACTTAAACTGATCTGTTAAAGAGTGTTTACTCTGGAATGTGCTTCCCCCTGAAATCAAAAAAGCTTTAAGTAAATTTTCCTTGAAGCGTAAAATTCGGAACTACTACTTGAAGTCCTCTCAACCTTAGATCGGTCTTCGTCATAATTATTATTAATTTCTCTCAATGATTTCATATTTTTCATTGAATTTATTAGTTTATAATTTTAGCATATATATGTATTTTATTATTTTAAATAACTTATTTTATTTTTTTCTGTTTGAAGTATCCGTTTATTGTGCAAACCTACCATAGTGTTGCCTTTTTTAACCCAAAGGTTGATTGGTAGAGAATGCCTTGTTGCATTAAGTCCGCCTATGTACCACTACTGTACATGAAGGTTCACGCTGATGGTGGCGCGTGTTATTGGGTCATTTAATTCCCTTCAAAATGGTTGAGCTGAGTGGGGCTGATGCACTCGTCATGCTCGTGAACGGGTGCCATCAGTTGAGACTGGTCATCTCTTAGCTGCCAGTGGCTTAATTCAATTTCTATTTTTTAATTAGTTTTTTTTTTAAATTATTATTACTTATCTACATTCTGCTTATATGTAACTCATAATATGATTTTAAAGAGTGTCCATGGAGTTTCTTGCACGTTCTTTTCCATAGGTATCTACGCATGGAATGTGCAATTTAGCTTAATTTTTTTTTTGACTGACCGACATTTTGACAATTCAAAAGTGCCTGTAATTGGTCTATTTGAAATAAACGTTTCTGATTTCTGTTTAAATAAATAAATAGCTCCATTCTTCTTTCTCGCTCACACGCCCGACATTTTAACATGCCATGTTAAGGTTCCTGAAGCTGGTCAAAGTCGCTATCTATCGGCAATAACCATTGTCGAAATGCTATAATCTTTGGAATTGACCACGTAACAACTCATATATTTTTGACGTATCGAAAAATTTTATTGCTAATCGAATTTCAATTTATCTAAAGGCTTTTAGCAGGGAAAACGATTTTTCTAGATAGACACTATACTAACTTTTCAGGAGTGCTGTCGACAGCGAGAACAAGGAAGATTTGTCGCAAAGCTACTAAGTACAAAATAGACATTGTATTTTTGTAACGAAAATACCTTTGATGAAAATATTGTGTTGATAATTTAAAGTGTGCATTCAGTTTTGTTTTAAATCAGAAATCAGAAACGTTTAGACATCTGAAACGTTTATTTCAAATAGACCAATTACAGGCACTTTTGAATTGTCAAAATGTCTGTTCTAATATGTGAGCACAATGTAGATAAGTAATAATAATTTAAAAAGACTAATTAAAAAATAGAAATTGAATTAAACCACTGGCAGCTAAGAGATGACCAGTCTCAACTGACGGCACCCGTTCACGAGCATGACGCGTGCATCAGCCCCACTCAGCTCAACCATTTTGAAGGGAACTGAATGTCCCAATTAAACGGTGAACGGTTTAAACGGTGTGCAAGCTTTTGTTTTTACAACAACAGAATTTTATCTACACTTATAATATTATAAAGAGGTAAAGTTAGTTTTTTTATGTTTTTTTGTTTGTAGGAGGTAAACTCTGAAAGTACTGATCCGATTGCTAAAAATTTTTCACTGATAGAAAGCTCCTTTATTCCTGAGTGACATAGTCTATATTTTATGTACGCGGGTGAAACCGCGGGCAAAAGCTAGTATTTAATAATAATAATATTCTACAACAATCAAAATTAAATTTACCATTGAAATTGTCACAATATATTTATATAGCACACCAATATCATAAAGGTGAAGGTTTGTATGTGTATGTGTTTGTCTGTTACTCCTTCACGCTCAAGAGGCTAAAGGGACTTGGATGAAATTAAAAAAAAAAAAAACTTTATTTGCAATCGACACTCCAACAAGAAAATTAAAATTGTTTTGGTGTACCTAACGTGTCCCTGGAACGCAAAGGGCAACTAAAGGGACACAGGTAGGTTTTAGTCAGTAAAAATTTGAAACGCACTCTAGCTCCACCCTGAGTAGGAGAAATTATCACCCATACACCACCCACCCTTAGTTAACCCTCGGTTGACTGGTAGAGAATGCCTAAGTCATTAAGTCCGCCTTTGTACCTTTGTGTTGCATGATTTTTTTCCCAACTAAAAAAAAGTATTGCGAAACATAAATAACATAATCAAATAAAAATAAGTTTTCTGAACTCCTAACAAAATATTTTATCACAATCTTAAACCAATCTCCGTCAAAAACTGGTCAAGAACACTCCATATCAGCTCAAACCATTACATCAACTCCGAGGTCTATTTCGGGCGCAAAATGGACCTCACCGACAGTTCCCAACTTGGGATGCGGCCAATACAATCTCATTCAAAGTTTCTCGTTCCGGAAAAGCTCGAAATCGTTTGATTCTTTGGAAACATCTCTATACATAAACTCTGTTATTTTGTACGGATGTCTTGTGAACATTGTATTTTTATGTAGTTGATTTGTAAACGAATGAATAACGGCCTAGCTAGCGTCTGTTGGAAACTAGTCAAAAACAAATCACGGACACTTTGGAAGATCAAGTGAATCTTTTCTTTGTAATAACGCTGGAAAAAGAACTGAATAAGACTTCACTTGTGTTTGAGTGCTAAATCTTACTAATTTAAGAGGGCTTTAAAAATTATGTACTAAAGTATGCCTTTTAATATTAGTACATATAAACACTCTCTTACATAAAATAAATAAATATGAACTAAACTATACTAAAACCTAACTATGTACATAAATATAATACAAAAACACAAAATACACTCAGGCGTCGAAATACTCCTCCACATCGCTGTCATCCGGGAATGTGCCCAGAAGACTGGCAGCATTGCCACGTTAAATGGCAATGCTAATACTTTGGGCAAAGAACGAGCAAGCCCTCTGGTCACGCAAAGTGTCGATCAGTCGGCGTGAAATTTCCTTAAAAAGGAGACGCGTGTAAATGAAATATTTATTACTTCTGGTAAACTAATATGAAAGAACTTCTGCCAATGACTGTACCCCGTTTAATCCTCTTAGGGGGTGTATTTTAAAAAATCATTTCTTATTCTCTGTATGTTACTGGTCAAACCCGATTTTAAGATGCACCAGTTTCGCCTAGGCAAAACCAGTTGTCTCTACGCACGCCTAGCTCCGCTCTGCGGGGCTCATAATTCTGGATGGTTTTAAAAAAAATAATCTGTCCGTGTCGGGGGTGCCTAAAATTCCGAACTCGCTTCGCTTGCTCTTGGACTAATATCGCGGTTTGACCTAGGTGAAACTAGTTCACCCTAAAATCACACGTGGGCCACCCCAGATTTGTAGGTAGAGTCGCGTTCCGTGGCGTCGCTAGTTGCTATTATATAATGTATGGAAACCGACGCGCCCAGATTAGCGTACGTGGCCCACGTGTGCCCAATGCAGTTTTACTTTTATATTTTGACAATGTCATAAATTATTGAAATATCACAAATACCAATGTTCAAGAAGAAGAATATCACACTGCACAATACCAATAAGGTTCTATTTATTTTTATATCAGTTTTATTTCTCTGTAAATAACGTCAAAGCTTTGTTTATCTCTTGTTAGTCCCCATTTCTGTCTGTTTTTTGATATCAGCAATAAGAAAAGTTGAAGAATAAAAGTTTGCGAGATAAACATTTTATGTTTTTGCCGATTTCAGGGCCTTAACTATGTTTGGTGATGAGGAATTGTAGCAGTATAATAAACGTGAAGGACCTAAAGTTTGTTTTATTTGAATGAATATTGCTTGAGGAATCTACGAGAAAAATATTGTGTTTCAAATGAGTTGTGCGGAACAAATAGAGACTTTTTTCAGCTTTGTTGGATACTAGCTTCTGCTACTGGCTTTTCCCACGTGAAAGTTTTATAAGAAAACCTACTTATTATTATTATTATGTGATATTACAGGACATGGTCTACGCGTGTGTTAAAATTTCACACAAATCCGTTCTCCCGTTTGAGTGTAAACATAACTTCTCTGTCAAATTCATCTTACGTGTCGCCGCACACGGGCCACAACCACAAACGCCGCCACGAGAAGCTAGAAGCGGTCACAAAGGAAGCTAAAGCGCGCGACAACCACTTGTGGCCGCTGGCTACTACTTTTTTAACCCATACACGCAGTATCTTAATGGACTCTGACGAAGAAGGTTTAAATGTGTGAGTGGCGTGTGACGGCGTTTTGTATCGGCGTTTAGTGTCCAGTGCGGGCCACAAGAAGCGAATAGCGGCGATTTGCAGCATGTGGCGGCCACCGGCGTCGACCGTGTGCGGCGAATCCATATAAAAAGTATGTTACCTACAGGAAATATGCCGGTGGCGGCGTTTTGTGGTTGTGGCCCGTGTGCGGCGACTCTAAAAGGTCTAAAGGTTGTCTGTCAAAATTCGCTTTTAGCGACAAGACCGCCCATTGTGACACCCTATTAATTTTAAGTTCCTACTATAATTTTATTCATGGTGTAAAACAACGTGTTTTTATCTATCTCATCTAGCTATCTGTCTATTTACTTATTAATTTTAAGAGACTGCGACTACAAAGTTATCTCACATACGTCATCTTTCTAGCCTTTTCCCAACCAGCTTAGGGTCGGCTTCTAGTCTAACTGGATGCGGCTGAATACCCGTGTTTTCAGAAATCAGAAGTTAATTTCTTAAACACATGCACTTTTGAATTGTCAAAATATCGGTAGGTCAAAAAAAAAAAAATCTGGGTAAATGCAATTTCTAAAACTACAATTTCCGAATGGAGTACCGAAGATTTTTCCGAATTGCAAAAAAGTTTTTTTTTTGTGACGTAGAACACAAATTTACTGTTTTCAGATTTATTCCTATACTAGTGCTATAAGCCCATGCTTTATGCCAAATGTCAGGATTCTGTGTCTACGGGAAGTACCCTATGTATTTTGATTCCTTTGAGAGTATCGAAATATACGTTTTTTGCGACAAAAACGCGTTCCTGAGATAAAGGGTCTTGACAGACAGACAGACGGACAATAAAGTGATCCATAAGGGTTCTGTTTTTTCCTTTTGAGGTACGGAACCCTAAAAATGAAGCTAAATTGCATTTTACATGAAGCGACTGCCTATTAGACTTACTTACACAACCCAGTTACTGGTTGGCAAGAAGTTAGCTTAAATACTAAAACGTAAACAAAAAAAAGCAAATCCAAATTTTTCCTCAAGTATATCTATATATATAAAAGGATAAACTGACTGACTGACATATCAACGCACAGCCGAAACCGCTGGGGCTAGAAGCTTGAAATTTTGCATGAAGATTAATTATATGTCGTAAGTGAGCACTAAGAAGGGATTTTTGGAAATTCATCCTCTAAGGGGGTAAAAAGGGGGGATTTCATAAGTATGAAATTTTTTTTTTCGTAGACCAATTGACTCCAAACTTTGTACAAATAATAACCTAAATTAGTTTTAAAGTTTTCCATATTTATTTTTTCGGTACTACCCCCAGTGCAAGATTTAGGAGGTGTTAAAGTTTGTATGGGAGAATCTTATTCCTAGGGTTAATTAACTTGAAACTTGGCAAGAATACATATTTAAATTAATAATAAAGATTCCCATTATTCGTTTTTCAAAACTACCCTCAAATTACGGTCTAGGTCGTGTTCAAGATTTTTTGAAGTCTTACTGCGCGGCCTAATTTACTCGCAATTCGGTATTAGAAATTAGAAAAACAAGCCCTAACACAGCAAATAGCGATTATTTATTTCTCAAAAATAGTTCAATATTAATTCATGTATTGGTGAAATGGATTCCACCATATTTGTATGAAATATCTTATTCTTTTTTAAATATGCTCATAGATTTTCCTTGCAACGCAACCATGTGATAACCTAATCTTATAATAACGTATCAATTATGTTATTTATATACGTACAACGACATCTACTGACCCAAATTAGTACAAAAGAAAACATAAAATTAATTACAAAACAACTTGGTGTGTCATAGTTAGCGTCTTCTTCGATAGAAATTATTATGCTAATTTAATGTTTTCTAAAAGCTTTGATTAATTAGTTCAGTAATACTTAAGGACACCATCGGTAGGCAAGATGTTGATGCTCATCAGTTGGGTCAAATAGTAATACCAGGTGGGCCGAGATACACGCACGAGCGCAGTCAATACGCCATGACTTATGTACGTCATTATGGTCGCGCAGACTTATTTTTCACCTTCACGTGCAACCCTCGGTGGAAAGAAATTAAAGAAAATTTTTTTCCAGGCTAAAAACCTCACGATCGCCACGATATTATTGCACAAATATTTCGCATCAAAGTAAAAAAAAAAAGTTGGACTTGATAACTAAAGGAAAAATATTTGGTGAAGTTTCGTGATACATGTATGTAAAATTTTCCAGACTTCGGCACATTCATATTCTGATATGGCTAAAAAGGCATTCCTTCTGACATTACTGACAATTTTATTTGTGCCGAAATACCTGCTCCCCTCTAGATCCAAAGCTCTAAGAGATGGTGAAATCTAATATGATACATGTCCCCTGTGGAAATTTCAACGCCAACTCGCCATGCATGAGAGACCAGCTGTGCACTAAACGCTATCCTCGAACAATGCTTATAAAAACACAGACCGGCGATGATGGATATCCAAACTGCAGAAAACATCCTTCAGATAATGGCGGATTTACTGTGACCATAAATGGAGTAGAGCTTGATAATCGTTGGTAATCCAGTTCTTAAGAATATTTAAAAGTTACTCACATCAATGTAGAATACTGTAACTCGGTAAAATCGATTAAATATGTTTGTAAATATGTGAATAAAGGGTCTGACTAAGGTACTCTTTCCTTAATTTAAAAGATGAAGTCAAAACGTATGAAAGTGGAAAGTATATCAGTAGTTCAGTGGCAGTGTGGTGAATTTTCGGGTTTTCTATTCATGAGCATTTTCCCACGGTGTTACATCTTGCTGTGCACTAAGAAAAATGGTCAAAGAGTATTTTTTAATCAAGAAAACTTAGCTAATAAATGGTTCCTGTCCACCAAAAACGACTCACGTATTTTTTTTAACTATGTCAAGTAGATGACTTTGCAAAGACCTTCCTGTATTGTGAAATCTGTGCATTCTATGTTTGGAACAGTAATTGGTTCGAAAGAAGGAAAAGAGGAGTAGATGTAGATGGTTGGCCACACATTAAAAAAGACAACGCTTTAGGCAGGGAATATACAGTATATCCAAATAAGAGTGTTACCACCTTCGTTTGCTTCTTTATGAAGTTCGAGGTCCAGAATCATTTATAGCATTGTGAACTGTAAATTGTGTAGAACATACGACTTTCAAATCAGCAGGCAATGCACTACTATGGGAAGCGCGGAGCGGGGAGGATTACTTGAAGATGATCAACACTGACGTACAGTCCTAGGAGAGGCAGCCAGGTATCAATAGCCGTTCATGGTGAGAGAGCTTTTCACAATAATGTTAGTTTTTTGTCAACTAGTGAATCCATTCAGCCTGTGGGATGAATTCAAACAATATCTTTCAGAAGATTTTAAACGACACATGGAGAGGCAGGTAAATAACGAACTATAACATTTTATAGATCAGATTTTGCGCCAATGATTAGACGCCAATGTGCAACATTTTCAAGCATAGTAATCGGGTCCAATTATTACGTAAAGCAAAAATAATAGTCTGAGACGAAAGCACAATGGCAAACAAAAGAGCTATTGAAGCATTAAACAGAACTCTACAGGATAACAGAACATAAGAAGCAATGACAACTTAATGAGTGGTTTGACAGTATTGCTGGCAGGAGATATCTAGCAAGTTGTACCAAAAGGGACACGAGTGAATGAAATTAAAGCATCATCATTTCAGCCAAAGAACGTCCACTGTTAGACATTGGCCTCCCCCAAGTGTCGCCATAACGAACGGTCCTGTGCATCTCGCACCTACCACATTCACGCGATTTTCACTAGGATATCGGTCCGCCTTGTGGGAGGCTTTCCAACGCTGCGTTTAACTAAAATTCTTAAATTAACCAAAAATATGAGAGTACATCTCAGAGGGGACGTCTCTGCAGGTGAATTTTCAGACGTTTTACTTCAATTAGGAAACGGCAAGTACCAACAATTAGATGGGATTATAGTCATACCAGAAAAATTATGTACGGTATAGAAAGAAATTATTCAGGTGTGGCTCAAATAAAGGACAAATCATTAGAATGGCTATGAGAAAGAGTTATACGAGTATTGACGCCTAAGAATGACCAAGCAGCAGTTATCAGCGATATTTTGCTGACATCATTTGAAGCTGAAGAAATAGTGTTTAATTCTATAAACACAGTGGTAAATGCAGACGAAGCAGTCCACTATCCGGTTGAGTTTCTGATACTATTAATCCAGCCGGCCTTCCATACCATAAACTTGCACTGCGTGTGGGCACACCCGTGATGTTGCTTAGGAACTTGAAGCCTCCGAAGTTATGTAACGGTACCAGGATGCAAGTAAAAGCATTGCACCGCAGTATGGTTGAGGTTGTTATTTTAACCGGGTCTGCCCAGGGAGAAACAGAGTTCATACTGCGTCCATTAATCCCGAACGATCTTCCTTTCGAATTCAAAAGACTACAATTTCCTTTGAAAGTTTGCTTTGCAATGACAATAAACAAATCACAGGGCCAAACCCTTAAAACGGTGATGTGCGCGTACGTAGTCGCGGGCAAAGTGCTAGTTACCTATATACAGTAAAACAATTTGAAAGACCAAATGATTGATCGTCGTATAAAAGTTTCTAATACCCCTGTGACGTGACACCTTATCAATACGAAGCAAATTTAACTTCGCACGATATTGTCGTGCGATTATGTGCGATCACGTGCGATACTTTTGAGCGTACGAAACGGTATCTGATGTCACACGACGCTACTTTTAATTTCATTCGTTCTTTTTTTGAAATTGTTGTTCGTTTTTTTTCGATTTTTTAAGAGTTTTGTATTTTGGTTTTAGTTCTTTTGTAATGAAAACGGTGTTGCCAAGTGAAATGTTTGAACGTCTGTAAATGTGTCAAATGTATAGAAAAAAAATAGAAACAACTTTTATTCGGGACTGACATAGTACAACCATTGGCATATCTAGGTTGTTTTGGGGGGTGTGGGACTGGCCCTTAATATGCCCTTTTTTACGTGGTAAATCTTAAAAAGACTTGGAGGGAGTGTGAGACTATTGACGATTTTTTTGCGAAGACTGTGATAACTCTATTAGCACTTTACATCTGACGTACGACCGCCCCAGATATTTTATTATTATGTTAATCGTAAGTGTGTGTGTCTTCTGACTAGTGTATTTTAATGGTATATAAGCTTAGGTATTTATTAAAATAAAAGAGTATTTTAGAACATGCAGTTGTATCATTACACTGGTGACCCTGACGTGATCAATCCGCAACCCTGGTAGGCGTCGGCCCTAATTAATAATAATAAACTTTATTCATAACATACATTGTAGGTACACAATAACAGGTTCCCTGGCTCCCAAACTAGACTGTGTGCCTGTGACTTGGGAGTCAGTTCCTCCAAAAATACATATTCATATAGGTATGCTTAGAAAAATTACATAATTATGAATTACAGATGACTACGTGGTTGGTTGCAATCATAGCAGTGTGGGTTTGCGTATGCGTATCTGTGTGTGACGGTGTGTGTATGTGTGTGAGGATGTGTGTGTATGTGTGTGAGGATGTGTGTGTATGATGGATGTGAGGGGAATGTAAAGAGGTTTAGATGTATGTACTTGTCATTTCTAAGTTGAGGGAGTTAATAGTTTTTAATTGGTCCCATGAATTTTGCTGACATTTCTTTGAGGCGCGCGTGGAACACAACGTGCCGTCGACCTGGGCCTGTTCCTTAACAGACGGCAGGACAGCGAGCTACTCATGGCTCACGTATAGATCTGCCCCGCCCCGCTGCCTGTACATGTAGCCTCAGCCAATTTGCTTCATCGTGATTTCGCTAGTGTCACTGCGAGTGCCACTGCCGCTCCTATATCGAAAGCCTTTGCCAAATAAGGCTGATAATGAAGATGGTTTCGTTACGGTGCAAAGGAGGAAGCGTCGAACGCAAGCCAACCGGAATCTCTGCGGCAAAGCATCAGCATCGCCTGGTGTGAGTGTACGTGCCGCTCAGCGAAACACACCGGTGTACATCTCCAGCCTGCATTACACCACAAAGGTGGAGGCCATCGTCGAATATGTGCGTCAAAAGTTGAAGTACACACTGAGAAATGGAGTCGCACCCGGAATATAATAGAATAGAATAAACTTTATTGTACACCAAAATAGTAACAAAACATAAACCAATTAAAAAAAAATGATATAATGATGTATATGATATGATGATATTTAATATCAATTTTAAGGCGTTTGTGGTGCGAGTACCGAACTGTTTTCTGCACCTTGTTATGAAAGAAGACTTGTAGCCATTGGGCATGGCGTTCAGTCGCTTCCGCGGGCAAATACCACAGGCACAGTATAGATATATGGAACAGTACGGAAACTACCTAGAAATGTTCGAAACGGCTCACTCACACAAACATACGCATCGACGAGACTCGTAAGCGGCATTCGCTACTGACAGGACCGCGAGAAACGCTTAGGAGTCTCGTCGATGCGTACGTTTGTGTGAGTGTGCCGTTTCGAATATTTGTAGGTAGTTTCCGTACTGTGCCATATATCTATACTATGCCACAGGATTGCACCAAGACGAAATAGTGCGAAGTTATAAGTCGATGTGCGAAGTGAAGTGTTACAAACATAGTTTTAAATCTAACTTTAATAATAAATAATTTAATATAGTTAGGTATGTGTGTTAGTCTATAAGGTATTTGTGATATGGGTACTGTTTGCCTGAAATAAAATGAGTTCCCACTACTGAGACTTAGGCCTCCTCGCCATGAAAGGGAATGGTCCGTAATCCATCCCGCGTACCCAGTGCGTGGATGTTGCATGTCTTAGAATTTTTGCTTCTAAGACGTGCCGGTTTCCTCATGATGTTTTTCTTCACCATTTCATCAGTGGTGATCATTTAATCTATGTGATTATTTAATCTATACAGCATTAGCCACTGCTAGCGACTTCGCCCACAAATAAGTAGAAAATTGTCCCTAGAGAACATATTCTCGGGATAAAAATATCCTATGTACTATTCCAGAACATGGTTTACACGTCTGCAAAATTTCATCCAAACCCGTTCAGCCGTTCTGACGTTAAGATGTAACCAACACACAAACTTTCGGTTGCATAATATTAGTGTGATTATTTTATATATACAATATTTTTCCTGTGTCCAAGGAAATTGAACGAGTAATATTTTCTGTTGACTTTATATTATTATAACCATGGTTATTTGTTTGCTATGCACATACACTACTAAGGCTAAGAACTCACGAAGCAGTTTCTACCCGCGTCCGACGCGGTTCGGGCCCGCAGCTTCTGTAGAATGCAGATATATATGTAAAAAAAATAAAGCGACGCGTTGTACGCCCGTGGTGTGCGCGGGTTAGCGGCTCCCGCTGCACCGGGGCGGGCAACTAGTAGAATCGCACTGGCCGCGGTCACCTGCAGCCTCGGCGGGTTGTACCCGCATGCTCTGCGGTCGGTTGACGCTCGCAGGGGCCGGCGAAGGGTACAGAAATCCAACGCAAAATTCTTCAGAACTTTTTAGGCCTTTTTTTAATTCTTCTGTGTAGTAAGTATAATGCAAAAGCTCTTTTCTGGTGTGTGTCCATGTCGATCTGGAGCTCTAACCGGCCTTCTTTCGATTATCACCCGCCAAGTTAACCGCACATAACTCCGGTCTCGTGAGTTTAGAAATAAAACAGCTGTTTCCTCTACCACGGCGGGCGCGAGTGAAAACCGCTTCGTGAGTTCTTAGCTTAAGGCTTCCGTAAACGCTTTTGCCTATAAAATACAAAGAAAGGCCAGCAAAACTCGCAATAGAACCTACAAAACATTTGCCACTTCACAACAAAATGGCGACACAACCATAAAAATGTGGCAATTTTACCGAAATTGAGAAACAGCTTGCAGTCATGGCGGTATTTAAAACTTAACTCGTTTTCAGTTTCATTAACGGTTATACCTCAGCTTAATTGCTATAATTATGTACGCAATTTGGCCGGCTTTCACTACAAGAGCTGACATGGCTTGCTAGAGCACCACATAATCGCGAAAGCGGTACACTTTGCAGCCATTTTTATGCCCCATTTCGTGGATAAGTGATACTTATTGTTAGAATTCCAAGCTGAATGCTTATTTGAAAATGAATATTGTGTTAGGAACTTGGTACATGTGAAATTTTGTGGTACACGAAACAGAAGATGTCATTCGGGTTAAATTAGAATTTTGATGTTTGGGTGACAATAAAACATCCCAATCTTTTTCGTTTCATATTTTCAGTAAACTGTTGTGTCTAACCTATTCTTTCCCACTCCTGAATAAAGGCCTCCCTCCATTTCTTTCGTTGTTCCCGGCTCTGAGCTACTTTTTTTTTTAAAACTAGTTCTTGACTGCGATCCCACCTGATGGTAAGCAGTGATGCCATCGTTGATAGTGAGGCGCACTAGTTTATTAAGAGCCTATTCACTCTAGCCTTGAAGACACCTAAATTATAGTTGGACGGGAAGACCTCAGCAGGCAAATTGTTCCAGTCCTTCGATGTAAGCGGTATAAACGACGAGGCAAAACGCTTAGTCCGGACCGTAGAGGTTTCAACAACATAAGGGTGGATACTCGCCGTGCGTCGGGTTGACATGCTATTCTCGCGCACACTCTCCAAAAGCAACCTGTAAAACACCGAAAGGCTGGTTACCCTACGCCTGTGCTCAAGGCTTTGAAAACTGGACTTAACCTAATCTGATCACCAATTAGCCTCTTCGCACGCCTTTCCACCGAGTCCAAAGCTGCTAGATGGCATTTTGCAGCACCAGCCCATATGTGGCTGCAGTACTCCATACACGATCGGACCTGTGCTTTGTATAACATTAAAAGCTGTCCCGGTGTGAAGTACCGCCGGAACTTAGCAAGAACGCCGAGTTTCCTAGCAGTTACCTTGGCTTTGACTTCTTGCCAATTTTAAGGAAGATATCTTAGGAATAGGTAAGACAGTTAACTGTTAGGCAGGCGAAACAAAACCTCAACCAGGAGCCTTCTGCGACTGGACGAGGTAGCCTGCACCTGGTGGCAGGGACCATGACCACACACTTCCACACAATATTTTGACAGCACACAATAGTTGACCGATTGGCGACTGCGCCGCGTGTAGCGGGTTTGATTCCCACACGGCAGTGTTGGGCAATATGTAATCTAACTACTGATTAATAACTACGACTTCATATTGTAGTTAGTAATCACAACTACAAATTACATTAAAAAATCGCAACATGAAGTTAAACATTTTGATTACTAACTACAAATTGTAGTTACAGTCACGACAACAAGACTATTTTTTTAACTACATACATATTTAAAGGTTGATTTCTTTATTACTTGTCAATCAACGCAATAATAATATGTAATAAATATAAGTCAATAATCATCTACGACTTGCATTCAATTCATATTCATGAAAGTAAACATGCGTGATTTTTTATACAGTTAGATTCGGTTTTTTTTTTTTTTTGATAAATCAATTTAATTTTAAATTAATTTTAGAGCCAGGTATAGTTTTGATATATCAATCATTCTAATACATTACATGTTTATTTAATTGCCAAATATAAGTTCTTAGTACTGAAATAATCAGTAGTTATAACTACTAGATTACAGCAATCAAATTAACAACTACTTCATGTAGTTTGATTATTGTAGTTAAGTTACATGTAATCATTACTACATGTAATCAAACTACTTGTAGTTAACTAATTTTAGTTGTAATTTGTAATCTGATTACAAAATATTAGTTAATAACTACGCCCTACACTACAGCACAGATCAAATATTGTTATGACCTACAGATAGTTGTTCCTGGTCTGAGTGTCTTGTGTATCTGCGTTTACATGTTTGTGAAAGCACCTACGCATAGCATAGCATAGCATAGTCGGCCTTATAATGTTCCCACTGTTGGGACTCAGGCCTCCTTTCTAGGAGAGGGAATGGGCTGTAATCCACCACGCGGGCCCAGTGCGGGTTGGTGGATGTCACATGTCTTCGAATTTTTGGTTGTAGGACATGCCGGTTTCCTTACGATGTTTTCCTTCACCGTTTTGAGAGCAGTGGTGATGAAATAAGTTCACCACCACACCTACGATGCAGGAGTAATTCCTAGTGTAGGGCGAAGTTTTTCTTAAAGAAAAAAAAATCGGCTCCACGGATAACACCACCCGGATATCACCCGACATGTGCGGCCGCCTCCTTCGCTAGCATTACTGCTTCGCAGAAGGAGGCGACCGCCTGCCACTCCTCCTCGCTCTGGACCATGGCCTGTACCAAGGCCTGGCGCGAGAGATTGTTGCTGCCGATCCCCCACAAGGACACGGCGGTGCTTAGCCCAAGCGGGATACACCTCCACTGTATGCTCCACCGTGTCCTCCGGACGGCCCACAAAATGGTGACACCTGGGCGTTTCTTCCGGGCGAATCCGATGCAGGAACCTTCCGAACTTACCATGTCCGGTGAGGACCTGCGACATGCGAAAGGTGAGGACGCCGTGACATCTTTCCAGTCACTCCTCAAAGAATGGACTTACAGAATTAGGAAAAGACTAAAGTGATGATGAGTTTCACAAGTAAATTAATAAATTTTTGATTTCTCAATTCTTAGAATAGCGGATCATTAATTAACAGTCAGGTTCCACTAACTCATTAAAGGCCTAGCCCGAATTAACTATATGATAGATACTACCGCAAATAATACGATTAAGTACCGTATTGGTGATAGTAATATATTATATATTATACACAAATGTTTATTACTTACCTCCATTATGTATAATCAGTTCTATTAATCATTGTAGTATAATAATGTTTGTGCCTTAACAGGATCCATAATGTACATTCAGCAAAGGAGATAAAAATAACCAGAGCTAAAGTAAATTCATAGTAAATAAAATTAAAATTCATTCATATAAATCCATCGGTTTCCGTATAAACTTCAGCACTATCTGACGATCCTGGTTACATATCTCCTTTTTTGACTGTACTAACTGTTTTAACTCTCCGCTACTCTCACTCCAATACTTACAACATGACTACACAATACAAAACACACACACACAACTTCACATAACTTCTGCAAAACTATGGGTAGGTTTTTTTTTATTCTTTATTATTGTTATTACTTTTGTATTTTTGTATTAAGCGTATTGTTAAACTCTTACCTAGTTTTTCATTATTATTCAATCTCGACTCTTGCACTGAACCTCTGTAATAGTTAATTCTAACTATGGAAGGGGCCTGGTGACCTGTAACACAGGTTTCACAGGCCTCTGCACAATCCCCGCTCCTCTTAGTAAGTAAAACTCGGTGGTCAAGTTCTAATAAAAAATAAAAACTTTTGTTCTGAAACATGGAAAGTCAATAGCGTATTAGCAGGTTATTACAAATAAGGTAAAACTATCTAAGTATAATAATTAGTTAATTAGGCATTCATAAAATATACAATAATAAAACACAATAAAAACAAACACGTCACAATCACAGGGCGATTTTTTTCAACCCTTCATAACTGAAATGTAACTCGGTAAAACTACCGTTGTAGGCCTTTCTTTGAAAAGGAAAACCCGGGATCCTGCAATGCGAGGCAAAGAAGGAACATAGGAGTGGGTTTTAGTCAGTAAAAGTCTGACACGCCCTCTCGCCCCACCCTAGTGCGCCAGAAGACATTGGATGATTTCTCACCTAAAAAAGGCCCTTCTCTAAAATGCCATAATCTTTATATCCAAATGACTGCTCCAAAAAGTCGATGACTTGGCAGTTGAAAGTCAAATAAATAAAACAATAGGAGGCATAAATCAATTTTCTGTTCTAATTAGAAAGCGACGTAACAAAGGAAAGCTTTTAAAGTGGAGAAAATAACTATTCGTACGCTATTTCAAGTTTGTTTGATTTGAATTTCGGAGACTAGAGATTTAGATTTACGAGTATTTGTGTAGGAAAACAACATGTACACATTCTCTTGCTTATTTTGGCTACGGTGACTGATTTCTATTCTAAGTGACTATGAATTGCGAAGATTTGCTTCTAACATGGCTCTAATTTATTTATTTATTATTCTACGAGTTGGGTGAAGCTCGCGACTTCGCCCATCTCATTGAATACTATTTAGTCAAAGTTTAAAGAAGTTTCAAATCAAATCAAATCATCTATCAAGTTTATATTTTTTGAGCGGTAAGTAGGTACTCTAATTTTTTTTTAGAAGAAAAGTAAGAAGAGGTCCTTTCTTTGGCCTCCCTCTCCCTCTCCATCCATCCATATGTATACTCATAACTCTTTTAGTGACATGCGTTTCTTCCCTCCTCTTCACATGATTATACACGATTCCCTTTCTAACAATCTAAGCTGTATAGAGGCTGTATAAGCGCTTATACAGCTTTAATAAGTGTAAAAAGAGCCGCAAATTATACAACTTTAAGTGTTCTATGGATCCCCAACCTCCGCAAACGGAGATGCTTATAAATTTTTCAGCTTGTAAAAGATAAAGTTATTTATCCGTCCCCAAACAGGTACAAGGTGACCTCAGTTAGAGTAAAACTAAGTAAATAAATAAGTCGTGACCACGAACAACAAAGACAATGTATATCTAGGCAGGGGTCCTAATGTACCGCCGAAGTACGGGCGCCCTGCCGAGATATACGATTCAGCTGTTATTATTTATACCAGTTCAGGGAAACTGGGATCTGTTTATAGTGTTTACTGTGTATTGTGCCCACGTGTGAAATATTAGCACTTCGCGTACTTATTGTGTACTTCGGTAGGGACCTAGTTTTGTACTCTATAATGGTTGGACCTTTGCGTAGTTCAGTCTCTAAGGTTTTATGAGTGTGTAATGTACATAGGTTTAACATAGGTAATGTTTGCTGAAGAGCCCAGTTTACAACATGATAATTTCTTGCGTTGCGTAAGGTTTTGTACCTATGGGGTACTTTCCGTTAACCTAGAATCATGAAAGGCAAGAAGTAAGGTCTCACAGGACAAGTCAAGGAAAAATTACGAAACGTACTGAACAAAATATTTTATTACTTAGATTGTCCACAAATAACACATACAAACATTGTCTTTACATTACTTTTTATTATGAGATACTACATTCTGCCAGTGACTTCGCTCGTCAAAAGTAGAAGATTAATCCAAGGGAACTTACTCACGGAATTTAAAGTATCCTATGGGACATTCCAGGTCATAGCCTACCCGTGTGTCAACTTTAATCCAAATCCTTTTAGCCGTTTGAGCGTTAAGGAGTAACAAACATACACATAGTGCTCGGCCAGACTGGCAGCGCGGTGCGGGGAGCGGCGCGGGTGCAGAGACAGGGTTCCCGGTTTCCACTCGCCGCCCGCCCACTTGTATGAACGAGTTATGGCGTGAGTTGCCCGCGCGCGTCCCACGTTGAGCAACCCACGCCGCTTACCGCGCCCGCGTGCCCACTCCATAGTGGGCACGCGGGCGCGGTAAGCGGCGTGGGCGTGGGAGGGGGCGGGGTGGGGTTTTTTTTGAGTGCCCATGCACTCAAATAAAGTTCTTATGTTTGAAATTACTGTGCCGCGTCCGCCCTGCACCCGCGTTAAAAAAAAAACATGAACGTTTATTTTTGAGGTGTGAAATCATCCAATGACTGCTCTAGGGTGAAACGAAAGGACGTGTCAGATTTTTACTGACTAAAACCCACTTGTGTCTCGTCAGTTACCCTTTACATTCTAAGGCCACCGTCACTCTTTCGAACATTCCCGTCTTAGCAATTAGTTTTCGAAATAAAATTTAATAATAATACTTAGGTACTAAACACCACTCAGCAGGGTATCCAAACTTACGATGAGAAATGCGTTTCAGCATCAGACAGCCCCGCTGGCTAATGGCTACCGTTCCGGGTATGATCGTGGAGATTATCCAGAAAATGGTTATTACTTGATACCATATGCTTTCACGCTAAATTAACAGTTTGTGAAAATGTAGTTTTAGGTATAAATAAGAACTTTTCATGAGATTTTATTAGCCTTTGTTTATTTTCCATATGTTGCAATAGTTTTTCACTAACCGAGAGTTGTACTTGGGTGTACTTGCGTAGCGTGTCTAAAGGGCCTCTGTACGTTGGCTTTGACGCCTAGTAAATCTTTCTGAGATATACTATACAACAAACATACACTTAAAAGAAAAAAACACTTTTTTTTTAAAGTGTCTAATTTGTTTTTATTTTTACTAGCTTTTGCCCGCGACTTTGTCCGCACAGAATTTGAAACAAATACTGTAAAAATCTAAAACATAGCGTCGAACAAGTTCTCCGTGTCGCTGTTGACCGGTAATGTGCTCAGATGACTGGCGGTATTACCACGCTGCATGGCAATGCTTGTTATTTGTTCAAGTTAAAAGTCATGTGAAGTGTTAAGAAGATGCTTAAAGAGGTCATTAATACGAACTTATGTATAGTTTTTAGGGTTGTATGATTTTTATAGCATAGTCTGCCTTATAATGTTCCCACTATTGGGAATCAGGCCTCCTCTCTACGAGAGGGAATGGGCTGTAATCCACCACGCAGGCCCAGTGCGGGTTGGTGGTGGTCACATGTCTTCGAATTTTTGGTTCTAGGAATGCCGGTTTCCTCACGATGTTTTCCTTCACCATTTTGAGAGCAGTGGTGATGAAATAAATTACACAAAGTAATGCGCCTTTTTTTGAACCCGCGACTCGTAAGTCGGAGCCGTTACCACTCGGCCACCACTGCTCTTATGATTTTTATAAATTCAAATATTAAGGAGTGCAAGTTTTTTTTTTTAGGTGGGAAAATCATCTTATGACAAATCGCGCTCTTGGGTGGAGCGTGAAATAGGGTCAGACTTTTACTGACTAAAAACCCACTTCTGTTCCTTCTTTGCCTTCGTCCCAGGGCCCCGGGTTTCACTTTCACACTACCCGTGGCCCCAGTAGACTTCGACCCTGCTTGGCCCCTACGATTGCTGATCTCCCTGAGGCGCGCGTGGAACAGTACGCGCCGTCGACGACTTGGGCTGGAAACTAAGGGACTAACTAAAGGATTTATTTTACTCCACCTATGTTCTTTTCTGATAAGTTTTGTAGCGATATCCAAGACAGTTGAATCTTGTCTCAGGGACTCATCGAGCTGTATTTCTTGATATATTCTGGTCTGGTGGGCTTCCTATAAGAAAGAGTCCCCAATACATCAATGACCATCTATTTCTCATTTTTGCATATTTTTTTCTTTCAATATTTTATTGTGCCTCATATTACACTACTTTCATGATTGCGAAAGTTTATTTCTGAAATTATTTGGCATTAGATTAATGTTAACCATTTTGATACATATTTAAAGACGGCTACAGAACTTTAAAACTACTCTACTAAAGTGGTCACTTAGTCGTTATTGTTATTTGTTTTTATTTTTTAAGGTATGCGCCGTGTTTGACGTATATAAACTCTTTTTCTTTCTTTGTTTTCTTTCTTTCTTATAAAAAAAAGTTAAAAAATATAGGAAATTATTTATTGAGGAAAAATTATTTGTAAAATTTTATTCTCTTTCTCTCCCAAAAAAATTTAGTACGAACACGATCGATTCATGACCGTGTCCTTTGTCACAAAAAAAAAACCTTTTTCTTTTATTTAATTACGAGTAGCACTTTCTGGAATTAAATCGAGAACCTTACAAAGACATGAGAAGTCCATTACAATGCGACCTTTCATTGCACTGGTTCACTAATGGAACTAACTGTGAACTGTTGGACCTCCACGCCATGTTCAAACTATGATTTATTAAGTAACTTCGGATTTGCGATTAAAAAACAAAATGAATGTTCGAATTTGGAGGGAAATAGAACGCAATGATGTTTTGAATTTAAAAAAAAAGAACAGTTTGTTAAGCAACTAGCCAGGAAGATGTTTTAAATGATGACGTATAAAACTTTGTTGCCAGTTTTTAAACTTGTCATGGACACAAGAAGGTTTTCTACCAAAAAAACCGACACAAGTAATGGGCAACGCCGTGTCCTCGTGGGGACGATCGGCGGCGGGGCGATCTCTCGCGCCGCGCCTTGGTACAGGCCATGGTCTGGAGCGAGGAGGAGTGGCAGGCGGTCGTCTCCTTCTGCGAAGCAGTAATGCTAGCAAAGGAGGCGGCCAATCGCGTGAGGCAACGGTCCTCACGCCCTAACCGCCGCCGGGATTCCGATCCCGATTTAAGGCCACCGTAGGCGCGGGCTTGCGGACGGCGAGCAAAGGGTAGCCCGCCGTCCGACCGTCCGGTAACCGTCCGGACCGAGCCCAAGTCGTCGACGGCGCGTACTGTTTCACGCGCGCGTCTGGGAGATGTCAGCAAATCGTAGGTGCCCAGCAGGGTCGAAGCCTACTGGGGCCAAGGGTAGTGTGAAAACGAAACCCGGGGCCCTGGGACGAAGGCAACGAAGGAACAGGAGTGGGTTTTTAGTCAGTAAAAGTCTAACACTATCTCTCGCTCCGCCCAAGAGCGAGATTTGTCATTAGTTTTCCCACCTAAAAGAAAAACACAAGTAATGGTGCATTTTAACATGGAAATAGTGGCAATAGTACCAACTACATTTATTGACATTCTTAATATGACATGAATACATAAAATAGTCCTGAGGTCCCTACCAAGAGCTCTTAATGCTATCCATTTCACGACCTAAACGTAATTGTTAAAGGGATGGAGCTAAGAGTAAATAAGATGTATTATCGTTCCATCCCTCGGTTTCACTCGCACGTCATTTATTTTTTTTCGTTGGGAATATCATCTTTTGACGTCCCTCGCTCTTGGGCGGAGCGGGAGATAGTGTCAGACTTTTACTGACTAAAAACTCACTCCTGTTCCTTCGATGCCTTTCGTACCAGGGCCGAGTCTTCCTTTCAGAATCAGACCCTTGGCCCCAGTAGGCTTCGACCCTTTGCTGACATCTCCTTGAGGCGCGCGTGGAACTGTACGCGCCGTCGACGACTTAGGCTCGCTCCGGACCATGGCCTGTACCAAGGCCCGGTGCGAGAGATCGCCGCCGCCGATCGCCCCCACGAGGACACGGCGTTGCTCTCCCCAAGCGGGGCACACCTCTACCGTGTGCTCCACCGTTTCCTCCGGGCGGTCCACGCAATGGTGACACACCCGGGGGTTTCTTCCGCACGAATCCGGTGCAGGAACCTCCCGAACTTACCATGTCCGGTGAAGACCTGCGTGATGCGGAAGGTATGGACGCCGTGTTGCCTTTCCAGCCACTCCTCAAAGAAGGGACTTACCGCCATAATTCGCACCTCATGGTAAGACCCCTACATCTATCGAGATTATCAACATTTTTGACCAATGAAAAAGGATACAAAGCTTATTGTGGTTCTCACGAAGCGATTTTAGGGAAAGGACAATAAGTCAATGACTGCTATTGCCATTATTTAAGTAATCATTAAATTTTCTCAAGGATAATTTCTCCTTACTAATCGCCACTTTGCGTGATGTCAAGAACGAGCTTTTAATATTTAGGATTCTTATGTGATTCGACTTATATATTTTACTTATTTATTTTATTCTTGTACACACAAACACTTAAAATTGAAAAGAACAAATACAGATAGAATAACACAAAGGTTGCTGTTTATTTCAAACGAAATTTTTTCCAGCAGTCCTGCGACAGGAAAGTTGGGAGAGAGATTATGAAATAAAAACATTTACTACAAACAATATTATTTAAACAAAACTGTAGCATAATCAGCCTTATAATATTCCCACTGCTGAGACTCAGGTCTCTCTCTAGGAGAGGGAATGGGCCGTAATCTACCACGCGGGCCCAGTGCGAATTGATAGATGTCACATGTCTTCGAATTTTTGGTTCTAGGACATGCCGGTTTCCTTACGATGTGTCATTCACCGTTTTGAGAGTATTGGAGTTGAAATAATTTACGCAAAGTAATGCGCCGCCTGGCTGGGTT
Organism: Mythimna impura; assembly: GCA_905147345.3. Taxonomy (NCBI): domain Eukaryota; kingdom Metazoa; phylum Arthropoda; class Insecta; order Lepidoptera; family Noctuidae; genus Mythimna; species Mythimna impura. The sequence continues at coordinate 6,849,368 of LR990356.1, read as the reverse complement.
CGAATTCGCGATAACTCATCACGATACTCGGGTCGATACAACTTTTTTTTTTAGGTAGGATGTCATCCAATGACATCTTTCTTTCTCCCGCCCTTTCGTGTCAGACTTTTACTGACTAAAACCCACTCTTTTGTTCCTTCTTTGCCTTGCGTTCCAGGGCCCCGGGGTTCATTTTCACTTAACCCATGGCCCCAGTAGGCGTCGACCCTGCTGGGCCCCTACGATTTGCTGACATCTCCTTGAGGCGCGCGTGGAACACTACGCGCCGTCGACGACTTGGGCTCGGCCCGGACGGTTACCGGACGATCGGACGGCGTGCTACCCATTGCTCGCCGTCCACAAGCCTTCGCCTACGGTGGCTGGAAATCGGGATCGGGATCCTGGCGGCTGGGGCGAGGGCCGGTCCCTCGCGGCCGCCTCCTTTGCAAACATTATTGGTTCGCAGAAGGAGGCGACTGCCTGCCATTTCAGGGGTCGATACCACAGGGCTACCACTGCTTCTAATTAAACTGTACATATCTACAAGCCTACAATAACCTCTAATGGCTTTAACACTAAACTGTATAAAACGAATTAAAAACATAATTCCTTTTTTGCTAGCTGGTTAAGTCGAATATAATCTATACATTTGTATAATGGGTCCCGCGGCCCACAAGACTAATGTATCTAGCCCTCAAGGGAAGCCTTAACTCCAATAAACAAAAAGGTTTGTTATTAAGGCTCAGATTAGCTCAAATAGTGTTAATATTGAGCTAGAGATAGGACAAGGGAATTTAGGGCCTGTTCTGAAACTGATTGGGTGTATGAGTACCCAGTGACTCAGAACTTTGTACATCTGTACCAATACCAATATAAAGGGGAAAGATTTGTATTTTTCATCTTATTTATCTTACTAGCGCTGTGGTTTTTTTAGGGTTCCGTAACTCAAAAGGAAAAAACGGAACTCTTATAGGATCACTTTGTTGTCCGTCCGTCTATCTGTCTGTTTGTCAAGACTCTTATTCTGGGAACGCGTGGAGGTATCGAGGTGAAATTAAAACCATATACTCAAGTCTGCGTTCCCTTGAAGCTGTGAAAAAATCAAACTTCTATGTTAACGGGAAAAAAAGATACGGCCGTTTATGCCCCAATAACATTACATACATTTCAACACTCTCAAAGGAAACAAAATAAAATTCATAGGGTACTTCCCGTTGACCCAGAATCCTGAAATTTGGCATAAAGCAATGTTATATAGTATAGATATAGGAATAAATCTGAAAAAAAAAAATTAATTTGGAGTTACGTCACAAAAAAAAACTTTTTTACAATTCGGAAAATGTGTGGAACGCGTGGAGGTATCGAGTTGAAATTAAAACCATATCCTCAAGTCTGCGGTCGAAAAACAAAGCCACGGCCGTTTATGTCGCAAAAAAAACGTGTATTTCGACACTCTCAATTCATAGGGTACTTCCCGTTGACCTAGAATCCTGAAATTTGATATTAAGCAAGGTTTAATAGCACAAGTATTGGAAAAAATTCGAAAACTGTAAATTTGTAGTTACGTTGTCGTTACGGAAAAATCTTATTAACTCAATTCGAGAATTGAACTGTTTTCATAGGTCAGTTGTTACGGAACCCTCAGTGCGCGAGTCCGACTCACACTTGCCCGGTTTTTTAATTAAATATCGCAGCAAATGCTGGGATAGGAGTCTTTTTGGCTTCGCTGCCTTCTTTTTGCTTTTTATATTTTTATTTTAAGTTAATCAATAGAGATTAGTTAATAATAAATAATTTTTGTTTGTCCTGTGCGAGTCTCAAACCAATGTATTTGCTCTCTTTTAAAAAATATATGCTTTTGCCTGCGTTTGTTTCCTCGCTGTACAATTCGTAAGTTAGGGCATTACAACTTACCGAAAATTCGAAGACATTTGACCTTCGCCAATTCACGCTGGGCCGTATCCCATTCTGTCTCTTATAGAGGAGATAGATAGATAGATAGATTCTTTATTGTACACCAAAAATACAAATTACATTGGGAACTTAAAATTAATAGGGTGTCACAATGGGCGGTCTTATCGCTTAAAGCGATTTTCCCCCTGAATTTCCCAATTCAATTCAATTTCCTTTTTTCAGAATTTTTTTTTTCGCTGCTTTTCCTGAATTTTCTTTTTTTCCTTTTTGGGTATAATATTAGAATACCAGCAGTGGGAATAAAATGGTGATTAGATTTTTTCCTATTAGTCTAACTTTACCTTTTACTAGCCAAACCGTTAGTTTATTTCTTAAAATTACATTTCCAAAAGTTTAACTAAATGTATTTTAACGTAACTAGCGTAGTCTGGGCATAAAGTACTGTTTTTATGTCACTTTGTCCTTATATTCCATTATGGACGGGTCACAACGCGTTTCATACTGACTTTATGGACTTAGAACTTTAGTGCAGTTTTGAATTTAATGTAAATAGAACTTGGATTGTGTCTGTTGTAAAATGTGGGAGTGCATTCTAGAATTAAAGTTTTGATTGCCTTTTTGTTAGGATTTTTCTGTAAAATTGCTACTAAATTATACTAGGGGTCGGAATTAGGTAAAGTTATTCATGTACTTACATCGAAATGTTGATTTTAATATGGATCTTCCCGGGATTTCTAATGAATGAATTTTTGAATCCAACAATATTTCAAATAAATAATAATAAAAACCTCAGACAAATAAAACCAAGATACAATTTTTACAATTTATACATACAATTTTTATTAGTATTTTTCATTGAAAAAGATCTATCTACGTCAACTGAGGTGAGGTTAACAAAATACACTTCCTCCTCCTCGTCATTAAGGGCATCCAACTCGACATTTAAGATACATTTTCACTGTTTTTCATGCCACCGCTCTTACGCGATTATAACGTTAGTACAAATTTTTCATTAAATATTTTGGAAACACAGTATCTTGTGGATAGTATCTAGGCTTCTATTGAAATCAATTTATAAATTTATGTAAAACTAAACCAGTAAAGACCTCTGAAATTCTGCTATTTTGCATGAACTTTGACCCTCACATAATTTGCTCAAAAATTAAAAAAGTACAATAATAGAAGCCTTGCAAATTTAATCAAGATTCTGAATGACGACAATTTTTTTCAAAAACTTTTTAGGTGTTTAAAAAAAACGCGTATTTTCTGGAACAAGTTTTGTGACATATTCGAGTAAATCACTGAATTACCGAATGCTAACAGAGTTTTCAGGCGTTATCTCTCTTTTTTCGCGTTAACTTTTCGTCAAAGATCACGTTGGATTGCTTTAAATAAAGTAACAAGCTTTTAAACCATGATCGGTGTTGACGATAGGCGAGTGAAAAAGGATACTCTTAATGCAGGAAGAATTTTTTTCTGCTATATTTCAGATAGTGTCATAAAAAAATCTGCTCTCTAAAATTAATCTCGGGATTTGAGGCATAACCACTTTATTCTTTCGCTGTATGAAATCAGTATAAGTAATAATATAATATTCCACAACTATCACAACGCCGTCTAGTCCCAAGCTAAGCAGAGCTTGTGTTATGGATACTAGACAACTGATAAACATACTTATATATTTCTAAATACATACATATATAGATAAATTACACCCAGACACAGAACAAATGATCGTGCTCATCACACGAACATTTATCCGAAGGCACGACCTCCGGCATAGCAGTCAGGGCCACTAACCACTGGACCAACAGGCCAGTCAAAGTACAGTCAAGTACATGAATAACTGTACCTAATTCCGACCCCTGATTATTATTTATTTATTTATTTTTAAAGAAAGCTTACAGGCTAATAACAATTATAATTTTTTACATAGGTCATGAAAATTGCTAATAACAAGCTTCCACATATATATATCTAGCTACAGATTGCATTGACATCTTTTCATCTTTTTTGTTTTTTTTTTTTTTTGTCGTCTTTTCTTTTTCATCATTTTTTTTTTCATCTTTTTTTTTTCTTTTTTTTTTATACACAAAAATAAATCATAAAAATCAGTCCAGCCGTTTTGGAGGAATTGGACAACAAACACTGTGACATGAGATTTTTTATACTAGATGTCTTAGTTCAAGGTTCATAGGCTGCAGATAAGTTGAAAGACTACCGCGGCCTAGAAACTCAACGAGCAACTTTTTTTTTTTTTTTTTTTTCTCTATTTTTTAGTGACTTTAATCTCAAAGAGCATGTCAGCCCCATCGTAACCTAACCTAAGTTTACAATAACACCTTAACTTAATAATCAGCACAATTGTCTAAATACTTTATTACCAAGGTTGAGCTACCGACGTATTGCCATATCAAATGTGATCTTAGCAGCATCACTTTTAGGATTAGCCAAAATTAAAAAAAAAATCCTATATCAATTTTATTGATCTTTCGCAATTTTGCCAGTAGCTCCCTACCCGTTTGAAAAAGAGCAACTTAAGAAACACGGGTAGGTTTTAGTCAGTAAAATTCTGATACTCCTTCGCTCTGCCTAGAGCGTCAGGAGTTAGTTAAACTTTCGTATTAGAGACACAATTAAAAAGCGATTGTGTCTCGCGTGGATCCGCGTCTAAAACACACGAAAGGTACAAACCTGTAAAAAAGATGGTCAAGGTTCATACTTTTTACTATTTTTATATTGCTTACTTTTTTCCAGATTTGTCACAAAAACACTGCTCTAACCCGCTCATATTTTTATAAATCAGTGAAATCCTGCCATAATGACAAGGCCGTTTAAAATTTCCAATACGCCGTTACATTTTTTTTAATTTATCTATAAAAACAAGGGTTTTATAGATAAATTAAAAAAAAAGAAACGCCTGGGTGTCACCATTGTGTGGACCGCCCGGAGGACACGGTAGAGCACACGGTGGAGGTGTGCCCCGCTTGGGCAGAGCAACGCCGTGTCCTCGTGGGGGCGATCGGCGGCGGCGATCTCTCGCGCCGGGCCTTGGTACAGGCCATGGGCCGGAGCGAGGAGGAGTGGCAGGCGGTCGCCTCCTTCTGCGAAGCAGTAATACTAGCAAAGGAGGCGGCCAATCGCGTGAGGCAACGGTCCTCACGCCCTAACCGCCGCCGGGATTCCGATCCCGATTTAAGGCCACCGTAGGCGGGGCTTGCGGACCGCTAGCAATGGGTAGCCCGCCGTCCGACCGTCCGGTAACCGTCCGGACCGAGCCCAAGTCGTCGACGGCGCGTGCTGTTCCATGCGCGCCTCAGGAAGATGTCAGCAAATCGTAGGGGCCCAGCAGGGTCGAAGCCTACTGGGGCCATGGGTAGTGTGAAAACGAAACCCGGGGCCCTGGGACGAAGGCAACGAAGGAACAGGAGTGGGTTTTTAGTCAGTAAAAGTCTGACACTATCTCCCGCTCCGCCCAAGAGCGAGATTTGTCATTAGATTTTCCCACCTAAAAAAAACACAAGTAATGAAAAAATGCACATTTTAACATGGAAATAATGGCAATAGTACCAACTAAATTTATTGACATTCTTACAGCCAGTTTCTTCATCAAAAGTAACAGCCAAAGTAACGTCATAAAGTAAAAGTAACGGTCAAATTCGTTTCTTCACAATTTTAACTGTTGGTTTAACTGTTACTTTTGCCTTTAACTTTTACTGCTCAATAAGGGACTGTTAAAGCTAAAGTCACTGTCATTTTTTAACATGGAAATAATGGCAATAGTACCAACTAAATTTATTGACATTCTTAGTATCAGAAACTAATACATAAAATAGTCCTGAGGTCCCTACCACGAGGTCTTAATGCGAACTATTTGACGACCTATACGTAATTGTTAAAGGGATGGAGCTACGAGTAAATAAGGTATATTATCGATCTATCCCTCGGTTTCGATCGCACGCCTTGCTTTTTTTTTTCGGTGGGAATTTACGCAAAGTAATGCGCCTGGCTGAGTTCGAACTCGCGGTCTACAATTCGTAAGTCGGGGTCGATACCACAGGGCCACCACTGCTTCTAATAAAACTGTACATATCTACAAGCCTACAATAATCCCTAATGGCTTTAACACTAAACTGTATAAAACAAATTAAAAACATAATTCCTTTTTTGCTAGCTGGTTAAGTCGAATATAATCTATACATTTGTATAATGGGTCCCGCGGCCCACAAGACTAATGTATCTAGCCCTCAAGGGAAGCCTTAACTCCAATAAACAAAAAGGTTTGTTATTAAGGCTCAGATTAGCTCAAATAGTGTTAATATTGAGCTAGAGATAGGACAAGGGAATTTAGGGCCTGTTCTGAAACTGATTGGGTGTATGAGTACCCAGTGACTCAGACCTTTGTACATCTGTACCAATACCAATATAAAGGGGAATGATTTGTATTTTTTATCTTATTTACCTTACTAGCGCTGTCGTTTTTTAGGGTTCCGTAACTCAAAAGGAAAAAACGGAACTCTTATAGGATCACTTTGTTGTCCGCCTTTAAACCGTCGTAAACAAATTAAAAACATAATTCCTTTTTTGCTAGCTGGTTAAGTCGAATATAATCTATACATTTGTATAATGGGTCCCGCGGCCCACAAGACTAATGTATCTAGCCCTCAAGGGAAGCCTTAACTCCAATAAACAGAAAGGTTTGTTATTAAGGCTCAGATTAGCTCAAATAGTGTTAAAATTGAGCTAGAGATAGGACAAGGGAATTTAGGGCCTGTTCTGAAACTGATTGGGTGTATGAGTACCCAGTGACTCAGAACTTTGTACATCTGTACCAATACCAATATAAAGGGGAAAGATTTGTATTTTTCATCTTATTTACCTTACTAGCGCTGTCGTTTTTTAGGGTTCCGTAACTCAAAAGGAAAAAACGGAACTCTTATAGGATCACTTTATTGTCCGTCCGTCTATCTGTCTGTTTGTCAAGACTCTTATTCTGGGAACGCGTGGAGGTATCGAGGTGAAATTAAAACCATATACTCAGGTCTGCGTTCCCTTGAAGCTGTGAAAAAATCAAACTTCTATGTTAACGGGAAAAAAAGATACGGCCGTTTATGCCCCAAAAACATTACATACAATTCAACACTCTCAAAGGAAACAAAATAAAATTCATAGGGTACTTCCCGTTGACCCAGAATCCTGAAATTTAGCATAAAGCAATGTCATATAGTATAGATATAGGAATAAATCTGAAAACTAAAAATAAATTTGGAGTTAAGTCACAAAAAAAAACTTTTTTTACAATTCGGAAAATGTGTGGAACGCGTGGAGGTATCGAGTTGAAATTAAAACCTTAAACTCAAGTCTGCGGTCCCTTGAAGCTGTGATAAAATCAAACTTCAGAGATAACAAAAAAAAGCCACGGCCGTTTATATCGCAAAAAACTTGTATTTCGACACTCTCAAGGGAATCAAAATTCATAGGGTACTTCCCTTTGACCTAGAATCCTGAAATTTAGTATGAAGCAAGGTTTAATAGCACAAGTATTGGAAAAAATCTGAAAACTGTAAAGGGAGTGGTCCGGATACGGCCAGAGGTTTTCAATGCCGTGGACAAGATTATTATTTATACTAAAAATCTTAACAATTACTAGAAATAATTATTAAAATAATATCACGTCAGTTAAAGTTCGGAAAAATAATATTAAACAATAAGTATATTCATTTATTCAGTGTTTCCTTGGTTCCTGCAACCATTTTGAAGTTTTTTTTTCAATTATTTCTTGACCATGGATACAAAGTCCTTTAGGCGGAATAATAAAAATAAAGATTGCGTAGAATTTTCAATTTAATAATCGACCAGAACATCATTTTTTTTTAACATCATTTATTATATCAATAATATGCATTTGGTCCATTGATAAAAATGCATACGAAATACAATTATTTTGCTTATATTATTGAAAAAAATATTAATTGCGTTGTTTAAAATGATTCAATGTTTTTGCGGGAGTTTTGAGTGAAGTTCAATGGTTGTTTTGTTTAATCGCAAATTGATTCCTAGTATCTAGATATTGTGATGTGAAATTAGCATGGTTTTGTATTAAAAATACACAATTTTTTTCAACTGGACATTTAATTGGCAAAATGGCGCCCAGTATTTTATTGTAGTATTGACTACATCAGCGAAGCTTGCCGAGAAGTCAGAAGGTTGACTCGACACATTCGCTGCCAAATGCTGCAAAAACATTGTGTTGCACTTGCACCCGCCTTCTAATGTAACTCAAAAAATATATTTATTACTGATGGCGTAGGCGATATGTTCTTATGACCTTAGCCTACCGGGAGAATAAAAAAACTAGTGTTGGGCAGGACAAGCGATTTTGATGAGTTTGTATGAGTAACTCATTCACCTTCGTGAGGTAATACATTGTACCACTTCAAATGAGGTGGGACAATGTCTCAATAACGTGACAATTCCTCGATATTGTGACAATGTCATATCGTTACTACACATTAAGCCATTAGTCGTTAATGTGACATTGTCCCACCTTTTTGAACTATTAACACAAAACACATTTTGAGGCTTTGAGGTGAGCTTAGAAGTATGAGGGATTATATTGGAAACTATCATATTATTACCTTCTAAGACATACATGAGTTCCAAACACATCGTAGTTGAACTTCTAAGTACTAATAATAAATACAATTTGTGCGTCAAAATAAGTAAACAACGTACAACAAATGATATAAAAAATTAATGTATTCAACGAAAAAAAGGTTACTTAATATAATTTAAAAATAGCAACTTTTTTCCGTTGAGTTTGTTCCGTCTCTCGGTTATCACCTGACCAGATTTTGAAAAAACCCTCTCAGATGGAACACTCGTAGCCGAGTGCATCTCGGCTACGAGTGTTTTATCTGAGAGGGTTTCTCACATGAGTCATAGAGTATGTAAAGCTAACGCTTTAAAATGAGTCTTATAAATTGTTCGTGTTGATGTGTTCACCGAATGAACCAACACAGATAACGAAGCGACGCGCTTCGATAATCGCTTGCACTCGCTCACTCATCTCGCGTAATGCGTGCTATGTCATTCATTCGTATTTTGTCACAGTGAAGCGGTACAAAATATTTTTTTGAGGTTTTGGGACATTCAGTCATACTGTATGGGACATTTGAAGTGCCTCTTGTATGTCCTACCCAACACTAAAAAAAACAAGTGTCATATTTTGCCGCGTTTCATTTCAATTGCGATATTTCAGTTTGTGACTAATATAACTATCTCAATTGCCATAAAAAAAAAAAACTATTCACTTTCATAATGAACTCTGCACTCGCTTTTCCCGACAACCTCAGCCTGCGAATTTGCTATGTACGACAATGACCCCGGCCGCTCTATCTCGGACTCTGTTTCTACTTCTTTGAACAACTCCAGCGTCCCACAGATGGAAACCGAGTCGTACAATATTTCGACCCGCAAAAGCCAACGCTGTGATAATTGTGCTTTAAATGTTACTCAAATGAGACGAAATTCTTTGGAAGTTGCTGAAATCCGTGATCAACAATTGGATTTATCCACGGCAGGTAAGAACTATTTAATTTGTACCAATACATACCTAACTAACAAAAATAAAAATATGTTAATAAAATACTACAGATGTTAATGTTGAATGATACTTGTTGATGAATAAATAGGTTAAAAAAATATATATTTTTGTTTGTCCTGTGCGAGTCTCAAACCAATGTATTTGCTCTCTTTTAAAAAATATATGCTTTTACCTGCGTTTGTTTCCTCGCTGTACAATTCGTAAGTTAAGCCATTACAACTTGGCCACCATCGAAAATTCGAAGACATTTGACCTTCGCCAATTCACGCTGGGCCGTATCCCATTCTGTCTCTTATAGAGGAGATAGATAGATAGATTCTTTATTGTACACCAAAAATACAAATTACATTGGGAACTTAAAATTAATAGGGTGTCACAATGGGCGGTCTTATCGCTAAAAGCGATTTTCCCCCTGAATATCCCAATTCAATTCAATTTCCTTTTTTCTGAATTATTTTTTTTCGCTGCTTTTCCTGAATTTTCTTTTTTTTCCTTTTTGGCGCCCTGAATACTAGCAGTGGGAATAAAATGGTGATTAGATTTTTTCCTATTAGTCTAACTTTACCTTTTACTAGCCAAACCGTTAGTTTATTTCTTAAAATTACATTTCCAAAAGTTTAACTAAATGTATTTTAACGTAACTAGCGTAGTCTGGGCATAAAGTACTGTTTTTATGTCACTTTGTCCTTATATTCCATTATGGACGGGTCGCATCGCATTTCATACTGACTTTATGGACTTAGAACTTTAGTGCAGTTTTGAATTTAATGTAAATAGAACTTGGATTGTGTCTGTTGTCGTAAAATGTGGGAGTGCATTCTAGAATTAAAGTTTTGATTGCCTTTTTGTTAGGATTTTTCTGTAAAATTGCTACTAAACTATACTAGGGGTCGGAATTAGGTAGAGTTATTCATGTACTTACATCGAAATGTTGATTTTAATATGGATCTTCCCGGGATTTCTAATGAATAATCCTATGTGGCCAACAATATTACAAATAAATAATAATGAAAACATCAGACAAATAAAACCAAGATAATTAACATAAAAAATTTATTAGTATTTTTCATTGAAAAAGATTTATCTACGTCAACTGAGGTGAGGTTAACAAAATACACTTCCTCCTCCTCGTCATTAAGGGCATCCAACTCAACATTTAACATACATTTTCACTGTTTTTACAGTTTTACAGTTTCACTGTTTTTTGACCCCTGATTATACATAAAAAAAAAAAACATAAAAAATCAGTCCAGCCGTTTTGGAGGAGTTCGACAACAAACATTGTGACATGAGATTTTTATATATTAGATGTCTTAATTCAAGGTTCATAAGCTGCAGATAGGTCGAAAGAGCTACCGCGGCCTAGAAACTCAAATAACAATTTTTTTTTCTTTTTTTTTCTCTCTATTTTTCAGTGACTTTAATCTCAAAGAGCATGTCAGCCCCATCGTAACCTAACCTAAGTTTACAATAACACCTTAACTTAATAATCAGCACAATTGCTTAAATACTTCATTACCAAGGTTGGGCTTGCCCGACATATTGCCATATCAAATGTGATCTTAGCAGCATCACTTCTAGGATCAGCCAGGATAAAAAAAAAAAAATCTTGTATCAATTTTATTGATCTTTCGCAATTTTGCCAGTAGCTCCCTACCCGTTTGAGAAAGCGTGCGAAGAGGCTAATTGGGGATCCAGATTTGGTTAAGTCCAATCTACAAAGCCTCGAGCACAGGCGCAGGGTAGCCAGCCTATCGGTATTCTACAGGTTGCATTTTGGAGAGTGTGCGCGGGAATTGCATGACTTGATTCCGCCATCTCATTTCTACCATCGGACAACCCGACGTACGGCGAGTATCCACCCTTACGTTGTTGAAACTTCAACGGTCCGGACTAAGCGTTTCGCTTCGTCGTTTATACCGCGTACATCGAAGGACTGGAACAATTTGCCTGCTGCGGTCTTCCCGTCCAACTATAATTTAGGTGCCTTCAAGGCTAGAGTGAATAGGCTCTTAATAAATTAGTGCGCCTCACCATCAATGATTGCATCACTGCTTACCATCAGGTGGGATCGCAGTCAAGCACTGGTTTATATCAATTAAAAAAAAAAAGAGCAACTTAAGAAACACGGGTAGGTTTTAGTCAGTAAAAGTCTGACACTCCTTCGCTCTGCCTAGAGCGGTAGGAGTTAGTTAAACTTTCGTATTAGAGACACAATTAAAAAGCGATTGTGTCTCGCGGGGATCCGCGTCTAAAACACACGAAAGGTTAATCATTTACAAACCTGTAAAAAAGATGGTCAGTAGGGTATTATTGGGCATTCTATGCCACTGTCGGCAAGTAGCTCGGCTAGTGCGCCTCGCTATCCGACAGTGGCATAGAATGCCCAATAATGAACGATCGACTCGACTGTGTAGTATATTACTGTACTCACCTGGAGATCATGTGAGTTATACCACTGGCCGCCAGTAGCCGGGCGAGTTCACCGTGCTGCGGACGATGGTATGACATGCGTTTCGTTGTTAGAAACGACTTGATGATTTTGATATGCGCTTCATATATGGTGGAAACGACTTGTTGGGTTTTGTAATGCGCTTCAGCATGGAAACGACTTGTTGAGTTTTGTAATGCGCTTCAGCTTGGAAACGGCTTGATGAATTTGGCACGTATTTTAGTATTAGAAACGATTGGTGTTACTGGACTCATACAAAGATCATGCGAGTTATACGACTGGCTAGGCTAGTTTGCTTGGCATCGGACAGTAATGATAACCATCGACATGATCAATGATTAAGATTTAACTTAGTCATTTTGACATGCGTTTCGTGGTTAGAAACGACTTGTTGGTTTTTGTAATGCGCTTCAATGATAGAAACGACTTAGTGAATTTGGTCATGCATTTCAGTATTAGAAACGACTTGTTGGGTTTTGTAATGCGCTTCAGCATGGAAACGACTTGATGATTTTTGTAATGCGCTTCGTGGGTTGAAACGACTTGGTGTTTTTGAAATGCGTTTCAGTATTAGAAACGACTTGTTGGGTTTTGTAATGCGTTTCAGCAGGGAAACGACTTAGTGATTTGGTCATGCATTTCAGTATTAGAAACGACTTGTTCACTCACTGCTTTGAAGGGGATCTGCATAATAAACAAGATACATTTTATATTTGGTTTATTTGTCGTAAAACATTGGTTTTTCTGGAAATAATGTATCTACCGAACGCACGAGCTCTTGTAGTTTTCGCCACTGAGACGAATCCGAGTCGGTCTGGAACTTGAGTCGCACAAGCGCCTTCTTCCACAGCTCCTGGGAGTCGGTGTGGCGCGCGTCGTCAGCCTTGTACACCTTGCAGTCGACGTAGTACTCTCCGTTGATACTCGCTGCTCGCCGCTCGCAGCCGTTGGCGACTCGGTTAACGAAGAATGATGATAGACATGTACTCGATGAATCGTCTTTTGGCAATGTATCAGACCCGTAGTTGCTACTGATACCGAATACATCATTATCAGTACTGGTTTTTTTACTGAAACAACAATGAAAACTTCTATTAGTTCATCATACACTTACAGGGTACATTTACCGTTTAGATACGCACAGGAAAAAAATACACTATCTCAGGCATATTGACTAAGTTCAATATGCCTGCAGAACATGAGAGACGTACAAATAAAAATATATCAGGCACTTATAAAGTCATATCTGTCAGCAGACTTGTAACATTACACGAATAACTGATGATTTTTAACTGGTATGGCGAACTAAATTATTGAATAGTTTGTTTACCTCGTACGAATTAAACTCGTTGATGGTGGGTGCAACTTGCGTTTCTTATTGTTGTCTGCAGACGGCTTGCGGCTGGGTTTCGTTTTCTGGTCGGGGATCGGAGCTAGTTGAAAGTACTCGCACTCAGAATCAGACCTGAAATAAAGATACAACAAAATAATAGTCAAACATAATTATTACTATCACCTGCATCGGGTCAGATCTCTGAGCTATGAACCGAGCGGGAATGTTTTATACTTACATTTTCCAATTATCTCCAATCGATATGGCAGGCTGATGAAAGCATTCGTAGTGACTGACAGCAGCAGGCAGCGGTTAGCTATCAACACTGATATTGACAGAATAACGCAGCAGGATCGCAGAGCACTTCTTGAAGATTACTTCCACACTTGTAGACTTCAGTTAGTTTGTACCGAGTACATCGAAAACATGTAGCTTATAAATCGGAAAACGAACGATAATTCACCATATTAAAAATGACGGCAACCGTTCATACAATATTGTGTAAAACAACTTTTATCCTTAGACGTATTATACTTGTTCAAAAAGTGCACAATAAGGTTGTCTCAGGTAGCATCGAATGACGAGACAGTGAAGCGACTTAGGGTTGACAAAACGTTAACCAGTAGATAAGTTATCAACAACGCTAATAGGGAATATTCTTGCAAGTAATTTAAATGTTTGGCAATCTAGAGACAATCATTAGATTAGTATTTATTATGTTATACATCCAAGTTTTACTTCTAATACTTTTATGCTCGAGTGAAGTGGGTACAGGAAATAAGTTAACGTTTCTAAGGTACTCATTTGATCATCTACGTTTTGGTCTCGTCGTACTTTGCTAGACTTCCTAAAATAAATCAATAATATAATTCCCATAACCACACTAACAGCCATGAGTGAAACCACGCTCATCAATATCAAACGATATACTATGATATATATAATCGTAATAGTGCATTGTATAAAATTTGTATATTGCTTATACATAAAATGCGTACCAAGTTAATACCAACCCTAACTAAAATAGCTGATTATTGTGAATGTGAATTAAACAATTAAGTTTGACACGCGTGTCACATTTGTGCAAAAACAACTTTTATGATGAAATATTTTTCTGCTTGTAGACAAAAAAATAAAATTTCGTAAGGCATCAATAATATGTTGCTATGTTGTAAACTCTAAAATATTAGATACTTATTGTTTCAAAGGTACGATGGAGTGAACACCTTTCTAAACTATCACAGAACAATTAAGTAAATTATAAATAATGACTTACTTAATTGTTCTGTGACAGTTGAAGAAATGGAGCTCCCTCCATTTTTTGTCTAGCAGTGGGATAGCATAGACATATTATTCAATAATTAATATTAATAATTATTATAAATAAATATTGTATTGATCACACGAACGATTTCATCTCCTGGAGCAGCTGTAATCGCTATATTTTGGGACCCGAAATATATCTACATAATTGGAACACGTGTATAAATCATTTCATACTGAGCAGGTAATTATCAAATATCAGAACATATTGACTATTTTTCTATACCCAGAATATATAATTACATGTATACCTAATTATTTATCGATACATCAAATAAAACCATTTTTTTATTTCAGATACATTGCTTAAACTTACCAGTGAAGAACTATGTAATGACCCGAAATATAACAACATATTTGAACCAAGCAGATGCACATTCCTATGTTTAAAACATTTCATATTTTGCTGGTAATTATTACTCATTACTAATTATTAATACATTTTTCTTCCCAGAACATACAATTATCTACCTAATTAAATTGTGTACCTAATGCAACCATTTTTTTTTTCAGATAAATTCTACCTAAACATAATTACCGACTTGCATGTGAAGAATTATACAAGGAATCTTGGAACGAACGTAAAATAGTCCTGATCAAGTTGTACTAATAATTTAAATATTTTGTAACCTAAGATCGTGATTATTAGTTGTAACTGTTGTAAGTATTACCTAATCTATTTTATTTAAATAAGCAATTATTTTAAGTGTTCTTTAATTTTAAAAATAACATAATGCCTTACTGTTCTGATTGCAAAGTATTTGTGGTAAATCGTCGATGGTCTGGTCATTTACGTAGCAATGTACATAAAAACAATAGCTCTACCTCTATTTATGATAATGTTGCAATTATTAATTCTTCTTTTAAAGAACGAATCATAAGTTACAAAATCATAGCAACTGGCGAACAAATAAATAATTTTCCTGAAATGTTTCTTAATAATATTAGTAAACAAGTTGAAACTCTAATAAACCGATCATTATTGAAACATACAGCTCTGAAAATAAATTTTGAACTTTTTTCTTTTTTTCTTATGTTTAAAAATGATCAAAAGGAAATGAAATCGTTCGCCACAAAAAACATTATTATTAATTTTAATTACGATTTTGATTCAATTTATAAAGCAACGGTTGATTTACTGTTAAAGAAAATTGAAGAGTTTCAGGAGAGAGATAGTGGTTGGACATTTTTGAGCAATTCCCATGTAGAAATAAATATTAATAAATATCAGCCTCTCGGTGGATCTAAATTTATAACTTTACCAAAATGTATAAAAAATAAAAAAGCTTGTTTGAATATTCGTAACAATGATGAGTATTGTTTTTTATGGTGCGTAGTGGCGGCTCTGTACCCTGCTAAACAACACCCCGACAGAGTTTCATCTTATCCCTACTTCCAGGATGTTTTGAATGTTGATGGTTTGACATTTCCGATAACATTTTCGGGTATAGCTATATTTGAGAAAAATAATCCGTTTTTGAATATTTACGTGTATGGTTTAAAAAATAATAAGACTATCGTTGGACCTTTGTATTCAACATCGAATCAAAAATCTAAGAGTATCCATATATTGTTCTTAGAAAATAATACTAATACCCATTATTGTCTTATCAATGATTTACCTCGTCTAGTCAGAAATCAGATAACTAAACATCATGGTAAACTGTACTTCTGCGAAACGTGCTTATTGTTTTTTCCGACGCGCATTCAAATTGAATCACACATGTGTGGAGGGATTGCCACGGTATTACCAGAAGAAGGAACATTTTTAAAATTCAAAAATTATGATAGAAAACAAAACATTCCTTACGTCATATATGCTGATTTCGAAACGATACTCGAACCGATTTCCGGCGATAATTTCAACACCACTAACACGTCATACTCACATCGTCACGTACCGGCCGCGTTCGCCTATAATGTAGTGTCATCATTTAACGATAGGGTTGGCGGCTATAGAAGTTATCGCGGAAAAGATTGTGTTTCAAAATTTATACATTTACTGATTGAAGATGCTAAAGCAATACACAGAATTCTAACTAAAAGCGAGCCTATGATATTCACAGAAATAGATGCTCTTGATTTCAAACGCGCTATTAAGTGCTACCTTTGTGAAAATTTACTGTTGACAGATCGAGTAAGGGATCACTGTCATATTACAGGCCGGTACCGAGGTGCAGCACATCGACACTGCAACCTACAACACAAAGTACCAAAATTCATCCCAATATTTTTTCATAACTTATCCGGATACGATTGTCATTTATTTATTAAAAAGTTAGGCGAAATTCCAGGACAAATTAAAATAATACCCAAGACTAAGGAAAAATATATATCGTTTACAAAGTTTATTCCTATTGCTGATAATGAGTTTATACAAATAAGGTTTTTAGATTCTTTCAACTTTCTAGGAACTAGTTTAGACAAACTTGCTAAAACTTTGCAAGTAGACGATTTTGTTAACCTTAAATCAATTTAGTTTGCTAATTCGTAAAGGTGTGTACCCCTATGACTATATGAAAGATTGGAAATGTTACGAACAAAAGTCATTACCATCGAAATATTATTTCCATAATTCTTTGACGAACGAAGGTATAAGCGATGAAGATTATAATCATGCTCAGAATGTATGGGCTGAATTCAATATTACTGACCTAGGCGAGTATACAGATCTATACTTAAAAACTGACGTGCTTTTGTTGACAGACATATTTCAAAATTTTCGGAAAACATGTAAACAATATTACAAACTCGATCCTGCCTTTTACATAACTGCACCCAGTTTATCGTTCGATGCAATGTTGCTAAAAACAGGTGTTCAGTTAGAACTGATTTCGGATCTAGCTATCATCAGAATGATTCAAAGCGGTATACGAGGTGGCTTGTGCATGTGTTCCCATCGGTATGCAAAAGCAAATCACAAATACATGCCAGAACATGATGCATCACAGCCTCAGAGTTTTATAGTATATCTAGACTGTAATAACCTATACGGCTTCAGCATGTGTCAGTATTTACCATATTCTAGTTTTAGATTTCTTGATGAAATTGAATTAACTAATTTTCGTGTAGAAAATATCGAGAATAACTCTGAGTGGGGCTTTATATTAGAAGTCGATCTTTTTTATCCTGAACATTTACACAAACACCACAATGATTTACCATTTTGTCCTGAGAAATGTATACCTCCAGGAGGTAAAACGAAGAAACTAGTTGCAAATTTGCATAATAAGTACAACTACGTAATACATTACGTTCATTTAAAAAAATGTTTAGAACATGGTTTAATATTACGTAAAGTTCATAAAGCTATTACTTTTAGACAAAGTCCCTATTTAAAACAGTACATAGAATTAAACACTCGATTAAGACAAAAGGCAAAAAGTTCTTTCGAACAAGACTTTTTTAAGTTGTTAAACAACAGTGTTTTTGGCAAGACATTAGAAAATACTGAAAATAGAGTAACCGTTCATTTAGTTAATCAATGGTGTGATCAATCTAATCGAACTAAGAAATTTATATCCTCCGAGAGACTTGTAGCCAACCCCTATTTCCATAGCGCTTCTATTCTAACTGAAAACTTAGTTGCAATACAAATGAAACCTGACCAAATTATTTTAGATAAACCTATTTATATTGGATTCACTGTATTAGAACTTTCTAAGACACACATGTATGACTTTCATTATAATATTGTTAAACCTTTTTATGAAGATCGAGTGCAGCTGTGTTATACAGATACCGATTCGTTTGTTTATAAAATATTCACGTTTGATTTTTACCATGACTTGAAGTGTAATTTTTTGCAATATTTCGACACCAGTAACTATGATGATAAAAATGATTTTAACATACCAATTATGAACAAAGAAGTGCCAGGTTTGTTCAAAGACGAAATGGGAGGAAAATATATCTCAGATTTTGTTGGTTTGAGATCGAAGCTTTACTCAATAAAAACCGTCGATAAAGTCATTAAAAAAGCAAAAGGAGTAAAATCAAGTGTAGTAAGAGACTTAAATATAACAGATTATGAAAATATTTTATTAAATGGTGGAATTATTCGTAGAAAAAATATTATGTTTAAATCTATAAAGCACGAAATATTTACTAAGAGTGTCAACAAAATTGCTTTATCTCGAAATGACGATAAACGCTCAATATCTGTAGATGGAATATCAACGCGTGCCTGGGGTCACTCACTTATTTTAAAGAGCGAAAATGTATTTTAAGATTAAGCTAATTAGTAATAGAGTTCGAATATGATTTATGTAACGTACGTAATCTTAATATAGCTTTTAAAATATACCTAAATAACTTTTTAATGTATGATAAATATAATTCATAGTTTTAAAAACCTAAGTTATTGTAAAAATATAAATAAAATGTGAATGACTATGACTACTTGTTTAATTTATGATTTAAGACATCATCCTCCTTTTTTGTAGTTGGTTAAATAAAATGAAACCCGACCAAGATTCAAGTTGCAACATGAACTGCGCGTTGAAACTTGGATCGTTCATTTTTCAGAGGCAAAATGTATTTTGTACGTAATACAATAAGACTGATTATACAAATTTTGAAGAGCCATGTTTGCATCAATTGCATAACGCTGATCATACAAAATACCTATTACAAATACGTAACAGTGCATTACCCTCAGAAAAGCTTAGTTAACATTTTAATCTAAATTGGGAATCGTTACGACGGTATTTTTTTTATTTTTTTGTCATTTACGAAATAAAACTCACCTTGAGTACTTGTACGAAGCACACAACGTATTGCTTATCGCGAGCATGTCATTGGTAAGTTTCTCAATTTATTTTTATTTTGTTTAATAACTAGCGATAGAGTTTTCAGCAATTTTGCTCAAAGCTATTAGTGAATCTGCTATGAATGTTGTAACCCGCTGACAATTCGTTTATGCAGCACTATATCAACGTCTACGGTTTAGTTTAAACTTAATGAGCGTCTATTTTTGTTCCAGAATACAGAATCAGAGATTATGTTTAGCCAGTACGCTCAAAATCCTTATGAAGGATTCTCCGAAACGCTTCACAACGAACCCGAGCACAGCAAACATGTGACGAAAGAAAAAAAGTCAAAACAGCGATGCAGGGAAAAGTCGAAGAAGCACAATCCAACTAAATCTTTTGTGATGAGCCGATTACAGCGACGAGGCATGAAATTAATAAAAATATCAGTCGTAGATCTAACCAATAACAATTCGCAAACCAGTGACACTGACAGTGACAGTGAGAACGTTATTATAAGTGCTCAATACATTGTTAAAGACGCTATCGACAATGTTATGGACGAAACTGAATCTTTAGTTAAAAAAATATCTAAATCTTTAATAGATAGTGATTTTTAATATATATCTGTTTGCGTAAGAAGTTGATTAGGCAAATATTTAGTACTTATTATGTTGTTTTATTTAATTTTAAAGTAGAGTGTTTTATTTGAAGAAGTGTTGGGTGTTTAACAAAATAAAAGCAGTTTTACTATACAAATGATTTTTTATTTATAAAACCAATAACCATATAAGTAGGTACACATTTATAACTCTAAATACTTTCTTATACATAACACATTTTTAAGAGCACAATGCTTTAAATGTTTTATACAATTTAAATTAATTCTTCCTTCACAGTATTTTTTATGTAAAATATAGAAATTAGGACATCCTTCGGTACCAAAGTCTGATACTTTACAGTTCTCACAAAGTTCCTTTATCCACTTTACTTTCTCCAAACCATTAACAACGATTTCCTTATTTTCTAGATAGGGAACGATTACACGATGAAATTCTTTATAGTCTATATACCCTTCGTTCCAATAAATGCCTCTGTTTCTTTCCAGCCATTTAACTTGCCTCTTTTCGTCACTTGTTAAGTATTTAAACAAGTATGGTGGTTTTATTAAAAATGTTTGCGTATAATCACGGGTAGCAAAAGCTAACTCTTTTATTATAAAATTATTGTACAGATCTTTAAACCCTTGAACATCTAATATGACAGTATTCGGATTCATGATATTTTCCTGACTGTATTACTTAAAGGTTTATATTCAATAATACAGTCATTCAATATAAGACAATACGCAGAAGTTTGATCGGGTATTTCTGAATCACTCTCGATTTCCACTCTTACATCTACAACAGGGCCTGTCTTTACATTATCAGCTTGTCTAGAGCAATCGATGACAAATAGTGGCGCCAAATCTTTAAA
Organism: Mythimna impura; assembly: GCA_905147345.3. Taxonomy (NCBI): domain Eukaryota; kingdom Metazoa; phylum Arthropoda; class Insecta; order Lepidoptera; family Noctuidae; genus Mythimna; species Mythimna impura. The sequence continues at coordinate 6,828,534 of LR990356.1, read as the reverse complement.
TTGTTTTTCACTTAATAAGAGCTCCGGTCGACGCCCGTAATAAGACTGTTGAAATCTGACGTATTATCGTGTATCTTGGTTTCTCTATTTGCGAGGATGTTTTGATTGACCAGGTATGTTTTGTAGTTTTAGGTAAAGCAGGATATTCGTACAGATCCCAATTTCTGAATATCATCTGGAGTGGTCGATCTTTTTCTAATAGTTTCAGCAAACTTATTTTTTCCTTGTCAGACACTTTAACGTGCGGCACGCGCCAAATGATTTTATTTATCTGTACGTCTTCTACAATTTCACCAGTGTTAAGTTTTACAGCATTCAGGTTAGTGTTACTTCGTAGCAATATCAGTTCGTGCCTACAATTTATCACGACTTTCTTGAAATCCTCTGCGAAACCGATAATATTACAGAGTGGTATAGAAGCAGAAAAATTACCTCCGTTAATGTTTTTTGTACCATCTATATTCCAGCCCCATGAATTCGATGTCTTTGATTCGTTCTCATTCATTGATATTAATGATTTCATGGTGGTAGTTACGCCAGCATTTTTTATTCTATCAATTTCTACTCCATTTAACTCGTACCTTATGTCTTGAAACAAGTAGAGTAAAGCATTATTCGTGAAATGAACGCTAGTGGCTTTATCTTTCATATCCTTTTTGCTAACGATAACGGATCCTTCCAAATACAAGGTACTCGCTGATGGGAGAATGTACAAGTCCTGTTGATTAATAGGTATGCGAATTTCGTCGTTTCTATTAAAACTAGTTACATAGGGCTTGTAAGAATGAAATTCAATTCCTTCAACCGTATTATCATAAGTTGGAGCGGATAAAACGTCTAAGATATTCATTTTAGTAAACCAATCACTTTGAGAAATGTCTTGTTGTCTTTAGTTAATTTTATTTTCTTCTTACAGCGAGCTCTTAATGGGGTGGATGCTTGAGCGGGACTGATATTTTGAATTTGTTGATGCACATATTTATTGTAGTCAATCATTTTTTGATTCTAAGATGCAAATACAGCTGCACTTCTTCACCGCGTAAATTTATTAAGCGGTTATTTATATCTATCAATCGGATATGTATGCAGCTTATGTTGTTTTGGTTGACTGGAAAGTATATTGCGTTTTTTGGAATTTCTATAATTCTATAGCCAGGAGGTACGTTAAGCGCGAATTCGTGAATTATGTGACTCGGTTTTCCGTTTGTGTACGAGCCGCTTACGATATCACATTCGATCCTGATCACTGTCGTAGGTAAAATGTTGACTGGAAACTGTGACACATGCCATTTATTTGGTTCCAAGATCTGCTTATCAAAACCTAATAAATTTCTGATAGTATCCTCTTTACTAAAATTTATGTTTTTTGTACAGAATACAGTAGTATTTAATGTATTGTTGTTGCACTGCAGTTTGATTGACGCATCTTTAATTTTAGATTTTAAGTAATCATTAATATCTTGCAATTCGTAGGTGCCTTCAGGTATTTCAATAACTTCGTTAGAGCCATAATAGAATTTGTTATTTGTTTTGTCGATGTTTGGAATAGAATTAAATGTTGAGAAATGCAATAAGGCACACTCATACTGTTCATTTAGTTGCAATGTGTTAGGATAGTACGTAGATAAAGTTGACGAGTTTCCAGTTATTGACAATGTGAATGACATCTTGCAAATGATAGAAATAAAAGAAAATTATAATTTTTATACGTTTTTATTCCAAAAAGTCCTTAGATATTCTAAACATAAGTGACCACAGTTTTCTGTGTTAAATTTCTGATATCTAGTATAATTATAAAAAATATTACATTTATTAAAATATCGCATTAATTCCAATGGAGGTTTCAAATCCCCAAAGCTATCAAAATATTCACAATAGTTGTTAACTTTAACATAAGCTACCCAATGTGTTCCAACATTCTTATAATTATCCAAGTTAACGACACCACATTCAATCGGTTTTGGCATCCTTGGTAATTGATCTTTCATGTAGACTCCTCGAAAGTAGGGGATGTTACGTGCATACTTTTGAATATCTACATTAGTTAGAGGACGATTAGGTAGCTTATTTCTTAGTTTTTTGAAGATTTTATAAATAAACCTTTACCATTTTTATGTGACTTAATGTATAAGCCCTTGCCTAACTTTAAAGACTCCATGGCCTTATTGTGTCTTACTGTTTCTTGCAAATTTTGCTGACTAGTTTTGTAATCGTTTACAGTTTTTGCAATACCCGCCGCACCACCAGCTAAAGTACCTAAAGCCGATAAACCAGCAAAAATTGGGATTAAAGGTAGAATTCCTCCAGTTTTTGGCAATGGTATCACACGCGGTACTCGAATTTTTGAAATTTTTGGAAATATTTTTTTTGCCGCTGCGTAAGCAACGTTGATTAATGTTTTGTTATCCTTTGGGTTCAGTTTCTTGATCGTTGAACTTATTTTTGACACGAAACTCTTAAACGTTTTGACGCCGGCACCAGATTTTAATTTAGCTTTCATAATTTTGCTCACTATCCATGAACTCAGTTTTTCACCTTTTCTGGCATCTTTCGACTTAAGTCTTTGTTTAGCCATATTTAATAGTTGTAAATCGGCTTTGTGACGATTGGGTAAGTCTGTATGGTTTGCATAGGCAATGTCGTGATGCATACAAGCTTCGTCTAGCTTATTCACACCGCGATCACCTCGTTGTAATCGTTTCTGGAGTTTGGTTCCTGGCCCGCAATAATTGTAACCAGGCAAATGAAGTTCGAACGGCAGATTATTAATTAATGAATTAACTAGTTCACCTCCTTGCATTGTCCGAATTGCAATGATGAAAATAGTGCAAAAATAATGTTTATATTAATATTATTTTAACCCACAATTGCATTTTTGTCTATCCAACTGTTTTCTGAATTGTTTAGACCCAACCATTTTACGAACATTTTTGATCCTTTTCTTTTTAAAACTCTTTCTATCAAATAAACACCAGGATAGTTAGATTTTTGAAGTTCTTGCTCGTAAAAAGTTCCCAATATAGCTTGCTTTCGCTGATCTTCTAAATGATATGTAACAGGTATGGTAAAATTAATCTTTTTTATGGTAAATATTTCAGTTGACCAATTAGGTGTATAACCTTTCTCAAACTGGTGTTTGTATTTACTGATCCGAACGAAATCACCCACTTTGAACTTAGGTTTTCTACAAATAGGGACATGTTTAAATGATTTTTTTATATTTTCTTCTATAACTGATACATTATCTTTATTCACTTCGATTGGTTTAACTCTAATTGTTCGATGTTTTGTGTTGTTATATGTCTTTAATATATCTTGTAACGGTAAATCTAACCATTTATAGTTTCCATTCAGACTAAAACATTTATATAATTTATTTTTAATAGTTTTAATGAGTCGCTCTATAATCGAAGCTTTTTTGGTAGAATATGATGAGTAATGGTTAATATTGTATGACTTCATAAGCATCTGAAATGAGTTGTTATAAAACTCTGTTCCCATATCCGTTTGTAAATTATCAGGTTTGCGTTTGCTGTTTATCAATATTTTTTTGAATGCTCGAGTAACATCGAGTTTATTTTTTGTTTTTAATGGCTCTGTCCAAGCATACTTTGAGAAGCAGTCAATCACCACTAAAATGTAATTATAACCTTTATTATATTTCTTTAGGTTTTGCATGTCCATCAGATCAGCTTGCCACAAGTCATCGACTCCCTTTAGAATGACAGGACGTCTAAGGAAATTTCTTCGTGCTGCTTTGTGTATTTCATTAACAATTTGCTGTTTTGTCATTACTGAGTTTTTTGAAGTAATTTGTCGACCTCTTCTTTAGTATAAAACTTATCTTGCAAATGACTTATAATTGCAGGTATCTTGGCTTTTAAAGTAACTTGAACTGTTTCCCGTGCATCTATAATACTTTGTGAACGCAATGTACCAATAAGTGTATTAAATTCTTTTATCATATTAGCACTCATTCGATCTACATAATCCTTGTTCACTGCATCACCAGCTTCTACTGGATTTTTTATTCCTCTCAGTCTCGATGTTTTTAAATCAAAATCTCCGTTTTCTGATTTTAATAAGGTATTTTCATTAATCTCAAATAACTCTGATAATCGCATTCTTTTATGAATATGATGTCCGAATTTATCTACGTTCATGTTTAAGGTGTATTGTGTTGTGAGGTTTATGATAAAATGAACACACGTTTTAAAATATGTAGGTGTTTTATTTATTTATAATTTTACTTTCACGTAATTCTTCAATGATAGATATAATTTCATTATCTAATCCTGTGTTACCAGCATCTCGAGATGCAATTAATAATTTTAATCTATCCACCAGTTCATTTGGATCGTTCCAATATACAAAATCAACCTTTTTCTTCCACATTTTTGTTAAGGGTAATCCTTTTCCCTTCGATTGAGGGGTCTGAATAGTACTTTGTAGTTTGAAAATAGGCTTAATAACTTGCATATACTTTTGACCTTTATTACTTTTTATTGGTTTATCCGGCTCATAGTCTCGTCGATGTGCATTTGTATCAAGTAGCATTGACTTATAATGCTGCATGTCACTCTCTGTAACCATGTTTAAATCTACGGTCTTCTTCAATAACAACTGTTTCAAACCAGACGTATTCCGGTATTTGCGTCCAGCTACAGTGATATATTCATCGCCGATCGTTATACGAGCAGAACCTAACATCAATTTCCCGTTCTCTACTCTGACACCGAATGGAATATCTGACAGTGCTTCTGAGGATACAGACCAGGATGACGTGTCACGACCTGGGTTGTTTTCAACTAATGATTTATATGAAGAGTCACTTTCGATATCAGATTCATATTCATCTGAATTGTCTTTTTTATCATTGGCTTCTTGATTCTGCAAAGTTTTATCAATAAACGGAAGTTCTTCATTTTTTGTAGGACACAGTGAAGAAGTCTGCTTACTGGCTTTAGCAATCTGGTTGAGTGGTCCTGTTACAGGCTTGAAAACTGATTCCAGTGTTTGCTGATTGTTAATGTCAACATCTCTCATTTTACGTACTTTTTTCTTAACAGCTTCGGCTGCAACTACTATTTGTCTTTTTAACGATTTTTCCATTGCAGAAAAACAAGCCGATAGTGATTGATTAAGCGCTGATTAAAGAATAATAATATCACGAAGGTAACGGACTTAAATAACTATATTCTTAATCAAAGACTACAAAGGTATCAAATTTGTTTCTGTAACATCCCTTATTTTTTAAACAATCTTTATTAATTACTACATAATTGAAGGGCTCATTCCATATTTTTGAACACATTTCACGAAATTCAATCCACGTCATATCAGTGTTGACATGTTCTTCATAAATATGACGTAAATTAATGTCATCTTGTTTAAAAATTATGATTAAGTTCGCGTTGTCTCTTACTAACTGCTTAGGGATTTTACTATAAGTTTGATTTAGATAAAAACAATCGATGAACTTATGTCTTCCCATTGCAAAATAATCACGCATGCTATCTTGATTTTCGCAAGCAACATCATCAAATATTATCACAGAGTTAGGTTTCGCGTCTTGAACTCTTAGCACTTCCTCATTTCCATGATATTTCTGAAGTGAAATACCTGGTACTCGTTGTAAAACTTTTTCTAAAAAAATGTATTTGGGTTGGTGCAGAGTTTTCGAATAAACATAAACATTTTTAAATCTTAATCCATTTTCGTGTATGAGAAGACCAATCAATAAATTGGTTTTTCCACAATTGGATGGTCCGCAAATGATACATCGAACTGAGTCAGGTAACAATTCTCCGTGACGAAAACTAGTCTTACAAACATCCTCGCAAATTGTTGTAACATGTAGTGATTGTGGTTGCTTTACAAACTTCATGATTACACTTGGAAACCAACTGATTGCTAATGAGTAAATGTATCTGATACATTAATATTTATAAACTGAAATAGTACTCTATCTTTTTCGCGATAGTGCGATCGTTTGAACAATGACAAACTCGCAAGATCATTGATTATGTGGTTTGGAAGCGATCGTACATTATTCGGTATTCTACGCGAGTTTTGTAGCAATGAGAACTCGCCCTAGCTACTGGCGGCCAGTGGTATAACTTGCAAGATCTCGAAGAGAGTACAGTAATTTGCTCTACCGTCGAGTCAATCGTTTATTATTGGGCATTCTATGCCACTGTCGTGTAGCGAGGCGCACTAGCCGAGCTACTTGCCGAAAGTGGCATAGAATGCCCAATAATACCCTACTATGGTCAAGGTTCATACTTTTTACTATTTTTAAATTTGTCTACTTTTTTCCAGATTTGTCACAAAAACACTGCTCTAACCCGCTCATATTTTTTTAAATCAGTGAAGTCCTGCCATAATGACAAGGCCGTTTAAAATTTCCAATACGCCGTTACATATTTTTTTTTAAATTTATTTATAAAGACAAGGGTAGTCCTTAAATTTAGAAAAGGCACACAATTAGACTCCTGGGGTCTGTCTCAGCATGCCACAACCTGACAATTGGTCAACGCACTATAAACTGTCAAGGTCCAATTAACTGAATATAGTACTCCTTAACTTACGCTTTATGATTCCGTTATTATATGAGCATCTGATGTCTACAGGTATCTAGTTTATTAGATTGGTATTGATAGTATTTATTTATTAGTTTATTTTATTAGATTTATGAGTAAGAAGCTGTACGCCTGCCATAAAAGTTATTTTTGCGTGGCACTTGAAGTAGCTTTGGTATTAGCATAGCATAATCAGCCTTTTAATGTTCCCACTGCTGGGACTAAGGCCTCCTCTCTAGGAAAGGGAATAGGCCGTTGTCCACCACGCGGGCCCAGTGCGTGTTGGTGTTGGTAGCTTTAGTATTATAGGGTACATCTTTGCACATCGTATGGTAAGGACTATGACCGAGTCGATGTCGTCGTGTTGTGTTCCTCGCGTGCATCAAAGAGCTGTCAACAACATGCGCGAGGTCCTCTAGGTCCTGCCCCCGTAGCCAAGTTACAACCGTTGATCGCCTCGAGTCGGCCACGCCTCCGATTCCTTTGTTCTGACATTATCTCAACGCTCAGTCACGTGGTCAGAACAAAGGAATAGAAGGCGTGGCCGACTCAAGGTGAGTAACGAAAAGAGAATTGAAACGAAACGGTTGTAACTTGGCTAGGGGGGCTGATAAGGTTGCGAGATTGTTCGAAGGAGTTATTGTGACATTGAAACGTAAAAGGAAACTGAAGCAACACAAGTGGGTTTTTAGTCAGTGAAAGTCTTATACTCCCTCTGGCTCCACTCAAAGCGTAAGGAGTCATTTGATAAATTCCCACTAGGACAAAAGAGTGCAATTTTTCATAAAATTAGTTACATTATTAACTGTACGCTGATCCAAATATCCCTCTAAAATTGAAAGGCGAACCTGTTTTGAGAGTAGTGGTTGATAATAGCAACACTTCGGGTCCCGGAAAAATCCCGGGAATCTAACAGGAGCGGATTCCACTGCATTTGATCCTTGCTTGCGCAGGCCGAATCCCGGATACACACGGAAAATTGACGTTCGAAAACAATTCTAAAATGCATCGACAAAAAAGGGATACAAGGTAAAGCTAAGGATATATTCGGGTTGGGGAAGTATTTTATTTTTTACCTATTTTATTTTACCGATTATGTCGGGATGGAATTCTTTATTCGTCGATTATACTATCAAATTGCTCTTGACGTTAAGTAGTTATTTGTACAACAGTACACTGTTTTAGCAAATTCTTACAAAACTAAAAACGTATGTACACTGAAGTCAAAGTCAAAGTCAAAGTCAAAGATTTATTTGCAGATAAATATGGTTATAAAAGTTCTTACAATGGTTATATATAATAGTTGCTTAACATATTTAATCATAACATAATGACATGCAAATTTTTTACAGGTAAAATTAATTAATTATTATTCCAATAGTAGTACAAATAAACAAATTATTATTAATTAAATTTGAACTGAAGGAATTCTTTTATAGTATAAAAGGGATTCTCAATTAACCACCTGCGTAAGGCCCTTTTGAAGCGGACCATTGAAATCGGTCTGGAATCTTATTATAAACTTTAATGCACATGGGGTAACAACTTCGCCTATATAGATCCGTTCTCATTTTAGGATTAATCAACCTATTAGGAAATCTAGTTCTGAACGAGCATTTATCTCCCAGTTTTTCAAACATCTCTGGATGAGATTTGGTAAATTTACATATTTCCTCAATATAGATACCAGTTAATGTCAGTATTCTTAGTTTCTTGAACAGTGGTTTACAGGATGTGAGTGGGTCTACATTACAAATCGCACGTATACACCTCTTTTGTGCGATGAAGGCTCTTCCGAGATGCACCGAGTTTCCCCATACTAGTATACCATAACGCAGTATTGAACCAACATAAGCATGATAAGCCTGTAATGTGGCTTGTCTACTTGTTAGGTTAGATAAACGCCATAGAACATAAGCAAACTTACTGAGTTTTCCACATATCATATCAATATGACCAATCCAGGAGCACCTCTCATCTAGAACTATCCCAAGAAAAGTCATACTATCTGATTGTTGTATTTGTTTATCATTATAAGTGATGTTTAAATTAATTTTATTCCAGTTTTTGTTAAGAAATTGTACATATTTTGTTTTATCTATGTTAGGTTTAAGGTTATTCTTTTCCATCCAAGATATTATTTTACTTACGGTGTTATTTATTTCTTCATTATAGTTTTCTTTAGTTTTAGGGATAATTACGGACACATCGTCTGCAAAGAGTATGCAAGGATAGTCAGTTACTTCTGTCAGGTCATTAATATATAACAGAAAGAGTGGGGGACCTAAAATACTGCCCTGTGGAACGCCTGTACAATTGTAACCCAATTCGGATTTAAATTTCATTTCACCGTTTTGGTTTGGTTTATCCACAGTAATTTCTACAAATTGCGATCTGTTTGTAAGGTAACTTTTTAACCATGCATTTGCTTTACCGCGTATTCCATATTTGTCACATTTTTTTAGTAGTAGCTCATGCGATACAAAGTCAAAGGCTTTTGACATGTCAAAAAATACAACAGTGGTCGGGATTTTCTGGTCAATATTTTTAGTAACTAGGTTAGTTAAATTAAATGCCGCTGTGGTTGTCGATTTCCTTTTTTGGAATCCATGTTGTTCATGTTTCAAAATTCGGAACTTATCGATAAAATTTATTAATCTCGCATGCATGACCTTTTCGTAAATTTTCGCTAAAATAGGCAATAAAGCTATCGGTCTGTAATTATCAACAAGTTTTTTGTTACCTTTTTTATGTATTGGTTTAATAACTGTCATTTTTAATTTCTCAGGAAACACTCCCGTGAATAAGGACAAGTTTATTATATGTACTAATACCGGACTAATAATAAGGCTTATATATTTTATAATTTTTGTAGGTACTTCATCATAACCTGTTGAGTTTGTATCCCGGAGTGATTTTATTACTTTCTGTATTTCGTCATCATTGGTGGGCATTAAAAATATACTAGAATTAATAGGATCAATGTCATAATTATTAGTATTAATGTCAAAATCGTTATTCGTCATATTGATATAATAATCATTTACATAATTGGCAATGTCTATGGGGTTTGTTAGTGATCCGGTATCAGTTTCTATCTCCTTAATATTTGACTCCTGAATTTGATTATTATTGGAATAATGTTTTATTAAATCCCATGACGCCTTGCATTTATTTTTAGCCCTAGTTATGTAATTAGAATTATGAAGTTTTTGTGCTTTTTGTATACATTTTTTAAGTAATTTATTATAATTTAAGTATTTTATTTTATTATCTTTATCTGATGAGAAGTAGTATTTAAAACGCAAGTTCCTTTTGGTTTTAGTCGATTTTTTAATACCTTTGGAAATCCATTTTGCATATTTTTTTACTTGATTGACTTTGATCTTGACTTTAGGGAAGCACAAATCAAAGAACAAGATAAGTGTATCATGTTGGCTTCCTGATCAGAAAAAACTTCTGTCCATTTTAACTTTGACATACAGTTAAAGAACTTTTCTTTATTTTCGGCACTAAAATCACGCTTATCAATTATACGAAAGCCTAAAGGCGGAACTTTACTGTTTACTTGTATGGAAATCATCTGAGCTGTTTCGTGATCTGACAGTCCCAGCGGTATAACCTCACATATTGCATCCTTACAGTTACTTATTATTTGATCTAGACATGAATTTCTTCTTGTTGGTTGTTTTATATGTAATGTTAAGTCAAAATTATTTACAATCCTAGTTAATTCGTCTATACATTTCTTATTTCTATCGATTTTTTTGCTCAAAATATCAATGTTAAGATCACCTACTATCACTAGTTGTTTTTTTTATTTATTTCGAAGGTTGCACAACATTATTTCTAAATTACGTAGGAAAATAAAAGGGTTTGAGCTTGGTGTACGATATAAGGCTATTATTATAATGTTATATTGTAAGAGTTCAATACCACAACACTCAAACTCATTTTCAGACGCATATTTTTTCAATTGCGTCAGTACTTTGTACTCAATGTGATTTAGGCAGAATATACAAACACCACCTCGCTTTTTATTCTTTCTTGAGTACCAGTCTCCTAATTTGTAGTCATTTAAGGCAATGCTACTCTCCTCACCCGCTTTAATAAAAGTCTCCGTTAAGCACACTACGTCAATAACTAACTTCTCATTTAGGAACGAGTCAATTGCAATTTCTAAAAGTTCTCTTTTACTTCTTAAGCCTGCAATATTTTGATGAAGAACATTTATTGAGTGACAATTAATTACGTCAATGGACTTTACGTCTTTTACCTTACTTAACTCATTATCATAAGAGTTCATATGTGGCTTATCACAGAACGTTTTAGTTGTAGGTAAAGTATTACTAGTACCTGCGAAAAAAGGTATTATTTGTGGTGCTTTTATAGTTACATGATCTTTTTGGTCGGTAAGTAGGCTTTATGTCTAGGCTTGTATTAAAATATGTAGACAAATCGGAGCATTTTGACTGAGCAGTTAGGTTTTTGTTGAAGTTTAGGTATTTGCTTTTATAGTCAATTGTATCGATCAGAACGTTCAGTTTATGACAAGTATTGCTATGAGTACGTAAGAAGTAACAATTATCGTTATTGTTACATACTAGTTCTAAATTATTATTTAATAACTTTACATTTAGATATTTATTTTCCAACACACTTAGCACAATAATTGGACAATTTTTATATTTTTTTATAAACACATATAATTCATTTAGCAAAATAGTAGGGTTGTAGTCATTTTCTCCTACACAAATAATAATTTTATCATAAGATTTACATGTCAACTCTGTGTTTAACAATTGCTGAGAGATTGCATTGTATTTTATCATTCCCTCTACACAGTACCTTTCGTATGAACTATTAAATCTTAGATCAAGTAGGCGTGTAGTTAAGCCCGTAATTTGCTGGGTTCCAAGGACATGTATTTTTCTCTTCGGATAAATACTATTGTTTCTAAGATATGAATTAACAGTTATAATAGCTTTTTTCTTACTATGCTGCATGGTAGTTTGAGCGCATTCCGCATTTGTCTTCTTGAGTTTTGGTCGTTCTTCCGTATTTAGTGTAGTAGTCAAATTGGTTAAGTTGAACTTTGAGTCCCATTATGTAACGAGTTGTTAGGTTTCCTTCCCATTCCTGGTTCATGTTGTAGTTGGTTGGTTAAAATCTTTGATTCGTGTAAGTTTCTAGATTTCCGTTTAGGAGTGCTAAGTTTTGGTGAAAATATTTTACTTAAACTATTAATTTTGGTTTCTTGATTTTGTAATCTTTTCTCTAAATCATTTTTTTCAAGTATTAAGTTTTCAATTTCTTTATGAGCACTCTCTAGCTTTTCCTTTAAATCTCTGACAGTTTCCTTTAAATCAGTAATATCTTGGCAATCCCATGTAGATAAGTCAGGTAAACTTCTTCCCAGGGCATTAGAGTCGGTGGATAGGAATGAATTATCTTCAAAACTTGTTGCAGAGGCATTTAAATTAGTAATTCTTCTTCGAAGTGTAATATAATCATTCGTGTTTTCCATGATAGTAGATTGTAAAATTATTAAAAGAATTGAGTACCCAGAAAAGCAGCAACACTCAGACAATGTTGTTGCTGCACTGCACTGCTGAGTGTCGCTGCACTGCACCGTTGAGTATTGCTGCACTGAACCCCTGAGTGTCGCTGCACTGCACCGTTGAGTATTGCTGCACTGAACCCCTGAGTGTCGCTGCACTGCACCGTTGAGTATTGCTGCACTGAACCCCTGAGTGTCGCTGCACTGCACCGTTGAGTATTGCTGCACTGAACCCCTGAGTGTCGATGCACTGCACCGTTGAGTATTGCTGCACTGAACCCCTGAGTGTCGCTGCACTGCACCGTTAAGTATTGCTGCACTGAACCCCTGAGTGTCGCTGCACTGCACCGTTGAGTATTGCTGCACTGAACCCCTGAGTGTCGCTGCACTGCACCGTTGAGTATTGCTGCACTGAACCCCTGAGTGTCGCTGCACTGCACCGTTGAGTATTGCTGCACTGAACCCCTGAGTGTCGCTGCACTGCACCGTTGAGTATTGCTGCACTGAACCCCTGAGTGTCGCTGCACTGCACCGTTGAGTACTGCTGCACTGAACCCCTGAGTGTCGCTGCACTGCACCGTTGAGTATTGCTGCACTGAACCCCTGAGTGTCGCTGCACTGCACCGTTGAGTACTGCTGCACTGAACCCCTGAGTGTCGCTGCACTGCACCGTTGAGTATTGCCGCACTGAACCCCTGAGTGTCGCTGCACTGCACCGTTGAGTATTGCTGCACTGAACCCCTGAGTGTCGCTGCACTGCACCGTTGAGTACTGCTGCACTGAACTTCTGAGCGTTGATAACTTGGAATCCCGTCTATTTTGGGCTGATGATTTCAGACTTTCACTGACTAAAACCACACCTGTGTCTTTCAGTTGCCCTTTCCGTTCTAGGACCACGGTTTCCCTTTCAGAAATTTTCGATAGTCTTAGCGGGCATCGGTCCTGCTCCTACGGTTTGTTGACATCTCTTTGAGGCGCGCGTGGAAGAATATGCGCCGTCGATGACTCGGTCTTGGTCCTAACCGTAAGGCTAGACGGCGATCTACCCATCGCTCGTTGTCCGTAAGCCCGCCTCTACGGTGGCCGGAAATCGCCATGCGACTCCCGACGATTAGTGCGTCACCAGTCGCGGCCGCTGGGGCGTGAGGTTTTCCGTTTCCTCACGGTTGCGTCCATCTCCTTCGCTAGCGTTACTTCTTCGCAGAAGGAGGCGGCTCCGTCCCAATCCCTCTGCATTATAGGGCTACAGAGGCTTTTCGTACTTTACTTTTCTTTGCTAGCCTAAATTGCACAGAGTAGCCTGAACTTCATTAAAAAACATGTTCATTGAAAGCGTGAAACATTCACATAAAAGGCCATTAATGAAGTAGGTTTAAAACAACAACATAACATTCGTATCTTCAAACCCAATCCCGAACTGAAATATTAAATCACAATAACGCAAACCCTTCGCTTTTCATTTGAATACCGACCCTGAAAAGGGACTATACACAGGAGAATAGATTCATTACTAACAAAATCACGGACAGCAAGGAAATAACATATACAAATAACGAAATATCTTGCATACATAACTTCCTAAATAAAATATAATCTACATTTCTAATCCTGAAGTTTCGAGAGTGACATTTTCCCTGACGAGGGGTCCCCTAGATTTGCCAACTGACATTTCTATTAGAAGGCAATTTTCATCCCCGAATGTAATTCGTAAAGTTCTGCAACGATTGTCAATTTTGAGTGAAGTTTTTACTTTTGATGACAAGGCCTGTACATGTTTGATTTGTTTTTCTACTGTAGGAGAAAAATACGTTATTACTGCCGGGTTTCTGTTTTGTTTTGATGTACCTCTGGCTCTAAACAAAGTTACATTATATCTTCATCGAACCCTTTATATGAAACGACGCTATAGAAATAGGCACCGTTCATTATGGATAGTTAGACTGTATATATAGAAGTCCGCTAGTAAGTTTTTCAGATGTGCGGAACAGAGTTTTAAGTCTCGCAAACCTCCATTGAAAAAGAAAGATCCTCCGATGAGATGGGTATTGTATCTGGTCTGGGAAACTGCCATACGGAGAACTCTGATACCATAACGAGATGCAGGATTTTTTAAACTTTTAGTTTCTATGTGGCGTCATAGATGTCGCTACCATATGCCGTATCATACCATGACCGTACTAAGAACGTAACAAGCTAAGAAATAAACTTGAAGCGGATTATTATGCCCACTAGAACGATATCAATAACGTGTCATACCCACACATAAACGTCATCATATATCTACCAAACTGTTTTCTGCAACTTTTTATAGAAGAAGACTTTTGACCACAGGGCTTGGTGTTCCGTCGCTTTCGCGGACAAGTACCAGAGTATAACACCAAGACAATATAGTGCAAAGTGAAAGTGAGTTACTAAGGGCCAACGCTGCGTTAAGCGGGAGCACGCGCGGGCGCCCGCTCGGGCACCCGTCGCGTGACTATGCGCGTGTGTCGTGTGCGGCGGTCCTCGTAGCGGAAACCGGATTATTACCTGCCCAGTCGTGTCGATACAGAACTTTAATCTATATTACGTAGCTAAACGGGCGCGGGGCGCGATTGCCCACGACGGGTGCCCGCGCGGCGAGCCGCGACGGAGCACTTTTGTATGGTACCGCGCGGGCGACCGCGTATGGGTTAAAATATAATGATTATTATTATATACAAAAAAAATACGGTTTTAAGCCATAAATGGTCACTGTTACACCACCTACACGCTCCGTTATCGTATGTATGTACTTATATTGTACTGGTGCTCCTTGCATGCAACTTGACGGTGTTGGTCGGTGACGGAACGGTTTATTGTGCATAGTCTCATACTTTTCAATACATATACATTTTTTTTGTCTGTAACGTTCCTGGCATGGTCATAATAAGGTACGGTATAATAGACAGACTTCTTAATACATTCATATGGTTAGTGAAAACAAACTCAGTTGGTATTGTTGGCAGGCAAGAACCTACCTGATCCTTAGATACAATATCAGGAAGAAAATGCACTCATTTAAATCTTCAAGTTGGAACTGTGCCCGGTTAAAGGGTATTTTATGAGGCCTGATAACATCTGTACGCTTGGTCCTGAGGGTGAATGAACCTATGGGTATACCAGTATACCAGCCAAGATTTGGATCACGACATTAGTTACAAACACATTATACGGGTACCCTAACGTGAGCAATTTCAATGCGATTGCAGTTGCGAAGTGATCCGATGTGGCTCACGCGAATTGAACGCGATGCGGAGGCTTAGTCTTACGTGCGCGCGAAGTCATCGCTTTAGCCGCCATTTATATAAAACAAGTCATCACACCGCAAGAGTTTCCTGCGCCTGATTGAGGCAGAGGAAACGCCTGTGTGTCACCATTGTGTGGTTCTGGGTGCCACGATGCAAAGTAGGCAATAACAACAACTTCTCTTTAACTTCTCTTCTTTTCTTTCTTATGTTGGCTTGCAGACAACGAACAATGGGCAGCTCGCCGTCCGGCCATCCGATAACCGTCCGGACCGAATTCAAGTCTTTGACGGCGCGTAGTGTTCCACGCGCGTCTTTAAGAGATGTCAGCAAAACCGTAGGGGCCCAGCAGGGCCGCAGCCTACTGGGGCCATAGGTCTGAAAAGGAAACTTGTGGTCCTAGAACGCAATGGGCAATTGAAGGACCATAAAAAAAGTCTGACACGCTCTAGGGCGGAGCGAGAGAGCGTGTCAGACTTTTTCGTGTAAGTGAAGTCGTAAGATGATTCCCACCTTAAAAAAAAACACCGCAAGAGTTCGCGCGAAAACATCAAACCATCTGATCGCGATCGCTTCGCTAACCGCCGCACCGCACCAACGTGCGCTAGACTACCGCAATAGAGTGTAGCGACATCTATGGCGTCACATAGGAACTAATCCCGCATCGTGCAATTAAAGTTCTCCGCTATTGGGCCCACGTGAGCCACGTACGCTGATCTGGGCACGTCGGTCTCCATACATTATATATTATTATTGCAACTAGACTTGTAGATCTTTAGCCACGCGACGCACCCCTGCGTACAACTGAGGCGTCACCCACGTGTGCTTCGGTCCAATGTAGTTCCCGCTTAAGGCCCTTGCTCCCATTTAGTGCCATAAAACAGTGGCTTTCTGAAGCCTACTCCTCGGTAATGGCTGGAATAATAGATTTGAAAAAAAAAAATATTATAGATTCATATTTAACATTATCTACATATATGATTTTTTCGTATGACTAATACATTTGCCAAAAAAAATTTTGATGACATGATATTTTTTCGCTTGTTTTCCCTAGTCCTTTCAAGCGACTTTGATCTCTAAAAATATTTTAATACAAAAAAAAATGCTGGATAGCATAGCATAGCATTCTGAAGAACAATTTTTCTTTGCGAAATATTGATTGATATTTCGCAAAGAAAAATAATTTTGAAGGTCAACGAGGTTTCATACGGGCGCAGGCGGCAGTACGAGTATGTGTGCATTTAACTCCGGCCAGCTGTTCAAGGGACTATACGCCTTCTGTTCTGTTCTGTTCTGTGAAGCCGTAATTGCAGAAGGAGGCTGCGGAGAGGGAGAGGGAGGCCGTGGCCACTCTCCCGTGCCGCAGCAGGCGAACCGGGCGTCGACGGAGGGCAGACAACGCCCTCTTCCAGCCCCCATAAAGAGGTCCGGAGGGACGGCGGACTCGGGGTCGTCCACCGTCCCCGCTTATCCAGCAAGACCCGAGGCGGCAGCGCGTAGTGTTCCACGCGCGCCCCTATTGGACGTCGCGGGGGGAGGACACATCACACTCCCCGCGGTCCTGAGGTGGCCTGCGTAGGCGGGCCGGCACTAGTCGGGGATCATGGATGGCGTACCAGCTCCCACGATCCCCTGTCCAAGTGTGGGAGGGAACACCGAGGTGGTTTTTAGTCGGTAAGAGTCTGACAGACCCCTTAGACCCAGACAGGCGATGGACATCCATGAGGATTTTCGACCCCGGCAACAAAAAAAAAAAGGGACTATTCGCCTTAAGTCAGGTACCATTCGCACCGAATCTCATCGTGTTCGCTGTCGCGTTGCGTCGTCTACGTGGACACCGCGTAAGGAGACAAAGTTTAGAGTCAAGAAAAGGTTCATTCTTATTCATTGAAGTAAAATTAAAATGTAACGATTTAAAACGTAGCAAGGGACATATTACTTTTTTTTTTTTTTTTTTTTTTTTTTTTTAATAGCCTATACTGTCCCACTGCTGGGCAAAGGCCTCCCCCAACTTCTTCCAGGTATTCTTTTCTTGGGCCACCTCGAACCAGTCTTTGCGGTAGGTATCTAGGTCGTCTCGCCACCTCTTCCCAGGTCGACCTCGGCGGCGTCGTCCATCTTGAGGTACCCACTTACATATTACTACGTTCTTTAAAAGGTTCTTTACGATTCTGACGGCTTTTATTCTAGAGAATTATCTTTGAGAAGAGGAAAGACCATCTCAAAGATTTTATGATAAGGTATGAAAATTTTAGTATGAGTGGAAAGAGCTTGGAAGTACGTCGTCCTGTTATATGTTGTCGTTCGATATATCGAAGAGTCAAAATAAATATTTTTATTCGTTGATATAAAATGATCTCAATACGTAATGGTTGGTTACGATAGATATAATATATTAATGTGACAATAAATGCAAGGATAAGTCCGCATGGCTAATAAGCCTTAAGGACTTATCCTCACGTTATTACAAGTTGTCATTTTCATAATCGTTTCGAAACACGTTCCAACATGCTATGTATGAAAAATATCTGTCGAAATAATTAAATTACATAAATGTTTCGTTTTGTTCAGGGTGATGACAAATAGATACATACTTTTATGATTTCAAGCCATTGTCTTTTTATTAGGCTTAGCAACTATATCGTTGATATTTGAAAATATTATACAATACTATTTCGCTCAAGTCTTATCTATAATAAGTGCTTCCGACGTCTGGCTCCCAAACTGAATCGGACTGGGGCTGCCCTCAAGCGACTCCTGCCCAACCTAGGGGGTCCAGACGCCTCCTGCCGGAGGCTCTACGCAGGCATCGTTCGATCCATGGACCTTTATGGAGTGCCAGCGGCGGCCCAGCTGAACGCATGCCAGAGGGTCATGGCCATACGGATGATGCGGGGATACCGCACGGTTTCCCGCGAAGCGGCGAGCCTGCTTGCTGGCCTGCCACCATGGGATCTGGAGGCAACTGTCCTTGCACGCATGCACGATTTGCGCGTGAATATGGAACGCCGGAGCGAAACTCTGCTGCCACGACAAGTCGCGGCATGGCGGACAGAGTTCCGGCGGGATCTCATGGTGAAATGGTGACAGCGACTGTCGCTACCCAGTGCTGGGCACGCCATAATTATGGCGGTAAGTCCCCTCTTTGAGGAGTGTCTGGAAAGACCTTACGGCGTTCTCACCTTCCGCATAACGCAGGTTCTCACCGAACACGGTCAGTTCGGGAAGTTCCTGCACCGGATTCCCAGGTGCCCAGGTGTCACCACGGTGTGGACCACCCGGAGGACACGGTGGAACATACGGTAGAGGTGTGCCCCGTTTGGGCAGAGCACCGCCCTGTCCTCGTGGGGGCGATCGGTGGCAACAATCTTTCACGCCAGGTCTTGGTACAGGCCACGTACCGAAGCAGAGAGGAGTGCGAAGCAGTAATGCTAGCAAAGGAGGAGGTCGCACGTGCACGCGCGGGTTTCACGCTCCAGTCGCCGGGATCCCGATCCCGATTTCCGGCTACCGTAGGCGCGGGCTTGCGGACGGCGACCAATGTGCTCGCCGTCCGACCGTCCGGCAACCTTTCGGATCGAGCTCAAGTCGTCGACGGCGCGTACTGTTCCACGCGCGCCTCAAGGAGATATCAGCAAATAGTAGGGGCCCAGCAGGGTCGAAGCTTACTGGGGTCCCTTTTTTCGTCTTTATAGTCAGTAAAAGTCTGACACACCCTCTCGCTCCGCCCAAGCGTGGCGGATGTCATAGGATGATTTTCCCACCTACAAAAAAAAAATATCTAAGTAATAGAAATTTAGGTTTCGGTTTTGGCCAAAATAAAGACTAAAGTCCAAATCCAGTTTCGGTTTCGACCATGAAAACTAGTTTCGGTAGGACACTAAACCCTGTATAATCCTGTTACATGTTTCACATAACAGGTGCGTGTATATTCTCCAAAGAGTAAGGCACAGATGTATGTTATAACCACATTACACCAATTTTATCCTTTAGCTTCATGCTATAGGCGGTCAAACACATTGCTTTCAGCCGGATGTAAATTCCGACTCCGACTTGCTACTCAGAAATTTCCGATGGAGTAAC
This sequence comes from Mythimna impura, assembly GCA_905147345.3. Taxonomy (NCBI): domain Eukaryota; kingdom Metazoa; phylum Arthropoda; class Insecta; order Lepidoptera; family Noctuidae; genus Mythimna; species Mythimna impura. Next base: position 6,809,044 of record LR990356.1, on the reverse strand, counting down.
CTAATATCGCTAGCCGTCCTGGAAATAGAACCCTGGAAATATAGCTTGATAATAGCGGTAGTGTTTGCGACTACTAGATTAACTGCTAGCCAGTGCCAGGGCCATGGCAATATCTGACGTGGCATGGCGTTCCTGGAAATATAGGAACACATGTGTATTTTAGTCAGTAAAAGTCTGACACGCTCTCTCACTTCACCAAGGGCGGGAGAAGTTATTTGATGATTTCCCACCACAATTAAGAAATAATAAAAAAAAAATAGTTTTTTTATGTATTGTGTTTTATATAGAAATTGATTAATTTGTTAGCAGTACACCGCAGACTACCCCCTGTATTATTTGAAGTTCTTACGATCCATCCTAAGATGGTCTGATAGATATCGCTATCAGCGATAAGACCCCCATTGTACCCATAGATTTAAGTTTTATGTATAAGTTGTGTTCTTTTTTGGTGTACAATAAAGTTTGTTCTATTCTATTTATTTCTATTCCTAGATAATATCTACAAGATATCTGTGTATACAAAATATCTGGAGAAAGATGTGTAATAACATCATAATCACGTAAGAGCGGTTGCATGAAAATGTACCTCGGGTTGGCCGCTCTTAAATAAAAATTATGTGCATCATTCATATAGCACGAGTAGCAATCAGTTCTTATCACCATCGATTATTGTGACCGGATGGCCATTAATAAAATGTACGAGTCAATTGTGCTTCTGCATATGTGCATCGAGTTCAAAACTGGGCAAATGAGAGTCGGACTCGTGCACTTAGGGTTCCGTACAAACTTACCTATGTGAATAGTTCAATTCCCGAATGAAGTCTCGAAGATTTTTCGTATCGCAAATAAGTTTTAGTCAGTAAAAGTTTTTTTTTTTGTGACGTAACAGCAAATTTTTCGTTTTCAGATTTATTCCTACATCTATTACTATATGGCCTTTCTATATGCCAAATTTCAGGATTCTGTGTAAACGGCAAGTACCCTATGAATTTTGATTCCTTTGAGATTGTCGAAATGTACGTTTTTCTTCTTTTTTTTTTCGTTAACTCAGAAGTTTGATTTTTTTACAGCTTCAAGGAACCGCAGAACATAGTATATGATTTTAATTTCAACTCGATACCTCCACGCGTTCCCGAGATAAAGGGTCTTGACAGACAGACAGACGGACAACAAAGTGATCCTATAAGGGATCTGTTTTTTCTTTTTAAGGTACGGCAATGTTGGTTTATTATGTTTTTTTTTTGCTGTGATAATAATTGTGCCGAGATTTTTTCATTACAATAAAATTCATTCAATAAAACTTTTTACAAAAAAAAAAAAAATAACCGACTTCACTAAAAAAAACACTAAAAGGGTCAAAATAACTTTAATTTCGGAAGTTGGTGTTAAATAAGAAACAAACAATACCGAGAAACACCGACTTCCGAAATTAAAGTTATTTTGACCCTTTTAGTGTTTTTTTTAGTGAAGTCGGTTATTTTTTTTTTGTAAAAAGTTTTTATTTTACACTTTTTAGTTGCGATACATTTATAAACAGAGTGCCTATTTCTCATGACGATTCCAATTAACCCAAACACTGCTAGGTTACATTGTTTTATTATAAAGTTCCTGTGTCTACCTTCCACCTTCCGGCTCCGTCACCAGATCAGTTCGATAGTACCTTATAGCCAAAGTGCATCTCATGACAATTCTAATAAGCCCAAACACGGCTAGGATACATTGATTAATTACGGAGTTCCTGTGCCTACCTTCCGGCTCCATCATCAGATCAAGTCGATAGTACCTTACAGCCAAAGTGCATCTCATGACAATTCTAATAAGTCCAAACACGGCTAGGTTACATTGATTAATTACGGAGTTCCAGTGCCTACCTTCCGGCTCCATCATCATCATCAGATCACTTCGATGATACCATTTTCAACGTAACTATTCAGAATCATTCATTTATTTGTATTGTCATAGTCGCTTAACTATCTTCATTGTGATATCTATTTGAGTATGAAGTTCCGTTGACCATTTCTGGTCTTCTTCATCAGTTCCACTTCATCAAATGTTACTTTTTGACTGTAAATGCTTAAGTTCTTGATGAAAATACCAAAATTACTATAGGGTTGCCTAAAATTTTTGAGGAGTTCCCTCGATTCCTCAAGGATCCCATCATCAGAATTAGATTTAAAAAAAAATGGGACCAATCTGGAAGCATATCCTATAAAGGGAAAAAAAAATTTTGCAAATCAGCCCATAAACGACGGAGTTCTGAGGTAACAAACATAAAAAAAAGATAAAAAAAAATACAACCGAATTGAATAACGTCCTCCTTTTTTTGAAGTCGGTTAAAAATACGTATCTAGCACAATACATCCGTATGTTCCTTGACCTCCTTCTCCATTCATCTCTATGTATATGTCGCAGCCATTGTAGTGGTGATACGTTCTACAACTCATAACTATTACTCTTCTAGGCATGCGTTTCATCCCTCCTTATTCATATTTTACTGCCCAAAATAACACATCAAATTCAATTAACTACAAAAAAAAAAACAGCTTCATTTTTACCAGCCCGCCTTTTTTTGCAGCAGATCATTTTGACGACACTCAATATATTGTGGCGCACGTAACTGCAGCCAGGCGAATCACACGTTATCGCCAGCCGTTAATATCGTGCCCGTTGCGATCGCAACACATCGGGTAGCTTCGCACAGATTATTGCGACCACTCGCTGTCTATAAATATGCCGCGCTGACTGTACTTGCTGTCTGATATATAGCATTCGGATCGAGAGATTTGTGCGAAACCGGAATACAATACATTATATCGCGTTTATGGTGGTTATTTTATCGTGTTATTTATTTTCGGAATATTTCTTTGCTGTTTTTTTTTTGTAATTTCAAGGAGGTCACTTTTTTAAGTTGGGAAATCATCTGATTACTTCTCCCGCTCTAGAGCGAAGCGTGAGGACGTGTCAGACTGTTACTGACTAAAACCACACCTTCAGTTGCCCTTTGCGTCCCAGGGCCATGGGTAACCCTTTCAGAAGTCGACACAAGGGTTCGATCCTGCTATACTTACGGTTTGCTGACATCACTTTGAGGCGCGCGTAGAACACTACGCGACGTCAACAAATCGGGCTCGGTCCGGACGGTTACCGGACGGCTGGACGGAGAGCTACCTATTGCTCATCGTTCACAAGCCTACACCTACGGTAGAAGGAGGTTATTTGACACTGACCTTTTTTTAAGGTGGGAATTCATCCAATGACATCTCCAGCCCTTTCGTTTCAGACTTTTTCTGACTAAAACCCACTCCTGTTTCTTCTTTGCCTTCATTCCAGGGCCCCGGGGTTATCTTTCGCATCACCCGTTGCCCCATGGCTACGACGCTGCTGGGCCCCTACGGTTGCTGACATCTCCTTGAGGCACGTCGACGACTTGGACTCGGTCCGGACTGTTACCGGACAGTCACACGGCGAGCTACCCATTGCTCGCCGTCCGTAAGACCGCCCCTACGGTGGCTGGAAATCGGGATCGGAATCCCGGCGGCTGGGGCGCGAGGGCCATTACCTCGCGCGTGCGGCCGCCTCCTTTGCTAGCATTACTGCTTCGCAGAAGGAGGCGAATCTGACTCTGACCTGGCTTGGCCTCGTAATTCGATAGGTAGAGGCATATTTGTGATGTTCCCCCTTTTTTTGAAAAAAAGTGGTCTACTGGAACACCCAGGTAACCGAGATAGTCTGAAAAATTGTTTAACTTTTGTGTCAGTGGGCAGGGCTCGTTGCTCTCGGAACAGATGGTCAATGGGACCAAAAGGTTTTGGAGTGGCAATCGCTTCCGGCGTTAGGTATCCTCCCGTAAGGTGGACAGATGACCCGGTGAGGGCTCTGGGAGTCCTCTACCTATGTTCAGGAGTGGACGTCTATCTGGGCTGGAATTATGGTATTCACAAAGAGCTTTTTTACACGATATTAAACACAAGGTGCCTTTTTTACCGATATTGGAACAAAAAATAACTTGAAAAGAAAAAAAACAAGTTCAATCTAGTAGCGTAGAAACCAAAATAATTGCATTAATTTAAATACATAAAATAACACAAATAATAAATTCTAATACGGAACATATTGACTGCAATAGTCGGATTATCCATAATAGATGGATTTTTTTTTGGTCTAGATTATTTTAGTGGATCACTTCTTGCAGTCGGGTAAAAATCAAAACCGTTCCTGCGTTACATTTTTATTTACCCTTTGCTTTAGTGTCCTTATTATAAAACGCATCGACCTTTCATGTCTATTTAATATCGTTCGACACGACATTGTTTCTCAGAACTGCAGCGACGATATTGATTCAATTTAAAATAATTTTTTGGCCGGTTTTGATGGCGTTGAAAACTTGTGACTCTATTTGGCAACTACGACATTCCTAAGGAAGTGATAGTGTAGTAAGGACTGGATCATCAGATAAGCCAAATTGATTGTTGATTAAGTAAACATGATTGTTGTCTTGCTAAGCGCTATAAGTATTCTGTAATTTCCTTAACTCGAATCAGTCAAATTGAAAGTTACAGCTTGTTTATACAGTATTTTATATTGACATTATCGATGGCTTTGAGGAGTAATGGTGGTCCAGTGCTAATGACCCCAACTTACGAATTGAACGTCGAGTTCAAACCCAAACGGGCACTTTATTTTGTCTAAATTATTTCATCACCTTAACTCTCAAAATGGTGCAGGAAAACATCGTGAGGAAACCGGTATGTTCTAGAAATTCGAATCAAATTCATGTGACATCCACCAACCCGCATTGGCCACGCTTGGAGTATGATCCATTCCCTCTCCTAGAGAGGAGGCCTGGGTTCCAGCAGTTGGAACTTTATAAGGGTGATATTGCTATCGAGGGTTTTGAGTGGCTATTGAGGCCACTAGGAGTGGAGAAAGTTTCTTCTACTCGTACATGGACATAGAATATACGGTTGAGAATGTATGAGACCTGCATCCTACTCCCATCGGGAGATGTATTGCACCTCTGCCCTATTTCTACGGGGAATATAAGCGCTATAATGAGTTATAAATAATAAAACAGATAAATATCAATTCGATTCTAAATGTTAGTTTCAATCGACGTGGTATGAAAACAGCGATTTTATCGCGTCAGTAGCAATTGCAACAACGACACAAATTAATGTGTGCGAACGAAGTTCATAAATATCTGATGTCGACTGTACACAGAGATAGATTGATTAGGTTTCAACTGTGTTTGTATTAATCTAGAAATAAATGCTGTTGTTTATTTAACAAAAAAAAACAGGGCAAGTTCGAGTCGGTCTCGCGCACTGAGGGTTCCGTGGTACAAACTTACCTATGAAAATAGTTCGATTTTTCCGAATAGCAAAAAAAGTTTTTTTTTTGTGACGTAGGTAATTTAAAATTTACAGTTTTCAGATTTTTTCCTGTACTTCTGCTATGAGACATTGCTTCGTGCCAAATTTCCAGTATTCTAAGTCAACGGGAAGTATGAATTTTGATTCCCTTGTGAGTGTCGAAATACACGTTTTTTGCGACATAAACGGCCGTCTATTTTTTTTCGTTAATTCAGAAATTTGTTTTTTTCACAGCTTCAAGGCATCGCAGACTTGAGTATATGGTTTTAATTTTAACTCGATATCTCCATGCGTTCTCGAGATAAAGGGTCTTGACAGAGAGATAGACGGACGGACAACGGATAACAAAGTGATCCTATAAGGGTTCCGTTTTTCATTTGAGGTACAAAATCCTAAAAAAACGGAATCCTATTTATTGAAATATTTAAAAATATAATTTATATGTTATGAATAAACGGAGTAAAATAATCAATTTATTTCAGGCAACATGTACCCATATCACAAATACCTTATAGACTAACATACATAACTAATTATAATAAATCATTTTGTTAGTAAACATGATTTAAAACTATGTTAGTAACACTTCACTTCGCACTATTTGTCTTGGTGCTATCCTGTGGTATTTGTCCGCGGAAGCGACGGAACACCACACCCTGTGGCCAAAAGTCTTCGTCCATAGCAAGGTGTAGAAAACAGTTCGGTACTCGCACGACAAATGCCTTAAAATTGACATTCCGGTGCGACTCCAGCAACTGCACCCTCAGGGTGTACTTCAACTTTTGGCGTACATAATCGACGATGTCCTCCACCTTTGTGGTGTAATGCAGGCGGGAGATGTACACCGGTGTGTTCGGCTGAGCGGCACGCACATTCGCACCAGGCGATGCTGGTGCTTTGCCGCAGAGATTCCGGTCGGCTTGCTTTCGGCGTTTCCTCCTTTGGACCGTAACGAAGCCATCTTCAGTTTCAGCCTTATTCATTGCCTTATTAGGCAAAGGCTTCGATATAAGAGCGGCAGGGGCGCTCGCGGTGACGCTAGCAAAATCCTGGTGATGCAGATTCGCTGGGGCTACATGTACAGGCAGCGGGGCGGGGCGGAGGGGTCGGGCGGCGGCACATCGAGGAGCCGCGGTAACCGGCACGGAGCTGCGGGGCACTCGGGGTGAGCACTCTGCAATCTCAGCAATCGACGAACATACTGGCGACGAAACTGCTGACACGGAATTATATATACGGGATATACTGGATACCCAGTTACTGGGTCGTGCAAGTCCGATTATGTTGCTCCTTACCTATCTCTCACTACTCCTGGCAGTGACAGATCTCGCCAGGTACTCTAATCCTCAGGGAATACGACTATAAGGGAATTTGTTCCGAGGTACTGGTACCTGTGACAGGTACTGTGTCACTACATCACTCCCCCCTTAAGTGAAGCGTACGTTCGGTTTCACCGTGCGGCCGGTTTTTGTGACGTAGGTGTGATTGGGCGGTGAGCTCGATGTTGGTGCTGCGGCTGGCACGTTTTGATGATCTTGCGTTGGCGGACGTGAAGCAGGTGTCGGCAAGCGTGAGATTGCTGAAGGGTGTATCTCATCTTGGTTGTACAGGTGTGCCGGCTTCAATCTGCCGACTGACACGACGGCGGTACGAAGAGGTAGCTGTAATGTGAACTGCTTTCCATCATCGCTGTGGTGTAAAATCTTGTACGGGCCGTCGTAAGGTGGTGTGAGCGGTCTGCGCACGCTGTCGTTGCGCAGAAACATGTGCGTACATGTTGCGAGATCCTTGTACACGAATATGTTCGCGTTCGATGAGTGTGTTCTTCTCACCGGTGACAGTGACGACATTGTTTCTGTCAGCTGACGAACGAATTCGGCGTCTTCAATTTTCGGCGTTGTAAGCAGGAAGAAATCAGACGGAATGCGTAGCGTTGCACCGTACGTCATTTGGGCTGGGCTGAAGGAGGTGTTTTCACGAAGTCCAAGTACGTAGTCCAAGGAGAACTGTACGTAGCTCCTCGCTCCAGCGTGTCCCGGCTGCTCTCGCCATCAGTCGCCGCGCGTTGTTGCCAGCTTGTGCGTAATTCGGCGATTTCCAGTGATAATTTTTCGATTTGTTTCGACAGCAAATCCACTTGTAAATTCGTGATAGCTGAGATCTGATGGCCTTCGCAGCTTGATGTGGTTGTTGTGGTTGCCATGGAGACTGCGGCTACTGATGCTGGCTCGAAGTGCTCCATCATTTTATCGGCCATTGCAGAGAGAACTTCGAGTGTGGATTCTGTGTTTACTGAGAGAACGGCGCGCACTTGCGTGGGCAGCTGATTGAGCCACATAACTTTGAGCGCCTCGTCTGTTAGGAGTTTACCGCTCAAATCGCGCATCTTGCGAAGCAGCTGGCTCGGTTTCTGGTCGCCGAGCTCGAGGCCCCCGAGTAGTTTTTGCAGCTGGCGATGATCCGATTCTTGGTATGTTGATATCAGCCTGTTCTTCAGTGTGCTGTATTTGCCAGTAGATGGTGGATTTAGTATGATATCAGCAATTTGCTCCAAATCGCTGCACCCCAGCAGCGGAACGACCAGGTTGAACTTTTGTTCCTCTCCAATTTTGCTGGCAGCGACGGCAGCTTCGAACTGCGCAAACCAGAGTCTCGGGTTTTGGTGCCAAAATGGTGGTAAACGTGCGGGCAGTGATATTGTGGCAACGTTGCTCTTCTCAGTTGCTGTTGCATCGCTGAATTCTTCAACTTGTTCCTTTGACATGATGATGAAGCTTGCTTTGATCTTGACGATTCTTCAATTCTTCAGAAGGCAGGCGTCTTGATTTTCCAGCGGGGTCACCAATATAAGGGAATGGGTTCCGAGGTACTGGTAACTGTGACAGGTACTGTGTCACTACACGACCATATCATTTATTCTGCCTACATTTATCTAAGCATAATCAACCTTATAATATTCCCACTTCTGAGACTCAAGCCTTCTTTCTAGGAGAGAGAATGGACCGTAATTCACCACGCGGGCCCAGTGCGGATTGGTGGATGTCATGTCTTCGAATTTTTGGTTCTAGGACATGCCGTTTTGAGAGCAATGGTGATGAAATAAATTACACAAAGTAATACGCCTGGCTGGGTTTGGACCCGCGACCTACCACGTGTAACTTCCCGTTCACGACTTTGCCGCTGTGAGCGGAAGTGAAGCGTCGTCGTCGCTAAGCGCGGGGGGGGGGCGAGTGTTAGAACAAAAGTATGAAAATGTTTAAATCACGCCACGAGACGCCGCTCATAGCGCCCGGCGCACGTTTGCTGATACCGCCCCGCTCGCCACTAAGACTGAAGTCGTAAACAGGCCGTAAGTCGCACCACTGGATCACCATTACTCTACACATTTATCTATTAAAAAGCAAAACATACTCAATAACATGTACAGTAGCTAATTGATTTTAAAAGGCGCTCTTACTTAGCCAGATCCATTTCAAAGAAGGGTGGCCGGTCGGTTGTGTTATTGTATTGTTACCATTTCATATATAATTATTACGACGTGGGGCTAAACCCTAGGGCTACACTTAGTTCATTTAGACGTCCATTTCATTAGTACTCAGACCCTCGGTATAGTCGGGAAAACTAATTTGAATTTAGAAGTGTGCGGTGTTCGGACAAGTCTAGGCTTGCTTACAATCCCATTAAATTGAATTTTATTATTGCTTATGTGCTGTGCTTGAGAGCAGTGATGGCCGAGTGGTAACGGCCCAGGCGCATTACTTTGTGTAATTTATTTCATCACCACTGCTCTCAAAACGGTGAAGGAAAACATCGTGAGGAAACCTGCATGTCCTAGAACTAAAAATTCGAAGATATGTGACATTCACCAATCCGCACTGGGCCCGCGTGGTGAATTACGGCCCATTCCCTCTCCTAGAGAGAGGAGGCCTGAGTCCCAGCAGGGGGAACATTAAAAGGCTGATTATGCTATGCTTATGCTATGCTAGGATACTGGGGGGGAGTGCCAGGGGGTGTACTTACACCTCGATGATTTTCAATAAAATATACAAAATTAGGTACTTACTAAAGAACCCAGCATAGCCATGGATAGGATCAAAATTTTTTTGAACTTGTTTCGCTCGCTCTTGCATCCTTCGTCTTTGCTTTCCAAGCTTTACTACATCAATCGACAAAATTAACTACATCGCCGTATGTCAGAAAACGTATCAAATTCAAGAAGTGGTGCAGAAGATGCAATCCCTGTAAAGTCTGAAAGTCGTCTTGCCAGTGTACCCATGAATAATTAGTTCTGTCAAAATTGAAGAACTCTCAATACTCTCCTTGGAAGAAGTGTATTTGCTCTCTATAGGTACAACTGGTAAAACTTTGATCGCCTTTTTCGTACGAATAAAGCGTGAGAGGCCAAGATGATAATTTACAATCGTTTATATCGCTAGTAGGAAACTTCATTATGTATTTCAATGTTAAGTCACGTGATCAGAACAAAGAAGTCGGAGGCGTTACCGACTGTGGAAAGAGATTTGAAACGAAACGGTCGTAACTTGGCTAGGCCTGCTGATCTTCTCGGAGCGAGCGTGTCACCACAATGGCCGCCGAGCGCTAGATTCCCTGTATTGTTGGTGAATCATTTGACTTGCTTTTTCATTAAGTATACCTACAAATAAAAATTATAGGAAATGAATATTATACTAAATGTTACCTTTTGAGTGCGTAATTAGAGACACAATAGTAAGACAATGGCGCGTGAACGCCGGCGTTAATGCGGGGATCAACAGCTTACGAGCAAAAAAAGGTTACATGAAATATAATATTCGATCACATTAAAGTAGGTTATTTTATTTTATAGCGTATGAAAATTATATAATATAATTGACTGTTATTATGCCATATATTGCACACCCAAGTTATACAGGCTACATTTTATCAAATTAACCTAATCACACACAAACTTCATTATTTAACACCAATTAGTCACAAGGGCTGGTGACAAACGAAGAGAGCATAACTCCTCAATATGTCCCTTCAGTCGTCTTAATGAACTTAATGTGAGGATACTCAATTAGTATGCTCGGCAATCTACGTAATCTTATTGTCGGATTCGTTAGAATGAGGAAAGGGTGTGTTTTGTCTAATTACTCGTGTGTGAGGCTCAACCTTCAACCATCTTTGGGTGCTTTTATGTTTGGAAAGAGTTTTTTTTTTCTGGGTAGCTTTATGATAGCATAGTGGGCCTTATAATGTTCCCACTGCTGGGACTCAGGCCTCCTCTCTAGGAGAGGGAATGGGCCGTAATCCACTACGCGGGCCCAGTGCGGGTTGGTGGATGTCACATGTCTTTGAATTTTTGGTTCTAGGACATGCCGGTTTCCTCACGATGTTTTCCTTCACCGTTTTGAGAGCAGTGGTGATGAAAAATGATAGACCTCTATATAAATAAAAACGAATTACCACTCACTAATTAATCACGAAATCTCAGAAACTATAACACCTACAAACTTAAAATTTAGCAGGTAGGTTCCTTATAGGGTGTAGACATCCGCTAAGAACGGATTTTCCGAAATTCAACCCTTAAGGGGATGAAACCGGGGTCCAAAGTTTGTATGGAGAAACTGACTTTCACGCGGGTGAAACCGCTAGCAGAAGCTAATTTACTATGAGCCAGCCTAGCTACTGAGATGCGGTGGTTTGATTTGTGGTAGGTACTGGTAGTACTGTAGCAACTTTGAGTTTTTAGGGTTCCGTACCTAAAAAGGAAAAAACGGAACTATTATAGGATCACATTGTTGTCCTTCCGTCTGTCTGTCTGTCAAGACCCATAATATCGGGAACGCGCGAAGGTATAGAGTTGAAATTAAAGCCATATACTCAGGGCGTTTATATTCAATAATAATAATAATAATAATAATAACCCCATCGCCGTATCTCTACGTTGACCCCATCGCCGTATCTCTACGTTGACGTCGTGGTGGGGCTTGCGTGCTCCAATATACCCTAGGTCTGTATCGGTAAAGTTTGCTTTGCCGTAATATGCCTAGGGTGAGGGGCCAGACTAAGAGAGATACAATCCGCAGTGCAGTTTTGTGGCGAACTGTTGGGCATTAGCGACCCCACGGACCCGATCTCCCGGGAGAATTCTTGTTCTTCATCTCCGGCTTGCCTTTATTGGCCGGCCGTAGTGAACACTGACGAGGAACTGAGCTCCCACCTCTCTCTTGCCTTTATTGGCTGGCTTGAGTGGAGATTCGCAAGAGCAAACGTGCTCGGGAGAAGGATGTATAATCAAGTAAGGTGCTGGTAGGGATCTTGACCGTACTTCCGGGATTGTCCTGATAGCCGTGGTATACCTCTCCACTCCTCAAGCACCTCAGGATATGTTGCCCTCTTGTTGCTACGTCACTTCGTGCTAGCGGCCGTTTTTGGGGGCCCATTTATTGAGTGTGCAAGTCACCCCCTGCCTTTTTTCAATGCATATTAATAACGTTGTTCAGGCAGGGGCCATAGTCTTGACATAGTTCCATGTTACCAGTCCACTTAAGACTCCAAAAACCATAGCCCTATTATCCTTGTTCTCCATATGTCGCAACAGTTTTTCAATAACCGGGGGTTGTCCTTGGGTGCACTAGCATAGCGCGTACAGGGATAATCGTCGGTTGGTATCATGTTCCTTTATAATTATCTAAAGGGCCTCTGTGAGTTGGCTTCGGCTCCTCGTACGCCTCCCAAAGGTCCAGGACCTCTGGGTCCTGAGATAAATAAAAAAATAATAATAATAATAATAATAATATTCCACAACTATCACACAACGCCGTCTAGTCCCAAGCTAAGCAGAGCTTGTGTTATGGGTACTAGACAACTGGTAAACATACTTATATATTTCTAAATACATACATATATAGATAAAATAGATAAATTACACCCAGACACAGAACAAATGACACAAACATTTGTCCTGGGTGGGAATCGAACCCACGACCTCCGGCATAGCAGTCAGGGCCACTAACCACTAGACCAACAGGCCAGTCAATGTATTGTTGCAAAAAATGTATTGTTTTATGCAAAAAAACGTATATTTTGACATCTCAAGGAAATCAAAATTCATAGGGATTCTAGGTCAACGGGAAAGCCGTTGACCTAGAATCCTGTTTGGCATGAAGTAAGGTCTCATAGCACAAATATAGGAAAAAATCTGAAAACTGTAAATTTATAGATACTTACGTCACAAAAAAAATATTTTTTTGTTGTTTCAATTCTGAAAAATCTTCGTAACTCAATTCGGGAATTGAACTGTTTTCATAGGTAAGTTTGTACGGAACCCTCAGTGCGCGAGTCCGACTCGCACTTGCCCGTTTTTTTTTTGTAAATTGTCTCATATTTTTTTATTGATAGTCTCGCGTTTGACCACTATCTCACTTGATGGTAAGCGTTGATGTGGCCGACGACGGAGCACGCTTGCCTAGAAGTAACCTATTCACTCTACATATGTATTTAGTAAGTTTGTTTTTAGTCTAAACTTATATATTTAAATAAATAAAGAATGAAAGAACGAAATGAAAGATATAAGTAAATAAAGTCCTCGTAAGATACCTGTCAGTCAGGTCGCGGGATTGTTCGAAAGAGTTACCGAGGCCCTGGAACTATTCGATTCAAATTCATTGATTTCAAGTAACGATAGACTTTATCTTAAGTTAAATAATAAAATTATTAAAAAAACGAAATGCCATGGATCCAGTACATAATTCTGAACCCCCTGGTGGTGGTATTTTTCGTCGGTTCTTTCCTATTTTTTTTTACTCTTTACGTTTTTAAATCTAAACTGTTACTGTTTAAAATTGGTATTCTAACATTTTAAGTAAAAAAAAATGAATGAATTACTTTTAAAATTTAAAATGTCATTGGGATTGATTATTATTTTAATCTATCCTCGACTCTTTAATTATTATTTTTTTCTTTTTACTAAAAATATCATCGAGGTTGGTTAGAATAACGATTTCACAGTTTAAATTTTAAAAAACTAAGATTTTTTTTTAATTTGGGAAATGCCGAGGAAATATTCCACCACTGGGGGGTCCAGAATCATGTACTGGATCCGGGGTATAAGTTTGTGAGTCGATGTCAAAGACACCCTGTATACTATCCTTGTTATTTCTCAGAAAAATATGAGTATAGTCTACCTTTAAACCTCCTTGTACAATGCGCTCCAAATAAGAATAGGATCGATTGCCATGTTGTGACGTCACTTCATACTGTCAAATCATAGGAAATTGGGCAAAATTGAAGAACTCAGAGATGAGGAAAAATTGAAGAACTGGATTCTGATTAAACTTTTTTCGTTCAGTTTTTTTTTATTTTATTTATTCTTGATAGGTTCGCGCTTGACCGCTAACTCACCTGATGGAAAGCGACGATGCGGTCGACGATGGAGCGCGCTTACCTAGAAGTAACCTATTCACTCTTGACTTAAAGATTCCCGGGTTGTAGCCATCAGGAAAAACAGATTCCGGCAAGGAATTCGTAAATAAATTAAATTAAAAAAAAAATCTTGTTTTGTTCACCATAATAATTCTTTGATTTGACAGTATGGCGTGACGTCACAACATGGCAATCGATCCTATTCTTATTTGGAACGCATTGTACCGACATGTTTCTAACCCGTTGAATGTTCAATTGTGGAGGCAGAAACTTACTCATTTCATATGCACCCCTTTCCACGCATTATGTGCACTCCACTAGCGACAATAAACTTATTAGTGACTAAGTACGCGGAAAACCCTATTGTGGGAGGTGTAGAGTATACTTAAGTATTTGAAGTGTGTAGATGTTTAATACAATTTAAGGTCCTTATAAACGTTTCATATTATTTTCATTAGATATATAAATACTTATAGTTCCTAAGTATATAGTTATAAATAAATAAATAAAATATTTATTATTAGATAGAATCCATAGTCAGTAAGTACATATAATCAAGATAAGACAGCAAAACAAAATAAGAATTAAAATTACGATCACCTTTAAATACAGGGTAAAATTAAGTTAAAATCAAATTATAGAACAACACTAAAATCATAATAAATAAATCAAATCTAAAATTAAAATCATAATTGATAAATATAAAATCAAAATCTCAATAAATAAATAAAAATCAAACAAAAGTGCAGTCAGTCGCAATCTACAAAAACGAAAGTGTTTAAAGTTTTCTAGTAAAATAGTGTCACGACTGGTTATTCTATAGGTACGTTAGATTCTATTATATTGATTAAATCCTGTCCCCCTAGCCAACGTGACTGACCGTTGAGATGACGACATAATAAAGGAATCGGAGGCGTGGCCGACTCGAGGCAATCGACGAAAGAGAATCGAAACGAAACGGTCGTAACTTGGCTAGGGGGCAGATACATTTACTGCCTCCAAACTAGTCTCTTAGAGTGAGTGTAGTCTAGTAGAGTGGGAATGCACTTTTGACACTTGACCATACCTAAATGTAATTGTAACGTAGTAATGTAAATTAAATATAGTTCCAATTTTCTCAGATAAATTTTATCTGATTAAAAACATTGTCATAAACTGTGGAAAGAATTTCATGATGAGACATCAAGAGAGAAAGGTATCTGGTACAACACCATCCAACCCGAACCATTAACAATTCCCTGGATAGATAATTATGCACTTAATAGAAAAGATATTGTTACTGCCATGAGGCTACGAGGAAGTTTACGTTCCTTATGGGTATCACATCTTCACCTAATTGTGAAAAATGTGGATTAATCGAGGACGTACATCATATTCTGATGGAATGTGAGCGGGGCGAACGCCTCAGGAGAAATTTGTTTAGCACTCATATGATTGAAATTGGTATTTGCAATAGTATATTAGCTATGCCAACGTCAGACGATGTAAGACTACTTTACAAAATATACTACAATCATATTTCAATATAAATTTAATAAAATCTAAAATTTGGCTATGATGGAGCGACATAGTCATTATTGACAAAGCTCCAAAATAAAGATTAAAAAAAAAACCTTGTAATGAGGCGTACCTACATGCTAGCACGTAATTGTGAGGCGTACGTACCTATATTTATGTACGTAGTTGTGAGGCGTATTCACATGTAACTAACCTAACCTGATCTTTGCCTCACAATACCATCTTGCCGACTGGCCAACATTATTACCACGGAATTACAAGAAGATTCCCTTTTAACCTAAAATAAATTTCACTGACATTTTTTTTAATTTTGACATTTTAATTCATTGAACATTTTATTGACCTATTTTATTGTTTTCGTATTATTTATATTTGATGATGAACTAGCATAGATATAAGAATTACTAACATATATTGTGGACCAAAATGTTGTCTATTTAATAAATTATTATTATTATTATTTAAAATGACCTTTTAACATCGGATACCGCTACGGCACTGTACCTTTAAAAAAAAAACATTTTTGATGGTTTTTCTTTTAATTTAATAATACGAATCCTCATAAACGAGAATATTCAAAGCCTAACTTTTAACCCAAATCTAAGAAAGTTTTTTACAGCGAATGCTAACGTAACTAAGTCATAAAAGTCTTCGGTGAAATTATTACAACTGAAACCACTTAAGTACTAAACCAACGGAGATATAAACCTAGAAATGAGAAAGCTTCTTGATGTAAGGTACGGTTCGTTTTGAAGACATCAAATATGAGATTTTAAAATAATTTCTTATCTCCACTAATGTATTTATCAACAGCATTATCTTCCTGCCCTTGTCCCGTGTTATTTGCTGTCGGCGCAATACGTTTTTTCTTCCATTCTGTTCTGTCACCCGTCATGCTATCACTAACTCCTTTTTCTTTCATACACTTCTCACACATTCCACCCATCTTTTCTTTGGCCTCCCTCTTCCCATGTGTTTAAGGTTCCTTTTTACCCGACTGCTCCAAAAATTTTCGATAAAGACTAACCTGTGTCAACGGCGAGGGCGCGTTTTATTCCACGCAAACCTCATAGAGCAGTCAGCAAAATAGACGTAGCCTGCTAGGGCCGATACCTGCCGGGGCTGCGGGATTATTCAAAAGAATTACCGTGACTCTGAATGCAGGAGATTGTGAATGACAACAATTTTTTTCAAAAACTTTTAAGGGTTTAAAAAAATCACGTATTTCCTGGAACAAGTTTTGTAAAATATTCGAGTAAATCTCGGAATTACCGAATGCTTACAGAGTTTTCAGGCGATATCTCTCTTTTTTCGCGTTGCCTCTTCATCATAAATCACGTTGGATTGCGTTAGATGAAGTGATGAGTGTGAGTTCGCTTTGAAACCATGCTCGATGTTGACGATAGGCGAGTGAAAAAGGAGCCTCTTAAACGACAATAGTACATTTGGGTACAAGTGAAGAAAGTTTGTCATTGCGACCAAGGCGGAATTTTGCGGTGTTATGGAGCCGAGTGCTGCAGTGACAAATTTCCACGTGTATCAAACGACGTTTTTCAATACACTTACGAAAATATAAATAAATGGGGATTGACGCGCGACTCATGGGGTTCGTTTAACGCCCAGCCTGATAAGGTTGTAACGGGGAACTCGCGCACTTTTCCGCACTAGTGGGAAAAATAGAAAATAACGTGCCTAAAAGCAGTAGGGATAAGAGCGGGCTTTCGAAAAAGTGTATTGATAACAAAAAAAAATTGTTAGTATAGTATTTAGATGAAAAAAATGGTGAAAAGATTGATCAATCCATCGCGAGCGTCAATTTTAAGGAATTGTTAAAATTCAAACGTCTGCCGGACCCTGACGGTGCCAGTAAAATGCAGAGATTTATCGGCCCTGAAGTAGGCGATTGTTTTCTGAAACGAATGAATTACTTATCTCTAACTATATGAACTAAAAATATTTTTTAAAGTGTAAGCGCCAGGGTAGCCCGCGCAATTCCAATTTTCTTGAGTTTTTTGTAATTTCACCTAACCTTATTAAACTACTTTTTCATGAAATATTGCATAGATAATTGTCTACTTTCACGAGAGTGAGACCTGTTCAAATATTATTTTTTTTTATTGATAATTGATTGCCAGTGTTTGACTGCGATCGCACCTGATGGTAAGCAGTGATGCAATCATATAAATCCGAACTAAAGTTCGGAACTTTACCGTTCTCATTACAATCAAACTCAACGGCGGGGTCACCAGTTTAGATGATCGCTGAAAGCCCAGAGTCACCAGTGCGGGATAGGTTTATAAAACTGCATGTTTTATAAACTATTTATTTGTTGTGTGTTATGTTTTGACAATTATTATGATTATTGTGTTTTTGAAATGACTTATTTTAATTTAATTTAATTTGTGACTAATTGACTAATATTTTAATGCATTTGAATAGTATACTAACGTAGTTTTAAGTTTCAGTTACTAACATAATATGGACATTGGAATTAGTCTGAAATTTTTTTTATTTTTTTTTTTTTTTAGAGGTCTGCGGAAAAGGGTGTGAAGTCTCACATACCTTCGTTGAAAAGGGAAGATCCTCCGACCATACGGGCGTTGTATCTGGCCTGGGCAAGTGCCCGATAGTTGATTTCGGATTGCTATATATATGGAGCGACATCTATGGCATCACATAAGAACTAATCCTGCATCGCGTAATTATAGTTCTTCGCACGATTTGGACATATAGAACAGCCCAAAATCATCTATTTGTTGCCCACCAGACATAACACCCGTCTGGTCGGAGGATCCTCCCTTTTCAACGGAGGCTTGCGGAACTTTACACTCTGTTCCGCATACCTCTAAATAAATATGTTCTAATCTCGAAAAATGCATTATTTTAAATTATAATTCCTATGTAACGTCATAAATATCGCGACAGAATCATCAAGCTATTGCAATAATCTCAAACAGAGCAATGGTGCCCCGTGGTAACGTCTCCGACATACGTGTTGCGGTTCAAACCCAGGCAGGCACATGGTATGTACTAGAACCAAAAAAACCAAAACCCACTGAGCCCCTGTGGTTGATTATGGCCAATTTCCTCTCCCAATGAGGAGGTCTAAGTCCCAGCACTGGGCACATTATAAGGCTGATTATACTGTGCTATATGCAGGATGGACAGCCCAATGATATGGCACTGAACCACCCATCGTGCATCATTTTAAATTTTGTAATTTTAGTTTTGTATGTTTAATTTGAGAGCAGTGGTGGCCGAGTGATAACGGCCCCGACTTACGAGTTGTAGGCCACGGGTTCAAACCCAACCAGGCGCATTACTTTGTGTAATTATTTCATCACCACTGCTCTCAAATCGGTGAAGGAAAACATCGTGAGGAAACCGGCATGTCCTAGAACCAAAAATTCGAAGACATGTGACATTCACCAAACCGCACTGGGCCCACGTGGTGGATTATGGCCTATTCCCTCTCCTAGAGAGGAAGCCTGAGTCCTAACAGTGGAAACATTATAAGGCAGAATATGCTATACTATGCTATGTTTAATTTTTTTTTCCTGTCTATTATATGTTTATGTACATGTAATTTGTCTGTGTGAGAGTAACTGTATTACCTATGTGTGGATTTTTTTATGGACTGTGGTCTGAAATAAAGTGAAACGGATTCATAATGATTGGTTATTGTTGATTGGACAAATTTGTTATTGTTAGTGGTAAATAAATTTCTCTAATAGTAAACTGGCATTTGAATACCCACGTAGGCAACAATTTATTCTATCCATTTCAATTTACGACATACAATCCGACCAACCTGTTTTACTCGTAATAAAATCCGGGAGCACACTCGCCACAACTAATGAATGCTTGAATTTCCTTAATAAAGATTTGCATTCACTGCTGCTTAATTAGTAGATACTCGAACTAGCAAGAAAGAATTCCAAGAATTCAGCTCTAACGAGTGAAAGAGATAAAAAAATAAGGAAAGTTTTTCTTAGTGAGATCGCTTGCTTAAGGGACATACTGCGTGGTTCGTCTGCTGGCAAATGGCCGCGTTTGCAAAATGCTTAGGATTATGATTTCCTTCCGCCCGGACACTGGACTGTGTCAGAATCGCCTGAAACTATTTTTCGCTTAGTGAATGTGGAAGTACGAAATCTGGAGGATAACCTTGCAGATAATCATTTTCAACCGACTTCAAAAAAAGGAGGAGGTTTTCAATTAGCTTGTATGTGTTTTTTTATGTTGGTTACCTCAGAACTCCGTCATTTATCGACACATTTGCAAAACTGTTTTTTCAAAATCCAGTTTTGATGATGTGATTCATGAGAAATTGAGGGAATTCCTCAAATATTATAGGCAACCATATAGTGAAAACTCAAGCATCTTCGAAAATCGGTGTTAAATAACAAACAAATAGGTAAAACCAGAAACTCCGAAATTGAAGTTATTTTGAACGTTTTATTGTTTTTTATTGTGAAGTCGGTTATTCTTTTTTTGCAAAAAGTTTTTTTAAGCTAATACCTATTGTAGACTTAAATGATCATGAAAAACTCTGACTACAACGGCGGGGTGTCATAAGCTTTTTTTATTAAATATTGATAGGGCTGCGATTGACTAGTTCAAATTTAATTAATAATAATTTGTTTATTTGTACTATAATTGAAATAATATCTAATTAATTTTACCTGTAAAAAAAATTTGCGTGTCATTATGTTATGATTAAATATATAACCACTGTAAGAACTTTTATAACCATATGTATTTTCAAATAAATCTTTGACTTTGACTACTATCTCATCTGATGGTAAACGATGATTTGGTCGACGAAAGAACACGGTGCTTAAAAGTAACCTATTCACTCTTGACTTAAAGACCCCTGGTTGTACAATGAATGTGTTGGAAAACGTTTAGTGCGAATGAGTGAAATGTCCACCATGTACCGGTGGTATTATTTAAGTGGCGAAGCTATTTTATATCACCATGATAACGATCACTAGGACAATACAAGTATGAAAAACTAACACTAAATCTGTTTTTCAATTCACATTCGTCCCTGATATGCTCACTTTTTCAACAATAGATGCAATAGAAAATTCCTTTGCTACACCAACCCCTTACATTTCACAAACTTTTCCACTACGGAACTTTACAAACCCTCCTACATTCCCTTCACACAAACACTCCATATTACGTCAGAGCCTCATTTGTATCGCGAACTTACACGTTTAATAATACACCGCTAGACTAAGCTTAAGGAACGCAATTTATCCATATATTAGAGTCGATCGATCGTCTAGTTCGCGAGGCGACAATTGCAGAAGCCAACGAATGCAGGAACGGCGATGCAGACCGGTATTGTGTAGTATTGCTGCCTCGGGATGTGCTGTGAGACGGTTGTACGGTATGAGAGGCAGCGGGTATTAAACTTTGATTGATTTTATTCCCTATGATGTGTGTCTCGTTGGCCTAGTGACAAAAAAAGAAAGAAAATACATTTATGTATTTAGCACACACGCACACACAATAATGAAACAACTCATGTAGAATCTACCTGTAAAATGGAAATATATTTACACGATTATTTCAAAAACACAACAACACAACAAAACTATATATACACTAAAGGCTATCCCTAACTAAAATATGGCGTCATAAATCTCCGCATCGCTGTCGACAGGAAGTGTGCCCAAAAGGCTGGCGGCATTGCCACGTTGTATGGCAATGCTTAATCTCTGACCGAGGTAAAAGCCAGCCCTTGGGTCACGCGAAGAGTCAACTAAGCGTTTGGATAGTTCTTTAAAAAGCGTATGAGCACTCGGACTCCACAGCCCAAGAGTTTCAACCCCAAACGGCTCAAAAATATAACTGCCGACGAGGTTGTTATATTTCCGCCGCTTGAGGTTTTCCGCAGCCGCAGCGGCAGCACCAGCACAGCACGACGAACTAGGAAGATGGGATGGCGCAAGAGTGTCGACACAGGTAGCGCCCCACACTTAAGGTCTACCCATCTTCCACGGAAATAAAGACATACCGTCGGGTCTTTTACCATCGTCGCGTGCCAGACCATGAGGTTCCAAAACAGCCGGAACACCGACGCTGACAAGGGCTCGTCGGATAATGTCGTTAATATTCGCGTGCCGCGCTATGTGACCCGCGCTTCGACCGCATGACAGGCCGTGGTGACCGAGGCTGTTGACAACTTCGCTACAGTGGCAGCGATGAGGAGAACAGCAAGGAGTGCCAAGGCGTAGGGCAACAGAATCTTAAATTAAAAAATAAAATAAAAGCAACAACATTGTGTGTATCACAGATATGCCAAATTGGTCCAGTTCAGCATAATGCCAGATAACTACGTAAATGTTGCCTGACGCTAGTTTTCGACTGAACCTTACTTTTGAGTTTACGGATGTGAATCAGATTTGTTAGCTGAGAGGTAAATAAATATATGTATGACGTATATATTAATGTGTAGTAATAGTAGTGAGTCAAACTACTAAAACAGTGGTTAAGGCACCTACCTCTCATGCACGAGGTTGCGGATTTGAAACTGGGCAAGTTTATATGTGATTTTTAGGGTTCCGTACTTCAAAAGGAAAAAACGGAACCCTTATAGGATCACTTTGTTGTCCGTCTGTCTGTTTGTCATGTTTGTCAAGACCCTTTATCTCGGGAAAGCGTGAAGTTATCGAGTTGAAATTAAAACCATATACTAAGGTTTGCGGTCCCTTGAAGCTATGAAAAAGTCAAACTCGATACGGTCCGTTTATTTTGCAAAAAACGTGTATTTCGACACTCTCAAGGAAATCAAAATTCATAGTGTACTTCCCGTTGGCCTAGAATCCTGAAATTTGGCATGAAGCAAGGTCTCATAGCACAAGTATAGGAAAAAATCTGAAAACAGTTTCGTAGTTACGTCACAAAAAAAATTTTCTTTGCGATTCGGAAAAATCTTCGTAACTCAATTCGGGAATTTAACTGTTTTCATAGGTAAGTTTGTACGGAACCCTCAGTGCGCGAGTCAGACTCGCATTTGCCCGGTTTTTTCAATTCATATATACATTTCTATGTTTAACGAGGACATTACTGACACCTCGTGTCTCGGAAGGCACGTAAGGTCGTTGATACCGGTAGTCATTCATAGATCTTTAACAGTTGTTACAGGTGGCATAGTCAGACACCAAAAAGTCTGACCAGTCTCCAACGAGTAAAGTGTTGCGTAGTTACTGAGTTATGGTCTGATAGGCAGTAGCACCATATAAAACATCCAGCCGCATCCGGTTGTACCAACGCTGCATCTTCCAGTACGCGGTAACCACTCCAGCCAAGCCAAAGCAAAGTTTTAAGACCATTTCTTTTCAATTCTCTTGCGTCGAACGCCTCGAGTAGGCCACGCCTCCGATTCCTTTGTTCTGACTACGTGACTGAGCGTTGAGATGACGTCAGGAAAAAGGAAACAGAGGCGTGGCCTACTCGAAGCGTTCGACGCAAGAGTATCGAAACGAAAAGGTCGTAATTTGGCTAGGAGGGCTGAACCTTTCAGCTGCATCGACCATCTGTTCTACAAGCAAAGTATCCTGCCCTCTGCCACTTGAGTTCCACGATTGAATAACATTCGCTAATCGCTCCCAGCTTACACCACAGACATCCAACAGAAGAGCCGATACCTAACAAGCATTACGGACGCAATAAGCCAGCACGTTGTAAATGTTACACCGTGCCACATTGCCGTGCACACTCCACAGCCACGCCACACGAGCCGCGCGCCCCACGTTCCAACGGGCATCAATATTTTCATTGCGCTTTGCCTGTGCGATGAATTGGCACTGAGAATGGAACGCGGAAATCGTACTTTACAAGCTTCTTGATTTCATTGATATCAGTTTATACATACTAGCTATTTTCTGCGGTTTTCCTCGCGTCTTTGATTACTTTTCCACTCCTTAGTAGTCCTCGCTTCTCCTCTTTTTATTTTTCCGTACCTCAAAAGTGAAACACGGAACCCTTATAGGATCACTTTGTTGTCCGTCTGTCTGTCTCTCAAGACCCTTTTCGGGAACACTCAGTTCTGTGGTCCCTTATTAAGGCGGTAAGTCCCCTCTTTTAGGCGTGGCTGGAAAGACCTCACGGCGTCCTTACCTTCCGCATGACGCAGGACCTCACCTGATATGGTCAGCTCGGGAGGTTCTTGCACCGGATTCGTGCAGAAGTGACGCCAGGGTGCCACCACTGTGTGGACCGCCCGGAGGACACGGTGGAGCACACGGTGGAGGTGTGCCCCGCTTGGGCAGAGCACCACCGTGTTCTCGTGGGGGAGATCGGCAGCAACGATCTCTCGCTCCGGGCCTTAGTACAAGTCATGGTCCGAAGCGAGGAGGAGTGGCAGGCGGTCGCCTCCTTCTGCGAAGCAGTAATGCTAGCAAAGGAGGCGGCCGCACGTGCACGCGTGAGGGCACGGCCCTCACGCCCCAGCCACCGAGATTCCGATTTCCGGCCTCCGTAGGTGCGGGCTTGCGGTCGGCGAGCAATGGGTAGCTCGTCGTCCGACCGTCCGATAGGTAACCGTCCGGACCGAGCCCAAGTCGTCGACGGCGCGTACTGTTCCACGCGTGCCTCAAGGAGATGTCAGCAAACCGTAGGGGCCCAGCAGGGTCGAAGCCTACTGGGGCCAAGGGTCTGATTCTGAAAGGACGACTCGGCCCTGGTACGAAAGGCAACGAAGGAACAGGAGTGGCTTTTTAGTCAGTAAAAGAATTTTGTTGACTAAAACCTACCGGTCTGTGTTCTTCAGTTACCTTTTGCGTTCCAGCACCACGGTGTCTATCAAAAATTCTCTTGGCTTTAGTGGGTTCGGCTCTACTGGGCTCCTAAGGTTTTATAACGTCCTTACTAGACGGCTAGTCGCCCGCAAGCGACCATTAGATGGGATAATAGTTGAACGAGAGTCAATCAACAATAAAAAACAAATGTGACTGATTTTAAGTTTTCTCCAAAAAAATCATTACAAGCTCCAACTAGCTACTGTTGAATCAAAAGCAAAGACATTAAATATAAACTAATAAATAATCGTTTCTCGTATTTATCGGTTATCCCGAAGACAGATAATCAAAACAAAATATTTGTTTTCAAGAAAAAATGCTGACGCAAATAGTCTAACGCAATACGGACACAAAAATATCAAGTTATTGTTATCATGAACGAGTACATAACACAATTGTTTTATTGAAATAGGTAATAATAAATAACATTTTTTTTTTTGCCAAGTTGTTTCTACGTCAATGTTTCCAATTGCGTCTGTTAAAACAGTATCTGCGTGAATACATAGTAAATATCTACTAAAGTAAGTATATTTGTAAGTCTTTTAATTACCAAGTGACGTGGAAATTTGGAATTACATTTAGGGCTATATGTCACCGGAACACCATGGCAGCCCGACCAGTCGCCGCTACCAACAAAATGTATACAGCTCTATAGAGAGTTACTCACCTGGTGTCCGTGTGGTTGCTCAACCAATTTGGCGGCGCGACCAGCTCGGACGCGTGCACTTAAGGTCCTTTTTGATACTGTATTGGTGTGGTTTAGTGACTCTGGTGTCTAGTTTGGTAGCTTACAGACACCATGGCGGGCAAATGATCGCGCCGCCATGGTGTCCCGGTGAAATATAGTCCTTAGGGTACTAAAATATGTAGTATCGTACTATAATTCAGATATTTGTATCTACTTTATAGTATAGACCAATAATAGTACTTAAAGGTGCGTTAAAGATTATATTTTTATCGTGGATTCATTTTATGGATTCAATTCGTCATCTCGCTAGCCTTTTCCCAATTAATTTGGGTTCGGCATCCTCCGGCATCTATCAGATATTGGGCAACACAATACTCTTTGGATTCACATATTGAGAATTATTTAAGTACTAAAATCCCAAAATAAGGCTTAAATACGTTAGTAAACCAGTTTGGAGGGGTACTGAATTGTAGACGATCTTTCTAGCATCCCAAACTATCAGATATTTTTCAATCTTTTCTGCATGAGTCCACAACTTGACTCCTGCCCCCCTAGCCAAGTTACAACCGTTTCGTTTCGATTCTCCTAGACGTCGTCTCTCAACGCTCAGTCACGTGGTCAGAACAAAGGCATAGGAGGCGTGGCCGACTCGAGGCGATCAACGAAAAGAGAATCGAAACAAAACGGTTGTAACTTGGCTAGGGGGGCTGTTTTTGTATGAACGTTTCATCGTTCGTTTCGATCTCTCGGGCGTTTATCTTTCTCAAGTCTGCAAAAATAATAAAAACATTACAGAAATTAAGGGAAACAATTAAAAGGCTACTTTTAAAAAAAACCTGAGGCTTATGAGTCTTCTGGCCGACGCCACACTAGTCGTAAAGGGATCCAAGTCATGCTGTTTGCATAATATTATTGAACTGTCTACTCACACGTATAATAAAACTATTCTGTCTATAATTGGTTGAAGCTAAAGGTACACACAAGGGTGGCTTATGGCGGAAAAAAATTCTCGGTATATTAAAATAAAATTTAGATAAAAGTCTGGCTGTCAATATTATTATTGAAGATTTTTAACAAATACAAGTAGTCAGCAATCTCACGTCGATCTTCGAGAGGTAATAAATGGTAGGTACTTTTTACAGAGTCGGAGATAATCGATGGATTGATAAGGAATTTTTTGATATGAAGATTTCCCACCTGAAAAACAATAGTAGGTACCTACCTAGTTATAAAACAAACAATCAAACTAAACATTACCTGTTGACATTACAAGCCTTTGGCAAGACTGGCTAACCGACTCATGGGCTTGTAATTAACCTTAACATCATTGAGTTCCTGCCGTCTAGTGAAAAATCCTGCATAAGAGCCAAGTAAATCACCAAATACGCCTTAGTTTTTTTGTTGTTTGTACGTTTTTCAGAATTATTTGTTATTGACAAAAATGACGAAATAATACGAAAAAGTACGTTCGTTAACGTAGCTGTCACGAGAATGAGGTCACACCTATCAATATCAATTTGACCCCTTGCGGGGGACTGTGAAGTGCCAGTAGTAAAGAGATAAGGCGCGTAACAATGTTCTGAGGTTATCACTGAAAACGTAAGGCATATTGTTATTGGAATATAATTTTTCATCATCGTTACGTCTGTCCTATATCGTTTTCTGCTTATGACTGTCCTCTAAAGGGAGCGTAGCAATAAATGGCCCCGGAAAAACTATTTGTCCTGGAAAGATCGGGTAAATGATTATTTCGAAGCAATAATCATGTATTAGCCGATCTTTGGAAGAGACCTGAAAATAGTTGTCAATTTTAATTGATTAGCTTCTGTCATGTCTTGTCTGTCTTGACCTATTTATTATGTATGCTCAGACTTAGTCTTTGATTAACATCCAGAAGTCCAAGTAATGGAGCGCAGTAGGTATAGTAGGTGTTAAACTAACGGATTGAGATCGAACCACTACCTATACTGCGTTCCAAAACTAGGATAGCTGATTTGGCTCAAAAAGCTGCCTAACTTAAGTGGGACTGGGCAGGATATGTCTGCATGCTCGACAAACTATTGGTCGAAGTAGCGCAAGATTGGTGCCCTGAGACAGTGAGACGGCGTCGCGGCAGACTACCAACCAAGGAGGTGACAGGATGAACTAGACCGATTTAACCAGAACTAGATTGAGGAAGCACGGGCTCACGAAAGATGGAAGAGTGAGGGAGGCCTTTGCCCAGGAGTAGGACAGAAAATGCTAACATAAAAAACTTCAAACAGAAGCTTCGCTCACGTGAAAGTAGAAAATTATCCCAAGGGTGCATAGGTACTCATGGAATAAACAGCCCCCCTAGCCAAGTTACAACCGTTTCGTTTCGATTCTCTTTTCGTTGATCGCCTCGAGTCGGCCACGCCTCCTATTCCTTTGTTCTGACCACGTGACTAAGCGTTGAGATGACGTCAGAACAAAGGAATCGGAGGCGTGGCCTACTCGAGGCGATCGACGAAAAGAGAATCGAAAAGGGGCAGATTTCCAAGATTAAAATTTAATGCAAACCTATTTAGCGTGTGAAATGGTAACAGACATATTAATGTTCTTACATGCATATTTACCTAAAAACTTTCGCCTTTATAATATTAGGTAGTGCGAATGATAACCAAGAAGAAGAAGAAAGAGAAGAAGAGAGAGAGGAGAAGTGTGTGGAGATGTAACGGAAGAGATTATATCGGAACCGAATTCAGAACCGGAGTTTGTAAAATTTGATTTGTCGGTATCGGAATCGAAAACGAAATTGGAGGCGGAGGTGAAACATTACTAAAACTAACTCAGATACATAAATGGGACCAGGGAAGGAAGAATCCTTAACTGGTCCCATTATTTGGGGTCGGGTCTCCTCACTTTCCTGCGCCAAGTGGCTCTATCTTGGGTCGTTAATTTTGGCAACTGGGCTTTCTTGAGGTCCCGAATTCACAACATTCCAAATACGAAACAAAACAACAAGTGAAAGATTGATCGCCAGTAGGCATGTGGGTGGTGGTTTGTACTTCCGAAATAAGTGGGGATTAAAATTTATCGAAACCGAAAAAAACAAATCGGAAGTTTTGAACTTTTGGAATCGGAATCGAACCGCCATAAAATCTCTGGAAGTGTGTTCTTTAATAGTTTCAGATTGATTGATGGATGCTTCCTATAGGCATATCGGCAATTCAGCACCTACCCTTCAAATTGCTTGCAGAAGTTCTCAGCACAAACTTTCTTAATACCACTGCTTAAATACGCACACGAAAAACAAACAATGAACATTTTCGTTGCTAGAAAATGTAAATGATTGCGATAGATGTCGATTCAAGACAGCTTTAGGTATATTTTATTTATTTATTTGGTACATGCCTTAAAAAGATACCTAATTATGTACAACACAGATAAGTATCAACTATTGATAATGATAAGAGACGAATAATGCTCAGGCTCAGTCACAAAAATCATCGTCATATTTAGAAAAAGTACAAAGAAGAAACAAGTAAAAGTATAATGATTTCTTTGGCCTGTCACGTCTACGGAAACGTTTAGTTGATTACTTAGGTACACGTGGCGACAACTTTTTCAATTAGCTGTGTAATTAATTTGGGGAAGTCTTATCCGGCTTTATTATACTGAGAGTATAAAGAAATGCGGTCGAGTAGGTTCGCACCGGATGCTGCGGGTTCCTCACAAAGAGATAGGATAGGATAGTAGGTAATAAAAGACTTGTACGCGTTTAGATTAGACACTCGCATCTTTAGGCTTATTTTTAAATGGGATTTCATCAAATAACTCCTCCCACTCAATTCCTAAAAGGGCAATGGAAAGGGATGTTTTATGCTCGGAGCTACCTTGCGTGATAGAATTAGGAATAAAGATATCCGCAGGAGAACCAAAGTTACCTACCGACATAGCCCGAAGAATCTCCAAACTTAAGTGGCAGTGGGCAGGATACATTGCTCGCAAAATAGTCGAGGGGGCCGAAAGGTACTGGAGTGGTGACCGCGTACTGGAAGACGCAGTATTGGTAGTCGTCCCACAGGGTGGAACGATGCCCTGGTGAGGATCTGAATACGCTGCGAGACGCACAGAATCTGCCGTTGTGACAACCGTGGTGAAAGCATGGCTCGATTCCACGGTGATTTCGTTAAAATTTAGATGCTTTAGGAACTTAGACTTCTGATGGTAAAAGATGCACAGAAACTTCCATTACCAAAACCTTAGGCATCTTTATGGTATAGATACGAGTAGTGTTGAGCGAGTGCACGGTACGGTGTTGTACAGGTGCTGTTTCGTCAAAAATTTCGCGATCAGTCTTCAACCAAAGGGCTTCGCAACGTTGCCCTTTGCGACTCAGGCACATGATAACTCTTTTGAACAATACTGCAGCTCTTGCAAGCATATTGGCCCTAGCGAGCCTCGCCAGTGGTTCTCACGTCTATCTACCCAATAGATACTATACCCACCTAATACCTGACATGGAGTGCCGGATAAACCACGTAGCAAGAGTAGTAAATATGCTACGGGCTCCGTTTATTGGGGTGGGCCCCGCACGAACGTACAAAAACAAATCATGATACGACCATATGAATTCTAATCTCTTCAGGATTTCTCATAAAGACAATCTAGACTACCTTTCGACTCGATACCTTAGCCCCTTGGTCTAAAACAAAAAGTCCTTTACTTAATTTATTTTTTAGCTTTAATTTTTGTCAGTACCTAATCCACCACGCGGGCCGAGTGCGGGATAGTGAATGTCACGTGTCTTCGAATTTGGTTCTAGGACATGCCGGGTTCCTCACTATGTTTTCCTTCACCGTTTTGAGAGCAGTGGTGATGTAATAAATTACACAATGAATGGGTTTGAACCCGCCGCGATCTTACAACTCGTAAGTCGAGGCCGTTACCACTCAGCCACCGCTGCTCCATTCCTTCTCCTAGAGAGGAGGCCTCAGTCCCAGCCGTGGGAACATTAAAAGGCTGATTATGCTATTTATTTTTGTCAGTCAATCGACTGACATATCAAAGCATAGCCGAAACTACTAGGACTAGCGTGTAATTTTGCACAAGGTTTCCTTTAATGACGTAGACGAGCACTAAGAGAGGATTTTCCAAAATTCAACTCCTAAAGGGATGCAAAGGTGGTTCAAAGTTTGTATGGAGAACTCTGCGTTCAGAAGCTAGTAATTTATAAAAATTTAGATAGATAGATATATCTACTCTTTATTGTACTCCAATAATAAAATTACAATAGGAACTTAAAATTAACAGGGTGTCACAATGGGCGGTCTTATCGCTAAAAGCGATTTTTTACAGACAACCTCTGAATGGATTTGACAGAGAAGGAGAAAAAGATACGATTTAGAAGGCCCCTTTGGTAGAATTTGCTACAGGCCCCGCGCTAGCCAGATTCGGCACTGCTGACATGTTTATTACAAACACTGCATCATGCATACCTATGCGTGAGTCACGTATTAACTATAATATTAGGTGCGCACCTACTAAGGGTTAACAATAGGAAATCGATTACCTCTAACCACGGTCATTAATAATAATCTTGCTCGGCGTCGGGTGTACGACGTAACTACTACTCTACTACGACACGCAATCCACAATCTTGAACCGTTGAACTCTGTATAATATTTCCCACATGTGACTCGATGATAAGAGGTGATAAGAGACTTTAATTAAGTGCCTAGTTACAAGAAATTCCGTTAATTAACATGTTATTAGCTTCTTGATCTTTTAGTGTTTGATTGACATGGGAAGTCTTGAGAAACCCCTGACGCAAGAAGGTACTAATCTAGTAATAATTTGGTATCTAGATACTTAAGACGTCCCAGACAAAGTGACACTTTAACAGCGGCAAAAAATTGTGCGCATGCGCTAACGAAATGTCACGTGATCAATTCCAAACACAGACCATACCGTGAGCTCTTAACGCGATCCATTTGACGAAATATACTGAATTGTTACAGGGATGGAGCTATCTAAGGTGCACCTAAAGGCCTACGCAGATCGGGAAAGGATTTAAATTTTTACCAATGGACATTCAACCATATACGAATAGAAATACGACATAAATTCCTATGCTTTAAAATAATCCCGTGGCGTCGAAAGGGATATCATCGCTCGGCATTGATAGATGCGTCACTGGCTCCCGCGGCAGGATGCCGTGGCGCACTGCGGTATGGGACGGCATGCCGAAGGACGCCAGCGCCCGCTAACACTCTTATGACTGAAATATGTATCGGGCAGTAGAAGCTGCCGTGGCATACTTCGACGTGACGCGGCATGCCGTGGAAAGGCGCTGGAATGCCGTAGTATCTAAGTGGCTAGTGTGCGCTGACTGGCGGAAAAATCCTTTGCCATGTCGTCCAGGTCTGCGTAGGCCTTAATAGCTTTATCCATCTTTCTCACTCGCATGCCTGACATTTTAATACGTGACGTGTCACAGAGGCTATAGCCTCGGTTCGGAATTTTACACTTGTTATTGAAGTCTAGAGATTAATCTATACTTTTATTTCAATCAGTTCTAAAGCTGTTAGCCCCGCCCACATTTTCTTACGCCGATCAGCAATAATCGAGACGTCATTTATTTTTAGCGTTCCATCTCAAAATACTGTTCGGGTTTAGATCTTTCAGTTGTTGTTTCATAACTGTGACAGTATAGGTACCTACAGGGTCAGATTAAAATCTGTAGGCATCGAAACTCCGCAGACATGATATAAATCAACACCTACATAATGACGACAAAAAAAACGCGGCTGCAGTTTACTAAAAATTCAAGGATATTTTTGTTTGTTATTATATTTTTTCATGTGCGAGACGGCGTGTCAGACTTTAAAATTACTGATTAAACCCATCTGAATCTTTCAGTTACCTACCCTTCACGTTCTAGGGCCACGGTCACTTTTTCAAACGTTATCGCAGCCTTTAGGCACTTACCGACCTATCTCCAAATATATTGAAAATTGTATCCAGTCATGACACCTCTCTTTACTTAGGTACATTGAAAACAATTTACCATCTAATCAAAATTTAATTAGACCCTACCTTGGTCTAAATTCTAATATTGCTAGCACTACACGTGTAAAGGTGTGGTTTCATAGGAGACACCACAAAATCGCGAGAAATACACGTACCTCTTACTCTGTGCTTCAGAGTCGGTTAATCTTGCTAATTGATTATTTACGCAGGGGCGCGACGATGGAGAGTTAAAATGTCACGTGCGAGCGAAGAAGAGGGATGGAGCTATATACACCCTATTATAGCTCCATCCCTTTAACAGTTTAGCGCGCCTCAGGGAGATGTCAGCAAATCGTAGGGGCCCAACAGGGTCGAAGCCTACTGGGGCCACGGGTAGTGTGAAAGCGAAGCCCGGGGCTCCGGGATGAGGGCAAAGAAGGAACAGGAGTGGGTTTTAATTTTCCCACCAAAAAAAAAAAACACTTTGACAGTTCAGTTTAGTTCGTGAAATGGATTGCGATAAGAGCTTGTGGTAGGACTTCTGGGGCCCTAGTCTGCTATTTTTATAAATTCGTCATTCCAACACGATTCCATTGTCATTTTGCTAGAAGTTCATAATCTGTTAATTCATAATGGCCTTTGGGAAAAGACCAGGAAGTATGGGATTTTTACCTCACTAAAACCACCCCGGTGATCACCATCAGCACATGGAAGAGGGCCCTGTGACCTCTTAAAAGACCACCCCGGAACCCCCTCTGTACAACGCCTGTTAGGGCACATCCCTGAGGAGATTGTGAGAGGTCTCCCCTTAGCCTCGTTGTGCACGGTAGCACGTGATCACTGTGCCACCGTCATTCCTGAAGTCACTTGGCGGGCGGACAGAGTCCCCACTCTGAGAGCCCGTGACCTCGGAGTCCCGCCTACCTTAAATGTTGCAAGCGGGGTTTCAGCGTTTTAGGAAGTAAGTTTGGATATCGTCAATTCATAATGGCCGATCATTGATCGATCAGTGGTCTCGTAATAGAATTGTGGTAGGTACGAGCTGTCTTGTAACGAGTTAAAAGTAATGACTGCACAGTAACGTTCTAATGGGAGGTCACTGATCAAAGGAACTGTCAAAATTTTAGCAGATTACCACATAGGTACGTCAGACATTCATTTGTCATTATATACGAGATTACCATTCTGTGACATTTCTTTCAATGGAGTTTCAGTGGTTGATCATTGGAAAGTCATAATGACGCCATTTTATTAGTAGATTACCAAATTTGTCAAAATCAACAATTATGAAATCAATGATAGACCATTCTGACACTATTGTTATAGCAGACTTGACGCCCCGGCCTTGTCTACAACAGTGACACGTCAGAAATTGAGTGAGTGATATTATTAATTTTGTATAGGTGAGTTAAATGAGGCTCTCGATTTTATTCGAGTAATAATCATTAGTATTGTATAGAAGACAAAGGGAAAGAATGACTGTTACTAAGTGGCAGACTTAGCTGTTGCCATAGATCGATATTCGTATAATTGAAAAATTAGTCGTAAATTACAATAACATAAATTGCCTGTGAATGGACACAATAGACTACTCAAATTCAATTGATGTTATGTCCACTTGAACTAAAGTCTACTTTAAACACGTGTAAATTAAGTTGATTTCAGAATGACGAGTAGGGACAGCGATTTAGCAGTGAGGATTTAACTAAGAGAAATAATAAGATTTCTACTGTTGCAAAAGACATTAAAACAAATGAAACAAGAAGTAAGAATATGTAGTGTATAATTAAATAGTTGCATTTAATAACAAACATAATTTAACAAATTAATACGCAATTAACAATAATCTTAAATACATTAAAATGTACGTCTTTTATCCTTACTGTTCTAAACTGGAATAAATTAAATTACAAGCGAATCGGATTTTAACAATGTTTTTATACATCAATACGGTTTAGGTATTTTATTTGAATAAACTAAGGAATATTGAACCTTATTACATTATTTTAAGCTTTAAATTAGTTAACTATGTCAATCACAATTGTTAGAAGAGTATACCTAATTAAATATTCAATGTAAATAAAGTTCAATATTGCACGTAATTTCGACGGATTATTAGAAGTCACAGCCATTCCTTTTTCTAAGGAATGTATTAATAACCCTTCTTGCAGTCGGGTTAAAATAAATCTATACAAATAATGAATAGAACAGTAGATTTCCAATGTTTACATTGAAAATCTAAAGATATAACTTACATTAGCCACCAAACCCTTACAATACTAATTATCTTTATAATACTCAAAGATCCTTAAAAACAAATAATTATTCTATCTTATACCTAGGTACCTGAGGGTACCTCATTTAAAGGCACACTGGAATTTATTTTCAATTTTGAGATAACAATTTTATAAATTTCGATTTAGAGATTCTTTCACGTTAGGAATTCGAAATTCAAAAATGAATGTCGTTTTTTTTTGGCTTTGCACGGCTTTTGCATTTAGCCAATGTCATGTTTTTTTTTTTGTTTTAAAGTTAATTTAATATTAATACGAACAAGAAATGATCAAAGACTAAGAATTGTAGACAGGCCTCATAGGCACAAAACTAGCGCTGAAACAGCTAAGTAGAAGTTCTGTTTTTACAGATAAGGAAATTATTGATGATGACAGATATTAATTGAAATCTCAGCCTTATAACAGTTACTATAAAGTTGAAACTTCTCTTCATGATTTAGTTACAAAAAAAAAGATTACTGTAATAGGGACTTCTCTCGTAGACGCTTAGCAGCCTGGAATGTGTTGTGCATCAACATAGCAACGGTCATCGGACCCACGCCACCGGGAACTGGGGTCACAGCACCGGCCACTTTGACGACCTCTGTTATAAAAAAAAAGGGGTTTTATTAAAAAAAAATTAGTCACAAAAATAAAATTTCTAAATGCGTGACTTAGAATAAATGATCAGCGAACAGTTATATTTAAATCCAATAACTATCCATATATGTTATAAGACACAAAAGCCCTCACAGCATTTGTCTTTCTGTCCGCGATGAACTCAAAAACTACTGAACGGATTTTTATTCAGTTTTTACCAAATAGACAGAGTGATTCATTAAGATGGTGTTTAATACGTGCATATTATAATAGAGAACAACCAAGGATTTAAATGATTTCTATGTGCTAGAAATCTAAGTAGCTAGTGATATTATAAAGAAGTAAAATGATTGTTTGTAAAAGATACATAACTTCTGGAAGTACCTACTGAACTAATTATAAAAATTCATATTCGAGTCTTTAGTGAGATAAGCCAATCGAGCGTAGACGTGAGAAAAAGCTAGTAATAAATGAAAACTAACGATTGACTAAGGACACTTACCATCATAATCAACATCTCCAACCAATCTGGACTTTCCATTTTCATCAGTAACTTTGGTGATGCCGACATCAATGATGGTGGCACCAGGCTTGATCATATTTGCTTTTATAAGTTTTGGCACACCTAAGACAATCGAAAAACAAAAGATGAATTTATTACAAACGAAAAAATAAGGAAAAGACAACAACAAAAAGAAAACAGGAATTTATCAAGATTCTAAAAATATTCAAGGTTGAATTTTAATTAAAATGTTAGATTAATAAAAACAAAAATTACCTGTAGCAGTGATAATAATATCAGCATTTTGGCAGAAGATATCTAATTGCTCCTTAGGAGTGTAGCGATGGCAGATAGTGACGGTGGCGTCCATTCCAAGTCCGTTGTCGTGTTTCTTATCACTATGTAACATCATAGCGATTGGTAGTCCTACATTCTTCGATCGACCGACTACTACTGCGTTGCGTCCGAAAGTTTCAATGTTGAACCTAAAAATTTAGCAAATGTCACTTCTTGTGTTCTGACTTTTGATCTTTGGCATTATTTTTAGTTACGTAAAATTTTCATCAACCAAACCAATTTCTTTAAAAACAATTAATATATTTACAGTTCCGCTAGTATAAGATTATACTATATGCATAAGATTTAATTGAACTCAAATACACAAAAAAAATCTACCATATTGATTCTAACATACATTAAAGCGCATGAATAAGTAGCAACAAATGAAAAAAAAAACTCACCGTTTCAGCATTTCAATGACTGCTAAAGCAGTAGCAGGCACTAAGGTAGGCATATCAACACACAGCTGTCCGATATTAACAATATGGAATCCGTCAACATCCTTCTCCGGAGCAACTGCGTTACACACTTTCCTTTCACTCATGGTCTCTGGTATTGGCAACTGAACTAGAATACCATCAACGGTACTATCTGTATTGAGTGCTTCAATCTCCTGAATGAGCTGGTCTTCCGATATTGTGCTTTCATGTTTGATGACTTCCGCATTAATACCCACATATCTTGCTGCAATGATCTTGTTGTTGACGTAAGTATGGCTGGCTGGGTCTTCTCCTACTAAGATGCATCGAATAGAAGGTGCTCGGTGACCCTGGTTTACCCAAATTGCAATTTGTTCTTTCAACTCATCTTTCACTGTCCCTGCCAGTGCTTTGCCGTCGAGGATTCGAGCCATTATGCTGTTGGAAGAAAATAAAATTATAAGAACTTAAAGAATTTCTTGATCCTATCATATACATAAGTATACACTATTCTATAATCAATTTAGCACACTTTAAAACAATGAGCAATCATAAAATAAATATTGTTCGAGGTTATTGAAAATATTTGTATTTCTTTAGTAAAAGCATAAATCGGGAAATGTTCAAAATTAAATGAAGAATAACTATAGAGTATGTATAGTATAACTACATGAAACTGATTGATTGGACTATACTAAAGCAATTATATCTGATAAAAAGTATTTATAATGCTGAGTTAGATATTAAAATAAGGGCTGCAGGTTTGCCTGTATTATTTAGTGATCTTTCCATTCAACAAGCAAATTGATGAGATGACGCTAACAAATGACACTAACAATAAATTGACTACTTCTCAATAACAAAAATCTATTGTACATGATGAATTGGCCTGCCAATTCATCCTGTACAATAGATTTTTTTTTGAATAATTAGATGTTGTTGAATAGATGTATGTTTGCGACATCATAGCACATTACAATTGATTTTAAATAAGTTAATTCTGAGATGAGATGGTTTAAATAGTAAAAGAATCACTGCAATTAAATCTTTATAAATTGAACATTAAAATACAAAAAGATAAAAGAAAACAAAACCAGTGCAAGGTAAAAAGAAATTAGCAATAAAAGAAAAAAATAATAATAATCAGTTTGAAAGCCACACCACAAATCTCTAATATATTTTACCTGGCTGAGCCCAGAGTATCAATGTACGTGTGACTTCTCATTTTGGATGTCAGTAGCGAACTGAATACTCGGATGCGGAGGATTTGCCTCATCGCTTACTGTCAACGTACACAGGTCATTAGGTCAACATGACCGAACAATTTACTACACAGATAACGCACATATTCCAAGTATAGACATCAAGCCAAATTAAACCAGATAATTATAGTCTTAAAATGAGAACATTATAGGTTACTGAGTTCAACTAATATCACAACATCAGGTCAGGTGAAAACTGCTTCATACCACTCCGTATAATATTTATGTCAATTAAACTGGATTTAAGCAACTATGGGCAACTTTAGGCTGGTAATTTATCTGTGTTTTGGCTAAATTTGTTGCCATAATTATACAACGAATATTAAGAAATAGGTTACCTTGTAGTTTTATTGGACAGATTTCAACGATAGTAACACTTATAATGGCATACAAGAAGTATCACATACTCTAAGTTGGAAGCGTGTTGAATAAACTATAATCTTGAAGAATGGTTATAAACTTCCTCATGTTTAGTCACTGAAGATCAAACACCGCTTCCTGTACTTTAATTTATTGGTTCTTCAATGGTACATAATCCACGTCACTTCAATTGAAAGGCAAATTAATTTGTGGAACGATCATTTTAATGCAAAGAAACTGTAATAAAAACAACTATGGGCCTACTTACCGGGAAGTATTTTCCTTTTTCACTTCGATTACCTTGGTAATATTTGGCCACGAAGGTACACGAAGCCGTGCTGACGCTAAGAAATTTTTTTAATTAGTGAATTATGTCATAGAATCTTGTTCTTTTTATATTGGTTTCTTTCTTACAGGTTACGAAAGGAATAAATAAAAATCAAACAATATGTTGTTGGCTATCACGTGCGCCTAGCGTGGGTAGCAGTAGTGTCAAAAATGTCACACTTTCGAAACGAACCCAGTCTAAAATCCAGAGAGATTAGGACAGAAAATCAATTCCAAAAGACCGTAAAGACTAAAAATTCTGATTTCACATTATTTTTTAATTCATTCAAGCTAATATATATTGTTTTTAAATGTTTTAAACCTATTTTCATCTTTTGGCAAAATATATCCGAATAAAGTTTTAGAACGCACCAAAATCTTAGGTTTTGACAATTGACATTGACACTTGACGACATTTTGGTTTCGTTATGTTATTGCTATGACGCCGATGGTATTCGATACATCATTCGTTTAATTGTTGATATGAGTGTCACAATACGAAGGCATGAAATCGTAAGAAAATCTTTTCTTAACACGTGTCACTAACTAGACCGTACCTAAACCATAAAGTTCTCACCTTCTTCTTCTTTTTTTCGTGTCGATGGAAATTATATTTGAGTCCATTGAGACGAAAAGAAAAAGACTTTTCGTGTCGATGGAATCAAATTAATTTTTTTCTAACCAGTATTTCGATATTTGGCAACCGCCGCAACCGATACAACTCTGACAATGACCTCTTAAAAGTAAATCTTGAAAAATGCAGAATGGCCAGCACAGCATGTCCTTTACCTTTTTACAGCTGTTCTATCTATCTATGCACCACGTAGTTATAGATAATATTATTTTCTTAATTTATATAATCTCTGTTTTGTATATTTTTGTATTTATATAATCGTTGTAATCGTCATCGCGATGACGATTACAACGTAAATCGATTGATCATAGGTATGACGTCTGTACCTACAGAATAAAAATGATGAATAAATAACAAGAGTAGGGTGATTGCGCTAGTTTACCGTCCAGTTCCACTATCCGTCCATTTGACTAAGCTGCTACAAACACAAGCGTAAAACTTGAATACAAACCTACCTTCCCACGCAAGCTTGAACTTTTTTTTTTATTTGATATAAACCATAAAACCAGTGCTTGACTGCGATCCCACCTGATGGTAAGCAGTGATGCAATCATTGATGGTGAGGCGCACTAGTTTATTAAGAGCATATTAACTTTTTGCGATCCCTAATGTCTAAGCAACAGTTCTACTAAGATGAAAATGTGATTAGACAATTAGCGACTTCGTATCCATGCCTTTAAGAAGCCATCGCGTTAGAAAAAAAAAATGCCGACGAGAAAAGTTCATGGCAAGTTAACGAAATATTTCTGGCATGTACCTATTGTCTACTTATGAGCTTAATAAATACAATTCAGTGTTTTTTTTACAGTTTTTCTATAGACATCTTGGATAAATATAGTGGATTAATAGGTACCTACTAGCATACCAATTTTGCAAACTATTTGGTTTTCGTCCACATGGACGGAAACAATCAGCTAGGTGAATATTTGTAATGGTCATTTTACTTCAACAGATCTATAAAATACTGAATATTTTCTCTTAATATGATCTTTATTGCTATTAGATTAGATATTTTAGTTTGCGGCCACTCCTTTGTTAGTGTTGCGAAAATAAAAAAAATATTTAAAGGACGTGGACGAAAACTAAAAATAGCTTAAAAAGGTGGTTTTAGTTTTCGTCCATAAACGAATACAGGGGTGGATGAAAATGAAGAAATAGTTACCTATTCTTTTGAAATCTTAAAAGAAATAATTAAAGATAAAAACACACTGTCATTATGACACATATTTCCGACAGAAAAAAAAATTGTTTATTTGAATAATCTATTCTGTATTATAATAAAGCGAGAGAGTCATTTGTTTGTTTAAACGTGCTAATATCTGGAACTACATGAGGAATTGGAAAAAATCTTATCTTATCTCAAAATGTATGCGTTAGTCAGGTTTATGACGAATAGTATCTACTTATATATTGGCTAAATAACATCACTCTACGACTCACGGAAGCGGGGCAGTAACCAAAGACGCCGGTGAAACCGCGGGGGACAGTTAGTTATAGCTAAAAAATAAAACATAAAAGATAGATAGAGAATACACAGAAGCTGCTATTAAACATTACATTTTACCATCTTTTTCGATCGTATTGTTTTAAATTTGAATTCAGAATACCATACGACATGGAGCTACGCCTAACAAGTCGGATATGCGCCTTGTTAAAGGCAATTGATTTTTTAATAAAAAACATGTTTTATCAAATAAAGGTTTAATTTAATAACGCGTGTTGCCTTCCTTGGGCATCTACCACAGCTCTCATACGATTAGGCATAGAGTTTATCAACCGCTCTATGAAATTTTGAGGGATCATCTCCCATTCCTCTTCTATGGCAGTTTTCAACTCCTGCATCGTCTGGGCAACTGGCTGACGAGCCCTAACACGTCTTTTTAGCTCGTCCCACATGTGCTCAATGGGGTTCATGTCTGGGCTTCTGGCTGGCCAGTCCATAACTGTGATGTTCACATCCCGAAGATATTCCCTGACGATGCCGGCCGCATGGGCTCTTGCATTATCATGCATAAAAAGGAAATTTGGGCCCACATAGTCCGCGTATGGTATCACGTGAGGTTCTAAGCACTCACGAATGTACCTTTCAGCATTTAATGTTGGCAGCCGTGGTCCTGTAACAACCTCAAGTTGAGTTTTGCCGCTCGCGGATATACCGCCCCAGACAGTCCATGAGCCACCGCCATAAGCAACCCTCTCTTCAAAGCAGCATTGTGCGAAACGCTCTCCCTTACTTCGGTAGACCTTCTTCCTTCCATCATTGCCATGTAACACAATTTTAGACTCATCAGAAAAGAGTACACGGCTCCAATCTTGCTGTGTCCAATTTAAATAACTGCGTGCGAAATGAAGGCGCGCTGTTCGGTGGGCTCGCGTTAGTTTGGGCCCATTAGCTGGCTTGTGTGGTACCATATCGCGTTCTTTTAACCTTCTCCGAACAGTTCGAGCGCTCACAGATACTCCGTGGAAGTCGCGAAGATGGTTTTGTATCTCAATGGAGGTAAGGTGACGATTTCTCAAGCTGGTCGTCACGATGAATCGATCCTGCCTTTCAGTTGTGACCCGAGATCGTGGCCTTCCTTGGCGACGAACAAAGCCGCCAGTCTTTAGGTACCTCCGATAAACATTTTGGACCGCAGATCGACTTAAATTAAGTTGAGCACTCACGTTTCTTTGGCTGTGTCCGGCCTGAATAAGTGCCACAGCTTGGGCGGCGACTTAAGGTGAAGTATCCATAGATTATTGATAGAACCTCACCTTAATGTTAAGAATAAGTAATGTTTGTTGCAAAACCAAAGATATCAATCACTTTTTCAAGAATTAAATCCAAGTAAACCAATAAAACCAAGTTTTCTTAGTATTCGATTGTTTGATATCAACAAACAGGCTCCAAATTGTCTTTTGTTTCTTTAAATTCTGTGTTCGAAATTAAAAAAAAGACTATTGAATGAAATTGTGAATGTGCCAGGTTCAAAACTGCATAAAAACTTTTTGCTCGACCTAATATAAAATTTTAGCTAGGACCAAACGAAACTGAAAATACAAGGTGGGCCAATAGATGTGTCCAGAAGTGTATATGTAATTGGTTTTTTACTTAATAATTAGCCTACACTCCTTTTTCTACACTGTGGTCGAAAACAAGCTCACACTCAGACGAAAGCTATTTTTTTGGACGAAAACTAGCGAAATCCTTAGTTGTGCTAAATATATTTAAAAAAAAAAGCCGTGAAACTGATAAATTGTCATGTGATGTTAAACCAAAGAAGACTATATAAAAGCAATAGAAACAAATACAATACATTTATGTAAGGGTACCTAGGTACTTCAAAATATTTAGTTCGCATCACAAAGCTGGCAACTCCGGTATATACCTAATTAGTAAAAAACCAGCGCAATCATCCTATATGTATGAATAGGGATAATTATTTCAACCTACAATAGATATTTAGATACGCCTACCTAACCTATACTCCATTTATTTAGGTAGATAGTTAACTGTCTGTCTTTTTATTAAAAAAAATCGTAAGTATTAAAGACATACAAAGATTATTTAAAGTTAGTTAGTTACTAAATATCGGTATACGTAAATAACAAATTATAAACATTTTTAGACAACTTTTAGATAAAAGACACGTCAAGATTGTTTACATTTAGTTAATTAACTAAACAGATGGAGTATAGGTAGGTACCGTATAATTATATGTAACCACCCATAAGCTCCTAATTATTGGGCTTGTTCATGCTAGGTATCGGTCTATCAATAACTACTTTTTATTAAAAGCGTTTTTATTGCGTAGCGGTAAAGTTTTTTTTTTTTTTAATTCATGTAAACCAGTGCTTGACTGCGATCCCACCTGATGGTAAGCAGCGATGTAATCATTGATGGTAAGGTGCACTAGTTTATTAAGAGCCTATTCACTCTAGCCTTGAAGACACCTAAATTATAGTTGGACGGGAAGACCGCAGCAGGCAAATTGTTCCAGTCCTTCGATGTACGCGGTATAAACGACGAAGCGAAACGCTTAGTCCGGACCGTTGAAGTTTCAAGATGATTTTTGTAGTGTTTCTAAGTGTTTTGTCGCTGTCGGACTGATGGAAGGGGTTTTTTTTTTTTTTTCGGTGGGAAAATCATCTAATGACAAATCCCGCTCTTAGGCGGAGCGAGAGATAGTGTCAGACTTTTACTGACTAAAAACCCACTCCTGTTCCTTCGTTGCCTTCGTCCCAGGGCCCCGGGTTTCGTTTTCACACTACCCATGGCCCCAGTAGGCTTCGACCCTGCTGGGCCCCTACGATGGAAGGGGTTAAGTTATATGCTGATGATGATCACCCATGTAATTTTAGTAAGGTACAAATCCCCAATTTCTGGCTCTTTTCCTCAAAAGTGCAGGCGGCTTTTGAAATTTCTCCTTCTTCCAAAAAATATACTATTTACTTACCTATCGTTATGTATAAAGTTAGGTAGGTACTGGTTCAATATCTATAGGTAGTAGGTAAGTAGATAAAGTAGGTAATTTGGCTAATATTACCTACTTAGGTAATCTAGATACCTACCTAACTAGCAAAGCCAAAGCAAGGTTAGAAAAAGAAAGAAAATAATATAGGTTCCCAAATAACGGCATGGCATTCCGATCATAAAATATGCGGCGAAAATTCCACGTGTCTATGTTTTCCACGAAAATTACTGCGTCAACTTAATTGATGTGTCATATCTTACTTAGGTAGCCTATGTACAGTCAGGGGTCAAAAATGCAGATATACCTAATAAAAAAATATATCTACGTACCTATAGGGTTATTTTGGTGGCTCAAAGAAATCTCCTGGTGGTGGCGTGGTACCCAGTCAGCTAGTCAGCCGGTTAGCCATTCAGCCACATTCAGAATAAAGAATTAGGTACACGTTGTCAGGCTATCAGTAACAGAATTTACTATGGAGTCAAAAACTCATAGCCAAGTTTGATAAACAGTTTAGACATCTCCAAGTAGATATTCTGAGACATTTATGGGTGTGACTTCTGACGTCATACGTTAGACTTCAGTGATATCGGTTACAGTTTTAAATTATTAACGGTAGGTACTTAAGTAATTTAAAAATATTCCAATTGACAAAAAAAAGTAGATAACAGTTACCTAAGTACTGCTTCATTGTCATAAATGGAATATTTTAACAATCTTATTTAATATTAAGGTTATCATAGTAAGTAGGTATTAAATACAAAAGCGTAAAGAAGATTCAAATGTTATCTTATTTAGAACCGAAGAGCTATCAATTTAGTTGTTGCGAAGTAGGAAAATGATTATAACACGTTAAATTTCTTTGTTAATTTTCAAGTTACATGTAAAGACAGAAGACCTAATCCTTTAGGTCTCTAAATAGATATCCTATTTCACGAAGATGGTCTTGGATGTGTGTCATCATCATTTCATCCGAAAGACGTCCACTGCTAGATATAATCCTCCCTCGAATGTCACGTAAACTACCGGTCCTATGCATCTCGCATTCACCGGATTCCCGCAACTCACACCAGGTCATCGGTCCACCTTGAGGGAGGCTTACCAACGCTGCGTCTTCCGGTACGCGGTCGCCTGTTGGACGTGTGAGTAGAAACTAGAAACTCCAAGCTTACGTATACAGGAACACACACACATTCAAGTCTAACTCGCTTTGGCGGGTAGCAACTACGAGTATCTATATTAATATT
This sequence comes from Mythimna impura, assembly GCA_905147345.3. Classification (NCBI taxonomy): domain Eukaryota; kingdom Metazoa; phylum Arthropoda; class Insecta; order Lepidoptera; family Noctuidae; genus Mythimna; species Mythimna impura. The sequence goes on along the minus strand of LR990356.1, from coordinate 6,764,849 downwards.
ATAAAGCTGTATTTATTTGGTTGAACGCGCTAATCTCAAAAACTACTGGTCTACCCTATTACCACCTCATCTAGAATCGCATCGACCCCTTTTAAAGTCAAGTTTTCATACAGTATTATGTATGGAGTCATTCGTATTATGAATTACTTCATGATCACGATAAAATGATCAAACTAGTGATTACTAGTAATAATTAATTTCATAACTTTGACTAATATTATAATAGATTATAAATATAACTTGTATCTATTTGTTAAATTAATTATAATTCCTAAGTCTATTCTCACGATTCATTAGTCATAGGATAGAAATCAGTAATCTTAATGATACAGCGATAAAATTTAATCATTACCAAATTGTTTATGTTGGTTTGGTTGTTTCATATTAAGTGATATGAGTCTAAATCAATTTTGAAATACTGTTGGGTTTAAAATAAAATATTATAATCACAGTACAACATTCGATTTACTTAGAGCTTTTGACAAAAACAACCTCGATAAAACTCTTATTTTTCTCTAAAACTATTGTGTCATAATATATTATTAATGTTGGTTGTGACGTTCCCAAAAAGGCAAAGAATAAAGTAAGTCCACGTCAACGGATCAGTCTCTATGAGCGTGCTAGTCACGACAACGTGCGACAGGGGTCAATCCTAGGGCCTACTCTTTATGCGTAATCTTTATTAATGGTTAAATATACTTTCATATGAATCGGTGAGATATTTTTGTAAAAGCAGTTTAGAAAAAATCTACGTGACAATATTTGTTTTCGAAGGCAATAACAAAAACATGATTTTAATAAACTACAAAAACCCAAATGATTAAGATATTTTTTCGTACTTACCTACGTCATAAATTCAGAAATGGTTTAATATTGTGGGTTGGTATAAATACCAAGGAATAATATTGTTTTACTTGTCTGGTTTATTTATAATTTTAACTTATTTTATGCATTTTTAAATATTTCTTAAAAAAACCAGTTAAAAAAGGTATTAAAAATCTACCGGTATAAGGTACAGCGTCTGACTGTCCAAGCTACCGTCTGTCAAAGTTCCAAAGAGAGAATTTACCTCCTTACAATTTAAACTGCGTCCAGAAGTACGTAGCGCTTTCTGAGTCAAATCGTTGATCCAGTCGTTAAGTCCTGTATCTGTTTGTCGAGGTTCGTGGTTAGTAAGGCGTTGGCTGACACGATTATCGGTACAATGATTGCTGAGTCCACATCCCACAAGTCGACCTCGCCAGCTAAGTGAAGCGACTTAACTTGCTTATCTTTCTCGTGGTTCTTGACGTTTCTTATTATTATATTATGATGACTTATGATATCTTATAGTATTTGTACCCACACACAAATCCCAGATTTTCCAAAGATAACTCTATTAAATTCTGAAGGTTCATCTTCCACTTTTAAATATTAAACTCAAGGTACCCTTGCAGGGTTTAACTATTTGATGTTATTATGAACGAGAGAAAGAGCCCAGCCCGCCATCAACGTCTGAACCTGCTGGATTTATGTTTTTGATTTATACTCAAAATACTGCGTTCTAAATCAAAGCCGACTGGTTTCTAAATTAGATATAGTTATCGATTGATATGCAGTAGAAACTTACGTCTTCGATTCTAGTAGCGATATATCATCATCTATAAAGGCCATTGATTAAATTACTGGTGAGGATCAATAATTCAACCTATTGTCCACACTAGCTGAAAGTCATAACGCCTTAGGGTCAGCGCAGACCGAACTGCAAAATGCTCGCACATGGTCGTCCAAAATTACTCGTCATACTCGAACACGCGGTCGGCTTGCTCAAGCATAGTCTAGCATCTTTGGGCGTGTATTCAATTTTGCGATGTATGATAATAATCACAAGATATTTTTTTCAATAATTTCAGAAAATGCTCTGCTCTGCTTTGCTCTTGGTGTGCGCTGACCCTTAACCCGCGAGTTACATGCTGATAGTAACCAAAAACCTTATTAGTGCAAAAATAATGTGACTTAACAAAATTTCGTTGAAATTCGTTGAATTTCGTTGAAAATTTCCTAATTTAACAATATTTAATTGTAAAATGACGTACGTGGGTGTGTTTCGTGACGCAGGGGTCAGGAGATAACGCTGTAAGTCAATGTCTCGACGTTGCTGATAATTAAATTACTGTCATTAGTTATACGCAATAAAAACATTTTGTTTCGAGTCTGTTTAGGCTGTGCATGTACTTATACGGGACGAGAAACGAATAAGGTCGGGTCATCGCAAAGCAGACAATTTTTTATTCGTATTCACGAAAATCATAACTCGTGCGTAAAAGCCTCACTTATAAAACTTGGAAATTGGACGGTGATAGCTTAGTACGTATTACTTAAAACTTTTCTGAATCTTTAGTTTCCTTGTTTCATGACATTAGTTGCAATCGCCACTGGATCTATTACTACAGAGAGTCTACGTCAGGGCTACGGGATTGTTTAAAAGAGTCATTGTGACCCTGGATGGCAATAGGTAACTGAAGGAACACGGGCCACCGCCCACAACCACAAAACGCCGCCACCAGCATATTTCCTGTAGGTTTCATACATTTTATATGGACTCGCCGCACACGGTTGACGCCGGAAACCGCCACACGCTACAAAACGCCGCTGCTCGCTTCTTGTGGCTCGCAGTGGCAACTAAACGCCGATACCTACAAAACGCTGTCACACGCCACTCGCGCATTTAAACCTTCTTCGACAGAGTCCATTATACTACTGCGCACTAGGGTTAAAAAAAGTAGCAGCCACTGGCCACAAGTGGCTTGTGGCCAGTGTGTGCTACACATGAGTAGCGTGCTCCACCCAGAGTGGGAGAAGTTATTTGATGATTTTCCATCCTTGAAAAAGAAAACAAAATTCTACGTGTTTTTTTCTGGTTTCGTCATTGAAATGACGATAAATGTGGTGAAATGTGAAGCTCAAGACCGTTTGTGGTGGAAGATTACTGTGGACGGTCTCTGTCCCCTAAATGGGACATGGGCATAACATACTCTTTAGACTTTACTTTTCTTCTTACTGTACCATTATGAATCCTTGTTGAGACTTCTGCTTGCACGTTTTTTTATATTTCATCCTACGCATCATTTTTATTCGAGAGCAGGTTCTTTTGAATTTCGTAGAAATTCCACTTCGTCCTACTTCTGTGTGGCGAAAGCCTTATGTTATCGTGTCTGTTACTATTCGCCGCATTTTGTTATCGATGTCTGTAATACGCGTATTAAACATCGTGATATTTTACCTAACTGTGTTTAAAAATAACGGAACTGATCAGTCGATATTTCGTAATGTTACGTAAGTTACTTGTTATCACTTAAAGCAATATGACAGCGGGGCGCGCCCACAAACGTGACTCCAGGGGCCCAAGTCTGCTATTTTTATAAAGTCGTCATTCCAACACGATAATATTGCTATTTTGCTAAAATTTCGTAATCTGCTAATTCATAATGATCGATTATTGATCGGTCAATGGTCGCGTAATAGAGTTGTGGTAGAATGATAATATCGAGCTTATTAAAAGCAATGACTGCACAATGAAGTTCTAATGGTAGGTCACTGATCAAAGGAACTGTCAAAATTTTAGCAGATTATCGCATACGTCAGACATTTATTTGTCAATATGTACGAGATTACCATTCTATGCTACTTCTTTCAATGGAGTGTCAGTGGTTGACCATTGAAAAGTCATAATGACGCCATTATATTAGTAGATTAACAAACTTGTCAAAATCGACAATTACGAAATCAATGATAGACCATTCTGACACTATTGTAATAGCAGACTTGAGGTCCTGGGGCCTAAGTCTGCTATTTTTATTAATTCGTTATTCCAAAACGATCCCATTGTCATTTTGCTAAAAGTTTTAATCTCCTAATTCATAATGATCGATCATTGATCGGTCAATGGTCTCGAACTAGAGTTGTGGTAGAATGACAATATCGTACTTATTAAAAGCAATGATTGCACAATGACGTTCTAATTGTAGGTCACTGATTAAAGGAACTCAAAATTTTAGCAAATTACCACATACGTCAGATATTCATTTGTCAGCATGTACGAGATTACCGCTTCTTTCAATGGAGTGTCAGTGGTTGACCATTGGAAAGTCATAATGACGCAATTATATTAGTAGATTACCAAACTTGTCAAAATCAACAATTATAAAATCAATGATAGACCATTCTGACACTATTGTAATAGCAGACTTGAGGCCCAGATTATATACCTAAGATGACAAGGAAATAGCCACCGTGCACCGTAAGAAAAATCTGAGTCGTCTTAAAACAAAAAGATATAAATTTATCTGAACATGGAAGAATTACCTCGAATATTGTATTAATTATAACCGTAAACAGTATACAGATATGACGAAGACCTAATCGAAAGACTTCGTAACAAAGTGGAATAGATGATGATCAAAAGTAGGTACTTAGGGCATACAGAAAGTTTCTGGATTCTGATAAATAAGACTAGATATAAGACTTACGATACATATATTGTTTTTCTAAGTATATTCCCTCGTAATTAATACATTTTTGCATTCGCTGAAATCACTGTACAAAGCAGTTGGACCATTCTTCTTTAGGGACCTCTTCAATGGCTTTATGGAACGCATTCATAGCTGTCTTTAATTTTTAGAAACAAATAGAAGTCGCGGGGTGCGTGGTCCGGGCTGTAAGGCGGATGCGTCATCAGTTCCACATTTTAAGCTTTCAAATAAGCATCTGTTACCTTAGCGGAATATGAGGATGCGTTGTCGTGGTGGAGGAGTACATTGCTTCGAGGACGATTTTCGAACTTTTTCTAAGACTCTGGGCAAGCAAGTGTCGACGGACCAATCTGCAGTCACTATCCTTTGATCTTCAAGTGACTTTGTAGTGTAATGTTCTGATTTTTTCGAAAAAAGAAGCAACCATTTTTTACCAACACTTCGACTTTTCATAAATTTCGTCGGAAAATTTTCAAAAGGAAAGACCCACTCTGCCGACTAGTTTTTTCTTTCGGGTTTAAAGGAGTACACCCAGGTTTCGTCACCTGTCACGATATTATAGACATCCAATGACTGTCCTCTATTAAACTCTTTTTATTATTTTAAGGCACCACTGGACATGCAGTCGTTTCTGGTTCTCCGTCAAGTTATATGGTATCCATCGAGTGCAAAACTTCCGAACCTTCAGATGCACATGTAAAATGTTTTGCACTTAGCTCATTCCAATGCCTAAAGAAGCACGAATTTGCTGGCAAGTAATTTTTTTGTCAGTTTCAATAAGTTGTCTTAAGGTGTCAATTTTCGAGTTTGTAACCGCAGTCGCCGGCCGATCTTCACGTACCTCGTCATAGAGATGGTCACGTTCAAGTCTAAATTCTCCAAACCACAAATATACAGAGCTGCGACATGGTGCTCACCATCACCAAATGCCAATTGAAGTCTCTGACAACTCTCTTGTTGACTTAAGCCACTACGAAAATCATAAAAAATCATTGAACGAAAATGTTCACGAGTTAAATTCATTTTGATAGCGACCACAATCTTCGAAAGGACGCCACAATGAAAAAATAAATGATAGCTTCGCAAATTAAAAAGTAACACGCTTGCAAATAGTTCCATTTTCGAATTCTATAATTTTATGTTTTTTTCATTCTTTTATTGTAAGAGGCCAGATCCAGAAATTTGAGATTTCAGTATGCCCCACATATATAACATACAATATGCTCAACGTAATATAAAGTTAATCTACAAAACCTATATGTAAAAACAAATACAAACAATGCAACATGCAGGCGTTAATCAAACAAATCAATAATATCTGTTATCTAAACTTGTTTGTTATATAAGCTGACATCATTATTGAAGCAGAGTTCTGATAAACTGATCTATTATTAGATATCTTATCTTAATCTGACATTGTGGCCCACATTAATGACCTTGCATTATCTGAAGGTCGTCGAATGCTTCATCTCTAACTTCTCTACCTTTCTAGTCGTCCCTATATATTGTAAATATTTAGCTCACCCTATTTAATGACTTTTTTTATTGATATAAACCAGCGCTTGACTGCGATCCCACCTGATGGTAAGCAGAGATGAAATCATTCATGGTGAGGTGCACTAGTTTATTAAGAGCCTATTCACTCTAGCCTTGAAGACACCTACATTATAGTTGGACGGGAAGACCGCAGCAGGCAAATTTTTCCAGTCCTTCGATGTATGCGGTATAAACGACGAAGCGAAACGCTTAGTCCGGACCGTTGAAGTTGGATTTTTTCATGAAATATCCATTCAATAGGGTTAGACGAATTAAGAAAGTTGTATTGATGATTTTAATGTTTATAACTCAGTAAAGTTATATTTGTTACATTTGCAAATCATATTTTAATGAATTTATAGTACCTTCAAGTTCGAATCTGGAAGTTTATAAAAAATACTTAATATCTCTTAGTATTCAACCTCCAGATTCTAATTTAAAATCTTATTTAAAGAAAAATAATAAAGACAGTGGATGGATTTCAAGTGAATTGATGGATTCCACGAGAAAATTTTAAGCTAACGAAAGTTAAAGAAATAATAGGAACTTAAAATTATTTCTTTAAACTAGTGCTAAAGCATGAGAATATTGTGATGCAGGGTAATAAAGATGTTTGAAAGAAGGACGCGGACGCGGCAATTGAAAATTGGGCATGGGCACTGAGGGTTCCGTGCAAACTTACCTCTGAAAACAGTTCAATTCCAGAATTGAGTTACGAAGATTTTTCCGAATCACAAAAAAGTTTTTTTTTTGTGACGTTACTACAAATTTACAGTTTTATTTTTTTCCCATACTTGTGCTATAAGTCCTTGCTTCATGCCAAATTTCAGGATTCTAGGTCAACGGGAAGTCTCCTATGAATTTTGATTCCCTTGAGGGTGTCGAAATACACGTCTTTTGCGACATAAACGGCCGTATCTTTTTTTTTCGTTAATTCAGAAGTTTGATTTTTTCACAGCTTTAAGGGACCGCAAACCTGAGTATATGGTCTCAATTTCAACTCGATACCTTCACCCGTTTCCGAGATAAAGGGTCTTGACAAACGGACAGATAGACGGACGGACAGACGGAATACAAAGTGATCTTATAAGGGTTCAGTTTTTTTCTTCTAGGTACGGGACCCTAAAAAATGCCAAAAACTAATGAAATAAAAAAAAACCGGCCAAGTGCGAGTCGGACTCGCCCATGGAGGGTTCCGTAGCAGCAAGTAACATAATAATAATCTTTGTACAGCATTTTTTTTCGTACTTCGCTGTCTTTGTTTCTTCTCATTTTTCTTTTTATTTTGCGTTTCAAAATTGAAAGCAGTGTTATCAAAAAGATTTACGGGCGGACGTCCAGGAACAGATCTAGCTGTAGATGGAAAAGGCAAAAAATCGTTGCTCAAAATCATACAGCGCAAATGAGCTCTCATCATTTCTGGTACATAATTGTGTAGAGAGGGATTCATTTTAAGCGCTAAAGAAGTAGCAAAAGCTATTGCATAAAGCCCGCAATCTATTGCATTGGGTTGACGTTGCACGCTAGGAAATTGAATATTAAATTCTGCTAGGTATGGAAACAATGCATTAATATATGTTTTTTGAGTTGGCATTAAACCATTATAAAGACTATCGTACACGCGTAGTATACCATTGATATAATAAATACAAGACCAGTGTCCTATTGAACCCACATCGCCATCATAAATAATTTGGAGATGAGACTCATTTGGCGGTACAGGCTCAATGAGTTCCGGGAACCCGAACAGACCCACTTCCCGTGGACGGAAAGATGTATGACGAGACAATTTTTCATGAAATGCTCGCACGACGTCATCTTCCAGAACGTTATTTGGGTTTAATACATAGGAGAAAGTCAAGCCAAGCCATCATCAGCCAAGGAATTCATACTTAAAATAACACTTAAGTTTTATTTTATTATGAGTACTAAGTAGGTATTATCGAAGTAGGTAGGTATAATATTTAAGAAAAGAAGAAAGAAGAAAATCTCAAAACTTTTATTAGGTTGACGTTTTATAGTAAGTATTTACCTATTTCTAGGCAGTAAATGAGTTTAAAAGAATAATTTCGATGTTAATTGAAATTAATTTTATCCAACGTTTACGATTTGATACTGTTCATCAAATCGTAAACGTACAATATTTAGCATTCGCAAATGTATCGAAAAATTCGCTCCGCGCACACGACTTTCAACGACGTCTGCCCTCACGTGTCTGCCCGTTCGGGTAAGCGCAGTCGGAAACCTGCCCCCCTCCCGCGCGCTCCGCACCCGCTACTATCAAGCCACGCCCCGCGCGAATTATAATTATTATTTACTTAGGCACCTATTACAGATTTATTAATAGAAAATAATGGTTCACGGTGAATGTACATAATTATAAGGTTTATGTTTATGAAATTAAATGTTTTTTTTTTTTTATATTTGAGTTGATTGAATGAAAGGTAAAATGCGGTTTACGATTTATGACGTACTAAAAAAAAACTACTGACCAGATCTCGTTCAAACCAATTTTCGTTGGCAGTTTTTATAGTAATGTACATCATATATTTTTTTTAGTTTTATCATTCTCTTATTTTAGAAGTTAGAGGGGGGGGGGGGGGACACATTTTACCACTTTGGAAGTGTCTCTCGCGCAAACTATTCAGTTTAGAAAAAAATGATATTAGAAACCTCAGTATCATTTTTGAAGACCTATCCATAGATACCCCACACGCATGGGTTTGATGAAAAAAAAAATTTTGAGTTTCAGTTCTAAGTATGGGGACCCCCAAAATTTATTGCTTTTTTTCTATTTTTGTATGAAAATCTTAATGCGGTTCACAGAATACATCTACTTACAAAGTTTCAACAGTATAGCTCTTATAGTTTCGGAAAAAAGTGGCTGTGACATACGGACGGACAGACGGACAGACAGACAGACAGACAGACAGACAGACAGACAGACAGACAGACAGACAGACAGACAGACATGACGAATCTATAAGGGTTCCGTTTTTTGCCATTTGGCTACGGAACCCTAAAAAACTCACCGTAAAAATTGGTAAGTCCTTCGATATTATACACCAAAAACTTCATTGTCCACTATTTATACATTCATTGTCCACTATTTATACAAACTGCACGTAGCTGGTATCACGTAAATACATTAAAAGTGCACTGCTCATCAAAATAAATGAAAAATTATTGATAACGTTATGTCATTAGGTTAGCACAGCCATTGATATCGGAAATTATAAATTTATTGCACACAAGTAGGTCGATTGTACGAAAGTCAATCGATTATGAAGCTGAGTAGGTACTCTCAGTCTCAAGGAATTGTTAACACCAATATGTAATGATAAAGTTAGATGAGCAAAGGGACTTTTAGTATTGGTACTAAGAATAAACGCGAGGCTCAATCAAAAATTTATTGATAAATGAGGACAAAAAAAAAAATTATGCAAAATTTAGACGCCTGGCTAATCAATGGTGTGATTGGCTGACGAAAATAGCAAACTCAATATAATCAAATCAAAAATATATATTTTACTTAATTACAAAATGTGATTTACTTATTTAATAACTAAACAATACTGTAATTAATACATTTCAATTTTGAGAAAGGTAACTATTTATTGATTGATGATGAGATTCTTTAACATGATTATTTTGGAATAGCTAAATTCTTTAATATTATTACTGGATGTTGAATAAAATTGAGTTATTAATTTGAACAAAAAAAAACTAAAGGCTAGGAATTGTGGATAATATGTCACACAGGTAAATAAAATATAGATTTAGCACTTATAATAAATTGTAGGGATTAATATAACACAAACCAATAAATTAGTTTTTGGGGTTTTTTTTTCCAGTGAAGTTCAGTAACTTTTAACTTTTTTTTTCGCTTATTGATTTCTAGTAGATATTGTGATATAAAATTGATGTAGTATTGAATTGAATTGCAAGTGTTTGCACAACTAGAAATTGAAACAGGCGAGGTCTCGGTAAAATGAAGCTGAGAATTTTATTGTAGTTTTGACGACCTCAGCAAAGTTTACCGAGAAGGCTGACTCGTCGATACATTTCTTGCTAAATACTGAAAAACATTACAATGTGTTACTAAATACTTTCTAAACTTGACACTGGATAAACGTACAAACCATGCAAAACCAATAGAAAGCAAAAATATCTCTATTATGGATGTATTTGATGTTGATAAGAAACCTTAAAATAAAACAGGAATTATAAAAAATAAAACTTCGAACTTCTTAGGTTTCCTCTTTAGGCCTTCTCTCGTAGCTGTTTAGCAGCCTGGAATGTGTTGTGCAACAGCATAGCAACAGTCATCGGACCCACGCCACCGGGAACTGGAGTCACGGCACCAGCGACTTGTATGACCTCTGTTGGTTAAATTAAATCTGGAATTATTATGATACAAGATTTTGCCAGTGGCTTTGACCCCGTGAATTTCGAAAATCGTTTCAAATTATTCCAAACAAACATACTACCTTGACAGAAAATCCCATGTAAAATTCTTGGACCATTATAAGACATTGAAAGCAACTGAGTGTGTACTAAAATCTAATTTTAACTTTTTCTGTAAAGAAAGCCTAGGAAAGTTTTTAATATGTATGAGGATGATTAAGGGGGAAAGGGAAACCAAAGAAACGATAAATGGTTATAAAGAATGTGAGTATTGAGATGAAGGCAATAGAGTAGAAGACAAGCTGCGTCGATCTTGAATAAATTGAAATAAGATCAGAATGAGGATGACGATGACGAGAAGGAAGAAAATAACAAACCCAGTTTGGATGCAAAATATGTTATAAGTAAATGCATGAAAATGAACACTTACCTTCATAATCGACATCTCCAACAAATCTAGACTTTCCGTTTTCATCAGTAACTCTAGTCAGGCCAACATCAATGACAGTGGCACCAGGCTTGATCATGTTCGCTTTGATCAGTTTTGGAATACCTAAAGACATACAAAAAAATATATTACTCATTGTACAGTACTTGTCTAGTTTACAATAAGATTTGAGAAAAGTAATGATTTTCACTCGTTGGGGAGCAACATTGTTTTCTTTAAATTGGAAAGGCTGACTGGTAGAGAATGCCTTGTTGCATTAAGTCCGCCTATGTAACGCTACTGTACATGAAGTTTAAATAAATAAATATCAAAACATTTATAAATTTTGACCCCTCAACTTATTTACTATATTCATGCTCCAAGTAATGACGAGGAAAGCTGATTCCATAACGGGTTAAGACGAATAGAGAGATAGATTTATTTAATCCTGGAAAAGATTACGACTCTGATCATAATACTGAGCTCACTTTTCTATTCCATTACCATGTTACCGTTACGATCATCATATCTAGCCTGAGTGTACTTATAAAAGTTACCTGTAGCTGTGATTATGATATCAGCGTTCTGACAGAAAACTTTTAATTGTTCTGGTGGAGTATATCGATGGCAGATAGTAACAGTGGCGTCCATTCCCAGACCGTTCTCATGTCTCTTGTCGCTATGCAATATCATAGCAATTGGTAGACCGATATTCTTCGATCGGTTGACAACCACTGCGTTGCGTCCAAAAGTTTCGATCTCGAATCTGAAAATATAGTATGTAAATGAATGAATGTAATGAGGTTTACTTATACTTATATTTTACCTATCATTGGAATATTGTGCTGTCAATCAATATTAACAATAATCTCAATAATGGTCAGGCAGGGGCCAATAGTCCTTCTATATATAGTACTGTGACACTTAGAAAACATATTACAGAACTTCTATATACTAATCAGTCCACTGAATCTACTAGCCTAACATCGTTTGTCTCCATATTTTGTAAAAGTTCTGCACCAGCTAGGGCTTGCCTTGAGTGCATTTATGCATTGCGTTCATGTATAGTCATCGGTTGGTGCCCCAATCCTTCGTTCTTTCTAAGTGTAACGGGGCTTCTGTAATTTGGTTTCGGCCCCTCGTACGCCTTCCAAAAGTTCCAAATCCTAGAATTTCGAGAAGAAAATAATCTCAATAACGTATCTGACTACGCTTCTAATATATACGATAAACGTTAGTTACCTTTTCAATATTTCTATAACAGCTAAAGCAGTGGCAGGTACGAATGATGGCATATCAACACATAGCTGTCCAATGTTCACAATATGAAACCCATCAACGTCTTTCTCTGGAGCAACTGCATTGCACACATTTCTTTCATTCATTGTCTCAGGTACTGGTAACTGAATTAGGATAGCATCAACTGTACTATCATCATTCAGAGTTTTGATCTCCTGGATAAGTTGTGCCTCAGTTATTGTACTTTCAAATCTGATCACTTGGGCATTTATTCCTATATTGCTTGCTGCTAATTTAGTGTTGTTAACGTAAGTTTCGCTGCCTCGATTACCTCCTACTAATATGCATCGAAGAGAAGGCGCTCTGTTACCAAGATTAACCCAGTTTTCAATTTTGTCTTTTAGTTCATCTTTCACTGTTGCAGCTAAAGCTTTACCGTCAAGAATTCTAGCCATGATACTGTGAACAATTAAGTACTAAGTTTATGTAATCTTTAAATTATATACAATTTCTTATATACTGAGTAAGTACGCTATTACTTTTTAGGGTTCCGTACCTTAAAAGGAAAAAAAATGAAACCCCTATAGAATCACTTTGTTGTCCGTCTGTTTGTCTACCAAGACCCTATATCTCGGGACCGCGTGGAGGTATCAAGTTGAAATTAAAACCATATTCTCAGGTCTGCGGTCCCTTGTAACTGTGAATAAATCAAACTTTTAAGTTAACGAAAAAAAAAATACGGCCGTTTATATCGCAAAAACGAATCAAAATTCATAGGGTACTTCCCGTTGACCCAGAATCCTGAAATTTGGCATAAAGCAAGGTCTTTATCACAGGTACAGGAATAAATCTCAAAAACAGTAAATTTGTTGTTACGTATAAAAAAAAAACAAATTTTAAGATTCGCAAAAATCTTCGTGACTCCATTCGGGAATTAAACTATTTACATAGGTAAGTTTGTACGGAATCCTCAGTGCGCGAATCCGACTCGCACTTGATTAGGTCTTCTTAATTTGTTTTTCTTAAAGTAAATTATCACTAGATTGTTTGCTAATATCGGTAACATCAGCTGACATAATTCTGAATCCAAATTCTGAATACCTAATCGATATTACTAGGTATGTATGTTATGATTAACATAATCTGACATTATGGCACAAATCTATGTTCTTGCGCTATCTCAATGTTAAGGGACTTTATGCTTTATCTCTTGCATAATAATTCCTTACAAGATGTCGCTTTTTTATCCTGTATTAATGAAAAATACTTAATTAACCTATGTTCTTTTAAAGAGCATAAGAATATTAGTGATCAAACGGTAACCTATCAATAATAACAAAAAGATTGGTACGCCAGATGAAGACGAAACGAAAAATTGCCAGGGTTGCGCGATTGTTAAAAGAGTAATCACAGTCTGGAAACGCTAAGAGCAACTGAAAGAATATTGGTGGCGTGGGCGAAGTGGGCCCTCGCCCACGGCCTCGCATGCAAGGGGGCCTCGCCAGGGAAAAAAAAACCCTCTTTATGAACGAGGGTTTTTTTATAATATACTGGCCTGTTGGTCTAGTGGTTAGTGGTCCTGACTGCTATGCCGGAGGTCGTGGGTTCGATTCCTACCCAGGATAAATGTTTGTGTGATGAGCACGATCATTTGTTCTCTGTCTGGGTGTAATTTATCTATAATGTGTATGTATTTAGAAATATATAAGTATGTTTATCAGTTGTCTAGTACTCATAACACAAGCTCTGCTTAGCTTGAGATTGGACGGCGTTGCGTGATAGTTGTGGAATATTACTTGTAGCGACATCTATGGCGTCACATAAGAACTAATCCTGCATCGCGCAATCAAAGTTCTCCACGCGATTAGAACATATAGAACAGCCCGAAATCATCTATCGGGCAATAGCCCACCAGACATAACACCCGTCTGGTTGGAGGATCCTCCCTTTTCAACGGAGGTATGTGGGGCTTTACTCTCTGTTCCACATACCCCTAAAATGGTGACCCTCGACAATGAACGTCAGCGCAGCCTTCGTGCAGCTACTACTTCGTGACGTCATCATCACTTCCTCAAGGTTTCGAGCAGCGAGCCATACAGCCAGCACCCACGGCTTTAAAAGGGTATCCTGGCCACCAGCATGCCTACGTGGTCATACCTGGTCATCACCCTCAGCCTCATCAGCGACCTTGGCGAAGCACACTGCAGCTTCGGCCAGTCACATGAAGAGCAATGAAGAACCTCTCCTGGTCGACGCCTGCAATCAAGCCCTACGTCGCAAAGCACCGCTCCGACTCACTGGAGCCAGCAGCACTACTCCGACTCACTGGAGCCTGCAGCATCACCCCGACTCACTGGGACATCATCACCCCGACTCACTGGGGCATTACCGCAGACAGTTCCGACTCACTGAGAACTATGCGGCATTCGGTTCCGACCCACTGGAACCAATCTACTACTGGCCTGGCACGCATCAAGAAGCATCAAGAACCATCGATCTCCGATCTCCGGAGGGGAGTGATGTAGCGACATCTATGGCGTCACATAAGAACTAATCCTGCATCGCGCAATCAAAGTTCTCCGCGCGATTAGAACATATAGAACAGCCCGAAATCATCTATCGGGCAATAGCCCACCAGACATAACACCCGTCTGGTTGGAGGATCCTCCCTTTTCAACGGAGTTATGTGGGGCTTTACTTTCTGTTCCACATACCCCTAAATACTATTATTACTATTACTATTATTACTATCATTAATTTAATTTGGACAATAACATTAAAAGTAGTAATGCACAAAGTCAAAATCAAAGTTATCTAGACATGATAATTATGATATCAATTAATACGGCCATCTTTGTTTATGTACTGTTCAGAGTTATAATTATCATGTACCTACTTGAATTAAATTCATCATTTATGGGAATGACACCGAAGGTTACCGAAGGTTAGGTTAGGAGCTTTGGTGTCATTATCCTGTTGTTTCTATGGTATATTAGAGTACCAACATCAGAGTTTTATACGCAATTAACTGCTGCCAGGGGCTTTGCCCGCAATATACCCCAAGGAAACATACACAAAATAAAAACATTTTCTAAAAATTATGTTTTTCCTCGTAATATACAACTTGCAGCTTTGAGCTCATTATAACCGAGTTCTTCTTTAATCAATGTTATTATCAAATATTTTTATAATATTCGATCAAAGACATAAAATAAAATGCATCTCTTTAAACCTGTTTGTATCGGACAGAAAAGTTGTACTGTTTTTCATTTAAATTATTTTTTTTCTTTATATGTCTCTAGCCTTTAAATAAAATTGTGTAAAATGTAAATAAGTATAATTACATTTTACACATATTATATAATAAGATAAATGTAAGTTTTCCAATCCGTACCGAGAAACACTATGAGGAAAATATAAAAAAAAAATATATAAAAAAATGACAAAAAATCGGTACACACTTTTTTAATTTACGATTGGTTAATTTATTTATGTGTATTAACTAGCCGGTTTGAGACCTCGACCCATCTCTAGCGCAATGCCAGTGTGGAGCCGCTGCACAGGGCCTCAAGTCTGCTATTACAATAGTGTCAGAATGGTCTATCATTGATTTCATAATTGTTGATTTTAACAAGTTTGGTAACCTACTAATAATTATAATAACGTCATTATTATGACTTTCCAATGGTCAACCACTGACACTCCATTGAAAGAAGTGGCATAGAATGGTGATCTCGTATATATTGACAAATGAATATCTGACGTATGCGGCAGTCTGCTAAAATTTGGACAGTTCCTTTGATCAGTGACCTACCGTAAGAACGTCATTTTGCAGTCATTGCTTTTAATAAGCTCGTTATTGTCATTCTACCACATCTCTAATACGAGACCATTGACCGATCAATGATGAATTCGCAGATTACGAACTTTTAGCAAAATGACAGTGGGATCGTGTTGGAATGATGAATTTATAAAAATAGCAGACTTGGGCCCCAGGACATGCCTCACCTGCTATGCTGCCCGTCCTGCATAACCACCTGCACTTTTCTGGATCTATACGAGGCTAATAAAGAGCTGTACAGGTTGCCAAATAC
Organism: Mythimna impura; assembly: GCA_905147345.3. NCBI lineage: Eukaryota > Metazoa > Arthropoda > Insecta > Lepidoptera > Noctuidae > Mythimna > Mythimna impura. The sequence goes on along the minus strand of LR990356.1, from coordinate 6,748,635 downwards.
AGAAAAAATATAGTTGGGGAACATCCGCACGAAAAAAAGAAGAACTAGCTGGTGCTCGTGACTTCGTCCGCGTCAGACTCGTAAAACAGCATAATGTAATTTGGTCACTATTTCAAGAAGATTTTTTGCGTGGAGGCTTAGTTCTTTTTCTGAAAATATAGCATAGCTTATGTTACTCGTTATAACATCAGCTATCTACCATTGAAAATCTCATCAAAATTGGTCCAGCGATTGGCCGGAACAAACAGTCAGACACACCGAGACACAGACAAAAATTACATTTTGGTTGTAGTATTGATTATAGTATGCATTTAAATTTTATTATATTTATGTACTGAATTTTTTTATGTACTGTAGTTTAAGTATCAAATATAAAATAGACGTATGGATGGTAAAGGAGCATATCTTTCGCTATACTATTTCTATATTCTCTTTTCTCAATTTTGTATTCTATATTTAATTTATTTGTATGTTAATTGGAATTGTACCTGTATTTTTTTATTGATATAGACTAGTGCTTGACTACGATCACACCTGTTGGTAAGCAGTGATGCAATCGTTGATGGTGAGGCGCACTAGTTTATTAACAAAGTAAGGGTGGATACTCGCCGTACGTTAGGTTGTCCGTAAAAAATATTATAAAAATGACTGACCTGCCGTAATATTTGGACGTTCCTTTGAAATGAAAAGCGCACCACACGGTTTTTTGTGGAATGTTTGCATTAACTTTGGCGACTCGTATTTATAGGAAGTGCATTCAGCTGATAAGGGCACTTGACATGTGCATTGTGGTTTACCATTGTCATGATAAGGTCCTTTTATTAGATAATAACAGTGACAGTGATATTGATAATTTGTTTATGTTGTAGGTCGTCGGTCGAAACAAGGGAATGTTACTATTTTTTTTTTAGGCCCCAATTACTTCTCCCGCCCTAGGGCGGAGCGCAAAGGTGTGTCAGACTTTTACTGACTAAAACCCACTCCTGTGTTCTTTCTTTGCCTTCGTTTCTGGGCCTCGGTGTTTTTTTTCGCACAACCCATGGCCCCATCGTACGCGCCATCGACGTTTCGGTCTCGGTCCGGACGGTTACCGGACGACCGGACAGCAAGCTACCCATTGCTCGCCGTTCTCAAACCCACGCCTACAGTGGAGTGAGAGATAGAAGTATAGGTACATTTTTGACACAAAAAATGATTGGTTAACTAAAGCTTTCAAAGCAGCGTATTGACGATGCGATTTGTATGTGGGGTCCGTTCAAAGCCACTTTGACGAATGCGCATTGTGATGATATACAATGCGGCGTACTTTATTTCAGGCGAATTGTAGTCTGGATGAACGTGAGATTGCTGTATTACATACAGTGACCTTTTTCAATCCGGCGCGCTTTCCTTTTAATAGGGCGAATTATACCATAATATATCTATTATACCAGCATAAAAGGAGCAAAGTCCTGACAGAATGGTACCCTAGAAATAGTAAAAGAAACAGAGGTCGATAACGCAAAAGATGGAAGCACGAACTTAAGCTTACAGCTGGTCCAAACTGTAGAAGAGTTGTAAAGGACAGAAAGCAATAGAAGAAGTTAGAGGTGGCCTTTCAAAAGGCACACAGAACCCCGGAACATAATATAACCTGTACCTAATAAAGAACAACATCAAGAATACCAATGTTGTTGTACTGTTGTGAGTATGTAATAAAACTGCTCATTTCAGTATAAAATAAAATATTTATTATTCAATCGTTTGAATTGTTAAGAAGCCAGTCAGTCAGAAAAGTAATGCTAGTTGCACATTCCAAAGCGTAGATCCCATGGAGAAGAATGTGCAAGAAACTCCATGGACACTCTTTTTAAATTATGTTGTTACATTATTAATTCTCACCAGGTCGTCGGTCCACCTTGTGGGAGGCTTTCCAACGCTGCGTTTTCCGGTGCGCGGTCGCCACTCTAGAATTTTTCGGCCCCATCGACCATCTGTTCTACGAGCAATGTGCCCTGCCCACTGCCACTTTAGTTTGGCGATTCTTTGGGCTATGTCGGCGACCTTGGTTCTCCTGCGGATATCTTCATTCTTTATGCGATCACGTAAGGAAACTCCGAGCATAGCCCTTTCCATTGCTCTTTAGGTGACTGTAAGCCTTCTGATGAGGCCCATTGTAATCGCGCCGCGGGAGTGCGGTGGATGCGAGACACAGAGGATTGTTCGTTGTGGTGATGCTAAGGGGAGGCCTATGTCCAACAGTGGACGTCTTTCGGCTGAAATGATGATGAATGATGATGATTATTGATTCTTAACGCAATAATAAGGCAAGAGACAAATTGTACGTCTTACCTCCAAGGCTGCCGATCGAAGACTAGCCTTTTGATCCTGAAGACTCTACTGTTTAGAGTCTTTAGGATCAAAAGGCTATTAAAATTGAACTTCATGCTTATGGTTGCGACATATGTAAATATAAAATTACAAACTTACACTTATGAAAACTGCACAACCACTTCCCTCTGCCAGAACTTGTGATCCTTGAGATTTAATTACTTTTTTACCGACTCGTATATTTTCGGTATAACTTCAATCTGGGCAAGTTTTAACACAGAGCGAACAGCTCCAATGAAGAAAGTAACTTTCCATAGCCGCTCAGCTGGCTAATATTCAATTAAAACTTTTTAATTTCTCTCTGAACCTTTGGCAATATTTTTTGTTTACGCTGTTACCCTCGGTGAAAAATAAACAATTTATAATAAAATATTGTAGCAACTTTCCCAAAGGAATTATTTGTGTCGGATTGTTTTTTGACTTTCATTTTGTCGAATGGTGATCGCATTGTAGAAATTGGTGGCGAAGGTTTTTATTAAACTTCTTTGATCTTTTGAGTTATTACTCAAGTTTGTTTAAAACTTTGCTAATTCTCTTTTTTGCGTTTTTCTCCAACATATTTAAAACTAGCTTCTGCTAGTGGTTTCACCCGCGTTTTTAGGGTTCCGTACCTCACAAGAAAAAACGGAACCCTTATAAGATCACCCGTCCGTCTGTCTGTCTGTCAAGACCCTTTATCTCAGGAACGCGTGGAGGTATCGAATTCAGATCTGAAGACTTTTGAAGCTGTAACGAAATCAAACTTGTAAGTTAACGAAAAAAAAAGATACGGCCGTTTATGTTGCATAAAACGTGTATTTCGACACTCTCAAGGGAATCAAAATTCATCCGTTGACCTAGAATCCTAAAATTTAGCATGAAGCAAGGTCTCATAGAACATGTATAGGAAAATATCTAAAAACTGTAAATTTGTAGTTACGTCAAAAAAAAAAAACAATTTATGCGATTCAAAAACAGTTTTTTTTACTGTTTTCATAGGAACTCTCAGTGCGCGAGTCCGACTCGCACTTGCCCTGTTTTTTTTATTATTGATACGCTTGCGTTTGACCATTGTCTCATCTGATGAAAAGCGACGATGTGGTCTACGGTGGAGCGTGCTTGCCTAGAAGTAACCTATTCACTCTTGACTTAAAGATCCCTAGGTTGTAGCTACCAGGAAACACAAACTGCGGCAGGGATTTCAACTCCTTGGCGATGAATGTGTTCCCAAAACCTATGGTGCGTATAAGTGGGATGTCCACCATGTTCCAGTGGCGCATCGCGGTAGGTAAACGTATTAAAATATTCCAAGGAAACAGTTATCTCGGGGTAAAAGTATCCTATTTACTATATCTACCACGATATGGCCTACCCCTGTGCCAAATTTTATTCAAATTAGTTCAACCATTTCAGCATGAAGAAGTAACAATCATACAAATATAGGTACACAGACACTCACAAATTTTCGCCTTTGTAATATTAGGGTGATTGATTTTAACCGAGAAATTCATACATTACACAAATACACAGCTTTTACTAATTAATAAGACTTCTCTCTCAAAACTCGAACCAACAACTAAGTTTTACAGTCACAATAATAGAGGTTTCAATAATCCTGAATAATTTTGGGAGTCTTGCAATAAAGCATCTTTATTTATCAACTTGGCACCGTTCCATAACCGGGCTAGAGCGGCCCCTAAGTTGGGCCCTAAACTCGATTTAGTGTAACTTACGCTAAGTGCGTAGTAATTTTGGGACCTCTGTCATGGGAGCGTTCGACTGCGTTGGGAGAATACCACACTGGTTGGGCTATGAAGTTAGCGAGGAAAGGAAGTAAGCGGAAGCGTTTTTTTTTAATTTGGGTGATCTTCCAATGACTTTTCTCGGTCTGGGTAAAGCGGGAGGGCGTGTCAGACTTTTACTGACTAAAACCACACCTTTTCAGAAAATCCCCGCGGTCCTAGCGGGCATCAGCCCTGTTGGGCCCCTACGGTTTTCCGATGCGGGAACCTTCCGAAATTACCATGCCCGGTGAGGACGCCGTGACGCCTCTCCAGCCACTCCTCAAAGAGGGGACTTACCGCCATGATTATGTCGTGCTCGAACGGAAGCGTATGGTAGATATTCTTAAATGTTTAACTGACTTCATTATCGGTTGCTAATTATAAGTCTCTGGATAGTAGAAAGTGCGATTTTGTGTCGACCCTACCAGACATTGGTTCTAGTGAAACTCAGCAATACTAAAGCAATAATAATAAAAAAAAAAAAAAATGTATTCCAATATGTATTAGAGTAAGCTTGCACTAACATTTATCCTTAAGTTTATTTTTTATGTATTTTTACTAACACCATATGGACACTAGTCTGAAAATAAATATATTGAATTGAATTGAATACAGCTGATATCTCTTTGAGGCGCACGGGAACGCTATATAATAAAATATTTGTTTTGTTCCACTCATCAGTTTATGGTAACTTAGAACGTGCTTATAATCCACCAATTAGTGTTAAGGTCATTTCTATTTTTCAAATAGCAGGTATTATAAAATCTTACGGGCCTCTTAGTTTAGAAGCTCGTAAAAAACAAAGTCAAATTTAACGTCAAAACCTTTATTGGGAACTAAGTCTACAACGCTGGTGTTATATCATATTAGTACTTATGACTTAGCAAATTCCAAGCATTGTAATTTTTTTTATTTTCACTTCAGTAGCTCAAACATGTAGGTTTTGCTGCCTGAAATCAGTGAGCAAAATGCGATTGTGCTCACTGAGTGAGACAAAGTAACTTTTTAATTTTTGTTTTCAGAAAGCTACGAATATCTTATTCAGCCTTGGGTTTATCATACAATTCGAAACATTCACACTCTATCTCTTTCCAGCCATTAGAAAGAGAGAGAGAGACAAAGACCAGCCCTTTCGAAATTACGATTTTGAATTCGAACTCAAAGACAAAAACGTTCGGAATTTCGTACTAACTTTAACTTTTGCAAAAAGATAATTATGTCTTATAGTGTAATTTTTGAATTTTTAACTTATTTTTTTATTTAAACGAAAATAAGTATTTACTGCAAATAAAACTGATATTTAACCTGTAAATATTTATTATTGAATTGGTACCTCTACCTACAATGTTAATTATTTTGATTCACAATACATAGTTATTTCAATCTATTCCTGTTTATTATTTTATCTCCTAAAGTGTTCACGCTGCTGAAGTGAAAAGTTATGTGTGTTACACGAGAGCAAAGTTTTTTGCATCTCGTGCCTTTGAATCTCTCGCCACACTCAGGATTCAAAATCAGTAACTCGCAGCAAAAAACGACTTTACTCTCTTGTTGCGCAAATAACGTTAGTTTCATAGCCCGACTCCGTATCAAGTAGTCATAGCTCGTGTTATCCTGAACCACTGGCTAAAGGTCAGGCTGGCTACCTTCTAATATAGGTAAGATAGCACCAACTGTGGCTTTATTATTTATACAACCTCAGCTCTTCTATTGTTTACTAGCTTCAGCCGCGTGAAAATAGGTTTCTCCATACAAACTTTGTCCCCCAGTTCATCCCCATAAGAGAAAGAAAGAAAAACAGTTTACGTCAAATATGGCTCACACCTTAAAATAAACAAATAACAATAACGACATATATAAATGGTAGGTTATGCGTCACATCTGCGTAAAACGGCCAGCGCTCAGCAAAAATGCTGGGGCTCGTATAAAATAGAGCCTCAGCGCTGATTTTCAGCATCAGCCGTCGTCGACGGAGAGACGTTGATCGGCTAGCAAGTATTACACAATATTATACTTATAATTACTGAACAAACAAATCAAAAATAACAATATACTATTACAATACATAAAGAGGAGAAAAAAGAAAGAAGAAGAAAGAAAAAAGAAAAAGAAGAAGAGGGTCCTTTTCCACTCGCCTATCGTCAACATCGAGCATGGTTTATAAGCTTCATCTAAAATGCAATCCAACGCGATGTTTGATGAAGAGGCAATGCAAAAAAGAGAGATAACGCCTGAAAACTCTGTTGGCATTCGGTAATTCCGTGATTTACTCGAATATTTCACAAAACTTGTTCCAGAAAAATTGTCGTCATACAGAATCTCGATTGGGTAGCCGCGGAACAATTTTTGTCTATGTGTAGCAGGTACAAATTTTATGGTTCGTTTTTGAGGTTGGAAATTATCAAATAACTCCACCCGCTCTGGGTTTAGCGAGAAAGAGGATCAGACTTTAACTAACTAAAACCCACCTGCGTTCCTTCATTTCTCCTTTGCATTTTATAAGAAAGTGAATCGACGCGTGAAAAACGACAATTTCCACATAATACGCATTTTTTTAAATTAATAGACATTTATTAAAGGACTTATTATAAAATAAAAGCAGACTTATACAGGGTGTTTGGTGCATCGTGTGCCAAATTGAAATGGTCGTCGGGAGGGGTCATCCCATGCTATCCTTTCAAACCCCTAAACACTTCTTTAGCCCTGTGGATTTTTTTCATCGACTTATTAATGTTTTATGAAAATAAGACCCAAGTTTTTCGTTCAAATACAAATTTTAAAAAATATATAAGGCGTAGGCTCTGAATTTTAATTTTATTTAGATGTGTATTGTATTATAGTACTTTTTAAAAATTTGGGTCTTATTTTCATAAAACATTAAAAAGTCGATGAAAAAAAACCCACAGGGCATGAGAAGTGTAGGATAGCAGATGACCCCTCCCGTCGACCATTTCAATTGGGCACACGATGCACCAAACACCCTAATTCAAACAAAATCACAGTTTGGACTGGCCTGTTGCTCTAGTGGTTAGTAGCCCTGACTGCTATGACGGAGGTCGTGGGTTCGATTCCCACTCAGGACAAATGTTTGTGTGATGAGCACAATCGTTTGTTCTGTGTCTGGGTGTAATTTATCTATATATGTATGTATTCAGAAATATATAAGTAATATGTTTATCAGTTACCCATAACACAAGCTCTGCCTAGCATGGGACTAGACGGCGTTGTGTGATAGTTGTGGAATTTTATATGATATTATTATATTATAGTTAAATAAACTTAAATTATGAGTTTGTCTTAAACTTACTCAGTAAACTGTAAAAGTTTTGATTTAAGTATACAGAAAGTCTTGTTATTAACTTACTTGAAATATTTCTACAACATTTTCTTCCATCCTTACGATAATACATTACAGTAGTAAGTCAATAATACAGAAAAGCCAGTCTATCTATAATTGATATACTCATGCTCATCGCATTATGCGTGAGGCCGCAGCTTTATGCTGAGCATTTGGCCGTTTTGTGTGGATGTGACGCATATCTTCTCTATCAATTGATTATGTTTGTTAGCTAGTTTTAAGATTGCGTCATTTCGCGTGGATAAACTGTTTTTCTTTCTTTCATTCTTTCTTTCTATACTAGCTTCTGCCAGCGGGTTCGCCCGCGTGAAAATAGGTTTCTCCATACAAACTTTGAACCTCCGTTTCATCCGCTTAGGGGGAGAATTTTGGAAAATCCTCTCTTAGTGAGAAACCTTATGCAAAATTTCACGCTCCTAGTACCGGTAGTTTCGGCTGTGCGTTGATATGTCAGTCAGTCAGTTTTTCCTTTTATATATATAGATTATCAGCAGTTGCAAGAAGAAATGTTTGGGGCTAATCTATGTAAATCTAATAATAACGTAATTAAAACTAACTTACAAAATAAAAATAAAAGCCATAAAGTACTAAAAAAAGCAACGTTATTATTAGATTTAAATGTACATTTATTGATTTTAATAGTGAGATATCTATGTAAATCACCCAATATATCAATTGAAAAACATTAAAACTTTCTCCACAAATAGATTTCAGTTACGAAAACCGTAAAATTTTAATTTCATAAAACCATTTGCGGACTCGATTTTAATATCGATATGGTTTCGGTGTCGAATCTAAAAATACATTGCCAACTTCGAGATTTATGACTTTCTAGAGCCAGGACAGGGTGCCAAAATTACAACTAGTGAAGTGTAGACGGGTGTTTGTATTCTTTTAGAAATAATATTTTAGATTGCTGAGTTACTGTTATGGGTTGGCAAAAATAAGAGTTAAAATAGGGGCAGTATCAATATGTTGCGTAGATTTCCGAATAATAGGGAGAGGAAAATTATGGGCGGCTTCTATAAGGTCCAGTTTTATTTTTAAGGTTTCTAAAAACTCCTTTTTGTTATTTTATTTATGTTGTTGATCTGTTTATTTAAGAGAAACAAGTTTTATTCTAGTCCAGTCCGATTCTTATGGCGGTAAGTCCCCTCTTTGATGAGTGGTTGGAAAGACAACACGGCGCCCACACCTTTCGCATGACGCAGGTTCTCACCGGACATGGTTATGACTGCTCGGAGGACACGGTGGAGCACACGGTTGAGGTGTTCCCTGCTTGGGCAGGGCACCACCATGTCCTCGTTGGCGCCGGGCCTTGGTGCAGGCCATGGTCCGGAGTGAAGAGGAGTAGAAGGCGGTCACCTCCTTCTGCGAAGCAGTAATGCTAGCAAAGGAGGCGGCCGATCGCGTGAGGCAACGGTCCTTACGCCCCAACCACCCGGGATTCCGATCCCGATTTCCGGCCACCGTAGGCGCGGGCTTGCGGACGGAGAGCAATGGGTGGCTCGCCGTCCGACCATCCGGTAACCGTTCGGACCGAGCCCAAGTCGTCGACGGCGCGTACTGTTCCACGCACGCGTCAGGGAGATGTCAGCAAATCGTACGGGCCCAGCAGGGTCGAAGACTACTGGGGCGCTCCGCCCAAGAGCGGGATTTGTCATAAGATGATTTTCCCACTTAAAAAAAAAGGTTAGAGTGAATAGACTCATAATAAACAAGTACGCTTTACCATCAACGATTACATCACTGCTTACCATCAGGTGGGATCGCAGTCTAGCACTAGTTTATAACAATTAAACAAAAACAATGCGAATTATTTTATTACACGTCATCACAAGTTGTCAGTGTTATGATAACCAAAATAAAAAAAATGTAGACAATAGGTACCTGTAGTGTCGTTGACAATACACGGTGCAAACGAGGCACACAGTTGTAAGATAGTTAATTGCACCAGTATCGAACCGATTTTTATCTTCAATTTACTTTAGCTGTTGCATGGCATTATTGCTATACAAGAAAAAAGGCAACTCACTCACAACTCACTCTCATGTTAGTCTCTTATAATTTTCTACAAAGCTGCGTTTAGACTGTGCCAGTATATTTGCCAAAAAAGGTATAAAAATAATAATTTGAGATCTTATATTAGTTGGACGTTTTTAGCGCATTAGTTAGCTTTGAAAAGCCCTCTTGTATATTTTTAACCGACTTCAAAAAAAAGGAGGAGGTTATCAATTCGGTTGTATTTTTTTTTTTTATCATTATTTTTTTTTTTTTATGTTTTTTACCTCAGAACTCCGTCGTTTATGGACCGATTTGCAAAATTTTTTTTTCCCTTTATAGGATATGCTTCCAGATTGGTCCCATTTTTTTCAAAATCCAGTTCTGATGATGGAATCCATGAGGAATCGAGGGAACTCCTCAAAAATTATAGGCAACCCTATAGTAATTTTAGTATTTTCATCAAGAACTTAAGCATTTACAGTCAAAAAGTAACATTTGATGAAGTGGAACTGATGAAGAAGACCAGAAATGGTCAACGGAACTTCATACTCAAATAGATATCACATTGAAGATATAGTTAAGCGACTATGACAATACAAATAAATGAATGATTCTGAATAGTTACGTTGAAAATGGTATCATCGAAGTGATCTGATGATGATGATGGAGCCGGAAGGTAGGCACTGGAACTCCGTAATTAATCAATGTAACCTAGCCGTGTTTGGACTCATTAGAATTGTCATGAGATGCTCTTTGGCTATAAGGTACTATCGAACTGATCTGATGATGGAGCCGGAAGGTAGGCACAGGAACTCCGTAATTAATCAATGTATCCTAGCCGTGTTTGGGCTTATTAGAATTGTCGTGAGATGCTCTTTGGCTATAAGGTACTATCGAACTTATCTGATGATGGAGCCGGAAGGAAGAAGGTAGGCACAGCAACTTTATAATAAAACAATGTAACCTAGCAGTATTTGGGTTAATTGGAATTGTCATTAGAAATAGGCACTCTGTTTATAAGTGTATCGCAACTAAAAAGTGTGAAATAAAAACTTTTTAGAAAAAAAAAATAACCGACTTCACTAAAAAAAACACTAAAAGGATCAAAATAACTTTAATTTCGGAAGTCGGTGTTAAATAAGAAACAAACAATACCGAGAAACACCGACATCCGAAATTAAAGTTATTTTGATCCTTTTAGTGTTTTTTTTAGTGAAGTCGGTTATTTTTTTTTTCTAAAAAGTTTTTATATTCTACATGAACGTTTGAATGTTACCTACAGATTTATTTTGTAATTTAGACCGTGCAAATGTAGCACCAAAATGGGTTTCATAGATTCAAACGTCAGACACAAAATCCTTTTTACCTATGTAAATTTAAAATTCTGTTGCAATATTCGTTTATTTATTTATTAGGATCACCAACATTACAGGTACTGGGAATTAACAAGTACATTCGACTTCTTTGAAGTCATCAAATAAACTGTTAGTTCCTTCTCAGAGATTGCATCTCTATAGCAGAAATGCCAGTTGTATGACAATTAAAATTTATAATAAATTACCACCTAAATTCAAACGTAAAATGTTTGCCTGGCTTTCGGACATATGTTTTTATTCGGTTAGCGAATTCTTAAATCATAGTTTTTGACATTAATTAAGATAATACATATTTGAAGTAATGACAGTAATTAATATTCTGTCTTATTATAATGTTGGCACTATTATTATTTTGACATTCTACTTAATAATTTTTGACATTGTATTTGTATTAACATTATTTAAACTGACATTTAATTGTTTGTAATGACATGTTTATTAATATTTTGTGTGTGTATACCTACTGACTTGTATTTTTTTGTGTTTGTTTTTTAAGTAATTGACATATATAGTGATTATTATTATTGTATAATTATTTTGACATTTCATTCCAATATAACAAAATTGTACTGTTTTGGATAATAAATAAAAAACTATCTTTAATATAATTTTTAAAATTTCTACACCGGCAATGGTATGTGAGACATTTTAATATTAAGAACTTCTAAGTACCGTATACTCAGAAATAAATGAATTATTATTATTATTATTATTATTCGGAAGTGTTCTTTTCTCAGCTCATTGCTGGTATCAACTACATTTACGGGCCAAAACCAAGTAAATGCAGCGTGTATAGTGTTTTCATAATGGGGGTGTGTTTTCATCTTCTAACTGCATGAATTTTCTAACTATTCTGCATGTGTTTAATAAGGCAGCTTTCTGTAGGTTTATGTAAATGGATTCGTCTAAATCGATTAATTTTAGACTACTGAGTAGATGGTTGGGGATTACACCTGTCGTGGAGAGGACTATAGGTATAATGTAAACTTTTTCTTGTCTCCATAATCTTATAATTTCGTCTTTAAGTTCAGCGTATTTGCTGATTTTTTCGGATATGGTTTTTTGTAGGTTGTGTGTATTAGGAACTGCAATGTCTATGAGGTAAGTGACTTTTTTAATTTTATCCTGAAGTATTATGTCTGGTCTGTTATAGTGGATGGTCCTATCTGTAAGTATGGCGCGGTCGTAGTAAAGTTTGTATGCGTCATTCTCTAGGATAGTTTCAAGTTTATATTTGTAGTAAGGGGTGCCGGGGTTTTGTATAAGACTATGCTTGATTGCTAGCTTTTGATGGATGATGTTAGTAACTTGATTGTGTCGGTGAGTGTAGTCCGTTTGTGTAAGGGTGGTGCATGCTCCGGTTATATGTTGTATGGTTTCTGATTGTATATGACACCTACGATATTTGTCATTTGTGATTGTAGGGTCTTTAATAATATATTTCCTGTAGTTTTTCGTGTTAATAATTTGGTCTTGTATGGCTATTATGAAACCTTCGGTTTCTGGAAACAGATTTCCTATTTTTAGCCACTTATTAGATGCTGTGATATTAATATGCGATTTTTCTAAATCATGAGGGTGCCTCCCAACCAGCAAAAACTAGGCTTACAACAATCTCAAGACTACTGTTTTTTTGCTCTTACATCACTCCTATATAATGATATAAGCCTGGGTTTGGGCACTAATTATAAGCATATTTAGTTTAATATCGTTCTAATATCAGTTTAATTGAATGCTGTTTGCACTTACTGAAATCTAGCCAAAATTAATTTAAGCCGACTTAGGCTAATATTGCTTTTACGTAAGTATCTTGTAAGCCTGCATAGGCTTATATTGGTCTAAGGTTAGAATATTTTGAGAATTTTAAGTTCGTGTGAGTGTTGATTTGAAATTAAATGAAAACAAATTAAAGTTGCGTGAAGTTAATGTTATATATACTATTTATATATTTTAGTATAAAAGTAAAAGTAGTTTTACGGTAAGTAATCGTATTAGAATTTATTATTTACTGTTAATTAGACCTCGTTTTACGCTTCAAAATTCATGCGCCTTGTTAATTATGGTATTTCCTGTTCTCGTTTAATTATTTTGTTTCTTAATTTATATTGATAGTGTCGCCATTAGTATAGCTGCATTTTACAAGCGCACTATTAGACCAATGTAAGATTGTTTACTCTAATATTAGCATTCGGTATACTAAAGATAACTCCATATTGGAATAAATTAGGGTTCCTCGCAATTTTACATAAAACCTTAAATCGACAGAGAGAAAACAAAAGAACTTAATCTTAAGGCTATACGGACACGAATTCGGCTTTTGTATTGTAAATATGTTGATCCAAAATCACTCTAATATCATACTTATCCAGTGTACTGTGTCTTATTTGAAACTAATATAAGATCAATAGATCTTATATTAGTTTAAAATAAGACCAGAAATGCACGTATTCACAGTACTCTTATGCTATGCTGATATTAGTCTGACATCTTACAATAGCATTTGGTAAGTCTAATATAAAATCAAACGAGCTTAGAAAATACCCATATAAGAGCAAGTTTTTCTCAAGTGCAACTAGTCTTAGTAAATGCTCTTATATACATATATGAGACTTGGTTATGAGACTGAGCGTTCTTGAGGCCATACCGGCTTGTCTAAAAGTAATATAGGATCGATGGTATGTTCTAAAACAAATATAAGAGCGCTTTAAGCCTACCACTCTTAAAAAGTGCGAGTTCTGAGACTGTTTTGCTGGTTGGGCTACCATGGAGTACTTTTTTCTTCCATTTTTCTATTTTTTCATTGTGTGGGTTTTTTTTTTTTTTTTTTTTTCGGTGGGAAAATCATCTTATGACATCCCCCGCCCTTGGGCGGGGCGGGAGATAGTGTCAGACTTTTACTGACTAAAAACCCACTCCTGTTCCTTCGTTGCCTTTCGTACCAGGGCCGAGTCTTCCTTTCAGAATCAGACCCTTGGCCCCAGTAGGCTTCGACCCTGCTAGGCCCCTACAGTTGCTGACATCTCCTTGAGGCGCGCGTGGAACAGCACGCGCCGTCGACGACTTGGGCTCGGTCCGGACGGTTACCGGACGGTCGGACGGCGAGCCACCCATTGCTCGCCGTCCGCAAGCCTGCGCCTACGATGGCCGGAAATCGGGATCGGAATCCCGGCGGCGATTGGGGCGTGAGGACCGTTGCCTCACGCGATCGGCCGCCTCCTTTGCTAGCATTACTGCTTCGCAGAAGGAGGCAACCGCCTGCCACTCCTCCTCGCTTCGGACCATGGCCTGTACCAAGGCCCGGCGCGAGAGATCGCCGCCGCCGATCGCCCCCACGAGGACACGGCGTTGCTCTGCCCAAGCGGGACACACCTCCACCGTGTGCTCCACCGTGTCCTCCGGGTGGTCCGCACAATGGTGGCACCCGGGCGTTTCTTCCGCACGAATCCGGTGCAGGAACCTCCCGAACTTACCATGTCTGGTGAGGACCTGCGTCATGCGGTAGGTAAGGACGCCGTGTTGCCTTTCCAGCCATTCCTCAAAGAGGGGAATTACCGCCATAATTATGGCGTGCCCAGCACTGGGTTGCGATAGTCGCTGTCGCCATTCCACTATGAGACCCCGCCGGAGCTCTGTCCGCCATGCCGCAACTTGTCGTGGCATTGTGTGGGTTAGTGTCGCTTGTATTTGGCCAGCTTTGATCACTTAAATTTAACGGTGTGTAATTAAAATCATTATAAATGATAGCTTTATGTAGGTCACTTGTGCGAGATTTTGAGTAGAAAAATGTTTTAAGCCTAGAAATTTGTTTTTGCCACAGTTGATGAATGTCGATTAGGCCTCTCCCTCCATTATTTATTATTATTATTAAATAATTTATCCCTCTCTTGGTGGAGCGACACAGAATGTCGAACTTTTTTTAGATAGTGTTCTTTCAGTTGCCCTTTGAGTTCCATATTCGCAGAGTGCGCAAAAAAAAAATCCTGTAGCCATGTCAGGCACTGGCTCCTTTCGTTTGCTGACATTTCTTTGAGGAACACAACGTGCCGTCGACCAGGGCCTAGTCCTAATCGGACGGCGAGTTACCTATTAATCGTCGTCCGCAAGCCCAAGCCTACGATCGCTGGGAGTCGAACCCGCAATCCCAAGCCTGCGATAGCCGGAAGAGGACTTCCTACGCCGTCTAGTCGTCTCTTACAGAGCCTCATACGTGAGAATTGTCTCCTCCTCGCGCTTTTTGCCACCTCCTACGTTTGAAACATTGTTTTTTACATCTTAATTGGAACTTTACGATATGAGAGAACATACATAGTTATAATATTTTCACAGACGGGAATGGCAAAAAGTGCTATAATCCTTTGAAATAGTTTCGTCCTTGGTGGCTCTGGATAGAGAGAAGAGGAAGGGTAAGGTGTCCTTCGACCATTAGTAGAAGAACAGTACGGTTTTATAAGAGATTTTTTTTTCTCAAATTCAAATTCATTTCAAACTACAAACAGTTTTTATTTAACATAGGCCTACATGGGCACTTACCAAGGAGATGTCGGCAACCGTAGGGGCCCAGCAGGGTCCCCGTGGCCCTGGAAAAATGGCAAAGTAGGAACAGGAGTGGGTTTTTAGTCAATAAAAGTCTGACACTATCTCGGGGATGTCATTAGATGATTTTCCAACCCGAAAAAAAAAAACATGGGCACTTATAAAACGTCAGAAGCTAGTGTCCGGTTCCAATTGTTCGTTTTCTATGGAGAACCGGCAAGAAACTCCATGGTCACACTTTAAAAAAAATCTCTATTAGGATTACAGCTATCTATTTAATACCATTTCTAGTAATTAAATGTCTAAAATATTTTGAAATAAATTTCTGAGAGCAGTGGTGGCCGAGTGGTAACCGCCCCGACTTACGAGTTGTAGGTCGCGGATTCAAGCCCAGCCAGGCGCATTACTTTGTGTAATTTATTTCATCACCACTGCTCTCAAAACGGTGAAGGAAAACATCGTGAGGAAACCGGTATGTCCTAGAACCAAAAATTCGAAGACATGTGACATCCATGGTCCGGAGCGAGGAGGAGTGGCAGGCGGTCGCCTCCTTCTGCGAAGCAGTAATGCTAGCAAAGGAGGCGGCCGATCGCGTGAGGCAACGGTCCTCACGCCCCAATCACCGCCGGGATTCCGATCCCGATTTCCGGCCATCGTAGGCGCAGGCTTGCGGACGGCGAGCAATGGGTGGCTCGCCGTCCGACCGTCCGGTAACCGTCCGGACCGAGCCCAAGTCGTCGACGGCGCGTGCTGTTCCACGCGCGCCTCAAGGAGATGTCAGCAACTGTAGGGGCCTAGCAGGGTCGAAGCCTACTGGGGCCAAGGGTCTGATTCTGAAAGGAAGACTCGGCCCTGGTACGAAAGGCAACGAAAAGAAAAAAAAAAAAAAAAAGAAAAACCAACCCGCACTGGGCCCGCGTGGTGGATTACGGCCCATTCCCTCTCCTAGAGAGGAGGCCTGATTCCCAACAGTGGGAACATTATAAGGCCGACTATGCTATGCTATAAAGTTCTGAGTGCGTGCATCTAACAATTTTTCAGTCACCTTTCTCTGAGTATGACCTCATTTGTAAATTATGGCTCACTCGCCATCCATCTAACTCGCATAATGTAAACTAGTCTTAAGCTACAGTAAACAAGTGAAATCGCGTGCATTTTCTTCGAGCGTGTAAAAAAGGGGAGAAAATGATGTACGGTTATTGCCCTGTTTTATTATACGTAAAATATATTAAACTGGGGTAAATTAAAAAGTGAAAGAGCACTGGAAAGCGGACATGTATGTTTCGGATTTTTTATTTGTATGAAACAGCTATGCTTTGTGTCTGTCTGAATTTGAATGCATTAGTTTTGTTAGCTGTACTCTGTTCTTTATTCGGGAATCATAAAAAGACTCCTCCTGCTCTGGCTGGAGAGAGAGGAATGTCACACTTTTACTGACTAAAATCAACCTATATGTTTCTTTTCGATTTATAAACATTAAAAGGGTCCTTTTCCACTCGCCTATCGTCAACATCGAGCATGGTTTAAAAGCTTGTTACTTCATGTAACGCAATTCAGCGCGATGTTTGACGAAAAGGCAACGTGAAAAAAGAGAGATAACGCCTGAAAACTCTGTTAGCATTCGGTAATTCCGTGATTTATTCGAATTTTGCATCACTGCTTACCATCAGGTGGGATCGCAGTCAAGCACTGGTTTATATCAATTTAAAAAAAAAGAATATTTTACAAAACTTGTTCCAGGAAATACGTGTTATTTTTAAATCCTTAAGAGTTTTTGAAAAAAAATTGTCGTCATTTGGAATCTTGATTAAATTTTCAAGGCTTCTATTGTTATATTTTTTTGACTTTTTAAATTTTTGAGTTAATTATGAAGTGTCAAAGTTAATGCAAAATAGCAGATTTTCAGAGGCCTTTACTGGATTAGTTTTACACAAATTTATAAATTGATTTTAATAGAAGCCTTGATAATATCCACAAGATACTGTGTTTCCAAAATATCTAATGAAAAATGTGTAATAACGTCATAATTGAGTAAGAACGGTTGTATGAAAAACAGTGAAAATGTATGTCGAGTGGACTGTTTAATAGGCACCCATATAGTACTATGTACGTATATTTAGTTTTTAATAAGAGAAAAGTGTATACATCTCTCGAAATGACTTCTCCTGCTCTGGATGGAGCGAGAGGGCATGTCAGACTTTTACTGACTAAAACTCACCTTCAGCCCTATGCGTTCACGAGCCACTCTTTTGAACAATTCTGCAGACTAGGATACGTAAAAACGGGACCCTATCACTATGACTCTGTCTGTCTGTCACCACGCTGAATCTCATAAACCATGATAGCTAGACAGTTGAAATTTTCACAGATGATGTATTTCTGTTGCCGCTAATAATATCCACAAGATACTGTGTTTCCAAAATACTAAATACAAATACTAAAAACAGAATAAAATAAAATGTATAAAAAAGGAGTTGTACAGATAATGGTACGGAACCTTTCGTGCGCTAAAATCTTCGCTTCTTTATCCTAAAAATAATAATAAAAAAACACTGTTTTTTTTTTAATTAGGCAATACTATACCAGTTCGAAACCTGCCCCTAGTCGTTCTAGGAACTCTTTCCTCGCTCCACACTGAACAGTCCTTGCAGTATCTACTCAGATTTCTGTTCAATTTAACTGTTAGTGTGACAAAGTATAAAAATCCACACTTTAATATATAAATGTGAAAGTAACTCTGTCCATCTGTCTGTTACGCTTTCACTGTTAAACTACTGAACCGATTTTAATGAAATTGGTTATGGAGGAAGCTTGAACACCAAGGACATAGGCATAGGCTACTTTTTATCTGACTTCGACTTTAACTTCGCGTCCGCAATAATTATGCGCGGACGCGCAACATTGACGAAGCCGCTTGCAGGAGCACTTGTAGCAAAAAAGTGACAATTATAAAGTTAGTACTATATATTGTCATATTTTTGCTACAAGGGTGAAAACACCGGGGCAGCCCGTGAAATTAAAATTTTCTCAAAATGTTTGCTTGGCTGTCTATATCATGAAAAAGACGTTCAATAGGGTAGCTGAACATGATAGCATAACATAGCATAATCAGCCTTTTTAATGTTCCCACTGCTGGGACTCAGTCCTCCTCTCTAGGAGAGGGAATGGGCCGTAATCCACCACGCGAGCCCAGTGCGGGTTGGTGAATGTCACATGTCTTCGATTTTTTGGTTCTAGGACATGCCGGTTTCCACACAATGTTTTCTTTCACCGTTTTGAGAGCAGTGGTGATGAAATAAATTACACAATAATGTGCCTGGCTGGGTTTGAACCCGCAACCTACAACTCGTAAGTCGGGGCCGTTACCACTCGGCCACCGCTGTTGAACTTGATACCTACTTGGTTGTATTGATGAGTTTAATGATTTTTAATTTCATAAATAAATACCTACGTGTTAAGGTCGCAAATCATGCTTTAATCTACATACTATTTGTCACTGGCCTGCAAAATGTAAAAAATTAAGAAAATTTAAGTTTTTTAACCCTCAGACAAACGGGACAAAAAAAAATTTCGAAATGTCAAATTATCACCGGTTGCTTCTCGTTTTTAGTAAATAGACCCAAAGTAGTCTCATCACAAACACGTGGTCCTATAACGCAAAAGGGCTACTGAAGGAACATAGGTGTGGTTTTAGTTAGTAAAAGTCTGACACTCGCTCAACCCTAGAGCGTGAGAAATGATGAGATGATTCCACCTTATAAAAAAAAGGTAGTCTCATCACCTCTTTCTGGACGGCGTCCATTACACATTACACGATAGGTGTATGTATATAATTATAATAGTATATCTTTTTTTCTTTTTTTTTTGGATGTTATATGTATTTTGTATGTACCAATTTTCCTTTTACTTCTACACACAGTGTCTACATCTCTATTTTCCCCAACTCTCCTTTCGCAGGTATGCTGGAAGAGATTTCTATAGAAATAAGCATCACCTTTGTACTATTCTTCTGTTTCCTTCTTCTTTTCTTGTATTTATTATTGTGTGTACCACATAAATTGTTAAATAAATAAATAAATAAATAAATAGGTTTTGCTGTCAGTTTTGCCACAGTCAAATATTTTGATTAACGAAAAACTAACCGTCTAATGCGATGACTGACGTTTGCACAACGAAAACATAATGGCGATAAAAATCCGTCTTTCAAACATCATTCATGATTGATGGAATTGATTGACGCTTGCATGACCGTGTAATGGACGCCTTAGACACCCATTGTGTGGAGACTCACACAACGGTTATTGTGCAATTTGGCATGCTACTGACGTGTCCCATTGCCCACTGTATATACATACTACAGCAGGTATGTACAACATCCAATAGTATGAAGATGAAACTTTGTATGTACGATGTCGATTCTTCAAGCTTAAATGACTGAACGGATGTTTGGCACAAGAGTAAATGGGTGACCAGACGGTTGCAAACTAGCGTTCCAATTCCAACCAAGGTGACCTTTGTTTATGTGTTTGGTTTGTGTTGCGGCTTCATGGATGTAAACCACGCGCCAACACGTTCGGTGGTTGGGGAAATGCACCTCCTAACCAAGGGCGTTGAAGGTCATAGACTGCTGTCTACACGGATTGAAATTAGCAAGGTCACCTTGGTTGGGATCTTGGT
This sequence comes from Mythimna impura, assembly GCA_905147345.3. Taxonomy (NCBI): domain Eukaryota; kingdom Metazoa; phylum Arthropoda; class Insecta; order Lepidoptera; family Noctuidae; genus Mythimna; species Mythimna impura. The sequence continues at coordinate 6,728,554 of LR990356.1, read as the reverse complement.
TTGCAACCGCCTGGTCACCCCTTAAACAAAACAAAAAAAAAAGAAATAAGCTGCACCTTTGTGTTCTTGTCTATTTTTTCTTTTTGCTTTTAAGTTTCTGTGTGTATTTAAATTAATTAATTGCACTAATATTATAAAAGCGAAAGTTTATATGTGTATGTGTATGTTACTTGTTCACGTTTGAACGGCTGAACGGATTTCGATGAAACTTAGAACATAGATAGACCATGTCCTGGAATAGCACATAGGATATTTTATAATTGTATTATATTTATTCTATGGTTTATTAGTGTATCTATTCTTGTATTCGCCTTTTTCTCTCTCTTTTATTACACCTACCACTGATTTTCTCTGCATCACCTAAACTTTGACTGGTACAAAATGCCTAAGGCATTAAGTCCGCCTCTGTACTTTTGTGTGCATAAAGCACTAAATAAATAAATAATAATAATATTTAACAACTATCACACAACGTCGTCTAGTCTCAAACTAAGCAGAGCTTGTGTTATGAGTACTAGACAATTGATAAACATACTAATATATTTCTAAATACATATTTATATAATTACACCCAGACACAGAACAACTGATCGTGCTCATCACACTAACATTTTGGGTGGGAAGCGAACCCACGACCAACAGGTCACGAAAGTGAACCCCGGGGCCCTGGAACAAAGGCAAAGACGGAACAGGAGTGCGTTTTAGTCATTAAAAGTCTGACACGCCCTCCCGCTCAGCCCTAGGGCCGGAGATGTCATTAGATGATTTCCCACCTAAAAAAAAAGACAAACAGGCTAGTTAAAATAAATAATAAATAAATATTTTATCCTGGGAAAAAGATCCCTTGGAATAATTTCTACGATAATACGGGCGAAGCCGCTAACAGCAACTAGTAAAAAATAAAAACAAAAGAAAACAAAAAGAAAATTACAGGCAACAAACGATTCGTTACTAAATTGCTCCAGCAAGCTACCTACGGATGCGTTCTATATTTTTAAGTGGCCACCAAAATTGTTGGTATTTCGTTGTGCGCACCACTAAGCGGTTTTTAATGTCATCCGCTCACGTTGCAAGAAATGGTTCATATATATCACTGTACGGAACCGCTACCAGAATCGAAAACATGCTGGGGTATTTATTTTAAAAATGGTGGAATTGGTAAGCTTTGGTATTGGTCGATATATTTCAGTAAGCTTTGATTGGGATGCATGCGGTTATATAAAAGCGTTCCAAAATCAAACATTTTTATTTTTATTTTGAAATATCAGTGTTGCCACTGATCGATATATTTTAGAACTTTTTTTTTTATAATTAATGATAGGCTCGCGTTTGACCACCATCTCACCTGATGGTAAGCGATGATATGGTCGACAATGGAGCACGCTTGCCTAGAAGTAGCCTATTCACTCTTGACTTAAAGACCCCTAAGTTGTAGCTATCAGGAAACACAGACTCCGGCAAGGAATTCCACTCCTTGGCTGTACGCACTTTTTGTTTACTGTAGAACTTTTTGTTTACGGCTTCAGGTATGGCCTACTGTCCACGGGCACGTAGCTTCATCTATCCAGCTACGCGTCATACTGCTTCATCGATAGAGTTTCATAGTTTAGTATGTAAGCAGTAAGCAGGCGTAGGTACACGAAGCGTATACTGACAAATACGTGTCTTCTGTGAAGCTTATACGTGTCTTCTGTGAAGCTTATACGTGTCTTCTGTGAAGCTTATACGTGTCTTCTGTGAAGCTTATACGTGTCTTTTGTGAAGCTTATACGTCTCTTCTGTGAAGCTTATACGTGTCTTCTGTGAAGCTTATACGTGTCTTCTGTGAAGCTTATACGTGTCTTTTGTGAAGCTTATACGTGTCTTCTGTGAAGCTTATACGTGTCTTCTGTGAAGCTTATACGTGTCTTCTGTGAAGCTTATACGTGTCTTCTGTGAAGCTTATACGTGTCTTCTGTGAAGCTTATACGTGTCTTCTGTGAAGCTTATACGTGTCTTTTGTGAAGCTTATACGTCTCTTCTGTGAAGCTTATACGTGTCTTCTGTGAAGCTTATACGTGTCTTCTGTGAAGCTTATACGTGTCTTTTGTGAAGCTTATACGTGTCTTCTGTGAAGCTTATACGTGTCTTCTGTGAAGCTTATACGTGTCTTCTGTGAAGCTTATACGTGTCTTCTGTGAAGCTTATACGTGTCTTCTGTGAAGCTTATACGTGTCTTCTGTGAAGCTTATACGTGTCTTCTGTGAAGCTTATACGTGTCTTCTGTGAAGCTTATACGTGTCTTCTGTGAAGCTTATACGTGTCTTCTGTGAAGCTTATACGTGTCTTCTGTGAAGCTTATACGTGTCTTCTGTGAAGCTTATACGTGTCTTCTGTGAAGCTTATACGTGTCTTCTGTGAAGCTTATACGTGTCTTCTGTGAAGCTTATACGTGTCTTCTGTGAAGCTTATACGTGTCTTCTGTGAAGCTTATACACGTCCGTGAACAGCAGGTCTGACGACACTACATCATCAGATACATCAAGTCGGACATTTATCACGTGAGTAGCTGAAAAGCAATTAAAACGCATTTATAATTTCCCTTAACCTCATCTTTTCAAAATATTTTTATTTCACATAGGCCTACATGGGCACTTATAAAACGTCAGAAGCTACTGTACGGTTCCAAATTGGTTGTTACCTATGGAGAAGAACCGGCAAGAAACTCCATGGTTTCCCTTTAAAAAACGTGGTGCATGTTACAACATTTTCATATTCCAGTATTAAAAGATATTATGTAAGAATAGATATTTTGTTGCAACAGGCATGCAATGATATGCATAATCAGCCTTATAATGTTTCCACTATTAGGACTTCACCACGGAGCCCCAGTGTGGTTTTGTGGATGTCATTCATGTCTTCGAATTGTTGGTTCCAGAATATGCTCGTTTCCTCACGATATTTCCCTTCCTTCACCGTTTGAGAGCAGTGGCACAGAATAAGTAACAGTAGCAGTCTGTGGTGATGAAATAAATTACACAAAGTAAAACGCCTGCCTGGGTTTGAACCCGTGACGTACGATTCTTAAGTTGGAGTACTATAGCTGAGCCGCCACTGCGCTTAATGATTTGAAAATCTGGCAATTTTATAATCCCTTTTTAACAATCCTTTAGGAGTCCTAAAGCAACCTATTCCCTTCCACTACTATTATTATCTACATATATCTCTGACTGACTGACATATCAACGCTCAGCCCTGCGTTCAAAAATGAGATTAGAGTTAACTCTAATGACGTCATCAAGGTATATACTCTACGCTCGCATTTTTGAACGCGAACGTAGAGTTCAACTGTCAATGCCAAGCAAGTGTCATTTATGGCCGCTTACACCAACCTACCCTGCTCGGATTTAGAGTTAACTCTATTAGCTACTCGAGTTATAAAAGAACGACCCTGGGTTGCAACTCGAAGCATTTTTGAACGGTTAGAGTAGCGACTCTACTCTACTCTGGTTATTTTTGAACGCAGGGCTGCCGAAACTATTTGGACCAGGAACGTGAAATTTGGTACAAGGTTTCCTTTTATGACATAAGCGAGCTAAGAGAGGATTTGCCAAAAGTCACCCCCTAAAGGGATGAAATGGCGGTCAAAAATTTGTGTGAAGAAACCTACTTTCACGCGGGCGAAGCCGCTTGCAGAAGCTAGTCGCTAATAATAATAATAGAAAAAAAAAGTTAGTAATAAATAATTTCTTTCCACAAACAATTAAAAATGTAGCAAAATCCCAAGAAACACAAGTTTGCCAGTGAAGCTCAGAAAGAGCGGCTGCAAACGCTAATACATTTTAATCAAACACAAGATTATCACAGTGCCTTTGAAAAATTCTTCAAAGAAAAAGAAAAAAAAACGATCAAAGGAAATAGCCGACACCTTACGACGTATTTTTATAATTACCAACGTTCGTATTAATTTAAAAAATCATATAATAAAGTTCTCTTTTCTATATAATCATATATTTTCTTGCAGCAAATATTAACTAAGTAATTTTAGATTTTATTAATAAGTTCTATAAATGGCAGGAATCTATGACTAGTCTGTCGTTAATTAAAATCTTGCTGAGTTTGGAATTGATGAAGCAAAAGCCAATTAATTAAGAGGGCTTTCAGATACCTTCGCTAACGATTGTTAAGTTATTGGCAAATAACTCTGCCTAGAGCCTAGACACAGTGACATTATAACCGCGATTACGATTAGGTATCTGCCCCTCTAGCCAAGTTATAATCGTTTCGTTCGCGCCGAACATCTCGAGTAGGCCACGCCTCCGATTCCTTTGTTCTGACCACGTGACTGAGCGTTGAGATGACGTCAGAACCTAGGAATCGAAGGCGTGGCCTACTCGAGGCGTTCGGTGCGAACGATACGATTGTAACTTGGCTAGGGAGGCTGTAGTCCGTAATATTAGGGATTGAAGACTGTAGCGTATGTTAAAGGACTCACAATGAGCTCTTTACAAGAAGAGCGAGTTCAGCATGGCTATTTTAGAGGTGAGCGAGCGAAGCGAGCACTCACATTACTAGCAAACGCTACCTTTTACTTCCAAAGGATAGCTTATCTATTTTGCAAATAGGTTTTAAAACACTTTACACGTCCATTTTTTTTTTGTTAATTTGAACTAGTTTAGGTCGGTGTTTCTTAGCTGACTATCCTGAGAATAAACTTAAAGGTCCTTAGTAATGCGCTCGTGGCTTGGTAAGCTCCCATTTCCTAGTCTTAGAGCTCGCTTCGCTCGTCACTTTGTCCAGAGGTTGCTGTTATTTGGTTTATTCATTGTTCTAACATTAAATCATACTTAGGTACTTACCTTACAGCTTATTCCATAAAGTATATTTTGCAGACACACCGATTCCAAGAAAACTTCATAAACAATGAACACAGAGAACTTCAACTGTAAAACAAAAAATATCGTATGCTTCCAGAATACACGCAATTCTTTCAAAACACTTTAAATCATGGACGTGTTATTAACTGCGGAAAACAAAAATAATACACAGGAACCACACGGCCTCTTTACGAGCTAGCGATCACCCTCAGCACCGCCTGCGGGGCTTGATAACTAGTCCAAATAACACTTAATAATAGTGTTAAAATGTGTTCACGAACACTTTAACCTGATCATTAAGACGTGCGTCGCCATAATTATTGGTTGCTGTTACGGAATATCGGTAGAAAATACGGTTATTTGTTGTTTTTTTTTTTTTCAGGACATTAGGAAAAAATGTTACCGTATATGTATGTTGAGGTTTTGCTGGCATCGTTCCAAATGGAAGTAAAATGTCTTATGAGTATATCGAAAAATTTGTAGACGTGTGAAGTACACCGATCCATTTTGGACACAGGGATCTTAAAATGACGTGATAAAAAAAACTTAGTAAATATACACCACGATAATATAAATAAATTCCTACGAGTTTTTGTAAATAGTCCAATGGCGATTTAATTTAATTTAATTTTTTTAATTTTAAATTTCACTCGTTGAGTCGAGGCTTCAAAGTCTTGAGCATCGACGCAGAGTTGCTAGCGTGTCGGTTTTCTACCGGTTGCATTTCGGGGAGTGTGCGTCGGAATTGCGTATCCTAATTCCGCCTAGTCCGTTCCATCATCGCACCACCAGGCGTACGGCAATGCGCCACCGGTACATAGTGGACATCCCACCTATACGCACAAAACGTTTTGGGAACACATTCATAGTGCGTACAGCTAAGGAGTGCAATTCCTTGCCGGGATCTGTTTATCCTGATGGCTACAACCCGGGAATCTTTAAGTCAAGAGTGAATAGGTTACTTCTAGGTAAGCGCGCTCCATCGTCGACCGCATCGTCGCTTTCCATCAGGTGAGTTAGCGGTCAAGCGCGAACCTATCAAGAATAAAAAAAAAAGAAAATAAAAAGTGTTTTAATTTTTTTCAATGTATTCAGTTAATTCTTTTAATTTCATTTTCTTATCTATTAATAATAATCATTATATTTATTCATAATTCAATTAATCAATCATAATTTTTTGAATGACCGACATTTTGACAATTCAAAAGTGCCTGTAATTGGTCTATTTGAAATAAACGTTTCTGATTTTTATTTTATCAGTGATTGCCAATGATTTTTTATGTTGTATACAGCATTGAATGATATTATAATTTTCTTTATTATTGTTTTTTTTTGTATGTATGACTTCTAATTTCAATAAGATATAAATAATATAGCATAGCATAGTCGGCCTTATAATGTTCCCACTGTTGGGACTCAGGCCTCCTCTCTAGGAGAGGGAATGGGCCGTTATCCACCACGCGGGCCCAGTGCGGGTTGGTGGATGTTACATGTCTTCGAATTTTTGGTTCTAGGACATGCCGGTTTCCTCACGATGTTTTCCTTCACCGTTTTGAGGGCAGTGGTGATGAAATAAAATACACAAAGTAATGCGCCTGGCTGGGTTTGAACCCGCGACCTACAACTCGTAAGTCGGGGCCGTTACCACTCGGCCACCACTGCTCTAAATAAATAATATAAATATGTTATATAAAGCCGTTTTTTGTGCATGTGGTATTCACCTGTAATTAATTGTTGCACTTATAAATGTTACTCTAGTCATTAAATCAGAAATGTTTAAAATAAATAAACAGGGATGGAGCTATACAACCTATATAGCTCCATCCCTTTAACAGTTCAGTTTTGGTCTTCAAATGATCGCGTAAGGAGCTCGTAGTAGGGATTCTGTTCGTAATAATCTTGTATCGCGCCCTTGAATGGAAACATAGAAGGTACGAGTTTCAGACAGTACGGATATTGATGAGCTAAAGTAAAATGAAGGACCTTATTTATTCCCACTGCTGGGACTCGTAGCTACATGCTACGAGTCCCAGCAGTGGGAATACCGGTAGTGATTTATTTATTTTTTGAGATTTATTAGGAAAGACAAGATGTGTAAGCTAAGAAAGATATAAACCAAGAACAATAAAAGCCGTCCTGAATAAATACAACAATAAATAATTCATTAATTTCAGTTTGGAGTGCTAACTTTAGTTGTTCGTAAGTTTGCTCTTAAAGTGAGGTAGAGAAAGCTTGGATAAAAATGCAATAAGTTAGTCTAATGCTTTGAACCGCTAATTTATCGTGCAAGTAAGAAAAATACTAGTGCTTACTAAGTCTTCTAGATTGGATTATTCCGGCTGCAAGTTCTTTGCATTTTTGAAGGTGTATATTTTAGACTAGCTGTTGCCCGCGACTTCGTCCGTAGTCGTAAAACTGTACAATAATTCTGTGCTTGCAATTCATTCCAAAAGCATCGCAATTATTTATTGTACTTTCACATAAAACGGTTAAAGGTAAAAACGCAAATTACCTTCAAGAAACATGTTATGTACACGTCCAGATCCATACATCTGGATCGTGAACAACTGAACGTTGGGCACGCCATAATTATGGCAGTAAGTCCCCTCTTTGAGGCGTGGCTGGAAAGACCTTACGGCATCCTCACCTTCCACATGACGCAAGTCCTCACCGGACACGGTAGGTTCGGGCAGTTCCTGCACCGGATTCGTGTGGAAGAAACGCCCGGGTGTCACCATTGTGTGGACCGCCCGGAGGACACGGTGGAGCATACGGTATAGGTGTGCCCCACCTGGACAGAGCACCACCGTGTCCTCGTGGGGGCGATCGGCGGAGGCGATCTCTCGCGTCTGGCCTTGGTACAGGCCATGGTCCGGAGCGAGAAGGAGTGGCAGGCGGTCGCCTCCTTCTGCGAAGCAGTAATGCTAGCAGAGGAAAAGGCCGCACGTGCATGCGCGAGGCAATGGTCCTCACGCCCCAGCCGCTGGGATTCCGATCCCGATTTCCGGCCACCATGGGCGAGGGCTTGCGGACGGCGAGCAATGGGTAGCTTTTTTTTATTATTGTTAGGCTCGCGCTTGACCACTATCTTACTTGATGGCCAGCTCGCCGTCCTACGGCTGGTAACCGTCCGGACCGAGCCCAAGTCGTCGACGGCGCGTAGTGCCCCTCAAGGAGATGTCATCCAACCGTAGGGGCCCAGCAAGGTTGAAGCCTACTGGGGCCAAGGGTCTGCTTCTGAAAGAAAGACTCGGCCCTGGTACGAAAGGCAATGAAGGAACAGGAGTGGGTTTTTAGTCAGTAAAATTCTGATACTATCTCCCGCTCCGCCCAAGAGCGGGGATGTCATTGGATGATTTTCCCACAAAAAAAAGATGAATGAACGTCAATGAATAGAAAGTGTACGTAAGGGTCGTAGCAGTTGGCATTTCTGCCTACCCCAAGGGAAAAAGTATTAGTTTAAGTATATTTCTGGTTTATGTTCTGATAAAACAACATTGTATGATTTTAAAATGATGATAATTAAATAAAGTGCTTTTAAATGTAGGCTGTCAAAAAAAAAGCGTTCAGTGGAGCTGATCCTGAGCTTGCCACCCGCAGCCCTTAGGGTTTGCACCTTCTTCTTAAGGTAGGTAAATCATTAAATACTTTATCCCGCTCTGGGTAGAGCGAGAGAGAGTGTTAGACTTTTACTGTCTAAAAACGCAACTATTTTCCTTCACGCCACAATCGCAGCGGCTGTCTTTGAGGAGGCGTCACGGCGTCCTGTCTTTGTGCAGGACTCACCAGATGTGGGTGTTACGGGAGGTATCTGAATCGAATTCAGTGGGAAGAAACACTCGGGTCTCACCATTGCACCATTGTGCGTATCGCCCGGAGAATAAATTGGAGCAAACGGTGGAAGTCAGTCCCGCTTGGTCGGAGCGCCACCGTGTCCTCATGGAGGCGATTGGTGGAGAAAATGTCAACCAGAATCCTCCTTCAGTAAAGCACTACGATCGAAGAAGGTGGCTCAAATTATGAGGGATAGGACATTCTCACGCCTCAGCTGTCGCTGTAGGTGACGCTCCGGGTGTTGAAAGCCGTAGGGCGATTCCCAGCCATCGCAAATACGGGATTGCGGTGGTGCCGTCCGGTCGTCTGGTTAAAGCAATTTTGAATCGACGGCGCATTGTATTCTACGCGCGACTCAAAGAGATGTCAGCAAATGGATAGGACCCTCTAGGGCCGATGTCTGCTAGGGCTGCGAGATTGTTGGAAAGAGTTACCTCCTGTAACAATTTTTGCCTCAATAATTTTTCACTGAATCGTTTAAGCCGTTAGACAGCTTTCGAATTTCAGAAAAGGAAACCCGCAGTCCTAGAACGCAAAGGGCAACTAAAGGACATAGGTGTGGTCTTAGTCAGTAAAAGTTTGACACGCCCTCTCGCTCCAATCAGAGCGGGAGAAGTCATTGCCTCAAAAAGGTGCCATCATCATCATTATCACTTCAGCCGAAAGACGTCCACTGTTAGACATAGGCCTCCCCAAATGTCGCCATAATGACCGGTCCTGTGCGTCTTGCATCCATTGGATTCCCACGACCCTCACCAGGTCATCGGTCCTCCTGGAGGCCTCCCAACGCAAGGTGCCATGCCACCCCTTCCTAAAATTTGGCTGTTTTATTTTAAAGTCAATAAACTCACTACAATTAGTCTGACTAATGAAATATAACTTTGTAATAGTCACCATAATAACATATTTAAAATTCAGACATGTAAAAATATGTAAAGGTTATTTACTTCTTGTGGAGCTTTAAAGCGTCTGACAGAAGTTTTGGTCCATGGAAAGTGTCTGACACTTATGATGCTACTTTAAAATAATCACCCATAAAAAATTAAGCTAAGTAACTCGTTATTTTTAGTTCCCTTTCCTCACCTGGTACCTGCTCAGGCACCCCAAGGAGGAGCTCCACAAGCACACAGATATTCAAAGCACATGAGACGCTACTGAGAACCTAAGGTTTCATCCATGTGAAAATAAGTTATGTCTGACAGGTCTGGGATCTTAGTATATATATTTTCACAAGCACCTGTACAGTTTTATCTTTCAGTTGGTATGTCTGTAAAAAAAAACACCAATACTTTTGCAATGTCAATTAGATTTTTGTTAACAGATGCTTGGATACCCAGTCTGTTTATCTGCTTGTTTGGTGCAACAACAATGTTTTCTTTCTCCATTTTGCCTACCTCCTTTCCATTGTCCCTTGTTACATAAAAATTAAAAAACAAAAACATTAATTAATTATCCAAATGCCCACTTCATTTTGAAAATGAATGAGAGTGCGATCAGATCTTAATTGCATATAGTTTAGTCTTTATTAATCTAAAAATTTACTGGTAGAGTTGAGAGCAGTGGTGACCGAGTGGTAACAGCCCCGACTTACGAGTTGTAGGTCACGGGTTCAAACCCAGCCAGGCACATTATACTTTGTGTAATTTATTTCATCACCACTGCTCTCAAAACGGTGAAGGAAAACATCGTGAGGAAACCGGCATGTCCGAGACCCAAAAACTAGAAGACATGTGACATCCACCAACACGCACTGGGCCCGCGAGGTGGATTACGGCCCATTCCCTCTCCAAAAAAGGAGGCTTGAGTCATTTTATGTATAAAATTACGTCTAGATTTTATTGACATCCCCCTAACTATACTGTTTGTACATCTGTCAATCCTAAACTTTTTAAAACATATACCTTAAAAGTATATCTTGCCAATTTGCAAGTTAGTAGTATTAATGTGACCTCCATGGTTACCACAATACCTCCGGCAACAAGCCATGGACAGGCCGATGAAAAAGGCTTCGTTCGTGTAGTAAAGAAGAAGAAGAAGCCTGCTTGTCGCAAACAGTGCGGTACCGCATTGACAGGTCCAAACATGTTGCTACGTCCTGCTATTCCATCGACGCAGCTGTACGTGTCACGTCTGCACCACTCCACGAGCGTAGAGGATGTCGTGGAGTGCATAAAGATGAAGACCAGGTTCATCCTGAGAGTTGAAAGGTTGGAGTCGCGTCACAAGATTAACTTCAAATCTTTTACTGTATGGGTACCGACTCATTATCTGGAGACTTTCATGATGGAAGAATTTTGGCTGACGGGTGTCGTGTATCGACGCTTTCGCACTGAAGTCCAAAGATGGTCAGCTCATTGTGACGTCAGAAAAGCAGCTGCTTCGCTGGCGTCAACACTTTGAAGAGGTCTTCCGTCCATCCGCAGCATTGACCACGGACTCGTTGCAGACTGTATCTCCACCAGCCCGGTTGCTCGACATCGATACGGAACCACCATCGGCCTCTGAAGTTGCTAAAGCGGTCCACTCTTTGAAGGCAGGTAAAGCGCCAGGACTTGACCTGATTACGGCGGAAATGCTACAAGCTGACATATCCTCTGCCGTCGATGTTCTGACGCCCCTTATTGAAAAGATCTGGACCGCCGAAGAGCTCCCGGACGAATGGAACAAAGGTCTTTTAATCACTGTACCCAAGAAAGGTGATCTTAGTCAGTGCAATAACTGGAGAGGTATCACGTTGCTCTCAATTCCCTCAAAAGTGTTCTGCAGGATTATCTTGGATAGGTTGTCTAAGGCCGTGGATCCTCTCCTACGCAAGGAGCAGGCTGGTTTCCGCTCTGACCGCTCGTGCACGGACCAGATCAACACTCTTCGTATCATACTTGAGCAGGCAGCAGAATGGCAGAGGGAGATTTATCTGACTTTTGTCGACTTCGAAAAAGCCTTTGATACGCTGAAGTGGTCCAGCATCTGGTCTCGCCTACTGAGCATTGGAGTACCACCGAAAATTATCCGTCTTCTGGAGGCTATATACAGGAAGTATTCTTGCAAGGTTACGCACGACGGCCTCATCTCTGATGACATCGCAGTTCACGCTGGTGTCCGCCAGGGCTGCCTACTCTCGCCGCTTCTCTTTCTTGTGGTTCTTGACGGAATAATGCTTCGCATCTCCAATAACAGGCGCCGCGGGATTGAGTGGGGTTTGTCCGACGTCTTGGAGGACCTAGATTACGCCGATGACCTATGCCTCCTGAGTCATACCCACGCCAACATGCAAGCAAAGTTGGAAGATTTAAGTCGGGAAGCTGCAGAAACTGGCCTTAAAATAAACATCCGGAAGACACAGGAGATGAGAACGGGTGTGAGGAATCCCGCACCGTTAATGTTGAACTCAGAGGTAGTGGAACGCGTACACAAATTTACCTACCTGGGAAGCGTCGTTTCAGAAACCGGAGGTAGTGAAGAGGACATCACTTCACGGATCGCCAAAGCTCGAGCAACCTTCGCACAGCTGAGACCTGTTTGGCAGTCGCGGAAATTGACCCGACGGATAAAACTTAAAATCTTCGGGTCAAATGTCAAATCTGTACTGCTCTACGGGTGCGAAACATGGAAGGTCACAAAGGACATCTCACGCCAAATCCAAGTTTTCGTCAACCGCTGTCTCCGTCGCATCCTCGGAATTTACTGGCCCGAGACGATATCCAACGTGGAACTGCTGGAAAAATGCCACGAGAGCCCGATCGACCGCCAGATCAAGCGTCGCAAGTGGAGGTGGATTGGTCACACGCTTCGAAGGAATTCCGATCACATACCCAAGCAAGCTTTGGACTGGAATCCGCAAGGAAAAAGAAAGCGTGGCCGTCCCCGTCAAACCTGGCGTCGCACCGTATTGGCAGAAGCGGCAAGCAACGGAATGACGTGGAGCGAGGTGAAGCGTGAAGCTCAAGACCGTTCGCGATGGAGAATTACTGTGGACGCCCTCTGTCCCATCTAGGGGACATAGGACATTAAGTCAAAGTAAGTCAAGAATGTTATTATTATTTTGAAGATTGTTATTTATGTATAGTACCTATCTATGGGCCTTAGTAGCCTGTAATAAAGAGTTAAAATTATTATTTTTATATATTTTATTTATCTCAGGACCCTGAGGTCCTGGACCTTTGGGAGGCGTACGAGGAGCCGAAGCCAACTCGCAGAGGCCCTTTAGATAATTATAATGGAACATGATACCAACCGACGATCATCCCTGTACGCGCTATGCTAGTGCACCCAAGGACAACCCCCGGTTATTGAAAAACTGTTGCGACATATACATAGATACACAACAACAAAGATAATAGGGCTATGGTTTTTGGAGTCTTAAGTGGACCGGTAGCATGGAACTATGTCAAGACTATGGCCCCTGCCTGAACAACGTTATTAATATGCATCGAAAAAAGGCAGGGGGTGACTTGCACACTCAATAAATGGGCCCCCAAAAACGGCCGCTAGCACGAAGTGACGTAGCAACAAGAGGGCAACATATCCTGAGGTGCTTGAGGAGTGGAGAGGTATACCACGGCTATCAGGACAATCCCGGAAGTACGGTCAAGATCCCTACCAGCACCTTACTGGATTATACATCCTTCTCCCGAGCACGTTTGCTCTTGCGAATCTCCACTCAAGCCAGCCAATAAAGGCAAAAGAGAGGTGGGAGCTCAGTTCCTCGTCAGTGTTCACTACGGCCGGCCAATAAAGGCAAGCCGGAGATGAAGAACAAGAATTCTCCCGCGAGATCGGGTCCGTGGGGTCGCTAATGCCCAACAGTTCGCCACAAAACTGCACTGCGGATTGTATCTCTCTTAGTCTGGCCCCGCACCCTAGGCATATTACGGCAAAGCAAACTTTACCGATTTAGACCTAGGGTATATTGGAGCACGCAAGCCCCACCACGACGTCAACGTAGAGATACGGCGATGGGGAAAAAATTATTATTATTATTATTTAATATAACAATTATAATTAAAATGATCATGATCAAAACTTCTCCCGCTTTGTGTGGAACGAGAGGGAATGTCAGGCTTGTAAAAGTTGGACGAATTAAAACATACCTGTGTTCCTTCAGCTTCCCTTTTCGTTCCACCACCAACCATAAACTCTTTCAAAAAATCCCACAGCCCTAGCAGGTATCGTATTAAGGGGGACCACGTCCAAAACAGCAGTCATTAAAAATGCACAATAATAACCGTCATGGAAACGCCTAATAACGGCCGGAAGACGTATTAAAAAAGCTGCTAACTTATTCTAAAGGAGACTAAAGACCAAAATTAAAGGTCAACAACACTTTGAAAGCCGTTTAATGAATACAAGAACAATTTAAACGGACTCCTCGTCCTACTCCATAAAAGGAACTCTTTGAGCACCAACTAATTAAAAAAAAAGTTATTAAAAAGCTGAAAACAGCGAGTTGTCGAACTCCATGAATTAATTTAGTTAAAAATTGAACCTTTTCTTTGTCACTGCGTGTTTTTCTTCGACACTTTTTTAGTAAAGAGTTTTATAACTTTTAATTAATGTATTTAATTGTTACGATCCTGTTAATAAATATTGCTTGTTAATACTTCTTTTGAGGAAAATTATGAAAGAACATTACGGCAGTCCAGTAAAAATATTTTATTGTATCTAGGGTAAAGAAATGAAGAATGAAAACGAAAAGAAGATATCCTCCTGCGATTCGTAAGGACCAAGAACATAGCCTAAAGAATCGCTAAACTTAAGTGGCAATATGGGCAATGCACATTGCTTGCAGAACAGATGGTAGATGGGGCCGAGAGGTTCTGGAGTGGAGACCACGTAGGTATCAGAAGACGCAGCGTTGGAAGGCCTCCTCTAGGTGAATCGACGACCTGCCCCCCTAGTCATGTTACAATCGTATCGTTCGCGCCGAATGCCTCAAGTAGGCCACGCCTCCGATTCCTTTGTTCTGATGTCATCTCAACGCTCAGTCACGCGGTCACTTGGCCAACTTGGCTAGGGGGGCTGGTGACAGTTGTGGGACTCCGATAGAGGCGAGATGCACAAGACCGGTCATTCTTGCGACACTGGGGGATCTTGGTGTCCAGCAGTGGGCGTCTTTCGCTGAAATCATGATAAATGATGACGGTAAAGAAGAAGAACTGAAGGAACACCGGTGGGTTTTAGTTGGAGGTCAGAGCGGTAAAAATTATTTGATGACTTCGGTTCGAGCGCCGTCGGTTACCTCCATCACTCGTCGGGCTGCATCGCGGGCGACGGCGCGCGGGAAATGCGGGGCCGCAGGCCCGACGCCACTAAATAGATAGGTACAGAAGTCAATCTCATGTATGTACTTCACTTTTCATACCTACGCTCGGCGATCGCGCTAGGGTCAGCGCGTGGCGCCAAAATGTCCGAGTGCGATAGGGCACGGTGATAAATGCCTACTTAATACTTAAATTGAATTGTAATAATATTACTGGTAGCCTATAAAACGTCAATTCACTGTTTAATGTTCAATTTAAACAACCGTCAACAGTTAGAATCAATCAATCAAAGTGGCGGGGGAGAGCACGCGCACTTTTCTGCACTAGTGCTGGAAATAGTCTATTGAGTGCCTAAAAGCGGTGGGATAAGAGCGGGTTTTCGAGTAAGTGTATTGAAAAGGTTTTTTTTGTTGGTCCATATTTCCACAAAAAAAATCACAGACACGTGTCTGTGATTTTTTCTCAGTCTTAGTCTCAAACGGATAGCACTCGAGCTCGCATTAAGCTGAATTGAGCCGAGATATCGTGTCCGTGAGCGGTGTTTATGTGTGCGTTGCTCGAGCGCGCTTTGTATGTAGATTGACTTCTGTACCTATCTATTTTGTGCGGACACACTTCACTAGCAAGAACGACCGACGACACACGCGCGCCTTAATTGTAACTTCCTCTCTGTACCTAACATTTCTTTGGATATACGTTTGTCAGTTTTACAGTCCACTGCTTTTTATTTAAGTCCAAGTCTAGACCCTAACAACTTCCAAGTTAAAAAAAAGGGTAAAGAATACCTGTTGCATGATTTTTCAAAAGAGTCACCGCGTTTCTGGAACACAAATAGCAACTGAAAGATCACAGGTAGGTTTTAGTCAGTTACTCTTTCAGTCTACTGGAAATAGGCACGCCATAATCATGGTGGTAAGTCCCTTTTTTGTTTGCGGACTTAGCGGCATTGGCCCTACTGGGCCCCTACGATTTACTGACATCTCTTTGAGGAGTGCGTGGAACACTGCGTGCCATCGACGACTCGGGCTCGGACCGGACGGTTACCGGACGGCCGGACGATGAGCTACCCATTGCTCATTATCTGCCACGTCTACAGCTGCTGATAGTCGGGGTCGGGTACTCGGCGGCCAAAACGTGCGGATGTCTGTTTCCTCACGGGTGCGGCCGTCCCCTTCGCTAGCATTACTGCTTCGCAGATGGAGGTGACCGCCGCTCATTCTCCCTCGCTCTGGACCATGGCCTGTACAAGGGCCTGACGCGAGAGGTAGCCGCCGCCGATCACTCCCACGAGGACACGCCGGTGCTCCATCCAAGCGGGGCAGACCTCTCTCGTATGCTCCACCATGTCCTCCGGGTGGCCCGCGCAATGGTAACACCCGGGCATTTCTTCCGCCTAAATCAGCTGCAGGAGCCTTCCGAACTTACCATATCCGGTGAGGACCTGCGTCATGCGCAAGGTGGCTGTTCTCCAACTACTCCTCAACGAGGGGACTTACCGCCACAATTGCCCAAAATCTTCAAGAGTAGAAGCAGTTTTAAAATATGATCATACATCTTCGTAACATCCTGTATAGAACATAAATTATTACATAAACAATGAAACGAAAATGAAAATTAATTATAGATATGTAAGTATAAAACAATTTCTGGGAACTTTAATTGGTGTTTAAGGGTTTCCCGATGGCGTCATTGTTCCTTTAATAAGTTACTTGTCTTGTTTCAGAGTAATTTTCTTGTATTAATAATTTAATACTTCCACTTTATTATAGCGGTCGATTGTAATTCTGGCCTAAGTGAAAACAAGTAGGCCAGAAAAAACATATTTACCACTTAAAAATAAAAACTATTTATAACATAAAAATAAAAATTATTTATAACTTAAAAATAAAAATTATTTATAATAATAATAATAACCCCATCGCCGTATCTCTACGTTGACGTCGTGGTGGGGCTTGCGTGCTCCAATATACCCTAGGTCTGTATCGGTAAAGTTTGCTTTGCCGTAATATGCCTAGGGTGAGGGGCCAGACTAAGAGAGATACAATCCGCAGTGCAGTTTTGTGGCGAACTGTTGGGCATTAGCGGCCCCACGGACCCGATCTCCCGGGAGAATTCTTGTTCTTCATCTCCGGCTTGCCTTTATTGGCCGGCCGTAGTGAACACTGACGAGGAACTGAGCTCCCACCTCTCTCTTGCCTTTATTGGCTGGCTTGAGTGGAGATTCGCAAGAGCAAACGTGCTCGGGAGAAGGATGTATAATCCAGTAAGGTGCTGGTAGGGATCTTGACCGTACTTCCAGGATTGTCCTGATAGCCGTGGTATACCTCTCCACTCCTCAAGCACCTCAGGATATGTTGCCCTCTTGTTGCTACGTCACTTCGTGCTAGCGGCCGTTTTTTGGGGGCCCATTTATTGAGTGTGCAAGTCACCCCCTGCCTTTTTTCGATGCATATTAATAACGTTGTTCAGGCAGGGGCCATAGTCTTGACATAGTTCCATGTTACCAGTCCACTTAAGACTCCAAAAACCATAGCCCTATTATCTTTGTTCTCCATATGTCGCAATAGTTTTTCAATAACCGGGGGTTGTCCTTGGGTGCACTAGCATAGCGCGTACAGGGATAATCGTCGGTTGGTATCATGTTCCATTATAATTATCTAAAGGGCCTCTGCGAGTTGGCTTCGGCTCCTCGTACGCCTCCCAAAGGTCCAGGACCTCAGGGTCCAAAATTAAATATACTACCGACTTCAATGTAAAAAAAAAACACTGTAAAGTTCAAAATAACTTTAATTTCGGAAGTCGGCGTTAAATAACGAAGAGACAAAACTAGTATAGAAACACTGACTTCCGAAATTAAAGTTATTTTGCACTTTTCAGTGTTTTTTTTACGTTGAAGTCGGTTGTTTTTTTTTTTAATAAAAAGTATTTTTTTTTAATAAAAAGTAATTGACAATGTCATAGAAAGTACAATAGATACTTCTGATAAATACCTACTTAAACTGACACTCAATGTTTTTTTTTTTTTAATTTGATATAAACTAGTGCTTGACTGCGATCAGATCCGATGGTATGCAGTGATGCAATCGTTGATGGTGAGGCACACTAGTTTATTAAGAGCCTATGCACTCTAGCCTTGAAGACACCCAAATTATAATCGGATGGGAGGGAGGAGGAGCAGGCAAATTGTTCCAGTCCTTCGATGTACGCGATATAGACGATGAGGCGAATCGCTTAGTCCGGACCGTAGATGTATCAACAACGTGAGGGTGGATACTCGCCGTACGTCGGGTTGTCTGATGGTAGAAATGGGATGACGGAATCAAGTCATGCAATTCCCGCGCACACTCTCCAAAATGCAACCTGTAAAACATTGAAAGGCTGGCTACCCTACGCTCGTGCTTAAGGAAGGCTTTGGTTTGCTGAAAGAACATTCACATGAACTGTCTGTTTCACCGTGCACTATGTTATGTTTTTCTGTACAATAAATAAGTAAGAATTACTGGACTAGATCTGTTCGCTGATGAATGGAAGGAGAAACTGACTGAATGTCTGGTGATTTGCGAGAAAACTGAGTGAGAGGTTTAGTTATATATCCATGTTATATTTTCTTTAATATGCTTTACACAATTTGTATCTAATGTTATCAGTGTAATTCGCATTTTGTCCTTCTGGTTAAATAAATAAATAAATTAAAATCCAATCGCTGTTACGCTATGTTAAATTCTTCGGTTAGAAACCTCTGTATTAGAAATCTACTTTTTTTTTTGTTTGGGAAAATCATCTAATGACATCCTCCGCTCTTGGGCCAAGAGCGCGAAATAGTGTCAGACTTTTACTGACTAAAAACCCACTCCTGTTCCTTCTTTGCCATTTTTTCCAGGGCCCCAGGGATCTCTTTCGGATCACCCATGGCCCCAGTAGGCTTCGACCCTGCTGGGCCCCTACGGTTGCTGACATCTCCTTGAGGCGCGCGTGGAACACTACGCGCCGTCGACGACTTGGGCTCGGTCCGGACGGTTACCGGACGATCGGACGGCGAGCCACCCATTGCTCGCCGTCCGCAAGCCCGCGCCTACGGTATCCGGAAATCAGGATCGGAATCCCGGCGGCGGTTGGGGCGTGAGGACCGTTGCCTCACGCGATTGGCCGCCTCCTTTGCTAGCATTACTGCTTCGCAGAAGGAGGCAACCGCCTGCCACTCCTCCTCGCTCCGGACCATGGCCTGTACCAAGGCCCGGCGCGAGAGATCGCTGTCGCCGATCGCCCCCACGAAGACACGGCGGTGCTCTGCCCAAACGGGGCACACCTATACCGTATGCTCCACCGTGTCCTCCGGGCGGTCCACACAATGGCGACACCCGGGCGTCTCTTCTGCACGAATCCGGTGCTGGAACCTCCCGAACTTATCATGTCCGGTGAGGGCCTGCGTCATGCGGTAGGTAAAGACGCCGTGAAGTCTTTCCAGCCACTCTTCAAAGTGGGGACTTATCGCCATAATTATGGCGTGCCCAGCACTGGGTTGCGACAGTCGCTGTCGCCATTCCACCATGAGATCCCGCCGGAAGTCTTTCCGCCATGCCGTGACTTGGCGCGGCAGCGGAGTTTCGCCCCTCCGTTGCATAACCTCTGATCTACTTATCCATTCCATTTTATTTATCTACTGGTTTGATGTAAGTAATCCATCCCATGGTTTACTGAGAATAACATTTACTTACATACATACACGAATGTACAAATTTTATTCTCATACATCCAAAAACGGAACTCGAAATATATCTTCCTCAACAAACACGTTGATTTTAACAAGATTTTTGTTCGGTAACATAGAAATAAATAGGGGATCAAGATGAAAAATACGTAAAACAAGACAAATGTGGCGTGAGGGTATCGTATAAACGTGATTACTGAAAGATTAGCCTCTGCCGTCTAAGTGAAGTTCAATGAACCGGGATGTAGAACTGATGTATCAAGTAGATATATCTTTGAGAAGAGTCCGCTTTTGGTGGAGTAGTGAGTAGTGGCTGCAGAAGTTTAATTTAGTTCAAAATGTTGTGCACCTGCCTTGTTACATCTCTTCACCACCTTTGGTTGACTGGTTAAGACCGCTTTTATACCCGACTACGGAGGGTTATGATTTTGATAGGCTATGTATGTGAGTATGTTCATCTGTTCCCACATAGCTCCTAATCTACTTTTACTACTACTCTTATGAGGTATCGTTAGAACCGTCTTAATTGTCCGCTGAACATAGGCTACGTGAGGAGTCACAAAACTCGATATGGCGCCCTCTAACGGACAAAAAGTAATGTGTTAAGTAATAAAAATTAGGATAAATATGTCGTGTTTGGTATCATTTGAGAGGGCTTCACTTGTACATTTCCAAAATATTGCTCAAATATTTTAAAGTGATGCCCTCTAGTGGACAAAAAGTCATGTGTTAAATTTAACACAAAAATTGTTTAAATAAAAAACTAAAACTCGACTAAGGCTTTTTGTTCTGTTCTTGTTTTTCCAGTTACCTTATTTATTTCAGCATTCTGAAAATCTTATTTCATACTTTTTTAGCGTCGTTTTTTTTTTCATAGTCGGGTTATAGTTTTTAATTTTTTTTTGTATGTTTATGTTCCATGAAGTTTTAATAAATAAATAAATGTCTCCTACTGGATAGGCTTCCCCTAAGTGTCACCACCACTACCAGCCCTGTGCATCTTGCATCCTATGGATTCCCACAAACCTCATCAGGTCATCGGTCCGCCTTGTGGAAGGCTTTCCAGCGCTGCGTCTTCCGATACAAGGTTGCCATTCCAGAACCTTTCGGCTTCGTCGGTTGTTTGTGCTGCGATCTATGTTCCCTGTCTACTGCTACTTAACTTTAGTGATTTTTTTATTTTAATAAATAAATAAAATCTTCTGTGTCTTCATTCTTTCCGTTATGTCGGTAACCTTGGTGATTAAGTAAATATATTTACTTTTCTGTGCAGCATAGTCTGATCAATGTTTTAGTTTCAGAAGCTGTTGTGAGACCTGACATGATAAAGATTTCCTTTATCATGTCAGGTCTCACAACAGCTTCTTCAATTCTTCAATAATTAGAGAATTGAAGAAGATATAAACGAATTTACAGTGCATTCAGAAGAAAACTCTCTTTATGTTTGTATGGACTTACAAATATCTGTGTTTTTTTTTGTTAGTAAGGGTCTTACCATTTTTTTTTGTTGGTAAAGGCCTTACCATTTTTTGTAAGTAAGGACCTTACCATTTTTTTCAGGTGAGAAGTTATCAAATGACTTCTCCCACTTTAGGGTGGAATGAGAACCAAAAACACTGTGTCCTCCAGTTGCCCTTTGCGTTTAAGGGGTACAGTCACTCTTTCAGACTTTCCCACAGCCATAAAGGTATGATGCCTACTCGCTAGAATCGTGCCAAATATTGCTATTACGGAGCCTTAATAAAGCTAAAAACATTAAACAAAAACCATTGGCCTAATATCCCACCTATGGATGCATAAGTGTATAAAAATAATCAACCTCATAATGTTCCCATTGCTAGGACTCAGACCTCGTCTCTAGGAGAGGGTATTCTATTCTATTCTATTCTATTCTATTCTATTCTATTATATTCTATTCTATTCTACTCTACTCTACTCTATTCTATTCTATTCTATTCTATTCTATTCTATTCTATTCTATTCTATTCTATTCTATTCTATTCTATTCTATTCTATTCTATTCTATTCTATTCTATTCTATTCTATTCTTATTATACAAAACGCCTGCCTGTGTTTTGAACCCACGACGTACAGCTCGAAGTATTCCATTTTTAATTTGCTTGCTTTTTTATATTTACTAGTTTTTGTCATCGGCTTCGCGTGAAAGGAAATTAACATAAGGGAGCTACTCCTGGCATAAAAAGTATAATCAAAACCGTTCAGCCGTTCGAGCATAAAGAAGTAGGTAGCATACATAAATACACTCACAAACTTTCGCTTTTATAATATTAGTGTTATTAATTAATTTATCAACACAATAAAACTTAAAAGTGGAAAAAAAAAAAACAAAAAAAGACAGAGGAGCTCAAAAGGTGCTGCTTATTTCAAAAGATTTTGTTTTGTTTGGCGTTCGGATAGGCACTAAGCCTTTCTGGACGCTGTGTAAAGTTCCTCATGGAATTATAATGACAAAAGATATAGGTCTCTTAGTAAAACATTCCAGTTTCAAAGCTCAATGACTATAAAATGTTGCAGTATCTTTTTTGTCGCATAAATTGCAAAACTTAACTCTAAGAAGTGAATAACTTCGTCGCATAAACGATGAGTTATTTGTTTGCGCACTATTTCAGTAAGTTTTTATTCTATTTGCTTTTTTAGGCTATTTTTAACTGTGCATCAAAAATCTTATTCTTCACATAAAATAATTATTGTACACCAAATATCAATAGACTTTTTATAATGATTAAGGGACTTGGGGCACCCCGACTTGAACTTTAGGTTTGACGGGGATGGTGGGGTCTAGTGAGCAAACGAAGCGAGCGAACACAGACTCCGTCATCCACTTCGTGGTTATTTTTTTTTAAACTAGCCAGAAGAGCATATAAAATATTCTCTTCTGGGTATTTCTGGGTTATTCTCTTTTGGGTTCTTTTATTATATAAAAATATGCTTTTTTGGGTAGTTCGCAATTATATTTTTGCATAATTTGTATTTTTGGTGAAACAAAAGTAAATTTTCGTTAAATAAAATTGAAGAACAGTTAAATGCTACCCATGTTAATTAGAAGTGAGGTTTTTAGAAGAAGAAGTCTAAAAAACTATAATGTTACTTCTATATCTTTTAAACATAAGTTTAAAAGATATACGCTTAGTTGACACTTCGCGTGACCCAAGGGCTGGCTTTTACCTCGGTCAGAGGTTAAGCATTGCCATACAACGTGGCAATGCCGCCAGCCTTTTGGGCACACTTCCAGTCGACAGCGATGCGGAGGAATTTTATGACGCCATATTTTAGCTAGTAGTTTTTGCCCTTAGTGTATATATAGTTTTAATTAGTTAAGTGTTTTTATTGAATTATACAGTTTAAAAGATATTTTATATCGACCGTCTGTCACTCCTCCTCGCTTCGTACCATGGCCTTTACTGTACCAAGGCCCGGCGCAAGATGACAAGCACTGTAAATTTAAAAACAGGAAAACGAAAAATAAATACAATAAATTACAATGTTGCTAACAAAAAAAAATTCTGCACAAGAGTGGTAAAAACAATATATAAAGCAAGTATGCAATCGGTATATTAAATTGCATTTAGTACTGCAAGATGTTGAGTAAAGAACAATTGGCCCACATTTTTGCCATACAAAGTACCTACTAGGTGTCCCCCGCGGCTTCAGCCGCGTCTTTGGGTAACTGCTCCGCTCCTGAATGTCGTATCTTGATGTTATATAGCCTCCTATATGTTCTTCGATAAATGGCCTATTCAACACTATAAGATTTTTTCAATTCAAACCAGTAGTTCTTAAGATAAGCACGGATGGATAAGCATGGATATTTAACTAAGTTAATCATTTTTTTTTCTTTCGAACAAAATAACAGGTAAGTACCACCCATATTTTTTTTTTAATATGTGCCCCTTGCTGGGCAAAGACCTCCTCTTTCCCCTTCCTTCTCTGTCTAGAGCTATCTCTGGTCAAGTTTGCTCCGCGAACATGATCAGTAGGGATGTCGGCAGTGATAAAAAATATCGATATATCGATATTTATAAAAATATATATATTTTTTTTATATATATATAATATTATAAAAATATCAATATCGGCCTCGATATATCTAGGGAAAAATATCGATATATCGGTCAAAGTTTCCGAGATCGGAAATCGGTTTTAAAATAATCATTAATTATTTAGTTCAGTCTAGCTCAATAATAGGTAATAGTATTTTTTTGTACAAAACGTACATTATTTTAATATATAAGAATCTTAATCCTACTAAATAACAATATTCTAGTATTTTGAAGACCAATTTATTGTTTCAGGCAAACCAGCATTTGCAATAGTTATTTTTTCCGTTCGTTCCTATTTTTTATGGCTTTGAATTCCGTTAAATATTCTAATAGTTAATTAATTTTGAAAAAAATATCGTTTTTCACGATTTTCGAGTAATGTTGGTGATTACCACTGAGGCGGTATTAAGAGACGGACGGTAATAGTATAATACGACGTTTTTTAACACACTTGTGAAGACAACTAATTTTTATTAACTATTTATTCAACACTAAAATTGTGTAAAAAATTGTGATATGGCGGTAAAAAATTATTATATTTTTTTTTATGCGCGCGCATTTTAATTTTTTTTCTTCGCCCAATTTGGACAGGAGGTCATTATTATAAGTAATAAATAACTTTACTGAGTTGCATTAGAATGCTGGTTTTTTTTTTTTTAGGTGGGAATATCATCTAATCCCGCTCTTGGGTGGAGTAGGAGATAGTGTCAGACTTTTACTGACTAAAAACCCACTCCTGTTTCTTCGTTGCCTTCGTCCCAGGGTTTCGTTTTCACACTACCCATGGCCCCAGTAGGCTTCGACCCTGCTGGGCCCCTACGATTTGCTGACATCTCCCTGAGGCGCACGTGGAACAATACCCGCCGTCGTCCGCAAACCCGCGCCTATGGTGGCCGGAAATCGGGATCGGAATCCCGGCGGCGGTTGGGGCGTGAGGATCGTTGCCACACGCGATCGGCCGCCTCCTTTGCTAGCATTACTGCTTCGCAGAAGGAGGCGACCGCCTGCCACTCCTCCTCGCTCCGGACCATGGCCTGTACCAAAGCCCGGCGCGAGAGATCGCCGCCGCCGATCGCCCCCATGAGGACACGGCGTTGCTCTGCCCAAGCGGGGCACACCTCCACCGTGTGCTCCATCGTGTCCTCCGGGCGGTCCACACAGTGGCGACACCCGGGCGTCGCTTCCGCACGAATCCGGTGCAGGAACTTCCCGAACTTACCGTGTTCGGGGAGAACCTGCGTCATGCGAAAGGTGAGGACGCCGTGAGGTCTTTCCAACCACGCCTCAAAGAGGGGACTTACCGCCATAATTGTGGCGTGCCCAGCACTGGGTTGCGACAGTTGCTGTCGCCATTTCTCCATGAGAACCCGCCGGAGCTCTGTCCGCCATGCTGCGACTTGTCGCGGCAGCGGAGTTTCGCCCCGGCGTTGCATCTCCATGCGCAGATCGTGCATGTGTGCAAGGACTGTTGCCTCCAGATCCCATGGTGGCTGGCCATCAAGGGGGCTCGCCGCTTTGCGGGAAATCGTCCGGTATCCTCGCACCATCCGTATGGCCATGACCCTCTGGCATGCGTTCAGCCGGGCCGCCGGCTGCTTCAGCAGCGTCGGCGCCCATACCAGTGCGCCATAAACCGAACCGAACCGACCGAACGATTCCCGCGTAAAGCCTCCGGCAGGAGGCGTCTGGACCCCCCAGGTTGGGCAGGAGCCGCCCGAGGGCAGCCCCAGTCCGATTTAGTTGGGGAGCCAGACGTCGGAAATGCTCCTCGAAATCCCATCGGCTGTCGAGAACGAGTCCCAGGTACTTCATCGTCGACCCGACGCCGATGTGGACTCCTCCTACCGTTAGTTAGGAACCCCGTGGTGGAGCGTTCCGAGGGCCGTGAAAGCACATAGCCTCGGATTTGTGCAATGCCACCTCGAGTCCCAACTCCTGGATCCTGCCCACGACTGTCGCAACCCCGCGTATCGCTAGTTCGACCGCCGCCTGGTACGACTCTCCCCGCGCCAGGACCAGCGTGTCGTCTGCGTAGCAGACTAAGCTGACCCCGTCAGGGAGGTCGCCGCGCAGCACATTAGAATGCGGGTGCAATACATTCTAAAGTTTTTGGAGTATTTGGCAGCGAATGTATCGAAACAGTCTTCTCGGCAACCTTTGCCGAGGTAGTCAATACTGCAATAAAATTCTCAGTTCCATTTTTTACCGAGATCGCGCCTGTTTCAGTTACCCTACATATGCACAGTTGTAGACACTTGACATACAATACTACACCAATTTTACATCACAATAACCACTAGGAATGATTGAAAAAGCCACTGAACTGTTAGAACTTCAATCTAAAGAAAAACCATCAAAAACTCATCAGCTGCACTTGTCCTACTGCACTCTTCTGTATACTGGAGACAGTGTAACTGATGTATGTTTGAACCCGATAGCTCGATCCAGTGTGCGTCTCGCTGGTCCCGATTTACTTTGATATAGACCGTATGTGTATTTTTTTTACGAATTTATCTTTCATCAATCGGTGTTAGGCTGACATGCTGTTCTTGTCTGAGGGCTGTTATTCGAGTTATGTTTGTTGGTGTCTCGTTTGATTAGAATGTATGACGTCGACAGTGAGAAGGTAGTTTGGACGGCAATACACTACATGATAATATATTTTTATCTGGATTTAGGAAATGTATTATGAATTTCTGTGAACAACTTTTACTAGGTCTCATAGACATAATATGCGCCGGGCCTTGGTACAGGCCATGGTCCGGAGCGAGGAGAAGTGGCAGGCGGTCGCCTCCTTCTGCGAAGCAGTAATGCTAGCAAAGGAGGCGGCTGATCGCGTGAGGCAACGGTCCTCACGCCCCAACCGCCGCCGGGATTCTGATCCCGATTTCCGGCCACCGTAGGCGCGGGCTTGCGGACGGCGAGCAATGGGTGGCTCGCCGTCCGACCGTCTGGTAACCGTCCGGACCGAGCCCAAGTCGTCGATGGCCCGTACTGTTTCACGCGCGCCTCAAGGAGATGTCAGCAATTGTAGGGGCCACCAGGGTCGAAGCCTACTGGGGCCAAGGGTCTGATTCTGAAAGGAAGACTCAGCCCTGGTACGAAAGGCAACGAAGGAACAGGAGTGGGTTTTTAGTCAGTAAAAGTCTGACACTATCTCCCGCTCCGCCCAAGAGCGGGGGATGTCATAAGATGATTTTCCCACCGAAAAAAAAAAATAGACATAATATGAAAAAAGAAATAAACCAGTCAAATGCAAGTCGAACTTATACACGAAGGGTTTCGTCACATAATACCAAACAATATTAATGATACAAAATCGTTTGCAGTGTTTAAAATAAATTTAAAAAAAAAACCATATATGATATATTTTGTTAAGAATTGCTCGATCGCTGTATGTTATATTATAATATATTTATTATTTTCAGTTAAACTCATTATTAAGTGAACTATGAATTGTTCTTAATGAGTAATAATCTCGTTAAACCTAACGGTAAAAATGATGTTACTTGTAATACACCCTTCAAGTTTTAAATTTATAAAAAATAATAATTGTAAAAGTGGTATAATAAATTCACAATTTTAACTGTCTACACTTGACGGTTCATGGGATACAGCCAATTGACAGATAGACGTATAGCTAGCAACAGGGTTCCGTCAGTTAACCGTTGGGTACAGGACCCTAAAAATTAGCTTTTTTTATGGATCAGCGGATTTTTTTGTATTACACAAGCAAAAAAAGTCCGTTGGTCCCAAAGTGAAAGTTATTCATATTCATGAGTTCTTTTACCCTTTGGTATATTGCTAACTAGATTCTGCCTGGGGCTTCGCTGACGAGATAGTGGACAATTATTCCAAGGGAACATACTCAAGAGGATATGGTCTACCTGTTTGCCATATGTGATTATGAAAATTTTTCCGAATCACAATTTTTTTTTGTGACGTAACTACAGATTTAGATTTACAGACCTAGAATCCTGAAATTAGGCATGAAGCAAGGTCTCATAGCACAAGTATAGGAAAAAATCTGAAACCTGTAAATTTGTAGTTACGTGACATAAAAACTTTTTTTGCGATTCGGAAAAATCTCAATTCGGGAATTGAATTGTTTTCATAGGTAAGTTTGTACGGAACCTCCAGTGAGCGAGTCCGACTCGCACTTGCCCAGTTTTTTTTATATTGTAATGTTCAAAAACGTAAGTGTATTTGTAAATTTTGCTTTAGGTACGTAGATTTAGGTACCTACTTAATAGTCCTCATACCTTACTGCTTCGGTGGAGGTGCGTCCCGCTTGAGCGGAGCACCGCCGTGTCCTCGTGGAGTCGATCAGCTCAGATCATGTCATCAGATCGAACTCTCGTGCCAGGCCCTGGTTCAAGTCACGTTCCAGAGCAAGAGGAAATGGGAATGGAATCTGCGAAACAGTAATGCTAGTGAGAAGAGTACGTGCAAGAGTGAGGAAACGTATGTCCTCACGCTCAAGCCGCTGCGACAAGAGATGCCCTGAGCGTCGGGAATCGCAGAGCGATCTCTGGCCCTCGTAGGCGCGGGCTTGCGAACGACGAGCGATTGATAACGCCTTTGGCTCGCCCTGTAGGGACTAAGCCTGAGCCATCGACGGTGTGCAGTGTCCTACGCGCGAGCTAAGAAGAGCAAACTGTGGGGGTCAAGCAGAGCCGATGCCTGCTAGGCCCCTGGGAACGGTTCTCAAAAGCATATTCATGGTCCTGGAATGCAAAAAGCAACTGAAGGAACATCGGTGTGGTTTTAGTCAGTAAAAGTCTGACACGCCTTCTATCTTCAAAGCGGGAAAAAATACCTTACTGCCTCCCTAACCAAGTTACAACCGTTTCGTTTCGATTCTCTTTTCGTTGACCGCCTCGGGTCGGCTAGGCCTCCTATTCCTTTGTTCTGACCACGTGACTGAGCGTTGAGATCACGTATTTATGTACATTATGTAAGTTTTTTAGAGCTGAGAAAGATTAGTAAATCAAGTATTTTGACTTAGCTTGTGAGGTTGTCGTCATGTTGGAGGTGGACTCGGCGATCATTGTACCAATAGTTGTGTCAGCCTATGGTATTACGAGCCTCGACCAACATCCTAGGAGGCATTAGGCGGCTGGATCAAGGGCTCGTATTTTAAGAAGGTGCTTTCTCTAGAGCTCTGACTGCCAGTAGCTTGGACCCTGTTCCCGATACTGGTGGGACATTAATTTTAAATGTTTAAATACAAATATTTAAAGATGTTTTCACTAAAATTCGACATAACTTGACACATTTAATTCTTTTGCGCCTGTTGCGTGATCGAATTAGTCAAAAAAACCGTTGCATAACCTACTCTAGCCCTGAATGTAGCTTGGACCCTGTTCCCGATACCGGTGGGATACTATTTTTTTTTTAATATTTTTATATTATGTTTTATAAAAATTATTGATTAAAATTCATCATGACTTAACTTCATTCAAATTTTTAGCGCCTGTCGCGTAACCGAATTAGTCAGCCTAACCGCCTAACCGTGGCATGACCTACCCTAGTCCATACAGAACTGCCGTGCTATACAAAATTCTGTTATTCCATGTAGCAACAGCAACACGGACAATTTTTAGCCAATCAGGGCGCTTCGACAATTTTGTTACGAAACTTTTTTATTTATCTCGCTGTGCGTGACTGTGTGTTTACGTTAAAACTTTGTTGTTTTAAACGACATTTTTCGCGTTGTCTGTTCGTTTGAACAGTTAGTTTAGGTATTTATCTAAGCGAGTTGGCTGTGCAATTTGTATTGGCAGATCGGACGACTGTTGATGTTAGCTGTATATCCAATTAAGATAAACAGTTGAAGGATGACATATCCAGCCTATAATGATCTCACTGTTGGGCCCAGCCCTCTGCTGTGTGAGAGAAAGTAGTCTATGATCTATCTAGCGGGCCCAGATGGTGTTTTTTATCACAGTTTTCAGAGCAGTGGTTATGAAATAAATTGCATTTAGGAAATTACCGGCCTGGGTTTAAACTCACCACGTTAGCTTAAGGATGATTTCACACCTCAAAAAAAAAACCATTGGGCCACCATTGCTTAGAGTTTTGTTATTTAATACGTAGGTACTGTACTAAGTAATCTACACTAATATTATAAAGAGGTATTATTTTTTTAAGGTGGGAAATAATCCTATGACTTCTCGCGCTCTGGGCGGAGTAGGATAGCGTGTTAGACTTTTACTGACTAAAACCACACCTGTATCCTTCAATTACCCTTTGCGTTCTAGGACTACGGGTTTCCTTTTCAGAAATATTATAAAGAGGTAAAGTTTATTTTTTTTAACCGACTTCAAAAAGGAGGGGGTTCTATGTTCGGCCGAATGTATTTTTATTATTGTTTTATGTTTTTTTTTTGTTTGTAGGAGGTAATCTCTGAAAGTACTGGTCCGATTGCGAAAATTTTTTTACCGATATTTCTATCGCTGCTTTATTTCTGAGTGACATAAGCTATATTTTATATATGTGGGTGAAGCCGCAGGCAAAAGCTAGTTATTTATATGTACGTATTATATTCATCAGATTCCCGTGAAAATTACCAAGTCATCGGTCCTTTTTGTGGGAAGCCCCCCAACTGCATCTTCTAATACGCAGTCGCCACTCTAGAACCTTTCGGCCTCATCGACCATATGTTCTAAGAACAACATGCCCTGCCCACTGTCATTTGGTAATTCTTCAGGTTATGTCGGTTACCTTGGTTCTGGGCAAAATGAATTCTCATAAGAACGGGAATTGCCAAAAAATCGTTTCTGAAAGCCTGTAATGTTATCTAGCATAAGCATAGCATAGCATAATCAGCCTTTCAATATTCCCACTGCTGGGACTCAGGCCTCCTCTCTAGGAGAGGGAATGGGCTATAATCCACCACGCAGGCCCAGTGCGGGTTGGTGAATGTCGCATGTCTTCGATTTTTTAGTTCTAGGACATGCCGGTTTCCTCACGATGTTTTCCTTCACCGTTTTGAGAGCAGTGGTGATGAAATAAATTACACAAAGTATTGTGCCTGGTTGGGTTTGAACCCGCGACCTACAACTCGTAAGTCGGGGCCGTTACCATGCGGCCACCACTGCTCTAATGTAATGTATGTGTGTAATGTTATCTAAATAGCATTAATTTTAAAGTAGGTAAGCAAGTTAATTTTTATTGGACTCTATACTGCCGTTAAAATCAAACAATAAATACTTTGAAAACTTTATCGAAGCAACGCCTGCCTGTCGGAACAGCGAATCGTCGTAAAGGTCGCGATTGTTCCATGGAACAATGAATTATTGAATGACTGATACTCCTTCGATGGAACACGCAAAGGTCTTACTTGTAACCGCTTGAAGGCTCGTTCACAGCCTGGTAATATATATTATGTAGGGGAGTGTTGCTGATGGAATCAAAGATATAAGTTAGTATCTTACGTGTGATGTTTGTGTTGCTGCCGATCGGGAGGCCTTTTTAAGTTTCTGTACCTCAAAAGGGAAAAATGTAACCCTTAGAGGATAACTTTGTGGTCCGTCTGTCTGTCTCTCAAGACCCTTTATCTCGGGAACGCGTAGAGGTATCGAGTTGAAATTAAAACCATGTACTCAGGTCTGCAGTCCCTTGAAGCTGTAAAAATGTCAAACTTCTGAGTTAACGAAAAAAAATATACTGCCGTTTATGTCGCAAAAAACGTGTATTTCGACACTCTCAAGGGAATCAAAATTCATAGGGTACTTCCCGTTGACCTAGAATCCTGAATTTTGGCATGAAATAAGGTCTCATAGCACAAGGAATAAATCTGAAAATTGTAAATTTGTAGTTGCGTAAAAAAAAACTTTTTTTGCGAAAATCTTCGTAACTCGATTCGGGAATTGAACTGTTTTAATAGCTGAGATTGTTCGGAACCCTCAGTGCGCGAGTCCGACTCGCATTTGCCTGGTTTTTTTAAAATCATCAAATTAGTTCTTCTACTCTGGGTGGAGCAGGAGGGAGTGTCAGATTTTTGTTAACTAAAACCCACAGTGCCATTTATTTTTTTGCGAGGTATTTTTTTGGTGGGTGGGAAGGGGAAAGGAAAGGTGGGAAAATCATCTTATGACATCCCCCGCCCTTGGGCGGGGCGGGAGATAGTGTCAGACTTTTACTGACTAAAAACCCACTCCTGTTCCTTCATTGCCTTTCGTACCAGGGCCGAGTCTTCCTTTCAGAATCAGACCCTTGGCCCCAGTAGGCTTCGACCCTGCTAGGCCCCTACAGTTGCTGACATCTCCTTGAGGCGCGCGTGGAACAGCACGCGCCGTCGACGACTTGGGCTCGGTCCGGACGGTTACCGGACGGTCGGAAGGCGAGCCACCCATTGCTCGCCGTCCGCAAGCCCGTGCCTACGATGGCCGGAAATCGGGATCGGAATCCCGGCGGCGATTGGGGCGTGAGGACCGTTGCCTCACGCAATCGGCCGCCTCCTTTGCTAGCATTACTGCTTCGCAGAAGGAGGCGACCGCCTGCCACTCCTCCTCGCTCCGGACCATGGCCTGTACCAAGGCCCGGCGCGAGAGATCGCCGCCGCCGATAGCCCCCACGAGGACACGGCGTTGCTCTGCAGGTATACGGCAATTCCTTTGTATGGTCCACAACAATGGCAGGCGTTGGGCCCTAAATGGCTCCTTCAATTTTGAACAGTCCATAGCTCTGGCAGGCGTTGGCCCTAAGTGGCCCCTTCAATTTTGCTGACATCTCTTTGAGGTGTGCGTGGAATACAACGCGGCTGTCGACTCGGGCTTAGTCCTTACCGGACGGCCGGACGGCGAACTACCCATGATTCGCTGTCCAGATGCCCGCGCCTACGGCGGTCGGAAATCGTCCTACGACTCCCAACGCCTTGGGCTGTTACTTGTTGAGCATAGGCATAGCATAGTCGGCCTTATAATGTTCCCAATGTTGGGACTCAGGCCTCCTCTCTAGGAGAGGGAATGGGCCGTAATCCACCACGCGGACCCAGTGCGGGTTGGTGGATGTCACATGTCTTCGAATTTTTGTTTCTAGGACATACCGGTTTCCTCACGATGTTTTCCTTCACCGTTTTGAGAGCTGTGGTGATGAAATAAATTACACAAAGTAATGCGCCTGGCTGGGTTTCGAACCCGCGACCGCGTGTTATTGTTGAGCAGAACGAGGTAACCACCTCGCAATTCCTGGCAAGGCAAATACTCGTATATACGTACAATACTAATCAGCTCATACCGTAAGTGAAAGTATTTAAGGGCCTACTGAGACATAACTAAGTAAGTAAGTACGTCCAACGTTGAAACAGGATTGGTTTTATAGGTCGTTATTATTCTGCAAACGTAACGCATTTCGAGTACCTAAACCTAAATAAAATAAAGGAACAGCGGAGCACTTTAATTCTAAAAGGTACATTTAGTGGAGGTCTGTAGGTACTTATTTTTATTGCTGCCAGTGAAATATTTTTTTCAACATCTACCTGTTTCTGGTGCGAATTGAAATTAATTCGGAGTTATCTTTACGCGGCCAAATGCTCGTAGCTCGCTATGGCTATTGAACCAGTCGAGTGCTGATGCAGAGATCGCGAACTCACATCATCCCAACCTTACGTACAAAGCGTTTTGAGAACACATTCATTATGCGTACAGCTAAGGAGTGGAATTCCCTGCCGTGGTCTGTGTTTCCTGATAGCTACAATCTAGGAGTTTTTAAGTCAAGAGTGAATAGGTTACTTCTAGGCAAGCGAGCTCCATCGTCGGCCACATCATCGCTTACCATCAGGTGAGATAGTAGTCAAACACGAGCCTATCAATAATAATAATAAAAAAAGAAAATATCCCCAGCCATCGTTGGCGCGGGCTGACAGACGATAATGGATAGCTCACCGTTTAATAAGAACCAGGCATGAGTCGACGGTGCGTTGCACTACAGAGACATATCAGCAAAAGTGACGGGGTCCGCTAGGGCCTGTCAGGGGTGTGGGACTGCTCGAAAGAGTTACTACGGTCCTGGAACGTAAAAGGCAAGTAAAGGAACACAGGTGGATTTTAGTTAATAAAAAAAAACCCAAAGGGCATTAGGTGGAGTTTCCTTCCGTAATCGAATCAGGAATGAGAATATCTGCAGGAGAACCAAGGTTACCGACATAGCACAAAGAATCGCCAAACTTAAGTGGCAATGGGCACACATTGCTTGCAGAACTAATGGCCGTTGGGGCCGAAAGGTTCTGGAATGGCAACCGCGTACCGGAAGACGTAGCGTTGGAAGGCTTCTTACAAGGTGGATCGATGACCTGGTAAGGGTTGCGGGAATCCGATGGATGTGTGACGCACAGGACCGTTCATTGTGGCGACACTTGGGGGAGGCCTATGTCCAAAAGTGGACGTCTTTCGGCTGAAATGATGATGATGACTCCCTCTCAGTCTCCACTCAGAGCAGGAGGAGTAATTAGAGAAAAAAAGCTGGGAATTTGAGTCAAGTGGAGAAGTAGCAGAGGCCATCTTAGTAGAAACGGAGATGGAAAGACAAATTAACTGAAGAAAATCTGTTCTTCATAACCCAGTAATTCAGTAAGTGTCACCGCACATGGGCCACATGCTACAATGCCGCCACGAGAAGCTAGAAGCGTCCACAAAGGAAGCTGAAGCGCGCGACAGCCACTTGTGGCCGGTGGCTACTACTTTTTTAACCCATACGCGCAGTATCATAATGGACTCTGACGAAGAAGGTTTAAATGCGCGAGTGGCGTGTGACGGCGTTTAGTGGCCAGTTCGGGCCACAAGAAGCATGTAGCGGCCACCGGCGTCAACCGAGTGCAGTGAATCCATATAAAATGTATGAAACCTACAGGAAATATGGTGGCGGCGTTTTGTAGTTGTGGCCAGTGGCCCGTCCTAAATCGATAGCCCTTGGCAAAACTGGTGTCTTCTGAAAAGGAAACCCGTGGTCTTAGAACGCAAAGGCAACTGAAGGACACAGGTGTGGATTTAGTTCTGACACGCCCTCTCGTTCCACCCAGAGTGGGAGAAGTCATTGGATTATTTTCCACCTTAAATAAAAAGACTGGTGTCCGATTTTTTGCCTTCTGTTTACCATGATGACATATCAAAGATTTGCAAAGTTTCGTAACATTAGAACACAACCATATTATAAATTGATGACTCTCTTTTTGTTTGTGATTTGTATCAACCTATAGGTATCTTACCTGAATTTTTATTATAAAAAGTAATATGCATCACACATAACATAAAAAAAAACCTAACACGCATCGCACTATTAACAAATACACTCCACACAATAACTGTTACACTGAACAACATTTTTTCTTTTTTCTTATGTTCATTTTTCTTTAATTTTAGTTGTGAATTATTTTGATTTAGTTTTGACGTGACAACGTCTTATAAATTGGTTTGCCGGGTGACACTTCAAGAAACTGCGTTACGCTCCGCTCACGTTATGCGCTCACAATGAGAGCGAGTGAGAGGCACGCGTCCCTTCCACTCGGGCATGGTTAGCCCGCCTAAGAGCGAGAGAGACAGACATAAAAGTCGTTGTCACGTAAAACTTTCGCCCGTATACCGACTTTACAGGCAACCAATTTTTTTTTTTATTTAGTTTTTAATTGTCTTTATTTTTTAAATAATGTTAATATACTTGTGACTACCTGTGACTGTATTATACACGTGCTAGATACAAGTCAACCAACAACCTATGACAGGGGATCGCAACTGCCTCTTTTAAACACAGGTTACCTCGTAACCTATCTAGAATAGCATTACTGCACCGACTAACTAGTCTAAGTAAATATGTGGCTGTGTAGCACAAGAATGTACCTATGTTAGTTCTAAATTTATCAATAAATTTATTATTACTATTTCTTATTACATCCAGTGTTTAGTACTACGATCTTAAACTGATAAATTGGTTAATTACATAATGCAAAAAAATTGGTTAAAAGTGTGTACAAGTGATAAAAATTACTTATTTCATCAACAATTACAAAACGTTTTTGAAGTCGTTTATAAATACTTTTTGACTTACAACCTTATGCGTAGGAGGTATAGAAATAATACGACCCTGCGCTCTTCAGACCAGAGATCAAAGGGAAGCCTCTTAAAAAATATCTAAGGACTATGGGAGTGGAAAAGAGGAACTTTGAGAGAACAATAGATTCATTGATTGATGACAAATTATTTGCTATTATTTTCTTATAAAGTTGGTGTAAGACTAAGATATAGATAAAAGCAAGTAAATGTTTTTCCTTGTAGGTACTAATGGACGCTCACTGGCAATAGGCCAACAAGACACGAGTCTGAGAAAGATTACGGCCTGCTTGCACGACAGTTATTTAGATACAATTAGCGCTAAACATTATTAAAACTGTCCGAGACACGAACAAAGCAAAAGAAGGTTTTTTAGTCTTCAAGTTTTTCCTAACTTTCATTGAACATGAGTGGCATGGAAGTGGTGGCGTGGCTGTGTTTGATATTTACACTAGTAGTGTATACAAACTTTCGTGTTTATAATAATAGAAGGATAAAAAAAAGTTGACAAAATTGATTGTTTTTTAATTCAAAAATTTTTTTTTCCGAATTTTTTTTTTCGAAGGACTAGAACAATTTGCCTGCTGCGGTCTTCCCGTCCAACTATGATTTAGGTGT
Organism: Mythimna impura; assembly: GCA_905147345.3. NCBI lineage: Eukaryota > Metazoa > Arthropoda > Insecta > Lepidoptera > Noctuidae > Mythimna > Mythimna impura. The sequence goes on along the minus strand of LR990356.1, from coordinate 6,692,170 downwards.
CTTCAAGGCTAGAGTGGATAGGCTCTTAATAAACTAGTGCGCCTCACCATCAATGATTGCATCTCTGCTTACCATCAGGTGGGATCGCAGTCAAGCACTGGTTTATATCCAATTTATTTATATATATATATAAATAAAATTAAAACGAAAGTTCCAAGCGTAAATTCTACTGGAACAGTCCAGTAACTAAACTTATCAAACGAGGCTTGAAGTGATCAATAGTTCTTAGAAACACATAAAACTTGTATGGGAGTAGGAAAGCTATTTATATATATTTAACACGTTAGTAACTGCTTTGTTACAAAGAAATAAAATTTAATTACCTATGTTATGAGAAATGGAAATAACTGGAGTTTAAAATGGGTTTGCACGAAATATGACTTTGAGAAGAATATCGTAAGAATTTACGAAGTAAGTACATGGTTGTAATTCTATAAATGTGAAAGTAGACTGAAATTTTATGCCTGAGTGTTGAAGTTTTTGATTCAGGATTGAAAAGTTTATTTCAAGACAAGCGTGCATTCGGTGACCACATCATTGCTTACATTGTACAAGAAACTGTTCATACGCTAGCTTGTTAATAAGTGATACAAAATATAGAAGAAAATAAAGGAGAGGGATAGCCCTCTCCATTGCTCGGAATTTCATCAGAAATGAAGATATCCTCAGGAGACCAAGGTTAGCCTGAAGAATCACCATGTTTATGTGGAAGTGGGCAGGGTACATTGTTCCCGAAACAAATGGTCGATTGGGACGAAAGGTTCTGGAGTGACAACCACGTATTGTAAGACGCACCGTTGGAAGGCCATACACAAGGTGGACCGATAACCTGATGAGGATCGTGGGAATCCGATGGATGCAAAATGCACAAGACCCACACGACACTTACACACGACCCGCCACACAACACTTGGAGGCCTATGTTCATTAGTGTTGCCCAAATTCAGTCTTGGTCTTGCAGTCTTGGTCTTGTTCTTGCGTTTTTGCAAGACCAAGACCAAGAACAAGACCGCGTATTTTTAGCAAGACCAAGACCAAGACTGACCGTGCAAGACTTGAGCAAGAACAAGACATAGCCTGCAAGACTCTTGCGTCTTGCAGCTAGGACTTAGCGCTATTTCACTGAGTAGTTAGGTGTAACAGTTCGGTGTATAGGTAGGTACGCTTAGGAATTCTATGAGACGCAAAAAACTGTATCAAAGAATATGAAAAACTGGACCTATGCGCATTACGACTAATACCATAAACATAGCGAATAAAAAAATATCTATTAAAATCAAACTGAGTGCATGCATAGTTATGTTTTAACCATCGGCACTTTGATAATGCGGCATCAAAGGTTTTGTACTTACTTCTCAAAGAAATTTGCCGCTTTTCGGAAGTACATGGTTATGATACACGCGCCGGCGGCTTCTTTTGAAATCTAAAACAAACGTTGCCGCCACGCCGAAATCATAACATTTGTGACACTATTTGATTGCCGCCATAGGGCGTAGGTATACTCATGCAAAATAATTTCGAATTTTTTTAAGAGTACCTACAGGTGTTCCAAAGAATAAATAAGTTTCAGAGTGCTTAGAATGAAAATGAATACATTATACTGATCACGCAAGTAGTATTATGATTAGGATAAAATGGTAAGGATAGGTAGTAGATGTCATATTAATTCATTCTAGTAAGTATATATTATAATATTGATTACTTATAATACAGTCAAGTTATTGTAATTAATTTGTTTTTTTTACATGTTTTAGCAAATGTAAGCTTATAAATCATAAATGTTTATTAAGAAACAGTTACTTCCATGGAAAACGACATATAGGTCAGTTGATTTTTCGAATTTCTTATCAAATCTTCAGTTATTTATTAATCTGCTTGATCTTTACTATGGCTATGTTAATTCAAGCTCACAATGTTCCAATTCTAATACGTTTTTCTAAGATTTAAAGTAAACTTTAATAAATAGTAATAGACTAATAGGTAATTGCAAGACTTGCAAGACTCTTGCTGCGAGACCAAGACCAAGACCAAGACTGGGAGCGCAAGACCAAGACCAAGACCAAGACCAGGTGTATTGGCGCAAGACCAAGACCAAGACTGGCTAAGTCTCGTCTTGTTCTTGCATTTGGGCAACACTAATGTTCATCAGTAGACGTCTTTGGATTGAAATTATGATGATAATGCTTTCATTATCGTGATCATTTCAACCGAAGGACGTTACGTAAATTTTGAAACTAAGTCTTTTGAGAGCCTTTGGTCTTAGGCTTAGTTTCAAAATTTATCCGTCTGGAGGTTTTATAATCCCCACGAAGATCTAAAAATAAAAAAATGTTTCCAAAGTAAAAAAGAATACAAACCATGTTACGAGTATCTACCGATTCTGCTAAAACCACAGTTTACTAAATAAGTTACGGTGTACGTTGAGCTAACTAAATTACTTAAATCAATCTCTCTTATCGAATTTACGAAGATACATCTAGTGGAGGTACAAGCCGTTTCAAAATTATCTTAAAGAATACGAAATCCTCTTTCTTAAACAATTGTATTTTTTCCTAATTTAGATGGTTAGCTTGTCTAGATCCAACGGCTTAGCTTATCAGTTAATTTGAATTTTATTAAAAAGGAATTTCAATACAATTGCGGCTTGGCTCTCTCTGATTGATGCTGAGGACTGAGATAACATCCAAGTTGGACTGGTTCCTTTTTGAATGAAATAAGTCGAGTTTGATTAAGTTGGTTTTTTGATAAAATATAAGGGGTTTTGGAGTTTGAAACTTTAGTACTATATTTAGGGTGAGTATTGTTTCTAGTCTCATTGTCTAAAAATACTTTAGTGTTAGACCATTTTTCAATCAAAATGTTGTATTTTGATTGAAAAATGGTCTCTATGTGAGAGTATTAGGGGTACAGGGTTTAGGAGTATGAAACTGTAGAACTATATTTAGGGTAAGCATTGTTTCTAGTTCCATTGGTTAGAAATACTTTAGTGCTTACAACATTTTGATTGAAAAATGGTCTGTAGGTTTGTTAAAAGTTATTGCCGCTTTGATTACATTGCGAACCCAGCTTGAGGTTCCTTGGTTTTTGGTTTCAGAAGAGAATAGTCTCTAAAAAGTACAGAAGGAGAGAGTAGGATAGAAAGAAAGAAAGAAGGAAATAAAGAAAGAAAACATTTGAAACTCGCACATGACAAACAACAATAAAATAAAAAGTAACTACTTAATCTATAAATACTTAACTTAAAATAAAAAATAAATAAAAGAAAACAATATTAAAAGGATTACGAAACAAGCGATATCGTTGTAGACAAGAAACATGCTCAGTTAACTCTACAACCAACAATAACTAAATTTACTCCCACAACACTAAGTCACTGAAACTAGATCTAAATTTATCTCAACTAGCTCACTCATCAAAATGATACACCAGTCTCATTACTGACTGGTTAGGATCCATATTAAGTATAACATTATTTGCGGTAGCAGAATTCATGCAGACTTCGGTATATATTTCCATAGTAATGAGCTGCATTGGTAGAGATATCTTGGGATCCTTTCATATGCGAGCATTTAGACCTCTTGATGAAATACGAATATTATGTTCGAAAATTCATAGAGTTTATTAGTTGGAAGTAAATAATGGTTGCATGGAAACCGGAGGAATGATTAGTTTTGGGGTCGGGTTTTGCGGTTGGAACTTGGATTTTCGTGGGATTTTCTGGCCGCTGCTGTTGGAATGTTTTTGTTTTGTAGCTGGGTTTGTTAAACATGTTTCGTCGGAAAATGTTCTTTTTGAGTAGCGTTTATTATTAAGTAGTTTTTCAATTACATAAGTTCAATTGAAAATATTTTATTTTACATGTGCACTTTTCTTCTCTTTGTCGTGCACTTTTGTCAGATTGGTTGTCTCGTGGTCACGTTTAGGTCGAGTCATGATCTAAAACGTTTAAAAAACTAATTCGAATAAAAAATTCAAATCAATTTAAAAAATCCAATGTAATTCGAAAATTCAATGCGATTCAGAAATCTAATTTAATCCAAATTTTTTTTATTCATTTAGATATACCTATATTCACATGGGCACTTATAAAACGACAAAAGCTAGTGCATTGTTCCCATTGGTCGTTCCAATGGATAACAATCGCAATTTCTTTCCGATTGTTATCCATTGGACACGGTTCTACACGGTTATTCTCTAAAAAATGTTTTTTTTTCTCCGTATTACTTTATTAATAGATTGAGAGGACAGTGTAGACCCGTCAACACAGTCCTTACTTATTATCATAAAATAAAGTCTCCTACGGCGTCTGTCTCTCTGTCTGTTCGCGACAAACTCAAAAACTACCGAAAGGACTTTCATGCGCTTTTCACAAACTTCGAACTTCGTGAAGATAGATAGCATATTCCAACAAAGCAAGCCCCGTGGCCTATTTACATTCTGTACATGGCCAGGCGATGACTTAGTAACGGTTGCGGGAGTCCGATGGATGCGAGACGCACAGGACCGTTCATTGTGGCGACACTTGGGGGAGGCCTATGTCCAGCAGTGGACGTCTTTCGGCTGAAATGATGATGATGATGACATGGCCAGAACGCAAGGGTGTGAAACTAGTCGCGTATAGATTGAAAATCACTTTTTAATCAAGGTCTTCCAATGTATACAAGAGTAGTACGCAAATACTCGTGTATACTTCGTAGTGACCTAACTACCTAACCGTATTTCATAATAAATAGTGCCAGTAGGAATTTGGACTAATCGTGCGTAGATCGGAATAATCGCGTTTGGATTAGGTCAGGTTAGAGTAGTGACCATTAGAACAGGATGGCGATTGAACGAAGCGATGATGTGGGTTAGGTTAGGTTAGAACAGTGACCATTAAATCCAGATCCCCTTCTAATGTTTGTGAATCATTTGGGTTAGGTTAAGTTAAAAGTCAACATTATTTATCTGACATCATTCCATTATATGAATAAATGATTTTATATCTATCTCAGATTTTGTCAGGCGTAAGTGATGTTTACTGTAGTATAGTTTGGAACCAGGACGCGCGCGTACATGTTACAAACTATACAAGATCAGTACGCAAAATCCGTGTAGGTATACATTGTAATTGCAGATTTAAAAATAGCAATACAAAGTATACGAGAGCAGTTTCCTATGGCTGCGTTCTGGCCATGTATAGAATGTAACTACGCAGCACCGTGTTTCTTTAGTTGACAAAGTAATACCTTTCCTTTACAAAAACTCTATCAGATCTGAATCTCAAAAGCTCGAAGAGTGTAACAAAACTATTAATTAAAGACTGGAAAGACGGGAGTTCGATACTGGGACTTTCTTCATAGTTTTTCATCGGATAAAATATTGAAATTCTTAGCTTCTGACGCGCCAGTGTCGCTGATTTAATTTCATCCCTGTTTCTTAGACAAGCCAAGTTTAGGAGAATTGGAAATGACAGAATAAGATTTTGTAGCGTCGAGCGTCGTGATAGTTTTAGTGAATAGGTTTATTTGTAAGCTTTGCTTCTGAAAGGAGGGAATTAAATACACTTCTATTTAATTTCTGAGTTCTGCGTTTGATGTTTTGAATAAAGACTTTCTTAACAGGTCTTTTGATGACCGGTATGGTAAAAACAAACCTTACGATAGCACCCGAGCGTTCAGCCCCCCTAGCCAAGTTACGATCGTTTCGTTTGCGTCGAACGCCTCGAGTAGGCCACGCCTTCGATTCCTTTGTTCTGACGTCATCTCAACGCTCAGTCACGTGGTCAGAGGCCTGTTCGTCCACAAACGTCCACTGCTGGACATAAGCCTCCCCTAAGCGTCGCCACAATGACCAGTCCTGTGCATCTCGCATCCAACGGATTCCCGCGACCTTCAACAGGTCATCAGTTCACCTTGTGGGAGGCCTACTAACGCTTCGTCTTCGAGTGCGCGGTCACCACTCCAGAACCCTTCGGTCCCATCGACCATTTGTTCTGTAAACAATGTGCTCTACCCACTCCCGCTTAAGTTTAGCGATTGTTAGGGCTATGTCAGTAATTTTGGATTTCCTGTGGATATCTTCATTCCTGATTCGATCACTCAAAAAAACTCCTAGTGAAGTTGCGGAATTGTTCGGAAGAATTACCGCGGCTTTGGAACATGGGCAATTGAGGATTACCGTGGGTTTCAGTCAATAAAAGTCAGCCACTCCTTGCTCCTCCCAGAGCGGGAGAACCTGTGAGAAAAAGAAAAGGAGAACGATGTTAAGCCCCTTGCCCACGGTGACTTTTTGTAACGATGCGATGTTTGTTTTGATGCGATGCGCGTTAGTCGCATTTGCATGCGCTATAGAAAAGATGCCAACGCGCTACTAACGCGCTACAGCATCGCAACATTCGCAACTGAATCGATGCGAACGGGCGCTGCGGGCGAGGGGCCTTACTCTAAACTTGTAGGAATCTATTTAAGAGGACTGTAGCTAAGTTGAAAATTGAAATGAATGAGTTTGAATAGTATGAATGTACACCAAAATAGTTACAATTTTACAGAAACTTAAAAATATGGGTACAATGGCGGTCTTACCGCTAACAGCGATATCTACCAGATAACCTTAGGATGGACTATTAGAACTAAAAGGTAAATAAGGGAAGATACTTTAATTTATATACCAAGACAAACGATTCCCATTCAACTTTTCAGTCACTGGCACCACTTTCAAACTTCCCCTAATATACTCATTGCTCACTTTATCCATTCTCGTCGTACCACACATCCATCTTAACATTCTCATCTCCGCTACGTGCAATCTTTTTTCATCCGTCTTTTTCACAACCCAACATTCTGATCCATACAGTATGACAGGTCTTATCACGGACTTGTAGATTTTACCCTTCAACTTGGGGGGCATCCGTGGGTCACAAATTGTTCCAGTGACCTGTCGCCATTTCATGCATCCTGCGTTTATCCGATGTGTTAGGTCCCGGTCTACCTCACCATCCCCACGTGTTGCGCCGATCCCAAATAACACGGGACAAGGGCAGGAAGATGATGATGATGACTTTATATTATATACCGAAGTAGATACTTGCAGTTATTACAAACTTACTGCCCATAATATCCACTAGGTATACATCGTCATAACCACTCCAGCCATATTTAAAACAAGCCATATTTTGCCTTGAATCCAGAGCTTTTCACTAAACTGATAAAGCAAAACCGCTTGATATGAAACTGATTTAATGAACAAAATGAACGATGAATGGAGATTCATTCGTTCGTGAATGTAACGCTGGAATCACGTTCACTTCACTGAATCTATTAGTGTTCAGTGTACTAGCCCGGGTTTTTATTTAAGAGATATTTTTTTTGTTAGGGGCTTTTTTAATCTTTTTTTAAATAAAATAGTACTTATATTTGCCACTATATTTATGTCTGCTCTGTTGTGTTTAAGAAATATGGCAAACTAGCTGTCCCTCGCGGTTTTGTCCGCTTCTTCGGCCATTGTTTCGCTACTATTGGTAGTAGCGGGATGTTGAATAGCCTATAGCTTTCCTCGATAACGATCCAGTAGTTCCTGAGATTACAGCGTTCAACCAAACAAACAAACTCTACGGCTTTATAACAAAATTTACTTTATTTTAGATTATTTCCTGCCCTGCGTTCAAAAATAACTAGAGTAGGGTAGGGTCGTTATTTTAACCGTTCAAAAATGCTTCGAGTTGCAACCTAGGATCGTTCTTTTATAACTCGAGTAGCTACCCTAGAGTTAACCCAACTAACTCTAGCTGCGAGCAGGGTAGGTTGGTGTAAGCGGCAGGAATGACAGTTGCTTGGCATTGACAGTTGAACTCTACGTTCGCGTTCAAAAATGCGAGCGTCGAGTATCTGACTGATGACGTCATTAGAGTTAACTCTAACCTCATTCTTGAACGCAGGGCTGAGGGATAACGCTGAGGTGTACCAATGGTACACCCATATTTCACCAGTTATTCTTAAGTAGATAAACGAGAGTTTTTTTGCTATAAATAAATAATAATAATATAATATTTCTAAACTATCACACAACGTCGTCTAGTCCCAAGCTAAGCAGAGCTTGTGTTATGACTACTAGACAACTAATAAACATACTTATATATGTCTAAATACATACATATTATAGATAAAATTACAACCAGACACAGAACAAATGATCGTGCTCATCACACAAACATTTCTCCTGGGTGGGAATCGAACCCATGACCTCCGACTTAGCAGTCAGGGCCACTAACCACTAGACCAAAAGACCAGTTAAATACAATGTATGTAGGTATATAATTAGCATCTACATGAGACACTGGCCACGTGAAATTTTCCCAAAGGAAAAATACTCCTAGAACAAAAGGATTCCTATGTCTTATTCCAAGACTAAATAAAAATAAAAAAAATGTTTTTATTTCACATAGGACTACATGGGCACTTATAAAACGTCAGAAGCTAGTGCACGGTTCCAAATTGGTCGTTTCCTATGGAGAAGAACCGGCAAGAAACTCCACGGTTACACGTTTAAAAAATGGTTTTTCTTAGAATATTTCCTTATTAAAGTATTAATACTATTAATAGATATTATATAAGGACAGTGTAGACCAGTCAATATTGTACTCAAAAGCACAATAAAAATAATCATAATAAAAAAGTGAGTCGTAATAGGAAGTAATCTAATAATTCGCGGAGTCTACAGTGTTCTCACAATCAAATTATAAAAAAGAGGCTATATAAAAAAAGCAAGAAAAAATAAATAATTACAACTATCAGCAAATTAAGTTAACAAAATAAATTACTAATGAATTTAAGTTTTTATATTTTTTAACGATCAAAACATATCCCTAATTTTGTCCAAATCCGTGCAGACGTTTAGAAAACACACACACATACTTAAAGACATACGAACTTTCGCTTTTATAATATTAGCGTGACTAAATATACCCTTTTGACCTTGGATTAAGTTGCTATTGATCTAAAATCATAATTATTTGCGGCAGTAGTCAAAAACTATTATCTAAACTCAGCCCCCCTATCCAAGTTGCAAACGATAAACGTGAACGCTTAGTAATCTCCAATAGATTTTCAACTTTATGCCTAAGAGCATAAAGTTGAAAATCTATTAAAGACTACTGAGCGTTAGCGACCGGAACGAACGAAAACACTATGTAATCTTCAATAGATTTTCAACTTTATATCCAATAACATAAAGTTGAAAATCTATTAAAGACTACTGAGAGTTTACGTTTATCGTTTGTGACTTGGCTAGGGGGGCAGTTAACACTCTTTCAGGGAAAATAATAATAAAGCGGTTCCCTACTCTATAAAAGGAAAAAAAATATGTACCTATACCTACTTACTGACATTCAAGGAGAGATGTAGTGATCCGTAACTAATACCTCATGTCCTGGTAGCCGTATTCAAGTGGCCCTGGAATGTAAAGGCCAACAGAAGGAACACCAATGGGTTTTAGTCTGTAAAAGACTGACACACCCTTTTGCACCAACCAGTGCGGGATGATTTCCAAATTAAAAAAAAAAACAAAAGTCGTAGACTGTTTGCTAGTTTAACTCAAGAAATGACCTCGTCTAACATCGGTTCATCACGACAACATCACAAAATAACAGAAAAAGTAACAAACAACAATATAAGTTCCAACTAACGCGATATAATCAAGTCAGACAAAAAGGTGGCCATTAAGTGAATGTTTAATGTTCCTAATACCGTGACCTAAATACGGCTAATGCCGGAATAAGTGCGCAACTCCGGATTAGTTCCAAACTCGGATGCTAAGCATGCGTTTTATTAGCCAAGTTACTTATAATTTGTCATGGTTAAAAGATTAGGTTGTTGTGTGAGCGGGCTGTTGTTTTGTTTTAACATGTAACTGTTTCGTCTTTTTAGTCTTTTCGTCAATGGTTTTAGGTTTACGGCCCATGCCTCACTGGGACGCCAGGTCGGTGCTTCCAGTTCACGCAGCCAAGAAAATACGTGCAGCTCTATGGCATGTACCGCACCTGGCCACTGTTGGTCACACAGTTAACCTTACATTTTTTTGACGTCATGTCATGACTACGCTGCGATGGAATCAGAGTGTGGCACGGCCCATGTGGATAACTCGCCTGGTGTCCGCTTGGTTGGGCAAAAGTATAATACATTTAGTTCGTCTTGATGAGGCTTTAGTGACTAGAGATATTTCAAGTTGAATAAAAGCGAAATGTAGTTAAATCTTATTATAGTTGGGTATGACTCGTCTTCCCTATTACTAAGCTTCTGCTGTCCGTCCGTCCGATCGTCCGTCCATCCATCCGTTCGTCTGTAAGCGGGATGTATCTCATAAACCATTAGAAGTAGAGGGTTGAAACTTTAATTTACAGAATATATATTTCTAAGGCCGCTACAACAACAAATAAAATTACAAAGTTGCAAACAACAACAACAAAGAAGAAAAAAAAGAAAGAAGAAGACGAAGAGAAAGGTACAAAAAGAGAGAAGAAGAAAGAGGAGAGACGAAAGTTTACAATTTTAAAGTTAAAATTAAAAGAAAGCTTTCATGAAACGTTATTTTGTTTTCGTTTTTTTTTTTTTGCTGGATTTTAATATTGTAGTACGGAACGCTTCGTGTGCGAGCCCAACTCGCACTTGGCCAGTTTTTGGTTAATAAACACAAAAAAATGTTTATGAAGTCACAATTCGATTTCTACTTAATTGGTTACTTGCTCCCGACGCTGACAATCTAATCACTTCCTACTCCATTTGCCACCTCAGCATTAAAGTGTAAAATATAATCCTTCGTATACGACTGTGGCGCAAAATAGATAGGTACAGAAGTCAATCTCATGTATGTACTTCACTTTTCATACCTACGCTCGGCGCCACGCGCTAGGGTCAGCGCGTGGCGCCGAACTGTCCGAGAGCGACCGGGCGCGGTGCTAAATGCCTACCTAATCTGAATTGTAAAAATATTACATGGCCACAAAATCATCTTCTCTTTCTCGGCGCGGTTTATGTTCTGTGTTACGTTAAAACAAACCATCAAAATACAAGCAAATATCTACTTACCTCTCTGAAACAACTGGTAGCCTAAAAAACGTCAATTCACTGTTTAATGTTGAATTTAAACAACCGTCCACTGAACAGTTAGAATAAGTTTTTTTTTGTTGGTCCATTTTTCCACAAAAAAGTTCACAGCGTGTCTCACTCGAGGTCGTATTGAGCTGAATTGAGCCGAGATATCGTGTCTATGTGTTCGTTGCTCGAGCGCGCTTTGTATGTAGATTGACTTCTGTACCTATCTATTTTGTGACTGTGGCCTTTGGGGGTGTAACTCGAAACTTTTGATAAAAGCGTGCCACGCTAGATGACACCCGACCGGGTCGCTCCGAGCAATCACGTGGCATCCACAGTGTGCGCTGTTTTGTTTATAAAATACGAGAATTACTTAGGTACTGCTTTTATCTCTGGTACTTAGAAGAACGTGTATTTTGAGAATGTTTTACACTTTTAAAGGTATTTTTTGGTATAATATATTCTGGTTTTCCTATTTTTTTTTTTAAGGAAAATTGTTGCCTCAGACTAGGAATTACTCCTGTGTCGTCGGTGAGTTTCCAAACATGTAAAGTCACATACACAAGACACTTGCACTCAGACCCGGAACACCTATCTGTAGGCCATCATCATCATCATCATTTCAGCCGAAAGACGTCCACTGTTGGACATAGGCCTCCCCCAAATGTCGCCACAATGACCGGTCCTGTGCGTCTCGCATCCATTGGATTCCCGCGACCCTCACCAGGTCATCGGTCCACCTTGTGGGAGGCCTTCCAACGTTGCGTCTTCCGGTACGTGGTCGCCATTCCAGAACCTTTCGTCCCCATCGACCATCTGTTCTGCGAGCAATGTGCCCTGCCCACTGCCACTTAAGTTTGGCTGTAGGCCATACAAATAATTTATTCCGTGCGGGAATCGAACCTGCGACCCTCAGCGCAGCAGTCAATCGCTCAACCACTGCGCTAACCGTGATAAAGAACCATCATTCCACAAAATTGAAAGTCGAACAAAATCTTACAAACAGTGATTGTTTTAGTCTTTCCTTCAGCTGGACTAGGGTCTCCTTCTACCTTTTCTACTGATGTCTTTTCATTGCAATTCCGGGCCAGTTTCATCATAATTCGTTCAGCCGTTCAAGCGTGAAGAAGTAACAAACACACGTACATATTTTCGCCTTTGTAATATTAATGTGATTTTTTATTTGTTCTCATAGTCTATCCTAAGGATGTAGTTATCGCTGTCAGTGAAAAGACTATCATTGTAACCATAGTTTTAAGTTTTTGTAAAATCTTGTTACTTTTGGTGTAAAATAAAGTTTATTCTATTCTATTCTATTCTATTCTATTCTATTCTATTCTATTCTATTCTATTCTATTCTATTCTATTCTATTCTATTCTATTCTATTCTATTCTATTCTATTCTATTCTATTCTATTCTATTCTATTCTATTCTATTCTATTCTATTCTATTCTATTCTATTCTATTCTATTCTATTCTATTCTATTCTATTCTATTCTATTCTATTCTATTCTATTCTATTCTATTCTATTCTATTCTATTCTATTCTATTCTATTCTATTCTAATCTCATGATATGGCCAAGTAAAACTGACCAGATCGTTTAAACGTTAATATTTGATGATATGTCGATCCTCGTTTGGCCATATCATTGAAGTAGGATTTCTATGGTAATAAAAGGTCTAAAGAAAGTAGACCAGACGAGGATTGAAATATCATCAAATTTTAACGTTTAAACGATCTGGCCAGTTTTACTTGGCCATATCATGAAGTTACCAATTTCTAAGATCTCCCCACGATATACATAAATCGTTTCTATTTCGGTACTAACACGTATTATTTTGAATGTGTTCTGTGAGCTAATTAGATTAGCACTATTCATTATTATTATAATTGCATCGATTCGGTTTTATGGTTATTGTGGTCGGATTAAATCCAATTTGGTTGGGGTACCACAAAATAAATAATTATTATTGGTCTAAACACTGGATTTTATAAGCATAATTCAGTCCAATTTGTGGTCATTTGACCTCTTGTCAATTTAGTATGATCAGATTCGGTTTCTGATTGCCTAATCAAGCTCTCATTATAATTTTTGATCAACCCATAATACACGTTTAAAGTCGACTGGTGAACACTTTTTTTTTCCGGTTGTGAAAATCATCTAAATACATCCCTCGCTTTTGGGCGGTGCGGGAGATAGAGTCAGACTTTTACTGACTAAAAACCCACTCCTGTTCCTTCTTTGTCATTTTTTCCGGGCCCCGGGGATCTCTTTCGCATCACCTATGGCCCCAGTAGGCTTCGACGCTGCTAGGCCCCTACGGTTGCTGACATCTTCTTGAGGTGCGCATGGAACAATAAGCGCCGTCGACGACTTGGACCCGGTCCAGACGGTTACCGGACGATCGGACGGCGAGCCACCCATTGCTCGCCGTCCGCAACCCCCACCTACGGTGGCCGGAAATCGGGATCGGAGTCCCGGTGGCGATAGGGGCGTGAGGACCTTTGCCTCACGCGATCGGCCGCCTCCTTTGCTAGCATTAGTGTTTCGCAGAAGGAGGCGACCGCCTGCCACTCCTCCTCGCTCCGGACCATGGTTTGTACCAAGGCCCGGCGCGAGAGATCGCTGCTGCCGATCGCCCCTACGAGGACACGGCGGTGCTCTGCCCAGGCGGGGCACACCTCTACCGTATGCTCCACCGTGTCCTCCGGGCGGTCCACACAATGTTAGCATCCGGGCGTTTCTTCCGCACGAATCCGGTGCAGGAACCTCCCGAACCAGGTGAGGAACTGCGTCATGCGGAAGGTAAGGTTGCCGTGAGGTCTTTCCAGCCACTCCTCAAAGAGGGGACTTATCGCCATAATTATGGCGTGCCCAGCACTGGGTTGCGACAGTCGCTGTCGCCATTCCACCGTGAGATCCCGCCACGACTTGGCGCGGCAGCGGAGTTTTGCCCCGGCGTTGCATCACCATGCGCAGATCGTGCATGCGTGCAAGGCATGTTGCCTCGGAAGGAGGCTCGCTGCTTCGCGGGAAATCGTGTGGTATCCCCGCACCATCCGGATGGCCATGACCCTCTGGCTTGCGTTTACCTTGGCCGCCGGTCGTTTTCGTAGCGACGGCGCTCATTATTAATTAACCCAAACACTGCTAGGTTACATTGTTCTATTATAAAGTTCCTGTGTCTACTTTCCACCTTCCGGCTCTATCATCAGATCAGTTCGATAATACCTTATAGCCAAAGTGCATCTCATGATAATTCTAATAAGTCCAAACACGGCTAGGTTACATTGATTAATTACGGAGTTCCAGTGCCTACCTTCCGGCTCCATCATCATCAGATCGCTTCGATGTAACCATTTTCAACGTAACTATTCAGAACCATTCATTTATTTGTATTGTCATAGGGCGGGTTTCTGAATTGAGTATTTTGAATTAAGTATGTCTCAAACCGTACTTAAAAGCCAAATTTTGACAGGTTTGCAGGTTTAAGTAGAGTTTGAGAAATACTCAACTTCAAATGCTTAAATCAGAAATCGGGGGATAGTCGCTTAACTTATTGAGTAGCGTAATTAGAGACACAATAGAAAGACAATGGCGCGTTAACGCCGGCGTTATTGCGGGGATCAACAGCTTACCTATCTTCATTGTGATATCTATGTGAGTGTGAAGTTCCGTTGACCATTTCTGGTCTTCTTCATCAGTTCCACTTCTTCAAATGTTACTTTTTGACTGTAAATGCTTAAGTTCTCGATGAAAATACCAAAATCCCACGAAAAAAAGTTAAAAGTTTTATTCTATTCTATTCTATTCTATTCTAATCACCATATGATTGCCTATATTATTTGAGGAGTTCCCTCGATTCCTTATGGATCCCATCATCAGAACTGGATTTTGAAAAAAATGGGACCAATCTGGAAACATATCCTATAAAGGGAAAAAATTTTTGCAAATCGGTCCATAAACGACAGAGTTCTGAGGTAACAATTTAAAAAAAATATATAATTTAAAGTCGGTTAAAAAGTTAATTTAGAGCCAATTAAATTGCTAAGCAGTAATTTGTAAATAGCAGTAGACGTGCGGTCCTAGATGTTATTTTTTCTTTACTAAAATATTCGAGAAAATTCAGTACACACAGTCTAGACTGAAAAACAAATATTGATTTACTTGTGAGTGAAAAAGTTCTCATTTAAATACCGTGTTCAGTTTCAAGAATTTTCACCTGACCTACTTATCTCCTAATCTTATCAAGGTACCACGGGAATTTCTGAAAAGGATACTGTGGTCCATCCGGTTGGTGCATCCAATGGATGCGAGACGCACAGGACCGTTCGTTGTGGCCACATTTAGGGGAGGCCTATGTCCAGCAGTAGACATCTATCGGCTGAAATGATGATGATGATGGTGATACTGAGGTCCTGGAACGCAAAAGGCAACTGAAGGATACAGGTAGGTTTGACGCCCAAGGGTGGGAGATATCATTGGACGATTTCGTCATAAATATAATTCCAATACCGACTTTCACATGTCATTACTAGATTTGAAAGTCTTATTTGCAGAGTCAATAGTGTGTTTCAAATCCCAAAATATAAAAACTATCTAAGTCTATAACGATACCGCGCTTGTGTGAACTCACCTATGCACGAAATTAAATCGCCTATGTAAATATGGCCCGACCCAGTTATTTTTATTTGGTTGCTTTGTTTGCAACTTACGGAAAATGAACGGTTTTACATACGCTGCCGCATTCTGTGTTTTTGTATTTTTATCTTTTTGGTTTAAAATCATTATCCCAGACTAAACATGGAAGATCACATACTTACTCAAGATACTCAGACTCAGAACAACTATGTATAGACCATACAAATATTTGATCCATGAGAGACCGACGACATGCGACTCAGAACAACTATGTATAGACCATACAAATATTTGATCCATGAGAGACCGACGACATGCAGCGGTACTGCCACTGCACCAGAAGTTTTTTATTTAATGCAAGATTTAGCCACTTTTTCAGGAGCAACTAAGGACACAGGTGGTTTTTAGTCAGTAAAAGTCTTTAACTCCCTCTTGCTCCACCTGCAGCGGGAGAAGTCTTGCGTGTGGACACGGCATTATTCTGAGCATACGGCCGTTTTGCTCGGACGTGGCGCATATATTTTATTTTCAATTATGTTTTTGTCTTGCAAAATTTTTGATGTTAGTTTTAAGTAAGCGCCTTTTCCGGAAAATAAAAAGTTTTTCTTTCTTTCAAGTTACATGATTATTTCCCACCACAAAAAAAAAAAAATTGATCCGAAAACTGCAGACTTTCTCCAGTTTTTATTTATTTCCAAGGAAAAAAGATATGTCTATGTGTTTGTAAATAAAATATCTGTGAACTCAAACGTAAGTTTATATATCTGCCGCCACTGTAGCGAGCGCCCGTCACAGCCGTTTCCCTACAATGTGATATGACGAAACGTTATCTCGTTGGCAGCCAGTATGCGGCACATCATGACGCCGGCACCGCATCGGTACGAATCTACTATCATATTCTAGGTTGTAGTTTCACGTGTAAGGTATATGGAATCTTATGGGATCATTAGTTAAAGATAAAAATTAATGGGTAAATGAACAGTTGTAGTCTTCAAGTAATGAAGTAGATATCTAGGCACTATAGCTACTTATAAATTAAATGGGCCCAGCGGGAATCAGTCCTGCTGAGCTCGGGTGGAGCATTACGCGAAAAATTAATGGGTAAATGAACAGTTGTAGTCTTCTTTGTAGAAGTAGATATCTAGGCACTATAGCTACTTATAAATTAAATGGGCCCAGCGGGAATCAGTCCTGCTGAGCTCGGGTGGAGCATTACGCGGAAAATTAATGGGTAAATGAACAGTTGTGGTCTTCTTTGTAGAAGTAGATATCTAGGCACTATAGCTACTTATAAATTAAATGGGCCCAGCGGGAATCAGTCCTGCTGAGCTCGGGTGGAGCACTACGCGCCGTAAGCACCGACGGCGAGCTACCCATTGCTTGTCGTCCGCAAGCCCACGCTTGCGGTGGTCGGAAATCGCACTGCGACTCCCGACGCCCGGGAAGTCTCGCTGAGGATTACAGCGATTTTGTAGTTTTTTTTTTTATCCTCACATCGGAACGCCTTGCAGCAATTACACCAATGGAGCACAATTAGTCCAGAATCTGCTACTTTCCAACATCGTGCTCGAAGTGGAATGGTAGTAATCAAAGGAGCGGCGCGGCGGAGGGTCACGTCGCTCGCTTACGCAGTATCAGGCCATCGCTCCTCCAGGATTCCACATGCATCAAATCCCATATCGAACACATTTTGAAATGTCAAAGCTCTTTGGATGAGTTTATATATACCTAGTTAGTTTATAGTACATAGAATTTAAGAAAAAAAGGACAGTAAAATCCTAAACCTATCCTCTTTAAAACACTAAAACCAGTTTTCCTTTTCAATCTTCAACACAGATCCACACAACAAACTCACCCGATCATTCCATGGGTCACGTGTGACGTCACGCTTCACTCCGTAGGGAAATACCAGCCGAATAGAAAAGAGCGGCCAGAAACAATCAGATCCCATTTTTGAATGCAATCTGTATACGTACCTGCACAATGAACCAGCACAAATAGCACGAGGCTACAGTTTTCGTTCAGATGCAATCTATAAGCTGAAGCGTTGGTTGAAGTTGTTCCCTTCAAAATGGTTGACATGAGTGGTGCTAATATTCGCGTCATGTCCGTGAACGAGCGTTGCCAGTTGAGACTGGTCATCTCTTACCTGCTGCCAGTTGCTATTTTAATATCTATATTTAGTTTTTATTTTTACTTTATTTACATTGTTCTCACATGATAGCGACAAGAAACATGTAACAGAGATGTTTGTAATTACAAAACATGATTGAAAAGAGTGTCCATGGAGTTTCTTGCATATTCTCCTCCATAGAGATCTACGCTTTGGAATGTGCAATTAGCATCATCGTTTTTTCTAACTGACTGACTTCTTGACATTGTAGGGGTATGCGGAACAGAGAGAGGCTGAGGGTGATGACCAGGTATGACCAGGTAGGCATGCTGGTGGTCAGGATACCCTTTTAAAGCCGTGGGTGCTGGCTGTATGGCTCGCTGCTCGAAAGCTTGAGGAAGTGATGATGACGTCACGAAGTAGTAGCCGCATGAAGGCTGCGCTGACGTTCATTGTCGAGGGTCACCATTGTAGGGGTATGTGGAACATAGAGCAAAGCCCCACATACCTCCGTTGAAAAGGGAGGATCCTCCAACCAGACGGGTGTTATGTCTGGTGGGCTATTGCCCGATAGATGATTTCGGGCTGTTCTATATGTTCCAATCGCGCGGAGAACTTTGATTGCGCGATGCAGAATTAGTTCTTATGTGACGCCATAGATGTCGCTACAACATTTCAAAAGTGCCTGTAAATGGTTTATTTGAAATAAAATGCTTTGAATCTTTGTTGCAGGATTATTCGAAAGTCACCATGGCTCTGGAACTAAACGGGTGGATTTTAGATAGTAAGTCTAATACTACCCCTTACTGCACCTAGAGTAGGAGGAAACATTTCATAAATTACCTCTGACAAAAAAATTAAAGGCTGTTTTTGGATTGTCAAGGAGGTGAGTCAAAAAGATAAAGATAATTGCATGCTAACTTCTGTCAGCGTGCCAAATAAACGTGTTTTCTTTCTTTCTTTCTTTCAGTGTCGCTAGTTCAACTTTAACGGTGTGCATGTAGTGTGACCCACACACTACATGCACACCGTTAAAGTTGTTACAGGTAGAAAATGCCTATGTAATTAAGTCCGCCTCTGTACTTTTGTGTGCATAAACTATTAAAAAAATAAAATTAGTCTATTTATTTAGTCATCATTTAAACTGAATTGCACTTCCTTTAGATATCCTACTGAGCCCTTAATTGCACGATAGTCTCCAATTGATTGACATAAATTAGGTTACACTGCATCTCATTATTTAAGCCAAACTCCTAGTAATTGGATTGTGCCACCGGCCACGGTTAAAGCCTGCATTAATTGCAGGGAGCCGGCCAAGATTTCCACCGAATCACCGGTCGTGCCGTCCGTAGTAATTAAACTATTTACTAATTACACTTTACTCAGATAAACTGTTTTTATTGTCCACTGCTATTGAGAGTTTTGTAATGGGAGCCGAGGTTTTTGTTACGATTTTTTTATACCTTAGTATTTTTTTATGGAGAGCAGTGGTGGCCGAGTGGTAACGGCCCTGACTTATGAGTCGTAGCTCGCAGGTTCAAACCCAACCAGGCGCATTACTTTGTGTAATTTATTTCATCACTGCACCGCTTTCAGTACGGTGAAGGAAAACATCGTGAGGAAACCGGCATGTCCTAGAACAAAAAATCGAAGACATGTGACATCCGCACTGGGCCCGCGTGGTGGATTACGGCCCATTCCCTCTCCTAGATAGGAGGCCTGAGTCCCAACAGTGGGAAAATTATAAGGCCGACTATGCCTATTTTATAAACTTTGCTCCACACTAAAAATTACTCCAACAGAGGCTCCGGCAGTGAATTCCTCTCCTTAGCTATGCGTCCAATGAATGTGTTTCACAAAACGTTTTTTTGCGTATGGTTGGGATGTCCACTATGTACCGGTAACATATCACCGTAAGTCTCGTGATCCAATGATGGAACGGGCTTGGCGGAATTTAAGTTATACGCAAGTCTGGCACACTCCCCGGAATGCAACCGGTAGAAAAACTGACAGGCTCGTAACTTGACGTCGATGCTAGACTTTGAAGCTTTGACTTTGGGTAGTAAGTCCAACAATCAGTCTTGGTAGCCCAGCTAATATTTTTAGGGTTCCGTACCTCTACGCATCGCAACCTCTGCGCATCGACAGTACCCTGAACTGGCGTACTCAAGTCGCTAGTGTCAGTCAGAAAGTTACGGGAACGCTGCGGGCCTTGTATCGTTTGAAAAATTTATTACCGTCGAATACGAAGACAATACTTGTTCAGACCCTAATTTTCCCAATCATCGATTATGGCGACGTGTGCTACTATGACCTGAATGTAGATCTCCTCAACAAACTTGACCGTCTTCTAAATAACTGCATTCGATTTGTTTTTAATCTGCGCAAATATGATCATGTCTCTTCTTATGCTCGCTCCTAAACTGGTTGCCCATACGCCAGCGCAGAGAGCAAAGAGCGCTTAATACCTTGTTCTCATTTTTAGTTTCGCCCAATTCTCCTAGTTATCTAGCATCTCACTTCCAATACATTTGCGCCAATCACAACAAAAATCTACTGTCATCTCATAACCGTCTACTTCATTGTCCCACTCACCGTACTGACTTCATTCACTATTCTTTTCATGTTCAAGCTATTTCTCTTTGGAATGCACTCCCCCAGGAAATCAGGATAGCAACCAACCGATTGACCTTCAAAGTGAAGGTTCGCGACCACATCCGTAAGAAGTTGGCAGCAGTATCGTCATAGCGCTTATTGGGTTTCTTATTATTTGTCTGCACTAATTGTTTTACTAGATTCGTGTATTCTCTTTTTTCCTTCTTTGTAGTTTGAGTACATATATATATATATATATATATATATATATATTATGTATATTGTATTTATAGTATTTCAGTAGGTATATATTTGTATAAAATATAATGTATTAATAACAATATGTACCTAATGCTTAATATTGCACCTACCACCAATTGTCCAGGATCACCCAAAGGTTGACTGGTAGAAAATGCCTTAAGGCATTAAGTCCGCCTCTGTACTTTTGTGTGCATAAAGAATTAATAAATAAAATAAATAAATAAAAAAGGAAAAAACGGAACCCTTATAGGATCACTTTGTTGTCCGTCCGTCTGTCTGTCTGTCTGCCAAGACCCTTTATCTCAGGAACGCGTGGAGGTATGGTGATGAAATTAAAACCATATACTCAAATCTGCGGTCTTTTGAAGCTGTAAAAAAATCAGTCTAAGTTAACTGAAAAAAAAAAGATACGGCCGTTTATGTCGCAAAAAAACGTATATTTCGACACTCTCAAGAGAATCAAAATTCACGGGGTCCGGGGTGAAATTTGGCATAAAGCTAGGTCTTATAGCACAGACATGGGAATAAATCAGAAAACTTTAAATTTGTTGTTACGTCACAACAAAAATAATATTTGCTATTCGGAAAAATCTTCAAGACTCCATTCGGTAATTGAACTGTTTACTTATGTAAGTTTGTATGGAACCATCAGGGCGCGAGTCCGACTCGCACTTACCCAGTTTTTTTAATTGTTATGAACTAGTGCTTGACAGCGATCCCACCTGATGGTAAGTGGGTGTGGTGAGCACTTTGTTCCCTGCGCGAGGGGAACACTCTCCCCCGCTCATGGCTCCGCCACCAGCGGTGTCTAACGCGGATTACGATGGCGACGACGACGACATTGCTCAAGAGGTGACCGAGGTAGAGATGAGTGTGGCGGTACGAAGGTTGAGTGCCAAAAATACCGCCCCAGGACCCGACGGCTTGCCTGGTAAAGCCTGGGTCCTGGCCATGGAGGCTCTCGGGTCTCAATTAAGAGGGCTCTTCAGCGCATGCATGGAGAGGGGCCAGTTCCCACTTCGCTGGAAGACGGGGAAACTGGTCCTTATCGCGAAGCCAGGGCGCCCTGCGGACTCTCCGTCCGCGTACCGGCCCATTGTGCTGCTCGACGAGGTGGGAAAGCTCTTTGAAAGAGTAATTGCAGACCGCCTCGTCGCGCACCTAACACGGGTGGGGCCGGATCTGGCGGACGGCCAGTTTGGCTTTCGCAGGAGGCGCTCCACGGTGGACGCCATCATGCGCGTGCGAGCTCTCATGACGGGGGATGCCGTGTCCCAGGGCAGGTGTGTCGTGGCGGTGTCTTTGGACATCGCCAACGCCTTCAACTCCCTGCCTTGGAGTAGCATTAAGAGGGCACTACCTCTGTCGTGTGATCGAGGCCTACCTGTCGGACAGGTACATCATCTACCCTGGTCACCAGGGAGAGTGGAAACGGCAAGAGATGTCGTGCGGTGTTCCGCAGGGATCGGTACTAGGACCGCCCTTGTGGAACATCGGCTACGACTACGTGCTGCGCGGCGACCTCCCTGACGGGGTCAGCGTGGTCTGCTACGCAGACGACACGCTGGTCCTGGCGCAGGGAGAGTCGTACCAGGCGGCGGTCGAATTAGCGACACGCGGGGTTGCGATAGTCGTTGATAGGATCCAGCATTTGGGACTCGAGGTGGCGCTTCACAAGTCCGAGGCCATGTGTTTTCACGGCCCTCGGAGCGCGCCGCCTCGGCGTTCCCAATTAACGGTAGGAGGAGTTCACATCGGCGTCGGGTCGACGATGAAGTACCTGAGACTCGTCCTCGACAGCCGGTGGAATTTCGAGGAGCACTTCCGACGTCTGGCTCCCAAACTGAATCGGACTGGGGCTGCCCTCAAGCGGCTCCTGCCCAACCTCGGGGGTCCTGACGCCTCCTGCCGGAGGCTCTACGCAGGCATCGTCCGGTCCATGGCCCTTTATGGGGCGCCGGTGTGGGCGCCGTCACTGCGAAAGTGACCGGCGGCCCAGCTGAACGCGTGCCAGAGGGTCATGGCCATACGGATGGTGCGGGGATACCGCACGGTTTCCCGCGAAGCGGCGAGCCTCCTTGCTAGCCAGCCACCATGGGATCTGGAGGCACTAGGCCTTGCGCACATGCACGATCTGCGCGTGGAGATGCAACGCCGGGGCGAGACTCCGCTGCCGCGACAAGTCGCGGCATGGCGGAAAGAGTTCCGGCGGGATCTCATGGCGGAATGGCGACAGCGACTATCGCAACCCAGTGCTGGGCACGCCGTAATCATGGCGGTAAGTCCCCTCTTTGAGGAGTGGCTGGAAAGGCAACACGGCGTCATTACCTTCCGCATGACGCAGGTCCTCACCGGACACGGTAAGTTCGGGAAGTTCCTGCACCGGATTCGTGCGGAAGCGACGCCCGGGTGTCGCCACTGTGTGGACCGCCCGGAGGACACGGTGGAGCATACGGTGGAGGTGTGCCCCGCTTGGGCAGAGCAACGCCGTGTCCTCGTGGGGGCGATCGGCGGCGGCGATCTCTCGCGCCGGGCCTTGGTACAGGCCATGGTCCGGAGTGAGGAGGAGTGGCAGGCGGTCGCCTCCTTCTGCGAAGCAGTAATGCTAGCGAAGGAGGAGGCCGATCGCGTGAGGCAACGGTCCTCACGCCCCAATCGCCGCCGGGATTCCGATCCCGATTTCCGGCCACCGTAGGCGCGGGCTTGCGGACGGCGAGCCACCCATTGCTCGCCGTCCGACCGTCCGGTAACCGTCTGGACCGAACCCAAGTCGTCGACGGCGCGTGTTGTTCCACGCGCGCCTCAGGGAGTTGTCAGCAACTGTAGGGGCCCAGCAGGGTCGAAGCCTACCGGGGCCAAGGGTCTGATTCTGAAAGGAAGACTCGGCCCTGGTACGAAAGGCAACGAAGGAACAGGAGTGGGTTTTTAGTCAGTAAAAGTCTGACACTATCTCCCGCCTCGCCCAAGAGCGGGGGATGTCATAAGATGATTTTCCCACCGGAAAAAAAAAAAAAAAAAAAACCTGATGGTAAGTAGTGATGCAATCGTTGATGGTGAGGCGCACTAGTTTATTAATCGCTAAATGAGTTGTTCTCGTAAAGTCAAGCCGCAAGGGTCTAAAGAAGTTCACCTTATGAACGACCAAGTTTATAAATAATTGTACAATAGGAAGTTTACGAAACACAAAACGATCGTTTCTTAGCCGGAAACCTCAAGATCGTTTTTCAATTAAATGAGGTTTCAACTTCGACTATGGCAATTTATTTATTATATTACAGGATGAGGGTTTTCTGTTGAGACTAAAAGAAAGTTGAATGAGTTTGATCTAAGTATTTTTAAATTAATTAATTTTGTACTTATTATAAACTTTATTTTTTACATAGGTATTTACATTTAAAAATACTAACTATAATTACAATAAAAAAAAAACCCTAAACTATTACAACTAACTAAAATCAAACTAAAATATGGCGTCAAAAAACTTCCACATCGCTGTCGACTGGTAATGTGCCCAAAAGACTGGCGGCATTCCACGCTGTATGGCAATGCTTATCCTCTGTCTGAGGTAAAGGCCAGCCCTTGGGTCACGCGAAGTGTCAACTAGACGTTTTGACAGATCTTTATACAACTTGTGAGCACTCGGACCCCACGAAACGAGAGTTTCAACCCCAAACGGTTCGAAAATATAACTTCCAACAAGGTTATTATTTTGTACTTTGATTTTAGAAAGGTGATAATAAGATAAGATTTTATTTTGCAAATGTGGGTACAAAACATGGTGAGATAGAAATATGATTAGCATCGGCTATATTTAACCAGAAGGCATACAAAAGTACAAGATATACTGCAGATTCTGAGTACAGTATAGGAATTAAATAAAATTAAATGTTTAAAAAAATTAAAATGTCATAGAAATTAAATGTCATAAATATATTTCTATATTCTTGTCACTATATAAAGTAATAAAAAAATTCCTTTCTCCAATAAAATTCTGTCACAGTAAAATACGCTTTGTCTACTAAAAAAAATCGGTGTTCTTTTTTTAAAATTAAGTTTAATCGAATAAAAAAGCACAGCCATGCATCGTACTTCGCACGGGCTACGTGTATCTGTCTTTAAGGGCGTTATCACACTAGCGGTGTGCGAGCGGCTGCGGGGAATGCGTCGCGAATACGCCGCGTCTGCAAAGCGAAGACATCGTGGACGCGTGGAAATTCGCAACGTTTTCAACGTGTGTGTTGCAGCAAGTTAACGATGTGCAATACACTCGGTAACAAAATGGATTTCGACGAGGATACACTACTGTTGGCTTTGTTACTTCGAAGATACCGGAGACCCGCATCTCGTTGCCGGATCTCGTTGCGCGTCCGCAATAAACTCGCTGCGCATGCGCGGCGTGTTCGTTGCGCGCCCGTAACGTATTCGTTGCACACCCGCTCCGCTTTGAGGACGCTCGCAATCCGCTAGTATGATAAAGCCCTAAGCTGCAGTAGGTATAGCTCGCAATCAAACAATGTTATGATTGGAAGGTTTTCATATAGGTACCTACAGGATTTTTTAAGGTGGTAAATCATTCAATGACTTCTCCCGCTCTAGGGCGGGGCGAAAGGGCGTGGCAGATTTTTACTGACTAAAACCCACTCCTATGTTCCTTCTTTGTCTTGCATTCCTTGACCCCGGGCTTTCCTTTCAGAAGCGAATCCATGGCCCCAGTAGGCTTCGGCCCCTGCTGGGCCCCTACAGTTTTGATGACATCTCTTTGGAGCGCACGTAGATTACTACGCGCTGTCGACGACTCGGGCTTGGTCCGGACGGTTACCGGACGGCCGGACAGCGAGCTCCCAATTGCTCGTCGTCCGCACGCCTGCGATGACTGGAAGTTGGGCTCGTGATCCCGGTGGCTGGGGCGTGAGTATGTCCGTTCCCAAACGCGTGCGGCCGCCTCTTAAAAAAAAAACCCTACAGTAACATAAACTTTTTACCAACTTGCATCTCGGCAGGCAGCCAGAAAACGTAATAGATTCTCACATAACATACTTCATAGAATTTAGCTCCATCTCTTTAGTGCAAAGGCCGTATCTACATAATTCACATAACATCAAAGCGGGTGGAACTCATTCAGGCATAATATTTCCCACTGCAGTTCATTGCCTCACGAGTGCGGATTAGCATTTCTTCGATCTTATGCAGATACATGTTGTAGAGAATTCGCGAAAGAAGGACAAATGAAAGTTTGCCTAGCTTTATTGGGAATAGGGTAGAATTCATTACCATGCTACTAAAACTAACCTATGTCGTTTTCAAGTGTCTATGTCGGATAATAGGAAATATTTTTTTTTAATTGAATTGAATCCTAGATAATTACAGACAAAATATATTTTATGTTTTGTCCGTCAGTTCAATTATTAAAAAAAAGAAATCAATAGTCATTTGTGAGTAGAAAAGAAAGAAAGAAAAACATTTTATTTGGCGGAAAAGATGCAAACTTAAGACTAACATATAGCATGAAAAAAATATATGCGTCACGTCCGCGCAAAACGGCCTAACGCTCAGCATAATGCCGTGTCCACACGCAAAATGCGACGAGTACAAGTCCGAGCGCTGGTTTTCAGCATAGACTGGTGAAGGTGTCAACTAACAGACGTTGGCAACGGTATTATGTGCTAATAGATTTGAGTAAACTAGTCATAAATGGAAATAAAAATAATAATTAATACATAAAGAGGAAATACAATTACATACGTATAAAGTGGCAACATTACGTCACGTCTTTATCAAGGACGACAGCTTAAAGGACTTAGTATCCAGGTCAAAATCATTACAACAATAAAAAAAAACGAAACGTACGTTGTGCGTGGAGTAGTGCGTGTTCCATAGGGGGCTAGGGGCCCAGCAGGGTCGAAGCCTACTGGGGCCAAGGGTCTGCTTCTGAAAGGAAGACTCTGCCCTGGTATGAAAGGCAACGAAGGAACAGGAGTGGGTTTTCAGCCAGTAAAAGTCTGACACACCCTCCTGCTCCGGAGAGCGGGGATGTCATTGGATGAATTTTCCAACGAAAAAAAAAATTGACTAGTGCTTGTTGCCCGTGATGACATATGGCTCCGAAACGTAGTCGCTCGTTTGGCTTAAAGTCACCCAAAGGGCAATGGAAAGGGCTATGCTCGAAGTTTCCTTGTGTGATCGAATCAGCAATGAGGGTATCCGCAGGAGAACAGGTAAACAACGCACGATGGATCGCCAAACTTAATCGCCAATGGCCAAATAATATGGCTGTTGGCCAATGTCCAACAGTGGACGTCTTTCGGCTGAAATGATGATGATGATGATGATGAATCGCCAATGGGCAGGGCATATTGCTCGCAGAACAGATGGCCGTTGGGGCCGAAAAGTTCTGGAATGGTGACCACGTACCGGAAGACGTAGCGTTGGAAGGCCTCTTGTAGGAGGCCTTCCAACGCTACGTCTTCCGTTGTTGGAACAATGACCGGGTAACGGTTGCGGGAATCCGACGGATGCGAGACACACAGGACCGTTCATTGTGGCGACACTTAGGGAAGGCCTATGTCTAACAGTGAACGTCTTTCGTCTGAAATGATGATGACAACTTAGGTCTTTAAGTCAAGAGTGAATAGGTTACTTCTAGGCAAGCGTGCTCCATCGTCGGCCACATGGAGCCCGGTCGGCGATGATATGGCCGACGACCACCTGATGGTGAGATGGTGGTTCCACAGTAGGCGTTGGCTTGTGGATGGCGAGCAATGGGTAGCTCGCCGTCCGGACTGAGTTCGAGTCTTCAACGACGCGAAGTGTTCCACGCGCGCTCGAAAGAGTTGTCAGCAAAACCGTAGGGACCCAGCGGGAAGCAGGGTCGAAGCCTACTGGGGCCATGGTATGAGCGAAAGAGAACCCCGGGGCCGGGATACGTTAGTTTAAGACTTGGCGTACTCTTTTTAGGGTTCCGTAGCCAAATGGCAAAAAACGGAACCCTTATGGATTCGTCATGTCTGTCTGTCCGTCCGTATGTCACAGCCACTTTTTTCCGAAACTATATGAACTATACTGTTGAAACTTGGTAAGTAGATATATTCTGTGAACCGCATTAAGATTTTCACACAAAAATAGAAAAAAAAAAACAACAAATTTTGGGGGTTCCCCATTCTTAGAACTGAAACTCAACATTTTTTTTTTCATCAAACCCATACGTGTTGGTTTGATATCGTGATATGTGGTATCTATGGATAGGTGTTCAAAAATGATATTGAGGTTTCTAATATCATTTTTTTCTAAACTAAATAGTTTATTTATTTATTTATTTTATTTTTATTAATGATAGGCTCGCGTTTGACCACCATCTCACCTGATGGTAAGCGATGATGTGGTCGACGATGGAGCACGCTTGCCTAGAAGTAGCCTATTCACTCATGACTTAAAGACCCCTAAGTTGTAGCTATCTGGAAACACAGACTCCGGCAAGGAATTCCACTCCTTGGCTGTACGCATAATAAATGTGCAGTTGCACATTGCATTGCTTTGCATTGCATTGCGTTGCATTGTTGTTGTTGTTGTTGTTTGTTGTTGTTGTGTTGTTGTTGTTGTTGTTGTGTTGCATGTGTAGTTTGCGCGAGAGACACTTCCAAAGTGGTAAAATGTGTCCCTCAACCCCTGTAACTTCTAAAAAAAGAGAATGATAAAACTAAAAAAAATATATGATGTACCACCATCATTACCATGCAAACTTCCACCGAAAATTGGTTGAACGAGAACAACTAGTAAGTAGTTTTTTTTTTATACGTCATAAATCGTAAACCGCAATTCACCTTTCAAGTTTGTACGGAACCCTCAGTGCGCGAGTCCGACTCGCACTTGCCCAGTTTTTTTCTTTCTCATACATTGTTGCTTACATTTTTTTCACTTCTCCTTTCGCAGGTCACAAAGGAACAGCTTATTTTTAGTAGGAAATAAGCTGTTCCTTTGTAATCGTATTTCTAATGTTTTTTAATATCTACTGTGACTCTGTGTGAAGATACGTTACTAAATAAATATTATAAATATCTTCAAACATGCCCTGCAACACAGCTCCATATTCATCGCATAGTCGATCTAATGCACTTTGTTTATCTCAATACAATCCTACGTGCCTTAGACAAGGGTGCAGCCTCAAGCCAGGGTGAGGAGCATACGCGGGTGCTGAAGCAGGCGCAAAGTTCGAATCCCCCTAGCCTATTCTTGGTCACGGTGGCCAATTTCAACGGAGATTAGCTAAGTTCGCAGGAGATATTATAGCGCATAAGTGTATGCGCAAGAACAGATGCACTCTTTGTTCTCTTATCTGACTGATCTGTTGGTGTAGTGGTTAGTGATCCTGACTGCTATGCCGGAGGTCGTGGGTTCGATTCCCACCCAGGACAAATGTTTGTGTGATGAGCACAATCATTTGTTCTGTGTCTGGGTGTAATTTATCTATAATATGTATTTATTTATTTAAGTATGTTTATCAGTTGTCTAGTACTCTTAACACAAGCTCTGCTTAGTTTGAGACTAGATGGCGTTGTGTGAATATTATATGTTATCTCCTATTTCGATAGTTTCCGAGGCACAGGATCCTCCCAATCGGTTTCACGTGGCAAGAGCGTTATACTACTAATTTCCAAACACCAGGTTGCTACTGAGAAATTCCTAATAGTATTAAACATAGAAACAGTTTGCGTCTATTTTGAAGTGATTATGGAGGGCACCTTACGCGGCGAGATGGAGCATCCCTGCTAGTAAGCGATCGTCTTTTGTTTCTGCACCTCTAGCCAAGTTGATAATTTGCAATCGTTAACGCTAGCGAAATGTATGGGAATGACAGTCATCATCTCAACGTTAAGTCACGTGGTCAGAACAAACGAATAGAAAATTAGTAGCCAAGTTCACATCATTCAAAATGATAGAATTAATTGTTATCGTTTCAACATTGTTCAACGCTACATCCTTTGTTATTGTAGAACGACATTGTAGAACGAGCGGCCGACTCAGGCGCGTCAACATGGCTACCAACTTATCGTTTTCTACAATTGCTGACACGTTACCGATTGGAGAATGGAATTCGACACGAAACGGTTGTAACTTGGCTAGGGGGGCAGTATCTCTACTACTCGCTTCATAACTACTCTCTTTATAGGCCCTTTCATTTATGAAAAAATTAACCTGCAAACTGATCATGGGTAATACCTATTCAGTTTGCACTTTTTTTTATCCTTTTTAAAGAATATAGCTAAGACAACTATTTGTAAGTGGTAACTGAGTCTGGACTATACCTACGCACACTGAGGCAATTCAATACGTACCTACCTAAATAGAACTTGCACACACATGTTCATTCCACATATACACATATATTTAAACTCCACTTTCCCACAAATTAATTCAACTTTTTTTTTAATATGTTTTGTCAGATTTTATATTTACTTTACTTTGAATTTTTAATTAAGTTCGTGCAAAACCCCACAACACGGGGAGTCCTAATGTGGGGTCTAGGGCTTATATTTAAATAAGAATAAATCCTTTAAAAATTCAAAAACTCTTGTCCAGTTTTAAAGCGAGTTCCCCGCGGCGCTAGACCTCTTGTGGCGCAACACCTAGCAGGGTGCGTTCGCCTTGCCGTACGGGAGAACTCGCAAAGTGCTTGGGAACATCTGCTCACCTTCCCTTACAGAATTTTACATGTACAAAAAAATTTGGCTACAAAAAAGACCTTAACTGCACAAATTAAAGAAAACTGTAATCTTTTGGCCTGTGATTTAGATTCAAAATTACCGATTCAGAGGTTTACCTCTTCAAAAGGTTTATCCCATTTGGTTGAAACGAAGTTGGGGGAAGGTGACATTAGCGGAGCAGCCAGGATTCTTTTTAGTAGTGATGTGGTGGCTCCGTGTTCTCCAGATACTCTCGCAGATCTGGAGAGAAAACACCCTGCCCCAGCGGATGGCCTTTCTTTTCCCGACCCCCCTGATCCGGACATTCACACCCTCACCATTACAGGTCGAGAAGTGATCGCGGCCGTTTGCTCTTTCCGGAGCGGCTCTGCTGGCGGCCTCGATGGCCTCAGTCCTCAGCACCTAAAGGACCTTATCTGTTCAGGCGCCGGCGAAGCTGGTGAGTTGCTCTTGAAGGAGCTTACGGCCCTGATTAACCTAATGCTCTCTGGCAAGGTTAACGAAACCGTCATCGACGTCTTGTACGGGGCTAATTTATGTGCCCTGCGCAAGAGGGATGGCGGTATTCGTCCCATTGCCGTGGGAACTACCTACCGTCGTATGGCAGCCAAGATTTGTTGCAAATTTTATGGTGAGGTGGTTTCGGAAAAATTTCAGCCCCTACAGCTTGGTTACGGCTCCAAAGGGGGCTGTGAGGCTGCCGTACACGCATTGTCGACCTACCTAAATTCTGGCAAAGGAGAGGCTATCCTTAAGGTTGACATAAAAAATGCATTTAATTCGGTTAATAGGGACACCTTGCTGGCAGAAACTAAAAAAGAAATACCTAAAATCTATAGTTTTCTTTGGCAATGTTATAGACAACCATCTAAATTACTCTTTCGGGACAACCTTTTGGAATCCGCTGTTGGCTGCCAACAAGGTGACCCACTCGGGCCAGTGATCTTTAGCTTAGCTATACATCCAATCATTCGAAAACTAAATTCGAAATTTAATGTGTGGTACCTCGATGATGGGACCTTGGGAGGCGATGTAGACACCGTATTAAATGATTTACAATTTTTAAAAAACCAACTCTTTTCTATAGGACTAGATCTCAACTTCTCTAAATGTGAATTATTGCTCTCTGACAGTACTGACAGACATCTGACTCTTCCAAAATTCAATGCAATAGCCCCTGCAATCAAAATTATCGATAAAAGTTCTCTTCGTCTCCTTGGGTCCCCAATCTTTGAGGATTCCTTTCCCAGTTTTGTGGAGGAAAAAATACAAAATTTCAATGACGTTTCGGAAAGATTACTCCAAATTAACATGCATTCGGCCATTACCCTAATTCGTTATTGTTGTTTCGGTCCTAAATTAATATATTTCCTTCGTGCTTCCCACTTATGGAAGCACCTTCACCTTTTGGAAAAAATGGACCAAATTATCCGACATACACTTACATTAATTTTAAATATGACCTTGGACGATCGAGCTTGGGATCAAGTTACTCTTCCCATCCGTATGGGAGGCCTCGGCGTCCGCAAAATTACCAGTATTAGTTTACCGGCATTCATATCTTCGGTTCACAGCACTGATAAATTAATCAGGAACATTCTAACTTCCACACTGATTCCTTTTGAAGTGCCGTGCTTCACCGAGGCTATGGATGCCTGGAGAATCGCTTGCCCGAATACAAATCCGCCTGACAACCCAACCTCCCAGAGATGGTGGGATGAACCGCTCTGCAAAGTAGTCCAGAAAAACCTAATCCTAACATCTGCTACTACTGCGGAGCGTGCGCGCCTCCTGGCTGTGGGAAATTGGGAGTCAGGTCTTTGGCTTCACGCACTGCCGTCGTCGAATATTGGCACCTTATTCGACGATACTACTTTCCGCCTAGCTGTTGCCCTACGCCTAGGCGCTCCTTGCTGTTCTCCTCATCGCTGCCACTGTGGTGAAGTTGTCAACAGCCTTGGTCACCACGGCCTGTCATGCAGTCGAAGCGCGGGACGGATAGCACGGCACGCGAATATTAACGACATCATCCGACGAGCCCTTGTCACCGTCGGCGTTCCGGCTGTTTTGGAACCTCATGGCCTGGCACGCGACGATGGTAAGAGACCGGACGGTATGTCTTTATTTCCGTGGAAGATGGGTAGGCCTTTAGTGTGGGACGCTACCTGTGTCGACACTCTTGCGCCATCCCATCTTCCTAGCTCTTCGTGCTGTGCTGGTGCTGCCGCTGCGGCTGCGGAGAACCTCAAACGGCGGAAATATAACAACCTCGTCGGTAGTTATATTTTTGAGCCGTTTGGGGTTGAAACTCTTGGGCCGTGGGGTCCGAGTGCTCATAAGCTTTTCAAAGAATTATCCAAACGCTTAGTTGACACTTCGCGTGACCAAAGGGCTGGCTTTTACCTCGGTCAGAGGTTAAGCATTGCCATACAACGTGGCAATGCGGCCAGCCTTTTGGGCACACTTCCAGTCGACAGCGATGCGGAGGAATTTTATGACGCCATATTTTAGCTAGTAGTTTTTGCCCTTAGTGTATATATAGTTTTAATTAGTTAAGTGTTTTTATTGAATTATACAGTTAGAATAAATTAAAATGCGGTAGATGCGAGGCGCCCAAGATCGGTCGAGAGAGGCTTATGTCCAACAGTGGACGTTTTTCGGCTGAAATGATCATGATGATGATGAAGAATAAATTAGGTATATAGATATATTATGTTTTTTGGCACAATAAAATTATTATAGGTATTATTATATAACCTCAACCAAGTTGGTACCCTAAAGTCGCACGTTGGGGTTGCGACAAACCAAGAAGGAGATGGCGGGACGACTTAGATTTCATCCTTAGTAATTGGAAAGAAGTGGCTCAAAGCCGGGAACTGTGGAAGGAATGGAGGGAGGCCTTTACACACCAATGGGACAGTATAGGCTAGATATAACAATAATAATACATTGTACCGATAGTCGTGTCGGGCAATGGCTTAATAGCCAAGATTCTCGACCAAACACTCTAGGAGGCTTGCGTTAGGCGACTGGACCAAGGGCTTGATTCAGAAAGCGGTACTCGTGGACACGGTTCGTATTGTTAGGAGGTTCCTTTCTCTGGAGCCTTGACCGCCGGTAGCTTGGACCCTGTTCCCGATACCCGTGGGATACTATTTTTCATATTTTAAAATGTTTTTTAATTATTTTTTTTAAGAAATATTTAAAAATGTATTAAATAAGTTTTAAGGACAAATAAAGTGAATAATAATATATAAACTCTTGTTGCACCATGGCCACCTAACCTCGCCCGCTACCGCTCGCGCTCCTGTCACGTACGTGCACCCTGATCAAGGCCCCGGGCTACCGATGCAACGTTCCTGCTTACACTCCGATTTTATTTGAACACTCATCGCCGATATCCGATCAAAGGATCGATGAACTTTGATTTTATAGTTTTATTTTATATAAAAATTTTGTATTTTATAAACAATGAAGATCGGATGTTTAGAGTATAAGATACTCTCTACGTGTGGAGTGCGCGTTATAAAGAACTGTGTTGTAAAATGCAGTGTTTTAAGGTTCCACTAGTCGATGCTTTTTCCATACAAATGGGGGGTTTTACTCAACAGTTTGACATTGTACGTCTAAAATAAAACATGATATAGTTTTATCTTAGTACTAGCTTTTGCCCGCGGCTTCGCTCGCGTTAAGTATTATTATTAATTAGGTATATTTTTTGCGGCACAAACTTTCATCCCCTATTTTATCCCCTTGGGGGTAGAATTTATCAAAATCCTTTCTTAGGGGATGCCTACGTCATAGTAGCTATATGCATGGAAAGTCTCAGCCCGATCGGTTTAAAATTGACAAAGTTTCATACAAACTTTCATCCCCTATTTTATCCCCTTGGGGGTAGAATTTATGAAAATCCTTTCTCAGCAGATGCCTACGTCATAACATCTACCTGCATGCCAAATTTCAGCCCGATCCCTGCAGTGGTTTGGGCTGTGCGTTGATAGATCACTATGTCAGTCAGTCACCTTTGAGTTTTATATATTTAGATTATTTTTGTCTGAAAATCTCCAAAACGAAGTCGGTACTGACAAAGCTTTATTACCGAAGAGTTCTATAAAATTTATTTGTAATAGATTTATGCAGTGGTTTTTTCATAATACTCGATTTTACAAAGCACTACTCACAGATTTTACGCACTGTCTAATGTCGTTTCAGTTCGGAACGGTGTTTGTGTGCGTGCGAACAATACGTTGTGCATATAAACTAGCGTCTAACTATTAACTAATACTTGTTATTATCGCTGTCGGACACAATGTCAGATGAGACATTGAACTTTATGGCCTCACCCATCAGCGAGTTCGAGCCCAACGAGCGACTAGTTCAGCCTTAAGTGGGTTCTGTCTTCTACATGTATTTCAATCTACCGGGGTCACTCGAGAATCGAGATAGACTGAAAAAACTTGTAGCATTGCTTTGCTTGTTCAATGTACCTCACGAATTTACTAAGAAGACCCAATATATCTCAACTATTTTGATAGAAATTACAATTAATCGCCTCATCCATCCAGCGGGGCCCTCGCTTCTATTGAGCTCAGAATAGGTACATAACAATAATACTAATCGTAACTTTTGCCAATGTACCTCCTGATTCATGTATTAAGATCAAGGGATCTTTAACCAAATAGGAGTATGATAAGCATAATCAGCCTTTTTAATGTTCCCACTGCTGGGACTCAGGCTTCCTCTCTAGGAGAGGGAATGGGCCGTAATCCACCACGCGGGCCCAGTGCGGGTTGGTGGATACCAAATAGGAGTCATCAGAAAAAAAAATTGTCTGCGGGGCCTTTGGTAATTTGAGTTCATTATTATGTGCATAAAAAGCACAGCATTGTTACCTATTACCAATGCAACAAACAAAGCAATGACACTAGTGTTTTCGGTCTTTTTTTTTTTTTTTTTTTTTTTTAAGGTGGGAAATCATCCAAATGACTTCTCGCGCTCTGGGTGGAGCGGGAGGGCGTGTCAGACTTTTACTGACTAAAACCACACCTGTATCCTTCAATTACCCTTTGCGTACTAGGACTACGGGTTTCCCTTTCAGAAATTCTCCGCGGTCCTAGCTAGCGGGCATCGGCCCCGCTGGGCCCCTACGGTTTGCTGACATCTCTTTGAGGAGCGCGAGGATCACTACGCGCTGTTGACGACTGGGCTCGGTCCGGTTAATTACCGAACAGCCGAACGGCGAGCTACCCAGTGCTCGACGTCCGCAAGCCCGCGTCTACCGTGGCTGGTAGTCGGGGTCGGAATTACGACGGCTAGGGCGTGAGGACCTTCGTTCCCTCACGCGTGCAGCCTCCTCCTTCGCTAGCATTACTGCTTCGCAGAAGGAGGCGACCGCCTGCCACTCCTCCTCGCTCTGGACCATAGCCTGAACCAGGGCCCGACGCGAAAGGTCGCTGCCGCCAATTGCCACGAGTACCTGGGACTTGTCCTCGACAGTCGATGGAACTTTGTGGAGCACTTTCGACGTCTGACTCCCAAACTGGAACGGACCGGGGCTGCACTAAAGCGGCTCCTGCCCAACCTTGGGGGTCCAGACGCCTCCTGCCGGAGGCTCTACGCGGGAATTGTTCGGTCCATGGCCCTTTACGGGGCGCCGGTGTGGGCGCCGTCGCTGCAAAAGCGACCGGCGGCCATGCTGAACGCTTGCCGGAGGGTCATGGCCATCCGGATGATACGGGGATACCGCACGATTTCCCGCGAAGCGGCGAGCCTCCTTGCTGGCCTGCCACCATGGGATTTGGAGGCAACAGTCCTTGCACTCATGCACGATTTGCGCGTGGAGATGCAACGCCGGGGCGAAACTCCGCTGCCGCGCCAAGTCGCGGCATGGCGGACAGAGTTCCGGCGGGATCTCATGGTGGAATGGCGACGGCGACTGTCGCAACCCAGTGCTGGGCACGCCACAATTATGGTGGTAAGTCCCCTCTTTGAGGAGTGGCTGGAGCGGCAACACGGCATCCTCACCTACCGCATGACGCAGGTCCTCACCGGACATGGCAAGTTCGGGAGGTTCCTGCATCAGTGTTTTCGGTCTAACTCAAGTGGTTCCACTGGATCGAAACACATGTCTTCCAGATAGGTCATAGACGTATATAGAGGTGGGGAAAGATCCGTTTCCATCCTAGTGTGGTCCAGCTACCACTCCGGGATGTTGGGGTGCCGAAACCTCATAAATGTAAAAGAGGTAACTTTACAGGAGGTAGAAAATATTACGCGTAGTAAATTTTATTACACAGCTTATTTTTATATGTAAGAAAGAAAATATATCTATTTGCAACAATACAAGGCATACAAGCACAATTAGTGATAGGTATAAAGGAGAAAAAAAAGCAATAATAAAATAGTGTGCCTTACGACTGCGTCGACATAACTAGTGCTTGACTGAGATCCCA
Source organism: Mythimna impura (assembly GCA_905147345.3). Classification (NCBI taxonomy): domain Eukaryota; kingdom Metazoa; phylum Arthropoda; class Insecta; order Lepidoptera; family Noctuidae; genus Mythimna; species Mythimna impura. The sequence goes on along the minus strand of LR990356.1, from coordinate 6,655,340 downwards.
CCTGACCGTAAACAGTGATACAATTGTTGATGATGAATCGCACTAGTTTATTAAGAGCCTCTTCACTCTAGACTTGAAGACATTTATGTTATAATCGGACGGGAACTGACGCTATAGGCGAATTGTTCCAGTACTTCGACGAGACAAAACGCTATATGTAAATGCCAGATAATCAGTACCTGACGCTGGTTTTCAATTAAACCATAGGTGATGACGGTATATCTATTTTAGTTTGCAATTTGGTTACGTTCTAAGATGTATTTAAATTATATATTTGAAGTTGTTATTGTAATAATATCAAATGTTATTTGCGATTTTTTTGTAAAGACACTTGCGAATTTGTACAAGGTTCTTATGAAACGTCACTGATGTGTTAAGCCGTGTACGCACGTACGAACAAATTTGTTGCGTTGCCTGATACGCAACAACTTGGTTCGCATGTGTGTAGCACTAACGAACATCGAACACTCTGTTCGTCAAACATGTTTGCGGCGATCTTATTAGTATGTTCTGTATGGACGGGGTTCTTCGTGAATCACTGTGAACACCAAAAAACTTTCCGCTACTTGACATGCTTCGACCATTTCTAACGGCGACGCCGCCACGGTCAGTTCACGACTGTTGTGCGCGAACTCGATTCGAACTATGTTAGCGTTCGTGTTCGAATATGCCGTCCATACGAACAAACCAAATGTTCAAGTTTGGTGTTTGTGTTTGCTATGTTCGTGTTCGTATGTGCGTACGTGGCTTTACAGGTTACTAAATTTATTTGTGTTAAATTAGGACGTGCGTCCTGTGGTTTTCTTTCTACAATATTATAATTAAATCACCAAAATTATTTTATGAGCTTTTTATTCTAAAAAGATAGGCTATATTTCTCTATTTCGTATTGTTTGATCACAATATTTCTATTGAAATTCCTTTTCGATTGTATCAAAGATTTAGTTCAAAAAGTTCGCCATTTTTTGCGGATTAAAGATCATTGCGTCAGCATACATTATTATTTGTAGAGCGCCGATAGACTTTAAATATTCTAAAATGGTTTTTCATTGAATATTTTAGAATATCTGCATTTTTTCGACTATAAATTTCAATTCACTATCAGTTATTTACAGGGAGATCGCTTGCAGTCTAGACAGCTTGCGGTGACATTTTTAAAATTTCAAGAATTTACTTAGACGTGGAAAAAATCGAGTAGGTACCTACTTACTTGAGAGACGAGGTGGGTGAGAGAATGTTAAGAATGAGAGACGTCAAATAAAACTTCATGTGCGTGCATTTATTAATGGAGAAAGGTCGTAGCGAGGTTGATACACTTGAATCTCTTTTTTTTTATTATGCTCTTGTTTAACAACTACCTCATAACTCATTTGTTGGTAAGCGAAGATGTGGTCGACAATGAAGCATGCCTGCTTGGAAATAACCTATTCAATCTTTACATAAAGACCTCTAAGTTGTTACAATTAGGAAACACAGACTTAGGCAGGGAATTCCACTCCATAGCTGTACGCACAAAGAGTGTGTTCCCAAAATGTCTGGTGGGATGTCCACTGTTTACCGGCAGCGCGTAGCCGTGAGACATATTGTTATTGTTAATTTTGCTTCTTCATTTTTTTTAAATGTTTAATTTTAGTTTGCAAATCAATTACTTGTTGGTTCATAAAACATGGTGTGCCAAATAAACATATTTTCTTTCTTTCTTTCTTTAAAACAATGAAATCACAAAAATGTTATTAATATATATTTTTTTTATTTGCCAACTAGATAGACCCAAAAATTGTTGGCAACAGAATTCCTATTAACTGTTCTATGTTAGTAAAAAAAAAACATCACCAATCCGCACTGGGCCCGAGTTGTGAATCACGACCCATTTCCCTGTCCCAGAGAGGAGGCCTGAGTCCCAGCATTGAGGACATTATATGATAGATTATCATATGCCTTATACGGATATATACGTAAAGATAAATATATGGTGGCAACTGACTTTTACCGTGTAGCCAGTTTTTGCATTGAATGGGTTAATGGCTATATGGAACTTATGTACTAAGCCACAATGTAAAATAACTCCACATACACATGTTACCAAAAATAATGAAATACACCAGTGTTTAGTAGATAATAAACCTTACAGTTTTATGTGCATATAACTGTAAACTGTCCCGCATAAATTCGCCGACGGTCACCGACTAAAGAATTGCGCTAGGAAACAGTAATTTATACCGTAAGTTTCGTAATATATTTAAATTAAAATACTAAGTTTTGAGGGTTTTTTTCCGGGTAGTTTGGAGAGTGCTCGCAGAACAAATGGTCGGTGGGGCTGACAGGTTCTGGAGTGGCGAAGATGCAGCGTTGAAAACCTTACATAAAGTGGACGCCTGGAGGACAGTGGAGAGTAGATACTGTAGAGTGTGTCCCGCCTGGGCAAAGCACCGCCGTGTCGGGCGTTCGGTGGCAGCGATCTCTCGCGCCGGGCCTTGGTACAAGCCATGGTCCGGAGCGAGGAGGAGGGGCAGGCGGTCGCCTCCTTCTGCGAAGCAGTAATGCTAGCAAAGGAGCTGGCCGCACGCGAGAGGCAACGGCCTTCACGCCCCTGCCGCCAGAATCCCGATCCCGGCCACCGTAGGCCCGGGCTTTTGGCGGCGAGCTATGGGTAGGTCCGGTAACCGTCCAGATCGGCCCAAGTCGTCGACGGCGCGTAGTGTTCCACTCGCGCCTCAAGGAGATGTCAGGAACGGTAGGGTCCCAGCAGGGTCGAAGCCTACTGGGGCCATGTGTGATGCAAAACAGAACCCCGGGGCCCTGGAAGGAAGGCAAAGAAGGAACAACAGTGGGTTTTAGTCAGTAAAAGTTTGATACGCCCTCGCGCTCCGCCCAAGGGCGCGAGATGTCATTAGATGAATTCCCACCTAAATAAAAAAAAACACAACGTTGACTGATGACTTGGTGAGGGTTGTGGGAATTAAAATGGCGGTTTAAAATTGGACCCTGTGGGTGGCGCTGCAATTGGGTTCTTAATTAGGGTTCCGTACCTCAAAAGGAAAAAACGGAACCCTTATAGGGTACTTCTCTTTGACCTAGAATCCTGAAATTTGGCATGGAGCAAACTCTTATAAGCACAAGTTTTGGAAAAAATCTGAAATCTGTAAATTTGTAGTTACCTACGTCACAAAAAAAAACTTATTTTGCGATTCGGAAAAATCTTCGTAACGTAATTCGGGAATTGAACTGTTTTCATAGGTAAGTTTGTACGGAAACCTCAGTGCGCGAGTCCGACTCGCACTTGCCCGGTTTTTTTTTTCTGACTACGTGCCAGCTTTCGGGCAGGATAACGCCTGCCAGGACCGCAAGTATCATATAGTATGCATTTTAAGTAACAGCTATGTAGGTGTACAATGCGTTCCAAATAAGAATAGGATCGATTGCCATGTAGTGACGTCACGTCATACTGTCAAATCGCAAGAAATTGGGCAAAATTGAAGAACTCAAAAATTAGCAAAATTGAAGAACTGAATTCTGATTAAATTTGTTTTGTTCACAGTTCGTAAATAAATTAAATTTTAAAAATGTCTTGTTTTGCTCACCATAACATTTCGTTGATTTGACAGTATGACGTGACGTCACAACATGGCAATCGATCCTATTCTTATTTGGAACAAATTGTATAGTTATTGTTGTTTTGTAGTTTGTAGAGCGCTGATAAACTTTTAAATATTCTAAAATGGTTTTTCATTGAATATTTTAGAATATCTGCATTTTTTCGACTATAAATTTCAATTCACTATCAGTTATTTATAGGGAGATCGCTTGCAGTCTAGACAGCTTGCGGTGACATTTTTAAAATTTCAAGAATTTACTTAGACGTGGAAAAAATCGAGTAGGTACCTACTAACTTGAGAGACGAGGCGGGTGAAAGAATGTTAAGAATGAGAGACGTCAAATAAAATTTCATGTGCGTGCATTTATTAATGGAGAAAGGTCGTAGCGAGGTTGATATACTTGAATCTCTTTTTTTTTATTATGCTCTCGTTTAACAACTACCTCATAACTCATTTGTTGGTAAGCGAAGATGTGGTCGACAATGAAGCATGCCTGCTTGGAAATAACCTTTACTTTAAGACCTCTAAGTTGAATCAGGAAACACATACTTAGGCAGGGAATTCCACTCCATAGCTGTGCGCACAAAGGGTGTGTTCCTAAAATGTCTGGTGCGTTTATGTGGGATGTCCTCTGTGTAACGGCAGAGCAGAGCCGAAAACAATTAAATCACCAAAATGCTATTAATATATTTTTTTATTTGTCAACTAGATAGACCCAAAAATTGTTGGCAACAGAATTCTTATTAACTGTTTTATGTTAGTAAAAAAAACGTGACGCACTGCACATTCGAAGACATCTGACATTCACCAATCCGCACTGGGCCCGCGTCGTCCCAGAGAGGAGGCCTGAGTCCCAGCAGTGGGGTCATTATATGATAGATTATGCTATGCCATAAACGGATATTATACGTAACGATAAATATATGGTGGCAACTGACTTTTACCGTGTAGCCAGTTTTTGCATTGAATGGGTTAATGGCTATATGGAACATAAATGTACTAAGCCACAAAGTAAAATAACCCCACATACACATGTTACCAAAAATAATGAAATACACCAGTATTTAGTAGATAGTAAACCTTACAGTTTTATGTGCATATAACTGTAAACTGTCCCGCATAAATTCGCCGACGGTCACCGATGCCGGACTAAAGAATTGCGCTAGGAAACAGTAATTTATACCGTAAGTTTCGTAATATATTTAAATTAAAATACTAAGTTTTGAGGGTTTTTTTCCGGGTAGTTTGGAGAGTGCTCGCAGAACAAATGGTCGGTGGGGCTGACAGGTTCTGGAGTGGCGAAGATGCAGCGTTGAAAACCTTACATAAAGTGGACGCCTGGAGGACAGTGGAGAGTAGAGACTGTAGTGTGTCTCGCCTGGGCAGAGCACCACCGTGTCCTCGTGGGGACAATCGGCGGCAGCGATCTCTCGGTACAAGCTATGGTCCGGAGCGAGGAGGAGGGGCAGGCGGTCGCCTCCTTCTGCGAAGCAGTAATGCTAGCAAAGGAGGCGGCCGCACGCGAGAGGCAACGGCCTTCACGCCTCTGCCGCCAGGATACCGATCCCCATTTCCGGCCACCGTAGGTCCGGGCTTGCGGACGGCGAGCAATGGGTAGCTCGCTCGAAATGTCAGGAACGGTAGGGTCCCAGGCAGGGTCGAAGCCTACTGGGGCCATGTGTGATGCGAAAGAAAACCCTAGGGACCTAGAACGAAGGCAAAGAAGGAACAGGAGTGGGTTTTAGTCAGTAAGTCTGCCACGCCCTCTCGCTCTTCCTAAGGGCGCGAAATGTCATTAGATGAATTCCCACCTAAAAAAAAACACAAGGTTGACCGATGACTTGGTGAGGGTCGTGGGAATTAAAATCGCGGTTTAAAATTGGACCCGGTAGGTGGCGCTGCAATTGGGTTCTTAATTAGGGTTCCGTACCTCAAAAGGAAAAAACGGAACCCTTATAGGGTACTTCCCGTTGACCTAGAATCCTGAAATTTGGCATGAAGCAAAATCTCACAGCACAAGTTTAAGAAAAAATCTGTAAATTTGTAGTTACGTCACAAAAAAAAAATTTGCGATTCGAAAAAATCTTCGTAACTCAATTCGGGAATTGAACTGTTTTCATAGGTAAGTTTGTACGGAACCCTCAGTGCGCGAGTCCAACTCGCACTTGCCCGGTTTTTTTTCTGACTTCTTGCCAGCTTTCAGGCAGGATAACGCCTGCCAGGACCGCAAGTATCATATAATATGCATTTTAAGTAACAGCTATGTAGGTGTACAATGTGTTCCAAATAAGAATAGGATCGATTGCCATGTTGTGACGTCACGTCATACTGTCAAATCGCAAGAAATTGGGCAAATTTATAGAACTCAGAGATGAGCAAAATTGAAGAACTGAATTCTGATTAAATTTGTTTTGTTCACAGTTCGTAAATGAATTAAATTTTAAAAATGTCTTGTTTTGCTCACCATAACATTTCGTTGATTTGACAGTATGACGTGACGTCACAACATGGCAATCGATCCTATTCTTATTTGGAACAAATTGTATAGATAGTCTTATACAAACATTGATTTCACGCCCTAAAAAAAAACACCACAACAAATATCATATTTTTTTCACTGAAAATAATAATTTTTAAGCAATCATAGAAAAGCAAACAGTTTCTTCAATCATAATAACTTTCTTGAAAGAATATTAACATAATAACAGTTTACACTCATAATTAAACCGTTCTTAGAAAATAAATGCTTAGTAATTAGTTTAGCGCCGTGCCACTTTTTTATTGTTTGTTTCCGTTTTATTACCGGCCAATATTATTTATTTGCTTAGTTTTTACATAAATTAAGAATACATTTTTTTGAGGTCGGATATCGTCAAATGTAGTTATATTTTATAAATATACTAGCTGACCCGGCGAACTTCGTACTGCCTATCCTACTCTACCTAACTCTACCCTACTCTACCCTACTCTACCCTACTCTACCCTACTCTACCCTACTCTACCCTACTCTACCCTACTCTACCCTACTCTACCCTACTCTACCCTACTCTACCCTACTATACCCTACTCTACCCTACTCTACCCTACTCTACCCTACTCTACCCTACTCTACCCTACTCTATCCTACTCTACCCTACTCTACCCTACTCTACCCTACTCTACCCTACTCTACCCTACTCTATCCTAATTGCGACTATAATTTGAGATTTTAACTATCCTATCTCTCAAGTTGGATCGAACTGCACATGGTGTGCGAATTTTATTATAATCGGTTAAGTGGTTTAGGAGTCCATTGAGGACAAACATTGTGACACGAAATTTATATATATTAAGATGTTTATTTTTATAACTTAGTTTATGTATTGTATCTATTTATGTGTTTTATTATACTGTTAATGATGTATATATGTAATTATGTATTATATAATTTAATTTAGATAATATAGTATATTTTTAATTTTCTAACTTGTTTGTATACATTGTGTCTACATCTCTCATCCAACTCTCCTGTCGCAGGTCTGCTGGAAAAAAATTCGTTTGAAATAAGCAGTACCTTTGTGCTCTTCTATCTGCTTTTGTTCTTTTCATTTTTAAGTGTTTGTATATACATAAATAAATAAATAAATAAATGGCTTGTCCCGATCTAGGGTGGAGCGAGAGGGCTTGTCCAACTTTTAACTTCTGAATATAATATAATATTCCACAACTATCACACAGCGCCGTCTAGTCCCAAGCTAAGCAGAGCTTGTCAAACATACATATTGTAGATAAATTACACCCAGACACAGAACAAATGATTGTGCTTATCACATAAACATTTGCCCTGGGTGGGAATCGAACCCACGACCTCCGGTCAGTCAGGGTCACTAACCACTAGACCAACAGACCAGTTTAAGTCATAATTACAAAACAGTGAAGGAAAACATCGTGAGGAAACCGGAATGTCCTAGAAGCAAAAATTCGAAGACACGTGACCACCATCAATCCGCACTGGGCCCGCGTAGTGGATTATTCAGCCCATGCCCTCTCCTAGAGAGGAGGCCTGAGTTCCAGCAGTGGGAACATTATAAGGCTGATTACGCTATGCTTGTGTATGATTTGCTATAAGTCATAATTAAAAGCACATTAAACAACGAAATGGTGCTTAATAAACTATCAAACAAGTCTAAAACTATGTACAGAACCAGTCATCGACAACTTACAACCTAACTTATTTCCTAAGAATCGCTCAACTTCCAACTTTAGAGAGAGAGCATCTTACTAACTAGCAACTTGTGACTTAGAAATCTTTTACCAACTATTTATAAGTTACAACTTAGGTTTGCACTTTTCTACACGAGTTGAGGAGTTCCACCCATTAATTGTTATATTATTGAGTAGGTGAGTGGGGACAGAGTGAAAGGATTCCCATGTTTCAAAAGTTTGGATGGTGTTGGAAATTTTGTCGCAGGTGCTTGGATCAAGACTCAGACACTTTTGAAGGTACTTCGAATTTAAAATCAAAGGTTCTAATGGATATGAGTTTTCTTTCAAGGGGTAGTGCTGAGGTACCTACGCCGCGCCGTTCTCTTCAATGCATAATAGGGTACCGTAAAATGGGGTTACTTTGGTCCTGAAGTGTAATTTTGACCCGAGATCCTTAACCAATAGAAACACAGTAAACATGTTCCTATCGGTTAATAAGCTTGTGCTAAAGTTGTACCCCAGGGCAAAAGTTACCCCACTTTGCTCGGAATTGTAACAATTTTTTAAAAGTGTCTCAAGAGTACTAAAAAAACACGAAATTTTATTATATTCAATCGACAAGTGCCATTAAAATGCATTTAAACTTTATATTTTATATATTATTATCTACACTAATATTAATTTGTTTTTATGTTTGTAGGAGGTAATCTCTGAAAGTACATACTGGTCTGATTGCTAAAATTTTTTCACCGGTAGAAAGCTGCTTTATTATTTAGTGACAGGCCATATTTTATGTACGCAGTTGAAGCCGCCGCCGGCAAAAGCTAGTATTTTCGCGCAAAATTTGATGAAAACGCTGGACGATTTTTTCCTTTCTAATTAAAAATTAGATAAGGAAATATGTTAATTGTCATAAGAAATGCATTGTAAGATATTATAAAAAATGCATTTTAATTAAGATTTACCTACACTATATTATTTTTTCCCTGTCATAGGTAACCATCACTATACCTATTACAGCTGGACCACGGAATTATACGAAAGAGTAACTGTGGCCATGAAACGAAAAGGGTAACTAAAGGAACCCAGGTGGGTTTTAGTCAGTAAAAATCTGACAATTCCTTACGCTCATCGCAGAGCGGGAGAAGTAATTTGATAATTTCCCAAAATAAAACCATAACAGTTACTAAGGATAGGTTCCTACAAATTTACCACAAAAAAAAAAACACAAGGAACTCGTACAAAGGGTACAAGGGTAAAACCGTTTGACCCCGTCAGTTTCGGCAAGACAACTTCATTCTCACATATTTCACCTATTCGTTCCAACTGTGTTGCATAATATGATTTGTGTGTACTGCGGAACCCTTGATACAGCACCCGAGTGGTGTGCAGTGTATTTATTATTCAAACGATTACCCTAAATTGTGTGGCTTCGCAGTGCTTCTATTTATAGTGCAGACTCACGTTTGTTCGTAGGAGTTAAGCTGACAGTGTGATATGGTCGGCGGATATCTTTTATAAAATCTAAATTGATACTGGAATTTGAAATGGTTACATATCGTTCTTTCGTACACACACATTCTTCTCGAAATCTATAACCAGTACGTGTTGTCAGTGATTATATATGGTTCTGAAATATGGTCGCTCACAATGGGCTTCGTCAGAAGATTTGAAGTCACCCAAAGGTTACCTAAAGGGGGCTATAAATAATAAAAAATAATAATTAATATACATCGTTTAATTCAGACAAAACAGTCCATAAAAGTTGTTAGTAACAAGAATAAAATTTAACTTATAACTAATGTTAATAATTAAACAGTAATAATATAAAAGTCTATCATCAACCCGCACGGGGCCCGCGTGGTGGATTACGGCCCATTCCCTCTCCTATAGAGGGGGCCTGAGTCCCAGCAGTGGGAACATTGTAAGGCCGACTATGCTATGCTAATATAAAAGTCTATGCTCGGAGTTTCCTTGCGTGATCATAACAGAAATGAAGATATCCGCAGAAGAACCGAGGTTATCGACCTAGCCCGAATAATTACCAAATTTAAGTGGCAGTGGGCAGGGCACATTGCTCGCAGAACAGATGAACGATGGGGACGATAGGTTCTAGAGTGGTGACCACGTAATAGAAGACGCAGCTTTAGAAGGCCTCCCACAAGGTGAACCGTTCACCTGGTGAGGGTCGCGGGAATCCGATGGATGCGAGACGGACAGGACCGATCGTTATAGCAACACTTGAGGGTGGGCCACCAGGTTTAGATATCCAACAGTCTTTCGGCTGAAATGATGATGACATCATGACACATTACTCGATAAACACATCAACGTTATAATGAGGTTCAGGTATCAAGGAATTCACAAAACTGATGTACAATCACGCATCCATAAAATAAATTACAATATTTAATATATCTGATTGACACCTACTAGATGTGAATCTAACATGCATACGTTAAATAATCCAACAACAGTATAGATATATGGAACAGTACGGAAACTACCTACAAATATTCGAAACGGCACACTCACACAAACATACGCATCGTCGAGACACCTAAGCGTTTCTCGCGGTCCTGTCAGTAGCGAATGCCTCTTAGGAGTCTCGTCGATGCGTATGTTAGTGTGAGTGAGCCGTTTCGAACATTTGTAGGTAGTTTCCGTACTGTTCCGTATATCTATACTGTGCTTTAGGCCTCGTTTATGGAGGCGTGAGCACCGTGACACCTCGAGTCGCGACGCGTCAGACGTAATTATTTGATACACAGAATTCATTGATAATCATCAGCTTATGTCACTACTGCTATCACGGCGCAGGCTTGTTCCCAGTGTGAATTCTCCGTTCAGAGAAAATAAAAATAAAATGTTTTTCTTATTATTTAAAAATCGTTGCCCCACCCTAGGAATGACTAGTCGTCGACGGCGCGTATTGTTCCACGCGCGCCTCAGGGAGATGTCAGCAAATCGTAGCCTACTAGGGCCACGGGTAGTGTGAAAGCGAAGCCCGGGGCCCCGGGATGAAGGCAAAGAAGGAACAGGAGTGGGTTTTTAGTCTGTAAAAGTCTGACACTATCTCCCGTTCCGCCCAAGAGCGGGATTTGTCATTCCCACATAATATTCCCACCTAAAAAAAAAAACAAAAAAAAAACCCTAGGAATGACTTCTGTATAATCATCATCATCATCATTTCAGCCGAAAGACGTCCACTGCAGGACATAGGCCTCCCCCAAGCGTCTCCACAACGACCGATCCTGTGCGTCTCGTGGATGCGAAAATGCGCACTCCCGCGACTCTCACCAGGTCGTCGGTCCACCTTGTAGGAGGCCTTCCAACGCTGCATTTTCCGGTCCGCGGTCGCCACTCTAGAACCTTTCGGCTCCATCGACCATCCGTTCTACGAGCAATGTGCCCTGCCCACTGCCACTTTAGTTTGGCGATTCTTTGGGCTATGTCGGCGACCTTGGTTCTCCTGCGGATATCTTCATTCTTTATGCGATCACGCAAGGAAACTTCGAGCATAGCCCTTTCCATTGCCCTTTGGGTGACTGTAAGCCTTCTGATGAGGCCCATTGTAAGCGACCATGTTTCAGTGTCATATGTCATCACTGGCAAAACGCACTGGTCATAGACTTTCGTCTTGAGACACTGTGGTATGTTGGACGAAAAGATACCGCGCAGCTTCCCGAACGCTGCCCAGCCGAGTCGGATTCGATGATTGACCTCTTTCTCAAAGTTAGACCTACCTAACTGGATTGTCCGTCCCAGGAAAACGTAATCGTCTAAAACTTCGAGTGCAGAGTCTCCGATCTTGATCGGAGTGGGTGCTACATAGTACTTCTGTATCGTGGGCGCGTAAACTAGTAAACTCACATATACAAGACACTTAGACCCGAAACAGCTATCTGTAGATAAACATTTAATCCGTACGGGGAACCCACGACATGCATTGCAGCAGCTAACCACTGTTTCAATCGTGCCGTCATACTATCTGATGTGATATTTTTGGTAATTTATAATTTAAATATATAATAATATTCACACAACTATCACACAACGCCGTCTAGTCCCAAGCTAAGCAGAGCTCGTGTTATGAGTACTAGACAACTGATAAACATACTTAAATATTTCTAAATACTTACATAGATAAATTACACCCAGACACAGAACAAATGATCGTGCTCATCACACAAACATTTGTCCTGGGTGGGAATCGAACCCACGACCTCCGGCATAGCAGTCAGGGCCACTAACCACTAGACCAACAAGCCAGTCAAAAAAAATGTTAGTCTTGTTACCAACTGTATTATATAGTTCTACTAGCGTCTGCCAGCGGCTTCGCCCGCGTGATAATAGTTTGTTTTTTTTTTTTTTTTGAGATTTAAACTATCCTATCTCTCAAGTTGGATCGAACTGCACATGGTGTGCGAATTTTATTATAATCGGTTAAGTGGTTTAGGAGTCCATTGAGGACAAACATTGTGACACGAGATTTATATATATTAAGATATAGGCTTTTTAATAAGTTAATTGTAATTTACCTACAAAAATCTAAGTTTTATTCATACAAAGCTATAAAACATCAGCAGGTCTCGAATTTTTTTGTAACTTTCTGCTATTCAATGAAATCAATGTTTAAAAAGCCGAAAAAGACTTCGGATAAATACGGTTACGTCAATGTAAATACAAAGGAAAAAAATAAAAGTTACGGTTGCTTTGTACACACGAACCGAAATATTTTTTCTGTTCCGGTTCATTACCCCATGTTTACAACCAGCTATTAAAATAAAAAAAGAATAGTCACATTTAAATAAAGGACTTTCGTGGAATGTTTTCGAAACAGGCCATTTGGTTTTTTGAATTGAAAATCGAATCGGAATGAAAAGCTTTTTTTAAATATGAAAGAGTCTATAAGAGGATTTAAGAATCGTTTAATAGTAACAGAGAATTGCATGTATTTTAATTCGATTTTTATTTTCGTTTTATTTGGCTGTCATATTAAATTGTACAAATAAAATGGTAAAGTATAGAGAAGAAAAGGGAACCACTGCATTTAAATTGGACTACAATTTTTTTGTTGTTATTTATTTTGACACATTCGAAGTCGAGACCTTTTCCCAGGTAGAGGTGGAGAGACGATCTAGATGCCTACCGCAAAAGCTGGTTCGAAGTAGCTCAAGAAAATACCTGGAGGGATTTTAGGAGGTCATTGCCCAGTAGTGGAAAAGAATAGGTAGGTCAAATACTTACATCTATCATCTTATCATCTATACTTTTCGTTCTATTACTTTAGTGATTCTTTATTTTTCTCCTTGTATTAAAGATCATCCCTCGTCGTATTAATTATGGTGTGTAGATAAGTAAGTGGCCCTATTCAATGTATTTAATTTTAAATTCCTTCCATTTCGAATTGAGGCCAATTTTTGCTTTTGTTCGATATCCTTTTCTTAGTTTAGGAGCTGCACTTGTGTTTTAAATTGTTTTGAAGTTAATACAATGGGTATTAACTTTAGTAATTGTATTCTAAAGTTTCAATTCAATGACCAATAATACCAAACCATAGTCGAATATATGAATGCATAAAGTGAGAAATCAGTGTAATAGAGGAAGTTTGAAAGTGGCGCCAGTGACTGAAAAGTTAAAAGGGAATCGTTTGTCTTGGTATGGTCATGTGAAGAGGAGGGGTAAAACGCATGTTGCTAAAAGAGTTATGAGTTTACATGTGGATGGATGGAGAGGGAGAGGGAGGCCAAAGAACAGATGGATGGATTGTGTGAGAAGTGATATGAATGATTAGTGATAGCGTGACGAGTGACAGGACAGAATGGAAGAAAAGAACGTGTTGCGCCGACCCCAAATAAAACGGGACAAGGGCAGGAAGACCAAACCATAGACGATAATTAATATGAATTATATTTTGGGTACTTAAGTAATCGTTGGACTCCGAAGTGATGAGATTCGTAAGATCCAGATTTTTTCTATCAGGTTTTGTTATGGTCAATTTTGAACACTTAAACCACAATATTTGTTACTTTGATTGTACATCATTGCATACACAAAGAATGCGAAAATTTAATTTAAGAAAAAAGTCAAGAGTATACCTACCTTTTTTTTTTTCGGTGGGAAAATCATCTTATGACATCCCCCGCCCTTGAGCGGGGCGGGAGATAGTGTTAGACTTTTACTGACTAAAAACCCACTCCTGTTCCTTCGTTGCCTTTCGTACCAGGGCCGAGTCTTCCTTTCAGAATCAGACCCTTGGCCCCAGTAGGCTTCGACCCTGCTAGGCCCCTACAGTTGCTGACATCTCCTTGAGGCGCGCGTGGAACAGCACGCGCCGTCGACGACTTGGGCTTGGTCCGGACGGTTACCGGACGGTCGGACGGCGCGCCACCCATTGCTCGCCGTCCGCAAGCCTGCGCCTACGATGGCTGGAAATCGGGATCGGAATCCCGGTGGCGATTGGGGCGTGAGGACCGTTGCCTCACGCGATCGGCCGCCTCTTTAGCTAGCATTACTGCTTCGCAGAAGGAGGCGACCGCCTGCCACACCTCCTCGCTCCGGACCATGGCCTGTACCAAGGCCCGGAAGTTAAGAGTATACCTGCGAGGAGTTTGAATTAATTTAAATTGTATTTATTAAATTGCAACATTTGTATTTTTATAATTTATTGTTTTTTTTTTATAATTGCATTTTTTATGTATTCCTGTATAGTTTTGATTGTTAAATTTTAATTGTATTGTGTGGTTATTTTGTATTTTTAAGTATAATCTGATTCAGAGCTATAAAACTGTAAATGCCATGTACCCTTATTGTCACGTCCATCAGATCAATAGTGAAGCAATTGATTTTCTGTAATTTTAAATGTATGTGATATGGCAGTACTTTAAATAAAATAAAATAAATAATGGAGAACATGACTTACTGGTAACACATTATAAGCCAACAAACGTTACAATATTTGGCAGATTCAGTTATACATACAAAATGATCAAGCTTTACCATCATCCTTGAATTAACAGATATTTTTTATTTAATTATAAAAAAAAATACCTCATAATTTTCATTTGATGAAGACTTAATCAACCAGTGCGCCTCACCATCAACGATTGCATCACTGGTTACCATCAGGTAGGATCGCAGTCAAGCGTTACTTTATATCAATAATAAAAAAAAAACAATATCTTAATTTACAGTTATAATCAAATAAAGAACGCATTTTTTTTTTTTTTTAATTAATATAAACTAGTGCTTGACTGCGATCCCACCTGATGGTAAGTAGTAATGCAATCGTAGATGGTGAGGCGCACTAATTTATTAAGAGCCTATTTCTATCAAAATACTTATAAAAGGACATGCCGGTTTCCTCACGATGTTTTTCTTCACTGTTTTTGAGAACAGTGGTGATGAAATAAATTACACAAAGTCGTGAGGAAACCGGCATGTCTTAGAACCAAAAATTCGAAGACATGTGATATTCACCAACTCGCACTGGGCTCGTGTGGTGGATTATGGCCAATTCCCTCTCCTAGAGAGGATTCCAATCCCGATTTCCGGCCACCGTAGGCGCGGGCTTGTGGACGGCGAGCAATGGGTAGCTCGCCGCCCGACCGTCTGGTAACCGTCCGGACCGAGCCCAAGTCGTTGACGGCGCGTAGTGTTCCACGCGTGCCTCAAGGAGATGTCAGCAACCGTAGGGGCCCAGCAGGGTCGAAGCCTATTGGGGCCAAGGGTCTAATTCTGAAAGGAAGACTCGCCCTGGTATATTTTTAGTCAGTAAAAGTCTGACACTATCCCTCGCTCCGCCCAAGTGCGGGGGATGTCATTGGATGATTTACCCACCGAAAAAAAGCATTGGGAACATTAAAAAGCTGATTATACATAGGCTGATTATACATTTTTTATAAGTAGCATAAAATGTAAGCTGATATTAAATCAGAACATTATCAGAATGAAGGAGAAAACCAAAAAAAAACTAAATTAAAATTGATTTAACGTTTTTTGATTGATGACAAAATCTTTAACTGGATCAAATTTAACCTTTGATCCATCAATTTGCTACCCGAGAGACAAATTGAACGCAGTTTTGTAAAAAGATTATTTGCGAAATATAATATGAAAAATATTTTCATGGACTGTTTTTGATGTGAGATAGAGCACCGTGCATTGAGTTATAGTGAGTAAAAATCGGTATAGATATCTATTTTAAGAAGACAGGATGGTTTTGTATGTGTGTGAGAGTGTGTGTATGTGTGTAGATTCACGTGAACATTGTTTCTGGGTGCATAAATTATTTTTAATGCCCGTGTTTCTGAATCGAGTATTATGTGTTAAAAACATCTCAATCTCTCCAAAGTGTAAAGTTCAGACTGGTATACCCTCAAATCTTTTTTTTTTCACAACTATCACTCAACGCCGTCTAGTCTCAAGCTAAGCAGAGCTTGTGTTATGAGTACCAGACAACTGATAAACATATTTATATATTTATCAATACATACATATTATAGATAAATTACACCCAGACACAGAACAAATGATCGTGCTCATCACACAAACCTTTGTCCTGGGTGGGAATCGAACCCACGACCTCTGGCATAGCAGTCAGAACCACTAACCACTAGACCAACAGGCTAGTCACCAATTATGTTCAAATTCCATCATATTAATGCTATCAATTCGGGTACTTTTTCATTTAATCACTTATAACGTTATGATTGATATGCAAGCAAAATTATTGCGAGCAAAATTGTTATTGATTCTGTAGGTAGTGTATTAGTTATTTAGCATCTGTTTGTTCTTATCTCTATACTTACCTAGTGTCCACAGAATTTATTTATTACTCTGTATTTTATAAGTGAGGATTTGTTATTGGCTGTCAGTCTAACTCACTGTTCCTTATCTGTTTTTTTTTTAGCTGTACCTTTTTTTTTGCGTTTTTTTTTGCTTTGCGTTGCTCTGCCCAAGCGGGGCACACCTCCACCGTGTGCTCCACCGTGTCCTCCGGGCGGTCCACACAGTGGCGACACCCGGGCGTCGCTTCCCGCACGAATCCGGTGCAGGAACTTCCCGAACTTACCGTGTTCGGTGAGAACCTGCGTCATGCGAAAGGTGAGGACGCCGTGAGGTCTTTCCAACCACGCCTCGAAGAAGGGACTTACCGCCATAATTGTGGCGTGCTCAGCACTGGGTTGCGACAGTCGCTGTCGCCATTTCGCCATGAGAACCCGCCGGAGCTCTGTCCGCCATGCTGCGACTTGTCGCGGCAGCGGAGTTTCGCCCCGGCGTTGCATCTACATGCGCAGATCGAGCTGTACCTAAGTCCTTCATGATATTTAAATAAATAAATAACTTTTTTTGTTTTAGGGCTGATTTTAATGATTCTGTTTGAATTTAGAAGACTGTTTCCACCAGGTGGTTCCATTTTTATTTTAAACAGAGAACATGTTCACTCTTTAGTTTTAGCTGTGGAATACCACAAGTCAACAAGCGTGAAAAATAAAAATAAAAAACAGCAAAAATATACATTCGACTTCAAAAGCAAATAAACTAAAAATACAGAGAGCGTCCTTTTCGTGGTACATTTTCATACAACCGCTCTTACATGATTATGATGTTATTACACATCTTTCTCTAGATATTTTGGATACACAGCTATCTTGTTGATATTATCTAGGCTTCTATAGAAATCAAAACATAAATTTGTGTATAACTAATCTAGTAAAGACCTCTGAAAATCTGCTATTTTACGTGAACTTTGGCCCTCCATAATGTACTCATATATTAAAAATATAAAAAGTACATCAATTTGTAGAAATCTTGCACATTTAATCGAGATTCTGAATGACGACCATTTTTCTGAAAAACTTTTAAGGGTTTGAAAAAACACGTATTTCTTGGAACAAGTTTTGTGAAAAAATCACGGAACTACCGAATGCCAACAGAGTTTTCAGGCTTCATCTCTCTTTTTTTGCATTGCCTCTTCATCAAACATCGCGTTGGATTGCGTTAAATGAAGCAACAAGCTTGTAAACCATGCTCGATGTTGAAGATATGCGAGTGGAAAAGGACCCTCTTAATTTCAAGTCATTGTCAAAAAATGACGAAACTAAACCAGCTTTCTAGCTAGATAACATTTTTTATGAACAAAAATGTTTTTAACCACTAATCGTAACCAAATCCTTCAAAAAAGTAAGTTCAAGTATTAGAATATTTTAAAACTGTATCGTCATCTATGGCGTCACAAAAGAACTAATCCTATATCGCGCAATCAAAGTTCTCCGCGCGATTGGAACATATAGAACAGCCCGAAATCATCTATCGGGCAGTTGCCCACCAGACATAACACCCGTCTGACCGGAGGATCCTCCCTTTTCAACGGAGGTTTGCGGGACTTTACTCTCTGTTCTGCTTAACTATCTCCTCAGTTTGTATATAATTATAGCAAGTAAACCGCCAGTCCGACACCTGATAAGGTTCACTGCACTCAATGTTACCACACAGTTGACTCAATAATTGGCCCACAATTGCATGGATCATTTAGCTTTACATCCAGTGTAATACAATCGCCCGAAAAGCTCACTGGTACTGTATTAATTAAAACTAGTTCTGTACACTGGCGAGCAAGTTTGTTGGACTAGTATTTAGAATGCTGAAACCATAAAGGAATATCTTCTTTTATTATTATTACTAGCTTTTTCCCGGACTTTGTTAGCGTAAAACTCGTAAAATTGCACGAATGTCGTTACCACGACTCGTATAAACTAATCATTCTGTGCTTGCGATTCATTTTGATCTAATTCATTTATTTAACACGAACTAACCACTACTATCTATCAAAACGCCGTATATAGAAAATTATATCAAGGGTACATATTCCCGAGATATAAAAAAATAATTTCCGAAGTCGGTGTTTTTGTAATACTTTTGTCTCTTCGTTATTTAACACTGACTTCAGAAATTAAAGTTATTTTGCACTTTTCAGTGTTTTTTTTTAAATAAAAGTCGGTTGTATTTTTTTGGTAAAAAGTCTTTTATTTTACACTTTTTAGTTAAGTACCTACCCCTCAGCCATACATAGCTAGAATGCATCTCATGACAATTCTAATAACCCTAAATACGCTAAGATTACATTAATTTATTACAGACTTCCGGTGCCTAACTTCAGGCTTCATCATCAGATCAGTTCGATATATTCCCCCTCTTCTTTCAGTCAGTCATCGACTACACGTATAAATAAAGCAATTTTACTTGTTACGACAGTTCTGCTGTGATTCTATGAGGAGTTCTGTTCCATATCTTTGAAGTTTATTATCAGATCATAACAATATTTCTATGGGACCAACTTGGAAGCATAACCTTTCAATCAAAAAAATTTTTCAAAATCGGTCCACATTTGACCGAAAAATCGGTGAACATACATAAAAAAAAAAACATACATTCAGCCGAACATAGAACCTCCTCCTTTTTGAAGTCGGTTAAAAAAGGACTTTATGTGCTATTCCAGGACATTATCTACCTGTCTACCAAGTTTTATCGAAATCCGTTCAGCCGTTCGAACGTGAAGAAGTAACAAATATACAGTTGTGGTTGAACAGACAGCAAAAAAGATCTGTTTAAACAATGGCGTATAGGGCTATGGAAATACGTATGAAAAAGATACCCATGGTCCTAGAACGCAAGAGACAACAGATAGAACTTAGGTATGGTTTTAGTCATCAAGTCTGATACGCCCCTTCCACTACACTCTAGAGTTTATATTATACTAGCTTCTAACTTTGGACCCCCATTTCATCCCCTTAGGGGGTGAATTTCGCAAAATCCGTACTTTGTGGATGTCTACATCCTATAAGGAACCTACTTGCCAAATTTTAAGTTTGTAGGTGTTATAGTTTCTGAGATTTCGTGATTAATCAGTGAGTGGTATTTCGCTTTTATATATATAGATTTTGTTTATAGAGGTTAGTTACTTTTTATTTTATTGTTGTTTGTCCTGTGCGAGTCATAAATACTTTTTTTTTCTTTCTTTTTTTTCTTTTATATCATTTCCCACCTCAAAAAGGTCCTAAAACGAAAATGATCGCAAAATATGTTTTCTTTTTCGGGTGATTGTTTGAATGAAAGAACAGCCAATTCCATCAAGTTGCCAATGGATAAACAAAGTTTTTTTTTTATCATAGACTAGCTTTTGCCCGCGGCTTCGCCTGTGTACATAAAGTAAAGCCTATGTCACTCAGGAATAAAGCAGCTTTCTATCAGTGAAAATTTTTTAATAATTGGACCTACTTCCAGAGATCCCCCACAAACAAAAAAACGTAAAAACAAAAAAAAAACTTTACCTCTTTATTTATAATATTTGATCACTATCTCACCTGATGGTAAGCGATGATGTGGTCGATGATGGAGCACGCTTGCCTAGAAGTAACCTATTCACTCTTGAGCAGCTATCAGCAAACACAGACTCCAGCAGGGAATTCCACTTAAGGAGTGGAATCGCTGTGCGCATAATGAAGTGAATATCATATAACTCATCGAAAGAGCTTTGACATTTCAAAATGTGTTCGATATGGGATGATGCATGTGGAATCCTGGAGGAGCGATGGCCTAATGCTGCGTAAGCGAGCGACGTGACCCTCCGCCACGCCGCTCCTTTGCTGACTACCATTCCACTGCGCACACGATGTTGGAAAGTAGCAGATTCTGGACTAATTGTGCTCCATTGGTGTAATTGCTGCAAGGCATTCCGATGTGAGGATAAAAATAAATAAATAAATCTTATACAAGTCCCAATAAAAACTACCTTTGCAATAGCTTCAGCATCGTGATGTTTGTAAAATATCATTATCGCGTTCGTAGAATTTCTGAATATAGGAAGGTATTCTCTGAATTTTGTTTCGTGTCAATTAATTTAAATTGTTTCCTGTTATAGGAACCGATTCTCTGAAACATACCTTTTGAAGAATTTCAGTTAACGAAGAGTTTTTTTGCTGTGTTAGTGTGTGTTGTGAATGTTTGTTAATTATTTTTCAATACACTTACTCGAAAACTTACTCTTATCCCACCGCTTTTAGGCACGCAATAGACTTTTCCGCACTAGTGCAGAAAAGTGCGCGTGCTCTCCCCGCCACAATTTTACTACATTTATCGTATCAGGCTGGGCGCACGTCGACCCCCTCGCGTCGCCGGTCAACCCCCGTTTATTCATTTTGTAAGTGTATTGAAAAAAGTCGTTTGTTACACGTGCAAATTTGTCACTGCATTCCTCGGCTCCGTTACACACTCTCCTACGGCTCGTAGGAATTCCGCCTCGGTCGCAATGACAAACTTTCTACGCTTGTATCAAAATGTATTTTTACACCACCTGCTCGATAATGCCCTTTTATAATTATGTCATACAACCATCACTTAAAGCAAGTCATTATGTCCCTAGGGAGATAATGTAATATAAGCGATCCCTAGCGAATGACGAAATTTGAATTTGGAACGTCAAAAACTATTAATTATTTAAAAAAAATCAAACTGGCCACTAACAAAAAAAAAGAATTAAATGTGGATTATACTGACGAGTCTTTAAAAAAAAGTAGGTAATGAAAAAGCGGGAGCGATATAGAAAATTAAAACTATAGAATCTTTATTAATGAATTTTGTTTGTTTCAAATCTCAAAACAACTATCGAGTGATAGTTAAGACTAATTTGTAAATAGTACTTATATTTCTCAAATATATTTTTTAATTATCTGACAAATGGTGTAATTATTTTTTTACACCAACTGCTCGATAATGTCCTTTTATATATCATACTCAAATCACTTAAACCAAGTCATTCTGTCCCTATGGAGATAATGCAGTATGGGCGATCCCTAGGGAATAATGAGATTTGAATTTGGAACGTCAAAAACCGTCAACATTAAGTGAACTAAAATGTACGTGCATCAAACAAGTTTATTCAAAATTCAAACTGGCCACTAAACAAGAATAAAACGTTGTCGAAACGGTTACTGACGAGTTTCGAAAGAAAAAGTAATGAAAAAGCAAGAGTAAAAAAAAAACTATCGAATCTTAGATTAGTGAATTTTGTTTGTTTCAAATCTCAAAACATGTTGAGTGATAGTTAAGATTAACTTGTACACAATACTTATATTTCTCTAATATATGATTTGTTTTACTAAATTGTCTTTTAATTATCTCACAGATGGTGTAAAAAGTAGAGTATCCAACACGGGGATAAAGCTGTCTTTGTCTTGGGTGGCTTGAATTCCTCACTTCACTCAGGTTTCTTTATTAACTCCCTCGCAATGCTCGGGAGTTAGATGATAGGTGGGGGTCATGGGCTGCCCGTTGCTCGCTCATTCTCTCTTTGTTGAATGTGGACGAAAGTTAAATTGGACGGCTAAATGTCAAGCATACTGAAAGATTTCCACAATCAGACAGCGTGATTATGTGGCAACTACTTAACAACACGTTTTTAGGATTCCGTTCCCAAAGCGTAAAACGGGACTCAATTACTAAGACTTCGCTGTACGACCGTGAGTCTGTCTGTCCGTCTGCCACCAGGCTGTATCTCTTAAACCGTGATAGCTAGACAATTTAAATTTTCACAGATGATGTATTTCTGTTACCGCTATAACAAAAAAAATTGTTAGCCTATTTATGTCTCACTGCTGAGCGAAGGCCTCCCTCTCCCCTTTCCACACACGTCTGTCCTCGGCCATTGCAGGCCAGTCCCTCCGGTAGTTATCCAGCTCATCTCTCCACCTTCGACCACAACAAAAAATACTAAAAACAAAATAAAATAAATATTTAAGTAGGGCTTTAAGGAGCAGTGGTAGCCGAGTGGTAATGGCCCCGACTTACGAGTTGTAGGTCACGGGTTCAAATCCAGCCAGGCGCATTACTTTGAGTAATTTATTTCATCACCACTGCTCTCAAAACGGTGAAGGAAAACATCATGAGGAAACCGGCATGTCCTAGAACTAAAAAATTCGAAGACTTGTGACATCCACCAACCCACACTGGGCCCGCGAGGTGGATTACGGCCCATTCCCTCTCCTAGAGAGGAGGCCTGAGTCCCAACAGTGGGAACATTAAAAGGCTGATTATGCTATTATGCTAAGTAGGGCTCCCAAGCTGCCATACAACAAATGTGATTTTTTGCCGTTTTTTGCTACGGATGGTACGGAACCCTTCATGCGCGAGTCCGACTCGCAATTGGCCGGTTTTTTAATACTTTGTATATGTAGAGAATCTCATAACAACTTGTATAAAAACGCGTTGTCGCGACAAACCTGTATAGCTTCACAGCCTTTGTCGCCACATCAATCCACATATCGTCCTTTAGCTTACAACACCGCTCAAGTCGAAAATTGGCGGTTTTCATATTTGAATGCCTTTAGATGGAGCTGCTCATTGCGCGTCTAACCATTGGTCACATGATATAGATTTCAGCCAATCAGAAGCCATAATTCGAAAAGTAGTGATAGCGTGCAAGTCGGCTGGCCTCTCAACACCGCACAGTTTTTTTCCTTTCCTGTAAAGTTGGTAAAAATGACTTATGCGGTGTTGTTAGCTAACAGCCCTTGTCGCCACATCGATCGACATATCGTCCCTTAGCTTACAACACCGCTCAAGTCGAAAATTGGCGGTTTTCACATTTGAATGCCTTTAGATGGAGCTGCTCATTGCGTGTCTAACCATTGGTCACATGATATAGATTTCAGCCAATCAGAAGCCATAATTCGAAAAGTAGTGATATCGTGCAAGTCGGCTGACCTCTAAACACCGCACAGTTTTTTTCGTTTCCTGTAAAGTTGGTAAAAATGACTTATGCGGTGTTGTTAGCTAAGGGACGATATTATTCATCATCGCCACAGATTTTTGACGATTAACTGTTCTAAACTTTTTTTTTTGTGGGAAATCATCGAATGACCATAGAACTCACGATAACTCTTTCAAACAATTCTGCAGCCTTATTAGGTACTAGCCAACGTAAACGCGGGCTTGCGACGCGGGACGGCGAGCAATGGGTACCTCGCCGTCCGACCGTCCAGGCCGAGCCTAAGTCGTCGACGGCGCGTATCTAGTGTTCCAAGCGCCTCAAGGAGATGTCAGTAAAACCGTAGGGGCCCAGCAGGTTTGAAGCCTACTGGGGCCATGGGTTGTGTTGTGCGAAAGAGAACCTCGGGACCCTGAAACGAAGGCAAAGAAAGAACAGGAGTACACCTAAAAATAAAGCCTTAGTAGACACTGCTCCCAACCTAATATTGTGTTATATCTTCAAGGCTCGCCTATCCCACAATTAATTCTCTAAAAGCAAAATCGCTAAGACTAATTAAAGATGCTTTTCACAATCTTAAACCGCACTACTTAGCCACAGCATAATTACAAACACGCTCGGTTTCATCCCTGACCTATTTCCTTGATTAAATCAGTGTATGTAAGACGGATGCTGGTCCGACATTATTGCTAATTCGCATGATTTCCCTGGGTCTAATCAACCAAGTGCTCTCAAGTGGTATGTTTATTAGCCAAGCTGCTATTTGTTGCTGGTTGTAGACCGGCGTTCGTGATTTGCTTTTCGTGGTTCGAAGTTTGAATTTGAACATTCTTTTGTTTGAAGCGTGTTCGTATTAGGGTTTGGGAAGTCTCGACAGATCCGGGACGCGTAATAACGTACGATCTTAGTTTCGACCATTCTCGTAACTTTAGGACTTTTCAGAAAAAAATTAAAGTCCGTTTTTTATATTATTTAATTTTTATTCGTAAAAAATTTGTAATATTAATATTAAATTTTGCAATACATGAAATTTATTTTTGGGCAGTATATTTTTTCTCCATACTTACATATTACAAAGTCCCCCACAGCGTCTGTTTCTTTGTTCGAGATAAACTCAAAAAGTACTTAACGGGTTTTCATGCAGTTTTCACCGATAGACAAAGTGATTAATGAGTAAAGTTCAGGTGTGTAATATATCATAGTAAGAAAAAGCTGACAATTTCGAAGATTTGTAACATGGGTGTTTTTTTTTAGGTGGGAAAATCATCTAATGGCAAATCTCGCTCTTGGGTGGAGCGAGAGATAGTGTCAGACTCTTACTGACTAAAAACCCACTCCTGTTTCTTCTTTGCCTTCGTCCCAGGGCCCCGGGTTTCACTTTCACACTACCCGTGGCCCCAGTAAGCTTCCACCCTGCTGGGCCCTTACGATTTGCTGACATCTCCCTGAGGCGCGCGTGGAACAGTACGCGCCTTCGACGACTTGGGCTCGTTCCGGACGGTTACCGGACGGTTGGACGGCGAGCCACCCGGTGGTAAAGTTGGGCGGGTCACAAAACACGTTAAAAATAAAAAGCCCGTTTTGACATTTGAGAAAAACCCTAGAATTTAAACGTAACTGAAACGTAACCTTGGAACGTAACTGAAAGTAACAAAAAAAAAATAATTAGGGATCTGGTGTAGCAGTTATAATAGTAATTGTAAACAGACTTAGAATTAGTGCCTACGTATTCATTAAAACAATTATAATACCAGTAACGTAAACTCAAAACATCGACATGGCTGAGGTTGGTTTGGTTTAGTGTGTCTGCATGAGACATTCAATTATTCTGAACCATTCTCAATAGCAAAACAATACGTCATTACATATAGGCCATAAGCACCTAAATGAACATTGATTTCACAAAATTCAAACGTGATTATAGAAATTTAACTACTGCTAGCGGCGTTGCCCGATAGAAAGTAGAAACTTGTGCCAGGGGAACATACTCCCGAGATAAAAACAAGTATCCTGTGTTGAAATATAGGACATGGTTCACCCGTGTGCCAATAAAAAAAACTTTTTACAAAAAAAAAAAAAACAACCAACTTCACTAAAAAAAAAACACTACAGGGATCAAAAAAACTTTTATTTCGAAAGTCGGTGTTTCTCGGAATTGTTTGTTTCTTATTTAACACCGGCTAGAGTGAATAGGCTCTTGATAAACTGGTGCACCTCACCATCAACAATTGCATCGCTGCTTACCATCAGGTGGAATCGCAGTCAAGCATTAGATTATATCAATAGAAAAAAATGCTTAAGCTCTCGATGAAAATACCAAAATCACTATATGGTTCTTATAATATTTGAGGAGTTCCCTCGATTCCTCATGGATCCCATCACGAGAACTGGATTTTGACAAAAATGGGACCAATCTGGAAGCATATGCTTTAAGAGGAAAAAAAATTTTGCAAATCGGTCCATAAACGACGGAGTTCTGAGGTAACAAACTTAGAATTAAAAAAAGAAAATCGCCGTTCGAGCATGAAAAAGTAACAAACTTGCGAATATACACAAAAAATAGTTGTAGCTATCAGGAAACACAGAGTCCGGCGGGGAATTCCACTCCCTAGCAGTAGGCATAATGAAAGTGTTCCCAAAGCGTTTTGTGGAGGTATTCCGTGAAGCACACCCAAACGAAGCACACCCAGACGAAGCACACCTAAAGTATTCCACTTAGCACACCCGTAGGTTTGCTTCAAATAAAAAATTAAAATAATTAATTTCCTATTCCACGAAGCACACCTACGAATATCACTCGCATAGTGCAGAGACTAAGAAATAAAACTGTCGATAGAAGAAAATATTTATTATTTAAAAGACTAACTTAAATTTCTAACATCATTCAGTTTCATCACAATATTTGTCATTTTTGTAATATTACTATTTAAAATCACAGATTGTTTCATAATTATCTTTCCAAAAAAAAAAAAAAAAATATTTTTTAACTATTTGTCTATTATTTTCCTTTTTTGTGCTCATAATAAAATCACAGATTGTTTCATAATTATGCAATAAAAACTTGGACAAATATAAAAAAAATTGTAAATATAGTTTTCCATAGAGATCCATGTTGAAGTTTTCGTATAGCTACCTGTTTAGTGAATAATAAAAATACTCTACTTTAACATAAAAAATCACAGATTTTTTCATAATTACAATAAAAACTTGGACAAATATCAAAAACATTGTAAATATACACTTCTGGACACATCTATTGGCCCACCTTAGAGTTTAGGTTTCGATGGCCCCTATCGAAATATGATTGCTAGATTGAACAAAAACTGTTGATGCAGTTTTAAACCTGATACATTTTACCATCTTTTTCGATCGTATTGTTTTAAATTTGAATTCAGAATACCATACGACATGGAGCTACGCCTAACAAGTCGGATATGCGCCTTGTTAAAGGCAATTGATTTTTGAATAAAAAACATGTTTTATCAAATAAAGGTTTAATTTAATAACGCGTGTTGCCTCCATGGGCATCTACCACAGCTCTCATACGATTAGGCATAGAGTTTATCAACCGCTCTATGAAATTTTGAGGGATCATCTCCCATTCCTCTTCTATGGCAGTTTTCAACTCCTGCATCGTCTGGGCAACTGGCTGACGAGCCCTAACACGTCTTTTTAGCTCGTCCCACATGTGCTCAATGGGGTTCAGTTCTGGGCTTCTGGCTGGCCAGTCCATAACTGTGATGTTCACATCCCGAAGATATTCCCTGACGATGCCGGCCGCATGGGCTCTTGCATTATCATGCATAAAAAGGAAATTTGGGCCCACATAGTCCGCGTATGGTATCACGTGAGGTTCTAAGCACTCACGAATGTACCTTTCAGCATTTAATGTTGGCAGCCGTGGTCCTGTAACAACCTCAAGTTGAGTTTTGCCGCTCGCGGATATACCGCCCCAGACAGTCCCTGAGCCACCGCCATAAGCAACCCTCTCTTCAAAGCAGCATTGTGCGAAACGCTGTCCCTTACGTCGGTAGACCTTCTTCCTTCCATCATTGCCATGTAACACAATTTTAGACTCATCAGAAAAGAGTACACGGCTCTAATCTTGCTGTGTCCAATTTAAATGACTGCGTGCGAAATGAAGGCGCGCTGTTCGGTGGGCTCGCGTTAGTTTGGGCCCATTAGCTGGCTTGTGTGGTACCATATCGCGTTCTTTTAACCTTCTCCGAACAGTTCGAGCGCTCACAGATACTCCGTGGAAGTCGCGAAGTTGGTTTTGTATCTCAATGGAGGTAAGGTGACGATTTCACAAGCTGGTCGTCACGATGAATCGATCCTGCCTTTCAGTTGTGACCCGAGATCGTGGCCTTCCTTGGCGACGAACAAAGCCGCCAGTCTCTAGGTACCTCCGATGAACATTTCGGACCGCAGATCGACTTAAATTAAGTTGAGCACTCACGTTTCTTTGGCTGTGTCCGGCCTGAATAAGTGCCACAGCTTGGGCGGCGACTTCAGGTGAAGTATCCATAGATTATTGATAGAACCTCACCCTAATGTTAAGAATAAGTAATGTTTGTTGCAAAACCAAAGATATCAATCACTTTGTCAAGAATTAAATCCAAGTAAACCAATAAAACCAAGTTTTCTTAGTATTTGATTGTTTGATATCAACAAACAGGCTCCAAATTGTCTTTTGTTTCTTTAAATTCTGTGTTCGAAATTAAAAAAAAGACTATTGAATGAAATTGTGAATGTGCCAGGTTCAAAACTGCATAAAAACTTTTTGCTCGACCTAATATAAAATTTTAGCTAGGACCAAACGAAACTGAAAATACAAGGTGGGCCAATAGATGTGTCCAGAAGTGTAGTTTTCTATAGAGATCTATGTTGATGTTTCCTTAATATAGCTACCTACCTTTTAACTAATAATAAAAATACTCTAGTTTTATGTAAAATCACAAATCACAATCTTTAAGATTCTTAAATAATCTTGAAGAAATGGGAAATTTAGTGTCTAAACTTATCAATTAAATAAATTATTATTAATCAGAATCTTAATTTCTCTAGACAATGTCCAACTGAAATTAAGCCATTTTTATAATTTTTTATTGTGTTTTCGATTATATTATTTTTTATTTCAGCATGTTTTTGATGATTTGAATAACCCATTTTTACTATAATTTCAGCATAATTATTGCAATTTTTTTGGAAGCAATCTAAAAGTTTTGCCAGATTTATGGCTCTGTTTTTATTGAAAATTTTATTTATTTCAGAGTAATGAGACTGTATAATTATTAGTTTTATTTTTTTACGTTATAACACGACCATTTGTCGTGCCATAACTTATGTTCGAGCCACTGAGTTATAATGTAATCGTTAAATCTAGAAATAATTTCTCCTTGAGGACATTCGCTCATGATGTAGAGCCAGGCCCCAAAC
The DNA here is from genome assembly GCA_905147345.3 of Mythimna impura. Classification (NCBI taxonomy): domain Eukaryota; kingdom Metazoa; phylum Arthropoda; class Insecta; order Lepidoptera; family Noctuidae; genus Mythimna; species Mythimna impura. The sequence continues at coordinate 6,626,351 of LR990356.1, read as the reverse complement.
AAGTCTTCCAGCGGTAAATGTGGCAAAACCGTACATAAGGCAACATGTTTTTTTTCTATGTATGCTATTCTTATCTAAACCTAAGTCCCTAGATTTTTTTTATTGCTTTTTTAAAATGAAAATAGCATCCCATATAAAGCTATAAAGATGTTAGATATTTAAGTTAGTATTTTAAATAATAAATATTTTCTTCTATCGACATTTTTATTTCTTAGTCTCCGCACTATCCGAGTGATATTCGTAGGTGTGCTTCGTGGAATAGAAAAAAATTTAATTTTTTTAATTTCCCACCTACGGGTGTGCTAAGTGGAATACTTTAGGTGTGCTTCGTCTGGGTCTGCTTCGTTTGGGTGTGCTTCACGGAATACTTCGTTTTGTGCTTATATGTGGGATGTTCACCATGTAGGTACCGGTAGCACATCGCCGTACATCTGGTGGTCCGATGATAGAACGTGCTTGGTGGAATTAAGACATACAATTCCAACGCACACGCCCCGAAATGACCGGTAGAAAGCCGCCAGGCAAGCAGGCATCAACGCAAATTTCGTTGATGCTCAAGCTGCGCAATAATACTTGTGACTCCTTTCTCAATTGACTCAAGCGCATCAGGCTGGTGTCTGGCAGTTCCATCCTAGAGACGAATAGAGAGTGGAATAGAGTACCTATTTCATATACGATCGAACTTGCACTTGATAAATTTTGAGCAGATGTTCCGACGTGGAGTACTGTCTCATTTTTCTTTCCCTTTTAACAGTGAGTCTTTAAAACGTAACTAGCCTTTGCCCGCAGCTTCGCCCGCGTACATAAAAAATAGCCTATATCATTCAGGAATAAAACAGCTTTCTATCGGTGATAAAATTTTAGCAATCGGACCAGTACTTTCAGAGATTACCTCCTACAAACAAAAAAAACAAACTTCACCTATTTATAATATTAGTGTAGATAAAATATCACCTGGTAATCTTTAAACCGAGTCGTTACTGAAAATTTACATTCTTTGATATTAAGGGTGACGTCAGAGAAAATCAGCTTGTGTCATTAGAATTAATAATAATATGACTCTCAAACTTTGTGAAGTGGGGAAAAATTTAAACCCGATTTTGACAAACGTGTCTCGAGTCTGAACCTGAAAGTCCCGGGAAACGATTTTTAGAGAAAATACCGGGACTTTGAGATACGAGACGATTCGGGTCTCAAACCTTACTTGGCATTGGTATTTGAAGTTACTGGAGATGATGCTACTAAGACAGATACATCGTACTACATATTGATAATATGTAATAAGGTCAAGCAGGCCAAGACCGAATTTATATTTATACAACTACATTTATACAGCCTTATAATGTTCGTCCTTTCTAGGAGTGGGTATGGGCCTTAATCCACCACGCAGGTCCTGTGGGGGTTGATGAATTTCACATGTTTTCGAATGTTTTGTTCTAGGATATGACGGACATCGAAAGGCTGATAATAATCACGCAAAGGGAAATGGAAAGGGTTATGCTCGCAGTTTCCCTGCGTGGTCGAATCTGGAATGAAGATGTCCGCAGGAGAACCAAAGTTACCGACAAAGAACCGAAGAATATAAATAATGCCAAACTTGTGGCAGTGGTTAGAGCACATTACTCGCAGAACAGATGGTCGATGGGGCTTAAAAGTTCTGGAGTGGCGACCGCGTACCGGACGTCGCAACGTTGGTAACCCTCCCACAATGTGGTCCGATGACCTGGTGAATGACACGGGAATCCGATGGATGCGAGAAACACAGGACCTGTCCTTGTCGCGACTCTTGGGAGAGGCCTATGTCCAGCAGTGGACGTCTTTCTGCAGAAATGAAGCTGATGATAGAATACGCAACATTTCCTTTAAATAATATAAACATTAATAGTACAGAACCATCAACATAAGTGGAGCGAGTTTCACCCTCAGATTTTTTATGTAAATTTTATAGGACTTGAGGTTTAGCATCAGAATTGGATTGGAAAGGGGTTGCGTCTAACGTTGAGCATTCGTAAAAATCTGAGCAGATTACAATTACCCAATATAGTCTAAAAGGTTTTACGTTGAAACCTTTTTTAGTATTTTCTGAATTAGATTCGTTAACCTTTACTGTATAGGTTGAACTTCTTTTTTAAATTCCAGAAACTAATTTAATTAAAAGGTTTTTATTAGTTTCGACGTAACTAATGTATCTATAGTGTTGAAATACTTTATTCTAAGTGGTTTTTATGATTAACTAGCTTGTGACAGCGGCTTTGTCTTTGAGTTTTCTGTTACGTTTTTTTTTAAATTTAAACTGTGTAAAATCGTTATTCTAACCAACCCCGATGATAATTTTAGTAAAAACCAAAAAAAAAAACAATTAAAAATTAATTAATTAAAAAGTCATCGGGGTAGATAAAATCGTTACTCCAATCAGTCGCGATGACATTTTTAATTTAATTCATTCATTTTTTTCACTAAAAATTTTAGAATAACAATTTTATACAATTTAAATTAAAAAACGTAAAGATTTAAACAAAAAATTAGGAAAAAACCGACGAAATATTCCACCACTGGGGGTCCAGAATCACGTATTGGATCCATGGTATTCGTTTGTGCGTCGATGTAAAGACACCCTAAAAATAGAGTGTCGTAGGTTGTAAGGAATAATGAAAAGAAGCCATCCTATATATACCTATTAAGTTATTTATTAGATAGTTTAGTTGTTTATAAGTTAATTATAATTATAGCAGTCACTAAGAAGCATTCAGAACTGGCCAAAGCCATTAGGGTTCTCCCCAAGTCAACGATCCCCTGTTGTGTCACAGTTGGCCAACTTAAAATAATATAATTATTGTGATATTTGTGATGTATAGTATACAAATAAAGAGTATGTAGTTATTGGTTGCATAGACCGGCCGCTAGGTGGCGGGGATAGTCCGCCCTCAGTTGTAAGCTAGCCACGGAGCGAGTCGGTCGTGTCAACCCTTAACTCCAGACATCGTAATAAATATAATGTGTTTTATTCTGAAACCCCACGATATTGATGAACTAATTAATACTCTGGCAAATATAAAAACATTCTAATTTTGAGGATTCAAAATATAACAATTAATTATGACGAAGACGAAACAAAGTCTCAGATGACTTTAAGTATAGTACCGAATTTTAGCGATGTATATTGAAAAAACAAAAGACAAAAGACTATCTTATAAACAGAAGAACAGTCGGTATTTGGACATAAATCGCGAAGACCAACCGCCGGTTTGTGTTCCACAATAATTATTATGAGAAGTCTGTTGTCGACTGTCCGTAGACTGTAATATTAATTTTAAGTAGCGAACCGACGTTATATTTGCAAGCTAAATATTACCTTGGCAATTGTTTTGTGTGAAATATTGCCTTGCAAATACACTTTAATTTACTGTTATATTTGGAGAGAAATTGCTCTGTTTCGTTTGAAAATAGTATAGGAAATTTTTGGTGTTGTAAGATGATTAAGCGATTTTATTGGAGCTACTATCCTTACTTCTGGTTTTTCATAGGTTAGCGTTTTATAAAATTCGTGTTGTCTAAAGACTTATTTAGTCTCTTTAGGGTTCCGTACCTCAAAAGGAAAAAACGGAACCCTTATAGGATCACTTTGCTTTCCGTCCGTCTGTCTGTCTGTCAAGACCCTTTATCTCGGGAATACGTGGAGGTGTCGAGTTGAAATTAAAACCATGTACTCAAGTCTGCGGTCCCGTGAAGCTGCGAAAATATCAAACTTCTGAGTTAACGAAAAAAAAGATGCGCCTGTTTATGTCATATAGCACAGATAAAGGAATAAATCTCAAAACAGTAAATTACAAAAAGTACGTCACAAAAAAAATGCAAGTCGGAAAAATCTTCGAGATTCCATTCGGGAATTGTAGTTTGTACGGAAACCTCAGTGCGCGAGTCCAACTCGCACTTATCCAGTTTTTTTTTTATCAAGCCAACTAATTTATATCATGTTTTGATTTTTGCCCAGCGTTTGGTTTATGGTCAATTTTAATAAAATAATTTTTCATAGTGTTCTCTTTTATATTTGTGGAATTCCAGATATTCAAAAAAGTTCAAAATGAGTAGGTACAACCTGGCCTTTAAGCCGCTTGTAAAAGCTAGTTCTTAATATAACTTATTCATAGCAAAGAAATAAACAAACAACACCAATTCACTTAAAAAAGGTCGTGCACGTCTTTCCATTGCGCCATCGTGTTATATGCACTCCATTTAAATTTATTACCCACCTTTCAGGGTGATTTTCCACTACCAGATGTGCGAGGTAGCGGCGCTGAAAAAATGCGTGTTTCTACCAAAGATGTGCGACAGCTAGCGCGGTGCGAGGATGCGCCGCAAAGCTGTGAAACATTGTGTAGCTGCTGAGTAGAGCGATTCTTCGGGCTATGTCGGCGACCTTGGTTCTCCTGCGGATATCTTCATTCTTTATGCGATCACGCAAGGAAACTCCGAGCATAGCCCTTTCCATTGCCCTTTGGGCCCGAAGAATCGCCAAACTAAAGTGGCAGTGGGCAGGGCACATTGCTCGTAGAACGGATGGTCGATGGGGCCGAAAGGTTCTAGAGTGACGGCCGCGCACCGGAAGGCGCAGCGTCGGAAGGCCTCCCACAAGGTGGACTGACGATCTGGTGAGAGTCGCGGGAGTGCGGTGGATGCGAGACGCACAGGATCGGTCGTTGTGGAGACTCTTGGGGGAGTAGAGCGATGATGCGTTAGCTCTGCGGGGTTTTTTTTGTTGTCAGTGGCCTCTCGCAAGTTAACCTATGAGGTTGTCGACTACTTAACCGAACCAGCCTAAGGAGCCTTAATAAAAATTAAAGCCTTCAGACAGGGCTTACTTAACTACACTTAAAACTAAGCGACTACACGCTAAGGACACCCCCTATGGGGTACGGACCTCGGCTTAAGACATCACTGGGGAGGGCAAAGGATTATTGTTTTGGAGATTTTGGACTACAGGCTCAGAGGCGCGGACTGGCTCGAGCAAGAGACGGGGACTAACAAGTGACCCCATCGGTGGGTTTTTATACCAGTCGCATAGCTATCTCGCAAATCTTTGGTGGAAAAGCGCCCTTAAGGGAAGGAAAACATCGTAAGAAGACCCCAACATTAATAATAAATTGCTGATCGTGTGGGGAGTATGTGTGAAAATACATTTAAGAAGTTGGGTCTGCATTAACGGTATGCAACATAAATAATTTCAAGTTTCTAACTTCGTGACTGACATCTAATTAAAAGTTTAAGAAGTGTGCCAAGGTTTCTTGTGTAGACATTGCTGCGTTTCTCTTCTTGTTGGTGCCTTCTGATATAACTTAGGGATTTTTCGCAGTGAATGTTAGTAGAAAAAAAAATTTGAAAACCGAAATAAAATTTATGAAAGATTAAAAATTATATACAAATTAAATATTGAACACTGATAATGACGTAACACAGCAGTAATAACATCAGTATTGATTTTAAGCACTAATAAGAATGTTTATTTGTCATGATAAAATCAGTTTGAACTCAAATTCAAAGAATTTATTTCAATTTAACATTTTACAGGCACTTGTCAAGGTCGGTCAAACAAAAAAAAAAAAGAAAGATATTTGCACGTTCCAAAACGATCTCTATCATATGGAGAAGTTCGTACGAGAGACTATACGGAATGCCTGTGTAGTATTTAAATCAATCGAATCTTCAATATAAAAATTATAGGTACTTATGTGAGAACGATGTAAAAAAACATACACGTTAAAAGCGTCCGGATTAGAAAAACTATTTAAAAAACAAACAATGGCAGTTAAGAAAGATGACCAGTCCTAACTGACGGTCTCCGTTCACGAACATGACTCATGCGCTAACACCATTCAGTTCAACGATTTTGAAGGAAACTGAAACTGAGTAATTTGACATTTGAGTGAGTATAATACTTCCACTGAACTAAATTACTGCTTATCAGAAACATTAGAAGAAAACCGAAACAGGTCAAGTTACCCGTGCTGATAATACTGTCAATGACTTATGTATTGCTAACAGTGAGTAGCCAAAAATATTATTTGGTGAGTAACTACTAATTGGCTGTTACCATAGATATGCAGGTAAAATGATATGACAATAATAATAATATTCCACAACTATCACACAAAAAAAAAAAGAAATGCCGTCTAGTCCCAAGCTAAGTAGAGCTTGTGTTATGAGTACTAGACAACTGATAAACACACTTATATATTTCTAAATACATACATATTATAATTACGCCCATACACAGAACAAATGATCGTGCCCATCACATAAACATTTGTCCTGGGTGGGAATCGAACCCACGACCTCCGGTTTAGCAGTCAGGGCCTAACCACTAGACAAATAGGCCAGTCTATACAATACTTTCATAATCATACTCCCCCAATTGTCGCCAAAAACGGTTCTGTGCGTCTCGCATCCATAGGATTCTCGCTACCCTCAGGTCATCGATTCGCCATGTGGAGGCTTTGCCATGCCATGTCTTCTGGTACGCGGTCGCCACTCCGGTACCTTTCGACCCCAACGATCATCTGTTCTGTGTAAGCAATGTGCCCCGCCCACTGCCACTTAAATTTGGCGATTCTTCGGGCTATGACGGTAACCTTGGTTCTCTTGGCGATATCTTCATTTCTGATGCGATCATGCACGGAAACTCCAAGCATAGCCCTTTCAATTGCTTTCAAAAGCTTTCTGATGAGACTCATTGTGAGCGACCAAGTTTTAGAGCCATGTTTCACTACCTAGACTATACTTACCTTCACAAATTGGCCACTCTGTTGAAAGAAACAAGGATATAGTGTGGCTAATGCGTATCTCTTTTCACATTCTTTATGACTATTTGCAGATCGTGGCGTGGCCCAATCAGAATTCTAGAAAAGGACAAATAAAGGTCACAAGATCGTTTTATTTCTTTTACGCTTTTTTGCCCGTATTCACTTTATGCTTGCATAGGGAATGCTTAGTCCATTCTCTATGGCTCTAACCGTAAATGTATATTTGGTACTGGCCAATGACACAGCTTATATAACTGTGAATTCTAAATTCAAATTCGGCGACAAATGGCGTATGTCCATTTAGCGGGTGCTTATGTCAAATGAGTGTTGTTGAAATATCTCGTTTGAGTCTAGACTGGGTTAGGGAATAATTTAATTAAAATATTTACTATTATTTTGTTATTAAACAAATGATGAAGAGTTTTTGGATCGAGTTATTGTAATTATTGTTTCGTGGAATTAAGGGATAAATATATTATGTTCATATCATGTTCTGACAATTGCTGTCCATTCCAGTTTGCCTGTAAGAGATCGCGGAATGCGATAAGGCCGCCCATTATATATGTTTTGGTATAAGTTTGTATTTCTTATGTTTCTTATTGTACGTACAATAAAGCTTATTTTTTATTATATATAAAAAATATACTTGAAATAAATTTACACTATGTAACTCACCTTTTAAAAAAGTCATATAAAAACAGTTAACGAACTTGGTGAGGGAAAGTTCAAAACCCACATCAAACGTATTATTATCAAAAATACAAATAATAACATTAAATACTACGTTTTAGACAAGCTTGTTTAATAATGACTTCTTCTGCCTATTATGTGGCTCACCTGGTAGCTCGTCAACTGCATCGTCTGTCTTTGTTTCATTTCTTGTTTTCTGAAATGATTTTACACGATTTGAACCAATAGTGTCTAACTTTAATAGTGATTTTTGTGGACATGATATCCATATCTTTTTGTTCCTGTATTATGCAGTGTGTTTTTTTTCTGTTTGATTTAAGTTTCTACGTTGTTGTTTGTTAATTGTGTGCTGAATAAACATGTTTTCTTTCTTTTTTCTTTTTCAGATTTGTCAGCGTTGCGTAATCATGTCATTTGAGATTTATTTTTATTGTTTATATAGCTTCTTTTTTATATTATATATGAATGTGAGAACACTGTAGACTCCGTAGACTCATAGATTCTTTTTATTCTGATCCACGTTTTTGTTATCTATATTTATAAAAGGAGAAACTGACTAACTGACATATCAACGCACAGCCGAAACTACTGGAACTAGGAGCGTGAAATTTTGCACAAGGTTTCCTTTTATGACGTACGCGATCACTAAGAGAGGATTTTCCAAAATTCAGCCCCTAAAGCGATGAAACGGGGCTCCAAAGTTTGTATGGAAAAACCAACACTCACGCGGGCGAAGCCGCTGGCAGAAGCTAGTGTACTTATATAACTGTTTGCATATTGACTGGTCTACACCGTCTTCTTATACCTACTCATATTGTAATATATAAAAAATCTTTGTTTAACTATTGCTATAATATATTATTTAAATTGGGTCAAATGGGGTGAATAGAAACTCAGGGCAGCAGTCAGGGCCGCTAACCACTAAACCAACAGGCCTAGCTGTCCTGCCCGCGTTGGTGAATAGAACCAATACTTCAAAGGGTATTTTCACGATATTTGAATATTTTTTGCAGCATTTAACTATTTCAATTTATTAATGAATAGAAAGCTAAAAAGTCAATGCTTTGTTAGAAGCCGATAATATGGCATCAAAGTGAAAAACCAAACCAAAGTTTTGTTTCTGTTCACCCCTGCTTTTCTATTCACCCCATTTTACGGTACTTAAAAATACTTAAAGAATTATAATTCTATACTATATAACTATTTTTAAAAAGAGTAGCTAACCTTCTTTTACGTGAGGAAATCATCCAATAACTTCTTCCGTTCCGGGTGGAGCGGAGTTTCTTGCCGGTTCTTTTTCTAAGAAAACAACCAATCGAAACGATGCACTTATAGCTTCTTACATTTTATAAGTGCTCATGTGATATTTATAATAATAATTATTATTTATATTTAAAATTGAAATTTTGAATTTTTTAAAGTGTTTTTTCTGTGTTATTAAAAATTGTGCAATTCTGTGCCATTGTTTATCATACGTGTATTAGTGAGAATTAGTTTCATAATAAATTTTGCCTGTTTCACGTGACGTTTTTAATATTCGTTACAAACAGCTGTATCAAGTACTGACCGGTTTCGGAAAGGCAAGTCATACATGTTTGTTTGCCACGATTACTAAAAAGCAGATTTTACTGGATCTTCATTATCACTAGCATTGGTTTAAAAACAAGTTTCTGAGAAAGGTCGACACGCTCGTGTCAATATTATAAACATTTTAGAGAATGAACCGGTTATATTTAGTTTTGTTTTAGACGATAATGTGTTTGTGTCGTTTTATAGGTAATAAAAAAATATTACAATATTTCTGGAAGCAAGCGTTATTTAAACGTCTAATTTAGTATCAATGAAAAGTTTTTTGTCTGTAAAAATAGGTCTTAGATATTACCAATCTAATTTATTTGAACTTTATATAATTCCGAGGTAGGTAAGTCCTAAAATATTTATCTTTCATATAAATAAAAATGAGCGGCTAAATGTGTTGCTAAGATGAAGAGAATCTCGAGAACAACTGGACCGAATTCGATGAACTTTTTTTTATGAATTATTCAACATCCGTATGTATGGTAGGTACCTTTTTATTTTGAGGTCGGAAATCATCAAATTACTGTTTCCGCTCTGGGTGGAACGATAAGGACCATCAGACTTTTACTGACTTTGACGTTTTTTACAACTTTTTAGTTATAATAGCATAATCAGCCTTTTAATGATCCCACTGCTGGGACTCAGGCCACCACTCTAGGCAGTGGCGGATTTGCAGTCTCGGCCGCCCTAGGCCCCAAGCCATCAGCCGCCCCTTTCTCAGCATCCACCATATAGACTACATAATGAAATTACTTTATTGCCAACTTTTATCTAAATAGATTTAGAAATTTAGGGAAAAAAAGTTTTACTTCGCAAGAATATGGTACATAAGTTGTTACAACTGCGATCGACTGCTGCGCAGCTTGTCGCGGGTTCGATTCCCGCACGGAACAAATATTTGTATGACCTACAAGTAGTTGTTCCGGGCCCGGGTGTTTGTGTATGTGAGTTTAAATGTTTGTAAACGCACCCACGATACAGGAGAAATTCCTAGTGTGGGGCAAAGTTTTATTTTAAAGTTTTATTTTAAACTAGTTATTTGCTCTAATATACTGTGCCAACTTGGCATACTTGGTTATGATAACTTTTACGCGAGTGTTATCAACTTTTAACACTTAATTGCGAGTTAAATATTTGAATATCTAATTAAACACAATTAATTTGTACGGAGCTACTTGTTAGCGCATATGCGGGTGGGTAGTGTCGGTAAAAGTAACCATAAACCCCTGAGTTTGTTTCGGTGTTTCTTCTCAGGGTAGTCAGCTAGGAAACACCGGCTTCATCTAGTTTAAATAGACAAAAAAAAAATATTGACGTGTAAAAGTGTTTTAAAAAACCTACTTACAAAATAAATATCATTTATCATTTATAAGTTTACTATAATAAATAATAATAATAGCTGCTAATTTCTAATATTTTACGAGGTTTCAGGAATAATTGCACATTGAAATAAAACATTTAAACGGTTTTAGGTTTTATTTATTTAACTACAGGTTAAGAGTACAAGATAAGATATACTCGTAAAAAGTGTTATACAATGTGTTACAAAACTCGCCTGCACTTAAGTGCAGCAAAATCATTAATTAAATCTTCGCAATCCAATTTCCTTAAAAAATCAGCTTCTATGTTAAGCAAAGCAAGATCGTTTAACCTTTGGTCCGTCATTGTCGTGCGTAAATAATTTTTAACTCGTCGTAAACAAGAAAACGATCGTTCTCCAGAACAGTTACTGGCGGGAGTACACACACACATACGAAGAGCAATATCCACGTTTGGGTAAATGCTTTGAAGACCTTCAGTTCGTAACCATTTCAACAAATTGACAGCACTGTTCCGATCTTCATTTTTTATAGTGCAGTGAGCACGAAAATGCAGACATTCTTCTGAAAAATCGTCTTCTAAGTCAGTAGAATAAATTATTTGCAATGCTTTGGCCTTTTCTTTGATTTCTGACGCGCTTAATTTTGTCAGATTAATAATAAAATTAAATTTATTGTTAAGCACTGTATATGCATCTCGCCGTTTTTTTAATTCTGCTGATAATCTATCAATTATGACCAAAAAAGTATTAATTCTAAAATCTTCGCGACCATTTGTTTGTTGCATCTCTTCATCTAATGTCGCGCCAGGAAGTAGCTTACGCTTTTTATTGCGTCTAAAATCTCTTTCATATTCACAAGAAATTGACAATTCTTTGGCGTTGTTCTCAAACTCATCAAAATTATTACGTGTTTCGCCAATAAAATGTATTAGTACCTCATAAAGTTCTATGACAACGGTAATGTCAATTTCCACACTCTAAAGCTTTTTACTTGTGGCGTTAATGCGATCCAGTAAACATCCCCAAAAAACAGTCATGACGGCTGTTTCAAAACGTTCCAGTTTCAAACGAATACCTCTTGCTTCGCTTATAACGGCTCTCTTCTGTTGTGTGTCATTTTCGATGGAGACTAACGCTTTATGGATTTCATCCCACGATTCGCGTAAACTTTTGCATGCGTCTGCACGAGCTGACCAACGAGTCGTTGATAAACTTTTGATAGTGAAATGGGTTTGAAGGAGTTCCCAACGCTGAGTTGACGCTGCAAAAAAATTGTACAACTCTTGGAGCAGAAAGAACGAACAAGCCTCTTGGCTGCTTTCAGCTGCACATTCACCTACTAAATTAAGCGAGTGTGCTGAACAGGGAACATACTCGGCAAGGGGAGAAATTTCCTTTATTTTAGCTTGTAGGCCGTTGTATATGCCTGACATGTTAGCTGCGTTGTCATAGGATTGCCCTCGGCAGTTTGAAATGTCAATTCCCAATTCACTTAAAGTTGAGGTAACAACATTTGCCATTTGTTGTGATTTATGGCCTGTGTTTGGAATGAACTTAAGGAAACGTTCTACAGGTAATCCATTAGGCAGGACATATCTGATTACGTAAGTGAGCTGGTCTACATGAGATATATCCGGCGTCGAGTCAATTACCAGAGAAAAATATTTCGCTCTTAATATTTCCTTAACAATTGTCTTCAAAACTTTGTTTCCCATAAGCCGAATGAATTCTTCGCATGTTGTTGAAGAAAGATAACTCGTATGTCCTGAGCCTGGATTCCCATAACGTGAAATGTGTTTGGCTAAGAACGGATCGAACTCAGCAATAAGCTCTAAGGACATCAAATAATTCCCATTATGAAATGAACCAAATTTCTCGTCGTGTCCTCTGAAAGGCAATCCACGTGATGCAAGCGCTTTTACACATGCAACTACTCTTTTCAGAATGTTTTTCCAGTAATTTATTTCATCATCGAGTTGCACTGTTAATGCGTGGTCAATGCGACCTAAATCGTTACTTCGTTCGTTCATACGCAGAACAGATAATTTGTGAGTAGACGAATTCTCATGAGTTGATACTCGATAATAGGAATTTTTCCAATCATTGAAACCTTCCTTTTTGTCGAACTGACTCTCCCCACCATTAAAAAGAAGACAAGGTCCACAAAAAACACATCCAGTACTTTCGGAATAAATCAACCACTTTCGCAAAACTTTTTCGCCATTTAGAAGCTGACGTTCAAATAAATGTTTCGACAACTGTCGCGCCTTATCTTTGTAAATACGCTCACTCTTAGGAAAATCATTTTGGATGTTTTGATTGAATCCATTCTTACAAAAGTAATCACGCGTGAATTCGTCGATTGTCCATTTGGCTGTATCGTCGCTGATTTTGCACCGCTCCTGGTCTAGATTGAGGTGCACTCCTGGTACTAGCGGGACATCTTCAGCTTCTTCCTTTGATCCACTTGCCACGACGATCAAAGTATCTGCACTTGAAGACACTGAAGAAACATCAGTTGACGTAGCACTGCCACTACCACTTGGAACGTCACGTGTTGGATCAATGATATGATCTTTAATAATATGGTTTCCCAAAGAAATCGTCTAATTTCCGCGTTTTATTAATCACATCCTTTTGTTTATCATCTTTTTCTTTAGCTCGCTTGCGATACTCTGCCCCACTTAACCTTTTCTTTTCATCCATATCTAATTATGTAACTTAACACTTTTTACGTAAAGTATCGCTCTGTAAAATATTGTTGAGCTGTCGATTTTTGTTATTATAGCAGAACATATACGTCGCGTCGGGAATACCGATACGAAATTAATAAAATGATCAGAAATCAGAAATCAGAAACGTTTATTTCAAATAGACCAATTACAGGCACTTTTGAATTGTCAAAATGTCAGTCAGTCAAAAAAAACAAGTGAAGCTAAATTGCACGTTCCAAAGCGTAGATCTCTATGGAGAAGAACGTGCAAGAAACTCCATGGACACTCTTTTAAATCATATTATGAGTTACATAAATCTTGGTTACATATTTCATGTCGCTTCTAATATGTGAGCACAATGTAGATAAATAAGAATAAAAACTAATTAAAAAGATAGAAATTGAATTAAGCCACTGGCAGCTAAGAGATGACCAGTCTCAACCGACGGCACCCGTTCACGAGCATGACGCGTGCATCAGCCTCACTCAGCTCAACCATTTTGAAGGGAACTGAATGACCCAATAACACGTGCCACCATCAGCGAGACATTTGAGTGAGCATGACAAACTCTCACCTGCCATGCTCGTAATGTCAAACAAGTTGTAACCTAATAAAAATGCTCCATGGTACTTCACATTCACAAAACTTGAAAAAAAAAAGTGCTTCTACATTATACAATACTATTGTTTCCAAATGCAAAAGGTAATAAATTATCATAAGCTCTATTGAAATAAACAAATAAAATAAAATAAGAAAGATTTCGAAAACAACAAAACAAAAAGGGGAATAGTAAGTATCTCTTCCAATAATTAGAAACATATATATTTAAAAAAAAAAAAAACACAAAACTTAATTTGAAGGCTGTGGCTGTGGAGCAGAACCGGCATTTAGCCAAGCGTTTTTGTCAAGGATATAATCTTCCAGTTTATAATACGCTTGTCTACATAGTGTGCGTTTAATGCATGTTTTAAATTTGGACTCATTTAGTTGTAGAATCTCAACTGGTATTTTATTATAAAATTTTACACAGTACCCCATAAAAGAACTATGTACTTTTGCCAATCTGAATCGAGGTTGATCTAATTTGTTCCTATTCCTAGTATAAAAATTGTGCCTGTCACTTATCTTAGTAAAAAGATGAATATTTTTCCGAACATACATAATGTTTTCATAAATGTATTGACAAGGGACCGTCAGGATGTTTATTTCCTTAAATAGTTCTCTAAGAGAATCGCGTCTGCGAAGATTATATATGGCTCTGATAGCTCTCTTCTGCAGAATAAAAATAGACTCTATGTCTGCAGCCCGTCCCCATAGCAAAATACCGTAAGACATGATACTATGAAAGTAACTAAAATAAACTAGTCGCGCAGTATCTACATCAGTAAATTGACGGATTTTTCTGACAGCATATGCTGCCGAACTAAGCCGACCTGCCAGAGATGTTAAATGAGGACCCCATTGTAGCCTCGAGTCAAGCGTGATCCCTAGGAAAACCGTATCTTCGACGAATTCGAGTTTCTCCTTGTTCAATACTATGTCGGAGTAATTACTTTTAACATTCGGTAACGCAAATCTTATGCACTTAGTTTTTTTTCCATTTAATACTAAATTATTAACAGTAAACCAGTTTTGGACTTGCTGTAGAGCATTGTTTACGTCATCAAGGTTTGTGGAACGTCTATTGATCTTAAAAATTAACGACGTATCGTCAGCAAACAATACAATATGTGGTTGTTTTTTTAATAGATGTGGTAGATCATTTATGTATACTAAAAAGAGGAAAGGACCCAATATGGAGCCTTGTGGTACACCCATTTTGACTTTCAAACCCGGAGAATTGACACCGTTTATCTGAACTTGCTGTTGCCTATCAATTAAATAAGATTTTACCAAGCTGAGTGCAAGTTTACCTAGCCCATAATGTTCTAGCTTTAAAAGCAAGGTTTCGTGATTAACACAATCGAAAGCCTTTGAGAGGTCACAAAAAATTCCTATCGCATCTTGGGCTTGTTCCCACGCTGCAAATATATGTTTTAATAAAGTGACACCAGCGTCAGTCGTACAACGTCCTTTGGTGAAACCATACTGCTGATCGTGAAAGATTTTATTGCTGTTAAAATGGTAAAGCATTTGATTAAGCATAACTTTTTCAAACACCTTACTGAAAACCGGCAATACTGATACAGGTCTGTAATTATTAGTGTCATTATGGTCACCAGATTTAAAAAGTGGTATAACCTTACTGTATTTCATTATATCTGGAAAGACTCCTTGGTCCACACACAAATTAAATATTAAAGCTAAGTATGGTGCTATGGTCTCAATTATGGATGTGCATACTTTAACAGACATTCCCCATAGGTCTTCGGTTAATTTGACTTTGATTTGCCGGAAAGCCTTGATCTTCCACTCTCTGCAGTTGCTATACCACAGTACACTGTCATCTGTCACACGTGCGGGCGAGCGGTTAGGGGACAGCGGTGGGGCGCGGGGGCGCGGCGGCGAGATGGCGTTTGTTTTTATAAATCGCGCACAGCGAACAAAAAAACATAGAAGAGTATTTGAGGGGTATAAAAGCAAAAACGCTTCAGTCACAAAACATCTAAACTGAGATATTTGAAGTATTCTAATAATAGCATAAAATGTTTTTTTTTAAGATTCTGTTACTGTTTTATGTACAAGAACTTGAATTTAAAATAAATATAACTAAAATCAACAAAATTTACACTCGTTCCACAAAAAGTCAGAAATATCCTGGGACTAAGGTGTCTTTGCATTTGAACTTCGGACATAAGCAGGTTTGCTTAGATTTGGATTGAAGCGAATATGCATTTCACTATTTAATTTGACAACAGTCAAAATATAACAATGACATTGGGTACTGATTGCAAATAAAATATAGATTTGAAAAAATATGAATTTATTTTCGATCTTAGAAATTTTGAAATGGTGGCTTCTGATTGGTCGATTGTGATCGAGGCGGATTTGCTCTGAACAAATTTTGGATCGAAGCTGTTTTGCACTCGATTGCTACTTTTAAAGTGCTTTTTGTATTGAATTGAGGCGAATTTGCACTTTCACGTTTAAATAAGAATACTGTGGCTTTTGAGCACTAAGTACAATTTGGTGTGCCTAGTTTAAAAAATTAAAATGTTGGACTAAGCGTCTTTGCTTTAATACCCCTGATTTAAGGATGCGGCATAGATTGCACCATGCAGTGCAGTCCGCCCGCCATACGCCATAATAAGTTTTTTGACACGATTGGGGCCGCCCCTAAATCTGGCCGCCCTAGGCCCGGGCCTACCGGGCCTTAGGGTAAATCCGCCACTGACTCTAGGAGAGGGAAAGGAATCTACCATGCGGGCCCGCGTATTTACATTCTGTACATGGCCAGAACGCAAGGGTGTGAAACTAGTCGCGTATAGATTGGAAATCACTTTTTAATCGAGGTTTTCCAATCTATACAAGAGTATTACGCAAATACTCGCGTATACTTCGTAGTGACCTAACTATCTAACCTTATTCCATAGTATACAGCGCCAGTACGAATATGGACTAATCGTGCGTAGATCTGAATAATCGCGCCTGGATTAGGTCATGTTAGAATAGTGACCATTAGAACACGATATCGAGCTAACGAAGCGATCATATGGGTTAGATTAGGTTAGAACAGTGACCATTAAAGCGTGAAGGCGAGCGAGCGCAGCGAGCGTGCCGCGGCAACGGCCGCCGAGCGTCAGGTACGTGTGTTTAGCACCTAACTCTTCCTAAACGGCTTGACTTGACTTAATTTTGTGAGTATATTTGTCGAGATAGTATAGATATCGAGTATGTTGAGTGGGTCTTTGCATCGTTTAAAAATACAATTGGACTCGTTAGGTGGCGCTGCAATCAGATTCAGATTTTTTTTTCTGACAAAAAACCAACCTTCAGGCAAGACAATGTCTGCCAAGACCGCTAGTAAATAATTAAATTCTAATTTTTCAGTCAATTTTAGATTAGCTAGTCAGAAAGTCTTTTGTCATGGTTATTAACCTGTTGCTAAGTGTTTGACTAAAAACTCAAGTGTCATGTTGTAAAGCTCCCACATTGAACTGCTTTAAAAATCGGTTGGACAGACTCAACATCTCCAAACTATATGAAACACATGTATCAGCTAATAGCTTCTAGTGTGTCTTACCAAATAACAATAATAATGATAATCCTTACCGTGATCTTTTTCCTTTGAATTTCTTTACAGGGTCTAAATCCAAAGCGGTGAGTGTCTCATTAGAAATTAAATGAATGATTTTGATTACTACAAAAAGTCAATCATTTTGTCACACTTTTCTCAGTTATGTTAGGGTTGGTTTCCAGTCTAAACCTCTGTCGAGCTTCTACTCGAAATTAATATAAAAAGATGATCATTATTTATTTCTACGTGACTGTTCGAAAGAGTCAGTCGGAGTCAGAACGGGAGAAGTAATTTGATGAAAACCTTTCTTTCTTTTAGTAAAACCCAAGTTACCTTAAGATAAATGTTTTTTTTTAGTTAAATATCGCTGATCTACCTTAGTACCTACCTCAGTATTGTCTCTAAGAACGTCTTTACAAACAAAAGACTTTTCATACAAGTTTAACACTCCTTCTCATTCTGACCCAGAGCGAGAAAAGCTATTTGATGACTTTCCATCTTTTTTTTATTTTTATTATTGATAGGCTGGCGTTTGACCACTATTTCACCTGATGGTAAACGATGATGTGGCCGACGATGGAGCACACTTGCCTAGAAGTAACCTATTCACTCTTGACTTAAAAACCCCTAGGTTGAAGCTATCAGGAAACACAGACTCCAGCAGGGAATTCCACTCCTTAGCTGTGCGCATTATGAATGTGTTCCCAAAACGCTTTGTACGTATGGGTGGGATGTCCACCATGTACCGATGGCGCAATGCCGTACGTCTAGTGGTCCGATGATGGAACGGACTTGGTGGAATTAAATTCAAAAATTCATCTCAAAATAAAAATATATAATTTCCCTAGTATCGCATTTCTGCCCAACACAACACCTACTCCAGTAAACTCCAAGTGTGCTTGTGTTTTGAAAGTTACGAGTAGGTACTAGGATAGCAGAGATATCAAGTAGTCAGTTATCTGAGCAATGTTCGACACTTCAACACAAACCGGGTTGCACTAGTTCGGTTATCGGGAACCGGAACCGTATGTTTATCTCAGTCGAGAATAGTTGGTGAATAATTTTGTTGTTTTTGCGATGAGTTGAGAAAGATTTGTTAGTCTTTGAGACACGAGGTAGTTTAAAATACACTGGCTAGTAAAATTGTGTAACAAGGAACGTGCTTGCTATTTTTTATTACTAACCTACCCTTTTTTACATAGGAAATCATGAAACTCGAACTCAAAATTATTTTTCAATATGCTTACTCGAAAACCCGCTCTTATCCCACCGCTTTTAGGCACGCAATAGACTGTTTTCCGCACTAGTGCAGAGAAGTGCGCGTGCTCTCCCCGCCACAATTTTATTACATTTATCGTATCAGGCTGGGCGCGCATCGACCCTCACAAGTCGACGGTCAACCCCCGTTTATTCATTTTGTAAGTGTATTGAAAAAAGTCGTTTGATACACGTGCAAATTTGTCACTGCTGCCCTCGGCTCTACACTCGCCTACGGCTCGTACGAATTCCGCCTCGGTCGCAATGGCAAATTTTCTGCACTTGTATCAAAATGTACTATATTTCACACAGGCACTTATAAAATGTTAGAAGCTAGCGCACGGTTCCAATTGGTCGGTTCCTATGGAAAAGAACAGGCAAGAAACTCCATAGTTACACTTAAAAAAAAAAAACTGGGCAAGTGCGAGTCGGACACGCGCACTGAGGGTTCCGTACAAACTTATCTATGAAAGCAGTTCAATTCCCGAATTGAGTTAGGAAGATTTTTCCGAATCGCAATAAAGCAACAAAACTGTTTTCCTGGGGATAACGCTTGACTCAAGGCTACAATGGGGTCCTCATTTAACATCTCTTGCAGGACGGCTTAGCTCAGCTGCATATGCTGTTAGAAAAATCCGCCAATTTACGGATGTTGAATACGGTATCTTACTATGGGGACGGGCTGCAGACATCGACTCAATTTTTATTCTACAGAAAAGAGCTATCAGAGCTATTTACAATCTCCGCCGGTGCGATTCTCTAAGGGAACTGTTTAAGGATATTAACATCATGACGGTGCCTTGTCAATATATCTATGAAAACATCATGTACGTTAGAAAAAATCTTCATCTTTTTAGCAAAAGAGGCGATAGACATAATTATGCTACAAGAAATAGGGACCAATTAGTTCAACCAGGTTTCAGACTGGCTAAAGTGGCCTCTTCTTTCATGGGGTACTGTTTGAAATGTTATAATAAAATACCTCCCCAAATATTAGAACTCAATGAAACGAAATTTAAATCTTGTATTAAACGCACACTATGCAGGCAAGCATATTATAAGTTGGAGGATTATATTCAAGATAAAAATGCTTGGCTCAATGCTGGTCCAGCTCCACTACCACCGGGGGTACAAATTGATTAGAATTTTTTAAATTTGTAAAGTATTATTGTAGTTAATTATTATTGTATTTAGTATTGTATAATGTAGAAGCGTTTTTTTTTCAAACTTTGTAAATGTGAGTACCATGGAGCTATTTTATGGTTTTTAGGTTACTATTGGATTTGTTTGACATAAATGAGCATGGCAGTTGAGAGTTTGTCATGCTCACTCAAATGTCTCACTGATGGTGGCGCGTATGTTGGATCATTCGGTTCCCTTCAAAATGGTTGAGCTGAGTGGTGCTAATATTCGCGTCAGGTCCGTGAACGGGTGCTGTCAGTTGAGACTGGTCATCTCTTAGCTGCCAGTTGCTATTTTAATATCTATATTTAGTTTTTATTTTTACATTATTGACATTGTTCTCACATGATAGCGACAAGAAACATGTAACAGAGATATTTGTAATTGCAAAACATGATTGAAAAGAGTGTCCATGGAGTTTCTTGCACATTCTTGTCCATAGAGATCTACGCTTTGGAATGTGCAATTAGCATCATTTTTTCTGACTGACTGACTTCTTGACATTTCAAAAGTGCCTGTAAATGGTTTATTTGAAATAAATGCTTTTGAATCTTTGAATCTTTGTTTTTTATTGTGACGTAACTACAAATTTACAGCTTTCAGATTTTTTCTTATATTTGTGCTGTGAGACCTTAACCAAAATAGCATAGTCGGTCTTATAATGTTCCCATTGTTGGGACTCAGGCCTCCTCTCTAGGAGAGAGAATGGGCCGTAAACCACCACGCGGGCCCAGTGCGGGTTGGTGGATGCCACATGTCTTCGAATTTTTGGTTCTAGGACATGCTGGTTTCCTCACGATGTTTTTTTTTACCGTTATGAGACCTTGCTTCATGCCAAATTTCAGGATTCTAGATCAACGGGAAGTACCCTATAAATTTTGATTCCCTTGAGGGTGTAGAAACACATGTTTTTTGGAGACATAAAAGGCCGTATATTTTTTTTTGGTAACTCGGAAATTTGATTTTTTCACAGATTCAAGGGTCCGCGGACCTTAGTATATGGTTTTAATTTCAACTCGATACCTTCACGCGTTCCCGAGATAAAGGGTATTAACAGACAGACAGACAAACAGACATACAGACAGACGGACGGACAACAAAGTGATCCTATAAGGGTTTCGTTTTTTCCTTTTGAGGTATGAAACCCTAGAAATGATTCTACAATATTTCCATATTACAATATAGATATGTCAGAACAATGTTGACCGGTCAGCTTTGTACCCAAAACCACAATAAAAATTGTAGTCCATGAAATGCGCGGAGTCTACAGTGTTCTCACATTCGCATTATAGAAAAGCGATACAAAAATAAAACTACAATAAATGATAGACGTATACAATAGAAAAGTGGTGCAATGAGAGCAGTGGTAACCCAGCCAGGCGCATTACTTTGTGTAATTTCTTTCATCACCACTGCTCTCAAAACGGTGAAGGAAAACATCATGAGGAAACCGGCATGTCCTAGAACCAAAAAATTCAAAGACATCTACCAACCCGCATTGGGCCCGCGTGGTGGATTACGGCCCATTCCCTCTCCTAGAGAGAGGAGGCCTGAGTCCCAGCAGTGGGAACATTAATAGGCTGATTATGCTATGCTTATTATGCTATGTATACAATAATAAATTACTAGTGATATTAGGGTGGCTGTGGTTTAATTAATATATAAAACAATGTCACAGGAGAGGAAAAAAAAGTTTTAGTATAAATAATGAAGTTAAAACAATGATGAAGCATAAAATAACAACTCCCAATCTGGGTGGAGCGAGATGGAGTGTTAGTCTTTCACTGATTAAACCCCACCTGTGTTACTCTTCCGAAGAATTGCGCAGCCCTAGAAGGCCCGTCAGTTTTGTTGACATCTCTTAGAGGCGTGCGTAGAAAACAACGCGCTTTTGACTCGGAAGTGGTCCTTACCGAATGGCCAGATGGTGAGCTGCCCATTGCTCGTCGTCCACAAGCCCGCGATTACGATGGCCAGGAATCGGCCTGCCACTCCCAAAGCCTCCTGCAGCGGCAGCTGGGGCGTGAATATGTGACTATGCCCACAGATGTATCAATATAGATTTCAATGACTGCAAAATAGGATTGAAAGTATGATGAAACTTTATAAATGAAAAATTTCATCATAAACAAAAACCGAACCGTGTAACACTCAAAAACAAAAGAGCACCTCCAAAATCGAAAGCAATAAACATTCAAAAAGTGTTCCAACACTAAATTCCGAGCAAACGGTATCACAACAAATCTGCCACCGCGGTAATATTTCACGGCTTAATTTCTATTGCTGGCCCCCATTGATTTTATAAATTCGCTTTCCCCACTGAGAATTTAATGAAAAACGTGCGTAGAAAGTTTTCGCTCCATTACTTGCTACGGTTATTAATGACAAGGCCGGTATTCTGCTCACCTACTTTGATAGATGGGCCCATTCGTCTGGTCGAATGCAAACAAAGGAGGTGTGTTCCGAACAGTTACTATGTGTAGTTTGGACGTTTTACTAATAATTTTGTTTTATTATGGTCCGGGAAGTTTGAGTGCGAAAAGGGAGGTCATGAAATTGAAGTATGTGTATGTTGGGTTTTAGGCTTCATTCTGACAAATAGGTACCTACATAGTAGATTTGTGAACAGCATTGGTATTTTTATTGGTAAGTGACTCGAGTTGCCATGGCCAACCTGGAAAACAATAAACAGACTCCGCACCCAAGTTGGGCGCAGCAAAGACAATCTCCACAGATGGGGGTTCTCAGACGGTTCCGATATTCAGTGTTTGTGCGGCGTCTCTCCGCAGACCATGTCCCACCTTCCATCCTGCATCACATGCCCTGTTACCTTTTCACGTAGGGACCTAATGACAGCATCAGCAGACGGCATTGCCGTGGCCGAATACTGGGCTAGGCAAGGAATTTGACTAGTTTTGTCATCGATACGCTAAGAAGATTTAATCGAGCTATGAAGATATTGCTTGCAAGAAAACGTAAACAGAGTGGATAAAGAAATGACCTGCGATCTAGTCACTGCTAACGAAATAAAAAAAACTAGTCAATTCTTTGGCTACCAAGAAATCTTTTGGACATGATGAAATACCTATTCAAACTGTTAAAGAGCATTGGGCACGCCGTAATTATGGGGGTAAGTCCCCTCTTTGAGGAGTGGCTGGAAAGGCAACACGGCGTCCTTACCTTCCGCATGACGCAGGTCCTCACCGGACACGGTAAGTTCGGGAAGTTCCTGCACCGGATTCGTGCGGAAACGACGCCCGGGTGTCGCCATTGTGTGGACCGCCCGGAGGACACGGTGGAGGTGTGCCTCGCTTGGGCAGAGCAACACCGTGTTCTCGTGGGGGTGATCGGCGGCGGCGATCTCTCGCGCCGGGCCTTGGTACAGGCCATGGTCCGGAGCGAGGAGGAGTGGCAGGCGGTCGCCTCCTTCTGCGAAGCATTAATGCTAGCGAAGGCGGCCGATCGCGTGAGGCAACGGTCCTCACGCTCCAACCGCCGCCGGGATTCCGATCCCGATTTCCGGCCACCGTAGGCGCGGGCTTGCGGACGGCGAGCAATGGGTGGCTCGCTTTCCGATCGTCCGGTAACTGTCCGGACCGAGCCCAAGTCGTCGACGGCGCGTAGTGTTCCACGCGCGCCTCAAGGAGATGTCAGCAACCGTAGGGACCCAGCAGGGTCGAAGCCTACTGGGGCCAAGGGTCTGATTCTGAAAGGAAGACTCGGCCCTGGTACGAAAGGCAACGAAGGAACAGGAGTGGGTTTTTAGTCAGTAAAAGTCTGACACTATCTCCCGCCCCGGCCAAGAGCGGGGGATGTCATAAGATGATTTTCCTACCGAAAAAAAAAAAAAACTTTTAAAGAGCATATTGACATACTGGCAGGTCCTTTGGCACATCTTATTAACATGTGCATACATACAAACATATTCCCTGAACAATTTAAAATAGCAAGAGTCTTACCAATTTACAAAAAAGGTTGTAAATTAGATCCCAATAATTATAGACCAATTTCTTTATTACCAATAATCTCGAAAATTACAAATACTTAAAACAAGGCTTCTAAAGTACCTAAATCGTAATAAAGTACTTAATTACAGACAATGGATTGGCATATTGGCACTCAAGTAGAACGGACGTGTGTCATAAATAACAATTATTTGACGTTAAAATATCTTTAAGTAATCTGTGACCTAGAAAATAAATCGCGCATTTTTTGCTAAGTTAGTGATTAAGTAAGTTTAAGTAAATAATTATGAGTGTTTGACTAAGTATTATGTCAGATATGGAAAAGAGCCCTCGGGGTATCCCAACTCCTCCATCCCATGCACTTGAAGAAAAATTTGAAAC
Source organism: Mythimna impura (assembly GCA_905147345.3). NCBI lineage: Eukaryota > Metazoa > Arthropoda > Insecta > Lepidoptera > Noctuidae > Mythimna > Mythimna impura. The sequence goes on along the minus strand of LR990356.1, from coordinate 6,602,289 downwards.
GGTGGACACCAGTGACATTAGTAATTGGTTGATCTCAATAGAAAAATACCTGAACGAAGTCTGTTCCATTGCTCAAGAAGGAAAGTTAAATTCCGATCAAAAGCTGAAGATCAGCTCCCTGTCGCGCAAGATAGGACATGGCGTTTCGCAGATGGCAGTTTTTTACCAGGACTTGAAGTTAAAGGCTAAAGAAGTGGGAAACTCTGTTCGAGAGATAAGAGAAAAATGCGACCTGACAAACTGCCTTGAAAATTTCCAGCACACCATTCAAACAAGCATTCAAGAAAACTGGACTAAACCAACGATGGCAGAAAAAATTTCATTCGCTGACATAGTCAAAACTAATAAAAATAATTATTTACGTCCCAATAACCTTAGCTCTATTGCAATTTATCCAACAGATAAGAATAAATCGAGTGACGATACCAAATCTCTTGTCCAAAAAATAATACGTCCTGAACAAATGAAATTACACGTTAGAGGATTGCGCAAAACAAAAAACGGAGGTGTTATCATTAGCACGGAGACAAAAGTCGATATAGAAAAACTTAGGAAATCATCTCAACTAAGTGGTTCCGGTCTGAAAGTGGAAGAGCCCTATAAGAGAAGACCGAGAATTGTAGTAATAGGAGTACCGACCGAGTTAAGTGACCAGGAAGTGTATGATTACATTTATGAGCAGAACCTGGCTGACAAGCTGCCTAATTTACCCCGTGACTCTTTTTTGGCCTCTATAAAATTAAGTCACAAGTCGGGTAAAAAAGAGGGACCTACATGCAATTATGTTCTAGAAGTAACTGCTAGCATAAGAAAGGCGCTTATAAACCAAAGCCGAGTATTTATTAATTGGACATCCTGCCCAGTGAGGGACTTCACACTTGTGACCAGGTGCTTTAAATGTCAACAGTACGGGCATGCTGCGAAGACTTGTCGTGAAGCTGTCTATACATGTGCTCTTTGTGGTGAACAAGGCCACCAGTGGATGCTGTGCGATAAAACAGCTGATCAGTCGCAGTGTGCAACGTGCATGCGTTTTAATAAACCATGTAATCACAAGACAGGCGATCAAGACTGCCCGGCTAAGAAAATTGCTGAGACAAGACTCATAAATTCTATTGATTATAATGAGGACACGTAAATAGCGACGTCGTTTTTGTTTTCTGTTACTTACATATAACTCAATCGAGTTTTATTGCATAATATTACTCATAAATAATATAGTAGGTACCTATTTTATTTTAACAATTTTACTGATTGTGCTAATAAAAACTAGTTTACAAAATCGTTACTTTGCAAAAAATTATAATGTAATGTTGTGTCACAATAATGTCTTACGATGATGCAGATTTGTTGACTAAGCATTGTCATGATTTTGAAATAATATTGTTCATAAGTTATTTACTTTTTGTTTAATGAATTTTAGTTATATTTATTAACATATAAGCACTTAAATAAGTTACCTGAGATACAGGTTTTATACCTAGTTCAGGTAGAATACAATTTTGTACCTTTATCTCTAGATTAAGCCCTTAATGTATAAATATTTATGTAAATCAAAAATTCAATAAACATATTATTATTATTATTATTATTATTATTATTTTTCTGGGAAAATGTGGGAACAAATGACGCAATTAATACTTTAATGGAGGAAGTAGTATTTAAATGGAATTAATGATAAACTAAGAGTCACAGGGCTGTTTCTCGATCTCAGTTCTGCTTTTGATCCTGTGCTTACCAGTCATTGCGGCGATTCTTTTTTTTTAGGTGGGAAAATCATCAAATGACATCCCTCGCTCTTGGGCCGAGCGAGAGGGCGTGTTAGACTTTTACTGACTAAAAACCCACTCCTGTTCCTTCTTTGCCATTGTTCCAGGGCCCCGGGGATCTCTTTCGCATCACCCATGGCCCCAGTAGGCTTCGAGCCTGCTGGGCGAGCTACCCATTGCTCGCCGTCCGCGAGCCCACGCCTACACTGCGGCGACACTTGGGGGAGACTTATGTCCAGCAGTGGATTTTTTTTTAAAATAATGATGGTGATATTTGTAAACATCAACAGTCCAATATATGGTTATTCTTTTGAATGACGAGATGTTAATAACATTTTTTTTTTAATATAAGAAAGAAAGAAGGAAGAAAGAGAAATATTTTATTTGGCACACGTACACAGATACACACAATGTAGAAACAACATGTAAACAGTTAAGATAAAAAAAAATAACTAACATTGTGTCTCGCGTCTGCACCAAATAGGTCCAGTTCAGCAAAAATGCCAGACAATTACTTCGTGGTAGTTGCCTGACGCTGGTTTTCAACTGAACCTTATTGAGAGTGTAGGGTGGAAAAGTTAGATTATTTATTTAGTGGTTAGTGTTAGGTTATTTACCTTACACACATGTTTAATAAGTAATATAAAATAACTCCTCGCGATCTGGGTGAAGCCAGAGGGAGTATCAGATTTTTAATGACTAAATTCTGAAGAAATGGGTGAATTCTGGAAAACCCTCTCTTAGTGCTCGCTTACGTGACAAAAGGAAACCTTGTGCAAAATTTCACACTCCTAGTCCCAGTAGTTTTTGTGCAAAATTTCACACTCCTAGTCCCAGTAGTTTCAGCTGCACGTTGATATGTCAGTCAGTCAGTTTCTCCTTTTATATACACAGATGAATGTTGTGATAACTTTTAGCTAAACTGTCAAAGGATAACGCCATCTACTGGCATTACCAGAACCCGCATAATTAATTTTAAAATTACATTTTGATTCGAGATGGCGTTGTATTCGGTTTTTTTCGTGAATTTTTCCATATTTTCTCACCATTTAAACCTTCTCTGGACTATCACGAATATTTCAAGACCAAAATTAGCCAAATCGGTCCTGCCGTTCTCGAGTTGTTGCGACACTAACGAACAGCTTTTCATTTTTATATATAGAAGAAAATAGGGTGGTGTCATTGGGTTTTGTATGACAATTATTTTTAAGTAGATTCGCAGTCAATTTTGTAGAGCTTATCATGTAATATATCGTGCGAAAAATGAGAGTTCCTTTTAAGAACACAAAACACCGAGATGAGTGAAACGTCATGAAAGATCTTTGCCCAGAAGAGGGATAGCAAACATTAACTTGACCCGCCCGTGTTCTTTCAGTTGCGTCTTGCGTTCTTTACCCCCAATTTCTGAATTAAGCATTTGACGTTGAGTATTTTTCAAACTCTACTTTAGCCTGAAAACCTGTCAAAATTTGGCGTTAAAGTAGGGTTTGAGACATACTTAACTCAAAATACTCAATTCAAAAACCCGCCCATAGTCATGGTGATTCTTTTGACCAATCCTGCTGACCCCTGAAATACTAATGAAACACCTTAGACTCGTGAAGTCGTAGGCAGTCGTGGGTAGTAGAGTATTACTTTTATAAAGATTAAGTAGTTACTTTTTTATTTATTGTTGTTTGTCCTGTGCGAGTTTCAAATAAATGTTTCCTTTCTTTTTCTTTTTCTTTCATCATATACACATTAGTTGAAACCCGAAACACGTGTCTAGTATTTTTATGTAAAGAATCTATTTAAAAAATTACATAACTACAGTTATGTAATTGATTGATTGTTGTTGTGTGGTTTAATTGATTGATTGATTGTTTGATTGATTGATTGTTTTGTATTGATTGTTATGTTCATGATACATCATGAAAAATCATAAAATTATAAGCTTATTAACTTATGTTACCTGGATGTCCGCACAAATACATGGCCATCCAGGCGACTAAGGGGTTGTTTTACTCCCGCACCCAGTTGTGCACTGGCGCCTGATGCCCGCTATGACCTGCCATGACCTGTGTTGTACTCAGTGTCGGTGGTGTCCAACTTGTGACCTTATTTAAATATTTTTGGAAAAAATTATAACATGGTGTAAAAATTATTGGAATCCATTCAGTTACTGATTCTGAACAAACTATATTCAGGTTTTGCATATACTAAAAATATTGTTGTATAGTAGAAGTACATAGTTTCGGGTTCAGTAATGTTATCCCTACCTATATGTAATGTTAACTAAGGGTGTACAAACATATTTTGGCAAAAAAAACATGAGGAAAATGTTGTAGACATACCCATTATATTAAATTTCGCAAGAGTAAACAAACTAGAGCCTAGCGGGCCAAATGAAAATCTATCTCAATATCACATTATTCTGCCTATCTAGTAACTAAATAATGTTTACCGTTTTAGCTAACAGTAAATCACGAGGTTCGACGGTAAATCTTAGGATTTACCGGTATCCGGGACTTTTCGGAATAATATAAATAAAAATATCGTACGATATTTCGCTTATATCCCTCATGATTTCAGAGAGGTTTTATTACTTCTTGAATATTAATAAAACAATTTGTTGTTAAAAAAAAATGTTTACACAATTTGTTTTTTTTTTTTTTGTTCCTTGCCTATTGATTGTTTGAACCATGGTTCCAGCGAATATTGATAACTTTTTTGCTGATAAAATTCAATTTCACCACTGTGTGGACCACCCGGAGGACGCGGTGGAGCACACGGTAGAGGTGTGCCCCCTTGGGCAGAGCACTGCCGTGGCCTGGTGAGGGAGATCGGCAACAACGATCTCTCGCGCCGGGCCTTGGTACAGGCCATGGTCCGAAGCGAGGAGGAGTGGCAGGTGGCCGCCTCCTTTTGCGAAGCGAGAGGTCCTCACGTCCCACCCGCCGGGATCCCGGTCCCGATTTCTGGCCATCATAGGCGCGGGCTTGCGGACGGCTAGCAATGGGTAGCTCGTCGTTCGACGGTCCGGTAACCATCCGGACCGAGCCCAAGTCGTCGACGGCACGTACTGTTTCACGAGCGCCTCAAGGAGATGTCAGCAATCCGTAGGTGCTCAGCAGGGTCGAAGCCTACTGGGGCCAAGGGTTTGTTTCTGAAAGGAAAACTCGGCCCTGGGACGAAGGCAAAGAAGGAAAAGGAGTAGGGTTTTAGCCAGTGAAAGTCTGGCACGGCCTCACGCCTATGTCATTGGATGATTTTCCCACCTACAAAAAAAAAAGATCGTCGCCTTCCGTTAGGTGAGATAGTGGTCAAACGCGAGCCTATCAATAATAAAAAAATAAACAATTAGTCACAAAACTGACCTCAGTACTGCATCTCTCTTAGTCTAGCCTGTCACCCTAGGCTAGTTACGGCAAAGCAAATTCTATTGATTCAGACCTAGGGTTCATTGGAACGAGTAAACTCCATATAGATAATGATTATCCATCTATAGATCGGCCTCAGCAACCTGGCTTAACTCTGAAAATCTATATATTTTGCCACGAGCCCCACTAACCCCTATAGTTCATAAAACCAGTCAATCAATTTCCCATATTTCAACTCGGTTCAAATATAAAACAATTTTAGTACCATCGAGCTTATAGAACGGCGAACAAGTAACTTAGCCAAGATACTCTTTGTTCGGAGGTAGCTCGATCGATACGTAGTAGTGATTGATGAAATACGAATTATCAATGAGTATCGACCGACCTGTGGGTGGTTCTTGAAATTGCTTTCGAAATAACCACCATTATAGAGAAAACTATCATTTACATTGTTTGTGGTTGAGATTGTGTACTGAAATAGATAGCCATACTTACTTACTAAGATATATGCGTATCAAGCTAGAATTACATTAGACCGACGCACACGTGTAACACGCCTGGTTTGTACGTTGAATGACGTCGCGTGGCGTGGATCTAGTGTAGCTCTACAAGTCTAGTTTCCATATAAAATTTATGGAGACCGACGCGCCCAGATCAGCGTGTGTGGCACACGTGTGCACAGTGTAGTTCTAGCTTTAATCACACTAATATTATAAAGGTGAAAGTCTGTGAGTGTGTGTGTATAAACATACCTTCTTATTCAACGCTGGAACAGCTGAACCGATTTCGATAAAACTTTTTTTCTCGGGAGTATGTTCCTTTGGTATATTTTCCTACTATTATGCGGGTGAAGCTGCAGGCAGCAGCTAGTATTTTAAATTGGGCAGTGACTGTCTGTCTGTTTACTACCTCATCACGTCTAAATAGCAGAATAGGGGGGCCGAGTCACCCGCGTCCGTAGGAGAACACCTGAAGCAAGTCCCTACACGTGGTCCCCGGGTGGTGCTAATCAGGTGACACTAACTGGTGGTAGGTTTCGACCGTTGGCTTGCGACCACCCACTGAGCAAAGACGTGCCACCAAACGGCCTGGCCGTGTTCCGGTATGATGCTCAGTGTAGCCAGTCTAGAGGAGTTGGGTCGAAATAGCTGTTCCAGCGCAAGCAGACCATCCTGGTTCGTGCTGATATGGAGGAATCGGGAGGCTAGTCGCGGAGGGTAGCGGGATTCGAGGCACGGTTGCCGCTGGCCGACCGCAGGTAGCTGGGGGCCCAAGTAATGTGCTAGCCACACATGAAAGGCTGCCCCGCCAACTGTCGAAAAATCCCGGAATGCGCCATCGTGCTGGTTGGCGACCAGACGAGAGGGCCCGATGGACATTCCCGGGGGGGCTCGGGCGTCCCCGCAGTCTCCAGACTAGTCCCCCAATGATGTCGTCCTTTCAGTGCGTGCCTGAAGGTTAGCTGCGTGGAACCTCATTTCACTTCCTTCTCCTCTCCTCCCTTCACTCAAACAAAAATGAAAAGGAAAAGAAAGAGTCAAGATAAACAGCGGCTGCACTCCCTCTCTCACAAAGTGCACCTCACTAACATACGAGGTCTGCACTCCAATCTCGTCGCAGTCCACCACCACCTGGAGACTGAAAAACCAGCTCTCTTCTTCCTTTCGGAGACGCAGATCAGAGGTCCGTCCGACGTGTCGTACCTTTCTTACCCAGGTTTTACCTTGGAGCACAATTTCAAACCACGTGCGGGTGTATGTATGTACGCCCGTGACGACATCTGCTATCGGCGTCTCCGTAACCTTGAGGACTCCAGGTTCTCGACGCTTTGGACTTTGGTGGACACAGGCCTAGATAAAATAATCTACGCTTGTGTCTACCGCTCGCACAGCGGAGATCAGGAGACATCTGGGCTCACACAGCATCTGAGTGAGGCGGCGGATGCGGCTCAGCAGCGGTACCCTTCTGCCCAATTGGTGTTACTGGGGGATTTTAATGCCCACCACCAAGAGTGGCTTTTCCCGTACCAGTCCACAGACCACGCTGGGCGAGAGATGCGAAAGCTAGCGCTAGCATTAAATCTTACCCAGCTGGTCCAGGGGGCAACGAGGGTGCCGGATGTGGATTCGCACACAGCCAATTGCCTGGACCTTCTGCTGACAACAGATCCAGACCGCTACTCTGTGTCGATATGTTCGCCTTTAGGCGGTTCCGACCACTGTCTGGTTAAGTCTGTGTCTGTCTACTCCCCGCCCGATCCCAGCCCTAGGGGCACCCGGCGGGTTTGGCGATACAGGTCAGCAGATTGGGATGGCTTGCGGTCTTTCTTCGCATGCTATCCTTGGCAGCCCACTTGCTTTTCTTCAGATGATGCTTCGTCGTGCGTAGATGCCGTGACGGATGTGTTGCGACAGGGGATGGAGTACTTCATCCCATTCTCTGACGTAACAATGTCTGGCCAAGCTCGTCCATGGTTTGGCGCCGAATGTGATCGCGCAGACGCGCTTAAACACGCGGCATATCGAGCTTGGGCCGACGCTCGTACGCGCAAAGCAAGCGACGTGGCTCAAAAGAAGAAGGCCTTTAACAGGGCTGCCAAGTCCTGCAAGAAGGTGTTGCGGAGGTCTCGGTTTGACCACATAAGCCGAATTGGGAGCAAACTTGCTTCATACCCCGCAGGTAGTAAAGCGTTTTGGTCCCTGGCTAAGTCGGTTGAATCGAACTTCTGCCGTCCGTCACTTCCGAAACTGCTGAAACTCGATGGGTCGCTGGCTCACACCGCTGAGGAGAAAGCAAACTTGTTTGCCTCTCTTTTTGCGGAATCTTCTCGTCTGAATTCTGGTGACGCACGGCCACCTGTTTCTCCTGATGGATGCGCGACGAGGATGTCAGACGTTCGTATCCATCAAAAGGACTTTCGTAGGGTCCTGCGTAACCTCGACGTGAACAAAGCTAGTGGCCCCGACGGGATACCAGCAATTGTACTTAAAACTTGTGCGCCTGAATTGTCTCCGATCTTGACACGCCTATTTCGCATCTCATATGAGACTGGAAAAGTGCCGATTGCTTGGAAGCAAGCTAACGTGCAGCCTGTGCCCAAGAAGGGCAGTCGAGCTGACCCAGCAAACTACAGACCCATCTCTGTTACGTCCATCCTCTGTAAGAGTATGGAACGGGTGCTTAACAAGAAACTTCTGGCATACCTAGAAGCTAACGACATCCTCAGTGACCGGCAATACGGTTTTCGCCAAAATCGGTCCACTGGGGACCTTCTAGCGTATGCCATTCACATCTGGAGCGAGGCCATTGAGAAGCATGGGGAAGTGCTTGCCGTCTCCCTTGATATCTCGAAGGCTTTCGATAGGGTCTGGCACGAAAGCCTTATTGCTAAGCTTCCTTCCTTCGGCCTACCCACTGGTCTGTGTGATTGGATCGCAGACTTCTTGAGGGATCGATCCATCCGAGTGGTTGTTGATGGCTACTCGTCCGGTCAAATGGATATTAATGCCGGGGTCCCTCAGGGGTCGGTACTCTCGGCAACACTGTTTTTGCTGCACATAAATGACTTACTTAAACCCGGTATCTTTGGGTATGCAGACGACAGCACTGTTGCCGAGAGATATGTGTCTGACGCACGTGCTAGTGGGTCACAGATCCAGTCATCCCGAGAGGCTATGGTTGAACGCTTGAACTCGTCCTTGAAGGCGGTTTCCGATTGGGGCGATGCCAATCTGGTCAAACTAAAACCCAAGCGTTTCATTTTTCCGCTAAACGGAGTCAATTCCAACCGGCTCCATCTTTCCGAGGTGTGACCTTGCCAATAACCGACCACCTTGAGCTTCTTGGGGTTACGCTGTCGTCTACTCTAAATTTCGGCTCATACATCGAGGCAAAGGCTCAACTGGCTGCCAAAAAATTGGGGATCTTAGCGAAGGTGAGACGGTACTTCACGCCGGAACAGCTGCTCAACCTTTATCAAGCGCAAGTATGATCGTGTATGGAGTACTGTTCTCATCTTTGGGACGGGTCTGCCAAATGCCAGCTTGATGCGCTGGAGTCGATTGAGAGGCGAGCCAAGAGGATCATCGGCAATGATGCACTTGTTGAGTCGAAGCTCCAAAGCCTTGGGCATCGCCGCCGAGTTGCTAGCCTGTCGGTTTTCTATCGTTTACATTTCGGGGAGTGTGCACTGGAATTGCACAATCTAATTCCGCCAAGTCCGTTCCATCATCGGACCACTAGACGTACGGCGTTGCGCCACCGGTACATGGTAGACATCCCACCCATACGCACAAAACGTTTTAAGAACACATTTATTATGCGTACAGCCAAGGAGTGGAATTCCTTGCCGGAGTCTGTGTTTCCAGATAGCTACAACTTAGGGGTCTTTAAGTCAAGAGTGAATAGGCTACTTCTAGGCAAGCGTGCTCCATCGTCGACCACATCATCGCTTACCATCAGGTGAGATGGTGGTCAAACGCGAGCCTATCATTAATAAAAAAAATAAAAAAATATAGTTTTGGGATACGGATAGATCATGTCGATGGCTTAGAGTAGAAAACCTTGGGTAAAATTTTAGATATTTTTTGTTTTATTATATTTCTGAAAAGAAAAGCTCGTAACGCATAATCTTGTATCACGTAAAATGTTGATTTGATACTCGTAGCGCCACCTACGATGTTAAATGCATACTTTGCTCGAGTCAGTTTGGTGTGATAACTTCGAAATGGCACGTGAAAACTTGTAGAAAAAAAAGAAAAACAAGAGAAACGAGCGTTTGAAATCTATACATATAATAAAACAGTAAAATTATTTTGCGATGGTATTAATTGGCGCAAAAACTACTAAACCGATCCTGTTCAAATTTTGCATACATAATCCTTATAGGTCAGTGCATCTGTTAGGTTATAAATTATCACGCTATTTGCTATGGGGGGTGAGCAATAATCCAAAACGTCGGTTTTGAACGACATTTGCCGCGAGTTCGATTCCCAGCTACAGTTAAAATTTTTGTCATTATTTTATCTTCTTTTTGTAATAAAATAACTTTTACCATTTTTTTTAAATAAAATTGACATTTCTATTCGATATCTTCTAAATATATTGTAAAAACTAATCAAAACACATAATAAAATCGAATTAGTAAAATATGGCACCACACGCAATTCAGATACTCGCAACGCCATCTAAAGACTCAAAGTAGAAATAATGATGACAATGACAGTTGAACTTCATATTTGATAGATGGCATTGTGTATTTTACGTAATTTTCTGAATGGCGGAAGAATGACCATCGACCACGTTTGCAGACAGTTCTATTGTTCAAAATTGGAGGAAAATAGTTATGGTTAAACTGATGTTAGACGGAGGCATTTTTAACAATCCTACTGCTTTTTTTTCCATGATTGTAACAAGATAATTTACTATGATTATTCAAGGGATACCAACCAAAAAAGGCGATAAAAGTAAACAAGTATATGTATTTAATTATTGATTTTAAAATAACACGCCAAATTTTCGGAAGGGGTTGCATGGCAACTTGTGTTGGACGGCCCCCAGGTAGACCGATGACCTGGTGAGGGTCGTGGGAATCCGATGGATGCGAGACATACAGGACCAGTCATTATGGCGACACTTGGGGAGGCCTATGTCCATGATAATGATAATGATAATGATGGTACTTTTTTTTCTTTTTTTAAGAGTGGAAATCATCCAATGACTTCTCTGGTTGGAGCGAGAGGGCGTGTGAAACTTTTACTGACTAAAACCACACTTGTACCCTTCAGTTGCGCTTTGAAACATCTCTTTGAGGAGCGCGTGGATCACTAAGTGCTGTTGACGACTGGGCTCGGTTCGGTTAATTACCGGACGGCCGGACGGCTAGCTACCCATTGTTCGATGTCTGCAAGCCTGCTTCGACCGTGGCTGGTCGTCGGGGTCGGAATCTCGGCTCGGCGTGAGGACGTTCGTTCCCTGACGCGTGCGGCCTCCTCCTTCGCTAGCATTGCGGCTTTGCAGAAGGAGGCGACTGCCTACCATTCCTCCTAGCTCTGGACTATAGCCCAAAACAGGCCCCGGCGCGAGAGGTGACTGACGCCGATTGCCTCCACGAGGACACGGCGGTAATCCGCCCTTGCGAGACACACCTCTGTATGCTCCACTATGTCCTCCGCGATGGCACCTTGCGGCCTAATAATGGCGTGATTTATTGTTTGCAGTTTCCGCTTCATATAAAACGGGGTCGAAAGTGGTTTACGTTCCTGATCACTGATGTATCTCAGATTCCTGGCAGCCTTACGTCGACATCTGGACGTTACCTCCTTGCAGTGAGTGGTGACCAACACTGGAACAACCCTCTGAGGGAGGCCAGTCTCAGGGATAACACTAATCGGCTGCTACATTTGTTTACCATAATTTCATTGTTTTATGGATACACGAGCTCAGGACTGTTGAGGGTGTTTCGAGCGGTTTCTGTTCCGGATTAAGTTGGAAGTATCCTGATATTACCATTTTGCGAATCGCCCGGAGGACCCGGTGTAACATGCGGTGGAGGTCTATCACATTTGGGTGAACCGCCGTGTCCTCATAGAGGCAATCGGTGACAGTGACTTCTCGGTTTGGCCATCATTATGCGAGTTTGATTGGGCGGGGATACACGCGCTCAAGATTTCGCCGAAATTCATTCAACGGGGACGTCAGTTAAATACACACCAAAAAATCCTAGGTAAATGAACAAGTAATTTTTACGCCCAAAATGATCAAGCTGCAACAATCAATGCAAGCATGCTCTCGCAAATTCTTCATAAGTACTGTTGTGGAGGCAGATAGTTGATGATGATGATGATGGTAGTTTTTGGATTCACTGGCTTTTTGGCTTTGCACTATCAGTGCACTTTATTCAGCTGAAGGTCGGTGTCCCGATTATGCTCCTTCATTTACCTCTACCAAAGCTGTCTAGCGGCTTAAACTCTTCAGTGAAAAATTATTGAGGCGAAAATTTTACGGGAGGTAACTCTTTCAAACAATCTCGCAGACATCGGCCCTAGAGGGCCCTATCCATTTGCTGACATCTCTTTGAGTCCGGTGTAGAATACAACGCGCCGTCGATTCAGGATTGCTTTAACCAGACGGCCAGACGGCACCACCGCAATCCCGGTTTGCGACGGCTGGTAATCGCCCTGCGGCTTTCAACACCCGGAGCATCACTTGCAGCGACAGTTAAGGAGTCAGATCATGTCCTATCCCTCATACTTTCACGAAGTTATAAGCTTGTTAAGCTTGTTAAACAATCTGTGTACAAAATTTCATGACTGTACGATGAAAAATCACGAAGTTATAAGCTTGTTATGTTACCTGGTTGGCCGCACAAATACATGATCACCGGACCACCCGGGCGACTGTGGGGTTGTTTTACTCCCGCATCCAGCTGTGCGCTAGTGTCTAATGTCCGCTATAACGTAACGTGACCTGTGTTGTACTTAGTATCGTTGGTGTCCAACTTTCACAAGTTTCACCTTTTTCAAATATTTTTGGAAAAAATATAACATGGTGTAAAATTATTGAAATCGATTAGAAAGAAAGAAAGAAAGAAAAACATTTTATTTGCCGAAAAAGGCGCAAACTTATAACTAAATATATTGCAAACATTTTGCAAGACAAAAACATAATCAATCAGAAATAACATATATGCGCCACGTCCGAGCAAAACGGCCGTACGCTCAGCATAATGCCGTGTCCACAACGCAAAAATGCGACGAGTCCACAGCGCTGGTTTTCAGCGTGGGCCGGTGACGTTATCAACTAACATTTCAACTAACATTTTCACCGATTCAGTTACGAATTCTGAATAAACTATATTTAGGTTTCGCATATACTAAAAAAAATAATGTTGTATATTTCAACTGAACTTCCTAACCATATGAGATATTTCGTAGAAACTCTTCTATAAAAACATTTCAAATAACCAAAATGTAGCTCACTCGGTTATTTTCTTCAGAAAAGTTAATAGCGTCAAAAGCTCATGATGTTTGATGAATGTGAACGCATCGCAATAACAATGAAAAAGTTTTCCAGTTAATCATATTTTTATTTAGATTTATCGTATCAAACTAGGGTAGGTACATATTTGAATAGAACAGAATATTTATTTGCGTAAAATTTGATACGTACAAGGTTACCGACATAGCCTGAAAAATCGCCAAACTTAAGTGGCAGTGAGCAGGGCACATTGCTCGCATAACAGCCCCCCTAGCCAAGTTACGACCGTTTCGTTTGCGTCGAACGCCTCGAGTAGGCCACGCCTCCGATTGCTTTGTTTTGACGTCATCTCAACGCCCAGTCACGTGGTCAGAACAAAGGAACCGGAGGCGTGGCCTACTCGAGGCGTTCGACGCAAACGAAACGGTCGTAACTTGGCTAGGGGGCCAGGTGGTTGATGGGACCGAAATGTTCTGGAATAGCTACCATGTACCGGAAGACGCAGCTTTGGAAGGCCTCCTATAAAGTGGACCGATGACCTGGTGAGGGTCGTGGGAATCTGATGGATGCGAGACGCACAGGACCGGTCGTTATGGTGACGCTTGGGGGAGGCCTATGTCCAACAGTAGACGTCTTTCGGCTGAAATGATGATGATGATGGTGGTACATCAAAAGGTCATAAGTTTAGTTATTTAATTTAAAATATTAATTTAAAAATTATAATTTGTTTCACATTTATGGCTTAATTATTTTCAGCATGCAATTATAAATATCTCAAAATTCTTCTTCTTTGTCCATCTCTGCTGTCTCATTATCTGGGGTCAGCTCTCCTCATCATTCTGTACTAGGACAGACTTAAATTTTGCACATTGAATCAACCTTACTCAACGGTATATTAAACGAATGTGTTTAACTTGGAAGGTCGGTGATAGCCCGTGAGGATATCAGTTGCTGATTTTTGTAAGACACGTATATTTTAAGTTTTACCCATCCTAGATTCACACAAGTCCAATTATATTTCAATAGATTTTTCGACATAAAAAAAAAAAACATTAGGCAAGTGCGAGTCGGACTCGCGCACTGAGGGTTTCGTACAAACTTACCGATGTAAATAGTTCAATTCCCGAATGGAGTCTAAAAGATTTTTCCAAATCGCAAAAAGTTTTTTATCACGTAATAACAAATTTACTGTTTTTATATTAAAATTTATTCCTATACCTGTGCTGTAAGACCTTGCTTTATGCCAAATTTCAAGATTCTGGGTCAACAGGAAGTACCCTATGAATTATGATTCCCTTGAGAGTGTCGAAACATACGTTTTTTTGCGACATAAACGGTCGTATCCTTTTTTTCTTTAATTTAGAAGTTTGATTTTTTCATAGCTTCAAGGAACAACAGGGCTGAGTATATGGTTTTAATTTCAACTCGATACTTCCACGCGTTCCTGAGATAAAGGGTCTTGACAGACATACAGACAGACTTACGGACAACAAAGTGAACCTATAAGGGTTACGTTTTTTCCTTTTGAGGTACGCAACCCTGAAAAGAACCAAACCAGTCGAAGCGCTCTCAAGTTTTTATTTATACTGTACCGACAGAAGATAGATGAGCAAAACGAGAAAAATATATCTTTAGTCAAATACGAACGTCAAATGTTTTGAATCACAACGACTACAAAGAAGAAAAAAAAGATGGTTACACAAACTAAATGAGTTCTACCCACCCATTTACTATACATTCCATTTACTTTTGAGAAAAGCAATCGACCAATCGGTGCTCTTTATATTTACGAGTATGTATAAAAATGCGGGAAGCATGATGAAACAGATATAATACGCCGTTCGATCGACGGCCCGAGGCGAACCAAGATTAACCTATCACGATCAAATACGACGTATTCTTAGCAAGACGAATGTTATACTCACGCTTTTTTGCATTTACAGGGGTGAGCAGGGAACCGAGTCGATGCCTCCTACGCGTAAGGTCGTAAGGCAAAATTGTATTTTCTCAGGAGAAGCGTTTTTGTAATTAATAATAATATTCTACAACTATCACACAACACCGTCTAGTCTAGTAGTAGTATGAGTACTAGACAACTGATAAACATACTTATATATTTCTAAATACATAGATATTATTGATAAATTACACCCAGACACAGAACAAATGATCATGCTCATCACACAAATATTTGTCATGGGTGGGAATCGAACCCACGACCTTCGGCAAAGCAGTCAGGGTCATTAACCACTAGACCAACAGGCCAGTCAATTGTTAATTATGTAAGTAATTAGTGAAAATTTAACCGATGTTTTTGCAATATGTAATAAATAATCATTTTAAGATCACAGTACCAGATGCTGGATGTAATAACAATAATAGGTAATAATTAGCCTTTTATTTCAAAATACAAGTTCCGAAGAGAAAAAACATATCTTAAAGAGCTCGATGCTAGATGTAATAAGAAATAATAGTACCTATTTATTTTACATTTTCACAGTATAACTTTACTCTAAAAATATGTTACGACTTTATGCGTTGGAGGTATCGGTTACTCGTGTACTGGCTCATCATCATCATCATCTTCCTGCCCTAGTCCCGTGTTATATGGGGTCGGCGCAACACGTTTTTTTCTTCGATTCTGCCCTGTCACTCGTCATGCTATCACTAACTTCCTTTTCTTTCATATCACTTTTCACACAATCCATCCATCTTTTCTTTGGTCTCCCTCTCCCTCTCTATCCATCCACAAGTAAACTCATAACTCATTCGTGAACTGGCTGGCGTCTTTGTAATAATTTTAAATACTTTGACTTAGGTACGCAAACCTTACCTTGGCCCTCGCAGTAGGACAACTAAAGGAAGATTTCGGGTTTTATTCCGTAAAAGTCTAATACACCCTTGCGCTCCTTCCAGAGAGGGAAAAGTCATTAATTTCCCATGTACACAAAAGGTACGCAATTCAAGTTTGCGTACCTTTTTTATTAAAAAAAATCGGGCAAGTGTCGGACTCGCGCAGTGAGGGTTCCGTACAAACTTGACCGAATTGAGTTGCGAAGATTTTTCCGAATCACAATTTTTTTTTTGTGATTCTATCTTCCTAAACTAAAAATTTACAGTTTTCAGATTTTTTCCTACACTTGTGCTATGAGATTTTGCTTCATGCCAAATTTCAGGCTTCCAGGTCAACGGGAAGTACCCTATGAATTTTGATTACCTTGAGAGTGTCGAAATATACTATTTAAAATATACTGTTTAAAATATACTATTTTTTTGCTACAACTAAAGATACGGCCGTTTAGGCCGTATCTTTTGTTTTTAGTTAACTCAGAAGTTTGAGTTTTTTATAGCTTCAAGGGACCGCAAACTTGAGTATATGGTTTTAATTTTAACTTGATACCTCTACAAGTTCCCGAGATAAAGGGTCTTGACAGACAGACGGACAACAAAGTGATCCTATAAGGGTTCTGTTTTTTCCTTTTGAGGTACGGAACCTTAAAAACCCGTAACTTTCTCTTGACCTTAAGCCAAACATAATCTAGAAATATGAAAAATACACCAGAAGGTTTGTTAACCCCCCAGTGGGGACGTAAAACACATCCGATACACTTATGCACAACCAATAGTTGTTTAGTAAAAGCTTTTCCATGTTAGTGAATTAGTCACGTATCGCTGGTCGCAGTTTTTGCGTTATCCCGTGATTTAGCCCAGCTGTGGGAACAATTTGTAACAACAAAATGAGAGATAGTCTTATTTGGTATTCGTGTGGCGTGTTTTCGGTGGTGCTGCACAGATTTTTGTTTAATTGGGTCGCTTTGGTTAGGGCAGTTCAAAGATTTTTGGGAGATGAATGGTGATCTGTGTCATTTTTTGGTTTCGATAGATTGGGTATGAGATGTAATGACGATGTGATTTGGTTTTGATGTTTGGATGTAGATGTAAGAAGCTTGTTCTTTATAAAAATCGTAACATCTCATACCAAATATAATTAATGCCTGCGACTTCGTCTGCGCAATTTATATACTGATGTTTATGCTATATTATTGTAAAGTTTCATTGAAATCGATTCAGTAGTTTATGCGTGAAAGAGTAACAAACATCCATACATTCATACATACAAACTTTCACGTTTATAATATTAGTAGAATTTTTAGAGGTATTCGGAACAGGGTGTAAAATCCAGCAAACCTTAATCGAAAAGGGAGGATCCTTCAACCAAGCTTTTATGTCTGATCCAGGCTACTGTTCAATAGATGATTTCGGGCTGTTGATACGTTCAAAACGCGCGGAAAAACTCTAATTGTGCGATGCAGGCATTTGATTTTTTTTATAAATTTTCTACAAATAAATTTAATATTAGTGGTTACATAAATAAATTACAATAATTGATTGTTTATTTTATCTCATTTCACTCAAACTAACATTCTACGATGTGATGTTATATGGATAACAGAATTTTTGATCATCTTCGCAAGACGAACATCAGCGAAAGCATTTGCCAAAGGTGTTTTCATCAATCAAGAACGAAAGTTAGAGGTTCGAAGGCGATTAGTAGTAGTTCTAACGATCGGCCAACCTTACTACAATGGCTCGCGCGGGTAGCTTCCGGGATGCCAAAGATTTTGGACTCCGGGGGCAGTATGGTTGCAAAGCTGAAACTTAAAGGAATTGACGGAAGGGCACCACCAGGAGTGGAGCCTGCGGCTTAATTTGTTAACTGTGTTTTTTTGAGGTGGAAAATCATCCTATGACTTCTTCCGCCCTAGGGTGGTGCGAGGGGGTGTCAGATTTATACAACGGTATGAGTTGCACGTTTGTATTACGTACTTGATTTTTAAGTTAGTTCATAGTGGTTCATAGTGTAACTGTTTTTTATTTCTAAACAAAATTCTATTGCCTGTTTGGTTTAACGGAATGGCTTATAAAATACGTTTAATTGTTGTTACTTGTCTTCGATGGTCCGTATCGTTTGTAAAGTACCAACTTAATTAAAAACAGGAACTATCGATTTCAACATCGCTTTAGTTAAATAGCAGTGGTGGCCCAGTGGTAACGGCCCCGGCTTACAAGTTGTAGGTCGTGGTTTCAAACCCAGCCAGGCGCATTACTTTGTGTAATTTATTTCATCACCACTGCTCTCAAAACGGTGAAGGAAAACATCGTGAGGTAAGCAGCATGTCCTGGTACACAATAAATAAAGACAGTATGTGTGACCATCCGCACTGCCCGAGTGGTGGATTACGACCCTTTCCCTCTCCCAAAGAGAAGGTTGAGTCCCAGCAGTGGGAACAGCCGCTAGGGCCGTGGGTCTTTTTTTTAATGTAAATATAATAAAAATTCTGATAATATTATAACCACGAAAGTTTGTATGTATCTTTCACGCATAAACTACTGAATGGCTTTCAATGAAACTTTACTAATATAGACTACTAGCTTTTGCCCGCGGCTTCGCTCCCGTCAACTGACTACTCTACCCTACTCTACCCTACTCTGCCCTACTCTACCCTACTCTACCCTACTCTACCCTACTCTACCCTACTCTACCCTACTCTACCCTACTCTACCCTACTCTACCCTACCCTACCCTACCCTACTCTACCCTACTCTACCCTACTCTACCCTACTCTACCCTACTCTACCCTACTCTACCCTACTCTACCCTACTCTACCCTACTCTACCCTACTCTACCCTACTCTACCCTACTCTACCCTACTCTACCCTACTCTACCCTACTCTACCCTACTCTACCCTACTCTACCCTACTCTACCCTACTCTACCCTACTCTACCCTACTCTACCCTACTCTACCCTACTCTACCCTACTTAAAAACCATCCTTGAACTTCAACGAACATTTTGAAAAAAGAATTGGCCAAAGTCGTCCAGGCGTTGTTGAGTTGATACATTTTGCGATTCATTTTTATATTATAGATACATCATAATAACACATAGTCTATAATTTATCAAGGTATTGTGCTAATCCAGCGCAGACGGAAGTCGCGGTTACTATAGGTAGATTTGGTATGAGATGTTACGATTTTTATAAAGAACTAGCTTCTTACATCTACATTCAAACATCAAAACTAAAAAACGACAGACATTTATCTCCCAAAAGTCTTTGAACTGCCCTAACCAACGCGAGCCAATTAAACAATTATGCTTTTTTATTATTATTTATAAAGTTAAGTGTTAAGTGTGGGATAATATAATATGTCATCGCTCCGAAACGTGGTCGCTTACAATGGGCCTCATCAGAAGGTTTAAAGTCACTCAAAGGGCAATGGAAAGGCCTATGCTCAGAGTTTCCTTGCGTGATCACGTCAGAAATGAAGATATCCGCAGGAGAACCAAGGTTACAGACATAGCCCGAAGAATCACCAAACTTAAGTGGCAATGGGTAGGGCACATTGCTCGCAGAACAGATGGTCGATGGGGACGAAAGGTTCTGGAATGGCGACCACGTACCGGAAGACGCAGCGTTGGAAGGCCTCCCACAAGGTGGACCGATGACCTAGTGAGGGTCGTGGGAATCCCATGGATGCGAGATGCACAGGACCGGTCATTATGGCGATATTTGGAGGAGGCCTATGTCCAACACTGGACGTCTTTCAGCTGAAATGATGATGATGATGATGTGGGTTATATTCTTTACGACTATATTGGCATTTTAAAATGTTTCCTAGAAAAAACAAAACGTCAAAATAATAGATAACAGCGGCATTATGTAACATGCGCACAAGAAAATAAACGCGCCGCGATGCGACCGAGCAAATACAGGATGAATGTTTTCGCAAAGAACTCTAGGGTCCTATGTGGCACAATCAGCCGTTTGCATTATGCATGAAACCATCCCGGGGCGACAGATGCTCGGGGAACTTCCAGAAGGAGTGATATTAATATTTGTTTGTCAGGTGCTTTACTTGAGCTGTTGCTCTTTTGTTTAATTCATTCAGTAGTTTGTGAGGTTACGAAAATAGAGATGCATGATTGCGATTGAGACTTCTGACTGTTTTTGGTTTATAAAACAAACTCATGAATCAAATCTCGGGCCGCCACAGGCGCGGGCTTGCGGACGACGAGCGATGTGTAGTTCGCCGTTCGCTCGTCCTGTAAAGATCGAACCCGAGTCGTCGACGGCGCATAGTGTTCTAAGCGCGCTTCAAAGAGATGTCAGCAAACCGCATAGGGGCCCAGTAGGGCCGATGCCTGCTAGGGCCATGGGGAAAAGTACGAAAATGATATCCGTACTCCTAGAACGCAAAGGGCAATTGAAGGAGTATAGGTGTGGTTTTAGTCGGTAAAAGTCTGACACGCCCTCTCGCTCCGTCGAAGAGCGTGAGAAGTCATTAGATGATTTTCCACCTTAAAAAATCTGGCAAGTGCGAGTCGGTCTCGCGCACTGAGGGTTCCGTAAAAACTTATCTATGAAAACAGATCAATTCCCGAATTGAGTTACGAAGATTTTTCCGAATCGCAAAAAAAAAAATTTTTTTGTGACGTAACTACAAATTTACAGTTTTCAGATTTTTTCCTATACTTGTGCTATAAGACCTTGCTTCAAGACAAATTTCAAGATTCTAGATTAACGGGAAGTACCCTATGAATTTTGAATCCCTTGAGAGTGTCGAAATATACATTTTTTGCGACATAAACGGCCGTATCTTTTTTTTTCGTTGACTCACAAGTTTGATTTTTTCACAGCTTCAAAGGACCGTAGACCTTTGCAGGTTTTAATTTCAACTCGATACCTCCACGCGTTCCCGAGATAAAGGTTCTTGACAGACAGATGGACGGACAACAAAGTGGTCCTATAGGGGTTTCGTTATTTTCATTTTGAGGTACAGAACTCTAAAAAATAAATAAATCAAATATACAGTTAGCCCGTATTGTCCCACTGCTGGGTTAAAGCCTCCCTCCATTGTTTTCAACGATTACGGTTCCTCGTTTTCTCTTTACAATTCTGGAAGACATCCAGTCCAGTCGTCCCGCCATCTCCTTCGTGGTCTGCCGCGGCCCCATGTCACTGTGCCCGAGCAACAATTCAGTGTTTTACGGGCCCACAGCTCGTTAGTCCAATTTAAGTTGGGCAGCTTTTTGAACCACATCAACGATTTGCGTTTTAGAGCGCAGTGTTACTACACTGTGCACAGGTTAGGTACAATTTATATAAAGCTATATAATTGTACAAATAATTAATGCTTTGAAATTACTGGCTTTTGTCCCCAAGCTGTTAGTTTCTATCATAATCCTGAACAATAATAAACTATAAAAACCAGTTCAGCTTCACAATACATATTTCTTTTAAAACGGAATACTAGAAAAACGTCAGACATCACGAGTAAAATCCAAGGAGATTTTATAGAAGTGTCAGCCGTTTGAAATCGAACTTATCCTGGATAGTGGAACGTCGCTCAACGCCAGCCAATCAGTGTTGAACAAGTGAATGCTTTTAGCCATAATACGGTTTATACACAATTTTCGTTCATTCTTTGTAACAACACGCTGTATTTTTATGTGATTTTTAAGTTCTAAACTGTTGTTTTTGACATTAAAATAAATGTTCTGTTTTGAGGTCGTGTATGATTATTTTTTGTTTTTTTGTTTTTTGTTTTTAGTAAACATAGAGAATTACTACATAAGTTGAATAGACAATAAATGATTGCTTTGTGGTTTGAGGATCCCAAGTTTAATACTTGGCTACACTGTTTACGCCATTGCTGGGTGTTCTTTCGCCCAGCGGTCTTATGGACTATCAATATGACTGGCCTGTTGGTCTAGTGGTTAGTGGCCCTGACTGCTATGCTGGAGGTCGTGGGTTCGATTTCCACCCAAGACAAATGTTTGTGTGATGAGCACGATCATTTGTTCCGTGTCTGGGTGTAATTTATCTATAATATGTATGTATTTAGAAATATATAAGTATGTTTATCAGTTGTCTAGTACTCATAACACAAGCTCTGCTTAGCTTGAGACTAGACGGCGTTGTATGATAGTTAAAAAATATATATTTGATATTCATTGCAAATATCCGCCATTATCATTATGGTTAAGATAACTTATATACACATGTATATAAACGAAATAAATTTATTAAATACTTTATGCACACAAAAGTACAGAGCGGTTATTATTGTCTTTTTTTAACAGTCAGTCTTTCGGTGATGTTATGAAAAAAGTGGTAAGTGCACTAAAGGAGAAAACAAGGTGAATAAAGAAAATATGTACAAATAAACCACAGATACAATATACAACTATATAATATATACTCAAATGGGTAAACTGAATACAAGGATAGACTCAAACAATTTGTACATACAGACAATTGGCAGTAATTTTAGGGTTTCGTACCGCAAAAGGAAAAGAACGGAACCCTTATAGGATCACTTTGTTGTTCGTCTGTCTGTCAAGACAATTTATTGCAGGAACGCGTAGCTGGCATGAAGCAAGGTCTCATAGCACAAGTATTGGAATAAATCTGAAAACTGTAAATTTGTAGTTACGTCACAAAAACACTTAACTAATTAAAACTATATATACACTAAAGGCTACTCATAACTAAAATATGGCGTCATAAAACTCCTCCGCATCGCTGTCGATTGGAAGTATGCCCAAAAGGCTGGCGAAATTTGCCACGTTGTATGGCAATGCTTAATCTCTGACCGAGTTAAAAGCCAGTCCTTAGGTCAAATTGAAACCCGGGGCCCTGGCAAAACCCGAGGCCCTGGCGAAACCCGGGGCCCTGGGACGAAGGCAACGAAGGAACAGGAGTGGGTTT
The DNA here is from genome assembly GCA_905147345.3 of Mythimna impura. Classification (NCBI taxonomy): domain Eukaryota; kingdom Metazoa; phylum Arthropoda; class Insecta; order Lepidoptera; family Noctuidae; genus Mythimna; species Mythimna impura. The sequence continues at coordinate 6,579,409 of LR990356.1, read as the reverse complement.
TTAGTCAGTAAAAGTCTAACACTATCTCTCGCTCCGCCCAAGAGCGCGATTTGTCATTAGATGATTTTTCCACCTAAAAAAAAGCCCTTAGGTCACGCGAAGTGTCAACTAAGCGTTTGGATAGTTCATTAAAAAAGTATCAACCTCAAACGGCTCAAAAATATAACTGCCCACGAGGTTGTTATATTTCCGTTTATTTAATTGATTGGCATTTGTTTTATTTTTGTGCTGTATCTATTTCCGAGTATTCCTCTTCAAAAACTCTTTTAAAGTCGATTGACCTGTTTTTAAAATAATTTACATGTTTTTTATTTACGTCATTTCTGATATCGAGGATAAACTACCCATTCAAAGGGGATCCGCGTTTGATTGAGTTCCATTTACGTCAAAATTAATTCGATAGAAAACCCCTTTCTGTTTTTACTGCCACGTTTTTCACGTTTAATTTGCCAACGTTTTGAACAAAGTAAACATTTTCACGTATCATGTGTATATATATACTGCCTTTGAAACCTACATAGGTAGCTTTATTTGGTTTTTAATTAATTGGAAATACGCATAGCACATAGCTTTCAGAACAGATGGCCATTGGGACCGAAAGGTTCTGGAGTGACTGCGTACCGAAAGACGCAGCGTTGGAAGGCCTCCTAGAAGGTGGGCCGATGACCTGGTAAAGGTTGCGGGAATCTGAAGGATGCGAGGCGCCCAGGACCGGTCATTATGGCGACACTTTCGGGAGGCCTATGTCTAACATGGACGTCTCGTCTAGTGGTGTACTATTTACTTACTATATATGTATATTTAAATATTACACCACGAACTACCTGAGTATCCAAAGGTTGTCTGTAAAAAATCGCTTTTAGCGATAAGACCCTATTAATTTTAGGTTCCTATAATAATTTTTATTATTGATGTACAATAAAGAATTTATCTATCTGTCTTTCGGCCGAAATGATGATAATGATGACACATATAATGGATTGAAAATGACCGTTCAAAATGTAATGTTCAGTAGTAAGAGTAAAATCAAATGAGTGATCAGCAAGTATCTCTTTTCCTTTTTTCTTTACCTTGTAGTAACTAGTGATGATGAAGGTGAAAGAGTCAATGACTTGCCGTTCGCCAATTGCTGTTTCTCTCACACTTTCCTTGACAGCTTTCGCTTGACAGCCAGACAGGGAATGCGTAGACCTATGGATAAGATCCTTTTATTCGTCTTTTTTTATTATAGTTTTGCTAATTTAAAGTATTAGTGTGTTCTTTGGTGATACAGTAGGTTTTACGGTTAGGTTATGGTAAATTAAATTGATATTACAAACAAAACAAAAATATCAACATTTAAAATACATTCAGTTTTTTATAAAACATTTAATAAGAACAGAATACAATTAATTAGTCAAATGAAGCATAAATGCATAATTATCAATTATTATTCGAAGGAATTCGTCAATGGAATTAAGTATTAGTATATTTTTTTTAGTATCATTTGGTATTTTATTATTGCAAGGTGTATCGATGACCTTTTGAGAGTTGCGGGAATGCGATGGATGGGAGACGCACAGGAACGTTCCATGTGACGACACTTAGGGGAGGCCTATGTCCAACAGTGGACGTCTTTCGGATAAAATGATGATGATGATGATGGTATTTTATTATTGTATATTACTACCCGTTTGTAAATATTATTATTTTTAGTTTGTGTATATTCCTATCAAGTTATTTAGCTTTGATGTTCATATGCAATGTTAAGTCATTTATATATTTTGTTATTTTATTACCATTTTATGCAAATTGAACCAAACGATGACTTTCAAGACCATATTTTTACATTTTCCTATTAAGAATATTCGCAAAGACATTACGTGTCCTAAATTTAGGTGAGATTGCATTTCATGTGTCCACTGTTCTACTAAAGAATATATTCAGATAAGAGAATTCTGGTTTTAGGAAATCGCATATCTTCAAACTGTCTTTCAGCATAGCCATAGTTGAATTTCGAATTCCATTTCCATTCAGAGAATTTAAAAAGTAACAAGGAGGTTCTTGTAAAAATGAAATGCAACAACTGTTTAATTATTCCTACATTGTTTCCTAGTGGATATCGTGATCTAAATTGGCGTTGTTTTGTGTTTGAAATTTCTACGCAACTGGACAATTATGTGGAATGATTTAAACAGGCGCGATCTCGGTTAAACGGAGCTGAATTTATTTTTGTAGTGTTGATTACCTCAGCGAAGCCTGCGAAGAAGGCTGACTCAATGCATTTGCTTCCAAATACTAAAAAACTCATTAGAATGTATTATCATCCGAATTCTAATGGTAAATAAAGTGAATCTATGAAAATAAAAACGTCCTCCTCTTAGTTACCAGGTCAAATAATCTCAAAAAAACTGGGCAAGTGACAGTCGGACTCACGCAATGAGGGTTCCGTACAAATTACATGTGAAAAGAGTTCATTTCCCGAATTAAGTTACGAAGATATTTCTGAATCGCAAAAACAGTTTTTTTTTTTTGAGCACAAATTTACAGTTTTCAGATTTTTTCCTATCTATACTGTGCTATGAGACCTTGCGTCATGCCAAATTTCAGGATTCTAGGTCAACGGGAAGTACCCTATGAATTATGATTCCCTTGAGAGTGTCGAAATATATGTTTTTTGCGACATAAACGGCCGTATCTTTTTTTTTTTCGTTAACTCAGAAGTTTGAATTTTTCACCGCTTCAAGGGACCGCAGACCTGAGTATAAGGTTTTAATTTCAACTTGATGCCTCCACGCGTTCCCGAGATAAAGAGTCTTGACAGACAGACAGACGGACGGATAACAAAGTGATCCTACAAGCGTTCCGTTTTTTCCTTTTGAGGTACGGAACTCTAAAACACCCTTTTTTCCGTCGGGAGTTAAAAACACAGAATACAATTTTTGTATATATATTTGTTTTATGTATATTCCATATCAATGACTGATGTCAATACAATACCAAAAGACAATCCTTAACGCTGATAGAATTGACTTTTGTACTCAAAACCTTTTTTTATTTTTACAATAGAACTGCTTTCAAACCAAATGCTTTCTTTTTTTCTTACAAAAACAAAACACTGTCACAAAACTGGCTTCATTCTCTCGTATCCAAAGCTTTACTCAAAGCTATCGGCACATCTATCAAAACAAAACCGATCGTTCCACATTAGATAGGTAATTAATTGGGGGACATTGATTGATGATTGTCAGCAATGACGTTAGGCTCATCAGGGATGCGCATTACCCTATTTCAATATCAACATAGTACACAGATGTTGGTTGTGTTTCTGTTAAATGTACTCGTATCACAGTTATGTTCCGGGAATACTGGAAAGTTGTAATATAATTTTGTGTTGGTGTTGATCGTTTTCGAGTCGCGATGTATTGCGTTTGGCAGAATAGGTTGTTTGTGAACACACATCTCAATGAAGCTTCATAGAATATTCCTAATTTTATAGTCACGATGCGTTTGTCAGAATAGGTTGTTGGTGAATAGACATGTCAATGAAGCTTTTTAGAAGGTTGCTTTTTTTTAGGTGGGAAATTTTCCGATGACATCTCCCGCCCTTTCGTGTCAGATTTTTACTGACTAAAACCCACTCCTACTTCCTACGTTGCCTTTCATAAGAGGGTCGGGTTTTTCTTTCAGAAGCGAAGTAGGCTTCGACCCTGCTGGGCCCCTATTGTTTGCTGACATTTCCTTGAGGCGCGCGTTCGACGACTTGGGCTCAGTCCGCATGGGTACCGGACGGTCGGACGGCGAGCTACCCATTGCTCGCCGTCCGCAAGCCCGCGCCTACGGTGGCCGGAAATCGGGATCGGGATCCCGGTGGCTGGGGCGTAAGGGCCGTTTTCTCGCGCATGCGCGTGCGTCCGCCCACTTACTGCTTCGCAAAAGAAGGCGACCGCTTGCCACTCCTCCTCGCTTTGGACCATGACCTGTACTAAGGTCCGGCGCGAGAGATCGTAGCCGTCAATCGCCCCCACGAGGACATGGTGGTGCTCTGCCCAAGCGGGGCACACTTCTACCGTATGCTCCACCGTGTCCTCCGGGTGGTCCACACAGTGGTGACACCCGGGCGATCCTTCTGCACGACTCCTTTAAAAAAATTTACTATCACGAGGGCGAAGCCGCTGACATCAGTCTTTTTTTTTAGTTGGGAAATAATCTAATGACTTCTCTCGCTCTTGGGTGGGGCGAGAGGGCGTGTCAGACTTTTACTGGCTAAAACCAATCCTATATTCCTTCTTTGCTTTCGTACCAGGGCCCCAGTGTTCACTTTTGCACAACCCATGGAGCCGCTGACGGCAGCTAATACGATCATATTTCTGGCTTCCGTTCTCAGCTTAATTTGATTGCCTATCCATCACAGGGGATCACTCAGATCCCTCTGCACGCTCTTCACTATAATGAACGATCCCTGTGCTTCTGATTATTTAAAATATTATCATATTTCAAAATGTTGACTAGTTCTCGTAGTCTTAACCTTGAAGCATCCAAAAACTTACTTCTTTATATTCACTGCATTATATTTACGTCTGCAATGTATTTAACAAAACTTTTAAACTAACTTAAGACGGAATTCCTTAATAAAACTAATCGCGTTTTCACGCGTTTCAAGTCACTAGTGTCACTTGTCTGTATTTTTACAAGTGACACTAGTGACAGCGGCTAAACGCGATTATGCAAGCCAAACGATAAAACCCGACTAGTTTTATTGGTGAATTCCGCCCTAAATCTATGGATATAATGGCGGTCTTATCGATAACAGCGGTATCTACCAGACAACCTTAGGATGGACTGTAAGAACTTGAAAAGACAAAGACTTAGAAACTTAAGACTTAAGACTTAAAAAGACATATAAAGGGGGTAGTCTGCGGTGTACTGCAAATTAAATTTTACATTAAAAATATATAATAGACTATACATAGATATAAAATTATATTATATAGCTATTATATATAAAAGACAAAAAACAAACTCATAAATTTTATATATATATATATATATAAGAGTTCAGTATTTTTTGAAGAAATCAGCTGCAAGTGCGCACAAGGTTTAGTTGATTTTGTTGCTCGCGAGTGTAGAAATTGATCTGTGTTCTTTCAGTTGCCCTTTCCTATCCAGAGTACCGGTAACTCTTTCACACAATGCTGCTTGTAGGCTTAGGCCAATAACTTTTCAGTTTGCGTTTCCGCCAAACGCTAAGGCCTACTGTCCACGAACGCGTAGCTTCATAGACGCGTATTCGTCATTATACGCTTGGTATACGTCTGCGTGAAACTTACATACAAAACTATGACTCGACGAAGCGCCAGCGTCGTGCCGTCGTGTCGCTTATTTATTTATTTATATATACTTTATTGCATACCAAGATTACAAATTTAAACATTTAAATAATAATACAAAAGAAACATACAATTGGCGGCCTTATCGCACTCGGCGATTTCTTCCAGGCAACCCAGAATGGATAGAGATTGCCTGGACACAAAATGGGGTTGCACTTGGTGCAAATATAAAAGTAAAAAATAGTAATAATAATTTATTGATACTTAATACTAAAATAGATAAACATATACATACATACAAAAATATAAATATATAAGCAAGAGAATAAGTGATGAAACGAAGACATGATCACAGTGACAAGTAATGATCCTTCACAAGCTTTTTAAATACAGGCAATGTTTGCGCACGTTTTATTGCCACAGGCAATGCATTCCGTAGACGAGCGGCCTGGACAGTAAAAGATTTATCCAGGAAAGTAGTCGAATGCATTGGCATTTTAATTTTCAAGTTATCTGATGACCTAAGAACTTATGTGGGAGTCGCAAAGAAATTGAAACCGTTCTTTGAGGTAATGAGGGGTAGAAGGGGAAAAGAGCACATTATACAAGAGGGAAAGAATATGAGCATTACGGCGAAGGCGAATTGGCAACCACTTGAGTTTAACACGAAATTCAGAAACATGGTCATATTTACGCAAACTGAATATGAACCTTATACAGAAGTTTTGAAGTCGCTCAAGTTTATCCAGTTGTACTTCAGAGAGGTCAAGATAGCTGGCATCAGCTTAATCAAGGATGAGTAGAAGAAGAGATTGTGCAAGCGCAATCTTGGTGGCAGTCGGCAGAAAATTACGTAGTCTTCTTAACGATCCAGCAGATGCAAATAACTTGCGGCTAACTTCTTGTAGTTAGTTCTTGTCGCTTCTTTGAAACTACGCAGGAGTCAGGTGACAATGACATGACAGGTAACGTCACTGGTATAAATTTTTTGAACATGCTGTAGAGTCTACTGACAGTAGATCTGTCTTGGCCAGATCGTAGAATTGATCACTTCATGATATGACCGGCCATATCATGAAATGGTTTCATTTCATGATATGGCCAACTAAAACTGGCCAGATCGTTTAAACGTCATAATGTAGTATATTGTAGGGTTTCCATGATATCAAGAGTTTAATAAAAATTCCAAATAAAGAATATTAAAGATAAATAAGACATTTTAAATAGTTATATTTTTAATAGAATAACCACTAAATACTTAATACCTACTATTAGAGATTTAAATCTACTTACCTGTAAAATACGTTCTGAACTCCAAGGTTTTTTTAAGTTGCGCTCGTTTTTTGAATGGCTTTCGTAAAATTCAAGTATTTTTTATCGTAATGACATTTCACTATATCATTATTATCAATTTATTTTACGATATGTTCAACCATGGTTGGCCATATGATGAAATAATCATGCGTTTAGCCGTTCATATCGTTAAACGCAGTGTTCATTGATTTGGCTTGCCCATATCATGATGCGGCCGGCGGACGTGGTTCTATATCATGAAATGCCACCATTTCATGATATGGCCGATCACATCATGAAATGATCAATTCTAAGATATGACCACGACAGATCGTCTTTTATTTCTCATACAAACATACCATAACTCGACAACATAACTCACTGTACTCTCACGTATTGCAAGTACATTATTCGCAAAACTAGGACAAAGACAGTCACGTCCAACCAATAAACATCTCTTAACGACTTTACGAGCTCTCTTAATGTGTTGGACCCGGTCTAAGTGGCCACCAGACGTCTAAGTTTACGTTAAACAATAGACCACTATCAGGTACACGTGTATCTGTTATCGTGAGTAAGTGGGGTTGAGAAGTGGCTTAGGTACCTGTAAAAAGGGCTCGCTTGGAAAGCTGGAATTTTAAAAGAATAAGGTTGAAAATTGTACTGGGTTTTTTAATATGCTTTAGACCCAATTTTGGTGTTGATTTCAGAAAAGATATCTGATTATTTTTATGTGTTGTGTAATACAAAGTAATATACGAAAATAAATACAGCAAAGTATCCAATTCTATAATTTTAGCTAAGTTGTACTTATCCTATAATTAGAGCAGTCATGGTAACCTTGACTTACGAATAAGTAGGTCATAGGTCAAACTCAGCCAAGTGCAATAGCATAAGCAAGCTTTATTTAATTTATTTCATCATCACTGCTCCCAAAACGATGAATGGAAATAATATCATGAGGAAACTGGCATGTCCTAGAACAAATAACATCCACCAACCCGCACTTCTTTTTCTTTCGTAGAGATTTGACTCAAATTTTGTCCGATGAATATGTAGCCACCTGGGTGGCTCTATCGTTGGTCTGTTGGAAGGTGCAGGTGGTCAGAAAGAAAAAAAAATATTTTCCGGAAAAGGCGCAAACTTAAGACTAACATATTGCAAACATTTTCCAAGACAAAAAAAAAAAAAAATATATATGCGCCACATCCGAGCAAAACCGCCGTACGCTCAGCATAATGCCATCCACACGCAAAATGCGACGAGTCCACAGCGTTGGTTTTCAGCGTGGGCCGGTGACATTATCAACTAATAGACGTCGGCAACGGTATTCTGTACCAATAGATTTGAGTAAAATAAATAAAAATAAATTTTAGGACAAAGTCATAAATGAAAGTAACAATAATTAATAAATAAAGAGGAAATACAATTATCTACATACGTACGTACGTACATAAAGAAGTGGCAACATTACGCCACGTCTTTAACAAGGGCGATGCCTTAGATAACTATCCAGGTCAAAAACACTACGAAAAAAAAAATTAACAAGGACACGATGCGATGACGAGAAAGGATATGCCCCCCCCCCCCCCTATACTGGCACTGTATATGCTATGGGTCAAGGATATATCCCATTTGGCCAGATTGCTTCTGCAGCGGCCAAACTGAGCCCGCAATTGGTCCAAAAATTACCAGATTGATCACTGCAGTTCATGTCCAGGTGGCAGATGTTCTGCCCGCACTGGGCCCGCGTGGTGGACTACGTCCTATTTTTTCTCCTAGAGAAGCATGTATAGCTGCAAATGTGGAAGTTTTTATGTATGAGTGTCTGTTACTACTTCTATCAGCGGTTTGATAGACCATGTTCTGTAATAGGATAAAGGATATTTTTATATCCAGACTACTTTAAGATAATTTTCGACTTTCTCGCGATCGAAACCGCTAAACAGAAGCTATTTTATAATAAACATTACTCTCCTTTTTGTTTGGCCGTAGTTGGGTAAAAAGCCGACAGTTCACGTCAAGCGTGCCTATTTTCAAACAATGGTCAGTAATTTGAACTAAGCTTCTTGTTTGTGTTCTTGAAAAAGGTGAAACTGAAGCCACGTCGGCATGAAACTATATTTTTAAAAGGTAGTGTACAAAGAAACCTGAACAAGTCAGGCTTAGGCATGCCACACACTAAAAGTAAAAAGCAAACTCAACAGGTGCGCAAAGGTTTTTAGTTTTTTAGGCGAGCCACAAACGGAATCTTTCTTTTTGCGGCCAGTGTGTGGGTGATATTTCACCCACACACTGGCCGAAAAAAACTGGCTGAAAATTAAAAAGAAAGTTATTACTTTCTTTTTAATTTTCGACAGGGTAACTGTTTTGAAATGCCTGAATGTTCAAAAATGTTTTTTGGAGTATTTTTTTTTTCAATTTGCCTGAAGCTCGTTTGATGTTTTTATAAGCCAATTCATATCTAAGCATAACGTTTTGGGAGCGATAACCGCAACTTGAAATGTATGGGATTCTTTCATTCGGCAATTCAAAGTCTGTCCATTTTATGATTGGGTGGTGGCAATAGTCTTGCATATTGTCTTTTTTTATTGCAAAATGAGGTTGGTACTATGTGGTACTGTAGATATGGTTGCCACCTTTTTTGCAGTTAAATTACATTGGGTATTATAGGTAAGAAAAAAAAAGTACATAGTATCAAAATAAAGTACATTTTTTTTTATATATATTATGTTTAAAAAATATTTTTTATTTATTTTTTGCAGTTTGTGTCAAATTAGTATCTCTACTAAACAATTGTACATTATCTTTACAATCTATATTTAAATTAAAGTCTATTTAGAAATTTATTTTTTATCAAATTCGTAGTCGCTTTGTTTCTTTCGTATCGCCATTTGCTATTCAACACAGAAAAAACTCGTTCTGTGAATGCTGACGTGGTGGGAATAGACCATATTTTTTTTTTACATTCAGCACCAATCGATAAATTTTGTTTAGCGAAAAAATACATACGACTAAACTATTCAAAATCCCAAAGAAATCAAATCATGCGAAATAAAGTATTTTCAAATACTTTATTATTCTCATAAAGTATAGAGTACAATTACTTGAAATAACGTACAATACTTTATTATAAATTAAGATTTTTTCTTTAGATGCTAATCTGCCTAACTCTTTAGGAAATACAGACCTAAATAGATTTGCCAGGGTGGTGGCATTGTTTGAAAAGGAAAAGAGCAACTGCAACACGGGTTTTTCAGTAAAAGTCTTACATACACTTTAAGGAGGAGTTACTTGATGATTTTACACAAAAAAAAATGGTTGGTGAAGTAGTGAAGTATGTGGAACAGAGTGTAAAGTCTCACGCACCTCCATTAGTAATAATAATAACCCTGGAGCCCTGACCGCCGGTAGCTTGGACTCTGTTCCCGATGTCAGTGGGCTACTGTTTATATTTTAAGTGTTTTTTAATATGCTTTTTTTAATAAATATTTAAAAATGTAAATAATCTATACTAATATTATAAAGCTGCAGAGTTTTTTTGTTTGTTTGTTTGTTTGTTTGTTTGTTTGTTTGTTTGTTTGTTTGAACGCGCTAATCTCTGGAACTACTGGTCCGATTTGAATGATTCTTTCAGTGTTGGGTAGACCATTTATCGAGGAAGGCTATAGGCCATGTTTTTTTTTTCAAAATTAGGGATCCGTAACAAAATTGCTATTTTGTAACACAAGGTGTAAAATCGAAAACCTATTTTTGCGTGCGCTGCAAAAACTATTGACAATAGAACAAAATAATGTACTACGGGTTTGTAGATCCCATTAAGACCTACAAAAAAGTCCGCGGGAGCATATATCTAGCTATCATGGTTTAATCACAATAACCGATTTTGTGTTCAAAATAATTATTAAATCGTCTGACGAAAAAAAAAACTACGTTAAATATGTATCGTAATATTAATCTTTATCAAAATTAAGCATTATGTTATCAAGAGTATTTATGTAGAAGTAAAATACTTTTTGTTTCATCTCAATCGGATATTTCGTTTAAAAGTTATCACGTGTGTAAGATGTTAAGAGTTGGTACCTATTAATGAGTTATGGGCCATAGAGTTTTTTATCAACAAAAATACAACCGAATTGAGAACCTCCTCCTTTTTTTTGAAGTCGGTTAATAAAACCCTGTAATAATCTTTTTAGAAATATATTTGTTGATGAGATCAAGAAGATGCAGTCCATTATCCACAGGAATTTCTTAATTCTTTAAACCCGAGTGGCCTCCCCCCACATTCTCTCAAGTTAAAAATTGGTGCCCCAATTATTTTACTTAGAAATCTTAAGCCACCAAATTTATGTAACGGGACTCGACTTCAGGTTAAATTTCTTAATTTCAATAACGTGATCGTTGCAACAGTTTTGACTGGTCCAGCGGTTGGTCAAACAGTACTTATACCTCGGATCCCAATGATTCCAAATGATTTGCCCTTTCATTTTAAAAGAGTCCAATTCCCAATTAAATTATCTTTTGCCGTAACGATAAATAAATCACAGGGGCAAACATTTAAATATGTAAGATTAGATTTACGGCAAGACTGTTTTTCGCACGGCCAACTATATGTCGCGTTGTCAAGATCAGGTTGCGGAAACAATCAATATATTCTTCTGCCACGAGAAAATAAAACGAAAAATATAATTTACTCAGAAGTACTTTAAAATAATATTTTAACCCGGTTTAAAGTTGGACGGACACTCCCGCCTATAGTCGTCATTCTTATGTGTCTGGCTGAATGTCGAACATAGATAGATAGATAGACAGCTATTGCCTGCGACTTATACAATTTAACTTAATCTATATTTTTCTTAATATTATAAAGCTGAAAAGTTTGGTTGTTTGTTATGAATGCGGTAATCTCGGGAAATACTGATCTGATATGAAAACTGTTTAAATATTCAATAGTCCATTTATTGAAGGAGGCTATATTTATCTCGGTATTTCCACGGAAACGAGAAAAACGCGGGTGAAACCGCGGGGCACAGCTAGTAAATGTATACATAGAAAATAAATCGTTTATTTTCAGGCATTTTGGCCCATGGATACATACCTTACAGAATAACACATTTAATGTAAATTAAATACAATTAGTAAATAAGACTTATGACTATGTTAAAGAGTCCATGGAGTTTCTTTCACGTTCTTCTCCATAGAGATCTACGCTTTGGAACGTGCAATTTAGCTTCACTTGTTTGTTTTTTTTTTTGACTGACCGACATTTTGACAATTCAAAAGTGCCTGTAATTGGTCTATTTGAAATAAACATTTCTGATTTCTGTTAAAAGTAAGGATCCTCTGACGAGGCAGTTGCCTATACCAGAAAAAACACCCATCGAGCAGTTGCCCGATAGATGATTTCGGGTTGTTGTATATGTTTAAATCGCACAAAGAACTTTTTACACCACCTTCTCGATAATGCCCGTTTATATGTCATACAACCATCACTTTAAGCAAGTCATTCTGTCCCTAGGGAGATTATGCAGTATGGGCGATCCCTAAGGAATAATGAGATTTGAATTTGGAACGTCAACATTAAGTGAACTAAAATGTACGTGCATCAAACAAGTTTATTCAAAATTCAAACTGGCCACTAACAAAAAAAAAAAGAGAATAAAACGTGGTCGTGGTTACTGACGACGTTCGAAAAAAAAGTAATGAAAAAGCGGGGCGATAAAGAAAATTGAAACTATAGAATCTTAGAGTAGTGAATTTTGTTTGTTTCAAATCTCAAAACATGTTGAGTGATAGTTAAGATTAACTTGTACATAATACTTATATTTATCTAATATTTGATTTGTTTTACTAAATTGTCTTTTAATTATCTCACAGATGGTGTAAAAAGTAGAGTATCCAACACGGGGATAAAGCTGTCTTTATCTTGGGTGGCTTGAATTCCTCACTTCACTCAGGTTTCTTTATTAACTCCCTCGCAATGCTCGGGAGTTAATTATATAAATCCCTCACTGTCGTTCGGGATTAAAATTAGAAACCTTCGTTTCGTTCGGAATTCAACATGCCGCCCGCGACTTTATCCCCTAGTCACATAATCTACTATTAATTACGCGATGCACGATTTCGTATTTTTAACTTCGCCATAGTTGTCGCTACAGATTTATTTTCCAAAAAAAAACTGGCATCAAAGGATTCAACTTATCACACTATACACCCCTATTTTTTAATTAGTACAAAATAAAATTGGACTCTATCCGTACCTACCCGTTACTGATCATATTTATGTAGTCAAAAGTAAAAAAAAAACGAAATCCCAAAATGGTCCACGAAAATTTGTCATAATTGGTAAATTCATAATTGAATGAATTCTTCATAACAATTGCTACTAGAAAATATTACGCGCAGTGTTTTTCCATTGTTTTTCATTCTTAACCAATAGCCTATGCAATATTTCCATTAATTGAGTGACATTTTGGGATATAAACAAATGCTAATAACTTTGCTGTTTACGAATATTATTTATTGAGACTTTCCTTAAATAATAACAAGACCTTTTCTAATAAGCCTTTTAAGTATTTGTACTAATTAAAAACTAGTCTAAACTTTATGAGTGTATGTTTGTATGTTTGTTTCTTCTTCACGCTCATATGGCTCGACGGATTTCGATGAAACTAAGCACACAGATAGACCATGTCTTGAAATAGCACATATGATTTTTTTGATCTTGGAACTATATTCTCTTGGGACTTTCTATCTTTCCGCAACTAGTTAACAATATTTTCGAGCTTTCATAAAATTGGAACCACCGTTTAGTACTGTTTACCAGACTTCAAGAGTTAACCACTACAGTTGAAAGACGTTACCCATCAAAATAAAAGAATAAAAACACTTAATAAAACGACAAGCAAGGCTGTTGAAACTTACGTTATGTGACTTCTTAGTTTTGAAAAACATTCACTAGGTAACTCGAGTCTCTCAACGTTGAATAACAACCTCTTTCATAATATTTGAAGTGGTTTGTTTCAGAAAATTGTACAAAAGTTTTTTAAATACATTTTCAAAAGATTAGACGCCATCATTCACTTAGTGACCATTCAAAAAGCCTGTACGGGCAAAACCGGCCTCATCTTGTTTAAACTCGTGGGCTTCTGACGATGAACAATGGGTAGCTCGCCGTCGTACCGAGCCCGAGTCGTTGACGGCACGTAGTGTTCCACACGCGCCTTAAAGAGATGTCAGTAAAACTGTAGGGGCCCAGCAGGGCCGTAGCTTACTGGGGTCCCTCTCGCTCCACCCAGAGCGCGAGAAGTCATGTTGATGATTTCCCACCTTAAAAAAAAAAGTAAGCTCGACCCATGGTTCGACTTCTGAAAGGGAAACCCGTGGAAAGGAATATAGGTGTGGTTTTAGTCAATAAAGTCTGACAGGCCCTTGAGCTCCGTCCTAGAGTGGGAGAAGTCATTAGATGATTACCCGCCTTAAAAAAATCTAGTTTAACGAAAAAATCGACGTGAGCAAGAATGTGGAACAGGAACCTCTTGAACTGACCATGTCGGAATCTGCGTCATATGGAAGGTGAGGAGGCTGTGATGCCTTTTCAGCAACTTCTCAAAGAGGGGATATACAACCATAATTATGGCGTGCCCATTACGTGGGCCTAAGACTAGAGTTTAGATAACATGGCATGGGTATTGGTAGGCCAACGGCTTATTAGTCACCGCTACCCAAAAATACAATTTGGTATTGCACAAATTAATATCGCGAATAAATCTCGTTGCAGTTTAACTGCAATCCAATGAACACAGAATTATTTTCACAAATAGGTGGTCGGTTTGGATGTATACAATTTTGAAATATATTTCTGTCTGGCAACATAGCTGAAATTCTATCTTTTTTGGCGCAGTCGTGAGGCACATACAACGTTTTTTTTTTTTATGATTGTCACTTTTTTATGTCTGTTGTGTGTACCTGATGACTGTCGACAAATAGATATGTTTTCTTTATTGTTTCTTCTGTTTTTTTTAATTGATATAAACTAGTGCTTGACTGCGATCCCACCTGATGGTGATTGCAGTTATGTTGATGGTGAAGCGCACTAGTTTATTAGTTTATTAAAAGCACTTTAAAATCGGATGGTAAGTCCGCTGCAGGCGAATTGTTCCAGTCCTTTGATGTACGTATCTCCAGTACCATGTTTCCTGTCAAAAAAAAAATAGAGCATTTTGTTGTGTAATGTGCAATAATAAACAAAAGCGACACGCTTATCAAACACCACATTGATCACATAACACGTTCAATTGACTTAATTTGCCGACCAATGGTAATAGCAATCATACTAATGACAAACTGAGCCATGTTATCTCAACTGTGTAAATCAAGTTATAATTGAAACGTGAATGCAATGCGGCCAGTGGACGTGGATGTTAGATTTAATGTGCTTGTTTTAAATATATAGATAGATTGAAATATTTATATTTCTTCAAAAGTACAGATTTATTATGTGCTAGGTTTTTTTCAAGGTTAAACCTTAAGGCATTTATTGTATCAGAAGGCTTAAAGTCACTCAAAGGGCAATGGAAAGGGCTATGCTTGGAGTTTCCTTGCATGATCGCGTCACAAATGAAGATATCTGCTGGAGAACCAAGGTTACAGACATGGCCCGAAGAATCGCCAAACTTAAGTGGCAGTGGGCAGGGCACATTGCTCGCAGAACAGATGGTCGATGGGGACGAAAGGTTCTGGAATGGCGACCACGTACCGGAAAACGCAGCGTTGGAAGGCCTCCCACAAGGTGGACAGATGACCTGGTGAGGGTCGCGGCAATCCGATGGATGCGAGACGCACAGGACCGGTCATTATGGTGACATTTGGGGGAGGCATATGTCCAAAAGTGGACGTCTTTCGGCTGAAATGATGATGATGATTTATTGTCTTCCCCACAAGAACCTTGTATTTTTCTGAATAAGTACCCTTTGATACTTACTGATTCTAAAGCTTCCATCAATTAAAGAATATTTATAATCAAATAACTACTTCCAGTGATTCTCAAAATATTCAGACATACAGCTTACAAGTATACACATTGATAATGTAGCGACCTCTATGGCGCCACACATGAACTAAATTACGAAATTCTGTATCGCGCAATTAGAGACCTCCACGTGATTTGAACATATACAACATTTCGAAATCATCTCTCGGGCAGTTGCCCAGATCAGACAAAACATTCGTCAAGCTGGAGGATCCTCCCTTTTCAATGGAGGTTTGCGGGAATTTACACTCTATTCCCCGTACCTCTAAACTGGTGACCCTCGACTATGAACGTCAGCGCAGCGTTCGTGCAGCTACAACCACGTGACGTCATTATCACTTTCTCAAGCTAATACTTACAAACACATAATAAATAGCTGACCCGGCAAACGTTGTTCTGCCATATAAATTATCAAAGAAAAATATGGGGGATGGTGAGGGTAGGAGGGTAAAATGTAGCCTACAACTTAAAACACACAAAAAAAAAACATAATAAAAAAAGTAAAAAAACTAAAACCCGACTACGACAAAAAAAACGACGAAACTAAAAGTATGAAACAAGATTTCCAGGATGCTGAAATAAACAAGGTAAAAAGAAAAGCCGCAGTCACACGTTATAGGTAACAACCGAAACACTTTAATAAATTATTTTGGTGTTAAATCACTGTGCTTCTATACCATTTGCAAAAGCTAAATTTAAAATTTCTAATTAATAATGGTAAATTAATTTTTGTCCAGAGAGAGAGGGCGCCACATTGAATTTTGATGATATATTTTGATAAGTACCAGTGAATACCTTTCAAATGATATCAAACACGGTGTATTTATCTTAAATTTTTTTTAACACACGACTTCTTGTCCGCTAGAGGGCGTCACTTTAAATTTGAACAATATTTTGGAAATGTACAAGTAAAGCCCTTTCAAATGATACCAAACACGGCGTATTTATCTCCATTTTTATTTTTTACACATTACTTTTTGTCCGCTAGAGGGCGCCATATCAAGTTTTGTGACACGTCACGTAACCTATGTTCAGCGCACAATTAAGACGGTTCTAACGATACCTCATACGTTGAGTTCCGATAAGTAGATTAGGAGCTATGTGGGAACAGATGAACAAACTCACATACATACATAGCCTGTCAAAATCATAACCCTCCGTAGTCGGGTAATAAAAATTGGTCAATCCGTTTCGGAGATTTTTGATAACGAACACTGTGACAAGAGATTTTTATATACATAAATAATCACATATTTACATAAATATTCTATTTCTCATCACAATAAACATTACAGACATTGGAGACTTGCATAATTATAGTTTTCACAGTATTCTAATTTATTGTAGGAGACAAGCGCCTAAGTTAGGTTTTAGGGGCTTATGTTTTAGGTCACTAGGTCTCGATACCCTAACCGATCGATACATTATAATAATATCAATATATGCAAACACACAGATTTACTAACATATAAACTAGCGAACATATTGAAATACAATATATCTATACATATAATAAATCTGTAGATGTTTTTAATTGTGCGCGCATCACGTAAAATGTACGGTATCGATGTAAACCTTTATACATTAAAATTGTATAACTTGATAATATATTACTTAGGCTTTGTTTCATCACGATCGGTTAACTATATCGAAAGATATATACTACATTCATTGACTTTTGGGCGGTACAAAGTTCGGTGGGTCAGCTAGTAGATTAATAAAATTTATATGCTTACTACTAGTAACACACATATATAATACAAACTTAATAGACCAGACTCTGGGTGAGGTTGATTGTGCAAAATAAGAGGACCACATATTGTGCATAGTTTTGAGTTCAGAAAAACATGTAGATAGTGATTCTAGATGTTGCCAAGAGATTTATTAGTTCATTTTTTTTTACATCCCACCGCCTCTTAAATCAAGTAAATGGACTAAACAAATGCTTTGGAATAATTAGTTATTGTCACTAATTCAATCATTATTAATGATCAAATTGTTAGATACTGCCGCGATGTGGCCTTGGGTTTATGGGATCCAATAGGTGGATTTTTTATTTAGCCCCCAGCTCATCTGACAGACATGGAGACATGAGGCAGACACGTCCAGCCCAATCCCACTTTAGAGTAGCAGCTTTTTGAGTAACAGTTTTTATCTTAGTTCTGGCGCGCAGTATTGTGTTCCTTACGCGGTCGGAAATTCGAGCCCCCAGGATACTGCACTGCATGGCACGCTGACATACCTCGACCCTGGACCTCTGCTGAAGTATCAAATACCAGGTTTGTGCTTCGTACGTCAAAATAAAGAAGAATAGTAATAGGAATAGTACGTCAAAATAGAGAATCGAAACAAAACGGTTGTAACTTGGCTAGGGGGGCAGAACTATTTAAATAATAGCGTTCGTGATTTAATTTGAGTAGTGTCAGCAGCACTAAATGTTATTAAACATTAGATGTTTAATTATATAAATGAAGGTAATTTGCTTACCTACCGTCTGCGTGTCAAGGCTGGGTGACCATGGTTTTAATTGCATTTGGGACTTATTTTGAGATATAAAATGAGTAGGATATCTAAAATAGTGACTTTTGGAAAAAGCTTTAGGGATAAATGAAAACAAAAAAAAACATGTATTTAAACGTGCTTGCTTTATTTATAACCATTCGGTTTTTATTCATTCTAGTTTGATAGACTTTTAGTGTAAATTAGTTAAATATAAAGACACGTAAATACTTGTCTAGTTGGTATTTATGGTCATCACATAACCGTCTACTTCATTGTTCCAATCACCGTACTGACTTCAATCACTATTCTTTTCATGTTCAAGCTATTTCTCTTTGGAATGCACTCCCCCAGGAAATCAGGATGGCAACCAATCGATTGACCTTCAAAGTGAAGGTTCGCGAGTATATTCGTGGCAGCAGTATCGTCACAGAGCTAATTTGTTTTCTTATTAATTGTTTGCACCAATGGTTTCACTAGATTCGTATAGGTATTCTTTTTTCTCCTTCTTTCTAGTTTGAGTACGTATAGACATATTATTTATAGTTTATAGGTATGTATTTGTTTAAGTGTGTTATAATATGTAATGCTTAATATTGCACCTACCACAATTGGTCTCTGTATCACCCATAGGTTGACTGGTAGAAAATGCCTTATTGTATTAAGTCCGCCTCTGTACTTTTGTGTACATAAAGAATTTAAATAAATAAATAATAAATAAATAATTTTATAAAAAAAACTTTCGCTTTTATAATATTAATGAGATATAAAAGAGAGGAATCATCATCCATTTTTTTTAAAAGGCGGCTCTAATCTCTAATTATTAAGGAATACTTTACGATTCGTTTATAATTATTATTATCATTACTTAAAAATGATAACGGAATTACAGTAGACGTGGCGAAATTGTCATCACATTATTTTTTCAAACGCCAATCCATAAATATTCCAAAAAAAAAAAACAATAAAACTACAGGATTTCAATTACTGCAATATGAAAAAAGGCTGAAACTATTAAAATATCGTAGAAATAACATACGATTTCAGTTCTGAGCTTTTGAGACTTTCCCACCAAAATTCACGAAATGCTCATGCAATCTGACCAATATTTTACTGAAGCCCAAATATTTATTTAACTGAATATAAAGTAATGCCTGCTGTCAAAAAAACAGACGTTTTTATAAAAATCCACGGCAATATTTTCCTTTGTAACATAAAACCACGGGTATTTTCATAACCTGGACAATAGTAAATAAAAACGGGGTTTTTTATTATGTAAAAAATGAGTTTATTTTTTAAAGGAGTTTAGTAAGTACCGTACTTTAGAATTATTCAAGTTAAGCTTAAACTCGTATAATTAATACTTGTCAAATTGAATTTAAAAAATATTAAAAATAAAAGTAAAAAAACTAGGACAGTAAGACACCCTTGCCTGACTGACAGCACGTCTGGTAGTCAATTGTAGAACTTTGACTGTTGTTACAGGTGGGTAGACCGCCGTCCGAGCGTCCGGTAACCGTCCGGACCGAGCCCAAGTCGTCGACGGCGCGTGCTGTTCCACGCGCGCCTCAAGGAGATGTCAACAAATCGTAGGGGCCCAGCAGGGTCGAAGCTTACTGGGACCAAGGCAACGAAGGAACAGGAGTGGGTTTTTAGTCAGTAAAAGTCTAACACTATCTCTCCCTCCGCCCAATAGCGGGATTTGTCATTAGATGATTTTCCCACCTTAAAAAAAAAAACTGTCGTTACAGGTGGTCATACGCCAGAAAGTCTGGATTATGGAGGTCTGATAGGCAGTCACTTCTGGTTGATACAAGTTGAAAAAAATTTAGCAAAAAAGCGCCAACAAAATAATGTTTCTTGTATGAAAATCCCTTTAATTTTACTTATTGTTGTTGTAGAGGCAATCGAAATACACATTCTGTGGAAATTTAATTTCTCTATCTTTTACAGTTTATGAGATACAGCCCGCTGACAGACGGCCAGACAGACAGACGGGCGGGCGTAAAACAGAGGCTTAGTAATAAGGTGCCATTGGCACCCTTCGTGTACGGGACCCTAAAAATTAAAACATACTGCTACTACATTAATAATGGTACACAAGAACATTTTTATCGTCCATTGAATCATCAAAGACTTAAAAGGCATTGAACATGTGCCAACATGGTACCAGTGCCGTAACTAGGGCGGTGCCAGCGGTGCGATTGACTGGCCTGTTCGTCTAGTGGTTACTGGCCCTGACTGCTAAGCCGGAGGTCGTGGGTTCAATTTCCAGTCAGGACAAATGTTTGTGTGATGAGCACGATCATTTGTTCTGTGTCTGGGTGTAATTTATCTATATTATTAGAAATATATAAGTATGTTTCGCAGTTATCTAGTACTGATAGCACAAGCTATGCTTAGTATGGGAATAGATGGCGTCGTGTGATAGTTGTGGAATATTATTATTATTATTATCCTGATGGGGCGCAGAAATGTTCAAATCAAGTTTTGTATCACTAATTTCATCAGAAGGAGGTTACGGTTCCCCAATGCCTCTCACTCCTTACCATGGCCTGAACTAGGCTGGATGCTCAAGTCATCATCGTCGATCGCCTCAAGCCCAAGTGGGGTAAAATTCCACCTTATGCTTTACTGTCCACTCTGAGCGATCCACTCGACGGTGACAACCAGGCGTTTCTTTCCGCCAAATCCGAAGACAGGTAACACTCATGCCCGATGCGGATCGGCGTCAGGCGGATTAAACTTACTCAATGGGGACTTTTCCTAGGGGCGAAGTTTTGAAAATTAGCACCGGGTGCATAAAAGGCTAGGTACGGCTCTGCATGGCACACCATTGTCTGCTAAAGCCATAAAATATGACCTTCTAATGTTAAAATTCAGTGACACATACCTTTTTTACAATCTTTACTTTGTATCATAATGAACTTAGCAAAATATGTTTTTAAAACTGACAAAAAATGTTGATAAATTATTTTTCAAGTGTAACTACGTGACTTAACATTTTTATTATGAAAAAACCTAATGTGGTCGCTTTGTTAAAGTTGATGCTTATTTTTAAAAGAAGATTTTTAATAAGATACTTTTTGTACTATTTAGGCTTACTGTCCACGGTCGCGTAGCTTCATAGACGCGTTAATAGTTTACATACAAAACTATGAAACTCTGTCGAAGAAACAGCAGTAACACGACACGACAGCACGTAGAGAATAATGACGAATACGCGTCTATGAAGCTATGCGTCCTTGAATGGCCTTATTGTGCTATCTGTTTTATTGGTGACACTCCCATGGTGGTAGGCTCTTAACCACCCAAAACCTATTTGATCACCTGACAATTCAGTGGCTCAACTCAATACTACAGTTTTGAGCAAATACTCAAAAATGTAGTATTGAGTTGAGCCGTTGACAGCTGATCGAATGTCACTTTGTCTAGAATCTTCAGTATAGCGTTGTCAAAGAAATAAGAACTCTCTTATGGTACAGACAATTTTTTTTAATTTACACGTTTAATAGTTTATACACACGAAAGTACAGAAGTAGAATGAATGATAATAAGAAATAAATATATTGTTAATATTAATGTCTTAGACCTTTTTTTTCCTACACAGGCACACCTAGACACAATAAAAGAGAAACAAGGGAAATATATACAAATAAACCATAAATACAATATATTTATATAATATACACTTAAATTAATAATCTAAATACACGAACATAGAAGAAAAAATTAACCTAGTAAATAAATGGTCACGCTACAATTATGGTGGTAAGTCCCTTCTTTGAGGTGTTGTTGGAAATACCTCAGGGCGTCCTCACCTTCCGCATGACGCAGGTTCTCACCGAACACGGTAAGTTCGGGAAGTTCCTGCACCGGATTCGTGCGGAAGCGACGCCCGGGTGTCGCCACTGTGTGGACGGCCCGGAGGACACGGTAGAGCACACGGTAGAAGTGAACCCCGCTTGGGCAGAGCACCACCGTGTTCTCGTGGGGGCGATCAGCGGCGGCGATCTCTCGCGCCAGGCCTTGGTACAGGCCATGGTCCGAAGCGAGGAGGAGTAGCAGGCAGTCGCCTCCTTCTGCAAAGCAGTAATTACTGCTTCGCAGAAGGAGGTGACTGCTAGCAAAGGAGGAGACAGACCGCGCGAGGCAACGGTCCTCTCGCCCCAGGCTCTGGGATTCCGATCCCGATTTCTGGCCACCGTAGGCGCGGGCTTGCGGATAACCGTCCGGACCGAGCCCAAGTGGTCGACGGCGCGTATTGTTCCACGCGCGCCTTAGGGAGATGTCAGCAAATCGTAGCAAAGAAGAAACAGGAGTGGGTATTTAGTCAGTAAAAGTCTGACACTATCTCTCGCTCCGGCCAAGAGCGGGGATGTCATAAGATGATTTTCCCACCGAAAAAAAAACCTGGTAGATAAAAAAAAGTCCAGATAAAAGCCATAGTCTCATGGTCATCCTTCTTTGTCCGATTTAATTAGTCTTGCTTCTGGCATCAACTTTAAAACGGTAATTTTGTTTAACTGGTTTTTATATCTTCTGTCCATTTATTCTGAAAAGGTTTTATTTCGATTGAATTAGCTTTCTCCAGCAACTAACCACGCGTCGAACATGATTTATTTATGAAAACTTTATGCACTAGTAAATGACACTGTACGAAAGCGAAATTAATGCCTTAAACATTTTGTACCCGTCGACCTTAGGGTGGCAAGCACATAACATGGCAGGTGAAATTTAAAAAATTGACAAACACAAAAAAAATAGGTACAATAATAAATACATATTTAGATACATACATATAAATAAGCAGTGTTATTGTGAAAAAATAAATTCAGCCAATCAATGCTGTGATGATTCTACTAACTTCTTGCGAATGTCTTCACGTGCCTTGACGTTAAAGGAAAACCGGCTGATCTTTACTTTTAGAGGAAGTGCATTCCAAATATGATATCACTTTTTTTTTTCGATTCCTGAACAAAAAAAGAGGAGTAGATAAAGCCAGAGCGGTATGAGAGATATCGTAGAAGACGATTTTTTGAAAACCGAAGATTTTTATTGCGTGCAGAGCAAAGAAATTGAATTTTGAAATCAGATAACAAGGGGAAGAAGGCTAATCTAGAAAAGAGAATAGGGTAGTATGACGCGGGATCGAACGGTCGACATTAAAGGTAACCAGTATTTTGATTTGCCACGCTGTACCTTTATTACAAAGTTCATCTAAATCTGTTCAGTTATTTACAAAAATTGGATCTAAACAATAATCGATCTGCTTACTGTTTAGCCTTTTCCCAAGTTTCTAGTCTAATTAGATGGAACTGAGTATTTACTTACAAGCAAAGGCAAGCGCGCTCCATCGTCGACCACATTGTCAAAGCGCGTGGTCAAGCGCGAGCCTATTATAAATAAAAAACCGGGCAAGTGTGAGTCGGACTCGCGCACTAAGGGTTCCGTACAAACTTACCTATGAAAACAGTTCAATTCCCGAATTGACTTACGAAGATTTTTCCGAAACGCAATTTATTTTTTGTGACGTAACTACAAATTTACAGTTTTCGTCTTTGCTCGCTCACTCGACCCCGCCATAGTAGCAGTAACGCTAGCAAAGGAGAGGGCCGCTACCGTGAGGGTACGGGCATCCTCACGCTCCAGCCGAAAAAGGAGACGTCCCGGGCGTCAGAAGTCAAAGGGCAATCCCTGGCCACCGTAGGCGCAGGTATTCTGACGAAGAGCAATAGGTAACTCGCTGTCTGGCCATCCAGTAAGGACGAGCCCGAGACGTCGAGGGCCCAGTAGGGCCGATGCTTACTAGGGCCACGAGATTTTGCATCTGAAGGACATAATGTGGGGTTTAGTCAGTAAAAGTCTGACACGCCTTCTCGCTTCCCACCAGAGCGGGAGAAGTCATATGATGATTTCCCATCTCAAAAAAAAATGTACACGACGTGCTTACGTGTTACAATTTTGTAGAAAGTACCTTATCCTTGTTTACGTACCCACAAGCGGTGTTCTGAAACTTAAAGTAGACGCCGACTTACCCAAAACATCAATTTCTAATTAGTTGACTTAAAATAGCACTTACTTGACAACAATTTGTACTTTGGGTGGCTTTGTGATACTTTGAAGTTTGTTTCGAGTTTATGATTTAATTGTTTTTAGATTTGGTGTTATGTATCTAAAGTTTTTAGAAGACGATAATGTTTAAATTATAAATAAATAATTAATTTTACATTTTGTAAATATTTTTGTCAGTAACAGTAGGTACTTAGGTACTTTTGTAAACATACAATAGAATAGAATAGAATAAACTTTATTGTACACCAAAAACAGTATCACAAATTATACCAACAACTAACCAACCAACTTAATGGCCTATGTGACCTATGTTTTTTTTTTGAGGTAGGAAATTATGACTTCTCCGAGGTCCTCTCTAGGGTGGAGTGAAAGGGCGTGTCAAACTTTTAATGACTAAAACCCAACTGTGTCCTTCAGTTACCATTCGAGTTTTAGGATCACGGTTTCAGACCTCTGTTTTTTTTGCATTACAACAAAAAAAAAATGTTGCCCAACCAGAATGATACTACTTGGACGGCTTGGTAATGACTTACCACGTTCAGATCGTAGAAAGTAAAGGATTTTGGCGTACAAAAAAGTAAAAAATAAAGGAGATATAAAAGAAAAGAAAATTAAAGAAATTTTAGAGACACAATAGAAGTTTAATGAATTAACGTTAAGTTGCTGCGTAAAAATAGAAAATAATACCAAAAGAACATACTCCCAATAGTGCATAGGATACTTATTATATTACATTTGTGACTGAAAAGTTGAAAGGCAATCGTTTGTCTTGATATGGTCATGTGACGCATAAGCATAAGCATACTCAGCCTTTTAATGAGATGAGATGTTGATGACTCCGTGATGAGACCTGTCTTATTGTACGGATCAGAATGTTGGGCTGTGAAAAAGATGGATGAAAAAAGATTGCATGTAGCGGAGATGAGAATTTTGAGATGGATGTGTGGTGTGATGAGAATGGATAAAGTGAGAAATGAGTATATTAGAGGAAGTTTCAAAGTAGCGCCAGTGACTGAAAAGTTGAAAGGCGATTGTTTGTCTTGGTATGGTTATGTGAAGAGGAGGGATGAAATGCATGTTACTAGAAAAGTTCTGACTATAATTGTAGATGGATGGAGAGGGAAAGGGAGGCCAAAGAAAAGATGTATGGATTGTGTGAGGAGTAATATGAAAGAAAAGGGAGTTTGTGATAGTGTGAAGGGTGACAGGACAGAATGGAAGAAAAAAATGTATTGCGCCGACCTCAAGTAATATGGGATAAGGGCAGGAAGAAGAAGATGTGAATTTTGATGATATCCATATCCTGAAATACCAGAACATGGTGTACCTGTGCAACGGTGGATCCAAGATTTGGGGAGGTGGGGCACAAGAGGTGGACGGGAAAAAATATCAACCATAACTTGAAGTATCTTATTTAAAGTTTATTTCAACAAATTTTTATTAATATTTTCACAACTCTGATAATTTTACTTCCAAGTATGTACTTTAATGGAATCTGCACAGTACAAAAAATGCCATCTGGTGAGGCACGTGCCCCAGTGCCCCCCTCCCCCCCTTTAAATCCGCCCCTGTACCTGTGTGCTAAATTTCTTCTGTACTGTTTATTGGCGCATTTTACGGCTCACCAATACAATGACATGCATCCGCTACAGTCAACCGCCAGATGGCTACTGACAGGTGTCAAATACATCATGTCACTACAATCTTCCAAATCCGTTCATTTGTTTGAGCATGAAGGAAAAACAAACCTACACATATACATACAAACTTTAGCCTTTATAATATTAAGTATGAGAAAAAAGTAAAAAATGTACCAATACAATACAACCCTTTGACACTCGTATACTGGCAGAAACTCTCTATACTAAAGCTGTATTAACCCCCAACGTCCTCAAGGGAAAATGCCTTTCCAATCCAATCCATTTCCAATCACTTTAAATAATATAATAGGCATGTAACACGTTGCTACATGTAAAATCCGCTGCCCTAATTACAACGAAATTGACGAAGCCAACAACCGATAATTTATGAAAAGAAATTGATTTCGAATCCAAGACGACTGAAACCAAACACTCGTTTTTTTTCCGTAATCAAAATTAAACTTTATATGCACTACGATAACTTCTAGTTTTTCTCGTCTATTACATAACACCTCGCTTCACGTTGGTACACATGTTGATTTGATTTCAACACTCAACGCAGTCGGATCCAATTAAGCAAGCTTTTGTTAACGTTAGACATACCAACGTTATGTACCGTTGGATTTGAATTGTAAGGTTTTTGACATGACAGCGAACGCGCTTCAATTACTGAATATCATGAATCGAATAATTAATATTCGGTTTGATATTGATATTTTAAACAGAACTGGGTAATTTGAACTCTGTTGCAGATAACCGCTGGAAACGGTATATGACAGGCACTAACCGGTTGCTTTTAGTAATGAGATTGTAGTTTACCGAATTACAGTCAGTAGAATTTTGCACAAGTCTAAATACTGCAGCAACCTTTTAATTGCATAAAAGCATATAAAATAATGCAACTCCCCAAGATAAACGCGTTTTTTTGGAGGTAGAAAATCACCAAATAACTTTTTACGAGAGGGCGTGTAAGGCCTGGCGCCATCAGTATTGGCAAGGAAAAGGACCCTTCAGCATTTCTAAAAGGATCCCTCGGCATCCTTACATGCAAGCGCACGCTGTCGGAAACTATGCCTTGGCATGCTAGTAGGGATGCCGAAAGATCCTTTTCCTTGCTGATGCCGACAAAGAGAGCCGGGCCTCAGACTTTTACTAAATAAAACTCAGTACAACCGTTTCGTTTCGATTCTCTTTTCGTCGAACGCCTCGAGTAGGCCACGCCTCCGATTCCTTTATTATAATGTCATCTCAACGCTCAATCACGTGATCAGAACAAAGGAATAGGAGGCGTGGCTGACTAGAGGCGATCAACGAAAAGAGAATCGAAACGAAATGGTTGTAACTTGGCTGGGGGGCTGTGGTGACCTGGCACAGGGCGCAGAAATTATCATATCACATGCAACACTTATTATTATTTATCATCTACCAGATACGGTCGCAGACGCATCTTCTCAGGAGTGCCGATTCTGTGGATGTTCAAGGCTCCAGCAACCACAAGATATAAATAGTGAGTGGTGGTGGGTGGTTATTGAAGTTCGCAATTGAAGTACAAAAGGCTAGTTACAGCACTTGTAAAACCCACTTTTGCCCTTTCTGTTGCCTTTTGCCGTCAGGGCCACAGTAAAGCTAGAACTACACTGCGCACACGTGTGACACACATGCCGATCTGGGCGCATCGGTCTCCAAACATTTTATATAGAAACTAGGCTTGTAGAGCTACACTTGATCCACGCCACGCCACGCCATGCGACGTCGGTCTACGTAAGGCGTGTAACACGTGTGCGTCGGTCTAATGTAGTTCTAGCTTTACTCTTTCTAACTTAATAGTCTTAATTCTCTAGCATGCATGAGCCCTATAACTGGCCGCTTCAGTTTTGCCGACATCTCTTTGTGGCGCACTTGGAACATTACGCGACTCAGGTTTAGTCCTAACCGGACAGATGGAAGGTGAGCTAAGCCTAAGATAAACCCTGATAGGCCTTAATTATACCAAAAAAATAAGCCTAGCTCAGATTTTTTATGGTTATGACTAATATATTGCTGCCCTAGTCAGACTTACGTTTTAGCTAATTTCCTTTTATGGCTAACTTTTAGATTTTATGGCTCCAAATATTCTACCTCATTACAAAGCAACCCATAACATACATTATTACATATTATGGGTCTAATTTTCGTCTATAAAATTAATATAACATGGAATTTTGGTAAGAATTTTGCATTGCTATAATTTCGGTCTATGGTTTCGGTAGAAAATTGGCACTGTCGGAAATCCTGTCAGACGTTGACCTCGAACAGTTTAGTATAATAGTAGGTGTGCTAAATTAATTTTACCTGTATTGGTTTAGTTTTGATTTTCTCCACAATGAAAGGGAATAATGAAATGAATGCCTAGAATACCTGTTCCTATATTGGAATAGTTTCGAGAGTACTCGTATGTTTAATATGAAAGCTTTTGTTTAGCCGTGCCACGTTTATATTGTTTTTGTTAGATTTTTTAATGTAGAGCAGTGGTTTTTGTGAGAGCAGTGGTGGCCGACTTACGAGTTGTAGGTCGCGGGTTCAAACCCAGCCAGGCGAATTACTTTGGGTAATTTATTTCATCACCACTGCTCTCAAAACGGTGAAGGAAAACATCGTGAGGAAACCGGCATGTCCTAGAACCAAAAATTCGAAGATATGTGACATCCACCAACCCGCACTGGGCCCGCGTGGTGGATTACAGCCCATTTCCTCTCCTAGAGAGGAGGCCTGAGTCCCAACAGTGGGAACATTATAAGGCCGACTATGCTATGCTATGCTTTAATGTAGATTAAGTGACGTCAATAATTATGAACTCTGATTCATTAAATTATTGATGTTTTCTACGAAGATAACTCATTTGCACTGGAATGGGGCTAATGTTCTTTTGACAAATATACGCTCGTTTGTAACTTCTGTGCTGGGATGCCCAACGATGCACTGAGAAAAATGCGATAATTATACCTGGATACTACTATTTTTTACCTATACACACCATCACCATCAACGACTGCATCACTACTTACCATCAGGTGGAATCTCAGTCAAGTAGGTACTAGTCTATATCATGTAAAAAAAATTAATCTATTTTTGGTAACACTACGTTATGACATATCCTGGGACGAAGGCAAAGAAGGAACAGGAGTGGGTTTTTAGTCAGTAAAAGTCTGACACTATTTTTCGCTCCGCCCAAGAGCGGGATTTGTCATAAGATGATTTTCCAACCTAAAAAAAAAAAAAGTGTCATCTATATAAATGCCTTCCACGGGTTCGGGAGTGTTCCAAAGAGTTACTGTAGCCCTGAAACGCAAAGGGCAACTGAAGGAACATGGGTGGGTTTTTATCAGTAAAAATCTCACAATTCCCTCTCGCTCTTTCCAGAGTGGGAAAAGTTATTTGATTCTATCTTACCTCATAAAAAAGCATCATCTATGTATACCGTCATGACAACTAACCAGCATAGATAGGCAATTACGCATCTATTCACAGCATTGCATTTGTTTTCCATAATCCATGTTACGCCATTGACTTGCCCTCACCGTAATGCTTGCCTCCACGTGACCAGGGATACTCACAACCCCAGTTAGAGCCACGTGAACTTGTATCTAACTTGTTTTCCTATTACATAATAGCGCCGATTATCTCGTGTTGTATTAACTAAACTTATTAAGGCCCTAGCTCTCGAGCAGTGCCATAAAATAGTGACTTTCCGAAGCCTACTCCCCGTTAACGGCTGGGTTAATAGGTTTAAAAAAAATATATGTTTATTGTAAATTCATATACAATATTATCAACATATTTGCTAGGCGTTAGACACCCAGCGCTGGTTTTCAGTTGGCACCCCGCAGTGACGCACGGACTAGGGCAAACATATATAAATATACTCATAGTCATAGTCGGCCTTACAATTCTCCCACTGTTGGAACTCAGGCCTCCTCTCTAGGAGAGGGAATGGGCCGTAATCCACCACGCGGGCCCAGTGCGGGTTGGTGGAT
Organism: Mythimna impura; assembly: GCA_905147345.3. Taxonomy (NCBI): domain Eukaryota; kingdom Metazoa; phylum Arthropoda; class Insecta; order Lepidoptera; family Noctuidae; genus Mythimna; species Mythimna impura. The sequence continues at coordinate 6,549,549 of LR990356.1, read as the reverse complement.
GTCACATGTCTTCGAATTTTTGGTTCTAGGACATGCCGGTTTCCTCACGATGTTTTCCTTTACCGTTTTGAGAGCAGTGGTGATGAAATAAATTACACAAAGTAATGCGCCTGGCTGGGTTTGAACCCGCGACTCGTAAGTCGGGGCCTTTACCACTCGGCCACCACTACTCGTATAAATATACTACTCGTATGTAATTTAAATAAATACTGATACCTATTTCGCAAAGAAAATGGTTTTAATGGTCAGCGGGGCTCTATGCGAGCGCAAGCGGCAGTACTAGTATGTTTGCATATTTAACTCTGGTCAGATGTTCAAGGGCCTGTACGCCCTAGACAATCACTCTCTCTTGCAACCGTAATGTATATAAAAAATATGGCAAGAATTTTACTCCGGTTAAATTAGTCAGAATTTCGTTTGCCATACAATTTTAGACGTGATTTCAGAACGTATAGTTCGAATTGAATAGAATAGGATAAACTTTATTGTACACCAAAATAGTAACAAAACTTTTACACTAGGTAACTTAAATCTATGGTTACAAAGGCGGTCTTATCGCTGACAGCGATATCTACCAGACAACCTTAGGATGGACTGTAAGAACTTGAAATAGAAAAAGGGGTAGTCTGTGGTGTACTGCAAATTAATAAATATTAGATTAAAACTATATACTAGAATAGATATAATATAGCTATTATATATAAAAGAAAATATATAAATACATATTATAAGTTACACAATTTCATAAAAAGAGATTGAAAAAAGAAAACAACAATAAGGTGGGGTTAGTGACGGAAGAACTGAATTTAGGTAGAAGCAGGATAGCAATGTAACAGAGATGTGTGTGTAGATTAACAGTTGGGTAAGAATACTAAGAAGTGCATCACGTAAACTAGCTTGTTAGGACTAAAATTATTGCTATCTCTTTCTAGTTTTAATGATTAGTAAAAGAGAGCGATAATTAAAAATAATTTTAGGAGAATCGGCGCCAATATCAAGGACCATTTTAGTGACAGTTTCGTCCTTAAAATTGGCTTACGTAACATTTAATTTGGTCTAGTCGATTTCAGTTTCGTAAGAAATATAAAATAAGTAGGTACCCAAAAATAAAATATTACCTACGCTTTTTCATTATTTACCACACTGTCCATTCATAAATTTTAATAATCTCGAACTCAATTTTATTTTTATAAATATAGCTTCTTTTTTATAATGTGAATGTGATAAAACTGTAAACTCTGCAGACTCATAGATTATTTTCTATTTCGATCCACTCATTTTTTATTTCAAAATATCATTTATTTATTATGTTTATTCATTGTTTTGCAACGATGAGATCAATAAAATAAATTGTGAACACATTTACATTATTTATATTTATTAAATATAAATAATTTTTGCAAGTAAATGTATGATAAATGTTATAATAATAAAGCTTTTGATTTGTACACGTCAAGGTGTAATATTGTTGGACTGTGCTTTATTTTTAAAAACTTTATGTAAATTACCCCGTACATATTAGCAAATAAATGATTATGAATTATGTTTAATAATTATATAATTTATTTCACATAGGCCTACATGAGCACTTATAAAACTTCAGAAACCAGTGTAAGGTTCCAAATAGTGTAATTTAAAAATATTGTAGAACTCAATTTTTAAAAAAAAGTATCCATGGAGTTTCTTGCCGGTTCTTCTTCATAGGAAACGACCAATTGAAACCGTGCACTAGCTTCTGACGTTTTATAAGTGCCCATGTGAGCCTAAGTATATGAAACAAAATATTTTGAATTGAACATAGCCACATTCCAAAGAGTCTACGAACTAACAAAGCACAAACTAACACCATTTCTTATTAAAAACAAAAATCCGCTATTAAAAACAGAACTAAAACAAAAGCCAGTCATAAACTGGAGAAACAGCAAGTTATTACAAATTACGTTAATATTATTAAGGCTGTGTATTCGGCATGGTTTTATACAGTGGGCGGGCAGTGGATAGAATTTAATTAACCGCTGTGCAGTTGTAGCCTGCCTCACGAAGCTGTCTGTGGGGACGCAGTGATCGACGGAGCAAGGCATGGGAGGTAGCGGAGGCGATTTGATAAATCACCATTATCATCATTTCAGCCGAAAGACGTCCACTGTTGGACATAGGCCTCCGCAAGTGTCACCATAACGACCGGTCTTGTGCGTCTTGCATCGTCGGATACCCGCGACTCTCACTCTGCTCTCGACTGTCATCGGTCTACATTGTGGAGGCCTTCCAACGCTGCGTCTTCTGGTACGGCCATCTTCAAAAAACAAGTTAGTAGAGGTAGCTACACTGTGCGGGAGGCAGTGCTGACGCGACCCCAAATATTCATTCGTTGACGAATGTATCATCGCCCCTCATCAGGCGCCATCCTACATAATGAAAAACACTCTGAATGGACAAAAATTTGATGTAAGATTGGATGTAGGATATCATTCATGGAAGTACTGCTCAAAAATTATTTCACTTACCAAATGCTACACTGTCATAAGGGGTTACTTTTCATTTCTTAAAAATTTTTAGTTCTAGCAGGAACTGCTGGGCCCCTACGGTTTGCTGACATCTCTTTGAGGACCGCGTAGACTACGTGCTGTTGACGATTGGGCTCGGTCCGGTCAATTACCGGACGGCCGGACGGCAAGCTACCCATTGCTCGACGTTCGCAAGCCCGCGTCTACCGTGGCTGGTAGTCGGGGTCAGAATCTCGGCGGAAAAGCTGCTATCCTGTAACTCGCACCAAAACTGAGGCCACACAATACCCTGCCGCTCACTCACCCTACATAAGTTATTACCCTCCTCATAGTTAAGTTACAACTTGGTTTGTGGGTCAGTCTTAACGTCTTGGGGATAAATGTTCAGGAAAAAACCCTTTTTTCCTTCTTATCAAAATATTTGCTGAAATTTTAATACATTCGGTGGATATGGTTGGGTCACGTAGTGTCTCAGTGGAGTTTTAAAATGTAGGATGATGTACTTGGAGATGCAGGCTAGTTTATATTTATTTTTAAAGGGGATGACGTGTGCATTTATTTATTTTGTCAGAATATGTAATAAACTGTCGGGCTGAATTTAACGGAGGATATGGAATGTGAAAGCTGAAATAGAAGAGAAGAGAAGAGAGTCTTATTTTAGAGGATGGCCCAAAAAGTGGTATTACAACTAATAATAAGATGACAAGACCCCTAGATGAGTTCCTCGAGAATTGGCAAGATATAAAAAAAAAAAGTAATGGTGGAAAATCTTTACCTAAAAGTGCTTACGGCGTCGAAAAGATGGGATGTAACAATCCTGGTGATGATACTAAGTTACTCATAAAACCCGCAGATCTTAGGTGCGGGCTCGCCAATGACGAGCAATATGTAGTTCACCGTCCGGCCGTCCAGTAACTCAGCAAAACAGTAGGGGCCCAGCAGGGCCGATGCCTGCTAGGGTCTCAGGGAATATAAGAAAAAAAAAACCTGTGATCTTAGAAAGCAAAGGGCAACTAAACGACGCCGATATGGATTTAATCAATCAAAGAAAAAATACTATTAAGTTAAATCAGAAGAAGTTTAAGAAGAAGGTAAATTAAAATATTTTTAATGTGTACAAAAATAAATTCGTATTTTTTCCATCTGACATCCTATGCTCTCTACGCTATGATATAAAAATAAATTAACAACTGCACAAGAAAAAAAGTAACACACTTATTATTATATTAAAACTTGTAGCTTACTCCGCCACAAGATGTATTCACAAATATTCAATTTACGAATTGTTCAAACCCGCATCTTCATTCTGCGTAAACCAGTATTTACTAATCAATGCATGTTTTCCAGTTTATTTTGTTGAATCTATATTCAGTTTTCAATAAATAAGTTTTAATGAATAAACTTTTAAATGTATACACATTGCACACAAAATTGTTTTGCGTTATTTGCATCAAATAAAACAAATTTTATCGAGTTAAATTGGATAACATTTTAAAAGTTTATACATGTATTTCAATAATCTCTCTTTTTATTTTAGTTTTGGTTTAGCAATTTTTTAAATTTTATGCTAAGTAGATAATGAAATATCGACATTTTCATTACGCTTTTTTTTTTACCCGACTGCCAGAAGGGTTATATTTTTCCAGTACTCAGTCGTAAACATGTCATGACGAGTTTTATAGTGTTAACACACTCTCGAATTTGGCACGATGGATTTGGACAGCCGTAGGTAGTAAGTTCGAGCATGAGTTAATACTAGTTTAGAATTGGTACGAGACGGACCAAATCAGTCGTACCAAGTTCGACCGTGTGTTAACAGTATTAAAAAAATCGCTTTGTAGAGTGCCATCTTCTTCACTCATACCTGAGGGACAATCTCATTTAATAGCTCGATGTACCAGAAAATTAACATGGTGTTCATTTTATAGTACTGTTCCTAAATTGTAAAATTTCTTCATATCTTATTACTGGTTTCTGTCAGTAGCTTCTTCCTCGCTAAGGTAGAAAATTATCATCATCATCATCATCATCATTTCAGCCGAAAGTCGTCCACTGTTGGACATAGGCCTCCCACAAATGTCGCCACAATGACCAGTCCTGTGCGTCTCGCATCCATCGGATTCCCGCGACCCTCACCAGGTCATCGGTCCACCTTGTGGGAGGCTTTCCAACGCTGCGTCTTCCGGTACGTGGTCGCCATTCCAGAACCTTTCGTCCCCATCGACCATCTGTTTTGCGAGCAATGTGCCCTGCCCACTGCCACTTAAGTTTGGCGATACTTCGGGCTATGTCTGTAACCTTGCTTCTCCAGCGGATATCTTCATTTCTGACGCGATTACGCAAGGAAACTCCGAGCATAGCCCTTTCCATTGCCCTTTGAGTGACTTTAAGTCTTCTGAAGAAAATTATGGTAAGAGAATATTATACTTTTTTTAATACTAATAAACTAGTGTTTGACTGCGATCCCACCTGATAGGATACCTTATAAAGAGTTTTTTTTTTCTTAAAAATATATTTTTTTAAATATTCAACCACCTAATTGAGCGCAGTAGCATCCCTGCAGATTCTCATCAGCTGAGTGTTCCTACCGTGACTCAGTAGGTAAATTAATTAGGCGGGGACCCACTGTCCGGTGCCTTGGGATAAAATTAAATACGAAATGGCAACAGTGTGCACTGCCCTGCTGGGAGTTGTGATCAAGATTTAGTTTAAGTGTATTAAATTAGGACGCTATGGTTCAGAGGATGTAAAATGTCTAGTTTCTTGAATTATTTTTAAAAATATTTTAAACAAAAGTTTAATTTTAATCTGTTTTTATTAAGTAGTAATTAAAAGTATTAATCATTCTGGCGAAGAAACCTAGTCAGAACACAAACACACTTATATTTTTGTAACATCTGAATTTTAGCTGTGTATACAAATTTAAACTTATTTGAATTAATTTAATTAGTTCTTCGCCCGACTGAATGGTATTTTGTAAACCGACATACCATGACATGGACATGGTCCACCCGTAGTATACCGAATATGATAATATAGTAAAAACACTGCTGGACAAAAGTCAAATCCTTCAATATTGTTTTTTTAAGTCACCTCCATAATTTGGTTGGATTTTAACATTCTAAATCTAAAGAATATGAATTGTAAGTTTGTGTACGCTCGAGTTTTACGAAAAAAAAACGCGTTGAGATAAAAAATCTAGTCTGCATTGGTATTAATAATAATAATAATGTTTATTTGCAGAAAAAAATAATTACATACAAATGTGGTGCGGTAAGTACTGTTATTGTAGGTCGCGAGTTCAAACCCAGCCAGGCGCAATATTACTTTGTGTAATTTATTTCATCACCACTGCTCTAAAAACGGTGAAGGAAAACATCGTGAGGAAACCGGCATGTCCTAGCCACCAATCCGCACTGGGCCCGCGTGGTGGATTACGGCCCATTCCCTCTCCTAGAGAGGAGGCCTGAGTCCCAACAGTGGGAACATTATAAGGCCGACTATGCTATGCTAAACAAAATAAAAAAGTTTTTCCCTTTTACAAAAGTGGGAATGCATGTTTAAATTATTACCCAATACATTGGGTCATTCATGTAGACTGCTTTAAACTTTAACGATAATATCGTTTTCACTTAGATAATTGATTTCTGCATTAACGATGTAACCATAATTTTGTGAATTAAAAAAGACAAATTCCACCGACGCGCTTTTAAATTATTTATTCATTTATAAGTGCGCGAATTTGTCTTTTGTAATATTACAAGAATATTTTTACCGAATATATGAACGGATTTTACGTTTTTAATTACATTTATAATTAAATGTTTAATGTATTCAATTATGTTTACAATAAACGAAATAAAATTAATCCCTTTTAAAACCGCAAATTAAACTGAATCAATTTCCACTTTATTAATGATAATGAACCGCCTATGATAAAAATAATACAAAGATTTTGAAGAATTCTAATGAGCCAATTGAAATTGAGAACAGTAGTGGACTATGGGTTTGCGGACGGTGAGCAATGGGTAGCTCGCCGTCCGACCGTCCGGTAACCGTCCGGACCGAGCCCAAGTCGTCGACGGCGCGTAGTGTTCCGCGCGCGTCTCAAAGAGATGTCAGCAACCATAGCCACCAGCAACCATACCCAGCAGGGTCGTAGCCTACTGGGGCCAAGAAGACTCGGCCCTGGTACAAAGGCAACGAAGGAACAGGAGTAAGTTTTTAGTCAGTAAAAGTTTGACACTATCTCCCGCTCCGCCCAAGAGCGGTGGATGTCATTGGATGATTTTACCACCGAAAAAAAAAAGTGGCATTAATGGTAGTGGCCCCGACTTAAGAGTTGTTCGTCGTGGGTTCAAACTTATCCAGACGCATCTTTATGTAATTTATTTCGAAACGTTGAAGGAAAACATCATGAAGATTAAGGTATGTTCTTGAACCATAAATTCGAAGACATGTGACATCCTCTAGCCAGCACTGGTCTCTTGTGGTTGATTACGGCCTATTCCTTTTCCTACTGAAGAGGCTTGAGTCCCAGCAGTGGGTATATTATAAGGCCGATTATTATAATTCAATTAATTTTAAAAAAAGTTCTGCTGGAGGACAAAATGCGGTCTCTCTATTGTACGCGTTACTTAAAAATGGATTTATTTTTTACAGTCCTTTTGCTATATTAAATTTGAGATACACACAGAATTGAGGGTATATTTTTATGCTCAGTAATCAAGTGACGTGGTAACAGTAATGAAAGAAGCCTTCTTTCCTGGGACGCCTGTAACTTGATCCGATTATCCTATTTTGAAGATGGAGCTCTGAAATTAGCGTATTTAGAGAAATGTGATATTTTTTACGATTTCGTCAATTGGAATTTACTTTTATGAGAATTGAAGTGGGTTCTTGTGAGAAAGTTATTACATCTTTCGCAGTTGCTCCTTGTATAGTTACGGTGTTCATTATTATAAGGGCGTTTCTGCATTTACTATCATTAATGTATGGATAAGTGCTTATCCGTTTTTATAATGTTCGTATAAACGATATTTTACTTTAAAAATGAGAATCGAAGAGATGTGAAAAGACTAGTTCGATGAGGACGATTATTCCTTTTTATAATCTTAATTTACGAACGCTACTTACGAACTAATTTACGAACCTTTTTGATTCAAGGTTTTGCAAAATTAAACACCTACTTTTGCGGATGGCGAACAATGGGTAGCTCGCCGTCCGATTGTCCGGTAACCGCCCGGTGATCGAGCCCGAGTCGTCGACGGCGCGTAGTGTTCCACGCGCGCCTCAAAGAGATGTCAGTAAAACCATAGGGGCCCAACAGGGCTGGAGCTTACTGGGACCTTGGGTTAGTTCCCGAAAGGGAAACCCGGGGGTACTGGAATGCAAAGCAAAGAATGAACATAGGAGTAGGTTTTTGTTCAGTAAAAGTCTAACACGCCCTCTCGCTCCGCCCTAGAGTTGGAGAAGTCATTGGAAGATTTCCCACTTAAAAAAAAAACAGGAACCTTACCTTTTACTATTTTTTCTTTATTATTTTTTTTATTTTTTTTAATAGAACGGCCGAAGCCAATTACACTATTTAAACTTATACCATTTTTTTTTTTTTAATAGAACTGCCGAAGCCAATTACACTATTTAAACTTATACCTAATTTTTTTTAACTCAGTCATGCATCCTTCTCATAAAAATTCAAACATTCTGACATTATCATCTTCCATTCATCGGCAATCACATCAAGACCTGTGTTTGAGTTCAGGAGATCGTTAATGGCGGCTATTGTCCGAGGAATAGGCGACTTGGAATGTGCAATAGTACTATATTTTTAATTATCATTTCTCGAATTTATATTATTATGTTTAATTCATATGGTTAACTTTTTTTGTACACTGACAGCTCCAAATCTATCTCTACTTATTCAGTTCATCTAAAGGTTGCCTGTACGAGATTGCCCTGTAGGATAAGACTGACCTCTTGTACACTTGTTTTTGTAAATGTTGGTCCTATGCACATTTTGAGGTGAAACATATTATGTAATACATATATCTATGAGATAGATACTATTTTACAATAAATGCTACAGTAATGTTTTATAATTATATTTATATATAATATATTATTTGTAAATTTATTAGTTTATGTATTGTATATATGTAAATAGAATCAAACATTCGAAGACACATGACATCCACCAACCCGCACTTGGCCCGCGTGGTGGATTACGGCCCATTCCCTCTCCTAGATAGAGGAGGCCTGAGTCCCAGCAGTGGGAACATTAAAAGGCTGATTATGCTATATATGTAAATAGTAAACCACGAACTATCTGCCATCCAAAGGTTGTCTGTAAAAAACGCATTTAGCGATGAGACCGCCCATTGTGACACCCTATTAATTTTAAGTTCCTAATGTAATTTGTATTTTTGGTGTACAATGAAGAAAAAAATCTATCTATCTACATTTTCCCCCAAGAGTGGAAAAAAAAATCGTCTTTGACGTAAAGCAATGAAACCCTCTCATTTCATGGCTTCACCGACCCTGCCTATAACTTTTTCATGGCTCAATCCAATTTTTCATAAATTAATCCGTGGTTCTCTAAAATCCTTTGATGGATTGCCCTGACATGTTCGTTCATTTAGTTACCTTTGTGACGTCACATTTGCGTCATGTACCTGGCGCCATATTTGTTAGGTGCTTGTATTGTACAAGCATGGGCACTATTACTTTGACCTTTTTTACTGAATGATTTATATTTTTATATTTAAACACAAGCGTGTCGGTTCACCGCTAAAAGGGGCCCGTTCACCTTTGGTCCTGCTTTTCAGATGATCCCATGTAATGTACCTTAACTTTTGGGCGGTTCATTGAGTCCAAAGCCAAGGTAGCTGCAAGGAAACTCGGTGTTCTTGCAAAGGTCCGGTGGTACTTCACACCGGGACAGCTTTTAATGTTATAAAAAGCACAGGTCCGATCGTGTGTGGAGCACTGAAGCCACATATGGGCTGGTGCTGCAAAATGCCGCCTAGCAACTTTGGACTCGGTGGAAAGGCGTGCGAAGAGGCTAATTGGTGATTCAGATCTGGTTAATTTTAATTTACAAAGCCTTGAGCACAGGTGTAGGGTAGCCAGCTTTCGGTGTTTTACAGGATGCATTTTGGTGAGTGTGCGCAGGAATTGCATGATTTGATTCCGCCATCTCATTTCTACCATCGGACAACCTGACGTACGGCGAGTATCCACCCTTACGTTGTTGAAACCTCTACAGTCCGGACTAAGCGTTTCGCCTCGTCCTTTATACCGCCTACATCGAAGTACTGGAACAATTTGCCTGCTGCGGTCTTCCCGTCCGATTTTAATTTGGGTGTATTCAAGGCTAGAGTGAATAAACTTTTAATAAAGTAACTAGTGCGCCTCACCATCAACGATTGCATCACTACTTACCATCAGGTGGGATCGCAGTCAAGCAGCAGTTTATATCAATTAAAAAAAAAAAAATTATATAATAGTTAGGTTTGTTTTGTGTCTGTAAGAAAGCCTCCTAACAAAAAAAATACATTATAAGAACACTACGTAAACACACGTATTGTATTTAATTTGGTTTGAGTGTTTTTTTTTTGCTTCGCACGGTTTGTGCATTTAGCCAGTGTCAAGTCTAAAGTTTTCAGTTACTTTGAGTTCCATTAGAACGCGGATGTATCATATTCTAATGATTTTGCAGTATTTGGCAGCAAATTATCGGGACAGCCTCAATACTACAATCATTCTCAGCTCCATTTTACCGAAATCGCGCCTTTTTCAATGATTCCACATATTGTCCAGCTTTTTTTAGGTGGAAAATCATCCAATCACATCTCCCGCCTTTGGCCGGGTTTAGCTCGCCGTCCGACCGTCCGGTAACCGTCCGGACCGAGCCCAAGTCGTCGACGGCGCGTATTGTTCCGCGTGCGCCTCAAGGAGATGTCAGCAAACAGTAGGGGCCCAGCAGGGTTGAAACCTACTGGGGCCATGGGTTCGCTTCTGAAAGGAAAACCCGGCCCTGATATGAAAGGCAACGAAGGAACTAGGAGTGAGTTTTAGTCAGTAAAAGTCTGACACAAAAGGGCGGCGTACATCACAATATCCTATAAGAATCAATTTGCGAATAATTTAAACAGCCACTGAACTTTACTCGAAAAAATCCCGCCAAATACTTGTTTGAATTGTTTGTATTTAAAATAGCTGTAAGCAGACTGATATTCTAGCAGAGGTACAGATTATCAAAACGTCAAAAATATATGGCTCTCATAAGTACTACCGAGGTGTCACAGGGTCAATCCCTTACATTAAAACTTTTCGACAATCGTTCACTTCCATTCAAGATGGACGAAATAGTCAAATTGAAACCGAATATTGTAATAGCCTTTTCGTGTAGTCTGACTTCTTTTTTAATCAGGACAGAATATAATTTCTCACATTAAATCGACAGACTACACATGTCACATGTTGGAGGCCCAGTAAAACGTTAATGTCAACTTTTATGACACCCACGGGAGAGAGGGTGACCTATTGTTTGACCGGCGGTCCTCAAGGTCGACAGATTTAGGTTAATGTCACCTGTAATACCCGCGGGGACATAGACTTGTTTTGTCACGAATCCATTATTTTTGTATAAGAAATTCTGATATCTACAAGCACCTATTCGCTTGGTACCTATTTTGTGAAGTTCATTTGTAGGGATCCGTACCAAAAAGGTGTCAACGGGACCCTATTACTAAACCTCCGCTGTCCATCCGTTCGTCTGTCTGTCTGTCCGTCAGTTTGTTAGGGGGCTGTATATTATAAACCGTAATTTTTACACAATAATTATGTATTTATATTGCCACTACAACAACAAATAATAAAATTAAAATAAAGTTGAAAATTAAAGGTAATTTTCGCTCGATTTTAATATTGTGGTAAAAGAATATTTCTTGTGCGAGTCTGACTCCCATTTGTCTAGTTTATAAACATGGTGACTTAAGTGCTTTATGATACTTCGACCGTGATTTTTAAATGGCCAACTTTGGCGCTTTTATTCAGAGAACTTGAAATACTTGGACCACTCCAACTTATTGAATTGTGGATAATTGTTATTTGTATAGTTAATAGCGGCCTCGCTAAGTTTTTTTTATCTATTTACATCAAAATTCTGAAGCAAGTTTTTCATAAAATGCGTGACAGCACTTTTAAGAGATCGTATATTAAACCACTGTACAAAACAAGTAAAATTAAATATAAATAATAATATCGCTGAAATAGTCCTATAGTAGCCTAGAATATATATTAAAAAAAAACACATTCAAAACCATAAAAATACTAAAATTCTCAGAAATAACTGTTATTTTTTTTCTTACTAAATGTGGTGAATTTTTGAAACGGGCCTTTAAGGGTACCGTCTCAAAAATTCACCCAGTATAGATAGGTGTTTTGATCTTTCACAATTGTTATACTAATTTCTGATTGTCACTTTACATACTACACGCCCAAGAAGAAGCGAACGTAAGAATTTAAAAAATATCTCATCAACACAGAAAACGAAAAGGAACTCCGTAAGTAAGTCATAACAGAAAGAGTAATTAGCACCCATACGACCGAGCTGTAATTACAGAGCTGCCTTGCTATAACTACATAACTTCTACAGCTATTCCTGGTTCAAGCGTGTTGGTATACGAAACCTACAATTATCCTTCACATACGCCAAGAATCGATACGTAACTACATACGATATTCACGGTACAATCATTTGTTTGCTTACGAAACGTGTAATTCAAACATAAGCACGGAATTGTCATTAACCTTTTAAGAGGAGATTCACCTCTCACAGTTTTCAAAATTTCTATAAATACACAGCACTGAATTACACAAAAAAAAGAAGAACCTAAATAGATGTGCCAACAGTTTCACCCCGAGATATTTGCAAACCTATCCTACAATTCGAGAAAAAAAAATTGTTCATATCTCTAAAAAACAGCTTTTTTCGACCTTTTCTATTTGCGGGATTTACTAAATTTTAAACAATTTTTTTTTTTCTCGAAATTCGTCTGACCGACCGATCCCGAGTTGTCGACGGCGCAAAATTTTCCACGCGCGCTTCCTAGAGATGTCAGCTAAACCATAGGGGCCTACCAGGGCTGATGCCTACTGGGGCCATGGGGTTACTTCAGAAAGGGAAACCCATGGTCCTGGAACGCAAAGGGCAAAAAGAAACATAGGTATGGGTTTAGTCAGTAAAAGTCTGACACTCGCCGTACAGCGAAAGAAGTCATTGGATGATTTCCCGCCGTAAAAAAAACGGTCTAAGTTTCTTTCTTCGGATAGGGTTCTATTATAAATTTTATTAAGTAGACTTGCCGTCCATGAGGTAGGTATGTCGTGCGAAAAATGACGGTTCATGTAATAAAAATTATCGAGATTTTTGCTCAGCAGTGGTACAAATAAATTGAAGTAAAAAAAAAAAACGGATGGTCGATGGGGCCGAAAGGTTCTAGAGTGGCAACCGTGCACCGGAAAACGCAGCGTTGGAAGGCCTCCCACAAGGTGGACCGACGACCTGGTGAGAGTTGTGGGAATGCGGTGGATGCGAGATGCACAGGATCGGTCGTTGTGACGACGCTTGGGGGAGGCCTTTGTCCAACAGTGGACGTCTTTTGACTGAAATGATGAAAAAAAAATATGGAAAATAAATATTTACGGAGATTTACTATTACCGTCTCTCTGCAAACTAGCAGTAATCTCTGTCGGAAACAGTGATAGAATGCTAAAGTGTACGTATTTTCTGACTGTCCATGATATATACTAACTTACCATTAATGGATTAAGGAATTGGTGCTAATGAGCGCCCGTTAAGCAGCCCCAGACTGGCAGTAGGCCAGTAAAGCGCTTTAATGAAGAAGAAGGGTGCTGTCGTCAGCTGCTTTAAATGGACTAGCAATCTATCTTGAAAGCAAGAAGCTATTTACATCGCGTTTCATTTAGAATGCTTCCAGTTAAAGGTAGACAGATAGACGAATTATCGACGAGCCATTTTTTGCTAAAAGAAGTGGGAATTTTCCACTGGACTCAAAAGACATTCTTGTAAAATGTAGGCGATATTTCAGTTGTAAGAACGGTTGTCAGCCAAAGGCATTGTCATAAAAAGACAAGAGAATTCTACGTTCAAATGGTTTACAGACCCAACAGTCGACTCTTCAATATCAATAAAACAAAAGACGTTTTTTTTGTTCCTGCTTTTTAATACTAGCACATAGTTATCACCATTAAGACAGTTTGAAAAACCGGTCAAGTGCGAGTTGGACACGCGCACCGAGGGTTAGATACAAATCAATCAATCACTGCTTACCATAAGGTGGGATCGCAGTCAAGCACCAGTTTATATTATATATAGACTTTTTTTTTTTTTTTCGGGTGGGAAAATCATCTAATGACATCCCCCGCTCTTGGGCGGAGCGAGAGATAGTGTCAGACTTTTACTGACTAAAAACCCACTCCTGTTCCTTCTTTGCCTTTTTTTCCAGGGCCCCGGGGGTCACTTTCGCATCACCCATGGCCCCAGTAGGCCTCGACCCTGCTGGGCCCCTACGGTTGCTGACATCTCCTTGAGGCGCGCGTGGAACACTTCGCGCCGTCGACGACTTGGGCTCGGTCCGGACGATTGGACGGTGGTGGACCCATTGCTCGACGTCCGCAAGCCCAAGCCTCACGCGATCGGCCGCCTCCTTTGCTAGCATTACTGCTTCGCAGAAGGAGGCAACCGCCTGCCACTCCTCTTCGCTCCGCACCATGGCCTGTACCAAGGCCCGGCGCGAGAGATCGCTGCCGCCGATCGCCTCCACGAGGACACGGCGGTGCTCTGCCCAAGCGGGGCACACCTCTACCGTATGCTCCACCGTGTCCTCCGGGCGGTCCACACAATGGTGGCACCCGGGCGTCTCTTCTGCACGAATTCGGTGCAGGAACCTCCCGAACTTACCATGTCCGGTGAGGACCTGCGTCATGCGGTATGTAAGGACGCCGTGAGGTCTTTCCAGCCACTCCTCAAAGAGGGGACTTATCGCCATAATTATGGCGTGCCCAGCACTGGGTTGCAACAGTCGCTGTCGCCATTCCACCATGAGATCTCGCCGGAAGTCTTCCCGCCATGCCGCGACTTGGCGCGGCAGCGGAGTTTCGCCCCGGCGTTGCATCTCCATGCGCAGATCGTGCATGCGTGCAAGGTCTTTTGCCTGCAAATCCCACGGTGGTTGGCCAGCAAGGAGGCTCGCTGCTTCGCGGGAAATCGTGCGGTATCCCCGCACCATCCGGATGGCCATGATCCTCTGGCTTGCGTTCAGCTTGGCTGCCGGTCGCTTTCGAAGCGACGGCGCCCATACCGGCGCCCCATAAAGGGCCATGGACCGAACGATTCCTGCATAGAGCCTCCGGCAGGAGGCGTCTGGACACCCTAGGTTGGGCAGGAGCCGCTTGAGAGCAGCCCCTGTACGATCCAGTTTGGGAGCCAGACGTCGGAAATGCTCGTCGAAATTCCATCGGCTGTCGAGGACAAGTCCAAGGTACTTCATCGTCGACTCGACGCCAATGTGAACTCCTCCTACCGTTAGTTGGGATCCCGATGGTGGCGCGTTCCGAGGGCCGTGGAAGCACATGGCCTCGGACTTGTGCAATGCCACCTCGAGTCCCAACTCTTGGATCCTCTCCACGACTGTCGCAACCCCGCGTGTCACTAGTTCGACCGCCGCCTGGTACGACTCTCCCCGCGCCAGGACCAGCGTATCATCTGCGTAGCAGACCACGCTGACCCCGTCAGGTAGATCGCCGCGCAGCACGTAGTCGTACCCGATGTTCCACAAGGGTGGTCCTAGTACCGATCCCTGCGGAACACCGCACGACATCTCTCGCCGTTTCCACTCTCCTAGGTGACCAG
Source organism: Mythimna impura (assembly GCA_905147345.3). Classification (NCBI taxonomy): domain Eukaryota; kingdom Metazoa; phylum Arthropoda; class Insecta; order Lepidoptera; family Noctuidae; genus Mythimna; species Mythimna impura. The sequence goes on along the minus strand of LR990356.1, from coordinate 6,534,105 downwards.
GGTAGATAATGTACCTGTCCGACAGGTAGGCCTCTACAACGTGACAGAGGTAGTCAGGCACCCGGTGATACCGGAGTGCCCTCCTAATGCTACCCCAGGGCAGGGAATTGAAGGCGTTGGCGATGTCCAAAGACACCACCAAGACACACCTGCCCTGGGACACCGCATCCCCCGTCGTGAGGGCTCGCACGCGCATGATGGCGTCCACCGTAGAGCGCGCCCTGCGAAAGCCGAATTGGCCGTCCGAAAGGTCCGGCCCCACCCGTGTTAGGTGCGCGACGAGGCGGTCTGCAATTACTCTTTCAAAGAGCTTGCCCACCTCGTCGAGCAACACGATGGGTCGGTACGCGGACGGTGAGTCCGCAGGGCGCCCCGGCTTCGCAATGAGGACCAGTTTCCCCGTCTTCCAGCGAAGTGGGAACTGGCCCTTCTCCATACATGCGCTAAAGAGCCCTCTTAGTCGAGGCCCGAGTTCCTCCATGGCCAGGACCCAGGCCTTTCCAGGCAGGCCATCGGGTCCTGGGGCGGTATTTTTGGCACTAAGCCTACGTACCGCCACTCGCATCTCTACCTCGGTCACCTCTGGAGCAATGTCGTCGTCGTCGCCGTCGCGGTCCACGTTGGACACCGCAGGTGGCGGAGCCATAGGCGGGGGAGAGTGTTCCCCTCGCGTGTGGAACAGAGCGCTAACCACACCCTCCACAAGCTGGGGCCGGAGACTCTGCGTCAGCGGGGGAGCCCAGGGGCGGAGCTTTTCTCGCACCACCTTGTAGGGGCGCCCCCATGGGTCTCTGTTCAGAGTTTCCAGCCACACGTTGCGGGCCTCTACCTTCGCCCGCTTTATCTCCACTCGGAGGATGCGTCTCGCCTCTCTGTATCCCTCGTACAGCTCCGCCTCTCTGGCCTCCGCATCCGGCGGACGGATGCGGCGCCTGCGGTGCCTGGCGTACTGGCGCCGCGCGGCATTGCACGCGCTACGCAGTGTCGCGATCTCTGGCGACCACCAGTACACCTGGCGCCGGGCACGTCCTGGCCGGACTCGGGGCATTGCCACGTCGCAGATTTGCGACATGGCCTCCCGGAACCACTCTGCCTCGACGTCGATGTCAACAGGCCTGTCCGGTGCTTGCACCCAGGCCTGTACCATCGCGGCTTCCAGGAGGAGCTCCCGGTCCAGCTGCTTCAGCGCCCAACGCGGACCGCAAGGGGTTTGTTGGACTGGCGCGGTCGAGGTCTGGGCGGAAACGTCAAACCGGATGTACCGGTGGTCTGAGTACGTCTCCACCCCCTCCATGACGCGCCAGTCGACGACACGCGGTGTCAGAGCGGGACTAACGAACGAAATGTCCACCACCGACTCGCCCCGCATCCGCACACACGTGGGGACAGAACCCCGGTTTAGGACAACCAGGCCTGTCTCCAGAGCCCAGTCCTCCACCATCCGACCCCGCTGGTCTGTGTACCGGGAACCCCAAGCCAAGTTCTTGGCATTGAAGTCCCCGCAAACAACCACGGGGAGGGAACCAAACCCAGCGACGACGGCATTCAGCTCCATAAGGGAGATGTGGAGATCGGCGAGAGTTCTGTTCGGGGACAGGTAGACGCCTACCACTGCAATGTCCCCGAACCGTGCTGCTACGCAACCCTGCCCCCTCGTGACGGCCTCGAGGGACGGGGTACCGGCGGCGGTCGATGAAATTATGGTCACCGAGCCGTTCAGGTCCTGCACCCAGTCGGCCCTGGGCAGGACGTAGTACGGCTCGGAGACTACGGCGATGTTTATCGACCACTGCGCCATGCTCTGGAGCAACAGATCCTGAGCGGGGGCGCAGTGGTTGATATTCGCCTGGAGGAGACGTAATGGAGCCATTAATGACAATCCATTATAGTCTCCTCCCGAGCCCCTTGTGAGGGTCCTGCCGCGGTGGTTGCGGCGGTGGCGGCGGCGGCCAACTTGGTGGCCGCAGCGGCGAGCACATTCGCGGGGATGGGCCTTGGGACCTTGCCCTTGGCCTTGGCGGGGGGATCGCAGGACCTGCCACCAGCCCGGTGTTCGGCTGGCTTGCCTGCTGCCGCACATACGTAGCAGTGCGGCGCTGCACTGCAAGTGACGGCCTTGTGACCGGGCTGGCCGCACTGAAAGCAGCGGTCACTGCGATCCACCTCCGCTGCACAACAGGCCCCCACGTGGTGCCCCACGTGGCAGCGATAGCAACGCAGAGGTCTGGGCTCCAACAGTTTTACCCGTGCGGAGACCCAGCCCATCAAAAGCCGGCGGCCCTCCTTGGTGATGTTCCTCGCCGCTGACACGGGGCAACTCACCGTCACCGCCCCCATGCCCGTGCCGTCAGCACGGATGACGCCTGCCCGGACCTGGTTGGTAAGGCACCCCCCCGTCCTGACGACGGCGGCCACAACCTCATCTACCGTCACGGAGTCGTCCAGGCCCATAATGCGCATGTCAACGCACTTTGTGGGCCTGGATACTCGGGCCTCCTCCGCATCCAAGGATGCCCTGATTTTCTCGGCCAGGGCGTCTGCGGTGGGGCCGCTGTTCGCCCCGGGGACCTCCAGCATAAGGGCACCGGTCGCGGTATGCCGCATCCGGAGGCCCCCAGTGACTCCGAGCTCGGCGAGGTTCACCGCCCGCCTCGCCTTCCGGATGACCTCGCCGTAGGTCGCACCCTTTTTCTCCGCAGCCGGCTGCAGTGTAATCACTACAGCCGTAGAATCCGGGGCGCGACACCTGGCTTCGATGGCCCTCCTTTTCCGCTGCCGCCGCCGCTCTCGTTTCTTGGCGGCCCGAGCCGCCCTAACCGCCTTTTCCTTGGCTCCAGCCACCTGCCATTCGACTTCGGCCGGAGATTCCGTAGACGGGAGAGGCGGCATAGGCCGCCTGCTTGCCGCTACGGCAGGGGCTCCCACCGCCTTGGTGACCGGCGCCGTTTTGCCCTTCTTGGGGGGGGCAGCAGCAGTGGCTGGCTTCCTATGTTGCTGTCTTCTGGCCAAAGGAGCTGACCCCGTGGACTCCGGTACCACGGTCTCGCGCCTGGCCTGCCCGGACGAGCTCGGCTTGGGCGCAGCAACCGTGGCCGCAGTGGCGGCAGCATACGACGCCGCCTTTCGCTGGCCGGAGGCCGCAAGTGGGGGGCGCAGCACAATGCCCTCCAGTAGGGACAGCTGCTGCTGGATCCGCAGCTGGAACTGCTGCTGCTGCTGTTGCAGCTGCTGCTGAAAGGCAGCCAGCTCCTTCTGCACCAGCGTCAGCAGCTGGCTCTCCGGCTCGGGCTGGGGCTTGGGCTGGCTCTGCCCCTGCTCCCGCTCACGGCCCCCTGCTAGTCTGCAAGAGTCGCCCTTTGGCTGCTCTTGCTGGCCCGAGGCCTTTTGGAGCCGAGCGTTGTCGGCCCGAAGCTTGGCAAGCCCCCTACGGATGGGGTCCACCACTTCCTGGAGAGAGGTCCTGGCCTGGGAGATAGCACTCCTCTTGGAGGACTTCTCCCTTTTTTTTGGCTACGTTATTCAGGCCAGATGCCAGGACTAACTCTAGCCTTTCGAGCGCCTCATCGATGGCCGAGTCGCCTCCGGTGTCTGGCTCACTGCCAGAGAGCCCCGAGGGGTCAGCCTCAGCGCTGGTCGCTCTGGGGTGGAATCCCTCCGCGGTAAGCCTTTCAGCTCGCTGGGTGGACTCTTGGGCAGTGAGCCCCCTCCCCCTTCCTCGCGCTCGGCCCACACCGCGGCTGCTGGTGGGGAATTTTGGGGCCGAGCCCTTCTCACCCTCGGAGAACGACCCGTCGTCCCCCGGTTTGGAGCGCTTCCGGTAGGAACTTGCGTTCCTTCCGGAGTCTCCCTCTACTCCACCGCCCTCCGAGCCCTTCGAGCTCCCTCTGGATGCCGCATCGGACTCCGACTGCGCATCGCTCTCCGTCTCCTCGTCACTTGGGGTTTTAAAAAATTTAGATATATTCATTTTGTTCCCACGAGTAAAAAACATTCTGTACCGGCTCAAATTCAGTGGTTCGCACTAGAGACTAATTAAGCTACCCATTAGCCAAGCTAACAACCTCCCTCACGGTGCGCCGCCGCTTGGAGGTTTGGGGTAATTTTTTATAGAGGTTGTCTTCCTCGCGGCCCAGGCGGTTAAGCCAGGACCCTCGACCCCCATCGAAAGTCAGAAACATGACCTTGGACAATCTCTGGGGCTACGAGACTAACGGTGGCAGAAGGAAGAGCAAATCGTCCTCCTGCCTGCTCGGTGGCAGGGTAAGTGCACACCGAGCCCGCTCTTACTTCGCCACTGTGCCTTCTGCTATAGCAGAGGGACACGCATTGAAGAGTTCCTTCAGACAGGATATTCGCAGGCGGAAATCGAGACCCCTTAGGCAGAAGTACTCAAGGGGAGTCGTTAGCCGCCTCCCAGGGTGCACCGTCCCGCGGACTGGCCTTCGCTCTGGACGTATCCATAAGGGAACTACAGCCCGCGGACACGCGTGGAGGTTTCCTGTCGTAGCACCCCATATTATATATAGACTGGTCTGTTGGTCTAGTGGTTAGTGGCCCTGATTGCTAAGTCGGAGGTTGTGGATTCGATTCTCACCCAGGACAAATGTTTGTGTGATGAGCACAATCAATTGTCTGGGTGTAATTTATCTATATTATGTATGTATTTAGAAATATATAAGTATGTTTATCACTTATCTAGTACTCATAGCACAAACTCTGCTTAGCTTGGGACTAGATAGTGTTGTGTGATAGTTGTGGAATATTATTATTATATTATTAAAAAAAAAATACCTTTGTAAATAGTTCAATTCCCGAATCGATTCTCGAAGATTTTTCTGAATCGTAATATTTTTTTTGTGACGAAACTACAAATTTACAGTTTTCGGACTTTTTCCTATACTTGTACTGTGAGACTGCTTCGTGCCAAATTCCAGAATTCTAGGTCAACGAAAAGGTTTATAGGTTTTCATTTCCTAGCAAGTGTCAAAATAAACACCTAAATGGAGCATAAACGTCCTTATATTTGGATTGCGTTGACTTAAAAGTTTGATTTTTTCACCACTGCTTAGGGTAGCAGACCTAAATGTAGAGAGATCATATTAATTTCGGCTTCATACTTCCACGCGTTCCTGAGGAAAAGGGTCTAGGCAGACGGACCACAATGTGATCGTATAAGAGTTCTGTTTTTCCGACTTAGGTACGGTACCCCAAAAAGAGCAAATTCTTTATCACCAAAACAAAATCTAGTTACTTATAGCAATCTATAGCAACGTTGCACAAAACGTGCAACATTAGCGACATAGATCTTCGGGACATTATTCATTCTCGTTGCCAAAACCGAATTCTCTAGAATTACAATGTATGCGACGCGATCCAGAGAGACACTTATTTGTAATGCGGTTATTACGGCACTGGAATGTTGCCAAAACGAAAACTACTTAACTTTAAAAACTGGGGCTACCTGTGTCTCTCATGAATACTGGCCGGCCCACATGCCATAGACGTAAGAAGCATGTAGGTATGGGCTAACATTATGGTTAAGGAGTGAAGAGTGTTTTTTTTTTTTCATAGAACGATATAGGCCTTTGAGGAGTCTTACAATAATAGGTGATTATGCGTATTTCTCAGTACTGCAAAAACACTTTGATCTATATTTTTTTTTGTATTTGCTGATATAAATCATATTAGTACATACGTAAATTAGCTTTGTAAAAAGATTTTGCAAAAAACTTATTTCGTAGAAACGTCTTTAAAAAATTTCAAATTTCTAACTCGAAATTGTACACTACGCAATATATTTTCTGCGCAAAAGCCTTTGATCTCTGCAAATTGCAATAGAAATGAATAGGAGTGTTAAAGGAAAATACTAGTATTTTTGCTCGCAGCTACATATTTGAAAAACTTAATTTATTCTACACACGACGATCTTGACATTATTATTTAACAAATGACATTTTTACTTCAATTGTTCAAGTTACATTATCAACTTCATGTAATATTTTTCTTTGTTATTTGATACGGTGAAATAAATAAAACTTAATTGTAATATTAGATAAATAATTATGAATAAATTTTGCAAGAAAATGTATTATTATAATAATAAAGCTCGTGATTTGCATTTCTCAAGGTATAATATGGTTAGACTGTAATATAATTTCAATAACTTTATGTAATTACCCATATTAGCAAATAAATGATTATGAATTATGAATTACGATAGAACTATAAAATAAGAAAAAAATATGAGCTCAAATATTTGTGACTCTGAATACTACGTTACTACATCACTGGCATGCTTCGAATGCAACGTATAATTTTATACTACTTTACGAAAAACATATTGCGAAGGAAAAGTTCACTGATCTATGTACTTGCCAAATTCGTTCTTATGGCCAATAAAACTCTTAGTCAGCAAGAATCAAATTCGCTTGCACTTAGACTGGTTAGGAAGTTGAATTTAGAAAGAAAATAGGCGTTTGTTATTGCTCCTTATTATTTATAATGGTGAACATTTTGAAGGTTGCTACAGTAATAAGTCAAAAACTTTGTTATTGAGGACAAAGAAACTGGGTTACATTGTTAGTAAAGTAGTAGTTAGTAAGTATGTCTGTCGCAAAACTAGATTGCTAAATTATTGTACTGTACAATTTACAAAAGAAAGATAAGGTGAGGTTTGGGGCGGTTGCATTTTCTACTGCTTTGTCCAATTAAACGTAATTTTATAGTTATCAGGGTACACGCGATATCAACAGTAGTTACAGGAACTTAGATTAGCGAAATAAATATTATGCATTTAGAAGAAACTTTTTGAAATGGTTCATAAATTAAAGGGGTGTCCAGATGGTTGCAAACCAACGTCCCAACCAACATGACCTTGCTAGTTTCAATCCGTTTAGAAAGCAGTTGTAAACCATGACCTTCAACGCCTTTGGTTGGGAGACGCGATTTCCCAACCACCGAACGTATTGGCGCGTGGTTTATATCCATGTAGCCGCAACACAAACCAAACATATAAAACAAGGTCACCTTGGTTGGAACGCTAGTTTGCAACCGTCTGGTCACCCCTTAATTGTTTTAGTACCATATTAGATTTCCGTACCTAGAGGGTAAAAACAGGACCCTATTTTAAGACTCCACTGTCCGTTGACATTTTCACAGATAATGTATTTCGGTGGCCGCTATAACAAAAAATACTAGAAATAGAATAAAATAAATATTTAATTGGGCACCCATACAACAAACGTTATTTTTTTGCCGTTTTATGCTGAACATTATCAGTAGTTATAATATAATGTATAATATTTTATAGATAATGGTATGGAACCCTTCGTGCGAGAGTCCGACTCTGGCTGGTTTTTTTTTTTTGGTGGCAAATCATCAAGTGATTTTTTACGCTTTAGGGTGGAGTAAGAGGGCATGCTCGATCATTCAGTTGCCTTTCAATTGTATACCACCCATAGTTTATCCCACAAAAAAAGAACAGCAGCTCCGTATATTTCTATTTGCATAACTCTACCAAATAGCATAATAATAATATTTGCATAGCTCTAGTTTCTTTATTAATAAGCGTTAATTCTTGTGAACTCGTAAGCCATGTCTTTGATTGAGTCTAATACATGGAAAAAGTATTTATATTGATTTCATACAGCGAAGAAATAAAGTGGATATGCCCCAAATCCTGAGATTAATTATATAGAGCAGATTTTTTATTTTTGACATCATCAGAAATATAGCAGCAAACAATTTCTGCATTAATGATGAGGAGGAGAAAGTGTATAAATTTGTTAACCTTACCACAGTTGACGTAGAGAGATCTTTTGCAATGAAAAATACTAATAAAAATTGGATGTTAATTATCTTTGTTTCATTTGTCTTATTTATCTCTGAGGTTTTTATTATTACTTATTTGTAATATTGTTGGCCACATTGGACTCATCATTAAGAAATCCCGGGAAGATCCATATTAATATCAACATTTCGTTTCAAGTACATGAATAACTCTACCTAATTCCGACCTATGCTTATGACATACTTATATGTTGTTAGAAATATTTAAAAAAGAAATTTAACGTGTCATATCTACCCATTTCTTTACCAGGCTCCACTCAAGTAAAATGTCAATAACATTAACTGTTTCAAAACGCGTTTAACACGCATATTCATAATAATGAAGTACACCAGTTCAAATGTTGCCAGTCGTAAAATTTAGTTGATTTTCCATTCCCTCGAGTACGATTATATGGAAAACATCAAGTAGAAACCGCGCTTTTAATAATATATTAGAAACATGTTATGCCGTGAAAACGACTGAAGATATACAAGCGTACCTACACTAATAGTTAGATTCAAACTAGATATATGAGGCAAAGATTGACTGGTAGAGAATGCCTGTTCACCTATGTGCCACTACTATACATGAAGTTTCAATAAATAAATAAATATCTTATTCATGATTTCCCAAAAAAAAAAAATAGTACATTAAATTAAATGTTCATAAAATCATAGCATGCATATAAAAATAACAATAAATTAATTGATAACAATAAATTCATTTTCTGTACATAATAATAATTATAGATAAATAAATAATAAATAAGTAGTTCATCAATAGTTCACAATTACGACAGTTAAAAATCAATTAATAACATGCATTTCATATATATAAACAGCAATAAATTTGTTCCTATAAATTATAGATTGTGTAATTAAAATTATCGTATTGATTTTATAGTTTATTTATTGGGTACCCATTTAAGGGCGAAGTTCTCCTCCATCTTACACCATTTCTCTCTATCATTTATGCTAGTCTATTCCAAATGGGGCTGACTGCCGCTATGATGTCGTCGCACCACCGGCACCTGGGACTGCCTTGGGAGCGTGGTACATCTCGAGGGTACCAGTGACGAATTCTGTCACTCCAGCGACCATAGTACGTGGCCTTTTTTATTTTCGGCGGGAAACCTTCGAAAGGCGCCCGGACTTTGGGGATAAGTCCGGGGAATGTGGGACTTTTACCTCACTAGAACCACCCCGATGATCACCATCAGCACATATGGAAGGGGCGCCGTTACCTCTTAAAAGACCATTCCGGAACCCCCTCTGTGCAACGCCTGTTAGGGCACATCCCTGACCTGTGACTACGTAGCCTGCCCATCGCAATTTCAACTTACAAGCTACAGCATCTATTCATTTTGTGTGCAGTCTTATATCTTCTTTATTATATAGTGATTGAAAAGACGCATTTTTTATAATACTAACTGACCCGTATCCTTTTCTGAGCATTAATCATTTTACTTAACCTATGTCACTCAAGAATTATTGGCCTGAAGTGAGACATTCGTACGCTCTACCATAGCCTCTCGTTCGGACCGGATTAGCTCCTTACTAGCCCGAGCACCTGGCAGGTATCTCTCTACAACTGTGCTATCATCTGCATACCCATAGATACCGGGCATCAGCAGATCGTTAATATGCAGCAGGAAAAGAGTTGCAGAGAGAACTGACCCCTGAGGAACTCCGGCATTGGTCGTCATGGGCTCTGATGAGCATCCATCGACAACAACTCGGAGAGACCGTTCACTCAGGAAGTCTTTTACCCAGTTAATCAGACCAGGGGAAATGCCGTACGCTGGAAGCTTACTCAAAAGGCTGGCATGCCATACCCTGTCGAAGGCCTTCGAGACGTCTAAGGAGACAGCAATCACTTCTCCATTCTTCTCAAGGGCCGCGCCCCACATGTGAGTGGTATACACTAGTAGGTCCCCAGTAGACCGATTGTGGCGAAACCCGTACTGTCGGTCATTGAGGAGATCGTTACCTTCCAGGTATGCCTAGAGGCGCGAGTTCAATACACGCTCCATAATCTTGCAGAGTATGGAGGTTATTGAAATCGGCCTATAGTTGGCAGGATCGGCACGACTGCCCTTTTTGGGCACGGGTTGCACGTTGGCAAGCTTCCAGGACTTGGGCACTATACCAGTCCTAAATGAGAGGCGATACAAGCGCGTCAATACAGGAGACAACTCGGGCGCACATGCCTTGAGAACTATTGCTGGTATACCATCTGGTCCACTAGCTTTATTCACGTCTAGACGACACAGTGCTCTCAAAACTTCTTTGTTTCTTATGCAAACCTCGGGCATTGAGGTGTTGCAGTGAGGTAGAGTTGGTGGAGTAGCACTGCTAGTGTCAAGACGAGAGTTATGGGCGAAAAAAGATGCAAAGAGACCTGCTTTCTCTCTCGCCGTGTGAGCTAGTGTTCCATCAGGCTTAACCAGCGGAGGCAATGTGGGCCTACAGAAGTTCGCTTCGACCGATTTGGCAAGGGACCAGAACGCTCTGCTACCGGACGGCTGTGCAGAGAGCTTTGTGCCAATATGGGTAATGCGGTCGAACCGAGCCTTCTTTAGTGCCTTTTTGTAGGACTTGGCAGCATGGTTGAAAGCTCTCTTCTTTGAGCTCAGATCCGGAGCTTTGCGGTCACGAGCGTCAACCCAGGCGAGAAACGCCGAATGCTTACGCTCTTCAGCTTGAACGCAATCGGCGTTGAACCATGGGCGAGCTGAGCCTCCGATGGGTACGTCTCTATAAGGGATGAGAAACATATATCATAGCTTGACGTATCACATCGGATATAGCATCCGCACAGCTCGACGGACTTTTAGAAAAGAAGCAGACCTGCTGCCAAGGATAAGACGCAAAGAAGTGCCGCATCTCATCCCATTCTGCTGACCTGTAACGCCATATTCTCCGTTCACCGCGTGAGTCGCAGTCAGGTGGGGAGAAGCACGAAACAGACTTCACCAGACAGTGATCTGAAGTTCCAAGTGGTGAGGAAACTGTTACAATACATCTGTCCGGATCGGTGGTCATCAGAAGGTCTAAACAATTGGCAGTATGACCAACTACATCAGGCACCCTAGTCGCTTGTTAACCAGCTGGGAAAGGCCCATCGATACTGCAAAGTTTCGCGCTTCTCTACCAGCGTGGTCGGTCTTCTGGTATGGGAAAAGCCAGTCTTGGTGGCAGGCGTTAAAGTCCCCCAGAGCGACGAGCTGCGCATCAGGGTGCCGATGTAGAGCCTTATCGGCGGTCTCACTGAGGTGGTCGAACAGCCGAGTCGTCTCCTGATCACCGCTGTGCGATCGGTAGACACAAGCATAAACAATTTTGTCCATACCAGTGTCCACCAACAGCCATAGCGTAGAGAAATTTGGGTCTTCAAGGTGACGGAGACGCTGGCAGCAGATGTCATTACGGACGTACACACAGACCCCGGCACGCTGCAGGAAATGATGCTCCAGTGAGTATCCCGGGTAGTTGAGGTACGCCGTATCTGACGGACATCTAATTTGGGTCTCCGTCAAGAAAAGCAAGTGTGGCTTGTCAGTCTCAAGATGGTGGTGGACCGCATCGATATTGGAGTGCAGCCCTCTAATATTAGAATGGTGCACTTGAAATGAGAGGACGTGCATCCGCTGTTGACACTTGCCTTTCTTTTTACCTTTCATTGTTTTGTGTGTGGAGTGAATAGGAGAGATGGAAGATGGCAGTTGAGCGAGGTGATGTGATGTTAAACCCAACAACACAACCAGAGTTGCTGTGCCAATGGAGGTTGATCTGGAGACTGCGGGGACGCCCGAACCCCCCCAGGGATCGCCATCGGGTCCTCTCGCCCGGTCGCCAACCGGCACGATGGGGCCACCCTGGGATTTTTCGCAGTTGGCGGGGCAGCCTTTCGTGTGTGGCTGGCACACTACTTGGGCCCCCAACTACCTACGGTCGGCCAGCGAAGCACCGTGCTTCGGATCCCGCTACCCTCCACGATCAAACGTCCGACACAACAATAGCTGGTGCATCATACCCGGTATACATCACAACACAACTGCTCAGACCCATCTTCCACCATACGGCTTCACCAGACATCACGCCGGAACACGACGAATCGTTTTTTTTTTTTTTTTTTTTTTTTTTTTCGGTGGGAAAATCATCTTATGACATCCCCCGCCCTTGGGCGGGGCGGGAGATAGTGTCAGACTTTTACCGACTAAAAACCCACTCCTGTTCCTTCGTTGCCTTTCGTACCAGGGCCGAGTCTTCCTTTCAGAATCAGACCCTTGGCCCCAGTAGGCTTCGACCCTGCTAGGCCCCTACAGTTGCTGACATCTCCTTGAGGCGCGCGTGGAACAGCACGCGCCGTCGACGACTTGGGCTCGGTCCGGACGGTTACCGGACGGTCGGACGGCGAGCCACCCATTGCTCGCCGTCCGCAAGCCCGCGCCTACGATGGCCGGAAATCGGGATCGGAATCCCGGCGGCGATTGGGGCGTGAGGACCGTTGCCTCACGCGATCGGCCGCCTCCTTTGCTAGCATTACTGCTTCGCAGAAGGAGGCAACCGCCTGCCACTCCTCCTCGCTTCGGACCATGGCCTGTACCAAGGCCCGGCGCGAGAGATCGCCGCCGCCGATCGCCCCCACGAGGACACGGCGTTGCTCTGCCCAAGCGGGACACACCTCCACCGTGTGCTCCACCGTGTCCTCCGGGTGGTCCGCACAATGGTGGCACCCGGGCGTTTCTTCCGCACGAATCCGGTGCAGGAACCTCCCGAACTTACCATGTCCGGTGAGGACCTGCGTCATGCGGTAGGTAAGGACGCCGTGTTGCCTTTCCAGCCACTCCTCAAAGAGGGGAATTACCGCCATAATTATGGCGTGCCCAGCACTGGGTTGCGATAGTCGCTGTCGCCATTCCACCATGAGACCCCGCCGGAGCTCTGTCCGCCATGCCGCAACTTGTCGTGGCAGCGGAGTTTCGCCCCGACGTTGCATCTCCACGCGCAGATCGTGCATGCGTGCAAGGCCTGTTGCCACCAGATCCCATGGTGGCTGGCCAGCAAGGAGGCTCGCCGCTTCGCGGGAAACCGTGCGGTATCCCCGCACCATCCGTATGGCAGTCTGGTGGGTGGTAACTTTTAAGCCGGCAGCCGATGCTATGGCCTACCACCGTATTTACTGCTCGTTTAGCACTACCCAGGGGACGTGTAGGGTGGTCAGAACTAAGTAAATCCTACGGACGCAAGCAGTTCATCCCCCAGGCAGTCTCCATGTAGGGCGAAACCAATCTGGTAGGATTCAACGCCGCCAAAACACAAGCGTGTCTGTTCACCGCCAAAAGGAGTCCGTTCGCCTTGGCTCCTGCTTTTCGGAATGTATCTCTGGAGTGCACCGACCGCCTTCAGCTCTTGGGAGTTGAAATTTCCTCAGACCTCAATTTTGGGCGGTTCATTGAGTCCAAAGCCAAGGTAGCTGCTGGAAAACTAGGCGTTCTTGCAAAGGTCCGACGGTACTTCACACCGGGACAGCTTCTAATGTTATACAAAGCACAGGTCCGATCGTGTGTGGAGTACTGCAGTCACATATGGGCTGGTGCTGCTAAATGCCATCTAGCAGCTTTGGACTCAGTGGAAAGGCGTGTGAAGAGGCTAATTGGGGATCCAGATTTGGTTAAGTCCAATCTACAAAGCCTCGAGCACAGGCGCAGGGTAGCCAGCCTATCGGTATTTTACAGGTTGCATTTTGGAGAGTGTGCGCGGGAATTGCATGACTTGATTCCGCCATTTCCTTTCTACCATCGGACAACCCGACGTACGGCGAGTATCCACCCTTACGTTGTTGAAACTTCAACGGTCCGGACTAAGCGTTTCGCTTCGTCGTTTATACCGCGTACATCGAAGGACTGGAACAATTTGCCTGCTGCGATCTTCCCGTCCAACTATAATTTAGGTGTCTTCAAGGCTAGAGTGAATAGGCTCTTAATAAACTAGTGCGCCTCACCATCAATGATTGCATCGCTGCTTACCATCAGGTGGGATCGCAGTCAAGCACTGGTTTATATGAATTAAAAAAAAAAAAGAATTATAATGTATCTAGCTTTTTTTTTCATCATCATCATCATTTCAGCCGTAAGACGTCCACTGTTGGACATAGGCCTCCCCCAAGTGTCGCCACAACGACCGATCCTGTGCATCTCGCATCCACCGCATTCCCGCGACTCTCACCAGGTCGTCAGTCCACCTTGTGGGAGGCCTTTCAACGCTGCGTTCTCTGGAACCTTTCGGCTCCATCGACCATCCGTTCTACGAGCAATGTGCCCTGCCCACTGCCACTATGTTAATACTTTCAATACATTTTCTTTTTTTAATTTTCAATCATTTTAATAAAAACACTTAACTAATTAAAAGTATATACTGCCACTTAAGTTTGGCGATTCTTCGGGCTATGTCGGTGACCTTGGATCTCCTGCGGATATCTTCATTCCTGATGCGATCACGCAAGGAAACTTCTTCATAGCCCTTTAACAGTCTAGGTATCGGTTCAGAACTAGCAGATATTACTTACTATAAACAAACTTACTACTATACCTCTAATAATATTCTGCTGCCAGAGTGGCTTTGCCAGGGTAATATTAAAAAACTATTCCAAGAAAACATACGTTTTATGCGGATGTGGCGCATATTTTTCACAAAGTATACTTATAATTTGTTAGTCCTAAATTTCCGACAAATAAAATGTTTTTCTTTTTTTTTCTTTCTTATACTCTCGGGATAAAAAGTATACTTTTTTATCAAAATTCGTTCAGCTGTCGTATATGTGAAAACTGTCGACGTTGACCACGACAAATACGCTGGAGGCGCTGCAATACCGCGGCAGCCGCATCATCGTTATTCAATGATATCGCGGAATGTATAGCATAATAGCATAATCAGCCTTTTTAATGTTCCCACTGCTGGGACTCAGGCTTCCTCTCTCTAGGAGAGGGAATGGGCCGTAATCCACCACGCGGGCCCAGTGCGGAGTGGTGAATGTCACACGTCTTCGATTTTTTGTTTCTAGGACATGCCGGTTTTTTCACGATGTTTTCCTTCACCGTTTTGAGAACAGTGGTGATGAAATAAACTACACAAAGTAATGCGCCTGGCTGGGTTTGAACCCGCGATCTAAAACTCGTAAGTCGGGGCCGTTACCACTCGGCCACCACTGCTCTCGGAATGGAATGTATTTTTATTCCCATAATCTACGGATTGCCATAGGTGAGCATTGCTTATCTTCAGAAACCAACTTATGCGTTGTTAATATTTAGCAACGACCTATTCCATGAGTGTAATAGGTACTCCCAAAGTAAAGTCAAGACATACACGATACTCCACTTACAGATAGTACTCGGCAATAAAGTTAACGTCTCTCGAAGAGCAGCAATAAGCATAGCTGAATAAAAATAATAAAATTATATGTTATGACACCCTCATTGTAACTCACAGCCATTTGTAAACAAAAGAAAAAGCGAACGTAAAGTGGAAATAGGTGAGATACTCGTAAAAGTCGGTTATTATTGGCGAAGCGTGGAAAAGCGATACAACCGGCATTGAGAGGTAGGTGACTGTACACTGGCGGACAAGAAAATGGTGCAAGGCTATTTGCAAATAGTTCTTGCAACTTGCTAAATTACTGGTAGGGATATTGTTTTACGAGTAAATCACAAAAATTTAAACTGCTTTATTTCGATTATGTTTATTCATTTATTTTATTAATTGCAGTAACGGACCAACTTCAACAACACTTTAACTACAATGTTTGAGTTAAAAAGACTATACTGAAGATGTTTATGTTGATGACCGTGTCTGTCATGTTTTGCCCATTGGCTTATTTTCCCTATTAAATATTTTTTATTTTGATCTTCTTATAAAGGCCTGCTACTGAATTAACCAATTTTATTCGCTAGCTGAAAAAGCCCAATATTTGAGAATACATTTGAAAATTAAATCGAATCAAACATCAATCTGGGACATAAAATTGACGATCAAAAACTCCATCAAACAAAAAATCACATCCGTGTTGATAAACTAAAAAGTTACAAAATAAGAACCATCAACTGTCGCATTACAATTTAGGCGTGACAGCCAAAAGCTCACCTTGAAAATAAAAGACAGCCCAAAATGTAAAGTATTTCGTTTCTTTCGGCTGTTCCCAGCAACTTGGTCGGTAATGTAAACGTTTTCCCCTAGAAAATCAGTACATTCGTATTCAAATGATTATTGTGCCGACCACACGATTACATTTATTTTGGCTATTGCTACTGTTCGTACATTTGTTAGAATATTTCCAACCGGACTTTGCATTGAAACGCGCCTCGTAATATTGGTGTTTTGCTCTGTTTTTTTTTTATATATCAATATAGGTTAGGGAAAATTTAGATCCCAAAATAAAATTCGTGACGTCAATTTGTAATGAATTTGTAATATAGGCCATTCAAGGTTCTGTGAAGTTTGCGGAGCCTAACATGGCGGTTAGCTGGAAAATAGCTGTTCTAGCTAGATTTTAATACTCACACTTGAATTTAGAAGGGGTTACGATGACGACAAAAATAGCCGAAGGTGAACACGCGGACTTTATGTGTAATTCTTTTCGGGCCGATGATTCTAAATTCAGGATATTTATACTAAAACAAAAACAATTTAAAATATGGCGTCGCTGTCGACTGGTAATTTGTGTCCAAGAGACTGACGACTGACTGAAAACAAATACTATGTATAGTAATATAGACTTACAAATAGTGTAATTAGATTTGTAAGTAAGTAATTATTAATGGAACACAAAAACATCTGCGGATATTTCCATCTTTAGTTAACTTTTATCCACAAAATAAAAACGGTGATAAGATTGTGTGTAGTAAATATGTCATATCACCGTATTTATTATTTAGACAGTAACATCATAGTTGAAAAATCAGCCCTTATAAGACACATTCTGCTTGACTCTATACTTTTTATTTACCAAGTTTGATTTTAGAAAGTAATTTCTATCCCGCAGTAGGTATCTATTGCGGAATTTAGCAGACTTTAAACTGCTTTATTTCGATTATGTTTATTCATAAAAATAATTTTTTTTAATCAAAAATTTAAACTGCTTTATTTCGATTATGTTTATTCATTTATTTTATTAATTGCAGTAACGGACCAACTTCAACAACACTTTAACTACAATGTTTGAGTTAAAAAGACTATACTGAAGATGTTTATGTTGATGACCGTGTCTGTCATGTTTTGCCCATTGGCTTATTTTCCCTATTAAATATTTTTTATTTTGATCTTCTTATAAAGGCCTGCTACTGAATTAACCAATTTTATTCGCTAGCTGAAAAAGCCCAATATTTGAGAATACATTTGAAAATTAAATCGAATCAAACATCAATCTGGGACATAAAATTGACGATCAAAAACTCCATCAAACAAAAAATCACATCCGTGTTGATAAACTAAAAAGTTACAAAATAAGAACCATCAACTGTCGCATTACAATTTAGGCGTGACAGCCAAAAGCTCACCTTGAAAATAAAAGACAGCCCAAAATGTAAAGTATTTCGTTTCTTTCGGCTGTTCCCAGCAACTTGGTCGGTAATGTAAACGTTTTCCCCTAGAAAATCAGTACATTCGTATTCAAATGATTATTGTGCCGACCACACGATTACATTTATTTTGGCTATTGCTACTGTTCGTACATTTGTTAGAATATTTCCAACCGGACTTTGCATTGAAACGCGCCTCGTAATATTGGTGTTTTGCTCTGTTTTTTTTTTATATATCAATATAGGTTAGGGAAAATTTAGATCCCAAAATAAAATTCGTGACGTCAATTTGTAATGAATTTGTAATATAGGCCATTCAAGGTTCTGTGAAGTTTGCGGAGCCTAACATGGCGGTTAGCTGGAAAATAGCTGTTCTAGCTAGATTTTAATACTCACACTTGAATTTAGAAGGGGTTACGATGACGACAAAAATAGCCGAAGGTGAACACGCGGACTTTATGTGTAATTCTTTTCGGGCCGATGATTCTAAATTCAGGATATTTATACTAAAACAAAAACAATTTAAAATATGGCGTCGCTGTCGACTGGTAATTTGTGTCCAAGAGACTGACGACTGACTGAAAACAAATACTATGTATAGTAATATAGACTTACAAATAGTGTAATTAGATTTGTAAGTAAGTAATTATTAATGGAACACAAAAACATCTGCGGATATTTCCATCTTTAGTTAACTTTTATCCACAAAATAAAAACGGTGATAAGATTGTGTGTAGTAAATATGTCATATCACCGTATTTATTATTTAGACAGTAACATCATAGTTGAAAAATCAGCCCTTATAAGACACATTCTGCTTGACTCTATACTTTTTATTTACCAAGTTTGATTTTAGAAAGTAATTTCTATCCCGCAGTAGGTATCTATTGCGGAATTTAGCAGACTGTATTTTTGCATTGATAAAGCAGAAGATATTCACAAAAAGGATACAATAAATTGCTGTCGATGGCAGTGTACTAAATACATAACATAAACTTGTACTCTAGTGACTGCATCGCTACAAAACTGACCACGAGCTAAGTCTGCATGTACCACTCGAAGGTACGAAAGACAACGAAGGAACAGGAGTGGGTTTTTAGTCAGTAAAAGTCTGATACTATCTCCCGCTACGCTCAAGAGCGGGTGAAGTCATAAGATGATTTTCCCACCGAAAAAAACAAAAACAACACTCCAACCTCCTCTCAACTCGAAGCAATATGTAATTAATGCTAAATTGAGATATAGCCATTGAAACGTGTCCGCCTTCTGATGACGCCCATTCCCACATCAGAAGGCTTAAAGATAACCAAAGAAAAAATAATAAAGCTATGCTCGTAGTTTAGTCGGGCTGAACCAGCTAACTACAGGCCAATCTCAGTAACGTCCATTCTCTGTAAGACAATGGAACGTGTACTCAACAGTAAGCTCCTGGCATACCTAGAAGCTAATGACATCCTAAGTGACCGACAATACGGCTTTCGCCGAAATCGGTCAACTGGTGATCTTCTAGCGTATGCCATCCACATCTGGAGTGAGGCCATCGAGAAACACGGAGAAGCGCTTGCCGTCTCCCTCGATATCTCGAAGGCTTTCGATAGGGTCTGGCACGAAAGCCTTATCAGTAAGCTTCCTTCTTTCGGATTACCTGCTGGTTTGTGTGCTTGGATTGCAGACTTCCTAAGTGACCGGTCCATCCGAGTGGTCATCGATGGTTGCTCGTCCGGTCAAATGGCCATTAATGCCGGGGTCCCTCAGGGGTCAGTGCTCTCGGCAACATTGTTCTTGCTGCACATAAATGATCTGCTTAAGCCCGGTACCTTTGGGTATGCAGACGACAGCACTGTTGCTGAGAGTTACATATCCAGCGCGCAGGCTAGTGGGTCACAGATCCAGTCTCTCCGAGAGGCTATGGTCAAGCGCTTGAACTTGTCCTTGGAGGCAGTCTCTGAATGGGGCGATGCCAATTTAGTCAAGTTCAATGCTGCTAAAACCCAGGCGTGTCTATTTTCTGCTAAAAGGAGCCAATTCAGCCCTGCTCCAACTTTCCGGGGCGTAACCGTGCCAATAACCGACCATCTTGATCTCCTTGGTATTACGCTGACGTCAACACTCAACTTTGGGCCATACATCGAAGTAAAGGCTCAACTGGCAGCAAAAAAGCTGGGAATCCTCGCGAAGGTCAGACAGTACTTCACGCCGGAACAGCTGCTCAAACTTTATCAAGCGCAAGTTCGATCGTGTATGGAGTACTGCTCTCATCTTTGGGACGGATCTGCCCGATACCAGCTTGATGCACTTGAGGCAATTGAGAGGCGATCCAAGAGGATCATTGGCAATGATGCACTCGTTGAGTCGAGGCTTCAAAGTCTTGAGCATCGACGCAGAGTTGCTAGCCTGTCGGTTTTCTACCGGTTGCATTTCGGGGAGTATGCGTCGGAATTGCATAACCTAATTCCGCCTAGCCCATTCCATCATCGGACCACCAGGCGTACGGCAATGCGCTACCGGTATATGGTGGACATCCCACCTATACGCACAAAACGTTTTGGGAACACATTCATAGTGCGTACAGCTAAGGAGTGGAATTCCTTGCCAGAATCTGTTTTTCCTGATGGCTACAACCCGGGAATCTTTAAGTCAAGAGTGAATAGGTTACTTCTAGGTAAGCGCGCTCCATTGTCGACCGCATCGTCGCTTTCCATCAGGTGAGTTAGCGGTCAAGCGCGAACCTATCAAAAAAAAAAAAAAAAGTAGTTTACTTACAGAATTGAATGAAAAATAAAGAAAACCACAGCAGAACCAAAATTACCAACATAACCTGAAGAATCGCGGTGGCCAGAGCACATTGCTCGCCTACTAGATGGTCGATGGTGCCGAAATGTCCTGCCCCCCTAGCCAAATTACGACCGTTTTGGTCGATTCTCTTGCGTCGAACGCCTCGAGTAGGCCACGCCTCCGATTCCTTTGTTCTGACCACGTGACTGAGCGTTGAGATGACGTCGGACGCAAGAGAATCGACCAAAACGGTCGTAACTTGGCTGGAGTGACGACCGTGTACCACAAGACGCAGCGTTGGATGACCTCTTACGAGATAGACCAATGATCTGGTTTTTTTTCGGTGGGAAAATCATCTAATGACATCGGGGCTCTTGGGCGGGGCGAGAGATAATGTCAGACTTTCACTGACTAAAAACCCAGTCCTGTTCTTTCATTGCCTTTCGTACCAGGGCCGAGTCTTCCTTTCAGTAGCAGACCCTTGGCCCCAGTAGGCTTCGACGCTGCTGGGCCCCTACGGTTGCTGACATCTCCTTGAGGCGCGCGTGGAACAGTATGCGCCGTCGACGATTTGGGCTCGGTCCGGACGGTTACCGGACCGTCGGACAGCAATCTACCCATTGCTCGCCGTCCACAAGCCCGCGCCTACAGTGGCCGGAAATCAGAATCGGGATCCCAGCAGCGGCTGGTAAGAGTCGCTAAAATCCGATGGATGCAAAACATACAGGTCCGGTCGTTATGGTGACAATTAAGGGAGGTCTATGTCCAGCAGTGGACGTCTTTTGGCAGATGAAGATTATGACATTACTATGTAAGCATATGTGAGCATAGTAATGTCTCATCATTATTCTGTTTATCATGTACTTCACAACCGTCTATCCGACAACAATACGCCCTTTGTTACAAGCAGAAGTACTTGTACTTCTTCACAGATAATATATTACTCGACACAACAAAAGCACAATGCTTTATTCCTATTTAGTACACTATACTTTGAATCAGTTCATAATGCAGAGTTTCGTTCCACTTGAGCAAAATGCTCGTTCCAGTTATAATTTTGCCCTCGCTTTTTATTTCTCGGCTGTGTCATGACCCCTTAAGGCTCGGGCTGGCTCGTACGAGTCACTTTACGATACCATTTTAAATTTCCGAGTAAGTACGCTAGGAATTATGTTGGCAGAGGTTAACAGGTAACTAGGTTTGGATTTGCTGGTTCTAAGAGGTAGGATTTTCGTTTTTATGGTTAATTTAGTTAGACGCTGAACTTGGTTTAAAAAAGCCTCAGATATGGTGGACTGATGACCTGTTGAGGGTCGCGGGAATCCGATGGATGCAAGACGCACAGGACCGGTCATTATAATAATAATAATAGTTCCATGTTACCAGTCCACTTAAGACTCCAAAAACCATAGCCCTATTATCTTTGTTCTCCATATGTCGCAATAGTTTTTCAACAACTGGGGGTTGTCCTTGGGTGCACTAGCATAGCGCGTACAGGGATAATCGTCGGTTGTTTCATGTTCCATTATAATTATCTAAAGGGCCTCTGCGAGTTGGCTTCGGCTCCTCGTACGCCTTCCAAAGGTCCAGGACCTCAGGGTCCTGAGATAAATATTGAAAATACATATAATAATAATCAATTTATTTCAGGCAACATGTACCCATATCATAAATACCTTATAGACTAACATACATAACTAATTATAATAAATCATTTCATTTCATATTTTTTATTCGCTTTTTTTTTTCTTTTTTTTCTTTTCTTTTTTTTTTTCTTTTTTTTTATTATGGAGATATATGACACTTGGGGGAAGCCTA
This sequence comes from Mythimna impura, assembly GCA_905147345.3. Classification (NCBI taxonomy): domain Eukaryota; kingdom Metazoa; phylum Arthropoda; class Insecta; order Lepidoptera; family Noctuidae; genus Mythimna; species Mythimna impura. The sequence continues at coordinate 6,512,110 of LR990356.1, read as the reverse complement.
TATCCAACTGTGGACGTCTTTCGTCTGAAGTGATGATGATAAAACTAAAGAGAATTATATAGTCATTGTCGTCATTGGTTGATGGTACGGTTGGTGCAGTGGTTGAGCGATTGACTGCTGCGTTACGTGTTGTGGATTCGAGTCCCGCTCGGCACAAATCTTTGTATGATCTACAGATAGGTGGTTCGGGTCAGCGTGACTTGTGTATGTAAGAATACAATTTTGTGTAGGTTTATGAATTGGCCCACAATACAAGAGAAATTCTTAGTGTGAGGTAACATCTTATTATTAAAAAAAAACTGGGCAAGTGCGAGTCGGACTCGCGCAGTTCAAATCCCGAATGTGAAGATCCAAGATTTTTTTTTTTTTTTTTTTTATTAGGCTCGCGTTTGACCACCATCTCACCTGATGGTAAGCGATGATGTGGTCGACGATGGAGCACGCTTGCCTAGAAGTAGCCTATTCACTCTTGACTTAAAGACCCCTAAGTTGTAGCTATCTGGAAACACAGACTCCGGCAAGGAATTCCACTCCTTGGCTGTACGCATAATAAATGTGTTCTTAAAACGTTTTGTGCGTATGGGTGGGATGTCTACCATGTACCGGTGGCGCAACGCCGTACGTCTAGTGGTCCGATGATGGAACGGACTTGGCGGAATTAGATTGTGCAATTCCAGTGCACACTCCCCGAAATGTAAACGATAGAAAACCGACAGGCTAGCAACTCGGCGGCGATGCCCAAGGCTTTGTAGCTTCGACTCAACAAGTGCATCATTGCCGATGACCCTCTTGGCTCGCCTCTCAATCGACTCTAGCGCATCAAGCTGGTATTTGGCAGACCCGTCCCAAAGATGAGAGCAGTACTCCATACACGATCGTACTTGCGCTTGATAAAGGTTGAGCAGCTGTTCCGGCGTGAAGTACCGTCTCACCTTTGCTAAGATCCCCAATTTTTTGGCAGCCAGTTGAGCCTTTGCCTCAATGTATGAGCCGAAATTTAGAGTAGACGACAGCGTTACCCCAAGAAGCTCAAGGTGGTCGGTTATTGGCACGGTCACACCTCGGAAAGATGGAGCCGGTTGGAATTGACTCCGTTTAGCGGAAAAAAGACACGCTTGGGTTTTAGTTGCATTGAACTTGACCAGATTGGCATCGCCCCAATCGGAAACCGCCTTCAAGGACGAGTTCAAGCGTTCAACCATAGCCTCTCGGGATGACTGGATCTGTGACCCACTAGCACGTGCGTCAGACACATATCTCTCGGCAACAGTGCTGTCGTCTGCATACCCAAAGATACCGGGTTTAAGTAAGTCATTTATGTGCAGCAAAAACAGATTTTTCCGAATCACGAAAAAACTTTTTTTTTTGTGACGTATCAACAAATTTATTATTTTCTGATTTTTTTCTAAATCTGTGCCATAGGGGAACAACCCAAATTCAACGGGAAGTACCCTATGAATTTTGATTCCCATGAGAGTGTCGACATATACGTTTTTTATAACATAAACGGCTGTATCTTTTTTTTCGGTAACATAGAAGTTTGATTTTTTCACAACTTCAAGGGACCGCAGACGTGAGTATATGGTTTTAATTTCAACTCTATACCTTCACGTGTTCTTGAGATAAAGGGTGTTGACAGACAGACAGACAGACAGTCAGACAGATGGACTGACAACAAAGTGATCCTATAAGGGTTCCGTTTTTTCCTTTTAGAAGAAAGAAAGAAAGAAAAACTGTTTATTCGCGCGAAATGACGCAATCTTAAAACATTCATACTTCCATATTCCATACTTCTTTTGAAGTATGGAACCCTAAAAAAAGAACAAAAAAATTTTTTATCCGATGAAACGTGCATTTTTACTGTTGTTTTATTTCTAGCTATACCTACAAAAAAAATATGTCATAAATCAAAATAAAATCAGAGTAAAAGCGTAGCATAGCATAGCATAGTCCTCCTTACAATTTTCCACCTGTTGGGACTCAGGCCTCCTCTCTAGGAGAGGGAACAGATGAGTAAAAGCGTGAAAAACTTTTATTTATAATAATAGTAACGTGACTAGTAAAACAGTCAGTTCAGCACTGTTATGAGTCCATATGTACGAAACTACGAATATTTGTAGTCCACAAATCATCTTATGGCTTCTCCCGCAGTGAATTGGAGCGGGTGGGCGTGTCAGTCTTTACTGACAAAAACCACACCTATGTTTCTTCAGTTACCTTATGCGTTCTAGGACCACAAATATACCTTTCATACGTTTTCCCATGACCCTAGCAGGTATCGGTCCTGGTTGGCCTCTACGGTTTGCTGACATCTCTTTGAGGTGCACGTGGAACACTACGCGCCATCGACAACTCGGGCTCTGTCCTTATAGGACGAGTGGACAGCGAAATACTCATTGCTCGGCGTCTGCAAGTCCGCGTCTACGATGGTTGGAGATCGCTCAGTGACATGACGCCCGGGACGTCTCCTGTTGGGGTGCGTACGTTCGTTCACTCTTACGGCCGGCCGCCTCCTTTGCAAGCATTACTGCTTCAAAAGATGCGATCTCATCCCAATCCCTTTAGATCCGGGCCATGACCTGGGCCGCCGCCGATTATCTTCACTACGACACGGCTGTGCTCCGCCCAAACGGGGCACACTTCCACCGTAAGCTTCACCGTGTCTTCCGGGCGTTCCGCGCAATGGTGATACCCGGGGGTTTCTTCCGCTTGAATCCATAATAGGAACCTCACCATGTCCAGTGAGAACCTGTGTCATGCGGAAGGTGAAAACGCAAAAATTAATCTAAATTTATTTATTTTTTATAATTTTTAATAACAATAATAAACCATTTATCAGACATCTAGGCCCATAGATATACCTTACAGACTAACAAATATTATAATGTCTATACAACTTATTGTTAGTAAATAAAACATAGGACTATGTTAGTAACACTTCACTTTGTACTGTAATGATTCGTGCTGTCCTGTGGCACCTGTCCGCGGAAGCGACGGAACACCACGCTCTGCGGTCAAAAGTCTTCCGTCAACGTGAGGGGTAGAAAAGTGATCGGGAAACACACCACAAACTCCTTGCAATTGTTGATACGGTGTGACTCTAGCAGTTTCATCTTTGAGTTTTAAAGCAACGTGATACATATAGCGGCACGAATCTTGAGCGCTCGGCGAAAGAACGGGGATCGCTTTGCGCATCGTACAATATCGGCGAGCCAATCACTGTACAAGGATTTCATTCCCGGGTGGGGAATGAAATCCTTGTATCCCTTGTAATCCCCCATCTCTCTTCATACCACTAAAGAGAACCGATATTTAACTTCTGCGTGCTTCTGCTCAAGTAGAACTTTAGAAGTCAGCGCTCAAGATCCATGCCGGTATCTATACCAATAAACTCAATATGACACATTGAATACAGCTGTATTAATTCACTTCATCCAGGTTTATGTTGCTAAACTTGAATAAAACTACGAACATCAGTGGTAGGTATTTGGCAATATTAAGCTGAGACCTAGATAATTAGTATTAATGACAATAATTTACGTATGATTAATTCATATTTCAGTCATGGCTGGCTAGATTCCGTTCGCGTTTCGCGTGAGAAACTCATGAATAAAGGAAGTTGGGTGTTAAATTAGTCTAGCATATCTGAAACATCTACCTACCGATACATTTGCGATGATATAGAGCATAATAATAATAAAGCATGAAAATTGAAATAATTTATTAATACTATGTAAGCATGCAATTGCAATGCTTTGAAAGCAGAGGATATTCATTTTTTATGCATAGGGTAGGGACGGCGACCAATGGGTAGCTCGCCGTCCAACCGTCCGGTATCCGTCCAGACCTAGCCCAAGTCATCAACGGCGCGTAGTGTTCCACGCGCGCCTCAGGAAGATGTCAGCAACCGTAGGGGCCCAGCATGGTCGAAGCCTACTGGGGCCATGGGTGATGCAAAAGAGATCCCAGGACCCTGAAACAATGGCAAAGAAGGAACAGGAGCGGGTTTTTAGTCAGTAAAAGTCTGACACGCCCAAGAACGGGGAATAATAAAAAAAAATAATAATCTTGCATTGTGTAGTTTACATCGCCGTCATACTTTAAACAAACTAGATCGGCTCTAATAAGCACCAAATTTTAAATGCGTGTCTAGTTATGCAACATGTTACCGACTGGGGCATGTATGCCTGATTTACCATAGCCTAAAATTTTGTAAATATCTACCTACTGAAATTTTTAATTACGATATGATCCGTTTTTATTTTGCACAGTTTTTCCTATTCGATAATAATCGGTAAGTGCCTAAAAGGAATAACCCGAGAAATCTAAATTATTTTTCGTCTGTCTGAGATATAGTCCAGTCATTTTAGGCATTTTAAACCCCAATTTGCGGAAAAAATCCTAGTGAGCTGAATTTTTGTATACACCTTTATTACGGCGTTGTAATGAAGACGTGAAAAATCGACATTGAAATCGTGCCGGCTAAAAAAAATTACCTACAAAAATATCTATAGCATTTTTTGTAGGTAATTTCACGACGAACAATTTTGTAATGACCTCTATTAAAAAAATAAAAATAAATAAAAATCTTATATTTCGGACAAAGTCCATAGTTGGTTAGTATACACAGAACTTAAAAACTAGTGTTAGTACTTATAGCTACCGGAAACAATTTTTTATGACTTATACGCCACAGGGGCATGCAGGCGTACCCGATGCTCCAGTATGGGACTGTCCCACCTGTCCGCTATTGTCTTCAGGATGTTGTTAGGGCTGACGCGTACCCTGCGCATGATGGAGGCGCGCCGCTTGCGCATAATGGCATGAAAGCCATCAATTTCTGCCTCTGCGAACATACCGGATGCACTGCAGTAGCGCGGCAACCCCATCAACACCCTAAAAGCATCATTGTATTGAACACGCAGAGCACTGTATGCCCTCTGCGTGTAGTTGACCCACAGACTGCATGTATAAAATGACTGACAATACGCTCTAAACAATGTTGCCTTTACGTCAGTCGAGCATTTCGCAAATCTGCGAGCCAACATATTGCAGCGGACAGCCAAAGCTCTGCACTCACGCTCAATATCTCGATTGTCTCTGAGGTCTTCAGAAACCCAGTGGCCCAGATACTTGAAAGCTGTGACTTGCTTTAAAGGGCTTCCGCAAAGTTTTAAGTGTGGCACAATCGGGTAGGTTTTAGTTCCTGCCTTAAAAACTAGTACCTCACTTTTCTTAACATTGTTTCTGAGCCCATGGGTCTCCGCATACCTCTCACATATCGTAAGCAGGCTCATCATTGCGTTAATCGAAGGGCTCAGCAACACCATATCGTCAGCATAACTTATATTATTGATGCATATGCCGTCAACATAACATCCTTCATACGTGTTGCTGAGCTCGACGATCAACCGGTTTATATACAGACTGAAGAGGCGAGGGGAGGTCAGGCCGCCCTGCCTCACACCGCACTCAAGCCCATACACATCCGATAATGAGCCTGCCCACCTCACACAATTGAGCTGATTATTATACCAATACCATAGTATTGATATAACTTCCCTATCCACTGAGGTATCGTTCAATAACTTTTGCCACAATAAATCGTACGACACAAGATCGAACGCTTTGGAAAGGTCTAGGAAACAGGCGTTCACAGGCGTTTTCCTCGACGTATAGTACTGAACAGTATGCTTGAGAGACAGTATGGCACTTTCCGTAGAGAGACCCGGGCGGAACCCAAACTGTGCGTCATGCAAATCGATGCGAGTTGCCATATGCCTATCAAGCAAACTGTCCAGCACTTTGGCTATGACAGTAGCAAGCGATATGGGCCTGTAGTTTGACAAATCCGATGTGTCCCCAGTCTTATCCTTAACAATTGGCACAACCACAGTCTTCATCAGATCGCTGGGCAGATGAGCGTGGCTTAACTTCTTGAGTAGCGTAATTAGAGACACAATAGTAAGACAATAGCGCACGACCGCCGGCGTTCGTGCGGGGATCAACAGCTTAAACAGAGCGAGAAGAACATCGCCAGTACTCTAGGCAGGTGAACTCCTGCATGCTGTAGGTGCTCGATGCTGAGGTAGTCATGCCCTGGTGACTTGCCCCTAGTCATACTTTTTATGACAGTAGCGATATCTTTCGCTGAAAACCTGACATTCAAGTCCGTCAGACAATCCTCAGCATCGACCGCCTGTGATGCTAAACCTAGAGAAGATTCAACCTTAAAATGTTTCATAAACAAATTAGCAATTGCTGTAGGCTCATGTTGCCCCGCCACACTCATGGGGACGCCCGGCTTCGGATTCAATTTATTTGTGTTCTTCCAAAACCTTGAAAAATCTTTAGAATCTATTGACCTCCGAGCTATAGGTCGTGAGATATTTGTGAAAAACTGATTTTCGTGACCTTTATAACTTTTTAGCCGGCATGATATCAATATCGATTTTTCACATTTTCATGAAAACGCCGTGATAAAGGTGTATACAAAAATTCAGCTCACTAGGATTTTTTCCGCAGATAAAACCTTAAATGACTGGACTAATAACCCTATTTTTCCGATATATATATCAGGAAACTTTGCATTCAAAGGCTCTAACATTAAACGAAAACTGTACCCTCATAATTTGACACAAAACACCATCACTCCACTCGCAGACTGGTTACGCAGGCTTGTAATTTTAACTAGAATAATCAAATCTTTTAACCGTTAACCAAACCCTTCTAATCAACATGAGCAGCTCAAGTTATTACTCACTTATTTCCCAAATAAAATATCGTATTAAAGAACCTAAACAAATACCACATGAAACGAAAACTTATTAGGACGTTCATAAGCACCCTTATTTGCAGTGAAAACAGCGCCATTCCTTTGTGAGCCTGGGTCCGGTTTTGTTCCAAGTATTTGTGCAAGTACCCTAACGCACCTGGGGTTCTTCGAATTGTATGAAGAATACTACAAATGTTGGTCCCCGCCTAACCAAATAGAGGTGTGATAGAGTTTGTATAGTGTTACAATAGTGTGTATAAGCAATGGGTTTTAGAAGTTAATGTTCGAGGTTTTGATTTATTAGTTAACTGTGTTAGGTGAAGTGGTTGCTGATATATTTAATTCATGGGTGGTATTTTGTTAGTTGTTAATTGTATGGTAGTTTTGGAATTACTTTGAATTATAGGACGTAGAAAATTAAATACTCAGTTGATTAACCATACCTAAATAATAATAAAAATAAAATATATTCGTTCGCTCTCTGACCACCGCGACCGTTGTGTATAAAAAGGAAAAATGCAAATGAGTTCCAAAAAATGATAGAATTTTTCATTTTGAACAATATCTAAATACATATAATATAAAAAGTAGCATGAAAGAGAACAAAAACAAAAAAATCAGTTAATAAAAAGTTTTTAAAAACAACCTTATGTTTTAATTTATTTTCAATTTTTAAAATGATCCGAAATAAATTTTTCGATACACTTACTCGAAAACCCGCTCTTATTTCTATCGCTTTTAGGCACGTAGTAAACTGTTTTTTCGCACTAGTGCGGAAAAGTACTGGCGTTCACCCCGCCACGATTTATTGTGTGATTGTATTGTATCAAGCTGGGCGCTAAGCGACCTCCAAGAGTCGCACGTCAACACCCGCTTTTTTTTTTTTTTCGTGTGGAAAAATCATCTAATGACATCCCCCGCTCTTGGGCGGAGCGTGAGATAGTGTCAGACTTTTACTGACTAAAAACCCACTCCTGTTCCTTCTTTGCCATTTTTTTCCAGGGCCGCGGGGGTCACTTTCGCATCACCCATGGCCCCAGTAGGCTTCGACCCTGCTGGGCCCCTACGGTTGCTGACATCTCTTTGAGGCGCGCGTGGAACACTACGCGCCGTTGACGACTTGGGCTCGGTCCGGACGGTTACCGGACGATCGGACGGCGAGCCACCCATTGCTCACCGTCCGCAAGCCCGCGCCTACGGTGGCCGGAAATCGGGATCGGAATCCCGGCGGCGGTTGGGGCGTGAGGACCGTTGCCTCACGCGATCGGCCGCCTCCTTTGCTAGCATTACTGCTTCGCAGAAGGAGGCAACTGCCTGCCACTCCTCCTCGCTCCGGACCAAGGCCCGGCGCGAGAGATCGCTGCCACCGATCGCCCCCACGAGGACACGGCGGTGCTCTGCCCAAGCGGGGCACACCTCTACCGTATGCTCCACCGTGTCCTCCGGGCGGTCCACACAATGTTGGCACCCGGGCGTCTCTTTTGCACGAATCCGATGCAGGAACCTCCCGAACTTACCATGTCCGGTGAGGACCTGCGTCATGCGGTAGGTAAGGACGCCGTGAGGTCTTTCCAGCCACTCCTCAAAGAGGGGACTTATCGCCATAATTATGGCGTACCCAACGTCAACACCCGTTTGTCTTTTATTCGTAAATTTATCAAAACACGTGGAGATTCATCCTGCAGGGCCAAATTTCCGAATGTTTTGATACTCTAACTCGGCTCTTGTTACTTCAGAATTCCGCCTCGGTCGTAATAATGATAAGACTTTCTCCACTTGTATCAAAATGTACTATAATTTCATAGCCCAACTTCACTAGTGCACATGTCAATCAGTCGACCATTATTTTAATAGTTTTCCCCGAAGCACAATTTACCAGTCGAATATTAAATTGTACCATCGCGTCGTAGCGCGAACAGACGGCGTCATAAAACTTTAACAAAGACGTCTCGAAATAAAGCATTAATAAAACGAACAGTTTTACCAGACGGAGTTTTATCTAGATTATATTCTTTGCATTTTATATTGAACTAGTGACACGCCCCGGCTTCGCACGGGTGCAATGCTGATACTAATTATACTACAGAATGTCTTTATATACAACGTTCACAGCTTTTTTGTCATTAGACAATACAAACATGTTTTCTTTAGATGTTACTCTTGAAAGAGCGACATATAATTGGCCATGTAAAAAACACTCAACGCTAAACCTGCAACGTTGAAAGTTTGATCCTGCGTCATTGCAAAAAATATCTTTACCGGAAATTGTAGGCGTTTAAATTGGAACGGTAAATCCGATGGTATCAGAGGAATTCAGGGAATCAATACATCTTCTCCGGTATAACATCCGGTGAGTATTGTGTACTCTATTATGATCGTTTTTAGAGATTATATCAGCAAACGCGTGCCATTGCAAAGTTTAGGTGGATTCAGGTTTCTTAATAAAATAACAGGACAATCTACTTTCAATACCATTTTATGAGGATGAAGTCCAGACGGGTTCAAAGAATTAAGAAATTCTGTAGGAAAATGAACAGCTTTTTCGAAATCAAGAACAGTATCGGCCGAGTAGTAAATTTTCGTCGGCGCATCAATCTTTGAAAGAATCAAGTTATTTACCTTATCTACTTGTTCGAGCAATGGGTAGCTCGCCGTCCGGCCGTCTGCTAACTGTCCGGACTATGCCCGAGTCGTCGACGTAAAGCGCATAGTATTCTACACGCGCCTCAAAGAAATGTCAACAAAACCTGGCCCACCAGGGCCGATGACCCGCTAGGGCCAGGTAGATCCGTGATCATTGAACGCAAACGGCAACCAAAGGACATAGGTGACGTTTTAGTCAATAAAAGTCTGGCAGGTCCTTTTGCTCTACCCTAGAGCGAGAAACTTCGATGAATGAGCTTCCACCTCAAAAAAAAAGCCCTAAGAGATATCGGCCTCGTTGATGAGAAGTTTCATACGAAACTGTTCAACCATTAAGACGAGAAAAGATAAAAAATGAACAAACAGACAGATTTAGTCTCTCTTTTATAATATTAGTATGAATTAAATAAATTGAATGCAGAGCGTCTGTATTTTTAATGCAAGTTTTATCTGCAGAATTAGCGACTACTTATTATCTTGTTTAACGAGCATAATGCAGGCGGACCGTCACCTGATATCGTGGAGGAGAGTGGTATGTGCGAGATGGTAGCGGAGCTAGGAAATTAATATTTTGGGTTATTACCGAGCTACTGTGAAGCCAAAAGTAGGTTTATAATTTTGTCCAGTACAAAGGTATTTATGTTCATCTGTTTCCTCATAACTTCTAAATTACTGAATATAATTTGACAAATGATGTATCGTTCTAAACGTCTTGATCGTTTGTTCTGGGGAAATGTTTGAAAGAATTACTGTGGCCCACGAATGCAAAAGGCAAATAAAGGAACAAAAGCGGGTTTTGGTCAGTAAAAGTCTGACACGTCCTCTCTCTCCACTCTAGAACGGGAGAAGTTGTTTGATGATTATATTATCCACTCTGAAGTAAGGCTATGTGACCTCACACTAAATCAAGATAGCACCTACTAAATGACAAAGTCATGAATTATAATAATAAAAAATATATTTGCCAAGGTGCTATTTTAGATATCTAATCAAAGGGTTTTTGTAATCATTTGCAAAAAATACTTTATTTAATAAAATGCTCCAATTGGCTGCAAAATTTGGTTGCCATCATTTTGTTGTTTTGTGGAGTCAGAAACCCAGAGCTGTTGTGGGTTTTTCGAGAGGTTTTTATTCCGGTTTCGGTGGGAAGTTACGCCCGGATATTAATATTGTGTGCATAGCCCGGAGGACATGGCCGATGGTAGGTATAGGCCATGGTGCAGAGCGAGAAGACATGGAAAGCAGTCATCACCTCCTTCCGCAAAACAGTGATGCGAGCGAAGACGGTAGCAGAAAGCGTAAGGGAGCGTTAATTCTTACGCCTCGACCACTGCAGGAGATCTATGGCATCACATAAGATCTAAACCTGCATCGCGCAATTGAAGTTCTCCGAGCGATTTGAACACTATATGTTCAAATCGCTCGGAGAATTTACAACCCGAAATCATCTATCGGGCAGTTGCCCACCAGACATAACACACGTCTGGTTGGAGGATCCTCCCTTTTCAACGGAGTTTTGTGGGACTTTACTCTCTGATCCACATACCTCCTAATATTCAAATCTGAATGATTTAAAAACCTCTTTAAAACTCTTGTACAATATCAAAGATAACCCCGCCACAATAACGCACACTATCTTTATTCAACCTTTATTCAGGTGAGGACAAGCCTTAAGCCTGTTTCTGTCATCTGACAACTCCTCATAAGCTTGTCTTTCATAATTTCCTTTACTTTTTATCGCAGCTTTTTCTTAGATTATTATCTTTTATCTGTTTATAGAATTAAAAACAGCATTAAGACCAGCTTCCTTTATTAAAAATGGTTTTATTTTTTTGTTTGAAGTGGCGCGTGGAAAGTTATTTAAAAAAATGTTTAAATGAAAAAAAGATTACTTTTAAACAAGTAAAGTGGTGAGCGTCGACCATATCATCGCTTAATATCAAGTGAGATAATGGTCAAGCGCGACCTTATTAATACATAGAATGCAATACACTCTAAACAGACTCCGCACCCATGGGTGTAGCAAAGACAATCTCCACAGATGGGGGCTCTCGGATGGTTCCGATCTTCAGTGTTTGTGCGGCGTCTCTCGGCAGACCATGCCCCACCTTCGATCCTGTATCACGTGCCCTGTTACCTTTTCATGTAGGGACCTAATGACAGCATCAGCGGACGGCACTGCCGTGGCCGAATACTGGGCCAGGCAAGGAATTTAACTAGTTTTGCCATCGCCAAAATTTTCGCATTCTATTTATTCTTCTTAGCGTATAAGAAGAATACATAGAATGGAAAATTTTTATTGTAACATTGCGTGTACACGAACTTAAATCTGTGGGTACAACGGCGGTCTTATCGCAGACAGCGATATCTACCAGAAAACTTTTGAAGCAGTAATAAAAATTAAAAAGATTTTTTTTATTTGTAACTGGTTTACACAGACGATCTCCATTACATAGAGGCTACCATACCTCCCACAGACAACTAAACAACCGTAGGGGCCCAGCAGGGTCGAAGCCTACTGGGGCCAAGGGTCTGATTCTGAAAGGAAGACTCGGCCCTGGTATGAAAGGCAACGAAGGAACAGGAGTGGGTTTTTAGTCAGTAAAAGTCTGACACTATCTCCCACTCTCTTGGGCAGAGCGGGGGATGTCATTGGATGATTTAAACACCAACCCAGTGCTGGGCACGCCACAATTATGGCGGTAAGTCCCCTCTTTGAGGCGTGGTTGGAAAGACCTCACGGCGTCCTCACCTTTCGCATGACGCAGGTTCTCACCGAACATGGTAAGTTCGGGAAGTTCCTGTACCGGATTCGTGCGGAAGCGACGCCCGGGTGTCGCCACTGTGTGGACCGCCCGGAGGACACGGTGGAGCACACGGTGGAGGTGTGCCCCGCTTGGGCAGAGCAACGCCGTGTCCTCGTGGGGGTGATCGGCGGCGGCGATCTCTCGCGCCGGGCTTTGGTACAGGCCATGGTCCGGAGCGAGGAGGAGTGGCAGGCGGTCGCCTCCTTCTGCGAAGCAGTAATGCTAACAAAGGAGGCGGCCGATCGCGTGAGGCAACGGTCCTCACGCCCCAATCGCCGCCGGGATTCCGATCCCGATTTCCGGCCACCGTAGGCGCGGGCTTACGGACGGCGAGCAATGGGTAGCCCGCCGTCCGACCGTCCAGTAACCGTCCGGACCGAGCCCAAGTCGTCGACGGCGCGTATTGTTCCACGCGTGCCTCAGGGAGATGTCAGCGAATCGTAGGGGCCCAGTAGGGTCGAAGCCTACTGGGGCCATGGGTAGTGTGAAAACGAAACCCGGGGCCCTGGGACGAAGGCAACGAAGGAACAGGAGTGGGTTTTTAGTCAGTAAAAGTCTGACACTATCTCCGCTCCACCTAGGAGCGGGATTTGTCATTAGATGATTTTCCCACCTAAAAAAAAAAAAATCTGTATTCCTTCAAATGTAATTTACGTTTAAGTGACGGTGTTCTTTCGAACATTCTCGTAGCCCACAATACGACAGCTGGATACGAAGTTTCTGTAAAAAAGTCACATTAGTGTTGCAACGTCGCCGTGTTTCTGTTTACGACTAAATCTTGCATTCGGTATATATCGTTACGCAAATATTTGCATTCCTACTCTTTAAAGAAATCTAAGCGATTTTTTTTAAATCCCCATTATTTTTTTAGACATATTTGTGGAGCAAACAAGCGTGTGGGAACTTGCACCCAGCATTTACTGACGAGAGCGTAAGGAGAGGCCATAGTAGTAATTATAGCGATTTCAACGAAAAAAATATCGGATTATAAGTCGCTTTTTTATAATATCAGGTTACTTTGATAAATTATATACGAAAATAATATATAAATACTTAATGTGTTTTTTTTATAGCCACTTTTTTTTAACCATCACACAACGCCATCAAGTCCCAAACTAAGCAAAGCTTGTGCTATGAGTAGACTAGACAACTGATAATAATACTTATATATTTATTTAAACTTCATGTAGAGTGGTGGTACATAGGCGGACTTAATGCCACAAGGCATTCTCTACCAGTCAACTATTGGGATAAAAAAGACAATACTGTGGTAGGTGTGAACAATAAATAAATAACAGATATAAAAACACACATACATACATACTATAGATGATTTACACCCAGATACAGAACAAATGACCGTGCTAATCACACAAACATTTGTCCAGGGTGGGAATCAAACCCACGACGTCCGGCTTAGCAGTCAGGGCCACTAACCACTAGACCAACAGGCCAGTCAAAAGTTATATTTTAATTGTTTTTTTTTTTTATTTAGGCAATCATCCAATGACTTCTTCTGCTCTAGGGTAGGGCTGGAGGACATGTCAGACTTTTACTGACTAAAACCTCACCTGTGACCTTCAGTTGCCAGTTGCATTCCAGGATAGGGGCCTAGCGGGCATCAGCCGTGCTAGGCCCCTGCGGTTTGCTGACATCTCATTGAAGTGCGCGTGGAACATTAGGCGTCGTTCAACTTCTCGGGCTCGATCCCTGTTGGACGGCTAGCCGGCGAGCTGCCCATTGCTCGACGTCTGCAAACCCACACCTGAGGTGGCTGGGAATCTCCTTGTGACACTCGACGCCCAGGGCGTTTCTTATAACGGCTGCTGGGGAATGAGAGTGCTCCCTCACAACTGCAGCCGTCTCCATCGCTAGCATTACTGCTTTGTAGCAGGAGGTGACCGCATTCTATTCCCTCTCGCCTCTCGCGCCAGTTATTCCATAATGGAGTCGTTTTATTCTAGGTTAGCATAAGCATAATCAATCTTATAATGTTCCCACTGCTGGAACTCAGGCCTCCTCTCTAGGAGAGGGAGTAGGCCGTAATTCACCACGAGGGCCCAGTGCGTGTTGGTTGATGTCACATGTCTTCAAATTTTTGGTTCTAGGACAAGTCGGTTTCCTCGCTATGTTTTCCTTCACCGATTTGAGAGCAGTGATGATGCAGTGGCTGTAGTGATGATGGTGATTATCGACGAGTGTCGACGACATACTATACTTTCTCCTTCTTACCGGATGAATTCAAAGAAGGTAATATTTTGAAACCGTTTTAACAAAACTTTATACACTTGAGAAGAAAGATTGAATACAGAAACATAATAAAACTCGTTATTCTGTCCGAACTGAACTTTATTATATTATACTTGTATGAAAGTTTTTCAAGTAGTAGTGGAGTAAATTTATGGCTTCCAACTTCTTGTACCGAAAGTTTTCACATGAAACGCGGTAACCCTTTGAAATCGATCAAATTAAAATGTTATCTATGTCGTGACCAGATCATAGAAATGATATGGCCAACTAAACCTGGCCAGATCATTTTAAATGTTAAAGTTTGACGATATTTTAATCCTCGTTTGGCCTTTTTCTTTAGACTTTTTACTATCATAGAAATCCTACATCAACGATAAGGCCAAACGAGGATCGACCTATCATCAAATGTTAACGTTTATATATGATCTGGCCAGTTTTAGTTGGCCATATCATGAAGTGATCAATTTCTATGATCTGACTACGACATCTACATTACGCGTGAATCGAGTGGTTATCACAGTAATACTACTAATAACAGTACGGGCAGAAGTTGGTATGTATGTATGTGTGTAGGTGTATGTTTGTTTCTCCTCACGCTCAAATGGCTCGTAGGAACTCATCAGGGCCGAAGCCTCTTGGGCCATGGGTCGCCTTCTGAAAGGGAAACCCGTAGTCCTAGAAGCAAAGGGTAACTGATGGAATATTGGCCATTTGATAATTTTTCACCTCGAAATGAAAGGAATTGATAATAATGGGAATTATGGTATAGGTTTTCAGTTTTTTAGGGTTCCGTACCTCAAAAGGAAAAAATGGAAGCCTTATAGGATCACTTTGTTGTCCGTCTGTCTGTCTGTCTGTCTGTTTGTCCATCTGTCTGTCTGTCTATCAAGACCCTTTATTTCGGGAACGCGTAGAGGTATCGAGTTGAATTTAAAACCATGCGGTCCCTTAAAGCTGTGAAAAATTCAAATTTCTGAGTTAAGGAGACAAAAAGATACGGTCGTATATGTCGCAAAAAACGTTACTTCCCGTTGACCTAGAATCCTGAAATTTGGCATGAAGCAGGGTCTCATAGCACAAATATAGGAAAAAAACTAAAAACTGTAAATTTCTAGTTACGTGACAAAAAAAAATTGGGATTCGGAAAAATCTTCGTAACTGAATTCGGGAATCGAAGTGTAAGTGTGTATAAGTAAGTTTATACGGAATCCTCAGTGCGCGAGTCCGACTCGCACTTTTTTTTAATATGTGTGTGTTACTTTTCGCACTAAAAAACACGTAAAGCACTAGGCTTCAAAAACTAAACAAACAGAATGAATTTACAGCAACGGTCGTCTGTGTAAATCTTTTTATGCATCTTTGGAGTATATGAGTATTTTTTCGCGCTTGAACACTATCTCACCTTCTGGTAAGCGACGATGTGGTTGATGGTGGAGCACGCATAACTAGAAGTAACCTATTCACTCTTGACTTAAAGACCCCTAGCTAGTAGATATCAGGAAACACAAACTCTGACCAGGACTTCCACTCCCTGGGTAAAAAAAAGTACTTTACCACTTTTAACTGCCTGGAAATTATTTAATTTTTTCAATTACGTAATGTGATTAATTTATAGCATGAATTGTAATTTCTTTTTAATTATATGTTATACTAGCAGATAACAAAGCAAGATAACGTAATGCAATTTACCGTGCCACTATCTAAATTAGCCCAAACAAATAAATCACATCAATTTCCTTTATAATATATATTATGTCTATTTTAAAAAAGCTTCTGCGAGCGGCTTCACCCGCATGAAAATAGGTTTCATCGTAAAAACTTTAAACCCCTATTTCTTCTCCTTAGGGGGTGAATTACAGAAAATCCTCTCGTATTGATTGTCTATGGGTATAGTAGTTGTTTTCAATAATTCTTATACTTAAATACCATTTAAAATCCTTCTGCCATAATTACTTTAACTTCAATAACATTAGACTTTCATTCACTAAGAGTCTGATTTCTAAAGATACATTATTAGTACACCACCTCATTATTAGTCATCTATAGAGCATACATTCTAAATTTCCAGTCTCTAATTTAAAAACATAGGATTTTCATACAAACTTCCAATCCCCGTTTTATCCTTTAAGGGGTGGAGTTTCCTAAAATTCTTACCGAATGTCTACACCATATAAGGAACCTACCTGCCAAGTTTTAAGTTTGTAGGTGTTAAACTACAAACTTAAAATTTGGCAAAATCACGAAATCTCAGAAACTATAATTAGCTTCTGAGATTTCGTGATTAATCAGTGAGTGGTATTTCGCTTTTATATATATAGATATTAGTGTGCCAGTAAAATTGGAAAGAATCATAAAGAAAACCTCCAAACAATATCAGAGTTAATTAAATTCCTTCACCGCTATCGCTACCTTTCATCACCAAGCCCCTCACCGCGGTAGAGCGGGCTGGAGTTAAGTGCCCTCACGGTTGTAGGTCGGGTGTTTACACTAATTGCTGGAGACAACACGAACTCGCCCTGTCTGAGATTCAGACTGAAGCAGAGGTACTCGTGTGTGGGTACCTACTAAATTACCTTGTGGCTCTTTCTTTGTGGGTGAGTCTGTTGATCTTCTAGTGGAAGTTGAGTAGGGATTCAAATAGAAGTTTATAATTACTCCCTGTGATTTTTTTTTCTTTTTAGGGTCTGGTACCTTAGTCGGTCAAAATAGAATTCTTATGGGATTACTTTGTTGTCCATCTGTTAAGATCTTGTATAGCAGGAACGCGTTAGTTTACACTATCTACACTAATATTATAAAGAGGTAAAGTGTTTTTTTTTTTGTAAGAGGTAATCTCTGAAAGTACTGGTCCGATTGCTAAAATTTTTTCACCGATGGGAAGCTGTTTTATTTCTGAGTGACATAGGCTATATTTTATGTATGCAGTCGAAGTCACGGGCAAAAGTTAGTACCAAATAAGTACTTACTCAGATTTGCTATTCATTGTAGCAGTGAAAAAGTCAAATTCCTACGTTAACAGAATCCAAAGATAAGGCCGTTTATGTTCCATTTATGGTTCATATTTTGACGCTTGCAAGGAAATTAAAATCTATAGTGTACTTCCGGTTGACCTAGAATCCTGAAAAGTGCACGCTTGCCAGCCCCCCTAGCCAAGTTACGACCGTCATCGTTCTGACGTCATCTCAACGCTCAGTCACGTGGTCAGAACAAAGTAATTAGAGGTGTGGCCTACTCGAGGCGTTCGACGCAAGAGAATCGAAACGAAACGGTCGTAACTTGTCTGGGGGGGCTGTAAGGCAAGCGTGTTCCATCGTCACTTTTCATCGGGTGAAAACTATATTCTCTTTATTTGACCTTAAAACTAATTAAAAAGATTTTTAAATTTTTCTTAAAAAAAGTATTTAAAAAAAAATTAAAACTATAAAAAAATGTATCCCACCGGTATCAGGAACAGGATCCAAGCTACCGGTCAGAGCTCCAGAGAAAGGAACCTCCTAACAATACGAGTCGTGTCCAGGAGTACCGCTTTCTGAATCAACCCCTTGATCCAGTCGCCTAACGCGAGCCTCCTTAGGTGTTGGTCGACGCTCTTGGCTATTAAGCCATTGCCCGACACGACTATCGGTACTATGATCACCGAGTCCAAATCCCACATGTCGACAACCTCGCGAGCAAAGTCAATGTACTTAATTTATTTAGCATAGCATAGTCGGCCTTATAATGTTCCCACTGTTGGGACTCAGGCCTCTTCTCTAAGAGAGGGAATGGGCCGTAATCCACCACGCGGGCCCAGTGTGGGTTGGTGGATGTCACATGTCTTCGAATTTTTGGTTCTAGGACATGCCGGTTTCCTCACGATGTTTTCCTTCACCGTTTTTAGAGCAGTGGTGATGAAATAAATTACACCAAGTAATGCGCCTGGCTGGGTTTGAACTCGCGACCTACAACTCGTAAGTCGGGGCCGTTAACACTCGGCCACCACTGCTCTCTTAATTTATTTATTTTATTATTATTCTTAACGGCGAGCTTACCACAGAATTTAACTTTTTTTTTTTTTTTTTTTCGAAAGCCATGCAAACTAATCAATTGCCCGACACGACTATCGGTACTATGATCACCGAGTCCAAATCCCACATGTCGACGACCTCGCGAGCAAAGTCAATGTACTTAATTTATTTAGCATAGCATAGTCGGCCTTATAATGTTCCCACTGTTGGGACTCAGGCCTCTTCTCTAAGAGAGGGAATGGGCCGTAATCCACCACGCGGGCCCAGTGCGGGTTGGTGGATGTCACATGTCTTCGAATTTTTGGTTCTAGGACATGCCGGTTTCCTCACGATGTTTTCCTTCACCGTTTTTAGAGCAGTGGTGATGAAATAAATTACACAAAGTAATGCGCCTGGCTGGGTTTGAACTCGCGACCTACAACTCGTAAGTCGGGGCCGTTAACACTCGGCCACCACTGCTCTCTTAATTAATTTATTTTATTATTATTCTTAACGGCGAGCTTACCACAGAATTTAACTTTTTTTTTTTTTCGAAAGCCATGCAAACTAATCAATTGCCCGACACGACTATCGGTACTATGATCACCGAGTCCAAATCCCACATGTCGACGATCTCGCGAGCAAAGTCAATGTACTTAATTTATTTATTTTATTATTATTCTTAACGGCGAGCTTACCACAGAATTTAACTTTTTTTTTTTTTTTCGAAAGCCATGCAAACTAATCAATTGCCCGACACGACTATCGGTACTATGATCACCGAGTCCAAATCCCACATGTCAACAACCTCGCGAGCAAAGTCAATGTACTTAATTTATTTATTTTATTATTATTCTTAACGGCGAGCTTACCACAGAATTTAACATTTTTTTTTTTTCGAAAGCCATGCAAACTGATCAATTGCCCGACACGACTATCGGTACTATGATCACCGAGTCCAAATCCCACATGTCGACAACCTCGCGAGCAAAGTCAATGTACTTAATTTATTTATTTTATTATTATTCTTAACGGCGAGCTTACCACAGAATTTAAGTTTTTTTTTGGAAAGTCATGCAAACTGATCAAGACACTGGGTTACTCTTCAAGTCTTCAGCCACTTATGACAAATTCAACAGAAAGTACTAGCCATCACACGGTTCATCCTTTTCATTTTCCACCTTTCAGCTAAAGGTGTTTGTGCCAATTTCAGTAGTACCTCCCCCATAAACATGTTTGCGTTAAAAGTGTTTTCACCACAGCAGATTAACGGCATCGGATTTAAACTTTTGATCGTGTTAGCAGTTTAGCTTTGAACCTGCTGTAATAAGCTTTGAAGGATTCATGTGGGACTTGTTAAAAAGAATTTCTGATGCACTTTTTTTTTTAAGTGTAACTCCACATTCACCGTAAGCGTGGGCTTGCGGACGACGAGCAACGAGTAGCTCACCGTCCGGCCTTCGACGGCACTTAGGGTTCCACGCACGCCTCAAGGAGATGTCAGCAAAACCGTAGGGGCCTAGCAGTGTTGAAACCTGCTGGGGCCTCGGGTTGACTTCTGAAAGGAAAACTTGTGGTACTGAAACGCTAGGCAAAGAAAGAACATAGGTGTGGTTTTAGTCAGTAAAAGTTGGACATGCTCTCACGTTCCGCCCTAGACCGGGAGAATTACTCTTGTATCGTGGGTGCGTTCATAAACATGAAAACTGACGTACACCCAGACCTGTAACATAAAATAGATAGGTACAGAAGTCAATCTACATACAAAGCGCGCTCGAGCAACGCACACATAGACACCGCTCACAGACACGATATCTCGGCTCAATTCAGCTCAATGCGAGCTCGAGTGCTATCCGTTTGAGACACGCGTCTGAACTTTTTTGTGGAAAAATGGACCAACAAAAAAAAAAACCTCATTCAAACTGTTCAGTGGACAGTTGTTTATATTCAACATTAAATAGTGAATTGACGTTTTTTAGGCTGCCAGTTGTTTCAGAGAGGTAAGTAGATATTTGCTTGTATTGTGATGGTTTATTTTAACGTAACACAGAACAGGCCCCGCGCAGAGAAAGAGAAGATGATTTTGTGGCCATGTAATATTTTTACAATTCAGATTAGGTAGGCATTTATCACCGCGCCCGGTCGCACTCGGACAGTTCGGCGCCACGCGCTGACCCTAGCTCGATCACCGAGCGTAGGTATGAAAACTGAAGTACATACATGAGATTGACTTCTGTACTGATCTATTTTGTGTACTAGGTATATTCAGAATCAGCTATTGAATCGATTTCCGCTATTTTTAAAATAGCTAAGTTAAAAAAATTACTTATTTCGATAAATTCTTGATAAATCTTGATTGTGTCACTAGCGTATTGCGTGTGTATGCGTAGATACCAATACTGACGCGTTACTAATGCAGTGCGTCGATTCCCATTTTATTTAAAAATAATTAGGATAACTAATTTCATAAAGAATTACTACTTATGTGCATTTAAGTGAAGTTTCAGTGTTTGAATTATAACTTAATTTTCTAATTCATACCCCATAAGTGTGAGTATCTTTTAGTTAGACGGTGTATATTTATGTGGATCATTCAAATATTTGACCGGCCTGTTGGTCAAGTTGTCAGTGGCCCTGACTGCTAGTGGGTAACTGAAAGAACATGGGTAGATTTTAATCAGTGAAAGTCTGAAACTCCCTCTCGTTCCACTCAAGGAGTTATTTGATGATTACCACTTAACTTAATTTAAATATTGCTGCCTCTCACACGTTACTGCCAGCACACACATTCCCCACAAGATTGGCAAATTGCCTTGACCATATTCTGCTAAAATCCTCAAATCCCGCCACCTCTCTAGTGCTGGATGGTCCCATTACTGACCATCACCCCGTTGTTCTGTTCTGCAAGCATTCTATCACTAGGTGCACACGTAAATATACAATCCCAAAAACCAACATTCCTGGGGTCGTCTCTGATATGGCAAATACAGATTTCTCCCCTATTCTTCAAATGAATGACCCAAACATTGCTGCTGAAACTTTAGTTTCTCTGTTATCCTCTTCTGTAAAAACACACACTTGCATGAGAAATATCCCGTGTAGAAAACGTATAACTAAGCCTTGGATTACGCCTGGTCTTCTGAGATGTATACGCCATAGAGACAAACTGTTCAAAAAGTTCAAAAAATATCCTGAAAACGAAACCTATAAATTAATCTTTTCCCGCTATAGGAATTTCTGCAATTTGCTTTTAAAAAAAGTTAAACGCGAATATGAAAGATCTGAATTTCGGAAGGCTGTACGTGATCCAAAAGCAACTTGGCGCCTCATCAAACAAATTGGTAACTTGGATCAGAATAAAAATGCACCGACGGAACTAATTAATCGCCATGACGATCCCATGTGCTCATTGAATGGGGTCAATCAGTACTTTGCAAGTGTTGGTGAGAGTCTGGCTTCCAAAATTACTAAGTCAGATTTTTATGCTTCATGCATCAGGAACAAGGACAAACCATCTACTTCTTCTCCTGCTCCATCTATGGTGTTGCATGAAGTGAACGAAAGCGAGATTGAAACGTATATCCTAAACCTTAAAGACAATTGTGCTATAGGGCATGATGGTATATCGGCTGCTGTCATTAAGGCATCTCGGCATCTGATTACCCCTGCTCTTGCACATATTTTTAACCTGTCCATCTCCTTAGGTATTTTCCCAGGTGTTTTTATGACAGCTGTTGTCCATCCAATATTCAAAGCGGGAGACAGAGGCAGTGTTTCAAATTACAGACCAATATCAGTACTCACAACTCTATCAAAAATATTTGAAAAAATAATTAATTCAAGATTGATAAACTTTTTAAATCAAAATAAAGTCCTAGCGCAGAACCAGTACGGCTTTCGAGCTGGTAAGTCTACAGAAGATGCAGTTTTGGAACTAACAGACACAATTACTTCTAACTTTAATAATAAACAAAGAACCATTGGAATATTTTTAGACTTATCCAAAGCTTTTGACACTGTCTCTGTCCCGTTGCTACTTAAAAAGCTGGAAAGTGTTGGTATTCGTGGCACTGTTTATGATATTTTCCACAGCTACTTGTCGAATCGTAGGCAGGCGGTAAAAATTAGTAGCCACCTAAGCGCTGAGGAGGGATTGTCCTTTGGCGTACCTCAGGGTAGCGTGCTTGGACCCAGCCTCTTCCTCATTTACGTTAATGAGCTGTGTCGACTGTCCCTGCCAAACACAAAAGTTATCGCATATGCTGACGATACAGTTCTCTTAACTCAAGGTAAAAATTGGCCCGACACTCTCAAAGCCGCAGAGTATGCTCTTGGGGTGGTCATGAAGTGGCTCACTATTAACCTTCTCACACTTAACGTCAGCAAAAGTAAATTTATCCCCTTTACTCCTGGTATTGGTAGCCAACCACCAACATCATTCAAAGTTAAAGCACACACGTGTCTCAACAAAAATATTACTCCTTGTGACTGCATTCCCGTTGAACGAGTAAACAATATTAAATACCTTGGCGTGTATATTGATAACCTCCTAAAATGGAAAATGCAGGTAGACTCAATTGTAACACGTGTGAGAAGGTTAATATACATTTTCAAAAAGCTAAGATCGGTTGCGGATTTCGATTGCCTGATTGCAGTCTATTTTGCGCTGGCTCAATCAGTTCTTGGATATTGCATTACCTCATGGGGAGGAGCGTTAAAAACAACCATGTTGCGATTGGAAAGGGCACAGAGAGCAGTGTTAAAGGTTATCGCAAATAGGCCCATTAGATTCCCAACCCAAGACCTCTTTTAACTCTGCAAAGTCCTTACTGTTAGACAGCTCTTCATACTGCAAACAGTTGTCAGAAGACATGGACAGCTGTACTACGATCCCAAATGTGCCACTGTATTGCGTCGCGCGGATAGAATCTGTGCTACAAAACGCTGCAGAACTGTAGCTGTGAGTTACAGTTTTAGACACATTAGCTCTAGGCTCTACAATAGAATAAATAAGGAAATAAATATATACCCTCTAACGAGGAATGTTCTTAAAAAGAAATTAACCCATTGGCTTAGATCAAAAACTTATGATGAAAGTGAAAAACTTATAGAAATGTAACATCACAAGGTCATATACATACACTCTCCTTACATACACCCTTACACACCCCTCCACTCCACATCCTCACTACATACACACTACACACCACGCACTATTTTAAGTTAGGATAAGTAAATATTGTAATGTTTAAGATATGAAACTACTCCTGTTCTTATGTTTCTGGAGGTGGGCGTTGATAGCTGCGCCTCAGTTTCAAACTATTGCAGCTATCATCGTACATAAATAAGTTGTTACATTTATTTCTAGTTTCAAATAAAGATTATTATTACCAACCTCACCCCCCCCCCCTCTCCTTTTCCTGTGGCTCTTTGCTCACTCCTGATGCTTTAAGAAATACATCGAACAGCTTCCACCATTTGAGCCACACGTCAGACCGCGCAGCCGGACAGCCTTTGAGCGATAATTCCGTTGGAGGACGTGCGTGCTCATTTGTTACTACGAGTACTTATGCGATGGGTTACACTGCACATGGTTCAATATTGTTTAGGTTCAAGTCCGTTTTAATTAGTTATTATATTATTATTATATATTATCTTCGATTATTGTTATATATTTTTTTTATTATTTGACATTGTTATGTACCTAATCATTTGTTGACAAATTTTATGTAACATTCTATAAATGACTTGTAAGAATCCCTTACCAATAAATTACTATGACTACTATGACTATGACTATGACTATATATTTAAAACGCACTTTGGTTAGATACTGATTTATTTTCACACACCCTCATACAATTATTATTAACTAGCTTCTGCCAGCGGCTTCGCCCGCGTGAAAGTCGGTTTCTAAATACAAACTTCCAACCCCCGTTTCACCCCCTTAGGGGTACAGTTTCGTAAAATCCGTTCTTAGCGGATGTCTACACCCTATATGGAACCTACCTGCCAAATTTTAAGTTTGTAGGTGTTATAGTTTCTGAGATTTCGTGATTAATTAGTGAGTGGCATTTCGCTTTTATAAATATAGATTTAGACGTACCGTATTATAAATATAATACACCAACCTCAAAAAAAAAAACAATAATCCTGCCATGCAACCATACCAATCATCATCTCTCCCTAACCTTATCCCAACTAGATTGGGGTCGGCTTGGAAGCTTCAAGTTACTTGGAAACAGAGGTATTCAGCCGCTTCTGGTTAGACTGGAGTCTAACCAAGGTTGAATACCTCTGTTATACATGGAACGACTGCCTACCAGCCCCCACAACCCAGTTATTGGGCAACACGATACTCCTTACCTAACTACAACTACCTTGAAATGCATAGTTTCTACGTTGGAACTCTTAATATGAAAAAAACGTTTTTTTTTTGGCTTTCATAGTTATAAGTACCTACTGTGATATTGCAGAAAATACAAAACATAAAGAAACCAATAAATACCTAATTTCAAAAAAAGAATAACGTACCTTTTATATAAAGATTATTTGAACGTATAATTCCGAGTCAATCCAAAGATATAACACTTCAAAGCACCCCGTTTTAAAAAACGACAATTTCACAGGTAAAACCCTAAAATGTGTGTTTGAATTATAAAATAAAGTCTTCTCATCTTTTGTTAGTAGGTCTTCAACGATAATGTTACGATTAACGTCAGACCACTATCCCGTCTAACCCTCCACCATTTATGTGAAATCATTGCGACCCACGCGAGCTGTGAAGGGTTAATCGCGTATTAGGTTCAGCTTTTTGACTGAGCGTCACTTGGAATGAAATATGGGAACTACTCGTATCTGTTAAATGGGTATTTTGGTAATTGGAATTGGATTCAGTTTTGATTTTGAATTAAGTGGGAATTATGTGAGTCACGGTTGAATTCCAGTATGTATTAAGATATACACCTGCAATTTGCAGGATTTAATGAGTTCCACCAATGCTGCAGTTAAAGTAGTCACCACTGAACTGGGCCCAAACTGTTTAACGAGTATACATGATCTTTACATGTATATAAATAAAATTGAAGTGTCTGTTTGTAATATCAATTTTATTTTATTTTATTTATTAGGGAAAACTAACAATTACACATTATATATGATTAACAAAAGCTTATAATTTAGACATATAAGTGCGTAACTAACTACATCATCCACGTGTTACAAATTCAAAATTGTTTGGAAGACATATACCTAAATACTAATTAATCATACAAATTAACAAAAGTTATTCTTAAGTTACTAAAATTTGTACCTACTATTAAAGAATACAGTTAATTTTTCTGATTATGAGAATACAGTTAATTTTCTGCATTTTCGATTATTTTAAGTAGATCAATACAAATTTTGTTTGCTGACAAAGATTTGTATAAATGAATATACGTGCGAGTACGTTTAAAATCTGTCATGTATCTCATTACAAATCCATACAAGCGAAACGCGTTACTAATAATGTTATCAATGTATTGATCCAGGTGAAGTTTAGTACCCCAAGGTTCTTGATTACAGTAACTCTATGCAATGAGGTGTTATTTAGTTTGTATGTGTGAGTTGTAATATTTTTATTTTTGGTGAATGTTATAGATGAACACTTTAGGATGTTTAACTTTAACTTATTTTTAATACAATATGCTTAGAATCTATCCAAATATTTATACTTAATACATAAGGAAGTACATTCGTATCAAAAAAGTAATTTAAAAAAATCTTTCTGTCTGTTTGTTCCAGTTAATATCTGACACAGCTGGATAAAATTTTAATGGACTTTCACTTGTAAAAGTAGCTGATGTTATAAGAAGCAACTTAGGCTACTTTTATTTTATATTGGGGCTCCGCACAAAAAAATCTTCTTGAAATTTATTGTGACCAATGCCATTGCGTTGTTTTACCGAATCTTATGTGAACAAAGTCGCTGGCACCAGCTGGTAAACAATAAAGGCATATTTTTCCATGATCTATTCAGAAATTACAGGACGCCGACGATCCTGACGTCATAATCACCATCATCATTTCAGCCGCAAGATGTCCATTGTTGAACATAGGCTTCCCCTAAGTGTCACCATAATGACCGGTCCTGTGCGTCTCGCATCCATCGGATTCCCGAAAACTTCACCAAGTCATCGGTCCACCTTGTGGGAGCCTTTTCAACGCTGTGTACGTCTGGTACGTGGTCGCCACTCAAGAACCTTTCGTCCCCATCGACCATCTATTCTGCGAGCAATGTGCCCTATCCATTGCCACTTTAATTTGGCGATTCTTCGGGCTACGTTGATATTTTCATTTCTGATGTAATCACGCAAGGATACTCTTGAACCTAATTAGTCTTTATTAAAATAAAACACAGACTTTGACAGGAAATCCCACGCCTTTGCCGTACGCATAATGAATGTGTTCTCAGAATGTTTTATGTGGCTGGGTGCGATGTCCATATAATTATAAACAGGCTCTAATTCACAGTTACGTATGTCTTCTGTGAATAATTACAATGGAGGTCTAATTTTTAATTAAAATTGTGGTGTTTCCATTCTATTTTCAGCGTAATAATTAAAACCGTATTATCACTTCTGTTGTAACGAGTATTTCAATAAGTAATTTTCCATACGTTCAATAAATAATTACAGCGTGGCATAGCGATCATTGTGGGGAACCTAATGTGTGTAGTTTTTGATTAATTGGAATGTCTTTCACGAGTTTGTCATTGCGTTGTATTGTTGGTTTGCCATTGCGTTGTTTTGGTATAATGTTTTGTGATAGTAACTATTTGAACAAGTGGGCTTGCAAAAGGCGAGCAATGGTAGCTCGCCGTCCGCCCGTCCGGTAACCGTCCGGACCGAGCTCGAGTCGTCGACGGCGAGTCGTGTTCCGCCCGTGCCTTAAAGAGATGTCAGCAAAACTGTAGGGGCCCAGCAGGGCTGAAGCCTACTGGGGCCATGGATTCGCTTCTGAAAGGAAAACCCGGGGTCCTGGAATGCAAGGCAAAGAAGGAACATAGGAGTGGGTTTTAATCAGTTAATGTCTGACACGCCCTCTCGCACCGCTCTAGAGCGAGAGAAGACATTGGATGATTTCCCAATTAAAAAATAAATAAAAAATATTTTACTGCAAAAATATATGCATGATATATTAGCACTCCAACAGAAAACCAAGTGACTATATTCTTTATCAATAACTAACTAAATACGAAACTTGACACTGGCTAAATGCACAAATCGGGCGAAAGGAAAAAAAAATACACTATTCGAAAATTGAAACACAAAAAAAAAAAACTAAACTAACAAAAATGCAAACAAAAATAAGCAGAACAGACCAACGTTTACATTTCCTCGTTACGGCGCACTAAAAGAACCAAACTTTTATTAAAGCAACATTTATTGGTATCTTCTTGGGTCTATTCGGTTCCAAGCTGTGTATTCGCTTTATAATTCCACAAACGGCTATTCCCCTCCATTCCGGTATTGTTTGGTTAGGAGCGGATTAAACCAGTTTTTGCTGGTTACTTAGGTTCTACTTAATTTTAGTGAACCAACACTGCGGATGGTCGCCTTGAGATTTTTGTTTCCTTATAATAAATTGTCGTTGGTCTGGAATTTTTGCGAAAACTGTGCTTTTGTGCAATTAGAGACGGTGGTTTTTGATAAGTAAGTAACTGTGAGCTAAACAGGGTAAGTTCTGATATTTCTCTCTAAAATGAAAATATTTCACGGTCTAGTAGCACTCATTTTTTGACTAATTTTTTTTATGTTTTGTCGTAATGTGGTATGGTCATGTGAAGAGTAGGGATGAAACACATGTTACTATGTATTTTTATGAGTATATAATATGTAGATGGATGGAGAGGGAGAGCAAGGTCAAAGAAAAGATGGACGAATTGTGTGAGGAGTGATACGAAAATAAGGGTGTTAATGATAGCCTGACGGGTGACAGGACCGAATGGAAGAAAAAACGTTTTGCGCCGACCACAAGTAATAAGGGACAAGGGCAGGAAGAAGAAGAAGAAGTTTATTACATACGGATCCCTAATGTTTATCACCGAGTCAGTAATTCAGTCAATTGACGCCGGATACATAAAAACTGTTTCGTCGATACATGGGCCAGATACTAGCCGTCGATGCAGCGAAACTCCCTTTTAACTCCAATAAATATGTTTTTATAAGTTTTTGGATATTCCATATTCTTTTTTTTAATGATTTAAACTCGTGCTTCACTGCGATCCCATCTGATGGTAAGCAGTGATGCAATCCTTGATGGTGAGACCACTACGGTATTCGAAAGGTTAAGAGCCTATTCACTCTAGCCTTGAAGACATCTAAACTATAATCAGATGTAAAGACTGCAGCAGGTAAATTGTTCCAGTCCTTCGATGTATGCAGTATACGACAAGGCAAAACGCTTAGCCCGGACCGTAGCGGATTCTAGCATCGAATAGGTTTCACTGAAATTATTAGTAATTTCTTTATTAAATATAAATTAGTTTTTTTTTGTTCGAAAAAAAAAATCAAAAGTACTAGGGTTTTTTTTCAAACATTCTTTTATTAAAATTGATATAAACCAGTGCTTGACTGCGATCCCACCTGATGGTAAGCAGGGATGCAATCATAGATGGTGAGGCGCACTAGTTTATTAAGAGCCTATTCACTCCAGCCTTGAAGACACCTAAATTATAGTTGGACGGGAAGACCGCAGCAGGCAAATTGTTCCAGTCCTTCGATGTACGCGGTATAAACGACGAAGTGAAACGCTTAGTCTGGACCATTGAAGATTCACATTCGTCTGCAGTTTACGTAAGTAGCTTGTTAGTGATGAAACATTCAATAAACCTATATACTTATGATCATGGAAAACCACTAGTGTTGAAAATGGTTGAAATGGGCTATGTGGGACATTGCATCCTGTCCCGAGTACCTCTAAGTATTATTGGATTTTCATGTAGAATTTCATAGTAGTTGCCTGGGAGTTTAGGTATATTACGGGAATAGACTCATCTCCTATAACAATGGACTTAAGCCGAACCGCCGAAATGTTGCCGCTCCAAATATACAAGCAATACTGTTGCGTTCCCTTCCGGGAATATAGGCTTATTATTATCAATCTGCAAAGCCTCTTCCAAATAATGTTGACTTAATTCTTTTTAATTGAACATAAACCTATTTTAATTTAATTTATTTTACGATGTGCTGTGAATTACGTAATCAAATGTATTATTACTGTAAAATATTTTTTTTTAACAATCTGTATCGTAATTTAATTTTAACTGTTGTTCTGTAATGTCATTTTATTTAGTAATGTTCGATTTTTAGGGTTCCGTACCTCAAAAGGAAAAACGAAATACTTATAGGATCACTTAGTTGTCCGTCCGTCTGCCTGTCTGTCTGTTTGTCTGTCAAGACCCTATATCTCGGGGACGCGTGGAGGTATCGAGTATAAATTAAAACCATATAGTTAAGTCTGCGGACCCTTAAAACCGTTAAAAAATCATACTTCTAAGTTAACGGGAAAAAACAAATGGCCGTTTATGTCGCAAAAAACGTACATTTTGACACTCTCAAGGGAATCAAAATTCATAGGGTACTTTTCGTTGACCTAGAATCCTGAAATTTGGCATAAAGCAAGGTCTCATAGCACAAAGGAAAAAATCTGAAAAATGTAATTTTGTTGTTACGTCACAAAAAAAAACTTTTTTAAGATTCGGAAAAATCTTTGAGATTCGATTCGTGAATTGAAGTAAGTTTGTACGGAACCTTCAGTGCGCGAATCAGCCTCGCACTTGCCCGATTTTTTATAGTATTGATTAACTGGCGCATAACCACTATGGAAAGCGACGATGTGGTCAACGATGGAGTACGCTTGTCTTAAAGATTCTCAGGTTGTAGCTAGCAGGAAACACAGACTCCGGCAGGGAATTCCACTCCCTAGCTGTACGCACAATGAATGTGTTCCCCAAACGATGTGTGCGTTGGGTGGAATGTCCACCATGTACCAGTGGCGCATCACCATTCGCCTGGTGATCCGATGATGAAACGGGCTTAGCGGAATTGGCCTGGTAACTAGATAACACGATAGCCTTTGGCAAAACTGCATCCAAATATCATAATATTTGGATGCAGTAAGCTTCTGACTACCTGTAATGATTGTCAAAGATCGTCAAACGACTTGACGAGCTTTCTAAAACACGAAGGAGTTTTGTATGTAATGAGTGGATCCACCAATTACGAACCGAAATCGCCCAGTTTTAGTTCAATTTGAATATCGAACGTAATATATATAACCTTCATGTGTTAAATACATAGTATGTGGCTTCCTCGGTGTATCGAGGTTATTGCATTTCAAGTAAAGTAAGCATATTGATTATGCAATATATTTACTTGCTCTGCACGCTACTGTGACGTGACGACAAGGCTACGCTGCTACGTGAAATGCTACGTACGTAGCTACGTGCTACGAAACTACTACGAGATGCTACGATTGAATAAACATTGTGTACGGAAATATTGAATATTACATATGCAACTTTATTTTTTTAGAAAGTAAAGAGAAAAGTGCTGTAAGTAAAAGTTGAATGCTGTGACAGACGGAAAGATAAACATATATTGAAGGTCAAAAAAAAAGAGTGGCCAGCCTTATATCTTGAACGTTTAAAAGTTTAATTTAAGTTCGAATTTTAACATAAGCACAAAAATTGGTTTTATTATATAAAACTAGATTACACCAAACAAACAATATTTAAGTTGTTCCAAGAAATTTATTTAAAGCATAGCGTCATAGGTATACGATTATTAATTTATATTAGAACCAGTATACACAAGTTTTTCAGGGCAGAAGCATTATTTAAATGAGTTTCCATGGGTCTGGAACGTAATCAGCATCTGGAATGCAGGTGGGTTTTTTTAATAATTTTTTTTTAAAATTTTTTTTTTTAATAATACATATATTAATTAGTAAACGTCTGACACTCCCTTTCACTTTTCGTCTGTCCTGTTTGTCTGTCAAGACACTTTATCTCAAGAACGCATGGAGGTATCAAGTTGAAATTAAAACCATATACTCAAATCTACAGTCTCTTGAAGTTGTGAAAAAATGAAATTTCTACGTTAACGAAAAAAAAAGATACGGCTGTTTATGTCACCAAAAAAGTATATTTTGACACTCTCAAGGAAATCAAAATTCATAGGATACTTCCCGTTGACCCAGAATCCTGAAATTGGGCATAAAGCTAGGTCTTATAGCAAAAATGTAGGAGTAAATCTGAAAACAGAGAATTTGTTGTTACATCACAAAAAAAAAATTTTTTTTCGATTCGAAAAAATCTTCGAGAATTAAACTATTTATATAGGTTTATTTTTTTTAAGTGCGGAAATTATCCAATGACTTCTCCCGCTCTGGGCGAAGCGCGAGGGCGTGTCAGACTTTTACTGACTAAAACCACACCTGTGTCCTTCAATTGCCCTTTACGTTCTAGGACTACGGGTTTCCTTTTCAGAAATTCCCCGCAGTCCTAGCTAGCAGGCATCGGCCCTGCTGGGCCCCTACGGTTTCCTGACATCTAACTATTTACATAGGTAAGTTTATACGGAACCCTTAGTGCGACTCGCAGTTGTCAAGTTTTTTTTTAGGCTTAATATTTTAAATGTAGTTTATACAGTGTGTGCCAAATAAAATATTTTTCTTTCTTTCTTTCTTTTCCAATAATGATGTTGATGAAATAATGTTACTTAATGTGAATTGAATTTAAATTGAATTGAATTAAATTAAATTGGATTGAATTGGTTTGAATTGTGTTGAACTGGATTGAACTGGATTGAACTGGATTGAACTGGATTGAACTGGATTGAACTGGATTGAACTGGATTGAACTGGATTGAACTGAACTGAACTGGATTGAACTGGATTTAACTGGATTGAACTGGATTTAACTGGATTGAACTGGATTGAACAGAATTGAATATGATATTTGTGTGTAATGACAATGTTTACAACATAAATAATTTAATAACACGGGAGCTACGTCTGCCAACAAACTGCATAGCAGTTTGGCAGAAGTATATAAGATTGTTAAATTATTTAAAATACAAATAAAGCATTTTATTATTTTAAAATAAGATTCGACTATCATCTTACTAAGTCGACTACGATAAATTAAACCCACAAGTGTCTATTACAAAACGTGTTCACTTTATAAACTCATTGCGTTAACTCTTCGTTATTTAATTGCCTCACCTCTTGTATCCTAGAATGTAGAACATTTGTTTGAAATACTGAGCAAACACATTCCAATTCCACGATGCACGGTATTAGTCCACTAGGCTACCTCCGAGCGTACTGTGTAATCTTATGCAGAGTACACTGGAGCACGGGAAGGGTTAATAGACAGGGAGGTAAAATAATAATAGTATAAACATACTAGCTGACTTGGTATTCGTGGTTCTGCCATGTAAATTTATCAATTTTTTTATCAAAACATGGGGGTTGGAGGTAGGAGGGTAAAAAATAGCCGACGACCTAGTCTCAGACCTAATGATTAATACACAAAAAAAAAATGTTTTGGAGGAGTTCGATAACAAACACTGTGGACACGTGAATTTTATACACCCCTATTATTAAACACCCCTATTTTTTAATTAGTACAAAAAAATGGGGCTCTATCCATACCCGTTACTGATCATATTTTTGTAGTCAAAATTAAAAAAAAAAACGAAATCCCAAAATTGTCCACGAAAATTTGTCATAATTGGTAAATTAATTATAGAATCAATCATTGATAACTCAATTGCTACTAGAAAATAGTACGCGCAGTGTTTTTCCATTTTTTTCGTCTTTTATTCATTCATAGTAATCCTGTACAATATTTCCATAAATTGACTGAAATTTTGGGATATAAACAAACGCTGTTTATGAATATTATTTATTGAGACTACTTAAATAATAACCAGACCTTTTCTAATAAGCCATATAGGTATTTGTACTAATTCAAAATTAGTGGTGTATATTAGTCAAAGGCGATCGGCCTTACGATGGTTTCTCTGGTTTCCTCAAGATGTTTTCCTTCATCATCTTGAGAGCAGCAGTGATGAAATAAATTAGGTACACAAAGTAACGTGCTTGCCCGGGTTTGAACCCACGACGCCGTGCGACTCGTAAGTCGAAGGTGTTATCATTAGGCCACCACCACTCTTCAGCTAAATAGTATCCCCATAATTTAGTTAAGATAGTAAGAATTAAGCCCGGGTTAGAAAGAATTTAAAAAAATCGAAGTTGAAAGAAACTCAAATCTACTTTAGGACGGAAAGTAATAAAAAAATTATATTAACATAAAGTTGAACATTTGTATTGTTGTGAATGGTTAAATTTCGCCTTCTCCCAGATATATATTTAATTAATATAAATGAGAAAGAGTAGGCTATATTACTGTCGTCTTGGCGCATACGCCACAATGGGCATCTCTTTCTAAGTCAGTAGAGCTGCGACCATAGTGGAGAGTGAACGTCTATAAGTGTCACTGTTATGTGGTGGAGCCGATAATCTGATACGTTATTGCGCATTTTCTAACAACTTATTATTTTGATGTGTTATTGTACTGCAGAAAATCTAGCTAACAGAAGATTTCATGTGGTTTAAATCGGGGTTAAATTTTTCTAAAATAGTCTCGATGTTGACATAATCTCACTTTCTAAGAAGAAGTGTGTTCTCTAAGCACAATCCACGACTATTCATGTAATCACACCTTATTTTTTATGGGATCATCAAATAACTCTTCCAAGGCGGGGGGGGGGGTATCACACTTTTACTGACTAAGACTCACCTGTGTTCCTTCAGCTTCCCTTTCTGTTTCAGAGCCACGCGCACGGCAACTCTTTCTAATAATCCCGCAGCCCTGGATGTTATTATAGGTATACCGAAGAAATAATAAATAAAAATTAAAATTAAAATCGTCACAAAAACGTTTTTTTTCCTCCCCATTACCTTTTCAGTTATATTTAACCGAATCTAGAATGATAATTGTAAACTAATTTTAATCTCATACCCAGTACTTTCAGTTATTTTTCAACTACAGACAAATGAATTTGCTGGGGAAATAAACTTGGTAATTTTGAGAAACTTTCGCTTTTCAGTCGTCTGTTAGTTCCAAAAAGCCTTTTGACCTAACAAGCATGTAATTTATTTTAAGTCCCACAATTATTCTGCTCAGCTGGTTTGAAGATAACTATTTAGTTTTGAGACTTTATTTTATGCATTGGTCAATTGAAGTTACAATACCTACAGGTTAGAAGTATGGTAATACCGGGCTTCGTTGTCAACGATAGTGATGTGGAGGAGTAGGTATTTCGACGCTCAAATGTATTTGTTTTTGTGTACCTATACATATCATCATCATTTCAGCAAGACGTCTACTGTTGGACATAGGCCTCCCCAAATGTCACCACAATGACCGGTCCTGTGCGTCTCGCATCCATCGGATTCCTGCGACCCTCACCAGGTCATCGATCCACCTTGTGGGAGGCCTTCCAACGCTGCGTCTTCCGGTACGTGGTCGACATTCCAGAACCTTTCATCCCCATCGACCATCTGTTCTGTGAGCAATGTGCCCTGCCCACTGCCACTTAAGTTTGACGATTCTTCGGGCTACCTTAAACATATATCGTACCCTTATTGCAAAAACCAACTATCTGCAATTTTTTTACCCAAATTAAGTAATTAAGTTAAATATAGCTATCGATTCGTCTCATCAAGACGAATCTACAGGTAAACCGATTATTAGCTGCGACACTTATTTGCAAAGATAGCTTTGGCAAAAAGTAAATAACCTACAGATTTGATCGAATATAATAAATAATAATGCAAAAAATGTTGTTGCATTTAGTTGGTTTTTGCAATAAGGGTACGATATGTACCAAACCAAACTGTTACAGACTCTAGTCTTCCCGATCTCTTTTACTTTGTCGCTGAGAGTTGCAGACCGCAAACGCAAAGACGCCTTTGAGATGTGGTGCTGGAGAAAGATGCTCTGTATCCTGTAGCTGTCCAAGGGGACAGCATTTACAAGAATTTAAAATTTCTTTATAGTTGTCGTCCGAGTGTCTAATCCTTCGAATACTTCGGTCACATTGCAAGGAAACTCGGCGGCAGCCTCGAAAGGTTCATCATGGCCGGTAAAGTAAATAGGAAAAAGCGCCTTGGAGATCTATTCGGACCAACGTATTGGGCATCCAATACGTTGGTCCGAATAGATCTGCACCGCTCTTGACTCAACGGTATAAAACGTCCTTCAAACCAGCGACAGAAACAGATGGAGGAGTATCATACAAGTGAAAGTGATGAAGCAAAATGAAGATAGGAGAAGCAAGAAAATTATAGATGAATTTGACGCAAAGAAGAGGGGGTACATTTATGTACAGTCAGGAATTAAAAGTGCACTTGCACTCTAACAAAACAAAAGTATCTAAAATTTCTTTAATAGCAGAGAATCAAAAGTGTTGAATAAACTAGTAGTAGACCATTGAACTTGACCATTATACAGACCACATGGTTTGACATAATTATAACATTATATTATGCTCGTCCTTTGAAGATTACAAGGCTGGCGCAACCATTACCAAGTCATCGGTCCACCTTGTAGGAGGCCTTCCAACGCTACGTCTTCCGGTACGTGGTCGCCATTCCAGAATCTTTCGGCCCCAACGGCCATCCGTTCTGCGAGCAATGTGCCCTGCCCATTACCACTTTAGTTTGTCGATTCTTCGTGCTATGACGGTAACCTTGTCCAATCCAGTCCGGTCCAATATACCACAGTGTCTTAAGACGAAAGTCTATGACCAGTGCGTGTTGTCAGTGATGACATATGGCTCCGAAACGTGGTCGCTTACAATGGGCCTCATCAGAAGACTTAAAGTCACCCAAAGGGCAATGGGCTATGCTCGGAGTTTCCTTGCGTGATCGAATCAGGAATAAGGATATCCGCAGGAGAACCAAGGTTACGTAGTATCACTAATAAGTGTTGGTGATACTACGTAGCTGGAATGAAAAACTACGTTGTCGTAGTTAGTTGTTACTACTTCAAATCATCATCATCTTCCTGCCCTTGTCCCATCTTGTTTGGGGTCGGCACAACATGTTTTTTTCTTCCATTCTATCCTGTCAATGGTCATGCTATCACTAACTTCCTTTTCTTTCATAATATCACTGTTCACACAATCCATCCATCTTTTCTTTGGCTTCCCTCTCCCTATCCACCCATCCACATGTATACTCATAACTCTTTTAGTAACTTGCGTTTCATCTAAACGCTACTACTCTCTAACGTTACTATATCAAATCAAACCAATTTTTTTACCGTCGTAAGATATTGATCCTGTCGTACAAACACGAGATGAAGATGCCAACTAAATAGTTTCTTTAGCAAGTTTAATTTAACCTTTCCTATTTTTTTTTTAGGTGGGTAATCATCTAATGACTTCCCACACTCTAAAGCAAAGCACGAGGGCGTGCTAGACCTTTATTATTATATCTACTAGCTTCTGCCCGCGACTTCGTACGCGGATCCTGTTGCTTATGCCAGCGACAACGGGGTCGTCAAAATCGAAGATCTGAAAAGTCTGATGGCGAATTCTAAGAGCCCGGGGAAGGGAAAACAACGTGATGCGCGAGACGATTCGAGACGTTCCAGATCTTTCATTTTTGTAAGTCAACAGGAAATACCCATCAGACTAAACAACTTTTGCTAAGACGTCATTCCTATATATGTTATAGTGTCGCTGGGCTTATATATTTAGTGATAGTTTGTTGATTTACAGAAACACTCAAAAGATGCTTCCTATACTATAACTTATCATAGATTCCTCAAAAACTATTTGGCTTAGTAAATTCAAAATTTGAAAGTTATGTAATTAATTTACTGGTAAGAGACGTCAGGTTAATAAGGAAATTTAGGAGACGTCGAATAACAGAAGTGTTATAATTTACTAATGTTAACACATTAAAAAAAAAACAAACCACAACAACAACACAACAACGAACTTTAACAAGTTCGTTGTTTTTCTCTCGGTCTCATTCAATACGTACAGCGAGCCAGACGCGGGAGCAAGCGACGTAAAGTTGTCCGTGTGAGAAGCAGCTCGACCTGAGGTCGACACCCGCAGCCTTCAGTGTCTGCCCCTGCGACTTATTTATTATCATGTCGAAGCACACGCTCACAGGAAGCGCTTGAATTGAAAGGGGTAATTGTGGGGAATCAGTGGTATACGTGGTATAAACACTGTCTCGCCGACACCACAACCCGTTAGAATTTCCGCCTCAATGATATTTCTCTGTAGCGAGACCTTAAAATTATCGCGCTCGTGTTCAGGCACCGATTCCGAAGCGGTTTTGAAATCCATAACTTATGGGTTGACACTGTGCAGAGTATTGTGTAATCCTCTTATAAGGCTCAGGTCTAAATTAGGAATATGTCGGCATCGGACATTAGCCTGTTCAGCAAAATCTGCAATTAAATATATTTGCAAAAATTACGGCATTTCGGTGGAAAGCAGGAAACCTATCCGATGGTAGACTTGCCCCTGAATATTTTAAAAGTCCAGATCCAAATGAAGTCATCAGTCTGGAAAGCACTGTTGTAGGCTCGAATATTGCTTAAGATGTGGCTGGACTTGGGATGCTCGCCATTCAAAAGAACTCGTAAGATCTCCGGTGGCTCTTGCATAGAGTTTAGTCGTACCTTTCCAGACGCACAAGACATTCCCTTGATCTCTCCCTTCCACTTACGCGCGTGACAGTGTGCTCACACTTCAGACATGGTGCCAATGTCTCCGTCTTCGATGTAATTAATAAATGGATTATAGGAAAACGCGCTCCTTTCTTCCACTTCCACGGTTGCACTTCAGGATCAGATGAGGATGAATTGCGAAGATTGCGACGTATACGGTCTAGATCAATTTGGGCCACACGCTGTTCGACTGACTGACTTGCCCGAACTTTTTGAATCCGCTCAAGAATGTGAGCGTGGAATGAACAGACACCTCAACACGCATGTCGTGATATCTTTGCCGAGCAAGTGCGTTGCGTTGCTCGCGCTGCTCATCTGTCTCCAAAGACCGAGCTAGAGCATGCTGTGAATGGTTTGCACTAAGGGGCATCTCATGCTCTTCAGGATTCTCAAGTGATCGAGATGTGGCAGTGCGAATACGCTGGGAACTTAAACGCGAGTCTCTCTGCGTGTAAGTCTCCGAGGCGCGAGATACTGCATGGCGCTCGCGATCGCTTGCTTGGCGTGTATCGCGCTCCTGACTGTTCTCGAGCGACCGAGCAGTCTCAGTGCGGAAAAGCTGAAGACTTAATCTCTGCTCTCTCTCCGTATCCGTTTCGGAAGCGCGAGATAAAGAATTACGCTCTCGGTCACTCGCAAATCGTATCTCACGCTCCTAACTGCTTTCAGGTGATCGAGCAGTCTCAGAGCGGATATTCTGAAGACTCAACCTCTGATCCCTCTGTGTAACCGTTTCGGATGCGCGAGACAAAGAATCACGATCCCGGTCGATAGCTAAACGCATTTCCCGTTGTTCCACACTTTCCTGAGATCGATAAGCAATAGTGCGGACTCGTTTAAATTCTAGTCGTAATTGGCGCTGCGTGCTAGTTTCTGCGGACAAACTTAGTGCATTACGCTCACGGTTAGCACCTAGCCATTGTTCACGCTCTGCGTCGGTTTCGAGAGATCGAACTAACCTGCGCATCTTAGAAACCCTTGAGTTTCGAGACAGATTTGATCTTTTTCTAAAAGACATAACTAAAATTCCTTCTTAATCCGATACTATTCAAATCAATGAAAAGTAATCGAATAAGTATGTAAGAATTGCTAGTAAGTAGAAAAATAATAATTATTCGCAGGAAAATTAAACACATCAACCAACACAGACATCAAAGGGAACCCCGGTTTTTATAGGATGAGACCGGCACATCGGCACCTTTAACATCACTTTTTGGGAACGAAACCATAGCGCGATCTAACTCGACGCCAACGCCATCTAGTTGCAAAACGGAAACTACATATTATTTACCCAAATTAAATTATGAATAAAACTAAATTGTCGTTAATTTAAACAGACAACTACATTATTTTTGCATTAAAAAATATATGGTAACAGCGGCAAGGAACAAAACTAAGAATTACATACTTAAATCAATTACCTACAACAATGTGCTTGGTAAGTTAAAACTTAGAACCAAAACTTTTACTTGACTTCACTTTGATAGTGTAGCTTGTTATACCTTCAATCATTATTTAGTAATATTGGTGTGAAACTCTCCATACAATTAGATAGGACATGTAAAGTTCTCAGATTTCATAACAGTATCGTTTCTAATGCACATAAAAAATGCAAAAACTAAAAAAAAAGAATTTTACGATTAAAAAATAATAATATGAGATTTGAACTCGCACCATTTAGTGCGGTATACGGTCACCTGACCTTCCTGCTAAATTCCCCGTTGACATATTGTTGAATAGCTGTTCCCTTGCAATTTATAATATTACTGCCCCGCTCCTTCATAAAAATAGCGTGATTATTATGTTCCCAGAGTTAAATTTTTATTAACTAAATAACATGTAATTTTTTGCATTCAACCTTTTTAACAATCTTTTAAACCTTTTTAAAATCAATGTTGCTTACCTCCCATAATATACGGCGTGATAATATGTAGCCTAAAGCCTTTCTTGGTTTACAAAGAACATTTTTGCTGAATTTCAATTCAATCTATCCAGTAGTTTTGGCGTGAACCCGTACCATACACACAGACAAAAAGACAAACAGACAAAAATTCTAAAAAGTCACTTTTTGTAATCAGTTACGTTTTTCTAACAAAAGCCACTTATTTTTTCTCGAAAATTCTCAATGTACAGTTTTTCTTTCGTTACTGTTTTATTATATGTATAGATTACAAATAACGAAGCCATAGACACATTATAAATCCATTTTCCAAAACATCCTTAGCCTTAAAATCCTCTATATTTTGATCTAGTGTAGATCAATCCTGCCTGTGGGCGTCAAGCTTGTTACACTAGACTAATCTTAAGATCAACCAACTAAATCCTCCTTAACACTTCCGCAATCATAAGTAAATAAACATAATTCACTCAAGTTTGTGCCCACCGTCAAGACATCAATCCTCAAAGGAGTAGTGAGTCCATTTGGCTCGTTTCCAAACAAAAACAATAGGACTTGGAAAATAAAACTATTGAAAATTCATTTGGAAAACGTCCTACAAAGTAAACATTGCTTAGAGCCTGAATAATTTCCACTATTTTTTTATCCTTCTGTTATTTGAACCAGTTGATTTCTAAGTTATTTTTGGTATTCGTACGGCTCGGAAATAATGGAATTGTTTTTACGAGTATGTTAATGTATTTGAAAGAATCACACACGAAAGTCGAAAGTTTTTATGTATATTTGTTATTACTTCACGTTGGTGATATCCGCGGGAGAACTAAGATTACCGACACATCCTGAAGAATTGCCAAAATTAAGTGGCAGTGGGCACATTGCTCGCAGAGTAGATGTCGATGGGGATGAAAGGTTCTGGAGTGGCAATCACGTACCGGAAGACGCAGCGTTGGAAGGCCTCCCACAAGGTGGACCGATGACCTGGTGAGGGTCGCGGGAATCCGATGGAAGCGAGACGTACAGGACCGGTCGTTATGGCGAAACTTGGGGGAGGCCTGAATCCAACAGTGATTCGTCTTTCGGCTGAAATGATGATGATGATGATGAAACTAAGTTTTGGAGTAGCATATAGGCTACTATTTACTCCGAAGCTATGTGAAGGCAAAAGTTAGTGAGTGTGTGTGTCTGTTATTCTATCACGCTGAAACTGCTGAAGGGACTTTGGTGATGTATAACACACGGGTGGAACATAACATAACATAATCAGCCTTTTAATGTTCCCACAGCTGGTACACAGACCTCCTCTCTAGCAGAGGAAATGGGCCGTACCACCACGCGAGCCCAGTGCGAGTTGGTGGATGTCACATGTCTTCGAATTTTTTGTCTTGGACATGCCGGTTTCCTTACGATGTTTTCCTTCACTGTTTTGAGAGCAGTGGTAATGAAATAAATTACACAAAGTAACGCGCCTGGCTGGATTTAACCCAAGACCTACAACTCGTAAATCGGGGCCGGTACCACTGGGCCACTGCTCTCTCGAGTAGACTAAGTCTTGAAATAACTTTTTTCCGATAGTATATTCCCTTAGGATAATTTCTTATTATCAAGCGAGCGAAGCCACTGCTCGAAGCTAGTTGATTGAATATTATTTTAAACTTTAATCCACCCACTCTTAACCTTTTCTCAATTGACTGAATTTTGTTTGTAAAGGCTTCCTGATTTATTTCAGTCTAACAATAATATTTTGGGTTTTCCCACAAAGGGATAAATTAAGACACCTCTACATATTGACTGGTTTCGGGAAATTAGAAAGTTATTCAACGTAATTTTATATATCCTTGTTTTTTTCAAAATCAGTATTCATGTTGAGAACATAGCTGACAGCTATTTTGTCAGCTTATAAGAGAGATAAAACTTCTTGAAATGGAACGTTTGCCGGCTAAAGAATCATCTACTTTCCTGCCCAAAATGCACCTACACCTTAAAGATTAATATATATTCAAAATTGTTATAAACCTTCTAACCTAACCCCGTGTCGGGGTGCCCTAAAATTACGTCACCTCCTTACTTGCTCTCGTCTTTTACACACATTATCGGCTGTGCATTCGGTATTGTATAGAATACCTAGACAACGTATAAAACAAAAAATATTTTATACATTACCTACACGTTTTAGGTATTCTATATATTGATATACAATAAGCTCGTATAGTGCTCTGCGAGTTCAATATAATAACACAGCCGTGACAGCTCTCCTTAAAGTGACTGACGATATTAGGCGGGGAATGGAAGACACTAAAGTAACTACTTTGGTGTTAATCGACTTCTCCAACGCTTTTAATACCTTCAGTCACGATGTCCTCTTGTCTATCCTGTCCTATCTTTTGGTCTCTCCGGAGGCACTGGAGTAGTTTTCCTCTTATCTTCGGGGTCGTCAGCAGTCGGTTCGCGCTGGAGACTGTTCATCACAGTGGTGTGACCTTACAGCTAGCGTCCCTCAAGGCGGTATTTTATCTCCTCTTTTGTTTTCTGTTTTTATTATTCTTATAACCACTGAACTTCAGTAGACGTCTTTCGGCTGAAATGATGATGATGACCAATATAGTCACTCAAATAATTGGTCCAAATCCACGATTACTAAACGATACGATAATAATGCCAACTTCTTACGATTAAGCTTGCAAACTAAAAAAAACAACATGCTTTGACAAAAAATAGCCAAATAACTTCTCAAAAGCCACTAAAATGAGTAGCCACAGTTAAGTTTTCATCAGCCACATATAATATGTCGCTAGTAGCAATTTATTGCGAGCCTAATACAATTTGCCGCTCCACTGAAGTCCAGTCCCTTGGTCTCCGAACAATTAGTACTGCCCGCGTTATTTTTGTGTCACCCTTATTGTACCTTTTCTTGTCTTTTGTGTAACGAACGCTGAAATTCGTGGCTGCCCCTAGGGTGGGTACTGATGTAAACGTCTAGGAATTGCGGCTAATATTTGGCTTTGTTTTTTTTTTCTATTCTCACCAACAGAAAAAAAAAACAATGCCGAGGGACGATTGTGTTAAATAATTATATATGTAACCGCTGATTTTGTTAGGGTGACGTGACTTGCTTGTTGATGTCAAGTATTTATATTGTAAGTACAAAAATACAAAAATCTTATTGTTATCGACTAAAATGGCTTTATGTGGCGCCAATCTGCTTTGTCCTGTACTTACAATATTATATTTTTAAGGGTCTCGTAAAACTTTAAGCTTACATTGCGACCGAGGTGGAATTCGCCCAAGCCACAGGCGAGGGTATCATGTAGCCGAGTGCTGCAGTGACAAATTTTTACGTATACCAAACGATGTTTTTCAATAAACTTACGAAGAAATAAAGAAACGGGGGTAACCCAGCTATTTGTGGGGGGGATAAATCCAATAAATTGTGGCGGGGGTGAGCTTGCGCATTTTTTCGCACTAGTGCAGAATGCAGTAAATGGCGTGCCTAAAAGTGAAAGGAATAAGAGCGGGTGTTCGAGTAAGAGTATTGAAAATAAATATGATAATTTGTATACATATAAAAGGCAGCCATGACTCATCAATACCCAGGGCAAACCCTTGTACCTAGAACGCTGAAATTTTGCAAAGAGTTTTTTTTTATGATGTATATAAAAATTAAGAAAAGATTATCTAAAATTTACCCCCTGAGGGGATGAAACGGGGATCCAATGTTTGTATATAGGGTGACTGGTAATTAGTGTATGATACTTAAACACGTGATTGTGCTCATGATAACCAACAACTTTTACTATGGGAACAAACCTGAAATCGCGAAAAAAAATCAGCTGTTCAGTACACTTATGTTTGCCTAATGTACTGAACAGCTGATATTTTTTTCGCGATTTCGGCTTTGCTCCAATAATAAAAATTGTTTGCTATCATGAACACAATCACGTGTTTAGGTATCGTACACTAATTGCCAGTCACCCTATAGAGAAACCTATTTTCACCCGGCCGAAGTCATTGTCAGAAGTTAGTTTTATACAACATTATTTATAGTATATGCGTAACCTGAAACACGTGTCTAGTATTTTTATGTAAA
This sequence comes from Mythimna impura, assembly GCA_905147345.3. Classification (NCBI taxonomy): domain Eukaryota; kingdom Metazoa; phylum Arthropoda; class Insecta; order Lepidoptera; family Noctuidae; genus Mythimna; species Mythimna impura. The sequence continues at coordinate 6,467,858 of LR990356.1, read as the reverse complement.
GAATCTATGTACAAAATTTCATAACTGTATCATGAAAAATCATAAAGTTATAAGCTTGTTATATCAGCAAAAATACATAGTCACCGGACGGGCCATCCAGGCGACTGTGGCGTTGTTTTGCACATGCACCCAGCTGTTTCCTAACACCCAATACCCGCTATGACCTGCCGTGACCTGTGTTGTACTTAGTGTCGGTGGTGTCCAACCTTTTTAAATATTTTTGGGGAAAAATATAACATGGTGTAAAAACTATTGGAATCCATTCAGGTACTGATTCTGAACAAACTATATTCAGGTTTCGCATAAACTAAAAATAATGTATAACAGTTTAACAGTCCTCTTCATACTATATCTAATTCTTTAATTATAAGCAGGCCCCAAACAAAGCCAGACTGGACCCTGCAGCACTGATTAAGGCGGACTGTAGATGCATAATATTAACTCGTCAGTCCCCTGGGTCTGCCCTTAATTTAATTACATATTTGACCCAAAAGCTACTCCGGAGATCGGCTTACAGAAGACATGTCAAATCTCTATTCAATTATGTTTTGTAATGAACGACAGTATGTTTGACAAAATTGGATTTAATTGTGATTGGAATAGATGTGGACGATTACTATTATTATGGCTACTAAGTGAGATTTAGTGCGATTAGGTTGGCAGCCTTGTGTGACGTCATGGGTTCGTTGTTTTATTCGCATTTTATTTGTGTGCTAATTATATTGAAGTGTTTTATGAAGATGTACTTCATTAGATATTTATTGTATTATTTTTATAACAAAATAGTGTTGGAATCTGTTTGGATTGGGTTCTCAATTGATTTTAAGATTATAAATGACTGTCGTTTTTACCCGACTGCGCGACGCAAAGGAGGGTAATGTGTTTATCAGTCTATGTATGTATGTATGTATGTATGTATGTTTGTTTCTATGTGGCGTTCTAGAGACCAAATGCGTAGGCCGATTTTGATAATTCTTACGTCAATCGATTCGTCTTAACCTTGCGAGTGTCACTAAAGACATGACAGTAATCAAAATTCATCACAGCTACAACCAGACGCCATATTGTCAAAATGAAAAAAAAAAGTCGATGAACTATGTCAAGTGGGGTGTCGTTGAATAGGTATTTTAAAATCATCTTTAGGTTCCTTTTTCATTTTTCATTTTAAATAATTGTTTAGGATATATAACGATTTAAAGTTGTTTTAACAAAACAATCATTCTCGCTAATTTTCTTACTTATTGATTTAAGTTTTTATTTCAAGTATAAACGATACAAAACAGTGAAAAAGCATGAAGAACAAATATTTTTGGTAAAAAAAAGTTTATCACCAAACTCGATAGATGGCGTTGTTCATTTGATGCACGTTTGTAAATCAAATCATTCGAGTTTTCCCATCTACTAGACAGGTCGATGAACATAAGCAAAAGATGACAACTATATTGCCAAAAACTACTAGGTTGTATAAATTACATGCAGTTGATATATCAGTAGAATCGAAAACATATGGTCAAAAAGCGAAAGATGTAGGTATATGTTTCTGATGAACAAAACTGGAGGAATCGTTAAATATTTAACAATCGGTTTAGGATCACGAGTTATGTTACGAAGAAATTTGAATGTTACCCATGGTCTTGTTAACGGAGCAATGGGTGTTATGAGGACAATTGAGTGGCCAGCTCTTCGGAGAGACCAATTGGAACCCGGAGAATTGCCACAAGCTGTTTATATAGAATTTGACGACAAAGCAATTAAAAACAATGTTCCTGGAGTAGGAGTCAGAATCGAACCATCGACGACAGAATTCGATGCACTTCGCGGACAGGGTAAAATAGAGCGAAAAATGTTGCCATTGATATTGTGCTGGGGTGTAACTGTGCACAAGCTCCAAGGAACTACTTTGCACTTTTGGACCGAGCTGTGGTTGACTTAAGTTCACGCATTTTTGCTAAAGGTCAAGCATATGTAGCTTTGAGCCGAGTTAGGTCTCTAGAGGGACTAATCATCAGTAGTTATACCACCGCAAGTTACTTAATAATCCCCACGATATTAACTCCCTCAATGAAATGACTAGATTGCGAAATTTACCATCTTATATCGAAGTCAATGAATCGTAACTAAAAAGTATAAAATAAAATAAAAATATTTAAAGAAAAACAAAAAACCCGACTGCGTCAAAACTAATTTTAAAAAATACGTAAAAAAATTAACTTAAATAAAAACTAAAAAGGAACAAACAAGCCCAGTAGTTTAGAATTCTGTTATGTAATACTAAATAACTACACAATTTAAATAGTTTTATAATCGATACACACATAAAACAAATCATCCATTCTAATGCAGAACAGAACGACTCACAGTCGGGGCCCCTTGGGAAGATTTGATTGGTAAAATTTGAATGGGCCCCGACTGTGAGTCGGTCTGTTCTGCATTAGAATTTATGATTTTTTTTATGTGTGTATCGATTATAAAACTATTTAAATTGTGTAGTTATTTAGTATTACATAACAGAATACTAAACTACTGGGCTTGTTTGTTCCTTTTTAGTTTTTATTTAAGTTATTTTTTTTACGTATTTTTTAAAATTAGTTTCGATGCAGTCGGGTTTTTTGTTTTTCTTTAAATATTTTTATTTTTTATCACTAGAGGGCTTTAGTTTTGGTATATTTACGATCGATTTATGTCAAATAATCATAATAAGTAAAATTTCCTGAACTTCATGTGACATTAAATCAAATGTTTCAGATATTTCTATTTTTGAAAAAAATTGTTTTAGTTGTTTTGTTACATGAAATGATTTGAATTAATAGTTTACTGTTTTGGCCGAGGTGGCGCGCTAAATCCGGTCTTGTGGTACGCATTTTGCTCTAGCAGCACTCAGTTGTCAACCCTGTAACGAGCAAGTCGGGAAAATAAAAAGTGATTTATGTGAACAAAGTTGGTTATGTTGAAGTAGTCATCCAACAATACGGAGGTAATAAAGTACGGAACCTTCGATGTAGTCCTACTCGCTCTTTGCATGTGTTCTGATAAATAAATATATAAAAAAGTTATAATAATAATGAAAAACAAAAAAAAAACTGATTTATAGTCAATTCATTTTTTTAAACGTTACCCAACACAAAAAATAACTCTTGTATCGTGAAAATATAAACTCACATACTCAAGATAGCCAGACCTGGAACCACTACTTGTAAGTTTAGGCTCTAGACAGACGGACCGCATTTCAACTGCAATCCAACCGCAAAATGCAGTTCAAGTGCAGTTTGAATGCAGTTGACACGACTGCAATAGAACTGCAAACCAAACGTGCTGTCCGACTGCAATTGAACTGCAATCGGACTGCACGTTTTGTTTGCAGTTCTATTGCAGTCGTGTCAACTGCATTCAAACTGCATCCGAACTGCAATTTGCGGTTGGATTGCAGTTGAAATGCGGTCCGTCTGTCTAAAGCCTAGAACTATTTGATCCACGCGGGAATCGAACCCGCGACGCACAGCACAGCAAGGAGATGTCAGCAACCGTAGAGGCCCAGCAGGGTCGAAGCCTATTGGGGCCATGTATGATGCGAAAGAGATCCCCGAGGCCCTGGAAGAATGAAGGAACAGGAGTGGGTTTTTAGTCAGTAAAAGTCTGACATGCCCTCTCGCTCCGCCTAAGAGCGCGGAATGTCATTAGATGATTTTCCCACCTAAAAAGAAAAAAAAAAACTATTTCTGCAAACATGACCTGTATTTTGATTCTACTAAGTAAAGCATAATCAGCCTTATAATGTTCCCACTGCTGAGACTCAGGCCTCCTCTCCAGGGAAGAAAATGGGCCGTAATTCACTACGTGGGCCCAGTACGGATTGATGGATGTCACATGTCTTTGAATGTTTGATTCTTCCTCACAGTGTTTTCCTTCACCGTTTTGAGAGCAGTGGTGATGAAATAAATTACACAAAGTAATACGCCTAGTTGGGTTCGAAACCACGGTCGGGGCCGTTACCACTGAGCCACCACTGCTCTTCAAATCAAGTACTATTTCAGACAAAGCTTACGCAAACGGGTTTAATAATTGATCGTTCCTAACAGCCAATAGCAGGCTTATTTTAGTATTAACAGCGATTGATTAGAGTATCAACAGTCCCTAGAGGTTTGCCGAGCTTAACTGATTACTGCCAAGGGTAGTTTCACACCGAGACGCGACGCGACGCGACGATACTGGAAGAGGCCAGTGATTTTGCGCAACCCCGCTTGCCGCCGCGAGCCGCATCACAACGTAGCAAGGCGCGACGTGAAAATCTTTAGCAGCACGACCATCTTGCTGCGCAACAAGACACCGCGCGATGCAGCAGAACATGTCTACATTCGCCACATCTTTCACATTCTATATTTTCCATAAATTATGCACTCAAATTCTTCTGTCTGATGTGTTATTTTTTTTTGTATTCTTCTTCCTCTTTTGCAAGAAGTCCGATTATAACAAAATCCCAGTCTAATAATAATATAACTTTCACTCGAACATTCGACCGAACTGCATCAATTCTAAACGAAATCTGGACGTAAAGACAAGTCACCACGGCGCGCGGCGGCCTCAGACTGTGCCTTAGGAGTGAGGCGTATTTATCGAAACAGTTAAAAAAAACAGGTATTTCAAAGTAACAACATGAAACAGGTATCTCAGAACCGAAATAACAGCTCCTACCTGTTTCGCCTGTTCCACAAACAGCCGTAACTTCGATAGACACAAACGAAACGACCTGGAACAGCTATGTGGTACTGTTTCAAATGAAACATGCTCCTTTCTCTTCTGACATTATTATAGAAAGAGACAGCATCTGTTCTTTGGAACAAGCTCTTTGCTCCTCTGGTCCATCGTAATAGAAAGAGATAGTATCTGTTCCCTGCATAGATTAAATCTATGGTTCCCTACCTGTCACTGTTCCTTTTCGGATACACATAATTAAAAAATGAACTTACCTTTGAACAAAACTATCGTATAATTTTTATTATTATATTACTTTAATTTTGTATTAAATATTTATTTGTATTAAATTTATATAAATAGTACTATTTCTGAATCTGTTGCAACAAATGATTTTTTAGTTCTAGTGGAACAGGCTGTTATTTTGGAACAGGTTTTTGGAACTGTTTTCTTCTTGGAACTGAAACAGGTGAAACAGGTTTCTAATTTTATCTGTTCCAACCTACCTCTACTGTGCCTTGCGTCACGCGGCGTCATACGTATCGGCGATGCACCGCTGCGTCACGATGCGTCGCATCTCGAGGAGTAGCGCTGTGTGATGCAACGTATTCGGAATTCTCACAATGAAATGTATATATTTTGAGTCGCTCTTTTAAAATGTGCACGCAGCGTCGCATCGCGTCGTGTCTCGGTGTGACCTGACCCTAATTTAAAGGTATTGACTGACAATGACGTGACTGGGCAAGGCTCGGTACACACTGGATACTGAACTGCCATAGGCAGATTGTGGTAGGTGCTTTGACGGAATAGACAGCGCTGTTTGAATGGCTAACAAAGTTCGGAACTATGAATGGATGGCTAATGTAGGAATAATAAAGTTATTGGAGCAAGCTTTTAAGCTAATGATGGACTTTAGTGCCAATATGAGCACTTATAATGGTTTACGGAACAAGGTGTAAAGTCCCACATATATCCGTTGAAAAAGGAGGATTTCTTGACTAGATGGTGGTTGGTCTGGTTCAGGCAACTGCTCGATAGGTGATGATACCACGATGTGGAATTTATATGACGTCAAATATTTGCTCTTATGTGGTAGATTCGTCAAAATATTCAAGGATATGGGTGAGATTTAAATTTTTGATCTAGAATTTATGTGATGTGCCTGTAGCGACATCTATGGCGCCACATAAGAACTACACTATGAAAAGTTACAAGTTCCCCATACATACAACAGCCCAAAATAAACTTTTGGGCAGTTGCCTGAATCAGACATAACACCCGTCTGGTCGGAGGATCTTCCCTTTTCAACGAAGGCATATGGGACTATATTCTGTTCCCCATATCTCTAAATGCGTTATTAATAAAAAAACAATACATTATTTTTGGAACAATTTTAATTTAAATTAAAAAAAAAAATACCAAGGTAGTAATTAGACCGTGTCCTTACTTTAATTACATCTCAGTCACCCACGACCTTAACAGGTTGTTTCCAAAGTAATTAGTAAATGCATAAAAAAGGTCCCTAAAAGCAATTTCCGTACGAGAGAGACAGATTAAGTACAGAATTATTTATTTACCAGTCAGGTCAGGATTACAGCACTTAAGAGGACCATTTTGTGATATAAGGGTAAGAGGGTCTTGCTTTGTAAGGCTTTAATAACGTTAAATAACACAATTCCATAAGTCGGTTAGGTGTCGGATTTGTTGTCGTTATAATTCGCCTCTTATCGACAATAATGTTTATTTCAATGGTATAGAACCATTGAAATAAACATTATTGTCGATATAGTGCTCATCCAGACTTGCAGCGCGGTGCGAGGAGCGGCGCGGATGTGGGAACGCACTTGTTGTATCGGTCCGCAGTCGAACTATCATAACAACGCACGTGGTTAGCTCGAACTAGTTTGAGATGCCCGCTCCCGCGCAATTGCCGCTCGCCGCCCGCGCACTCAATGCGGCCACTTGTATGAACGAGCTATGGCGTGAGTTGCCCGCACGCGTCCCGCGTCTTGCAGCCCACGCCACTTCCCGCCGTGTCCACTATGGACACTCCAAATAAGTTCTTATGTTTAAATTTTCCGCGCCGCGCCCGCCTTGCGCCGCGTTTGCAGTCTGGCTGAACACTACTCTACTCTGTATTATTGATTGGCGATCTCCTCTAAATTTTATTACAAGCTGAAAGAGAGTCAGAGTTTTTGTTTTCTGACTGTTTGTACCGACTGTCAGGCATTTATTATGACAGCCTATGCTTTCTGAGGCAAGGAATTGGAATCAGAATGTTTTATTTGTAAACATAGGGCAAATTACAACACAGTATGACATGTTATAGACAGGTTGTTTTTCTGTTTTACCCGGAGCTGCATCAATATATTTCACTAGCTTTTTCCCGCTACTTTATCTTCGTGAATATCAGTTAGTGTAGACATGAAGTCGGGTTCGTAATCGGATAAAGATTAACTTATGTCCTTCTTTGGGGCTCAAGGTTGATCCGTACTAAATTTCATCAACATTTGTTCAGTAGTTTAACAGTGAAAGTGTATTAGACAGAGTTACATTCACAGATTATCATTGTCAAATTATTTTTTAACAGACATTTGACTTTTAAAATATCATGAAGTGGACAATAATGTAAAATTTCATAACAGTAATATAGACAATATTAATAGGCGCATGGAGAAATCTCAATATGAAATGGATAAAACAAGGTTCCCCTTACTGTCTGTCTGTGATGAACTTAAATACTACTGAACGAATTCTCAAGCAGTTTTCACCAATATACACTTTATCTATAGGGTCACCGGGGACCTCAGGGATCAGGTTGATATTGAACGGGAACGCAGGGCGCTAGCTGTTAGATGCAATATCTTGGCTCACTCTGCTCGTTGTAGTAATGAGGTCAAAATTACTTTATTTTAAGCTTTTTGCCAATCATTCTACACGGGCGGTCCGTGGGTCAATTATACGCAGAAGGCTCTAGATGCCCTGCGGATCCAATATAATAATGGTTTCAGGGTGCTGTTGGGGCTGCCTAGATACTGCAGTGCATCGGGTATGTTCGCTTTAGCGCTTATGGCTGATTTACACGCTATAGTAAGGAAGAAGGCTGCCTCGTTGCTAAGCAGATCTAGGACCAGCTCCAATGGCATTCTTCGAACCTTAGCCGATAAACATGATGCGCTAGTGATCAAGCACTGGTTGCAATTGTTAGTGCGGCATTAGTTTAAGTTGGGGTAAGATGGGGGATGAACTGCTTGCGTCCGTAGGATTTACTTAGTTATGAACACCCTACACGTGTCCCCTGGGTAGTGCTAAACGAGCAGTAAAGACGGTGGTAGGCCATAGCATCGGCTGCCGGCTTAAAGGTTACCACCCATCAGACAAAGCCATGCCGCCAAGCGATCCGTCGTGTTCCGGCGTGATGTCTGGTGAAGCCGTATGGTGGAAGATGGGTCTGAGCAGTTGTGTTGTGACGTATACCGGGTATGATGCGCCAGCTGTTGTTGTGTCGGACGTTTGATCGTGGAGGGTAGCGGGATCCGAAGCACGGTGCTCCGCTGGCCGACCGTAGGTAGTTGGGGGCCCAAGTAGTGTGCCAGCCACACACGAAAGGCTGCCCCGCCAACTGCGAAAAATCCCAGGGTGGCCCCATCGTGCCGGTTGGCGACCGGGCGAGAGGACCCGATGGCGATCCCTGGAGGGGTTCGGGCGTCCCCGCAGTCTCCAGATCAACCCTCCATTGGCACAGCAACTCTGGTTGTGTTGTTGGGTTCAACATCGCATCACCTCGCTCAACCGCCATCTTCCATCTCTCCTATTCACTCCACACACAAAACAATGAAAGGTAAAAAGAAAGGCAAGTGTCAACAGCGGATGCACGTCCTCTCATTTCAAGTGCAGTTCTCAAATATTAGAGGGCTGCACTCCAATCTCGTTGCGGTCCACCACCATCTTGAGACTGACAAGCCACACTTGCTTTTCTTGACGGAGACCCAAATTAGATGTCCGTCAGATACGGCGTACCTCAACTACCCGGGATACTCACTGGAGCATCATTTCCTGCAGCGTGCCGGGGTCTGTGTGTACGTCCGTAATGACATCTGCTGCCAGCGTCTCCGTCACCTTGAAGACCCTAATTTATCTACGCTGTGGCTGTTGGTGGACACTGGTACGGACAGATTTGTTTATGCCTGTGTCTACCGTTCGCACAGCGGTGATCAGGAGACGACTCGGTTGTTCGACCACCTCAGTGAGGCTGCCGATAAGGCTCTGCAACGGCACCCTGATGCGCAGCTCGTCGCTCTGGGGGACTTTAACGCGTGCCACCAAGACTGGCTGTTCCCATACCAGAGGACCGACCACGCTGGGAGAGAAGCGCGAAACTTTGCAATATCGATGGGCCTTTCCCAGCTGGTCAAGCAAGCGACTAGGGTGCCTGATGTAGTTGGTCATACTGCCAATTGTCTGGACCTTCTGCTGACCACCGATCCGGACAGATGTATCGTAACAGTTTCTTCACCACTTGGAACTTCAGATCACTGCCTGGTGAAGTCTGTTTCGTCCTTCTCCCCACCTGACTGCGACTCACGCGGTGATCGGCGAATGTGGCGTTACAGGTCAGCAGATTGGGATGAGATGCGGCATTTCTTTGCATCTTATCCTTGGCAGCAGGTCTGCTTCTCTTCTGAGAGTCCGTCGAGCTGTGCGGATGCTATATCTGATGTGATACGTCAAGCTATGGAGTTTTTCATCCCTTATAGAGACGTACCCGTTGGAGGCTCAGCTCACCCATGGTTCAACGCCGATTGCGTTCAAGCTGAAGAGCGTAAGCATTCGGCGTTTCTCGCCTGGGTTGACGCTCGTGACCGCAAAGCTCCGGATCTGAGCTCAAAGAAGAGAGCTTTCAACCATGCTGCCAAGTCCTACAAAAAGGCACTAAAGAAGGCTCGGTTCGACCGCATTACTCATATTGGCACAAAGCTCTCTGCACAGCCGTCCGGTAGCAGAGCGTTCTGGTCCCTTGCCAAATCGGTCGAAGCGAACTTCTGTAGGCCCACATTGCCTCCGCTGGTTAAGCCTGATGGAACACTGGCTCACTCGGCGAGAGAGAAAGCAGGTCTCTTTGCATCTCTCTTCGCCCATAATTCTCGTCTTGATACTAGCAGTGCTACTCCACCGGCTCTACCTCACTGCAACACCTCGATGCCTGAGGTTCGCATAAGAAATAAAGAAGTTTTGAGAGCACTGTGTCGCCTAGACGTGAATAAAGCTAGTGGACCAGATGGTGTACCAGCAATAGTTCTCAAGGCATGTGCGCCCGAGTTGTCTCCTGTGTTGACGCGCTTGTACCGCCTCTCATTTAGGACTGGTATAGTGCCCAAGTCCTGGAAGCTAGCCAACGTGCAACCCGTGCCCAAAAAGGGCAGTCGTGCCGATCCTGCCAACTATCGGCCGATTTCAATAACCTCCATACTCTGCAAGATTATGGAGCGTGTATTGAACTCGCGCCTCATGGCATACCTGGAAAGTAACGATCTCCTCAGTGACCGACAGTACGGATTTCGCCACAATCGGTCTACTGGGGACCTACTAGTGTATGCCACTCACATGTGGGGCGAGGCCCTCGAGAAGAATGGAGAAGCGATTGCTGTCTCCTTAGACGTCTCGAAGGCCTTCGACAGGGTATGGCACGCCAGCCTTCTGAGTAAGCTTCCAGCGTACGGCATTTCCCCTGGTCTGATTAACTGGGTAAAAGACTTCCTGAGTGAACGGTCTCTCCGAGTTGTTGTCGATGGATGCTCATCAGAGCCCATGTCCACTAATGCCGGAGTTCCTCAGGGGTCAGTTCTCTCTGCAACTCTTTTCCTGCTGCATATTAACGATCTGCTGATGCCCGGTATCTATGGGTATGCAGATGATAGCACAGTTGTAGAGAGATACCTTCCAGGTGCTCGGGCTAGTAAGGAACTAATCCGGTCCGAACGAGAGGCTATGGTGGAGCGTACGAATGTCTCACTTCAGGCAGTCTCCAAGTGGGGCGAAACCAATCTAGTTGAATTCAACGCCGCCAAAACACAAGCGTGTCTGTTCACCGCCAAAAGGAGCCCGTTCACCTTGGCTCCTGCTTTTCGGAATGTATCCCTGGAGTGCACCGACCGCCTTCAGCTCTTGGGAGTTGAAATCTCCTCAGACCTCAATTTTGGGCGGTTCATTGAGTCCAAAGCCAAGGTAGCTGCTAGAAAACTAGGCGTTCTTGCAAAGGTCCGACGGTACTTCACACCGGGACAGCTTCTAATGTTATACAAAGCACAGGTTCGATCGTGTGTGGAGTACTGCAGTCACATATGGGCTGGTGCTGCAAAATGCCATCTAGCAGCTTTGGACTCAATGGAAAGGCGTGCGAAAAGGCTAATTGGGGATCCTGATTTGGTTAAGTCCAGTCTACAAAGCCTTGATTCCGCCATCTCCTTTCTATCATCGGACAACCCGACGTACGGCGAGTATCCACCCTTACGTTGTTGAAACTTCAACGGTCCGGATTAAGCGTTTCGCTTCGTCGTTTATACCGCGTACATCGAAGGACTGGAACAATTTGCCTGCTGCGATCTTCCCGTCCAACTATAATTTAGGTGTCTTCAAGGCTAGAGTGAATAGGCTCTTGATAAACTAGTGCGCCTCACCATCAATGATTGCATCACTGCTTACCATCAGGTGGGATCGCAGTCAAGCGCTGGTTTATATCAATTAAAAAAAAAAAAAAAAAAAAGTTTTTTACTAACCCTTTTAGTTGATAAGTTTTTTACTAACCATTGGACCTATGTAGTCTTTAAATAAATTATTATTATTATTTTATTTATCTCAGGACCCTGAGGTCCTGGACCTTTGGGAGGCGTACGAGGAGCCGAAGCCAACTCGCAGAGGCCCTTTAGATAATTATAATGGAACATGATACCAACCGACGATTATCCCTGTACGCGCTATGCTAGTGCACCCAAGGACAACCCCCGGTTATTGAAAAACTGTTGCCACATATGGAGAACAAAGATAATAGGGCTATGGTTTTTGGAGTCTTAAGTGGACTGGTAACATGGAACTATGTCAAGACTATGGCCCCTGCCTGAACAAAGTTATTAATATGCATCGAAAAAAGGCAGGGGGTGACTTGCACACTCAATAAATGGGCCCCCAAAAACGGCCGCTAGCACGAAGTGACGTAGCAACAAGAGGGCAACATATCCTGAGGTGCTTGAGAAGTGGAGAGGTATACCACGGCTATCAGGACAATCCCGGAAGTAAGGTCAAGCACCAGCACCAGCACCAGCACCTTACTGGATTATACATCCTTCTCCCGAGCACGTTTGCTCTTGCGAATCTCCACTCAAGCCAGCCAATAAAGGCAAGAGAGAGGTGGGAGCTCAATTCCTCGTCAGTGTTCACTACGGCCGGCCAATAAAGGCAAGCCGGAGATGAAGAACAAGAATTCTCCCGGGAGATCGGGTCCGTGGGGTCGCTAATGCCCAACAGTTCGCCACAAAACTGCGCTGCGGATTGTATCTCTCTTAGTCTGGCCCCTCACCCTAGGCATATTACGGCAAAGCAAACTTTATCGATACAGACCTAGGGTATATTGGAGCACGCAAGCCCCACCACGACGTCAACGTAGAGATACGGCGATGGGGAAAAAAAATATTATTATTATTATTATAGGTGAAAACCGCATGACAATCCGAAACCACAGTTCATGAAAAAAGGTTTAGATTTATAAATCAAGAATATTACGAGTATATTGGAAAAAGACTAAGAATTTTGAAGATATGTATCACCCATGCGAAGCTGGGCGAGTCACTAGTTACAATGCGATTACAATAAAAATAAGAACGCTAATGGCCTCTATCTATCGAATGTTACATGAAAAGTACGGTTTGCAAAGAAAATTTTTTAACGGTTTTTTTTTTAATTTTACTTTGTATAGCCGAGTCTTAATTAAATCTCAGTGAAGTAAAAACGTTGTTGTTAAGTCTACATTAGAACTTGCTATTTTCATTGTTGGCAATAATTCGCCTTTTTCTCCTATTTTTTTGTCTCACACAGTGATGCAGAGATGAGTAGAATTGAAGAACTATATTCTGATAAAACTTTTTTTGTTCATTATTCGTTCGATTAATTTAAAAAATATTTTGTTTTTCTTACCCTACACAACATGGCGTCAAGTCGATCCTATTATTTGAATCGAAATGTGTTATTATTAGCTACAAGCTCTGTCGTCTTTGATTACATTGAAATCAATACAAATATCTATAAATATTTTGCCCTAATATGTTTTTAGGGTTCCGTAGCGAAATGGTAAAAAACGGAACCCCTATAGATTCGTCATGTGTCTGTCTGTCCGTCCGTATGTCACAGCCACTTTTTTCCGAAACTATAAGAGCTATACTGTTTAAACTTGGTAAGTAGATGTATTCTGTGAACCACATTAAGATTTTCACAAAAAATAGAAAAAAAACAATAAGTTTTGGTGGTTCCCCATACTTAGAACTGAAACTCAAAAATTTTTTTTTCATCAAACCCATACGTGTGGGGTATCTATGGATAGGTCTTCAAAAATGATATTGAGGTTTCTAATAACATTTTTTATATACTGAATAGTTTGCGCGAGAGACACTTCCAAAGTGGTAAAATGTGTGTGTCCCCCCCCCCGTAACTTCTAAAATAAGAGAATGATAAAACTAAAAAAAATATATGATGTACATTACTTTATAAACTTCCACCGAAAATTGGTTTGAACGAGATCTAGTAAGTAGTTTTTTTTTTTAATACGTATAAATCGTAAACCGCAAATTACCTTTCAAGTTTGTACGGAACCCTCAGTGTGCGAGTCCGACTCGCACTTGCCCAGTTTTTTTTTTATTTGTACAGGACAAAATTGGTGACACAAATCTTGTTTACCTATAAAAATACTCAGAATTGAATCAATTATCCGTCAATCCTAAATAATATTTACTGTATTGCTGAATTATGTGTAATGTCTCAACATTTTGGCTAAATATAGATTTAAGATTCTTACTAATCTTTTATGAGAGATCAGTATAATTGAAATCTAGGTACCTATTTATTTATTCATTATTTCAGCTGAAAGACGTACATAGTTGGACATAATAAAAATAAAAAATAAAAATAGCCTTTAGTGCTTTTCTTTTCCTAATACTTACAATGAATATTTACATGCCTTAAAACTAGTTTATAATTTAAAAGGTTCTATTTCCTAACATTTTATTTTTACTTATTTTCTATTTATTTACTTATTTATTTATCGGCCGGTTTAGCTTGTCCTTCGACAAAGGCCTCCTCTAAAGCTTTCCATTCTCCTCGGTCTTTTGCTATTCTTGTCCATCTCTTGGGTACCACTTTGTTATTAATCTCGTCCATTTTTCATTTTTATCTCTTAACATTTTTTTTTTTTAGAGAGTTAGTGTCAGACTTTTACTGACTAAAAACCCACTCCTGTTCCTTCTTTGCCTTCATCCCGAAGCCCCGGGCTTCGCTTTCACACTACCCGTGGCCCCAGTAGGCTTCGGCCCTGCTGGGCCCCTACGATTTGCTGACATCTCCCTGAGGCGCGCGTGGAAATCTCTTAACATATGACCTGTCCATTTCCATTTCAGAGATTTAAACACCTTTTCTACATTTTTAAATTAGGTTTTTTCTTTAATGTCATCCAGCCTTGCTCTATCTCTTCTCTTTACCCCGACTACGCTTCTTTCGATGCTGTTCTGACAAACGTTCAGCTTGTTTAAAAGTTGTTTTGTTAAAGCCCATGTTTGACTGCCGTATGTTAAGCAGGGTAAGATTTTTTTATCCTTGATATTTCCTCCACTTTTCCTTTATCCTTGATATGCATGTCCTTATTTTTCGCAATTTCGCGTAGTGACCAAAACCTTTTCCAAGTGTTGGCGATTCTTCGTTTTAGTTGGACATAGGCCGGTCCCAAATATCGCCATAATGACCGGTCCTGTGCGTTTGGCATTCATGGGATTCCCGTGACTCTCATCAGGTCATCGATCCACCTTGTGGGAAGCCTTCCAACGCTACGTCTTTTGGTAGGTACGTGGTTGCCACTCTAGAACCTTTTGTCCCCATCGACCATCTGTTCTGCGAGCAATGTGCTTTGCCCACTGCCACTAAAGTTTGGCGATTCTTTGGGCTATGTCGGTAACATAGGTTCTCTTGCGGATGTCATTAATTTCTGATGCAATCATGCAAGGATGAAGACCATTGTATTTATTAATATTTTTTAGAATCAATCTAAACTCAGTACAGCAGTGATGTTTTGAATACCAACATATACCTATCTCTGGATTGGAACTGATACAGTCTGTAGAAAAAAAAACGGATAATTAATGGTATTACAAGTTCCAAAGCGTAGATTTATATGGAGAAGAATTTGCGAGAAACTCGAAGGACACTCTTTTATATAATAATATAATATTCCATAACTATCACACAACGCCGTCTAGTCCCAAGCTAAGCAGAGCTTGTGTTATGGGTACTAGACAACTGATAAACATACTTATATATTTCTAAATACATACATTATATAGATAAATTACACCCAGACACAGAACAAATGATCGTGCTCAACACACAAACATTTGTCCTGTCCAATTATCACGTTTGTTGTACGGGAGCCCTACATAAATATTAATTTTACTTTGTTTTTATTTGTTGTTATAGCGACAACAGAAATGCATCATCTGGGAAAATTTCAACTGTCTAGCTATCACGGTTCATGAGATACAGTCTGGTGACAGACGGACGGACAGCGGAGTGATTACCTTTTGGGTACGGAACCCTAAAAATTAAGTTACATCGGAAAAATCAGTAAAGTAAGATAAAATTCAAGTAACGCTGACATTACATTCTTATAATCGGATATTTTTTGCCATTCTTGTAATAGCAATTGGTTTCCTTTGATCGTAATGAAAAATGCCGGAGCGAAACTTTTTCCGATTACTATCGATCTTACGTGATTACAATGTCTGGGTGGGACTCGAGTAGGTATAATGGCGTAGTAAGGAACTGTAATTTAGAATGCTGAGTAGAAATATTCGTGACTGGAATTTAGCCAATTTATAATATTGCCTTATTTTTTATAATAATATCTTTTTTTAGGTGGGAAATCATCCAATGACCCCCTTTCTCTATCCTTGTGACCTTCCCTTCTTGAGGGTTTTTTTTTTCGGTGGGAAAACCATCTTATGATATCCCCTCTCTTGGGCGGAGCGAGAGATAGAGTCAGACTTTTACTGAGTAAAAACCCACTCCTGTTTTTCGTTGCCTTTCATACCAGGGCCGACTCTTCCTTTCAGAATCAGAGTCCCAGTAGGCTTTGACCCTGCTGGGCCCCTACAGTTGCTGACATCTCCTTGAGGTGCGCGTGGAACAGTACGCGCCGTCGACGACTTGGGCTCGATCCGGATCCGATTTCTGGCGCCTAAGGTGGCTGGAAATCGGCGGCAGGGGCGCGAGGGACATTGCGTTGCGCGTGCGGTCACCTCCTTTACTAGTTATGCTATAATTAATAAATGTTAGTATAGTTAACAAGAATATTAATTCTGTGTTTCAATGGTATTGATATAATCAGTTCTGAGAATCAGCTGTGGACAGCGATAAAGTAAATAGATAAAATACATGCTGCTCAGAAAAAGTATCTTCAGTAAAAAACATATTCTGTCTACTTTTTTATTCCCTCGAACCACATGTAAGGAAAACACGGGGTGTGTTTTCCTTGACGTGTACAAAAACATCCGATAGTTGGATCCCATTCGTTCCTTGAAAGCAATATATTTCACTCCAAGATTTGTGCATTTCACACTGTTCCGTCGACACTACAGTGTCGTGCAACAAACGGGGCAAAAACTAAATGAATAGTAGTTGAACCGGATGAACAAACAAGTGACGGCTAGGATGAATGTCAGCGCAACTAGACGTCTACGGAATGCTGTTTGTATTTAATTCAAGTTTTTATTGGTATTTTGTTTGTAGTTCTTGTGAAATTGCACATTTATTTATTTATTTATTTATTAATTCTTTATGCACACAAAAGTACAGAGGCGGACTTAATGCCTCAAGGCATTTTCTACCAGTCAACCTTTGGGTGATGCAGAGACAACTGGTGGTAGGTGCAATATTAAGCATTAGGTACATATTGTTATTAATACATTATATTTTATACAAATATATACTTACTTAAATACTATAAATACAATATACATAATATATATATATATATATGTACTCAAACTACAAAGAAGGTAAAAAGAGAATACACGAATCTATTAAAACAATTAGTGCAGACAAATAATAAGAAACCCAATAAGCGCTATGACGATACTGCTGCCAACTTCTTACGGATGTGCTCGCGAACCTTCACTTTGAAGGTCAATCGGTTGGTTGCCATCCTGATTTCCTGGGGAAGTGCATTCCAAAGAGAAATAGCTTGAACATGAAAAGAATAGTGAATGAAGTCAGTACGGTGAGTGGGACAATGAAGTAGACGGTTATGAGATGACCGTAGATTTTTGTTGTGATTGGCGCAAATGTATTGGAAGTGAGAGGCTAGATAACTAGGAGAATTGGGCGAAACTAAAAATGAGAACAAGGTAGTAAGCGCTCTTTGCTCTCTGCGCTGGCGTATGGGCAACCAGTTTAGGAGCGACCTATAAGAAGAGACATGATCATATTTGCGCAGATTGAAAACAAATCGAATGCAGTTATTTAGAAGACGGTCAAGTTTGTTGAGGAGATCTGCATTCAGGTCATAGTAACACACGTCGCCATAATCGATGATTGTATTCACACATTCTTGTATTTCTGTTTAAAATGTTTTTTTTTTTTTTATAGGAGTATGTATTTGATTGTGAATTCAGTGGAGCATGTAATCGTAGATATATGAAGATGTTGGAAAAGAGTTTCTGATATAAAAAGAAATCTTTATAATTTTGAATTATGGACTTGTCATCCATGTATCATAAATTGGTTGTCATTACTATGTCAATATATATTGTGCGTTTGTTCGTGTAGAAAAATCAAAAACTGATTTGTATTTTTCGCTTTATAACTCTTTATTTATTTACCTGAATTATAGTACTAATATTCTTCACCACTATGTTTGTTCTGCTACCAACAAACACCATCAGAAGACAAACCATTTTTCCAGCTAGATTCATAGTTTTTTTTTTTTATAGGTGGGAAAATCATCTTATGACAAATCTCGCTCTTGGGCGGAGCGGGAGATAGTGTCAGACTTTTACTGACTAAAAACCCACTCCTGTTCCTTCGTTGCCTTCGTCCCAGGGCCACGGTTTCGTTTTCACACTACCCATGGCCCCAGTAGGCTTCGACCCTGCTGGGCCCCTACGATTTGCTGACATCTCCCTGAGGCGCGCGCGGAACAATACGCGCCGTCGACGACTTGGGCTCGGTCCGGATGGTTACCGGACGGTCGGACGGCGGGCCACCCATTGCCCGCCGTCCGCAAGCCCGCGCCTACGGTGGCCGGAAATCGGGATCGGAATCCCGGCGGCGGTTGGGGCGTGAGGACCGTTGCCGTTGCCTCACGCGATCGGCCGCCTCTTTTGCTCGCTCTGGACCATGGCCTGTACCAAGGCCCGCCGCCAATCGCCCCCACGAGGACACGGCGTTGCTCTTCCCAAGCGGGGCACACCTCCACCGTGTGCTCCACCGTGTCCTCCGGGCGGTCCACACAGTGGCGACACCCGGGCGTCGCTTCCGCACGAATCCGGTGTAGGAACTTCCCGAACTTCCTGTGTTCGGTGAGAACCTGCGTCATGCGGAAGGTGAGGACGCCGTGAGGTCTTTCCAACCACGCCTCAAAGAAGGGACTTACCGCCATAATTGTGGCGTGCAGCTAGATTCGTAGTAGTAATAATGTGAATTTCAATTATTATTTTACTAACATTGTGTTCATCTCGTCGTGATGATCTTGCATAACTGATCACTCAAATATAATAAGTATGTGTGTAAACATAACTATTCCATTTAATAGGGAAAATATTTTAAATATAAATACTAAATCTAGTAAATCTCTTCTATTCTGTAGGGATATCATCTTAAAATGCGTGAGTCTATCTCTGTACGATTACTTTTTTTTTTAGCTATCCCGGAAGAGTATGCTAATTGCAACAGAAATCTTTTTTGGACCCTATTCAATCTTAGTGAGTCTCCACACAGTGCTGCAATACTCTAATGAGCTGCGGACTAAACAGTTACACAGCAGAATTTTAGTTTTATTGTGCCGTAAACAGGTAACATTTCCTATAACAAACCCAAGCATTCTTGAGGCTTTCTTAAGTACATTTTCAATGTGGGCCACAAATGTCAACTGTCTATCGAATAGAACTCCCAAGTCCCTTATCTGTTCCACTTCCTGCACCAAGTTGCCACTGATGTAATAATCCGATCGCGTTAGTTTAGTTTTCCTGGTGAATTTTACGTGATAGCATTTGTTAACGTTTAATTTCATAATATTATCATCACACCGCTTCACCAACATGTCAATATCACTCTCTAGCCACTCAACATCAAGGTCTGGTTCAATTACTCTGCAAAACTTTAAATCATCGGCATACATATAACACTCAGAAAATTTTAACTCATTGGCAAGATCGTTACTAAGTATGTTACACAAGACTGGGCCAACATGTGTTCCCTGTGGGACGCCAGATGTGACCTAGAAGGAACTTGATTGGTAGCCATTGAGGGCTACAAAGAAGGAACGACCATCAAGATAAGATTTAAACCAATTGAGAAGGGGGCCAGTGATGCCGTAAGCCGTTCACTTATGCAGGAGCAAATTATGAGGGACACGGTCAAAGGCCCTGCTGAAATCGGTATATATCACGTCAATTGGTTTCCCAGAGTAATGGCACTTTTTAGGGTCTCCGTGAAAGTGACTAGGTTTGTGCAAGTAGACCGACCGACTAACCTGACTTTGTAAATTTCATTCACAAAGCCATGCTGTGTATCACTAAGGTAAAGTTTTAAATGAGACTGTATGTAGGGACAAATAAAAGATTTCAAAACTTTGGCAAAGGTAGACAAAATAAGCTCTTAATAAACTAGTATGCTTCACTATCAACGATTGCATCACTGATCACCATCAGGTGGGATCACAGTCAAGCACAAGTTTATACAATTAAAAAAAAATAACATCACAAAATTTTAAAGCCTACATTCACAAACTTCGACGTTTCCTCGTAGCCCTGCAGTACTAATGTGGATGAATCTCATACATATTTAAGCTATAGCATCATTTGCAGTACGTGCCAAGTAGGACCGCAGTCAACACAATTTAGAAATAAGAAAACAGCGCGGCGTGAACAAATGACGCGATTTTTTTACCAAACCAATGTAATGTAACACATTTTGTTGATAAATTATTTCTGGGGGCACACCCACTTCATTCAATTTCCCAAATAAATAGCTTATGCCACTGGCATTGGGGGAATTATTTATTTACTCACCTCTTTCTCGGCGTTTGCTCCATATTCCTCCTCAATTTATTCATGAGTTCACATGTTTTTAAGAAATGCCATTATAGGGTTCAGTGCGCTATTTCGAAAATGTGGTTTCTCTATTCAGACTGCGAATTTAAGTTTTGATACAAACAAGAGTAAGAAGATACATATTTATAAAAGTACTAAACGTCTGACAAAGGCTTCACCTGCGAGAATATAGAAAAATATTCCCAAAGTAATATACTCACAGGTTAATAAATATCTATTCCAGGTTATGGTCTACCAGTGTGACAACATACAAATTCGTTCAACCGTTTGAGAGTGAAGGAGTATTAAACTTACAACTATATTGATATGATAATACTGCAAAAGTTTTTTCACAATAATTTGTCTTGTTTGTCAACTTGCTACTGTGAAACTCGCGACCGTTTGCGAGTTGACACCTTCCAATTTTACCTACTTTTTAACCGACTTCAAAAAGGAGGAAGTTCTATATTCGGCTGAATGTATTTTTATTTTTTTTATGTATGTTCACCGATTTCTCGGTCAATTGTGGACCGATTCTGGAAATTATTTTTTTGATTGAAAGGTTATGCTTCCGAATTGGTCCCATAGAAATATTGTTATGATCTGATCATGAACTTCAAAGATATGGAACAGAACTCCTCATAGGATCAAAGCAGAACCGTCGTAACAAGTAAAATTGCTTTATTTATACGTGTAGTCGATGACTGACTGAAAGAAGAGGGGGAATATATCGAACTGATCCGATGATGAAGCCTGAAGTTAGGCACCGGAACTCTGTATTAAATTAATGTAATCTAACCGTGTTTGGGATTATTAGAATTATCATGAGATGCACTCTGGCTATAAGGTAGTTAAGTTTGGCTGAGTGGTACTTTTTAGTGGTGGTACCATAACTAAAATGTGTAAAATAAAAAACTTTTTACAAAAAAAAAATACAACCGACTTCAATGTAAAAAAAAAAAACATGAAAAGTGCAAAATAACTTTAATTTCGTAAGTCGGTGTTAAATAACGAAGAGGCAAAACTATTATAGAGACACCTACTTCCGAAATTAAAGTTATTTTGCACTTTTCAGTGTTTTTTTTTTGTAAAAAGTTTTTTATTTGTCGTCAACTCGCACGGCATGTATTAAATACAGTTAAATAATATCTAGCTTTTTCCCGCGGCTTTGCCTACGCTGGCTGATTCGGTTAAGTACTGACTTTATTGACTACTTAAATTTCGGGATACGTTAAAGATGCGGAATGAGGCGAGTGGGATGATTTCGCATGATACCCAAATACGCTATCCAGTTTTTGCCAGAATGTTACTTTTTTAAGGTGTATAAAGTCCCGCAAACCTCCGTTGAAAAGGAAAGATCCTCCGACCAGATGGGTTTTTTGTAACCACGATGCAGGATTCAATTCAACTAGCTGCCAAAAAAATGGGGATCATAGCAAAGGTAAAAAGGTACTTCCGGAACAGCTGCTCAACCTTTATCAAGTGCAAGTTCCATCGTGTATGGATTACTGCTCGTATATTAGGGATGGGTGTGTTCATGGGTTCACTTCTGAAAAGGTTCGGCAAAGGGCATATAATCATAAGCATAATCAGCCTTTTAATGTTCCCACTGCTGGGACTCAGACCTCCTCTCTCCAGGAGAGGGAATGGGCCGTAATCCACCACGCGGGCCCAGTGTGGTGAATGTCTTCAAATTTTTGGTTCTAGGACATGCCGGTTTCCTCACGATGTTTTTCTTCACCGTTTTGAGAGCAGTGGTGATGAAATAAATTACACAAAGTAATGCGCCTGGCTGGGTTCAAACCCGCGACCTACAATTCGTAAGTCGGGGCCGTTACCACTCGGCCACCACTGCTCACGGCAAAGGGCAACTGAAGGAAAATAAAAAATAGGTGTGGCTTAAGTCAGTAAAAGTCTGACACCGTCCAAAGTCTGAGTCCCGCTCTTCCCTAGAGTGAGAGAAGTCATTAGATGATCTCTAACCTTAAAAAAAAGCATGACTCACTTTCGATCACGACATAATACATCGCCATTAACTACAAGCCTAAATTTATAACCTAACCCGTTGCTAGGCAACCAACCAAATTGGCCTAATGAGGAACTAATATGTATTAGCGGACGTAGCTGAGATCACAAATTAATTAACTTAGTTTCATTGACTATAAATCTTAATGGTATGTACTATTAAGTGTAAATAGTAGTTTGCAGTTCAATTAGGCGGAGAATGCTTTATTGAGTCCACAAGATGGACTGATGAATTGGTGTAGGTATGTCGTGGGAGTGCTATGGATGAGTGAGTTACAGGGCCGATCGTTGAGCAATGATTGGACTATCCCAAGCATTGCATTGCATTCCTAGGCTCTGTAATTATTTCAAGTTTTTTGGGTTTCTGTCTAATCAGTGGTGTATATGGTATCCAGTGGTAACGGCCCTGGCTTATAAGTTGGTTCAAACCCAGCAGGCCCTTTGCTTTGTGTAATTCATTTTATCACCACTGGTCTCAAAATGGTGAAGGAAGACCCGCGTCTCTGCTCCCGTGAATTTAGTACTTTCCATCTTTAAGAGACGATGCCCTTAATCTGTCTACTGTTTTACTAAGTTTTCCCTATTTTGTTTATTAGATGGAACCAAAAACAACACAAAAAATATTCAAATCGATCAAGTCGTTCTTGAGTTTTAGTGTGGGACTAGCGAACGACTAAAAAACTTACTTTGACGTCCCTGTCAAAGGATTCGCTCAAAACTACAACTCATAAACTTAAATGCAATATATGTTCGTCCAAACAAAGACAAACAATTCAGTCCATTGAAAACCCGAAACAATTTAATTTTTCGACTCTAACATGTTTGAACTTACTCAAACAGTTCGGCCAACTGTCCAAAAGCTGTCCTTGTCCCAATCTTAAATTGGCCACATAACCTTCCGACCGGAACAATTCCAATTACATTCCTGCCGAGCACAAGCCGGGGTGGGCCGAATTGTGTGAGGAATCCCTGAACTTTGTACCATCTTTAATTAATAACGGAATGGTATTGGACTCGGGTTGAATTCTAAACGACCAGATTGTAAGTTCCGATGGACTTGGCGAAAGAATCTCAACAAGTTCTGTTTGGAGTTTGACAGGAGTTTGTGTCAGTAGTCGTGTGATATTGTTACTCTGCCTTTAGTGAAAGGAAGTAGCCGTTGATTTTGATTATGGAATTTTGAGATTCCGTCTCATTCGAGTAAATTGTGTCCCAGTTACATTTATATCTAAAGTAAGAAGCTTATCTTTAAACAAAATTTTGCTGTAAGCCTTTGGAAATGTACTTAGGCAATACATTTCGGTAAACAAATATATTTACCAAGATAATCTAAACCTTTTAGAAATTCCTTTCCAGCAAAAATTCTTGTTAAAATTCTAATTTCTCGCAAACATTTCTTTTGGCACTTGAGAAGCCTTTACCTCACTTCAAGGCCGTAATATTTCTTTAAAAGATTCAGCATTTAGGGAAGGGTTCATTTCCCCCAATTTTTTCTCTTAAATTTTCACAATGCTTATGGAGTTATCTGCGAACCATCTGTCGGGCTAAAAGGATAGGAAATTAAGACGCTTTTTGTCCCATTTTCGTTTCATAGACGTTTGCACTTTTTAACAACAAAACGTGGAGTGAACAGCGAAAAATGCAACAGCAGCTTTGTTCGAAAAGAATTGAATTAAAATGGCGACTGGGAATTTCTCTGTTTTTCGCAAAACACGCCCGAATGCCCGCAAATGGACAATTAGCCGCTTGCGAGAGACGAATAAAAGCAAGCGGACTTGGTTTTTAGCGAAAACATTGTAATTTTTAACGGGAGAAATAATAATCTTGGCTTTTATTTGGTGTCTGGAAAAGTGGGAGTTTCACCAGAAACTAACTAGCAGCGAGCAGCGGTCTTGCATCGTGCTTCGAAAGCTTTATTTCACTTTCAGTGAGCAAACGTCTACCTATTTAATATTTACCTAGAAAGTATCAAAATTAGTGCTAGCGGCCCCGACTTACGTGTTAGTAGGTCGTGCGTTGAAACCAAAGCAGGAGCATTACTTTGTGTAATTTATTTCATCACCACTGTTTTCCTAGAACAAAAAAAAATTAAAATACATGATATCTGCCAACCCGCACTAGGTCCACGTGGATAACGGTCCATTCCCTCTCTTAAAGGAGGCCAAGTCCTGAGCGGGAACAATCTAAGGCTGATAATGTTATGTTGTACGAGTAGTATATCCTGTGCAAAATATTCAAAATTGGCTTTCTTACGTAACTTTGGAATTACAAGTATTGCAAGAAAAAATAAAAAAAAATTGCAAGTAAATTTTTTTTCAACACACTTACTCGAAATCCCGCTCTTATCCCACTGCTTTTCGGCACGCAATAGATTGTTTTCCGCACTAGTTCAGAAAAGTGTGCGTGCTCTCCCCCACCAAAATTTTACTACATTTATCGTATCAGGCTGGGCGCGCGTCGACCGCTACGAGTCACCAGTCAACCCCCGTTTATTAATTTCGTAAGTGTATTGAATAAAGTCATTTAATACACGTGGAAATTTGTCACTGCAGTTTCCGCCTTGGTTGTAATGACAAACTTTCAGCACTTGTATCAAAATTTACTATTTATAGCTGCGTCTCATTGATGATAGATTCCATTGATAAACACAGCAATGCAAAATAATGCTTTCTAACAAAAAGAACATTGACAAAACTACAAATCATCTAACATATTGTGGGAATCTGCACAAGAAATTCTATTGTGAACACACAGAGTCAACACAATGTGAAACACAAAGATTATTTAACGTTAGCCAGCCATTTTTTCCGGTTTTAAATGAAATCTTTTGTTAGTTTTGTGCGACATAAATATATTGTTCTTTAAACGAAATAGGCTGATTCGTTGGTAGAGTAGTCGTCAGTACCACTACTGATTTTGATATTCTGGATTCGATACGTAAGTGCAAAGTGATATTTGGCTTCTTTATCTGGAATTCCAAAGTAGCAAACACCGGGTGTTTGAATATTATGTAAGCTCTTATGGTGATAATTGGGTACATATTTGAATGTCGAACATTAAAATACCTTTTTTTTATTCTTGATAGGTTCGCGCTTGACCGCTATCTCACCTGATGGAAAGTGACGATGCGGTCGAAGATGGAGCGCGCTTACCTAGAAGTAATCTATTCACTCTTGACTTAAAAATTCCCGGGTTGTAGCCATCAGGAAACATTTTACTACGGATAAAATGTTCAAAACATCGAAAATTTAAATACCGAATAACCAAATAACCGATAATTAAAATAAGGTAAGTTTATAATGTCCAATGGTTATACTAATTATAACCTACGCTCAATATATCTAAAATCTAATTATCTACAAAAATGATATCTAAATACCTAAATATCGAAGTACAGAGTATCGAATGTCTTAAACATCGATCTTTATTTATTACCTATGGATATATGCAGAGGATAATTTGATAATTCAGATATTGCGAAAACCTGGATAATCAGAAAATGGTGAAACAAAATCTGCTAGCGACTTGGACGTAGCGTTCACCGGCCGCTGCCGCGGCACCGCACCAAGTGATGAATCATACAATCTGCCTGCGACTATATTAGACAATGGTGAAAACATTTCTGCAGGAGATTGTAGGTATGATTCTTCATTTTGAACTGGGTGAAATAGGTTAGGTTAGAACTGTGACCAACCGCGCGAGATCCAAGCGAGCGAAGCGAGTGGTGCCGCGGCAACGGCAGTCGAGCGCTACTTTTTCTCTACCACATAATCAAAATTTGTTCGATATTTTAGCGTAGGTATTTTTAACGTAAATATAATGAACTTGGATGTATTAAATGTTGACATTTTGAACTTAGGTATAATGACTTTCGATATTTTTAAACATTACATATTTTTATCACTCGGCATTTCAATGTTAAACATTTTAGGCTTAGGTATCACAATTTACGATATTATGATACAATCGATATTTAAATTTTTTCTGACAGGCCTGTTGGTCTAGTGGTTAGTGGCCCTGACTGCTATGCCGGAGGTCGTGGGTTCGATTCCCACCCAGGACAAATGTTTGTGTGATGAGCACGATCATTTGTTCTGTGTCTGGGTGTCATATATCTATATAAGTATGTATTTAGAAATATATAAGTATGTTTATCAGTTGCCTAGTACCCATAACACAAGCTCTGCTTAGCTTGGGACTAGACGGCGTTGTGTGATAGTTATAAAAAAAAAATAAAAAAAAAAAACGATGTTTTGAACGTTGACATTTTACTCGTAGGTATTTTAATGTTCGACATTCAAATATGTGCTCTGATAATCGTATGTATGGTCATAGGTTCCTACTTTTCTTCCTAAACCTTCGGGAAAACCAGGCATGGTGTAATGTTCACACAAATTTACTAAAAGAATACCTACCTGTTTACAGTTCCATATTTAGATTTTATTTTAGTACGTGTTATGTTAAAATTCAAAATTTATCAACAGGTAATGGAGCGTAGCATAATAGGTGTTAAGCGAATAGATCGCGTTAGTAACACCACCCTGCGCTTTATAAGTCAAGTAGCAGATATTGCGGAAAAATCTGCCAGGCTAATGTGGGAGTGGGCTGGCCACGTCGCAAGAATGTACACGGACGGAGGTGGGCGAAGACCGTCATGCACTGGACGCTTGAGGGAGGTCAATGTCGACCGCACCGAAGGTAGTTTGACAATCTAATCAAACAAACACACAAACAAACAAACAAATCAACAAACAAATCGGGGCAAACTTGTCAAAAGATTGCTCAAGACTACGAAGATTTTTTTTCGGTGGAAAATCATTTTATGACATCCCCCGCTCTGGGGCGGAGCGCGAGATAGTGTCAGACTTTTACTGACTAAAAACCCACTCCTGTTCCTTCGTTGCCTTTCGTACCAGGGACGAGTCTTCCTTTCAGAATCAGACCCTTGGCCCCAAGGTGAGGCCTTCGCCCAGTAGTGTGACACAATCTAGCAAAGCCAGTACAAAAAAAAAATGATAAAACGAAAAAGTGATTTAGGTACAGGGCTTTATTTATTATTTATTTATTATATACTTTATTCCACAACTCATAATGTAAACAGAATAAACATTTGCAAAAACTAAGTGTACATGGGCGGTCTTATCGCACAGGGCAATCTCTTACAGACAACCTTATAATGGACTGAACAAAAGGACATAGATTTGGGGCGGTCAGTGTCCAAATATCATAAAAAAATATTAAATAGAGATAATAATAAAAATACTATACTAGTAATAAATATTTTGTGGCGAACTGATGGGCATTAGCGACCCCACGGACCCGATCTCCCGTGAGAAATCTTGTTCCTCATCTCCGGCTTGCCTTTGTTGACCGGCCGTAGTGAACACTGACGAGGAACTCTCTCTTGCCTTTATTGGCTGGCTTGAGTGGAGATTCGCAAGAGCAAATGTGCTCAGGAGAAGGATGTATAATCCAGTAAGATGCTGGTAGGGATCTTGACCGTACTTCCGGGATTGTCCTGATAGCCGTAGTATACCTCTCCGCTCCTCAAGCACCTCAGGATATGTTGCCCTCTTGTTGCTATGTCACTTCGTGCTAGCGACCGTTTTCGGGGGCCCATTTATTGAGTGTTCAAGACATCCCCTGTCTTTTTATCGATGGAAATTAATAACATTGTTCAGGCAGGGGCCACAGTCTTAACACAGTTTCTGGTAACAAGTCCACTTAAGACTACAACAACCATAGCCTTATATCTTAGTTTTCCATATGTCGCAATAGTTTCCCATTAACCGAGGTTGTCCTTGGATGCACTAGCATAGCATACAGGGATAATCACCGGTTGGTACCACGTTCTATTAAAAGCGTATAAGGGGCCTCTGTGAGTTGGTTTCGACTCCTCGTACGCCTTCTAAAGGTCCAGGACCCCAGGGTTCTGAGATATAATAACGCATAACAAAATACTATATCTATTAAGTAATATACTAATAAAATAAATGTATAATTGAGAACGGAAAATAAATATTATTTATAGTGAAAGGTCATGCTCCACCATTGTTTTAAAGTTCGGTAGCGTTAGAGCACGTCACGTACTGATTAAAAAAGTTGACTGGGTTTTAACTTGATGTAAGCATTTAGTCTTTACTCAAGATACCATCTGTATTAATGTACAGCGATCAAGACTTTCATAACTGACAAAGTTATATGTAAAAGCTAAATGGATTTAAATTTGGACGTTAGCATTAAGAGTTCTTCAAGAGTTGCAATTTGTAAACTGAAATATAAATTGTATTGCGTCAGCATGAGCAGGGGCATAGACTCAGTGGGTGCTCGGGGACTCGAGCACCCATGAGAAATAAATAGTGGGTGCTGAGCACCCCTGAGAATATACATCAAGAAACAGATCAGTAATCGCCTTTAAGGTTACGTATAAATTATAATATTTCTTGATACTAAAAACTAGTTTAATTTTTATATACTTGATGGTTTCATTTTATATTTTTATCAAACATAATAAGTAATTAAGTACGCAGTATATAAGTAGGACATTTATTTATTTTTCGGTCTATCAGTGTGCATTTTC
Source organism: Mythimna impura (assembly GCA_905147345.3). Lineage (NCBI taxonomy): Eukaryota > Metazoa > Arthropoda > Insecta > Lepidoptera > Noctuidae > Mythimna > Mythimna impura. The sequence goes on along the minus strand of LR990356.1, from coordinate 6,439,004 downwards.
TCTTCTCACACTTCGCCACTTTTTCGAGTCCATGAAATGAGCATGAGCACCCATGAAGTTTTCTTAAAGCCGGCCCCCCTGGGCATGAGTAACTTTTAAATGTTTGTCGGCATAATTCTATCCTTCACAAGCAAGTACGCTGTCAAAAAATGGTACTTGTGTACACAAAAATAAATGACGTACTAGTCGAAATATTAAACTTACAGTCTTTAAATTTTAAAAGCAATTTTTTCACAAACATTTTCCTCTCATATTTTTTGCTAGAAACACGTCTTCCAGATTTTCAAAGAATAAATTATAATGAGAAACTCACAAAGTATCGGATACCCGGCTTGTTTATCCGTTCCTTGTAAATTCATCTCGACGGTAACTGTTCGGGGGTAACTCGGTTATCTTTTGGGTACGCTAAAACATCGCATTTACGTATCACACGAGAAAATGGGGAAAAACATTGAGCGACGTACAACGCAAATTTACTTAGCATAATACTCATAAGATTGCAAACTTTCCTGTACAGGCACTCGAGAGAGATGCGTAATTGAAGTGGCGGATCTGAATTGAATGCTGATGCGGAATACGGATGTAATTAAGGGGGAGATATTGTTGTTTAATTGAGTAAAAGACAGGCGTGCGAACAGAGTAAAAGATAGGTGATGAGGCGTGACCAAGAACGGGTCGACAACGTGTTGTTTTGCACGTCAGCCTCAAAAAGCTGTTAGCAGAATTGACGGTACTCGCTAGGACCGATACCTGCCAGGTCTGTGGGATTTTTTGAAAGAATTACCGTGGCTCTGGAACTCAAAAGGCAACGGAAGAAACACAAATGGCTTTTGGTCAGTGAAAGTCTGACACTCTCTCTAACTCCACCTATGCAGAGCTGAAAGAGTTATTTCGTGATCTAGCAACTCAAAATAAAGGTGAATCGGCATACAGATATAAATATACTAGCTTTTGCCAGCGGCTTCGCCGTGTGAATGTCGGTTTCTCCATACAAACTTTGGACCTCCGTTTCATCCCCTTAGGTGGTAAATTTTCGGAAAATCCGTTGTTAGCGGATGTTTACACCCTATAAGGAACCTACCTGCCAAATTTTAAGTTTGTAGGTGTTATATTTTCTGAGATCTCGTGATTAGGTAATCAGTGAGTGGTATTTCTCTTTTATGTATATATAACAAACATACAACATAGTAACAGAGTATACATAATGGACGTTCAGATTAGCAGTTACTCAATAATATAGGCTAATCTCAATGTCCAAGCCTTTCCAGACTTTATCATCAAATCAATCTTTAGGTAAAAATGCAAGACTGACCATGACTTACTTGACTTAAGTTCCTATGTCCCCTAGAAGGGGCAAAAGGTATCTACAATGTGCCGCCTTCCCGTCTTGAGCTTCGTGCTTCATTTCGCTCCAGGTATTCTCTATGTTCTTTTCCTCTGCGATGACCGTTCGTCACCAGGTTTGCTTAGGGCGACCACGTTTACGCTTGCTAAGACTGACCATGGTTTCTTCATTTGAAATTTGAATCTTATGCAATTGCGGGACAGATTATTCAACTGTTATCGTGTACTAGCTGTTACTAGCGGCTTCGACTTCGTGCAAGTGGAAAATTGTCCCAAAAGAACATACTCCCGCGATAAAAAAACCTAATAAAAATCTTATGTGCTATTCCAGGACAAGGTCTACTTGTGTACCAAGTTTCATCGAAATACATTCAGCCGTTCGAGCGTGAAGAAGGAACAAACGTACACACACACACACTTGCTAACTTTCGCATTTATAATATTAAGTGTATTTATAATGTGATTTCTACACGTAATGAATGAGCAGTGGTGGCCGAGTGGTAATGGCTCCGACTTACGAGTTGTAGGTTGTGGGTTCAAACCCAGCCAGGCGCATTACTTAGTGTAATTTATTTCATCACCACTGCCTCAAAACGGTGAAGGAAAACATCAAAAAGTACACAATGGTATTTCAGCGGTACAGTGTAGTTGGTTATCTATGAAAGTTGTATTTCAAATCAGATTAGTAGTTCTATAGATTACTTCCAACAAAACAAATCATTGTTAACTCTTTATTAGAATACTAGCTTCTACCAGTACCTTCACCTGTGTCAAAGTAAAATAAAAAACTTTTTACAAAAAAATACAACCGACTTCAAGGTAAAAAAAACCACTGAAAAGTGCAAAATAACTTTAACTTCGGAAGTCGGTGTTTCTATAATAGTTTTATCTCTTCGTTATTTAACACCGACTTCCGAAGTTAAAGTTATTTTGCACTTTTCAGTGGTTTTTTTTACCTTGAAGTCGGTTGTATTTTTTTGTAAAAAGTTTTTTATTTTACACTTTTTAGTTATGGTACCACCACTAAAAAGTACCCCTCAGCCAAACTTAAATACCTTATAGCCAGAGTGCATCTCATGACAATTCTAATAATCCCAAACACGGTTAGATTACATTAATTTATTACAGAGTTCCGGTGCCTAACTTCAGGCTTCATCATCAGATCAGTTAGATATATTCCCCCTCTACTTTCAGTCAGTCATCGACTACACGTATAAACCAAGCAATTTTACTTTTTACGACGGTTCTGCTGTGATCCTATGAGGAGTTCTGTGCCATATCTTCGAAGCTCATGATCAGATCGTAACAATATTTCTATGGGACCAACTCGGAAGCATAACCTTTCAATCAAAAAAAAAATTTTCAAAATCGGTCCACAATTGACCGAGAAATCGGTGAACATACATAAAAAAAAAACATACATTCAACTGAACATATAACCTCCTCCTTTTTGAAGTCGGTTAAAAATATCCCAAAAGAACACACTCCCTCGAAAAAAGTGTATGATTTTTTTCGTTGGAGTGAGTCCATTTAATTTAATTCTAACCGCGTGACTCATCCAAATCTGCTCAGTTGTAGGACTGAGCGTGAAGGAGTAACAGACATACAAACACATGAATACATATAAAAAAACCCAGGCAGGTACGAGTCGGACTTGCGCACTGAAGGTTCCGTAGAAACTTACATATGAAAACAGTTCAATTCCCGAATTGAATTACGAAGATTTTTCCAAATCGCAAAAAAAGTTTTTTTTGGGATGTAACTATAAATTTACAGTTTTCAGATTTTTCCCTATACTTCTGCAATGAGACCTTGCTTCATGCTAGATTTCAGGATTCTAGGTCAACGGGACTGCGCGTGGAGACGCAACGTCGGGGCGAAACTCCGCTGCCGCGACAAGTCGCGGCATGGCGGACAGAGCTCCGGCGGGGTCTCATGGCGGAATGGCGACAGCGACTATCGCAACCCAGTGCTGGGCACGCCATAATTATGGCGATAAGTCCCCTCTTTGAGGAGTGGCTGGAAAGGCAACACGGCGTCCTTACCTTCCGCATGGTAAGTTCGGGAGGTTCCTGCACCGGATTCGTGCGGAAGAAACGCCCGGGTGTCACCATTGTGTGGATCGCCCGGAGGACACGGTGGAGGTGTGCCCTGCTTGGGCAGAGCAACGCCGTGTCCTCGTTGGGGCGATCGGCGGCGGCGATCTCTCGCGCCGGGCCTTGGTACAGGCCATGGTCCGGAGCGAGGAGGAATGGCAGGCGGTTGCCTCCTTCTGCGAAGCAGTAATGCTAGCAAAAGAGGCGGCCGATCGCGTGAGGCAACGGTCCTCACGCCCCAATCGCCGCCGGGATTCCGATCCCGATTTCCGGCCATCGTAGGCGCAGGCTTGCGGATGACGAGCAATGGGTGGCTCGCCGTCCGACCGTCCGGTAACAATCCGGACCGAGCCCAAGTCATCGACGGCGCGTGCTGTTCCACGCGCGCCTCAAGGAGATGTCAGCAACTGTAGGGGCCTAGTAGGGTCGAAGCCTACCGGAGCCAAGGGTCTGATTCTGAAAGGAAGACTCGGCTCTGGTACGAAAGGCAACGAAGGAACAGGAGTGGGTTTTTAGTCAGTAAAAGTCTGACACTAACTCCCGCTCCGCCCAAGAGCGAGATTTGTCATTAGATGATTTACCCATCTTAAAAAAAAAACCCCGACTACCAGCCATGAGATGAGCAATGGGTAGCTCGTCGTCTGGCCGTCTGGTAACCATCCGGACCAAGCTCGAGATGTCAACGGCGTGTAATGTTCCACTCCTCAAGGAGATGTCAGCAAAATCATAGTGCCATGGGTTCACTTCTGAAAAGGTTCGGCAAAGGGCAACTGAAGGAAAATAGGTGTGGTTTAAGTCAGTAAAAGTCCGACAGGCGGGGGGTGGCATAAGATGATTTTCCCACCGATAAAAAAAAAAAGGTCAAAGGGAAGTACCCTATGAAGTTTGATTCCCTTGAGAGTGTCGAAATATACGCTTTTTGCGACATTAACGGCCGTATCTTTTTTTGTCGTTAACAGTTGTTTGATTTTTTTACAGCTTTAAAGGACTGCAGACCTGATTATATGGTTTTAATTTTAACTCGATACCTCCATGCGTTCCCGGTTTTGACAGACATACAGACAGACGGACAACAAAGTGATCCTATAAGGGTTCCGTTTTCTTCCTTTTGAGGTACGGAACCCTACAAAAAGACAAGAAGAAAGCAAGAAAAAGAGAAAGAAGGAAAGAAAGAAATAAAGAAAGAAAGAAAATTAGTTACGATAAAATTATCGTAACTAATTAAAAAAAAAAAGACAAAAAAAGAAAAGCAATAAACAATTGACCAAAAAACTGTGTGTAAAATTAAACTTACCTATTGGTGTGAGAGTTTTCTAAATTACCTAAGACAAATACATGAAAATTCGGATTGTATTGTAGTAGTACTTCATTCTAATTTAAGATTCGAAGTATACAGAAAAAGTAATTACTTAAACCACCTGTTTATTGTATTATAGCGTGTATTTGTAAGTATGAAGATATGTGGTATATCAATAATACCAGCAAACAATAAAAATCGACATTTAAAACCGTATCATTAATACAACATAATAACATTATCAAGGCAATGAAATATCGGAGTCACATCATACCGAGACATCCTATATCACTTTTACAATATCTTCATAGCTTCGGAATGTGACCGATATCAATAAAGATAATGTAAAGGGTCGGGCCACGTCCCACTTATGTTTCCCGATTGTTATTACCGCAAAAATTGCTATTCAACAGAATATCGACTTGTCTGTCTATTCCTCAAAGGCTAAAATTTACATACATAAGGAAAAGTTAGTGCAGTTAAGTTAGAACAGAGAGTCAAGTCACAAAGGTTGGTCATTACTTTTTTTTTTTTTAATTCTTGATAGGTTCGCGCTTGACCGCTAATACAATATTAATAAACTAGTTTCGGCCAGCGTCTTTGTCCGCGTGAAAGTAGGTTTCTCTCCACAAACTTTGGACCCCCCTTTCATCACCTTAGTGGGCAAATTTTTTGAAAATCCTCTCTTAGTGCTCGCCTACATCCTAAAACAACCTTGTGCAAAATTTCACGCTCCTAGTCTCAGTAGTTTCGGCTGTGTGTTGATATGTCAGTCAGTCAGTTTTTCCTTTTATAAATATAGAAAAACGGTCAAGTGCAAGTCGGAATCGTGCACCTAGGGTTCCGTATAAATTGACTAATTTAAATAATAGTTTGATTCCCGAGTCGAGTCTCGAAGATTAATCAAGTAATCATTGTGTGACGTAACTACAAATTTACAGTTTTCAGAATTTTTCCTGTACTTATGCTATGAGACCTTGCTTCTTAGCAAATATTAGGATTCTAAGTTAACGGGAAGTACCATACAGGTTCTGATTTCCTCGCTGTCAAAATATGTGCCTAAACGGAGTCTAAACTGCCTTTAGATTGAGCTGACTTAGAAGGTAGATTTTTTCACTGCTTCAAGGAGTAACACACTCAAGTATTTGGTATTAATTTCAGTTTGGTAGCTTCACACGTTCCTGAGATAAAGGGTCTTGATAGATAGACAGACGGACAATAGAGTGAGGGTTCCATTTTTACAGATTACAGAAACCAAAAATGGATGATTTTTGGAATTGAGAAAAAAAATTATATACTAAGAGATAAAGTATTCTTTGGTAGTTTTGATTCGGTTCCAATTTTTCAAAATTATATCTCTGACAGAAACCTGCATAATCGCTGAATACCACAGGTTACTTCATTCCCGTAAATGCACTAATCTTGAGTGGGGCCACGAGGATTACGCCAAGGTAATAATCACACTATACATAAAGGTTAACACTAATATTATAAACGTAAAAAATATATATGTGGGTATGTGTATGTTTACTAATCTTTCACGTTGAAATAGTTGAATATATTTGGATTAAATTTGGCGCACGGATACAACGTTCGTGAACGAACCTGCTGGCATAAGCTATTTATAAGGTTATAATTTCTGTTATTTTCATTAAATTTCCTTAGCTTTCCTTCCTGAAGATTATAATTTTATAAGGGTAATACATTGTATTATAAATTAATAAAAATTATTAATAACAGACAACTGCTAATTTAATTATCAAGATCTTTCAACAGTCTCGTCGATTGCGAGATTGTACGAAAGAGCTACCGCGGCCCTGGGACGCAAAGTGTGACTAAAGGAACACGGGTGGGTATATGGACGTTTTAGTCTGTAAAAGTCTGACACTTACTCTCGCTTCACCTAGAGCAGGAAAAGTTATTTGATGATGTCCCAACCTATATAAAAAAAAGATCTGTTAACAGTTTCGTCAATAGCCACAAATAACAAGGTAGACTTTCGATTCAGAACCACTTGGCTATAAAGAAACTAAATGAAATGGAAATATAAAGCAGCTCATGAATACAACAGTTGGTTTCACCTTTTTTTAAACGGCTTTACAGTTTGCCAGTGTACTTGTAGTTTTTATGAGGATTACTAACCGGTGAACCACTCGAGACAGGATCGAAATAAAACTGAAACTGAGATCTTCAGACGACGAATATTGAAAAAATATATACATATTTTAAAGGCCTGCACAGACAACTGATTTTTGTCCGTGGACTTTTTTGTCCGCTCAAATAGATCGCTTACAACTGCATCGAGTAACGCAAACGAGGGATTAAAAGTACCGCGTACAAAAAGTCCCCCGAATAACCGAGGACATGCAGAGAGCGGACCGAACAAAAGTACGGGGGAGTCCCCGAAAAAAATATAACTCGTGTGACTAGGCGAAGCTGCGTTGCTTCGCCTAGTCACACGAGTTCTATTTGGCGGACTGTAGTCCGCATTGTGCGCTAGAGAGTGACGTACGTATGCACCACGATAAACACGCACACCGTATGCGTTGAGTTCGCAGCCGCGGCTGACTGTTTATTCGCGGAGCGTACTTTTTTCGCCGCCGTGGATAAAAGTAAGTCGTCTGTGCAGGCACAGATTACTGAATAGTTACTACGTAAGTGCAGGCCTTTAGTGTTTCTTAATAAATAGCTCTATATTAAGAAATCGTGACGAAGTATAAAAATTTTAGCGTTTAAGTGTGCTCTAAGGAATTCTGATGGATAATATAGTAACGGTCCTTACTTACGAGTTGTAGATCGCGGGTTCAAAGTAAGGCGCATTACTTTGTGTAGTTTATTTCATCAGTGGTATCTAAACGATGAAGAAAAAAACATCGTGAGGAAGCCGGCAAGTCCTAGAATCAGAAATCCGAGGACTTAAGTGATATCCACCAACCCGCATTGGGCCCGTCCCTTTCCTAGAGAGGAGGCCTGAGTCCCAGCAATGAGAAAATTATAAGGCTCTGAATTATCCTAAAACACTCTATTTTAAGCCGCCTAGGAGGGCAAATAAACTAAAAAGTCATTTAAAAAGCAATCCAAAAACTTCAACAGAGTAAAAATCAATTTAGCATAATATCTATGTGCGTACGAAATAAGTACCAGCCATTTTTCATAAAATGTCACTCTGTTGATTTACTACCTTGCCCTCAACTGTATCAGTTTTGACTTTCATACGCCAGTTACAGGTCTTATTACAACGGTTTAAGGGTCAAAATAGGCGTATCCATTTGTGAAAGTGGCATTTACTTCGATGGGTAAAATGGTCCCTAAGGCGGTTTTATAGTGTATCAACGAAAAAAAACATCGCTTTCATTGAGTATGGAGCTGATATTTTAGTTTAGTAGTAATAAAATGACGATATAACTTCGGGTTAAATGTTTTAAATGATGTTTTGTCAGCTTATCGGGTATGGGAAGTTTGTATGATCAATGGTACGTAATGACTTTTACGTAAGTTATACGGTGTTTGAAGTTTTATTATTTGTGGTTAAAGAAAGTCAAACAAAGGCCAAATGCAAACTATTGCATGTATCTTTTTTTCTTTTCGCCAGAAACGAAACCTAAGGTATATGTTAGAGGCCAATACGAGAAATCAATACCAAAAAGAACCAGGTCTTTAAACCGTAACCTAACAAAGATACGTATAGAAGCATTGCTAATATATTTTTGTCAGGCGTTACCTATTTTCGTTATATTATAATGAAATGGAAATATAATACGTAATATTTTGAGGTTTCCATTGATAAAATAGATTAAGTTGGTTATTACTGTTATATTTTTTTTACACTCGCAGCAGTTTTTCATCACTAAAACTAGATAAAAAAAAGTGATAAATGAATCGAAAAGATACGCGTTAGTGTTGTGATAGTGATTGACACTGCGTATTCACCATAAAAACCGAAACTAAAACTATATTTGACAATGTGAAACTTAAAATATCAGACATAGAGTATTTTTATTTAAGAAAAATAACGCCTGATAACAAACTATAGCAATATACTAAATTGTCTCTAACTTCGTTTGGTTGCGGTTGGTAGACAGAATTCTTTTTGCTATTGATTTATCATACAGTTCTCTATGATATGGCTTAGGTTTCACTTTTGGTAGAAAGAAAATAAAATTACTTGCCAGCAATGTATGGGAAAAGTTTCATTCCCCTTTAATTCAAAAGGATATTCAAAAGGATTAATTTACTTTCGGACAACGAGCCCAAAGGTAGCTCACCGTGTTGCCATTTGGTAACCGTCCGGACCAAGCCCGAGTCGACTGCGTGTAGTGTTCCACGCTCCCCTCAAGGAGATGTCAGCAACCGTAGGGGCCCAGCAGAGTCGAAGCCTACTGGGGCCATGGGTGATGCGAAAGAGATCCCCGGGGCCTTGGAACAAAGGGCCTGGGAAAACAAGGAACAGGAGTGGGTTTTTAGTCAGTAAAAGTCTGACACGCCCTCTCGCCCCGCCCAAGTGCGGGGAATGTCATTAGATGAGTTTCCCACCTAAAAAAAATCTATCCTAGGCAGGTTGTTAAAATTTTCGAGCCCACTTCGCTCATTTTTGTACTGGTGAAAGAATGTAGAGCTAAGCAACGGTACTGCTTGCCTTAAACAAGAAAATAAACAAACACATCATCAAACTGTAATGTAAATTTTAAACGTAAACTGTAACTTAAACCGCCGCGTTTCGACACGTACTTCCAAAAAGACTTCCATTACTGGTACGCATCAAATGTAGCATGTTATCAACACCTCTAAATGTGTCGTATTGTCGAATACAAAGTGCGAGGAGTAATGGATCGCAACGAAGCGGGACGAGAGGCTTACTTAGCGAACATAGAAATAGGTTTGACGTGTTCCTTTTAGGATATACTTACATATACATATGTTTGGGATACCGATACGATAGAACGTAGTAAACAAGTTTTTAATGAAAATCAATTTTTCATAACAAGAAATTACAACACCTATCGACGGTATAACCAAACCCAGTCGTCAACAGCGTGTAGTGATCCACGCGCTCCTCAAAGAGATGTCAGCAAACCGTAGGGGCCCAGCAAGGTCGATGCCCGCTAGGACCACAGGGAATTTCTGAAAAGGAAACCCGTAGTCCTAGGCACAAAGGGCAACTGAAGAACACAGGTGTGGTTTTAGTCAGTAAAAGTCTGACATGCCCTCCCACTCCACCTAGAGCGAAGTCATTGAATGTTTTCCAACCTTAAAAAAAAAAACCTATTAGCGGTGAAGTGCCAATATCTTTTAACTGACAATTTTTGAGAAAATTACTTTTTAAGGGATTATAATAATTTAAATGTGTGTTTTCATGTTTTAGTGAAATCTCCGAAGCGGATATAAATCAAATTATGGAAACACCTAACTAAACCAACGTGTCAATTTATGGTATTAAATCCTAACTTTTTTAGATACTACTCCATTATCATAAAATATATTAATGCGGCATAATAATTAAAACAAGTTATTATTATTCTCAATAAATTATTTAATTACAATTTTTTATTTCTCATGACATTAAAAAGTTATTTCAATTTCTGGAATTTTTTTACTTCGACAATTAGGAGTTATTGCTTCGCCGTCGCTATAATCGTCCTCGTTATTTATACCGCATACATCGAACTGAATCGACTGCTGGAAAAATTTGAGTGCTGCGTTCTTACCGTCCGATTATAATTAGCTGTCTACAAGGCTAGAGTGAATAGGCTCATAATAAACTAGTGGACTTTATCAACGATTGCATCACTGCTTACTATCAATCAGATAGGGTCGTAGTTAAGTACTATTTTATATTATTTAAAAAAATAAAACCTAGCCATATTAATTTAAAGTTTCTTAAAACTTGGCATTACAAAATAAAGAACTTTTTAGAATAACCTGTGTCTGACGTAACATCTCGCCAGAACATAGAAAAATTTTATAATGAAAAACATTTTTTCATAAATAACTTTTATTGAACGAACTACTCATCAAGACCATTTAAAAGAGCTCAATCACGATGGGATTATCTTGTTGCGCTCATTACTTCCTAGATGGCAACTCCGACTCCATCCTTAGACCAGCTTCTTTTTACTATATTAATGCATTGTCACCCAAGTTCCATAAAGATTAGCTCATTTTTTCTTGACTTGGGAATTCTTCCAATAACATCTCCCGCTCTAGTATGGAGCAAAAGGGCGTGTCAGACTTTTACTGACTAATACCACACCTATGTCCTTCAGTTGCCCTTTGCGTTTTAGGACCACGGGTTTCCTACGGTTTGCTGATATCTGTTTGAGGAACCCGTGGAACACTACGCACTGTTGTTGGCTTAGGTTCGATTCGGACGATTTTTGGATGGCTGGACGGTGAGCTACCCATTGTTCGTCGTCCACAAGCCCACGCCTACCGTGGCTGGTAGTCGGAGTCGGGGTCACGGCAGCTGGGGATTGAGGATGTCCATTACCTCACGCATGTGGCCATCTCCTTCGCTAGCATTACAGTTTTTTGGAAGGAGACGACCGCTTGTCATTCTCCCTCGCTCCGGATCCTGGCCTCCTGGCCTGAACCAGGGCCCGGAGTGAGAGGTCGCCATCGCCGATCGCTTCCATGAGCACACGGTGGTGCTCCGCCCAAGCGGGGCACACCTATACCGTTATGCTCCACCGTGTCCTCCGGGCAGTTCATATAATAGTGACAAGGGCTTTCGCTCCGGGAGTCTCGGGCTCGAAAATATCGAGAGTCTCGACTATTCTTTCGCATTTCTGAGACTCCAGATTGATACCTCCAGTCTCGGGGATAACGAGACTTTCGAAACAAACGTAGATTATTAAAAATCTACTAAACCAATGACGCAACACTTAACTTCAGATACAGTTTTGAATTTTTTCCATAAAAAAAATTTTGATTTCCAGAAAATAAGCTCACAATGATACCATAAAAAAATATGATACCATCCGCGTCTCTGTACTATATTATAAGTATGGTAAAATCATCAGAAATCAAAATCATTTAGAAAAAAAAAGTAAAACAGATTCTATCAAGCTTCTCATTCGTAATAACCTAACTCCACCACAAATCTATTCAAATGCAGAACGCTTCAAACATTTTACGAGTAGTGTTTTGTACATCGCAATACATAAGTGATGCTCATCACGTATCTGTATATATACCAAGAGTATATTACTGCCTTTAATAGTGTGGCTGCGGCTTACCAGCAGACGAAGCATTGGCCTAAATAGAAAGGATTAAATACAGTTAAGATACATACAACTGCTACGGTGATCTATTTTACTTCGTCTATAAAATAGCATGGTTATGCTATCTTGTAGACAAAGTAAAATAGATCAAATTTAATACATTTTATGTTTATCAAAGGAGAGTCAGATGTTGAAAACCAGCACGCTGTTGACTCGGTTATGAACCGTACCGGACGACTGAACAGGGAGCTAAGCATTGCTCGTCGTCCGTACAACTGGGGCGGTGGCTGGGGCGTGAAGATGTCCGTTTTCTGAGGGTTGCATCATTACTGCTTCGCAGAAGAAGGCGACCGCTTCCCATTCACTCTTTCTCCGGGCCATAGCCTGAACTAAAGCTGGACGCTAAAGGTTACCACCATCAGATCACCTGAATTCGAAACAGAAACCTCCCGAACTGGCCATGTCCGGTGAGGACGTGCGTCAGATGGTAAGCGAGAACACAGAAACCGGAGAGCATACTTATTCCAGTTCGAATCAAAAACCAAGATAACCCACCACTCTGCGTTACACTGCGTCTCGGTGTGAGCAGACCCTTATTGTTATTGTAAAATCCACAGTGTTCTTCCAGTTGCCCGTTTTTGCGAGGACTGTGGTAACACTTTCGAATAATCCTCAACCCAGGCAGGCGTCGGCCCTAACTGGCCCCATCAATTTTGCTGACATCTCTTTGAAACTTACCGTCACCCTGGGACCGACATAGTGCTAAAAATCGCCAAACTTTAATAGTAGTGGGCAGGGCACATTGCTCGCAGAACAGATGATCGATAGAGTCGAAAGCTTCTGGAGTGTCAACAATGTACCGGAAGATTGAAAAGAATTTGGATGGTTTCAAAGTCTAACGGACATTATAAGAAACATTTTTTGTGTTGCAAAGATAGGCATATGAAGTATGTCTAACGAGCTGTGGGCCCGTAAAAGATTGATGCCTAGACACAGCGACGCGGGGCTACGGCAGACCACGAAGGAGATGGCAAGACGACCTGGATGTCTTCCTTGAGAACAGGAATAAGAAAGTGAGGAACCGTGACCGTTAGAGAGACTGAAGGGACGCCTTTTCCCAGCAGTGGTATAGTACGGGCTAGCTATAATAACCTAGTATACCTATAAATTCTTAAATGCCTCATAAATCTGTATAGATTGGTACTCAGTTACATCTAGGTGGGGTTTCATTGTTGAGAAAACTGGGTTAATTGATTGTTTTAGATACAAAGACGTAACGACATTTCAAAGAAAATAATATTGTTTGTAGAGAAATTCTAGTCAGTGAATGGAAGATAAGCTGTTGTTTTTGTTAGCTTTATTGTTTTTTAGATTTTTGTATGTAAATAATATTCTCGTATTTAATTTAATTTAATAAACACACTTAACTAATTCGTAGTTCCGTATGGTGTTCGGACGTTAAGAATAACACCATCCCATCTCTTCCCGAGGGTGTCGTAAGAGGCGACTAAGGGACATACCAGAGAATGGGCAGCAGCATCCTCTGTGCATTACAACAACCAAACTGCGATCGCCAACCCGTCTGCCAAGCGTGGCGATTATGGCAACCCCCCCCAACATGAAAAACAGAAGGAAAAAATGGCCCCTAGTGCCCGGCAGCCCGTCTACCCTTGACTCCGGTAGCGGTCAAGGCCACGACGAGGCAAGGGGTGCGAAGAATCTCCGGATGAGATTTGGCTACCCATCTATTAAACGACTCGACCTGGCAACTTTCAACACGCGTACACTGAGGACTGACGAGAAGATCACCGAACTGGAGGAGGAATTGAGCAGGTTGTGATGGAGTATTGTGGGATTGTCTGAAGTCCGAAGACAGGGGGAGGATACGATAATTCTCAAATCCGGTAACCTGCTCTATTTCCGGGAGGGTGACCAGCAGTCCCAGGGTGGTGTCGGGTTTATCGTCCACAGGTCCCTTGTGAACAATGTCGTGAGGATCGAGAGTGTGTCGACCAGGGTGGCGTACCTTATACTCAGAATATCATCAAGATATTCGCTGAAGGTCATACAGGTCTACGCCCCGACCTCGACACATCCCGACGACGAAGTAGAATCCATGTATGAGGATATATCAAGAGCCATGCATGCTGCTAAGACTCACTTCACCGTGGTCATGGGGGACTTTAACGCGAAACTGGGCAAACGAGACGGTGACGAGCTGCGAGTGGGGCAATTTGGATTTGGACGTCGGAATCACCGGGGACACCTACTGGCTAGCTTTATGGAGAAGGAGGGCCTCTATATGATGAATTCCTTCTTCAAAAAGCGTGAGCATAGAAGGTGGACCTGGCAAAGTCCTGACGGTGCAACTAGAAATGAGATTGACTTCATCCTGTCGACGAAAAAGCAAATATTCAATGATGTCTCTGTGATCAACGCGGTGAAAACTGGAAGTGATCACCGCGTCGTAAGAGGCACATTGAATATTAACATTAAGCTTGAAAGGTCTCGACTGATGAAGTCTACGCTCCGTCCAGCGCAGATCCAGATCCAAAACCCCGAGAGCTTTCAGCTCGAACTCCACAATCGTTTCGAGTGCCTAGGAAGCTCCGTGGATGAATATAACGATGGGTTCGTGGAAACTGTCCATACGGTCGGGTCTAAGTTTTTCAAGACTCACCGTACAAATAAAAACAAGAAGCTCTCCGATCCGACCCTCGAGCTAATGAAGAAGAGGCGTGAGATGATTCTGCAGTCTTCAGACGATGCGTGCATATACCGGCAGCTCAATAGACAAATCTCGAAGTCCCTGAAACGTGACCTTCGCCGCTTTAATACCGCAAGGATTAAGGATGCGATTGAGCGGAATAAGGGCTCTAAAGTATTTGCACGAGATCTGTCTATTGGGCAAAGCCAGCTCACGAAACTGAAGACCGACGATGGCAGAGTCATATCCGCCAAATCGGAGCTTCTGGGAGAGATAGAGGCTTTTTATGGACACGAATACACGTCTACCGCTAAACCCGCTGTAAATCTAGTAAACGACCCAAGAGCTAGATTGACTCGACACTATACCGAAGATATCCCGGACGTCAGCCTGTACGAGATTAGGATGGCTCTGAAGCAGCTGAAAAACAACAAGGCGTCGGGTGAGGACGGAATTACGGCCGAACTCCTGAAGGCGGGTGGAAAACCGGTCCTTAAGGCCCTTCAGAAGCTATTTGATTCCGTCATACTCGAGGGGAAAACGCCACAGGCGTGGAGCAGAGGCGTGGTGGTACTCTTCTTTAAGAAGGGCGATAATGCCCTGCTTAAGAATTATAGGCCCATCTCGCTTCTGAGCCATGTCTACAAGCTGTTTTCCAGAGTCATCACGAATCGTCTCGCGCGCAGGTTCGACGATTTCCAGCCTCCCGAACAAGCCGGATTTCGAAAAGGCTTCAGCACCGTGGACCACATACATACGCTGCGGCAGGTTATACAGAAGACTGAGGAGTATAACCAGCCTCTCTGCTTAGCGTTTGTGGACTACGAGAAAGCCTTTGATTCGATTGAAACTTGGGCCGTACTGCAGTCTCTCCAACGGTGCCAAATTGACTATCGGTATATCGAAGTGCTGAAGTGTTTGTACAAAAACGCCACTATGTCAGTCCGACTACAAGACCAGACCTCGAAACCTATCCTCTTGCAGCGGGGTGTGAGGCAGGGAGACGTTATTTCTCCGAAACTGTTCACGGCAGCAATGGAGGATGTCTTCAAGGTTTTGGAATGGAGAGGGCTAGGCATTAATGTCAATGGCGAGTACATCACTCACCTTCGGTTTGCCGACGACATAGTAGTCATGGCTGAGACTACGGAGGAGCTCAGTACAATGCTTGGTGACCTCAGTAGAGCTTCCGAAAGAGTGGGACTTAAAATGAACATGGACAAAACCAAAGTCATGGTAAACAGCCATGTAGCACCCACTCCTATCAAGGTCGGGGACTCTACACTCGAAGTTGTAGACGACTACGTTTACCTGGGACAGACGGTCCAGTTGGGAAGGTCTAACTTCGAGAAAGAGATCATTCGTCGAATCCGACTCGGCTGGGCAGCGTTCGGGAAGCTGCGCGGTGTCTTTTCGTCCAATATACCACAGTGTCTCAAGACGAAAGTCTATGACCAGTGCGTGTTGCCAGTGATGACATATGGCTCCGAAACGTGGTCGCTTACAATGGGCCTCATTAGAAGGCTTAAAGTCACCCAAAGGGCAATGGAGAGGGCTATGCTCGGAGTTTCCTTGCGTGATCGAATCAGGAATGAGGATATCCGCAGGAGAACCAAGGTTGCCGACATAGCACGAAGAATCGCCAAACTAAAGTGGCAATGGGCAGGGCACATTGCTCGCAGAACAGATGGCCGTTGGGGCCGAAAGGTTCTGGAATGGCGACCACGTACCGGAAGACGTAGCGTTGGAAGGCCTCCTACAAGGTGGACCGATGACTTGGTAACGGTTGCGGGAGTCCGATGGATGCGAGACGCACAGGACCGTTCGCTGTGGCGACGCTTGGGGGAGGCCTATGTCCAGCAGTGGACGTCTTTCGGCTGAAATGATGATGATGATGATGACTTAACTAATTAAAACTAGGTATATATACAGTAAAGGAAAAAACTATTTTTTTTTTCTAATTGATATAAACCAGTGCTTGACTGCGATCCCACCTGATGGTAAGCAGTGATGCAATCATTGATGGTGAGGCGCACTAGTTTATTAAGAGCCTATTCACTCTAGCCTTGAAACCTTCTAGTACTAGCTAAATATGGCGTCATAAAACTCCTCCGCATCGCTGTCGACTGGAATTGTGCCCAAAAGGCTGGCGGCATTGCCACGTTATATGGCAATGCTTAAGCTCTAACCAAGGTGAAAGCCAGCCCTTGGGTCACGCGAAGTGTCAACTAAGCGTTTGGATAATTCTTTAAAAATCGCATGAGCACTCGGACCCCACGGCCTAAGAGTGTCGACACAGGTAACGTCCCACACTAAAGGCTTACCCATTTTTCATGGAAATAAAGACATACAGTCTGGTCTCTTACCATCGTCGCGTGCCAGTCCATGAGGTTCCAAAACAGCTGGAACGCCGACGGTGACAAGGGCTCGTCGGATGATGTCGTTAATATTTGCGTGCCGTGCTATCCGTCCCGCGCTTCGACTGCATGACAGGCCGTGGTGACCGAGGCTGTTGACAACTTCGCCACAGTGGCAGCGATGAGGAGAACAGCGAGGAGCGCCTAGGCGTAGGGTAACAACTAGGCGGAAAGTAGTATTTTCGAACAAGGTTCCTATGTTCGACGATGGCAGTGCGTGAAGCCAGAGACCTGACTGCCAATTTCCCACAGCCAGCAGGCGCACACGCTCCGCAGTAGTAGCAGATGTTAGGATTAGGTTTTATTTATTTATTTATTTAATCTTCATGCAACATAAAGTACAAGGGCGGACTTAATGGCTGAGGCATTCTCTACCAGTCAAATTTAGGGACTACTTTGCAGAGCGGCTAATCCCACCGTCTCTGGGAAGTTGAGTTGTCGGGCGGATTTGTATTCGGGCAAGCGAGTCTCCAGGCATCCATAGCCTCGGTGAAGCACGGCACTTCAAAAGGAATCGGTGTGGAAGTTAGAATGTTCCTGATTAATTTATCAGTGCTGTGAACCGAAGACATGAATGCCGGTAAACTAATACTGGTAATTTAGCTTTATTGATTAAATATTCTGAAAAAACATTTTATTTTCAAAGAAACCGGTAAGGGCTTCTTAGATTTTTTCAGGGCAAGTAATTCTTGCTCATCATCTTTCTAGCATTTTTTCCCAACTAGCTTAGGGTTGACTTCGAGTCTAACCGGCTGCGGCTGAATACCCATATTTTATATGGAATGGCTGCCTATCAGACCTCAACAACCTAGTCACTAAGCAACACGATACTCCTTAGAAAGACTGAAGATTAGACTTTCTGGAGTCTGATTACCTGTATCACAGTATAGATATATGGAACAGTACGGGAACTATCTACAAATATTCGAAACGGCACACTCACACAAACATACGTATCGACGAGACTCCTAAGCGTTTCTCGCGGTCCTGTCAGTAGCGAATGCCGCTTAGGAGTCTCGTCTTTGCGTATGTTTGTGTGAGTGAGCCGTTTCGAACATTTGTAGGTAGTTTCCGTACTGTTCCATATATCTATACTGTGCCTGTATCGACTGAGAAAGATCTACGACTTTCCGAGGCACGGAGTGTCAGTTATGTCCAACATTTAAAACACGCTTTAAATATACAAGAAACATAACTTATATTGTTTTCATGAATATCCCTATTATGTCGATCCGCTATAAAAGTTATAATACCAAATCATTTAATTGAATTTATGAATAAAAATTTGACGCTAATTTATAAATTGATCTTGTAATCATGTCTCTTTTTTAATGTAATAACAACGATGTAAAATAATGTTAATATTTGCATGCCGAATGGTAAAAAGTGGCTGAGCTTTTTATGTATCCTAAAGAACTGTTGTGTATTACCCATAATTGCAAAATAAAAAATTCTATACTATTCTAAAAAATCAAATAATGGAATGAAATTGGTAATGTGCAAAAAACGAAGAAGGGAAAGCGTGAAAAACTGAATAAGTGTACAACAAAAAGTTAATTTGCTCAAAATGGTCTTTACGTACCTGCTGAGCATGGGTTCCTGGGTCCTGGGTCTGGTTCGGACGGGCCAAAGTGTGTAGTGTGTAACCATTTATGTTTGTAGACAGCCTTATTATAGTGCATCGTTAGCGATACTGTTTTGTACTTGATTATAACTTGTGACACAATATACCGAACCTACAAACCAAACAGTCGTATTATTCCTTCTTCTAACCGAACCTGTTCATACCACACTACATGGCGACCTTGCCAGGATATCATTGCTGACGAAAATCATTAATCACAACGAACACCGATATACAAACAAATAACGAATTGGGACAACGGCATTCGATTTTTATTTTTTTGGTAAAACTTACAGAAACTGGGAAACAGACTATCGTTCAGACTACACTACAGTGTTATTGGGTTTTTTCATTCCTAATTTTTCGGTATCAGCCCGGCGTTTGGAAGTTGGCGTTTGGCCGTCGGTTTTGCGCCTGATCTGTTCCAGTTGTATCAGCTTGCCATTTCCTCGGTGTGTCAGAGTAAAAGAACAGATAGTGCACCTGTGTTTATGCACACGCTGATGCACTTCTATTATATTATATTTGTTAATCTCCGTTGAAATTGGCCACCATGATCGAAATTCGGTCCGGATGATTTGAAACTTTATTATTATTATTAATTTTTTTCGTACAGTCCTATTCATATTTCTACCAAGTAGGTAACTGTAATTAACATTAATAGTGACTCTTGTAAAAATCGAGAAAACAGTTTATAAACTAATTAAAAAGTTTTATAAAACGTTCGTTGAAATATCATTTTGCTACCAGTAACTTGTCAAAGTTTGACGAAAATTACACCATTCAATTAATTATCACTTTTTACCGCACTTCAAAAAAATATTATCTACTCGTTTTATTGTAGTTGCAAACTCGAGTGATTTTACTCACTCGAGATGAGAATTTTTTTGAACGCGATTTTTTAAAACAATTGCCATCGTTTTTCAATGTTCAGTAATTACACTAATATGATATTAAAGTGAAAGTTTGTGTGTTTATATGTTTGTTACTGTTTTACGCTCAAACGGTTGAATGAATTTGAACAAAATTTAGTACACGGGTAAACCATGAGAGTTGAAATAGGACGTAGGTTACTTTTATTCCGGGAGTAGGTATGTCCCCATGGGATATCTATTTTCTACTTTGACGCGGATGAAACCTCTGGCAAACGCTAATATAATATAAAATCAAAATAATTAATTATAAAAATACACGGAACAAGTAATAGTAGATTATGTGACTAGGGTATAAAGCAGTGTCTTTATGTCATGGTTGGCATGTTGAATTCCGAACGAAACGAAGTTTGCTAAGTCCCGAACGTAAGTGAGGGATTTATACAATTAACTCCCGAGCATTGCGAGGGAACATAGAAACCTGAGTGAAGTGAGGAATTCAAGCCGCCCAAGACAAAGATAGCTTTATCCCCGAGTTGGATAATCTACTTTTTACACCATCTGTGAGATAATTAAAAGACAATTTACTAAAACATATTAAATATTAAAGAAATAAAAGTATTATTTACAAGTAAATCTCAACTATCACTCGACATTCTGACACTTGTTTTCAGATTTGAAACAAACAAAATTCACTAACAAGATTCTATGGTTTTAATTTTCTATAACGCTCCCTTTCTTTCATTACTTTTTTTAGAGACTTGTCAGTAACCATATTTTATACTGTTTTTTTTTTTGTTAGTGGCCAGTTTGATTTTTGAATAAACTTGTTTGAAGCACGTACATTTCAACTCGCTGTGTTTTTTTTTCTAAGTAATGGTTTTTGACGTTCCAAATTCAGATCTCATTATCCATTATATCTCCCTAGGGACAGAATGACTTGCTTTAAGTGATGGTTGTATGACAAGTGGTGTAAAAATATTATATAGAAAGCTAGGAGGTACCTAATTCGTCTGTATTCTCTACCTCGTGTCCACTATCAGCCTTCAGAGTAAGAATAAAGAATCATCTTCAGGGTTTGCTTGTTTCATTGTAGATGCCTTCCTTCGATTTCCACAAGGTGACATCGAGGTCAAGATCTGGGTCATCATTATCTTCTTTATCATATGTTACTTTTTGGAGTACACAGTGGAGCATACGGTGGAGGCGTATACGCTTTGGCGGAGTACCACGATATCCTTGTGAAGGTGATCGGCTGCGGCGATGTCCAGAGTGAGAGGAAATGGGATGCTGTCACTTCCTTCTGCGCAGCAGTAATGCTGGCTAAGGAGACGGCCGCAGTCATGAGGGAACGAACGTCGTGACAGGACACGCCCTGGGCGTTGCAAATCGTAGGGCGATCCCCAGCCACCTTAGCCGCGAGCTAACGGATGTCGAGCATTGGGTATCTCGCCATCTTGATCGTCTGGATTGAGCTTGAGTCGTCGATAACGCGTAGTGTTCCACGCGCGCCACTAAGAGATAACAGTAAAACCGTAGGGAGCTCAGGGGCTAGGGCTACGGGTAATTTTCGAAAAGAAAATTCATGGTCTTAGAGCGAAAAGAGCTACCGAAGAACACAGGTATGGTTTTAGTCAGTAAAAATCTGACACGCTCTCTTTCTCCACCCTAGAGCGAAGAAGTCATTGGATGATTTACAACCCTAAAAAAATCCCGTTACTTATGTTCGAGGCGATACTTTTTTTTCTTTTACTCTTACCCGTCAACCATCACTCTATCACTGACTGCATCATCATTAAAAAAAATATGGTAAGCCTTCGCAGCTTCCGACTATGCAATGTTTTGTACACATATTAAATTAAATTTACTAGTTGTCCAAACTAAACGGGAAGCATAAGCCAAAGGCAAAACGTTTAAAGTAAATATGTTCTTCCTTTTCTCTTTAAAAAACGTTTAAACAGCTTTAACCACATTTTTATCCACGCCAAACAGAAGCCACTATTAAAATAAAACAATATCTTTTAAACGTTCTACTCTTCTATCTTCCCATTTAATAATCCAAGTTTGCTTACAGCGGCGAGGGCGCGCATTGCCCGGTTTATTTGCGAAACCCTCAAAAGTTCGGTTAAAGCCATGAAACAAATAGCTTTTGAACTCGCCGGCTTCGAAGCGCGCTGCGTTTTTATTATTTTTTTGAATATTTATTTTCGTTAGACACGCTTCTGGTGGCACTTTGGAAAATTGCATCGGTTTTGTTTAAAAAATTAGGTTATAATAATAAAATGTATTTCGTTTTTTACAGTTTTTTGGAAAGGATGCTCGATGAGGCCGAAAGGTTCTAAAATGGTGACCACGTACTGGAAGACGCAGCGTTGAAAGGCCTTCTGGAGAGGGTCGCGGGAATCCGATGGATGCGAGACGCACAGGACCGACCGTTGTGGCGATACTTCAAGAACGAACAAAGCTGAAAGACGTCTCAGTTGGACATAGGCCTTCTATGTCCAACTGAGACGTCTTTCGGCTGAAAAGATGATGATGATGAATAAAACATTTCAGTTCAATTCTCATAATTTTTATCCAATCTACTAACAAAATATGTTGTGAAACTAAAAAAAATCGTATCAGAACTATCGTCAAGTCACAGCTAATATCAAACCTTACATTATCTGATCATGTCTTTAGTCACCAAATATTATTATATCTACGAGTTCCTACTTTCTAACTTCTCACGCACGCTTTTAATAATATAATAATTCGACACCATTATTTCACGCACATTTGTGTGGGTTCATTTAGTTTAAATGTCAATTCTGGAATACCTTAATAATTGTAATGTGTAACTGTTTTAAGTTCCAATAAAGTAAAATAAAATAAAATAAATAAATAAAATGAACGTACACTTTTGGCTGCTTACTACCAAAGTAGTAAGTAGTGTTTTTTTTTTTTGAGGTGAGAAATCGTCTAACGACTTTTCCCGATCTAGAACGGAGCGGGAGGGCGTGTCAGACTTTAACTGACTAAATTCACACCTATGTTCCTTCAATTGCTCTTTGCGTCCGGTAACCGGACGGAGTTTATATTGTGTTAAAAATGCAACATACCCTTGGATACCTATGAAATTTTATTGCTAGACATTGATATATCTGATGCAAGGTTGTATAAAGCACTATAAGAAGATACACTTATATCACAAAAATAATGACTACAAATCCCAAAATCAACTTTAAACCAAGCAAAGAATACATAAGAAAGGATAAAGACTGGCCCCTCAGCGTATCAGCACAGTATAGATATATGGAACAGTACGGAAACTACCTACAAATATTCGAAACGGCACACTCCCACAAACATACGCATCGACGAGACTCCTAAGCGTTTCTCGCGGTCCTGTCAGTAACGAATGCCGCTTAGGAGTCTCGTCGATGCGTATGTTTGTGTGAGTGAGCCGTTTCGAACATTTGTAGGTAGTTTCTGTACTGTTCCATATATCTATACTGTGGTATCAGCCTGGTTCGGTAGCGTACAGAATGAATTTTAAACATGAGCGCCACTGTACCGTCTTAGACAATTGAAACTTTGCATAATGCATAAAACCGACTGTACCCAGGGAGCGATCGAACCAACGCGCGCTAAATATTTGTGGTTTTAAAACTGTAACTTCAAGAAAATTGTTAGTTCGCAAAGATAGTTTAATCTAGCTTGTCTGAAAGGAAAGTGGTTTTTTTTATGCAGTTTCGTAAGATACTATTGATTTTTTTAAACGAATCTGAATAGAAAGTGAAATTTGAAGGTTTTGGACAGTGATACACAAAGCAATATTAGTAATAATTTTATATTAATATAAGCAAGTCTGATACCAATACTGATGCCTTATCAATGTTCTATACCTATTATTTGTTAGTAAACATAACTAATTTCTTAAAAAAAACACTAAGTGCATTTAAGTAGAATTTTAGTGCTTAAATTATGATAGTAACTTAATTATCTAATTAAGGTGTATAAGGCCCGTGCCTAGTTGGGACGCCATGGTCACGGTAATATTATCTATACAGTATTGTAACTCGGCCGTATCTTTGAAATAAATGCCTACAGCCGCGCGGTACGTAAACATGCGATAGGGCTGCCCGCACTATGGCTGCCCGCCTCCAGCATTTTAATTATATTTGCCTACTTTGTGTTTCCATTTAGTTTTGTGATTGTAAATATACTTTTTTTATATAAACAAATAAAATACTTTGTGAATTGAATAGGAAGTGTTCAATATTTGCGACCGAAAAATATTTGCGCCTCGACTGATACGTACCTACGAAATGCTTTATTAGGTATTAAATTTGAAAGTACAAAAATCCGCATTCAAAAGCTTAATTAAAAATTGTTTTGGGAAACATGGACAAGGTGGAGAAAAAGGAATATCTTTTACTTGGTTATAGATACCTGCAGCTACTTTACAATTTATATGTTTGGTTTTAAATAAAGAATTCATGCAACCAAAAACAGCACAATATATCCTACTCGTCATATTAAATATATAAATATGTACTTGAACTTATTTTTATTGAAAAAATAGCGCGGCACAGACGCGACTGTCTGCATCCCGAGCGCACTCCGAGATCGAGGCGCGTAGGTATAGCTCGCGTTTCGTCCGTTTGTATGAAGTTGGAATACTGTATAGATAATATTACCGTGCCATGGTGGTGCTACCAGTTCGCGCAGCCAAGAAAATGCAACCAGCTCTATGGGGTGTACCTCATCAGGCAACTGTTGGTCACGCAGTCAAACATAATTTTTTTCGACATCATGACCTGGTTACGCCGCCTGGTTTCCTAGTGAAGCCCTAAGGGTGTGCATTGTTTCAGTTACATGTTTATTTATTTTATTGGCCAACCAACAAACGTATACACTGAAACATACAAAAAAAATTACAATCTAGGTTAGTGTTACAATTTCTTATAGGTTAGCACCACATGCCCCATAAAAGTAGAAACTACATGCTACGAGTACCTACTTAATATAACAATAATAAAACTAAAACGAAATGTTGTATTTCTGGACAGGTCCATTCAAACCTGTATGCTTCTTTCTTCAAAAGACCATCCCAGACAAATCTGCATGGTTCTCACGTGATTTGACCATTACATATTTACTGTATGGACTTCAAAAGAGACTTTGACCCCTGAGTTTGTTTCGGTGTTTCTTCTCAGGGTAGTCAGCTAGGAAACACCGGCCTCATCTAGTAAAAAAAAAATTACGTGTAAAAGTATTTTTTAAACCTATTTGCAGAATAAATATAATTTATTAGTTATCATTTATCATGTATAATAATATAAATTTTGGTAATATCATATAATTTATATAAAATAAATAGATAGCATATTGTAGATTATTGTACTTATATTTAGCCAATACTACGTGTAGAAAAAAACACGCAACATTATCGAACGAGAGACCTATGCTAATGACATCATGACAAAGCTAGATTACAATAAAAACTTATTTTTGACAATACAAAATCCGACGAAATAAATCCAATTTGTAAATCGTTCGCCTATCAAAAGACGTCCACATACAGCTGCGAAGTTTGATAGATTGATGATTGATTGAGCCTTTGTACAACTAACAATATCAGCGTGATGCCTGACGGACTTCCGTTACTTCAGAGACACATGTGCTCAGACTTTGATGGACAATCTTGATGAATGTATGGATTTGCTCTGAAGGTTGATAGGACTGTGGTTCAAATAGTGCGCGGTGCTTTGGTAAAATTACTTCTTGTGTATGATGTATCAATCATTGACTATCATTAATGGGTTGAATTTTTGTTTGTTGGTTCACCATGTTCCCACTACTGGGACTCAGGCCTCCTCTCTAAGAGAAGGAATGGGCCATAATCCACCACGCGGGCCCAGTGAGGGTTGGTGAATGTCACATGTCTTCGAATTTTTAGTTCTAGGACATGCCGGTTTCCTCACGATGTTTTCCTTCACCGTTTTGAGGTCACCATGATGTGGTGATATAATTTAGGTGCCTTCCTGGCTAGAGTAGACAGCCTGTTGTCTACGGGGTCTACGCGTTGCTTCATAGACGCGTATTCGAAAAGTATAATGATATTTTTCGCTCCTCAACAACATTTAATTTTTTTTATACCCCTTATACGCAACCTAACTTTATATTTAGGCGTATCCTTTTTCAGAAAATGTTTGTCGTACTAAACTAACTTTTTTCCAAGCAACGAAACTTTTTACCTCTTTATAACATTAACATGAATCTGAGAGTGCAATAATCTTTAAAAATTTAATCACAATGAAGAATTTTACATCTTACAAGTTTTAAAAGTTACCATTATAGTGCTACGTTTTCAGGCTACCTCTTGCTCTAGACAATGTAACATTGTGTCAGTAAACAACGATTATCGAAAGATACAAAACGTGCTACCGAAACGTTACATTGTCATTTCAAATAGTTCGGGACTAAAGAAAGAAAAAAAAATATTTGTGACGCGCACAGGACAAATAACTAAAAACAATAACTAGACAACGAGCTGAGGAGCTACCTCAGCCGTCCGGTAAACGCCTGGACCGAGCCCAAATCGTCGATGGTGCGTAGTGTTTCATATTTGCCTTGAAGAGATGTGAGCAAAGCCGTAGTGGTCCTCCAGAGCCGATGCCCACTACGGCTACGGGGAATTGCAAAGGGCAACTGAAGGTCATAGACTGTGGTTTTAATCAGTAAAGTCTGACACGTTCTCCTACTCTTTTAGAGCGGGAGAAGTTATGGATGATTTCCCAACTTAAAAAAAAAGAAACTGTAAAAAAATCTATCAACTAATTATAAAAATGAAACAAAAACGCAAAAAAAAGCTGCCAGAGCGAGGCCAAAAAGCTAGATTAAAAAAAATAAAAAAACTCAGCACTGGTGTCTTCAGATAATCGTTATAACTTCTTACTTAACTTTAGTAGTGCTGATAGAATTTCACGAATATCACTGTCTAGAACTCAAGATAAAGTAAATATACTATAATATTTCTTCGTCTTCAGCCACCTTTTGTGGCTCCTTAACATTTTAGCTTACTATCTCGCATTCGGAATCGTGCCAACGACATTTACGACGTGGCATTCACTCCTATCTTTATTTACACCAAAGACATCTTTGCATAAACATCTGACATACTTTTTGGTTAACTTGTTGGTTAATATTTGAATTTTGTATTTGGAATGCATACTCGTACAGTCTTCTATAGAGAGTCGTTTTTTTTTGTTAATGTTTTTGGCTTGGATACTAAGTATTTTAAGAGGGCCCTTCGTCATTCGTCTATTATCAATGTGGACATGGTATAAAAGCTTGTTGCCTCATCCAACGCAATATAACACAATGTTTGAAGAAAAGACAACGCGAAAAAATATAGTTAACGCCTGAAAACTCGGTTAGCATTCAAAAAGAAGATAAAATAATGACAAAATTTTTAACTGTACCTAGGGATCGAACTCGCAGCAAATGTCGTTCAATACCGACATTTTGGATCATTGCTCACCCCCCATAACAAATAGCGTAATAATTTATAGCCTATAAGTTGCCCTGATCTATAAGAATTATGTATGCAAAATTTGAACAGGATCGGTTCAGTAGTTTTTGCGCCAGTTAATACCATCGGAAAATAATTTTACTGTTTTATTATATGTATAGATAACGAAAATAGGTAACGCCTGACAAAAATATACTAGCAATGTTTCTATACGTATATTCGTTCGGTTACGGTTTAAAGACCTGGTTCTTTTTGTTACCTACGCGATTGGAACATATCGACAGTGGAAAGGTAAAATCGCTTAACCACCACTTTGGTCGAAAATGAGTTATGTAACTTATTTTATTGGAAATAGGTATAAGCCCAAAATCAACTATCGGGCAGTTATTTGGACTACACATAAAAATCGTCGAAGGATCCTTTCTTTTTAACGGAGGCTTACATCATGTTTCACATACCTCTAAACTGGTGGTCCATTCTATCTCCTAGAGACGAGGCCTGAGCAATGGGAACATTGTGAAGCTGATTATAATCTATACATATAATAAAACAGTTAAATTATTTTGCGATGGTATTAATTGGCGCAAAAACTACTGAACCGATCCTGTTCAAATTTTGCATACATAATCCTTATAGGTCAGTGCATCTGTTAGGCCATAAATTATCACGCTATTTGCTATGGGGGGTGAGCAATAATCCAAAACGTCAGTGTTGAACGACATTTGCCGCGAGTTCGATTCCCAGCTACAGTTAAAATTTTTGTCATTATTTTATCTTCTTTTTGTAATAAAATAACTTTTACCATTTTTTCAAAATAAAATTGACATTTCTATTCGATATCTTCTAAATATATTGTAAAAACTAATTAAAACACATAATAAAATCGAATTAGTAAAATATGGCACCACACGCAATTCAGATACTCGCAACGCCATCTAAAGACTCAAAGTAGAAATAATGATGACAATGACAGTTGAACTTCATATTTGATAGATGGCATTGTGTATTTTACGTAATTTTCTGAATGGCGGAAGAATGACCATCGCCCACGTTTGCAGACAGTTCTATTGTTCAAAATTGGAGGAAAACAGTTATGGTTAAACTGGTGTTAGACAGAGGCATTTTTAACAATCCTACTGCTTTTTTTTTCCATGATTGTAACAAGATAATTGACCATGATTATTCAAGGGATACCAACCAAAAAAGGCGATAAAAGTAAACAAGTATATGTATTTAATTAGGTATTGATTTTAAAATAACACGGCCAAATTTTCGGAAGGGGTTGCATGGCACCTTGTGTTGGAAGGCCCCCAGGTAGATCGATGACCTGGTGAGGGTCGCGGGAATCCGATGGATGCGAGACACACAGGACCAGTCATTATGGCGACACTTGGGGAGGCCTATGTCCATGATAATGATAATGATAATGATGGTACTTTTTTTTTTTTTTTTAAGAGTGGAAATCATCCAATGACTTCTCTGGTAGGAGCGAGAGGGCGTGTCAAACTTTTACTGACTAAAACCACACTTGTGCCCTTCAGTTGCGCTTTGAAACATCTCTTTGAGGAGCGCGTGGATCACTACGTGCTGTTACGACTGGGCTCGGTTCGGTTAATTACCGGACGGCCGGACGGCTAGCTACCCATTGTTCGATATCTGCAAGCCTGCGTCTACCGTGGCTGGTCGTCGGGGTCGGAATCTCGGCTCGGCGTGTGGACGTTCGTTCCCTCACGCGTGCGGCCTCCTCCTTCGCTAGCATTGCGGCTTTGCAGAAGGAGGCGACCGCCTACCATTCCTCCTCGCTCTGGACTATAGCCCAAACCAGGCCCCGGCGCGAGAGGTGACTGACGCCGATTGCCTCCACGAGGACACGGCGGTGATCCGCCCTTGCTGGACACACCTCTGTATGCTCCACTATGTCCTCCGAGATGGCACCTTGCGGCCTAATAATGGCGTGATTTATTGTTTGCAGTTTCTGCTCCATATAAAACGGGGTCGAAAGTGGTTTACGTTCCTGATCACTGATGTATCTCAGATTCCTGGCAGCCTTAAGTCGACATCTGGACGTTACCTCCTTGCAGTGAGTGGTGACCAACACTGGAACAACCCTCTGAGGGAGGCCAGTCTCAGGGATAACACTAATCGGCTGCTACATTTGTTTACCGTAATTTCATTGTTTTATGGATACACAAGCTCAGGACTGTTGAGGGTGTTTCGAGCGGTTTCTGTTCCGGATTCGGTTGGAAGTATCCTGATATTACCATTTTGTGAATCGCCCGGAGGACCCGGTGTAACATGCGGTGGAGGTCTATCACATTTGGGTGAACCGCCGTGTCCTCATAGAGGCAATCGGTGATAGTGACCTCTCGGTTTGGCTATCAATATGCGAGTTTGATTGGGCGGGGATACACACGCTCAAGATTTCGCCGAAATTCACTCAACGGGGACAACAGTTAAATACACACTAAAAAATCCTAGGTAAATGAACAAGTAATTTTTACGCCCAAAATGATCAAGTTACAACAATCAATGCAAGCATGCTCTCGCAAATTCTTCATAAGTACTGTTGTGGAGGAAGATAGTTGATGATGATGATGGTAGTTTTTGGATTCACTGGCTTTTTGGCTTTGCACTATCAGTGCACTTTATTCAGCTGAAGGTCGGTGTCCCGATTATGCTCCTTCATTTACCTCTACCAAAGCTGTCTAACGGCTTAAACTCTTCAGTGAAAAATTATTGAGGCGAAAATTTTACGGGAGGTAACTCTTTCGAACAATCTCGCAGACATCGGCCCTAGAGGGCCCTATCCATTTGCTGACATCTCTTTGAGTCCGGTGCAGAATACAGCGCGCCGTCGATTCAGGATTGCTTTGACCAGATGGCCGGACGGCACCACCGCTGGTAATCGCCCTGCTGCTTTCAACACCCGGAGCATCACTTGCAACGACAGTTAAAGAGTCAGAATGTCCCTCATAGTTTCAGCCACCTTCTTCGATCGTAGTGCTTCACTGAAGGAGGCTACTGATTGACATTTTCTCCACCAATCGCCACCATGAGGACACAGTGGTGCTGGCGCTCCGACCAAGCGTGACCGACTTCCACAGTATGCTCCATCGTATTCTCCAGGCGATCCGCACAATGGTGATCCGAGTGTTTCTTCCCGTTGAATTCGATACAGATACCTCCCAAAACACCCACATCCGGTGAGTCCTGCACAAAGAGAGGATGCCGTGACGCCTCTGTAGACACTCTTCAAAGACATGCATTACCGCTGCGATTGTGACGTGCTCACTGTGGCGAGGGGTTAAAATCATACAATGTTGTTTCACCAGAACATAAACCAGAAACATACATAAACTAATTTCTTTTCTTTTGGGGTAGGCAGAAATGCCAACTGCTACGACCCTTACATACTCTTTCTATTCATTGACATTCATACATTTGGATCTGGATGAGTACATAACATGTTTCCTGAAGGTAATTTACGTTTTTACTTTTAACCGTTTTATGTTAAAGTACAATAAATAATTGCGTTGCTTTCAGAATGAATTGCAAGCTCAGAAAGATTGTACGTTTTTACAAACTTAACGCAGACGAAGTCGCGGGCAACAGCTAGTATGATAATAAGTATGGAAAAAACTAGGTCCAAACTCTCCCCATTTCTTAAATTTATATCTAGATAACTCTATTACCACACGGTGATTTCTTATACAACCCGTGGCGTAAAAGACACTCGTTTAGCCATTCATGACCCTCAAAACGTTTTATAACCCTTTGATTTATCTTAAATCACCATAGACCTTATGATCGTCCCTATCTTCAAGAAATAGAAGCATAAAAAACACACATAATATTTGACGTAGACATTGTATCCTCCAAATAATGGTTTTACATAAAACAGCAATGACCTTTTACATAAAATCGAAGTTTGAGCCTATCCAAACTTGCCTTAACTTTATATGGGCCATATAATACGAGTATGCGGGGGACAAGTAACACAAAAACCATACAAAATATTTGGGAGACAACATTTTCTAACTCAATCTAACTTTAAAATAGTTTCGTTGCGTTGACGGCCGAAGAAAACTGGATAAAGGCGAAAATAGTATTAATACCGATAATACTTTTTACTTTGAATGGGTGTTCTCGTAGGCGTAATATTATTAAAGAACTTTTTGTAATAGTGAAAATTTGGTGGTTATCTCTTTTATGAAAGAAAGTTCCGGTTTTGTGGATAGGGATTTTTTATTCAAGAGATTATGTGGAATCTTATTCCTTATTCTGAAGTATTAACTGCGTTATTTAAACTTGGAACAAAGGGTTCGTTTGGTGGCTATTAGCAGGCCCAGAAGTAACTTCTTTGGAAGTGATACTTATCCAAGTCTGTTATTATACTAAGGTTCCATTATATTATAAGATGTAGATACCCGTACCTAACAGTTTTTTTTTAGTTAAAGTTTTTTTTATTACCTTAGTAGACTAACATCTGGGCACGCCATAATTATGGCGATAAGTCCCCTCTTTGAGGAGTGGCTGGAAAGACCTCACGGCGTCCTTACCTACCCCATGACGCAGGTCCTCACCGGACATGGTAAGTTCGGGAGGTTCCTGCACCGGATTCGTGCAGAAGAGACGCCCGGGTGCCAACATTTTGTGGACCGCCCGGAGGACACGGCGGAGCATACGGTAGAGGTGTGCCCCGCTTGGGCAGAGCACCGCCGTGTCCTCGTGGGGGCGATCGGTGGCAGCGATCTCTCGCGCCGGGCCTTGGTACAGGCCATGGTCCGGAGCGAGGAGGAGTGGCAGGCAGTTGCCTCCTTCTGCGAAGCAGTAATGCTAGCAAAGGAGGCGGCCGATCGTGTGAGGCAACGGTCCTCACGCCCCAACCGCCGCCGGGATTCCGATCCCGATTTCCGGCCACCGTAGGCGCGGGCTTGCGGACGGCGAGCAATGGGTGGCTCGCCGTCCGGTCGTCCAGTGACTGTCTGGACCGAGCCCAAGTCGTCGACGGCGCGCAGAGTTCCACGCGCGCCTCAAGGAGATGTCAGCAACCGTAGGGGCCCAGCAGGGTCGAGGCCTACTGGGGCCATGGGTGATGTGAAAGTGACCCCCAGGGCCCTGGAAAAAACGGCAAAGAAGGAACAGGAGTGGGTTTTTAGTCAGTAAAAGTCTGACACTATCTCCCGCTCCGCCCAAGAGCGGGGGATGTCATTAGATGATTTTCCCACCCGAAAAAAAAAAAATGCCAGTGGCTTCATTCAATTTCTACTTTGTAATTAGTTTTTTTTAATGTACTATTACTTATCTACATTGTGCTCACATATTAGAAGCGACAAGAAATATGTAACCAAGACTTATGTAACTCATAATATGATTTAAAAGAGTGTCCATGGAGTTTCTTGCACGTTCTTCTCCATAGAGATCTACGCTTTGGAACGTGTAATTTAGCTTCTTTTTTTTTTGAAAAATAACTTGACCGCCATTTTAACAATTCTAAAGTGCCTGTAATTGGTCTATTTGGAATAAACGTTTCGCTTCGTCGTTTATACCGCGTACATCGAGGGACTGGAACAATTTGCCTGCTGCGGTCTTCCCGTCCAACTATAATTTTGGTACCTTCAAGGCTAGAGTGAATAGACTCTTAATAAACTAGTGCGCCTCACCATCAATGATTGCATCACTGCTTACCATCAGGTGGGATCGCAGTCAAGCACTGGTTTATATCAAGTAAAAAAAACAGCGTTCCTGATTTCTGATATCCGACGAATAAAATACACATGCTCCCTTACCGGTACAAACATTTCGGATTAGCGCTTTCGAAGCTTTTTTTCTGTGAGGATTTCTATTAACATCAATCATAATAAGTGTAACAAAATATGGCTATCAGTACTCATAAAGAAATCTTAAGGTGAGGTTACACGTGCAGCCTACCCAGAGTTCCATTATAAAAGAAAAATAATACGATTTATTAAAGCCAAGTTCGTTATGCTGTGGGATTTGGTGCAGACGTAAGCTATGTACTGAGGCGATTGATAAAAATAGAGGTTAGTGAAGGCGCTTGGTAATATAATAAACAAGATACTATAATTACATAAACATTATAAAAATGTAGGCAGGTTTTATCATATTATAACGTCTCAAGTTTTTTCATTTTTTTTCTTATATTTCAATGTGACATATTTTTTTACTTTATCCACTTACTAGCTTTTGCCACACGGCTTCGCCCGCACACATAAAATATATCCTGTCACTCAGGAATAAAGCAGCTTTCTATCGGTGTAAAAATTTTAGCAATCGGACACACCGGTCCGATGGTCTCTGAAAGTACTGACTTTCAGAGATTGCCTCCTACAAAAAAAAAACTTTACCTCTTTATAATATTATAATTATAATATTATAATTATAATATTACCTAGAAACTAAGGACATCCTCAGTGATCGTCAATACGGCTTTCGCCGAAATCGGTCAACTGGGGATCTTCTAGCGTATGCCATTCACATCTGGAGCGAGGCCATCGAGAAGCATGGGGAAGCACTTGCTATCTCGAAGGCCTTTGACAGGGTCTGGCATGATAGCCTTATTGCTAAGCTTCCTTCCTTCGGTCTGCCCACTGGTCTGTGTGACTCGATCGCAGACTTCTTGAGGGGGCGATCCATCCGAGTGGTTATTGATGGCTGCTCGTCCGGTCAAATGGAAATTAATGCCGGGGTCCCTCAGGGCTCGGTGCTCTCGGCAACACTGTTCTTGCTGCACATAAACGACCTTCTTAAACCCGGTACCTTTGGGTATGCAGACGATAGCACTGTTGCTGAGAGATACGTGTCCGGTGCACGTGCTAGTGGGTCACAGATCCAGTCTTTCCGAGAGGCTATGGTTGAACGCTTGAACTTTTCCTTGAAGGCAGTATCCGATTGGGGCGATGCCAATCTGGTCAAGGTCAATGCTGCTAAAACCCAGGCGTGTCTTTTTTCGCCAAACGGAGCCAATTCCACCCGGCTCCATCATTCCGGGGTGTAACCGTGCCGATAACCGGCGACCTTGAGCTTCTTGGGGTAACGTTGTCGTCTACCCTCAATTTCGGCTCTTTCATCGAGGCTAAAGCTCAACAGGCTGCCAAAAAATTGGGGATCTTGGCCAAGGTGAGACAGTACTTCACGCCGGAACAGCTGCTCAAACTTTATCAAGCGCAAGTTCGATCGTGTATGAAATACTGCTCTCATCTTTGGGATGGGTCTGCCAAATACCAGCTTGATGCTCTGGAGTCGATTGAGAAGCGAGCCAAGAGGATCATCGGTGATGATGCACTTGTCGAATCAAAACTCCAAAGCCTTGAGCATCGACGCCGAGTTGCTAGCCTGTCGGTTTTCTATCGATTACACTTCGGGGAGTCTGCGTTAGAATTGCACAATTTCAATTTAATTCAATTCTTTTAAATTGCACAATTTAATTCCACCAAGTCCGTTCCATCATCGGACCACATTTACATTTTCTAGAATCTTATCACAATGCGATCGATAAGATCTAGGCACACGAAACACGCTGCCCTCTCTCAAATCACGCCACAGTACCTCCGGGATACACGGAGACGCACTACAGAAACACGTCACCGGTCTAATGGAAAACATCATGAGCCCTGACATCGAACTCCCTGAAGAGACCGACTATTGTTATCTACAGAATTATATACTATAACAAATAATGCCAAGCGTGAAACAGAATTACGGGGCGTGGATGTGTCAGATTTTTTTTGTCGTAGCTTTGAAATAAATTTTTAAAATAATTGTGAGCTAGTTTCCTAAAAATGGATCAAGTTTGGATGTTTGTTCAATCACGTCTGTTTAGGTGGAACGGATTTGGGAGGAATTTGGAACAGGGGATGTCCACGTCCTGTATTAGGACATGGGTTTCTTTCTTTTATATACAACAGACAACACAAAAAAGACACGATGGACAAACAACCGAATAAAATAAAAATGTTCAAAATAACATCATCATCGTCCTGCCCTCGTATGTGCCCATTACTTTTTTTTACTATTCTGTCCTATCACCCACCGCACTATCACTAACTCCCATTTCTTTTAGATCACCCCTCACACAATCCATTCATCTTTTCTTTGGCCTTCCTCTCCCTCTCTATCCTTTTACATGTATACTCATAAAACTTTTAGTAACATGCGTTTCATGCCTCCTCTTTATATGACTTTCCTACTAAGACAAACAATTCCTTTTCAACTTCTCAGTCTTTTCTTAAACTAAAGGAAAAAAACAACAACGTTTAAAAAGAACAAAAATCTAGCTTATGACCAAAAAGGCTTCTATATCAGCTATGCTGCGATGTTAAAAGATAAAATAACGCAGTGCTGGCATTTTGATAATATACCTATACATTTTACGTGGGCTAATTTCCTATTTTCGTGTGGGTGAAGTCACTGGCTTGCCTACAAATACCTAATCAATATATTAATGACCTCTAAAAACATAGGTTTGTCGTATTACTACCCACTACTTAGCCTCATCTAATGTTACGTCTGCCGCCCCGAGATTAGATCATGTTTAGCCATACTAGTGACCCGCCCTTGCTTCGCACGACTTTAATAACTTCAACACAGATATTCCTCTGTTAGATTATTTTTTTTTTACTATTATGGATAGGCTAGCGTATAGCGTATTTATTTAGGTACTTAACTAAACGTAAAAAATCTTGATAATGATGTCTTTTTACTTTAAAAAAATCGTATAAAAGACATACAAAGATTATTTAAATTTAGTAAATACCTAACATCGGTTTCGGTTAATAAGTAATTGTAAACATGTATATAAATAAAAATTAATAGCTGTTCGTTAGTCTCGCTAAAATTCGAGAACGGCTGGACTGATTTGGCTAATTTTAGTCTTGAAAAATTTGAGATAGTTCAGGGAAGGTTTAAACGGTGAAAATTTCACGAAAAAAAAAACATCCGAATACAACTCCATCTCTAATTAAAATGTCATTATAAAATGAATTATGCTGTTCTGGTAATGCCAGTAGACGGCGTTATCCTCATACAACTCCATCTCTAATTAAAATGTCATTATATAATGAATTATGCTGTTCTGGTAATGCCAGTAGACGGCGTTATCCTTATTATTATCATTATCACTAAACTTAAGAAAATTAGAACTAGATTTTTCGAAAATCAGTGAAACTGGCAATAATATTATACCTATGTACTTGCTCCGAGCGTCTTTACTTCTTTTTTTTTAATCTGTCTACTGTCTCTTGTCTTGCTCTAATGCTCTCTGTAAAAACTTGTAATTGGCCTTCTTTCAATATTTTTTAACTATCTTTATCCCACCTGTAGGTTTTCCAAAAATAATACGAAGCAATACGGCGGTACGAAGTTCGCCGGGACAGCTAGTTTTTAAATAAATTTTTTAGACAATTTTTAGATAAAATACATGTCAAGATTGTTTACATTTAGTTAAGTACTTAAACAAATGGAGTATAGGTATCTATCCGGTTACCTACACTGCACGTGTAGTTAGCTGAACCGTTAAGTTCTCTTGAATTTAAATAATTTACGTAGCGTAAGTAGATTTAAGCCCAACAACCAAAATGGCAAATAGGAACTTGGAGTTGAATAGCCCTTTGTTTTAGTAATTCAACAAAAGCAAAACTTATCAAAGCTTTATGAAATTCTTAGCTTTCGCCTGAAGCTTAGCCCGCGTGAAAGTAGAAAGTCAAGGATTTTTTTATTTATTTACTAACTATTCATGTAGGTACATACATAAAGTAAAAGAAAAGAAGAAAAATAATGTACAAAGGTGATGCTTACTTCTATAGAAATCTCTTCCAGCATACCTCCGAAAGGAGAGGAAAATAAATAAAGATGTACATATCGTGTGTAAGACTAATAGGAAAATATGTAGGTTCACTCAAAATAGTTATCCATGAAATACTATAACAAAAAATAAAAGATATACTCTCATAATTATATACATACACATAATATAATGCAAGGAAAGATGGTGGCAACCTCGAAAGGCTCATCGTGACCGGCAAAGTAGATGGGAAAAGGCCTCATGGACGCAGCCCAATACGTTGGTCTGTCCTGCCCCCCTAGCCAAGTTACGATCGTTTCGTTTGCGTCGAACGCCTCGAGTAGGCCACGTCTCCGATTCCTTTGTTCTGACGTTATCTCAACGCTCAGTCACGTGGTCAGAACAAAGGAATCGGAGGCGTGGCCTACTCGAGGCGTTCGACGCAAACGAAACGGTCGTAACTTGGCTAGGGGGGCAGATCTGCACCGCTCTTGACTCTACGCTATACAATGCCCTTCACACCGCCAGGGACAGAAACAGATGGAGAAATATCGTTCGAATGAAAGTGATGAAGCAGGGAGGTCACAACCCTCAGCATTAAGGAGTTCGCAAGGTGGGAGGAGTATAATAAATATAACAAAAATACATACTAAATTTTCCCCAGCAAAAAAAAAAAATATATCCTATTCCAGGATATGGCCTGTCTTTGAACCAAATTGCATTAAAATTCGTTCAGACGTTTGAGCGTGAAAGAATAGCAGATACAGACTAACACACATACACATACAAACAAACTTTCACTTTTATAATATGGTATGATTCAAGAATCGTCATATTTCGGGAGTTCTCGGAATCTTGAAATAATATCTAGGTACTTTTCTTTTTTTGTTACACTCCTACGCTCAACATTGGAATGGAGAATCTTTTCCTAAAATACATTTAGGTCAATAAGATTTATGTGAAAGTTAAATTATATCTGTAAGCTTGTCTTTTGTTTTTTGTAGAAAGAAAGAGTTTACGTTTTTGAGAACCTTGACATTTTATCACGTTTATAGACAAGAATAATATTGGTATTGACTTTCTGGCGCATTGATAAAAGTAAAAAAAAACTGGGCAAGTGCGAGTCGGACTCGCGCACTGAGGCTTCCATACAAACTTGAAAGCTAAATTGCGGTTTACGATTTATGACGTATTAAAAAAAACTACTTACTAGATCTCGTTCAAACCAATTTTTGGTGGAAGTTTGCATGGTAATGTATATCATATATTTTTTTTTAGTTTTATCATTCTCTTATTTTAGAAGTTACAGGGGGGGGGGGACACCCATTTTAACACTTTGGAAGTGTCTCTCGCGCAAACTATTCAGTTTAGAAAAAAATTATATTAGGAACCTCAATATAATTTTTGAAGACCTATTTATAGATACCCCACACGTATGGGTTTGATGAAAAAAACATGTTTGAGTTTCAGTTCTAAGTAAACCCCCAAAATTTATTGTTTTTTTTTTCTATTTTTGTGTGAAAATCTTAATGCGGTTTACAGAATACACCTACTTACCAAGTTTCAATAGTATAGTTCCTATAGTTTCGGAAAAAAGTGGCTGTGATATACGAACGGACAGACAGACAGACTTGATGAATCCATAAGGGTTCCGTTTTGGCTACGGAACCCTAAAAAGTGTCAGTATTAAGTAGTGTCATTAAAAATGTCCAGCGGAGGAAGAAAGAAATGGAAATAGTTGAAAGTTGTTTCTTTCTTCTTCCAAAAGTTTGACTGAGGATCTGGTGAGGGCTGCTGGAATCCACGGCATGCATAATGCACAAGACCGGTAAAAGTAGCTACATTTTTTGTTGGGGTGGGATGTGATCTAATATTTCTTCGGTTCTGGAGCCAGACGGAGGGTCACATTTTTGCTGTTTCTTCATTTGCCCTTTTTCGTTTTAGGGACTCAGAGACTCTTTCGAAAAATCCTGTAGCCCTGGTAAGCATCGGCCCTGTCACTTATGTTGATAAAATAATTATTTAAGGTACGCGTGGAACTCGACGTGACGTCGATCCGAGACTGGTCTCTATCGGACGACGAGCTACCCATTGCTCGTCGTCTGCAAGTCTAAATGTAGCGACACATGAGAAGCCTATGTTTAACCACCTCTTTTTTATAATATGAATGTGAAAACACTGTAGATTCCACGGATTCTAAGAATACTTTTTATTTGGCCCCATTTTTATTATTATTATTTGTATTGTGCTTTTGGGTACAATATTGACTGGTCTACACTGTCATCACATACCTATTAATATTGTAAAAACAATATAAAAAAAAACATAACTATAGAATTTCTTCTCCATAGGAAACGACCAATAGAACCGTGCACTAGCTTCTGATGTATTATAAGTGCCCATGTAGGCCTATGTGAAATAAAAATATTTTTATTTATTTTTTCGATTTTTTTAACTTTGTACATCTTTTGGAAATGATGACGGTTCTGTTTAATTTAATGTGCAATGAATAGCCATGATATATTTTGATAAAGAATGGGCCATTACAAACTTTTTAACGTACGGAATCCTACTAAAACAGTATAATGGTGGAATGGATAGGCACATTCGATATGGGAGTTATAATGGGCCCCCCGGCGACATTGTTCCGATGACGTCACTAGATAATAAGTTCCGCTCCGGTGATATATGGGAATAGTTTTTGTTACCGTTAACGGCTATGTTTGTATTCTAAGAGGGGATTTGTAGTTACAATAATACTATTTATTCTAACTACAAATCCCCCGTATGGTTTTTTAAATCACCTTAACTTCATTAGTGACTTATTTTTGTTAAAATCTCATTTATTGATTGTTTTTTTTTTTATATAGCCTTTTTTTATAATGCGAATGTGAGTACACTGTAGACTCCGAGGATTTATAGGTTACGTTCTATTTCGATCTATTTTTTTATTACTATTATTTTTATTGTGCTTTTATGTATTATATTGACTGTTTTACATTGTCCTCGCATATATATTAATATTGTAACATGGAAATATTGTGAAATCGTCATTTTTTTACACAGCAACCATGTAGGTTCTTGCCGGTTCTTCTCCATAGGAAACGATCGATTTGAACTGTGCACTAGCTTCTGAAGTTTTATTTTTTAGTTTATTTTTTTTAGTACGTTTTCATTTTTAAAACTATTAATAACACTTTGAAACTGGAATATAATCCTTGAAATATTGAACTTATGCGAGATACTCGGAGAAATGTGTTCTGTCCAGTGTGTGTCATGCAAGCGAAGCCGAGTGTAAAGCTAGTTTAAAATATTTCACGGGCGAGCATGTCAAATTATTCTCAGTTTCTTTTGTTTAAATTAATTAAAAAGTACACCACTACAATCTATATATATAAAAGCGAAAAACCACTCACTGATTAATCACGAAATCTCAGAAACTATAACACCTACAAACTTAAAAGTTGGCAGATAGATTCTATAAAGGATGTAGACATTGGCTAAGAACGGATTTTCCAAAATTCACCCCCTAAAGGGTTGAAACAGGGGTCCAAAGTTTGTGTGGAGAAATCGACTTTCACGCGGGCGAAGCTGCTGGAAGAAACCAGTTAATTATATAGATACAACATACAATAAACATTACAGTTAGCTCAAGAAAAAATTAAATGTTAAACACTTAATTGCTTTAAACTTAATAAAAAATTAACTCTCAACTTATTTAAAAATAAAACTTTTAAAAATTTAATTAAAATGCTTCAGAACATCATTATTCTTTTGTTTTTTAAACAAACTCATATAGTTTTTTTTTTTAATTAATAAAAGGTTTAATTAGCGAGTATAAAAATGTTTTTAGTGTGAAAAATTAAATCCCTAAATTGAAAATTACAAACGTTAACATTTATGCTTGAATTTTTTTTTTCTTTAGATACGTTACTTAACTAGGAATTGCTCCAGTATCGCGTATGCTTTCACAGACATGTGAACTCACACACACAAGACACCCAGATCCGGAATAACTATCTGTAGGCCAAGCAAATATTTTGTTTTGTTTTATGCGGGAAGGGAATCGAACCTGTGACAAGCAATACAGCAGCCAATCTCTCAACTCTTGCACCAATCGTGTCTTCAATAAACCATTACCAACAAAAGCATGGACGATGAAGCAATGCGTACTTAATTAAAGTTAATCGTTTGTATTTAATAAAGAGACCTAAATTTGTCATTTGACAAAGAGTTCATTTATGCTAAATTTGATAATGATCTCGAATTCTGAAATCAAATATAGACTAGCTAAAATAGCCATAAAAGGGGTTTATTTTGAACATAGATAGAACAAGAAAAATAAAAACACTTAACTAATTAAAATTACATATACATAAGAACTCCTTCATAATATATGGTGTCAAAAAATTCCCCCGCATCGCTGTCGACTTGAAGTGTGCCCAAAAGGCTGGCGGCATTGCCACGTTGTAAAGCAATGCTTAATCTCTGACCGAGGTAAAAGCCAGCCCTTGGGTCACGCGAAGTGTCAACTAGCTGTTTGAATAATTCTTTAAAAAGCGCAGCCATAAAAAAATCATCGTCATCATCATTTCAGCCTAAAGGTGTCCATTGTTGGACGTTGGCTTCTCTAAGTGTCGCCACAAAGACCGCTCCTAAAGTTCCTGAGCACCTCGTATTCGTCATTCACAGGGAGGCCATTCCACATTGCTTCTAATTCCAAATATAAGGTAAAAATATATATAAATATAGTTTTGTACCTGTATAATAAAAAGTACAAATTAATTTATTATTTATCAGGTAAACAAACACGATCTCATTTTTAGGATTCCGTACCCAGAGGCCAAAAACGGGATCCTATTGCTAAGACTCCGCTGTCCGTCTGTCTGTCACCAGTCTGTATCCCATGAACATGTCAGTTGAAATTTTCACAGATGATGTATTTCTGTTACCGCTATAACAACAAAACTAAAAACAGAACAAAACAAATATTTAAGTAGGGCTCACATACAACAAACGTGATTTTTTTGCCGTTTCTGGCTACGGAACCCTTCGTGTGCGAGTCTAACTCGAACTTGCCCGGTTTTTCTTATTTGTCTTACTCAATACTACACACGAGAATGTTAAAGATTTCTTCCAATACTAATGACAAGAAACAATAATATTGGGTAATCATATTTACATCCGCATTTGATCGTTTGCTAAGAGGCTCAATAAATATTTATTTATCAGCAAATTTCCTTTAGATTGTACCGAATTTCTGGATCACTTTTGTACATACACACTAGTATTATTTATTGAGAAAAGGGCAGTGCCAGATGACGCTGTTTTTATTTAAATTATTCGCGCGTAAAGGTAAGTTTTTAGTACGAAGTTAAGTACGCTAGTTTATATGACTTCCACAAACTAATAACAGAGATATACGGTACCACTTTTTTTTTTTTTAGGTGTGAAAATCATATAATGACCAATCTCGCTCTTGGGTGAGGCGAGAGATAGTGTCAGACTTTTACTGACTAAAAACCCACCTCTTTTACTTCGTTGCCTTTCGTACCAGGGCCGAGTCTTCCTTTCAGAATCAAACCATTGGCCTCAGTAGGCTTCGACCCTGCTGGGCCCCTACGGTTTGCTGACATCTCCTTGAGGCGCGCGTGGAACAGTACGCGCCGTCGACGACTTGGGCTCGGTCCGTACGGTTACCGGA
Organism: Mythimna impura; assembly: GCA_905147345.3. Taxonomy (NCBI): domain Eukaryota; kingdom Metazoa; phylum Arthropoda; class Insecta; order Lepidoptera; family Noctuidae; genus Mythimna; species Mythimna impura. Next base: position 6,396,402 of record LR990356.1, on the reverse strand, counting down.
CGGTCGGACGGCGAGCTACCCATTGCTAGCCGTCCGCAAGCCCGCGCCTACGGTGACTGGAAATCGGGAACTTAAGAGGATTTGAATTTCGCGGATTGACTTTGAGCTTGGAAGGGATTTTTTTGTTAACTAGCTTTAATTTTCGGAATTGTGTTTCAACTTTAATACAAAACAAGAATTTAGCCAATCACATCCTAAAATTGTAATAATTACGAAACAAATGAACACAATATTCATCTCAACATCGCACAGAAATCCCAATTTCTTTTTTACGAAAAACCATAAAGGAAGCGAACTTATTTCACACGAAAATCCAAACACGCTCATGAATTAAGTAAAATATTTTCGCAGTAAACTCATAATATCCTTCAATTTCGAGCCAGCGAGCTTTGCCCTCAATTTTACGAAAAAAGCCTTTTGAATAAAACGCATCTTACAAAACATGTGTGGAATGTGTGAGCATGCTTTTAGAATATTGGTATTCCCGCGCACGCCGCGACCGTGTGGAGTGGCACTTACGGCCCATTCTGTTGCTACTAGGTACTAGTTGTTTCATATTATTATTATGTAATGGTCGAGACAGCGGGCTCTTGAGTCGAAGTACTGGCTGGTAAACAACCGTTAAGAAAATTGTATGAAATAAATATTGGGCTTAGCTATGTTTAACTTGCTTTAGTTTTGAACAAATTGATAATCACATTGATATTATTAAAGCGAAAGTTTGTATGTGTTTGTATATTAGGATGTTTCATGATTTTTTTAAATTTTGATTTCGCCGTCATCAGTGAAGATTAAATTTTTAATATTATTATTTTTTTAACGAGGAGGGAAGTAAGTTTTACTAAACACAACAACACACTTGCTACTCTCCACTGTAAAAAGTAATAATTTTAAAAATTTAACCTACACTGATGACGTCCTTACTAGCTATAGAAGAAAACTTTATTGGCGTTGTGCAAACTCTAAATATTAACCGATTATGGTGATTTTTGGTTACTGTGCATGAGTGGTGTCAAGAATTCAAGCAAAGTAAAAAACCGAAAATTTAAAAAACATGAAACACCCTAGTTGCTGCTTGTTGCTTCTTCATGCATAAACGGTTGAAGGGATTTTGTAGACAATTTACACTAATAATTATAGATTATGTATTTTCATCAGAATAACGTATAGGCACATCAGAATAATTTATAATGTGGGGTAGTTCTAAATCCACACGGGTGAAGCTAATGGCAAAAAATAATATTGAATATTTACCAAAATGTATTTTTAATTTAAATGGTGTTATCGCTTACAAGCTTTTTTCCGTGATAGCTGATCTCGCAGAAACCGAAAAAACCAAACTTAGCTGTAACACTTCTGTTTACTGTGAGTTAAACGAGGAGGGACCGTAAATTTTGAAATAAGATGAAGTTACGGAGACTGTCGCCTACAACCAAACTTACAAGTCAAATAAAAAAAAAACATTATTTCAATAATCAAACATTGTTATACTGTTTATTTAATTTTTATTTCAATCCAATATTTACATAACTTACTTTGAAATTGTCGGGTTTTAAGAATTTTAGCGTCAACTAAACGTTTTCCACCCACGTGCAATCCACGTGGGTAGAAAATTGAATTGAATGAATTCAATAAATATTTCTGGGAATAAAGAAACGATAATACAGTTGTTAATTATTTCTAGTGGAAATCATTATTCCTGAAATATTTATCATAACATGTAAATTTAAAATAAAATGGATAAATTGATATATAAAATTTATTTATCATAATATCAATTTATCAAGGTAAAAATTTTTTTGCATATAAGCTGAAAATTGTTTCTTTTTAGGGTTCCGTACCTAAAAAGGAAAAAATGGAACCCTTATAGGATCACTTTGTTATCCGTCTGTCTGTCTGTTTGTCTGTTAAGACCCTTTATCACGGGAACGCGTGGAGGTATCCAGTTGAAATCAAAACCATATACTCAGGTCTGCGGTCCCTTGATGCTGTGAAAAAATCAAACTTCTAAGTTAACGAAAAAAAAGATACGGCCGTTTATGTAACAAAAAACGTATATTTGGACACTCTCAAGGGAATCAAAATTGATAGGGTACTTCCCGTTGACCTAGAATCCTGAAATTTTGTATGAAGCAAGGTCTCATTGCACAAGTATAGGAAAAAATCTTAAAACTGTAAATTTGTAGTTACATCACAAAAAAAACCTTTTGTTGCGGTTCGGAAAAATATTCGTAACTCAATTCGGGAATTGAACTGTTTTCATAGGAAAGTTTGTACGGAACTTGCCCGGTTTTTTTCTTTTATCTCATTAAATTATTGAAAATTATTATTTAGACAGTCTTTTTTACCATAGGCCATTGATCGGTATATTTTTGATAATTTGATTTAACGATTGTCTTCAACGAAGTCTATAGTTAAAATAAGTTTGGTGGTTAGAGGCTCTAAACATAGTGATATTAAATCAGCCATAATTAACTAGAATGATTTACACAAAGTCAGAATTTTTATTTATATTGAAATTACTAGCTTCCGCCATCAGCTTCACTTACGTGAAATTAGGTTTCTCCATACAAACTTTGGACCGCCGTTTCATCCCCTTAAAGGGGGAATTTTGAAAAATCCTCTCTTAGTGCTCTAGTAAAAGTGTGTGCAAAATTTCACGCTCCTAGTTTCAGCTGTGCTTTGATATGCCAGTCAGTCAGTTTCTCCTTTTATATATATCGATTACTTAAATGGAACTAATGAAAAGTGGCTTGTCTAAAATCTATCAAACATCAATACAATATATTTTTAGAGATTGTTTTAGAGATGGAAAATCATTTAATGACTTTTCTTGCTCTAGCGCAAATCTGACCACACCTATGTTTATTCAGTTGCCTTTTGCTTTCCAGGGCTATGAGTATCCATTTCAGAACCTTTCACTTAGCAGATGTGGGCCCCGCTAGGCACCCACGGTTTGCCGACATTTCTAAGGCGCGCGTGGTACGCGCCTTCGATGACTTGAGCTCGGTCCTTGGAGCAGACGCCAACCTACCCATTACTTGCTCAACGATTATTTTTGTGTAATAAAACAATAATTATTATTGCAAAATAAAACATATTTGTTTTGTTACCACTACATTGATAGGTATCATGGATTCTAAGAAAGTTGTGAGACTACGAGAAACTTTTTCTACTTAATATATTTTTTAACATCCCCATTCTCGTATCAAGGAAACACTTTCCTAAGTTCTGACATGTGTTAGTTGTTATATCTTCGGACTTAAAGGAAGGAAAACGGAGTTTTTTAACAACTGAGCTTCATAAGTGCAAGTTTTTATGCTTCTTTTTTTTCATGCTGTTTTCTTTATTTTGTAACTAGGGAACCGGTTCAGCTTGGAACGGGTATTACAAATCCTTGAAATTCTCAGCTTTTTTCCAGTATAATAAGCATATTTTAACATTTGAACCTTCTTCATGAATCACTCTGTCTATTGGTGAAAACAGCATAATAATTCATTCAATAGTTTTTAGTTCATAGCACAGACCGCTTTTTTTATGTAGTAAATCATCAAATGAATTCTCCCACTCAAGGACGGAGTAGGAGGGCGTGTCAGACTTTTACTGTCTAAAATCCACTTCTATGTTCCTTCTTTGCCTTCGTTCCAGGACCCCGGGGTTCTCTTTCGCACAACCCATGGGCCCAGTAGACTTCGACCCTACTGGACCATTGTGGTTTTGCTGACATCTCCTTGAGGCGCACGTGGAACACTACGTGCCGTCGGTTGACGTTTCGAGCTCAGTCCGGACGGTTACTGGAAGGCCGGACGGCGCGCAGACTCTGTGGGGGACTTTGTTTAATAATGTGTCAGAAAGGTTGACGAATTTTCTTTATATTCATATATGTAAGTCATTATTTCTACCAAAAGATGTCCACTGCTGGCCATAGGCTTACCCCAAGTATCTGGCGAGACGCTTAGATTGTGATGCGTCTCGCATCCACCGGACTCCCTCGACACTCACCAGATCATCGGTAGTATTATCGGTTATTGAAGGATCATTTTTTGGAAGTCCTCACGTGAATGATGGTGCACATGTACTATTTCAAAATAGATAATTGTTAATGAAACGTCTTCAACAATGGCTACAGGTACATTTCTGTAATTCGGAAGGTTTCTGTTTCGGATTCAGGCGGAAGAAATGCCTGGGTGTCAACGCCATTGTGCAGATTGCCCTCTGGACACGGTGGAGATCTTGCTTAGGTAGAGCACCGCTTTATTATCGTGGAGGCGATCGGCCACAGCGACCTCTTGCGTCCTGCTCTGGTTCAGGCCACGGTCCGTAGCAAAAAGAGATGGGAAGCGTATGGCTCCTTCTGCAAAGCAGTAATGTGAGTGAAGGAGGTGGCCGTAACCGTGAGGGAAAGGATATCATTACACTTTAGCCGCCGCCGAAAGCATGCCCCGGGTGTCGGGAGGCGATTTGGGACTACCATACGTCCGAGTTTATGGACGACGAATAATGGGTACTTAGATCGCTGTCCGGCTGTCCAGTAAGGACCAAGCCCGAGTCAGTAAGACTGAAGGAGCCCAGTAGGGCCAATGCCTGCTAAGGCTGCGCAGGAACGTGTTTGAATGAGTGACCATCACCCTAAAATATAAAGGGCAACTGAAGGACGTAAGTAGGGTTCTAGTAAGTTAAAGTCTCGCCGGACTCGTGCACTGAGGGTTCCGTACAAATTAACCTACGCAAACAGTTCAATTCCCGAATTGAGTTACGAAGATTTTTCCGAATCGCAAAAAAAGTTTTTTTTTGTCTCGTAACTACAAATTTACAGTTTTCAGATTTTTTCTTATACTTGTGCTATGAGACCTTGCTTAATGCCAAGTTTCAGTATTCTAGGTCAACGAGAAGTACCCTATGAATTTTGATTCCCTTGAGAGGGTCGAAATAGAGGCTCAGAAGATTTTTTTTTTTCACAGCTTTAAGGGAAATACAACTAGCCTGAAACAATGATATATTATCTAATAGACAAATAGAGCATATCGTCACATTGCTCCCGACAAAGTGTCACTATTTTATTTAAACTATTTACCCCCCAGACTTAACAAAATTAATGGTGTTTCAGAAACACACGCTGCCCAGTGAAACCTTAGGAAACCTAGCTCTCCCAACGCGACATATTCCTAATTAATGATCATCAACACGTTTAGTTACTAGAAATACTAAATTATGAGAGGAAACTTCGAGTAAAATTTCAGTTCATACCATTATACGGCCTATTAGTCAGTTTAGACTAGTTTTGCTCGATAAAATATTGGTATTTTCTCATAGTTAGTCTAGTAAACTACGTTTTGGAAAGTTAAGCCTTGATGCCATTTATATTCCTCTGATTGGGGTATTTACCCTTCAGTTTGGAGGTGCCCCGGACCTCGTACATCAACTTAATTTACTACAAAACTGTTTTAAATATTGAGTTTAGTATTTAAAGTCTCAGATAAATAAAATGTCCCCTTTCATGACGCGCAACACTGTCAAATTATCCAACAACATGTCTTGCATTATGTGAATGCGTTGTAAAATATTGGGGAGAGGGTAACTTTAATCCTCAGATACATAAAAGGACCTGGTTCCTGTACCGGACCCGTGCGGAAGTAACGCCCGGGTGCCACTACTGTGTGGACCGCCCGGAGGACACGTTGGAGCACACGGTAGCAGTGTGTCCTGCTTGGGCAGAGCACCGCCGTGTTCTCGTGGCTGATATGAAAGGCAACGAAGGAAACGGATGAGTTTTTAGTCAGTAAAAGTCTGACATACCCTCTCGCTCCGCCCAAGGGCGGGGGATGTCATTGGATGATTTTCCCACCGAAAAAAAGATACATAAAGGGACAAAATGTCCCCCAACATGACGCACTATCCTCAATCTGCATGACGCTGCAACGTTGCCCAGTGTCCCGCAACTTGCCTCCCAACATTTTACAACGCATTCACGTGACTAGTAAATGTTAAAAATAATTGTTCTCTTCCTCGGGAACAGTAGTATTTTTTTTGTTAAAAGGTACCCTATGCCCTTTACTTTACCTCTGACAACATACACGCAAAATTTCATAATAATCGGTTTTCTAGTTTAGGCGTAAAGAGGTAACAAACAAACAAACTTTCACATTTATAATATTACTTAAGTTTAGGGTAGCTTCGAAGAGATGTCAGCAAAACTGTATAAAAGAATAGAATAGAATAGAATATCGTTTATTTAATAAAAGTAGCACATTGTATGAACCCGGTAGGGCTGATGCCCCATAGGACCGTGAGAACTTTTGAAGGAGATACTATAATCCTGGAACGCAAAGGGCAACTGTAAGACACAGATGGGTTTTAAACAGTAAAAATCTGATACGCCCTCTCGCTCCACCCTAGAGCGAGGTATATGTGAAACCTGAACATAGTTTGTTCAGAATTAGTAACTGAGTCGATTCCAATATTTTTATAGCATTTTATATTTTTTTCCCAGAAATATTTAAAAAAGATCACAAGTTGGACACCACTGACACTAAGTACAACGCAGGTCACGGCAGGTCATAGCGGGCATTAGGTGCCAGCGTACAGCTTGGTGCGGGAGCAAAACAACCCCTTAGTCGCCCGGATGGCCCGGTCACCATGTACGGAGAACTAGGTAACATAACAAGCTTATAACTTTTTGATTTTTCATGATACTGTTATAAAATTTTGTACATAGATTTTTTACATAATATAACTACATTTGTTTCTGGTTTCGCATAGACTAAAACTAATGCTGTATAGGGAAACCTAATTGAACGCGGGTGAAGCTGCGGGCAGAAGCTAGCTATTTTACAAATAAAATAGCAGTTATTCAGTGCTTGATAACAAAATTTGTAAAAGCAAGCTGGACTGAAATCTCATTTAGTAAAAGCTTTATAATTTTATTACTGCATCCCGCCCTTTCATTAAGCTATTAATTCACTAAATGAAATCAGAATCCCGTAACGAACATAAATTTAATAGAAAATAATTTAGAGAGCACTAAAATGTGATAAGTTAATGTTAGTCAGTTATTAATAAAGCTACTTTTATTATTTCATACTATTATTATATATTTATATATAAGAAGAAACTGGCTGACTGACATGTCAACCTCCAGCCGAAACGGTTGGGCTTAGAAACGTGAAATTTTGCGCAAGGCTTTCTTTATATCGTAGGCGAGCACTAAGAATAAGATAGCATGACGGGTGACAAGGCAGAATGAAAGAAAAAAACGTATTGCGCCGACTCCACTATAACACGGGATAAAGGCAGGAAGATGATAATGATGCGAGCACTAAGAAAGGATTTTTCAAAATTCCACCTTAAGGGTATTTAATAAAATCGTGCGGTTTTGATCACGTATGCGGGATTGCTCCGCACGCGTAACCCTCGCAAATGTCCACTTCATACAAGTATTTATTGTAATGCGTGGAACACGCACGTGAGACGCGTTTTTTTGCATTTTGGAATTTTCTGCATGGAGCAATCCTGCATGCGTGATGAAATCCACTCAATATTAAATACACCCTTACAGATAGTTTTTCCGGAGCCCCAGATCTGCAACACCTATCTATAAGTCACATCAAGACATCCATGTGAGTTTACAAGTTTGTAAACGCATCTATGTTACAGGAGTACGAATAACTTCTGACTCCTGATTTGACTTTAAAATAAACATTGCTCCCACACCCTAGTGTGTCAAATTGTCGCAAGCTAGTCGACGATAAGCATCGAGAAGCTCGCCGTCCGGCCCGGTAACGACCCGGTACGACCCGGTAAGGACCTAGCCCCAGTCGTCGACGGCGCGTAGTGATCCACTCGCACCTCAAAGAGGTACCAGCAAAACCGGTGGCGTCCAGAAGGGCCGATACCCGCTAACTAAAGCACCAGCCCTAGCGATACCCGCTAACTAAGGCATCAGCCCTAGCGATACCCGCCAACTAAGGCATCAGCTCTAGCGATACCCGCTAACTAAGGCATCAACCCTAGCGATAGCGACTAACTAAGGCATCAGCCCTAGCGATACCCACTAACTAAGGCATCAGCCCTAGCGATACCCGCTAACTAAGACATCAGCCCTAGCGATACCCGCTAACGAAGGCTCAACCCTAGCGATACCCACTAACTAAAGCATCAGCCCTAGCGATACCCGCTAACTAAGGCATCAGCCCTAGCGATACCCGCTAACTAAGGCTCAACCCTAGCGATACCCGCTAACTAAGGCTCAACCCTAGCGATACCCACTAACTAAGGCATCAGCCCTAGCGATACCCGCTAACTAAGACATCAGCCCTAGCGATACCCGCTAACGAAGGCTCAACCCTAGCGATACCCACTAATTAAAGCATCAGCCCTAGCGATACCCGCTAACTAAGGCATCAACCCTAGCGATACCCGCTAACAAAGGCATCAGCCCTAGCGATACCCGCTAACTAAGGCATCAGCCCTAGCGATACCCGCTAACTAAGGCATCAGCCCTAGCGATACCCGCTAATTAAGGCATCAGCCCTAGCGATACCCGCTAACTAAGGCATCAGCCCTAGCGGGCATTGGCCTAGGGAATAAAATATAATCCTATTTATCACAATAATGACCAACATATTTTGAACACCCGATGTTAATTAATAGATTAACAAAAGATGTTTACAGCTTTTATTTGTCATCAATTTAAATTATGGTTCAAAAACTAAGCAGCAATTTTAATGAGGTATTAATTTACAAAAATAATGAACTCGTTAAATATAACAATACGAAGGATAATGAAACATGAAACTGCGTATAAGATTTAGTTCTTAAGATAAAGAGAATTTTTCATGTTAAGGACACAAGTCATGCACCGCGCGGTCAGACGCAGTCAATGAACTTAGCAAGAACACGTTTACATAATTCTAGTGTAAATCGAGTTAGTTGTAGATGAAGAAATGTGTTTGTCTGCGTAATATTTTAAAGGTTGTAATAAGAGCAATGGTGGCCCAGTGCTAACGATCCCGACTTACGAGTTGTAGATCGCGGGTTCTAACCTAGACAGTCACATTTTTTATTTATTTATATAGTCAATACTTTCCCACTTTTGGGCAAAGACCCAGCCCTTATGGTAGACTTCTAGGTGATCTAGGTGACGCCGCCTTTTCCCAGGTTGACCTCGGCGGCGTCATCCATCCTCAAGTACCCACTTTGTGGAGACTCTTGCCCAGCGGTCACAGTGTATGCGGCTGATGCGACCTGATGCGACGCATTACCTTGTGTAATTTATTTCAACACCACTGCTCCCAAAACGGTGAAGAAAAATGTCGTCAGGAAACCGGTATGTCTTAAATCCAAAAATCAAAGACATGTGACGTGACTGCCACCAATACCGGGCCCGTGTGGTAGATTACGGCCTATTACCCTCCCAGAGAGGAGGCCTGAATGACAGCAGTAGGAACATTATAAAGCTGATAATAAATTATGCATATTATTATTATGTATTTTTTAATTTTATTTTACTTTTGGAATAATAATTTATAAATCATTTAGGGTTGTCACTTGTAAAAATACAACAAAAGAAAAATACAGACAAGTGACACTAGTGACAGCGGCTAAACGCGATTATGCGAGCCAAACGTTAAAACGCGATTAGCTTTATTGGTGAATTCAGCCCTTAGATAGTAATCATTATTTAAACATATCACTAACTTAAAGCGATTGCCTACGCATCTAGAATAGAAACCGTGTACATTTTTAAACATCGAATGAAGCTAAAACTAACAAAACCAAGACAGACCTTGATAAAGAAAGTACTAACAAATGAAATTCACTCACTAAACGGAACGAAAACGTGGATCACCAGTGCTACAATATTAAGCAATTTGCTTAATCCTAAGTCGCGTTAAGTGGAGGGTAGTCGACAAATTGCGGCGCGGTTTGACATCAGTCAAGTCATATCTGGGTTTAGCATAATGAGCGCTCGGGAGCGGACGTGTTTTTTGCTCCTTTATCGGGCGCACTCCCGTAATTGGGATGTATTTTTTATTCGACTATCTGTGTTTAAAATCTTAGAAAACTCTGAGGTACCTATGAATGGATTTCCTCTTGACTTCACAAAGGAAATGGAGATTGAGGTTAAGCTGGTTAGCATTTGATGCGCATTTAATTTTATGCTGAATGAAAGAAAGATTTGTAAGCTCGATAATGTACTGAGCAGACGGTCTGCAAGATTGTGGAATGTCCAAGGTAAAATAATTGACTCTTAGAATGAGAGAAGATTTTGTGGTGAGGTATTTATCCTTCAAGTGGGCGCGCGATTATTTGAAACAGTTGCCGTCGCGCGTAACCTAAAAGGCCGATGGTAAATTGCAGGAACTTAGAAAACTGATTAATTAATGATATTTTTTTTTAAATATTCAGATATTACCTATTTTTCAATTAAACAATAATTCGTTTAAATTCAAAATAAAATACTGAAGTTAAACTGGTTTCTTCGGATTAGGAATCAATTCTGCCCGATATAACAAGAGTTCTATTGTAAGTCTTGATTATATCTCCAATTAATTTGTATTTTTTTAATAACCTTCAAGAGGTCGAATAATTGGCATCAAAGAGTTTTTCATCTACTTAGGTAAGTCTAATTTTCTTCAGAATCAGTCTTCTCGTCAATGTAAAAATACAAGGCAGGTGCGTGTAGTCTTTTCGACGCCTGCGCCGCGACCTAAACACCACATTCTGTCTTTCAGGAGGAGTGTAGAAAGAGGAAATGGAGTTATTTTCGTCAGTAGTGAACTAATGACAAGCTACTAGAGATGATACGTTCTTTTGACGAGAAATTTTGAAATTATGATCGTAAATAATATATTGAGTGCGGTCGATTCGACGCCGCGCGACCGCTTGAAAGTTAATCCTTGGTTATTAAATTATGCGTATTTATTTTTGTTTACTGGTGCAGCAGGGTTAACTTGCAAAACATAAGATGTTTTGCTAAGAATTTTGAAAGAGATCCCTATAATGTTATTAAATTGATATAATTACGTACAGTTTTTTTCAATGACTTCAGTGCGCCCATTGTGACACCCTATTAATTTAAGTTCTTGATATAATTTTTATTTTTGGTGTACAATAAAGAATATATCTATCTATCTCCCGCTTTAGGAAGGAGCGAGAGTTTGTGTCAGACTTTTACTGACTAAAAGCACACCTGTGATCTTCAGTGGCCCTTTGTGTTGTAGGGCCACAGTTTTACTGATATCTCTTTTAGGCATGCGGGCACCGTCGACGACTCGGTCTTGGTCCTTACCAGATGACCAGACGGCGACCTACCCATTGCTCAGCCCGCGCCTGTGGTTCTAGGAGTACCTTAAATTTTGATCTAAATAACGCATACTTCTACCCCGTATACCTAAAGAACGCATACCAATGATCGAAAATTCTATTTATTATTATTATTTATTATTAATAATTTATTGTACACCTCATTAAACATTAGATTATACATCTCTAACTGACATTAAACATACGTATATAAAGCTAATCAAAATTTCACACTCGATGAGCCGCGAATTTCATCAGTTTATCATTCAAATTACCAATAACATAACAATTAGGGGTATTTCGTTATATTGTTATTCATGTCGCTTTCGAAAATCATAAATTATTGTTCGCCACGTAGATTTTGCATAAATAATAATCGAACGGAACCCATAGCTCGCGGGATGGGGCGCCTGCCGCGTTACTTAATTTTGTATATTTATTAGAATCGCTTTTTGAATACTAGCATTGTTAAATAAGTACCAGAAATGTTCGTTATCGAAGTAATGAGAATCGATTATTCGAAAATAGGGTTCTTACGAGTTATTAATTATAAATTATTACCAACGGCTTCGCCCACGTGGAAATAGAAAATTGTCCCAAAGGAACATACTTCTGAGTTAAAAGTAATCTATGTGCTATTTCAGGACATATTCTACCCGTGTGTCATGTTGTTTTTCGAATTGGTTTCACAAATGAAGATATCCGCAGGAGAACCAAAGTTGCCGACATAGGTTCTGCAGTGGCGATCGTATTCCGGAAGACGCAGCGTTGGAAGGCCTCCTACAAGGTGGACCGATGACCTGGTAAAGGTACCAGGTGAGAAAGGGAACTAAAATAAGAGTAACTTAACTTAAAATTTTATGGCTGATTTTTATAGATGTTTTGTAGTATATTATTCTAAAGTATTATCATAAGTGTCTGACACTTTCCATGGACCAAAACTTCTGTCGCACGAGCGTGCAGTCGAAATAAGGTGACTCACAGTACAGTTTTGTCGCAGAAGCATTAATCGCACATACATTTGAGCCTCGCCTACACAACGACTCTCAGTCGCGATGCAAACGCGTTACTGTCGCGCTTCTGTCGCTATGCAAACGTGATTCAGTAACGGCACAAAGATGAAGTTTTTGTGTGTAGAATGTTCCACTCACGCGCCGCTCTCCCTCTGTTCTCTCCCCGATGTCGTCCGACACGGTCACGCGTTTGCATCGATACAGTCACGATGCTGTAGCGCGTTAGTAGCGCGTTGGTATCGCTTCTGTAGCGTGTTCCGAATGCGACTAGCGCACGTTAGTAGCGATGCTGTCGCACGTTCACGGAACGCACGACAGCATAGCTACAAAAAGTCGCCGTGGGCGAGGGGCCATAAGCTTAGAACTTGCAATATTTTAACCGCTTTATCGATGTTCTAGGATTAAAAATCACAACGATTCGGTCTAAATTCGTTCACAAAAATCACAATGGGTTCTATTTTTTCTGTAAGTAATTTTATTTTTGTTGCACAATAAAGGCAAACATTGTTCTAAATAATCTGTATTAGTGAATACAGCACACGCAATTCTATGTGGTCATTCAATTTTAACGATTGAGTTGTTAAGTATTTATTCAAATTTACCCGTGTGTTATCTGATGTGCAGTTGAATTGTTTTGTACACTAAGAGTTAGTAGAAAGGAAGAAACTATAACTAAAGTACTATTATGACATTTGCTAAAACTTTCAATTTCTTGTCACTTCAAAAAGATCTTGTCAGCCTGGCAAAATTGTACTGGTAAAGATTTTCATCAGCCAGTATAGAACTTTAAATTAAGTTAAAGAGCTGAGCTCGCGGTGACTTTGTAGGGTTCTGTACCCAAAAGGTAAAAACGGGACCTAAGACTAAGACTACACTGTCCGTCTTCCAACAGGCTGTATCTCATGAACCTTGACAGATAGACTGTTGAAACTTTCACAGATGATGTATTTCTGTTGCCGCTATAACAACAAATACTAAAAACCGTTTTTTTTTAATTGATTTAAATAGTGCTTGAATGCGATCCCATCTGATGGTAAGTAGTGATGCAATCGTAGATGGTGTGCGCCTAATTTATTGAGAGCCTATTTACTCTAGCCTTGAAGAGACCCAAATTATAATCGGACGGGAAAACCGCAGCGGGCAAATTATTCCAGTCCCTCGATGTACGTGGTATAAACGACGAGGCGAAACGCTTGGTCTGGACCGTAGAGGTTTCAACAACGTAAGGGTGAATACTCGCCGTTCGTTGGCTTGTCCGATGGTAGAAATGAGATAGTGGAATCAAGTCATGGAATTCCATAAAAATTCCATTCAATTATATAAATTGTGTAAAAAAAAAGTTGTATAGATAATGGTATGGAACCCATCGTACGCGAGTCTTATTTGCACTTGGCCAGTTTTATTTTACATTTCATATCCATAGTAAATCTGAGCATGAATGAGCTACTACTTTCTCTGTAGTAGCTCATTCATGCTCAGATTTACTCGGCGATTGTGTCTGCCCAGCACTAACTAGAGCTGACAGCGCTAAGTATCTTGGAGTACAGATCGATAGCGGACTGAGATGGGACAAACAGATCGAAGCCATCACCACAAGAACAATGCGTCTTATCCATATATTTAAGTCCCTTAGAGACTCAGCTAGCCGAGACACACTGAAGATGGTATATTTTGCGCTGTGTCAATCGGTTCTAGGATACTGCATAACTGCATGGGGAGGCGCTACAAAAACCAGTGTTCTGAGGGTTGAAAGAGCGCAGAGGGCCATACTCAAAGTCCTCTGTAAAAAGCCCTACATGCACGCAACTACAGAACTGTACTCCGAATGTGGGGTTCTTACCGTACGGCAACTCTTTGTGCTCCGATCTATCCTTAGAACACATGTCGGTCTGCCTCCACCAAAGCCAAATAAGAGAGTAAATCTCCTTCCAAGAACCCAACACAAATCCGCTTTCGCAAAACACCAATTCTACATACTAGGTACACACATATACCATAAAGTTGACAAACAATTACATATTTTAAAATTAAACTTACACAAAGTGAAATCCATAGTAACAGAGTGGCTGCTACAAAAGGACTATACCTACACTGAATCTTTGCTCACATTCATCACGTAATAAATACATTTGCTCACCTATTACCACATACTTACACTACTACTGCTCACAATCATACGCTCTTATTACGCACCCATTAACCCAATCATACATTATAAGTGCTCACAATACGCGCTCATATTACCCACTCATAAACACACATGCTACACACCCACACTACACATGCCTAACACACACACCCTACTTACAATTTATAACATGTCAATAAATAAACAAAAAAAAAAAAAAAAAGCAGATAAATAAGAATCAATTCAGTACCGTTCACTTGTTGTCTTAAATCATATTTTATTCTAACGAATTAACTAGCCGAACACTGTCTCTTAGAATACAGGTTTATCCTAGTTTAAGAGGCAGGGTTATAAACTGATTTGTACAGGTTTACCAACAACTGTTTTATGTAATAAGTGTGTACTATCTGTATTTTTCTGTGAATAAACATTATTATTATTATTATTATTATTATATATCATTCAAATTCTGCAAAAAAACATTAAAAAAACGTCAGAATTTAATATTAAAACACTATTAAGCATACACGTCACATATAATAAATTAAAGTAACGTACATGTGCGTACATTGTAGTGAAAAATCCAATTACTCCATGCCTCTGGTGGACAGCAATGTATTCGTATATCATATCTTTGATGGTTGAACCTGATTTTTTCTGTCACAATTAATTTTTGTAGCCGTTCCGTATGGATAAAACAGGGTTTTTTAATGGGAATGTCATCTATTGTATAAAAAGGAGAAACTGACTGACTGACATATCAACGCACAGCCAAAACTACTGAGACTGTGATCGTGAAATTTTGCGCAAGGCTTCCTTTTATGACGTAGGTGAGCGATCTTAAGTTTGTATGGAAAAACCTACCTTCGCGCGCACTCAGGGTTCCGTACAAACTTACCTATGAAAACAGTTCAAATCCCGAATTGAGTTACGAAGATTTTTCCGAATCGTGAAAAAAGTTTTTTTTCGTGACGTCTACAAATTTACAGTTTTCAGATTTTTTCCTATACTTGTGCTATGAGACCTTGCTTTATTCCAAATTCCAAGATTCTTGGTCAACGGGACTTAGTACCCTATGAATTTTGATTCCCATGATAGTATCGAAATATACGTTTTTTGCGGCATAAACGGACGTATCTTTTTTTTTCGTTAAGTCAGAAGTTTGATTTTTCACAGCTTCAAGGGACCGCAGGACCCGAGTATATTGTTTTAATTTCAACTTGATATCTCCACGCATTCCCGAGATAAAGGGTCTTGACAGACAGACAGGCAGACTGACGGACAACAAAGTGATCCTATAAGGGTTCCGTTTTTTCCTTTTGATATACAGAACCCTAAAAACACTCGATAGAAATGGTTGTCAAACTTATTTCTGATTCCGACCTGTAATTTGGTTTTTCTGTAATACGTATGTCAATAAGAAGTATTTTTGTGAAACATTTGGGTTCAACAAAACAGATGAAAAGTCCTTCGTGTGGTCTATTTTATAGGACCAAAATATAACACGAGATTTTTCGTACAAAATTCCCGAAAGCCTGTGTTATACCCAAAGTGCATAGTACTTCCACGCTAGCATTATTCAGGAGGTGAACCACACTATCTATCCGCTTTATTCACAGATTTCTATTTTGAATCCTTTACAGAAACGCATAGATACCATGTACAGGTTTTTGGGGAGCCTATCTGCATACGAACATGCATTTTTGATCTCCGGGTAGAACCCGATACAGATCCGACTGAAGTTAGGTTTCAGTATAGGATTCAAGCTTATCTAAAATGGAAAGTTTTGTTAAACATGAGAAGCACAAATATTTTCATCTTGTTCATGTTTGAGCTCTAAAGCAGTGATGTAACTTCAGAATTACTATGAATTAGTTAAAAAAAATCATTGTCAAAATTGCATAGCTTAGCCATAGTACGTACCGTGAGACGGAAACAAACCTCAAGCCTTGCCCTCCACCAGACTATAGGCCGCAGTAGACGCGGGTTTACGAATGGCGAGCTCGCCGTCCAACCGTCCGGTAAAGACCGAACCCAGGACAACGGCGCGTTGTGTTCCAAGCGCGCCTCAAAGAGATGTCAGCAAAATTGTAGGGGCCAGTTAGAGCTGACGACGCCTGCCATGGCTGCGGATTGTTCGAAAGATTTACTGCAACCCTCGCAATGAAGAACAACTGAAGGAGCACTGTGAGTTTTAGTCAGTCAAAGTTTGACACTCCCTCCTGCTTCTTATCAGAGCGCGAGACGTGATTTGATGGTTTCCCACGTGAAACAACTCATAGTACGGAATGAATACTGTCACTGACCAGTTTCTGCTTCTAAGTTTATGCATTCTTGATTAGGTGGCTGTTAAAGATTTCAAACAGGACCCGTCAACCTAATTGCCTCTTCATTAACAATGTCCTAGACCGCCAAACCTTTGCCGGGATTCCGATCCCGATTTCCGGACACCGTAGGCGCGGGCTTGCGGACGGCGAGCAATGGGTAGCTCGCCGTCTGGCCGTCCGGTAACTGTCCGGACCGAGCCCAAGTTGTCAACGGCACGTAGTGTTCCACGCGCGCCTCAAGGAGATGTCAGCAACCGTAGGGGCCTAGCAGGGTCGAAGCGTACTGGGGCCATGGGTGATGCAAAAGAGAACCCCGGGGCCCTGTAACGAGGGCAACGAAGAAACAGGAGTGGGTTTTAGTCAGTAAAAGTCTGACACGACCTCCCGCCCCGCCCAAGGGCAAGAGATGTCATTGGTTGATTTCCCACCTAAAAAAAAAGACCGCTTACCTTTATCATATTTCCATTTTGTTCTTTTTTATCGCTATCTCGACCAAAACTCGAGCACCCGCGAATCGTGGACAATTTGACATATGACAATTCGCCTGCGCCCGTTCCTAAATCTCTCACTAAAATCCAATCATACTTTTTACTAGCATCTGTCAGTTCGTCATATTCATGCATTGGTTTAATTGGAACCCAGCTAATTGGTATCCACTATTCAGCCGGCAATATTCAAATATCTTTGATTGAAATGTTTTTTCACATACATGTTACCTACTGTGATTTTTAACATTTTTCAATTTACACTTCACTGGGTGCAGGGTAAATATTGTACTTGCTTTAAAAATACGTGTTCCACATTTTCAGGGGTATTGAATCAAATATTTTTGCTTGATTCTAGGAACTGATTTATTAAAACACGTATCATCTGCTCAAATAAATTTTATTGTGTAAATCTAAACTTAAAACACAATTTCAGTATAGGTTTTTGTACTATGGGTTCATTTATGTCGGGCATTATATGCGGCCTACCGAAATATCCTTACTATATTATTATTCGTCAATATTATAAGTTGAGCTCCTTATAATGAATAAAAATTGTTATTTGTACGATCCGTAATTATAAGGTTTCTAATAAATTTTACTTGTGGTGATTTTTGAGATCAATGTTACATCATACTACACCTACTAATTATTATAAGCATGTATGTAATTACAAATACACGTTTAAAATACCATAGAAAAGTTTTTTTTGTCATTTCTGGTATTTGTTGAAATGCCCAGATTTGTTCAGAGAAATGATAAAATAGTGTTGTTATTTGAACATTCTCCGTGATTTGATCAAATCACTTAGGGACTTGACCAAGTCTCTGTTTTTATCATATCCCTGCGACATATAAAAAAAAAATTGATCTCGTGAGTTTGTTTCGGTTTTTCTTCTTAGGGAGGATCTACACTGGTTTTATCTAGTTTGAATTGATGAAAAAATTGCCGTCTAAAATTATTATTTTTAACCAAATAATGCAAAATAAATATGATCTGTCATTAATATAAACAGGGGTTCTTATGTAACGAAAGAAATTAGGTGTATTGTTTCAGAAATATGTTAATCAAAACACCATCCTTGGAAACATAAAAACTATCCTGTAAATTTTTGCTACAAAAGTCAGCTCATGCTTGATGAAAGCCCAACAAAGCCTCAAGCCAATTTTAGTCATGTCAGAAGGAATATGTAGATGGATCGCGGTAAGCGATTTTCGATTATATCATGTGGGTGCCCGTATCACACACGTCTCGACGAGGAAGATAGATTGCGCAGTCTGTGCTTATCTATAACCACTTTGACGTCATCCAGGCCTTTTAAAATGTACCCGCATTTAACAGTTTTTTGCGTTTTTAAGTTTGGAACTGACGGGTCAAGTTAGTTTGATTTGTTTAAGTGGTTTCTGTGTGTTTTTGAAGAAGATTTGTGCTGGTTATTCTGCTTTAGTACCTACTATATCTTTCTACTTTAGTACTTTTCTGCAACGGAAGACCGTTAAGAATACATTATGCATAAATTTATACTTTTTGATCGTCGACTTTCGTACATCCTCTTAACATGGCTAAAGCATCTAGACATAGTATACTTAATTATCGATACAGAACATTTAGGTCATATTTTACAGCTCCAAAAACTTTAAAATACATTTATTTACTGTTTTGTTAAAAATTATAAAGCCTTAATAAATAAAAAAATCCCCTCCTCATAAATTCAGTTACTACTCCTACTCTTTCTATGTCCATGCAGTAAGGTTGTGGAACTCTCTTCCGCCTAGCATTCGTGATTTGAAAACTATTTCACTCTTTATGACCCAAGTAAAAGAGCACTATCTTTCCTCTAAAAAAAAATAATATAAACTATTCCTTAATCTATTATTTTTCGCTTAAGTTTTAACACCACGTAAGTCAAAATCGGGAATTTATAAGGAGAGCAAATTAACTGTTTAGAAGCACATAACTCGATTTTAACAGAAAAAAAAACTGAGTTACGCACTGTTGTTAAGGGAGTACAAATGAGTTCCGCGGTTATTGTAGCTTTTCTGTTTCCTGCGTTCGTCGAATGACATACGTAACGTGTTTTGGCCAAAAATTACTTACAATGCGTTCCAAATAAAAATAAGATCGATTTCCATGTTGTGACGTCACGTCATACTGTCAAATCGAACAATTATTATGGTAAACAAAACAATAAATTTTTAAAATTTGGTTTGATTAAGTACTGTGCACGAAAATAGTTTAATCAGAATCCAGTTTTTCAATTTTGCTCATCTCGGAGTTCTTCAATTTTGGCAAATTTCTTGCGATTTGACAGTATGACGTGACGTCACAACATGGCAATCGATCCTATTCTTATTTGGAACGCTTACGTAATGTTAGAACTAAAGCATCGATTCGATCAAATTCAATATTTTTTCATACTAATATTTATTTCACAGATCAGTTGACAAGTCACCTTGTGCATATAAATATTTTGTACAAAGTGACTTTTAAGCCGCATGCTCATATTTTGATCGTTAAAATATATAAGTAGGATAATCTAGAATTCTAGGTTTAGCATAAAGCCACAATAGAGTCAGTGATCAGTGACATTGCTCGTTATTACAAACATAATAGAATGTGAACGATGTTGTTTGATTTTCATATTTTTCTTTCTCTTTTTTTAATAGTCCAGACATCAAATATAACAACGCACTTAGTGGAATTAAATTTATTGTGAAGTCTCACAATTAAATTTAATTCTACCAGACATTCTTTTCCAAAAAAATCTAAACCAACAAATTGCCTTCAATTTATTTTTAAATTACCCATAAGTAAACTTTAAAACTCAAATAGAATTGAAAATTTCTCATCCAGTCCAACTTTGGAACGATGAATATTTGATTTTTTTTTTCAAATAAATCCTACCGTTCTTAACTGAGTTATGGACGAAAGAGCAGTGTAATCGAATTATTCAGATTGGCCCGTTAGAGTCGTCAAATTAAAACATTGATTTGATTTGTCGGCCCTAAGAACAACTCTGACTGTGGAATGTCTAAACAATTTGGTGAGAGGGAACAATGGAAATAGGTTAAGAGTATAATTTAGTGTTATTCAGTCTATTACAATCTTTGCTTATTTAATTTATTTATTCTTTATTGTACAAACCATTTTCCTGAAGAATCGCTAAATTTAAGTGGGCAGTGCACATTGCTCGCAGAACAAATGGTCGATGGGACCAAAAGGTTCTGAAGTGGCGACCACGTACCGGAAGACGCAGCGTAGGAAGGCCTCCCACCAGGAGGAGGAAGACCTGGTGAGGGTCGTGGGAATCGGATAGGTACAAGACGCTTAAGATCGAGCATTATCCAACAGTGGACGTCTTTCGGCTGAAATGATGTTGATGATGATAATAAAACAATTTTAATCAGGACAGCTGACAGATGTACGTAGGCGAGCTTAACCCACAATTGGCTTTTATTATTGTTAGAAGAAGAATGAGTGAAGCAACACTGACTGCACATCGCCCAGCAAATAGTTCCAAATTCGCCACAGCTCACCGACAAGCCCGACTATAATTTAGCACGGAAAACTTAAATTGGATGTATGACTAATGGCGGGCTGTTGTCTTCTCTGATGAGTGCAAAATGGCTTTACATGATCATTATAGATGCTCTAGGATCTACAGAAAGTCATCAGAGCAATTTTAACAAGCCTGCATAAGCAAACATGTGGCTTTTGGAGACGGATCGTGTTTGTCTTGAAATGGTATAATATTAGACACTAAATCTGACATTGTATTCATCACTGGAGCGTTGCTGATTGGGTTGACTTGGTTGAAGGCTACAGGATACGTCGAAGAAGTGCTTAAAGAATATATGAAACCACTTGCGTTGCTTATAGTAGATTTTTATTTCTTAATGCATACACACACGACCGCATGACGCTGGAACAGTTTGCGACCACATGGAATATGTTGGAATCATCGCGATGGAGAGGCCAGGTTACAGTTTTGATCTCTATTGATTTGATAAGAATGTATTTTGGAACACAAATTTAAAAAATAACGTAGTTATAGGCCGGTGGTTAGGACTCCAGACACAGAAACCTCATCACAATGCGAGCCGTATCGAGGAGTACTGCCTTCTGTATCAGGCCCTTAATCTAACCACGCACCGAGAGCTCCGACAGTTTGTCTGCTTTTGGCCATCAAGCCGTTGGCGGTCACGATAATCGGCCTAATGACAGCCGAATCCTCATTTCACATGTCGTCAACCTCATGTGCTAAGTCAAGCTATATGATTTGCTTCTCTTTCTCAACTTTCATAAGGTTCTCGTCATCTGGGATGATGGTTTCGACTAACATTGTGCCGTGCGCTAATTGTTTTATCACAGGCTTCAGAGACAGAAACCTCCAGACAATGCGAGCCGTATCGAGGAGAACTGTTTTTTTTTTGTATTAGGCCCTTGATTTACATTGCACTCAGCATTCTCTTTCTCAGCTTTTACGATATTCTTGTCATGTGGGTCTATCACCACTATATCTGGCTTATTGGCAACAATAGTTCTGTCAATGACAGTTGACCGATCTTAGTACAGCGTGGCATGTTCATTTTCGAGAAGTGGATCGGACATATATATATGTGTGTGTGTGTGTGTGTGTGTGTGTGTGTTGTGTGTGTGTATATGTATGTGTGTTGTGCAGTGCCACAAAATCCACAAGTTTGTATTTCGAAGCAAGTTGCTGGTAAATAAAGCTGTCTACTTGATTATGCCTATGCAAATACACGCCGCTAGTCAGACGAGAATAAACAGAGATAATATGTCTGATGGACTCACTCGGATGGTGGCAGGCCCGACACAAGTCAACCGTCCCGTCCTTCATTATACTGGAGACACCGGTAGATATTCGTCAAGATAACTTCGTCCATAATCACACAGACAAAACCTTCATAGTATTATTATTAGTATGACTTTGTTTGTAGGAAGTAATCTCGGAAACTACTGAATCGATTTTAAAAGTTCTTTCACCAGTAGAAAGCTACAGTATTTTTGTGTGATTATAGGCTATAATTGATTGTGTTTAATAACATTTTTACTTAAAAAATGTTTAAGATCCAACGTAGTGAGCATCCAGCAAGTTGGAAATAAATGTTTAGTTTTCACAACTTGTTTATTTAAGGAGCAAAATAATTCCTAAGAACACTGCTGTTTTCTAAACTAAAACAACAAAGAGGTAAAACTGTTTGCGTTTTGTCTACTCCTAAACGTTATCTCTGAATACAACAATCTAATTACGAAAATTATTTTATATAAAGAAAGCCACATTTCGCAAGTTCTATTTTGGTTTATAATCCTTAAGGTGTGCCTTAAGGATTTGATGAGTGCTACCGATGCTGCTATTAATGTAGCTACCTATTGGGCCCAAACAGTTTGACGAGTTTACCATCGAATCGAAAAGAAGAAGAAGAAGATGTACCTTTTGAAGAGTTCCCTCGAATTATCCAGAATCCTATTATTGATCCTGACATGGTAAACTTGGAATTGACCAGGAAGGATTTTCCAAATCGGTCCATGCGTCATCTACTCGATGATTCTCGAACTAATGATCGGGGAACCTAAATGAAAAAATATATATATGAAGATAGAATAGAGATGAGCTTGTATTTTATTTATAATATACTATTCGACATATTCATAATACCGAATATATTATATTTTACGTCTTTAATAACTTTGTTATTAATATTAATTATCTAATATTATGTCCAAGTTAGATTCAATCGAGTTTAATTGAGGTTTTCCTTGGTTCCCGGGATTTCGGGTCCGTAGTAATATTTTATATTTTTTATCTTCAAAATAATTACATTTCCATCCAAAAATCATTTCACTTCTAAAACAAAAAAGAAATATTTTATCTATCAATTTCAAATCCTATTCTAAATATATGCTAAGTCCTTAAAAAGTACTTTTACCTAGCCAGTCCGCCAGCTAATGAGAAAAATAACCCATACGATCTCCTTCGATATCATCAGCCCTTCTAGTCAAGTTACGACCGTTTCTGTTCGATTCTCTTTTCGTTGATCGCATCGAGTCGGCCACGCCTCCTATTCCTTTGTTCTGACCACGTGACTGAGCGTTGAGATGACGTCAGAATAAAGGAATCGACGAAAAGAGAATCGAAACGAAACGGTTGTAACTTGGCTAGGAGGGCAGGTACACCGGCTTGCTGCAGGATAGTTCAAAAGAGATACCGTGACCATGGACCGCAAAGAGCAACCGAAGGAAAATAAGGGTTCAGTCAGTAAAAATCTAAAACTCCTTCTCTAAAAAAAAGTTCCGTTTGTTCATGTTGTCTACATTTTACTGGATTTGCATTAATTATTCATAATAAGGACGAAAATCTAAAATACTTCTAACATTTTTCCTCCAGAGGGGAAACTACATGAAATCCATATAATGTAATATACACAGATACACGCACGTCTAAAAAGCTTTAGTTACTGACGTAGATTGATGACTCAGCAGAATTGACTGCTCCAGGGAAATTAACACTATGAAGTCGAGACAAAAACACTTAGATGACCCGGCTATGTAGGCGGGGTTATAATGTATGGTAGGCATTTGTTTTGGTGACGTCACGCTCCTATTTTGTTGTTTTTGGGCTTTACTGTGTACTGGATAATTGAGTTTGATGACGCAATAGCGCCCGCGGTAATGATGTTCCGTGTTAAATATGGACGCTAGCGGAGACCTAAATATTTGTGTGTACCTTTTGACTGAAAGGACCAATTTAATAAAAAAAAAATACATTATTCAATGCCTTTTGTGTAACCTTTATTTATAAAATTATTAAGTACACGATTGCGGTCAAAAACCTTTATAAATGGTTTTAGGGGTCCGTACCCCAGGGTAAAAACGAAACTTTCTTACTAAGACTCCACTGTCCGTCTGTCTCTCACCAGGCTGTATTTCATGACGCGTGATTGCTAGACAGTTGAAATTGTCTCAGATAATGTATTTCTGTTGCCGCTTAAACAACAAATACCAAAAACAGAATATCATAAATTGTGTAAAAAAAAGGTTGTATAGATAATGATACGGAACCCGTGTGCGAGTCCGACTCGCACTTGGCTGGTTTTATTAAGGTTCCTTACCCATAGGGTAAAACGGGACCCTATTACTAAGACTCCGCTGTCGGACTGTCTGTCTGTCCGTCTGTCACCAGACTGTATCTCATGAACTATGATAGCTAGACAGTTGAAATTTTCACAGATGATGTATTTCTGTTGCCTTTATAACAACAAATATTAAAAACAGAATAAAATAAATATTTAAGTAGGGCTCCCATACAACAAACGTGATTATTTTGCCGTTTTTTGCTACGAACGGTAAGGAACCCTACATACACGGGTCCGACTCGCACTGGGCCATTTTTTTAACATTATTCAATGCCATTTATGCAATCTTTATTTAAAAGTATTAAGTACACGACTGCGCTCCTAAACGTTTTTTTTTGTTTAATCTACTCATTTAGCTTTCAATAAAAATTACACTCAAAGAGTTTTCAATACTTCTCAAATTTTCAATACGATTTAACTTGACACGTATCTAAATTATGCTGCAAAGTCGACTGAAGAATACATTTTTCACAATGCATTAATAAAATTAAACCTGATACAAAATTGACGTTAGTCATATTTTAATATTTACTTCTAAGCTGATGAAAAGAACCGTCAATCTGATACCTCGGGGTAGACTGAATAATGGGAGACTAGATTACCTAAATATATCAATATCGTCTAAAATTATAATAAATGTTTATCCTAAAAATTATTTTGAGCTAGGCTTAACAATATATTTTAACGTTAGGTAGTCTTTTTATACGGCCTCAAGTTTATACAGAGATTCAAAACCTAATCTGCTGTCAGTTTTGACAGCAAGTTTGAAGTTTATATTTAATAAAATATGTTTTATTCACGAGTAAAATACTTCTTGAAGGTAGACTTAATCAAAACCTTTAGTTTATGAATTATTGATAGTTTCTTAAGAATAAACAAACCTGTAATATTTTTTTTTTTTTTTTTATTCTTGATAGGTTCGCGCTTGACCGCTAACTCACCTGATGGAAAGCGACGATGCGGTCGACGATGGAACGCGCTTACCTAGAAGTAACCTATTCACTCTTGACTTAAAGATTCCCGGGTTGTAGCCATCAGGAAAAACAGATTCCGGCAAGGAATTCCACTCCTTAGCTGTACGCACTATGAATGTGTGTATGCCTTACGCAACCTATTTTCTTGGCAAGACATTAAGTTCAAACTATAAGGGTAGGTACATTAAAGTTAGCGATTTTATAATTAGTTACATACACTGTGATTATTTTCTGTATTAGTAACATCAACATGTATTTTTGCACTTACAACTAAAATGAACTGCGACTGAACACAGCGCGGCAACACTGACGATTACCGAGGCTTTAAAGACGCGCCGCGCTCTGGCAGCAGTCCATTTTAGTTCTCGATGAGGACAATGTCAAATAGAAACCTACTATAAATAAACATTTGTTAATTTCAACTGATATTGTAATTATTATTATTTATTATTATTATTATTATTTATAATTGTGTGCTTTGATAGCAAAAGTATACGTGTGTACCCGTTTTGGCCATTTTATCTGCATCACCTTTCCTGCTAGGACAGTTAAATAAGTTTTTTATTCTGATCTCTCTCCAAAGATTACACTAAGTATTAACAATTAGTTACTGCGGACAAAACGAAAGGCATACCTACAAATGTAGAAGTAGTGACACACAGCAAAGAAAAGACGTATTTGCACAGTAACATAAACACAGATAATTCCCTCATCCCGGAAGCGATTTCGATTTATTTGTCCCATCAAATGTAAATAAAACAACACGAGAACTGCTGGCTGTCGCCGTAAACGGGCTTATCAAACTTCTGCAACTATCGTGACGAAGCTACTTTAGCATTGACACGATATTACTTGGTATGAAGGGTGGAAGTTTTTACGATGCTTATTTGTACGGTGTGCCGGTAATTTTGGCCCGATGTGTAAGGGATTTGTTAAGTTGTTTCGTTAAGGGCTGTAAGTATATTTTTTAGGTTTGATTTCTTTTTTTTAGGGTTCCTTACCTCAAAAGGAAAAAATGGAACCCTTATAGGATCACTTTGTTGTCCTTCTGCCTGCCAGACAGGCAGGGTTGAGAGTTGTCTGATGATTTACCATCTAAAACAATCGGGCAAGTGCGAGTCGGACTCGCACACTGAGGGTTCCGTACAAACTTATCTTTAAAAACAGTTCAATTCCCGAATTAAGTTACGAAGATTTTTCCGAATTGCAAAAAATATTTTTTTTTTGTGATGTAACTGTTAATTTACAGTTTTCAGATTTTTTCCTTTACTTGTGCTCTAAGACCTTGCTACATGCCAAATTTCAGGATTCTAGATCAACGGGAAGTACCCTATGAATTTTGATTTCCTTGAGAGTGTCGAAATAAACGTTTTTTGCGATTTACGTCGCAGGCCGTATCTTTTTTTTTCGTTAACTCAAAGGTTTGATTTTTTCACAGCTTCAAGGGACCGCAGAGTTGAGTATATGGTTTTAATTTCAACTTGATACCTCCACGCGTTCCCGAGATAAAGGGTCTTGACAGACAGACAGACAGACGGACGGACAACAAAGTGATCCTATAATGGTTCCGTATTTTCCTTTTGAGGTGCGGAACCTTAAAAATGGATTTAAAGGTCAGCGGGGCTCTATCCAGGCGCAGCTGGCCGGAATTAGAGTTTGTGTGCATTTAACTCCGGTCAGATATTCAAGGGGCTATACACCTTAAGACAAGTTTATCTGTAGATTAAAATCTCAAATAGGTAAGTATAAATAGAATATGGCCTGCTACTTAAGCTCATACGTATAACTCAAAATACTGGTGCGAAGTATCGGAACCGTGACCTAAAATAAACGTAAACATAATCCACTTACTACGTCACTTTGCTCCAAATATTACTCTATTACACGATCCCAAATCCCATGCCACAGAGTATAAATTACGCGCGAAAGAAAAAAGAATCGCGCGTAACATGCGTTTATAAGAGAAACCTAATTCGCAACAAGTTAACCAAGATTTATTAGCCGTAACGATCCTTGTAAAATGCTAGCATAAATCACTAATACGCTTCAGAAAACCGGTTTGTTACTAGAAACCGGTAAAAAGATTTGTTGAAGAAACGTAAGTATACGTGTTTTGATATTTTTTTTTAGTAACTGGGTGGAAAGTCCTCATGGAATCTCCAATTGTGTCACGAATGGCATAATCGGGGCTCTTACCGGCTAAAAACTACTCCTGCTCTTGCTGTATTTTTTTTTAATTCTTGATAGGTTCGTGCTTGACCGCTATCTCACCTGCCCCCCTAGCCAAGTTGCAAACGATAAACGTGAACGCTTAGTAATCTCCAATAGATTTTCAACTTTATACCTAAGAGCATAAAGTTGAAAATCTATTAAAGACTACTGAGCGTTAGCGACCGGAACGTACGAAAACACTATGTAATCTTCAATAGATTTTCAACTTTATATCCATTAACATAAAGTTGAAAATCTATTAAAGACTACTGAGAGTTTACATTTATCGTTTGTGACTTGGCTAGGGGGGCTGATGGATAGCGACGATGCGGTCGACGATGGAACGCGCTTACCTAGAAGTAACCTATTCACTCTTGACTTAAAGATTCCCGGGTTGTAGCCATCAGGAAAAACAGATTCCGGCAAGGAATTCCACTCCTTAGCTGTACGCACTATGAATGTGTTCCCAAAACACCCTAACATAGAATGTAACCTAACCTAGGTAACCTAAAGTAGGTATAACCCTTTGATAGTGTCAAAGCCCTTTTTTATAAACTTTACTTATTTACTAATTTTATAATTAACTATATTGTTAGTCTATCAGCAATGGTGGCCGAATAATAACGACCGCGACTTACGAGTTGTAGGTCGCTCGTTCAAACCCAGACAGGCGCATTACTTCGTATAATTTATTTAATCTCCACTGCTCTCAAAACGGTGAAGGAAAACATCGTGAGGAAACCAGCATGTCCTAGAACCAAAAATTCAAAGACATGTGACATTCACCAACCCGCACTGGGCCAGCGTGGTGGATTAAGGCCCATTCCCTCTCCTAGAGAGAAGGCCTGAGTCCCAGCATTGGGAACATTATTAGGCTGATTATGCTATGATTCAATTTGACAGTATGACGTGACGTCACAACATGGCAATCGATGCTATACTTATTTGGAACGCATTGTACGTGCCGGCGACGATTCGGGTTATGATGACTGTGGAAAAGCATCAGATTTATATCTACTTTGTAGTTTCTAGAACTAGAAGGCACTTCAGCCAATCGAGTTAAAGCCAAACTAATTTAAGTTTTTCAGTCTAAGTAAATTACTGCTTACTGCTACATCTTCAAGATACACATGTGGTCCCATCTTGAAAATTTTAACGTCTCTTTCTATTGACTTTACCAAGCCATCAACCTTGTTAATCTATTGTAAACACAATATGACCGAACTAAAAATTTAATTTACAGTCTGATCAAATTTATTACGCGCTTCAGTATTCATCAGTTGGTGCGTAAAAAACCTATTTAAATTATTTCTGCTGTACTGCTTGTGTAAAAAGTCGGTATTAACATATTGTGTTTGACGATGCTATGCGACTAGACGAACAAGCTTAATCGACTTCTTGCTTTGCGCTCGTAAATATTCGTATGCACAAATAAGAATTGTTTATTTAAAATTTAAGTACAGCCACATTACTTAGGTTTCACATCCACTGAACGATCACAAAACAAAATGACTAATGCACATGACAATTAAGGCGAACACAGCGCTCACTACAATAATTTTGCTACCTTAAAAACTACAATCTTACATTTAATATAAATTCACAGTATAATCAGATTAAGACAAAATAACACAAAAAAAAATCAAACACGATTAAAACATTAAGAATTAATTAAATAAATTGAATACTTTGCAAATAAATTGAAGTATAAAAAATATTTCTTGAATAGTCTAGCTATAGATTTGTTATAAAAAAATAGTCTGAGTTCAATCATCATCATCATCAGCCTAAAGACGTCCACTGCTAATCATAAGCCTACCCCAAATGTCGGCCAAACTATTGACAGGCCTGTTGGCCTAGTGGTCAGTGGTCCTGACTGCAATGCCGAAGGTCGTGGGTTCGATTGCGATGCACGATCATTTGTACACTGTGTGTCTGGGTGTAATTTATCTATAATATGTATCTATTTGGAAATATATAAGTATATTTATCAGTTATTTAGTACTCATACCACAAGTTCTGCTTAGTTTGGAACTAGATGGTATTGTGTGAAAAAGTTGTGGAATATTATTATTCCGTTTATTCATTTACATACATATAAGTTCCTATTGTAATTTTATTATTGGTGTACAATAAAGAATCTATCTATCTATCTATAAAAAAATTAAAAACATTTAAGAATATAAAAATTAGGGCACCGGTATCGGGAACAGAGTTCAAGCTACCAGCGGTGGTCAGGGCTCCAGAGAGAGGAACCTCCTAACTATACGAGCTGTATCGTCCTAAGGTGTTGGTCGATGCTTCTAGCTATTAAGCCATTGGCTGACACGACTATCGGTACAATGATCGTCGAGTCCACATCCTACATGTCGACAACCTCGCGAGCCAAGTCAATATACTTGATTTGTTTATCTTTCTCGTCTTTCACGAGATAAACAATTGATAAGAATTGGTTTATATAGGTTTTGATTGGTTTATTATTGATCCTGTGCGTTTCGCGTACATCGGATTGCTCTTAAAATTCGGTTTGGGTGTTAAAATTTTTATGAAAACATTCTCGCGAACGAAGTCGCGGGCAGTGCTAGTTTATTTATAACCAGTATTCTAGTTGTATTTAGTTAGGCCCATGTTTTTCAAAACTAATTTTATCGTACTGGTCATGAACATTATGGATTTGAAACAATGTAGGTACTTCTATCATCATTTAAAAGGGTCTCTACGGCGAATGCAGCTGAATACTTGTGATTGACATGGAGCGACTGAATACCAGATCTCCACAAACCAGTTATATAGATAGCGGCACGAATCTTGAGCGCTCGACGAAAGAGCGATCGCTTTGCGCATCGTACACATCGGCGAGCCAATCACTGTACCAGGATTGCACTCCCCACCCCCGCATCTCTTTTCATACCACTAAAGAGACCCAATATTTCACTTCTGCGAGCTTCTGCGCAAGTAGAACTAGAAGTCAGCGCTCAAGATCCGTGCCGGTATCTGTAACAACATATCCCGCGACACGTAAATGTGTTGTAAAATGTTAGGGGGCAAGTTGCGGGATACTGGGTAGCGTTGCAGTGTCATGTTAGAGGACATTTTGTCCCAAATGTATCTGAGGCTATACCTTGATTATGTTTGACGACGCGATATAGACGAACACACTTAATCGACGCCTCCGCTCTGCCTGCTTCGTCTCGCACTCGTAAATATTCGTACACCGGCCGCCTAAAAAAGTATGCAGTAAATATTTACTTTCAATATTCAAACGACATGTTTAATCTCGAGAATGAAAAACGTATGTTTACTTTCTTTGCTATAAATATTGGTAAACAAAATTGTAATGTTTGTGTCATTAGGAATAGTAATGTGTTTATTTAGAATGACTTTTTTTATTAGAAAACTAGCTTCTGCCAGCGGTTTTGCTCGCCTGAAAGTAGGTTTCTCCATACAAACTTCGGATCCCAGATTCATACCTTTAGGTAGACAATTTTGAAAAATCCTCTCTTAATGCTCGCATAAGTCAAAAAGGAAACCTTGTGCAAAATTTCACGCTCCTAGTCTCGTTAGTTTTGGATGTGCATTGATATGTCAGTCAGTCAGTTTTTTCTTTTATATAGTGGTTCGATAGTGCGGCCGCCTTTTTTTGCTAGCATTACTGCTTCGCAGAAGGAGGCGACCGCCTGCCATTACTCTCGCTCCGGACCACGGCCTGTACCAAGGACCGGCGCGAGAGATCGCTGTCGCCGAGTGCCACGAGGACACGGCGGTGCTCTACCCAGGCGGGGCATGCCTCTACCGTATGCTCCACCTCCTCCGGGCGATCCACACAATGGTGACATCCGGGCGTTTCTGACCATGTCCAGTGGGGACTTGCGTCATGTGGAAGGTTAGGACGCCGTGTTGTCTTTCCAGCCACTCCTCAGAGAGGGGACTTACCGCCATAATGTGGCGTGCCCATAGCAAATTAATGTTGGGATTGCTATTAAATTTGGTTAAAACATTTTAATTTACAATGTTTACGTAATTTCTCATATATCAGAAAGAATGTGTTTAAATTCGATTTAATATTTAAATCGTTGCAATTTATTTATTAGCACGAACATTGATTGAATTGAAATGGAAAAAAAGCTGAGTAAAATACATAAATCTGAGAAGTAAATATATAATATGAGAAATTCCGAAAACTTTGTAAATTAAAATGTTTTAACCAAATTAAATAGCAATCCCAACAATAATTTGCTAACAAAATTTTCCGGAATTATGTAGGTTATCCATGGACGTATTAATCTTACTCCGAGAACTTGGGAAGTCTGCCCCCAACTGCGGAACATCAGAAATATAATTTAGTTTTCCATTTAAGTTGGAAATAGGACACTTTGCATACAAATACTCCTTCTAAACTTGTCATGAGAACTGTAACTTGTCCGCGCTGTATATCCGTTCTATTCCACTTAGGGGATCGTTGCACCTTCATTTGTTTCGAAGTAAACATCAACTTTGGGCTCGAATGAGGACACAAAAACATTTCGGTCCGCGACATTCTGAGGCCCGAACACACGCGTTTACGACGCCTCTGCGGGCGAGTGACATCAAAAACCGCTTAGCGAGTCCCCTACTACCACCTCGGGTAGGCTAGTGTATACTTTATGTTGGCCGAAGTTGTAAAACGTTGGTGTCTCCCCGAAGGGTACTATTCCTAGTTTCATGTTGTGGTGAAGTTTTTGTGTGCGAAGGAAATGTTGTACAATTAACTATGTAAGTACAATTTGACGATGCAAACGTGCCTTGTGAGAGCACAAGTTTATTGCTTGCCTGTAGTTAATGTTGATGCTGTAAACAAAAATTATGTGCTTTTTCATTAGGCTCTAAGTTGAAACTGCTATGTGTCAAGTAGGTGTCTAGAGTTTGTTGG
Organism: Mythimna impura; assembly: GCA_905147345.3. NCBI lineage: Eukaryota > Metazoa > Arthropoda > Insecta > Lepidoptera > Noctuidae > Mythimna > Mythimna impura. Next base: position 6,363,894 of record LR990356.1, on the reverse strand, counting down.
TGAAATACAAAACCTAGTCATATTAATTTAAAGTTCCTTGAAACTTGTTATATATGTGCTGGTCGGAGTGCTTACAAAATAAACAACTTTTAGGATAACCTGTCTCACGTAACACTATTTCACCGAAATAAAACAGAAATGTATAATTTCAAACTTGAAATTCATCGTAAAATGTGGTCGTTTTACCATTTTTAAGGTGGGAAATCATCAAATGATTTCTTTCGCTCCTAGAGTAGAGTGAGAGGGCTTGTCCAAGCTTTTACTGAGAGAAACATACCTTTTTTTTTGTAGGTGGGAAAATCATCCCCCGCTCTTGGGCGGAGTGCGAGATAGTGTCAGATTTTTACTGACTAAAAACCCACTCGTGTTCCTTCGTTGCCTTTCGTACCAGGGCCGAGTCTTCCTTTCAGAAGCAGACCTTGACCAAACATACCTGTGTCCTTCAGTTTCGATTTGCGTTCTAGGGCCACTTGGTTTTCTGCGCCGCTCCTAATTATCTTAGTGTGATGTTAATAGCCTATTGCCTTCCTTGTTAAATGGGCTATCCAACAGTATATTTTTTCAATTCAAACTGGTAGTTCCTGAGATTGGAGCGTTTATGCAAACAAAAAACTCGTCACTTTTATAATAATAGTAAAGAATACAAATTAGTTCCCCCACTTTAATAGTGATACAACGGAAGTGACTTAACGGAAGCGGAAACGGCAACAGATGTCAAAAGTAAATCCTTGCGAATGCGGAAGCGGAAACGAAAACGGAAGCGGAAGTGTTAATACTATGTATATATAAAGCACAATTTTATTTTTTTAAAACAACAGAAGGTTTATATCGTAATCACGTCACGAGGTGCGGTGATGCGCAGAATGAACCAAAAAATATAATAATTAAGAAACTCCGCAACCCACCTCCGCACTCCTCGCTGTATTCTTCCGCGTAAAGTTCTGTTATAAATTCTGCGGAAGGAGAAGCGGAAACGGAAGTGAAAAAGCTTGCGGAACTTCTGCAGAAACGGAAGCGGAAACAGAGTTCTGTTACAATACTACACTGTGTGTCCCAATCCGTCTTTTAATTGATAACTACCCAGTTTTGGAGGTTTCGTGATTACCAGAGCTAGTAGACATACATGTAGATATTATTGCGTGCATCGAAACAGCAAATTACAGTGGGTTGGGAGCAAAGAGAGTGGCCCCCTCTGATTGGCATTCCGATGAACTTTGCGCCCCGTTTGCTTCGGAAATCTGATCAACCCCTTGTTAATTTCCCAGGAAATGTTTGTACTATCCCCAGTAATGTAGTTACTGTTTCATTTTATTTGCTAGCGAGCATATTTATTTTCGGGTTCGATCATTTTGACTGGCCTGTTGGGGTAGTAGCTCTGACTGATATGCTTGGAGGTCGTGGGTTCGATTCCCACCCAGGACAAATGTTTGTGTGATGAGCACGATCATTTGTTCTGTGTCTGGGAGTAATTTATCTATAATATGTATTTATTTAAAAATATATAAGTATGTTTATCAGTTGTCTAGTACTCATACTACAAGGTCTATTTAGTTTGGGACTAGATGGCGTTGTGTGATAGTTTTGGAATATTAAAAAAAAAAATATGAGTAATAGGAATAATCTGTTTTTGTTTTCTGTGGGAAAATCATCTTATGACATCCCTCGCTCTTGGGAGGAATAATCTATGTAATGGATTAATTGATGCCCGAAGGCAAGTGAATTGATGGTAGTTCACGTTGGTTGTGGAAACTTTTTAGAGATTATGTATACATATATTTCCTAGTCATTACGGTCCCACTGCTGGGCAAAGAATATTCATCTCTCACGTCGTATTGAACCAGAACTCGTGGTACGCGTCTAGATCATCTAACCACCTTCTAGGTTAGCCTCAATGGCGCTTTTCCATTCTTTCGGATCTATATACAAATATTTTCATTTTTAAACACATTGCTCTACAAACCTGTAAACTCACATACACAAGACACCCAGACCTGAAACGCCTATCTAGGCCATTCGAATTATTTGTCCCGTACGGGATTCGAACCTGCGACACGGAGCACAGCAGCCAATCGCTCGACTACTGCTCCAACCGTGCCGATAATAATAATATTAATCCGTCAATAATACTATTTGTGCGTCAATAAGACTATTTATGCGCCAATAATACTATTTATGCGTAAATAATACTATTTATGCGTCAATGATATTATTAATCTGTCAATAAATATTATTAATGCGTCAGTAATAATGACTGCCTCGTTTGTCTCTTCGTCGCAGGCGCGAGTACCGAGCGTGGGATATTGGGTTCAATTTCCAGATCTGGTAAAAAGTTATATTGAGTTTTTCCATTAGGAATAACCTGTGAAAATTACTGATCTTTCCCTGGTCGTGTAGCATTGCCATCCTATTGGACAGTGAGAGTAAACGAAAAGATAGTACATCTGTGCTTGCGCACACGCTTTTGCACTATCTTTGCGTTCCGAGATGCAACAAAAGCGATAATATCGCTATCGATAATCCAACTAACTCGCAACGTCACAGTTATTACTCAATAGCCCTAATATATTGTGATTACAAAATTTGGTCGGATTCTCGATATAATCACTTTTATCGCAATTCGGAACGCTGGGTATAATATCTCCTGACTAATTACCGTCGAGATTGATCACCTTGGTCAAAATTCAGTTAGGAAGATTACATAGCATAGCATAGTATATAGACTGGCCTGTTGGTTTAGACTGGCCTGTTGGTTTAGACTGGCCTGTTGGTTTAGACTGGCCTGTTGGTCTAGTGGTTAGTGGCCCTGACTGCTATGCCGGAGGTCGTGGGTTCGATTCCCACCCAGGACAAATGTTTGTGTGATGAGCACGATCATTTGTTCTGTGTCTGGGTGTAATTTATCTATAGTATGTATGTATTTAGAAATATATAAGTATGTTTATCAGTTGTCTAGTACTCATAACACAAGCTCTGCTTAGCTTGGGACTAGACGGCGTTGTGTGATAGTTGTGGAATATTATTATAGTCAGCCTTATAATGATCTCACTGCTGGGACTCAGGCTTCCTCTCTAGGAAAGGGAATGGGCCATAATCCACCACGCAGGCCAGTACGGATTGGTGGATGTCACAAATGTCTTTGTATTTTTGGTTTTAGGTTATGTTTTCCTCACGATGTATTTTTCCTTCACCGTTTTGATAGCAGTAGTGATGAAATAAATTACATAAAATAATGCACTTGGCTGAGTTTGAACCCGCGACCTAACAGCTCGTTAGTCGGGGTCGTTAGGTATCTACCACTGCTTCTCAGGAAAATTAATATAATATTAATAATATTAATTTCTTGGGCTAAATTCTAATTTTATCTGCTGATGTACACAGATTAGTTGATCGTAGTCATATTTTTTTTTTGGGAAATTATCTAATGAAATCTCCCGCCCTAGGGCTGAGTGCGAGGGCGTGTCAGACTTTTACTGAGTAAAACTGACTCCTGTTCCTTCTTTGCCTTTGTTCCAGGGCCCCGGGGTTCACTTTCGCACAACCCATGGCCCCAGTAGGCCGACGACTTGGGCTTAGTCCGGACGGTTACCGGACGGTCGGACGGCGAGCTACCCATTGCTCGCCGTCTGCAAGCCCGTGCCTATGGTGGCTGGAAATCGGGATCGGAATCCCGGCGGCTGGGGTGTGAGGGGCGTTCCCTCGAGCGTGCGGCCGCTTCCTTTGCTAGCATTACTGCTTCGCAGAAGGAAGCGACCGCCTGCTACTCCTCCTCGCTCCGGACCATGGCTTGTACCAAGGCCTGGCGCGAGAGATCGTTGCTGCCGATCTCCCTCACGAGGGCATGGCGGTGCTCTGCCCAGGCGGAGCACACCTTTACCGTATGCTCCACCATGTCCTCCGGATGGTCCACACAATGGTGACACCCAGGCGTTTCTTCCGCACGAATCCGGTGCAAGAACCTCCCGAACATGCCCTGTCCGTTGAGGACCTGCGTCATGCGGAAGGTAAGGACGCCGTGAGGTCTTTCCAGCCACTCCTCAAAGAAGGGACTTACCGCCATAATTGTGGCGTGCTCAATCGTAGTCATATGAGCTATATAAAGCAAAGATTTTCAGACCCGTTTAATAACTTGAAAATGGCTACATACGCAGTAAAATTACCAAGCCTCAGAAATCCAGAACATAATTTTCACTTTTCAACCATATTTCACTTTCCAGCGACTAACTAGCGTGGCTCATTCATCATAATTATATTTCACACGCATTACCAAAGCTGGGCCATGTCTTCACCTTCACACAATGGCTGAGCCAACGGGGTCGTAACTAAGATATTTCGAGAGTCATACGAACATACGGGCCAACCGAGGTACGTCGCTAAGTCTCGTTGACGGAATTATAACAGTTGGTGCAAATGAAAAGATTAGCGTTTTCTAACATTATTCGTCATCATTATTTATTGCTACCTACCCCTACCTATTCCTACGCTACACGGTAATCTGACCCGTATATCTTAGCAAGCTGAAAGATGAATGAGTTCGAAAGATAAAGCCATATTGCCATATTCTTTAGTGAAGGAACGGACATCCTCCCGCCCCAGTCGCCACCACAGGAGATGCCCCAGGCATTGGGAGTAGCAGGACTTGCTGGGTGCTCACTGTCTGATCGTCTAGGACAAAGCCCGAGTCGTCGATTACACGTGGTGTTCTGTACGCGCCTCAAAAAGATGACAGCAAAATCGTATGAGCCCAGTAGGGTCGATGCACGCTAGTGCTACGGAAATTTTCGGCTTTATTCAGTAAAAGCCTGATACACCCTATTGCTGTACTCCAAAGTGAGAAATGTCATTGGATGATATCCCACCTCAAATAAAAAAACTACTGACGAGGAAGATGTTTAATATCTCATAAATATTGAATATCAAATCGTTTCCCCTGCCATTAATAACAAAGGTAAATTAACAGCCATTACTAAAAAAGTTCTGAATATACATGTAGATGGATGGAGAGGGAGAGGGAGGCCAAAGAAAAGACGGATGAATTGTCTGAAGAGTGATATGAAAGAAAAGGGAGTTAGTGAAAGTGTGACGGTTGACAGGACAAAATGGAAGAAAAAAACGTGTTGCGCCGACCCCAAGTAATATGGGATAAGGGCAGGAAGAAGAAGATTACTATAAAACCATTTTATGCCACAATTTTGAAAACCTGAATACTGTTCAAAGCAGCAGCATAATTACACGATAGCTACACCTAGGGATCTTTAAGTCAAGAGTGAATAATAAGTTACTTCCAGGCAAGCACACTCCATCGTCGGCCACATCATCGCTTACCATCAGGTGAGATAGTGGTCAAACGTGTGCCTATCCATAGCAAAAAAAAAAAACACAATATTTAACCGCGTTTTTTTTTCAACTTGTACCTCACAATTTTACGAACCAAGGCTTGTCGTAAAGTCGACACAAGTCGCAATGCGCGTCGGTTCGGACGTGATACGTCGCATTCATGGTGTCTGATGGATTTATGTCTTCAATGGCCCCTCTGATGTCTTTGTTACGACCGCGTCTTGAGTTACAAACACTGATGCACGCGATCTCTTGTTGCTTGCTTTAGTTTTCGTTTTTGAGGATTTTAGGGGTATTGAGTTGTGGTAAAACGCTGATCTTTTGATCATTTATATAGGTTTTTTTACTTCAATAAATTTATCCTTTTGAAATCTACTGCCTCTTCCAAGCTGTTATTCAAAGTCCGGTCCTTTGCTTCCTCTTCAATTTTAATCCAGCCACCTAGCCAACTTCAAAAAAGGAAGCAGTTCTCAATTCGGTTATATTTTTTATAGAGTTCTGTGGTAGCACGCCAATGTCATCGCTAACGTCAATTTTAAACGAATTTGTAATACAAGCAAAAAACACTTAAAAGTAAGAAATCAATATTTTTATTTAAAAAATACAAATTTAGTTTTAGGAGTCGGTTTTAAATAACAAAGAAACAAAATCAAAACACCGGCTTCCGAAGTTAAAGTTACTGGTGTCTTTTTTTTATTTTAATTTTTTTTTTGTGTTTTTTTTTATATTGATCAAAGACCCACCAAGCTGAGGGTGTTCCAGAAATATTGATTTAACGACACGGTTTGCGCAGTGGTTGAGTTGGCTGTAGCGCTGCGTGTCGTTGGTTCGATTTCGACACGAAACAAATATATGTACGGATGGTACTGGTAATGGTTCCAGGTCTAGGCGTCTTGTGTAACATGCCTGAGAACGCACCCACAATACAGGAGTAAATGGTGTGGGGCAAAGTTAAAAAAAGGTGAACAAAAATTTTTTCTAGTGCAATTAAATCATTCGATGAATATAAGAATCGAACATTATAGTTACAAGAAAAAAGGAAATAACTAACAAAAAGGCAGAAATCCATTTTCGGACGATTAGACGTACGGTGTTGAGCCACCGGTACATGGTAGACATCCCACCTATACGTACAAAGCGTTTTGGGAACACATTAATTATGGGTGGCAGTGAAATTCCGGAGTCTGTGTTTCCTGTTAGCATTACCTAGGGGTCTTTAAGTCAATAGTGAATAGGTTACCTTTAGGCAAGTATGCTCCATCGTTGTCCACATCATCGCTTTACATCAGGTGCTCGCATTTGACCGCGTGCAGCATAAATACATACTAAAAAAAAACGAAAGAATAGGTAAACAATATTCACCAACTACAGTAATATCAATACACTCGCAAATATCAATACCAACAATAGCAAGACACACAGGCATAAAACAATGCCTCAACAGTTCAGCACACAGATTGGGGTCACAAAACTGAGCATAACTTCATCAAGATTCAATTCGCAAACTTTGCGCCAACAGTTGGAGTACGCACAGAATAAACACACCAAGAGTTGGCCAAGTGTTTGACAAACCTGACTTTAAACCAGGTTTGGTATTCATATTAACCGCTATCTGAGAAGATTACAAAGCCCGTAAGGGTAATTTTGTATGAGTTAGTTTTAACCAAACAAGCTGTCGGGATAGATGTATGATTACATGGAAGAGTCAACGGTGCAATCTCGGCATTACCTACTCTATAATATTATGAAAAACACCTAATAGTAAATTGATTAGAAAATAAACTTTATTATTATGCATAATTGATTTTTTATGAAAAAAAAAACCGTTCAATTACAAGTCGGACTCGCGCACCGAGGGTTTCGTACCAACATATGTTTGTAATCACAAAAAAATAAAATATTTTGTAATGTAACTAAAAAATTACGATTTTCGGATTTTTTTCCTTTACTTGTCCTTTATGAGATTGTTTCTTGCCAAACATAATTATATACTCTATACGCGATAGCATTAGACAGAAGTTAAAAAAGGTTGTTATAGGGTACACTTTGTAATAAAAGTACAATATAAGTATATTGTGCATTATTACAATTCAGATTGATGCTGAATTTATTATAATCAACTTATATACCAACTGTTATACTTAAATGAATTCATTTGAATATCCATCTAGCCATCTTCTGAATTTATGAGGCTTTTAATTAAATACATTATTTAGTTCTTACTTGGTTGTCAATACGTGTAACGTTTTTCATTATACTATATGAATAATGTAATGAAAAACGTTACATAGAAATAACTAATATTATACATAAATTCTATATAATATTAGTTATTTCTATTTGAATGAATGTTAAATAAGAAAAGAAACTTGTCTTGAATAAAAAAAAAATAAGTATGGCACTCGGGGACTGCCACGGTAAAGCTATTGCATAGCATTTTGTATCAACTTATGCAATTATAATTATTTATTTATTTTATTTATGCAGTATTTCTTTTTCTTTGATATTAATTCAAGTTACACTTTTTGAGCGTGGTGACCGATAAGAAAACAATTTTTTTTCTTTCTTGTTTACTTCATAAATTGCTACAAGTATGTTCAGTTGTTATCATAGAACATTACTATAATCTATTAAAATACAAACAGACTATTTTGTTTGACCGAGATTTGAACTCGAGGCACGATGATAACAAAGGTAGAACGCTGTACCAATGCGCCACACAGGTCGTTAACGACTTTTCTAAAATAGGTGTTCGGTCTCTGTCGGCCTTCAAGCCACACCTCCGTGCCCGTCGGAGTAGGGAGCGTGAGGTTTTTTTCGTTACGGAATTTCTGGATTCGGTCCCCGCGCTCAAGGCCCTCGATAGAAGCTATGCAATAGCTTAAAAAAAATTGTTTAAAATAAAGTTGTTTATTTAAAAAAACAACCATTTCATTTACATATCTAAGTGTTTAGTACTTTACAATAATCAAATTTATCTAAGTAGGTAATGTTAAAATTTTATATTGAAACCATTATTTATTAAAAAGTTTGAATTTATCTCGAAAAATAAATGTTTTGCACACCTGCTTCTATGAACCTCTTTTGTCTAACGCAGAAGTGAATGGAGTATAGGTCAACAAAAAGTCCCATAAAGGTTTTGAATCCCTTACGAGCGGCAAAATAAGCTCGATATATGAGGCACAAACGTTCTTTTTCTTAGATTGCGTTGACTTCGAAGTTTGATTTTTTCGCTTCTCTAAGAGGAAGAAGACTTGAGTACTTGATATTAATTTCAGTTTTATAACTCCACACGTTCTTGAGAAAAAGGGTTTTGACAGACGGCCAACAAAGTGATCCTATATGGTTTCCATTTTTGTCAATTAAGCTACGGAACCCTAAAAACGAACGGATTTCGGGAGAATTGGCTGTTAAAATCAAAAAAAATAAGACAAAGATCCTTGACCAACAATCCGGATTTATCTAAACAGCAATCATGAAAATAAGGGCAGTAGAACAGTTAGAATGTTATTCAGACATACGCAAAGCCGGTCGTAAAAGCTTAATTTACAAAGGAACTAATAATAAAGCTAAGTTAGTCACAATAATAACACTTCTAGGAGTTCTCTATGGCCTCGTCAAGTCCCTTCAGAGCATACAATCTTATTGGATCAGGCCTTAGCTAATGTTTGCGGAGTCCACGCGAAACTGCTGAGATTCAATTTTATGTTCATTTCTCTTTACTTGACCCATCAGGTTTGCTATCTACTGTGGCAGGTCCCCTAAATCATCTGTTTTTGAAGAATATATTGAGAATCTTTTCCCAACTTTTTTTTTTACATAAAATAGTTGGCTGAAATTTAGAAGCAAGAATACACGTGCGAGTCTCGAAGATTTTTCTGAATCGCAAAAAAAGTTTTTTTTTGTGACGTAACTACAAATTTACAGTTTTCCGATTTTTTCCTTTAATTGTGCTATAAGACCTTGCTTCATGTCAAATTTCAGGGTTCTATGTCAACAGAAAGTACCCTATGAATTTTAATTCTCTTGTGAGTGTCGAAATACACGCTTTTTGTGACATAAACGGTCGTATCTTTTTTTTCGTTAACTCAGAAATTTAATTTTTCACAGCTTAATTAACTTAAGATTTTAATTTCAACTCGATACCTCCACGAGTTCCCGAGATAAAGGGTCTTGACATCTGTCAAGACAGATAACAAAGTGATCCTATAAGGGTTCTGTTTTTTCCTTTTGAGTTACGGAACCCTAAAAAGATTATTTTTTGTATTTTTCGAAACGTAAACTCATGCAATCGTTGACTACACTAATGAAAACATCCATTGCTGTAGTTTACGATTGTATGACTGCTGAGAATGACTCCTTGTGTTCTATCTTTGACTAAAACATAGTATTGCTGAGTTTCCCCTCGTGTAGTAGGTAAATATATTTTTATTTACCTTTAATATGTGTGACTGGCCTGTTGGTCTTTTTTTTTTATGGGTGGGAAAGTCATCTTATGACTAATCCCGCTCTTGGGCGGAGCGAGAGATAGTGTCAGACTTTTACTGACTAAAAACCCACTCCTGTTCCTTCGTTGCCTTCGTCCCAGGGCCACGGTTTCGTTTTCACACTACCCATGGCCCCAGTAGGCTTCGACCCTGCTGGGCCCCTACGATTTGCTGACATCTCCCTGAGGCGCGCGCGGAACAATACGCGCCGTCGACGACTTGGGCTCGGTTCGGATGGTTACCGGACGGTCGGACGGCGGGCCACCCATTGCCCGCCGTACGCAAGCCCGCGCCTACGGTGGCCGGAAATCGGGATCGGAATCCCGGCAGCGGTTGGGGCGTGAGGACCGTTGCCGTTGCCTCACGCGATCGGCCGCCTTTTTTGCTAGCATTACTGCTTCGCAGGAGGGGGCGACCGCCTGCTACTCCTCCTCGCTCCGGACCTTGGCCTGTACCAAGGCCCGGCGCGAGAGATCGCCGCCGCCGATCGCCCCCACGAGGACACGGCGTTGCTCTTCCCAAGCGGGGCACACCTCCACCGTGTGTTCCACCGTGTCCTCCGGGCGGTCCACACAGTGGCGACACCCGGGCGTCGCTTCCGCACGGATCCGGTACAGGAACTTCCCGAACTTCCCGTGTTCGGTGAGAACCTGCGTCATGCGGAAGGTGAGGACGCCGTGAGGTCTTTCCAACCACGCCTCAAAGAAGGGACTTACCGCCATAATTGTGGCGTCCCCAGCACTGGGTCGCGACAGTCGCTGTCGCCATTTCTCCATGAGATCCCGCCGGAGCTCTGTCCGCCATGCTGCGACTTGTCGCGGCAGCGGAGTTTCGCCCCGGCGTTGCATCTCCATGCGCAGATCGTGCATGTGAGCAAGGCCTGTTGCTACCAGATCCCATGGTGGCTGTCCAGCAAGGAGGCTCGCCGCTTCGCGGGAAATCGTCCGGTATCCTCGCACCATCCGTATGGCCATGACCCTCTGACATCCGTCCAGCAGTGTGAAGCCGGCTGCTTCCGCAGCGCCGGCGCCCATATCGGTGCGCCATAAAGGGCCATGGACCGAACGATTCCCGCGTAGAGCCTCCGGCAGGAGGCGTCTGGACCCCCAAGGTTGGGCAGGAGCCGCCCGAGGGCAGCCCCAGTCCGATTTAGTTTGGGAGCCAGACGTCGGAAGTGCTCCTCGAAATCCCATCGGCTGTCGAGAACGAGTCCCAGGTACTTCATCGTTGACCCGACGCCGATGTGGACTCCTCCTACCGTCAGTTGGGAACCCGGTGGTGGTGCGTTCCGACGGCCGTGAAAGCACATTGCCTCGGACTTGTGCAATGCCACCTCGAGTCCCAACTCCTGGATCCTGCCCACGACTGTCGCAACCCCGCGTGTCGCTAGTTCGACCGCCGCCTGGTACGACTCTCCCTGCGCCAGGACCAGCGTGTCGTCTGCGTAGCAGACCACGCTGACCCCGCCAGGGAGGTCGCAGCGCAGAACGTAGTCGTATCCGATGTTCCACAAGGGTGGCCCTAGTACCGATCCCTGCGGAACACCGCACGACATCTCTCGACGTTCCCACTCTCCCCGGTGACCAGGGTAAATGATGTACCTGTCCGACAGGTACGCCTCGACCACACGACAGAGGCAGTCGGGCGTCCGGTGATACCGGAGTGCCCTCCTAATGCTACTCCAAGGCAGGGAGTTGAAGGCGTTGGCGATGTCCAGAGACACCGCCACGACACACCTGCCCTGGGCCACCGCATCCCCTGTCGTGAGAGGTCGCACGCGCATGATGGCGTCCACCGTGGAGCGCCTCCTGCGAAAACCGAACTGGCCGTCCGCCAGATCCGGCCCCACCCGTGTTAGGTGCGCGACGAGGCGGTCTGCAATTACTCTTTCAAAGAGCTTGCCCACCTCGTCGAGCAGCACAATGGGCCGGTACGCGGACGGAGAGTCCGCAGGGCGCCCCGGCTTTGCTATGAGGACCAGTTTCCCCGTCTTCCAGTGAAGTGGGAACTGGCCCCTCTCCATGCATGCGCTGAAGAGCCCTCTTAGTCGAGGCCCGAGAACCTCCATGGCCAGGACCCAGGCCTTCCCAGGCAAGCCGTCGGCGTGGCCCTGACTGCTATGCCGGAGGTCGTGGTTTCGATTCCCAATCAGGACAAATGTTTGTGTGATGAGCACGATCATTTGTTCTGTGTCTGGGTGTAATTTATCTATAATATGTATGTATTTAGAAATATATATGTATGTTTATCAATTGTCTAGTACTCATAACACAAGCTCTGCTTAGCTTGGGACTAGACGGCGTTATGTGATAGTTGTGGAATTATTATTATTTCGTTTATTCATCAATATTGCATTTTTAAATATTTAAATATATTAAACATTTAAAAATATAAATAAATATTATTATTATTATATTATCATCATCTCCCTATCCTTTTCCCAACTAGCCAACTCCAAGTTGGCATCCAGTCTAATCGCATGTGGCTGAAAAACCGTGTTGGAAAAAAAAAACGAAAAAAAAAACGGCTGTCAAAAATCTACGAATGACAATCGGGACCAACGGTTTTACTTGCTTTCCGAGGCACAAAGTGTCATATGTCCTAGACAAACACAGAAAAGTTTAATATACCACAGACACAGACCAGCCTCAGCAATCATTGCTTAATTTTGGACCTCGACCGGTGTGACTATTATTGTTTTAAAGAATAGAATAACAGTATCAAGAATATCACGATCACCCGACGTGACGGAACATAAAACGAACTGAATAATATAACACACTTGTGAATAAAGTGGGGGAGTGGGGTATAACTTATTCAGAATCGAACCATGTGACATCTCATAGTACTGATATTTTTCATGTTGAAATTTTATTTGTGAAAATACACATGACACTTAAGGCTTTCACAGACTGGACTGCGGTATTGTCTGAAAGAATTACCGTTGTTTGAACGAGGACGATGAGCAACGGGTAGCTCGCCGTCCCGCTGTCCGGTAAAGACCAAGCCCGAGTCGAGTTTTTTTTCGTTAACTCAGAAGTTTGTTTTTTTTAAGCTTCAAGAGACCGCAGACTTGAGTGTATAGTTTTAATTTCATCTCGATACCTCCACGCGTTCCCAAGATAAAGGGTCTTGACAGACAGACAGGCAGACAGACGGACAACAAAGTGATCCTATAAGGGTTCCGTTTTTTCCTTTTGAGGTACGAAACCCTAAAAAGGGCGGCGGGAACGTTTGAAAAAACTATCGTGGCCCTGGAATGCTAAAGGCACCTGAAATACTCAGGTGCGCTTTAGTCAGACCTCTCGATGATATCTTACCTCAAAAAAAAGTACTACCAACCTATCCTCCTGATAAAGGGGTGTGAAGATAAGTGGTCATTGATTGACTTTTACATAGCTCGGATCCTTTTGTAGCAGCCACCCCTGTAACGACTCGAGGAGATACCGGCGACCCTCTTTCACAAACTTAAACGAGTAACCCTATATATTTGGAACTTAAACGGGTAACCCTATATCTTAGGAGCATGTGAATAGTTCCTTGTTTGTTATCAGTAACACGGGTACAGGTGCGTACAGCATTCGAATTTTGCTAGACGCATCTGGGTTACAAAATAAAATTTTACATTCAATACTATGAAGAGTCTTGACTGTGGTGTAAAAAGACTAGATCTTCTGTTCACTGTTTGAAAATTTTACACTTTTTTAGACGATGTAAGCGGCTATGGCTGAGCTGAGTGGTGCCTATATAAGCTACCTTCGCGTCATGTCCGTGAACAGAAGCTGTCAGTTGAGACTGATTATCTCTTAAAGGTAGTTAAGGGGATCCTTTTTCACTCACCTATCGTCAACATCAAGCATGGTTTAAAAGGTTGTTACTTCATCTAACGCAACCCAACGCGATGTTTGACAAAAACGCAACGCGAAAAAAGAGAGATAACGCCTGAAAACTCTGTTAGTATTTGGTAATTCCGTGATTTACTCGAATATTTAACAAAATTGTTCTAGGAAATACGCGTTTTTTTAAAACCCTTAAAAGTTTCTGAAAAAAATTGTCGTCATTCAAAATCTTTTCTATTTCAAAGTTCATGCAAAATAGCAGATTTTCGGAGGTCTTTACTGGATTAGTTTTACACAAATTTATGAATTGATTTCAATAGAAGCCTAGATAATATCCACAAGATACTATGTGTCCAAAATATCTAATGAAAAATGTGTAATAACGTCATAATCGCGTAAGAGCGGTTGTATGAATAACAGTGAAAATGTATGTCGAGTGAGATGTGACGTGGCATATTTAAATTTCTATATTTTGACATTTTCTTACCTCTATCATTTATTTTATTCTCACATAGGTAATAGAAGTGACAAGAAATATGTCACCGAGATATTTGTAATATATAACATGATTTAAAAGAGAGTTCATGTAGTTTCTTGCACATTCTTCTCCATAGAGATCCACGCTTTGGAATGTGCAATATGGCCTGTTTTTATTGTTAGATTTTTCATCAAGGGTACAATGATAAATTATTAAAACGTGCACGACACGCATTTCTTGGAACAGCGCGATTGTAGATATTTATGAATCACCACGGCCCTGGAACTTTAAAGGGAACTCAAGCTACATAGGTGTGTTTTAATCAGTCAAAGTCTGACACTCCCTCTCATTCCTAGAGCGAGAGAAATTATTTTATGATTACTCATTAAAAAAAAAACTGCACCTGATAAACAGATCCAGGTGATTCTTTTCTCAAATACTTAGCTAAGTAAGCCTAGCTAAGTAAGTAAGCTAAGTATATCAAACAGACCAAAATTACATTTATAATTATGGTCTATTTGATCAAGGTTTTTTCGGGATCGGAAAGAGACTCTGATATCTGTTATGATATTTTTCCTCAAGATAATTGAAAAGGAAACTCCGATCTCTTTAAGTTTTGTGTAGAAATAAATCTTTGTTGTAACCTATTTAGAGAAATAAAAATAATTTCTTAGAATATCATTCCTCGATACTTTGAAAGCGTTGCAATGATAACCGAGAAATCTGACTTTGTAAAATATCTTTCAGGTTTTCCGTATAATAAATTGAAGAAACATCTCAGTGAATAGTTGTCGTATAGAATGGAGGTACAGGTGCGAACAACAATCGAATTTGATAGAGTACAAAATAAAATTTTACATCTAGCAAACTATCCTTGTGTGCTTTTGGTGATGCAAGATGAAAGTAATATATATTTTATGTTCAAGGTATTCCAAACTTGAAGAAAAACATCGAAAGGTAGTGGCAGGTGATAGACTAGAAAATAAGTGTTTTTACAAAAGCCATTTGTTGAAGTATTCTAGATCTTTTTGTTGAGAATTCTCGACTGTTATGGACAGATAGTGCTATGAGTAACTCGTTTTTCGGCACATACTTAACGGCTTGCGTGATTTAGACCTTAATAGCGAAAGTAAGTCGGTCTATGGTTTTGTCTTTTCACGTCTTAATGGCTGAATGGATTTGGATGAGACTAGGCACATAGACAGACTGTCCGTGACCGTGCTGTAAGAAATACAGGATGTTTTTATCCCGAGACTATTGTTCTCTTGGATTCATTTTTAGCAGCTTGTTGTTGTAAGTAATGAACCATTGAACGGTTCGTACAATGGTTCATTGGTTGTTTATTATTATAGCTTAGCATTAACATAATCAGCCTTTTAATGTTCCCACTGGTGGGACTCAGGTCTCCTCTCTCTAGGAGAGGGAATGGCCCTTATCCACCACGCGTGCCCAGTTGATGAAAGTCACATGTCTTCGAATTATTGGTTCTAGGACATGCCGGTTTTCTCACGATGTTTTGCTTCACCGTTTTGAGAGCAGTGGTGATGAAATAAATTACACAAAGTAATGCGCCTGGCTGGGTTTGAACCCGCGACTTACTACTCGTAAGTCGAGGCCGTTACCAATCGGCCACCACTGCTCTATTTTATTATAATTTAATTTAATATTAGTAACATTAGGCTAAATTGTACTACTACTAACACATATGGATGTTTATTATATGAAGCAAATATTTAAATTTAAATTTATGTCTCTTCGCTTCTATCGTTTCCCGGATCTGTCTGTCTGTTTATCCTACAAAAAATTAATTGTACATACAGCCTAGGAGTGGAATTCACCGCCGGAGTCTGTGTATACTGTTTGTTAGCTATAACCTGGGTATCTTTAAGTCAAGAGCGATCGCGTCGCTTTCCATCAGATGAGATGGTGATTAAGCAATAGAATATAAACAGAAAAAAACTGGGCAAGTGCGAGTCGGACTCGCGAACAGAGGGTTCCGTACAAACTTAAAAGGTAAAGTGCGGTTTACGATTTATGACGTATTAAAAAAAAAACTGCTTACTAGATCTCGTTCAAACCAATTTTCGGTGGAAGTTTATAAGGTAATGTACATCATATATTTTTTTTTAGTTTTATCATTCTCTTATTTTAGAAGTTACGGGAGGTGGGGGACACACATTTTACCACTTTGGAAGTGTCTCTCGCGCAAACTATTCAGTATATAAAAAAATGATATTAGAAAACTCAATATCATTTTTGAAGACCTATCCATAGATACCCCACACGTATGGGTTTGATGAAAAAAAAAAAATTGAGTTTCAGTTCTAAGTATGGGGAACCCCCAAAATTTTTTGTGTTTTTTATCTATTTTTTGTAAAAATCTTAATGCGGTTCACAGAATACATCTACTTACCACGTTTCAACAGTATAGCTCGTATGGTTTCGGAAAAAGTGGCTGTGACATACGGACGGACAGACAGACACATGACGAATCTTTACGGGTTCCGTTTTTTGCCATTTGGCTACGGAACCCTAAAAAACCCTAGTCCTCTCAACCTTAATTCGGTCTTCGTCATATTTTTTTATTTTTTAAGTATTCCTAATTATAATGATTTGATATTCATCAAAGTACTTATTTATTAGTTTATAATATTAGCATATACTCGTATAAGTATTTTATTATTGTAAGTAATTTAATTTAATGAAGTATCATTAAATTAAGCTAATATCAATATCAAATCAATATCAAGTAGAATGTTCATCAACATTCTACTTGATATATCTGTTATTATTTATTTATTGTGCACACTTACCACAGTGTTGTCTTTTTAACCCAAAGGTTGACTGGTAGAGGATGCCTTGTTGATTAAGTCCGCCTATATACCACTACTGTACATGAGGTTTAAATAAATAAATAAATTAAAAAAAACTTCTAAACCATGCAAAGAATTTTGATCCAATATTCACTAATAGAAAAAAAAAAAATCGAGAAACGTTTTTGTATATAATTTGCACCAGTGAAAAGCTGGGGTGAGTTGTAACCCCTCTCATAGTTATAGGACTTTTGGAATTTTAATGTATTGAATACTTGACTAGTGTATTTTGTAATAATTTTAATTAATGGAATTTTTATGTATATTTATTTTTAATTTTATATAATCAAAATGTGAATGATTTTTATATGGGTCATGATGGTACCTGAAATAAATGAATTTTATTTTTTTATAGTGTTCTGCCTACGCCAAGCAAAGCCAACGTCATCCTACGACAACTTGGAGCCAAAGTTATCAGCCAAGCTGGCCAGTGACCGTTATTGATGTCACATCCGACGGCCCAAGGGTATAAGTAGTCGGATCGCTTATTTTGCGAACATTTTGCTGCTGTATACTAGACAAGTCGAAACTCTATCCGATAATAGAAAATTATTATATTACCTACTTACTTTTCAGTAGTTGTGATTATAAGCGAATTATTTCATCCTCGATTCACTGGTATATTACGAAAACGGGAATGTGCCTGATAGAAAACGAAGCAACATTACCGTTCCAAATCTATATATATAAAAGCTAAATACCACTCATTGATTAATCACGAAATCTCAGAAACTATTTCACCTACAAACTTAAAATTTGGCAGGTAGGTTCCTTATAGGGTGTAGACATCCGTTAAGAACGGATTTTTCGAAATTCGCCCCGTAAGGGGATGAAACGGGGGTCCAAAGTTTGTATGGAGAAACCGACTTTCACGCGGGCGAAAGCGCTGGCAGAATCTAGTTTTCTATATAGTTTACTAATGGCAGATGATTTACCAATCAATACCGTGTAGCGGTAACAATAATCGTTCGACCGTCTCCGGCCACTCGGCAATCTTCAGCAGCCTGTCGTGAGACAACGGAATGCGGCGAGCAGCGGCAAGAGGTGCGACATGCGGGACGCAGGCCTTCGGGCCACTTCGCTACCGATCTCTGAAGACGACGCGCGTGCATTGCAAACGCTTCCCAACATCGAACATTATTGTGCCTATTCGAGAATATATTCATTTTAATTTACGGTCCGTTGCCTTTAAGTTTAATCCTAGATAGGTCCCCAACAACAATAGTTGATCAAGATATGACTTTAACGTACCGCATACTAAAAACCAGCTAAGTGCGAATCGAATTCGCGCACGATGGGTTTCGTATCGTCCGTAACAAAAAACTGTAAAAATATCACGATTTTTGTATGGGATCCCAACTTAAATATTTATTTTATTCTCTTTTTAGTATTTGATGTTATAACGGCAATAGAAATATAATACATATAATATTCCACATATAATATAATATAATATTCCACAACTATCACACAACGCCGTCTGGTCTCATGCTAAGCAGAGCTTGTGTTATGAGTACTAGACAACTGATAAACATACTTATGTATTTCTAAATACATACATATAGAGATAAATTACACCCAGACACTGAACGAATGATCATGCTCATCACACAAACATTTGTCCTGGGTGGTAATCGCACACCCGACCTCCGGCATAGCAGTCAGGGCCACTAACCACTAGACCAACAGGCCAGTCTAAATACATAATCTGTGAAAATTTCAACTGTTTAGCTATAATGGTTCATGAGATAAAGTCTGGTGACAGACAGACAGCGGAGTCATCGCAATAGGGTCTTTTTACTCATTGGGTACGGAACTCTAAAAATTGTGAAAATGAATCTCCCTGAAGTATTACATGCAGTGTTAAAATGCTAGTACAAATAAATCCTCGAATTATATCTATTTTTTCGTTCAGAACAAAATATGGATGGATTTTTAATAAGAAAGGAACCGAAAATGAAATGGATATGAAGCATACAGCGGACGTCGTCTTTCCGACACTATCATGTTAGCGAGATTCAAAAGATGTGGAAAAATGATTTATTCCTTCATTTCGAACCAGGCTTACTTATCACAATGGAAATATCTTCTTTGAATATAAAGAATGAAATCTGACTGAGGTACTTATTTTAGCGCTTTACTTGTTTTAGTTTATTTTTCAGGCCAATAAAGAATATGCTTGAAAAAAATATTTGTTATCGAACCAGCTTAACAAATAATATACAAACATAGAATATTAACAGTGAAAACCATATAATTTTTTTTTATGATAAGCTCGCGTTTGACCACTATCTCATCTGTTAGTAAGCGACGATGTGGTCTGCGATAGAGCACGGTTGCCAAGAAGTTCACGTCATTCACTCTTGACTTAAAGATCCCTTGGTTGCAGCTATCAGGAAATACAGACTCCAGCAGGGAATATCACTACAGGCAACGGTCCTCACGCCCCAACCGCCGCCGGGATTCTGATCCCGATTTCCGGCCACCGTAGGCGTGGGCTTGCGGACGGTGAGCAATGGGTAGTTCGCCGTCCGACCGTCCGGTAACCGTCCGGACCGAGCCCAAGTCGTCGACGGCGCGTACTATTTCACACGCGCCTCAAGGAGATGTCAGCAACTGTAGGGGCCCATCAGGGTCGAAGCCTACTGGGGCCAAGGGTCTGATTCTGAAAGGAAGACTCGGCCCTGGTACGAAAGGCAACGGAGAAACAAGAGTGTGTTTTTACTCAGTAAAAGTCTGACACTATCTCCCGCTCCACCCAGAACGGGGGATGTCATGATGATTTTCCAATCGAAAAAAAAAAAAAACCTGTACGTACAATAAATGTGTTCCCAAAAGGTTTTTTACGTATTTGTGCGATGTACATCATGTACCGGTGGCGCAACGCTGTTCGTCTAGTAGTCCGATGATGGAACGGATTTGGCGGAATTAAATTGTGCCATTCCAGTGTGCACTTCCCGGAATATAACCGATAGAACTCGACGTCAATGCTCAAGACTTTGAAAGTTCGACTCGACTGCATAATTGCCGATGATCTTCTTGGTTCGCTTTTCAATCGACTCTAGCGCCTCAAGCTGACATTTTGGTAAATCTATCCCAAAATTGGTAATAAGCAAATGAGATATAACAATTTTAAATAAATACATGTGTTTCTCTCGTCAAAACGCCGTTTTTTATGGCGTCCGTACGGGCGAGATGGACTTTGACGTAAAAGACCACATCGGACTTTTCTTTCTTTTTAGCAGCTTTGAAGCTTTATGACTTCGTTGTTGATAAAGATATGTAGGATAATTAATTAGCTAATACGTACAGATTCCGATGCTGCACGAACGGGCATTCGGGTGTTTCAGCAACTAGCGACGGACAGCGTTCGGCTACGTTCGTAATTAATCCCGATCGCCTCAGATATATATTCTTTTTTCATATTCGTTTGTTAAAGCTAAAAAATATTGAATTTAACAAATGAATAAATTTCATCAACAACGAAAAAAGCTGTTTATCAAAAAATGTCAATAAGGAATATCTTATTGTAATTTTTTGATAAACAGCTTTCCAAATCTTATAAAACGATTAGTTACTGCCAACGGCTTGACCCGCGTGAAATTAGAAAATTATCTCAAGGGTACATATTGAGGAGTGGCTGGAAAGACCACATAGCGTCCTTACTTTCCGCATGACGCAGGTCCTCACCGGACATGGTAAGTTCGGGAGGTTCCTGCACCGAATTCGTGCGGAAGAAACGCCTGGGTGCCGCCATTGTGTGGACCGCCCGGAGGACACGGTGGAGCATACGGTAGAGGTGTGCCCCGCCTGGGCAGAGCACCGCCGTGTCGTTGTGGGGGCGATCGGTGGCAGTGATCTCTCGCGCCGGGCATTGATACAGGCCATGGTCCGGACCGAGGAGGAGTGGCAGGCGGTCGCCTCCTTCTGTAGTAATGCTAGCAAAGGAGGCGGCCGATCGCGTGAGGCAACAGTCCTCACGCCCCAACCGCCGCCGGGTTTCCAATCCCGATTTCCGAAAAAAAAGGGTTCTTATTCCCAAGATAAAAGGTATTTTAGGTTCTATTCCAGAACATGTCCTACCCATGTGTTGACGCCATCTGTCAGCGAGGAGCCAGCAGCGGTCGACACCGAATCGGAGCGCTGATTGGACATCGTGAAGGAAGACTAGAACGTTTGATCCTCGAATCGACCAGGCGGGCGTCGAGCCGCGGACACCACACCATCAGAACGAAAAATAACTTGATGGTTACCACTGGTAGAATTAAACTTATCTTTGTATATACCCAATAAACGTTTTTCAAAAGTAAAGTAATATAATTGGATGGTCATTGAAGAGCTCCTGACCCTCACACATAAGAACACACACAAACACCATGTGCCAAATTTCATCCAGCAGTTTCAGCGTGAAAGAGTAACAAACGTACAAATATATATACACTCACCAACTTTCACCTTTATAATATTCGCAAAAAATAGAGTGAGTGGTCAATGTACAACTCTCCTGCTCAAAGGAACTAATACCCAGACAACGCTAAATGTCCGTGATAGATTTCTATGCTTAGTAGAATACCAATTTAGAAGCTGGCCAAGTGCAAGTCAGATTCGCACGCAGAGGGTTCCCTAATATCTACAACATTAAAACCAAGCAACAAAACATCTCTTCTATAGTCCCCATAGAAGAAATGTTTTCCTTTTAATATTTAACTTTATTTTAATTTTATTATTTGTTGTTGTAGCGGTAACAAAAATACACACTATGAAAATTTCACTTCTCGACCTCTTACGGTTCATGAGATACAGCCCGCTGATATATGGACGGACAGACAGATAGACGTACAGTGGATGCTTAGTGATAGGCTACCGTTGGCACCATAGAAAAAAAAAAACAGCTGTCAAATTTATTGTTACCGATTTTGAATTTAGAAGATTTCCGAATAATTGTAAAAATGCTCTGAAGTAAAAAATGAATTAAAAAAGTTAATAAAAAAGGGCTAACGATTTAATTATGACCAAAGTGCTTTTGGAGAGTTACTAACTGAAACTTTATGACTGCCAGCTAAACATGATATAAGATAGAATCTTTTTCAAAACCCTGAAATTTTCAAAGTATAGCTTTACAACACCGTGAAATCTCGTTATATTTTTATGGAACAGATTCTGTCGGCCTTTGATGTTTTAGTTTGAAATAATCAAATTTCTTTTGACAGGGCTCAATTAAATTGTCCCAATGTATAATATGATCAAACTGTTAGCTACTTTACTTTTCAATTACACATTAAATTATCTAGTTTAGCTAAAGGTTGAAGGTCAAAACCACTTTCAAAATACGGTTTAAAGAGTGTTAAGCCAGAACTACATTAGACCGACGAACACGTGTAACACGCCTGATTTGTTTGTAGAACGACGTCGCGTGGTGTGGATCAAGTGTAGCTCTACAAGTCTAGTTTCCATATGTAGGTACTATATGGCGACCGACGCGCCCAGATCGGCTTATGTGTCACACGTATTTTTCGGTGGAAAAATCATCTTTTGACATCCCCCGCTCTTGGGCGGAGCGGGAGATAGTGTCAGACTTTTACTGACTAAAAATCCAGTCCTTTTCCTTCGTTGCCTTTCGTACCTGGGCTGAGTCTTCCTTTCAGAATCAGACCCTTGGCCCTTGTATGGAGATCGACGCGCCCAGATCGACTTATGTGTCACACGTGTGCGCAGTATAGTTCTACCTACTTTAGTTTTTAAGAAAACATTCTCGCGAATGACGGAGCGCAGGGTCAGTCTGTACGATCGCTCAAAAGAGTTACCGTGGACTAATGAGGGAGCACGGGTGGGCTTCAGTCAGTGAAAGTCTGATACTCCCTCTCGTGCCACACAGTGTGAGAGGAGTTATATGGTGCTCTCCTACCTCAGGAGAACCAAGGTTGCCGACATAGCACGAAGAATCGCCAAACTAAAGTGGCAATGGGCAGGGCACATTGCTCGCAGAACAGATGGCCGTTGGGGCCGAAAGGTTCTGGAATGGCGACCACGTACCGGAAGACGTAGCGTTGGAAGGCCTCCTACAAGGTGGACCGATGACTTGGTAACGGTTGCGGGAGTCCGATGGATGCGAGACGCACAGGACCGTTCGCTGTGGCGACGCTTGGGGGATTCATTCATTCAAAGACGTCCACTGCTGGACATAGGCCTCTATGTCCAGCAGTGGACGTCTTTCGGCTGAAATGATGATGATGAAGATGTAGTTGTTTATAATATTTGAGTAGTTCCATCGATTCCTCATGGATCGAGGAGTTTTTTTTCCAAATCGCAAAAAAATAAAAATCTGGCGTAACAACCAATTTTCTGTTTTCAGATTTATTCATATACTTGTGTTATAAGACCTTGTTTTATACAAAATTTCAGGATTCTGGGTCAACGGGAAGTACTCTAGAATTTTGGTTCCCTTGAGTGTCGAAATATACGTTTTTTGGGACATAAACGGACATATCTTTTTTCCATTAACTTAGAAGTTTGATTTTTTCACAGTTACAAGGGACCAAAGTGATCCTATAAGGGATCCGTTTTTTTCCTTTTGAGGTACGGAACCCTAAAAATGGGACCAATCTGGAAGCATGCTAATCGATCCATAAACCTTCTGAAGAAGTAAACATTAAAAAAACATACAACTGTATTGAGAACCTCCTCCTTCTTTTGAAGTCGGTTGAAAAACCGTCTCCTGCGTTGCGTCGCAATAATTGTTTTTTATAGAAATGGTTCTACAATCGTAAATCAATTTCCATAGAATAGCGCAGTCACATACTTGTCGCTTTGACGCCAGCCGCCCGTCTGCGTGCTCCTTTAAACACAGGTAGGTAGTCAGCTGGAAAGTGATAAAATCCATCCATTCGAATATTAACGTGTGATTTCACATGTAAAACTAATTCTGTTTGTCAAAACAATCGGAACACAACATTGGAACAACTTATTATATTAGTTATATGGACTGTGTTCAAACTTTAAAGTCATACATAGTCGAATACAATATCGAGTTGGTAAACTTTTGTTGTAGGTATGGTTTGTGTTTCACGAACCCTTGTCGAAAATCGGGGTTAAGATGATAGCGCCGGGGTAGGCCGAGAAATTCAAATTTTCATAAGGTTTTTGTATTTTGAAGGCCCAGTATCAAGTTCTATGTTCTTTTTTAACCGACTTCGAAAAGAACCA
This sequence comes from Mythimna impura, assembly GCA_905147345.3. Taxonomy (NCBI): domain Eukaryota; kingdom Metazoa; phylum Arthropoda; class Insecta; order Lepidoptera; family Noctuidae; genus Mythimna; species Mythimna impura. Next base: position 6,339,680 of record LR990356.1, on the reverse strand, counting down.
CGTTCTATGTTCGGTTGAATGTATTTTTTTTAATGTATGGTGCCGATTTCTCAGTCAATTGTAGACCGATTTTGAAAATTATTTTTTTGATTGAAAGTGTATGCTTCCAAATTGGTCCCATAGAAATATTGTTATGATCTGATTATGAACTTCGAAGATATGGAACAGAACTCCTCATAGGATCACACATTCATTCTTTCATTCTTACAGCAGAACTGTTGTAACAAGTAAAATTGCTTTGTTTATACGTGTAGTCGATGACTGACTGAAAGTAGAGGGGGATCGAACTGAAGCCGGAAGGTAGGCACCGGAACTCTATAGTAAATTAATGTAATCTAATCGTGTTTGGGATTATTAGAATTGTCATGAGATGCACTCTGGCTATAAGGTATTTAAGTTTGGCTGAGGGGTACTTTTTAGTGGTGGTACCATAACTAAAGTGTGAATTAAAAAACTTTTTACAAAAAAAATAAAATACAAAATAGTAACACCTATTTCCGAAATTAAAGTTATTTTGCACTTCTTAGAGTTTTTTTTTTACATGAAGTCGGTTGTATTTTTTTTGTAAAAAGTATTTTTTTATTATGTACCTATATGCTTTCGTTTAACCACAAACTCACCGATGGTAGGCGATGATGTGGCCGATGATTAAACATGCTTGCCTAGAAGCAACCTATTCACTATTGACTCAAAGAGCCTAGGTTGTAGCTATTCAGACTCTGGCAGGGAATTCCACTCCTTAGCTGTACGCATAATGAATGCGTTCCCAAAACGCTTTGTACGTATGGATGGGATGTCTGCCAGGTCCAATGATCGAACGTACTTGACTTGTATTTGCAACCATAACGTGTATTTATTTACAGAATCAAAATTATTAAACCCATACAACCCTATTCGTTTGTCTAACTCATCTGAAAGGCTATTTAGTAAAAAATTATCAATAATATGGTAAGCTTAACTAAGAGGGCTGAATTGATAATATTACTAATTATCTATACTAATATTATATAGAGGTGAAGTTTGTTTTTGACGTGACAACGTCTTATAATTCGATGGAGCCGGCTGCACGCCCGAAAAAGTATGACGCATGCGGCGTTACCTCGCTCTGAGGCGTTCCATTTAAGGCTTGAAGTGCAAGCGAGAGCGCGTTCGGCCTCCGCGTTCGGCAGTGTTCGACATCTGTCTCTCTCCTACTTGAGTGAGCGATGCGTCTGCGTCGTGACAACTGCTATGGAATAATACATTTACATGTTTTCGTCAAGTATAAAGTGCAGTGAAAAGTGAATGTCGTGTTAATTTTTTATTTGTATTTATGCGTACAAATAAATGTAACACGTTGTCACGTTCAACTGTCGTCAGTAAACCGACTTTACAGTCAACCGATTTTTTTTGTTTGTAGGAGGTAATCTCTGAAAGTACTGATCCGATTGCTAAAAATTTTTCACCGATAGTAAGCTGCTTTATTCCTGAGTGACATAGGATATATTTTATGTACGTGGGCGAAGCCACGGGCAAAAGCTAGTAACTCAATAAAGCTATATTGACTTTCCTTAGGACCATGGTTACCGAAATAGCCCGAAGAATCGCCAAACTTCAGTGGCAGTGGGTACAACACACTGCTCGCGAAACAGACGGTTTTTACGACCCAAAGAGAGTAGATGCGGTATTGGAAGGCCTCCCACAAGGTGGACCTATGACATGGTGAGGGTCGCGGAAATCCGAGGGATGCGAGACGCACTGAACTGTTTGTTATAGTGACACAAATATAGCTCTCCCCCAAGCCTATGTCCAGCGGTGGACATCTTTCGGTTGAAATGATGAAAGCTATATTTGTATGAACCTTTTTCTTTAAATTTAAATATGATAAATAAATTTTACATAACCGCTAGGCGGTTTTATTAATTTGATACAAGTGGGGATACCTCCATGAAACTATAGACGGGTGCGCTTGCGGAACTGAATTGCAGACTCTCTTAATCCGCTTTTGAATGTTATGAAAGTCCTAAGACAGCTAGACTATTATAGTTTCGGGTTTATTCCATAACCATACCTTCTCTCGAAAACAATTAGTAGTTTGTAACTAGGAATATTAGATGAATACTGCCACCAATTTACGTATTACTCACGAATTTTTACCTTTATAATATTAGAATCATTATTATAATATTATAAAGGTGAGTATGTTCGTTACTTCTTTACGTTCGAATCGCTCTTCCAAATTATAGCCTTTATTGGAATTTACCTCAAATATATTAATTTCCTGTTTAATTTAAGAAAAATCAGTTTTTTTATATAGTTCTTGATCTTTTCATGCTGTTGTCTATTTCGTGCTGATGCTTTTCTTTCAATAGTAAGTCAGTTTCGATAGTTTAAAACGTAGATTAAATCTACATATGTATTTTTTTATTATGATTTTTGTTGTTATTGTTTATCCTTTTAGTTACCCGAATAAAATATTTTGGTTTTTTTTGCCATTTTGCTTGGACATTAAAACAAATTGGTTAAATCACTATCTAAATTATTATTAATTTAATATATTCCACCTAACACATGTTGTTGATTATTTTTCATGCGTTTCGATAAATATGTGTTTAATCTAGAAGCAAAGCAAAGTTATCGCTCAATATTTGTTAAAAAAATGCTTAAAAAATTATTTTAATCCCGAGAATACCAGGATTTGAATACGACCGGGATCCCGGGATCCCGTATCTCGATATCCTGGGATCAAATCCTCTAATTATGGCCCATTCTCTCTCCTAGGAAGGAAGCCTGAGTCCCGAACAGTGGAAACATTTTAAGACTGATTATGCTATTATGCTATACAGCCAACGACTATACAGGATACAGCAAAAAAACGAATCAAACCAGTACGTTTGCTCATAATGTAAAAACTACGAAATTCACATAACATATATTTTTAAACAAACGAAGAAAATACAGACGTCGACATGAAAATAAGTGTCAACAAAAGTTTTGGCGCGCGAATCCGTTCCACAGCGGACTGATAATTTTTGTTCGTTTTTTGTTTATTTTTTATCTGTGAGCTTCAAAGTCTGTCGGTGCCAAAAACACGACTTTATGTAGGAATCCTCAAACAAAATGTTGCTGTAATAATATGAACTCTTTTTGTTAGGGTTTCGAATCCATAGGGTGTCAACGGAACCCTAGAACTAATGCAATACCATCTGTTTGTAGTGTTGGCCCATTGATAACTGCCTCGACTTACTACTTACTTAAGTTGTATGTAGGTCGCGGGTTCAAACACAGCCAGACGCATTACTTTGTGTAATTTATTTCATAGTTAATGCTCTCAAAACGGTGAAGGAAAACATCGTGAGGAAACCGGCATGTCCTAGAACTAAATATTCGAAGATATGTGTCGAAGACCTCCACCAATCCGCACTTGGTCCACGTGGTAGATCACATCCCATTCCTTTTCCTAGATAGGAGGTCTCAATCCCAACATTGGGAACATTACAAGGCTGATAAACTGATTTTAATTTATATGTTTATACGTTTATTTCTATGTCTCTTTGGCTGTCAAAAGTCGCTAGAAGCCAACGTCAAAAGTCATTAGTGGATCTTTGACAATAGTGCCTTACATAGATGTTATACTAAGATCCCAGAGCATTCAGACATAACTTATTTTCACATGGATGAAACCTTAGGTTCTCAGTAGCGTCTCATGTGCTTTAAATACATGTGTACTTGTGGAGCTCCACCTTGGGGAACTTTGGCAGGTACGAGGTGAGAAAGGGAACTAAAAATAACGAGTTACTTAACTTAATGTTTTATGGCTGATATTTATATATGTTTTGTAGAATATTATTCTAAAGTAGTATCATAAGTGTCAGACACTTTCCATGGACCAAAACTTTTGTCAGACGCTTTAAAGCTCCACAAAAAGTAAATAAACTTTACTTATTTTTACATGTCTGATTTTAAATATGTTATTAAGGTAACTATTACAAACTTATATTTAATTAGTCAGACAAATTGTAGTGACCAAACATCCAGTCAGTGCATGAAATCGTCTCACTCGCTCTGAAACGCATGCGTACTCTCGCGCTCATACTCTCGGCTGAATAATTTTTGTGTTTAGGGGATATTTGGTCACTACAATTAGTCTGACTACTGAAATATAACTTTGTAATAGTTACCTCATTAAATATTTATAAATCAGACGTAAAATAAGTTCATTTACTTTTTGTGGAGCTTTAAAGCATCTGACAGAAGTTTTGGTCCATGAAAAGTGTCTGACACTTATGATACTACTTTAGAATAATATTCTACAAAATATCTACAAAAATCAGCCATAAAACATTAAGTTAAGTAACTCGTTATTTTTAGTTCCTTTTCTCACCTCGTACCTGCCAAAGTTCCCCAAGGGGGAGCTCCACAAGTACACAGGTATTCAAAGCACATGAGACGCTACTGAGAACCTAAGGTTTCATCCATGTAAAAATAAGTTATGTCAGACAGCTCTGGGATCTTGGTCTATGTAGTATGATAGTAAGAAGCCTTCTTGATGTTGGGGTCGATTTTCAGTCTAACCGAATACAGCTGAGTACCTATCAATGTTATATTTTAAATATAACCTCTCTGTTATTGTGGAGGCCATACTTTTTGCGAGTTTACGATTTGTGGCGCCACTTGCGAATGTTTCGCACGATGACGGCGCGTGTGTTTAAAATGACGATAACTCTAAAGTTTTGTATGGGAGCTGTATATAAAACTTATGTCATTGGAATCGTTATGAAAAAAAAAATTGTTTTGCTCTATATGGAACTTTCTAAACGCGAGTACAACTCACACTTGATCAGTTTTTTAGACACATAGTAGCAGAGTCTGGATGATATCACGATAGGATTGCATCTGACGTAAACCTTATGAGTGCGCAGTTCTAATAAAACGTCTGTTTTAGCCCGTTTGCGTGTGTTTGGTTAATTTTAACATAATTATGTTAGTGAACACACACATAAATAATGCATAATGTGTTGGATTGTAAATGTTTAGATGGGACTCTCGATTGATCTGACTTTATTTTGTTGCCGTGTGTGACGGATGTTATTAGGTTAGAAATGACTGTTGTCTTTTGTCACATTATGGTGTTAGTTTTGGTATGTTTAACCATATAATTGTTGATAATATTCAATACAGACTTTTAACCCTCACCACGAGCCCCCATTTTACGACTTAAACTGAACTATTAAAGGAATGGAGCTATATAGGGAATATATAGCTCCATCTCTTTCTCGCTCACTCGACTGATATTCAATAACACTTCATGGTAAGTCCCTAGCTTTGCATGGGCGATCGCATTAGAAATATTCATGTAAACTTTCTTAATCTATCTCTTTTTTCTTCATTCTCATGAATCGGATTTAACCATAGACACACTGTCTATGGTTGAAAACCGCCTAAAAATCCGTTCAATAGTTTTTAAGATTATTGCGAACAAACAGACAGAGACGGTGAGGAGCTTTGTTTTATAATCTCTATACAACAATGTTTTTAGCATATGCGAAACCTGAAACACGTGTCTAGTATTTTTATGTAAAGAATCTATGTACAAAATTTCATAACTGTATCATGAAAAATGAAAAAGTTATAATCTTGTATCCTTTTTTTTATTCTTGATAGGTTCGCGCTTGACCGCTATCTCACCTTATGGAAAGCGACGATGCGGTCGACGATGGAGCGCGCTTACCTAGAAGTAACCTATTCACTCTTGACTTATAGATTCCCGGGTTATATGTTACCTGGTTGACCGCACAAATTCATAGTCACCGGGCCATCCAGGCATTTTGCTCCCGCGTCCAGCTGCGCGCTGACATTTAATGCTCGCAATGACCTGCCGTGACCTGTGTTGTACTTAGTGTCGGTGGTGTCCAACTTGTGACGTTTTATAAATATTTTTGGGAAAAAATATAACATGGTTTAAAAATTATTGGAATCGATTCAGTTACAGATTCTAAACAAATTATATTCAGGTTTCACATATAATAAAAATAATGTTGTATATAAAATTCTTTTGTACATGCGTGTGTTAGTCACCTAAGTTCTCATAAACGCTTGACCGATTTGGATGTTATTTTGTGTGTATATTTGAGTGGATGTCTAGATGGTTTGAAAATACAATTGAACCCAGTAGGTGGCGCTGCAATCGGGTTCAATGTCTGTTTTTTTTTGTTTGGCCTCTCGCAGGTCAACCTAGGAGGTTGTCTGCTGCTTAATCGGACTTGCCTGTGGCGGCCTCAATTCGAGAATCAAAGCCTCCAGGCAGGTCTTACTTAACTAACTTACAAACAAAGCGACTACACGCTAAGGGCACCCCTGTGGAGTACGGGCCTCAGCTTAGGGCGTCGCTGGGGGAGAGCAGCAAGGGACAGGTTGAATTGATCAAGATATATTATTATTATTATTAATGGGGAATTTTAGAATACAGGCTCAGCAGCGCGGGCTGGCTCGAGCCAGGGACGGGGCGGACGTTGACGGGATTGTCGCGGTGGGCCTCGGTGGCGAGGACGGAAGGGACAATGTCTGTCAGAACCGCTAGTATTTGTATAGAATCAAACAGTTGCTGAAAAACTACTTCTCATCTCTATAAAATAGTCTTCTTCCATGAACCCATAAAACCCTTTCACAGAAGAACATTAACCTATAGAGACTCTTAACTAAGTTTATCGTCCCAAATTAAAACCGTTCGTTTTAATCTTTAAACTTAGATTAGGCAGGATTAATAGTAATCTTAATACGGGTATAAATTCAAATTAATTTGTAGAAAATTGTTCTTTACCCTGTACAGTTTATAGACAATATTTCATTACAGATTTTACTGGGCCGTAGTGTTTTAATTAATGGAGTTGTCCCGCGCAGAATTAATGAATGTACCGATGGCGATACGTCACACTCGTCGGGGCGTTTAATCTTATGTTGGAGTATTTTTAATTATGACATAAAAATAGTTTGTGATTTCTGTTAGTAGACATAGTGGTGTGTCGTGATGACCCGTCAAATGGGGTGAATAAAAACTCAGGGTGAATAGAAACAAAACTTAAAAGGGTATTTTCACGATATTTGAATATTTTTTTGCAGCATTTAACTATATCAATTTATTAATGAATTTTTATTTTAAAAAGTCGATGCTTTGTTAGAAGCCGATAATATAGTAAGTATCAAAGTGAAAAACCAAACCAAAGGTTTGTTTCTATTCACCCCGTTTTACGGTACTTAAGGGGTATCTCTTATGCATGAAATAAATACGTGTGTAAATATATATGTATTTGGAAGTATATTAGTATGCTTATCAGTTTTCTAGTACTCATACCACAAGCTGTGCTTAGTTTGGGGCTAAATAGCGTTGTGGAATATAAATTGCGGGTTCGAGACTATACAAGTACTAAAATGTATTTTTCAATTCATATGTACTTTCCGTTTATCTAGGACTATAATGATGCCCTCTGCTTCGGAAAGCACACAAAGCCGTTGGTCTTGGTTATCATTCGTAGATCTTTGACAGTCGTAGGTAGTCGACAGGTAGTCAGACGTCAGAAAGTCTGACCACTCTATCCAAGGAGTATCGTGTAATCGTGTTGTCCAGTAACTAGTTTGTGGAGGTCACATCATCACGCGTGAACGGCTGGACCGATTTCACTAATTTTTTTTTTTGTTTTACGTAGGAGATTTTACGGAAACAAAAATTACGAAAATTGCGAAAAAAAATTACAAAATTATTTTTAATTAAAACTTTTAAGGTAGAACTGCACTGCGCACACGTGTGCCACACATGCCGATCTGGGCGCGTCGGTCTCCATACATTTTATATGGAAACTAGACTTGTAGAGCTACATTTGATCCACGCCACGCGACGTCGTTCTACATACAAATCAGGCCTATTACACGTGTGTGTCTGTCTAATGTAGCTTTAATCTTCGAACATTTGCCAGTTCTTTGTTAAGACAGAACAACATCTGTTGGGTCAGCTGGTTCAATAAATGTTGTGCTTGTGATGGCTGGCCAAACAAATAAATCTTAATAGTTAATTTAGAAGTACTTATTAAGTTTCCTTGTGGACGTTTTTCTAGGTATACAGCGGCAAGTACCTTAAGAATTTCCTCTTTTCAAAAGTACCCTTCAAACTTATCAAAAGAACCAATTTGTGACTAAAAGGAAACGAATGGGAAGAAAGGAACAATATATAACGTGATTATTTTCAATAACTTATGTAGAGTAAATAAGAGAATCGCAACAAGGAGTCCAATTCAAAAGTTTTAACAATGCCTCTTTCTTGGGACTTACTCAATTTCAGATTATAACTACCTCGATACGTTACAAGTGGGTATTCTTTGTTATGTTATTTTATTTTTCTTGTGAAATTCTTTTTTGTAACTGTCATAGATTTGACAGTTAATGTAATACATGTACCTAACAATGTAAAATACAGTTCCTACGCTAGGGCGTAATGTAGGCATTATGTGGGCACGAAAACCATTATTACCCAATCACAATACGGCACACTAAATAAAAGCGAATGTTTGTGACTGTGTATGTTTGTTGTTTATTCACGCTCGAACGGCTAAACAGACTTCGATGAAACTTGGAACACGGGTAGACAATGTCTTGGAATACCACATATGGTATACAACTGAACCCCAAGCGTTCGCGCGTGACTTCACGCCATTCGGTTAAAAACGAAGCGAACGCCGGCGTCCGCATAGATTATAAAATATTGAGCGTTTTATTTATAGGGTATGTATCCAAAAAGTAAATAAGAAGTTCTTCATAAAGTAGTCTGTAAATATCGAAAATGCAAACTCTCCATTATACCTATAAGTGAGGGCTGAAAAGTTAAGTAAGTAATACTGGAATGTAAAAAAATGGCTTAAAATAATTTCGCTGATGATTTTTTTAACAACAAGCGTAAAATATATTCCTTTGTCACTTATTGATACGGTAGCATTCTACTGGTGAAAGATTTTTTTTACGCTTTTACAAAATATAAAAATACATAGATATATTAGATAATTTGTTTAGATAAATACAGTGTCTTTTGTAAACAGAAAAAAATGGAATACGTCCATAAGATTCAAATTATTTAAATTACTAAACAAACCCACTTGTGTATTACACGAAAAATAAAAATATCTCCATGAAATCCCATCAATATCCGACAAATAAAGTGCGAGGGGAAGGCCGGGTAAAGTGTAACCGATACATGTAGGGCAAAAAGAATGTGGAACATTTAAACAATTTTAATCGTGTCATCGTTAGAAGGGATGGGGAGGTTCGGGAACAATGGACGAAATTGGCCGAGGATTGCGAAGAGTTTGCGTTGAAAGAAGGTCATTTAATAACCGACACAAAGGCCTGGCAGGAAAGGAATGGAAGTGCCTGTAATAATAATAAAGTTTAAAAAATATTTGGTGAGACGTGGATAAAATTCCAAATTTGAATTTCTTTTTTCTTTTTTTCCTCATGAGGTTATAAGAATTGATTATACTGTAAAAATATGAAAAACGGTTAGGACTGAAATTGAACTCAGATATTGTCCTTTTATTTTGGGACCAGTTTAATTTCTACTTTTTATGTTGTATTATGTTAAAAATAATTGTTCAGATCATTTTCCTATAAGACAAATTGCTTGGAACTTAAACAAGGCTGACAATCTGTTGTCTAGCAGACATCTTGGACCATTAATCATTGATCTCAGCTCTTCAGGTTCAAGTTATTGTGAAGACTTGTTTTATATTTCTCTCAGTAAACAATAAATCATCAATATTGAGGTCTGTGATATTGTCAGAACAAAGGGAAAAGATTTCATTTTTCATTTTAAATGACGCTGTGAAAATGACTTTGCCATACCTACGCTTCAGTGGAATAAATAGGTACGGAGGCATTAGGTGACACAGATTTTATATACGTCGGTATTTTTTCAGCTTCTTTGTAGCGGAAGTGTACCATATTTGGAATATCTTTGGTTTTTCGGGAATAAATCGAAAATGCTTGCGTAATAGTGTAGTGGAGTGTAAAGAATAAGTTTCTTATCGATATATCCGAGTATTCTAAATTATCAGCAATGTCTTTTTTTTAAAGCCCCACACTGGGTGTTACTCCTGTGGGTGCGTTCATAAACATGTAAACTCAGAATTCACATATTCCTCTTTTGCAGCAATGATTATATTTTGAAAAAAAAAAATAGTAATTCGGACTTTTTCAAAACAAGTTATGTGTTAAAAAAAAAACTTAATAACTAAACCAGTTTTTTTTTTCGAAAACAATTTATTGCTGAATAATACTGATTTCCTGGAGGCTTCCGGGATAAAGTATCAAAAGGTAATTGGAAAATACCTTTACAGGAGATTACAGAAAGGCGTTGGAGTGCCAAAAGTGGCTAATTGGTTGATTTTCACGAACATTTTCCGGTATTTCGTATTGAGTTGATTAAAGGCAGATATTTGATAGCTTTTTTCGGAATTTCGTTGCTGATTTGCATAATCTTTTCAAGCATATTCGATGAAAATATCTTAATTTTAGTAACTGGGTTATGGAGGTATTCAGCTTATCCAGTTAGACTGGAAGACCCCAGCGCTAGCTGGGAAAAAGCTAGGGGGATGATGAGTTCATATAATTCAAAATCGAAATTGTTGTCTGTATGTAAATAGTAAACCAAGTCTTAAGGATAATGCTAGCAAAGGAGGAGGACGCACAAGCACGCGCGTGGGAGTGGCCCTCACGTCCCATCCGCCGGGAACCCGATCCCGATTTCCGACCGTCCGGTAACCGTTCGGACTAAGCCCAAGTCGTCGACGGCGCGTAGTGTACCACGCGCGCCTCAAGGAGATGTCAGCAAACCGTAGGGGCCGAGCAGGGTCAAAGCCTACTGGGGCCATGGGCTCGCTTCTGAAAGGAAAACCCGGCCCTGGTATGAAAGACAAAGAATGAACAGGAGTGGGTTTTTAGTCAGTAAAAGTCTGACTCACCCTTTTGCTCCGCCCAAGAGCGCAAGATGTCATTGGATGATTTTCCCACCTGAAAAAAGTCTTAAGGGTTATACTTCAAGACAACGACTATATTACATGTAACATAATAAACTCGATCATCCTGAAAGTAACATGGTCAGAATCAGCTACTGAATCGATTTCAGCTATTTTTAAATTAAGTAATTTTATTATTAAGGTTACCGATAAGCCCGAAAAATCGCCAAATTTAAGTGGCTGTGAGCAGAGTACATTGCTCGCAGAACAGATGGTCGAAGGGGCCGAAAGGTTCTGGAGTGGCGATTGCGTATCAGAAGACGCAGTTTTGGAAGACCTCCCGCAAGGTGGACCGATGACCTGGTGAGGGTCACGGGAATAAAATGGATGTGAGGCGTACAGGACTGGCTTTTGTGGTGACACGTGGTGGAGATCTGTGTCTAGCAGAGGACGTCTTTCAGTGGAAATGATGATGATGATGGTTTTCTTAAAAAAACACTATGTTAGTGCTGTATTGATGTAAAATTTCAGTGTTAAAATTAGGACTTGCAGCTTAATTTTTTAATTGAGATATAAATAAGGGTGTCCATTATTCTAGTTACATGTTGTTTTTAGCCAGAAATAAACACACAAAAAACAATGTTTTCTTCTGTTTAAACAAAACAAAAGTGCACTAGTGCAACAGGTTGTCGGCCGTTCTACAAACAACATATCAATTCACGTTGAGTAGTTCTTACAAGTTGGGCGGGCAGGCGGCCGGACAAACAACCTCGTACCCTTTATACCGAGATCAAAGTAGAATCGAAAACAAATAACCGATATTATTTGCTATATTTCGACGAGACCGATTAAAATAAAACGTCCTATATTTTCATACCGCGTCGCATCGCGTCGTTTATACCGCGTACATCGAAGGACTGGAACAATTTGCCTGCTGCGGTCTTCCCGTCCAACTATAATTTAGGTGCCTTCAAGGCTAGAGTGAATAGGCTCTTAATAAACTAGTGCGCCTCACCATCAATGATTGCATCACTGCTTACCTTCAGGTGGGATCGCAGTCAAGCACTGGTTTATAACAAATAAAAAAAAAACGGTGTACTTAAGCATTCAGTCTCAGATACACAAGAGGACAAAATGTCCCCCAACGTGACGCTCAACGCTGTCAACATTGTCCAATAACACGTTTCTTTTTTTTTGTATGTGGCTTCTCGCAGGTCAACCTAGGAGGTTGTCGGCTGCTTAACCGGACTTGCCTGTGGCGGCCTCAATTCAAGAATCAAAGCCTCCAGCCAGGGCTTACTTAACTAACTTTAAACTAAGCGACTACACGCTAAGGGCACCCCTTGTGGGGTACGGACCTCGGCTTAGGGCGTCGCTGGGGGAGGGCAGCAAGGGACGGGCTGAATCGAACAAAGATATTGTTATTATTAGCGGGGATTTTTTAAACTACAGGCTCAGCGGCGCGGGCTGGCTCGAGCAAGGGACGGGGCGGACGTTGACGGGACTGTCGCGGCGGGCCTCGGCGGCGAGGACGGAAGGACGGCGGTCTGTAATGTTTGCGAACTGTACTGGTTTTCTTACGGCTCTCTTGGAGCAGGGTAGTGGGGTCGTCGGGGGTGCCGAGAGTATGCCTAGGACGGCGAATCTTGGAGATGCGGGAGGGCTCGTATCGGGCTGCCGAACTAATAACATGTCCTACCTCTCGTGAATATGTCGTAAAATGTTAGGGATAATTTTCGGGACACTGGGCAACGTTGTAGCGTCACGTAGATTGAGCATCGCGTGTCATGTTGAGGGACATTTTGTCCTCTAATGTGTTTGAGACTTTAGAAGAACTGTAGATCAATTTGCTACATAGAATAACTGAAGATTTCTAACGTAGTTCCTGAAAACAGTATCGCTAAGTTATTTGCTATTAAACTTTTTGAAGCAGTCTTTGGATGACCAACTAACAAATTAATTTTATTGTTTTCAGCATAGTTTTACGAAGAAAAAAAAGGCGGTGGGGAGACAACCGCTTCGATGCATAACACACTAACACGCCCACAACAAATGATGCAGATGCAAGCTTCTTCGAAACTTTGGAACTATAAGAGCTCAAAGTGGGGTCTATGTTTACCCATCGAGTGATTCTAGGGAATATGGTGCCATATAGATCATGTGCTGCAATGTAGAGCGAAGCTTATAGGAGACCCCTTTAAAGTCTTTTTTTTTACATCTGTTTTTTATAGTATGAATAAGGTACATATTTTAACGTGTCTGTCATTTTACAGGCACATATGAGTTTATTGCTTCTGAATAGTCTCTTCCAATCTCTTCCAACTTTTAAAAGGCTATTAAAAATCATATTTTAAATGTTAGTCAGTGTTACATAAGTTTACAGTAATTTTACTTTCGTTTTTTTTTTTTGTCTGCGATACCGTCTCTTAACTTAATCCTTAATTTATTTTTGTTTTCTTCATTGAAGTGAATATGTTATTCTTTTAGAGCGAATGAAGTTTCTTTAACCACAATAGAAACACGAATCGTGTTTCAAGGAACATACAGATACCGGCACGAATCTTGACCGCTCGGCGAAAGAGCGGGGATCGCTTTGCGCATCGTACAGCCAATCACTGTACAATGATTGCACTTGCCCCCGTATCTTTTCATACCACTAAAGAGACCCGATATTTCACTTCTGCGTGCTTCTGCGCAAGTAGAACTGTAGAAGTCAGCGCTCAAGATCCGTGCCGGTATCTGTGCCTAAATGTTTTTAGTTCAAGCTGCACAACAATAGAATTGTTCTATGCGTTCGTACCTACTTGTGCCGAGGGTATTTCAAAAGCACACTATGTTATTACAAAATAACTTCGTTCAATTTTATAGAAAACATTCCATCTATTGTTCCAAGTCCATGTTTTCTGTGCAAACAAAAACAATTTCGCATCTACCCTTTAAAAAGACTTCGCCACACAATAACGGTACCCAAAACCGAGAAAATTTCTTTACAAACTTGTTATAACGGGGAATCCAATAAAACACTGAAGGAAATTCGATGTTTCCCAGTAAAATAAGCTATTTACTGTACAGAATTCAACTCAGCCAATAGTTGGTTGGTACAATAGATATGTGAAACAGGAAAGTTGTATGGTTGTTGGAATAAAACCAATAAAAGTTGCCCACAATTTGGCTTTGAACCGACATGTTGTATGTCGCAAAGTTCTGTTTTTATTTTATTTTTTAGAACAATGGGGCTTGTCCTTGTCATGATGACTTTGACGTCTCCGTAAATGGATAAAGCAACATCAAACAAACGATTTTTAAAATGATCAAATTGTTTAACTTTCCAAATCCTAACCTAAATCATTTCATTTATTTGATTATAATTAAAACTAATTCCATAACAGCTTTGAAATTCACAGACCGAGCCGAAAATAGATTTAATCAATGTTACTTAATTCCCTAGACTATAAACGTCGCCTCACTTTTATTATTGCTGAGTATTTAGGACACCTTCAACTTTGTTTCTAAGAATTGGTTGCTTTGAAGCAATTTTAGAATAATTAGCTTGATAACTTTCAGTACCAATTATTGAGAGAAGAAATCACGAATAGAATACATTTTCTTGTACCTACACCAAAATAGTAACAGCATTTTACAAAAACTTAATATTACCTAGTAACTGAATTACACTCGGGATAATGAGTAGGTGGATATCTAGGATGTACCAGGATCGGTCGTTCCATTTGTTAGCATCAAATCGTAGATTACTCCCAGGTTAGTCTGTTAGATATCGCTGCCAGCGACCATATGTCACATAGATTTAAGTTGCTATTTTGGTGTACGATAAAATGTATTATATTCTATTCTAAAACCACGATTGAGGAAGCTTGGATTTCCTCCTACCAAAACAGTTTTCGCTTTCTGATATAATTAGGGCGCCGAACCATAAAAAAAACCTTTACCACCGAAAGACAATAACGAACCCTTATCTCCTAGTCTTAAGAGGAAAAGGTTTCAAAAGCGAATAAGCTTAGGCCCAAGTATTTTAAGCGCATAATTGATATGTCCTTACAAACGGCGCATTGATCCGATCTCTAAGCCTCTAACAAAACGGCCTTTGCTCCCGATCACAAGAGTGATTGAGTTGGATTAATTATACCTTCTAAATGGATGTTTTATTTCAAAATGTTTTACGGCCATTTTTAGGGTTCCGTAGCCAAATAGCAACGTACAACCACACAACACAACCACAGGTTCGCTGTATTACGGCACGGTGTGATAAAACGCCCAATATTTTGCCACATCCCGTTCGGTGTGCTACGCAGCCACACCCCGCGATCCGTCTAATGCAGCTCACATGAATTTTGGCCACAAACGGAAGCCGCGATTACACTGTACATATAAGGGTTAGTACGCAACATCCCTTGATCGAATTCTATATAACAGAGAAAGCTTTTGATGCATAGAGATGAATTTATGACTATTTGAGTTAGTAGGTATGTGTAAAAGGCTTGTCTTAATATACTAATAGCCTAAGAGCCTGTGGCCATACTTTCATCATTTTATAAAAGCTGATAGTTTGAAAGGGCATGTCCGCAACACAGGTAGGAACAAGGTCCTATTATGAAGTTTCAGTTATGGTGGCTTTGGCATGTAATAAGTAACAAAGGTGTGTAATTAAGCAACCTAAATTAGTTTCCAATTTCTCTATGGTCGATTCAATTTTTATATGTTCTTCTAGATGGTATTAGTAATCATGCCGTCCATTGCCAGATACTTAGTGTGGTGGGACCCCTGGCCAAACATCCTTATTCTTCAATAAAATAAAATTGTACTTACATTATACTATAATAGCTGTTTTTAGGGTTCCGTACCTCAAAAGGAAAAAACGGTAGGATCATTTTGTTGTCCGTCTGTCTGTCTGTCTGTCAAGGCCCTTTATCTCGGGATCGCGTGGAGAGATCGAGTTAAAATTAAAACCATATACTCAAGTCTGCGGTAAAAAATCAAACTTCTGAGTTATTGAAAGAGAAAGATAAGGACGTTTATGTAGCAAAAAACGTGTATTTCGACACTGCATGAAGCAAAGTCTAACAACAAAAATAGTATGATATAAATAGAATTGAACTGTTTTCCTACGTAAGTTTGTACGGAACCCTCAGTGCGCGATTTCGACTTGCACTTGCCCGGTTTTTCTGTAGTCAGTACAATAGTAATGCACAGTGGTTCTACATGTCATTCTTAAAGGTCACGTTCGAAATGGTTACGACAGCATCATCAACTGATTATCCCTTTTTCTAAGATATTTTTATGTGATAAGGTTATCCAATTGATGTATATTAAAATTTATTACTCCTTCATGCATAAACGACTAAACGAATTTGGATGAAATGGGCACATATTTAGGCCATGTCTTGAATAGGAAACCTTTGTTCAAGCAGTGTGTTTCCTTGGGATGATTTCGTACTTCCAAGAATAGAATAGAATAGAATGCATTTATTTACCAGAATATTGTACAAAGTTGTTATGGGCAACATATATTACGATCATATTATTATTCTGCAGATTCCAGCGTACAAATATGGTTTGTAAAGTTATGGGTCAGTACCTACATTAAAATTACATTATTAATCGTTATAATTACAAATAAGTCAGACAGTTTATTTTAATCAAGGAGATAAAGTATAAATCATAGGTAATGTCAAAGGTAATAGGTAATGTCAAGTGGGCAATGACGTAGGCAGGAGCTAGCACTTACATGAACTAAACACATAAACCTGGCCTCAACTAGTTTAAATTGACGTGTAAAAGCGTTTGTTAAAAAACCTATTTGCAAAATAAATATCATTTATCATTTAGCAGTTCTAAAAGTACTGTATACTAGCTGTTGCTAGCGGCTTCGTCTACGAGATGGTGGAAAATTATCCAAAGGAGTATGCTCCCTGCGACAAAAATTATTTTAGGTACTTTATCTGAACATGATCTACTTTTATTATACAAAGGTTCAACGAAATCCATTCAGCCATTTGAGCGTAAAGGAGTAGCAAACTTTCGACTTATTAGTTTGATTATATTGACGTCATCGGTCAGAATATCGCTATCTAACCTTTCATAGCATTCGATCATGCTTCTTCCGAAGCATCGTTGAAACCGAACTCAAATGGGCTTTCATTAATTACATCGGAATTCCGCCCCGATTTAATTAATAGACTGTCGGTGTCTGTCGTGTCTAATAATTTCACGATCTCCTAGTTTGTTAGTAAAACGATATTTTCAATAATGCTGTACTGCATTTGGCTTAACAAAAATCATCTTTATTGCAAGTAAATAAAGTTGAAGTTTGCCGAATTTTTTTTCTCTTAATGAGGCTTGCTGGTATGTATCAAAAAACACTACTTTTTAATGAACGATATAAAAAATCTTCAGTATCGAATTATAAAGTCTAAAATGTTGATGTGATTTTTGAATAAATTTTTAAAATGTAACATCATTAAGCCTCTCAAATATAGCAGAATATTTAACCAACATTTTGTGGGACGAAGTAGACGCACCATTGCACCGAAATTCGCGACTTTATTGAATACATTTATAGGCATTAAATGTGACTATTCAAATTATTCGCTTCATTTTAATTGTTCTATTTTGTTTATTTTATTTGTTTTACTTATAAATATTTGTATGAAAACTTGCCAGTTAGCGAATTTCAGCCGCATTGGGCTATCTCAACGAAGATTAACTAAGTTTTTTAAGGACATATATGTTATCTATATCAAAATACAGGTTCATTCTCTGTTTTTGTATAGTCCGATGGGCAACGCAATCTGGCACGGCCGGGAAAAGATCATGAGTAACGTGTTTACATTTCGAGGCATATGTATGTCACACTCACATCGACAACTTTCAAACTCTGTGATGTTGGACCATAACTTCGAACACATTATACCACGATCAACAGTAGTGCATACAATCATTAGACCAATGAGAAAGAGGTGCAGTAAGGATCTATGAAGGCACGGTTGGCGGATTGTTCGTTGTTAGAGCCTGTATCTCGTATGCATCTGACTTTACATGCTTATGAACGCACCCACGATACAAGAATGAATCCTAGTAACGTTTAAAAAAAATGTTCTACAAACCCTTCCCCACCTATGTACATTGCTATCAATGTACTTATTTATTTATTTATATACAGGCAGTCAGTCTTTCACATCGAAGCACAAACGAATACCATGGATCTAGTACATAATTATATATACACCCCCGTGGTGGAATTTTTCGTCGGTTATTTCCCATTAAAAAAAAAATCATCACGTTTTTTTTTTTTATTTATCCTGTATAAAATCGGTATTCTAACATTTTTAGTGAAAAAAAATTAATGATTACTTTTAAAATTAAAAATGTCATCGAGGTTGATCAGAATAACGATTTTATTTATCCCGATGAATTTTTTATTAATATATTTTAATTATTTTTTGTTTTTTTTATTTTCCTAAATATATCATCGGGGTTGGTTAGAATAATGATTTTACACAGTTTAAATTTGAAAAAGTACAGATTTATTTATTTTTTTATTAGGAAAAAGCTGACGAACAATTCCACCACGGGGGGATCCAGAATCACGTAGGTTCTGGATCCGCGTGGCATTCGTTTATGCATCGATGCCAAAAACACCGTGTAGGTACATCTTCGACCCTGCCATACAGGCTACATTTACTCGGAGCTAGGCATATGACATGTAATTACCACAACGTAAATACATAATAAGCACCTATTCTGGTTAACCCACAAAGTTTCAAACGCACAAGTTTGGAGCAGCTTCCCAGAAAGGCAACGGTTAGGGTTCAGTACACAGCAAACTTTAATACAGGGTACCTACATTGTCACTCGCCTCAGTCGATAGATTATTCAACCAATCAATCAATGAGCTTAACCTATTAGAGGGGCTTCAAATAGACCCGACTCAATCAAAATTGAGACGTAGGTCCTACCTTAACAATTTAACACCCGAACTCTCGGAGGACGTTTTACCTTTCCTATTTCAGGCTTCAATAATCACGATATGGGATACTAGCTTCTGCCTGCGGCTTAGCCCGTGTGAACTTAGAATATAATAGTATTCATTCGACGCAAGCAATACAATAGACAACAATTACACAAAATAATAAAAAGCTTGGTAAGTGCGAGTCGGACTCGTGAGGGTTTTGTACAAACTTACCTATATGTGAATAGTTCAATACCCGAATGGAATCTCGAAGACTTTTCGAATCGTTTTTTTTTTGTGACGTAACAACAAATTTTCTGTTTTCAGATTTATTCCTATATCTATACTATATGACCTTGCTTTATGCCATATTTCAGGATTCTGGGTCAACGGGAAGTACCCAATGAATTTTGATTCCTTTGAGAGTGTCGAAATGCATTTTTTTTGCGACATAAACGGCCAAAGTTTGGTTTTTTCACAGCTTCAAGGGACCGCAGACCTAAATATAGCATAGCATAGTCGGCCTTATAATGTTCCCATTGTTGGGACTCAGGCCTCCTCTCTAGGAGAGGGAATGGGCCGTAATCCACCACGCGGGCCCAGTGCGGGCAGACCTAAAAATATGGTTTTAATTTCAACTCGATACCTCCACGCGTTTCCGAGATAAAGGGTCTTGACAGACAGACTGACAGACGGACAACAAAGTGATCCTATAAGGGTTCCGTTTTTTCTTTTCGAGGTACGGAACCCTAAAAAGAGTACAGAAATACGACCAAAAGTTGCGCTGAGCGTGCCCGAACCGCAAGGGTACCGTAAGTTTCTCCATACAAATTTTTCATCCCTTTAGTGAGAATTTTGGAAAGTCTCTTCTTATTATTTGTAGGCAAAGTAATCAAGTCAATGAGTGAGTTACTCATTGACTTATCAAACCCCAGGCCAAACTCTTGGATCTAGAACGCTGAAATTTTGCACAGTGGTTTCTTTTATGATGTACCTAACAGAGATGAAACGGGGTTCCAAAGTTTGTATGGAGAAACTTATATTAATGTGGGCGAAACCGCTGATAGAAGCTAGTATGTAAATGTAATTAATAAACAAAATATATAATAACTAAAAATCTAAGGAGTGAGTTGCCAGTACTCATCGACGATCACCATCTGCTGACCTATATAGCAGAAGATGAGCGTAATGAAAATTAACCCAATTTTTTCCCTTTCAGGTATATCAGAAATTATAAAGCCGATTTAAAGTAGAGGTTGGGCTTAATTAAGGCACATTTTGCAACGGCTACATCACGGTGAAGTCGTCAATTCCTTTTTAATTAATTTTTAATGAAACATTTTCCTCTCATTTACGCATTTTGTTGTTAAAAATTATTTCACAGTTTACATTGCCATGGTTCCTGTGTGAGCCGATTTACGATTAAAATTTTACAAAAATAAAATACCCATTAAGCCTACATTAAGGTAGGACGCTTTTCGGTCATCTGGCCTACACATTTAAAATTCAGCAACAGGGCCCCGTAATTAAATAAAAAGGTAAAATAAGTATTTAAAATAACGGTGCGCAGGTATCTTTACTGTTTGTACTTGTATTACGAGTATTTCAGTCGTACCGTAACTGCGTAGAGCGATTATTAATTCAGCATTTTTTTTTGTACTCTAAAATGTATGTGTAATTTAAAAAAAAACTTGTGTTTTACGATGACATTTTTCTTTTGTTCTCTGTTAGAAATGTCTGAATAATCAGGCGGACTTTTATTGTTAATAAATGATAGAGGTAAGTGCTTTAAGAGAAACTAGGATTAGGTACTCATTCAGAATGTATCAGACGAAATTGAATAACGTGTTATTTATTGAGAAAACCTTGGTCGGGTAAGTAAACCTACTCTTCTAATATTAAAATTGTGAAAATACATCTTTTTTACTTTTTTATGTTTTTAAGGTTGAAAATCATCAAATAACTTCGCTTCAGTCTGGGAACCATACGCTTCACGAACTTCCACCGGCAGTTTAGGACGAGTCCCAGGTACTTCATCGTCAACTCGACGCCGATGTGAACCGTTCCTATCAATCAATCAAATCAAATCAAAAATATTTTTATTTCACATGTAGGCCTACCACATGGGCACTTATAAAACGTCAGAAGCTAGTGCACGGTTCCAAATTGGTCGTTTCCTATGGAGAAGAACCGGCAAGAAAAAACATGGTTACTCTTTTAAAAAAAGTTTAAATATTTTTATATTACAGTATTATGAAAATATAATGTCTTAATATATATATGTAAGAACAGTGTAGACCAGTCAATATTGTACCCAAAAGATAAAAATAATCATATTAAAAAAAAACATTTATTAGTTTAATTTAAGATTTCACAAACTCTGCTTATTTTCTACACACTATAGTCTACATCTCTTCTAATCTCTCCTTTCGCAGGTCTGCTGGAAGAAATTTCTTTTTGAAATAAGCAGTACTTTTGTACAAACTTTATATTAAGATACCTATCTTCTTCTGTATATTTGTGTGTACATGAATTATAAAATAAATAAATAAATAAAAAGTGAGTTGTAATAGGAAGTAATATAAGAATTCGTGGAGTCAACAGTGTTCTCACATTCGCATTATAAAAAGAACCTATATAAAAAAAAGCAAGAAAAATATGAATAATTACAACTATCAATAAATAAAATGTTAAAAAAATAAATTACTAATTTATCGTTATTTGAGATCCCGATGGTGACGCAATCCAAGGGTCATTAAAACCCATGGCCTTGGACGCGTGCAGAGCCACCTTGAGTCCCAACTGCCAAATTCTCTGAGCAACGACTGTTGAAACCTCACGTGGTGTCGCAATTTTGACCGCTGCGCCGCCTGGTGCGACCCACACTTGATGTTTTTAATAATGTCGTAAATTAAGAGATCTAGCTGAAGAACGTCCACTTCTATACATAGGCCTCCCCCAACTGTAACCACAATGACCGGTCCTGTGCGTCTTGCATTCGTTCTTACTGCAACTTGCCTCATTGATAAGACGCACGTTCTGTACGACTTTCACACGGGCAAAGCAGCTCGTACAAGCTAGTGATTAAATCGCTTGACTGAAACTGTAGAAAGTGATGTAATTTCCATGTTACATAATTATGTATAATGTATGTTTAATAGGTTGGTTGTTACAATCAATGTTAATACTATATTAATGATTAGGATCGGCTCACACGAGATGCAACTCGAAGCGATACTTGAAGACGCTAGCGAAAACCGTTTCTATTTATAATTCGACCTTTTCAAATAAAAGTTTCTATCCGTAAAAAGACTCTTGAATAATAAGAAAAAATTTGTACCTAATAATTCTATGAAATAATCAATATCTTTTATCGTTAATATGATGATTTTATTTTAAATATTGAAGAACAATTTACCTCCTTGCATTGCAAAACTAATATAACTCCTAGCGTAGGTCTGCGTGCTGCTCAGCCGAACACTCCCGTGTACATCTCCCGCCTGCATCACACCACAAGGGTGGAAGACATCGTGGAGTACGTGTGCCATAAGACGAAGTTTGCACTGAGGGTACAGCATCTGGAGTCGCACCGTAACGTCAATTTCAAGGCGTTCGTGTTGCGAGTCCCGAACACTTTTCTACCCCTCATATTGAAGGAAGACTTATGGCCACAGGGCGTGGTGTTCCGTCGCTTCCGCGGACAAGTGCCACAGAACAGCACAAAGTAAACAAGTGCAGTGAAGTGTTACTAACATAGTCATAAGTCTTATTTATTAACAATAAATTGTATTTAATTTACTTTACATATATGTAAGTCTGTAAGGTATTTATCTATGGGCCAAGATGCCTGAAAATAAATGATTTATTATTATTATTATTAATATCTTAAGGACCGAATTCGGTCATTATCGCTATCAATGTCATAACTACAGGCCTTGCTGTTTTTTGAAATCCGTTGCAACTTCGCGAGATGTAGTATCTTGTAGCAGCGGGGTATAGAGTCAAAGAGCAGTCTCATTTTGTGTTGTTTTTACGTTCTTTAATTCTTTTACGGAAATGTAAGTAGGTATACCTTTTTTGTAGAATAAGAAAATAATAAAGTTTACTTTATAAAGTTCGGCATTGTACTGCTAAACTACAAAAGTAAAGCTTCGCGTCGCCTCGCGTTCGGTGTTAGCTGGCCCTTCGATTGCGTGTTTAAGCATTTACTTCCGTATTTAATTATAGCATTGACAAAAATAGACATTCACGTGTTGGCATAATTAACTTAAATATATTTAATAAAGATTTTTACTAGCATTTTCTTTCGGTTTCTCTCGCATGGTTTATTCCACAGGGAGTGCGAACGTTTCCGGGGTTCAAAGTAGGTAATAGGATCCTATTGGATTAATACTTCCAGATGATACACTACTATACCTTACATTTTTCACTGGCCTGTTGATCTAGTTGTTAGTGGTCCTGACTGCTATGCTGGAGGTCATAGGTACGATTCCCAACCAGGACAAATGTTTGTGTGATGAGCACGATCATTTGTTCTGTGTCTGGGTGTAATTTATCTATAATATGTATGTTTTTAGAAATATATAAGTATGTTTATCAGTTGTCTAGTACTCATAGCACAAGCTCTGCTTAGTTTGAGACTAGATGGCGTTGTGTGATAGTTGTGGAATATTATTACCATTATTATTATTTAAAATACAATTTAAAACGCAACTAAACTGCACTCATGGCTGCAGAATTATCCAAAAAAAACCGCGGTGCTTGTACGCAAAGGGCAAGGAAACCTTGTAATTTATTTAAATTTTGACCAATAACTTTAATCGTTGTTAAGGGTTTTTTTTTTTATTATTAAAACTACAATTTATCACTTTGCAAGACTGATATCATAAGGACAGAATTTGATCATTACGCGATCGCTGTCAATGTCATAATTGGAGCCCTATTACGCAATCATGGGTTTTTTTTTTTTTTTCGTCTGGGAAAGTCATCTAATGACATCCCCGCTCTTGGGCGGAGCGTGAGATAGTGTCAGACTTTTACTGACTAAAAACCCACTCCTGTTCCTTCTTTGCCATTTTTTTCCCAGGGCCCCGGGGGTCACTTTCGCATCACCCATGGCCCCAGTAGGCTTCGACCCTGCTGGGCCCCTACGGTTGCTGACATCTCCTTGAGGCGCGCGTGGAACACTACGCGCCGTCGACGACTTGGGCTCGGTCCGGACGGTTACCGGACGATCGGACGGCGAACCACCCATTGCTCACCGTCCGCAAGCCCGCGCCTACGGTGGCCGGAAATCGGGATCGGAATCCCGGCGGCGGTTGGGGCGTGAGGACCGTTGCCTCACGCGATCGGCCGCCTCCTTTGCTAGCATTACTGCTTCGCAGAAGGAGGCAACTGCCTGCCACTCCTCCTCGATCCGGACCATGGCCTGTACCAAGGCTGGCGCGAGAGATCGCTGCCACCGATCGCCCCCACGAGGACACGGCGGTGATCTGCCCAAGCGGGGCACACCTCTACCGTATGCTCCACCGTGTCCTCCGGGCGGTCCACACAATGTTGGCACCCGGGCGTCTCTTCTGCACGAATCCGATGCAGGAACCTCCCGAACTTACCATGTCCGGTGAGGACCTGCGTCATGCGGTAGGTAAGGACGCCGTGAGGTCTTTCCAGCCACTCCTCAAAGAGGGGACTTATCGCCATAATTATGGCGTGCCCAGCACTGGGTTAAAGAAAGAAAGAAAGAAAGAAAGAAAGAAAACACGTTTATTTGGCACACAGGTACACACAATGAGAAAACGATTATAATATAGAAACTTAAATACTAAAACTTAAAAAAATACATTAACATTGTGTGTCTCACGGCTGCGCCAAATAGGTCCAGTTCAGCATAATGCCAGGCCACTATATAGCAGTTGCCTGACGCTGGTTTTCAACTGAACCTTTGCGACAGTCGTTGTCGCCATTCTACCATGAGATCGCGCCGGGAGTCTTTCCGCCATGCCGCGATTTGGCGCGGCACCGGAGTTTCGCCCCGGCGTTGCATCTCCATGCGCAGATCGTGCATGCGTGCGAGATCTTTTGCCTCCAAATCCCACGGTAGTTGGCCAGCAAGGAGGCTCGCTGCTTCGCGGGAAATCGTGCTGTATCCCCGCACCATCCGGATCGCCATGACCCTCTGGCTTGCGTTCAGCTTGACCGCCGGTCGCTTTCGAAGCGACGGCGCCCATACCGGCGCCCCATAAAGGGCCATGGACCGAACGATTCCTGCATAGAGCCTCCGGCAGGAGGCGTCTGGACCCCCTAGGTTGGGCAGGAGCCGCTTGAGAGCAGCCCCTGTACGATCCAGTTTGGGAGCCAGACGTCGGAAATGCTCCTCGAAATTCCATCGGCTGTCGAGGACAAGTCCAAGGTACTTCATCGTCGACTCGACGCCAATGTGAACTCCTCCTACCGTTAGTTGGGAACCCGATGGTGGCGCGTTCCGAGGGCCGTGGAAGCACATGGCCTCGGACTTGTGCAATGCCACCTCGAGTCCCAACTCTTGGATCCTCTCCACGACTGTTGCAACCCCGCGTGTCACTAGTTCGACCGTCGCCTGGTACGACTCTCCCCGCGCCAGGACCAGCGTATCATCTGCGTAGCAGACCACGCTGACCCCGTCAGGTAGATCGCCGCGCAGCACGTAATCGTACCCGATGTTCCACAAGGGTGGTCCTAATACCGATCCCTGCGGAACACCGCACGACATCTCTCGCCGTTTCCACTCTCCTAAGTGACCAGGGTAGATAATGTACCTGTCTGACAGGTAGGCCTCGACAACGTGACAGAGGTAGTTAGGCACCCGGTGATACCGGAGTGCCCTCCTAATGCTACCCCAGGGCAAGGAATTGAAGGCGTTAGCGATGTCCAAAGACACCACCAAGACACACCTGCCCTGGGACACCGCATCCCCCGTCGTGAGGGCTCGCACGCGCATGATGGCGTCCACCGTAGAGCGCGCCCTGCGAAAGCCGAATTGGCCGTTCGAAACATCCGGCCCCACCCGTGTTAGGTACGCGACGAGGCGGTCTGCAATTACTCTTTCAAAGAGCTTGCCCACCTCGTCGAGCAACACGATGGGCCGGTACGCGGACGGTGAGTCCGCAGGGCGCCCCGGCTTCGCAATGAGGACCAGTTTCCCCGTCTTCCAGCGAAAATGAGTTTGCAGGTGAGCATGTAAAAGTTTTACACTCTCTAGAATAGGCGGAACAAGGTGTAAAATCCCGCAAATCTCTGTTGAAAAAGGAGGATCCTCCGACCAGACGGAAGTTGTGTCTGGTCCTTCCACTGCTCGCTTGTTGATTTCGGACTGTTGTATATGTTCTAATCACACGGAGAACTGTAATACCGCGATGCAGGTTTTTGATTTTTAGCTCCTGTGTGGCGTTATAGATGTCGCTTTATCTCCACCCAGAACTAGAGAAGGTTCAGGAAGGAAAGGGAAGTCTTCCTTCCTTCCTACCCCTAAACGGGGGGTAGAGGGGTAGGATATCTTTTTAGGGTTCCATAACTCAAAAGAAAAAAACGGATCCCTTATAGGATCACTTTGTTGTCCGTCTGTCTATCTGTCTGAAAAGACCCTTTATCTCAAGAACGCGTGGAGGTATAAAATTGAAAATAAAACCATATATTCAGGTCTGCTAACCATATATTAAAGCTGTGAAGAAATCAAACTTCTAAGTTAACGAATAAAATGGATACGGCCGTTTATGTCGCAAAAAAGTATAGTTCGATACCCTCAAAGGAATCAAAATTCATAGGGTACTTCCCGTTGACCCAGAATCCTGAAATTTGGCATAAAGCAAGGTTTTATAGCACCAATATAGGAATAAATCTGAAAACGGTAAATTTGTTGTTACCTACGTCACAAAAAAAACTTTTTTGCAATTCGGAAAAATCTTCGAGACTCCATTCGGGAATTGTAGTAAGGAATTTTTGGTAATTTTTTGTTTTTTTTTTGGAATTTTTGGTAAATGATTGTAAACTATATAAATTTGTACGCCTGAAGGGTGAAACATGGACGGACAAAACACTAATTTTGTAACATCCTGCATGCTAAAACTGCATGTCATACCCATGTTTTGACAAATAAAATTATCTTTATCTTTACGGAACCCTCAGTTCGCGAGTCCAACTAGCACTTGCCCAGTTTTTTTTCTTTAGACCCCAAAAAAAATTATAATGATAATTGAATTCACAGTTGACAATGCAACATACTTAACTTAATTCTTAATGGTAATTACTTAATTAGTATGTTCGACGTTTTACTAGAAACGCAATGTAAATCGTTGATATATTAAAATGACATTGTAGTTGCGACTGTATTACACAGATAGCGAATCGTGATTAAAGTGGTATTCTAATCGAACGAATGCGGTTCCCGATGGCCAAATTCGCGGATACAATGACATACCTACCTACTTGCTACACCACATCACTTTTGGGGCTGTCCATAAATAACAACAAACATAAAAGGGGAGGAAGGGGTGAAAAAGTGTTCCAAAGAGTAGTCCAAAACTTTAACAAAGCTCTTAAACGCAGCGTTGGAAGGCCTCCTACAAGGTGTACCGACGATCTGGTAAGAGCCGTGGGAATCCGATGGATGCGAAACGCACAAGACCATTCGTTGTAGCGACACTTGGGGAAGGCCTATGTCCAACAGTGAATACAGCTCTTATGGAATATTTTATTAATTATTCTAATTACAAACACTTTTCTGAAGGAACCTCGAAATTTTTTTTGTATTAATTCAATTTCACTCAAAAATATACAATCACGTAATTGATATCCCGTTAATTGTATTGGCTCAAAGCTCATTAAAACTCTTATCAGAATAAACAGCTTCGAAAAAACTCATTTAAATACAAAACGGAAGGTATTGTACCGCAAATGGCCAATTTAACGCTATTTGCCAAATATAATTGGCGAATGGTGGTATAGAACAGCTCTTTTTCGGCACTACAGTGTAATTCAGAAGATTAATTTGAAAATGTGCCCATGAGATTATGAATTTTGGCACGTAGTGTATTGAGCTGATGTTTCGGCAAATTTTATGCCAATTACTAAACGTCCAATGAGATTGCGGGATATTATTGATTAAAATTTACCATTTACTTTTATAGAAAGTAGGTATTGTAGGGATATAACGTTCCTAGGCAACATGGGCAAATACATTCCGATTTGAGGTAAATTTTTGCTGTATTTTGATATTCATTTTTTAGTTAAGAGACCAGGAGAGCCTATTTATTTAAACTTCATGTACAGTACTGGTACATAGGCGGACTTAATGCAACAAGGCATTCTCTACCAGTCAATCTAAATAATCCAAGCTAAATAATCTACAATAGTTAACGCTAGTAAAAAACTTCAAATGTATGGGACATTATCTCAACGTTAAGGCTGAGGGTACATTAGACAGCGATGCGATCTGCGATAAACGAGCGGTCAAAAGTAATAATTGAAATTAATAAATTGTGTCTATTAACTGGTCCAATAACTCCTATCTAAAATATGGCGTCAAAAAATTCCTCCGCATCGCTGTCGACTGGAAGTGTGCCCAAAAGCCTGGCGGCATTGCCACGTTGTATGGCTTAATCTCTGACCGAGGTAAAAGCCAGCCCTTTGGTCACGCGAAGTGTCAACTAGCCGTTTGGATAATTCTTTAAAAAGGCATGAGCACTCGGACCCCACAGCCCAAGAGTCTCAACCCCAAACGGCTCAAATAACTACCGACGAGGTTGTTATATTTCCGCCGCTTGAGGTTCTCCGCAGCCGCCGCGGCAGCACCAGCACAGCGCGACGAGCTAGAAAGATGGGATGGCGCAAGAGTGTCGACACAGGTAGCGTCCCATATTTTAGATAGGATTTATTGTGTATATATTATATAATTTTAATTAGTTAAGTGTTTTTATTTTTCATGTATAAATAGTCCTTTTTGCAAAATAAATAACTATGTAATTATAGTGTGCACTGGTCCAACTTTGTTCTAATATATACTTTTTTTTCCAACTTTTGCAATATTTTTTAAATTATTTACTACCTTAAATTCGTTAGTAATTTATTTTTTAAATTATTTACTACCTTAAATTCGTTAGTAATTTATTTTGTTAATATCTCATTTATTGATAGTTGTTATTATTCATATTTTTTTGCTTTTTAGGTTTCCGTACCTCAAAAGGAAAAATCGGAACCCTTATAGGATCACTTTGTTGTCCGTCCGTCTGTCTGTCTGTCAAGACCCTTTATCTCGGGAACGCGTGGAGATATTGAGTTGAAATTAATATACTCAACTCTGCGGTCCCGTGAAGCTGTCAAAAAATTAAACTTCTGAGTTAACGAAAAAAAAGATACGGCCGTTTATGTCGCAAAAAAAACGTATATATTGACACTTGCAAGAAAATCACAATTCATAGGGTACTTTCCGTTGACCTTTTTTTTTTTTAGGTGGGAAAACATCAAAATGACTTCTCGCGCTCTGGGTGGAGCGCGAGGGCGTGTCAGACTTTTACTGACTAAAACCACACCTGTATCCTTCAATGACCCTTTGCGTTCTAGGACTACGGGTTTCCCTTAAAGAAAATTCTCCGCTGAACCAGGGCCCGACGCGAAAGGTCGCTGCCGCCAACTGCCACCACGAGGACACGGCGGTGCTCCGCCCAAGCGGGGCACACCTCCACCGTTTGCTCCACCGTGTCCTCTGGGTGGTCCGCACAATGATGACACCCGGGCGTTGCTTTCGCCTGAATCCGATGCAGGAACCTACCGAACTTGCCATGTCCGGTGAGGACCTACGTCATGCGGAAGGTGAGGACGCCGTGTTGCCGCTCCAGCCACTCCTCAAAGAGGGGACTTACCGCCATAATTGTAGCGCTCCCAACTTTCCGTTGACCTAGAATCCTGAAATTTGGCATGAAGTAAGGTCTCATAGCACAAGTATAGGAAATAATCTGAAAACTGTAAATTTGTAGTTACGTCACAAAAAAAATACTTTTTTGCGATTCGGACAAAAACTTCGTAACTCAATTCGGGAATTGAACTGTTTTCGCAGTTGCTGTTTAGCAGTCAGGGTCACTGACCACTAGACCAACAGGCCTGTCTTAACACAATTCAGTTTAGGTTATCAAATGTATCGCGATAAGAGCTAGTGGTAGGGGGCTCTGGTAAGCACAAAAACGATAGCTCTCACTAAACCGTGACTGTTACAAATAAAACAGTTTCATTCTGAAATAATATATTTTAAAGACATGACGTCAGAGCACTATAATAATAATTATGTACAATCCAATTCAGGGCAGGACTTAATGACTTAACTGCTCTATCAAATTAATTGAAGTAATTCCCGACTTGGTACTAGAGTCGCTTTGAAAACAATAATGATACCTGTTCCAGGAAACGTTTAAATTACTGCCCAGCCCCCTAGCCAAGTTACAATCGTTTCGTTTTGATTCTCTTTTTGTTGATCGCCTCGAGTCGGCCACGCCTCCTATTTCTTTGTTCTGACCACGTGACTGAGCGTTGAGATGACGTCAGAACAAAGGAATCGAAGGCGTGGCCGACTCGAGGCGGTCGACGAAAAGAAAATAGAAACGAAACAGTTGTAACTTGGCTAGGGGGGCTGAAACAATAATTTTAATATTTTGTGTTAGGCCTAAAGGCTAATGCAAAATTGAAGGCGTAACAAATAGATACAAGTACTTTTATAATTTCAGCCAAAAGACGTTTACTGTTGGACATAGACCTCCCTCAAGTGTCACCACAAAAACCGGTCCTGTACGTCTTGCATCCATCGGATCCCCGCGGACTTATTGGGGCATCGGTTCGCCTTGTGGTCTCCCAACGCTACGTCTTCTAGACCTAGTACGCGGTCGTCATTCTAAAACCTATCCGTCCCATTGACCATCTGTTCTGCGAGCAATGTGCCCTGCCCACTGCTATTTAAGTTTGGCTGTTGAACCAACGAATACATTACAGCTGAGCTCATATCAGTTTTGAGACTCACCATCATATGTCAGAGGAGAAGATTTGAATTCTTTCAATTCCAAATTGTTAGAAAGAAAAGCTATAATCTGGAAAAGCTATTGCTGACGAGGAGAAAGATAGATGGAAAACGACACAGAGTCAGGAGCCCTATGGTCAGATCGAACCCCCTCCAGGCTAGACACCACAGTCTGCGATATCATACACATTGCTAAAGTTAAAAAAGTATTGTTCACAACCAAGTTATTCATCGAGGTCACGAACCCTCAGCATCGAATATTAGTATGAAGGTGGGGATAATATTCCAAAGATGTGATGTATATTACTTTACTTTTACTTAAGTATCAAATCCCCAAGAATTTACAAAGTGAACCCAAATCCTAACAATAACACCAAAAGTATTTTTCGTTAATTCTTTAACAGAATACAAAATATGTTGAAAATGAAGAATGAGCTCAACACAAAAGTAAAAATAATAGCTTAGTCTGCCACTCCGACGTTGTAAAAAGTGCCGAGATTAAAATTTTATGAAGGTACAGTCATTTTTACTCGACTACAGCAAGGTCAAAAGGAAGGTTATGATCTTAGCCTGTGTGATATACATATGTACGTATGTTCGTCTGTCCCCTTTATTAACCTCTTTTTTTGAGGTAGTAAATCATCAAATTTTTATGACTTGCTTCACTCTAGGGTGAGAAGTTGAGTGGAGAGAGTGTTGGGCTTTTACTGACTAAAATCCACCTGAGTCTTTCAGCTGCCTTTTGCATTCTAGGGCCACGGTCACTCCTTCAAACATTCTTGCATCCCTACTGGGCCCTTTTAGTTGAGCTGACGTCTCTTTGAGGCACACATGAAACACCACACAACTCGGACTTGGTCCTTACTGGATGTGTGGTCGACGAGCCACCTATTGTTCGCTCTCCACAAGGCCGCGCCTAAGGTGGTCGGAAATCGTAAACTTCCACCGTATGCTCCATCGTGTCCTCCAAGTGATCCACACAATGGTGACGGACGTTTCTTCAGTGAGAATTGAGTGACATTTTGGGATATAAACAAACGCTTACAACTTTGCTGTGTATGAATATTATTTATTGAGACTTTACTTAAATAATAACAAGACCATTACTAATAAGCCCTTTAAATATTTGTACTAATTAAAAATTAGTGGTGTATATCAAATTCTCAAAATGTTGGCCACATTTTTTTCTCATTTCCTTCGCATCATAATATCATGCAAGCCCAATGGCAATAAAACATAATCACAAAAGCTACATAGTACTCAGTTAAAGCCAAAATACAAGTACCCCATTTGATTCGCTCCCGTCAGTTTCTGTTCCAGCTTGTCACATCCAGATAGGCGTTGATCTGTAAAATGAACCTTTAATGCGTCTATTTAGCTAATTTATCGTACAAACATGTTCAAACCAGCTCAAATTTAGTGGCTACCTATGGACATGACAGATTGGAGCACTGGTTCCAAACCTTGTACCATACGCGCCCGCCATCTTTGTTCTAAATCACTACCCTGATGGGATTTTTAGGCGGGAAATCATCCAATGACTTCTCTCGCTCTTGGGCGGAGCGCGAGGGCGTGTCGGACTTTTACTGACTAAAACCCACTCCTATGTTCCTGCTTTGCCATCTTTCCAGGGCCGCGGGGTTCACTTTCACACAACCCATGGACACTGTTAGGGTAAGACGAGAAACGATGACGTATGTCTAATTGAGTACTTGATATTTGTCGGTCGAAGTCGGTGTTAAATAACGAAGAGACAAAACTATTATAGAAACACCGACTTCCGAAATTAAAGTTATTTTGCACTTTTCAGTGTTTTTTTTTTACTTTGAAGTCGGTTGTACTTTTTTGGAAAAAGTTTTTTATTTTACACTTTTTAGTTATTGTACCACCACTAAAAAGTACCCCTCAGCCAAACTTAAATACCTTATAGCCAGAGTGCATCTCATGACAATTCTAATAATCCCAAACACGGTTAGATTACATTAATCTATTGTCTAACTGAGATGCTAATTTGTTCATTAATACTTTTTTATTTTGTCGTGAGTATTTATTACCAAGATTTGAATGTGCCTTATGTCCTACCCACCTATTTGACTCTGAACGCCTATTTTATTCACGATGACGCCTATTAATATATATTACCAGAATGTACGGGGATTGCGTACTAAGACAAGTGTTTTCTATAGAAATGTATGCCTTAATGGTTTTGATGTTGTCTGTTTGGCTGAGACGTGGTTAATGGACGGAGTTTCTGACTCGGAATTATTCGATGACAGGTATCTCGTTTGGAGACGGGACCGAGATTATTCGAGAACTGGTCAGTCTATGGGGGGAGGTGTTCTCATCGCTGTTAAACGTGAACTAGTGGCGGACACTCGCAGTGAGTGGTGCTCGTCTGCCGAGGATTTGTGGGTCACGTTGACATTGCAACAAAAGAAGCCCAGAATAACATATAAAATGCACATATGTGTAGCTTATATTTGTTGTCAGAATCATGGAAACTCGTTGGTAGCTCAATTAAGTAATTTCTCAGATAACATTGTGGACATAGTTCTTAAAAATTGTTCCGATAAGTATGTTATTCTCGGAGACTTAAATCAACCAAATATAATGTGGCTTCCTGCCGACGATGGTAACTCCTTATACCCCACTAACATACAGGGAACTGTCCAGTCTAACCTAATCGACAACTTTAATATTTGTAATTTATTACAGTACAACTGTCACTCAAACGTTAACGACAGGATCCTAGATCTAGTGTTGTCTAATAACGAAATCACTGTTGCCTGCTGTAGCGATCCGCTAGTGCCTGAAGACCCCCATCACAAAGCTTTGTGCATCACTGCGGACTTTGTGCAATTACATAGTCTTCCAACTCGCCCCTACGTCAAGTTCCAATATCATCTGGCTGACTATGACTTAATAAGAAAAGATTTAGACCGAGTAAACTGGCAGCATGAATTAAATAGTCGGTCGATAGAAGATGCTATAGCATATTTTTACGCTGTTATTAATAGATTACATGACGCCTTTATACCAACAAAAACTATTATTCCCCGGGCAAAATACCCTCCTTGGTATAAAAGCCCACTGATTAAGGTGTTAAAAGAAAAGGCTAAATATCACGCTAAATTTAAAAGATATGCTAACCTCTCAGATTATCAATCTTTCATCACATTGCGACAACGGGCTAAAGATCTTGAGATAAATATGTTTGATGAATACATTAATAAAATTGAATCGGACATACGTGAGAATCCCAGAGCTTTTTGGAGCTATGTCAAGTCACAGAAACAATCCAATTCCTACCCCTCGGTCTTACAGTATGGACAGACTTCTTCGAGTAACGGTGAAGAAATTTGCAATATGTTTGGCGATTACTTTTACTCTAATTTTTTGCAAAATACCAATACTGATGATCCGTCCCCACGAAATAGGCAAAACCTCAGTAACTCGACTGAAGACTGCCCATCAGATATTGGTTCTGTTGAAATATGTAACGGCGAAGTACATAAGTTGCTTAAGCAACTTGATCCCAATAAATCAGCTGGACCGGACAAAATCTCGCCAGTTTTCGTGATAAACTGTGCTAAAAGCCTATCTGTCCCTCTTTCGATCCTCTTCAGACGATCACTAGATTCCGGTGTAGTACCTGCAATATGGAAGTCGGCATATGTAACGCCGATACACAAAAAAGGGTCTAAAACTCAGATTGAGAACTACAGACCGATCTCAAAGTTGTGCGTGTTTGCTAAAGTCTTGGAAAGAATTGTTTACAGACAGGTTTATTCGGCCCTTAAGCAGAGCTTTAGCGATCAGCAGCATGGGTTCTTGCCGGGTCGGTCAACCACTTCTAATTTAATTCTCTGCAGCGACTTCCTTTCGGAGGCTATGGCACAGAGGTCTCAAGTCGATGTTGTATATACCGACTATAGTAAATGTTTTGACCGTATAGACCACAATATCTTAACCCAGAAACTCCTCTCGATGGGTATAAGGGGTAATCTTTATCGATGGTTTACGTCTTACATTGAGAATAGATGTCAGACAATTGTTCTCAATGGTTACTCCTCCAGGGCAATGAATATTCCTTCCGGGGTGCCCCAAGGTTCTTTATTGGGGCCCCTTTTATTTAATATTTTCATCAATGACGTCATGTCCTCTTTCCGCCACTCAAGAGTGTTACTTTATGCAGATGACATGAAAATCATGAAAAAGATATCTACCTATGAAGACTCCCTTTTACTGCAAGAGGACTTGAATAGCTTTCAAAATTACTGTAGAACCAATAAATTAGATTTAAATGTGTCTAAATGCAATGTGTGTTCCTTTACTCGCAAAGCGAACCCGATCCATTTTGTTTATAAAATATTAGATACCCCAATAACCCGAGTGAACTTTATTAGGGACCTGGGAGTGACCTTTGACTCAAAGCTTGTTTTTGACATGCACGTCGATAATATAGTCAAAAAGGCTTCAAAGGCACTTGGTTTTATACTTAGAATCTCGTCAGGTTTCAGGAGCATCAAGACTATTAAAATACTGTACTGTTCTTTCGTTCGCAGTCACTTAGAGTATGGTTCTCAAGTTTGGAACCCAAAATATAACGTTTACATCGATCGCTTGGAAAGCATTCAACGGAAATTTTTAAGGCACATTCAATTCCGCTCGAAAGTATATTTACCCAATTATGTAACTCGCTGCAAGACATTTCATATTCTTCCTCTCTATGAGCGCAGAAAAATCGCAGATTTGGCATTTTTGTTCGGAATCATGAACGGATCGGTAGACGTACCTGATTTGGTAAATAAGATAGGACTACGTGTGCCTTGTGCATATCTACGTAGACCCCACCTATTGGCCACACCAGTGGTGAGAACTCGCTACAGGCAAAATTCGTACCTGATTAGAGCGAGTCGTGCTTTTAATATAGCCTGCCGGGAAGTTGACATCGATCTTTATGACACTGGCATACGTAAATTGAAAAGAACCCTTTGCAATGATTTTTTCGCAAACATTTCCTAATGTTATAATTGTAAACTTTTTATAATTTCATAACTGTTCCTATTTATTTAGTACAGTAGTGTTGTAATAATTTTAATTGTAATAGCATCGATTTCTTTGAAAATATTAATTTAGTTTTTAAGCTGTGTATTTATATCGTGTAATGTACCGATTGTTTCAACACATTTATTCATTCATTATAAGTGAAAACTTGTAATTGGCCTTAAGCTTTAGTATACTAAGTTAACATGTTTTTATTAGCTGTAAGTTTTCCAAATAAAATAAAATAAAAATAAAAATAAAATAAAATAATTTATTACAGAGTTCCGGTGCCTAACTTCAGGCTTCATCATCAGATCAGTTCGATATATTCCCCCTCTACTATCAGTCAGTCATCGACTACACGTATAAACAAAGCAATTTTACTTGTTACGACGGTTCTGCTGTGATCCTATGAGGAGTTCTGTTCCATATCTTCGAAATTCATGATCAGATCATAACAATATTTCTATGGGACCAACTCGAAAGCATAACCTTTCAATCAAAAAAAATAATTTTAAAATCGGTCCACAATTGACCGAGAAATCGGTGAACATACATAAAAAAATAAAATAAACAACATACATTCAACCGAACATATAACCTCCTCCTTTTTGAAGTCGGTTAAAAAGTAAAATTATCCAAAATCACAAATAGAAAGAAATTATCAAATTCGTTCAATATTAAACATATTAGAAGCCTTTCAAATCTAGTGGAAAGGGAAACTATCAAATAACAGTACAAGGATGCACATATTGAAATGTGACGTCACTGCCATTAGGTTACGTGTGTACAAAAGAGACAGCGAGATATTCCACCATACCCCCACTCTTACGCAAACCAATATTTAAATTACACCACGAACTACCTGCGTATCTTTTTTCTCCTTCTCTGTCAAATCCATCCAAAGGTTGTCTGTAAAAAATCGCTTTTAGCGATAAGACCGCCCATTGTGACACCCTATTAATTTTAAGTTCCTAATGTAATTTGTATTTTTGGTGTACAATAAAGAATATATCTATCTATCTATCTATCTAAATTCAAAGTCAAAAGTTTTTTATTTCACATAGGCCTACATGGGCACTTATAAAACGTCAGAAGCTAGCACACGGTTCCAAATTGGTCGTTTCCTATGGAGAAGAACCGGTAAGAAACTCCATGGTTACTCTTTTAAAAAAATTGTTGTTCTTACAATATTTCCATATTATAGTATAAGTAGATATTATGTAAGGGAGTGTAGACCGGTCCATATTGTACTAAAAAGTACCTACAATAAAAATAATCATAATAAAAAGTGATTCGTAATAGGAAGTAACCTAAGAATTCACGGAGTCTACAGTGTTCTCACATTCACATTATAAAAAAGAGGCTATATAAACAAAAGTAAGAAAAAAAATAAAAAAAATTGGAAAGCTAATTGCTGCTTCATTTAATAATCAATTTAATGTTGTTTTCAGAAACAGATTTCTTTTTGGAGTTATGTTTTGTTTAGTATAAAATATTGTACAATAATAAGCACAGACCATTTATTTTATTTTATTTTTTAAACTTTGCTTTACACAAAAACTCCTGTATCGTAGATGCATTCACAAACATGTTTTTTTTTTATTTACATTAACAAGACACCCAGACTCGGAACTCTTATCAGTAAGCCATACAAATATTTGTCCCGAGCGGGAATCGAACCTGCGATACGCAACACAGCATCCAATCGCTCAACAAATGCGCCAACCGCGCCATCGAATTGCACAATAATAACGTCAAACAAACAAATTGAGTTAAATTTGTTTGCGGGTCACTTCTACCTCAGGGTTGTAAGCATCAAGAACATAATTATAGGTACATTTTATAATTCACTGACGCGTTCCCCCCAGGGTCTCTCAATGATCCCTCCAGGGAACCCTGATATTCAATTTAGTGTAACGGCAAATTGATATTTTTGGCTCACACGAACACAACGTTACGTCCGGGATTAGTCCCTTTTATGGTTAGTTCATTTGATGGGATAATTAATTGGTTTTGTATTCTGCGGTTTGAGTTGATCTATCAATGAAACCAATCTACTTAATGAATGGACCGGGTTTGTTGTAGCAGCCGAAAGATGGGGACGAGGGCTATTGTATAGCTGATGATACAGGCCAATCAAAATGGGGTGGTTCAGAGCCACCTTTTTATAATCTACGAAATTTTTCTACAGGTATATTATTCGTTGAACAATTTCTGTGAAAAAGCGTCGTTGTAAATCTTTATTGGACGATATTTCCTGTTTTCAAATCTTTTGTTTTTTCTATAAAAAACATGCGTTGTTACGTGCGTTATTTTTATAACAAAACTAGCAGTTTCTAACAGCTTCGTCTACGTGATAGTAGACTTATCACCTAGGGGTTTAAAAAATGCCTACGACCTATTCTCACCAAATATACACAAAAAGTTTCATAAAAATCGGTCAAGACGTTTAGGTTGGAAAATCTCGTATCACAGTGTGTGTTATTGAATTCCTTCAATAACACACACTGTGACACGAGATTTTTTAAAATTAGATACCTATTGTAAATGAGACTACTCTGTGCTGCAAATATTTATAAGTAGTTTGAAAAACTACTTTTCTAATTTGGTAGCAGTCCATAATAACTATAGTAGTTTTTGGAGCTGATTAACTGAATAAAGACTAGAATCACGTCTTTTTTTTCCATGAGGATAGGCAGAATAAATAATGTAACACGATGATTTTAAATTGTAAAAGTATTGTAAAGAAAACTACTCAGCGCTGTAAATATATATTGATAACTGCCCCCCTAGCCAAGTTACAACCGTTTCGTTCCATTCTCTATTCGTTGATTGCCTCGAGTCGGCCACGCCTCCTATTTCTTTGTTCTGACCACGTGACTGAGCGTTGAGATGACGTCAAAATAAAGGAATCGAAGGCGTGGCCTACTCGAGGCGATCGACGAAAAGAGAATCAAAACGAAACGGTTGTAACTTGGCTACGGGGGCTGTAGTAGTTTTTAGAGCTTGTGAGACACTAAAGAAATACTAAAATCACGTCTTTTTCCATGAGGATAGACAGAATGCATAACGTTACACGGCAATTTCCCGCTTTACTTCAGAGTATTATGAACTCAACGCTTCGGTACCTACTTGATTAGTAAAGCCTCATTTCAAGACGTCATCACGTTGACCACATACTACACGTAAGTACCTCTGTCACCACATATGAGAATGCCTCTGTTTGTCTTTGCCTTGAGTGTTTGTGTCTTGTCCTGTATATGTCTTTCTTGTCAAGACGTAATACTTGACCGTGTGGAATAATCTACACTATAATATATTTTTTTTGTTTTTATGTTTGTAGGAGGTAATCTCTGAAAGTACTGGTCCGATTGCTAAAATTTTTTCTTTAATATAAAACTGCTTTATTCCTGAGGGACATAGACTATATTTTATGTATGTATGCGGGTAAATCCGCGGGTAAAAGCTTGTTTATTATATTTTCGGTTTTCAAACCGACCGAGAAGATAATGCAAAAAAATTACCTGCTACCTTAATTGAAAGAGTACCAAAAAATAACAATGCAGTATAACAAAATATAATGAAGCAAATAGTCAGCAAATAACTGTTAATCATAATTTGTATAGGGACACAAGCTTCTGCCAATGGCTCCGCCCACGTGATAGTCGAAAATGATAATTTTAGACTATTACGCAGGCGAAATCTGAAAAGACGTCCCCGTGGAATATCACGACGACGTGGTAAAAAGTATCTATATAAATAAAAAGAGAAACTGACTGACTGACATATCAACGCACAGCTGAAACTCCTGGGACTAGAAGTGTGAAATTTTACTTAGGCATCCTTTTATGACATAGGCGAGCACTGAGAGAGGAATTTTCAAAATTCACCCCCTGTGGGGATTAAACAAGGGTTCAAAGTTTGTATGAAGACACGTACTTACAAGCAGGTGAAGCCGCTGGCAGAAGCTAGTCATAATATATCCTATTCCAGGATATGATCTACCCGTGTTGCAAATTTCATCTAAATCCGTTCAGCCGTGAAGGAGTAACAAACGAATTATACATATATATTATTGTGTTTAAAATATATGTATATAATGTGTGTATCGTTGTAGTTTGTATGTACAGTCAGGGGTCAAAAGAGCAGTTGCACTTTACCAATTCTAAAGTGCCTAAAATTTCTGTATAGTAGACGTTCAATGATCTATAAGTCGTTTATTCAATACTTTAGATGCTACGCTACAAATTAAATAATTCAAAAACCATTGACTCTTCTATAAAGAAATGTTATTAGTCACTTTAGCATTAGTAGAGTGCAACTGCACTTTTGACCCCTGACTGTACAAACTTCCATCTTTATAATATTAGTGCGAAGGGTTTTTTTTTTTCGGGTGGGAAAATCATCTAATGACATTGCCCGCTCTTGGGCAGAGCGAGAGATAGTGTCAGACTTGTACTGACTAAAAACCCACTCCTGTGCCTTCTTTGCCATTTTTTCCAGGGCCCCGGGGGTTACTTTCGCATGCCCCAATAGGCCTCGACCCTGCTGGGCCCCTACGCTTGCTGACATCTCCTTGAGGCGCGCGTGGAACACTACGCGCCGTCGACGACTTGGGCTCGGTCCGGACAGTTACCGGACGATCGGACGGCGAGCCACCCATTGCTCGCCGTCCGTAGTGCGAAGGGTGATTAGCTATAATCTATTCTGTCAAGAACCGTAATTAAAAACTTCATAACAGCTAAGACGAAGTTAATCAACTGCCGACAAATCTTCGCGCAGCATCCCTAATTCTCATCTCAAAAAACAGCCAGCGGTGCACTAAATCACCCAGTATGAGAGTGTACGAGTATACTATCCAGTATATTGAAGTTCGTGAGATTAAACCGACGTTATTAAACCTTACTAGCGAACACTCGGCTCGTTCTGACACATTTTATTTACG
Organism: Mythimna impura; assembly: GCA_905147345.3. NCBI lineage: Eukaryota > Metazoa > Arthropoda > Insecta > Lepidoptera > Noctuidae > Mythimna > Mythimna impura. The sequence continues at coordinate 6,298,710 of LR990356.1, read as the reverse complement.
TACATAAGTATATTTGGGAGTTCACCTTTATTGAATAACCGACTCTAAAAATTCCCAGCTAAAGTCGTAATTTGAATGGATCTAGACGTTATTTAGTACCAATACTAGCGTGCGTAGCGTGCCATCAATTTTTATTCAACTCTTTGCTTAGATGTCTTCTTTATTGATGTTAATGTTGCACGGGTACAATATTTTCCCGACAATGAGAATAATTTTGTTGGCTCTGCAAATTATTTGCTTTGAAATCTGGTCCAGAGTCGTAAAAAGTTTTTTTTTTAGAGCATTTTTATTAAACCAATAATATGAAGCTAGTACCTACCTACTTGCGTAAAGATAATAATAATAAATCTACACTAATATTTTAAAGAGGTAAATTTGGTTATTTTGTTTGTAGGATGTAATCTCATGAAAAATGGTTATTGTGGGTTATACCTAAAAGATAGACATAGGTATACCATCGTGGACTTTTTTGTAGATCTTTTTAAGGTGTACAATACCGTAATACATTATTTTGATCTATCAAGGCCTGATCTGTCAAGGGTGAAGAAGTAACCTAACTTCTAGGCAAGCGTGCTCCATCGTCGACCGCATCGTCGCTTTCCATCAAGTGAGATAGGGGTCAAACGCGAGCATATCAATAGTAAAAAAAACCGGGCAAAGTGCGAGTCGGACTCGCGCACTGAGGGTTCCGTATAAACTTACCTAGGAGAACAGTTAAATTCCCGAATTGAGTTACGAAGATTTTTCCGAATCGCAAAACAGTTGTTTTTTTGTGACGTAACTAAAAATTTACAGTTTTTAGATTTTTTCCTATATTTGTGCTATGTGATCTTGCTTCATGTCAAATTTCAAGATTCTAGGTCAACGGGAAGTACCCTATGAATTTTAATTCCCTTGAGAGTGTTGAAATATACATTTTTTGCAACATAAACGGCCGTATCTTTTTTGTTTGTTAACTCAGAAGTTTGATTTTTTAAGTATTTTTCGTAAGTATACGGTTTTAATTTCAACTCGATACGTCTACGCGTTCTTGAGATAAAGGGTCTTGACTGACAGACAGACAGACGGACGCACAACAAAGTTATCCTATAAAGGTTCCGTTTTTCCTTTTAAGGTACGGAACCCTAAAAATCCTAGTATCAACATGTAAAACGTATGTATTTACTGTATATATGTTTGTTACGCTGATTCCACTAGGGCCAATGTCTGCTAGGGCAGCAGGATTGTTTAAATGTGTTATCACAGCCCTAAAACGCAAAAGCCAACTGAAACATTGGATTTTAGTCAGTTAAAGTCTGACATTCCCTCTCGCTCAACCTACAGCGGAAGGCGGAATTTGATAATTTCCCAGCTCAAAAACAAAAAAAAATACTTTCACTCCTTCACCACTCGCCATATCATCGTGAAATTTTTCATACATTTACAAAAAGAAGATAAGGTTACAGAAAAAGACATTAGGTATTTTTCATCCCAAAAAAATGCAACAATTTTACGCCGGTGATACTACGAGTAGAGGCTACTCCTATATAATCTTTTAAAAATTTCCAATGGCAAAAGAATGTCATTATTTTGTACTTTAGTTTCAAAGTGAATAGAAACAAAAATTCAAAGCAAAACAAAAAAGTTCGATAACACTAAAAACTTTTAAAAGTGAAATAACTTGGAAAAAAAATTTGAGTCTGTCTATTATATTTTTTAGTTAATTTTAGTTATAAACAAGATAGCAATATCTCACTGAAATCTTGATTAAATTGTTCGTAAAATATTTTGGGAGAGAGAGTAGGACTTTAGACTCTGGTTATCTTTGTGTATGGCTTAAGATGTGAGCGGTTGATTAAAGTGGATTATGTCTTATTAGTTTTGACTATTTAGTTTATATTTTATGTAATTTTCAATCTTTAAATATATAAAACCAATAGAAATACCACTTTTAGGTAAGGAAAAAGCGCAGGAGAACCAAGGTTACAGACAAAGCCCGAAGAATCGCCAAACGTAAAGTGGGCAGAACACATTTTCTCGCAGAACAAATGGTCGATGGAGAGGAAAGGTTCTGGAATGGCGACCACGTACCGGAAGACGCAGCGTTGGAAGGCCTCCCACAAGGTGGACCGATGACCTGGTGAGGGTCGCGGGAATCCGATGGACGCGAGACGCACAGGACCGGTCATTTTGGCGACATTTGGGGAGGCCTATGTCCATCAGTGGATGTCTTTCGGCTGAAATGATGATGTTGATGATGAAAAGCGGTACCATTGTCATGGCTCCTCTGTAATTTCTACATGTCCAATGCAATCCATTATTTAATCTACCTTTGTGTAAGAATACAATCTCAAAGATAAATCATGATTTTAACCATAACTTAAAAAGAATTCGCTGAAATATTATTAAAGGCTGAGACTGACTTCAAGTTTGTTTTTTCTCCGCTCCATTCCTTTGCAGTAAACAAAATCTTTATTAACAAGTTATTGAAAGAATGTAAAGTGTGATCCGAACCCTTCTTAAGCATCGTTAAGCAATGTTATTTACTTTTATCTAGTAGATAATATATTCAGCAAGTTATATTGAGCCGGTCCAGTCCTTAGGGATAAACAGTTTGATGTCTTCAAGCCAATGGAGCTGATGGAAATAGTTACCAACTTTGGGGAAAGTTAACTGTACCATAAATTGAGGAGTATCTATCGTAATTTAAAAGCGACCGGGTAATGGATCAAATTGATGTCCTATTCAAATGGATTGGTGATTTATTGGATTTAGAACTGTAATCCTTTTAGTTAGAATTCAGTTTAAACTTATTTGGATATAGTCAATTCAATAGTGGAAAAAATTCGAGCGTGTATTTGTACCGAGGTAACCATGCCGATAATCCACCATTGTGAGCATCTTGATGTAACTTTTTGACATCTGCTCTCTACTTTAGCCTCATTTTTAGGGTTCCGTACCTCAAAAGGAAAAAACGGAACCTCTATAGGATCACTTTGTTGTCCGTCTGTCTGTCTGTCTGTCATGACCATTTATCTCGGAAACTGGAGGTATCAAGTTTACGATCCCTTGAAGCTGTGAAAAAATCAAACTACTAAGAAAAAAGATACAGCCGTTTATGTCGCAAATAACGTACTTTTAGAGATTCGGAAAAATTTTCGAGATTACAATCGGGAATTGAACTCTTTACATAGGTCAGGTTGAACGGAACACTCAGTGCGCGAGTTCAACTCGTACTTGCCCAGTTTTGTTTTTATTTATAAAAACAAAACTGGGCAAGTGCGAGTAAATGATATACATAGACTAGTGCTTGATTGCGATCCCGACTAATGGTAAGCTATGATATAATCGTTGATGAGAAAACGCAAATTTTTTAAGAGCCTATTCACTCTAGCCCTGAAGACACCTAAATTATATTCAAAGCAAAAGGCTAAACTGGCTGAATGATGGCTAGCCTATAAATACGCACACAACTGTTTTGAGAACGCTTTCGTTGTGCGTACTGCTATAGAATGGAATTCCCTGCCGGAGTCTTTTTTTATATGGCCTGTTTACGACTTCGGTTTTAGCGGCGAGCGGCGCGGTGAGCGGGGTGGCAGGTTATGAGTGGCGTGCTTCAAACATTTTCATATTTTTGTTCGTACCGCTCGCCGCCCCGCGCTTAGCTACCGCTCACAGTTTTAAGGTCGTGAACGGGCCATTAGGAAAAATATCATCAAATAACTTCTCCAGCTCTAGGTGAAAAGAGAGAGTGTCAGACTTTTACTTACAAAAACCACCCCCGTGTTCGAAGGATCAACTGAAGGGTTGTCCTTTGGTTACCGTTCTAAGGCCAGGTTGACTCTTTGAAAAAATCCTGCAATAATGTTGATGAAGATGTGGCGACTACGTGTTTATAAAACTGTCATTCTATTAGCTTTATCAATTGCCAGTAGTCCATATTGGGCTTGAATATGTGAGTCAGTTGCTTTATGTATTCTAGGACCACTGATTTACCATTTTTGCTGACATTTGAGGCGTGCATAGAGCACTATACACCGTCGATGACTCGGGCTTGGTTTGGCCGGTTACCGGACGGCCGGACGGCGTACTATCCATTGCTTGTCGTCCGCAAGCCCAAGCCTGCGGTGATTGGTAGTCGGGATCGAGGTCCCAGTGGGTGGGGCGTGAGGATGTTCGTTCCCTCACGCATGCGGCCGCTTCCTTCGTAAGCATTAACAGAAGGAGGTGACCATCGCACATTCCCCCTTAGCGTACAGGTGTGTGTGTCTATGTGAAATTCAGGTTTAAATAAATCAAATCCAAGGTACCTCTTTGTTATTTCAAAAGGAGACATAAATTTTCCTACTTCTCTGAAACCTGTAACTTGAGGCAGATTACCTCGCTGTTTACTAAACAAATTTTAACCCTAAATTCTCATAATCCGAGCAAGAGTTATGAGTAAAGCAACAATTATTAAGTTATATGACATTTTTATCTTTATGTTCTCAAGATAATTTATGAAAAGTTTTATTTGGAGGTGTAAATAAAATTTGAGAATGAAAACGATGACGTAACTTGACGTACTTTTTAAAAGTGTGAACATCAACATTTTAAAAAAAAACTGGGCAAGTGCGAGTCGGACTCGCGCACTGAGGGTTCCGTACATACTTGAAAGGCAAATTGCGGTTTACGATTTATGACGTATTAAAAAAAACTTCTTCCTAGATCTCGTTCAAACCAATTTTCGGTGGAAGTTTATAAGGTAATGTACATCATATTTTTTTTTCAGTTTTATCATTCTCTTATTTTAGAAGTTACCGCGGGGGGGACACACACAGTTTACCACTTTGGAAGTGTCTCTTGCGCAAACTATTCAGTATATAAAAAATGATATTAGAAACCTCAATATGATTTTTGAAGACCTATCCATAGATACCCCCCCACACGTATGGGTTTGATGAAAAAAAAATTTTGAGTTTCAGTTTTATGTATGGGGAACCCCCAAAATTTATTATTTTTTTTCTATTTTTTGTGAAAATCTTAATGCGGTTCACAGAATACATCTACTTACCAAGTTAAACAGTATAGCTTTTATAGTTTCGGAAAATGTGACAGACAGACACATGACGAATCTATAAGGGTTCCGTTTTTTGCCATTTGGCTACGGAACCCTAAAAAAACATTGATCCCACACTAGGAATGACTCCCGTATCGTGGGTGTATTCACAAAAATGTAAAGTCGCACACAAAAGACACCCAGACTTGGAACACTTGTCTGTATGTCATACAAATATATGTTCCTTGCGGAGATCGAACCCGTAACATGCAGTGTAGCAGTCAGTTCAGCCAACGCGCCAACTGTGTCGTCTAAATATATTAAAGTTATATTCCACAATACACGTATTATACCTCCTTGTATCCCAATTTATTTAGAATCAGACATCTTTGCCGTTATCTCAACAGTTACCTTTATGTTTTTAAGTAAAGTTAACAAATTGTATTAAGACTCACAGAAATAATAATAATAATATACCACAACTATCACACAACGCCGTCTAGTCCCAAGCTAAGCAGAGCTTGTGATATGAGTACTAGACAACTGATAAATATACTTATATATTTCTAAATACATACATATTTTATATAAATTAAACCCAGACACAGAACAAATGATCGTGCTCATCACACAAACATTTTTCCTGGGTGGGAATCGAACCCCCGACATTCGACATAGCAGTTAGGGCCACTAACCACTTGACCAACCGGCCAGTAAATGCCTTGTTGACAATTCGTGTAACCCATGGGCTGTCTTTTACCTTGAACGGACAAGAAGCATTGCCGCATTGCAATACTGCCAGACTTTTAGGCACAATGCAAGTCGACAGTGATGTGGAAGAATTTTTCGACGCCATATTTTAGATTATTTTTTAAATAATTAGTTTTATTTATAATATAATACTCACGAGGTATAGTTAGTTTAATCAACAAATAGTTAAAAATACGCTGGTATGAAAGGCAACGAAGGAACAAAAGTGGGTTTTTAGTCAGTAAAAGTCTGGCACACCCTCCCGCTCCGCCCAAAAGCGCGGGATGTCATTGGATGAATTTCCCACCGAAAAATAAAAATTTATATTTAATATGGGCTATCACAATACTCTCAGTATCCTACTGACAGTTATAGTAAAATCAGTTAATTATTTTTAAATGGAAACCACAAAACGATCGGTATTTAGTTCCAGAAGCGGCTTTTGTTTTTTTTTTATTTTTTTAATATTCCGCATAGGTTAGCAATAAAACCTTTGATTGCATTTCTACTAACTTTGATTTATATGAACCATTTGATTTTATGGGTTTCATCGTAAATCTATAGGTGCCTATAAAAAAAATCATATGAATTTTATTGTTACCGTTTGCCATTAAAATTCTCTAACATTAAAGCCTGGTTGCATAGTGTTAAACCACGATTAGCGCTAAACAAACGGCAAAACCAAATTGTTATACAAGATGTACCGCGTATGTGCGTTGGAAGGCTTCCTATATGGTGGATCGATGACCTGGCATGCCGCACAGGAGCGGTCATTGTGGCGACACTTGGGAGAAGCCATGTCCAACAGTGGACGTCTTTCGGTTGCAGTGATGATGATGATGTGATGAACTTGTACGTAACATAATGCATATAAACTTTTTGACGATGGTGGGGCCTAGAGCTCTAAGATACCGGCTTAGGCCTAGTTTAGACTCCAGATATCCCATAAAACAAATTAATCTATTTTTTTCTAACGTCTAATAGGTATCATAATTGTATCGAATTTGGTGTAATTTTTAGGTCACCAAGATACAGGCTGCGCCTAGTTTATGACACATTGCTAACTTTATATGGTAATTGTTAGTTTGAATGTGTCACGTTAACGCAATAATGTCTAAATAACTGTTTGTTAAATAAATTATTATTATTAAAAAAAAATAACATAATGAATGTTCGAAGTGTAATTTGTGGAGATAAATAAACTTTTTTTGATTTTGATTTTTTCAATAATAATGAACGCACATCCTGAAAGAAGTATGTTCAGAATCGTTTACTGAATCGATCTCAGCTATTTTTGGAATAGATAAATTTTTGTCTTAAAAAAATTACTTATTTTGATAACGCACGCTGGTGACGTAATCAATAAATTACATCACTAACATGTTTGTGTGCACGTGCGTAGATATCATTGTAGTGCGTCGATTCCCATGCTATTTTCCTACAATATTAAGATAGCTAATTTCTATGGAAAGAACTTCTACTTAAGTGCATTCCAGTAAAATTTCAGTCCTTGAATTATGATTTTAACTTAATTTCCTAATTAGGGTGTATAAGTATGCGCCATTCCAGTTATATTATGTTATTTAGTTAATCCTTTCCGCGCGAATAAAATCTATAGCTTTAAATGTTCCTGCAATATCTATAAATATATTAATGCAGGTCAGAATGTTTCGATTAAGCAATTAAGTACTTGGAATGTACTAATATGTAGAGGCTTGAAACTTAATCGGCTACTTCTCTACGTCAAAGGGATATTTGGTAGATAGTATTTACTTTCGTTCAATTGATTCAATAATTTACTCAAAGCGATTGATTGAATCTGTTTTGAATTATGAAGAGCCGAGCAATTTCGGGTATTCCTGAAGTTAATTGACCTAGAGTTGTAGATTTTTTTTTGTTAGTATTTCAACTCTCTCTTCTTCTTTCTTCTTAGTCGGGCATTCTTGTCAGAGTGGTCGTGGCTGTTGGTGATGGACATGGCCGCGGCGTGCCGTCGTAGTTTGCTTCCAAGGCTACAGCATGTCGAGCGATATTTCAAAAATTCTGTCAATGCAGGTGTGATTTTGGATTCACTGGCACTGACTGGGGATCTGCTTGCCCATCGAGTGATTCCAGGGAAGACGGTGCCACGATGATCACTTGCTGCCTTGCACAGCAAGGGTTAGAAGAGACCCTTGTAAAGTTTCCTCAGGGATGTGCCCTAACAGGCGTTACAGAGGAGGGAGTTCCTGAGTAGTCTTTTACGAGGTAATGGATCCATCCCTTCTATGTGCTGATGGTGATCATTAAGTTAGCAAAATTTGATCTTATAAGTGTGTGTGATCTTATAAGTGGTCTTAGGATGACCATATTTTGGATTCTTATAATATACTTTCTAACATCTGTAAGTGTGGGATTGGGCGCACTTTACAAGAGTATATTACCCTTCTAGTGATTTTTTTTTTAAGGTGGGAAATCATCAAAATGACTTCTCGCGCTCTGGGTGGAGCCTGAGGGCGTGTCAGACTTTTACTGACTAAAACCACACCTGTATCCTTGAAAGAAAGAAAGAAAGAAAGAAAGAAAGAAAGAAAGAAAGAAAGAAAGAAAGAAAGAAAAAACTTTTATTCGTACCTCACACATACAGTAGAATTAATCCTTCAATTACCCTTTGCGTTCTAGGACTACGGGTTTCCCTTTCAGAAATTCTCCGCGGTCCTAGCTAGCGGGCATCGGCCCTGCTGGGTCCCTACGGTTAGCTGACATCTATTTGAGGAGCGCGAGGATCACTACGCGCTGTTGACGACTGGGCTCAGTCCGGTTAATCACCGAACAGCCGGACGGCGAGCTACCTAGTGCTCGACGTCCGCAAGCCCGCGTCTACCGTGGCTGGTAGTCGGGGTCGGAATCACGGCGGCTAGGGCGTGAGGACCTTCGTTCCCTCACGCGTGCAGCCTCCTCCTTCGCTAGCATTACTGCTTCGCAGAAGGAGGCGACCGCCTGCCATTCCTCCTCGCTCCGGACCATAGCCTGAACCAGGGCCCGACGCGAAAGGTCGCTGCCGCCAATTGCCTCCACGAAGACACGGCGGTGCTCCACCCAAGCGGGGTACACCTCCACCGTATGCTCCACCGTGTCCTCTGGGTGGTCCGCACAATGATGACACCCGGGCGTTGCTTCCGCCTGAATCCGATGCAGGAACCTCCCGAACTTGCCATGTCCGGTGAGGACCTGCGTCATGCGGAAGGTGAGGGCGTCGTGTTGCAGCTCCAGCCACTCCTCAAAGAGGGGACTTACCGCCATAATTAAAGCGTGCCCAGCACTGGGTTGCGACAGTCGCCGTGATAATCTTACCCATAGTGATAATCTTTGTACCTCGCATGGTCTCATTAAGTATTTTTTTAAATGTTAGATTTAGCTTTAAAATGTAGTCCAGGAAGTGTGAATCCCACCTGTGAATCCCACGCTCCCTGGACTTATCCCCAAAGACTGGGCAGCTTTTGAAAAATCATGAAAAGTTGTAGGTATAACAAGACCTGCTAAAAATCATAATTAAGCGAGTACTAATGAAACGCTTGGTCTCATAATTTGTCATTTAAATTTTAATGAGATGACGGGAATGACACCTCATTTGCCAGAAATATGGAATCATTATGGTACAGAGACACTTCCATTTTAATTTTGTGACCAATGAGGTTCTTTATACATTTTTGATTGGTCTTTGAAGCTGGTAGCCATTTCAGCTTGCATATGATTCATATGCAAGCTGAAATGGCTACCAGCTTATATGAAATGTGCTGTACAACACTGCGTGATTGCTTTGTCACATAATTGACAAGTCTGTTGGTCTAGTGGTCAGTGGTCCTGACTACTGTACCGTATGTCGTGGGTTCGATTCCTGTCTGGGTGTAATTTATCTATAATATGTATGTATTTAGAAATACATAAGCATGTTTATTTTGGGGTGTCTGCTTAGTTTGTGGCTAGATGGCGTTGTGTGAAAGTTGTGGACGGTCGTTTATGTCGCAAAAAACGTATATTTCGACACCCTCAAGGAAATCAAAATTCTTAGGGTAGTTCCCGTTGACCCAGAATCCTGAAATTTGGCATATAACCAGGTCTTATAGTACAGATATAGGAATAAATCAGAAATCAGTAAATTTGTCGTTACGTCACAAAAAAATCATCTTCCAAACTCCATTCAGGAATTGAACTGTTGACATATGTAGGTAGGTCTGTACGGAACCCTCAGTGCGCGAGCCCGACTCGCACTTGCCCAGTTTTTTTTAATATTTAAATCCTATAGTATATTTAGTATTGTTCTTGTATGTAGCCGCGCTAAACACACGCATACCATTTCACACAGATGTAAGAGAAAGAAAGTAAGAAAGAAAGAAAGAAAACATGTTTATTCTGCCCAAATAGACGCACAATAAAATATAGCAAACTGTCGGGTCATGTGCAAACCGAGCATAACTGTGCTGCACTATAGATACACAATATTATATATATATAAACACAGTTGACTGATGTACCTACCTCAGAATGTGTTTAGTTATGCTCTAATAATTTAAACTTACAGCGAAACTTATCTGTTTGTTTAGATAATTTTCAGCTCCACTTCTCATTATAACGCGAATTAAATAGATTCGAGATCTTGTTTTTGATACACACGGACTGTTTAAATGACAAGTAAAAAATAATAATCTCTAAAGATTTTTTTTTGTATTGGGTGGGAAAATCATCTTATGACAAATCGCGCTCTTGGGCGGAGCGCGAGATAGTGTCAGACTTTTACTGACTAAAAAGCTAATTTGTGTGAAATGTTAGACTTTGCCTCGTTAAGATTAGATTTTATTTTGTTGACTGAGTTTTTGCATGTGTTTATTTTTGTGACGAACAACAAATTTACTGTTTTCAGATTTATTCCTATATCTGTGCTATAAGACCTTGCTCTATGCCAAACTTCAGGATTCTAGGTCAACGGAGAGTACCCTATGAATTTTTATTCCCTTGAGAGTGTCGAAATATACGTTTTTTGTTACATAAACGGCCGTATCTTTTTTTTCGTTAATTTAGAAGTTTGATTTTTTCACAGCTTCAAGGAACCGCAGATCTGAGTACATGGTTTTAATTTCAACTCGATACCGTTCTCCTACGCGTTCTCGAGATAAAGGGTCTTGACAGACAGAGAGACAGACGAACGGACAAGAAAGTAATCCTATAAGGGTTCCGTTTTTTTCCTTTTGAGGTACGGAACCCTAAAAAAAAACAGACAAAAGCGAATTGGACTCGCACACCAAGGGTTCCGTACTCAACTTTGTGGGTAAACAGGTCGATTCCCGAATCGAGTCTCCGAGATTAAATAAACTGTAATAAGGAACAAATTTAACTTTGCTTTTGAGAATCTGTTGTCTCCATAAACAAATAAGTTTCATCACGTCATTTCAGCCAAAAAACGTCCAGTGTTGAACAAAGGCCTTCCTCAGGAGTCGTCTCAGAAGCAATCATTTGCGTATCAATTCCCATATAAAAACCACAAAGCCTAAAACCGGTAGTACAGTAACAGCTCCCCACTCTCCCCGCCCGTATGTCCGCACTAGACAATCTAAACGCGGCAAACAGTAGGTTTTACTCCGTCAGCAGCCCAAGGGGATAACACGTAGATTTACGCCATTATTCAGCTCCAGCGCGACTCCGCCTTAATATAATTAATTGGAGAATTCTTACTGTTAAGACCTCCCCTTTAAAATTTATATTAAAGTGATGGTTTTGTTTTGTCGCACTTGTGTTCTAAGGACAATTTAATGGGACTGGTCCTGTCAAATTAGACTTGATTTAAATTAGGAAGGACAATGGTGGCCCAGTGGTAACGGTCCCGACTTACGAGTTGTAGGTTTCGAGTTCAAACCCAGCCAAATATATTCACCATCATTATCATTATTTCAGCCGAAAGACGTCCACTGTTGGACATAGGCCTCCCCCAAGTGCCCATAACGGCTGGTCCTGTGCGTCTCGCATCCATCGGATACCCGCAACACTCACCAGGTGCGGTAAGTCCCCTCTTTGAGGCGTGGTTGGAAAGACCTCACGGCGTCCTCACCTTCCGCATGACGCAGGTTCTCACCGAATACGGTAAGTTCGGGAAGTTCCTGCACCGGATTCGTGCGGAAGCGACGCCCGGGTGTCGCCACTGTGTGGACCGCCCGGAAGACACGGTGGAGCACACGATGGAGGTGTGCCCCGCTTGGGCAGAGCAACGCCGTGTCCTCGTGGGGGTGATCGGTGGCGGCGATCTCTCGCGCCGAGCCTTGGTACAGGCCATGGTCCGGAGCGAGGAGGAGTGGCAGGCGGTCGCCTCCTTCTGCGAAGCAGTAATGCTAGCAAAGGAGGCGGCCGATCGCGTGAGGCAACGTTCCTCATGCCCTAACCGCCGCCGGGATTCCGATCCCGATTTGCGGCCACCGTAGGCGCGGGCTTGCGGACAGCGAGCAATGGGTGGCTCGCCGTCCGATCGTCCGGTAACCGTCCGGACCGAGCCTAAGTCGTCGACGGCGCGTATTGTTCCACGCGCGCCTCAGGGAGATGTCAGCAACTGTAGGGGCCTAGCAGGGTCGAAGCCTACTGGGGCCAAGGGTCTGATTCTGAAAGGAAGACTCGGCCCCTAGCCCAACAGGGTCGAAGCCTACTGGGGCCACGGGTAGTGTGAAAGTGAAACCCGGGGCCCTGGGACGAAGGCGAAGAAGGAACAGGAGTGGGTTTTTAGTCAGTAAAAGTCTAACACTATTTTCCGCTCCGCCCAAGAGCGAGATTTGTCATAAGATGATTTTCCCTCCTAAAAACAAAAAACACTCGCCAGGTCATCGGTCCACGTTGTTGGAGGTCTTCCAACGATGCGTCTTCCCGGTACGTGCCCAAGCCAGACACATTACTTTGTGTAATTTATTTCATCACCACTGCTCTCAAAACGGTGAAGGAAAACATCGTGAGGAAACCGGCATGTCCTAGAAATAAATTTTTGAAGACAAGTCTTCTTCTGCTTTTCGATTCGATGGTAAACTCGTTAAACTGTTTGGACCCAGTAGGTGGCTAAGTTAATATCATCATCGGTGGCACTCATCAAATCCTCCAAAGTGCAGGTGTATGGGCACTTGGGTCATTCTAATGTGTGGCTCATGTTTTGAACAGGAGCTCCGCACTCACATTGATTATCCAACGCGTCTATAAAACCCCATTTTGCCAAGTCATGTTTGTAGCGGCCTACCTGGGTGCGCAACCGATTTAGTGTTTTCCATATAGGCCACTGCAAATCGCGCCCAGGCGGAAGATGTTCTTGGGGTTTCGAAGACAAGTGACATCCACCAATCCGCACTAGGCTCGCATGGTTGATTCCGGCCTATTCCGTCTCCTAGAAAGGAGGCTTGAGTCCCAGCGGTGGGAAAATTATAAGGCTGATTATGCTATACTATGCTAAGTTATTGCTATCATTTTCTCACTTATAAAACAGGAATTCTCTTTCCAAAGAGTTTCATCTTCAGTCAGATGTACAAAGATGCGCCATCTACCCACTGATATCTTGTCGATTTTTTAACGATAATATATTAGGGAGTGTGCGTTGAAAATGCACCATTTACTTCCACCAAGCTCGTTCCACCATCGAACCACAAGACGACCCATAGGCACACAACGTTTTAGGAACACATTCATTCATCTCATTGTGTGTACAGCTAGGGAGGAGAGAAATTCCCTGCCAGGGTTTATATTCTGTGATAGTTTTAAGTCAAGATTGAATAGGTTAGTCTTAAACAAGCGTGCCCTAACGTTGACTAAATTATCGATAACCACCAGGTGTGCCAACGTTGAAAGGTGAGCCTATCAATAACAAACAAGGACGAGGAAGATTCTAAAACATACTGAAGGTTTTTACTTACCTTACGTCTATTAGATAGTAGCTGTTCTAGGCTACCGCCTTAACTAACTGTAATAAATATGTAAATATGTAATCTATACATATAATAAAACAGTAAAATTATTTTGCGATGGTATTAATTGGCGCAAAAACTACTGAACCGATCCTGTTCAAATTTTGCATACATAATCCTTATAGGTCAGTGCATCTGTTAGGCTATAAATTATCACGCTATTTGCTATGGGGGGTGAGCAATAATCCAAAACGTCAGTGTTGAACGACATTTGCCGCGAGTTCGATTCCCAGCTACAGTTAAAATTTTTGTCATTATTTTATCTTCTTTTTGTAATAAAATAACTTTTACCATTTTTTCAAAATATAATTGACATTTCTATTCGATATCTTCTAAATATATTGTAAAAACTAATCAAAACACATAATAAAATCGAATTAGTAAAATATGGCACAACACGCAATTCAGATACTCGCAACGCCATCTAAAGACTCAAAGTAGAAATAATGATGACAATGACAGTTGAACTTCATATTTGATAGATGGCATTGTGTATTTTACGTAATTTTCTGAAAGGCGGAAGAATGACCATCGCCCACGTTTGCAGACAGTTCTATTGTTCAAAATTGGAGGAAAATAGTTATGGTTAAACTGGTGTTAGACGTAGGCATTTTTAACAATCCTACTGCTTTTTTTTCCATGATTGTAACAAGATAATTGACCATGATTATTCAAGGGATACGAACCAAAAAAGGCGATAAAAGTAAACAAGTACGAGTATATGTATTTAATTATTGATTTTAAAATAACACGGCCAAATTTTCGGAAGGGGTTGCATGGCACCTTGTGTTGGAAGGCCCCCAGGTAGACCGATGACCTGGTGAGGGTCGCGGGAATCCGATGGATGCGAGACACACAGGACCAGTCATTATGGCGACACTTGGGGAGGCCTATGTCCATGATAATGATAATGATAATGATGGTACTTTTTTTTTCTTTTTTTAAGAGTGGAAATCATCCAATGACTTCTCTGGTTGGGGCGAGAGGGCGTGTCAAACTTTTACTGACTAAAACCACACTTGTGCCCTTCAGTTGCGCTTTGAAACATCTCTTTGAGGAGCGCGTGGATCACTACGTGCTGTTACGACTGGGCTCGGTTCGGTTAATTACCGGACGGCCGGACGGCTAGCTACCCATTGTTCGATGTCTGCAAGCCTGCGTCTACCGTGGCTGGTCGTCGGGGTCGGAATCTCGGCTCGGCGTGAGGACGTTCGTTCCCTCACGCGTGCGGCCTCCTCCTTCGCTAGCATTGCGGCTTTGCAGAAGGAGGCGACCGCCTATCATTCCTCCTCGCTCTGGACTATAGCCCAAACCAGGCCCCGGCGCGAGAGGTGACTGACGCCGATTGCCTCCACGAGGACACGGCGGTGATCTGCCCTTGCGGGACACACCTCTGTATGCTCCACTATGTCCTCCGGGATGGCACCTTGCGGCCTAATAATGGCGTGATTTATTGTTTGCAGTTTCTGCTCCATATAAAACGGGGTTGAAAGTGGTTTACGTTCCTGATCACTGATGTATCTCAGATTCCTGGCAGCCGTCGACATCTGGACGTTACCTCCTTGCAGTGAGTGGTGACCAACACTGGAACAACCCTCTGAGGAAGGCCAGTCTCAGGGATAACACTAATCGGCTGCTACATTTGTTTACCGTAATTTCATTGTTTTATGGATACACAAGCTCAGGACTGTTGAGGGTGTTTCGAGCGGTTTCTGTTCCGGATTTGGTTGGAAGTATCCTGATATTACCATTTTGTGAATCGCCCGGAGGACCCGGTGTAACATGCGGTGGAAGTCTATCACATTTGGGTGAACCGCCGTGTCCTCATAGAGGCAATCGGTGACAATGACTTCTCGGTTTGGCCATCAATATGCGAGTTTGATTGGGCGGGGATACACGCGGTCAAGATTTCGCCGAAATTCATTCAACGGGGACGTCAGTTAAATACACACCAAAAAATCCTAGGTAAATGAACAAGTAATTTTTACGCCCAAAATGATCAAGCTGCAACAATCAATGCAAGCATGCTCTCGCAAATTCTTCATAAGTACTGTTGTGGAGGAAGATAGTTGATGATGATGATGGTAGTTTTTGTATTCACTGGCTTTTTGGCTTTGCACTATCAGTGCACTTTATTCAGCTGAAGGTCGGTGTCCTGATTCTGCTTCTTCATTAATACCTCTACCAAAGCTGTCTAACGGCTTAAACTCTTCAGTGAAAAATTATTGAGGCGAAAATTTTACGGGAGGTAATTCTTTCGAACAATCTCGCAGACATCGGCCCTAGAGGGCCCTATCCATTTGCTGACATCTCTTTGAGTCCGGTGCAGAATACAGCGCGCCGTCGATTCAGGATTGCTTTGACCAGACGGCCGGACGGCACCACCGCAATCCCGGTTTGCGATGGCTGGTAATCGCCCTGCGGCTTTCAACACCCGGAGCATCACTTGCAGCGACAGTTAAGGAGTCAGAATGTCCCTCATAGTTTCAGCCACCTTCTTCGATCGTAGTGCTTCACTGAAGGAGGCTACTGGTTGACATTTTCTCCACCAATAGCCTCCATGAGGACACAGCGGTGCTGGCGCTCCGACCAAGCGAGACCGACTTCCACCGTATGCTCCATCGTATTCTCCAGGCGATCCGCACAATGGTGATACCCGAGTGTTTCTTCCCGTTAAATTCGATACAGATACCTCCCAAAACACCCACATCCGGTGAGTCCTGCACAAAGAGAGGATGCCGTGACGCCTCTGTAGACACTCTTCAAAGACAGGCATTACCGCTGCGATTGTGACGTGCTCACTGTGGCGAGGGGTTAAAATCATACAATGTTGTTTCACCAGAACATAAACCAGAAACATACATAAACTAATTTCTTTTCCCTTGGGGTAGGCAGAAATGCCAACTGCTACGACCCTTACATACTCTTTCTATTCATTGACATTCATACATTTGGATCTGGACGAGTACATAACATGTTTCCTGAAGGTAATTTACGTTTTTACTTTTAACCGTTTTATGTTAAAGTACAATAAATAATTGCGTTGCTTTCAGAATGAATTGCAAGCTCAGAATGATTGTACGTTTTTACAAACTTAACGCAGACGAAGTCGCGGGCAACAGGTAGTAGTAAATATGAAAATAACATACAGAAAGTCAAAATTAAATTCAAAGATTTATTTGCTGATAAATATATGTGAGATACACTGTTATTTAGATTTAGATGGTGTTTATTATAATAATCATTTTATTTGCCAATAACTTAGGTATCATCATCATTTCAGCTGAAAGACGTCCACTGCTGAACAAGGGCGTCCCCCAAATGTCGCCCCAACGATCATAGCGTCCCGCATAGGACCAGGAATGAAGAAATCGGCAGGAGAACCAAAGTTACCGACATAACTCGAAAAATCGCCAAACTTAGATAGCAGTGTGCAGGCCACATTGCTTGCAAAACATATGGTCAATGGGGCCGAAAGGAGCAGGAGTGGCAGCTGCGTACCGGAAGACATAGCGCGGGTAGGTGGACCGATGACCTAGTCGCGGGAATCCGATCGATGTAGGTACATAGATAAGGTATTGTTTTATTGATTGTCCCGATACAATCTGCCTTACAGCATGCAAAATACTCATAGTTTACAGAATAATAAGTAAATAAAAAAATAAACTAATCATGATTTTTCATATAAATAAAAATATATTGATAAATGAAAAGAAATTATGAAATACTCACAAGGAACTAAGCGACTACACAAAAAAAAAAAATATTGAAAACATTGGAGTTAGTACAGTCAGGGATCAAAAGTGCAGTTGCACTCTACCAATGCTAGTGTCTAAAATTTCTTTGTTGTAGAAGTTCAACAGTCCACAACTAGTTTATTCAATATTTCAGATCCTATGCTACCAATTAAATCAGTCATGAACCATTGACCCTCTTTTACAAAGAAATTATAGACTTTTAGCATTGGTAAGGTGGAACTGCACTTTTGACCCCTGACTGTAGATATCATATTTACCAGTTCATACTAATTACAAATAACTTAAATTAACATTACAAATTGCAGGAGCAACATTTTAATTGATTGTCTATCATAATCTAAATAAATAACATAGTACTAATAGTACAACCTTGTATTTTTGCTATCAACGTTAAATACATGCCATTTATTAAATAATCGATGACGCTACTTGTAATTACATGTCAAAGGCAGTTATTGAAAGAGAGGACTATCAATAAAACCGATAATACAATTTGGTAAAAAATATCAGACATTTGGCTACCAAAAAAAAAAGTTTTTATTTTTATTTAGAATATAGTATCTTAGTGTTGTGAATTCCACAGTAAGTGTAAAACATATTATGTATAATAATTTATTTAAACAATAATAGGGGTTAAAGTATGAAATTGCCATTTTTTTAAATGGGTTGCTTTGAAGTCTTATTTCTTTGGATTGACTTGGAATTATAAGTTCAAACAAACTTTATATTAAAGGTACGTTATTCTTTTTTTTCAAAATTAGGTATTTATTGGTTTCTTTGTATTTTGTATTTTCTGTAATATCGCAGTACACACTTCAAAGCAACCCGTTTTAAAAAACGGCAATATCATAGTTAAAGTGTTAATAATTTAAGGAATATTTTTTAATTAATTATGTAGTGAGTGTCTTCCCCTTAAGTTCGTCCATGTGTAAAGCGTCCTTTATTTTAATTACACAATAACGCAAGTGTGTGGTGTAATTAAAATAGATTTGTGCTAGCTCTGTTGTTAGTGGAGCAAAAATTGTTTGTGGTTGGAGATTCTTTCTCCAACTACTATTCATAGAGTAGGTTACCTACTAGAATTTCTTATTTTATAGTTTTGAGGCTTCTTGTATGACATGGAGGTTCTATAGTGAAGAAAAAGTGCTGCGATTGCTTTTATAGTTGAGTGTTTTTTTTTTCGCATTCGGAAATCATCAAATAACTCCTCCCGCTCTGGGTAGAGCGAGAAGGAGTGTCAAACATTTCTCCAGATTAATTATTTTATCATAATAGTTGAAACTAAATTAATTAATTGAAATAATCGTATTTTATTGTTTGCTTTGTTGTATTGTATTATAAATGGCATTAATTTAATTTTATTGTATTGATAATTATTAATATGATAATAATAAATACTATTTAAATTGTGAAACAATATAGCAAACACAGTTTTTCTTAAATCGATGTCAAGTTCTCAATTGTTGTATGCCTGAACTAGGTCATCCTGTATTTCAAACGAGAAAAGGTAAAACATTATATCTAAATAAATAGGTATCGAATACTTTAATATATTATGCACTTAATAAAAAATATTTGTATCATTTGGATATTACAAACAGACACTTCAATTTTATTTACATGTAGATGGACTAATTTTATTTATTTACATTTAAAAATACTAACTATAATTGTATTGATTGGTTTATTGTGTTTTATTGTAAAATGTGATGATTTGAATTTATTGGTATGAACTATAATACGTTGTTGTAATGAATATGTTTTCTACACTATCGCATTGGTGCGATAATGAAAACTTATTAAAATAAACAATCCCTACAATGCTATCATCATAGGAATCGCACCCCTATCGGTATACATGTCTGGATCAAATGATAATACAGAAAAAAAAAAGATTTGTCGTTATATATATGTCTCATCTAAAAAGTGAACATATTGCCATAGATTCAAGATTCAAGATTCATTTATTCATTGTAAAACATAGGTACATGATAAGTTCTTATATAATAAATAGAGGGCGCTATGTTTTGCCTCTAGGGCGTACAAAGTAATAAGTAATAATACATGCAATATACTTAATTAAAACAAGAATTTAATACAGATTTATAGACCACAAATAAAGAATTAAATAATTTTGATAATTTATCGCATTAAGAATTTGCAATCACATTGAACATTGTCGATTAAATAATTACAAAAGACAAATAAAATAATGAAATTAACAAAGCCTTAGCATAAACCGGACACTGATGCAGACTCCGAGCTGCTAATGAAAAATCCCAGATGAAAACATTATAAACACACAGTATCAGTTAAAAAGGTCTATGATTGGAAAAAAGGGAAAGAAGTCGGAAATATATTTCCAAATCCCAAAAGAAAATATATAAGGAAAGATACTACAAGTAATTAAGTGCAGCCCTTTCACCTCCATGATCCCTTAGTCGCGACTTACGACGCCCATGAGATGTAATTAGATGAATCTCGACCACTCAGCAGATCTACTATTAAATATCTAACGATTTGTTCACACACCTGCTTGCATGTGGCATGATATACATGATTATGCTTTAGATGGGCTCAGTGACCAAAATGTATCTTACGAACTGTTCTTAGGAGGCTCGCGTTAGGCGGCTGGATCAAGGGCTTGATCCAGAAAGTAGCCAATACGAGCCGTATCCATTACTCCTGGACACGGCTCGTATTGTTAGGAGGTTCCTTTCTCTGGAGCCCTGCCCGCCGGTAGCTTGGACCCTGTTCCCGATACCGGTGGGACACTATTTTTAATATTTTTAAATGTTTTTTATTGAAATATTTAAAAATATAATTTATATGTTTAAAGTAGTGAATATACGATAATAATAATATTCCACAACTATCACACAAAGCCGTCTAGTCCCAAGCTAAGCAGAGCTTGTGTATTTAATAGTACTAGAAAACTGATAAACATACTTATATATTTCTAAATACTTACATATTATAGATAAATTACACACAAAACAAATGATCATGCTCATTACACAAACATTTGTCCTGGGTAGGAATCGAACCCACGACCTCCGGCATAGCAGACAGGGTCACTGACCACTAGACCAACAGGCCAGTCTAAATTAAGTCTCATCTAGTTTAAATTGGCAAAAAAATTACGTTTAAGTGTTTATTTTTTTAAATATTTTTTTAAAACTTATCTGCAAAATAAATGAAGTTTTAAAACTATCAAATAATAACATATTTAAACATACGTATATTACACTAGCGGTCCCGGCAAACGTTGTCTTGTCTGAAAGCTGGCTTTTCGTCGGACAAAAGTTGTATGTGTGGTCAAGCCATTTAGGAGGACTTAGGTGACAAATACACGTACAAAAAGTTATATATATAAAGATATAATAAACAGAAAAATAAATAAAAATATTTTTATTTCAGACGTATTTGGTCCATACTATTATCAGTTACATTTTCATTTTCATTATTAATTTATTATATTATATTATATTATATTATATTATATTATATTATATTATATTATATTATATTATATTATATTATATTATATTATATTATATTATATTATATTATATTATATTATATTATATTATATTATATTATATTATATTATATTATATTATATTATATTATATTATATTATATTATATTATATTATATTATATTATATTATATTATATTATATTATATTATATTATGTATAACTTTATATTTTCATTATATTATTAATTCAATTTAATTTATTTAATATATACACACTAAATAAAAAAACCCTCAAAAGTATGGTGTCAAAAAACTCCTCCACATCGCTGTCGACTGGTAGGTAACAGCCGACAGGCGGCATTGCCACGCTGCATGGCAAAGCTTTTCCTTTGTCCAGGGTAAAAGTCAGACCTTGAGTCATTATCATAATTGAACGTGTTTATTGACAAGGCTTTTATGGGTGAGAAATCATCAAATAACTCCTCTCATTTTGGGTGGAGCGAGTGAACTAGACTTTTACTGAATTAAACCCACCTGTGTTGTTTCAGTCGCCCTTTGAATTTCAGAGCCGAGGTAACTTTTTTGAACAATCCCGCAGCCCTAGCAGATAAGCCCCCCTAACCAAGTTACAACCGTTTCGATTCGATTCTCTTTTCGTTGATCGCCTCGAGTCGGCCACGCCTCCTATTCCTTTGTTCTGACCACGTGAGTGAGCGTTGAGATGACGTCAGAATAAAGGAATCGAAGGCGTGGCCTTCTCGAGGCGATCTACGAAAAGAGAATAGAAACGAAATGGTTGTAACTTGGCTAGGGGGGAAGGTGTACCTAATTAGTATTAAAATAACTGAAAACCAGTTCTTCATAATGACGAGTACCTACCGTACCGTACCTACGTACCCTTTGTTGGGTTTTCAGTTATTCCAATTAACCTTGTATATTTTCGCGAACAATTCGTCGACGAAAACCATTCCAAGAAAAATCCATACAATTTTATTTTAGCAACAGATATATTTGTGAAGTATTATTATGTATACATAGCTTATTAAGGGAGCAAAAATCATTCATGTTTGGTAAGGTATCTGGATAAATAGACATATATAATTATATACTCTTTATTGTATACCATAAAAAAATACAGTAGGAGCTTAAAAATTAATGAGGTGAAACATAATCGCGGTCTTATCGATAAAAGCGTTTTTTTATAGACAACCTTTTCAACCCAGGCCTTGACGTGCTATTTACATAAATACAATACTAAAATAAATTTTCTTTTTGAGGTGTGAAATCCAATGATTTTTGCCGCTCTAGAGTGGTGCGGGCGGGGAAATGTCAGATTTTTACTGACTAAAACCACACCAGTATCCTTCAGTTTCAGTCTCTTTAAAGACCGCGTTGAACACTAAGAGCTGTCAACTATTGGGGCTCGGTCCGGACGGTTAAACTCGCGACTATTGTAGCTGGTAGTCGGGGTCAGGATCGCGGCGGCTGGGGCGTGAGGATGTCCGTTCCATCACGCGTGCGACCATCTTCCAGCATAGTTATGCTAGAGCGGGAGAAGCAGTTGCTTCGCAGAAGAAGGCGACCTTCTGCCATTCACTCTCGCTCCGGACCATAACCTGAACCAGGGCCCGGCGATACATACTAAAATACATATAATCATTATCATCATCATTTCAATCAGAAGATGACCACCGCTGTACATAGGCCTCCATAACTTTCAAAAGATCTCAAAAAACAAATTCACTAACATTTCTGTTAACCCCATAACTAAAAGTAGTATGGTAGTGATGGACGCAACTTGACGTTGACGCTGCATGGCTTGACGTGACGTAGCATAGCTTGACTCAAACCACGTCAGTTACAGCACTGGCATGATTCAACCTCATGTCCACTCGCTTGCCTCCAGGTTATTCCCGATAACTGTGCAACTGTGTATTTACGTGATTATTTTTTTCTATTTCCAAGGATCGTGCAAACATTGAGTTTGTGTGAATAGAGCCAATATTATCCAACCAAACATAATTCTCATTGCATACATATTTTATGCGTTCTATTTTAGGGTTCTCTGTATTAGTTGAATAAATAACTATGTTTTGTTGATCTACATAAGTTAGTTTATACTGTTATATACCTGATAGTAAACAGTGATGTAATCGTTGTTAGTGAGGCGCACTAGTTTATTAGGAGCCTATTTACTCTAGACACATAAATTATAATCGGACGAGAAGACCGCAGTAGGCAATTGCAGTTTCTCTCATTTATTAGAAACTATTTAGTTTCTAAACTTTCACTTGGGTGAAACCGCAGCTACAAGTTTGTAACAGTGATTTTACCCGCGTGAAAATCTAAAATTATCTCAAGGGAACATAATCTTGTATAAAAGTCTTAAGTATTTTATGTATAGACAGACAGACCTACTCACACTTTTGTGATATTAATATGGACAAGTGAGCACTTTTTAATTACAATCCTGAATCAGGATACTGAATCGGATACATTTTTATTGAGGACACCGCAATTGTGGCGGTTAGCTCCCTCTTTGAGAAGTGGTTAGAGAGGCGCCATGACGTCCTTACTTTTCATCTAACGCAGGTCCTCATAGGATACGATTATTTTGCGAGTTTCCTGATTCGAATCCAATGGAAAGAAACATCCGGGTGTCACTAATGTGCGGATTGCCCAGAGGAAACGGAGTATATGGTGTAGGTTTGTCCCGCTTAGATGGAGCACCGCCGTGTCTGCGTGGAGGTGATCGGCGAAGCAATAATGCAAGTGAAGGAGACGGAAAAAACGGGAGAAAGAGGCAATTCTCACGTCCCTGCCACCGTAGGTCAACGTCGGTGATTGTCAACGCCAAGGGCATCTTCACAAGTCATAGGACAGTTCCTGGCCACCGCAGACGCGGGCTTGCAGGCTGCGAGCATTGAGTAGCTCGCCTTCCGGTAAGCACGAAGGGTCGACGGCGTTTTATGTTTCACGCGCGCCTCAAAGAGCTGTCAGTAAAATAGACGGAGCTTGCTTGCGCAGATGTCTGCCAGATCCGCGGGATTGTTCAAAAGAGTTACCATTTCCCTGAAACGCATTTTACTCCCTCCGGCCAGAATGGGAGATGTGATTTGATGATTTCCTACTAAAATAAACAAAGGATAAATATCTATAGGTACTTAGTTTTACACAACAGAATGGAACTACACAAGTAGTAGCTTATCAAAAAACACAGAGTAAACGATTAACTGATGTAGAATAAATATCTCAAAGAATAAATTACCAACCAAATGAGTCATGCCCTCATTTCTGCAAACCAAACCACCTGGACATATCCGTCAAATAAATTATATGATTAAAACGAAAGGCACCAATACACCGTGTTTTTCTTTAATCCCATACCATCTGTAACGGAAAAAATACATACAGAACCGATTTTCCGCTTCACAGTCCGAACTTTTCTTTTGTACATGGTGTTGTTTTTACGACTGTGGTGCTTATATTGTTATTTAAACTTACCGAAGTATGTGAAAGGGGGTATAAAAAAATTCTATTGAATCAACAGAAGCAGATTTCCCCTGAGTACTGCGACTGACCGCCGGTTTACCGAGCAGAATTGGAAAAAATGGCGCCGGGTACTTTTTTTTTTGTTTTTCGCTTTTTCATTCGTATATCTAGTGGAGTGTGATTAATTTCGTTAATCAGTAGTTTTTATCGAATGCAGTGTGTTTTATTTTTCTTTTCTGAATGGTCTCTCGCAGGCCAACTGGCCGAAGCCCACTGGGACTATAGGTTGACTTCCGATAGGGAAACCCAGGGTCTTGGAACGAAAGGCAAAAAGGAACATAAGTGAGGTTTTAGTCAGTAAAAGTCTGACACTCTCTGCAGCTCCGTCCTAGCGGGAGAAGTCGTTAGATGATATCCAAACTTAAAAAAAAGGTCAACTTATTAGATTGTCGTTTGCTTAACCATACTTTTCTGTGGTGGCCTTAATAAATTAAAGCCTTCGGTCAGGACTTTCAAACTATGTGGCTACATATTATGCTAAAGGCGCCTCCTGTGGGGTACGGACCTCGGCTTAGGGCATCGCTGTGGCAGGACAGCAAGGGGGAGTGTATGGTAATCGGTGTATTTTATTACATACTAGCTTTTGCCAGCGGCTTCGCCTGCGTGAAAGTAGGTTTTTAAATACAAACTTTGGACCCCCGTTTCATCCCCTCAGGGATGGAGTTTCGTAAAATCCGTTCTTAGCGGATGTCTACAGCCTATAAAGAACCTACCTGCTAAATTTTAAGTTTGTAGGTGTTATAGTTTCAGAGATTTCATGATTAATCAGTGAGCAGTATTTCGCTTTTATATATATAGATTTTAAAACTTTCTTCTCTTTCTAGTCCTGTAAACCAATTGCTACTATCATAGCTTATAAAAACCTCACCAGCATTATTATTTTTTTAGCCTAGAAACATCCACGAACATAGGAATTTTCTAAGCGTTCCTATATCGGCGGGTCTTGTAGTTCTCGCATCCTCACCAGGTCTAATTTATGTATGGCCTGAAAATGCTACGTCTCCTAGAAGAATGCGAGAGCCACTAGAGACTCTTTCAATCATACCCAGAAGGTAAAAAAAAAAATATTTAAGAAGCATTAGGCCGCGTGCCCACTTTGTCGTGACGAAATATTATCGAGTAGTTTTAAGTGTCATGGGTTATGTGTTTAAATGGAGGCGTTCACATATAAGACGACACGATTAACTGTCGTCTACGATTTTTTTTGCAGTGACAACAAATTGTCATGATAGTGGGAACGGCTAGCACGAGAGTCGTAAAGTTAAACCGAGAGGGTAATTTTTATGTAGTTGTTGCGACTATTTGTCGTCACCACGACATTCAGCCATTATGATGGGAACAGCAAGAGACGATAGTAGTCCAACGATAAATTAACCGTTACGACATAGTGGGAACGCGGCCTAAAGCTCAAATCACATGTTTTTTTGGCCTATAGTATATTCATCTCTTTTTCCCCATTATTAAGGTAAAAAATTAGTGAGAAAACATTGAATTGCGCGTCGATGCGCCACAGAGAGATACGTTCTTTTTCTAATTCACCACTTATACAATACGGCTGACGTATCTTGGCGAGCCTGAACATAGACTCTGCGAACTTTAGCGCATGTACACTCGTAAAAAACTTCACTTCTGTTAAACGTAATAACACTAGTTTCATTACCACCAATTTTATTGTTTAGGTAAAAGCATACGTGTTTCGACAATTCTGTCGGAAAGAGCCATCTATCACGTTGAAAACTATTTACATTCAAATACAAAGCAAGTGCGATGGTTGCACTTCGATTGATAGTGCTTCAGATTTTGTGTGTCCGTTTATGCTGTTACTACAAATATTTCGTATGAGTCAAAGAGACCACAACGCAATTGTAGGTGATCTATATTACTAGCATTATATTATAATATTTATAGCAGACCCACATTTCCCCTTTGAATCTTGTGATAGAGGGGGCCCTGGATAACATAAGTATAATCGGCTATAATTGACCATTGGAATGGGTCGTAATCCACCACGCGGACCCATTGTGGTTTGGTGGATGTCAAATGTCTTCGAATTTTTGGTTCTAGGACATGCCGGTTTCCTCGCGATGTTTTCCTTCACCGTTTTGAGAGCAGTGGTAATGAAATAAATTACACAAAGTAATGCGTCTGTCTGGGTTGGAATCCGTGACCTACAACTTGTAAGTCAAGACAGTTACCACTAGGTCACCACTGCTCACTTTAGATAACATAAACATCGAAATTACTGGAAGCTTAATTAATCTGCTTAGCCTCTTTCCAACTATGTTAGACTCGGCTTCCAGTCTAACCGAATAATGCTGAGCACCACTATTTCTTAAGGACCGACTGGCTATACAGTGGGCACATTGCTCGTAGAACGGATGCTCGATGGGGCCGAAAGGTTCTAGTGTAGCGACCTCCCACCGGAAAATGCAGCGTTGGCGCGGCCTCCCACAAGGTGGACCAACGACCTGGTGAGAGTCGCGGGAATGCGGTGGATGCGAGACGCACAGGATCGGTCCTGTCATGTTTTCTCTTCATCACCTTAGGTTGATTAGTAGAGAATGTCTAAGACATTAAGTCCGCCTTTGTACCTTTGTGTCGCATGAAGTTCTAATAACTAAATACACGACAAAGACAACGCACGACAACGCACGACAAGACAGGTGTTAAATTTCCTGGCTTTTGACTATCCGTAGCGACGGTCCAAGGTCTACAAAAAGCCGGGACCACCAGCTTAACGTGCTTTCCGAGACTCGGAGAAATCTCGGTTTGTTAAGATGGTCACCCATCTACAGCCGGACCTCAGCAAGCGTTGCTTAACCTTGGAGATCAACCTGATCAGCTGTTATTATTTTAGGCATGAGCTCCTATCATATCTACACTAATATTATAAAGATGTAAAATTTGTTTTTTTTTGTTTGTAGGAGGTAATCTCTGAAAGTACTGGTCCGATTGCTAAAATTTTTTCACCGATAGAAAGCTGCTTTATTTTTGAGTGACTATATTTTATGTACGCCGGTGAAGCCGCGGGCAAAAGCTAGTATATAATATAAGTATTTGTATGTACATTATTATGTAGGTATGAATTTTTACAGAATACATTTTGAAGAGTGTGCGCAGGAATTCCATGACTTGATGCCGCCATCAACTTTCTACCATCGGACAACCCGTCGTATGGCGAGTGTTCACCTTTACATTATTAACACCTCTACTATCCGGACTAAGCGTTTCGCCTCGTCGTTTATACCGCGTACATCGAAGGATTGGAACAACTTGCCTACAGCGGTCTTCCCATGCGACTATAATTTAGGTGACTCTAAGGCTAGTGAATAGGCTCTAAGTAGACTAGTACGATTCGCCATCAACGATTGCATCACTGTTTACCATTAGGTTGAATCGCAGTCAAGCACTAGTTTATATTATTAAAAAAATTGTAGGTATGTTTATGTAAAACCTATTATTTTATTCGTATTATTTGTATTTTAAAAACTGTACAACCTTTATTGTAATCTCTCTCTATTAGTCAATGGTTACCACAGTGTTGTCTTTTTTAACTCATTGGTTGACTGGTAGATAATGCCTTGTAAATAGTAAATAACTGCCGTTCACTCTCAATAAGATTCAGTTGAAAACCAGCGTCAGGCAACTACCACTGACTACTAGTTGTCTGGCATTTTTGCTGAACTGGACCTATTTGGCGCAGCCGTGAGACACACATTGTGTCAGTGTTTTTGTTTTTCTTTTTTTATCTTATTTTTCTTTCTTTCCTTTCTTTCTGGCATTAAGTCCACTTTTTTACCACCACTGTACCATTAGTTTAAATAAATAAATAAATGGTTTGCTGGAAGAAAACTTAACTTTGAGTTGAGCTCACCTATGTATACATGAACTCTGTAATCCACATGTATTCTAACTTTTTATGGTGTACAATACATGATTAAAAATTATGAAATGACTAAAAGTTAATCTTTAAAAATCTCAACCTTAGCCTCTTTCGCATTGCACCACAACTCTAAGCACTTCTTCATGGAATATTCAATAAGCAAATTCTCAAGAATTCCACTAGTTAACAATTCAGCAGACTGAAGAAAAGCAACTCCCAACAATAGAATAACATTACAGTTTTGTTCAAAATTATTTACCTAAACAACCCTTGCAAAACTATAATTTCATAACCGAAATACACGTAACAGGGACAAGAATACCAAATGAAACCATTTCACATTACCGTCGACTCGAAAACTTATTTAATCTAACTTTTGACAATTTTCACCATTTTTTCTGCACCTCTCTGTAGGGGGAACCTAGCTAATGTCACTTTTGCAGTATAGTTAAAGTTCCTTAGTGTTTGGGGATGGAATCACTTTATCCACATTACATAGCTGGCTTTGTGCCAGCACGTTGCTGTTTTCATTTTACTGCCAACCATATTCTGACTTTATTGTAATAACAAGGAAAAATTGAAAACGAAGTGCCTTGATATTTTGACTGTGCAAAGGAAATATTGACGTCGGAATGATCGATCTTGTTGCCTATTCTTTCAAGAACTAAAGGGGAACTTTGATGCTTCAATTCGATTTTCAAAAATGTTAGGAACCTAAAAGATATTGTAGCTGAAGCAATAGGGTATTTTATATAATAATATTAATATATTTATTCAGAGTAAAAACTTGGTAAAATAGACCTAAAAAAAAGTCTAAATCTTAGGAATAATTAAAAAGGTATGGCTATGTTAATGTGCCTGTACTAGGACATAATTGTATTTAAGAAAAAATCTAAATGTACTTAGATGATACCAGCAAACAGCTGGTTGACTCTTCGCGTGACTAGAGGGCTGGGCTTCGCTCAACAAATCACGATCATTGCAATCCAACGTGGCAATGAACGCTGGCAGGCGTTCAGGGTACTTTTCTCATCGACATCGATGTGGATGAATTTTTTGATGCCCAATGAGATCTTTTTCTACCGGTTTGTACAAATTATTATTTTTAGTTTGTTCAATCGCGTTTTACCATCATCTTTCTTGCTTAGTACATAGTTTAGATATTTATAAATAGTACCTAATATAAATTGAGATATCTTAGGCAATAAGCAGTCGGTAAATGTTAATTTTAGTTCATAAAATATTCAAATTCATTATAAAATTATTCCTTTCAAAGTTTTCACTTCTTTAGTATGTTATTAATAAGCGAATCATTAACCATGATATTGCGTCATAGTTATAAACTAAAAAGTTTCAACTGTCAACTGATGAACTGACACCTATGTGTTACTTTAATTTTTAATATCAATGCCACAAAGGCCAAAAAGCCATGCCACAAATATAAAAAAAAAAATATCAATGCATTTGTTTTCTTGACCAACTGACATCATGGCCACAGAGCAATTACGCGCAAAATATAAAATTTTGTAACTTAAATACATTTTTATTGCTTTTATCGATTGAATAAAAATTTCATATTTTTTTAGTAGGAGACACTTTAAAAATAAGTATAAATACCCTATAATTGTTATTAATACTTACAACATTTAAATAGAAAACTTTTATCTAATTTTAAAAGTATAATAAAGATAAAATAAATTAATTAAGATTTAATGGGATATTATCAGTGAAAATCTTGGAAATCTTTATGCCGTGGTAAAAGTACCATCAGGTGAGATAGTGGTCAAGCGTAGGCCTACGAATAATGATTAAAAAAAAACAACATGCTCGGTAACATCTACCGTCTACCCGGGATAAAAACAACATGCTCGGTAGCATCTATGATCTACCCGGGGTTAAAAACATCATGCTCGGTAGCATCTACCGTCTACCCGGGATAAAAACAACATGTTTGGTAGCATCTACCGTCTACCCGGGATAAAAACAACATGCTTGGTAGCATCTACCGTCTACCCGAGATAAAAACAACATGCTTGATAGCATCTACCGTTTACCCTGGATAAAAAAAATGCTTGGTAGCATCTACCGTCTACCCGGGATAAAAAAACATGCTTGGTAGCATCTACCGTCTACCCGGGATAAAAAAACATGCTTGGTAGCATCTATCGTCTACCCGGGATAAAGGTTACATCACACCACGAAGGTTAAGAAGATCGTGGAATACGAGTCAAGACCAATAGGATATTGAAAGTCGAGCAGGTAGAGCCGCGCCATAACACTAATTTCAAGTCTTTTGTGGTGCAGGTGCCGACTCATCATTTGGACACCTTCCTCAAAGGAGAGTTTTGGCCGAAGGTTGTCGTGTATCGACAATTTCGTGGAAGGATACCGATCTCGCAGCGCAACACAACGCCGTCTCTTCGTGTGCAATAGTTTAATAATAATGCATAGATTAGTTATGTTGATAGTATATTATTTTGTAAGATTATTATTTGTGTATTTTGTCTATGGGCCTTAGTTGCCAGATAATAGAGTTATTATTTAATAGGTTTTCATAGAAATTGTTCTAAGAGTGAGAACTGCTCTTAACTTTGAAAAAAAGCGTAATCATATCGTAATCGCATTTAGGGCTGCGGAATTGTTCGAAAGAGCTATCGTGCCCCTGGAACGCAAAAGGTGAGTTTTAGTCTGCAACAGTCTGACACTCCCTCTCATTAACCCCAGAGCGAGAACAGTTACATAATATCTCTATCGCAAAAAAAAATCACAGGTAATCGGATTATCCAGTGGCATCCTAAACCAGACTCATCTCTTAGCTGCCAGTGGCTTAATTCAATTTCTATTTTTTAATTAGTTTTTTTAATTACTGTTACTTATCTACATTGTGCTCACATATTAGAAGCGACAAGACATATGTAACCAAGAATTATGTAACTCATATTATGATTTAAAAGAGTGTCCATGGAGTTTCTTGTACGTTCTTCTCCATAGAGAGATCTACGCTTTGGAACGTGCAATTTAGCTTCACTTTATTTTTTGACTGTCCGACATTTTGACAATTCAAAAGTGCCTGTAATTGGTCTATTTGAAATAAACGCTTCTGATTTCTGAGACTGAATTAGCTACTGTAACTGTTTGAGGTTCTTTTATGCGATTAATATGCATACTTCCTCATCCTCATAATTATCCTCGGAGTACTCTCTTCTAGTTCAGAACTTAAATAAATAAAACAGAAACTGACAACGTGTCTCAGGCAACACTAAATTGTCTTGCAACTTGCAACGCAACGAACTTAATCAACAAAAAGGTACTTACAGTGAGAAAACAGCAAGTTTTTACTTTACTAAGAACTTGTCGTATCTTTTGTAGTGAGTACAAAAAAAATAGAAGCTGCAACTGTCCACGATTCTGATATCTTTGTCTTAATTACGATTGTCATACGGATTCTATAGAACTTTGCCAGTTGTTAGATATGGGTAGAAAACTCGAATATCGACCAGTCTTGCCATGGAATGTGTTGTGTTCGGGTGTCTAATGAGGACTGAGCTTGAGTCGTCGACGGCGCGTAGTGTCCAACACACCTCAAAGAGATGTCAGCGAAATTGTAGGGGTTCAGTAGAGCCGACCGACTTACCGAACTCGCAGTGAAACACGACGCCGTCCCTTCGTCTGTAACAATAGATCTTTATTTTTTATTTTATGTGAGTTTATTATTGTTTATTATTATTGTGGGTCTTCGATACTTAAACATAAAGTGATTATTATTAGTATTAATACATTGCATTTTTTTTGAGTAAAAAATCGTGAAATAAATTCTTCTCCGGGTGAACCAGAAAGGAGTGTCAAACACTTTTACTGACTAAAACTCACAGGTGTTCCTTCAGCTGCCTTTTACGTTCTAGGGCCGCTGTGACTCTTTTAAGGCCTACGCAGACAGGGACGGCATGGCAAAGGATTTTGCCGCCAGTCAGCGCATACTAGCCACTTAGATACTGCGGCATTCCAGCGCCTTGCCATGGCATGCCGCGTCACGTTAAAGTATGCCACAGCAGCTTCTACTGCCCGATACAAATTTCAGTCATAAGTAGCGTTTGATAGAGTGTTGGCGGGCGCTGGCGTCCTTCGGCATGCCGTCGCCTACCGCAGCGCGCCACGGCATCCTGCCGCGGGAGCCCGTGACGTGCTTTCAATACCGTACGATGATATCCTTTTCGATGCCACGGGATCATTTTAAAGCACAGAAATTTATGTCGTATTTCTATTTAGATATGGTTGAATGTCGATTGATAAAAATTTTAATCCTTTCCCATGCCGTCTCGGTCTGCATAGGCCTTTAAACAATCCCGCAACCCTTTTAAACCAGACCAAAACTTGACTGATGATAATGAACTTTGAAGGTCAATTATTTTAGCCGAAATACGTCCATTGTTAGACATAGGCCTTTCCCAAGTGTCGCCGCAACGACCGGTCCCCGCAATCCTCACCAGATCATCGATCTACCTTGTGGGAGGTCTATCAACGTCGCTTTGAAGGTCATGTCAAGTTATAATTATTCCACA
The DNA here is from genome assembly GCA_905147345.3 of Mythimna impura. Lineage (NCBI taxonomy): Eukaryota > Metazoa > Arthropoda > Insecta > Lepidoptera > Noctuidae > Mythimna > Mythimna impura. The sequence continues at coordinate 6,265,747 of LR990356.1, read as the reverse complement.
TTGTCATGGCCTGTTAAGTTTCTAGATATAGCTTATCACTATGTGGATTAGGTCTTAGCTATGAGAATAGGGCTTCTGTTTTCGTCACTTGTGAATAAACTGCCATTTTCAGCTCAAAAATCTCATTAGCTTCCTCTCAAAATTGTCGTGATCATCACGTAGTAACTTCTTCAGGGGCCGATGTGGTGCACTTGACGATCCTTCACCACTTCTCCCTGATTGCTACTTCTTCGTGGTTCCCTCGCTTATGGAACTGCCTATAGCTGACTTAATTTAATCGCAAAGGTGATGTTCCTCGTCCTCTGCAGCTGCCCTCCACAGTTTTTCTGTATGACAAGACGCTCGATGGGGAAACTCTTGCACCTAGAGACTTGTCCAAGGAGTTTTGATATTCGACTCCATACTACAGGTGAAAAGCGTCGCTAGATGCCGATTTATTAAACTATAGAGAAATTGACGCAAAATTCGATCCACGAGACTTCTATATTTCTTCTTTCTCCTATCTTTTCGGAAAAATATACACGTTCACGGTCCGGTGCACGGGACGATACATCATCATCATCATCTTCCTGCCCTTGTCCCGTTTTATTTGGGGTCGGCGCAATACGTTTTTTTCTATCATTCTGCCCTGTCACTCGTCAAGCTATCACTAACTTCCTTTTCCTTTATATCACTCTTCACACAATCAATCCATCTCTTCTTTGGCCATATCCCTCTCCCGCACGGAGATACGCACGCGTCGATATACCGAAGTTTATTTTTTTATAGCATAGACATGGTTTCTGTATAGCAAAGACGCGCATTTGTTTAGTATAGGTCCACTGACCTATACTAAACAAATGCATTTAATATTTGTCGGAAACGAAAACTTTTTTTTGAGTGTGTGACGGGTGAAAAATGCCTCTTAATATTCGCCATCCAAATCGTCGAAGATAGGACAACATGGCGTAATATAGTCCACAAGAAACTTATTCGTCGAGGTCACGATCCTCAGCATTGAGGATAAACGACGCAAGTAGGAGGGACGCTCCTCCTTTCTGTACCTCTACTAGACTCAAAATCAATATCACTTAAGTGTATAAAAACGCATTTGCTACTGCTAAATACTTAAGGAAGTAGGTAGGTATCGAGAGATTGTATGTTCGTCTCCTACAAACACCATTAATAACTCATTATCACACACACCCTGTATGATAATGAGTATCTTCAGATAAGTTCGTTACGGAAAATGTAAGTATTTCGCTGATACAGGGTTTTTCATCCCTCCTTTATATCTTACGAAACTAACATCTAATGACATGTCTTAGTGATTGCGACGTTAAAACTGGTATATTATAAACCATTTTCTTTATTTATTTGAGAACTTAGTACTTCTTTGTGACCATATTATTATTGAAACCAAGGAATTGGCTCCGAGGAGCATAAAAAGTAGAAAGAAAAACTGTAAAAGAAAGAAAGAAAGAAAGGAAGGAAGAAAGAAAAAAAGAAAGGAAGGAAGAAAGAAAGAAAGAAAAAAAGAATTTATTTGGTACAGCACAAGGCACAAACACAATATTATAGGGTAAACACGAAACAAAAATAAAAACAAGAAGCAAAAATGTAGTTGTGTGCCTGTAGTGTCAATATTATAATTAAGACGATTGCGCAAACATTCTTCACTCGTATAAATAGCCTATAGTTATAGATAGCAACACAACAGCCCCCTAGCCAAGTTACAACCGTTTCGTGTCGAATTCCGTTCTCCAATCGGTAACGCCTCGGTGTCAGCAATTGTAGAAAACGATAAGTTAGTAGCCATGTTGACGCGCCTGAGTCGGCCGCTCGTTCTACAATAACAAAGGATCTAGCGTTGAACATTGTAGAAACGATAACATTTCATTCTATCATTTTGAACGATGTGAACTTGGCTACTAATTTTCTATTCGTTTGTTCTGACCACGTGACTTAACGTTGAGATGATGTCATTCTCTTACATTTGACTAGTTTTCAACTAGTGTTAAAGATTGCAGATTATCAACTTGGCTAGGGGTGCAGAACCGGAGAAAGATCAAGCGCAGAACTAACTACTTAGCACGCTTTCAGAGGCACAGTGTCTCCATAACTTAGAGGTATTAAATAGGGCCTAAAGTCCCGCAAACCACAAAGAAAAGGGAGGATCCTCCGACCAGACAGATGTTATGTCTTGCAACTGCCCGATAGTTATTTTCGGGTTGATGTATATGTTCTAATCGCGCGGAGAACTCTAATATTGCGATGCAAGATTTCGAATTTTACTTCCTAAGTGGTACCAGGTTCCAACATACCACAGTGTCTCAAGACGAAAGTCTATGACCAGTGCGTGTTGCCAGTGATGCCATATGGCTCCGAAACGTGGTCGCTCACAATGGGCCTCATCAGAAGGCTTAACGTCACCCAAAGGGCAATGAAAAGGGATATGCTCGGAGTTTCCTTGCGTGATCGAATCAAAAATGAAGATATCCGCAGGAGAACCAAGGTTGCTGACATTGCACGAAGAATCGCCAAACTTAAGTGGCAATGGGCAGGGCACATTGCTTGCAAAACAGATGGCCATTGGAGCCGAAAGGTTCTGGAATTGCGATTGCATACCGGAAGACGCAGCGTTGGAAGGCCTCTTACAAGGAGGACCGGTGACCTGGTAAAGGTTGCGGGAATCCTATAGATGCGAGACGCACAGGACCGTTCATTGCAGCGACACTTGGGCGAGACCTATGTCCAACAGTGGACGTCTTTCGGCTGAAATGATTATGACGATGATTAAGTGGTATCATAGATGTCACTACAATAACACCACCAACTTCCAAACTCCGGGTTGCTATTCAGAAATTCCTAATAAAAAAACCAAATAAGATGTGAACTATCCCTTTGGTCTTGCAAAATCAAGCGCGACTGTTGAGCGTAGGAATACCCAAGCAACCTTCTCTGATCCAATCCCGACTTGAGAATAGAAAGAAAGAAAGAAAAATGCGTATATTTAGAACACAGACACGTGCAATGAAGAAACAAGAATATAGACATTTAAATTAGAAATTGACAACATTGTGTGTCTCACGGCTGCACCAAATAGGTAGTAGTACTTTGAGTGTACGGACGTAAATTTATCAGTTTTATTAGGTGTGAGGTAAATAAGTATATAGGCTTATGGTAAAACAGATATATGTGCATGCCCTAGTCGGTAACGTACTCCACTTGCAAAACTAAGACACTCATTTAAAATTTGGTGCTTATTTGAGCCAATAAAATATAAACTATACAACGCAAGTTAAACTTGCATTGTATAGTTTATGTAATTTTAAATACGTAAGTAATAATAATAATATTCCACTAATTTGACACAACCCCATCTAGTCCTAAACTAAGCAGAACTTGTGATATGGGTGTTAGACAACTGATAACCATACTTTAATTATATTTCTAAATACACACATATTATAGATAAATTTCACCCAGACACAGAACAAATGATCGTGCTTATCACAAAAACATTTGTCCTGGGTGAGAATCGAACCCACAACCTCCGGCATAGCAGTCAGGTCCACTGACAACTAGACCAACAGGCCTGTCAAATCAAAGTTCCTTAATTTTGCAAGTGGGGTACGTTACCAACTGGGGCACGTATGGCTGGTTTACCCTAAATTAATGTGTAATACCCAAATGATAAATAATAAATAAGTATTTAAAATTGAGTTGTATGAAACAGGAAAATACTGAGACTACAAGAATAGACGTCAAGCCAAGAATCGATACCAAGAAGAGGGCTCAATTCTCTAATCTAAAATATATATTCATAATACGTAGGTAAAGCCAAGAGGCAACACCAGCCTTAGCAAATATCATTTCAGCAAGTCATCATTTGCTTATCACTTAATTCTGTCACTCTATGAGATTAGCGTAAAGACAAGATAATATGAACACATTCACCTTACAACATTAATCATCTCCAAAGATATCTTAGTGTAACAATGGCACTAGTTATTGTTTTACTAAAGTACCTGGCTCTCATAATACACGCGTTGTGACATGAACAAGAATATTAATTATGTATGTCTAATTATGAACTGTAACCTCTATAGTCTTAGATAATTTGGGTAACTACGATATAAGAGACAAAGCTAAGTGCAGGGATGGTAATCTATGACTCGCGGGCCAGTGCTAGCACGCAGCAAAATTATTCAGGCACGCCAGTGTAAGATGTTTCGGAGGATAGAATCGGTTAGGATTGGTGGAATTATTGTAGTATTTCGGCTAAAACTAAGGTTAATTCGATAGTATAGTAAAAGTTAAAACATTTATTTATTTATTTAACAATTTATCTACACACAATAATAAAACAAAAAAAGAAGAATAGTACAAAGGTGATGCTTATTTAAGTGTATATTGTTGAAGTTATTTTAATTTATTTATTTGGGAAAAAAAATGTGATACATTACAATTTCATAGTAAATTAAAATATTCAATAAATGATATAAATGCACAGCCAACCACATTTTTGCCATAATTGTAAAGAGAATGTGAAATTGAAATTCAGTACATCAATTACAATAAAAGTATGATCAATACATTTAAAATTAGATATTTAAATTAATTCTAAAATTAAATCAATCAATTTAAAATGAAATCTAAATCAATCCAACATTAAAATAAAATTAAATCGACATTAAATTTAAATTAAATCCAGATTAAATTAAAATTACACTAAAATCAAATTACAATTACATTAAAAAAAAAACTAAAAATCAATTAAATTAATATTCAATCCTTGAACCAATTTGAACATAATATATATGTTACATCCGATCCATTCCATCTCATAGAGAGGAGGCCCAAGTCCTGGCAGTGGCAACATTATAAGGCTGATTATGCTTATTATGTAACAGCCTAAGCTCTATTGTGACCTTCAGAACTTAATATCATGAATACCTTCACAAGTTTCCTCACATGACACTTGATCTCGTCTCTACAACGTAAATATATCAAGCTTTTCAAATCTAATTAAAAAACTTCCAACGTTATTAAAAGCTCCACATACTGGCATTATGAAAAAACTTTGCTATTTCGTTCAGTATGTTAAACTTCCTAAAAGGATCGGTTACACAGTCGAAAGTTTGTGCGAAGTTAAGTCCTGGTTTATTGTGATTGCTCTTAATACTTTTAAGGCGGTCTCGGCGCATTGCGGTGTACAATCGGAACTTAGTCAAAGAGAATAAAACTCGCAACAATATGCAATGGCTGCTTTTACTCGAGCCAAAGCGTAAACTGAGTTTAGTCGTTATTCTTAAAATGGTGCAATCGAATGGTTTTGAATCACGATATTTTGTGATTGTGTTGATTGTTGAAACTTTTGTTAGGGTTTGCGCTTTCTGAGAAGTTAGTCTGTATAGTTTTATTTGATTATTATTTATGAATTTTGAGTACTGTTAATGGATTTCATTGTGGCTGTAGGGCTTTTTTTTATTAGGCTAATGGCTTCGTAAAGTTATTTAATGTTTTATTTAAGTAATTAATACGAAAAGGTAAAATTAATTGTACCTATTTCTAAAAAGCGCAGAGGATGCCTTCAAAGTACTTATGATTTGTATCAAAGAAAACATTGAGCTCAGAACAGTAGGTAAAGAAATTTGTACAGGGTTCTTTGTGCTGTGCATGATCCATATTATTTATTATTGTTTATCTGAGTTTCAAGCGGCATCATCAGGGCACCAGGCCTCAAAATTACCCAAATGAGTCACAGCGCATACTAAAAACTGGGCAAGTGCGAGTCGGACTCACACCCTGAGGGTTCCGTACAAACTTACCTATGTAAATAGTTCAATTCCGGAATAGTCTCGGAAGATTTTTCTGAAACGCAAAAAAAAAAATGTGACATAACAACAAATTTACAGTTTTCAGATTTATTCCTATACTTGTGCTATAAGACCTTGCTTTGTGCAAATTTCAGGATTCTGGGTCAACGGGAAGTACCCTATGAATTTTGATTTCCTCGAGAGTGTCAAAATGTACGTATTTTGCCACATAAACCGAAGTATCTTTTTCTCTCGTTAATTTACAAGTTTGATTTTTTTACAGCTTCAAGAGTCAACAAACTTGAGTATATAGTTTCAATTTCAACTCGATACCTCGACGCGTTCTCGAGATAAAGGGTCTTGACCGACAGATAGACGGACGGACAACAAAGTGATCCTTTAATAATAATCCTATAATAATTGTTTATTAATTCAGACATCATTGATCCAATGGTTAGTAGAAAACTTATCATCTAGGTGTTAGTAAATTAAAAGATTAAAAATTTAACATTATAATTAGTTTAACCCTATTCCATCAGCACCCTAATTTGACGCTTTATAAGGGTTTCGTTTTTTTCCTTTTGAGGTAGGTACGGAACCTTACAAAAACGTAAAAAACGACGATGGAGATAATTCAGAAACCTCATTGACGCAAATATTCACCCCAATCACATTAAAAACACAACAAAAATAACACTCAAAAATTAATTTGATAAACAAAACTCACCAGTAAACATTATTAATAACTCCAGCAATTCGTTCGAATATCGCTTGTCACCGATTTTAATGCAATTCATTTAAACTGATACACAGTAAGTAGTGGTTATTGTTTCAATACGATTTCAATGGCATAAATTTAAGCGATGATTTTTTTAATAAGTATCTTTGTCCGAAATTCATTGGTTGGTTTTATTTTACAAAATCATTTTAATTGGTATGATTTTTGTTAATGAAGTTGTTAATTTTGACAGGCCTTTTGGTCTAGTGGTCAGTGGCCCTGACTGCTACGCCGGAGGTTGTTGTTTCGATTCCCACCCATGACAAATGTTTGTGTGATGAGCACGATCATTTGTTCTGTGTCTGGGTGTAATTTATCTATAATATGTATGTATTTGGAAATATATAAGTATGTTTATCAATTGTCTAGTACTCATAGCACAAACTCTGCTTAGTTTGGGACTAGATGGCGTTGTGTGATAGTTGTGAAATATTATTATTATTATATAATTTTATAATTGGTCACTTAAATACAATTAGTGGTAATTAGGTACTTAGTGCCAAATTATAGGAAATTTTGATGGTTATAACGCGTTTCATTTTTCGTTGAGATATTTTAACAGCATAATCATCATCTCCATAGTCTTTTCCCAGCTAGCTTGAAACTGGCCTTCAGTCTAACTGGATGTGGTAGAATACCCGTGTTTTACATGGAGCGACTGCAACACAATACAATGCGTTCCAAATAAGAATAGGATCGATTGACAGGTAGTGACGTCACGTCATACTGTCAAATCGAAAAATTATTATGGTAAGCAAAACAAGAAAATTTTAAAATTTAATTTATTTACGAACTGTGAACGAAAATAGTTTAATCAGAATCCAGTTCTTCAATTTTGCTCATCTCTGAGTTCTTCAATTTTGCCCAATTTCTTGCGATTTGACAGTATGACGTGACGTAACAACATGGCGTCGATCCTATTCTTATTTGGAACGCATTGTACTCCTTGGATAGACTGATGGTCAGACTTTCTGCCTTTTGACTACCAAAAAAAAAAAATTCGAAATTTAAATGTTTTTTATTTTACATAGGCCTACATAGCCACTTATAAAACGTCAGAAGCTAGAGCACGATTCCAAATTGGTCGTTTCCTATGGAGAAGAAACGGCAAGAAACTCCATGGTTACTCTTTAAAAAAAAAACTGGGCATTGCTGGATAGTTGATTTTGTACTGTTGTATATTTTCTAATCGTGTGGAGAACTCTAAAGCCGCGATGTAGGATTTCGAATTTTAATTCCACTGTTGCGTTATAAATGTCGCTACAAGATTACGTGATTGGTAATTAAAATATGTAGCTGCACCCTATTCTTATAATGCTAACTAAAATGCACTCAATTAAGCCCCTAATAAAGCCATCGCATTAAAGACTGGTTTTCTTAGTTTCTGAAGATTCTTGTATCACAAGATGTCCGTCGTACAACGAAGAGCCTGTTGTGTACCATTGTTAGAGCCGCCATTGTTCCAAACTCCAGTAAAGGGTTTCGTCTTTTATACCAACGCCGAGAGCCCTCACTGCCTCTGATAAATTTACTTATAGCTGCAAGTGAAGTGAATAGCAATGAAAAGTTAAGCGGTCGCTTTTTTAAATTAAGAATTTTTTGGCAAAGGAAATAAATCTGACAGCCTTTTATGCCAGTATTAACACGCAATGAGGTATAATAAAAAAATAATTTCTTTTTTAAGAAGGTTCGAAAGTATTAAGGTTTTAATATAGCTACGATGTTGTGAGATAAGTGAATACGTTCTATATTAAATAAAGTTATGGCTCATAATTCTTGGGATTATGTCTCCTTAGTAACGGAAGCTTAAGAAATGTAAGCTTGAAATTTTCGGTAATTAAGTTGATTAAATGTTTAAAGTTTATTAACTGGTGAATCAATTTAGGGCTTTATCACACTAGCGGTTTGCGAGCGGCTGCGGGGCGGGGCGGGCGCGCAGCGAATGCGTCGCGATCACGCCGCAGCTGCACAGCGAAGACGTCGCAGATGCATGGCAAATTCGCAACGAAAAACAAAAGTTTTCAAGGCGTGTTTGTAGCAAGTTAACGACGTATACACTCAATAACAAAAAACTTTTTAGAAAAAAAAAATAACCGACTTCACTAAAAAAAAACACTAAAAGGATCAAAATAACTTTAATTTCGGAAGTCGGTGTTTCTCAGTATTGTTTGTTTCTTATTTAACACCGACTTCCGAAATTAAAGTTATTTTGATCCTTTTAGTGTTTTTTTTTAGTGAAGTCGGTTATTTTTTTTTTCTAAAAAGTTTTTATTTCACACTTTTTAGTTGCGATACACTTATAAACAGAGTGCCTATTTCTCATGACAATTCCAATTAATCCAAATACTGCTAGGTTACATTGTTTTATTATAAAGTTCCTGTGTCTACCTTCCTCCTTCCGGCTCCATCATCAGATCAGTTCGATAGTACCTTATAGCCAAAGAGCATCTCACGGCAATTCTAATAAGCCCAAACACGGCTAGGATACATTGATTAATTACGGAGTTCCTGTGCCTACTTTCCGGCTCCATCATCAGATCAGTTCGATAGTACCTTATAGCCAAAGTGCATCTTATGACAATTCTAATAAGTCCAAACACGGCTAGGTTACATTGATTAATTACGGAGTTCCAGTGCCTACCTTCCTGCTCCATCATCATCATCAGATCACTTTGATGATACCATTTTCAACGTAACTATTCAGAATCATTCATTTATTTGTATTGTCATAGTCGCTTAACTATATATTCATTGTGATATCTATTTGAGTATGAAGTTCCGTTGACCATATCTGGTCTTCTTCATCAATTCCACTTCATCAAATGTTACTTTTTGACTGTAAATGCTTAAGTTCTTGATGAAAATACTAAAATTACCATAGGGTTGCCTATAATTTTTGAGGAGTTCCCTCGATTCCTCATGGATCCCATCATCAAAACTGGATTTTGAAAAAAATGGGACCAATCTGGAAGCATATCCTATAAAGCGAAAAAAAAAAATTGCAAATCGGTCCTTAAACGACGGAGTTCTGAGGTAACAAACATAAAAAAAAAAAAAAAAATGAACAAAAAAAAAAAAAAAATACAACCGAATTGATAACCTCCTCCTTTTTTTTGAAGTCGGTTAAAAATGGATTCCGACGAGGAGACACTGCTGTTAGCTTTGTTAATTCGAAGACGCGCCGGTGACCCGCACCTCTTTGCCGGATCTCGTTACCCGTCCGCAAAAATTCGCTGCGCATGCGCGGCGTGTTCGCTGCGCACCCGTAACGTATTCGTTGCGCACCCGCTGCGCTTTGAGGACGCTCGCAATCCGCTAGTATGATAAGGCCCTTAGGCGTTTATAGACTAGTTTCGTTTAGCAATATGGACTGAAGTTGGGGAAAAATATGAAGATTTTAAGCTAATTTTAAACAGCTAATTAAGCTAAGAATTTGACGGCATAATTGACGCAGTGTTTGAGCAATTGACTGCTGCTCTTTGTATCCCGAGTTGAAGTCCCACTTGATACAAATATTTTTATGGCCTACAGGTAGTCGTCCTGCGCCTGGGTTTCTTGTTTATTAGGTTAGTTTACGTGTTTGCCAACGACCGATGACGTGGTATCGTACCACGTCATCGGGTACGGTCACCAGTGCGGTGTCTGTCAGTACGTGATCGTCACTCCTAAACCTATTGGCCTCATCGACCGTCTGTTCTGCGAGCAATTTCTGTGTTTTCTGATAACTACAACCTAGGGGTCTTTAAGTCAAGAGTGAATAGGTTACTTCTAGACAAGCGTGCTCCATCGTCGGTCACATCATCGCTTACCATCAGGTGAGTTAGTGGTCAAACGCGAGCCTATAATAAAAAGAAATAGGTATTATCACGATTTATTTTGAATTTAGAGATCAATTTATTCATCAAATACATTGTTAGCTGACCAGTTCAAGGGCTATGGCAGTCAGCTGAATCATCATGATTACAAAGAAAAAAGAAACAGGACAATTTCATCTCTTTTACGCTGCGTAAGCACTACTCTTGAACTAGACTTTATCGATAAAGAAATCAAGAAAACGAACGAAATTTTTCAACAAAAGTTACCAATTTCGCAAAATTTGCGGCACCGAAATAATAAAATAATCTTTTATCATCACAATCGTCGATTCCTTTCGCTTATTGAGGCGAAAGGATGGAATGCGTGAAAAATCAAGTGTTTCCACTCGAGAGCCCCGTAACCATCGAACGGTGAACCTTTCTTTTTCAATCGCATAGGTAACAGCGATTTTCAATCAATAAACCACAAATTTCCTGCATAACACGCGAGATTCCCTCGGGGTCTCAGAGACCGGATGAAAATATCAAAGCTGATAAATCACCTTTTATTGCATCCATTGCGGTTTTTCTTCGACCTCCCTTTGGTTTTATTTTCGCAAAAAGGCAATGGATTGTTGGAGAAAATTGGGGGGTTTATGTATCGTTTTGTATGGTAGGGTCTTTGAAGCCGTCTGGTCCATTAATCTCCGTCAGAAGTCAGAGGGTCGACCTCAAAAATCTAGCGTCCTTGCATTGTCCAGTCCTTCTGTGCCGAGTCATGGTGAAACCATGGCAGAAAGATGTGATTGATAAGTTTTACCAAGTTTATTATAAATTGCTTCCCTTTTGGATCGGACAGGCCTTAACCGTCTGACATGAAGGGTCAAAATGAAATAGTATTTTGCACTGCATTCAAAATGTTCCGCATAATGTCAAATTAATCATGAAGTGTTATTAATTAGGTTGGTTAAACCATGAAACTGATTAATTTATTCTGGCAAAACAAATATTCATTAACCAATATTAACAGGAGTTTAATTATCGTCATAATACTATTTACTGCACTGTACGCGTAACAAGTAAAATATAAGACATTAGAGGACTAAGTATTCAATAATAATTTGTAATTTTATCTCATCATCATCATCATCATTTCAGCCGAAAGACGTCCACTGCTGGACATAGGCCTCCCCCAAGTGTCGCCACAATGAACGGTCCTGTGCGTCTCGCATCCATCGGACTCCCGCAACCGTTACCAAGTCATCGATCCACCTTGTAGGTGGCCTTCCAACGCTACGTCTTCCGGTACGTGTAACCTTTCGGCCCCAATGGCCATCCGTTCTGCGAGCAATGTGCCCTGCCCATTGCCACTTTAGTTTGGCGATTCTTCGTACTATGTCGGTAACCTTGGTTCTCCTGCGGATATCCTCATTCCTGATTCGATCACGCAAGGAAACTCCGAGCATAGCCCTTTCCATTGCCCTTTGGGTGACTTTAAGTCTTCTGATGAGGCCCATTGTAAGCGACCACGTTTCTTATCTACGTAATTTTATCTATGTTAAGAGAAAAGGGGGATTCTACATTTTATAAATCACACCAATCCCACTAATAATATAAAGTCGAAAACTTGTTAGTAGGTGTGAATGTTAGTTACTTCTTCACACTTGAGGATTTGGGTAAAGTTTGGCACACGTGTAGACCAAAGGTAAATAGCACATAGAACACGTTTTATCTCGAGACTATGTTCCCTTGGGATAATTTTCTGATGTCACACGGCTGAAGCCGCTGCCAGCAGCTAGCTATTACCTATATATAGAGGCAAAAGTTCGTATGTGTGCATGCGTGTGTATATGTATGTTTATTACCCTTTCAGACTCAAACGGCTGACCGGATTTGAATGTAATCTGAATTCACATGCCTAGACCATAAACTAGAATGAAGCGTATTATAAGCGTAATACTTTTTAACCGACTTCAAAAAGGAGGAGGTTGTATGTTCGGCTGAATGTACCTATGTTTATTGTCGGGAATAGCTCCTCTTGGGATTGGTTTCTACTTTTATGTGGACGAAGCAGTTAGCAGAAGCTAGTTCAAAATATAAATCAAACAGCATAGTAAAAATAGGCAAAACAAAATAGTCAAAGAACGCCTTCAAATTATTTATATGGATTAATAAAGTAGCGCGGCACTTTGCAGCTAGTTTGAAGGCACCCAAATAGTATCAAAATCAAATCAAAATATGTTTATTTATCTCCACAAATTACACTTCAAACATCCAATAGGTATGTTATTTGGCAGAGAAACATAAGCACTTAAATAGATGAATTAGAAAATAGGGGGAAATCTGGAGTCTAAACTAGTCCTAAGCCTCCTCTTAGAACTCCGGGCCCCCCATCATCAAAAACTTAACTATTAGTCCATGCTTTTTGCATTAGAGCTTGTATATGTAAGTGGCAGTATGTAGATATATATAATATACATATATATTTACATAAATATGACAGAATATTTTTATTGTATAGTATTTACAGTTTATAGGTATATATACATATCGTCACCGGAAAGCCAATACTACTTAAGCGCCATTTTGACCAAAATGAGTTATATATATCGTTGGATTGGATTTTTTTTGCTGCGTCGATTAGTCGGGGTTTCGTAATAATCTGAGCATTTTTTTGGCGCTTAAGCACTGCAAAAGTATGGTATTTATCATAATTTTGATGTTTTACTAAATACTTACGTAATGCAACTTATGATTATATTTTAGTTGTTGTCAGTTTAGTATTTTTCTATACTGACATCAGCCACTTTAACTTTGTTCAGCAACTCAAAATATTGTAGTTTGAGTCATTGATGTCGCTTTAGTATTTTTTTGCCGACCGTAAATATGAGTTGATATGTAGCTAAGTAAATTTGCTTTACGTAAGAATTGACGAGCATGGCGCGTTAGTATATTTTGTCTTCGCAGTTTTCTGAGAGGGAACGGTTTTAGTAACTTTGCTTTTCATACCTAAGTATTTGAGTGTCTATTTAGAATGTTTTACATTCGATGAAATCGAATAATTATTATATTAAGCATGGACTATTTTACTCGACAAAATATTACTAGTTTGTTTAGCATTTAAATGTGTGAAACACGTACAAAAAATATTCAGTTAAGTCTTTTGAAATAAAATTTTGTTTTGATTACGATTCGTTGAGTACTTATAATTTATATTTCGCGCGCGAGTTGTAGATGGTTCAGTCGATGAGTCGACCTTGCTTTTGCTTGTAGTCGGATCCCCGCAGCGACAAAAGAGTGACGCGTGTATGAAGTTCCCGCAGCAAACAGTTAACAAGTTAGGGGGCTGAGTCACCCGCGTCCGTAGGAGAATACCCATAGCTAGGCCCTACATGTGGTCCCCGGGTGGTGCTAATCAGGTGATATTAACTGGTGGTAGGTTTCGACCGACGGCATGTGACCACCCACTGGGCAAAGACGTACCGCCAAACGGCCTAGCCGTGTTCCGGTACGATGCCCAGTGTAGCCAATTTAGAGGAGTTGGGTCGAAGGTACGGTTCTAATGTATGCAGACCAGCCGGACCCGCGCTGGTATTGACGTATCGGGAGACTAGTCGCGGAGGGTAGCGGGATCCGAGGCACGGTGCACCGTTGGCCGACCGCAGTTAGTAGGGGGCCCAAGTAATGTGCTAGCCACACATGAAAGGCTGCCCCGCCAACTGACGAAAAATCCCGGAATGCACCATCGTGCTGGTTGGCGACCAGATGAGAGGGCGCGATGGTCATTTCCGGGGGGGGGGGGCTCGGGCGTCCCCTCAGTCTCCAGACTAGTACCCCAATGATGCTGTCCTGCCAGTGCGTGACTGAAGGTTAGCAGCATGGGACTCCATTTCACTTCCTTCTCCTCTCCTACCTCACTCGTAATATGACAGGGTTGAAAAAGAGAAAAGTAAAACAGCGGCTGCACTCCCTCTCACGTAAAGTGCACCTCAGCAATATTAGAGGTCTGCACTACAATATCGCAGCAGTCCATCATCACCTGGAGACTGAAAAACCTTCCCTCTTTTTTCTTTCGAAGACGCAGATAAGAAGTCCGTCAGACGTGTCGTACCTGTCTTACCCAGGGTTTACACTGGAGCAAAATTTTAAATCACACGCTGGTGTGTGTTTGTACGCCAGGGACGACATCTGCTATCGGCGTCTCCACAACCTTGAATATTCCAGGTTCTCAACGCTTTGGGCTCTGGTGGACACAGGCATGGATAAAATTATCTATGCTTGTGTCTACCGTTCGCACAGTGGTGATCAGGAGACGATCAGGCTCACACAGTACCTTAGTGAGGCGGCGGATGTGGCTCAGCAGAGGTACTCTTCCGCACAACTGGTGTTACTGGGGGATTTTAATGCCCACCATCAGGAGTTGCTTTTCCCATACCAGTGCACAGACCATGCTGGTCGAGAGACGCGAAAGCTTGCGCTAGCGTTAAATCTCACCCAGCTGGTCTAGGGAGCTACGAGGATACCGGATGTTGATTCGCACACGGCCAACTGCTTGGACCTTCTGCTGACAACAGATCCAGACCGCTATTCAGTGTCGATATCATCACCGTTAGGTAGTTCCGACCACTGTCTGGTGAAATCTATATCAGTCTACTCTCCGCCCGATCCCTGCCCTAGAGGCACCAGGCGGGTTTTGCGATATAGGTCAGCAGATTGGGATGGCATGCGATCTTTCTTCGCATGCTATCCTTGGCAGCCTACTTGCTTTTCTTCGGATGATCCATCGTCGTGCGCAGATGCTGTGACAGATGTGTTGCGGCGGGGGATGGAGTACTATATTCCATTCTCTGACGTAACAATGTCTGACCAGGCTCGCCCTTGGTGTGGTGCGGAGTGTGATCGTGCTAACGCACTTAAGCACACCGCATACCAGGCATGGGCCGACGCTCGTATGCACAAGGCGAGTGACGTGAGTCAGAAGAAGAGAGCCTTCAACAGAGCTGCCAAGTCTTGCAAGAAGGTGATGCGGAGGTCTCGGTTCGACCACATTAGCCGCATCGGGAACAAACTTGCTTCATACCCTGCTGGTAGTAGTAAGGCGTTTTGGTCCCTGGCTAAGTCGGTTGAATTAAACTTCTGCCGTCCCTCACTACCGTCACTGCTGAAACCCGACGGGTCGCTGGCCCATACCGCTGAGGAGAAGGCAAGCTTGTTTGCCTCACTCTTCGCGGAATCTTCGCGTCTAGATTCTAGTGACACGCGGCCCCCTATTAATCCTGATGGTTGCGAAATGAGTATGTCGAATATTCGCATCTATCAGAAGGACGTCCGTAGGGTGCTGCATAACCTTGACGTGAACAAGGCTAGCGGTCCAGACGGGATACTGGCAATTGTTCTGAGAACGTGTGCGCCTGAACTGTCTCCGACCCTGACACGCCTATTTAGGCTTTCATTTGAGGCTGGAAAAGTGCCGATTGCATGGAAGCAAGCTAACGTACAGCCCGTGCCCAAAAAGGGTAGTCGGGCTGACCCAGCTAATTACAGGCCAATATCAGTAGCGTCCATTCTCTGTAAGACTATGAAACGTGTACTCAACACTAAGCTCCTGGCATACCTAGAAGCTAATGACATCCTAAGTGACCGACAATACGGCTTTCGCCAAAATCGGTCAACTGGTGATCTTCTATCGTATGCCATCCACATTTGGAGTGAGGCCATCGAGAAACACGGGGAAGCGCTTGCCGTCTCCCTCGATATCTCGAAGGCTTTCGATAGGGTCTGGGCACGAAAGCCTTATTAGTAAGCTTCCTTCTTTCAGTTTACCTGCTGGTTTGTGTGCTTGGATTGCAGACTTCCTGAGTGACCGGTCCATCCAAGTGGTCATCGATGACTGCTCGTCCGGTCAAATGGCCATTAATGCCTGGGTCCCTCAGGGGTCAGTGCTCTCGGCAACATTGTTCTTGCTGCACATAAATGATCTGCTTAAGCCCGGTACCTTTGGGTATGCAGACGACAGCACTGTTGCTGAGAGTTACATATCCAGCGCGCAAGCTAGTGGGTCACAGATCCAGTATCTCCGAGAGGCTATGGTCGAGCGCTTGGACTTGTCCTTGGAGGCAGTCTCTGAATGGGGCGATGCTAATTTGGTCAAGTTCAATGCTGCTAAAACTCAGGCGTGTCTATTTTCCGCTAAAAGGAGCCAATTCAGCCCTGCTCCAACTTTCCGGGGCGTCACCGTGCCGATAACAGACCATCTTGATCTTCTTGGTGTCACGCTGACGTCAACTCTCAACTTTGGGCCATACATCGAAGCAAAGGCTCAACTGGCAGCAAAAAAGCTGGGAATCCTCGCGAAGGTCAGACAGTACTTCACGCCGGAACAGCTGCTAAAACTTTATCAAGCGCAAGTTCGATCGTGTATTAGTGAGTACTGCTCTCATCTTTGGGATGGATCTGCCCGATACCAGCTTGATGCACTTGAGGCAATTGAGAGGCGAGCCAGGAGGATCATTGGCAATGATGCACTCGTTGAGTCGAGGCTTCAAAGTCTTAAGCATCGACGCGATATAATGATACACAGGTATTCAAAA
Source organism: Mythimna impura (assembly GCA_905147345.3). Taxonomy (NCBI): domain Eukaryota; kingdom Metazoa; phylum Arthropoda; class Insecta; order Lepidoptera; family Noctuidae; genus Mythimna; species Mythimna impura. Next base: position 6,248,784 of record LR990356.1, on the reverse strand, counting down.
TCTACTAGACCTAATCAATTTGATCTCTTCGAAAATTGCGCCAAACTGTTACCCAATACATAATATTGTATTTAGATTAATAATAAAACTGTGTTGCGTTTATTATTCGTAGTGTGTTGCGTGACTTTTGCTATAAGCAATTAAGTTTTAAGACTGACAAGAAAACTGTCAACAATTTTTTTTAAATTTTTCATTTAAAGTGATTTATATTTTCCTTTTTCAACCAATATAGTAAAAAGATGCAGTCGAATTCAAATTAGGAATTACAATAGTATTCTCATTTATTTTATTCGCCGCTAGTACCATTGTTAGCACTTACTTATTGTTGTCTATGTCCGATAAGAATAATATATTTAAATTTAAATGATATATCTTTTACATAAGTCTTTTTGGCATAACAATGGTATCAACTTTTAATGCTATACACCGTTTTTCTGTACGGTCCTAAGACATTATTATAACGTTTAAGTAGTTTTATCCTGAGACTACATCAACCCGTAATGCGTGTTAGTACTTTTTCCTTTCATACATTTCAAAGGACTTGACTTGTCAGTACTTTTCGATAACCGCACTTAAAAAATATTGCAAAGATAAGTACTTTCTCCTTAAGAAGAGTACAGAGCATATGTACTTAAGTGACAGCTATCTCCTGAATTACATTAAATATGCAGAATATCTCGATTCCAGTACGTAGATAATAGTGTCACAATTATTTTTTGCCTTTACTGTATTTCAATTACTAAATTAGAAAAAAAGTTAGACATGGTTTTGTAAAAAAAAAAACTTAAAATGGCTCTATTGTAAAATGGCCTTTTGGCGTTTAAGTAGTATTGGCTTTCCGGTGACGATATTTGTATAAAATAAAGTGTGTTATAATGTTGTATTATATGTTTAATGCTTAAAATTGCACCTACCATAATTTGTCTCTGCATAACCCAGATTGACTGGTAGAAAATGCCCTAAGGCATTAAGTCCACCTCATTTAAGGCATTTTTGTGTGTATAAAAAATTCAACCACCATGGCGACCACGTACCACAAGACGTAGCGTTAGAAGGCCTCCGGTGGGCGGATGACCCGGTCCTGAAACTTGGGGGTGGCCTATGCCCAACAGTGGACGTCTTTCGGCTGAAATGATGATGATGAAAAAAATAAATAAGTACATAATTGTACCTAGACAACAGTCACATTAACTTAAGCAAGTTGAGAACAATTTCTATGTATTGTAATAACAAAGTTCCTTAAGACAGCCACAAAACACGTGCTACTCTGTAATCTAATAATAATCATAAATTTCCTAGAAATTCCTAATGATACACGTGTCTTATCAAAACTTTTAACCCTTTGCCTAAGTCTCGAGACTCCATAACACACTGGCATACAATACAGTACTCAAGACCATTAAAACAACACAGAATTCCTGAACAAGACATCTCGCTTCTGTTTCAAAAGTAATTCGTAACAAAGCATTTAATTGCAGGCAAAATCTTACATACAGTTCGCAACTCGATCCGGTTACAAACAATAGTATCTCTCTCGTCAAATCATAAAAGATTATTCTAAGTCACTCTTAAAGTTATTAATTCGACATGAAATGTTAGATAAATCAGCATACAATTCCTCGAGGGGAGATGGATCCTCGCTGAGAAATGGCCTGTTTTGTTTAAAACCATTATTATACTTGATGGAGTCTATTGTTTTGCGAAAGTGCGGGTTGAAATGGAAAGGATTATTCATTTCACTCACTCAAAAGGCAGCTTCTAAAGTTCCGTAACTTAAAATATGATGACTGGAAATAATCTTATATTTATTTGGCATTAAACTTGCTGCCGATTAGCTTAGTGCTGTGTTTCTTATTTTATAATTAACTTGGATTAAGTGATAACTTATTTACTAAGGTTACCGACATAGCACGAAGAATCGCGAAACTTAAGTGGCCGTGAGACTGGTGGTCCAGTTAGGTGGATTTAACTTTGAGAAAGAGGTCTCGGAACTAGACAGAGAGAGAGGGTTAGAGAAATTAGAGGACTCGCCTGGGCAGCGTTTGGGAAGCTGCGCGGTATTTTCACGTCCGACTAACTGTGTCTCAAGACACAGTTAGTCGGACACACAAGTCTAAGATCAGTGCGTGTTGCCACTGATGATATATGGCTCTGAAACGTGATCCCTTATAATGGAAGTCATCCAAAGGGCAATGAAAAGGGCAATGCTCGGAGTTCCCTTGCGTGACCGAATCAAGAATGATCATTTTCGGAGGAGGACTAAGGTCAACCCGAAGAATCGCCAAACTTAGATGGCAGTAGACAAGACACAGTCATTGCTCTCAGAATGAATTGATAAAGCAGAAAGGTTCTAGAGTGGCGACCGATAGAAGCGTCGTTGGAAGACCTCTCGCAAGGTGGGCCGATGACCTGGTGAGGATTACGAGAATTTAATACATGCGAGAAGCATAGGACCGGTTGTTGCGGCGACTCTCTCTATGTCCATTATTGGTCCCATCATATCATCAGCATCATTCCAGTCTTTCGGCTGAAATTATGGCGATGATGATGATAGTGATAACTTCACCATTTCACCATTTTTTATCAATACAATTTATGCATAACGAAAAAAAGCAGCGCGACTCTCGCATGCGAATGTACTCAACTTAATGGCAGACGCACATAACCCTTGGCCCATTCCATAATTTATTTCCCGTGGTAAAAATAAAGCAAGCACATTTTCGAACGCAATTTCTATATTTAAAGGCTTTCCGTTTCGTTGCTTCGTCGGAATTTTATTTGAATAAAAATGTTTCTTTCATTACGTACATAAAAAATGTTCGAGCATACATGGCCGTTCGCGCTGGGCCAAGTGCCGCCACTAATATCTTTATTGCGTCTATACCAAATGTTTACGAGCCCTGCCCACGCTTATTGTGGCCCAACACGACACAACAAGCCGCTCTTCCCGTAATATACTGGCGATTTAGTTTGTCGTTCGCCATTTTTTTTATCTTAATAACACTATTTATTGTTATAGCTCTCACAAACTATTAATGTACCATTGACAGACGAAGCGAGTCGACAACCGTCTATATTTGATGATTCCCTTTTATTATTCTCTTCTATTCGCTTCATTTGTTTATTATTTTTATTACGACTCGATGATAATGTACTAAATTGAAGACTAAGCAAAAGATTGTTATTTACTCGTAAATCTCAGTAAAAGTTGTTTTTTGTTCTCTGTCTTCAGAATACTTTTAGACGAAGAAGATTTTCTTTTTTATTCACATAAAGTGTAATCATTAAACTACAAATAGATTTCTTAAAAACAGATCTGAATAATTTATTTTCTGTTTTCAACTGAGTTGCTTTTACTTTAGAAAAACAGTCATTAAGCACAGAATATTTAAATCCTCTTTTTTTTTTTCAGTAAAACTTGATGCATAAAGTTTAAACTTGTGGCCATTTCTTCTGAGATGATGTACATCTCTCGACTATAACCAGTATAAAATGCACTTTAAACTTGAAAGTACAAATTCAGGCACTCACGCTTATGGTGCCCATAACCGTTGGAGTCTCATCTCACAAGTGTTAAATATATTTAACAAGCACTTAACAGTATAAAGATAGGCCAACGTCTTCTTAACAAGACTACTAGGAACATAGAACACATTCTTATTTCTAAGGATATTCTGCAGGTTTAAAACTATATGGATACTTCAATTCGAAATTCAAATTCACATCCTTTTTTTTTCACATAGGTCTACATGGGCACTTTAAAATATAAAAAGCTAGTGCATGGTTCCAATTCGTCATTTTCTATGGAGAAGAACTAGCAAGAATGGACAACCCGACGTACAGCGAGTGTCCACCCTTACGTTGTTATCACCTCTACGGTCCGAATTAAAGCATTTTGCTTCGTCGTTTATACCGCGTACATCGAAGGATTCCTGTCAGCGGTCTCCCCGTCCGATTATAATTTAGGTGTCTTCAAGGCTAGAGTGTATAGGCTCTTAATAAACTAGTGTGGTTCACCATCAACGATTGCGTGTACCAAGTGGGATCGCAGTCAAGCACTAGTTTATATCATTAAAAAAACCACGGTTACTCTTTTAAAATAATGATTGATTTTACAATACGAACATATTACAATATTAAAATTTATGAGAAAAGAGACCAGTCCTCTCATACCTTTAAACATAAATAATAAAAATAATAACAATAAAAAAGTGGAATGAAATAGATAACATAGGTACTAACTTCAGTATGAATATTTAAAAAAAAAATTATTTAGTAGCGAATACAATTAAAATAGGTAGCCCTGAGTTTCTGATTGAAAATAAATAAAGTCTATGCGATATAAGAGACCAAAAAAAGCTTAAACCAACTAATATTAGAGCTTCATTTTCCCGTGCCTAAATGAATTGCGAATTTCGGGGTTTAACGCAGAGTGCCTGCCAGGTCCACACCCGAGGCCGCCTAAGTATATCATTATAAATCATCCCTTGCCAATTTCGGGCACTTCATTACAAAACGATATGTGTTCGAGTAATATATGGGGGTCGCCGCATAGCGTCCACCACTGTCAGCTCAACAAAAAAAAAGTGTGGAAATATGGAACAGCCGTATGATATATCCGACCCACGTCAAACTGTTATACTCGGAACGATGTTATTTGAAAATAAATAGGTGGCCACCTAATTTGCATGGGACCTCCTTCTGTTGTAGCAGATAGGGTAGAGTAGTGGTGTTTTTGTATTTATGTTGTATACGACACTTTTAGTTGCGCTGTTCTTGCTTGTTTTTGTGGGATCGGTTACTTTTCGACCCTCAGAGGGTTGGGGTTTAATATGATGTCATAATGTTGCTCTTGTTTCAAGTAAGGGGTAAGATGTAACGAGTTTTGTCTCGAGGATGTCGCTAGGTGGTTTTGAAAGTAATATGAGTATGTATTAGCATAATTGAGGGGAAGTTTTATAATATCTACGTCTATATTTAGAATGGTATAAGTCTCATATCATTAAATCGATTTAACTTTGTACGACGAACTTGTGCTGAGTAATTTATTTGTTTTTATTATATGTGGTAGATATGTATAAGAAGATATTTGGAGACCTTCCTGTTATTCTCTCAAATTACAAAGTTATATCATAACAACCTGTTTCTAGTGGCTTCGCCCGTGTTTAGGAAGAAAATGATCTCAAATTATTATATCTCCTGGGTAAATAGTATCCTATGTTTTATCTCAAAATACGGTCTATCCGTGATCCAAATTTTATCTAAATCCGTTATGTCGTTTGAGCGTGAACGAGTTACAAACATAAACACACACATACTTTCATCTTTATAATACTAACAATATTCCACAACTATCACACAACGCCGTCTAGTCCAAGCTAAGCAGAGCATGTGTTATATTAGACAACTGACATATTTCTAAATACATACATATTATAGATAAATTACACCCAGACACAGAACAAATGATCGTGCTTATCACACAAACATTTGTCCTGGGTGGGAATGGAACCCACAACCTCCGGCATAGCAGTCAGAGCCACTAACCACTAGACCAACAGGCCAGTCAATATATCATCATCATCATCATCATCATTTCAGCCGATAGACGTCCACTGCTGGACATAGGCCTCCCCCAAACGTCGCCACAACGAACGATCCTGTGCGTCTCGCATCCATCGGATTCCCGCAACCTTCACCAGGTCATCGGTCCACCTTGTAGGGGGCCTTCCGACACTGCGTCTTCTGGTACGCGGTCGCCACTCCAGAACCTTTCGGCCCCAACGGCCATCCGTTCTGCGAGCAATGTGCCCTGCCCATTGCCACTTTAGTTTGGCGATTCTTCACGCTATGTCGGCAACCTTGGTTCTCCTGCGGATATCTTCATTTCTGATTCGATCACGCAAGGAAACTCCGAGCATAGCCCTTTCCATTGCCCTTTGGGTGACTTTGAGCCTTCTGATGAGGCCCATTGTGAGCGTCCACAATATATCATAATAAGACTAAAGATCAAATTTTTGAGAACAATTTTCATTTTTCCTAGCAAAAATAAATTCAGAGAAATCAAACCAAAAACAAGATTTGAATAGCATCTGCATTCAAAAACATATACGTGTACACACATGAAAATAAAATAAACCGTAGGTACATAAATGTATTCACCCCTGTGTGGAGAGCGCCACGTCAAAGGCTTCGATTTAAATGTCATCAGCACTTATTACGTGTATACAAACATTTTACATTTGTCCATTCGCAATCGGGGGCCATCGAATTGATGTTAATTAAGGGGTACATGATGGACTTTTAACCTTTTTCACCCTTTTATTTTAATGTTGAGAATTATTCATAGATATATAATGAGTTTTGAAAAGATAAAACTGCTAAAGGTCCATTTTAATCGAAATGGTTACTAGCAGTCTAAAATGCTTATCACACTCACTATTTCTTCCTTCTCATCATTATTTCAGCCGAAAGACGTCCACTGATGGACATAGGCCTCCCCCAAGCGTCGCCACAACGACCAATTACCAGGTCGTCGGTCCATCTTGTGGGAGGTCTTCCAACGCAACGCTGCGTTTTCTGGTGCGCTGTAGCCACTCTAAAACCTTTCGGCCTCATCGACCATTCGTTCTACGAGCAATCTGCCCTGCCCACTGCAACTTAAGTTTGGCCATTCTTCTGACTATGTCGGTGACCTTGGTTCTCCTGCGAATATCTTCATTCCTTATGCGATCACACAAGGAAACTCCGAGCATAGCCCTTTCCATTCTTCTTCCTTTCTTTCTTCTTTCTACTAGTAACATAATTTCTGTAGCAAAAAAATATTCTTTTTCTTCATAAAAAGACAAGTTATAAATAGTAAGAGTTGAAAATTTTGACGAAATATTTATTTTATTCATTCATCATCACCTTTACAGCCCATAATTACTCATTGCTAGTGAACCTAGCAGCGTTCCTTTTCGTTTACAATTCCTAGTTCCATGTAAAAATAAAGTTTTATTCTATTCTATTCATGTACCCCTCATCTAGAGACTTTCGACCAAACTCGATTTCGCATAGTATATCAAACGAGGAGTGCCCGATAGCATTATTTAAACAAATTAGCATTAATAATATCACCGTTTTCAAATAAAAACAAATACTCCCCAAATTAAATTGAATTAACGTGATTTAAAACGAATGAAGATTACTCTGACAAATTATAGGTAATAAAGCTCAATGTCTAGTTCATAATCATCATCATCATTTCAGGCGAAAGATATCCACTGTTGGGCATAGGCCTCCCCCAAGTGTCGTCACAATGAACAGTCCAGTACGTCTCGCATCAATCCATGTCTAGTTATGCAATTATAATAAGATTGACTTATTATTGGACTCATTAATAACAATATTATACCCCATCGCCGTATCTCTACGTTGACGTCGTGGTGGGGCTTGCGTGCTCCAATATACCCTAGGTCTGTATCGGTGAAGTTTGCTTTGCCGTAATATGCCTAGGGTGAGGGGCCAGACTAAGAGAGATACAATCCGCAGTGCAGTTTTGTGGCGAACTGTTGGGCATTAGCGACCCCACGGACCCGATCTCCCGGGAGAATTCTTGTTCTTCATCTCCGGCTTGCCTTTATTGGCCGGCCATAGTGAACACTGACGAGGAACTGAGCTCCCACCTCTCTCTTGCCTTTATTGGCTGGCTTGAGTGGAGATTCGCAAGAGCAAACGTGCTCGGGGGATGTATAATCCAGTAAGGTGCTGGTAGGGATCTTGACCGTACTTCCGGGATTGTCCTGATAGCCGTGGTATACCTCTCCACTCCTCAAGCACCTCAGAATATGTTGCCCTCTTGTTGCTCCGTCACTTCGTGCTAGCGGCCGTTTTTTGGGGGCCCATTTATTGAGTGTGCAGGTCACCCCCTGCCTTTTTTCGATGGATATTCATAACGTTGTTCAGGCAGGGGCCATAGTCTTAACATAGTTCCATGTCACCAGTCCACTTAAGACTCCAAAAACCATAGCCATATTATTCCACTATTACTTACATAAAACTGTATTGTTATTTCATATTTTCAATGATCAGTCGAAAATTAAAATAAGTATCCCGATTTATCGCCACAAACAGAGGCGATGACAAGAGATGTGGGAAAATTGCTATTGATTGCTCATATTATTCAAGTTCATTGAAAGACAGTCGTAATCCTTTGCTGTTTTCAATACCATTTATAATATTTGTTTATGCTAATTTTAGATGAAATAATACCGTTACATTACATTCAGCTCAGCGCAGAGCAAAAAAAAAATCGTTCACTTATTTTGTGTTATTCAGTTTTATATAACTGAGTCCGCCAATTATAAAAAAATAAAATCATTAATGTGAAACTATATGAACGTACAAAAATAAATTTATGAGACGTGAAGACATGCAGTACCGAGAAAATTTAATTAGCGTCTATACAGACATAAAATAAACGCATTAAAAGCTGCTATTATTTAGTAGTAGTATTCTACTGTTATTTTAAAAAAAGATTACTGTATGTGTGAGGCACAAATAAATGTTTTTTCTTTCTTTCTTTCTTTCTTTCTATTTCTCAAGCTCTCAATTTAAGTCTTCGGGCTAGGAAATCCTTTTCATATCTTTACCGCCATATCCAATACTGGACTGAGTACCTTAATCAAAATGGCATCGTCATTTAACAATTTTAAGGAGGCCAATTGAATTCATAGAAAATCTTGAACAATGCCGAGAACCGAGCAATTTGCAACAACAAACACTGAAATAGAAATTGTTAAATTGGCTACGAATAAACTATTTTTAGCCCCTTAAGTTACTGAGGCCACTCGATCGAGATGGAAATCATTTTCACTTGAAATCGGGTGTGGCAGCGCAACAGGCGCCTGAGTGCTGGTTATATTTTTAGTTAAATATTTGTATCTTTCTTTGAAATTTACAGCGCGATAGCGTTGATTTTTAACCGACTTCAAAAAAAAGGAGGAGGTTATCAATTCGGCTGTATTTTTTTTATCATTATTTTTTTTTATGTTTGTTACCTCAGAACACGGAGTTCTGAGGTAAAAAACACTAAAAGGATCAAAATAACTTTAATTTCGGAAGTCGGTGTTAAATAAGAAACAAACAATACCGAGAAACACCGACTTCCGAAATTAAAGTTATTTTGATCCTTTTAGTGTTTTTTTTTTAGTGAAGTCGGTTATTTTTTTTTTCTAAAAAGTTTTTATTTAGATTTGTTTTTGTCAATAACACTGTTAATTCAATGTATCAGATACAGTTGGGAACAAAACTTTTAATAAAAAAAAAACCGAATTCACTAAAAAAAAAACACTAAATGGATCAAAATAACTTTAATTTCGGAAGTCGGTGTTTCTCCGTATTTTTTGTTTCTTATTTAAAACCCACTTTCGAAATTAAAGTTATTTTCATCCTTTTAGTGACTTTTTTAGTGACTTCGGTTTTTTTTTTGTAAAATGTTTTTATTTCACACTTTTTAGTTGCGATACACTTTTAACCAGAGTGCCTATTTCTTATGACATTTCCAATTAACCCAAACACTGCTAGGATACACTGTTTTATTATGAAGTTTCCGTGTCTAACTTCCACCTTCCAGCAGGAGCCGGAATCAAATCAGATGATGGACATCTGATCACTTACATAGTACCTTATAGCCAAAGTGCATCTCATGACAATGCTAATAAGCCCAAACACTGCTATTAATTACAGAGTTCTGGTGCCTCTCTTCCGGCTCCATTATCATCATCAGGTCACTTCGATGATACCACTTTTAACATAACTATTCAGAACCATTTATTTATTTGTATTTTCATAGTTGCTTAACTATCTTCATTGTGATATTTATGTGAGTATGAAGTTCCGTTAACCATTTCTGGTCTTCTTCCTCAGTTCCACTTCATCAAATGTTACTTTTTGACTGTAAATGCTTAAGTTCTCGATAAAAATACCAAAATCACTATATTCACGTGAGGCGGGACGTGATTTTGGACAATATGACAGTATTGTGCGTTATGTTGGGTGACATCTTCTTCTAATATATAAAATTCTCGTGTCACGGTGTTCGAACTTGAACTCCTCCGAAACGGCTCGACCGATTCTCATGAAATTTTGTGAGCATATTGAGTAGGTCTGAGAATCGGCCAACATCTATTTTTTTTTTTTTTTATTTATATGGCAGAACAACGTTTGCCGGCTCAGCTAGTTTTAATATAATAATATAATATAATATTCCACAACTATCACACAACGCCGTCTAGTCCCAAGCTAAGCAGAGCTTGTGTTATGGGTACTAGACAACTGATAAACATACTTATATATTTCTAAATACATACATATATAGATAAATTACACCCAGACAGAACAAATAATCGTGCTCATCACACAAACATTGTCCTGGGTGGGAATCGAACCCACGACCTCCGGCATAGCAGTCAGGGCCACTAACCACTAGACCATCAGGCTAGTCAATTTTGTCCCTCAACATGACAAGCAACGTTCAATTTTGTCCCTCAACATGACAAGCAACGTTCAATTTTGTCCCTCAACATGACAAGCAACGTTAAATTTTGTCCCTCAACATAACAAGCAACGTTCAATCTACGTGACGCTGCAACGTTGGTCAGTGTCCCGCAACTTGTACCATAACATTTTCCAACGTATACGTGACGCGGCGCGGGACATATGATCAGATAATTTGACAACATAGCGGGTAATTTTTGGGGCCATTTTGTTTCCTTGTGTAGAGGTTTTAGTTACGTATGTATATGTTTCTATATTTTACAGTACCTTTTTCTCTGTTTATCTTTCATTTAGATTGCATCTGTCTCTGAATTGCCCGATAAGATCGGCTGGTAAAAAATGCCTAAGCCCCTAAGGCATTAAATTCACATTAAATCCGTCCTATACAGTTTCTCTTAATTTGTGCACAAAATATGAATGTCCGTTTGTGTGTGTATGTTCGAGACTCCTTTACGCCCAAACGTCTAAATGGGTCGGGATGGAATTGGCGCTCGGGTAGATCATGTGTTGGAATAGCATGTTTATCCCCCTAGTATGTTCCCTTAGAATAATTTTCTATTATCATGCAGGCGAAGTCGCTGGCAGAAGCACCTACCCAATAACTTTGACATCAACATCACTCAAAAAAAAAAGCCAACTCACTTCCTCGTAGTCATTCAAAACGGGAGAAAAAATTAAAATTAATTATTCAAATTTAATGTCCCGTTTCCAACTTTCAGTGTACCGGTATGAACAGACGGCGTGCCTTCGAGATAATAAAATTTAAAAGGGCAAACTTCGGCGGCCATAGGACGGAATGAAAAGTGATTTGCCTAATCCACTTCTCAATTTTCCAACTCACTGGTCTTCGAGAATTACAGTGACTATCGACCTCAACTCTTCTTGTATATAGTTTAAAGTGAATATAATTTAAAAAAAAAATGTGAAGTCCAGTGCCTGGGGCGTTAAAAGCGCCAACATCTTGGATTATAGTTACTGTGGATGAAATTTAAAAAAGCAAATATAATACGAATATGTTTAGCTAATAAAAAAGTATTACTACTACTACTAGGTTTTTTTTTTCCGGTGGGAAAATCATCTTATGATATCCCCCGCTCTTGGGCGGGGCGGGAGATAGTGTCTGACTTTTACTTGTATTTACTTTCGACCCTGCTGGGCCACTGGTACAGTTGCTGACATCTCCTTGAGGCGCGCGTGGAACAGCACGTGCCATCGACGACTTGGGCTCGGTGCGGACGGTTACCGGACGGTCAAACGGCAAGCCACCCATTGCTCGCCGTCCGCAAGCCCGCGCCTACGGTGGCCGGAAATCGGGATCGGAATCCCGGCGGCGGTTGAGGCGTGAGGACCGTTGCCTCACGCGATCGGCCGCCTCCTTTGCAAGCATTACTGCTTCGCAGAAGGAGGCGACCGCCTGCCACTCCTCCTCGCTCCGGACTATGGCCTGCACCAAGGCCCGGCGCGAAAGATCGCCGCCGCCGATCGCCCCCACCAGGACACGGCGTTGCTCTACCCAAGCGGGGCACACCTCCACCGTGTGCTCCACCGTGTACTACTACTACTAGGTACTATTACAATACTATAACTACTACTAATAGTATACTACTACTGTACCATTATTACTATTTAAAATATTGTTATCTTGATTTAAAAAAAAAAGAAAATTATCACAATGGTTCAAATAGTATCTCAGGAACTACATATTATTAGTACGGGATAAAAAATAATAATATTAGATTGTCCATTTATTGAGGAAGGCAGTAAGCTGCGATGCGAAACCCGAAACACGTGTCTAGTATTTTTATGTCTTAATCTTTGTACAAAATTTCAAAACTGAGTCATGAAAAATCACAAAGTTAAGCTTGATATGGTTGTCCGCACAAATACATGGTCACCGGGCCATCCGGGTGACTGAGGGGTTGTTTTGCTCCCATACCCAGCTGTATGCTGACGCTTAATGCCAGCTATGACCTGCCGTGACCTGTGTTGTCCTTAGTGCCGTGGTGTCCAATTTGTGACCATTTTTAAATATTTTTGGGAAAAATTATATCATGGTGTATAAATTATTGAAATCGATTCAGTTACTGATTCTGAACAAACTATATTCAGGTTATAAAACATCACGCTACGACCAGTAGGAGTGGAGTAGTAACCAAAGACGCGAGTGAAACCGCGGGGAGAGCGAGTAATAATAGCGTTAGACCACTACCTCACCTGCCCCCCTAGTCAAGTCACAAACGATAAACGTAAACTCTCAGTAGTCTTTAATAGATTTTCAACTTTATGTTATTGGATATAAAGTTGAAAATCTATTGAAGATTACATAGTGTTTTCGTTCGTTCTGGTCGCTAACGCTCAGTAGTCTTTAATAGATTTTCAACTTTATGCTCTTAGGTATAAAGTTGAAAATCTATTGGAGATTACTAAGCGTTCACGTTTATCGTTTGCAACTTGGCTAGGGGGGCTGATGGTAAGCGATGGCCGACGATATTGCACGCTTGCCTAGAAGTACCTAATTTATTCACTCTTAACATGAAACCCCTAGGATATGCAAAGTATTGTCGAAATATGGCAGTTTTACAAAACTGCCATACTTTTTTGATATCATCGTATTAGTTTTGTTTTAAAATACGGTATATATAACGATTCTAAAGCGAAATTCAAGGCAATAATTTTGGCCTCCCTAAACGCCAGGGACATGTAATCGAGTCTATTCTTATATTACTCTGTTGGTTGTTGTTGATTATAGACCTAACGTTGGCCACGGAAGGCGCGGTCAATCTCATATCGAATTGGCACGTCTCCAATGAACCATCCTGTTCTGATCACAGAACCATATGCTTCACACTTAAAACAAATACCAAAAGACCCGAGCCACGGCGTAACCCACGTCGAACAAACGTGCCCAAATTTAAATGTCTTCTAGCATCTTTATTAAATAGGGGACAAACTAATATAACTGATATAACTAATCCCGAGCAACTAAACAACATGGTGACAAAAATCACAGACAACATAATTGAGGCTTACTACACCCACTGTAAACTAAGATCCCCACCTACCAAAAGTAAAGAAAACCCCTGGTGGAACGCGGAACTTGGTAAACTTAGGGACACCCTACGTAAACGATTTAACAGAGCCAAAAACTCAAGACTCCCCGAGGACTGGGAGCTATACAAAGAAACCCAATACACATACAAGAAAGAAATCAGAACTGCCAAGAAAACTGCCTGGCAGAATTTCTGTGGGAACATAGAATCTAACAATGAAGCCGCACGAGTGAGGAAGATCCTATCAAAGGAACAAGATCGCACTCTCGGAGCGCTGAAAAAACCAGATAACAGCTATACACGGACAGATCTTGAGACCAGTAACCTCCTACTGGAGACGCATTTCCCGGACTGCAAACTCCTCGAGGACAGAACGTGGGAATGCGAATCAGTATCTACTCCCACCAATCTGGACTGGTCCAGAGCACAGACTATAGTGACAGAAGACCGAATACTCTGGGCAATTAAAAGTTTCCAGCCGTATAAGTCCGCCGGACTAGACGGAATTTTCCCAGCCCTTCTACAATGGGGAGAAAACTCTCTGACACCATGGCTGCTGGTAATATACCGAGCCTGCATAGCACTCAAGTATGTACCACTTGCGTGGCGTGAGGTGAAGGTTATCTTCATTCCCAAACCCGGCAAGACTGACTACACGCAACCTAAAGCATACAGACCCATAAGCCTGACATCTTTCCTGCTGAAGACCCTGGAGAGGCTATGTGATAGGCACATCCGGGATGGTCCTCTTTCAGACAGACCACTTCACAAGCAGCAACACGCCTACTCCACGGGCAAATCAACAGAATCTGCACTACATAATGTGGTGTCAAAAATAGAATGCGCAATACACCACAAATGCTCCTCGTTAGTAGCTTTCATTGACATCGAGGGAGCTTTTGACAAAACCATGTTTCGAAGTATCAGCACAGCCCTTGGGAGGCACGGCGTAGATCCGACCTTAAGTGGCTGGATCACGAACATGCTCAAACAAAGAGCAGTGCAAGTCACCATAAATAGCACAACAAGGGCCACTGTAGCAAAGGGCTGCCCTCAAGGGGGTGTTTTATCACCCTTGCTATGGAACCTAGTCGCAGACAGCCTCGTCAAGAAACTCAACGATAAAGGTTACTTTACCGTGGGGTACGCCGACGACATAACCATAATAGTAAACGGCACTCATGAAAACACTTTATGCAACCTAATGAGCCAGGCTTTGAAGTTAGTAGAGGATTGGTGCAAAGAATACCAACTAACCGTGAACCCCACCAAAACCGAACTAGTTCTTTTCACAAAAAAAAGGAAGCTACCTGTACTAAGACTTCCGCGCTTCTTTGGAACTACCCTAAGCCTTTCAACTGAAGCCAAATACTTGGGCGTCTACCTAGACAAGCAGTTGAATTGGGCAAAACACATGGACTACGCAAACAAAAAAGCCAGTATATCGATGTGGCAATGCAGACGCATGTTAGGACGAAACTGGGGTATAAGCCCAAAAGTCACCCACTGGCTATATACCACAATCATCCGACCAATCATAACATATGGCTCCCTAGTCTGGTGGCCCAGGACAGATTTGAGCACAGCCCAAAAAGAACTCGAAAAATTGCAGCGATACGCCTGCGTAGCAATCACTAGTAGCATGAGAACGGCACCCACTGCCGCCCTACAGGCTATGCTAGGACTGCCTCCACTGCATCTCATAGTGCGGGAGGAGGCAGCCTTGGCAGTATTCAGACTTAAACTATCGGGTACACTGAAAACAGACTCTCGAATTAAACATACACGCATTATGGATGATGCCATTAAGCGACAGCCCATGATGACGGCCCCCAACGACAAAGCCCCCAAAGCAATGCAATTCCAAAAACACTACAGCATCCAACTAGCAGAAGAACTGTACGATTGCTCAGGCCCCAAGGAACTGAGAATTTACACCGACGGATCAAAGACGAACACTGGAACAGGAGTCGGAGTCTTCTCCACTGACCTTAATATAAAGATATCCAAACCGCTAGGAGCACTCAACTCGGTCTACCAGGCAGAATGTGTTGGCATCACTCTAGCGGCCAACGCTATAGAAGCCAGAAAAGTTATGGATACTCATATCCGCATAATTTCCGACAGTGCCTCAGTACTACAATCGCTAGAAAAACCCACAACAACGTCGAAACTTATACAAGAATGCCACTCTGCACTAGAACGTGTCACAGTGTTAAATAATAACACTGTGACACTGCAGTGGATAAAAGGACACAGTGGCTCACTGGGCAACGACGCAGCTGATGAGCTGGCAAGGCGGGGGTCTGACACGGTGGTCTTCGGACCGGAGCCCATCGTGCCAATACCCTTTAGTCAGCTGCGTGGTTGGCTACGAGAGCACACAAATGCACAAGCGGGAAGGTGGTGGTCCCTGGCACCGGGCTGCAGGCAGGCTAAAGAAGCCATGCCAACTTTAAATAGAACCCTAACCAGCAGCCTTCTGCGACTGGACAGAGGCAGCCTGCGTCTGGTGGCAGGATCCATCACCGGACACTGCTCCCTGAACAAACACTTTTTTACGATGAATATCACAGATAGCCCTCTGTGCAGAGGATGCATGGAGTCAGAAGAAACTGTTGCGCATGTGCTCCTTGAGTGCACAGCCGTCAGCGAGATAAGAACTCGGACCTTGGGAGCACCGAATTCACTTATGGACGCCCTGAGCAAACTGAAGAGACTCATCTGTTTCTGGAATGAGGTGGGCTGGTTGGAGTAAAGGCCGCCATGGCCCACGCACAATGGTCCGATAAGAACTAAGTGCGGAAACCAGACCACAAAGATAAGATAAGATAAGATACTCTGTTGGTTTTGTTTTTGTCTGATTTTTTTTAATTTTATTTTTTTCTCGTAACCTGTTTCCTGTATTGTCCTCTGTTTTTTGTTTTGTGTCACAATTGTACAAAAAAATTAAGTTAGCAACTAGGCGGTAAACTGGCATGTGTACTGTACATGTTGTGTTTACCCGTAATTGGCATTTTCCGGCCACCATAGGCGCAAGCTTGCGGACGACGGGCAATGGGTGGCCCGCCGTCCGACCGTCCGGTAACCATCCGGACCGAGCCCAAGTCGTCGACGGCGCGTATTGTTCCGCGCGCGCCTCAGGGAGATGTCACCAAATCGTAGGGGCCCAGCAGGGTCGAAGCCTACTGGGGCCATGGGTAGTGTGAAAACGAAACCGTGGCCCTGGGACGAAGGCAACGAAGGAACAGGAGTGGATTTTTAGTCAGTAAAAGTCTGACACTATCTCCCGCTCCGCCCAAGAGCGAGATTTGTCATTAGATGATTTTCCCGATTTTTCCCACCTATTTAAAAAAAAACCCGTAATTGGCATGTATATTAGAACTGTACCTATGATTTGTTTTTATGTGTGTGTATATATGTGCTGTATGCGTATAAGCGTATGCCGCCTTTTAATGTTCCCACTGCTGGGACTCAGGTCTCCTCTCTCTAGGAGAGGAAATGGGCCGTAATCCACCACGCGGGCCCAGTGCGGATTGGTGAATGTCACATGTCTTCGAATTTTTCGTTCTAGGATATGCCGGTTTCCTCACGATGTTTTCCTTCACCGTTTTGAGAGCAGTGGTGATGAAATAAATTACACAAAGTTTTGCGCCTAGTTGGGTTTTACCACTCGGCCACCACTGAACCTAACTAAATAAATAAATAAAGTACCAGTCTTTTTTACAAGTTAACTTAGGTACAATGTTTGTATATATGTTTGTTAAAGGAAAATCATGCAAGTGGATTATGAAACAGTTACCCCTAACTTTGTTTAATATTACGTGGGGTCAGCGCAACAAGTTTTCTTCTCATTATAAAAACTTTATTCACACTAATATTATAAAGGCTAAAGTTTGTATTTTTTATTCCTTCACTTTCAAAC
Source organism: Mythimna impura (assembly GCA_905147345.3). NCBI lineage: Eukaryota > Metazoa > Arthropoda > Insecta > Lepidoptera > Noctuidae > Mythimna > Mythimna impura. The sequence goes on along the minus strand of LR990356.1, from coordinate 6,231,270 downwards.
TCCCGGAGTCTGTGTTTCCTGAATTACAACCTAGGGGTCTTTAAGTCAAGAGTGAATAGATTACTTCTAAGCAAGCGTGCTCCATCACTTGCCATCAGGTGATATAGTGGTCAAACGCGACACTATACATAATAAAAAAAAACTTCTGAATGGATTTAGATGAAAGTTTTCACACAGGTAAAACAGGTCCTGGAATAGGTCTAAGGATACAATTTTTCCCCGGGAGTATATTTCCATAGCCGTCACGGTATATGCTGAGCAACGCCCTATTCTTGTTAAGATGCGACGCACAAATTGATTCTTAGATTCTATTGGTAAAATTATGTTTTTTTTCTTTCTTTTATTTTTGGTTTATTTTTATGTTTATGTTTGTCTCTATTGAGGCCGGCGTCATAATACAACAGATAACCTAGGCAAGTGTGTTGTCTATGGTCATATTGTGCAACACAGTTATGCCAACACACATGGCCTGTCAGGGAAACTGGTTTTTGTATTTTTGTAACGAATAGTGCGGCTATTCAGGCGGAATAAACATGTTTTCTTTCTTTTTCTTTTTTTCTTAGGATAAAACTCGACTTTCACACGGACGAGCGATGGCGACATTTTATAAAAGCTTCGAATAAGCCAAACTGCTAAGCAGCCTTTTTTTCATTATTTTGCATTGTTCGTTTATGTTTTTATGAGGAATTTTAAACCATGAATGCCAAAATCGGTTACTTAGCCACAGTCGGTTGCCTCACCATACAACCATCTATTTTATCCGTATATGGAATCAGCAAAAAAAAAACGCACCATGGGTGATGCGTGTACGAATAAATACGTATACGTATAATTACGTAGATTCGGTATACTTGATATTTATCCGCCCCATGCAACATCGGTGGCACTAAATTCTCAAAAGTGCGGGTCTATGGGCACTTGAGCATTCTTACGTGTGGCTCATGTTTTGAACAGAGATCTTTATAACCCCTTGTCGCCAAGTTGTGTTTGTAGTGACCAATCTGGGTGCGCAACCGATTTACTGCTTTCCATATAGATTACTGCAAATTACGTTTTTGTCGACTCGGTGGATGGGCGTGCGAAGAGGCTAATTGGTGATCCGGATTTAGTTAAATCCAATCTTCAAAGCCTTGAGCACAGGCGTAGGGTAGCCAGCCTTTCGGTGTTTTACAGGTTGCATTTTGGAGAGTGTGCGCGGTCATTGAATGACTTGATTCCGCCATCTTATTTCTACCATCGGACAACCCGACGTACGGCGAGTATCCACCTTTATGTTGTTGAAACCCCTACGGCCCGGACTAAGCGTTTCAGCGTTTCGTTTATATCGCGTACATCAAAGAACTGGAACAATTTGCCTGCTGAGGTCTTCCCATCCGATTATAATTTGGGTGTCTTTAAGGCTAGAGTGAATAGGCTCTAAATAAACTAGTGCGCCTCACCATCAACGATTGCATCACTGCTTATCATCAGGTGGGATCGCAGTCAAGCACTAGTTTATATCAAATTTAAAAAAAAAGGCGGATGTTGTTCGAAGAGTGCCACCGATGCTGCACTTATCGTAGCCTGGGCTAGCTCGTACTGGGCCTAAATGTGTTTACCATCGATTCGAAAAGAAGATGGGGTGGGCCATACCTTCCTCGTCTCGTATAGATGTCCTACGTATATATCCGTAGCCGGCAATCATATACGGATATATCCGTAGTCGGTATTCAATGTGTTAAATACAAAACATGCCATCACTCGTGTATTCTCGGAAGGGTTAGGCTGACGTGTACCTTTTGGTGAAACATTATAAAAGTGCGCAAGCACTTTGTAAAATATAAAGTCTTTTCATTCTCTTTACATTTTGTTACTGAAGGTGATTGACGTTTTTAAAATCACGTTTCTAAAAAGGTCCTTTTCGGCACCCATTACTTTATTTTTAAACCTGCTAATGCCAAATAATACTTTATTATTTTAACGATTTTCGGTACGGAGGTATTACGCCCTTTATTTCCCTTTACTCTGGTTATATTTAAGTTTATCAAGTACACAATCTGAGACGTTTTTATATTTTTTGATAAAGTGACGAAATATTAGTTTAAGATAACTGTTGTGAAAAGGTATTCACTACTCAAACTCATAGCATTTAGTTCAATTAATTCATATACACGCACTTTGGAATAGTCAAGGGCAGTCAGTCAAAAAAAAACTGGGTAAGTGCGAGTCGGACTCGCGCACTGAGGGTTCCGTACAAACTTACCTTCGAAAACAATTCAATTCCCGAATTGAGTTACGAAGATTTTTCCAAATAGCAAAAAAAGATTTTTTTGTAACGTAACTACAAAATAGTTTTCAGATTTTTCCCTATATAGACATAAACTGCCGTATCTTTTTTTCCCGTTAACTAAGATGTTTGATTTTTTCACACCTTCAAGGGGACCGTAGACTTGAATACATGGTTTTAATTTCAACTCGATACCTTTATGCGTTCCCGAGATAAAGGGTCTTGATAGACAGACAGACAGACGGACGGACAGCAAAGTGATCCTATAAGGGATCCATTTTTTCCTTTTTAGGTACGGAACCCTAAAAAACTGTAATACCTAAGAAATGGGATTTCTATCATCATTATTTCAGCTAAAAGACGTCCACTGTTGGACATACGTCTCCCCCAAGTATCGCTTTAACAACGGGCACCTATGCTTTTCGCATCCATCGGATTCTCGCGACCCTCACCAGGTCATCGGTCCATCTTGTAGGAGGCTTTCCAACGCTGCGTCTTCCGGTACGTGGCCGCCACTCTAGAACCGTTTTGGCCCAATCACCAGAATTTTTGGGATTCTTCGGGCTATATCGGTAACCTTGGTTCTCCTGAAGATATCTTCATAGCTCTCTCCGTTGCCCTTCGAGTGACTTTAAGCCTTCTGATGAAAATGGTATATCTATACCTGAACAATTCCAACTTTTAACAATATGCACATACATACACCGTACATAGATACCATTTCTGCTTATATCTATTGGTCCTTTACTATTGTCTGTAATCTGCTAGGTGCTAATTGGTTTTCACTATAATCCCTCTTCTTGTGTACCTTAATTTCAATTAGGGATATGTATAATTGACTGGCCTGTTGGTCTAGTGCAGTGGTTCTTAACCTTATGGTCATGAGGGACCATATGACAAAATTTTTGTCTTGCCGTGGACCACCAAGTTGGTTAATTAGTTTGTAGTTAATATAAAGTACCTAAATGTAAGTAAATGAACGGTTGTTTCAATTCATATATAAATAAAACACGCATAAAATTATTTAAAGCCCTCAGTATTTTAATTTTCTTTACGTCATTACAGTTACGATTTTAATGCAATTTTTGTGACTGCATACTCTTTACTAACTTCTGAATGCTTGGTTCAGTGCTACTCAAAGCCAAACGCATATCGGCAGTGGTATCCAACCAATTTAGGTGCTTGTTTTTAATAATCAGAAGCGCCAAGAAAAACTGGTCACATAGATATATTGATGAAAATAAAGGTAAGTAACGAATATCAACGTCTCGAAGTTTTGTAAAGAAATTGCCTTTTGACTCCAAAATACCTAAAGATTTATTTCCGACCATTCTTATTTATTAGGATGGCTCCGCGGACCACTTGGGATGCTTCCAGGGACCACCAGTGGTCCGCGGACCACCGGTTAAGAACCACTGGTCTAGTGGTTAGTGGCCCTGACTGCTATGCCAGAGGTCGTGGGTTCGATTCTCACCCAGGACAAATGTTTGTGTGATGAGCACAATCATTTGTTCTGTGTCTCTTATGTACGTATTTAGAAATATATAAGTATGTTTATCGGTTGTCTAGTACTCATAACACAAGCTCTGCTTAGCTTGGGACTAGACGGCGTTGTGTGATAGTTGTAGAATTGTATTATTATCATAATTGTGGTAGGAATTCGTAAGGAATGAATTTAATCTTCATTGGCACGATTAGTGCAAAGGTTGAACGATAGGCTGCTGCGCTGCGAGTCGTGGGTTCGAGTTTCACGCAGAACAAATATAATAAGTATTTTTATGACCTACAGATAGCTGTTCTGGGTCTGAGTGTCTTGTGTATATGAGTTTAAATGTGTGTGAATGCAACCAGTGGAAAAGATGGGAAAAAACCCAGGTCCGATACGTTGGTCTGACCAAATCCGTGCTACATTGGAGACCACAGTCTACGACGCCATTCACATTGCCGAAGATACGATAACATGACGAAATACCTATAGTCCACAAGAAAGTTATTCGTCGAGGTCATGGCCCTCAACATTGAGGATAAACGACGCAAGGAGGAAGAGGAAGAATGCAGTCAAAAGTGTAACCGTAGGGGCCCAGCCTATTTAGGGCCAAGGGTTTGTTTTTGAAAGAAAAACTCGGCCCTAGGACGAAGGCAAAAAAGGGACAGGAGTGGGATTTTCGTCAGTAAAAGTCTGACATGCCCTTTCGCTCCGCCCAAGAGATCGAATGTCATTGGATGATTTTCCCACCTACAAAAAAAAACTAGCCCCCCCTAGCCAAGTTACAACCGTTTCGTTTCGTTTCTCTTTTCGTTGATCGCCTTGAGTCGGCCACGCCTCCTATTCCTTTGTTCTGGCCATATGAGTGAGCGTTGAGATGACGTCGAATAAAGGAATCGGAGGCGTGGCCTACTCGAGGCGATCGACGAAAAGAGAATCGAAACGAAACGGTTGTAACTTGGCTAGGGGGGCTGAAGTGTAGGGCAAAAACATTTTTTTTTTTAATCTTTTGATTCTTTACTGTACTCTACTCATTGTTACGGTTACTGTTAGAAGATTAATCTAGACTCTTTCTTGTGTGGCTGGAAATCGGTATATAAATCGGTACTAAAATGATGATATTTTAGCTGGAAGACGACCACTGCTGGACTCAACCCACAAACTCAATCTGTTAGGCTTCAAAATTCAAAGGTTATCCCAACGCTGGTAAAAATGGCATAGTTTACCCAATAAAACATTACAATAAAACATAATAACATATTATACTCGAAAGGTAAACACAATACAAAAATAAAAAAGTACTACATATTCAAAGAGTAGATATTTCTTTACCTACTTATGATTTTCGTTAACATTATTAATTAAAATTACAACATCAGCAACCACATAAGAAATCCGATCAAATCAAACGGCCAACACACCAGAATCGACCTTATCCCAATCTGATAGGGACAGTAATCCAATATCAGATTTTCCTTTACCCACCGGGGAGTTCTTCTCAAAAAGATAATAACTCGAAATCCTATTGTCGCCAGGATCTTTATATTAATTACACACATAAAAGTGATTAATGACAAGAATCTGGAAACAATGCTTAGGAATCCGTATTTATTGGACGCCCTCGCCCGGTATTTGTCATCAAGACAAATTATTTGCCCAATGTTTGTTTCCACCATTTTTAATATTTCTCCCCTTCTCATTTATTTTTCCGTGATGTTACCTATTTATTTGCTGTTGGTATCAGTTTGTAATTCCTCAAGAATTTCATTTAACGACATTCCTGGCTGAAGATAAAGTATTGGCCGATAATATTATCAGAAAATGTCAATCATTCACTTGACAAGTAACCCTCTTCACCAAGTATTGCCAAACACTTAATTTCAAACCCGAAACTACGGCTATGGCATACTTGCACAGAATTTCACAAAGAAAACCTCAGGAATCTTAGTAATCATCTGGTCAACCTTTGATCCTTCAAACCTTTATACAATTGACCGTTGCTAAGAAACACTTAACGAGACCTCCCACCCTCCTCGTAATGTTCAACAATTGATTGTTTAAGAGGGGGTCGTGATACAGTCAGAGAGGTCAACTTATGTCGGTCTTTACACGTTTTTCAAACAAAGCAAATCAATAATTCAAGATCGGGACGCCCACCGTCCGTTGGAAATATTTCTTTTTATTTTCTCGTCTAAAAGATGCTTTTAAGTTTTTATAGAGAAACTTGAGGTTTTAGAGATAAAGGCGCTAAGTAACATTGTAAGTGTTTTCCCGCCCTTTTTTTGATGAAGGAAATAAGTAGATACTGGGTCACGTACTTACTTTTTGCGTTAGGTACAATTTTAGACAAGTAAACGGGATGTTTACGGGAACTCGGCAGACCACGAAGGGGATGACGGGATGAACTAGACAGATTTAGCCACAGCTACAGCTGGAAGACGGAAATACGGGTCCACGAAATATGGAAGGAGTCTTTGCCCAGGAGTGGAACAAAACAAAAAAAACTGGGCAAGTGCGAGTTGAACTCGCGCACAGAGGGTTTCGTACAAACTTACCTACATACGAGTATGTGAATAGTTTAATTCCCGAATGGAGTCTCGAAGATTTTACGAATAGAAAAAAAAGTATTTTTTTTTTGTGAAATAACTACAAATTATCTGTTTTCAGATTTATTCCTATATCTACACTATATGACCTTGCTTTATGCCAAATTTCAGGATTCTGGGTCAACGGGAAGTACCCTATGAATTTTGATTCCTTTGAGAGTGTCGAAATGCACTTTTTTGCGACATAAACGGCCGTATCTTTTTTTTTCGTTAACTTAGAAGTTTGATTTTTTCACAGCTTCAAGGGTCCGCAAAATTTTAGTGTATGGTATTAATTTCAACTCGATACCTCCACGCGTTTCCAAGGTAAAGGGTCTTGACAGACAGACGGACGGACAACAAAGTGATCCTATAAGGGTTCCGTTTTTGTCTTTTTGAGGTACGGAACCTTATTAAACAAACAAAAATAAAAAAAATATAAAGACAGTGCAAAACAAAAGCTGAATGATACGCCCCCCCTTATAAACAGGACTTCAAAGACCAGAAAGATAAATTGCAAAGGAAAAGGATGAGTGAACGACCGTGTAATATAATTTTAAAGATCCAAAGAGCTTCTTTGTAAATAACCCACGGCCACACAATCACCCTCTTTAAGGAACTGATCTATGATATAATTACTGTCCTCAAAGTGAATGCGCAAGGGTAGTCAGCGAAATTCGGAGTACGGTAATTTACCGGTACATGGTGGACATCCCACCTATACGCACAAAACGTTTTGGGAACACATTCATTGTGCGTACAGCTAAGGAGTTGACTTCCCTGCCGGAATCTGTGTTTCCTGATGGCTACAACCCTGGAATCTTTAAGTCAAGAGTGAATAGGTTGCTTCTAGGTAAGCGCGCTCCATCGTCGACCGCATCGTCGCTTTCCATCAGGCGCTTGACCGCTATCTCATAGCGGTCAAGCGCGAACCTATCAAGAATAAAAAAAAACAGTAATATTCAAATTTTCTTATGTTTTTTTTTATATTTGCAGGCCAATGTCTGGTTCTGTGTTCTTTAAAATGTGATTTGCGACCATGAGTACCGTAATTAGGCCGTTGCTAGTGGTGCGTAGGTACAGGGCGCAGTGTCTGGAGGGCCGCAATTTTTTTATCCTTTTTGTTTGTGTTGTACCTTTTTCTAGGGGCGCAGTTATGCTCGTACTAGACATATAAAAGGCTACTTACGGCACTGTTTTCGCCGTAACACGTATTTAGTTACGAAATTATAAATCATTAAAATTATCAATACATCCTTCTCAGTTCGTCTAAGGGTGTATTTAATACGTGCAGATTTAATCACGCATGCGGGTTTGCTCCACATGCAGAAAATTACAAAATGCAAAAAAACGTGTCTCGCGTGCGTATTGCGCGCATTTCAATAAATACTTGTATGAAATGGACATTTGCGGGGGTTACGCGTGCGGATCAATCTCGCATGCGTGATCATGCGTGATATGGGTACATGTTGCCTGAAATAAATTGATTATTATTATTATTATTAAAACCTCATGATATTAAAACACCCTATCCCTATTGAATTACTAAGGGAACCTGTTGTACCTTGGTCACTTTTTCATTCAACGATTTTTTGAAAAAAAGCGGTTATAACTATTGCGATTAAACAAATTTTAGCTGTTAGACGAACTAATGTGGTTCATAATATAAATTATACAAAAGCATAGATCATCCTTTTTACAGGTTTTACATGAACTAAAAAAAGTTTGGAATGTTGATCAAGGTACAACAGTGGTGATGTACCTAGATCCGCCTATGTTGTACCGTGGTCATAGTTAGAACTCATCAAATAAAATCCATATTTCTCGACAAATAGCAAATATTTTTATTATTTCCAGCTTCAACACGTCTATAAATATCTTTATAAGCTTATCTAATATCTATGACATATCAATTAACAGAATTTATATGAATAAAATCAGTATTTTTCGTAACACCTAACTTAAACATTTTAATCACATTAGCAACAAGTCTTTATTCACTTCGTACTGACTAATATTTGGACTAAGCGTTTCTTAATTAATCAATAAACTCCGAGTATTTATTCATTTCAGGAACTGAGTAATATTCCCTCTTGGAATTAATTTTTTTTGGACTTTTTATTTTTTCCTTAATATCTAACCATTGGTATAAGTTGAGATCTTCTTTTTCTGGCCATTTCCAGTTTTTTAGCGACTTCTTCATAGATTTTATAAGCTCGCATCTTTACCAGTCTTCAAGAAGTGTTCATAATGCCTCTTTAAAGTAGATCTTGACAAGTTAAAATGTTTGGCAGCCCCTCTTAATGAGAATTTTTTTTCTTTAACTAGTTTAATAGCACTAGAAAATGCTGTTTTAGCAATAGGAATCCGTTTGGTGTTGTTTTTGCTACGAGGCATTTTACCTGTATAAAAAACAACAAAATAATAAGTATGTGCGTTCCTAAACAGAATTAACAAGAATACATTTGAATGTAGGTACCTTGACCATATGACCAAGGTACAACTGTTTTACTATGGTCAAGGTACAACACCCCTACCCTTTTATGTTTATTCGCACATGTAAATATGGAGGTTATGATTAACTCAAATCAGCATACTACATTCTAAACTTGGCTAAAGTACTTGTTTAAATCAAATGGTTTTAAAAATTTATGTAGTAAATAACATAAGTAATGAAAGAAATGAAAAATATTAAATATCTTACTTTTTTGCAGCGAAAACGTTAATGTGATCTCCCATGCAAACTCGATGCAATGGCCGCCTGCAACTAACTTCATGTTGATTAGTTTTGTCAAAGTTCACTATACCATAGACAAAAAGACGGAAAAAAGGCGCAAACATTTCAAAAAAATAAGTGGCTCTAGGTACAAAGGGTGTCAAGGTACAACAGGTTCCCCTATTTCAAAAAAAGTTATTCAATAGGGTTAACCGAACTGAGAGGGTTGTATTGATGATTTTAATGAATATAACTTAGTAAAGCCATTTTTGTTACGGAAATCTTATTTTAGCATAGAACTTGACCGTGACCTGCAAAATGCAAAAAAAAAAACATTTTACAAAAAAATAAAAATAAAATAACCGACTTCACTAATAAAAGTTAAAAAGTTTTTTATTACTCACTTTTTAGTTGCTATTCACATAAAACCCGAGTACCTATTTCTCATAACAATTCCAATTAACCCAAACACTGCTAGGATACATTGTTTTATTATGAAGTTCCCGTGTCTCCTTTTGTGTTCCCTTCCACTTTCCGGCTCCATCATCAGATCAGTTCAATAGTACCTTATAGCAAAAGTGCATCTCATGACAATTCTAATAAGCCCAAACACGGCTAGGATACATCGATTAATTACAGAGTTCCGGTGCCTATCTTCCGGCTCCATCATCATCATCAAGTCACTTCAATGATAAAATTTTCAACATAACCATTCAGAACCATTTATTTATTTGTATTGTCATAGTCGCTTTAAAACTGTCGTTCTTCATTGTGATATCTATGTGAGTATGAAATTCCGTTAGCCATTTCTGGTCTTCTTCATCAGTTCCACTTCATCAAATGTTGTTTAAGTTCTCGATGAAAATACCAAAATCACTATTATGGTTCCTATATATATTTGAGGAGTTCCCTCGATACCAACATGAAAACTGGATTTTGAAAAAAATGGGACCAATCTGGAAGCATATACTTTAAGAAGAAAAAAAAATTTACAAATTGATACATAAACGACGGAGTTTTGAGAATACAAGGGAAAGAAGATACAACGAAAGAAAATGCAACGGAATTGATAACCTCCTACTTTTTTTGAAGTCGGTTAAAACATAAGAAAATTTGAATTTTGCGGGCTACACTTATTTTAGATTGCTTATCATCCAATGAATTCTCCCATTCTATGTCCCTTCTTTGTCTTGCGTTCAAGGACATTGGGTTACCCATGATCCAGTAGACTTCTGCCCTGCTGGGCTCCTACGGTTTTGCTGACATCTCTTTGAGGCGCGCGTGGAACTACTACGAGCCGTCGATGACTTGGGCTCGGTTCGGAAGGTTACCGGACGGCCGGAAGGTGAGCTACCTATTGCTCATCGTCCGCTAGCCACGGGATACCCTGGCGCTTTTGTCTTTTTTTTTATTTGTATAATTCTTATCATGTAATCAGTCATGTAGACTATAAACAGATGGGATGTAGTCTGGATGGTTTGTAGGGTGCTGCCCCCTGTGGGGCCTGCCCTTCCTTGAAAGTAGTCACATGTTTAAGTGACTTTTCTAGTCAAAGATATCACGCCGTTTCTTCAGTCGGCGCTTTTGCCTTAAAATAAGAAAAGATCAACTTTCTAAGGATCACCAAACGACGACAACCAAATTCTTGTTACAGTATTACTTCGTAAGTACTCCCCAGAGGTATAATTTAACGGACCTAATTAGCTTTACGGGGAATTTTTCCACGTAATTCAATATCTTTAAGTAAATTCCTGAATGTTATCTCGAGGTCGAGTGTCCCTCTTTGATTTATTTTTATTGTTTTCTTTGATGAAAATGTGAGGATATTGGCAATCTTGTTTGAGCTGGATTTTGCTTGTGATATTATCTACAGTATATGTACAAGATTATTATCCAAACGATTAAGAATGATCTTTCAAAACTGTGAAAGAGGACATCATGAGGAAATCTAGGATGTCCTAGAACAAGGAAATTTGAAACTGTTACATATGCATCCGTACTGGGCCTGTGTAGTGGGAGAATGGACAGGTCCACTCAGAACTGTGTGGTTCTTTCTTCAAAAGACCATCTCAGACTCCAACCTTCATGGTTCTCATATGATTTGACCATTACATGTTTGCTGTATGGACTTTAAAAGAGACTTTGACCCCTGAATTTGTTTCGGTGTTTCTTCTCAGGGTAGTCAGCTAGGACACACCGGCTTCATCTAGTAAAAAATAGACGTGTAAAAGTGTTTTTAAAAAACCTTTTTGCAAATAAATATCATTTATCATTTAATGGCCCCTAGCAGTCGTAGCAATTCACCCAGAGGGGGGCCTGAGTTCCAGCACTAGCATATAATGTTTCACCTGCTGATTATGTTAGCAATCAGCGCACATTCCGTAAACCAAAATATCATTAGCATTTGCATTGAAAGTCGAAAATTGTGTCACGGTTTACCGGAATCAAAAGCATCCTATGTCTTAACGAAGTCCATGGCCTTTTGACTAGATTCATCCAAAACTGTCCAGCCGTTCAGGCGTACTTAATTGATTAACGAACACTACAACATTCAGACTTTCACATCTGTTTAGCCTCTAGTCATTGCTGGCACGATTATTCAGTGCTCTGGTTTTTTGTTTGAGGTGGGAAATCATACAATGACTTCTTACGCTCTAGATTGCAGCGAAAGGTGGATCAGACTTTTACTGAATAAAACCCAACGGTGACCTTCAGTTGCCTTTTGAGTCCTAGGACCATGTTATCTCTTTCAAAAATTTCCGTAGCAGTACTCTGGGATAAGTATTCGAAAACCTCATTATCATTATACTCGTCATTTCAGCCAAGTTTCGCCACAATGGACACGGTGGAGCACACGGTAGAGGTGTGTCCCGCTTAGGCAGAGCACCGCCGTGTCTTCGTAGGGGAGGTTCCAACGATCTCTCGAGCCCATCCTTGCTACAGGCCATGGTCTGAAGCGAGGAGTGGCAGGCGGTCGCCTCCTTCTGCGAAGCAGTAATGTTAGCAAAGAAGGAGGCCGCACGTGCACGCGCGAGGGCGCGGCCCTCACGCCCCAGCCGCCGGGATCTCGATCCCGATTTCCGGCCACCGTAGGCGCGGGCTTGAGGACGGCGAGCAATGGGTAGCTCGCCGTCCGTTCGTCCGGTAACCGCCCGGACCGAGCCCAAGTCGTCGACGGCGCGTACTGTTCCACGCGCGTGCCTCAAGGAGATGTCAGCAAACCGTAGGGCCTACTGGGGCCAAGGGTCGGCTTCTGAAAGGAAGACGGCCCTGGTATGAAAGGCAACAAAGGAACAGGAGTGGGTTTTTAGTCAGTAAAAGTCTGACACACCCTCCCCACGAGCGGGGGATGTCATTGGATGATTTTACTACCATAAAAAAAAGCCCCAAGTTTCGCCACAACGACCGGTGTTGGACGTCTCGCATCTATCGGATTCCCGCGACCCTTACGAGGTCATCGGTCCACCTTGGGGAGGCCTACCAACGCTGTCTTTTAGTATGCGGTCGCCACTCTAAAACCTTTTGGGCGCCCTTTTCACATTATTAGAAGACCTCATCATCATCATTCATCATTTCAGCCGAAAGACGTCCACTGTTGGACATAGGCCTTCCCCAAATGTCGCCATAATGACCGGTCCTGCGCGTCTCGCATCCGTTGGATTCCCACGACCCTCTCCAGGGCATCAGTCCACCTTGTGGGAGGCCTTTCAACGCTGCGTCTTCCGGTACGTGGTCGCCATTCCAGAACCTTTCGTCCCCATCAACCATCTGTTCTGCGAGCAACCTGCCCTGCCCACTGCCACTTAAGTTTGGCGATTCTTCAGGCTATGTCTGTAATCTTGGTTCTCCTGCGGATATCTTCATTTCTTAGAAGACTATGTTTAGTAATTTAATTTTCTTAAATAAAACCTCCCTTCTTTCCACATAGCAACACACATAACAATCAGTTCTCGTAAAGTTGTAACAGTTTACCGGAACGGTTTGACCTTCAGGTGTGAATTATTTAAAAATTGCGCACAGATATTTATTGCTTCACCTGCCTGCCGTGCCGAGAGAAACGTGAACTTTGCTGATCGCGAAACTGCGTGAAAAACTGCTTTAAGTTCAAGTTAAACTCTGATTGATATTTTGTGGGAACATCTGTACATATATACAATACCTTAAATAAACTAAATGCATATGCATGGTTGTATTAACATTTTTTGTTAAAATTATATTATAATAATAGGTCTTACATATTACAGAAAATACAAAACACAAAGAAATCAATAAATACCTAATTTCAAAAGAAGAATAACATACCTTTAATATAAAATTTATTTGAACTTATGATTCCAAGTCAATCCAATGATATAACACTTCAAAGCAACCCGTTTTAAAAATCTCCAATTTCATAGGTAAAGACCTATTATTTATTGTTTATTTGTTTTTTTTTTTATTATTAATGATAGGCTCGCGTTTGACCACCATCTAACCGGATGGTAAGCGATGATGTGGTCGACGATGGAGCACGCTTGCCTAGAAGTAGCCTATTCACTCTTGATTTAAAGACCCCTAAGTTGTAGCTATCAGGAAACACAGACTCCAGCAAGGAATTCCACTCATTGGCTGTACGCATAATAAATGTGTTCTCAAAACGTTTTGTGCGTATGGGTGGGATGTCTACCATGTACCGGTGGCGCAACGCCGTACGTCTAGTGGTCCGATGATGGAACGGACTTGGCGGAATTAGATTGTGCAATTCCAGTGCACACTCCGTGAAATGTAAACAATAGAAAACCGACAGGCTAGCAACTCGGCGGCGATCCTTTGCATTTTTAATGAAAATGGTGGACTCTCCGAATTGTTTAGTTTGTCATAATAAAATAGAAGATGTCCATCACCTTCTGTTGGAGTGTGTCAGGAATGAGTCTGAAAGAAGTTCGTTAATTAATGAATTAAATATAAATAAGCTAGATTTAGGTATATTTAACGTTATTCTAACCAAACCAATGTCGCCAGAAGCTATTTTAGTTTACTCACTAGTTACTCTGTAATTGTGATGTATTTGGATAAGGGATGGAACTGATATAACAATTTGTTAAAAGTTCCTTAAATAAATAAATTAAAAAAAAAAAAGGTTTTGGAGCTTCGACTCAACAAGTGCATCATTGCCGATGATCCTCTTGACTCGCCTCTCAATCGACTCTAGCGCATCAAGCTGGTGTTGTATGGGCAGGGCAGCATTGTGCCCTGTGTGCGCAGAACAGATGGTCGATGGGGACGAAAGGTTCTGGAATGGCGACCACGTACCGGAAGACGCAGCGTTGGAAGGCCTCCCACAAGGTGGACCGATGACCTGGTGACGGTCGTGGGAATCCGATGGTTGCGAGACGCACAGGACCGGTCATTATGGTGACGTCTTTCGGCTGAAATGATGATGATGATGATGATGATTGTTTATGTCATCTCTTGCATGCTGACCATTTATTTTGTGATGTATGTATTGTACTCATGTATGAACAAATAAATGATTATCTTATCCCATTAATATGAAAGTAAATTCAATTCCTATAAAAAATTGCAATTTTAAAATTTGTGTCTGACTATCTGTTTGTTTCGATGAATCTCCGAAACGGCTCGACCGATTTTGGCAGGACTTTCTCTGGTAAATAAGTCATAAGAAGGTTCAAATTAGACTACATCTATTTTAGAAAAAAAAATGGAGTTCCGCAAAATCAACATTACACATCATCACATCATTGTAATTAACTTTTTTTTTTGTTTATCAAGAATGCTCTTCATAGCGATTTAAATACGAAAACATGTCTTGGTTTATAGTTGCATAATTTGTTGTTTTTATTAGTTGTTATTACTGTTTGTTTTTCCGATTATAATAAACTAAATAAAATTAAAAAAAAACTTCTTGAAATAGTGGCATTGTGCTGTTATACGAGTCTGACCCGAACGAAGTCGCGAGCACTAGAGCAAATATGCAACATCGCAGTGCTGGTATTCTGATTGGGCCTATTCTGATAGGAGAACAGTGACAGTGACAGGAGAGCAGTAGTGGCCGAGTCGTAACGGCCCAGTCTTAGGAATAGTAGGTCGCGGGTTCAAACCCAGCCAGGCGCATTACTTTGTGTAATTTATTTCATCACCACTGCTCTCAAAACGGTGAAGGAAAACATCGTGAGAAAACCGGCATGTCCTAGAACCAAAAATTCGAAGAAATGTGACATTCACCAACCTGCACTGGGCCCGCGTGGTGGATTACGGCCCATTCCCTCTTCTAGAGAGAGGAGGCCTGAGTCCCAGCAGTGGGAACATTAAATGGCGCTTATGCTTATTATTCTGATAGGGATTATTTGTTGTTTAGCATTAAATAAACATGAGATATACCCAATTTTCACCTTTTTTTTACCAAACGATAACTTCATAAGCAAAGACCGTATTTTCATTTAGCCTAAAACCGATTCAAAATAAAAATTACAATACCACTTTCTTTGTTCTTATCAAAATTCTTTTGCGGCTTTATATACAGAGGTAGCAAATTCTATTCTTATTTATGACTGGCCCTTTGTTCCTGAAAAAACAAAGTTCGAGTGTTAAATTATAAAAAAAAATACTGTGCAAGTGCGAGCCGGACTCATGCACTGAGGGTTCCGTACAAACTTATCTATGTACCTAACTAGTTCAATTCACTACTTGAGGCTCGAAGATTTTTCCGAATCACGAAAAAGTTTTTTTTTGTGTTGTAACTACAAATTTGCAGTTTTCAGATTAATACCTGTGCTATGAGACCTTGCTTGATGCCAAATTTCAAGATTCTAGCTCAACGAGAAGTACCCTATAGGGTTTGGTTTCCTAGCGAGTGTGTGTATATTTTTAGATTGTGTTGACTCAAAAGTTTGATTATTTCACTGCTTCAAGCTGTATCAGATCTGATTATTTGGTATTAATTTTAGCTTCATACCTTCACACGTTCCTGATAAAAAAGGTCTTGACAGACAGACAGACCGACAACAAAGACATGGTGGAGCATACGGTAGAGGTGTGCCCCGCCTGGGCAGAGCACCGCCGTGCCTCCAATCGTGCCTCGTGGGCACGATTGGAGGCAACGTTCTCTCGCGCCGGGCCGGCAGGCGGGCGGTCGCCTCCTTCCACAAAACAGTAATGCTAGCAAAGGAGGCAGCCGCACGTGCGTGGGAATGGCCCTCACGCCCCAGCCACCGGGATCCCGATCCCGATTTCCGGCCACCGTAGGCGCGGGCTTGCGGACGGTGTGCAATGGGTAGCTCGACCGTCTGGTAACCGTCCGGACTGAGCCCAAGTCGTCGACGGCGCGTAGTGTTCCATGCGCTAGCAGCCGCTTCCTCAAAGAAATGTTAGCAAACCGTAGGAACCCAGCAAGGCCGATGCCCGCTAGCTAGGACCGCGGAGAATTTATGAAGGGGAAACCCGTAGTCCTAGAACGCAAAGGACAACTGAAGGACACAGGTGTGGTTCTAGTCAGTAAAAGTCTTACGCGCCCTCTCGCTCCACCCAAGGGAGAGAGATGACATTGGATGATTTCCACCCTTAAAAAAAGTACGGAACCCTAAAAAAGGAACGAATAACATTTTCTGGGGTTAATTTAGCGGTCGTTTAGAATAAATCTTTGTGAGTTTCATTTGTTTCTCCCTTCCGATTCGCCTTGTTCTATACGAGGACATCGGACGGTTTGCGTAGTAATAATGGACAAAACATGAAAGAAAATCAAAGGTCGACCCTCAGTTTGAAGGTATTTCGTTGTAGCTATAGATATTTGTGTGTATCTGTTTTTTGGGTGGTCAATCAAAAGTGAGGGGGTATTGTTTTTATAGAATTTGGACAAACAATGCAGGATATTTCGTCAAAATTAATCAAGTAAGTTTTTTTTTGTGATGTGAAATCATCAAATGACTTTACCGCTCTTGATTGGAGTGAGAGGGCGTGTCAAATGTTTACTGACTAAATCCCACCTGTGTCCTTGAGTTGCCCTTTGCGTACAAGGGCCACTTTCTAAAAAATCCGTCCAGCGTCTTCCCTACTGAGGTCCTACGGTTTGGCTGACATCTCTTTGAGGCGCGCGTGAAACACTACACACCGTCGAAAACTCGGGCTCAGTCCTTACCGTACAGCTCGATGGTAAGCTATCCATTTATCGTCGTCCGTAAGCCCTCACTTACGGTGGCTGGGGCCCACACTGTGATCGCTGAAGCCCAGACCGTCTGCTGTAGCAGCGGCTGAAGAGCGAGGGTGTCTGCTCGCTTACAGTTGCAACCTTCTCCTTACTTAGCATTATTGCTTCGAAAAAAGAAGGCGACCGGCTTGAACTAGGGCCGGGTGTGAGAGGTTACCGCCACCGATCACCTACACGAGTACATGGCGGAGTACCGCCCAAGCGGAGCACACCTCCACTGTATGCTTCACCGTGTCCTTTGGGCCATCCGCACAATTTAACACCCGGGCGTTTTATCGCGTGATTTCAAAACAGGAACCCCGCGAACTGGCCATTTCTAGTGAGGACTTGCGCCAGGCGGCAGATGAGGATGCCGTGGCACCTCTCCAGCCACTCCTCTAAGAAGGGGCTTACCAGTGCGATCGTAGCGTACCCAATCAAGTAGGCCTTAGTTATTATGTATATTGTATGAAAGATACAAACTTACAACCTAGTCAATTTGGAGGAATATTTTTAAAAACGTAGGTATAAAAATTTATATTTTTTTTAGGTACGTATAACCTATTATTTTCAGTTTAATTATAACCTTGCAGAGCCTTTGTTAGTAATAACCAAAATAAGGAGTCAATACTATGGTACCTACTAAAATCTATCCAGTCAATCCAAAGAGTATTATGTTGCCCAGTAACTGGGTTATAGAGGTCTAATAGGCATTCGCTCCATGTTCACAAGCATTCAGCCGCATCTGATTAGACTGGCAGCCGACCCCAAGCTAGTTGAAAAAATACTAAAGAGATGATGAGGTATAGAAATTAATATGTTTATTATTTTTTATAATATATAACCTACTATTTTGAAATTAATTATAACCTTGTAGACAAGGTAAGTAGGTTAGAGTCATTAGTGGTAACAGTACGCGGCGGGTAAGAGTTCGCAGTGCCAAGATCTCCGCGGGGAATGAAGTGATGGGAGACGCGTCTTTGGTGAATTTGGTGGCAAGCAAACAGCCATATTGAAGCCAGTCATAAAACAAAAAAGTATGAATTTCAGTGTTTAGCAGTTAGTTTTTCGTTCAACGGAAAAGTTTATAACCTCAGTAAACAGAAGATAAATGTATCAAGTAGTTTTAGTGTTGTAACAATGTTAATGCAGTATTGTTACCTGTCGAGTGAAAATTGTAGATTATCTTTGAAACGCCATTGTACATAGGCGAATTATCAGGGTCAAGAGTTCGCACGCGAACTCTTGCCCCTACATACGTTTTACCCTCAATAAAATCTCGTTATTACCTAGTCTAAGAACTAAAAAAATAGATATCGTTGGTCATGCCAGGGGGCATGTAATTGTGCATGTTATCCGATAAAATGATTTTTTCCCGTATGTATTTTTATTTCTTACGTAGATATCTACACCTAACACAAAATTTTATGCCTATTTTCTAAAAAAATACTATATATTACCTACATGATTATCTCTATGTAAGTAGGTACAGGTATTATTATCACTACCAGCCTGTGGCTGGTAGATATAGGTAAAAAAAAACTGGGCAAGTGTGAGTCGGACTAGCGCACCGAGGGTTCCGTACAAACGTACTTATGTATATAGTTCAATTCTTCTCGAAGATTTTTCCGAATAGCAATTTTTTTTTATTTATCAGTCTACAAATTTATTGTTTTCAGATTTATTCCTATATCTGTGCTATAAGACCTTGCATTATGCCAAATTTCAGGATTCTAGGTCAACGAGAAGTACCCTATGAATTTTGATTTCCTTGAGAATGTCGAAATATACGTTTTTTGCGGCATAAACGGCCGTATCTTTTTTTTCGTTAATTTAGAAGTTTTTGAAATTTTGATTTCAACTCGATACCTCCACGCGTTCCCGAGATAAAGAGTCTTGACAAACAGACAGACAGACACGGTCGGACAACATAGTGATCCTATAAAGGTTCCATTTTTTCCTTTTGATACCTCAAACGGAACCCTAAAAATTTAAATTAAATTTTAACCAATAGGTTTACTTCGTTGCTTTTACTTACTCTGTATGCGAACTATTACCCTTATTACTACAGATTGGCACGTTTCATCATCCACTTATCCAAAAATCTTCCCATTCTATCAAATGATCTCACAAACGTACAAACATTACTTAAGGCTCCTACAAAAGGCTAGCTCCAAATCTAATTCTAGATCTCAGTGGCCATTCACATCGTAGCAGTCGTTTAACACATTGTGTGCTCGCTATGGAAATAAAGGCTTATTTTCTAAAAGCATTTGTTCCCTTCCAGAAGATGTATTTCGGATGCGAAACAGTTTATCTCGGGAGTTAGTAGCTTTTGGGACACAATGGTATAAAGGATGGAGAGTTCTTAGGAATTTAAGCTATGTTGGAGGTTGAGGTAGTCTGTATCTATCTAATATATAAAAATCTCGTTTCTCAATGTTTGTTATCGAACTCCGAAACGACCAATTTTTGTAATATATTTTTGTGTATATTTGGTTAGTGAGAGAATAGGTTTTAGGCTATTGTTTATACCCTTAAGTTAAAAAAGTGGCCCTTTCCAGAAATAGTCTATATAGGGTGACTGGCAATTAGTGTACGATACTTAAACACGTGATTGTGCTCATGATAACAAACAATTTTTATTATTAGCAAAGCGGAAATCGCGAAAAAAAAATATCAGCTGTTCAGTACATCAGGCAAACATAAATGTACTGTACAGCTGATTTTTTTCGCGATTTCAGGTTTGTTCCCATAGTAAAAGTTGTTGGTTATCATGAGCACAATCACGTGTTTAAGCATCGTACACTAATTACCAGTTACCCTATATATATAAAAGGGAAATACCACTCACTGATTAATTACGAAATCTCAGAAACTTTAAAACCTACAAACTTAAAATTTGTCTGGTAGTTTCCTTATAGGGTATAGACATCCGCCAAGAACGGATTTTCCAAAATTCTCCCCCTAAGGGGATGAAACGGGGGCCCAAAACTTGTATGGAGAAACCGACTTACACGCGGGCGAAGCCGCTGACAGAAGCTAGTACTTAATACTTTTTAATAAATAAATGACTAAAATTATATTATCTATATATATAAAAGGAAAAACTGACTGACTAACATATCAACGCACAGCCGAAACTAATAGGACTAGAAGCGTGAAATTTTGCACAAGATTTCCTTTTATGACGTAGGCGAGCACTAAGAGAGGATTTTCCAAAATTCACCCCCGAAAGTTATCCTGGGCAGAGCAACGCCGTGTCCTCGTGGGGGCGATCGGCGGCAGTGATCTATCGCGCCGAGCATTGGTACAGGCCATGGTCCGGAGTGAGGAGGAGTGGCAGGCGGTCGCCTCCTTCTGCGAAGCAGTAATGCTAGCAAAGGAGGCGGCCGATCGCGTGAGGCAACGGTCCTCACGCCCTAACCGTCGCCGGGATTCCGATCCCGATTTCCGGCCACCGTAGGCGCGAGCTTGTGGACGGCGAGTAATGGGTGGCTCGCCGTCCGACCGTCCGGTAACTGTCCGGACCGAGTCCAAGTCGTCGACGGCGCGTATTGTTCCACGCGTGCCTCAGGGAGATGTCAGCAAATTGTAGGGGCCCAGCAGGGCCGAAGCCTACTGGGGCCACGGGTAGTGTGAAAGCGAAGCCCGGGGCCCCGAGATGAAGGCAAAGAAGGAACAGGGGTGGGTTTTTAGTCAGTAAAAGTCTGACACTATCTCTC
The DNA here is from genome assembly GCA_905147345.3 of Mythimna impura. Lineage (NCBI taxonomy): Eukaryota > Metazoa > Arthropoda > Insecta > Lepidoptera > Noctuidae > Mythimna > Mythimna impura. Next base: position 6,210,310 of record LR990356.1, on the reverse strand, counting down.
ACTCCGCCCAAGAGCGAGATTTGTCATTAGATGATTTTCCCACCTAAAAAAAAAAAAACCCGAAAGTGATGAAACGGAGGTCCAAAGTTTGTATGGAGAAACTTACATTCACGCGGGCCAAGCTGCTGACAAAAGCTAGTTACCCATAATTTATCAACCTTGGATCTCTGACCTATTGCAGTTAAACTCATGTTTCCATAGAGACATGATATAATACAGGTAGTTGACCTGAAAAAATCGATACAGTTTAAAATCGAGTTGCAGTATGAAACCAGTGAAATGGCTTGGGGTCAAGAGCTTACTAAATAGGCAAGCTACGTGGTTGGATCTAGGGTGGCTTACATTTCCGTACTTAGGTACCCTAACATGTATAACCTACCTAATATGAATTCCCATTATTTCAGACCGATGACACTTTAGAAGAGTTACAGAACTCCTAATTCATATATAGATAGCGCTTTAAAATAATAATAATATTTTGCTGTTTGGTTTTCCTTTTTTAATTGTTTTGTTTTGTCTACAGAACTCCTAATTCATGTACGCGCTACGCTTTAAAATAATAATAATAATGTTTAGCTGTTTTTTTTTCCTTTTTCATTTGTTTTGTTCTTTTTTATTCCATGTGTCCCAATAGTTTACCACTCAGTATCGTCGGTTGGTACCACGTCCCAAAAAAGTCTAAGGTGCTGCGAGTTTTTTTCAGTCCCTTCCAAAGGTCCAGAACCAAGGTTCTGAGATAAATAAATAAATAATAATAATATTTATTTCTCTTTAATATTGTACTTTGAGTATTAAATTATAAGTATCCCAACAATTAACTGCGCACAATACGATAACGATGCGACAACTTATTTTTAAAGAAATTTTTTGGATATATTACGTAAATGCCCACAGAACAATTTCTTTCAAAAATGTTTGTCGCATAGTGCACCGCGCCTATGTATGAGAACTTTGATTCGCATAAACTGTTAAATATCTCAAAATATAAATGTGCATTTTCACTATTACACATAAGTTTATTCATTAACAATAGACGTTCATTTCACTATCAACATAAAAGGCAGTGAACAAAAAGAATTCAAGATTTTATATCCACTTCCATTCAATCCATATAATGTACAATCAATTCCGTTCAAGTTAAAAAGTAAAATAAATATTGTAAATAATGAATTGAATAAATAAATACAAAAAAAGAGTTTTAAGTTGTTCACGTCTATTGAATAAGTAATGACTCTTTGATTTTTGCTAAACGTGATTTCTAAAGAGCAATATTTTTGTATAAATTAAATCATTAAATATTAAATTGGTATAAAGTTATGATGATGAATTTTTTATTACATTGCTTTTACTTTCGATGTTTGAATTATGAATAAACTTTCACGGTTTCAATTATTCAGGGTTTAGGTAGAGATGTAAGTACATTTATTACAAAGTAGGAATAAAATGAATTTTAGCAATTTTTTTTCAATTGAGAAACACAGTACACTCTAAACCGCATGTAACGTATCCCCGGTCATGTTAAAACCAATAAAAACACGTACCAATTGACGTTCTAGGCAAGGGAAAAATGCAGAGATGCTTTTTTCTTTCTTTGAGGTGGGAAATCATCCAATGGTTACTCTTGGGTGGAACGATAGGACGTGTTAGATTTTTACTAGCTAAAACCCACCTGTGCCCTTCGTTTATCAGGACCACGGTATCCCTTTCAGAATATTAAAATAGGGACGCTAGGCGGCAGTTATGCATAGGTATAGAAATAAAACACTGTACGTCCTTCGAACCGGACGAGTTAGATATAACGCACTTGAGTATTTTTTGTCTTCGCAACTAATTTGTTTCTCACATAATAATCTTGATAAAGTTTAGATCATGCATGCGAGATTGCCCCGCACGCGTAACCCTGCTAATGTCCATTTCATACAAGTATTTATTGTAATGCGTGGTATACGCACGCGGGACGCGTATTTTTTTTTTTCATTATAAAATTTCTGCATGCGGGACAATTCCGCAAGCGTGATGAAATCCACACGATATCAAAAACACTCTTACAGGATTGTATGAAAGTGCGCTCATGTTGCGATGCGATATCTGGGAGACATTTTTCTCCGTGGCTTTGGTGACAGACCAGCGACGCAACTCTTGCTGCATCTATTGGAAGCAAATATTTACGAAAAAGTCATCTTCCAAATCGAAAAGACAGCAATAAACACAAAAAAGTTTCTGAGCAACTATGTTGCTCGTAAGCGCCCTCCTTTATTGTCAAAATAGGTCGTTCTAAACCGTTGCGCGTTGGTCTATAAACTGGAGTCGTACTAAAAGGTATGTTTTCATAATACGTCTGTATAAAACCTGACTTGTGTTTACATGTTCTTCACTAAAAACGGTTACCCGTTACAAGCAAAGTCGTAATATGCGGGTTCTACTGTATACACCCCTCTTAGTTTTTAAATAGTACAAAAAATGGCGCTCTATCCGTACCCGTAACTGATCATATGTTTATAGTGAAAAGTAAAAAAAAAACTAAGTCCCATAATTGTCCACGAATATTTGTCATAATTGGTCAATTTGTAATAGAATCAATCATTCATAACAATTGGTACTAGAAATTACTGCGCGTTTTTTCCTTTTTGATCGTCATTTATTCGTTCATAATCCATAGCCTGTAAGTACAATCATCATCATCTTCCTGCCCTTGTCCCATCCTATTTGGGGTCGGCACAACATGTTTTTTTCTTCCATTCTATCCTGTCCTGTAAGTACAATATTTCCATAAATTGAGTGACTTCATTAAACCCCAAGCGAACGCCGGCGTTCGCTCACTCATTGTCTTTCTATTGTGTCTCTAATTACGGTACTCTAATTTTACGAAAGCCATTCAAGAAACGAGCGCAACGTAAAAAAACCTTGGGACGTTTTGTACGGAACCCTCAGTGCGCGAGTCCGACTCGCACTTGTCCGGTTTTTTACATTGAAGTCGGTTGTATATTTTTTTAAGCAAATTTCGTATTGTTAGTAGATTCACCTGTTAATCGAATTTGCTTGCTGCTGCCAACTAGCTGACGTCGTCGTCGGAAAAATTGAGAATGCTGAAAGTTCGCAAATTGGAGCGAGTTTCATTCGTTTAATGCCGCGTTCCCACTATGTCGTAACGGTTAATTTATCGTCGGACGACTATCGTCTCTAGCTGTTTCCATTATAACAACTGATTGTCGTGGCCACAACAGATAGTCACAACAACGACACATGATTTACCGTCACGGTTTAAACTTGTTAAATTTTTATCGTTTTACGACTGTCGTGTTAGCCGTTCCCACTATCTTGACAATCTGTTGTTACCGCAAAAAAAGTCGTAGACGAGAGTTAATCGTGTCGTCCTATATGTGAACAACTCCATTTAAATATATTAGCCACGACACTTAAAACTACACCATTTTTTGTCGTCACGACAAAGTGGAAACGCCGCCTTACGCTAATTTAAAACTTTTCTAGAAAGACAGTTTTTCCTCTTAGTGAAAAAAATGACTCAACTTTTGTAGGCTATTTAGGTTATATAAAAACTAGCTGTCTCCCGCAGTTTCACCTGCGTCTTTGGTTACTGTGTACTTTGGTTGTGTGTGAAGTGGAGTCAAGTATATAGAAAATTTATTAAAGGCCTTGAGCACAGGCGTAGGGTAGCCAGCCTTTCGGTGTTTTACAGGTTGCATTTTGGAGAATGTGCACGGGAATTGCATGACTTGATTCCGGCATCTCATTTCTACTATCGGACAACCCGACGTACGGCGAGTATCCACCCTTACGTTGTTAAAACCTCTACAGTTCGAACTAAGCGTTTCGCCTCGTCGTTTATACCGCGTACATCGAAGGACTGGAACAATTTGCCTGCTGCGGTCTTCCCATCCGATTATAATTTGAGTGTCTTCAAGGCTAGAGTGAATAGGCTCTCAATAAATTAGAATAGGAGAATAGGCTTTTAATAAACTAGTGCGCCTCACCATCAATGATTGCATCACTGCTTACCATCGGGTGGGATCGCAGCCAAGCACTAGTTTATATCAACAAACAAACAAAAACAAACTCTTCTTCAGTTTATTCTATTATATTCTCTTCAGCTTTATACAGATACCGGCACGGATCTTGAGCGCTGACTTCTACTGTTCTACTTGCGCAAAAGCACGCAGAAGTAAAATATCGGGTCTCTTTAGTGGTATGAAAAGAGACGCGGGGGCGGGGAGTGCAATCCTTGTACAGTGATTGGCTCGCCGATGTGTACGATACGCAAAGCGATCCCCACTCTTTCGCCGAGCGCTCAAGATTCGTGCCCCTATCTGTAATATTAGTAAAGATGTCATAATATATGTATGATTATATATTTGTCCTTATAATATTAGTACATTATTATCACATCAGTCACATGCACTGACCGCTGGACAAGAGTCTCCACAAAGTGGGTACCTCAGGATGGATGACGCCGCTGAGGTCAACTTAGGAACTGGTGACGAGATGACCTAGATGACTTCCACAAGGGCTGGTTCGAGGAGGTTCTAGAAAAGAATACCTGGAGGAAGTTGGGGAGGCCTTTTCCCAGCAGCGGGAAAATATAGGCTAAATCTTATATGTATAAAAATCAATTGCTGTTCGTTTGTCTCGCTAAAACTCGAGAACGGCTGGACTGATTTTAATCATTCTTTTTTTGTTTTGTTCACCAGCATACCTACAGGTAAGGTAATGAATAAGCAAATGACCCTTCTTGCAGTCGCGTAAAAAAAAATAGGGTGGTAGGATAGGGTCTCCCCTATCCCTAGGTAGGTAGAAGGTAGGGTAGGAGGGTAGGCAGGTAGCGTAGGGAAGGGTAGTTAGTCAGTTGACGGGAGCGAAGCTGCGGGCAAAAAATAGATAACACAACATTATATTAGGGTTTGGAAATAAAACAAACAACCGAATTATCCGTCATAAAAACCATCAATATATTTACAACTGTTAATATTTACATATTTACATGATCGAATACTATTACAGTAATAATTGAACCGTATTTACACAGTACATTACTTTGAAACAATAACATTAAATAAATAAAACGTTAGATATGTTAACGTTACTATGAAAACAATGCATAACATCAAGCGGTGTATTGGGTCCCATGAAAATATACTGGTCCGTTTTTAGACCGTCATTACTTTTCATTGAATGATTCTTTCTATACAAAATAAATTTCCTATTCTAGATTTCGTATACAGGGTGGAGGGGACATCAACGCACAAACGCTTACCATAAATTCTGAAAAGTGAATTTGATTTAAAACTAAAATCTAAATAAATTATTTAAAAATACCAAAAAAATAAACTTTTTAAAGATAAAAATAAATATACAGTTACAGTTTATAGATATAAATCGATGTAAGGGACTATTAAAAGCATTCTAATGCTGGGTCGCATTTGATCCGAATCTGGTTAATGTTTTCTGTTCAAGATTTGGACATTTTTGTCTGATCTTCCTGATCTTTCTTTTGGTGTGCAGTATTTTTTTTAAACTTTTATGGTATGTCCACCATGTTTTAGGATTGATTAGCCAGAATTTCTATGATCTTCTTCTTCTTTCGTGTCAATCTGACTCAAGTTTGGTCCGACCAATATGTAACCACTTGGACCGCTCTGTCATTGTCCTCGCATACCAGGATGCAAAGCAGGGTTGGCAGAATAAGATGCCGTTGAAGTTGGCGCTGATAAGTACCTTTGTGGTCGAAATTGAGTTTGAGTCAAGAAGAAGAAGCAAGAATTTCTACGATGAGTGTTCTAGAATCATGTATCATGCTAACTGTTCGTATCTCCATTGATGTCCCTTCAACCATGTATTCATTTCACCTCGCACGCTCACAGTCATTTATAGAGAATTCAACGGTGTGATGAGGCAAAATTACTCACGGTACTTATTCAACCATTCACGTGTATTCACATTTATCGATACAGAATTCATTCGGTTAGAAACAATGTGACATTGATGAAAACGTGGTCAAAAAAATGAGGTACAGAAAAAAGAATGAGTTTTTGCTTGAATGAGAATACCTATAATGAAAATGGAAATGAAAATTGGCTGGTGTTTTATGGCCTCACATAATATTATTAAAGGTATTATGTTCAAATAGATAATCTTTAGCTTAGTAGACTAATGGTGAGTTCTAGAACATATAAAACTGAAACATCATTTCGTGTAAATATGTACCTTATTTTAGATAAATTTCACTTAAGTGCAAACAAACTCACCAATAAAAATCAATCTCGGTAATAAAATAAGTCAAATATTTGCCCCAATTGCAAGAATCAAACCAGTAAGGCGAATTCGTTCCGCCGTCGCTTCTTTCTGATCTAATTGAATGTTCTTTCAACCCAAACCACTTATCTTTCCCGTCTTTCCTTTATTTCTCTCTCACAAATCTATGTTAAATGCGAATTCCAATAGAAAGTAATGTCAGCCTTATGGAATTTTGCTTACACACAGTGCAGAAACATCTAGAACATTAAGAATTTTATACCAGATATTTTTTTCTATTATTATTTAAAATACACTGAAAATAAAAAAGGGTGAAAGAAAGAAAGAAAGAAAGAAAAAAACTTTTATTCGTACCTCACACATACAGTAGAATTACAAAAAAAGTATAAAAAGAATAACATAAAATCTGTGCAAGGCCAAAAAGGCGCCTAACTCAGCATATGCTGCGATATTTAAAACGATTTTAAACGATAAATAACGCAGCGCTGGTATTCTGCTAGGGCCCACGGTGATGCCACGGTCACACTCACGGAGGTTAAATAAACTATTTAGGTAGGTATGAAGGTGAAGCAGTAAATTATAATTATAAAAGTGTGAAATTTTGAATCATCCTATATTTGGTACGAGACTGACCAATTTACTTTAGAACTTCGAATGAGACTGAAAGTACTGAAATAATCTCATACACACCAAGATAAAATTTATAAATTTCTTTTTTTTCATTTGAGAATATGAATTCGTTACAGTATATCATAAAGAAAATAAAAATAACAATAATGCTTCACCCCAATTAATAATGAAATTCTGACAAACGTGACTATGATGAACTTAATTCAAAATACCATTAAGCGAGATGAATTGCATTAATTTGCATAGAAATGTATAAGTTAGTATTTATGCAAGGCATGTAATAACATGTTCGAAATTGGAAAAAAAAAAACATATTTTGTTTTTTTTTAAATTAAAGAACGGACTTTTTTCAAAACTTGTATTGTAGATAGTGTGAATTGTTCCATGTCATCTTGCAATAATTGCAGAACCACTTGTATATTTTTTTATTATACATTTTTTTAATTGATAACAAATAAATAGATCATATCATTAGACAAGATAAGGTTATACCATTACAAAAAGACAAAATAAATATTTTCTTATAGAAATATTGATCTAGTCAGCAAAGTAGCTTAGTACTAAAAATAAATTTGGTTTATATCACAAAAAAAACTCGTATAATTTAATTTCAAACCATAATATAATCACACGATAGTTAGGTAATAGTATTTACTCCAACTATTTACATGAATCGTATATTGAAACTTCTACGTATCAGTCTGCAGTGTAAAATATACTCTAATTACATCAACTCGAAGGTTCATATTGCTATGTTGGTTCTTCAAGTTCACTTTTAGTTTGTATTTGTACATTATCAAGGGCTTTCAAAGTCGTTGATGACGTCATGGCTATCAAGTCTTCGTCTATTGTGGTCAGTTGGGAGTACTCCGTCTTCGGGTATATCGTCCGGTTTTTATGTTTTCTTGATTTTAACTGTGGAGGAAAATACTACTTTAATGTTGTTTATTTATTTATCTTTCTGCCATGATCGATTTCCCATGTTTCCTGATATCGGTATTTTCTTCTTCAACTCCCCTTTTTTTTTATTGATGTGGGAAATCATCAAGTAACTTCTCCTGCTCTGTGTGGAGAGAGAGAACGTGTCGTGTACCTATGTTCCTTCAGTTACCTTTGCCCAGGGCCATGGTAACTCTTCGAATATTCCCGCAGCCCTAGAATACCTGCTAGGCGTGCGTGAAACACAACGGGCCGGACGACGAGCTTACAATTGCTTGTCGTCACCAAACCGACCTATGACTACCGGCAAATACCATTTTCATCGTTTTTGCGATGTTAAATTTTCTAGACTTGTTTTTTTCAACATAGAAGCGAGATAAAAATATCTCTTGATATTATCACAGATTGTTTGTAAGAAAGACTTCACAGTCTGCTATAGAAGAGACAATTTTATTTTCAACACACTTGCTCAGAAAGTGACTCTTATTGCACTGCACAAATGTACATATATAATGGCACTCGTTACCAAACTGTGACATTTTGATTACCATTACGCACTAGTGCTATAATGTAGTTAAAACCTTTTTGCTCAACCTCTTTGTTCGCAAATACTACAAAATCACTACGAAAGACCTTATGTAAAAACTTTTCACGCAAGTAAACATAAACGTAATACTAGGCAGTATGATCAAAATAGCTTAGCCTTCCTCTGGGGGTAATAAAAAAAAAATATGCGCGTGCTTATGAAAACAGATTTTTACCGCCATGTCACAGAAAATTTTACTAGTTTTACTGTTGTTTTCTTCACAAGTGTATTGAAAAACGTCGTATGACACACATGAGTAATTAATGATTACCGTTCTTGGCTCTCTTAAGACCCTCGCCATGGCTCGGGTCTAAATACCGCCTCGACGGCAATCACTAACATTACACAATTATATCATAATGTACTATTACGTATCTCTGTTGTATACGTACACTAATGATGTAGACAGTTTTCTACATAAAAAGAAACTCTTAAAATAGCAAATTTACCTTAACAGCGATCACTATGACGACTATAGCCAGTAATACGGCACCCACACTCCAAATGGCCACTGAGTTTCGTTCTAGAATGTTCGAGGCATCCTTAGAGTCTTCTATGAAGAAAGATGCTGTGATATGCGAGCGAATGTTGTCGGCTATTCGCCGTTTGCCCGCAGATGAGCCGTTTAGACAGCCTCCTGGAAAAAAGCATATCTTTATTAAGAGGGTCCTTTTTCACTCGCCTATCGTCAACATCGAGCATGGTTTAAAAGCTTGTTACTTCATCTAGCGCAATCCAAAGCGATGTTTGACGAAAAGGCAACGCGAAAAATGAGAGATAACCCCTGAAAACTCTGTTAGCATCCGTAATTTACTCGAATATTTACTAGAAAATACGTGTTTTTTTAAACCCTTAAAAGTTTTTGAAAAAAAATTTCGTCAGTCAGAATCTTGATTAAATTTGCATGGCTTCTATTGTTACACTTTTTTGACTTTTTAAATTTTTGAGTAAATTATGAAGTGTCAAATTTCATGCAAAATAGCAGATTTTCAGAGGTTTTTACTAGATTAGTTTACACGAATTTATAAATTGATTTCAATAAAAGCCTAGATAATATCCATAAGATACTGTGTTTCCAAAATATCTAATAAAAAATGTGTAATAACGTCATAATCGCGTAAGAGCGGTTGTATGAAAAACAGTGAAATTGTATGTCGAGTTGCATCCCCTTAAGAGTTCCAAGATGAGCGAGTCGATGCCTAAAATGCAGCATTGTTCAAAAGATTTACCGTGACCCTGGAACGCTGCTGGGCTTAAGTCAGTAACAGTCTAAAGGTGGGTCTATGGTAGACGAGCCGAGCACGAGTGGAGCACGAGCCGAGCACAAATTTGAACCGAATTATAAGCCTCGGAAGGCTCAAAGTCACCCAAAGGGCAATGGAAAGGGCTATGCTCGGAGTTTCCTTGCGTGATCGAATCAAAAATTAAGATATCCGCAGGAGAACCAAAATGCTGACATAGCACGAAGAATCGCCAAACTTGAGTGGCTATGGGCAGAGCACATTGCTCGCAGAACAGATGGCCGTTGGGGCCGAAAGGTTCTGCAAATGGCGACCGCGTACCGGAAGACGCAGCGTTGGAAGTCCTCCTACAAGGTGGACGAATGACCTGGTAAAGGTTACGGGAATCCGATGAATGCGAGATGCACAGGACCGTTCATTGTGGCGACACTTGGGGAGCCCAATGTATAACAATGGACGTCTTTTGGCTGAAATAATGATGATGATGAATGATTTTAAGCCTCGAACGAGCGCGCTTCGAGCGTCTTGTTCGTAATCGACTGTGCTCCGCCTATTGTGAGTGTTTTGACGAACAGCCCCCCTAGCCAAGTTACAATCGTATCGTTCGCGCCGAACGCCTCGAGTAAGCCACGCCTCCGATTCCTTTGTTCTGACGTCATCTCAACGCTCAGTCACGTGGTCAGAACAAAGAAATCGGAGGCGTGGCCTACTCGAGTCGTTCAGCGCGAACGAAACTATTGCCTTTTGTATTCCAGGATCAAGAGTATACCCTTTTTAGAACCAATCCCAAGACCGTTCCAGGCATCAGTCCTTCTGCAATAAACCAAAGCGTAGGGCCTTATTAGGCCCTTAAGTTCTATTACGAGACCAATGACTGACCAATGATCAACCATTATGAATTTAGCAGACTACGAACTTTTAGCAAAATGACAATGAGATCGTGTTGGAATGACAAATTTATAAAAATAACAGACTTGGGCCCCAGCACAGCAGCCAATGGCTCACCCACTGCGCCAATAGTGAAGTCATTTAACAAATACATAGCGAAAACTGAATTACTTTTTCTTGTCATTACAACTGGCAAAACTGGTTCCACTAAATAAATGTGACCACATTTCCTAACCTTTTTCTTTCTCATACAAAGCTTAGAAAGCCTCGTACGGACAAAAGGTATTTGTTAAGGAAAACTATCCGTAAATCCTATACATTTGAACCAGTAGGACTTGAGGGTATTGACTGAATGTAAGGTCAACTACGGATCTAATTTCTTTGAACGGTGGTAAACACGTTGTTGGTAAAAATGGTTTTAGTGACAAATGCGGTTTGGAATTCATGAAATAGTAGATATTAGTAGGTAGTATGAAGGGCAACTAAAAGACACAGGTGGGTTTTATATTCAGTATAAGTGTTCCGTCCCGGTCTGCCCTAGAGCGAAAAAGACAATGGATGATTTCCCACCTCAAAAAACTTTTATTAAAAAGTCACTAAAATTCAAGAACGTAGTTGAAGAGTATTATGAACAGGTATAGTTAACCTATAGGTAAATTTCTTTTTGAAGGATACTTATTACAGTCCACTCAATATAATCACCATGACAGTGGACAAAATCCTCAAGTATCATAATATCAGGAGTGGCAGGCGGTCGCCTCATTCTGCAAAGCAGTAATGCTAGCAAAGGAGGAGGCCGCACGCGTGAGTCAACGGTCCTCACGCCCCAGCCGCCACCGGGCTTCAGATCCCGATTTCCGGTCACCGTAGGCGCGGGCTTGCGGACGGCGAGCAATGGGTAGCTCGCTATCCAACCGTCTGGTAACCGTTCGGATCGAGCCCAAGTCGTCGCTGGCGCGTACTGTTCCACGTGCGCCTCAAGGAGATGTCAGCAACTGTAGGGGCCCAGCAGGGTCGAAGCCTGGGGCCAAGGGTCTGATTCTGAAAGGTAGACTCGGCCCTGGTATGAAAGGCAACGAAGGGACAGGAGTGAGTTTTTAGTCAGTAAAAATCTGACACTATCTCGCGCTCCGCCCAAGATCGCGGGATGTCATTAGATGATTTAACCACCGAAAAAAAAACTTATCATAATATTTTTTCCACAAACTTATTTGAAAACTGGCTTCTACCTCACCGCTTTTAGGCACGCAATGAGTACATTTCACACTAGTGCAAAAAAAGTCGAAAAAAAATGCTGGATAGTCCCCAAAGATCACCGGTAAATCGACCTCATCGCCCGGATAAAATTCACTAGCTATGTTTCTGAAATAAATTACATAATGTTCCCAGCTGGGATTGATACCACTCGCTCTCCTCCTAATGTATCAACTGCTGTTTAATTGACACCTGCCAATTCGTTCATTAAAAGAAAGTTTCGACTAGATACTAAAACTTACAGAATAATGTCTAAAACGAAAATTAGAACATAGAAGCTCGTAAATAAGATAAAGTGCTCTTTAGAGATTTATAAATCACAAAACTTGGTACCATTTACTTTTGGATACCTATACCCTAAAGTTTGTGAATTGAGATGTTTAGATGTTTGCTCGATGTAAGCTCAGAAATCAGAAAATATCAAGGAGTGTCAGATTTTTACTGACTGAGTATAAATCTAGGTTTTCAGATACTCGATAAACTCGAGAACAATTCGTTTTTTGACTGGCCTGTTGGTCTAGTTGTCAATTGCCCTGACTGTTATTCCGGAGGTCGTGGGCTCGATTCCCACACAAGACAAATGTTTGCGTGATGAGCACGATCATTTGTTCTGTGTCTGGGTGTAATTTATCTATAATGTGTATATATTTAGAAATATATAAGTATGTTTATCAGTTGTTTAGTACAGCTCTACTTAGTTTGGGACTAGACGGCGTTGTGTGAAAGTTATTGATTACGCTGATAGTACTTGGTAATTGCCGCGTAAAAATTAGTTCCGTAATTAGCCGCATTGAATTGTATACCGCGTTTTGTCTGTGTGACACCTTGCAACACTTTCCGTTGTAGCGACATCTATGGCGTCACATAAGAACTAATCCTGCATCGCGCAATCAAAGTTCTCCGCGCGATTAGAACATATAGAACAGCCCGAAATCATCTATCGGGCAGTAGCCCGCCAGACATAACATCCCGTCTGGTTGGAGGATCCTCCCTTTACAACGGAGGTTTGCGGGACTTTACTCTCTGTTCCGCATACCTCCAAACCGTCTTGCATCCCGTTCCCGCACAACCTCGAGAGAAAGAGAATGCAGATAGATTTTGACATGAAAAATTCGTTTGGAATCTCATCGCTAACAGACGGCGTCCTCCGCGCACCGTACAAGAAAATATTATTATTATTGAACTTAACCGCTAAAGAGACTAGAAATGCTAACGATTTGTGCTTGTAATCTGTGCAGTGTTTAGTGAATACAATATCTCCTCGCCAATAGACCTAAATGTCGCAAAAACCAGGGGTCGGCGGCCAGCTGACACGTGGAGCCTCCAAATTCAAAAGATTAGTGCAATTCCCTACCACTTCGAGCTGTTTTCTCTGTTTTCCTAATCCTAAAATGGATCTATCATATACTGCAAGGTGCCACACATTTATCTGATCAACCCATAACCGCAAATACAGTCCACACCAAATCCACAGTAGTACACACAGTTATGGAATATCATTGTTATGGTTTGTCTCGGGGATTAAATTCAAAATTCTATGCTCAACAGTCACACATATTAATACAATATGTAGTAGCAGAACTAACTAGGCACAAACACCATAAAGGCGAAAGTCTGTGAGCCTATCACGTGTATGTTTGTTGCTTCTTTACGCTTGAATGGCTAAACGCATTTAGATGAAATTTACCATACGAGTAGATCATATCCTAGAATAGCACATTTTTATCCTTGTAATCATTTTGGTAAAATGTTTTCAGAAATTACATTCCGTTCAACGTCAAAGATTGATAACTGAATGACTCAATGAAAATAGAAGTGAGTGCTATTCTACTTTTTTCAAAAAATCAGAGAAAAATTCACACACGCACACACACACACATTCACATACACACACACATCACACACACACACATTCACACACATTTATTCTTGGGAGTGAGTTCCAAAAATAATACAAATATAGCTTACCTATATCCTTATCACAATGGCAGCAATCCGTCTGATTGCTATTTACGAATAGCGAGACCATGCTCTCCGTGCAGCATGGCAAACATTTGTGGTTCACTCTGCAAACGAAAAATATGTTTATATATCCGTTGTATTTGCGCCAGAGATCCTGGCTGCAAACTTGGCTGGGATGGCCGAATGATGACCAATGCAGGTTGCTCGTCGAAACTAAGCCTACGCAATCATAATTTAGTATTAGTGTAGAAATAGTTAATAATTAGTTTTAATAGTTTTAGTGTAAAAAAATGATATTGGATAGGTATGGTTATCAGTATATAGAAATGATTATCTTTAGAGCTAACGTTACTTAACTTTCTATTATTTTAAGTTTATTAGTAAAAAATAATTAAAATTATTAATATAATTTATTTCATTTTTGTAATGTGTAATATATATTTTTTTGATTTAGCTTGGACGAAATACGTCGCCGATACATTTGTTTATAATACTGATCGATTGTCGGCAAAATAGACGCACGTCCCGTATACCAAAACACACACACATAAAAACAATTTCATTTCGTAAAGTAATTACAACCTGAAAATAATTTAATTGTTACCCATTTCCATTAGTAAAACAATCAAATGTAATTTTGTTGTACTCGTAGTGCTTCACTCAATCGAGGTCAACCATTCAGTCATAAAGGGATGCTTGTTTTTAATTTAATTAAGTGATTTTAAATAACTCACCTATCTAAACGAAGTGGATGAGCACACGTGACACAACTAGTCGGACCCGGTCCTGAGCAAGACCTGCAGGAGTCATGGCATGGACGGCAGGTTCTCGTTCTAGGCTCGTAATACTGGGAACTAAGGCACTCCACGCATAAACCGTTCTCTAAGGAAAAGTGTGGCGGACAGGACGTGCAGCGCTGCGGACCAGCGCCGTGACAGTCCTGACAGTAGTGGTGACAGCGACGACAGCTGTCCTGCCACGGGAAGAAGTTCTGGGGACATTCGGGCCGACACTCTCCTGCCGCCAACCTCCAGTCAGGAGGACAAGACGCACACTGATCTCTTCTGGGTCCTGTGCACGTCTCACAGGACAGGTAGCACTTCGAACAGGTTCCTTCATCAGGGTAGTAACCAGGAGCGCAGGTCGCTCTACACGTCCCCGACTGCAGGCGTAAGGCACCAGCGCACAAAGTGCAGTTCAATCTTGACACACAACTTTTACAAGTGTGCGGACACGGCGAACATCGTCCAGCCGTCTGATAAAAGCCCTGCCCACACTCAGCCACGCACCTAAAATAAATATTTCATGTTAACTGAATACTTGAAACCGTACAGGAAAGGTCTAGATGGATAAAGGGCCATTACCTCGATCCTTGTAACAACAAGGGACTCGAACAAGACAAACAGTCCCACTCGTTCGATCCGCTACATTTCTCGCAGGTTGAATGGCAATTTTTACACCTTCCCGCCTCGTGGTACTCACCTGCAAAAAGTCACTTTAAGTCTACGAGGAACAAGAGTGAAAAAGCCGTTGTTTAAAGACATTACTTACTCGTGTCGCATTTGTCATTGCCATCGGGGAGACAAGTTCCGCTCTTAGTTAGAATCCATTTCTCTTGGCAAACAGAACAAACGGCACACGTGCAAATTGAACAGCCAATCGGACACCTTAAATAACAAAACAGTAGTTTACATTTTCTTCTTTCAAAGAGATTAAATTTAAAGGCGACGATTAAACTCTTGAACAATGAAGAGTCTAAAGCGAAGCGTTTGAAATTCTGCGCGCTCGTAAGATTGACGACCTCTGTTTCATCACGAAATGGAATGTAAAGATAAATTATCATAACAATAACACTTACGGCAAACATTCTCTTCTTTGGGCGTCAGCGTAATATCCTGGGGGGCATTTTGGTACGCAGCGATTCTTGAATGCGTAATCACCAATGCGACACGAAACACAGGCATTTTCGCTAGGGCCGTGGCAAGATTCGCACGTTTCGTGACACGGCACGCATCCGAAATCATCTTTTTGATGTGTTCCCGGAGGGCAGGCCGCTAAACAAGAACCATTGTAAAGGACATAATTGTGGGCGCACGAGGAGCACATATCTGCTTTTTCGGAGCAAGTATCACAGTGCTCTGCACATGGGAAGCAGGCGTTCGCGTCGGGGTCTTCATAATATCCGTCTGGACACTGTTGCAAACAAACAGCTAGATCAACGACTAACAGATGTGCTGGTGCGCATGTGAGGCACGAGTCTTGACCAGCTCCCGCGCACGTCTCGCACGACTCGTGGCACGGCCAGCACACCCCACCTTGGTTCACGAAACTCCTCGGAGGACACCGCGACACACATGTATTATCTAAACGATAATGCTTGCAAGCTACACACTGAGTTGGCCCCTTCCCATAACAACCCTGTGAATCACATTCCGGATCGCACAGTCTTTGCACTTGTTTATCGTTGGCATCTGCCAAAACATTTTTCCGCTGTGCGGAGGGAATATTTTTAGGGTAATTATGTCTATCAGGAACGCCGAGTTCGATTTCATTGAGGAATTGTGAGTACTCTGAGGCGTCGTAAACATCGTTGATATGATAAGCCTTCTCTTCCTGGTAAACATTGTTGGAATTAAAATAACTTTTATTTCGTAATCGTATCGGACTCGTCGCCGTGCCGTAAAATATTAACTGCCACTTTTTCAATATGCCCGGTTGAGTGACGTGGATATTACCGGCGTTTAATATCTGAAGGGTCCAACGCCCTTCGGCACTTTCTCCCCAAAAATGGACACTTAAAAACGGCCAATCGTCGAAGTTAGAACTAGTTGCGTCATGCGTCCTCTCGAATAAAAGGGTGGAGGTTGTCCCCATCGGCGACGTAAGCAATATCCGTAAATTTCCTCTAGGGAAAAAGCTCAGTGAAATTTTACATTGAACGTGTTCCAAAAATCTGACCTCGTTCATCGTCCCGCTGCACCCATTCACATCCATGTGCACTGATATCGTATAACCGAAAGATGTTTCAATAGACTTGTCCTCGTTTATTTCTTGTGACTTACAAATGTGCTGAGGGGGTACGCTCGTCCATTGTTCGGCTAATGTTACCATCTGAGCGGCATCCATTAGCCCGTAGCCAAACTTGTGACTTACTTTTCTTTTTACGCCATTTACGATCCATCCTTCTTCTTTTTCCAGTGGCTGTGATCGAGACGTCATTACGACGAGGTGTTGCATATCCCGCCACGTTAGTAATGCATTCGCTTCTAAGGCTAATGCACATATGCCTGCGGCTAATGGTGCCGATGCTGACGTTCCCGTGTGGTCTACGGTGCAAATGTGGTCAGGCCTTAATTGCACATCCATATCTACTGTAGCTACACTTTTATCTCGGCCTGGCGTCCCTGAACTGTAAGTCGAAGCTATTGTTGATGAGCATTCTTCTAAATACCAAGGTTTATAACCCCCCTGCGTCGCGCTAGAAACAGAGATAGTGAATATGCTATTCGCATATCCATCACAATTGCATGAGTCCGTATGCCTGCCACCGTTTCCCGACGCCCATATAAAAATAGATCCTTTCCCCGCTCTTCCGTTCGTCACACCGTTTATAAACGCCCTGAAACAAAGCACTTTTTAATGAGCTCGCCCGTAACCATTTCTCTAAATCGCATGCTATTAGACAATACCTTCTAGCCAAGGGCCCAGGGCCGTCGACAGTTTTCCCGTCGTCCTCGGGCCCCCACGATGCGCTGTAGATGTCGATGTGGTGTGTGTTGAAGCTGAGTGCCTGTGCTTCGACTGCGTCGTTTACTACGCCATCGAGCATGCGGACGCCGCCGATACTGGCGTTGTACGCGATGCCGACGCCACAGTACCTATTATAGGCGACCGCGGCTACCTCGCCTGCGCACCGGGTGCCGTGTTTATTGTCGCCATTGTCCTGCGGTGTCGGGTCCGTGTCGTTCCCATTTATATCTGTCGATGCTGCAGGGTCCTACAATATCGATTACTCGTTAAATACACTTCAGTTACGTAATACATGATAATTTTTAAATTGGGTTATCATTTGACAGTTTTTAACTACCTTGATTAATGTTTGATTCAGAAAACAATAAAAAATATTTACATAATTCTGCGATAAATCCGGATGATTTGGTTGAATGCCGTCATCGAGGATGGTTATAACGACTCCTTTTCCTGTATATCCTTTCCTCCAAGCGTAACCGACGTTCATGTCTAACCCGTCTGCTGCACCTCCGTTCTGAAACAAAAAATAAGGTTAAGATCTAAAAATAACCTAGAAATACACTCAAGTGGACGGATATTACGCTTTGCGCATTGAATACTTAATGTTAGAGTTCGTGTTGACGTAGAATGGACGCGCAGCGGTGAGCGGGAAATATGTTGCTATATATATATAGTTACTTGGACCATCGTGGGAGAGGAGCAGTTGACAAAATATGCGAAGCTATCGACTACAGCATGTGTATCTTAACATAGTAATAGCGGTTGCAGATCCAGAAATGAAATCAAAATAACAAAAAACCGTGCTGAATCGGCATCAATTTTTACTGATTAACGATATATTACCTATGGGTTCAGTACGCAGAGATATTAGACAAAGACTACTACTACTATGATAGGAGCAAGATAAATTTTCCATAGCAGTCGTTGACCCTTTTACATTTATTGACATTCATAATTTCAAAAACGAAAAGAAAAAAAAGACAAAACTGTTTTGAATTGACATCTATCACAATCATTTACATTTTCTAGCAATGAAAAACAGTTAATTGTTTGTTTTTCGGGTTCCTACCTACACAGAGATATTAGGAAAATGTCAATATACTTTATTACAAAATCTGGCACCTACCTTAGACTACTAGATAAGCAGTAGGTAAATATATTTTTTTTTTAATTGAAACTGATAGAGTTATAAAAGCGGTGTTAGTAAATATGCTCGCAACGCTTATAGAGATTGAAAATGATTGTGCTCTAGTTTCCCACTCCCGCTATCGCTTATAACTTCATCCCTACACTCAGTGTACACTTTGTCGCGTGCAAGTAATAGATACGTGCGTGGTAGGAAAGCGGCCTACCTGCCATATGTACGCAGTAATGTTGCTCACCATTAGATGTAAGTTAAAATCATTTGATAATTCACTACTCGAGAAAATATAAAGTGGTTAAAACGCATTTTAACCGTCAGTAGAATGCCATCAAAAACATAACTTGTAAAAAAAATCAAGGCTCGCAACTCAGTTTTTCTATTGTAAAAAGTTGTGAGTTCCATGTAATACCAAGTCGGTTAATTTATTCAATCCCTACTTAAGGGACCTTCTGCAACATCTTAAACTGACCATATCAATATTACAAATCTTTTACGCTTTAACTTTTCGTATGCCGTAATTAGAGACACAATTATGAAGCGATTGTGTCTCGCGTGGATCCGCGCACCGGGCATTCAATGAGTTAAATAAATAGATTGACTTGGCAATCGCATGAAAACAAAATGTATCTCATTAGATTGTTTAGTCCGACTGCCAAGTCAATCAATTTTTTTTTAAACATATGATATACACATCTTATGTTCTGTATCAAACGATATCCTTAGTAGGTAGTAATAACTTGAATTTTTTTTTTTAATTGATATAAACCAGCGCTTGACTGCGATCCCACCTGATGGTAAGCAGTGATGCAATCATTGATGGTGAGGCGCACTAGTTTATTAAGAGCCTATTCACTCTAGCCTTGAAGACACCTAAATTATAGTTGGACGGGAAGATCGCAGCAGGCAAATTGTTCCAGTCCTTCGATGTACGCGGTATAAACGACGAAGCGAAACGCTTAGTCCGGACCGTTGAAGTTTCAACAACGTAAGGGTGGATACTCACCGTACGTCGGGTTGTCCGATGGTAGAAAGGAGATGGCGGAATCAAGTCATGCAATTCCCGCGCACACTCTCCAAAATGCAACCTGTAAAATACCGATAGGCTGGCTACCCTGCGCCTGTGCTCGAGGTTTTGTAGGTTGGACTTAACCAAATCTGGATCCCTAATTAGCCTCTTCGCACGCCTTTCCACTGAGTCAAAGCTGCTAGATGGCATTTTGCAGCACCAGCCCATATGTGACTGCAGTACTCCACACACGATCGGACCTGTGCTTTGTATAACATTAGAAGCTGTCCCGGTGTGAAGTACCGTCGGACCTTTGCAAGAACGCCTAGTTTTCTAGCAGCTACCTTGGCTTTGGACTCATTGAACCGCCCAAAATTGAGGTCTGACGAAATTTCAACTCCCAAGAGCTGAAGGCGGTCGGTGCACTCCAGGGATACATTCCGAAAAGCAGGAGCCAAGGTGAACGGGCTCCTTTTGGCGGTGAACAGACACGCTTGTGTTTTGGCGGCGTTGAATTCTACTAGGTTGGTTTCGCCCCACTTGGAGACTGCCTGAAGTGAGACATTCGTACGCTCTACCATAGCCTCTTGTTCGGACCGGATTAGTTCCTTACTAGCCTCGCTAGCCTTACTAGAATCCTAAGAATACGTTCCTTTTATATCGTAGGTATCCTAAAACAGGATTTCTGTAATATTGGCGACCATGGAGGCCACGCTTATACTACTAACTTGCAAACTGGCAAGTTATACTTTTAAGGTTTGTGGTAAAAAAAGCATAGTTGTGGATATTCGAAACATATATTGATTAGAGATTGTCAAATAAGAAAAATCTAAGCAAATGATATATTTTTTATAAATAATTTCACAAAGAGTACAACTAACAATAGAATAATAGTAAATTGAAACTTAGAAGCCTTTCATTTGCGTCTGTCGTCCTTCGTGTAATCACAATATTACACGAAGTCATAAAATACTAAGTTCGCTATATATGTGCGACTCACAAGTAGTATCTCAGTCAAACGTGTTATAGACGACTAGCAACTAAATAAACTGGAACAAATTCATCACACCGTCGAAAATGTTTCATATCTCCTTATATTTTATTCAACGAAATTCATTCTCACTTTAGTAAACCTTTGAGGAATTCCATGACATCTTAAAATCATAATAGTTCTGATGTGAGAGAGAGATGGAGCTATATAAGACGTTGAGCACTATCTCTTTCTCACATTGTAATTATGATGGTTTATTTCATCATAGTAGACTGAACAATTTTGTACCCAAATAAAGCAATAAACGTTAGGAGTAGCCTTATCTTCTATACATCTATAATACAACACTAGTTTTAGTATATGCAAAATCTGAAACACCTGTCTAGTATTTTTATGTAAAGAATCTATGTACAAAATTTCAAAACCGTATCATGAAAAATTACAAAGTTATAAGCTTGTTATGTTACCGGACTGTCCGTAGAAATACATGGTCACCACGAGGCGTGCACGCGCCGTCTAGCGCTTATTGATAATAATTTTTCAGTTTGTATTGTAATTAACTAGTGATAACATTTTCCATCACACTTGCAGGCTTTGGTCACACTACATTTTATCACTTACGCGACTTACAAATAAAGTACGTAATAATATTTAACTAAACTTGACCATCTTGGCGTTTTTAAAAATGTTATTCATCCCTATTTACAATAATTAACTTAATCACTACGTACAATGTCTTACTAATCACTTCTTACTCAATTACACGATAGTTTTTACATACGATAATCGGTAATGTACCAACAAGATCAACCAACAAAAGTCAAAACACTCGCGGCGCCACGGCGGCCACGCGCTCGCGTAATGCAACCGGGACGAGAGTTCTAATAAACTTTTTATTAAAGATACGTTATTCTTTTTTTAGAAATGAATGAGAGTGCGACGCGTGCGCTTCGTCCTGTCATCCTGTGGCATTTTGGCGACTGAGGGGAAGGTAAGGGACGCGTCCGCTGTGTGTTCGCGTCACTTTGACTTCCCGTGACTTGTATTTGTACATATGATTGGCTGATAGGTGCTTAAGTCGCGCGGTGTCCAGCTCGTAGCCATTTTTAAATATTTTTGGGAAAAAATATAACATGGTGTAAAAATTATTGGAATCGATTCAGTTACTGATTCTACAATTCAGGTTTCGCATACACTAAAAATAAGGTTTTATATCTAAAAAGGAGAAACTGACTGACTGACATATCAACGCACAGCCGAAACTACTGGGACTACGAGTGTGAACTTTTGCACGAGATTTCCTTTTATGACGAAGGCGAGCACTAAGAGAGGATGTTTCAAAATTCACTCCCTTATAGGATGAAACGGGGTCCAAAGTTTGTATGGAGAAACCTACTTTCACGCAATCGAATGCGTTGGCAGTAAACAAAATTGAAGTCTCTGTTTGCAATATAAATTCATATGAAACTATATCGGATACCTTTAACAAAAATAAAAGTTTGAAAATGTTTGTCTGTTTGTCTGTCTGTCTGTTTGTTCCGGTTAATCTCCGAGACGAAATATCTTTGAAAAAAACCGGGCAATATACCTCTTCATGCCAAATTTCAGGATTCTAGGTCAACGGGAAGTACCTTATGAATTTGTTTGATTTTTACACAGCTTCAAGGGACCGCAGACGTGACTATATGGTTTTAATTTCAATTCGATACCTCCACGCGTTTCCGAGATAAAGGGTTTTGACAGACAGACAGATGGCGAGACGGACAAAAAAGTGATCTTAAACAGGTTCCGTTTTTTCCTTTAGAGGTACGGAACCCTAAAAAAATTTTAAAATTGTGCTGTTTTATGAATCTAACGCAGCCGAAGTTGCGGGCACCACCTAGTAAAGCAATAAGATATTAGGTAATGTACCTCGAAAAAGGAGGTAGGTATACGCTTTATACTTCGATCTGGGACTGAACTAGTGAATAAGTGATTTCTCCACTATTCTTTGTCGGATGAATTTTAGTATGAAATACAAATTATACTGTCTCGCTTTGTTCTACTAAAGTTCGTCGACTTGGTACACTCGTATTAAATTATGCTTAACATCTGCCACTGAAATATTCTGTAATATTCTCTACTTGGGCTGAATTTTAAACAGTACATTATTTTTATTCGCAATATTATAACTGAAATTGTAACTATTATCACGTATTTTCAGACTGAAGGTGTACAATATTCATTAGTTTCATAAATAAGTTATTTTATTGTGATGAAATTATTTCTAACGTTTTAACTTATTTATCGTGAATATTGAACAGACCTTGCAAAGGTCGCGACTCATAGGCATGCGGGATCATTCGAAAAAGTTACCGTGACAACACAAAGGGCAACAACGAACACAGATTTGGTTAAGTCCAATCTACAAAGCCTCGAGCACAGGCACAGGGTAGCCAGCCTATCGGTATTTTACAGGTTGCATTTTGGAGTGTGCGCGGGAATTGCATGACTTGATTCCGCCATCTCTTTTCTACCATCGGACAACCCGACGTACGGCGACTATCCACCCTTACGTTGTTGAAACTTCAACGGTCCGGACTAAGCGTTTCGCTTCGTCGTTTATACCCGCATACATCGAAGGACTAGCACAATTTGCCTGCTGCTGTCTTCCCGTCCAACTATAATTTAGGTGCCTTCAAGGCTAGAGTGAATAGGCTCTTAATAAACTAGTGCGCCTCACCATCAATGATTGCATCACTGCTTACCATCAGGTGGGATCGCAGTCAAGCACTGGTTTATAAAAAATAAAAAAGTGTGTTTTAGTCAGTAAAAGTTTGATACTCCCTCTCGCTCTAGCCAAAGCGGGAAAATTTATTTGATAACTTCCCACCTCAAAAAAAGAGGTCGTTTCAGGATTAGTGTATCTCCAGATAAACCGCTTTAAGCGTCCTCAGTGTACAATCCAAATTGTTCCAGTCCTTCGATGTACGCGTTATAAACAACGAAGTGAAACGCTTAATCCGGACCGTTGAAGTTTCAACAACTATATATAAAATTATATCTATATAGGTATATAAAAGGAGACACTGATTGACTGAAATATCAACGCACACCCGAAACTACTGGGACTAGGAACATGAAAATTTTGACAAGGCTTCCTTTTATGATATAGGCGAGCACTAGGAGAGAGTTTTTGATAATAAAAACTTGAAAGAGGATGAAAAGGAGGAATTTCAACACATTCATTATGCGAACAGCTAAGGAGTGGAATTACCTGCCGGAGTCAGTGTTTTCTGATAGCTACAACCTAGGGGTCTTTAAGTTAAGAGTGAATAGGTTACTTCTAGGCAAGCGTGCTCCATCGTCGGCCACATCATCGCTTACCATCAGGTGAGATAGTGGTCAAACGCGAATCTATCAATAATAAAAAAAAAACATTTGTATGCGAAATCTCATTCCTTGTGCCAATACACTTGAAAGTTAGCACAAATAATACCGAACCTAACTAATTAATAAAGGTTGTCATTATTTGTTTTCTGAACTACCCCCAATAGAACAATTTAAGGGTTTTAAAGATTGCATGGAGGAGTCTTATTTCTTAAGTATAAAAACATGAAACTTGGCTAAAATTCTAATCAAAATGAATAATAAAATCATAACTACACTCAAAATACGTTTTGACTTCTCGCGCTCTGGGCGGAGCAGGAGGGCGTGTCAGACTTTTACTGATTAGAACCGAACCTGTGTCCTTCAGTTGCCCTTTGCGTTGTTATAACGCTTTCGAATTTCTGAAAGGGAAACCCTACCGTAGTCCTACATAGGACTACGGTAGGGTTTCCCTTTCAGAAATTCCCCGCGGTCCTAGCTAGCGGGCTTGGCCCTGCTGAACCCCTACGGTTTGCTGAAATCTCCTTGAGGAGCGCGTGGATCACTACGCGCTGTTGACGACTGGGCTCGCTCCGGTCAATTACCGGACGGCCGGACGGCGAACTACCCATTGCTCGACGTCCGCAATCCCGCGTCTACCGTGGCTAGTAGTTGGGGTCAGAATCTTGGCGGCTGGGGCGTGAGGACATTCGTTCCCTCACGCGTGCTGCATCCTCTTTCGCTAGCATTACTACATCGCAGAAGGAGGCCACCGCCTGCCATTCCTTGTCGCTTCGGACCATAGCCCAAACCATGGCCCGGCATAAGAGTTCGCTGCCGCCGATTGTCTCCACGAGGACACGGCGGTGCTCTGCCCTAACGGGGCACACCTCCACCGTGTGCTCCACTGTGTCCCCCGGGCGGTCCACACAATGGTGACACCCGGGCGTTTCTTCCTCCTGAATCCGATGCAGGAACCTCCCGAACTTGCCATGTCTGGTGAGGACCTGCCGTGTTGCCGTTCCAGACACTCCTCAAAGAGAGGACTTACCGCCATAATTGTGGCCAACATTTTTAGGGTTTTTAAAGTTTTTAGGAAACATTCTCGTGAACGACGCCGGTGGCAACGTGCTAGTCACTTAGAAAGGTCACGCGTATACTAAGCCTAACCATAATAACGTTTAGAATTTAAAAAAAAATATTCGTTTAAACTCCACTTTCCACATTATAAACCGAGTCTAAAAACGAGAGTCAAGTTATTTTTTTCATTATTTGCATTTCAACAATGAGAGCAAAAGAAAATTTTGCTTTTTAATGTGTCTTTTAATTGTTATAAAGGGCATGCCGGACGCTCATAAAAGGTGAATGGGCAGTACTTTATCTGGAGTACCGAAACGATTTAAAATCTTTGTCGTTTTATGATTTTACGCTTTTAACTTACTTTTTTTTGTTCTATATTAAAGAATCTTAACTTACGAGTTGAGAGAAGACCTAATATTTACGTTTTGTATTATTGATTGAAGAAATTGGGCGAAGGTAATCGCTGCCAGGATCCTGAACAGCAGTAGCCGCGGTATGCCTAGAAGGAGATGGGTTGACGAGTTGGACTCTTACCTAAAGGATTGGCCAGAAGTAGCTAAGGACAGGGAAGAGTGGAAGACTGGAAGTAAGGCATTTACCCTGCAGTGGGATACTACAGGTTAATAATTATTTTAATTTTATTAGAGCAGTGGTGGCCGAGTGGTAACGGCTCCGACTTACGAGTTGTAGGTCGCGGGTTCAAACCCAGCCAGGCGCATTACTTTGTGTAATTTATTTCATCACCACTGCTCTCAAAACGGTGAAGGAAAACATCGTGAGGAAACCGGCATGTCCTAGAATCATAAATTCGAAGACATGTGACATCCACCAACCCACACTGGGCCCGCGTGGTGGATTACGGCCCATTCCCTCTCCTAGAGAGGAGGCCTGAGTCCCAGCAGTGGGAACATTATAAGGCCGACTATGCTATGCTATGCTAATAATTATTTATTTATTTTATCCTCACATCGGAACGCCTTGCAGCAATTACACCAATGGAGCACAATTAGTCCAGAATCTGCTACTTTCCAACACTGTGTGGAAAGTACAATGAATTTTTGAAAGAAGGCAAAGGGTAACTGAAGGACACTGGTAGGTTTAAGTCAGTAAAAGTCTGACACGCCCAGCCGTTCCACCAAAGAGAGGGACAAGATTTTTTTTTAAACCCTTTTTCTTTCTTCTTCTTTTCTTTTCTACTTCACACCTTTAAAAAAATAATCATAACACTTCGGTAGATCGACAACAAAGACTAATTAAAGACCTTGTCTATGTTCACTTAACCATTATATAGAATTCATACATCCAATAATAATTGACTTGGCTCGCGAGGTTGTCGACATGTGGGAAGTGGACTTGGCGATCATTGTACCGATAGTCGTGTCGGGTAATGGCTTAATAGCCAAGAGCTTCGACCAACACCTTAGGAGGCTCGCGTTAGGCGACTGGATCAAGGGCTTGATTCAGAAAGCGGTATTTCTGGACATGGTTCGTATTGTTAAAATGTCCCTTTCTCTGGAGCCCTGACCGCCGGTTGCTTGGACCCGATACCGGTGGGATACCATTTTTTATATTTTTAAATGGTTCTTTTTTTATTTTATTAAGTAATTTGAAATAAAAATGATTGAGGACCTAATATTATTATGCATTGTTACCAGCAAGACTGAAGGCCACCTAATGGAGCACCAGCGTTCAATGCATATACTGTTGCCAGATGCCTCAGAAAGGTGGCGTAATCAAGTATTGTATTGTTGAATTTACTATCGATTATACTAACATAGTTTTAGGAAAACTATCGTATTTATAGGTAAACTAGCTGAATGAAAGATAAGTAAATAAATAAAAAAACCGGGCAAGTGCGAGTTGAACTCGCGCACCGAGCAAACTTACCTATGAAAACAGTTCAATTCCCAAATTGTAATTACGAAGATTTTTACGAATAGCAAAAAAAAAATTGTGACGTAACTATAAATTTACAGTTTTCAGATTTTTTCCTATACTTGTGCTATAATAGCTTGCTAAATGTCAAATTTCACGATTCTAGGTCTACGGGAAGTACCCTTTAAATTTTGATTCCTTTGAGGGTGTCGAAATACACGTTTTTTGCGACATAAACGGCCGTATACTTTTTTTCGTTAACTCAGAAGGTGTTGTTTGCCGACGACACTTCCTTGATTTTCAAGATAAATAGAAAGACTAATAATCTTGACGACGAAAATAACGCCTTATTGCAGGTCCAAAACTGGTTCACTGCTAATAATCTAGTTCTAAATGGGAAAAAAACTAAATGCATAAGATTTTCCTTACCGAATGTCAAGAGTAGTAATTGTGACATAATATTGAACAATGAGAAACTAGAATTTGTCGATAAAACGGTTTTCCTAGGGATTACGCTTGACTCAAGGCTACAATGGGGTCCTCATTTAACATCTCTTGCGGGACGGCTTAGCTCAGCTGCATATGCTGTTAGAAAAATCCGCCAATTTACGGATGTTGATACCGCTAGATTAGTCTATTTTAGTTATTTTCATAGTATCATGTCATACGGTATCTTACTATGGGGACGGGCTGCAGACATCGACTCAATTTTTATTCTACAGAAAAGAGCTATCAGAGCTATTTATTAGGCTCCGCCGGTGCGATTCTCTAAGGGAACTGTTTAAGGATATTAACATATTGACGGTGCCTTGTCAATATATCTATGAAAACATCATGTACGTTAGAAAAAATCTTCATCTTTTTAGCAAAAGAGGCGATAGACATAATTATGTTACAAGAAATAGGGACCAATTAGTTCAACCAGGTTTCAGACTGGCTAAAGTGGCCTCTTCTTTCATGGGGTACTGTTTGAAATGTTATAATAAAATACCTCCCCAAATATTAGAACTCAATGAAACGAAATTTAAATCTTGTATTAAACGCACACTATGCAGGCAAGCATATTATAAGTTGGAGGATTATATTCAAGATAAAAATTCTTGGCTCAATGCTGGTCCAGCTCCACTACCACCGGGGGTACAAATTGATTAGTTTTGAAAATATTATTACTATTCTTTAATGTATTTTTTTTTGAATTTGTTAAATTTGTAAAGTATTATTGTAGTTAATTATTATTGTATTTAGTATTGTATAATGTAGAAGCATTTTTTTCAAACTTTGTAAATGTGAGTACCATGGAGCTATTTTATGGTTTTTAGGTTACTATTGGATTTGTTTGACATAAATGAGCATGGCAGTTGAGAGTTTGTCATGCTCACTCAAATGTCTCACTGATGGTGGCGCGTGTGTTGGATCATTCGGTTCCCTTCAAAATGGTTGAGCTGAGTGGTGCTAATATTCGCGTCAGGTCCGTGAACGGGCGCTGTCAGTTGAGACTGGTCATCTCTTAGCTGCCAGTTGCTATTTTAAAATCTATATTTAGTTTTTATTTTTACATTATTGACATTGTTCTCACATGATAGCGACAAGAAACATGTAACAGAGATATTTGTAATTGCAAAACATGATTGAAAAGAGATTCTCCATAGAGATCTACGCTTTGGAATATGTGAAGTCAGTCAGTCAGAAAAAAAGGTTGCTAATTAGCATCATTTTTTCTGACTGACTGACTTCTTGACATTTCAAAAGTGCCTGTAAATGGTTTATTTGAAATAAATGCTTTTGAATCTTTGAATCTTTGAATCTCTTTGATAGGAAAGGAATTGTACTGTAATATCTACCTTCGTAGGCGCTTAAGAGAGCCCATTCCGGTCCATCTATCATCGACGTGAGCATAGTTTAAAAGCTCGTTGATTCATCCAACGTAATCCAACGCAATGTTTGATATAGAAACAATACGAAAAAAGAGAGATAACGCTCGGCTGCCATTCGATAACTTCCGTCACTTACTCGATTATTTCACAAAACTGGTTACTGGAAATACGTGTTTTTTTTTTCAAAAATCTTAAACATTTTTGGAATAAATTTAGTCATTCAGAATCTCAATTAAATGATCAAGGTTTTCATAAGTAATATAAATATATTACTTCTTTTACCTACTTTTTCAAATTTAGTAGTACATTATGAAGGGCTTCACCTATTTTTTTTTTTTGTAAAATAGCAGATTTTCAGAGGTCTTTATTGGATTAGTTTTACACAAAATGTTTTGATTTCAATAAGAACTTGATCTCTCTTTTTTTGCAATGCCTTTTTAACAAACATTGCATTGAATTACGTTGGATAAACCAACAAGCTTTTAGACCACGCTCAGCTTGACGATAGGTACAGGTCGGGAAGCGTTATCTTAAGGCAAGACTGGCAAGCGAAAGGTTAATTGACCACACCTATACACGCCATGTTTTAATTAGTACAAAAAATAGAGTTATATCCGTACCCATTACTGATCATATTTGTGTAGTCAAAAGTAAAAAATAACGAAATCCCAAAATTGTCCACGAAAACTTGGTCATAATTGGTAAATTCATAATTGAATCAATTTTATATAACAATTGCTACTAGAAAATACTAAGTGCAGTGTTTTTCTATTGTTTTTAATTTGTAATCAATAGCTTGTACAATATTTCCATAAATTGAGTGACATTTTGGGATATAAACAAACTCTAATAACTTTGCTGTTTATGAATATTATTTATTGAGACTTTACTTAAATAATAACGAGACCTTTTCTAATAAGCCCTTTAAGTATTTGTACTAATTGATAATTAGTGGTGTATATAAATCTGTTATAATCTTAGCAAAAGCGTAAAGCAAACACATATTCATAGCACCATTAGGTAATTATTCATAGCATCAAACAAAATATTTATAAATCATAAATTTCTTACCAAATACCATTGTTCTTTAAACAAGGGGTCAGGAAAGGCGGGCGCACTGGATTGTCGCATCACATGCCTCGGCTTCCACTGATGGTCCCTCTTGGACCGGCGCAGCTCCCTCTGCTGCATCACCCATCTCACCTGTCAAATAAACTGTCTATAATCCTCTTTGATAAACATAAAGAGGGTGGGTAAAAGTGCTCGGAATTTAAAAGATTTTGAATGAAGGCTTTAGATAATGGGTGGGCTTTTCTGAAAATGTTTATGAAAAATGTTTCAGATTATTGAAAAAAATATTCATTTATTACAGACCTTGGATTTCTATATTACCTATGTTTGTGATTGAACTTAAACTCTCGTGAGTTTTTGGCAGGATTTCTTCGAGTAGAAGTTCAGTGGTGTTATTAATTATTCGCAAAAAGGATTCCTAATAGATATTATGATGTAAAATTGGTGTAGTTTTGTATCTCAGGTGTCTGCGCAACTGAACTCTGCGGAATCATTGAAATAGGTACGATCTCGGTAAAATGGAGCTGAGCATTTTATTGTAGTGTACTGCAGCGAAGAAAGAAAGAAAAACATTTAATTTGGCGGAACAAGGCGCAAATTTAAAACTAACAAATTATAAGTACATTATGTTGAAGAAATATGCGCCACATCCGCGCAAAACGGCCGAACGCTCAGCATAATGCCGTGACCACACGCAAAATGCGATGAGTCTACGGCGCTGGTTTTCAGCGTGGGCCGGTAACGGTATCGACATAAAGACGTCGGCACGGTATTGTGTGCTAATAGATTTGAATAAAATAGATAAATATAAATAAATTATAGCGAAAGGAGAAAGAAAAAAAAAAGAACAATTAATAAATAAAGTGGAAATACGAAATCATAATATATTATATATAAAGTGCCAAAGTAGGTACGCGGTTCTGTTTTCGTGTACCTATAGTCTATGGACGCGATGACGTGCGTGAAAAGGATGTGATGCATGCTATGACGCTACGCCATTAATTGTGACGAGTGTTTCTACGGAAATGGTAATTGAAGTTCAAAATTTCAAAAAGATGCGATGCGAAATCGTAGAATATGTTTGTGTTTTATTGCTTTGTACAGTGTTCTAAGAGTCCGCGACGAAATATGAATCACATGGACTCATGAGAAGCCGAAATCGGGGCAGACAATATGTTATTTAGTGTTTTTACGAAGCGAAGGTTGACTTGTTACATTTGTTGCCAAAAACTACAAAAAATTAGAATATGTACATCCATATTCTAATGCTAAACAAATTAACTATTCATACGGAGACACGGCTTAAAGGACTTAGTATCCAAGCCAAATTCATTATATCATTAACAATTTTTTTTTTTTATTATTTAAACCACTTTAGAAAAAAACCATATTGATCAAAAATGGTTATTAGAAAAATTATGGGTTAGTTTGTCGCTACATTGAACTCTTACCAATACTATAATATCAAGATTTCAATTTGACGGTTCTGTTGGCGCAAAAGGTAAGCTTACTTCATCGCTATTGGTTGAAAGTTAAATCAATAATCAATGATATTATATGTATGGATTACGGGCTTATTTTATGTCGTGATTCGTATTGTAAAATAAATAAATCTATCTCGGTCTCTCGTTGCCTAATCTTATTCAATTATTTTGTTTTTTTTTTTTTTAGTTATTCTTCGCTAGATTATTTATTTTTTCTGTCCTCAACTCATTAGGTTGTTATTTATTCGACGTACAGTCAGGAATCAAAAGTGCAGTTCACTCTACCAATGCTAAAGTGTCTAAAATTTCTTTGTTGTAGAAGTTCAATAGTCCACAACTAGTTTATTCAATACGTTGGATTCTATGCTACCAATTAAATCAGTCATGAACCATTGACCCTCTTCTACAAAGAAATTTTAGACATTTTAGCATTGGTAAGGTTGAACTGAACTTTTAACCCCTGAATGTACATCCAGATATTTTTTGTTGATGTGGTTAATCTTTTAATGACTTTTCCCGCTTAAGTGCGAGAAGGCGTGTCCTTCAGTTGCCCTCTGCATTCTAGAGTCACGGTATCCCTTTCAGAAATTCCAACATCCAGGTATGGGAAGGCCTTCGACTACATTTATTAATATGTATGTTTAATATGTATGTATTTAGAAACATATAAGAATGTTTATCAGTTGTCTAGCACGACACACTGACGGGCACACGAATGGACAGACAGACAGACGGACTACAAAGTAATCCTATAAGGGTTCCGTTTTTGTTGACGTAGGTACAGTAACCCTAAAAACAAAGTCTGTCTGTTTATCCACTAATACTTCCTTAAACAAACAACGGATTTCGATGCAATTCAGTAATCAAAAGAAGAATAAACGACGAAGGTTCATAATAAGGTTCGTGACCCACCACCACACAGTGCCGCTCCTTTGATGACTACCACTCCACCGCGCATATCATGTTAGAAAGTAGAAGATTCTGAACTAATTGACCTCCATTGATGTAATTGCTGCAAGGCGTTCCGATGTGAGAATAAACAAATAAATAAATATATTTCAATAATTTGCAATACAAATATAATTTGCATCCGTTCAAATTTGGGGTAGGTCACTATTACGCAGTGATGGCATTAGGGGGCGGCGAGCAGGGTAACCGCCCGGGGCCTCGCTATTGAAGGGGCCTCACGCAACAACTCGATCAGAAAAATGAGCTAATAT
Organism: Mythimna impura; assembly: GCA_905147345.3. Taxonomy (NCBI): domain Eukaryota; kingdom Metazoa; phylum Arthropoda; class Insecta; order Lepidoptera; family Noctuidae; genus Mythimna; species Mythimna impura. Next base: position 6,177,700 of record LR990356.1, on the reverse strand, counting down.
TGGTACTTTTTATTTTATTCCACCTCCACCTTTCATAGTAAAGTTTATATTACTTAATAATAGAATAAGTACCTATCTATTATCTCAAATTCGATGAAACGAGATCGGTTTTCAGCTCTTGCTATTCTTCAAATGAATATGACATAGCCCATTTACTAGATTATTGGAAAGCAGTAAATATCATTTTCAAATTATGTTAAAATCTTTAAAAGTATTTAGTTATTTTTTTTATAAAAAAAATTAAAATAATTATTTCAACTTCAAATTCATATGTATATAATTTTTTTTTTATAAATTTTGTGTTTCTCACCTATCATAAGTTTATCATCTTTGTGAAATTAATGATTGTTCAATTTTATATATCCTCTAAAATAATATTTTCAACTCTAAATTTATATAGGTCCTATATAAATTTAGAGTTGAAAATATTATTTTTCATAAATTTTACATTTCTTACTTCCCAAAAAATCTCAGTTTTGACTCGCATACTTTGCAAAAGGGACAAGGGTCTCGTTAAGATCTACCACCTGCAGTCTGGTAACAGTTAAGGCATGATGATGTACATCGTCGTCGAGTTGCTAGCCTGTCGGTTTTCTGTCGTTTACATTTCGGGGAGTGTGCGCTAGAATTACACAATTTAAATCCGCCTAGCCCGTTCAATACATGGTGGATATCCCACCCATACGTACAAAACGTTTTGGAAACACATTTATTGTAGCTAAGGAGTGGAATCTCCTGCAGGAGTCTGTGTTTTCTGATAGCTACAACCTATCGGGTCTTTAAGTCAAGAGTGAATAGGTTACCTCTAGGCAAGCGTGCTCCATCGTCGACCACATCATCACTTACATCAAGTGAGATAGTGATCAAACGCGAGCCTATCAACAATGATAATAAATGGTCGCTCCGGCTACTAAGATTTAAACTTAATAACTACAACAATATGTATGTATTTAAACCCATTAACGCTGGATCGTTAGTAATGCTACAAAATGCGAGTCGTCACGTTCTGGTCATAAACAACGGCATATTAACAGCAACTAGTCTAGAACTACTGAACTTGCTAACAATGATAATATCTATTATGTCTGAACTTAGGATATTGGCGTTACCAAGTAATTGGGTTTTGGAGGTCAAATACTCGCTCGGTGCAAACTAACAGTACATTGCATAATATCTTTATTGATTGCTGTACTATAAAACAATTTTTGTTGCTAGCTAGAAGATTAAATACTCAAAGTCAAAGTCAAAGTCAAAGTCAAAGTCAAAGTCAAATCTTTATTGCAGAACACAATAAAATAAATTATACATTTCTGGATGTCATTTGAATGCTCTAGTTAATTGTGTTTTACCAAATTAGGCATGCAAAATTATAGTAAATTCAAAAAAAACATTTTGTGAGTAAGGTAAGTACATAATATATGTCTGAGATTGATACTAAATGCTAATGTCAACACAGAACAAATACAAAATTTATATAGTCAAATCACAATGTCAACACGAAATAAAAATAAATACAATAAATCGATTCAGTAAAGTAAATCGGACCTAGAAAGAAGCAACCATTATCATAATTGTACACATACATTCCTGTCTGAGAGGTATTCACTCACGGTATAGTACGCTTTTTTTATGAGTAAATTATGCAATTGTTTTTTAAATAAGTCTAAATCGTTGCATTCTAGCAAAGATTTAGGGAGTTTATTGTATACCCGTGGAGCCATTCCCAATAAACTTTTATGAAATATGGCTTTTTTGTGTGGTCTACCGCTTATCTTATGTCTAAGTCGCGCGCTATTATGAGTCCCAAACAAATGAAGATTTTTTTTAACAAATACCGACACCTCATATATGTACAGGCAGGGTACTGTTAATATACGAAGATTCGTAAAATACGGTTTACAGCTTTCCGTGCTTTGAATGCCGCATATTGACCTAACACACCTTTTTTGAGCCCTAAATACCGTGTCCATATTTGTAGAATTACCCCAATATATGATGCCGTAGCGTAACGTAGCTGTAACATACGCATGATACGCTGTAACCAAGGCTTTAAGATTTACCTCCTTAGCCAGATTGCGTAGAGCATATGAATGTTGACTCAGACGTTTACATAGATTGTAAGTGTGAGCTTTCCAAGTCATATCTCTATCTAATTCTAGTCCTAAAAATTTTGTAGTACTCGTTTCTGAAATAATTTTGTCTCCATATTTAATGTCAAGTTTTATATTATTTGTCCTTTGCTCAAATGTCATAATTTTAGTCTTGTTAATGTTTATCCTTAAATTATTCACGTCCATCCATTCTATTAATACCTGGAGACAGTGGTTTATCTCTTTCTCGAGTGTCGTCGCATCATTAATGCCACTAAAGACAACCGTGCTATCATCAGCAAACAAAACCATAGGATGATATGTTTCTCTAGGCATGTCATTAATATATATAATAAATAATAAAGAGCCTAGAATACTTCCTTGAGGTACTCCATATTTATTTTGTCTCTGACTTGATACATACGAACGCTCGGTTTTTGACTTATTACAGACTTTATCTATCTTCGTAACTTGTTTTCTATTTGATAGGTACGATTTCAAAAGTTTGAGAGCATTACCTCTAACTCCATATCTTTCTAGCTTCTTTAAAAGTATTGCACGGTCCACAAAGTCAAATGCCTTACTCATGTCCATGAATAAAACTGCCACTGGACTTCTGTTATCAATACCCGTTACAATTTTTTCAAAGATATTAAAGATTGCCATATTAATATTCTTTTTCCTTCTAAAGCCATACTGTTCACCAGCAAAAAGATTGTTTTGTTCAAAAAATGAGTATACAGAATTATAAATAACTTTTTCTATTATTTTGGAGAATATTGGTAGCAATGCAATAGGCCGGTAATTGGCTGGGTCATGTTTGTTTCCTTTCTTGTACAGCGGTTTTATAACTGCCAATTTTAACCTATTCGGAAACACACCCAATTCTAAGCACAGATTTATTATATGACTAAGTTAGTTATAGAATAGTTAGGTTAGGTTTTTTTTTTTTTTTTTTTTCAGTTCTATTCTACCGCAGACGTGGTAGTCCGCGCTGTTGTTTGAATGTTTTTTTATTATTTGATTAAAATATTTCTATTTGCTGTTGTGATGCTCCCGTGTTGGACACACATTTTCCTTACTTCTATTTATTACTAATAATATTATTATTTTGTACTTGTCTAGTCTACTCCTATAAACATTTCTATATTACATACAAAAATATTCCAGTGCAAACTTTTCAAGTTTTTTTTTTTTTTTTTTACTATTGTTCAAATTATGCATAATAAAAGTAATCTAAAGCTTATGTCTAGGTGAGTCCATCTATATATATGTCTCTTTTTTTTTCATTTTTTTTTGTTTTTTTTTTCTCTTATTTTTATTTTAAGCATGTATTTACATTTTTTTTTTTTTTTTTCATTTCACACAGGCGTTACAATTGTTCTTAATCATATCTAATATTCCTATTCTAAAACTTATTGTACACATCGTTTTTGCATGTGGCTTCTTATGCTATTTAAGTTATAAAATATAAGTTACAGGTAGGACCTCATGGCAGCGCGAGCCGACCAGTTCCGATACTTGGCATCCGTTTACGGACATGACGAACGCATCTGCGTCGTTTAGCTCAACCGTATCTTAGGGAGCTCTGCGACCAGACGCGCAGCGCCACCATCGACGGGACCTCTACGTGAGTTTGTGACAGACTCGTGCTGCCATGAAGTTTTACATTTCTATTTATCTTTGCAGGGTTTACAGACACAGTTATGGTCTAGGCGGGGACAGGAATCCGAATAGGAGTTGGAATGGGGTTTTGTTTTTATTGGGGTTTTCTGACCAGAGATTTCGCCAGCCCAAGCAGAGCATCTACAACGGCTGAGTCTCGATGCTGCATGGCCGTCTTTAAATTGTAATCGACGACCGTTTTAGTCGACGCATCCATTGCTCTCTTTACAAGGCGGCCCGTTGCGTCATCGGTGTCGTCGGAGTAATAGACACAGCTGACAGTATGTCTTGACACCGCCACCACCGCGTGGGAGATGCTGTCGTGGACTTGGAGCCTCCTGGATTTGGTATTTATGATGATAACACTGTCGTAGGTCAGCCCCTGAGCTTCGTGTATAGTTAACGTGCGCGACCCTTCACCGGACCCGTATCCCTGGCTGATAAGAGAAGTTTTCTCATCTTGCGTGTGAACCAGGAATAGGGTATCTCGGGCAGTGCCCGAAATTTGCGCTCCTGTGTAACCTTTCACTTGCAGGGAGTGAACCCGCGACAGCGACGACTTGGAGGAGTATATACCGGAGTATATCTCACTCAGTGTGAACGCCACATCCATTGGGTTGCGATGTGTGCAAAGTAGCTCCTGGGTGATGCCAGCCACCAGGTTTGGACGGGTATACCTTAATTCGAATAGGTTTTCTCTGTCCAAAAATGGGAGCTGGTTTATGTCTCCGACGAGGACAAGCTCACTTGCTCCAGACAACTTTACTGCCATAACTATGGCCCCAAAGTGGTTCATAAGAGCCTCATCTACCGTAAGACGGTAGCATTTCTGGTGGTTCTTGAACCCGTTTACTAAGATTGAAGCCATAGTGCGCACCTTTGACTTTACTCGATCTCCTAAACGGTGCGCAAGCTTTTCTCTTAGATCTTTGGCAGCTTCAGCCGTCGTAGTGGCTACGACGTCCTTCTCCTCGTCGAAGTGCTTTACCACCCAGGTGGTTTTACCACAACCCGGCACTCCATTTACCCACCTGATATTGGGTATCGCCCAACATTCCTGCGATGCTGACGTGTCCGAAGTTCCCGCAATGGACCGTGCCATTTCGAGAATCTTATCGTCTAGCATAACTTTGGTACATTTGGCGGTAACCACTATCGGGTCGTCTTCCGGTGTTTTAAATTTCATTTTGCCTAAGCGCTCCGATTCCTCCACGTCCAAGACAACAAAACCACACTTCGCGCTGTAGGCTGCCATGTACGACCCCATCATTTCCCCTTTGATGACTTGAGAATTGGTGTTGTCGTACACCGCTGCCTCTGCCTCCTCGAGCAGTACCTTCAGTAGGCCCTCTGTTTCTCTTTGGAAGGTCAGATGGATCTTTTTACATGTCATGAGATTGACCTCTCTAGTCGCTCTCACAACTGCAACGTACTCGAGGAAAGCACTCTTGATGTGATCTATAGTGCCTGAGTTTACTGCGAGGGTCGGCGGGCTGACATGCCCTTTGTCGGCTCTTGTTGGTGTAGGCTTCTGTGGTGTTGGTTCTTTTTCTTTTCTTTTGGAGAACCTCTCCACTGCCGTTTCCTGCCTTTGCGATGGCGATGCGCGGCTCGTGCTTGGGAGCAGTGCACTGAGAAAAGTGCCGATGGCTTTTAGGCGACTTTTCTTTTTGGCCCGATCCTCCGGGCTAGTTGTTTTATTCTGCTCCTTTGCAGCTTTCTCGGCGGCCGCCTTCTGCTGAACCCTTTCTGATCCGCTTTGAATGGTCGGGCTTGTTACGGGAGTAATCGAGGTGGCTGTTGGGTGTCTCGGGGCTTTAAGGAAACTTAGAGTTTCCCCTCTGTCCTCATAGACGACTAGCTCGTGATGTTCTGAAGCTTTTAAACATCCGTAGCAGTCTGCGACGTTTCCTCTCTCCCCTCCGACCATCATCGCATCAACACTTATGGTACGGGCCGTGACTGCCGCGTATTCCCCTGCCTCTCTGATCTTTTGAAGCAGCGCGCTTGCCTGAGCGAATGGAGTCTCCTCTCTCCACTCTAATAGTGCGATCGTCTTTTTTTTCGATCGCAAAAGACGGCATCGGTGCGTGGCCACTTCTACTTGAGGCAGTGAAGCATATACTACTCGCTCAGTGTAAACTAACAGTACATTGGATAATACCTTTATTGATTGCTGTACTACAAAACAATTTTTGTTGCTAGCTAGGAGGTTAAATACTCGCTCAGTGTAAAGTAACAGTACATTGCATAATTCCTTTATTGATTGCTGTACTATAAAACAATTTTTGTTGCTAGCTGGGAGGTCAAATACTCGCTCGGTGTAAATTAACAGTTCATTGCATAATACCTTTATTGATTGCTGTACTATAAAACAATTTTTGTTGCTAGCTAGGAGGTCAAATACTCGCTCAGTGTAAAGTAACAGTACATTGCATAATACCTTTATTGATTGCTGTACTATAAAACAATTTTTGTTGCTTGCTAGGAGGTCAAATATTCGCTCGGTGTAAACTAACAGTACATTGAATACCTTTATGTTTTAGATTTTTTGAATGAAAAGGACTTTTCTATTCCGACTTCTAATAAATATGGTTAAGAATAACAATTTAATAATGTGAATTTTGAATCAATTGACTTTTGAATGATACCTACTATTTGACAAATAAATTTTCTTTCTTTCTTTATTGATAGCTGTACTATAAAACAATTTTTGTTGCTAGCTAGGAGGTTAAATACTCGCTCGGTGTAAACTAACAGTATATTGAATACCTTTATTGATTGCTGTACTATAAAACAATTTTTCTTGCTAGCTAGGAGGTCAAATGACTCGCTCAGTGTAAACTACCATTACATTGCATATGACCTTTATTGGTTGCTGTAATATAAAACAATTTTTGTTGCTATCAAACGAAAACATTTGAAATGCAAGCAACAACAAAATTGCAGATGCCTTGATTCTCTGTTAGTATTTTTGAGAACAACTTCGTATTTTCACATTTTTCCATTTTTCGCATTCGCGCAGAGGTTCGATTGTCAGTAACTGAACCTGTATAGTTCACTTGCTAAGCAATCAGAATCTGTAAATATTACGTCTTTAATTAATTTGTGTATGTGGTATTTGTAATTGTAAATGTTTTTGTTGTTATTTTTATTATTAATTTGTAAGCTAGTACTTGAAGTCTGAAAAGGATAACTTACGAAAGAGCCTTAACTTAGAAAGATTTTTTAAGACATGTCAAATATACAAACGATACATTCGGCGCTTTACACTTTCCCAAATACATTTAAGTTTGTGATAAATTAAACTTATAGGTATCTATAGCCATCAAAATCACTCAGGCATATCGATCTTTCCACCGGACCTCCATTTTGGACAAGCAGTCGACAGGAAAACTTCATGGATGGCTAAATCCCATTCAAATTGGAAGATTAACTAACTGGCCAATCCTTTGAGACAGAATCCTTACGTCAATACAGCACAGAATCAATTATTCAGAACGGAGCAAGTCATGATATTGAAGCCGATAACTTTAAGGATAATCCCAATGAATAATTTGATGGCGGACCGATGTCAATCAAATTAACGTGTATTGATTGGATCCGCAAACAAACGGATGGTATGGGAGTTATAGGTTGAAGATCAATTGGTTACTATGTGAGTTAGTTGGTCTTGGAAACAGTTTTGGTAAAAGACAGAGATACATGGCATTATGTTATAGAATGATCAGTCTTATAATTTTCCCACTATTGGGATTCAGACCTTCTCTCAAGGAGAGGGAATGGTCCATCCACTTCACTGGCCTAGTGCGGGTTGGTGGATAACACAATAGTCTTCGAATGTTTGCTTCAAAACCATGCCGGTTTTCTCACGTTGGTTCCCTTCACCGTTTGAGAGTAGTGGTGATCAAATCAATGACACAAAATAAAGCGCTTGTCAGAATTTGAACCTTGCTTCGTGCCAAATTTCAAGATTCTAGGTCAATGGGACCCTATGAATGTTGATTTCCTTGAAAGTGTCAAAATATACGTTTTTTACGACATAAACGGCCGTATGTTTTTTTTTTCATTAACTCAGAAATTTGATTATTTCACAGCTTCAAGGGACCGCTGACTTGAGTATATGGTTTTAAATTCAACTCGATACCTCCATGCGTTTCCGAGTTAAAGGGTCTTGACAGACAGACATATAGACAGACAGACAGACAGATGGACGACAACGTTATCCTGTAAGGGTTCCGTTTTTTCCTTTTCTTTTCCTGTTAAAAAGGAGATTTGAACCCAGAAGCCACTGAGCTACCTTGGCTTTCCACAGACACATAATTTAATTTAAAGCATTTGATCTTGTAATTATAGAGTTTAATTCTCATATCGCTCTCACATCACAATTATTTCGTACTTTTCCACACCCCTACACTTGATAACATCTAATTTAACTTTTTGAGTAGCGTAATTAGAGACACAATAGAAAGACAATGGCGCGTTAACGCCGGCGTTATTGCGGGGATCAACAGCTTAAACAAAAGGCAGACAATTATTGTCTAGACAACGTAAAGTAACTTAATAAAAGTATAATTTGTCAAACTCAATAATTACTAACATACTAAAATAATTTGACGTGACTAGTTCTTTTGTCGTTCTACGAAATCTAGAATTAATTAACTTTTTAATTACAGTTTCAGGCCTCTCAGATAATAAAAATAAACGTTCACTTTGCCTTAAAACAAATTGTGTACCTCAATATTAATGACCTAATTCTGTTTAGGGCTCTTTTTAGTTTGGAATTTTTAAATAAAATTCAGTTTGTAAGTAGTAAGTAAGTAAATAAAATTACTTGTGACCGGTTAAACGATGTAATGGCGGATTAAAAAAGAACAAAGAACAATCCTTATTATTTTTTCTGAGATAGATGTACTGAGGTCACCAAGCATTGTATTGAGCTCCTCCGTAGTCTCAGCCATGAACAGTTTCGAAGAAATAACGTCCCCCTGCCTTACGCCCCGCTGCAAGAGCATAGGTTTCGAGGTCTGGTCTTGTAATCGGACTGACATGGTGGCGTTTTTGTACAAACACTTCAGCAATTTAATGAACCGATAGTCAATTTGGCATCGTTGGAGAGACTGCAGTACAGCCCAAGTCTCAATCAAATCAAAGGATTTTCTCCTAGTCCACAAACGCTAAGCAGAGAAGCTGATTATACTCCTCAGACTTCTGTATAACCAGCCGCAGCGTATGTATGTGGTCCACGGTGCTGAAGCCTTTTCGGAATCCGGCTTGTTCGGGAGGCTGGAAGTCGTCGAACCTGCGCGCGAGACGATTTATGATGACTCTGGAAAACAGCTTGTAGACATGGCTCAGAAGCGAGATGGGCCTGATGAGCAGGGCATTATCGCCCTTCATAAAAAAGAGTACCACCACGCCTCTGCTCCATGCCTGCGGCGTTTTTCCCTTGAGTATGACGGAATCAGATAGCTTCTGAAGGGCCTTAAGGACAGGTTTTCCACCCGCTTTCAGGAGTTCGGCCGTAATTCCGTCCTCACCCGACGCTCCTAGTGCCCGGCAGCCCGCCTACCCTTTACTCCGGTAGTGGTCAAGGCCACGGCGAGGCAAGGGGTGTGAAGAATCTCCGGATGGGATCCAGCTACCCATTTATAAAACGACTGGATTTGGCAACTTTTAACACGCGTACACTAAGGACTGACGAGAAGATTACCGGACTTGGTGTATGCTATGGAGTATTGTAGGATTATCTGAAGTCCGAAGACAGGGGGAGGACACGATATTTCTGAAATCCGGTAACCTGCTCTATTTCCAGGAGGATGACCAGCAGTCCCAGGATGGTGTCGGGTTTTTCGTCCACAGGTTCCCTTTGAACAATGTGGTGAAGATCGAAAGTGTGTCGACCAGGGTGGCATACCTTATACTCAGATATCAACAAGATATTCGCTGAAGGTCATACAGGTTTATGCCCCGACCTCGACACACCCCGACGACGAAGTAGAGACCATGGATGAAGGATGTATCCAGACCCATACATGATTATAAGACTCACTTCACCGTGGTCATGTGGCACTTTAACGTGAAATTGGGCGAACGAGACGGTGACGAACTGCGAGTGGGGCAGTTTGGATTTGGACATCGGAATCACCGGGGACACCTACTGGTTAGTTTTATGGAAAAAGAGGGCCTCTACATGACGAACTCTTTCTTCAAAAAGCGTGAGCATAGAAGGTGGGCCTGGCAAAGTCCTGACGGTGCAAATAGAAATGAGATTGACTTCATCTTGTCGTCGAAGAAGCAAATATTCAATGATGCCTCTATGATCAACGCGGTGAAAACTGGAAGTGATCACCGCATGGTAAGAGGCACGTTGAATATCAATATTAAGCTTGAAAGGTCTCGACTGATGAAGTCTACGCTCCGTCCAACACAGATCCAGATCCAAAACTCCGAGAGCTTTCAGCTCGAACTCCACAATCGTTTCAAGTGCCTAGGAAGCTCCGTGGACGAATATAACGATGGGTTCGTGGAAACTGTCCATATTGGTCGCGTATAAGTTTTTCAAAACTCACCGTACAAATAAGAACAAGAGGCTCTCTGATCCAATCCTCAAGCTGATAAAGAAGAGGCGTGAGTTGATTCTGCTGTATTCAGACGATGCGTGCATATACCCGGCAGCTCAATATACAGATCTTGAAGTCTCTGAAACGCGACCTTCGCCGCCTTAATACCGCAAGGATTAAGGATGCGATTGAGCGGAATAAGGGCTCTAAAGTATTTTCACGAGATCTGTCTATTGGGCAAAGCCAGCTCACGATGAAAATCTATACATATAATAAATTTGTAGAAGTTTTGAGTTATGCGCGCATCACGTAAAATAGTAAGAAATCGATGTAGATAACTTTTACACATTAAAATTGTGTGTAGTAATATATCAAGTTATACTATAGGCTTTCTTTCATTGCAATCGGTTGACTATATCGAAAGATACAGTACATTCATTGACTGGTAGGCGATAAGAAGTTCGCCGTGTCAACTAGTAAAGAAAAATAAAACTGTTTACCTGTGGGTCATTTTTGAGTTTATTAAAATGGTCGATGCTGGCATTCGGTGATCTTTTACTGACGTGTGGATGTGATAATAAGAAGTAGTGCTTCAGGTTGCCAATCTGCAAAAAAAAATTATAGGTTAGATTTACACATTTCTGATTTACTTTCAAATTAACGGGAACCTAAATTATACAGCGAGTGGCGCAAAATGAGCGCTACAAAGCAGGTGAGATTAGGCTAATGATACACGTGTCAAATTATCCTTAAGGACGGACGAAGGACGAAGGGCACATGCCGAGGCGAGACTATATATGTAAAAGAGTACAGATAACTTGTCAAAAAAAATCTCCCGGTCGGTCGGTTCGGGTTCGAATCGGTTGCAGTCACAGAGTATTTTGTAGGTACTATGTCGACTTCGCGGCCCCTTAACAGTGATTTTATTTTTATAAAAAAGAACATATTAACTGTTAAAGGTTTTTAGTTTTGCCAGACCCTTTCATAAACAAGCTTTATTATTTTATGTAACTTTCAAATATTTCTGTGACGTAATCTCGTAGATATACGCGTTTGAAATCGAAAGTTAGCGTCAGATTCGTGTTTTTTTTTTTATAAAGCCGTGTAATTTACACTAAGTTTTAATTGTTAAAGCGGTTGGTCATATGGTCAATGCCAATAAAATATTTTTTTCATGGTGTTCACTTTTATATTTATGGATTTCCAGAGGTTCAAAAAAGTTTTTTTTTTGTTCTTGATAGGTTCGCGCTTGTTTCTTTCAAAAGTTCAAAATTAGTGCAGCCGCGCCTCAAGGCTGTTCATTAAAGTCGTTACATACAACCAGGAACTTGTAAATGTGAGCTTGCTTTACTGACGTCAGTAAGATTTCTCATTTTGTATGCGTTCTGAATATTTTCTGAGCTTCCGACCGAGTTCTGCCTACGTAAATTTTACGATATACTGATACACCAAGAATTCGAACATAACTGTGAAGAAATGACGTGATTATCCTATTTTCTTGAAGTTATAAAAAGGTAAAATAGCGAGAAGTTCTATCATTTGGATATTAAAGAAAGATTTTCTAAGATACTGATTTACTTAAAGAGAAATCTACCATCATCGTTACTTGGGTCTAATTCTATCCTGTCAATCATCATGCTATCACTGATTCTATTTTTTCACATCACTTCTCATATAATCTATCCATCTTTTCTTTGGCCTCCCTCTTCCTCTCCATCTATCCACGTAAAGAGAAGTTTACCGTTATAAACTTATTAAAATGGTAAGTTTTCTCTCAAAAGGGTTGGCAGCGGTATATTACACTTAGGTTACGGCACCCGGAGGATACGGTGGAGCACACGGTAGAGATGTGCCCCGCTTGGGCAGAGCACCACCATGTCTTCGTGGGGGAGATCGGTGGCAATGATCTCTCGCGCCGGGCCTTGGTACAGGCCATGATCCGAAGCGAGGAGGAGTGACAGGCGATCGCCTCCTTCTGCGAAACAGTAATGTTAGCAAAGGAGGAGGCCGCACGTACACGCATGAGGGAGCAGCCCTCACGCCCCAGCCGCCGAGATCCCGATCCCGATTTCTGGCCACCGTAGGCGCGGACTTGTGGACGGCGAGCAATCGATAGCTCGCGGTCCGACCGTCCGGTAACCGTCCGGACCGAGCTTTTTTTTTTTTTTTTTATTCTTGATAGGTTCGCGCTTGACCGCTAACTCACCTGATGGAAAGCGACGATGCGGTCGACGATGGAACGCGCTTACCTAGAAGTAACCTATTCACTCTTGACTTAAAGATTCCCGGGTTGTAGCCATCAGGAAAAACAGATTCCGGCAAGGAATTCCACTCCTTAGCTGTACGCACTATGAATGTGTTCGCAAAACGTTTTGTGCGTATAGGTGGGATGTCCACCATGTACCGGTGGCGCATTGCCGTACGCCTGGTGGTCCGATGATGGAACGGGCTAGGCGGAATTAGGTTATGCAATTCCGACGCACACTCCCCGAAATGCAACCGGTAGAAAACCGACAGGCTAGCAACTCTGCGTCGATGCTCAAGACTTTGAAGCCTCGACTCAACGAGTGCATCATTGCCAATGATCCTCTTGGCTCGCCTCTCAATTGCCTCAAGTGCATCAAGCTGGTATCGGGCAGATCCGTCCCAAAGATGAGAGCAGTACTCCATACACGATCGAACTTGCGCTTGATAAAGTTTGAGCAGCTGTTCCGGCGTGAAGTACTGTCTGACCTTCGCGAGGATTCCCAGCTTTTTTGCTGCCAGTTGAGCCTTTGCTTCGATGTATGGCCCAAAGTTGAGTGTTGACGTCAGCGTAACACCAAGGAGATCAAGATGGTCGGTTATTGGCACGGTTACGCCCCGGAAAGTTGGAGCAGGGCTGAATTGGCTCCTTTTAGCGGAAAATAGACACGCCTGGGTTTTAGCAGCATTGAACTTGACCAAATTGGCATCGCCCCATTCAGAGACTGCCTCCAAGGACAAGTTCAAGCGCTCGACCATAGCCTCTCGGAGAGACTGGATCTGTGACCCACTAGCCTGCGCGCTGGATATGTAACTCTCAGCAACAGTGCTTTCGTCTGCATACCCAAAGGTACCGGGCTTAAGCAGATCATTTATGTGCAGCAAGAACAATGTTGCCGAGAGCACTGACCCCTGAGGGACCCCGGCATTAATGGCCATTTGACCGGACGAGCAACCATCGATGACCACTCGGATGGACCGGTCACTCAGGAAATCTGCAATCCAAGCACACAAACCAGCAGGTAATCCGAAAGAAGGAAGCTTACTAATAAGGCTTTCGTGCCAGACCCTATCGAAAGCCTTCAAGATATCGAGGGAGACGGCAAGAGCTTCCCCGTGTTTCTCGATGGCCTCACTCCAGATGTGGATGGCATACGCTAGAAGATCACCAGTTGACCGATTTCGGCGAAAGCCGTATTGTCGGCCACTTAGGATGTCATTAGCTTCTAGGTATGCCAGGAGCTTACTGTTGAGTACACGTTCCATTGTCTTACAGAGAATGGACGTTACTGAGATTGGCCTGTAGTTAGCTGGGTCAGCCCGACTACCCTTTTTGGGCACGGGCTGTACGTTAGCTTGCTTCCATGCAATCGGCACTTTTCCAGCCTCAAATGAAAGCCGAAATAGGCGTGTCAGGATCGGAGACAGTTCAGGCGCACACGTTCTTAGAACAATTGCCGGTATCCCGTCTGGACCGCTAGCCTTGTTCACGTCAAGGTTACGCAGCACCCTACGGACGTCCTTCTGATGGATGCGAATATCCGACATACTCGTCTCGCAACCATCAGGATTAACAGGGGGCTGCGCGTCACCAGAATCTAGACGCGAAGATTCCGCGAAGAGAGAGGCAAACAAATTTGCTTTCTCCTCAGCGGTATGGGCCAGCGACCCGTCGGGTTTCAGCAGTGGCGGTAGTGAGGGACGGCAGAAGTTCGATTCAACCGACTTAGCCAGGGACCAAAACGCCTTACTACCAGCAGGGTATGATGCGAGTTTGTTCCCGATGCGGCTAATGTGGTCGAACCGAGACCTCCGCATCACCTTCTTGCAAGACTTGGCAGCTCTGTTGAAGGCTCTTCTTCTGACTCACGTCACTCGCCTTATGCATACGAGCGTCGGCCCATGCCTGGTATGCCGTGTGCTTAAGCGCGTTAGCGCGATCACACTCCGCACCAAACCAAGGGCGAGCATGGCCAGACATTGTTACGTCAGAGAATGGAATGTAATACTCCATCCCCCGCCGCAAAACATCTGTCACAGCATCTGCGCACGACGATGGATCATCCGAAGAAAAGCAAGTAGGCTGCCAAGGATAACATGCGAAGAAAGATCGCATGCCATCCCAATCTGCTGACCTATATCGCCAAACCCGCCTGGTGCCTCTAAGGCAGGGATCAGGCGGAGAGTAGACTGATACAGATTTCACCAGACAGTGGTCGGAACTACCTAACGGTGATGATATCGACACTGAATAGCGGTCTGGATCTGTTGTCAGCAGAAGGTCCAAGCAGTTGGCCGTGTGCGAATCAACATCCGGCACCCTCGTAGCTCCCTGGACCAGCTGGGTGAGATTTAACGCTAGCGCAAGCTTTCGCATCTCTCGACCAGCATGGTCTGTGCACTGGTATGGGAAAAGCCACTCCTGATGGTGGGCATTAAAATCCCCCAGTAACACCAGTTGTGCGGAAGGGTACCTCTGCTGAGCCGCATCCGCCGCCTCACTAAGGTACTGTGTGAGCCTGGTCGTCTCCTGATCACCACTGTGCGAACGGTAGACACAAGCATAGATAATTTTATCCATGCCTGTGTCCACCAGAGCCCAAAGCGTTGAGAACCTGGTATCTTCAAGGTTACGGAGACGCCGATAGCAGATGTCGTCCCTGACGTACAAACACACACCAGCGTGTGGTTTAAAATTGTGCTCCAGGGTAAACCCTGGGTAAGACAGGTACGACACGTCTGACGGACTTCTTATCTGCGTCTCCGAAAGGAAAAAGAGGGAAGGTTTTTCAGTCTCCAGGTGATGATGGACTGCTGCGAGATTTGAGTGCAGACCTCTAATATTGCTGAGGTGCACTTTAAGTGAGAGGGAGTGCAGCCGCTGTTTAACTTTTCTCTTTTTCAACCTTGGCATATTATGAGTGAGGTAGGAGAGGAGAAGAAAGTGAAATGGAGTCCCATGCTGCTAACCTTCGTCACGCACTGGCAGGACAACATCATTAGGGCACTAGTCTGGAGACTGCGGGGACGCCCGAGCCCCCCCGGAAATGACCATCGGGCCCTCTCATCTGGTCGCCAACCAGCACGATGGTGCATTCCGGGATTTTTCGTCAGTTGGCGGGGCAGCATTTCATGTGTGGCTAGCACATTACTTGGGCCCCCAACTAATTGCGGTCGGCCAGCGGTGCACCGTGCCTCGGATCCCGCTACCCTCCGCGACTAGTCTCCCGATATGTCAATACCAGCGCGGGTCCGGCTGGTCTGCATACATTAGAACCGCCACTTCGACCCAACTCCTCAAAATTGGCTACACTGGGCATCGTACCGGAACACGGCTAGGCCGCTTGGCGGTACGTCTTTGCCCAGTGGGTGGTCACAAGCCATCGGTCGAAACCTACCACCAGTTAATGTCACCTGATTAGCACCACCCGGGGACCACGTGTAGGGCCTATCTATGGGTATTCTCCTACGGACGCGGGTGACTCAGCCCCCAGCGAGCTCAAGTCGTCGACGGCGCTTAGTGTTCCATGTGCGCCTCAAGGAGATGTCAGCAACCGTAGGAGCCCAGCAGGGTCGAAGCCTACTGGGGCCAAGGGTCTGATTCTGAAAGGAAGACTGAAGAACAGGAGTAGGTTTTTAGTCAGTAGAAGTCTTACACTATCTCGCGCTCTACCAAAGTGCGGGGGATGTCATTGGATGATTTTCCCATCGAAAAAAAAAAGCACAGTTGGGAAAAAGCTAAGCAGATTGAGTGTGGTCTATAAAACATGTCCCTTGCTACTCACATACAAACGACTGAGGTAGAGGTAGTTCTTTGTTTTACGAGCAAGTGATAGTCCATGCGATCGAAGGAATATATTAGTAAATTGTCGGCTCAAGCCTAAGTCCTGTCGTAGCGCTACGAGGTTTTCGCGGCTACGCCGTAGCGCGTAGCCCGTAGCCATTAGTTGTCGTAGAACTTTTAGCAAATATAAACATGTATTTTGTCATTTTATTTTTATACTCAGGGAGTTTAACACTACTTGAATATGTGTATGTACATCGGTTCCTTCATAACTCCTTAACTGCTCATCAGATTTTGACATAGGTGGGTTTTATGAATACACTGGGTAACTTCCTTTAGCTTTGAGTTTTTTTATGACAGCTATTATACAAAATACACCATGCAAAAACATATTAATCTAGTTTCGTATAAACTTTTAGGTTTACTAAATACGCACATTTCGAAAATATAAATATTGTCAATATTTTTTTCATTAACCTATATGGTGTCCCACACACTTACCTTTTTACCACCAGGGACATACATATCTATTTCAATCACCACCAGGTGAGATAGTGGTCAAATGCGTGCCTATGAATAATAAAAAAACCGGGCAAGTGCGAGTCGGGCTCGCGCACTGAGGGTTCCGTACAAACCTACTTATGAAAACAGTTCAATTCCCGAATTGAGTTGCGAAGATTTTCATCAACGCGATACCTCCACGAATTCCCGAGATAAAGGGTCTTGGCAGACAGACAGACGGACCGCAAAGTGATTCTATAAGGGTTGCATTTTCCTTTTGAGGTATGGATCCCTAAAAATGTAAATAACATGCACCTATAATAGTATTGAATAAATGAATAATAATTTACGAGTATTACTAATGCACTAGTCACCATCCGCAGTACCATAATCTCTCGATAGTTGAATAATTAATCAAACATGAATTACTAATGGTATTTGTAGAAGATTACAGTCCCATAACTCATAAAGAGACTAGAGAGAAAAAATTCTGTCTACAAACAGATTTTTTTTTCTGTCTAGTCTATTTATCACATTAATATTACCGTTCTTTCTAGAAAATACAATGTGTTCATTTCTATTCAATACAAAAAAGGAAAGAAAAAGAAACAATGTATTAGAAAAAATGTCTGCTAGTAGAGAAAGCATTAAATATTTCATCATCATCAATTCAGTCGAAAGACGTTTACTGTTTTTTTTTTAAGGTGGGAAATCATCAAAATGACTTCTCGCGTTTTGGGTGGAGCGCGAGGGCGTGTCAGACTTTTACTGACTAAAACCACACCTGTATCCTTCAATTAACCTTTGCGTTCTAGGACTACGGATTTCCCTTTCAGAAATTCTCCGCGTTCCTAGCTAGCGGGCATCGGCCCTGCTGGGCCCCTACGGTTTGCTGACATCTCTTTGAGGAGCGCGAGGATCACTACGCGCTGTTGACGACTGGGCTCGGTCCGGTTAATTACCGAACAGCCGGACGGCAAGCTACCCAGTGCTCGACGTCCGCAAGCCCGCGTCTACCGTGGCTGGTAGTCGGGGTCGGAATTACGGCGGCTAGGGCGTGAGGACCTTCGTTCCCTCACGCGTGCAGCCTCCTCCTTCGCTAGCATTACTGCTTCGCAGAAGGAGGCGACCGCCTGCCATTCCTCCTCGCTCCGGACCATAGCCTGAACCAGGGCCCGACGCGAAAGGTCGCTGCCGCCAATTGCCTCCACGAGGACACGGCGGTGCTCCGCCCAAGCGGGGCACACCGCCACCGTATGCTCCACCGTGTCCTCTGGGTGGTCCACACAATGATGACACCCGGGCGTTGCTTCCGCCTGAATCCGATGCAGGAACCTCCCGAAAGACGTTCACTGTTGGACTAGAAGCGAGAAATTTTGCACAAAGCTTCCTTTAATGACGAAGGCGAGCACTAAGAGAGGGTTATCCAAAACTCACCTGCTAACGAGATAAAACGAGAGTTCAAAGTTTATATGGAGAAATCTATTTTCATGCGGGCAAAGCCGCTGATAGAAGCTAGTCACAACTATAATAGCTTAACGATATTAAGACACTCAATTGATTCCTTAGTAGCGGGCCACGTGAGCGTAATCGTATGGAGTGGCGACGATTACTTTTTGAATTGAAACAGTCGTTATGGGTCAGTCTTGGGCAATCTGTCAGGTTATTAGGACGCTCCTAACGAGGTCACTGGTTCTCTCGGATTACGATAAACCTAAGTCTTTAATTACTTAATTATATCTACTGTTATTATTGTTTTAAATATCGCAGCATATGCTGAGTCAAGCGCCTTTTTTTCTTCGCACTTTTAATGCTCTTTTTATGGAAAATAAAAAGAGCATTAAAAGTGCTCAAAAAGCTGCATTCTTAATTAGGTCAGACACGTCAGTCGCATATTGTCAGACGAGTTACGCTAAAAGAACCACCAATTGGGTCCCATTAAACGCAAGGCGACATCGCGGCAGACCGAGATGAAAGTTGAGTGATGAGCTTGACTCTTACTGGAGGGACTGTCCTACAAGAGCCGGGGACAAACGTGTGCGGAAAAGGGAGAGGAAGGCAACAACAGTGGAACTTCATGAGCTAATTAGGTAGATTAAAATGTCCTGTTCTCACCAATCTATTATCACAAACTAGAGGATATTGCACAAAATTATATTTTTATTCACTTCTTCTTCTTCTTAGCGTATCGATGGCAAAACTACTTAAATTCCTTGCCTGGCCCAATATTCGGCCACGGCAATGCCGTCTGCTGACGCTGTCATTAGGTCGACGCCGCACAAACACTGAAGATCGGAACCGTCCTAGAACCCCCATCTGTGGAGATTGTCTTTGCTGCGCCCAACTTTAGTGTGGAGTCTGTTTAGAGTTTTCCAAATGGGCCATGGCAACTCGTGTCTAGAAGAGTGGCTCTCCGACGGCTCGACAAAATCATCAGGAGTTTTAAACTTCTCACTTGTATTTTTATAATAATAACATATATATTACAATACTCTTTCAAACGTCGTAATCATTTAATAACGACTTATTACCATTCAATAGAGAATCCATAAATGTGAAAGTAATTCTGTCCGTCTGTTACGCTAATCACGGTTCACTACAAAAACCGATTTTGATGAAATTTGGTTCGGAGTGAACTTGAATACCAAGAAAGGATAAAGGCTACTTTTTATTTAGTTTCGACTTCAATTTGGCATGCACAATAACCGATCAGCTGAACATAGTCGCGAGCAAAACCTAGTTTTATAAGTATATCGTCAAGGACCAAATAAACCAACCTATTAATAATAATAATATTCCACAACTATCACACAACGCCGTCTAGTCTCAAGCTAAGCAGAGCTTGTGTTAAGAGTACTAGACAACTGATAAACATACTTATATATTTCTAAATTCATACATATTACATATAAATTACACTCAGGCACAGAACAAATAATCGTACTCATCACACATACATTTGTCCTGGGTGGGAATCAAACCCACGACCTCCGGCATAGCAGTCAGGGCCACTAACCACTAGACCAACAGCCCAGTCGAACACTATTATGAAAACACACATATTAAAAACACCATCATGAAATCCTTTCCACATAACAAAAACCATTTCCAAGATGTCAAAAGTCACAGATTATTAAAGTATTGAAGTCAACGCACGGGCTCAAAGGGTCCATACTCAAACATTTTTTATCGACCATAAAAACTGACAACCAATAGTTATGCTAGGATTGGATCGAGTGTCGTTTTGCCCAACAAAAGGCCGTTGTGCCCACAATAGCGTCATTGATACAGTACACACCCCTGCAGTTTAGCTGATCGTTGGTTTGTTGCCCTTAGGGAGGCACGTTGTAAATGATATTGCTGTATTTTTGTGACTGTAACAATCTTTTTTGGAAAATTTTATACTGAATTTGAGTGGACTCTGCTCTGCATAACATAAATGTAAAATGTCTGGTAATAGTTGGTTCGTTTCCATAGACGTTATCATTTTAGTTATTTAATTTATACTCATTTATTTAAACTTTATGTACATTAGCATTATGTACGCGGAATTAATGCAACAAGGCGTTCTCTACTTTTGGGTCAAAAAGACTATACTGTGTGCTAGGTATGCACTGTAAATATATAATAGATACTTGAAAAAGAATGACGTATCATTAACATAATGTACTTATAATACTGGCCTGTTGGTCTAGTGGTTAGTGGCCCTGACTGCTATACCGGAGGTCGTGGGTTCGATTCCCACCCAGGACCAATGTTTGCGTGATGAGCACGATCATTTGTTCTGTGTCTGGGTGTAATTTATCTATAACATGTATGTATTTAGAAATATATAAGTATGTTTATCAGTTGTCTAGTACTCATAACACAAGCTCTGCTTAGCTTGAGCTAGACGGCGTTGTATAATAGTTGTGGCATAAATAAAAAAAATAAAATACATAAATATATCTTTGTTTTCTAAATGTATAAAACTGTTTTAGTGCAAACACACTAATATAGCGCGTACAGGGATATAAAAGTCGGTTGATACGTTCCAAGAAAAGTGTCTACAGAGCTACTCCGAATTTATTTCGGTCTTTCGTATGTCTTCCAAAAATCCAGAAATAATGTAGGTAAATGCTAAAATAATAAACTAATAAATACTATGATAAATATTAAATTATTATAATTAAGCGAACTCAAAATTATAATAATTATGAAGACCAACCTAAGGTTGAGAGGCCTTATATTCGGTAAGAGTAGTAAAAAGACGCATTTAAGTAATGATATAGTTTCGTACTCTTTTGTGTAAATTCAATGAGACATAAAAAATCTTTGTTACTGATTTTAGGTACACCATTTATATATTTTTTAACAAAATCAATTAAATCCAACTTATGTCCACGCATATAACGTCAAAACTGAAACATTGTATATAACAGATATTTTTTATTTTTTATTACGGTCCGGTGTAAACGTGGCCCATTTTAAACGTTCACAAAATAAGGTCAAGCGCTTTGTGGCTGTTTATCCATACTCAGTTTGTGCCCATTGTTTCACACGGTTCTAATTAATTTTAAATACCTTTGTTTTGTTTTACATTTCCCATTATTTTGTCGGGTATTTGACAACTAGGTCTTTTGTACAAGATTAAACAAATAATTTATTAATTTTTGCAGGTACGCTGTTGTTGGCTTTTGTAGTGAATTGGAATATTTAAGGCAGTGAATAAATAAGACATTTGGAAGACAAACGAGGGTAGTAACAGTTGTCGTCACGGGTCAGCGAACATGAAGTTATAAAACCAGTTGTCGCTTGACGACGGGTCTGAATCCGGACGGACTACTGATACAAACTTTATATATTCCAACCGATATTATCTTTTTGTGCCCACCTGATGTTTTTTTTTTTATTATGGATAGGCTCGCGTTTGACCTCTATCTCACCTGATGGTAAACGGTGAGGTGGCCGACGATGGAGCACGCTTGCCTGGAAGTAACCTACTCACTCGTTTTCGTCTATTTATTTAAATTAAGTACAGCCACATCACATACATTTCACATTACTAATGTACACGACAATTATGTTGACATAGCGCTCACTATAATAATCTAGCTGCCTTAAAAACATAACCTTATATTTGACATAAACTCACAGTACAACCAAATCAACATAACATAACACAAAAAAAAAATCGAAAAAGTCAATATACATTAAGATCAAAACCTACAAATTAAAATAAATTGCAAATATTAAGAAATAAATTAAATATAATTTAAAAAATCGTTATATTTCTCTTCTTATTAGTATTTAGACACCTGGTGGAGTGATCGTGATCATAGATCGTCTGATAGATGGGTTGCACTTTTTCTCTCTATTCGTGGGACTGCGAGTATATTGGACCACTTCGAAGGTGACCCGCTGTTTTGAAAATTTTGTCAACTGGAGAAGTAGAAAAACTCTTAAAATAAGCTTACTAGCCGACCCGAGACGTTGTCCTCTCTTAGCTAATATATGTCAATAGCGCGAACTATCAAATGCACGAAAATTAAATAGTCGTCGAAGTTTTCTGAAATTTTCTAATTTTCTGTGCATTTTTTTAGGGTTCCGTACCTCAAAAGGAAAAAACGGAACCCTTATAGGATCACTTTGCTGTCCACCCTATCTGCCTGTCAAGACTCTTTATCTCGAAAATGTGTGGAGGTATCGAGTTGAAATTAAAACCATATACGCAGGTCTGCGGTCTCTTGAAGCTATGAATAAATCCAACTTCTGAGTTAACGAAAAAACAAGAAACAGACGTTTATGTCGCAAAAAAACGTATATTTTGACACTCTCAAGGGAATCAAAATTCATAGGGTACTTTCCGTTGACACAGAATCCTGAAAATTGGCATAAAGCAAGATCTTATAGCACAAGTATAGGAATAAATCTGAAAACGGTAAATTTTTTACTACGTCACAAAAAAAGGTTTTTTTTTGTGATTCTGAAAAATCTTCGAGACCATTCGGGAATTGAACTATTTACATTGGTGAGTTTGTATGGAATCCTCAGGGCGTGAGTCCGACTCGTACTTGCCCAGTTTTTTTTTTTTTTTCATAAAGACCTTCTGACAATGACAAACCCAACAAAAAAAGAATTAGTGAAATTGGTCCAGCCGTTCACGCCTGCCCCCCTAGCCAAGTCACAAACGAGAAACGTAAACTCTCAGTAGTCTTTAATAGATTTTCAACTTTATGTTATTGGATATAAAGTTGAAAATCTATTAAAGATTACATAGTGTTTTCGTTCGTTCCGGTCGCTAACGCTCAGTAGTCTTTAATAGATTTTCAACTTTATGCTCTTAGGTATAAAGTTGAAAATCTATTGGAGATTACTAAGCGTTCACGTTTATCGTTTGCAACTTGGCTAGGGGGGCTGGTGACGTGACCGAGGGAAATAGGGATCCATTTTTATAAATATAGATAATGCCTGAGGGTGTGTCTATGCACAATTAAATGCAAAGTAATTACGTTAATGATTGGTAATGGTCACTAATCTGTGTGGCCTATTAAGCAACATACAACAGGCTTATTATAATCCCAGGGGAGTCGTAACGAGTTGAATAAGTGTGTCAGTTTGCTAGCTAACTTTACGGTTTTACGAGTAATGACGTATTTATTTATTTATAGCCTTTTACTACCTTTAGCAGTGGCTTCGCCCACGTGAAACTAGAAAATTATCTCGATAAAAAGTATTTATTTATTTATTTATTAAAACTTTATGCAACACAAAAGTACAAAGGCGGACTTAATGCCTTAGGCATTCTCTACCAGTCAACCTAGGGTGGTGAAGAGAAAATGTGGCAGGTGCATAAAAATACAAAAGAATATTTAGAAAATAACAGTTCAAAAGTATGTAGGTATATATATAGACAAAATAAACATACATATATAATTTAATATAATATATACATATATATTTATATAAAGTAAAAGAAAGGGGTTATTGAGACGACTTTACTATTTGTGCAGAAAGTACTTTCGCAACATCCGCTTAAATGCATATAGACTGGTCGCCGTCCTGATCTCGAGAGGAAGCGCATTCCACAGAAGTATGGACTGTATATGAAAGGAAGAATGAACAAAGTCAGAAGTATGAGAAGGACAAAGCAGTAGAAGATTATTAGAAGAACGCAGATTCTTAGCGTGAGAAGAACATAGATATTTAAAGTGTGATATAAGATAAGAAGGAGGGGTGGGAGAGTTGAGCAGAGAGTAAAGAGTAGTCAGAGCGCGAAGACTCCTTCTCTGGCGAATGGGCATCCATTTGAGCTCAGATCTGTAGCTCGAAATATGGTCGTATTTTCTCAAATTATATACGAACCGGATGCAGTTATTGAGGAGTCTATTTAGACTTACAAATTTATACACTGTAGCTTTTACCAGCGGCTAATCAGTGATAAAGTACGTTTCCACTGGTAAAAGATTTTTTAAAACATGTTTTGAATTTATTCATTACTTAAAAACAACGGAACCCTGCGGGTCGATATCGTCAACGTGAGCATGGCTTGTTGTTTCATCCAACGCAATTATTAATCAAGAGGCACTCCAAAAAAAAAGTTTAGGCTTAAATGCTCGGTTGGCATTCGGTAACTTCCGTCACTCACACGAATATTTCACAAAACTTCTTTAAAAATGTACGTCATCCAGAATCTCGATTAAATGTGCAAGATTTCTATAAGTAGATTTTCTTCACTTTTGTAATTTATGAGTACATTATGAAGGGCCAAAGTTTACGCAAAATAGCAGATTTTCAAATATGCTATTTTGTGTAAACTTGAGTAATTTAACACAAATTTATCTTTTAATTATAATAGATAGCTAGGTAATAACCACGAGATATTCTATATTTCCAAAATATTTAGAGAATATAATATATAATATAATCTATAATATATATATATATATAAATATAAAATATAATCACGCAAGAGCGGTTGTATGGAAATAGTATCACGGGTTGGGCGCTCTTAATAAACAATAATATTAAATAAAAACTTTAAATAATATTTCTTAAGCACGTAAAGTAACCAAACGACTGATTTAGCACAAGTGCGCCTCAAAGGAATAATACTATCTAGATTTTAGTAGACAAAACTCCAGGCGATTCCACTAAGTGCTATCTGAGTTCACACGGCCATAAACTGCGGAGTTTTAAGATTGCAATGGTGCATAAATTGTGACCAGTTATTGTGCCTCTGGGAGCGCTCGATAAGGAGCCACTTGCATCCAGCATTTATATCTCTCACGTGACGAAGTGAGACTTGGGGGAAGCAACAGGTGTGTCTTTTTGATAAGATAAAGATTCTTGTGAATGTGAGCGGTTTGGGAGGATTGGTAGGTAAAATTTGTTTTTATATGCATACGGAGACATCTTCATGCCTTTGAAGTGAAGATGACGGCTACGCTAAGTCGTTCGTCTTGTCTGGCATTTAATCATTGACTTATTATATACTTTATTGCACACCTTAAATTAATATGTTTGTCCTAAACATTTATAAAAATAAAACTCTAATATCGCACATGGTAATCTTTTACAGACAACCTTTGGATGGAATTAACGAAAAAAAAAAGATTTAGGACAGTGTACAAGAACATAAACAATGTAAAAAAAATACAAAAAATATGTAATAAATAAATTAATACAATGTCAAAAAATATGTAATATTAATTATTATATTGTAAATGTTGCATATGACCCTTCAGTTTCTCTTTTCGTTCTAAGGCCACGCTCAGAGGTCACGGTTACGGTCTTTCGAACATCCCCGCAGCCCAAGGTTGTCAGAAGCCTTATGACAAATAAATCAGTATCGCCAAGGGGTGTCATGTTACCCAGTAAGTTGTGTAAATCTGGCAAGTAGTCACTCCAAATTATTGGTATTCAGTTGATTTTGGTTACTCAGAAACCTGCTAGATACCCCTCTATTAAACTTAATGGTACTGAACTGAAGCGGGTACAACAATTTTAATACCTCGGGCACTACGTTACTGAAGGCATTGACGACCATGTCGACATAGAAAGGGAAAGTAGGGCATTGGTGATCAGAAGTAATATGCTGGCCCGCAGGTATGCGCGCTGTAGTGATCAGGTTAAAGTCACACTATTTAGAGCTTACTGTCAGACTTTCTGCACGTACGGACTGTGGTTCAATTATACGCAGCGATCGCTCAATGCCCTACGTGTCCAATATAACGAGGGATTTAGGATGTTGTTGGGGTTACTCCGGTTTTGTAGTGCTTCTGGTATGTTTGCGGAGGCCAGGGAGATGGCTTCCATGCCATCGTGCGCAAGCGGCTCGCTTCTTTACTAAGAGAGTCCGGGGTAGCACTAACAGCATCCTACAGGTCATTGCAAATAAACAGGATTCAAACATCCTGAAAACATTGTTTAATTGTGTATAATTTGTAAAAATATGGATTAAATTGTCTTCAATAAAGATTTATTATTATTATTATATTATTGCTCCCTTTAAAAACGTTTGTATAGAGACCCTAGGTATACGTAAATAGGACGTTCCGTTATACCTAGTTACCTATCGGATTGTATACAGTACCTTTTTATTAATAGTGCTTATTTCATCAGTTAAATTGTCAGGCGTGTTGTAGGTATTATGCGGAAATGGTGGAGGGCCGCAAACAGTGACGTGCTACGCGTTCGTCTCATGAGCACTCGGTTATAACTTCACAGTAGAAAATCTAGATTTTTTTTTTTTTTTTTTATATATACAAGATTGATTGATTGTATATTGTCACAAGAATTACATTTGATCTTATCTATATATGTATAGATAAGATCAAATGTAATTCTTCACAACACACACAACTAAAAACTTCTAAAGATTTATTATAATATTATGTCATGTAATAAATCTTTAGAAGTTTTTAGTTGTGCGCGCACCATGTCAAATGTATGAAATCAATGTAGACAACTATTATACATTAAAATTGTGTGTAACTTGATATATTACTTAGGCTTTGTTTCATTGCAAGCGGTTGACTATATCGAAAAATATACTACATTCATTGACTGTTAGGCGGTACGAAGTTCGCCGGGTCAGCTAGTAAATAAATAATAATATATAATTAAGACATTATATACATATAAAAATATTGTGAAAATAAAAATAAATTCAAACAATAAACAGTATTTGCATACACATTTTGGCATTTTGATAGTGTATATAATCCAATGTATAGTAATAACTTCTTTTTTAATATAAAACGTTTGAACAGTATGCAGACAAAGTTGGTTTAGACCAATTAGCTGTTTCAACTATAACATTCCTAAGCGCCGCAATGAAGTGGTAGCTCCACAAAGACTCAGCGAAGTGCGTTCAAGCGAGATTCCAATTATCCACAGCTTTTGTTCCTTCTCACTCCAATGCTCTATTGTCATCACACTCGCGCATTCAATGAATATTTTTCATTCATTTGAAGCTTTAATTAATACCTATTTTAGAAATTTTCAATGGAAACTGTACCCTTCCGTACCCAACGTGTTCGCTTTTGTTGTTTAATTGATTTTCAGCGTTATCTGTACCGAAACTGTAATGGAACGTGTTTAGGGTGAATAGGCTGTTATGTGTTCGAATCACGCGTGTAATGTGGGCTCAGCTTTATTGTCTATTTGCTTCTTTTGATATTTTAAGCTTTTCACAGTAATGGGTAGGTACATTGTTATTTTAGCTACCTTTTCGTAACTGCAAATATACTATCATAGAAAAGAAAATTAGCCTTGTAACTTACCCACTGCTGGGACTCAAGTCTCCTCTCTAGGAGAGGGCCGTAATCTACCACGCTGAGCCCAGTGCGGTTTAGTGGATGTTACATGCCTTCGAAGTTTTTGATTCTAGGATAGAACAGTTTGAGGGCAGTGATGATAAAATTATTAACACAAAGTAATATACCTGGACGGGTTGTATATGGAGGTATATACACCCACGACCTACAAGCACTGGATAACTACTGCTCAACAGCAAATATCTCTATAAATTATTAACGAAACAAAGATAACAACGTCACCTACAGAGTGATGAACTTGAATGTATATAGGGTGACTGGTACTTAGTGTACGATACTTAAACACGTGATTGTGCTCATGATAACCAACAACTTTTACTATGGGAACAAACCTGAAATCGCGAAAAAAAAACAGCTGTTCAGTACATTTATGTTTGCCTAATGTACTGAACAGCTGATATTTTTTTCGCGATTTCGGCTTTGCTACTATAATATTTTTTTTTTGTTATCATGAGCACAATCATGTGTTTAAGTATCGTACACTAATTGCCAGTCACCCTATATATATCATAATAAATAATAAAAACCGGCCAAATGCGAGATGGACTCACGCACGAAGGGTTCCATACCATTATCTACACAACTTTTTTTAACACAATAAATTTTATTTTGATTTTAGTATTTGTTTTATTTTGTTTTAGTATTTGTTGTTATAGCGGCAACAGAAATATATCATCTATGAAAATTTCAACTGTGTAGCTGTCACGGTTCATGAGACAAACAGACGGACAATGAAGTCTTAGTAATAAGGTCCCGTTTTTACCCTTTGGGTACGGAACCCTAAAAATGAGTAAACGTTTCATGTAGATCCTACGTCTACGGTCCACCTACTTACACTTGAGACAAGACAGTCTTATACAGACTTGTCTACGACGTTGCAGACTTGTCTAGGACGTAAATTCGTCTTCAGACGAATAATTTTTGTTTGCACCATCATCGCCGGTATCAGATTGATAATTATGGATTCTATGGTGTTGATTTACACCCGAGTGATCGCATTTTTAGTAAGAAATTGAATTGTACTAAAGCACTAAAAAAATCCGCCAGCCACTAAAACCAATATTTCGCAATTAAATGAAATAAAGAAAGAAAGAAAACATTTATTTGAGAAAATGGGGGGTTAAACCACCTGTTTTAGTGTGAAAATCCACTAAGTTGGCAACACTGGCCGTACGCTGCCGGCGCACACCATCAAGACAAAACATAGACTGTTTTGTCTTGTCTATGTTTTGTCTTGATGGTGTGCGCCGTGTCGTAGAAAAAACAGTCTTGTTGCAGACAAGTCTACGACGTCGTAGACAAGTCTGCCTAAAATAGTCTTGTCGCAAGTGTGCGCAGGCCCTTAAGCCATTCTTAAGTTATTCTTTTAACTGGAAAATATTTTTGTCCCGATTGCTTATAATCCAGTAGATGGGTTTAAATTTTGATTTGTCCTAAAACCTTAATCCGCGGGATCCAAATAGGCTGATATTTAAGACCGCTTCTCAAAGAAATTAATCTGGAAGTAAGCTTTAATTCTCATTCAACTTTTTATTTTTATTTTGTTTTATTAGCACTGTAAGAGTAATTTAAAAGACGAACAAATGTAAATGTAGATAAAGATTGACCTTTATTCCTTTATACCAAAAATTACCAGTATATTTAAGTGTGTTGTATTTTCGACGTGTCTAAAAGCAAAAACATAATATTTGTATTTAAATATCGAACAGAGTAAGGACGACTCGATTGGAGGGATACGCGGGACGAGTCCCGGCCAGCGTATACACGGACTTTCTGACGACGAGCAATGGGTAGCTTGTCGTCAGGCCTGTAAAGACTAAGCCCAAGTCGATGGAACGTTGTGTTCCTCCTGCACCTCAAAGAGATTTCAGCAAAATAGAATAGGCCTAGGGCCGATGGCTGCTAGGGCTAAGGAAATGTTCGAAAGAGTTTCCGTGGTCCTGGAATGTGAAGGAATACGGGTGGGTTTCAAACTGCTGATTCTCCACTTCAAAAAAAAACACGACTCGAGCAAACAACTCGGATTCCCAGACAAATCGTTTAAAAGGGCCTAGCAATATTACAATACTAAGCACAAATAAAACTCATTACAACTAAGCTCAACACCAAACATTTCCACAGAATGGATACAAGGCCAAGATCCCAATAAAAATAAAATTAAAACACGAACCGAAAACAAACAATACTTGAGTGAGAAAGTAACCTCGCAACTTCTAGCGCCATCTGTTGACCGCCCATTGTAACTACAGTTCGATGCGGAAAACTTCCAAGCTTTTCGAGGTCGGCTATTTTTCTTTTAGCGATTTGCATTCTTTTCACATTTAGAGCAAATGAGCGTACCCCGTAATGAATTTGGGAAGTACTCTCCAGTGTTATGACGATATTTTATAAGGACCTCGTTTAATACTGACTTGATTTTGTCGCAACTTCGTCAGCCATGTTTTTGAGCACGATATTTTGTGATTACTTTTTGATAGTTTGGTGGGCGCCAAATAGAAATGCTCAATGTAATTTTGTTTCCAGTCTGTTGAATTTAAAAATACCTATTTTCTTTCTTTTACTTGGTACTAACAATAAGGTATTTTGTGAAGGCAAGTATTTCGTTTAATTTAATATAGGGTTACATTTGTTATTTTCAATGAAATTGGTATTTCTGAATAGTGGTAAATTTGTATCGTAAATACATTTTTTGTGCTTCGAATCGTATCACTTTCAATAATGATTTTGATCGTTTTCGAAGGTACAATTTCGCGTATTTCCTTTAACCAATACATATAAAAAGGGACATCGTCTCCCATATAGACGTTTGATAGGCAGTTAATTGATGGATTGTGATACCAACATGATCCCCGGTCCCCAGTCTCCGGTCCCCTTCCCCCGTCCTCCGGTCCCCGAGTCACGAGGATAATTTATTTTTCTTTTGTTTGCGTTCCCTTTACTATGTGATAAACTCTTTTTTCCTTGTTTCTCTATTTTTGACGGCGGCACATGAGATTGGATGGTGATTGATAAATCGTGGTTTTTAGTGATGTTATTGTTGTCGATATATTTTTGATGTTGTGGTTCTGGTAACCCTGAACTGTACGTAGTTTTGCTGGCCGCAAATACATAAAACTAGGGTTAGGGATGAACATTTTGGTGAATTGTCATAGCATTCATTTTAGTATAAATCATACAAGTAAGTCTCGAAAAAAATAAATAGAATTTTACATTTATAAATGCACACCAGCTATTTGATGCCTCTAGTGCTCCGAGATTACGGCGAGCAATAGGTTACTCGCCGTCCGACCGTCCAGTAAGGACGATCCTTGGCGGCCGGATCGACGAGGCTAGTTAGGGCCGATGCCTGCCTGGGCTGCGGATTTTTCGAAGGATTTACCGTAGCCCTCGCAAAAAGGGCAACTTAAGTATCACTGTGGTTTTAGTCAGTAAAAGTCTGACATACCCTCCTGCTCCACCCAGAGCAGGTGAAAACGTTTGATGGTGTCCCACGTATAAAAAAGACTGCTGGATTATCTCACAGCTGCGGGATTGTTTGAAACAGTTACCGCGGCAATGGAACGCAATAAACCACTGAAAGATCACTAGTGTGTTTAGTTAGTAAAACTCTGACACTTTCTCTCGTTCCACCCAGAGCGAGAGGGGTCATTTAAAGATTACCACTAAAAATAAAAAGCAACCTATATAGTACCTTTAAACAAAAAAACCGAAATCATGAATCCAGAAATAAAAGCACTTAGTGATACTACATTATCCATAACCTTGCCCAAAACAGCATTAAAAATAGACCTTCAAAACGTTTACCTTCCCCGTTTAATCCGGGAAAACACTGGCCTAAAATCGGCGTATTATGTAATCCTACACTCCGGGCGGAAATCCTACGTTAGAGGCAAACAACACATGCGACGTAAACACCGCTGGTCAACTCCTCTGATGATTGACAGCCGATAAGCATGGTAGTAATACTCAGAGTAACGCAGGAAACACGTTCTTGGGCATCCGGATAAATAACTCCGCTTGATTCAGCTTAGTAGGGGAGGCATATAGAAACGCATTGATTTAAAATGGAGATGCGGTAGATATCAATGTGATATTTTTGTTGTGTCTGTATATTTTACACATATTCTTAACTGATACATATTCTTAACAGACGGGCGAGGATTGTCATGTTCTGGACGCCTGAGAGGGGGCCGATATCATCGAGGTTGGCCGCGGCGAAGGGGGTGTAACGATCTGCCCCCCTAGCCAAGTTACAACCGTTTCGATTCGATTCTCTTTTCGTCGATCGCCTCAAATCGGCCATGCCTCCTATTCCTTTGTTCTGGCCACGTGACTAAGCGTTGAGATGACGTCAGAATAAAGGAATCGGAGGCGTGGCCTATTCGATCATGTTTGCGGGCCAAACTTGGCCAGAGATCGCCCTAGACAGAGAGGTTTGGAAGGAGGAAGGGTTTGCAATGCCCAGCAGGGTCATACAATAGGCTATAAAAAAAATGTTAACTAGCTGCTACCAGTGGCTTCCCCGGAAACGTAGAATACTCAGTACTCAATTATTTATTGCATTCCATGCATGGAAGGAAATAACGTGTTGCACCGACCCCAAATAACACGGGACAAGGGCAGGAAGATGATGATTCCACAAAGTACATGCTTAGATGGTAGGTGAAACATTTATTAGAAACAATCGTACACCCTGTTGGGTATAGTAAAGACAATAGAAAGTATGAAGAGGACTTACAATCTAACAAAAAAAAACTGGGCAAGTGCGATTCGGACTCGTGCACCGGGGTTCCGTACAAACTTACTTATGAAAACAGTTCAATTCCAGAATTGAGTCACGAACATTTTTCCGAATTGCTTTCAGATTTTTTCCTATACTTATGCTATGAGACCTTGCTTGCTTCATGCCAAATTTGAGGATTCTAGGTCAACGGGAAGTACCCTATGAATTTTAATTGCCTTGAGAGTGTCGAAAATACGTCTTTTGCGACATAAACGGCCGTATATTTTTTTTTCGTTAACTCAGAAGTCTGATTTTTCACAGCTTCAAGGAACCGCACACTAGAGTAAGTATATGGTTTTAATTTCAACTCGATACCTCCACGCGTTCCCAAGATAAAGGGTCTTGACAGACAGACAGACGGATAACAAAGTGATCCTATAAGGGTTCCGTTTTTTTCCTTTTGAGATACGGAACCCTAAAAAAGTAAAAAAAAAATTGTATCAAGGATACATTCTCCCGAGATTGAAAGTATCTGACGTGGTATTCCAGCACATGGTCTATCCGTGTATCCTGTTTTAAATTCGTTCAGCCGTTCAAGCATGAAGAAGTAACAAACATACATACACACTCACAAACTCTCACCTTTATAATAGATAGATCTAGGGCATAAAAATATTTGGAGGAATCGAACCCGCAATGCACAGAACAGCAGCCAACCGCTCAACCACTGCGCCAAGCCGTGCCAAGCTTTTAAATCCTTATAAATTACCAGTACTAAGGTACAAAGTTTTAGATCATCTACTTAACCCTAACTTCAGAAGAAAAACAGGTGGCCCTCAAGTCCTAATACCTTCTAATAATAATTCCTTTCATAGCTTTACATCAGCAGTTGTCCGGATAAAGTCTGTAGCAAAAACTTTTGTAACTGAAAGTACTTCGACACTCACTAAGTTTGGAGCGATGGAGAAAAAACTTTTTTGCCCGACAGTCCGTGATTTCGGCCATTCTGTATGGATGTAATCTTGGTGGCGTAAGTACATGTTTTGTAGCCGTTCCTGAGTGTTCTGATTAATTATACACAATCTTATTTAACTTTTTTGGAATAGAGTAAGTTTTATAAGTACTTAAGTTTGTATGTTACGTGAATCGAGTGAGAAAAAATGTAATTACTACTTCGTGAAGAAACTCTCTGGAGAGTACTAAACGTTGGAGTTTGAAACACTATTTTGTTGTCTATTCGATTACTTTAAACCATTTCTGGCGGTGCTCCGGTTCAGAATTTGAGCCACACGATGGAGTACCCCAAGTACCCAAGAGTACCACGGAAACTGTAGTTAACATAGCCACCTACTTAGCCCCAAAAATTTAAGGAGTTTACCATCAAATCATTGAAAAGATGAGGAAGAACTATTTATTAGTAATCTCCCTGTTATAATATTTATAACCTAATAATATAACAGGCTTTATCCAAGGATCTAACCCATAATGCGCACAGCTGATCGCCTGACCACGAAACCATTGTATTTTCGGATTCGGTCACCGAACTTTGTTAGAAACCCAATAATTTTAGTGGTTCGTCAAGGTTATTAAGCGACCACCAATTACAACGCCTTTTTCCCCCTATTAGAGTTTAGTTACATGCTAAAATATTCCTAATAGTTCCGTAATAACTGGCTAAGCTTTTGTTTACTGCCTCGTAAAAATAAAATAAACAATACAGATCGAAATCTTCGACTAATATTAACCGTAAAATACTATAGAAGTAATGTTAACTCTAACGCCTTGACACGTAACTAACACGTTCATGTTTTGCTTTTAGGTTATACTACACTTAACACTTGTAAATGGTTGCATAGGGTTGTTATTTCTTGTTTTAACCCTTAAATGCACGGTGTTGTTTAAAAACGTCATACTGGAACAATACAGATTATAAGGAACTTCTTATGTTATTTAAGAGCGTCCTTCCCGATGTACATTTCCATAAAACTGTTCTTACGTGATTATAACGTTATTACACGTTTTTTTAATGACTAGTAAAGACGTCTGAAAATCTGCTATTTTGCGTGAACTTTGGCCCTTCATAAAGTACTCATAAATTTAAAAAATAAAGAAAATATGACTATGAAAGAGACCTTGCATATTTAATCAAAAATCATCAAATTTTTTTAAAGTTAAAAAAAAACCGTATTTTTGGAATAAGTTTTCTAAAACGTTTAAGTGAATGACGGAATTATCGAATGCCAACAGAACGTTCAAGTGTTATCTCTATTTTTTTTATCAAACATCGCATTGCCTCTTTATCAAACATCGCGTTGGATTGCGTCGGATGAACCAGCAAGCTTTTAAATCACACTCAGGTTGACGATAGACGGGCAGTAGTGGATCAGCTACGTAGCAAGAGTAGCAAATGCCACGGGCCCCGCGTATTGGGACGCGGATTACTTGACGAAAAAAAAAAACCAGTCAGGATACCTGTGCCATAATGAGTTCTATATAGGGTGACTGGTAATTAGTGTACGATACTTAAACACGTGATTGTGCTCATGATAACCAACAACTTTTACTATGGGAACAAACCTGAAATTGCGAAAAAAAATCAGCTGTTCAGTACATTTATGTTTGCCTAATGTACTGAACAGCTGATACTTTTTTCGCGATTTCGGCTTTGCTCCCATAATAAAAATTGTTTGTTATCATGAGCACAATCACGTGCTCATGATAACAAACAATTTTTATGTATCGTACACTAATTGCCAGTCACCCTATATATCTTCCAGATTTTCTATAAATGACCCATTGTTACCTGAGAGGACTTATTTGAAAAATAAGTTAAAGCACTTTTAGTACGTTGTCATTAATAAAAACGACCCCGTGGTAGAATTTGCTACAGGCCCCACACTGGCTCAATCCGGCACTGTAGAAGGGCCCTCTTAATACGTTGTCCCACACTAGGAATTACTCCTATATCGTGTATGCGTTTACAAATATGTAAAGTCATATAGATACACTAAACAATTTTGTTAAAATCACCCTTTTCAGAGCATACTGTCAAGTATTTTACACGTGTAGCCTTTGGACTAACTACACTCTGAAAGCCGTTAATGCTCTTCGCGTCCAGTACAACAATACATTCAGGATGCTGTTGGGGCTGCCTCGCTTCTGTAGTGCCTCAGGGATGTTCGCGGATGCCCAGACTGACGGCTTCGCTGCGGTCAGGTGCAAGCGAGCAGCATCTTTGTTGCGCAGGGTGCGAGCCAGTACCAACGGCCACCTGAGTGTCATTGCCAATAAGCTGGATTGTCCTATTATCTGGTCCTTAAGCCAACTACATGCTCCTGTAAATACTGTCCACTAACATAGTTGTTAAGTTTTTTGTGTTACTAACATCTGGTATTTCTGTTGTGTGTTGTTTTTAATAATGTTGTGTAAATGCTGTATGTATTACCTATGAACGGAAAGGTCCGAAATAAATGTTTATTATTTATTTATTTAAACCCGGATCAACTATCTGTAAGCCATAGAAGTATTTATACCGCGCGGGAAACAACCCACAACATGCAGTACAGCAGTTAACCGCTCAACCACTGCGCTTTCCATGCCTTCAAATACCAATGAACCTGTTTTGGGCCACAAATATGAACCCACCTCAAAATTAATGTGTGTATTTTTATGACTAATGGTGAGGGATGCGTAGAGCTCCCCACGGGATCGAGAATGGAAGGGGAGTGTCATAAGACTTCATTACGTAAAGGGTTGTGTTATTCGGTCCTGTAAGTTTATCTCTTTGAATCTCCTCAAATTGCTCGGTGTGTAAGGTAATATCGTACCCATTTGGGTTTATGATGGCTGATTAGGTATAGTGAGTGTTACATCTATTTTTTGCGATATACAGTACCATAGGGTTATTCAAAATAGTTTTTTTGTCATGCAAATAATAAGTACATAATATACAATATTACTTTTAGTATATGTGAAACCTGAATATAGTTTGTTCAGAATCAGTAACTGAACCGATTCCAATAATTTTTACACCATGAAAGGTCACAAGTTGGACAACACCGACACTAATTACATCACAGGTCACGGCAGGTCATAGCGGGCATTAACCGCCAGCGCACAGCTGGGCGCGGGAGCAAAACAACCCCTCAGTCACCCGGATGGCACGGTGACCATGTATTTGTACGGACAACTAGGTAACAAAACAGGCTTATAACTTTGTGATTTTTCATGATACAGTTATGAAATTTTGCACATGGATTCTTTGCATAAAAATACTAGACATGTGGTTCAGGTTTTGTACTAAAACCAATGTTGTATGTGTTTTAATGGTATGTATGTTAGGCTAACAGTCCTTCCGCGGTTTCACCTGCGTCTTTGGTTACTGCTCTGCTTCCGTGAGTCGTAGTGTGATGTTATGTAGCTTATACTATTTTTTTTTTTTTAGGTGTGAAATCATCAAAATGACTTCTCGCGCTCTGGGTGGAGCGAGAGGGCGTGTCAGACTTTTACTGACTAAAACCACACCTGTATCCTTCAATTACCCTTTGCGTTCTAGGACTACGGGTTTCCCTTTCAGAAATTCTCCGCGGTCCTAGCTACCGGGCATTGGCCCTGCTGGGCCCCTACG
Organism: Mythimna impura; assembly: GCA_905147345.3. NCBI lineage: Eukaryota > Metazoa > Arthropoda > Insecta > Lepidoptera > Noctuidae > Mythimna > Mythimna impura. The sequence continues at coordinate 6,140,683 of LR990356.1, read as the reverse complement.
GTTTGCTGACATCTCTTTGAGGAGCGCGAGGATCACTACGCGCTGTTGACGACTGGGTTCAGTCCGGTTAATTACCGAACAGCCGGACGGCGAGTTACCCAGTGCTCGACGTCTGCAAGCCCGCGTCTACCGTGGCTGGTAGTCGGGGTCGGAATTACGGCGGCTAGGGCGTGAGGACCTTCGTTCCCTCACGCGTGCAGCCTCCTCCTTCGCCAGCATTACTGCTTCGCAGAAGGAGGCGACCACCTGCCATTCCTCCTCGCTTCGGACCATAGCCTGAACCAGGGCCCGACGCGAAAGGTCGCTGCCGCCAAAGCTTATACTATGTGTTATGAATCTGGTTATGCCATACAAAAAGATTTTTTTCCAATCCGATTAGCGTGTATAAAAAACAATAACAACTTTTAATTTATTGTATTAGTATAGATAATTTTGTAGGAAAACGTAGCCATGACATAGACAAATGAAATTGTTAGGTAAAATTTTCTTCTAATCCTGAAGGAAACCCTGATTAGCAACAAAAAATAAGTTAATTCAGAATCGCTTCTAGGACAAATTTCTTATTCTAATTAAATTTAAATCTTAACAAAGTCAAACCTAATTTAGGATTCGTCGTTAACTTCTAAAAAATGATTACATTTGGAGCAAAAAGTATTAGTATTCTACTGTTGTTGTTTTAGAGATAAACCACGGTACCGTACCTACCTAATAAATATGTACCGAATTTCTGGTTTTATTTGCGATGTTAGACTTTACCTCGCTTCACCTACATAATTAAATTCTTTTGTGGGGTCTAAGAAAGCAGGGCTCGGGGGAGTTAGTCTATGTGAAGTGAATAGTAGAATTTAAATTGGAAAGCTGGAGTATTTTTACGTATATAGTCGTCTGTCGAGGTGTATTTGCGTCTTTAATTTGTTCGTTTAGGAAAATTGAAAAGTTGAAGCTAGGAAATTATTTGGCTTTCAATAAAATATTGCCATCAAAAGTATGCATCAAGTAACATCGACGCCGGACAGCGAGCAATAGGTAGCTCGCCGTCCGATCGTCCGATAACCGTCCGGACCGAGCCCAAGTCGTCGACGGCGCGTACTGTTGTGAGATGTCAGTAAACCGTACCCAGCAGGTTCGAAGCCCACTCGAACGGAAAACTCGGCCCTGGTATGAAAGACAACGAAGGAACAGGAGTGGGGTTTTAGTCAGTAAAAATCTAACACCCTCTCGCACCGCCCAAGAGTGGGGGATGTCATTGGATGATTTTTCCACCGAAAAAAAAAAACATCGTTTTTTTTTTAATATCGCAGTATGTGCTAAGATAGGAGCCTTTTTGGCCACGCAAAGATCTTTTTTTTTCTTATTGTGGCTGTTATTAGTAATAGTTAACAATTTTGTTCTATTCTGTTATTTATCCTGTGCGAGTTTCAAATAAATGTTTGCTTTCTTAGTAATTTCCCAGTTTAGCTGTGATCGGGGACCCTTGTACGTCTACGCCAGAGAGTTGTTCACTCAGATTTGCTTGCTGGATCTCTTTCTGCATATTTGACCACCAGGTGGCGGTACTCGAAGTAAGCACTAGACAATCAAACTCACCTTTGGAAAAAAATAACCCAAAAACCGATCAATGGAATGAAAAACCATGTCCGTACGATACCCTCATCATCATAATGATTTTAGCCTTAAGACTCGTGAATATAGGCCTCCCCCAAGTGTCATCACAATGACTGTTCTTGTGCGTCTTGCAATTATCTGATTTCCGTGATCCTTATCAGGTCATCAGTCCACCTTATGGAAGGAAATTTCGAGGAGCACTTCCAACATCTGGCTCCCAATCTGAATCGGACTGGGGCTGCCCTCAAGCGGCTTCTGCCCAACCTCGGAGGTCCAGACGCCTCCTGCCGGAGGCTCTACGCAGGCATCGTCCAGTCCATGGCCCTCAGGAAGACTCGGCCCTTGTACGAAAGGCAACGAAGGAACAGGAGTGGGTTTTTAGTCAGTAAAAGTCTGACACTATCTCCCGCCCCGCCCAAGGGCGGGGGATGTCATAAGATGATTTTCCCACCGAAAAAAAAAACCTTATGGAAGGAATTCCAAAGCTACCTCTTCGAGTACGTGCTCACCACTCCAGAATCTTTGGGCCCTACTGACCATCTCTTCTGCGAGGAATGAGCCTTGCTAACTACCACTTAAGTTTGGCGATTCTCCGGGCTATGTCCGTAACCTTAGTTCTCCTGCGGATATCGTCATTTTTTATCCTTTTACGCAAGAAAACTCCGGGCCCCACCATATCTATAATGTAATTATCGTTTACCAAGAAATGAAATCCTTACACCTTCAACACCAGCTACTGAATAAAGTAAAAGATTAAAATCAAATTCAAGTTTCCGAAGTCAGCTCGAAAAGTAGTTCAGCTTATAGATTCCTATCGATGGCTCTACGAGTCTACGTGAACAGGTGCATCCGAGATACCTGCGGAATAAACTTCACTAAGGAACTACATAATCAAGATCGTGTTTTAAGAAGCTGCAGATGCTGGATAGAATAAAATTATCGACTATTTGTTGGATCAAGATGGTGAAATAGAATTCTCTTATTTTGGTATAAGTTTACTTTGCAAAAGTGTTACAAATATCGCTTTTTAACACAAAAATGGTTTTGTCAATTTAAAGTAAATGAGACCGGTGTTTCGTAGCCGATAATTCTGAGAAGAAACACTAAAACAAACTCAGAGATAAAGTCTCGGGGTGCGAGAACGTTTAAAAGAGTTACTGTGGCCCTATAACCCAAGGTCAAATGATAATGAAGAGCATAGATTTTTTTTCGGTTGGGAAAATCATCTAATAACATCCCACGCTCTTGAGTGGAGCGTGAGATAGTGTCAGACTTTTACTGACTAAAAACCTACTCCTGTTCCTTCTTTGTCATTTTTCCAAGACCCTGGGGATCTCTTTCGCATCACCCATGGCCTCAGTAGGCTTCGACCCTGCCGGGCTCCTACGGTTGCTGACATCTCCTTGAGGCGCGCGTGGAACACTACGCACCGTCAATGACTTGGGATGAAGAACATAGATAGATTTAAGTCAGTAGAAGTCTTTTGATTATTTTTCACCTCAAAAAAAAGGTCAATGCCCCTTTTAAAGTCCATACAGTAAACATGTAATGGCCAAATCATACGAGACGTAGGTTAATGTCTGAGGTGGTCTTTTGAGGAAAGGACCATACCGATTTGAGTGAACCGGTCCAGACAGTGGAGTTGGAGCTTTACAGAGCTCAATAATAAAAATATTCAATAATGTTAATAAACTGTTCTGTCCTAATAGTAGTGCGAAACGAAGTAACATATTGAAAGAGCGTGATCTAATAATTGTAATTTTTCTTTATTTTGACTTTGCATGGTTTGTGCATTTACCCAGTGTCTTTAGAAAGTATTTAGTTTTTGATACAGCATACAGTCACTTTGTTTTACATTAGAACGCGGAGGTAACACATTCTTATGTTCTTGCAATATTTGGCAGCAAATGTATCAGCCTTTTCGGCAAACTTCGCTAAGGTAGTCAATACCACAATAACGTTCTCATCTTTATATTACTGAAATGGCGCCTGATTCTATGATTACATTGACATATTGTACAGCTAAGTAGATACTAAAATTACAAAACTACACCAATTTCATATCACAATATCTACAACGAATCAATTTTTTACCCGACTATGGAGGGTTATGACTTTGACAGGCTATGTATGTATGAATGTAAGTATGTTCATCTGTTCCCTCATAGCTCCTAATCTGCTTATCGAATCTCAACATATGAGGTATCGTTAGAACCGTCTTAATTGTCTGCTGAACATAGGTTACGTGACGTGTTACAATACTCGATATGGCGCCCTCTAGCAGACAAAAAGGAATGTGTTAAAAAATCAAATTAGAGATAAATACGCCGTGTTTGATATCATTTGAAAGGGCTTTACTTTTACATGTCCAAAATATTGCTCAAATTTAAAGTGACGCCCTCTAGCGGACAAAAAGTCACTTGCTAAATTTAACACCAAATTTTTTTAAATAAAATAAAGTAAAATACTAAAACCCGACTACGACAAAAAAAAAACGACGCTGAAAAAGTATAAAACAATTTTTTTAGGACGCTGAAATCTTGTTTCATACTTTTTCCCGCCAAAAAAACTCCTAGGAATCGTATTGCTAGTAAATCTACTATACAGTTCACTTTTTTTTCAAGCCCCTTTTTCCCGTTCTTAGATGCCATAAAATATGCTTAAGGCACCAATGACAGCTGGATAAGCAGCTAACTCCAGCTTATTAATCGCAGCATTTGTCGGCATTAATCAGTTTGTTAAACGTGGTGGCTGTAGCCGTTTTCCCGTTTACCGATAGCATTCGTCATTAAAAAAGGTAATGTTAATAAAAAAAAATCATGTTGTACGAAAATAATTCTTTTAAAAAATTGTCCGCCATATTAAATTTACTATGTGAGAAGTTTTATTTATTTTATTTTATTTATTTGGGACAAAAAACAGTTATACAATACAGAATCAATATACAGTAGTTTTATCAGAAAAGTAAAAAAGTATAACCCACACCATTGTCCACGAAATAACACGTGAAATAGAATAACGGACGCGCGTTAAATAAGAGTAATATACACCACTAATTTTTAATTAGTACAAATACTTAAAGGGCTTATTAGAAGGGGTCTTGTTATTATTTAAGTAAAGTTTCAATAAATAATATTTATAAACAGCAAAGTTATTAGAGTTTGTTTATATCCCAAAAGTCACTCAATTTATGGAAATATTGTACAGGCTATTGTTTATGAATGAAAAACAATGGAAAAACACTGCGCGTAGTATTTTCTAGTAGAAATTGTTATGAATAATTGATTCAATTATGAATTTCCAATTATGACAAATTTTCGTGGACAATTTTAGGATTTCGTTTTTTTTTTACGTATGACTACACAAATATGATCAGTAACGGGTACGGATGGAGAACCATTTTTTTTGTTCTAATTAAAAAATAGGGGTGTATAGGTATAAATACTCTTACAATTTATTATTATAAGAGAAGCAAATACATATGAGTCTATTTTAAGGGCGGTGAGCCAGCAAAAGACCAGCCATTTTTCTAAATTTAGATTGAGAAAGCACGAAAATGTCTAAATCTATAAAATGCGAGTTATAAGTTGCCACTAGTTGGCGGCGAGGCGCCCGCACCCTAGTATTCATCCTACAACGTGCAGTATAGAACAATCGAGGTACGCGGACCTCCCGCCGGACAATAGTTCTAGGTACTACAAGTGATATGGAAGAAAAAGGAATTACTGAAAGCGTGACGGGTAACAGAACAGAATGGAAGAAAAAAATGGATTTTGCGCCCAAATAAAACGGGACAAGGGCAAGGAAATGATTTTACGTGATTTTTTCTACCCTTTTAATTGACAGGTACTCAAATCATGGCAATGCATAAAGAAATAACTAGTCCGTCATCTTCAAGAGTCCGCTATATTGGATTTAGAATGACGTCACTTAGCTAACAACGCATTGTCACCCAAATTGAACATTAGCGAAAGAGACGGATGAGATCCTCACGCCCCAGCCACCGCAACCCCAACCCCGACTACCAGCTACGGCAGGAGCGGGCTTATGGACGTCGAGCAATGGGTAGCTCGCCTTCCAACCAGATTTTAACCATCCGGACCGAGCCTAAGTCGTCGACAGCGCGTCGACGTGCTCCTCAAAGAGATGTTAGCAAATCGTGCAAAGCCTAGCAGGGCCGATGACAGCTGGAGCCATGAGGATTTTTCTAAAAGGAAACTCGTAGTCCTAGTACACAAAGGGCAACTGAAAGACAGAGGTGTGGTTTTAGTCAATAAAGTCTGACACGCTCTCACGCTCCTCCTAGAACGGTAGAAGTCATTGAATGATTATACAACTCAAAAAAAAACCAAACTGAACATATCTGTAAAATTTCATCTCAATCGTTTAGGGGTAACTGTTTTAAAATTCATTTGCAAAATTTGACCTAAACAGACATTACATAAAAATCATCATCATCATTTCAGCCGAAAGACGTCCACTGCTGGACATAGGCCTCCCCCAAGCGTCGCCACAGCGAACGGTCCTGTGCGTCTCGCATCCATCGGACTCCCGCAACCGTTACCAAGTCATCGGTCCACCTTGTAGGAGGCCTTCCAACGCTACGTCTTCCGGTACGTGGTCGCCATTCCAGAACCTTTCGGCCTCAACGGCCATCTGTTCTGCGAGCAATGTGCTCTGCCCATTGCCACTTTAGTTTGGCGATTCTCCGTGCTATGTCGGCAACCTTGTTTCTCCTGCGGATATCCTCATTCCTGATTCGATCACGCAAGGAAACTCCGAGCATAGCCCTCTCCATTGCCCTGACTTCATCAGAAAAAGATCAGAAGACATAAAAATATTGTATGTTAAATAAAAGCTTGTTGAAATGTTTTGTAATAGTCAAAGTGTTTTTTGTCAACTTCATACATTTTTGACTTTACGGCAATATTTACCGCTAGCAGCAGTTGATATTCGTAATCTGCTATTGTTAACGCTAGTCGAAAACTAATCAAATGCATGGGAATTAAATCATCTCAACGTTAAGTCACGTGGTCAGAACAATCGAACAGAAAATTCGTAGCCAAGTTCACATCGTTCAAAATGATAGAATGAATTGTTATCGTTTCTACAATATTCAACGCTACATCCTTGGTTATTGTAGAACGACATTGTAGAACGAGCAGCCGACTCAGGCGCGTCAACATGGCTACCGACTTATCGTTTTCTACAATTGCTGACACCGAGGCGTTACCGATTGGAGAATGGAATTCGATACGAAACGGTTGTAACTTGACTAGGGGAAGAAGTTCACTTAGGCTTACTGTCCATGTAGACGACGTGTAGCTTTATAGACGTGTATTCGTCGACACGACAGTATGTTGTTTGTATGTAAGTTGTGAAGAGGCGTACACCAAACGTATAGTGACGAATACGCGTCTAAGAAGCTACGCGTCCATGGAGAATAGACCTTAGTTAACTCGGCGTCTTACTTGCGCGCTCAACACGATTGCGGTTGCGAAGCAAACCGATGCGGTTTACATGAATTGAACGTGACGCAGCGGCTCTTTCCAAAGTGCGCGTCAAGTCGCCGATTCAGCCGCCATTTATGTAAAACCAGTCACCGCACAGCAAGAGTTTGGGGAAAATGTCAAACCAACAAATCCCGACCGCTTCGCTTCGCTCATCACCGTACCCCACCAACGTGCTGTTGGTCACGTGAGCCATCGCCATTGCTTGTACCATTTGCGCCGCATCGCATTGCGTAAGAGGCTCTTATTTTATTTTATTTTCAGTCAAAACTTGTAAGCATAACCTACATTTGAGACACAGGTACCTACGCCCGAATGACTCGACTAAAATGTTGTTTTACAAGCTAAAACCGAGTTACGTACATTGTCTTAAACAAAGCTTTCTGCAAACTTCAGCAGTACCTTAGAGAAAACAAGAGATAGGAATATAGTACTTTCCACACTTTCAAGTAGTAAAAATATAATTGTCTCTTGCACTCGATATTCAACTCTCGGATCTCGTAGCAAAGTCGAGTTTAGAAAATTACGGATTAAGTTTCGTAAAGTAGGTTAAGAGAATTAGTGAAGATACCTTAGCGTCTGCAGAATTTAATGTTTTATTTTTTATTTTACTTTGTAGGCAAAACAAAGGAGCTGTAAGATTTTCAGTGTTAGTACGCAGAATAGTTTTAGTAAATACCAATATTTCTATAGAGACCAGCAGCTCCTTTGGACTCATATTTATAACTGGCTTATGCTCGCGGCTTCGCTCGCAAAAAGTTCTTTAAGAGGATCCTTTTTCACTCGACTATCGTCAACATCGAGCATGGTTTAAAAGCTTGTTACTACATCTGCGGCAATGCGAAAAAAAGAAAGATAACGCCTGAAAACTCTGTTAGCATTCGGTAATTCCGTGATTTACTCGAATATTTTACAAAACTTGTTTTGTTTTATATTATTGATAGGCTCAAGCGATGATGTGGCCGACGAAATACGTATTTTATAAAACCCTTAAAACTTAAAAAAAAATGGTCGTCATTTAGAATCTTGATTAAATTTGCAAGGCTTTTATTGTTATACTTTTTAAATCTTCGAGTAAATTAGGAAGTGTGAAAGTTCATGCAAAATAGCAGATTTTCAGAGGTCTTTGCAAATTTAATCAAAATTCTGTATGACGAAATTTTTTTCCAAAAACTTTTACAGTTTTAAAAAAAAAACACGTATTTCCTGGAACAAGTTTTGTGAAATATTCGAGTAAATGACGGTATTGTCAAGTGCCAGCGGAGCTTTCTGGTATTATCTTTCTGTTTTCGCATTGCCTTTTTATTAAACACTGCGTTAGATTGCGTTGGATGAACCGGCAAGCTTTTAATCATGCTCAGGTTGACGATAGACGAGTGGGGAAGTGCCCTCTTAAGTGTATTAAGTATAAGCTTAAAGTACATACATATTATAGTATATAAAAGACGATAATACCAAAGATTTCTACCATCAGTGCGAATTTGGGACGAGTCGCTAGCATATTGCATATTATTAGATGTATTTTTACCTATTATAGGTGGTACAATTTTTTTTTACACCATAGCCATGAAACAAATATCGCAGTTACATTACGTTATTCATCTCAACGTTTTTAATATATACGTGTTCTATATTTACAGTGGCTTTATCAATGTGGACAATGAAGGTAATGAAATATATGTTGAATCGAGATAAATATTTAAATTATATATAACACGGTTTCATGTAGATATTACATGTCGTACGCAATTTTTTATTACTTTTTTTTTCTATAAAAGCGGGCTTGCTTTTGAGTCCTGGGGCGTGCCTCTAAGCCACATATATTATGTATATACCTGTATGCCTACAGTTTAGAGATCACAGCAGTAATGTTAAAAGGTATGAGTATAACTCCCTTTGGGAACAAACATCTGTTGACTTAAATCTCTTCTCCCTTACCGTTTGATCTATCGCTAGGGTACACAATCCTATAAGAAATCGTTCATGCTTATATAAGTAAGAGGTTCAACTATTTGATGGGAATAGCCCAACGCTTGAGAGGATGGGTTTGTGAGTGAGAGTTTGTGGGATCCACATGATGCCCTGGAGATATGTACAGTCAACAAAGGATAATACTTAAGGAGGATACTGTTGAAATTTTTTAGGGAACTGATGAATCAATTCATAGTAAATTACTACTAGTAAGCCTTGAGCACAGGCATAGGGTAGCCAGCCTTTCGGTGTATTACAGGTTGCATTTTGGAGAGTGTGCGCGGGAATTGCATGACTTGATTCCGCCATCTCATTTCTACCATCGGACAACCCGACGTACGGCGAGTATCTACCCTTACGTTGTTAAAACTTCTACGGTCCGCACTAAGCGTTTCGCCTCGTCGTTTATACCGCGTACATCGAAGGACTGGAACGATTTGCCTGCTGCGTTTTTTCCATCCGATTATAATTTAGGTGTCTTCAAGGCTAGAGTGAATAGGCTCTTAATAAACTAGTGCGCCTCACCATCAACGATTGCATCACTGCTTACCATCAGGTGGGATCGCAGTCAAGCACTATAGTTTATATCAAATAAAAAAATAAATTTAAAAAAATCTAGCAAATAACAGCAGTTTAGCCCGATTGATAGTAGAAAATTATCCTAAGGGATAATAACGATAATAGTACATTTAACAACTAGGATGTTTTCTACCCGTGTACCAAGTTACATCGAAATCCATTCAGTAGTTTTTGCGTGAAAGATTAACAAAGATCCATATATCCATACATACAAACTTCCTTTTTTATAATATCAGTAGGTTATAACAACTCATCTACACTAATATTACGAGTATAAAGAGGTAAAGTTTGTTTTTTTTTTTGTTTGTAAAAGGTAATCTCTGAAAGTACTGGTGCGATTGCGAAAATCTTTTTCACCGATGGAAAGCTGCTTTGTTACTGAGTGACACAGGTTATATTTTATAGCCTATTTTTTTATTTTTAAATATCTGCAAGGCGTTCCGATGTGAGGATAAAAATAAATAAATTTATAAATATTGTATTTTTTTTTAATCTTAGGGCCGCCACATATGGGCCACAACCACAAAACGCCACCACCTGCCATATTTCCTGTTTCATACATTTATAAGGATTCGCCGCACAGGGTTGACTCTGGTGGCCGCCACAAGCTACAAGTCACACGCCACTTGCGCATTTAAACCTTCTTCGTCAGAGTTCATTATGCTACAGCGCGTATGGGTTAAAAAAGTAGCAGCCACCGGCCACAAGTGGCTGTCGCGCTCTTTAGCTTCCTTTGTGGCCACTTCTAGCTTCTCGTGTTTCTGTGGCATGTGGCCCATGTGCGGCGAGAGAAAGAAAGAAAAAAGGATAGAAATAAAAAGAAAGAAAGAAAATATGTTTATTTGGCACACCATGAATCAGCAAGTAATTGTGTGTGGCGACACTTAGCTGGCGGCATAAGTCTAATTTGTTTTTATCGGGGGCAAGGCCATGTGACCTTTGAGTTACTATATCCAAAGTTCACAGAATCAATCTGTCACGTCTAGTTCTTGGGATATATATTTCTTTCTTTAAAAAACGTTGCCCCACACTATGATTTGCTATTTAAATTACCGGTATTGACTTATAATCGTTCTTTTTATAAATCTTTTTTCGACTAGGAGTTTCTCTTATATCATGGATGCGTTCCACATACACAGGACACTCAGACCCGGAACAACAATCTGTAGGTCATACCTACAAAAATATTTGTTCCGTGCGGGAATTGAACCCGTGACACGCAGGTTAGTAGCCAACCTCTCAACCACTGCACCAAACATGCCGTCAACTATTATAAATCTGTTCGTAATTTAAGGGATCATGAGATTTTTTTGTCATCGTCATCAATGAGGGTTTTCTAAAATGACTTTCGCTAGGTGACAGTACTGAGTCGTCAGGTCCAGGCACCTGTCATAACGCATTAGTTAAATTGATGCCGACGTCATGTATACGTTTTCAAAAGTAGAAGACCTCTCGGCTAAGTGGCTCCAACTGTGGTGTGAACCCTTATTGAACGATTTTCACCTTGATCCTTAGGCCTCGAACAGATAGGTAGGTACTACTTGGTACCGTGAGAGCACCGTCGCTTCACCAATCGTCTCATCTAACATTTACGTCATTTAATTGACTAAATCCCTAATTTAGTTTAATCACCTCTCATCGAACCGGTCTCTGGGGAAATAATGAAATAGCAAAAAACTCAAGCACGTACCTACTCTAAAAATCACATCAGAAATTCGGTTTATAAATAAGAATTTCATGAAGATTAGAAAAAAAAGGTTACGACACAACGTTACTTTTTACAACAAACATACTAAAGTCGAAAACATTGTTATTATATTATGCTGTAGGAGGAAAAACACAGGATAATAAAAATCTAGGTCTCGAAAGCAACGTTTAGCGTCACCAGCAGTTTGGAAAGTGCCTCATTACGCTAGATATGAATGGGATTATACTTGTGTTCCTAACTGGGTAGGCCGTTTCTTTCCTTCAATCAACCTCAGTCACCATTAATTTAATAACACTTATTTCACGAATCAAAAATGAAGGTCCGCAGGAGAACTACGGTCATAAAGCCCGAAGAATCGTTTAATATATGTGGCAGTGGGCAGTGCATATTGCTCGCAGAACAGATGGTCGATGGGGCCGAAACATCTGGAGTGGCGACCGCATAAACGCTGTGGTGGAAAGCCTCCCACAAGGTAGAGAAATGACCTAGTGAAGGTCGCGAGAATCCGATGGATGTGAGACACACAGGATCGGTCGTTATGGCGACACTTTTGACTGGCCTGTTGGTCTAGTGGTTAGTGGCCCTGACTGCTATGCCGGAGGTCGTGGGTTCGATTCCCACCCAGGACAAATGTTTGTGTGATGAGCACGATCATTTGTTCTGTGTCTGGGTGTAATTTATTTATATATGTATGTATTTAGAAATATATAAGTATGTTTATCAGTTGTCTAGTACCCATAACACAAGCTCTGCTTAGCTTGGGACTAGACGGCGTTGTGTGATGATAGTTATGGAATATTATTATTATATTATTATTATTATTATTATTATTACTTGGGGAGGTCTATGTCCAGTAGTAGATGTCTTTCGGCTGAAATGATATGACTTATTTCACTTCGACGATTGAGTATATCCCCACGGGCACCTCAGGGTATTATTGCGCGTTTTTACGTAAAGCACCAAAAAAATAATAATTAAAAAAACGTTTTCTGGATTTTTCAAGGAAAAACAAAAATAAAGGAACCAAAATTTCAAGCTAAAAAAAAAAATCGTACAAACGTGTGTACAAAACGACAATTAAGCGTTTTTCAAGGTCATTCAAGTTGTACATTCAGTGCTCGAGGGGATATTAGTTTAATTTCTGATGTCTTTCTTATCTATGTATGTAATTAGATCATAATGTCCCACTGTTAGCCAGTATTTTCGCCTTCCCTGACCCTCACACGTCTCTCTTGTCGTTCATTACACGTCACATCTTCTGTCTTCTGGTTTTCCAGAGGAAACAAACGCCATCTCGGTTGTTAGAATTTCAGACCGTGAAAAGAAGACAATAAATACTTTGCTCTAAAAGAGAAATCACAGCTTTCTGATGAATGAATGGAATAAAATTGTTTCTTTATGTACCGCATGGTTTCTTGCACATGGTCTTTGAGAACACGGGCGTCACCGATATACGCATGCGAACCTGGATCACAGAATTCCTTTACTACTAAATAGTTGGTCTTGTGTAATTCTGCAGAGATGTGGCTTGGTTGGAATAAAGACCTACGTCTCACAATGGTCTATCATAGCATAATAAGCATAATCAGCCTTTTAATGTTCCCAATGCTGGGACGCAGGCCTCCTCTCACTAGGAGAGGGAATGGGCCGTAATCCACCACGCTGGCCCAGTGCGGGTTGGTAAATGTCACATGTCTTCGAATTTTTTGGGTCTAGGACATGTCGGTTTCCTCACGATGTTTTCTTTCACCCTTTTGAGAGCAGTGGTGATGAAATAAATTACACAAAGTATTGCGCTTGGTTGGGTTTGAACCCGCGACCTACAACTCGTAAGTCGGGGCCGTTACCACTCGGTCACCACTGGTCTATCATAAATTAAGTACAAAAACAAAATCCAGATTGATTGATCCAATGATTGAAGACGCGAATGTTTCACATGATGTATTGTGTTCAATCTCCACGTCTTAATATGTGTATTTTTGTGTTTCTCCTTTTAGAAATTCTCAGCAGCAACCTGTAATCGAAGTTGTCTTATGCATGATTTATAGCCAAATTATGAATCACCGTCTATTTTGTGGGACTGAGGGGCTTATAATGTTATTGGAAAAAACGTGGGCGTAATAAACTCAGCCTAAACGTACGTGGAATGCAAGCGATATGTAAACTGATGTTTTGATAGTATAATCAAGTTTCTTGTAACTGAAGTTATTTGTAGATCAGACCACGCTTTCTGAAAACCTATAATTTTATTTTAATAATCATGGCAGATAACAAGAAACTTGATGAGAATTTGAATTGATTACGACTGAAGTATTTGAATATACCTAATATAATATACCTACTAGCAACCCGCTTCGCACGAGTGTTAGAAATCTATGAAATTCTCAGTTTCTCTCTGCTTTAAAATAAAACCCAGAGGCACTGTATTTTATTTAACTTAATAGTAGCATAGCATAATCAGCCTTTTAATGTTCCCACTGCTGGGACTCAGGCCTCCTCTCTCTAAGAGAGGGAATGGGCCTTAATCCACTACGCGGGCCCAGTGCGAGTTGGTGGAGGTCACATGTCTTCGAATTTTTGGTTCTAGGATATGCCAGTTTCGTCACGATGTTTTCCTTCACCGTTTCGATGCCGATTTCCGGCCACCGTAGGTGCAGGCTTGCGGACTGCGAGCAATGGGTAGCTCGCCGTCCGACCGTCCGGTAACCGTCCGGACTGAGCCTAAGTCGTCGACGGCACGTAGTGTTCCACGCGTGCCTCAAGGACATGTCAGCAACCGTAGGGGCCGAGCAAGGTCGAAGCCTACTGGGGCAAAGGGTCTGATTCTGAAAGGAAGACTCGGCCCCGGTACGAAAGGCAACGAAAGAATAGGAGTGGGTTTTTAGTCAGTAAAAGTCTGACACTATCTCCCGCTCCGCCCAACAGGGGGATGTCATTGGATCATTTTCCCACCAAAAAAAAAGATAATTACAACTTACTTTTTGACTATACTTTTTTTAAATATACTGAGCTTAATAGATGCGCCTAACAGATATTCTTTTATCTTCAAACAATTCTTAGTTATTTTAGACTAAAACTACCTATTTTAAAAATAACTGAAATTGATTCAGATTCACTTTGACTGGCCTGTTGGTCTAGTGATTAGTGGCCCTGACTACTATGCCGGAGGTCGTGGGTTCGATTCCCACCCAGGACAAATATTTGTGTGATGAGCACGATCATTTGTTCTGTGTCTGGGTGTAATTTATCTATATATATGTATGTATTTAGAAATATATAAGTAGGTTTATCAGTTGACTAGTACCCATAACACAAGCTCTGCTTAGCTTGGGACTAGACGGCGTTGTGTGATAGTTGTGGAATATTATAATATATTATTATATATTATATTCTGTAGGTAGCCGATCCTGAACATATTTTTTTTATTATTATAAACTAGCGCTTGACCGCGATCCCACCTGATGGTAAGTAGTGATGCAATCGTTGATAGTGAGGCGCACTAGTTTATTAAGAGCTTATTCACTCTAGCCTTGAAGACACCTAAATTATAATCGGACGGAAAGACCGCAGCAGGCGTTGCGCCACCGGTACACGGTAGACATCCCACCCATACGCACAAAGTGTTTTGAGAACACATTTATTGTGCGTACAGCCAAGGAGTGGAATTCCTTGCCGGAATCTTTGTTTCCTGATACAACTTAGGGGTCTTTAAGTCAAGAGTGAATAGGCTACTTCTAGGCAAGCGTGCCCCATTGTCGACCACATCATCGCTTACCATCATGTAAGATGGTGGTCAAACGCGAGCCTATCATTAATAAATTTAAAAAAAAAAACAGGCAGGTTTTTCCAGTCCCTCGATGTACGCGGTATAAACGACGAGGCGAAACGCTTGGTCCGGACCGTAGAGGTTTCAACAACATAAAGGTGGATACTCGCCGTTCGACTCTTTTTCTTTCTTTCTTTCTTCTGCTCGTCGGATTGTCCGATCGTAGAAATGAGATGGTGGAATCAAGTCATACAATACCCGCGCACACTCTCCAAAATGCATCCTGTAAAACACCGTAACATCGTAACATTGTAAACATACTACTTTCAAAATGTGCAATTATTATGATAAATGTTGTAGTTATACCTAGTCGTTGGATGGTTTACATCGTCCATGACCTAATACCATTGTAATTGCCATATGAATAGATCTTTCTTAATATAAACAACCTACGAGAGAAGGGCCTCAAAGAGATACCACATATAAAGTCTATGAATAAATCTATGAATATATAACATTATTATGTAGTGAGATTATAGACATCCTGCTGAAGCCTTTTGTTGGATAACTTATAGGTATGTTGAGTCAGATTATGTTATTTATAAGCAATTCTACTAATGTAGTAATAATAGGAACAGTGCAAGCACTTGAATTGAACGGACCATGTGATGAAAAAAATTTAAGATACCCCGTCAAGGACAGATAAGGTTTGAAGGAAATGACATCATCTTCCTTCACATTCATCATCATTTCAGCCGAAAGACGTCCACTAGGTCATAGGTCTCCTCCAAATGTCGCCACTCCAGAACCTTTCAGCCCCAACGGCCATCTGTGCTGCTCTTCCACATAAGGCTTCTTTAAACCTTGCAGACACAAACAGATGCCTCACCGGGGCAACTTCGCCTACTTATCTTACCTACTAACGATCTTCATCTTCTCATTGTCTGTTGAATGCGAATCAAAATTAGTTTTACGACTTTCCATAGCCTCTCCCAATTGTTTTTTTTTTTTTTAATGATATAAACTAGTACTTGACTGCGAGTCCACCAGATGGTAAGCAGTGATGCAACCGTTGATAGTGAAGCCCATTAGTCTATTAAGTGCTTATTAATTCTAGCCTTGCATAGCATAGCATATTCAGCCTTTTAATGTTCCCACTGCTGGGACTCAGGCCTCCTCTCTCTAGGAGAGGGAATGGGCCGTAATCCACCACGCGGGCCCAGTGCGGGTTGGTGAATGTCACATGTCTTCGAATTTTTGGTTCTAGGACATGCCGGTTTCCTCACGATGTTTTCCTTCACCGTTTTGAGAGCAGTGGTGATGAAATAAATTACACAAAGTAATGCGCCTGGCTGGGTTTGAACCCGCGACCTACAATTCGTAAGTCGGGGCCGTTACTACTCGGCCACCTCTGCTCTATTCTAGCCTTGAAGACACCTAAATTATAATCGGACGAGGAGATCGCAGCAGACAAATCGTTCCAGTCATTCGATGTACGCAGTATAAACGACGAGGCGAAACTCTTAGTCCAGATCGTAGAGGTGTTAACAATGTAAGGGTGGATACTCGCCGTACGTCGGGTTGTCCGACGGTAGAAAGGAGATGGCGGAATCAAGTCATGTAAATTCCGCTTTATCTCGGCTAGATAATTAATAAATAATAACAACTCACTGCTGTATCTCTACGTTATGATAAATGATATTTATTTTGCAAATAGGTTTTATAAAAACAATTTTACACGTAAATTTTTTCCTTAGTTTAAACTAGATGTGGCCAGTGTATCCTAGCTATAACTCCGCTCCGCTCCGCCTAGCTATACCGGCAATCTGTATTATCCGGTATTCTATACCATACCTGGACAATGTATGGAATACCCGAAACGGGTAAGTAATGTATTAAATAATACTTTGCCTAGGTATTCTATATACTTAATACTAAATTCGCAGCCGGTAATGTGTGTAAAAGACGAGAGCAGGGAAGGACGTGGAGTAATTTTAGGTCACCCCGACATAGACAGGTTAGCCTTCGCGGTTATTTTTTTTATAACCACCCGGATATAGAAGCCTTACTTTAAACCCTGCAGACAGAAAGAGGACACGAGTACCTGCTTGTAAGCCAATTACATTATGTTACTTACAGCCAGAAGAATTTTTAAATTCACGTTAATTTTATTATGTATAAGTATTTCTGTCCGCGGGGTTAAAAGTAAAGCTCCTATTTCTGAGTAATTATAAAAAATAACCATAACTAACTTCCTTTCCCCGACACGGATTACGTCACCTCCTTCCCTGCTCTCATCTTTTACACACATTGATTTTAAGTACCTAATAGAACATGTTTCATTTATCCGTCTATTTATAGGTAGGTCGGTTAAAATTGATAAATATAGACCAAAATCTATTTATTTTACACATTGCTGGTGGAACAGCAAGAGTGATATGAACGAAAAGGAAGTTAGTGATAGCATGACGAGTGACAGGGCAGAATGGAAGAAAAAAACGTATTGCGCCGAACCCAAATAACACCGGACACGGGCAGGAAGATGATGATGATTGCTGGTGGATCAGCAGGTACTCTATACAATCCCTAGAAATTGTATACATTACCTAGGTAAAGTATGTAATAGACAATTATAATATTCATAATATTTCAAACATTGCCTGGACGCCCCAGGTATTCTATATTTCTATACATTACCTAGATATTGTATAGAATACCCGAATTATACAGATCACCGATAACATATCCATTTAAACTTTCCTCATAAATCACTTTGTCTTTTGATGAAAACCGCATGCAATTTCAAGTTGGGTAATTTTTGAGTTATCGTTAAATGAAAAGCGCGGGCTGTTATTATGGGGCACCATGGTGCTACTATGGGGTACCTAAATGTTAGTTATCACTTTAATATTACATAGGCGAAAGTTTGTGCATGTTTATAACTTCTTTACGCTCGGACGGCTGAACGGATTTAAGTGAAATTTGGCA
Source organism: Mythimna impura (assembly GCA_905147345.3). Lineage (NCBI taxonomy): Eukaryota > Metazoa > Arthropoda > Insecta > Lepidoptera > Noctuidae > Mythimna > Mythimna impura. Next base: position 6,122,556 of record LR990356.1, on the reverse strand, counting down.
CAGGGGTAGACCATGCCCACTTTTCCTCCCGTGATATAAATTTCTGGTTTCACGTGCGCGAAGACACTGCTAGTAACTAGTATTTATACATGTGAAAGTCTAGATTTTTCTTATTAATTCACTCCTTTTTTTTATAGGTGGGAAAATCATCTTATGACAAATCTCGCTCTTGGGCGGAGCGAGAGATAGTGTCAGACTTTTACTGACTAAAAACCCACTCCTGTTCCTTCGTTGCCTTCGTCCCAGGGCCCCGGTTTCGTTTTCACACTACCCATGGCCCCAGTAGGCTTCGACCCTGCTGGGCCCCTACGATTTGCTGACATCTCCCTGAGGCGCGCGCGGAACAATACGCGCCGTCGACGACTTGGGCTCGGTCCGGATGGTTACCGGACGGTCGGATGGCGGGCCACCCATTGCCCGCCGTCCGCAAGCCCGCGCCTACGGTGGCCGGAAATCAGGATCGGAATCCCGGCGGCGGCTGGGGCGTGAGGACCGTTGCCGTTGCCTCACGCGATCGGCCGCCTCCTTTGCCAGCATTACTGCTTCGCAGAAGGAGGCAACCGCCTGCCACTCCTCCTCGCTCCGGACCATGGCCTGTACCAAGGCCCGGCGCGAGAGATCGCCGCCGCCGATCGCCCCCACGAGGACACGGCGTTGCTCTTCCCAAGCGGGGCACACCTCCACCGTGTGCTCCACCGTGTCCTCCGGGCGGTCCACACAGTGGCGACACCCGGGCGTCGCTTCCGCACGAATCCGGTGCAGGAACTTCCCGAACTTCCCGTGTTCGGTGAGAACCTGCGTCATGCGGAAGGTGAGGACGCCGTGAGGTCTTTCCAACCACGCCTCAAAGAAGGGACTTACCGCAATTCACGCCTTAACGGCTGAACAGATTTGGCTGAAACTTGTCACACGTGACACGTCAAGTTCATGTTCTGCATTGAAACATAGGATTTTCTATCCTGGCAGTATGGTCCCTTGGGATACTTCCCGACTTTGACGCGGGTAAAGTCGCTGCGAGAAGTTAAAAAGTTAGCAAAGAACACTTTTATAAGTTTTATTCTTTAGGTATTGATTTAATAACGACTTCAATGTAAAATATTGGGCAAGTGAGAGTCGGACTCGTTCTCAGAGGGTTCCATACAAACATACCTATGTAAATAGTTCAATTCCCGAATGGAGTCTCGAAGATTATTCCGCGTCGCGTCGTAACTACAAATTTGCTGTTTTCAGATTTATTCCTATACAGCTATAAAACCTTACTTCATGCCAAATTTCAGGATTCTGGGTCAACGGGAAGTACCCTATGAATTTTGATTCTCTTGAGAGTATCAAAATTACGATTTTTGTGACATAAACGGCCATATCTTTTTTTTTTTCGTTAATTTAGAAGTCTGATTTTTTTCACAGATTCAAGGGACCATAGTTCTGAATATATAGTTTTAATTTCAACTCGATACCTCCACGCGTTCCCAAGATAAAGAGTCTTGACAGACAGACAGACGGACAACAAAGTGATCATATAAGGAAAGAAAAGAAAGAAAGAAAGAAAAACATTTTATTTGCTGGAAAAGGCGCAAACTTATAACTAAACATATTGCAAACATTTTGCAAGACAAAAACATAAATTAATCAGAAATAACATATATGCGCCACATCCAAGGAATCCGCATCAAGGGTTCCGTTTTACACTTGTTAGTGTTTTTTTTACATTGAAGTCGGTTGTTTATTTTTTGTAAATGGTTTTTTATTTTACACTTTTTAGTTGTGAAAACGAAAACCTACATCTGCGACCTAAATACGAAACTAGCATGTGCCCATATTTTCGTCTGTAACCTTCATACCGAAACGCATTAATTTAGCCGAGATGACGTTTAAGAAATTAATTTTTGTCATGAATTTCTATTATATATTTAATTTTGTTGCGTGACACAAAATAATTGATTAACTAGCGAATTTATTAAAAATATACATAAACTTAACCTTAATTGAGTAATTAATAAATCTCATTTTCATAATATTGTAAAGGTGAAAGTTTGACTTCTTCACTTTCAAACGGCTCAACAGATTTGGATGAAATTTGGCACATGGGTAGGCCATGTCCTGGAATAATACATAGGATACTTTTTATTCCGGAAATATATAGTTCCTTTGGCATAATTTTCTACTTTCACGAAGATGAAGCCGTAGGCACCAGCTAGTAAATTAAAAAAAGGTTCCATAAAAGATATTATTAGATTCCCGGATTATCTCCTAAAACCTGATTTTAAATTCACGTCACTTACCCATGAGAGACAAAAACGTAACACGCAAATACTTTCGGAGAAATCTAATTTCTTTAAAAAAATATATTATATTAAGCTGGGACTCTCGGAAATATTAATTTCCGGCGACTTAAAAATACCGCCGCGAACCATTTCTTTAACAAAAAATATGGTGACCCCAAAAATAAATCGTAGGATTTATCCTCTCATTAATCCTCTATCTTGAGGCCGCTGTAACAATTGATTACGTCACGAAGAGATCATCTCTCGCTCACTCCCTTTTGGACCAATGTCGTCATTTGTCTTTAAGATTTTTACCGTCATTTTCTTTTTTTTTTAAATCGCAGCTTAGAATGGCATTTGAAATTAGAACGGATTATGGTGTCCCTTGTGAATGATACTTCTGCTGTTTAGTGCCGGTACTTAAGAGCGCCCTTTTCGAGGTACATTTTCATACAACCGCTCTTACGTGATTATGATGTTATGACACATCTTTCTGTAAATATATTGGATACATATCTTGTAGATATTATCTTGGCTTCTATAGAAATCATAACTTAAATTTGTGTAAAACTAATCTAGTATTTAACGTATAAATTGGCTATTTAACGTGAACTTTGGCCCTCCATAATGTACTCATATATTGTGTATTTGTATTCCAATATGTATTAGAGTAAGCTTGCACTAACATTTATCCTTAAGTTTATTTTTTATGTATTTTTACTAACACCATAATTATGGACACTAGTCTGAAAATAAAGATATTGAATTGAATATATTAAAAATAAAAAAAATACATCAATAGAAGCCAAGCCTTGCAAGTTTAATCGAGATTCTGAATGACGACAATTTTTCTGAAAAACTTTTAAAGGTTTAAAAAAAACACGTATTTCTTGGAACAAGATTTGTTAAATATTCGAGTCATCATGATGATGATGATGATATCATCATCATGATGCCTCTTCATCAAACAACGCGTTGGATTGCGTTAGAAGAAGCAACAAGCTTTAAACCATGCTCGATGTTGACGATAGGCGAGTGGAAAAGGGTCCTCTTAAGTAGAATAATATCCTCGTATTATAATTTACTTATCTATAATTTGAATTCATGTATTTTTATTGCTGTCTGAGTGTACTTCAAAAATTTTAATAACTACCATTTTAATAAATTTACTAATGGAAACTTTGCTTTTTATTAAATTAGTTTATTTTATACTAATAGGCACACGCTGGACCACTATCTCACCTAATGGTAAGCGATGATATGGTCGAAGGTGGAGCACGCTTGCCTAGAAGTAACCTACTCACTCTTGACTTAAAGACCCCTTTTTACTTTTGTTTTCTCACGCTCTAGGGCAGAGCGCGAGGGCGTGTCAGACTTTTACTAACTAAAATCCACTAATATGTTCCTTCTTTGCTTTCGGTCCAGGGCCATGGGGTTCTATTTTGCACAACCCATGGCTCCAGCAGGCTTCGACACTACTGAGCCCCTAAGGTTTTGCTGACATCTCCTTGAGGACTTAAAGACCCCTAAGTTGAGGTTTTTCCACATAAGCATAACATATAAGTAACTTACATATTACAGTATATACTTATCTAAATATAAATCTATAGAATCTACATTGTACATAATTACTGCGCCCTACACGTGTCACCTATACACGGGTTTAGGTACCGCCCTAAGTATTGACATATTATTATCCCATTCATTAGGACCATCGTATTTAGGAAGCACCCATTTTCCTTATCTGCCCACATGCTTTATGAAAATAGGTAGAAATATTATATCGTAGAAATCACAAAAAGACATAATAATCCCGGTCCGAAATATCAATATTTATTCGAAAAGCAATTAGTATATGTATTTATCCTACTAAGCCTATACGTATTTTACTCCAAAATATTTATAATAATAATAAACTTTTTAAATTATTTAGTATTTAATTTTAATTTATATTAATTTATTGGTTGAATGATTATTTAAATTGAAATGATGAAATTATTATTATATGAGATTGTTAATGACTAAAATTAAATGTGTACCTACTGCATGCTAAAGATGTAAAATCTAAATATTTGTACGGCTGAAATGCCGAATATAGTGAGACTCCACCAACTTGTTACCTATATTCTTGCAATTAAATATATCATTCATTCAAACACCATTAATAACTTACTAACAATAAAAATAAAATAAAACAGATAAAATCACAATCTCTAAAACCATAGAGAATCAAACAAGTGTCTAATTCTAATACTTGATTCGAAACTTAAAAAGAAATTCGACATTAGAGACGAGAATATCCGGCCCTTTAAACAGTTCCAGTAGCAAAGGAATTTACTGTACAGCCTTTACGTGAGTTTGTAACTAAAATATTCCATTTCATAGTCAAAAGCATCAGAGTTATGCCTTTCATTTACAGACGGTTTACTAACAAAATCGCACGAAAACTCCAGAACAAAGTTTATATAAAATTAGCCTAGAATATTTAGCGCTAAATTGCTGGGTTCACATAATTTTCCATAGCTGGTAATAAGCGAGGAGCCTCAGTTGCTCAAAACATCGCCATTTGTAACTCAAGGGAGGGTTTACTTTATGTAAAAGTTTCTTCATGTTTTCTTTAAAACTGAAACAGGAGGTAATAAGGTAAGGTAAAAGAAAATTTGTTTAAACTAAGAATGATAGGATGTGCCTAAAACTTACCTACTTTCCTTGTAAAGCTTAACATAGCTGTTTTTATGATTTTTTTTCTTATTTTTTTTTATACCCTTGCGTTGGCCACTATCTCACCTGATGGTAAGCGATGATGTGGCTGACGATGGAGCACGCTTACCTAGAAGTAACCTATTAATTCTTGACTTTAAGACTCCTGGTTGTAGCTATCAGGAAACACTGATTGTGGCAGGGAATTCCACTGCTTAGCTGGACGCACAATGAATGTATTCCCAAAATGCTTTGTAGGTACGTTTAGGTGGGAGGTCCACCATGTACTGGTGCCGCAACGTCGTACGTCTTGTAGTCCGATGATAGAACGGACTTGGTGGATTTATATTGTGCAATTCCAACGCACACTCCCCGAAATGTAAACGATAGAAAACCAACAGGCCAGCAACTCGACGCTGATGCTCAAGACTTCGGAGTGTTGACTCGAAAAAAAAAAAAAAAAATTTGATATTTATGTTTTTTGGTTACTACTTGACTCGATTGACATAAATAAGCACGGCTGTTAAGAGTTTGTCAGGCTCACTCAAATATCTCACTGATGGTGGCGCGTGTGTTGGATCATTCGGTTCCCTTTAAAATGGTTGAGTTGAGTGTTGCTAATATACGCGTTATATCCGTGAACGAACGCAGTCAGTTCAGAGAGGTCATCACTTAGCTGCCAGTGGCTTATTTTAATTTCTTAATGATTGATGTTTTTTTTTACTTTATTTATTTACATTGTTCTCACATAATAATGGTTGTAATAATAAAAGCGAGATATTTGTGAAAAATAACATGATTTAAAAGAGTGTCTATAGAGTTTCTTGCACATTCTTCTCCAAGTAGCATCATTTTTCTGATTAAATTACTTAACAATTCAAAATTGATTTATTCGAAATAAAAGTTTTATAAAATAATTTGTAAAAAATTTGAAGATGTGTCAATGTGCAACGATGATCATGAAATGATTGCTCAATGACTTTATCATAAACGTGGTTTTGGTTTTTAGTAACATTTGTTTGAGGTATAATGTCATCAAATAATTATTTTCACTCTGGGTGGAGCCAAATCAAGTGTCAAACTTTTAGTAACTGAAACGCACCTACTATTTATCTATTTTATATACTACCAAGATATTCTTTTGTATAAATGATAAAATATTTTTTTTTTAAATCTATGTTGCTTTAGTTGCTCTTTAGGGTCCAGGGCCTCAGCAACTCTTTCGATCAATCCATAGCCTAGTTTTTAGTAACTAAAGTTTTATTTTTCAGTATTTTCATTTAACCTTTTGAGTGCGTAATTAGGGACACAATAGTAAGACAATGGCGCGTGAACGCCGGCGTTAATGCGGGGATCAACAGCTTAAACTAAAACCCATTAAGATTTTTTTGTTAAATAAAAAATGAACTTGGCAAGAAATATCACTGAAACAGTACATAGACAACAAATAAAAGTAAATAAGTTTCTTCATACAGATACGATTCTAAATTCAAACATCTGGAACAATTTTGCCGCCTAAACAGAACTTGCCAAGTTCCCCGCGGCGTGGTATTATTTTGCCAGTCTAATCGTGACGCGGCGATATAGCTGTGATTACATCATTATTTACTCTTCGATCACTCTGTCTACGCATATCTGAATTATTCACTGTTTTGGTATAATAATTAGATATCATTAGAGGATATGTTCGCTTTTATTATCATCATTGACAGCCTGGTATCGCCCACTGCTGTATGTAGGGCGACATTTTTTTCACATTTGTTTATAAATAGAAGCTAGATAAAAACAAATAATGCCAGCGGCTTTGCTTGAGTTAAAGTAGGAAATACAAATCCCATGTTGATCAGTGATAAAGTAACATACTAAGAATTTTCGAAATCGGCCCAGTTACTTATGATTTTATTCATTACAAACAAAAATACAAATCATTGCTCTGTATAATAATAATGTTCAATATTTTTTTATTGAATTATTTAAAAATATAATTTAGTCATGTATTTAAATGGATAAAGAGATAATAATTTATTTATTTATTTATTAAAACTTTATGCACTAGTAAGAAACACTGTACAAAGGCGGACTTAATGCCTTAGGCATTTTCTACCAGTCGACCTTAGGGTGGTGCAGAAATATAACATGGTAGGTAATAATAATATAGATTCACATTCTTTTCAGCAAGTATTTTATTTTATTAGAAAAAAAGAAGTAAAGAAGTATAAATGTAAAATAGATTATTTTTATAATCATAATATTATACAGGTTTACCGCTATTGTTCGTTAAAACAACGAAATATTATAGAACATAATGAATGACTTCTATTTTAGTTTTCCACGTTTCCATTACAAAACTATAAATCTTTAGTGGGTTCATTAACTTTACAATAACAACGTGTAGGTAATTTTTATTTCTTGCTCTATTGGAAACAATGACATACCTAGTCATAATACTATTGATGGGCAAAGAACAATTGAACTATGTTTTCATAATTTTGTAATTCACGTCCTGTCTTTATTCCATTTATCTACTTATTATAACACTAGCTGCTTCAAGCGGCTTCGCCCGCGTGACAGTAAAAAATTAACCCAAGGAAACATATTCCTGGGATAAAAAATATCTTATATACAATTCCAGGACATGGTTTACCGTTAAGTAGTAATAAACATACACACACACTCACAAACATTCACTTTTATAATACTAGCTACTAACAGAACGTGATCTACTCATGTGTCAAATTTTATCCATATCCCTTCAGTAGTTTCAGCGTGAAAGATTAACAAGCATACAAAAACATACTTTCAAACTTTTGCCTTTATAATATTTTTTTTTAGGTGGAAAAATCATCTAATGACAAATCACGCCCTTGGGCGGAGCGCGAGGTAGTGTCAGACTTTTACTGACAAAAACCCACTCCTGTTCCTTCTTTGCCTTCGTCCCAGGGTTTCACTTTCACACTACCCGAGTTGCCTTTATAATATTAATGTGATATAAGCGTGAGTATTATAATTCTTAGGCACTTTAATCGATCATCACCATCATCGTTTCAGCCGAAAGACGTCCACTGCTGGACATAGGCCTCCCCCAAGTGTCGCCACAACGAACGGTCCTGTGCGTCTCGCATCCATCGGACTCCCGCAACCGTTACCAAGGCCGTTACTTTAATCGATAGGTAGGTATAAATTCGCAACTTAAAGCAAACCTGTTTAAAAACCGTAGTAACCCTTTATACCCAGTTTCAGCGAATAATCCTGTAACTAACCACATGTGGCCCAAATCTCACTATTTTTATCCATCGCATTTATAAAGTTCCCTTCGAAGGGACGCTCCGTCGCCTTGAAAGTTTAAATGTAACAAAACTTTTACATTTATTGTGTTAGTAAGGTTTTCTATGACACTTTCTTTCTGTTATTTAATGACAGAATTATTTCAATAAAATATTGCGTTGTCTTATTAATGTTTTAGTGGTAGTGCTTCTAAATGATAGATAACTATAATATACATTTTTTTAGTCGTAATCTTGATAAGGTACCTTTATAGTATCACCGATTCCTTTTTTTTAAGTTGTGTTTTTAACTGATGGTAAGCAGTGGTGCAATCGTTAATGGTGAATCTGACTAGTTTATAAAGAGCCTATTCACTCTAGCCTTGAAGACACCTAAATAATAATCTGACGGGAAAATCGAAGCAGGCAAATTGTTCCAATCTTTCGATGTAAGCGATATCATATCAGATTCCATCATCACCAATACTAATAAATCATTTTGCCAAATAACTATTTCCTGTGACATCATTATATACTCACAGAAAAACAAAACATGTTTTCCATGAAAACTTTTCCGTACAGGTAAATTGTGTACATTATTTATTATTACTGTATAAACGTTATCGAGGAAATAGAACGTTGCCCACAAAACACATGAAATATTTCAACGTAGGTACTCGTTTCGTTCACGTGAATATTGGCGAGTCCCATCATTGCTTCACCAAAATTCTTGTTTTCATTCAGTGAACATAGTCTAGCATCGTAAATTATGTGCATGAATAAAATGTACAACTTTTTCTCATGCATTTATTATTGTTACCACGCCACACTTCAAAGTTCATAAATATTTCAGTGTTACAAAATTAACAATTTTATGAGCTTTTACAAAAATATGTACTATTACTGTACGTTCTACTTTATGTCAGACACTTAGAAAAATCGAACTCTAGAAATATCTATATATATATACCATACAAAATTGCGAGATATACCTAGTATCACGCTACTCAAAACCAGCATACTAAGAAGATTTCCTAATCCCTCGTGTTTCAGGTAATGCGCTAAACCTACTTTATTTTATCTAGACTTTGAATCTAAACGGTACTACCGCGACCAGTATTTCCTAGAACTACTTGAAATTCTACTTGAACCGTTTATGAACACGAAGGCAACTAAATAATTGATAAGGGACTTCAAAGCATAGCAAAAAGTGGTCTAGAAACTTAAGGCTTTTCAATCTTTAAAATAATTCTAACAAAATGCCAAAAGTAATTTATTACTCAAACATTATTTTCCCAAATTAAAACCAAACTATAAGACCGCTTCTCGTAAGAAATGAAGGCATAATCCCTACTCCAAACAGTTCATTAATAACGTCCGTACAATAAGTTTTTCTTGGTCCTCGCAGAAATGAAAGAAAAACAACGCAAGATAGATCACTTGTCCGCAGCATCCCATCCACACTTACCTCCCCGTGATTAATGAAGCCATGTCTATGCGCCAGTTCGTGGGCCCTCTGTGGCCCACCGGGGACAAATACTGCGAACTGGTGATGGTACAGAGGCACACAGACGTCCAACACTGTCAGTACCACGACCACGTAAGCTAACATCGCGCAAGCCGCGCATCGCACGCTACTACCTAACTAAATCCCGAACCACCAACCGAATCATTATAAGTCTCAACACTCGCGAAATGTAATTTTTATTAGTTCGAGCGACGTCCGTTCTGTACGACGTCTCCGCGAAGACTGGCTCCGCGTGACTGGAGGTCTTTCGGTCTGTTTTTGCTGGACGCATGCGCGAAAGTTGGCGCCCTTTCTTAGTCCACTCTACCCAAACGTATTGTGTGTAGCGTCAATTGTCTTGAATAACTAATTGGTTGGCATCGACGTGCGTACTTTAACGAGGTAATTGATTAAACTAATCTCTGAGATTAATTAAATATTTAAGATTGTTTGTTCGAAATTTAAATCTGATTGATCTTAAATTCTTTGCAAACGAGATCAAAATCTCATGTTAGCATCATTACAAATTAGCAAAAGTACGATGTTCTTTAAGATTACTGCTACGCTAGTAAACTGTAGGTAAGTCAAATGTTGCGCTGAATTGCAGGCTGCGAAGTGGTGACATAAGACAACAATGTTGCACAATCACATAGTATAGAACTGTTGCGGTATTTGGAGAGAACCTACAAGAACTATTAAACTCTGAAGTGGTATAGTAAACTGAGTCAACTCAAGTTTCGCCCGATGTAACAGTACGTTTCAGGAATAAGTATATTTATGTAATTTTGGTTTGGGACCTAGCCCAATGTGTCGCATTATCGTCCTTCGGCACGTTTAGTCATGAGTTCGATCGTACCTATTGCTATTCACATGAACGCACACCTTCCCCGCATACATTCTGATAAGTTAAGTATAAAGTATAATCAGCCTTTTAATGTTCCCACTGCTGGGACTCAGGCCTCCTCTCTCTAGGAGAGGGAAAAGGCCGAAATCCACCATGCGGGCCCAGTGCGGGTTGGTGAAAGTCACATGTCTTCGATTTTTTGGTTCTAGATGTTTTCCTTCACCGTTTTGAGAGCAGTGGTAATGAAATAAATTACACAAAGTAATGCGCCTGGCTGGGTTTGAACCCGCGACCTACAACTCGTAAGTCGAGGCCGTAACCACTCGGCCACCACTGGTAGTGGACCAGTGGTGGCCGAGTGGTTACGGCTCACTCTGATAAGTAATTATTAGATATATCAAGATAGAATAGATAGATAGTAGATAGATAGAAAGATAAGAAAAAATCTATACTTTTTCAGTGACTTAGTGTCAAAAACACGCCAATGCAAAAAAACTACAACACTTGTGCAAGATGTGCACGAAAACATTACTGTTGCAAGTTGTAACAAGAGTCAGCAAGTCTGGCTTCAACTTGCAACTTGTCGGTGGCTCGAAGTGCAAGGCTTTGTGAAACCAGTGTGGGATGTGAAACTTATACAAATACGATATGAATAGAAATATGTTGAGATATTGTGGATAAACTATTTGCTTGCTTGAACATTTTTAAGCTAATTGCCGTTTAAGTCGGAAAAGTATTTTTTTTTTAATTTATAGATTCAAAAATAATATAATTGTCAAAGTGTAATTAATTTTTCAATACATTTACTCGAAAACCTGCTCTGCCTAAAAGCGGTAGGAATAACTACCGCTTTTAGGCACGCAATTAACTGTTTTTCGCACTACTGCGGAAAATTACGTGAGCTCGCCCCCGCCAGAATTTATTATATTAATAGTATCAGGCTGCGCGTAGTTATTTCTTCGTAAGTGTATTGAAAAAGGTCGTTTGATACACGTGGAAATTTGTCACTGCAGCATTCGGATCCATAAGATTCCGCCTAGGTCGCAACGTGCGTAGATACCAATGTATCTACGCACGTAGACACCAACACTCTTTTTTTCTAAGGGTGGAAATCATCTAATGACTTCTCTCGCTCTTGGGCGGAGCGAAAGGGCGTGTCAGACTTTTACTGACTAAAACTACACTGATGTTCCTTCGTTACCCTATGCATTCTAGGACCACGGATTTTCAAAAGTCAACCCATGGCCCTAGTATGTTTCGGCCCTGCTCGGGTTTGCTGAAATCTCTTTGAGGGACGGTTACCGGACGGCCGGACGGCCGGACGGCAAGCTACCCAGACACAAACACTCCAATGACGCAATCAAGATTTATGATTTAAAAAAAAATGTAATCATCATCTAGAATTATACCCATCTTCTGAGTACGGCGGGCTGTGCTGGGGCGGCTGCTGCAGGTGCAGAAAACCTCAAACGGCGTAAATATAATAACCTCATCGGAGGTTATATATTTGAGCCGTTTGGGGTTGAAACACTAGGGCCATGGGGTCCGAGCGCTCATCGAGTTGTTCGGGATATCAACAAACAGCTGATCGACTCTTCGCGTGACCAGAGGGATGGGCTTTTCTTCGGTCAACGAATCAGCTTTGCCATCAAGCGTGGCAATGCTGCCAGCGTTCTGGGCACTTTTCCCATTGACATCGAAGTGGACGAATTTTTTGATGCCCTATGAGTTTTATTTCTAGCCGTTTGTACATATTATTATTTTCAGTTTGTTTATATACTTATTAAGTGATAATATTTAATAGTTAAGATGTATATATAAATTAATAAAAGATTTTATACAAAGAGAAAAAGAAAAAAAAAGAATTATTGTTGGATAAAAAAAAATACCTATATCAAAATACCGATTCTGAACATACTGTTTTCAGGATGTGCATTTATTATGCCACATATTGTGTAGTACACAACTCAATAAATGCGTTGATAGACAGGACAACATATATATCTTATAAACATACGCTGATATCCACACACAAAACAATCACGTGTATGTAACACTCGATCATTCTGTCGACTCCAAGGCTAAGTTCCCCGATATTTGACATAGAGGTAGGTAAAGTGTGCCAGTGAGATAGGTTATTGTGTTCAACTATGTGTGACGTCATAACTGATCTCCTTTACGACGGTTAACAAGTTCTATGAGCCTTTGAATCGTTCGCAACCCATCGGTTGAGAAAGTTATAGTGTTACTGATATTGGATTTTGAAAGAAAGGAATCCATACTAATATTATAACTCTGTTTGTTTCCAACGTTTCATGCCTAAACCAATTTTAAATTATTACATAAATATAACCTGGAACCCTCCCAGTTCCAGGTTATATTTATGTAATAATTTGAAAACCTGGAACTGGGAGGACATAAGATACTTTCTATCAATATTTCATGCGGCTGAGGTCGCGTGCAGAAGCTAGTAAATCCATTCTGATATTATAAATGTGAAAGTAACTCTGTCTGTTTGTTATTTCACAGTCAAAATAATGAACCGATTTTGATGAAATTTGCTAAAGCGACCATTTGTTCTACGAGTTATGTGCATTTACTGCCCTGCCTTACATTTACGTTTGGCGAAAATGCGGGCTATGTTTGTAAGCTTGACCTAACTCAAAACGGGAGTGAGTTATTTGATGATCTAAGAAAATATTATCCTTTCGATGATAAAGTCGAATACAGTGAATCAGCAATTATATCAACCAATTAAGCCTTTTCGGTGAGAATTCTTCAAATGACTTTATCCGCTCCGGGTGGAGCAAGGATTGTCAAACTTTTATTGACTTTTACTTGTTTCAGGGCCACGGTAACTCTTTTAAACAATCTCGTAGTTGTGACTGTTCCTAAACTATCCTAGGCTGATAAAAAATTCGTTTTCCCTGAAATATCCTACATCAAGGTGTAGGATATTTCAGGGAAAAGGTCGGTTTCCCCCTAAGGGGAAAAGGGCGAGCTCTACCTCCGCTCTACCCTGTGGCTTTCATCCTAGTGACTTAGGATTAACCCCCACCGATTTAAAGGTGAATTCCATAAGTACTAAATAGTCCAATACTTTATCACATTGTTCGGACAAGGAAAGGGTTGAAAGAATTGTCAAGTGTGACTTTGGAATTCATGGTATGAAATATTTTAGAAGTGGTTTTAGAAGGATACAGCTGTAAAGGATGTGAAGTTATGATTAATTAACCTGTTGTATCGGAACGCAAATGTACGCGGGACACAATGACTTTTTAATTGTGTCTGTAATTGTGTCTTAATACAAAAGGTTAATATTAGATCACGTGAGTAACACGTACTCTAGCGTAATAGGTATTTGGTCAATAATTACTCACACGATACCTCACATCTGAACTCATAGTACTCAGAGTGGCAACACTTCCATACGACGACGTATGCGACTTTTCAGCGATAATACGTCAGCGTCATGCTCCTATTTAGAGATGGTCCCTAGCAGTTCTCTCGAACTGTAAAACGTGACGAAGCGACTTTCCCTGCTGCAAACCGTGCGACCGTCCTTGTCCAGCAACAGGGCATGCTAGTTCCAGTGCATTGCGTCGACATCATGCTCCTATTGAGACATAGTCCCTAACAGTCCTTAGACTGTATAATATGTACCCAGGAAGTGCACCCTTTGTACAATAAGTACAGATATATAAGCCAGTAAAGGCTTTTGTGGTTTTTAGTATAAAAAAAAATGTATACTGCGATTTTAACCTTAAATAAAAAAAAAAAAAAAAAAAAGATACAGTACTCGTATCTGACCAAAATTAAAGGTCGCAGATAGAGAATATAATAATAATTTAATATGAACTCAAGAGTAAATGCAAATACTAATAAATAATATAGATGTGAGTCATCGCTCAAAAGGTAAATAGAGTTGAACATTTCAACTCTCTTTAATGCCTATATAGACAGCTCCAAAAGCGCCCCACCATTCTCTACTTCCTAGTGTTTGAGCTGGGGAGAAGAAGTAGCGCAACAAACTCCCCAGCAACACGTCGTCTATTTAGTTATAATAGACAACTATCTTCTCCCGTGGCGTCTTCTGCAACGACGGCTGAGGCATGAGGATATCCTCTCCCTCACGGTTTCTGCCACCTCGTTTGCTTGCATTACTGAATTACTGGTTCGCAGAAACAAGTGACGGTTTCCTATTACCTTACGCTCCGTACCATGGCCTGAACCAGGGCCAAATGCGAATCGACGTTGCCATAACAAAAGAATACCTTTACTTAGAGATCTTATTATGTTGTCAAGTATGTTAAAAATGTAGAAATAACTATGCTCATAAAAATACCTGTAATATAGAAAACACAATAGGTATTCGAAATCAAGAGGCCGTAATATAACTGGCTTCGTATTCTATTCAAACACTATCCATAAGCCGTCTGGCTCTAAAGTACAAGTGTCCACTTACCCTCTATTTTATTTCACACATTGTTTGAAGTAAATAGTTCCATCATCTAAGGGTCGCCGCACACGGGCCACCAGCCACAACCACAAAACGCCGCCACCGGCATATTTCCTGTAGGTTTCATACAATTTATATGGATTCGCCGCACACGGTTGACGCCGGTGGCCGCTACTACAAATCACCGCTGCTCGCTTCTTGTGGCCCGAACCGGCCACTAAACACCGATACAAAACGCCATCACACGCCACTCTAGTGTTTAAACCTTCTTCGTCAGAGTTCATTATGATACTGCGTGTATGGGTTAAAAAAAGTAGCAGCCACTGGCCACAAGTGGCTATCGCGCGCTTCAACTTCCTTTGTGACCGCTTTTAGCTTCTCGTGGCGGCGTTTGAAGCTGTGGCATGTGGCCCATGTGTGGCGACACTTAGGGTCACCACACACGGGCCACCGGCCACAATCACAAAACGCCGCCACCGGCATATTTCTTATAGTTCTCATACATTTTATATGGATTCGCCGCACATGGTTGACGCCAGTGGCCGCTACTACAAATCACCGCTGCTCGTTTCTTGTGGCCCGAACCGGCCACTAAACGCCGATACAAAACGCCATCATACGCCACTCACACATTTAAACCTTCTTCGTCAGAGTTCATTATGATACTGCGTGTATGGGTTAAAAAAGTAGCAGCCACCAGTGCACTGAAGTGGCTGCCTATTCGGCAACGTCGGGATTGCCACACTCTTTCTTTTTTATTCTCTGTTCTTCATAATCCCAACTCCCCCTTGTATCTTCGGGAACGCTTTGAGTATCTTGTTTCGAGAGGAAAACCTTGTCGCTCATCATCCTCTCTTCTCTTTCGTTTTCCTCCCCACTCTTCAAGTCGCTACAGTGGATCTTTTACCGCTCGTGCTGTGCGCCTCTGGAATTCTCTTCCACATACATTGAGAGCTAGCCCTTCGTTGGAAGTTTTCAGGGGAAGAATTAGGGAACATTTTTTATCAACATGACCCGAGCATATGTATGTATATGGATATTTATTTATTGTATATATTATGTTTATGTATGGTGTGCTGTACACATATCTGTTTAGTATATTTTTAGTTTTAAGTTAGATTTAATTTATGTGTTTAATTTTTTGTTGTACTTACATTTAAAGTTCCTCAAATTAATGCAAAATTTATTTCGCACTCATATGGTTTGCTGTAAGAAAACCCAGTTGTGGGTTAAGCTCGCCTATGTACATCAATTGTCCTATTTAAAATGTCTGTATAAAATTGTGTGTACAATAAAGAATAAAGCCACCGGCCACAAGTGGCTGTCGCGCGCTTCATCTTCTTTTGTGGCTGCTTATAGCTTCTCGTGGCGGCGTTTGTGGCTGTCGCGTGTGGTCCGTGTGCGGCGATCCAAAGAGTACTTATTACGTCATCACTGTCCCAGCAGATGGCGCTGGCGGCATATAATGGCCCTTTGGAAAAATATTAAATTACACTCGCAATTAAGAAGCCCGCGATTTGCGAGCGACACACTTTGAATAACAATGTTGTAAGGATACCTCGGAAACAATTATAAGACTAACTTTAAGCTCCGGTTTTGGGCGTGACGTTTTCGCAATTCTGGTTTACATCGTTTTACAGAGTAAACGTAAGTCCTGAGATTATGTTTAAAATTGATTTAAAACACGAGTGTTGATTTTGTGTTTTCAATGACAAAGGTGCGATTTTTTTAGAGGTCGGAAATCATCAAATGAGTCTCTCGCTCTGGGGTGGGGCGAGAGGGAGTGTCACACTTTTACTGACTAAAACCGAATTGTGTCCTTCAGTTACCTTTTGCGTTTCTGGACCACGGTATCTCTTTCAAAAATTCACGTAGCCCTTCTACTGGTCCCCTACGATTTTGTTAAAATCTATAGGGTGGAGTGAGAGAGCGTTGCAGATTTTTACTGATGATCCACCTATGTTCTTTAGCCATCTATATTATTTGACTTTTACTATCAACAAAAATATTATTACACAAACTTATATTATTATCATGTCGTATGACATTGGTTTTTGTATTTTTGTAACGAATTGTGCGTCTATTCAGGCAGAATAAACCTGTTTTCTTTCTTCTTTCTTTTTCTTTTAGTCAGGCTAACTCTTTCAAACGTTCCTTCAGACCTAGCAGGCGTCAGCCCTACAGGTCCCCTACGATTTTGCTAACATCTCCTTGAGGAAGGAGATGTATGTCCGGCCTTCCTTACTGGAAGGCCGGACGACAAGCTACACATTGCTCGTCGTCATATTGAAATAGTAGTAGGTTGTGGCTTACCTAACTCAAATAGAGCATTATCTACATAGATTCCTCATATTTTTTTAGTCCGGTACTATAGACTGATAAAAATATAGTATTGTGCTTAAAACGCAATATTCCAATGAGCCCCTCTTACGTCTTGCACTTACGTAACACGTTGTATTTAAGAATGCTTCTTACGGATGACACTTCAGTTTTGCTAACGCGTGTACGGGCTTAAGAAGTGCATTAGAAGAGCCTTCGTGAGAATATAGCTACTTTCCTGCCCTACTGACTGGATAATCAGTTTTCTACGGTAAGAACTACACTCTTAATAAGTAACAACATTAAGGTTACTGACCTACTGATTAAGCATGTGACGAAGTTTTCCTTCACACTTTTTTGAACCAATGGTAATGGCAATCTACACATATTGAAGTGCTTGGCTGGGTTCGAACCAATTAAAAAAAAAAAAAGTTGACTGTGTCAAAAAAACCCGACCGCTAAAAACAACTAGAAATTTCGAAACAAGGCACTTAGAGCAGACTGGTACAGTTGCTGGAATTGATTTAGTTCAATCAGCTTTGGACTCGGTGGAAAGGCGTGCGAAGAGGCTAATTGGTGATCCAGATTTGGTTAAATCCAATCTTCAAAGCCTTGAGCACAGGCTTAGGGTAGCCAGTCTTTCGGTGTTTTACAGGTTTCATTTTGGAGAGTGTGCGCGGGAATTGCATGACTTGATTCCGCCATCTCATTTATACCATCGTACAACCCGACGTACGGCGAGTATCCACCCTTACGGTGTTGAAACCTCTACGGTCCGGACTAAGCGTTTCGCCTCGTCGTTTATACCGCGTACATCGGAGGACTGGAACAATTTGCCTGCTGAGATCTTCCCATCTGATTATAATTTGGGTGTCTTCAAGGCTAGAGTGAATAGGCTCTTAATAAACTAGTACGCCTCACCATCAACGATTGCATCACTTCTTACCATCAGGTGGGATCGCAGTCAAGCACTAGTTTATATCAAATTTAAAAAAAAAGATTTGACGCCATCAGTTTTCAGGTTCTTTTTTTGTGATCGAGTTTTTTGATACTGGCAACTTTTTTTATTTCCTTTACTTTAGTGAGAAATATTTTTAGAATCGTCTCCTCTATGACGCCTATAAATATATCACGTAAAAATATAATTTGACGCTAAAAATCCACAATTTTTTTCAATAATTTTCAAGTACTTACCGTACAGTGTCATTCTCACAATGTAACCTCTCAAGATAAAAAGCAACTAGCTGTTTAGGCTCTAGGGCATGCCAAAAAACTATACATACATATAGTCGAAAAATATAACTCTTCTTCTTGTGCAGCTGGTTAAAAAAACTATCAATTCACCCGATATTTTATATCAGTCCATCATCGTTTTATGAGATTAACTCTATCGTCCAAGACTTCATCTTTCTTATACTACTAACATAAAGGAAAACGAACAGATATTAGTAACTTATTTGACACGCAAGTTGAGGAAAACGAGCCCAAACCCACAAAGATAGCTATTATGCTTAAAACGACGAACGGCCTCGCTGTGTTTACAACTAGTGTCCCAAATTATTTACAATACAATAAACATTGGATGGGTACTTGGGAATGTTTTATACTAGCAATTAACGGAATTACAACTTATATATAAACTAAGCTAATCTAACTAGCACAGGTATATTGTCTTACGGCAGGGTAAAGACCTCCCACTCTGTTTTTGTCTTCTCCTAGTGCGGGTCTGATTTTTCAGTAGGATTTGACCTCGTTTCACCATCTTCGACTTGGTCTGCTGTTATGTCGTACAAAGCGGTTTGGGAACACATTCATAATGCGTACAGCTAAGGTGTGGAATTCCCTGCCGGAGTGTTTCCTGATAGCTACAACCTAGGGGTCTTTAAGTCAAGAGTGAATAGTTTACTTCTAGGCAAGCGTGCTCCATCGTCGGCCACATCATCGCTTAACATCAGGTGAGATAGTGGTCAAACGCGAGCCTTTCAATAATTTAAAAAAAATGTCATTTCACATCGAGATATAAGTACTAACGTACTAGAGAAGACTCCGTAAATTCCTACTTTGTCTCGTTCAACTGCGGCGATCGCGCCGCACTTTGTCGAAGAAAACGCGTAAGTGCCGTGATTTACATGGCGCTTAAGACCTTTTTGCCGAGAATAAATACACTTCCGCAGCAAATCTAGCGCTGTGGTAAATTAGTTACGGTTTAGACTAAAGATTCAAGAACTAAAGATTCAAATTACGAAAATAGGACAATTCAGTTATTTGACGTAGCTTCTCTAGTACGTTATTACTTATATCTCGATGTCATTTCACGTTTTTATTTGTTTATTAGGATCGTCAACATTACATGCACTGGGAATTTACAGGATCATTATATAACTCTATTCAAGTGCTGCAACACTTAGAGACAATCACAACATTAACACAAAACATTGGATTTTAAAACACTTAAGATTAGTTAATTATCATTGCATAAGATGTCAAGGAGACAAATAATAATTAGAATTATCAGTAATAATAACACAAAAATACAGAACAAGAACGTTTGATAGAAATCGTTTGGTGGTTCTACTAGCCTATTTTTCATCAGGCAAGAACTAGATAATATATATCCAGGCCTATCAACATTTAGCGACTTTCTGAGTAACGTATATATTTCTGACGCAAACCTTTAGGTTATTTACACGATTCAAGGGACGAACCTAAAGAGTTTTCTTCAGTTTTGTCCCAGTTTTATTTTCTACTTTCGCGCGGACAAAGGTTCCGAACCTGATCATTTTGTCGCTAGATGGCGCTAAACTCAACATTTTCAGCATATTTTGTTTTTAGTATATGGGAGCACTAGCTCTTTGCCCGCGACTTCGTTTGCGAGAATGTTGTCATAAAAACTTTAACACCCCTTATACCATATTTTAAGGGTAAATTAGAATGTAATGAAAACCTTTATTATTTACTTACGTGACTATTTAATTTGTGCTAAGTAATAACTCAAGAAATAAAATCCATACAAATGAATTTCCTCCTTTTCACCCCCTTAAAAGTTGAATTTTCAAAAACCCCTCCATAGTAAGCTTGCCATCATCATAAAAGGAAGGCTGGTGTAAAATTTTACGTTTCTAGGCCTAGTAACTTCGGCTGTGCATTGATACGTCAGTTAGTCAGACAGTTTCTCCTTTTACATTTAAGTATAGATGTGCGAGTGCTCACAAGTTGTATAAAGATCTGTCAAAACGTTTAGTTGACACTTCGCGTGACCCAAGGGCTGGCTTTTACCTCGGACAGAGGATAAGCATTGCCATATAGCGTGGCAATGCCGCCAGTCTTTTGGACACATTACCAGTCGACAGCGATATGAAAGAGTTTTTTGACGCCATATTTTAGTTTGATTTTAGTTAGTTGTAATTAGTGTGGGGTTTTTATTATTATTATTTTGTTTTATTGTAATTATAGTTAGTATTTTAAAATGTAAATACCTATGTAAAAAGTTCAGTAATACAGTATAGATTATAAAGTCTAGGAAATTATATTTGCTAAAATCGGACGTTCCATTTTATTGAACTTAGTCTAATTATTGCCAAAAAATCCATTTAATTCAGACTGTTCATATCGGTAACTATACTTAAACACCAGTTTTCACCTTAAGTCCTATTGAAGGAAACTTCCTCCACTTTGACTCCTGACCATAAAATAATAACAAACTAGTTCACTGATTCTTTTAGAGGATTTGATTTAAAATAAACCCATTTGTAAACACTAAACTGTTGTTTACAACATAATTGTATAAAACGTCTAACTCTGTTTACTACAAACGATTTACAGGAATATGATAAACCATTTTTTTTAATTCGTTAAGCCTTGAATGTTCTTGTTTAGATTTTGCAGTGCAGACCTTAAACTTTTTTAACCCTTCGGTTTCACATGGTGCACCACGTGTGGTTTAGTAGACCCCAGCAACACAAGAATCGTTACAAATAACCCGTACAGGTGAATAAACTCTTTCAAACTAAAATGATATCAATATGCATAATTTTTTTACGTGCAACGCAAGTGAGGATTTCAATAACATTTAGAATATGAAAGTGTCACGTACAATGGTCCACTTAAGACTAAGTGCGGAAACCACACTTAAATAGATAGATAGATGAAAGTGTCTAAATAAAACAATATGTTCAGAATGTGTCAGGACGAACATTGGAAAAATTAAATACAAACATAAGCGATGTAAAAATGTTCATAACGCATGCTCATTATTACTATAAAAAATATAGAGCTTGAGTGGTGGCCTAGTGGTAACGGTTCCGACTTATGACTTGTAGGTCACGGATTCAAACCCAGCCCAGCGCATTACTTTGTTTGATTTATTTCACCACCATTGCTGTCGAAACGGTGAAGGAAAAGCATCGTGAGGAAAAACCGGTATGTTCTAGAATAAAAAATTCGAAGACATAATTATGACATCCACCAATCCGCACTGGGTCCGCGTGGTGGATTACGGCTCATTCCCTCTCCTAAAGAGGAAGACTGCGTCCCAGCTGCAATGGGAACATTATAAGACTGATTATGCTTATGTGGATGGATGGAGAGCGAGAGCGCTAAAGAAAAGATGGATGCATTGTGTGAGAAGTAATATGAAAGAAAAGGGAGTTAGTGATAGCGTGACGTGTGACAGGACAGAATGGAAAAAAAATGTGTTGTTCCGTCTCCTAGCAACACGGGAAAAGGGCAGGAAGATGGTGATACAATCAAAGAAAAGTTGCATACACAAAGTTCCCTCCTAAATAAACTCTCATGTATTCGCTTCATAGAACAGCAAGATCCAGCCCATTGAGCAACGTACTAAAAACCTAATAGATACATCTATTACGTTCACAGTAGAACAAAGTTTCTCTTAGTTTGCTTTAGCAGTCTTTTTAAAACATGACTTTTAAAGCGCTGGTGAGTTCAAAACTCCAAGTCGGGGTATTCAATTGGAAGTGGGCTGAGAAATTCAAATGCCTTATTTGTTTTACGAACTTGCCAACTTAAAGTATGCGGCATGAAGTTGTTCAGGAAACTAGTAGAAAGTGGAGGTAGTCTCTGGCAGTGGGGAATGAATAAACACGTTTAGTTGTAGCCAGTTCGCAGTTCGCTGCGCTGTATTGCTTTTCAATTATTTTCGCGGGATCAGCTGAATTTCGGGAATATCGTCGGTGCGCTTGCTCGTGTGGAGTTTGTATTAGAAACAATGCTGATGACTTATACCGTCCGTCTAACACGCAAAAAGTTAGAATAGAGATAAGCTTTTGTATGCTAATTCTACTTCATCATCATCATCATCATCATCATCATTTCAGCCGATAGAGGTCCACTGCTGGACATAGGCCTCCCCCAAGCGTCGCCACAACGAACGGTCCTGTGCGTCTCGCATCCATCGGACTCCCGCAACCGTTACCAAGTCATCGGTCCACCTTGTAGGAGGCCTTCCAACGCTACGTCTTCCGGTACGTGGTCGCCATTCCAGAACCTTTCGGCCCCAACGGCCATCTGTTCTGCGAGCAATGTGCCCTGCTAATTCTACTTACAAAAATAAAATACCATAAATAAAACACAGTAATATTCCAGCCCTTAACATTTACTACCCACTCATTTCATTTATATTTTGTGAAACCCAGTTACCAAATGCTAAAAATAGGACAACATGAGTTGGCATTTCCAAATGTTCCAAAAAAAGTGTTTTGAACTGTTATAATTACAACCTGCGTATTTAAGACGGGTATAAAAATAGAATCAAACATTGACTTATTTGATTATTATTTATTCCAGGATTCCGTATAATATCACAATTACAAATATTATTTCCGAATGAATACAATGTGAAGACCTTATCTCTCTAGTATACAAGAATTGAATTTAGTCACAGAAAAATTTCAACAGGAAGTAAAAGGTTTTGTTTTTTCTTTTAACTGCTGTTATCCTTAATTTTAAATCATTTGATTTGTGATTCCATAAAATTAAAAAGATTTCTCGACTGTTTCATTACCTTATAAAAGTTAGACGCTGATCTACATTAAGGTCGCCATATTGTCATTTATGGCGACCTTAATGTCGCGCGAATTAGCGTATCCGCTAATAACTAGAGATTTTGTTAAAATGCACTTAGGTAATGTTATTTTAAGAAAATATTACGCACACAACACGGAGTGCGTGGCACCTCGTTCTGCGTCACCGCATGACGCAGGTCCTCACCGGACATGGCAAGTTCGGGAGGTTCCTGCATCGGATTCAGGCGGAAGCAACGCCCGGGTTGTTAAATATAGGTAACAAAACTAACTACATTCAATATACTAGCGCCATCTGTTCTTACTGTGTGTAACTATTTTGACACATAAAATAAAAGACAGTCTGTTGAAAAGCCATTTGAAGTTTTATTAGGTTATGGGCCCAGTCCCGCATTTAATTAGTTTTCGACAAGTTTTATATAGTGCACAGTCCTAAATATGTCTGGTAATTACTCAGTAAACGTCCCTAAACTGAAGGGGCGAGAGAATTATGACGATTGGGCGTTCGCAGTGGAAAACTTTCTCATATTGGAAGGTGTCGATTTGAATAGCAAGCAAGCGTTAGATGAAGCAAGCGACAAGAAAGCCAGAGCCAAGATGATTATGACTATCGACCCATCTCTTTATGTCCATATTAAGAGTGAGAAGACAGTGCAAAGTCTGTGGCAGAAATTGAAGTCATTGTTTGACGACTCCGGCTACACCCGCAAGATCAGTTTACTAAGGAATCTAATTTCAATTCGCTTAGAAACGTGCGAGTCTATGACTAGCTACGTCACACAAATCGTAGAAACAGCTCAGAAACTTAAAGGAACTGGTTTCGAGATTAATGATGAGTGGATTGGCTCTTTACTCTTGGCAGGACTTCCAGAGAAGTTTAGCCCTATGATCATGGCCATTGAGCACTCGGGCATATCTTTAAGTGCAGATGCTATTAAAACGAAGTTAATGGACATGAGTACAGATATCGAAGTGAAATCGGAAGGTGCATTCATCGCTAGAAGACATGGCAAACAATTTAGTGGCAACAGTAAAATAAATTCAAATTCTGGAAAAAACGAAACTCAACGTCAAGCAAATGTCAACTCAAATGTCAAATCATCCAAAGTTATTCGTTGCTACTGGTTGCTACAAATGTAAAGAAATTGGTCATTACAAAAATCAGTGCCAATCAGAAAAAGCGAAGATAAATGCATTCAGCGCGGTATTCTTAACGAGTAAATTTAGTCAAGATGACTGGTACGTAGATTCCGGCGCGAGTACTCATTTAGTCTCAGATAAAAATATGTTGACAAACATCTCATATCAACCGAAAACTAAAGAGATTATGGTGGCTAATCGAACATGTGTACCAGTTGAATGTTCGGGAGACTTACAAATCACGACTGCAGTGGGAAATAAGCAGTATGAAGTGAATGCCAACAATGTTTTGTATGTGTCTAACCTCACCACGAATTTGTTGTCAGTGAGTAGAATTATTGCTAGTGGCAATAGAGTGACATTCAACCATAAAGGATGTTTCATTTACAACTCACAGAATGATTGCATTGGTGAAGCAAAGTTAGAAAATGATGTCTACAGATTAAACATTGTGAAGTCTCAACAACTTGTAGCAGCAGCAGTTAAAACTTCAAGCACAACATGGCACAGACGACTAGGTCATATAAATGTGAATGACTTATGTAAAATGAAGAATGGGACAGTCGAAGGCGTGACATTCCAAGATAAAAGTGGTGAAATTGATAAATCCAGCTGTACAGTATGCTGCGAGGGCAAGCAAACAAGGTTGCCGTTCCCTCTGAGTGCTAGCAAAAGTCAGGAAGTGCTGGAATTGGTTCATACTGATTTATGTGGACCAATGGAGAACAAATCACTTGGAAGGGCTTCATACTTTCTAATTTTTGTTGATGATTATAGCCGAATGTGTTTTGTATACTTTTTACAGTCAAAACAGCAAACATTTGAATATTTCAAAGAGTTCAGAAAGTTAGTTGAGAACCAGCAATCCAAGAAGATAAAAATACTAAGATCTGATAATGGGGGTGAGTTCTGTTCAACTGAAATGGAGAACTATTTGAAACAATATGGCATTGTACATCAAAAATCAAGTGCATATACCCCAGAACAAAATGGACTGTCTGAGCGGTACAACAGGTCAATTGTTGAAAAAGCCCGCTGTCTCCTATTTGATGCAAACTTTGAAAAAAAGTTCTGGGCCGAAGCTGTTAAAACAGCAGTATATATAAAGAATAGATCGCCAGCAGCAGGACTAGACAGGGATACCACACCCTATGAAATATGGATGGGTAGAAAGCCAAATATAAGCCATTTAAGAATATTTGGTAGCCCAGTAATGGTCCATGTCCCTAAGGACAAACGCAAAAAGTGGGATAAGAAAGCAACTAAGATGTTTTTAGTGGGCTATTCAGAAACTACCAAAGGTTATCGCCTGTTTGACTCACAGTCACAGAAGATAATTGTTGCCAGAGATGTGGTGGTCATGGAGGAAACGAATGACAGATCAACCGCAACTGTACTGGTAGAAAACCAACAATCACCTGAGTACACAGAAAACAGTGTGTCAGACGGCACTGAGGTCATCGAAGATAATGTGAGTGATGTAACATATGTTCCCGCTGAAACATCAAGTGAGTCTGAAGACAGTTTCCATGAACCTCTCAGCCCATCTGACACAAATGTGGCACAGTCAGAGACATTGGATATTCCAAAAAAACGTGTCAGAAGAAAACCAGACTACTATGGTTACTCCAATATGTGTGTGGAAGATGTGACAGGTGAGCAGATTTCTCTAAATGAAGCTTTGAATGGACCAGAGAAAGTGCAATGGCTAAGTGCAATGAAGGAGGAATTACAATCTTTCAGTGACTGTGACACCTGGGAGCTTGTGGACAGACCAAAGGATGGCACAGTTGTTAAAAACAAGTGGGTGTTCAAAAAGAAGTATAATAGTGATGGTGATGTAAGGTATAGAGCTAGGCTTGTAGCTAAGGGCTTTACACAAAAGAAAGGTATTGATTATACTGAAACTTTTTCACCAGTGTTAAGATATTCTACACTAAGATTACTTTTTGCTTTGGCTGTTGAGCTAGGACTCAATATGAATCACCTTGATGTTCCTACAGCATTTTTAAATGGATTTTTAAAAGAAAATGTATTTACAGAAATACCAGAATGTTCTTCATTTATTAATTGTTATAATAAGGTGTTAAAGTTAAAACGAGCAATCTATGGTCTCAAGCAGTCTGCTAGGGCTTGGTATACCAGAGTGGAAGAGTGTTTGCTAAATCTAGGTTACAGAAAGTCTAAGTATGAACCTTGTCTATTTGTGAAATGCAGTAATAATGTCAAAGTGTTTATAGCATTGTTTGTGGATGATTTTTTTGTATTTTATAATTGCAAGAACTCTTATTTGCAATTAAAAACTGAACTTACAGATCAATTTAATATAAAGGATTTGGGTCAGATTAAACAGTGTCTAGGAATGAGGGTTAATGTTCAAAAAGACTGTGTAACTGTTGACCAAGAGCAATTTGTAAATGCAATTCTAGATAAATATAATATGTCAGATTGTCATTGTTCAGATACTCCTATGGAAGTTAATTTAAAGTTGGAAAAAGGTGTAAATAATGATTGTAATAAAAAATATCCCTACCAACAGTTGATTGGGAGTCTCATGTACCTATCTGTATTAACAAGGCCAGACATAGCATACAGTGTAAGCTATCTTAGCCAGTATAATAATTGTTTCAAAGAAACACATTGGAAACACCTAAAAAGATTGTTAAAATATTTGCAGAAAACTAAAAGCTATGGTTTAGTGTATAGGAAAGATAGTAATTGTTCTTTATATGGTTTTGTAGATGCTGATTGGGCATCATGTACCTTGGATAGGAGATCTTATACCGGCTTTTGTTTTGTCATGTCAGGTTGTGTTGTATCCTATGAGTCTAGGAAACAAAGAACAGTGGCTTTGTCGTCAACAGAGGCTGAATACATGGCCCTTTCTGAGGCCTGCAAAGAGGCTATTTACTTAAAGAATTTGTTAAATGATATGTTACAGTTAAATGAAAGGACACCTGTATGTTTATATAGTGATAATCAAAGTTCACTAAGTTTAGCAGCTAACCCTTTATTTCATAAACGGACAAAGCATATTGATGTGCGACATCATTTTGTGCGTGAATGTGTACTTCATAATAAAGTGAAGCTTGATTATGTGTCAACCTCAGATATGCCAGCAGATTTGCTGACAAAAAGTCTTTGTGCAAATAAACACTACAAGTTTTTAAGTTTAATGGGTGTTAAAGAATTGTAAGTTTGGCTAGTGCAGTGTTTAGTTTTACAATTGTTATTTTGTTTATGATAATGATTAGTAGTTTGTTTTGTTATGAGAGGGTGTTAAATATAGGTAACAAAACTAACTACATTCAATATACTAGCGCCATCTGTTCTTACTGTGTGTAACTATTTTGACACATAAAATAAAAGACAGTCTGTTGAAAAGCCATTTGAAGTTTTATTACGGGTGTCATCATTGTGTGGACCACCCGGAGGACACGGTGGAGCATACGGTGGAGGCGTGCCCCGCTTGGGCGTAGCACCGCCGTGTCCTCGTGGCAATTGGCGGCAGCGACCTTTCGCGTCGGGCCCTGGTTCAGGCTCTGGTCCGGAGCGAGGAGGAGTGGCAGGCGGTCGCCTCCTTCTGCGAAGCAGTAATGCTAGCGAAGGAGGAGGCTGCACGCGTGAGGGAACGAAGGTCCTCACGCCCTAGCCGTCGTAATTCCGACCCCGACTACCAGTCACGGTAGACGCGGGCTTGCGGATGTCGAGCACTGGGTAGCTCGCCGTCCGGCTGTTCGGTAATTAACCGGACCGAGCCCAGTCGTCAACAGCGCGTAGTGATCCTCGCGCTCCTCAAAGAGATGTCAGCAAACCGTAGGGGCCCAGCGGGGCCGATGCCCGCTAGCTAGGACCGCGGAGAATTTCTGAAAGGGAAACCCGTAGTCCTAGTACGCAAAGGGTAATTGAAGGATACAGGTGTGGTTTTAGTCAGTAAAAGTCTGACACGCCCTCCCGTTCCACCCAGAGCGCGAGAAGTCATTTGGATGATTTCCCACCTTAAAAAAAAAAAACCTCGTTCTGCGTCACACGCTTTAAGTGACGCAATCAAGATTGATCAAGAATTTATCAAAAAAGGATTTATTTTTTATTATAAAATAATTTTTGCTAAAAAACATTATATATTTCAAAAATAGCTGAAATCTGTTCAGTAGTCGATACTGAACATAGTACCTTCAGGATGTGCGTTTATAATGTTACATATTGTAGATACAATAGTTAGCTACAAGCTACCTTCGTTACAATACCGAAGCCACACAATAACTATACACTATCGCATTCCATCTGAAGACAATATCACATAGCATTATACTCAGGAATCGAAATGCAATACTGGATCACGAGTAAAGTAATAATAAGCTGTAGAGCGCTTTTGTTGTTTACAAGCCATTGAACACTATTTCATTTATACCTGTTCCGGGTTATTGTAATCAACGTAAGTTTGTGATAGATCTTGCGAGATAGTAAACTCTTGAAATCGTTTCAAATACAATAACTGTTATCTAAATTCGATAGTCGCATTAACATACTAATATAATATAGACGAAAGTTTGTGAGTGTGTGTGTGTACCTAAATGTTTTTGATTTGAATTATGTCTTCGAAAATTTATAAACACCGTTAATTTACGACATACTGTAAACAAACTAGTTGCTGCCAGCTTTGCTCGCTTGATTGTAGAAAATTGTCCCAAGGAAACACTCTCGAGATAAAAAGTATTCTATGTGCTACTCAAGGACATGGTCTACTTGAGCGAGAAGGAGTGATGAAGCAGTAATGCTAGCAAAGGAGGAGGCCGCACGCGCGAGGCTATGGCCCTCGCGCGCGTGCCGCCGGGATTTCGATCCCAATTTCCGAACACCGTAGGCGCGGGCTTGCGGACGGTAAGCAATGGCTAGCTCGCCGTCCGACCGTCTGGTAACTTTCCGGACCGAGCCCAGCAGGGTCGAAGCCTATTGGGGCCATGGGTGATGCGAAAGGAGGATTCCTTTTCCGGAGCCCTGGAACAATGGCAAAGAACTAACAGGAGTGGGTTTTTAGTCAGTAAACAGTAAAAGTCTGACACGGGGACAATGGGATGTCATTAGATGATTCCCCACCTAAAAAAAAGACAGTCTACTTGTATGCCAAATTTTATCGAAATCCGTTCAGCTCCGTGAAGAAATAACAATGCGCCATCGACGACTCGGGCTCGGTCCGGACGGTTACCAGACAGCCGGACTGCGAGCAACTCATTGCTTGTCACCCGCAAGCCTACGCCTACGGTGGCTGAAAATTGGGGTTTAGATGTACGCCCACCTCCTTCACTAGCATTAACGAAAGGTATAGGTAAGTAACTGTTGTATTAGTAAACTAAGAATGAATAATAAATAGGAAGATAAAATGCAAATTGAATTTTTATTTAATGCTTGTCAAGTGAAGTCAACAAGATGTTGCTTAGTATTGCCATAAATTAGCACATAGAGCAGTAAGCAAAATAAGTTATTTACAATGTACCTACCTGATAATGTGTTGCATAATTTTTATTGCAATAATTTATTTAAATATTTTCCGCATAAAAGATTTTGCCAAACATTCTTGTGTTTCTGTGTGAATGATCTTCCTGTCCGATTATAATTCAGGTATCTTCAAGGCTAGAGTGAATAGGCACTATCAACGATTGCATCACTGCTTACCATTAAGTGGGATTACAGTCACGTACTAGTTTATATCAATAAAAAATGAGTTTAAATGATTTTGAATGCACCTATAATGCAGAAGTAATTCCTAGTATGGGATTTTTTTTTTTATTTGGGACAAAAAACAGTTATACGATACAGAATCAATATACAGTAGTTTTATCAGAAAAGTAAAAAAAGTATAACCCACACCATTGTCCACGAAATAACACGTGAAATAGGATAACGGACGCGCGTTAAATAAAAGTGATATATAGGTACCCGTATAAATACTCTTACAATTATTATAAGAGAAGCAAATACATATGAGTCTATTTTAAGGGCGGTGAGCCAAGGATAAACAGCATTTTGTTGTCACAGCAGTAGAAATGCTGTGCAATCACTGTTAAATCAACAACCCTCTGGGGCGCTCTACACCCCATAAATACTGTTGCCCATCAACACATCAACCCCGAATTACTTGAACATCCCCGTGATATAATTGAACCGACAAAGTGCCATTGTTAACCCTATAATACGGTCTAAGCTAAATGAGACTATAATGGGCTGAGTTCACAATAGACATAGCTCAATGGGCTTATAATGAATTGTTATAGAGCCTCGTTCGTAAGAAATCCCGTTGAATAAGGCACCTACGTCTTGAATGAGGAGATTTTATAGATCCGGTCTGGCTGTATTGTTAGTATGAATAGCAGTCATTATCGAAAGATATCCACTTCGTGAATTGTGTTTGAATAAAATTTTGTAAGCTATTGTTGGGTTGCAGTTTAATTTCGAGATTTGGATTAATGTTTATAATGTTTTACGGAATTAATTTGTCACTTACAGTTTATTTAGGGACGTAAATTAAAGTATACTTGAATGATTTTATTGTTTTCCTTTATATTTTTTGTTATTTTCCATTATATGAAGTAATTGACATTACTGAAGAACTCACACTCCAAAATCAACATCACGCTAAGTGTTTTATTTTTTATTTTTAGGATTATTGATTATGAAGTAATAGCAATCTGAAACGTTTAATTTTCAATTTACTAACACTTAGATAA
The DNA here is from genome assembly GCA_905147345.3 of Mythimna impura. Classification (NCBI taxonomy): domain Eukaryota; kingdom Metazoa; phylum Arthropoda; class Insecta; order Lepidoptera; family Noctuidae; genus Mythimna; species Mythimna impura. The sequence goes on along the minus strand of LR990356.1, from coordinate 6,091,294 downwards.
TCATTTTTTTACTGACCATTGGATTAAAGTTGTCTAAATGAATAAAAAAAAAACTAAAACGAAACTACCTTAATTATTTCTATCAATAAATTAACATTAACGGGATTTCCTGTCTGTAATAACATTTCTCGCACTGGTTGCTGTACGAGTACACTTTAACTGACTAGAACACACCTGTGTTCCTTCAGTTGTCGAGGAGTTCGAGGGTTGCACTGACTCTTTCAAGCAATCCTGAAACCCTGTATGGCTAACCCTGTCATATATGCGAACATCACTTTAAGGCACGCGTGGGACACAACAGGTCATCGACCCGAGCCTGGGCAGTATCGGACGGTAAGCTATTCTTCCCTCGCCGTCAGGAAACCCGTACCTATGGTGACCGAAAATCGCCCTGAATTTCCCGATGCCCACCCTCTTGCTCCATACTATGGACTGGACCAGATACTTATGCAAGATGTCACTGCAGCCAATCTCCTTCACGAATGACAGATATCTTCTGACGTGGTATTTTGAACAGACCTTTTTCCGCTGGATTTTCAAAAAATTGGGTGATGAAAATATAAACTATTAGTTGAAATATAAACTTTTCGCCTTGTCGTTTTTACCACGTACATCAATGGATTGAAACAATTTGCCTGTAGCAGTCTTTTCGTCCGATTATAATTTAGGCGCCTTCAAGGCTAGAGTGAAGGTTCTTAACATACTAGTGCAATGGCACCATCAACGATTGCATCACTGTTTACCGTCAGGTAGGATCGCATTCAAGGACTAGTTAATATCAATAAAAAGAAATCACTTTCATTTTATTACATCCAGGCCCAAGATTGTATGAAAGTGGATCCATCTCTTTTGTGCATTTCAAGAAACTTATTATAAGATCTGAGCAAAGACTTATATTATGAAGCGCCGTTCATTATTATGTTCACGGAAATCAACAATAGAAGATAAATGAACTGGAAACAGAAACGATATTGCATACCGCATTTAGTTCAAATGCCAATCTGATTGAACTTCTTCCATGATGTCGGAAAGTTTACCGACTTAATTGATAGCAATGTCAGTTCTCGTACTTCGAAACGTTTAAAGCTAATAAAAAAAAAATATTTTGATTTTTTAACTGTGGTCACCGCAATCTAAAACTTTATTTTTAGTATATGCAAAACCTGAATATAGTATGTCCAGAATCAGTAACTGAATCATCATTTTTACACCATGTCATATTTTTTCCCAAAAATATTTTAAAATGGTCACAATTTGGACACCACTGTCACTAAGTACAACACAGGTCACTGCAGGTCATAGCAGGCATCTGGTGCGGGAGCAAAACAACCCCTCATTCGCCTGGATGGTCCGGTGACCATGTATTTGTGCGGACAACCAGGTAAAATAACAAGTTTATGACTTTGTGATTTTTCATGGTACAGTTTTCAAATTTCGTAAGTACATAGATTGTTATAGATAAAAATACTAGATACGTATTTTGGGTTTCGCATATACTAAAACTAATGTTGTATATATAAACATCTGGAACATTGAGTCATCACGGAAATAAATTATAGTATTCTTATTTTTTGTAGCAAAAGTATATTATTTATCTAACTCGACTTTTCCACTATACCTTTTCTCAGAAAAAATATCTTCAATATTACCTATACTAAAATATATTCCTTATAATGTGAACCTTCACATACTTATCATGTAACCTCAATACTGTGAACATGTTACAATAACCATTGTCTACGAAACATTAACATTATTCTACGGGTTGCTACGAGGTGCTACGAGGTGCTACGATGTGCTACGAAGTGCTACGAGGTGCTACGACACTTCGTCGTAATGGTTATTTTGTATGACATTTAGTTGTAAGGGCACATGGAAGTGGGCACTTGCTATGGTAATATACTGGTAACGCTTGGCTATATCTTCCTATTAATTCGTTGCTTGGTTTTATTGGAGTATGATTTATATTAACAAAGAAATTAGTCCTGTATGTAATAGAATATACCTACTTAATTGTACAAAAAAGTAACACAACTTATACATAAACTTAAATCTACGGGTACAATCGCGGTCTTATCGCTGACAGCGATCTAAAGTTACATATATAATATATAAAGCTTATTAAACATGACCAAACCCGGAACATATTAATATTTATAAAGACACTCTCTCGCTCCACCCAGACTGGGAGAAGAATAGAATAGAATAGAATAGAATAAACTTTATTGCACACCAAAATAGTAACAAAACTTTTATACTAGGCAACTTAAATCTATGGGTACAAAGGCGGTCTTTTTTGGTTCTGAAGTTACCTATTTGATGATTTTCTACGTAAAAAAAAAGTAAATAATAAAACCAGTACGTAAAGAACCCTCGTCGAAGCCTACTATAGGGTCATGGGTTCGCTTATTAAAACCTGGGAAACCTGGGGCCCTAGACCGCAAGGCAAAGAAGGGACACATGAGTGGATTTTGGTCAGTAAAAGTCTGACAAGCTCTCCTGCTCCACCCTAGAGCGTGAGAAGTCATTAGACTATTTCCCATCTTACCAATAAAAAACCGGCCAAGTGCGAGTCGGCCTCGCGAACGAAGGGTTCCGTACCGTCCGTAGTCCATGGGTGATGCGAAAGTGACCCCCGGGGCCCTGGAAAAAATGGCAAAGAAGGAACAGGAGTGGGTTTTTAGTCAGTAAAAGTCTGACACTATCTCGCGCTCCGCCCAAGAGCGGGGGATGTCATTAGATGATTTTCCAACCCGAAAAAAAAAAAAAAAAAAACCGTCCGTAGTAAAACACAGCAAAAAAAACACGTTTGTTGTATGGGAGCTCCCTTAAGTAGGTAGATGGTAGATATTTCATTCTACTTTTTAGTATTTGTTGTTATAGCGGCAATAGAAATACATCATCTGTGCAAATTTCAACTATCTAACTATCACGGTCATGAGATACAGCGTGGTGACAGACGGACAGCGGACTCTTAGTAATAGGGTACCGTTTTTACCCTAAAAACAGAACCCACGTAATTTCCTCGACCCACACGTCCAACAGACGGAAAAGTGATTTATTGTTTAATCTAACAATATAAACGACGGAACAGACGAACCGACAACGACCCACGCCTCATAAACGTCATTGAAGTACTTATAACCCACGAAAGTATTTCCACGTCCCCGCGACGTATGTACATTCCTTTTCGCACTTAACCCTTAAATGCGGCGATAAAACTAAAGCGTATATACGGTAACCGAACGTTGGTATTTCGCTGTACGTCATTTAGACGCAATAAAATTCTGAGTAACGAACATTATGGGGTTTCTTTTGTCGTCTGATTTATGTTATGGGCTATTTTGTGCATGCTTTTTCTGAAATCTTTTGATGTGTTTTTGTGTATGAAATAGGTAATGATGGTGGTACCTTTCTTCTCGCCTGAAACACAGGATTTCCTAGTTCAGGCACGTAAAACTCAGAATTAAGATTTAGGGTCGCCGCACACGGACCACACGCGACATCCACAAACGCCGCCACGAGAACTAGAAGCGTCCACAAAGGAAGCTAAAGCGTGCGACAGCCACTTGTGGCCGGTGGCCGCTACTTTTTTTTTTTTTTTTTGTGATAACGAAATTTCGTAAAACCAATCATTTGTAGGGTTTGTACCTCAAAAGGAAAAAACGGAACCCTTAAAATGATTGGTTTCATTACACATTTACAGTTTTCAGATTTTTTTTCCTATATTTGTGCTATGAGACCGTCTTTTATGTCAAATTTCAGGATTCTAGGTCAATGGGAAGTACTATACTTTTCTTACTAATTTTGATTTCCTTGAGAGTATCGAAATAAACGTTTTTTGTGACATAAACGGACGTATCTTTTTTTTTCATTAATTCAGAAGTTTGATTTTTCACAGTTTCAAGGGACCGTAGACCTGAGTATATGGTTTTAATTTAAACTCGATTCCTCCACGCGTTCCCGGGATAAAGGGTCTTGACTGACAGACAGACGGACAACAAGGTGATCCTATAAGGGTTCCGTTTTTTTCCTTTTGAGGTACGGAATCCTAAAAAAAACTCATGATAAAAACGGAAACCGAAAGGAAACAAAGTCATTGTTTTGACAGCAAATTAAATAGTTAACAAAAATATTAGGTCAATTGATCTAGATACCAGAACTAACATTACATACCTACATATATATAAATATAGTCTTTTATTCCCAGAGGTCAACACGCATCACCGGATTCCCGCTTTGGTAACATAAACCCTGTGATGGCGGCCGAACGTTACGAACACTAACCGAAACTCTTTTTGTCCCATTTTTTATTCCCTGACGTCCATATATTATTGTATAAGCAAAACAACTGGCTCCCAGTACGGATATAGTCGTCGCAGATTCGTACACCGTCGAGAGTTATATCACCCTTGGGCAATATTCAATTAGCGGACGAATTGGAAGCGCCTGTTCAACTGTTTGTTTGCTTCAATCGCTGCAAGTGGCGATTGAAGTGTTATACAGTCTAGCGCTGAAGCACTCCAGCGGATGGATTGTGAAACTTGTATAGAAATTGAAGTTTTGAAAAAGATTGGTAACTGTTTTCAAGTATTATTGCAGGTAATGTACCTTTTTATAGTCTATCTATATTTATATGACACTGTAACACTGTGTGACAGTGTTTGTTACCAAACTTCTCCGAAAAGGCTTGACCGATTCTTATGAAATTTTGTTTGTATATTCAGTAGGTCTGACAATAGGACGTAGATTATTTTTTACCTCTTACCCCACATTTAAAAAATATTACAGCAACTGTCACTTGACAGTCATTTGTCATTTGGCAGTCATTTGTCATTTGACAGTTATTTGACAGTTGCTGTCACTTCATCATTTCATCATTCAGTCAATCATTCCGTCATTCGGTCAACCATTATATCATTCGGTTAATCATTCCACGATTTACAACATAGAATGAATGAGAATCAATTGGAAGCGCCTGTTCAACTGTTTGTTTGCTTCAATCACTGCAAGTGGCGATTGAAGTGTTATACAGTCTAGCGCTGAAGCACTCCAGCGGATGAATTGTGAAACTTGTATAGAAATTGAAGTTTTGAAAAAGATTGGTAACTGTTTTCGAGTATTATTCAGGTAATGTACTTTTTTACAATCTGTCTATGTATATATATGTCGGTGAAGTCAATAGTACGGAAGCTTGAGAACGAATGAACGAGCTAAGTGAAAAGTGACACATATCACTTTGACAGAATCCGCGCTGACGTTTGCACGAACCGAGCAGATAAAAGGGCCGACCGCAGAGGTCCGTGGCTCATTCCTCGGTCGGCAGCCGTGCGTACAACGTCTAAGTGTCGGGGACTGTCTCACTGCTCGTTGTGTAAAGTGAATACCTAAAGCTTGCGTCATAATAAATCAGTTGTGTGATCTAAAATAGTTTGTTTATTGCTCGTTACCCAGCCATCGCCCACAAGACATAGTCTCTGGACAGAGCTTCAATGATGATCGGCATCCTGCGCCGACATCAGAAGTGGGATTCCGAGCAAATAAACAAGAGCAGCACGAAGGTTACGTAACGCCGGTCACGAAGAAAATAGCAAGAGCCAAGACAAGTAGCGGTCATTATTTAAAATGGAAAATTAGAAAGTGAAGACCTGGAATGAAGCACTGGACCGAATAAGATTCAAAGTTCCGTTAATCAATGTCATTATCAGTTTTGGTCTGATTATGTTTTTTTCTGGGGTTTTTCCCTAATCCTGAGCAATGAATGTTGGACCATGATGACATTGTTTCCCCAGAAAGAAATAGGAACTGACTAAATCACCGTGTACTACCCAGATTGTGACCGGGACAAGACCGACGCAAATGCATGTTCAAGATGTACCATTTTCCGGTACGTGCTTTGCTGATAATCCGAAGTCACCAGTGTTTACAGCAAGAATTGCAAACTTTTAGTTACCTGAAGTGTAAAATGCAAAGTGCAGTGCGTGTGTGTGTGCATGCCTGAGATGCAGTGTGTCAAGTGCGCTACCAGATCAGAAAATATTTGACACAAAACGTATAAAGACATCTCAAACGTCACCTGTCAAATGTTTCCACTGTGGAAAAATTGGACAAAGCAGGCTGTGTTTTCATAAGCAAGAAACAGTAGGAAACCGACAGAATAACGTGATATTCAAGCTTCAAGACTCAATCCCATGGTCAGCCACATCGTATGCTGCAAATGTGGAGAACAAGGTCACATCCCCTTCCGGTGTCCTGATGAAAGTGACGCAGCGGTGACGGTGACGCCAAGGCATCACGTAGCGAGCGAGAGGTTGACTGCCGGGTGTTGTCGATCCTACGCCAGGAACAAGGTCAGATATTCACATTCCATTTTAATTCTGGTGCTGAGTGTTGTCTTTCTTTCACTTTAAAGTCTGTCATCACTATTTCACGGCAAACGTAAACACAGTATTGTTACATAGAAGGGTCAGTTCAGTGTGTTCAGATCTATTTGCGAAGTGATATTTTGTCCGTGAAATATTGTTGCAAGGGTTCAGTTCAAATAGTAAAAATTGCTAAAGTTCACGACGTAAACAATTGTAATTACAACTACCCTCATTAGATCCAGTAGATACCGTTTCGATTTTTTTATGACAGTGATAATTCCTCCATAGATAATTTTGACGATATTGACACTGATGTGTGACGTGTATCGGTATGCTACAAACGCGTGTTGTAAAAAGTAAACTTATCCCGTTTGATTGACTCGTATTTGACTGTATAAAGATGACCATAGCGGTCTAGCGCGGAAAAATTAATAATGCGTGAGCGGGTAGATGATTGTTGCTGGCAAATATTATTCGACCGAGTAATTCGGTGTTTGTTAGCTCTTTTGACTTAAAAAACTCGACCGGTCAGATATAATGAGCAAAGATTACTGTGAACTAAATAACAATGTGCCTAACCGAGATACCACTCACCTTAGACAAAATAACTCGTTTAAATAGTGCGCGTTATTTTACAAAATTAGATTGTGATGCCCTGTAGTAGTACCATACGTGAGTTATCGCGAAACTATCTCCCATTGCTTGATCATAAAGATAATTTACAGTCGGTTTATAGTCGGTTAGAAGGTAAAGCTAAAAAGAACTCTCTGGTAATTAGTTACGTGCTGAACAAACAAACACGAGACTACGAAACTTTTAAGGTTCTGATTAAAATAAATGGTAGTTAAAAGAATTTAGAGTTCTGTGATTCAATTAACATTATCTTACACTTGGTCGCGACGGGATTTTCACGTGTGACAAACGTGTGATGTGCGTGTTAGAACCAATGCTAATAACGACTGTAGAGACAAAAAACCGTTTGTGGTAGGGTTCATTAGGCGAAGTCTAACTCGTGATTAATTGTTCAGTTACGGACGCTAAACCAAACGACGAAGGCAGGTGGTCCCTTAGCACTGTTAATTGACAAGGCTGCGTTTTCTCTACCGTTGATGACAAAAGACGATGTAGACTCAGAGTTAAATTTTAGTACCGTGAGAAATGATGCGTTACGCCATATAGAGAGTGCCTAGCAACCTATGAAAAGTGTAAGTTTAATCTGACGAAGGCGGAAGTTGATAAATTTTTGATAAGAGACTTTTTCATATACGAGCAGAGCAAGTAAACTGAGTAAGATCCATTTAAAGATTAATTTGAAGTAATAGAGAGAGAAAGAAAATCAGCGCATAACTGATAAAATTGGGGTAGAGTAAAGTAGTAGAGATAATGAGATTATTAAGTTTACAAATGATGATCGGACTATACCAGATTTGATTTGTAGCCGTAGCTTAATAGAAATCGGTATCTAGTGGTCACAGTAGTCCGTGAGTACGCGGTATTGCGATCAAACCTGGGACGTAATGTATTGCGATCAAACCATTAAGACGTGAGAGACTTGGCAATCCTGGAGGGATGCGCAGGAATGGTTGAGTGACTAGAGGTTACTGGGCTATTAGTAGCCAGAGATCACGTGCAGAGATTAATGATTAGTGTTTTGGATTAGTTTGATTGATTTGGTGGAGAAGTTACCATGATAATCAATTCACGGTTATGCTCTGAATTTTCTGATTATTGATTTTGATATTGAAACGATATAGAAATTTTGATGTTGATTTATTTTCTTTAATTGATCTTAGCAGTACTATGAACAGTAGTGAGAATTAGTAGGTTAGTTAAAAGAAATTTAGAGTTTCGATACATCTCGAGTTTTGTTGAACCTTCATAATTTACGGTTGACGCAGTGGTTGAGCGATTGACTGCTGCGCTGCGCGTTGCGGGTTCGATTCCCGCAGGGGGCAGACGTTGTTATGGCCTACAGAGAGAGGGATAATAGAACATGAGGTTCCGGTTGAATTAGATGTATAGGAAGTAGGTGGGGAAAGTGATCATGGCACTATTTAATTACTGCTGCTTTAGAATTAAGGAACGAGTAGTGAGTTATCCTCGTTTACGTTGGTGCGTAAACGAGATGAGTCGTTGTAGCAACGCAATTAGTGAGTTATCCTCGTTTACGTTGGTGCATAAACGAGATGAGTCGTTGTAGCAACGCAATTAGTGAGTTATCCTCGTTTACGTTGGTGCGTAAACGAGATGAGTCGTTGTAGCGACGCCTGTAGTGAGTTATCCTCGTTTACGTTGGTGCGTAAACGAGATGAGTCGTTGTAGCGACGCCTGTAGTGAGTTAACCTCGTTTACGTTGGTGCGTAAACGAGAGGAGTCGTTGGTGCGACGCCTGTAGCGAGTTAACCACGTTTGCGTTGCGTTTCATTATACATAGTCACTCATGATCAGGATGTCTAGTGTGTGTGAGAGTTTACATGTTTGGGAGCGCACTCACGGTGCGAGAGTAGTTCCTGATGTTTGTCAGGAGTGACCGAGCTATATGATACTGCGAGATGTATTTTGTTTCAAATCAACACACAGAGACCGACGCCTTGTTTGGAAGTCTCGTCAGTGGACCGTCTTCTGGCTAAGGTGGTGAACTGGTGATGATGAATACAGCGACGGATGTCTTGTTGGGACGTCTCGTCAATGGATATCTTCCAGCTGAGGTGACGATGATGACTAACACACAGGGACGTGTGTTCCGCAGGATGGCCGTGTCGGTGAAGTCAATAGTACGGAAGCTTGAGAACGAATGAACGAGCTAAGTGAAAAGTGACACATGTCACTTTGACAGAATCCGCGCTGACGTTTGCACGAACCGAGCAGATAAAAGGGCCGACCGCAGAGGTCCGTGGCTCATTCCTCGGTCGGCAGCCGTGCGTACAACGTCTAAGTGTCGGGGACTGTCTCACTGCTCGTTGTGTAAAGTGAATACCTAAAGCTTGCCTCATAATAAATCAGTTGTGTGATCTAAAATAGTTTGTTTATTGCTCGTTACCCAGCCATCACCCACAAGACATAGTCTCTGGACAGAGCTTCAATGATGATCGGCATCCTGCGCCGACATATATAAAAAAAAGAATCTGACTGACTGACATATCAATGCACAGCCGTAACTACTGAGACTAGGAGAGTGAAATTTTGTATAAGATTTCTTTTTATGATTTAAACGTAATGAAATCCACACGATATTAAAAACACCCTAAGGGATGAAATGGGGGTTCCAAGTTGGTTTAGACAAACCTATTTTCACGTGGGCAAAACTGCTGGCAGAAGCTAGTAATAATATAATCGATCTAGGAAGAAGTGGCAAGCCTAGACATCTACTGCAAGGACTGGTTCGAGGTGGCTCAAGAAAAGAATACCTGGAAGAAGTTGGGGGAAGCCTTTGCCCGGCAGTGGGAAAGTACAGGCTCATTAAAAAAAAATGTAATATAAATATTATATAATAATATTAATACTAAGCAGAGCTCGTGCTATGAGTACTAGACAACTGATAAACTTACTTATACGTTTCTGAATACATACATATGTATTATAGATACATTACACAAACACAAAACAAATGATCGTGCTCTTCACTAAAACATTTGTCTTGGGTGGGAATCGAACCCACGACCTCTGGTATAGCAGTCAGGGCCACTGACCACTAGACCAACAAATCCGCCAGTCCGATAAATGTAAAGAAAACTAATAATGAAAAGTTTTGCACTGATAAGACGTAACGATATAGTAACATCACTAATATATATAGATATTTTATTTTCCTTTGTTCTGGGCACCTTATTGCGTCTCTATTTTCTAGGAATGCCTCCTTACTTTCACAATCTGAAGACATTTTTATGGGTGACCGTAAATCTTGAGACAACATCCGTTTATATCTTTGACTTCGATAAGTAATGTGTGAAAAACGAGAATTTTTTCTTCCACTTTCTGTTTTCTTTCTGATGATCGTCTACTTACTACCGATCAGTTTTACGAGTTTATTTTGCATATCTATCACACATTTCAATGAGATTGTTTTTTAACTATCTGTTTTTAAGTATCAATTGATCGTTGTAATAAATATACATGTTATAAATGTAACATTGAGATGCACACAGTGCCGGATTAAGCCATCGCGGGGCCTTTAGCAAATTCTACCAATTCTACCCATTAAATCTTTGTAAAATGAAAACGAATTTAATTTACTTTTCTCACAGGCCGCAGGGCTCTTGGGCAGCAATAGCCCTATAAGCAGTTGCTTACATAAACTTACATTGTGTTTATGGATAGTCGGGAATCGATTTGATTTCATTTGGCATATATAGGTACCCTGGCTTCTTTTTGTGCGTCCAAGCGAGGCCCCTCGATGCGTGGGCCGGTAGCATTTGCTATTCTTGCTATGAAGCTAATCCGGCACTGGATGCACACCACACTATGGTTATTATCTATTGTATTTAGTTTTTTTAAGCATCTACGTATTTTTATTGTGTATATGCTTAGTTTTTTTTTTTTTTGGGTTCCACACTGAAAGGGTAGCGAAGCAGTAATGCTAGCAAAGGAGGCGGCCGATCGCGTGAGGCAACGGTCCTCACGCCCCAATCGCCGCCGGGATTCCGATCCCGATTTCCGGCCATCGTAGGCGCAGGCTTGCGGACGGCGAGCAATGGGTGACTCGCCGTCCGACCGTCCGGTAACCATCCGGACCGAGCCCAAGTCGTCGACGGCGCGTGCTGTTCCACGCGCGCCTCAAGGAGATGTCAGCAACTGTAGGGGCCTAGCAGGGTCGAAGCCTACTGGGGCCAAGGGTCTGATTCTGAAAGGAAGACGCGGCCCTGGTACGAAAGGCAACGAGGGAACGGGAGTGGGTTTTTAGTCAGTAAAAGTCTGACACTATCTCCCGCCCCGCCCAAGGGCGCGGGATGTCATAAGATGATTTTCCCACCGAAAAAAAAAAAAAAATTCTGAAAGGGTAAAAACGGGACCTTATTGCTATCACTCCGCTGTCCGTCTGTCTATCACCAGGCTGTAGCTCATGAATCGTGACAGATAGACAATTGAAATTTTCACAGATCATGTATTTCTGTTGCCACTATAACAACAAATACTAAAAACAGACTAAAATGATTATTTAAGTTGGCCTCCCATACAAAAAACGTGATTTTATGCATTTTCTGCTACGGACTGGACCCCTCGTGCGCGAGTCCGACTCGCACTTCATCATCATCTTCCCGCCCTTGTCCCGTGTTATTTGGGGTCGGCTCAATACGTTTTTTTCTTCCATTCTGCCCTGCCACTCGTCATTAATCGAAGACATGTGACATTCACCAACCCGCACTGGGCCTGCGTGGTGGATTACAGCCCATTCCCCTCTCTTAGAGAGGAGGCCTGTGTCCCAGCAGTGGGAACATTAAAAGGCTGATTATTCTATTATGCTTATACTCGTCATGCTATCACTAACTTCCTTTTCTTTCACATCACTCGCACTTGGCCGTATCTATTTAATAGATACATGCATATTTCAACATTTATTTCAAATAACTTTAAAAAGGGACGAGTATTTTAAACTGTTATTTAAAACCTGTCTACAAATATACCCATAACTTTACAAAGTACCCTTAAGCTATAGTAAAACAAAACTAGTTTGGCACGTGTAGATGACGGTACCTCATAGAAAACTAAGCTAACTATTATAATGTATTTCATATGTTAGGTACCTAGGCGTACCAAAGCGTACCTAGCCTACTTATTTATTCCAGACAGGCTGTCAGGGTTAATGTAGCTCAACATGTTAGTGATGGGCTAACAGTCGGTTCCCGTTTAGGTACACTTTATTACGTCATAAAACACTCAGGTTATGAACTTTGATGTTGAAATAGTTGGGTTTGCAGTGATTCTATTTTCGTGCACCTAAATGAAAATTTACTAATCATTGTTTTTGAATGTGAACATTTTCTGTTAATCGTTAAGAGGTCATATGTTGTGTTTATTCATGTTGACGTTGATAAAACACAAACTATACAATATTTAACATAATAAACGCATATCTTGAAGTCACTACAATTTGTCTGACTTCTGAAATATAACTTTGTAATAGTTACCTGCAGCGACATCTATGGCGTCACATAAGAACTAACCCTACATCGCACAACATGAAGGAAATACCAAGTCGCCACTCAAAGTTCTCCGCGAGATTCAAAAAACATTTTAAATAACATCTTTAAAAATCAGACATGTAAAAATAAGTAAAGTTAATTTATTTTTTGTGGAACTTTAAAGCGTCTGACAGAAGTTTTGGTCCATGGAAATGACACTACTTTAGAATAATAATTATCCTATAAAACATATATAAAAATCAGCCATAAAAATTTAAGTAACTTTTATTTTTAATTCCCTTTCTCACCCGGTACCTGCCAAGGGTCCCCAAGAGGGAGCTCCACAAGCACACAGGTATTTAAAGCACATGAGACGCTACTGAGAACCTAAATTTTCATCCATGTGGAAATAAGTTATGTCAGATCGCTCTGGGATCAGATACCAATACCGCTGCGTTGATAACCATATTATTATTTGCTTACTACTAAGATAACTAGTTCCGTAAAAAAAATACCTTAGTGCTTAACATAGTATAAAACAGTGCATATTATGATTGTAATTTAATTTTCTAATTGGGTTTGTTTATTAAATATGCATATTCTTTCACTAACGGAAAGCCTATATTATCATGAAGTGTGAGTTATATATGAGTGATTAAATATTCAATTTTCGGAGTGGAAGATTAGGACTCGTTTAGTCCAACAACCAAAAACGGCTGCCACAACATCTAGCAGCGCACACTAAACCTGCCAACGCATCTTAGCATCTCAACCCTATGGGTACTCTACTTTGGGGTCAACTCCTCGGCTGCCGCAACGTCTCCAGCCCCCCTAGCCAAGTTACGACCGTTTCGTTTCGATTCTCTTGCGTCGAACGCCTCCGATTCCTTTGTTCTGCCATCATCTCAACGCTCAATCACGAGGTCAGAACAAAGAAATCGGAGGCGAAAACTTCCACCGAAAATTGGTTTGAACGAGATCTACTATTACGTCATAAATCGCAAACCGCAATTTACCTTTCAAGTTTTTACGAAACCCTCAGTGCGCGAGTCTGACTCGCACTTGCCCAGTTTTTAATGTTCCCACAGCTGGAACTTAGGCCTCCTCTCTAGGAGAGAGGGAGAGATCCAAAGATCTATACAGCAAATAAATTAAAATTGTAATACAAGCACACTTATTAGGGTTCCCTGTTATGTTTCAGTCCCTAATATTCCGTCACATAAATCCGATATAGTTCATCTCTCGTTCAAAATTGATTGAACCGTAACTCGAATGTGTAAACCAGAACTGCCTGACAAGTTATTCGAGACGATAGGCACTCAGAGAGAGAGAGGCTCGAGATGCTCAGAAATTGGTCTATCGGATTAGTACCTTTCTGTCAAGATTACTTCTCATTTTAGGCATTTAGAAGGCAGGTTTTTTATACAGCAGGTATTGAAAATTCAAGTCAATCGGCATTTAAAAATGAGGAGGTTTTTCAGAATAAAAAATAAACAATTGCTTCACCGAAACTTTGAAAGAGATCTGCGTCTACAATATATAATTGGAATAATGTACATCCTTAAACACCCACATATACAATTAGGAAATTAACTGACAGTCATAATTCAAGCACTGTACTTAAACGCACTTAGGTAGTGTTTTTAAATAAATTTATTATTCTAATTGTAGGAAAATAGGGATTCTAATCGATCAATCAACACACTACACTGGTAGCGCATCGGTATTAGTATCTACGCATGCACACATAAACACTAGTAATGCAATTAAAATTATCAAAGTAGGTAATTTTTTGGGCTCCGTACCTCAAAAGGAAAAACGGAACCCTTATAGGATCACTTTGTTGTCCGTCCGTCTGTCTGTCTATCAAGATCCTTTATCTCGAGAATGCGTGAAGGTATCGAGTTAAAATTAAAACCATATACGCAGGTCTGCGGTCCCTTGAAGCTGTGAAAAAATCAAACTTCTGAGTTAACGAAAAAAAAAGATACGGACATTAATGTCACAAAAAACGTATATTTCGACCCTCTTTAGGGAATCAAAATTCATAGAGTACTTCCCGTTGTCCTAGAATCCTGAAATTTGGCATGAAGCAAGGTCTCATAGCACAAGTATAGGAAAAAAATCTGAAAACTGTAAATTTGTAATTACGTCACAAAAAAAATCTTTTTTGCGATTCGGGAATTGAACTGTTTTCATAGGTAAGTTTGTACGGAACCCTCAGTGCGCGAATCCAACTCGCACTTGCCCAATTTTTTTAGATTAAAAAAGGAAACAATTTAAAAAATAACTGATTTCGATTCAGTGGCCGATTCGGAAATACCCTTTTTTATTATGTGTAGGTTCGCATTTGACCACTAACTGACCTTAGGTACGTATTTTAAGTGACGATGTACTCGACGGTGGAGCACGCTTGCCTAAAAGTCGTCGACCGCATCTTTCCATCAGGTGAGATAACGGTCAAGCGCGACCCTATCAAGAATACAAAAAAAAAAACAAAGTCGCTGTCTGTCCCTGTGTATGCTTAGATATTTAAAACTACGCAACGGATTTTGATGTGGTTTTCTTTAATAGATAGAGTGATTCAAGAGAAAGGTTTATATGTGATGATACATGCTTAATATAGTAGAGAAACACTGGTAATTTTAGAAGTTTCTAATGTGATGTCGTAATTAAACACATTTTTTCGCGCTTAAATTGCAAACGCTGGCTGAACCCCACGAGATAGATCAAAATAATGTACTATTGTACACAGAAAAAAGTCCGCGATGGTATATGTCTATCTCTTAGGGATAACCCACAATAAGCATTTTTTATCCTTTACTTCTTACGATAAATAATGGTTCATTTACGAAGTGATTTTTAGCAATACAGCATTAATCCTTATCCAATTAAGTAGCTTAAATACATTTTACATTTAATATAGATCAATATGGCTCTTTACAGCATGTAATTTAAATGAATATTTTTGAAGATATTACAGATTTAAAATCCAGGGACATAGCGGTTGCGATGGTATCAGTATTGCACCCGTGCGAAGCCGGGGCGGGTCGCTAGTTATGTTACATGTTGTTTAAGTAATCTGGGTAAATTTGTCATATACCAAGTTCAATATTTTATTTTGTTATAGTTATAAGGTAGCTTTCTTCATGAAGGAGTCTAAGCAAAAAGGCTGTATAAGAATTTCTTTTTGTCAAAAATAACCCGCTATCATCGTCATCGGTAACGGTTTTTTTTTTCTTTTATTAGGTCTCTAGATTAACGGCCTTGCTTCGTTTCAAAGAAACTTTATTGCCACATAAAAGCCGGTACATAAAGTTCGCCATTAAAGCCGGGGACTTTAAATTAACCAGAAAAGTAACTGACACTGTCATTCCCTAACCAACAATGTTATACATTATTTATTATCCGATTTTATTGAGGAAGTCTTTGGAAATAGTCGCAGTAATCAGAACTAAAAGACAAGTAATGTGCTTAAAGTAATACCCTTGGACTTAGATGTTCGCGATGACAATTTAGTATTCCTTCACAAGGACAGTCAGAAAAAATTCAATCAAACTTCAAATACTTTCTCGATTTTGAATATATACACAATATCGTGAGGAGTTGCTGAAATATATTGGGATCCTAAACAAAATGGTAATAACGACATGCTTGTAATTTTATCCTGTCTGTCTGTTCGTCTGCATGTCACACAGCTATTTCAGTCAGAGGCACTAAGTAGGTGCCTATCGATTTAAATTTGTTGAAAGGTGTCATGTGCACCATTAACAAATGGTGTAATGAAACTATAAAAAATATCTATATTTTACTTTCATACTTCATGAATTAGTACACCCTAATAATTTATACAAAATGACCAGTAAAGGCAGTAGGCCTCCGCTTATGTATGTGAAATGATGATGACGTACCTATTTAAGTATAGATAAATTGTAAGTTTGTTTTTGCATCGAAGGGGAAAAGGTTTTATGTTCTTGAATATTGAAGTCTGTATAAGTACATCAGTAAAGTACTTATACAGACTTTCACTGGACAGATAAAACCTTTTCCCCTTCGATGCAAAAACAAACTTACAATTTATCTATACTTAAATAGGTAATATAAAAAAAATTAAGTGTCTGTTTGTAATATCATTTTTTTTTACAAATGCTTAAGAAAGTAGTTAAATTGATACCTATATCGAAAATACATTTTTTTAAACTTTTATCTGTCTGTCTGTTTGTTCTGATTATAACTAGACTTTCACTGGTAGATACCTTTGTGTATTTTTTTGATTGTGAGAAAATAACATTGTACCATACGCGCGCAATCACTTCGTATATTCAAAAGATTTGTGAAGGAATACTATTTGTACCTGAAGGAATATTAATTACCTGTTTCGTTTTTAACTGTACTTATTGTAATCACCACTAGTTTTCTTGCCTATACATGGCCTCCTCTCTAGGTGAGGGAATGTGCCGTAATCCACCACGCAGGCCCAGTGCGTGTTGGTGGATTCTAAGACATGCCAGTTTCCTCACGATTTTTTCGTTCACCCTTTTGAGAGCAGTGGCTTTTTTTTTTTGTAAGTGGGAAAATCATCTTATGACAAATCACGCTCTTGGGCGGAGCGGGAGATAGTGTCAGACTTTTACTGACTATTATGTAAGTTAATTGAAATTGCTATTACATTTGCAAAAAAAAAAACATAAATATCATAGTTAGACATAAGAAATGTCGTCCGACCGTCCGGTAACCGTCCGGACCGAGCCCAAGTCGTCGACGGCGACGAAGTCTACTGGGGCCATGGGTAGTGTGAAAACGAAACCGTGGCCCTGGGACGAAGGCAACGAAGGAACAGGAGTAGGTTTTAGTCAGTAAAAGTCTGACACGCCCTCGCGCTTTACCCAAGGGCGAGAGATGTCGTTAGATGATTTTCCACCTAAAAAAAATAAAAATTAGTTGTTATGATTTTTAGATAAATCGATAAACAAGGTGACTCGTGAAAATCGCGGCAGCGTGTGTCGACGAACTACCGACATTTTTTTTTTGTTTTAGTGTTTATGTATATACGTACTTTATTTTTCCATCATTGTTTTGCTAGTTTTGAAATACACCAAGTGCAACCCATTTTGTGTCCATTCTAAGTTGCCTAAAAGACATCGCGTAATGCGATTAGGCCCCCAGTAGTATGTTTTTAAATTTAAGGCTTAATTTGTAACATTTATTATCTTGGTACTTTATTGTAATAAAGTAAAAATAGATAAATAAATTGTCCTGTTTTACGAGTCTGATGTGGACCAAGTCGCGAGCACCAGAAAGTATGTAATATAATAATGAATTTATGAATATTACTCTATAACAAGTAAATATACCTTCGCCATGTTTTGATAAGCGACCCTCTTGAGATCCCATGGTTTACGGTGTCATGAAATTCATGGGATTAGGAAATATAAAAACTAATATTATATTTTCCGAACTTTTTCATGGTGATGCGAGAATAAGTAAAGAGCTGATTATGGGTCTTTTTATGTGGCGAAGGTTGGTTTAAAATACAAGTAAGTGCTTATTGTTTTATAAGGATTATTTTTGAGGGTTCCGTACCTCAAAAGGAAAAAACGGAACCCTTATAGGATCACTCTGTTGTCCGTCTGTCTGTCTGTCTGTCTGTCAATACCATTTATTATTATTATGTACTTTCAATATTTATCTCAGGACCCTGAGGTCCTGGACCTTTGGAAGGCGTACGAGGAGCCGAAGCCAACTCGCAGAGGCCCTTTAGATAATATTATTATTATTATTATATAACTTTATTGCACACCTTAACATAAAACAGGACAAACATTTATATCAATAAGTGTACAATAGGCGGTCTTATTGCACAGGGCAATTTCTACCAGACAACCTTTGGATGGACTGAACTAAAGGAAAAGATTTCGGGCTGTCAGTGTACAACATAGAGAATAATGCAAAAAAAAAACATGTAAAAAATAAAATAAAAAATAATTAAAAATAATAATACTACCATTTATCGCAGGAACGCGTAAAGGTGTCGAGTTGAAATTAAAACCATATACTCAAATCTGCGGTTGTGAAAAAATCAATCTTCTGAGTCAACGAAAAAAAAATATACGGCCATTTATGTCGCAAAAAACGTATATTTCGACACTCTCAAGGGAATCAAAATTCATAGGGTACTTCCCGTTGACCTAGAATCCTGAAATTTGGCATAAATCAAAATCTCATAGTAGTATATAGTAAAAAATCTGAAAACTGTGAATTTGTAGTTACGTCACAAAAAAAAAAACAATTAAAAATGTGCGATTCAGAAAAATCTTTGTAACTCAATTAGGCAATTGAACTGTTTTCATAGGTAAGTTTGTACGGAACCCTCAGTGCGCGAGTCCGACTCGCACTTGCCCAGCTTTTGTTATTTGGGAAACCATAAAATAATTTCTCCAACTCTGGGTAGAGTGAGGAGATGGAGCGAAAGAAAGTCATCATCACCATTTCAGCCGAAAAACGTCCACAGCGCGTTTCGCATCCATCGGATTCCCGCGACCAGGTCATCGGTCCACCTTGTGGGAGGCCTTCTATCGCTGCGTCATTCGGTGTGCAGTCACCACTTCGGAACCTTTCAGCCACAACGGCTATTTGTTCTGCGAGCGATGTGCCTAATAAGTTTGGTGATTTTTAGGACGAGAGGGAGTGTCAAAACTTTATTGATTAAAATCTACTCCACCCCTAGCCAAGTTGATAATCTGCAATCGTTAACGCTAGTCGAAAACTAATCAAATGTATGGGAATGACGTCATCTCAACGTTAAGTCACGTGGTCAGAACAAACGAATAGAAAATTCGTAGCCAAGTTCACATCGTTCAAAATGATAGAATGAATTGTTATTGTTTCTACAATGTTCAACGCTACATCCTTTGTTATTGTAGAACGACATTGTAGAACGAGCGGCCGAATCAGGCGCGTCAGCATGGCTACCAACTTATCGTTTTCTACAATTGCTGACACCGAGGCGTTACCGATTGGGGAACGGAATTCGACACGAAACGGTTGTAACTTGGCTAGGGGGGCTCGTGTTCCTCCAATTGCACTTTGCGTTTCGTGGTCACGGTAGATAACTCTTTCGAATAATCCCGCAGCCCTGTATGTGCTTTACTATGACATCAAAAAGATCAAGAATCCATGTAATGTTATGGTAAAAAAAAATATTTTATTCAAACTAACGTGAATAAATAATAAAATTATCATCACATTTACTCAAAAACCAACTCCTATCCCTACCGTTCTGCAATTGACTGTTTTTCGCACTCATCATCATCATCATCATTTCAGCCGATAGACGTCCACTGTTGGACATAGGCCTCCCCCAAATGTCACCACAATGAACGGTCCTGTGCGTCTCGCATCCATCGGATTCCCGCAACCTTCACCAGGTCATCGGTCCACCTTGTAGGGGGCCTTCCAACACTGCGTCTTCCGGTACGCGGTCGCCACACCAGAACCTTTCGCATCATTGTTTTTCGCACTAGTGCGGAAAATGGTGCCAGCTTGCCCCGCCACAATTTAGCATTAGCCCCCACGAGTCGCCGGTCAACCCGCGTTTATTTATTTCTTCAGAAGTGTATTGAAAAACGTCGTTCGATTTACGTAGAAGTCACATGTGACAAAATGTCACTGCAGCCCCAAGCTAGTCGCAGATAGTTAACGTAACTTAGATTCGATCTTGATCTGCATCCGTCTAATTCCCTCGAGTGCTTAGCCTAAGGGCCGATTCACACCGGAGTAGTAGCAGCCGGCAGCGACGTGAAGAGAACGGCAGAGTCGACCGCGGTCGGCCGGTGGCAGCCACGCACGGCCGCGGGCGGCCGCTAGCAAGGCCGCTAACAAGACACGCGCGGCAGCTTGACTGCTCACGGGCGGCCGCGCACCCTTTTTGAACCTTTCAAGCGATACTATTATTTAAAGGATGTAATTAAAGTTTAAAATTATTATACTCTGAAAGTACCGCGTTGCCATCATTTCAGTATGAATCGGCCCTAAAATACCAAGGAGCGTTGTATGAACATAATGGTTTGAATGACATTTCAAGTGCTTGTTCTGACTACTACAACTTGTAAATAATAGGGGTTAAAGTATGAAATTGCCGTTTTTTTAAAACGGGTTGCTTTGAACTGCGATATTACAGAAAATACATAATACAAAGAAACCAATAAATACCTAATTTTGAAAAAAGAATAACGTACCCTTAATATAAAGTTTATTTGAACTTATAATTCCAAGTCAATCCAAAGGTACAACACTTCAAAGCAACCCGTTTTAAAAAACGGCATTTTCATGCTTTAACCCCTAATATATATAATAATAAATACCCGAGCCAACATATTCATCTGTTTTTTTTTTCCAGAATTAGCGTAATAATGAGATTCCCCACGATCACATCTACAACATGTTGATTCTCAGAACGCAAATCTAACAAGGAAAAACGCAAATCATGTTCAATGTATAGACTATGAACGACGGAAGCAACAGCGGGAGCACCCTATATAACAAATTACATATATTTCTTACACACATGTGAACTTGTATTGTGTGGATTTATGCTCATTAGTATTATGATAAATAGGTATATGGACAATAGATAAACATACTAGAATGGTTTTCAAGCATTCCAGTATGTTTATTGTATTTAATGAGGCAATTTCTTAAGAGAATTTAACAAGCCACTGATATTTTTTACCTTTAACCTAAGCCTAAATATGTCTCTTCATGTCGCAAAAACTTCAGCCAGTCGCTCTCACGTCGAAGATTATAAAAATAAAAATAAAAAATACCATAAAGTTACCTACAGCCTGCCAACCAATATCGTCGTGCAATTTTTAAGTCACTCCCTCCATTCCTCGGTCCATTACCCCTAACACCTTCCCTAAGGCGATAGGAAATATATTAGCCGCACCGTAAAACGTCATCAGGCGCACACGCCGCACGATATCTCGTTAGTTCTCAATTTGAATATCGGCCAATCAACGCGCGACGCTGGGATCGGAGCGACCCCTTCCCGATTCAATTATTTTGTTTTTGGCGCTCGCAACACTGTGGGTAAACATGTTTCCTTTTTTCGAAATGTTCGACGCGTCCGTTCAGTTTCTTTTTTTAAGTTTTTTAGTCAAGTTAGAGTTGACGTGTATGTTAGATTAACGAAGGTACGTTGTTATTTCGGATCAACGATTTTTACATAGATGTAGAATTTATAGAGCAGACATAATAAAGCCGGGTATCAGAAGATTTTCTCAGGTGAGGTTACATCAGCTTCACCTTACCACCATAGCTTTTCCTTCGTTAATAAGTAACTGATGTACAGTTTTTGTTTTACCTGGCATTAACATAAACATGATTGTATCACAAAACTTCGATGTTCAAAATATCCGACAGTACGCCATTTCAAAGTACACTTCTTCAAGTTTTGTTAATATTGTGCTCCATGTCATCATTTCGAATGTATTCCATCTCGTGGTACGCAACATCGACAGTTTGTTACTGCAACGTAGTACATACTTATCTATAATAGATAATTCATCTTGAATACATCATACCTACATTCGCTATAGCTGTCATTAAAATATCTTTAAAAAATAAATCAACTGTGAACCTATTACAAAAATTGTATTAGGTATGGTTCAAAATCAGAATGTCTTTATTGTGGCAATACTTTATTGTAACAAATTACAGAATAAACTAAAAAAAAATACTTTCAAATATTTAGAGTGAATCGAGTCATACATAATAATTATTATTCAATCAGTTATGGAATTCTAGTTATGCTAGATAATACAAAATTAGATACACATCTTTTGACCGGGCCCAAGTCGTCGACGTCGCGTAGTGTTCCACGCGCGCGTGAAAGATATGTCAGCAAAACCGTAGGGAACCCAATAGGGCCGAAGCCTACTGGAGCCATGGGTTCACTTCTGAAAGGAAAACCTGAGGTCCTGGAATGCAAGGCAAAGAAAGAACATAGGAATGGGATTTAGTCAGTAAAAGTCTGACACGCCCTTCCGCTCCGCCCTAAACCGGGACAAGTCATTACATGATTTAAACAACAAAAAAAAAAACACTTCTTTTGTCATAATCTTTTTTCCTTGTCGCCATCAGTTATGGTCTATTACCTACCTATAATGTAAAGTTTTAGATGACGTATCCCAACTATCTAAAAAAAGCTAGCAACATTTTGACAGCACTAGCCACCCGTAACTTGTAAAAGCCAATCAGGTAAAACAGGGCTCGAGGCAAATTCGATGGCAACTGACGTGAGATACGAATCACGGGTGGCGGGAAATGTATTTTATATTAATAAAATACATTTCATTTTTTTTGAAATACATTAGTATTGTGTCAAAGCTGAAAAACTAGCTTTGACGGCTACAGAACTTTGTCACATCTAGACATAATAGAGAAGAAAATGTTTTATTTATAAAAATCCAGGTATAAAAATTAGTTGATAAGATGGATACAAAATCAAGTAGGTATACGTAGCTACTTTGTAGCTATACTTACCGAGTTTGGTAGTTTTTTATTTCTTTATTTATGTTTAAAATCGCAGTGTACCTCGCAATAAATAGTAATATAAGTAGATAAGATAGTAAGTAAAGTTTTACATTTACAGTTTTGAAGGTACCTACTTGGTTACTGTGAAACCAAACTTGCCGTTCTTGAGCTATAATAATGCCATTATCTCACTAAACCACACTTTGAGTAATGTCCAAAATAGTAACGTTGTAGAAATGAAGGAAACTTAACAGTGATTTAATTTCACTTTATTTAATTCTTTTTAAAATACTAAGATTTAATAATAATAAGATTTATTTTCTCGCCACATCATCATCATCATCATCATTTCAGCCGAAAGACGTCCACTGTTGGACATAGGCCTCCCCAAATGTCGCCACAATGACCGGTCCTGTGCGTCTCGCATCCATCGGATTCCCGCGACCCTCACCAGGTCATCAGTCCACCTTGTGGGAGGCCTTCCAACGCTGCGTCTTCCGGTACGTGGTCGCCATTCCAGAACCTTTCGTCCCCATCGACCATCTGTTCTGTGAGCAATGTGCTCTGCCCACTGCCACTTAAGTTTGGCGATTCTTCGGGTTATGTCTGTAACCTTGGTTCTCCTGCGGATATCTTCATTTCTGACGCGATCACGCAAGGAAACTCCGAGCATAGCCCTTTCCATTGCCCTTTGAGTGACTTTAAGCCTTCTGATGAGGCCCATTGTAAGCGACCACGTTTCGGAGCCATATGTCATCACTGGCAACACGCACTGGTCATAGACTTTCGTCTTGAGACACTGTGGTATATTGGACAAGAAGACACCACGCAGCTTCCCGAACGCTGCCCAGCCGAGTCGGATTCGACGATTGACCTCTTTCTCGAAGTTAGACCTACCCAACTGGACCATCTGTCCCAGGTAAACGTAGTCGTCCACAACTTCGAGTGTAGAGTCTCCGATCTTGATTCTCGCCACAATACATAATAATTACATTTTCTAGGGTAAAGGTTACAGTAACCTATTGTGGGAGACTGGTGCCTAAACTAGGCTTGGGGCCTGTATTTCAGGACACCAGGACAGATAATTATAGTCAAATGGTACACGTCCAATTAACATAAAAATATAAAGGAAAAAATCCATAACGAGTACATAACGTTGGCAATGGAATATAATTGATATTATAATTAAATTATTTTAAAATAATATATATTTTATTTTTTAAATTATTTTAAATAATTTAGTTTATATCATGCTCAAGCTTTAGCTTAAGCATGATATAAACTTAGTCAATGATGGTATCACTACTGTAATCAGTTACCATAAAGTAGATGAAGTCACTACTGATATTAGTTGGATACCCCTCTCAATAGCTAATTAGTAAATTGAGCCAGGATTATTGGTGTACTCCTAATTATTTCGGCACATGCATCATCGTGCATTGAATGTTTTAAGTTATTTTTCTATCTCATTCGGGACGTTGTCTGTCACCAACGGTCTTAGTCAGATTGATAAGCCAGCGCGCTCGGAGCTTGATAAGTTTCCGAGGTACACGAGAATTTACGCGATACCTATCATTTACCTATTCACAGTTTTTGACATTATATTTTAGTTACTTTTGATACCGCTGTTTAAAAAGTGATGACGTAACAATAACTTTATTCAACGTAATTTGCTGGAACAATCTGATGACCCAAATCAAATTGCCGAAAAATTACTAATAAAACTAATACGTCTCGTAAATAATGCTGCCATAGAGATTACGGCCAACCATTAAGTTAGTAAAGAAAATTATTTAAAGTAATAAAAGCTTCACACTACACTACATGGTTCGGATATCAAAATTATGTGCGATTTGCGTGTCGGAAACGTAATTATATTAACGTCACCGCATCTAAAGGTGAAAAATAGCACGTTTGTGACATGGTCAAATAGAGTTGGGAAAATATGGCTGCATACTTAAGAATTAGACTGTGACCTTTGATTTACCTGATAGTACTCGTGTACGAGATTTAAAAAAATACTTTGCCTCACATTAGGAATTAATCGTGCGATTTTTAAAAATCAAAATCGGTTAAACGGACAGTAAAAAAACCGGGCAAGTGCATGTCGGACGACAGTAAAAAAACCGGGCAAGTGCAAGTCGGACTCGCGTACTGAGAGTTCCGTACAAACTTACCTATAAAAACAGTTCAATTCCCGAATTGAGTTACAAAGATTTTTCCAAATCCCAAAAAAAGTTTTTTTTTTGTGACATAACTACAAATTTACAGCTTTCAGTTTTTTCTGTTGCTCCATGCCAAATTTCAGGATCGGTCAACGGGATGATAGGTCAACGGGAAGTATCCTATGAATTTTGATTTCCTTGAGAGTGTCCAAATATAAGTTTTTTCGACATAAACGGCTGTATCTTTTTTTTGTTAACTCAGACGTTTGATTTTTTCATAGCTTTTAGGGACCAGAGTATATGGTTTTAATTCTAACTCGATACCTTCACGCGTTACCGAGATAAAGGGTCTTGACAGACAGACAGACAGACAGACGGACGGACAACAAAGTGATCCTATAAGGGCTCCATTTTTTTTTCTTTACTTGCAAATATTCAAATTACTTATTTTTGGATGTTGTACAATAAGACAATTGGTACACATTTCATTATCGTTGATTCTGGTTTTTTTTTTCATATTATTTGGTATATCTCCTTTCAGAATTCTAGGTTAACAGGAAATACGATAAATAAGTTTAATATAAGTCACTTAATAGGTTTTGATTTCCTTGCGAGTGTCAAAATATTCACCTAAACGGCCTTATCTTTAGATTATCTTGACTTAGTTTAATTTTTTTATTCCAAGGAGTAACGGACTTGAGTATTTGATATTTAAGCATAAGCATAATCAGCTTTTTAATGTTCCCACTGCTGGGACTCAGGCCTTCTCTCTCTATGAGAGGGAATGGGCCGTAATCCACCATGCGGACCCAGTGCAGGTTGGTGAATGTCACATGTCTTCAAATGTTAGGCTCTAGGACATGCAGGTTTCCTCACGATGTTTTCTTTCACCGTTTTGAGAGGAGTGCTGATTAAATAAATTACACAAAGTAATGCGCCTGGCTGGGTTTGAACCCGCGACACTGGGCCACCACTGCTCATTTGCTGCTGTATTTATTTGATATTGCACGCGTTCCTGAGAAAAAAAAATTCAGACAGACAGACGGACAACAAAGTTATCCTATAATGGTTCCTTAATTCTGACTGAGGTACGAAACCCTAAAAATATAATAGAACTCCAACTCCGAGAAATGTCTCAAATTGTTGTCATTCAAAAGCATATTGGATAACAATAAAGTACCGAGTCTAAATATTTTGAAGGTACGTAACAATTTGGTAATATTAAATTAAAGGATTATTACAAGTCTATTTTGAAATTACACGAAACTACCAGGGTAAACAATATTTAAATTAATTATTCTCATTAAAGACAACTCACTTCGTAACTCAAACATAGTTGTAATCAAAATTTAGTCTCTGCCAGTCCGTCCTCCAATACGGTATCTCTGTCTGGGGTGGCGCAGGTAAGGCCGCACTTATTGAAGTCGAAAGAGCACAAAGAGCCGTCATTAAAGTTATGCTCAAGAAACCTTTAATGTATCCTACTGACCAACTCTATAACGATTTCCCGATCCTCCGTGTCCGACAGCTTTTTATTCTAAATGCAGTCCTTCAAACACACAGGCAATTGAAATCTAGACCAGACTATGCGGAGATAATATCAAAGCGTACTTTTAGGATACCCACTCCCAAAGGAAACTCTCTTATGGCAAGACGCTCCTCAAATTATTTATATCCACGCATATATAACGAAGCTGTAAAGAACTGTAATATAATAGACCTCAAAATACCCCTGTGTAAAAAGATCATAAAGAACTGGCTTCTCACACTCTCCTACGATGAAACAGAAAGGATCATCTCCAAATAGATGCAAATGAAGTAAGACTGTATAAACCGACAGCACTCCTAATATCACTTCCACCTCACTTCCACACACACTCTCACCCACACCCTCACACACACACACACACACACACATCATAACGCTCACGTACACACATACATATTATCTTGAATATTGCAGTGTGATTATTTATTATGTACCACTTTTTTAATTATTTTGATTTCATTTTTTCTTGTGTTCGTTTTTATTTATTTTCATCCATTTTAATATGCTAAGTTATGATTATCATTATTATTATTTTGTCTTAATTATTTAACTTCACTCTTAGTTTGTTTTTGTTAATAATCACCATGTACGACCTTTTGGATATAAAGAATATGTACAACTCTGATCCCCAAGATACAGACTAACGTCTAGTTTGGGGATCACTGTTCTAACAGACATGTATATGTACTTGATATTAATAAACTATTAAACTATTAAACTATTAAACTATTAAAGTTTGAATATGAGAATGTACACGTACAATATACTCCGACTTATTTAGACAATCATTAATTTTAAAGTACTTGAACGTAAGCCCGATACAATCAAACCGCATGGACTTTACGTAAGTGACTGTTCTCATGTAAGGTCTTGAAGCCTCCCATGAATGTACGGCTTTGGTTTCACTTCAACACTAAATGTTATAATTAATAGTTTTGTGTTACATTTCTGGCTACTGGTTGTTATGCCAGCAAGAATAGTCTAGAACCAACGATAATATTAGGAAATATTACGAAAGTAAATATGGTGTTTAGTAAAATCGATATTTATTTATTTATGTATTTATTTATATTTATTTATATATACTTTATTGTACACCAAGATAATAAATGATACATATGAGCCTTATATCAAAAAAACATACAATTGGCGGCCTTATCGCATTCCGCGATCTCAAGTTCCAGGCAATCTGGTATGGAAAGAGAATGTCTGGACATTAAATGGGTTTGCACTTGGTGCATTAAAAAATAAGATAAACAATTATATATATATAATTAGCTATATTGTATTAGCTGGGGTACCTCTTCAGCTGTGTGAAAGTAAGTACAAAGTGCGTACTGAGTTATGTTTGTTGATCAAAAGTATTGAGTTTTGACAATAATATACTCAACAGCAATAAATGTTGGCCGAGAACTTGAACTACAACTTGTGTTCAAACTGAAGCTATTCTATATATATTTTTATTGAAATTAGATATTCAGTACTTTTTTTTGGTAATTTTAGTGAAAAATTTTGTGTTAAGTTACTACGAAACTCGTCGTAAGTCGTGCCGTCGTGTCGTCGATATTTTCATTGTTTTGTATGTAAGCTGTGAGCAGCCCCCCTAGCCAAGTTACGACCGTTTCGTTTGCGTCGATTCCTTTGTTCTGACCACGTAACTGACCGTTGAGATGACGTCAGAACAAAGCAATCGGAGGCGTGGCCTACTCGAGGCGTTCGACGCAAACGAAACGGTCGTAACTTGGCTAGGGGAGCAGGCACTACAAAGCGTATAATGACGAATACGCGCTTATGAAGTTACGCATCCGTAGACAGTATGCCTTAGTTTTAAATTTAGTAGCATCGGAACTTAAGCTTATGCTGATTAAACAATGTTCTTCTTAAAAAAAAAAAAGAAAAACAATCAGCTCTCGAGAAATGAAGATTTATTTTTTCACTTTCTAGCTATTAGGTAAACTTGCACTATGACGACACGGTTTTTCTTCCCGCCGATCCGGAATCCGAAATAACCGTGTCCGGTGAGGATCTGCGTCAGGCAAAAAGTGAGGACGCTGTGGTGCCTCTCTTAACACGATAATTATGGCCGTGGTTGTGGGGTGCCCAGTAGGTTAATGTCTAATAGATGTGATCTTTTGAAGAAAGATCCACACGACTTTGTTTGGACCTGTCCAGTCAGTGCAAGTGTTGACAAATTCAACATTCGTATAGCTCAGCTCAAGACTACTAAGTAGATCAACCACTCGACGAATGACACCAAAGAAACGAAACTTGAATAGGCAGCATAAAGTACCTACTCAAACTGCCAGACAAACATTAAAATTAGATACTGAATAGAGAAAATAATCCACACTACACTACTTACATAATATAAAAAAAATATATACTTCACAAAGTAAATATCAATGTCAAAGTTTAATTATCAAATGTCAAATTGTCAACTAAAATTTATCATTAATCATCAGTTAAAGTGCATAATAAAAAATAAAAAAAGATATAAGATAAAAAAAAATATCGACAATTATTATAAAATTAGTGGAGCCGCTAAATCCCAGGTCTTTTTGTCCTCAAGATACTCTTTTACAGTATAAAAATCCTTCTTGTAAAGATTTTGCTTCACAAATGATTTGGATTTTTTATAAAAAAAAAACCCATCTTTATTTCGGATAAGTGATATCCATAGGTATGGGTTAGTAAACAATTAAGAAAAATAAAACCTATGTTAGTAAACTTACTATCTATCTATTTATTTTAAAACAAGGTGGTTGTTCATGATGTATCTGTGAACAACATCACCTAACAGAGGAGAATCGTATCTCCCCGCTACGGTTAAATCAATTTAAATCAATTTTCTTTGCAAACACTCATCGAAAGAGCTTTGACATTTCAAAATGTGATGCATGTGGAATCCTGGAGGAGCGATGGCCTGATGCTGCGTAAGCAAGCGACGTGACCCTCCACCGCGCCGCTCCTTTGATGACCACCATTCCACTGCGCACACAATGTTGGAAAGTAGCAGATTCTGGACTAATTGTGCTCCATTGGTGTAATTGCTGCAAGGGGTTCCGATGTGAGGATAAAAATAAATAAATGGCTTTCAGGGGAAAAAATATAATAAAGAAAAGCTTAGTTCTTGAATGTAACTTCGTGATTGATTTTTAGTTAATAGGAGGCGTTAACAGTACAGTGCTTTTCGAGACAAATTCTTTCAAAAGTATATTTACGTTTCTTTATTTATTAGTCTTTTCCTAACTGTGCTGGGGTGGGCATCCAGTCTAACCAGATGCAGCTGGATATCAGTACCTCCACAACCCAGCTACTTCGATACTGAACTCAATTTTTTTTATTGTTTGTATTGAAAAGTAACATTGTCCAAAATCGCAAATAGAAAGAATTTTTTTTTTTAAATTGATATAATCCAGTGCTTGACTGCGATCCCACCTGATGGTAAGCAGTGATGCAATCATTGATGGTGAGGCGCACTAGTTTATTAAGAGCCTATTCACTCTAGCCTTGAAGGCACCTAAATTATAGTTGGACGGGAAGACCGCAGCAGGCAAATTGTTCCAGTCCTTCGAAGCAAAACGCTTAGTCCGGACCGTAGAAGTATTTTAAAATTCGTTCAATATTAATCAAGTCAGTAAACCTTTCAAATCTGGTGGAAGGGAAAACTGTCAAATAACAGTGTAAGGATGCACATACTAAAATGTGACGTCACTGCCATTAGGTTACATATCATCATCATTTCAGCCGAAAGACGTCCACTGTTGGACAAGCGTCGCCACAAAGACCAATCCTGTGCGTCTCGCATCCACCGCATTCCCGGGACTCTCACCAGGTCGTCGGTCCACCTTGTGGGAGGCCTTCCAATGCTGCGTTTTCCGGTGCGCGGTCACCACTCTAGAACCTTTCAGCCCCATCGACCATCCGTTTAACGATCAATGTGCCCTGCCCACTTCCACTTTAGTTTGGTGATTTTTCAGGTTTCGTGTGCTCAAAAGATATAGCGAGATGTTCCCACCACGCCCCCACTCTTCCTCAAACTAATATTTTGAATATTAATTGCTGCTTCATTTAATAATCAAATTTAATGCTGTTTTCAGAAAAATATTTATTTTCATTATTTTGTTACCTATTTGTTGTTTGTTATCAAATATTGTGTTCCCATTTAGATAACATAAT
Organism: Mythimna impura; assembly: GCA_905147345.3. NCBI lineage: Eukaryota > Metazoa > Arthropoda > Insecta > Lepidoptera > Noctuidae > Mythimna > Mythimna impura. The sequence goes on along the minus strand of LR990356.1, from coordinate 6,060,381 downwards.
ACCTGGAAAAGATTGGTGTCAGATTTCCGGCTAAGATCTAAAACAAATCAGCCGGGGCCAGCGGCTAACGCTCTTTTCGAGGCACTGAGGAGTCTCGATGGGAAGACGGGCCACAACCCACTCACTGACGGACCTTGGCAAATGTGGCTTAACCTTTGTGATTGGACTCCAGTGATTATTAGTATTTAGTTCCCTAAATACATTAAACCGATTTCTAAGCACAGGAAAGTAAATTATACAGTTTGTTCCAAATCCCCTAACAAGTTGTTAGGAACAAAGTTCCCAAACTGCTAGTACTAACATATTGCTGACCTAATACAGTATGTTTCTTTCAGCAGCACACAGCGGCAGAACTGGCTGGTTATTAACACAGTTCTGGTAACAGTTGGGAGTCAATTAAGCTGTCAGTTTAAAATTCAAAGCGGCCATTCAGTGAACTAGTTAACCTATATTTAGGATGTTTATGTAGATTACATCAAACCCTAAAGTAGAGAATTCGGGCAAACAAAAGTTTGAAGAGATTAAGGGCGCCATTTCAGTTTCCTAAGTAGTTATTGACTTATCGCCAGTTTCTTCAAGGGTTTGTTTTTCTCTGGTTCGTTTTCACCATAAAGTTTTCTCAATGCTCGAGCTCTTTTGTATTTAAAAAGTATAATTTATATTTTTGCCGTCGTTTTCAAGGCTTATGTTATTTAACGCCTACGCCCACTGACCTTTTCTTTGCCAGAAACAATGTAATATCAGTTACTGTGTAGATCAAAGCTTTACTTCAAATAACACTTCAAAAACCAAGAGCATTTATTTTAAATAAACTTTGACTTTTGAATGATACTAATTGCACATTCCAAAGCGTAGATCTTTATGGAGAAGAATGTGTTAGTAACTGAATTTGTATGGACACTCTTTTAAATCATATACCTACATTACATTATATATGGGAGCAGTGGTGGCCGAGTGGTAACGGCCCCGACTTACGAATTGTTGGTCGCGGGTTCAAACCCAGCCAGGCGCATTACTTTGTGTAATTTATTTCATCACCACTGCTCTCAAAACGGTGAAGGAAAACATCGTGAGGAAACCGGCATGTCCTAGAACCAAAAATTCGAAGACATGTGACATCCACCAACCCGCATTGGGCCCGCGTGGTGGATCACGGCCCATTCCCTCTCCTAGAGAGAGGAGGCCTGAGTCACAGCAGTGGGAACCTATAAGGCTTAATATGTATGTATGTATGTACATTATATATTACAAATATCTAGCAGTTACATATATCCTGACGCTTGTAAATTTTGATTGATTAATTATAATCATTTTCTAGTAGTACACCGTAGACAAACTCTTTTTTTAGTTTAAGTTCATATAGCTCATCCTAAGGTTATCTTGTAGATATCGCTGTCCGCGATAAGACCGCCATTGTACCCATAGATTTAAGTTTTGTAAAATTATTTTACTATTTAGGTGCACAATAAAGTTTATTCTATTCTATCATTTTATCAAACGAGAACAATTTAAATAAATGAAATGAAAAAAATAACAATTTAAAATATAGAAATTCAAATCTCATTCAACCTGTTACAAAAACAAACAAACCAATGAAAAAAAAAACCGTATGTTTTGAACATTTCCCAGAGCTGAATACCCGTCATTTAACTGGCAAAGCCCACAACAGCACATCAATCCAAGTCGTTTCAAATTTAAATCGACTATGAGCGTGTTTTACAATTCAAATAACGCGAAGTTGGACACCGTCGGAAAGGTGGAAACCTTTATATAAATGTAGAACTTGATCCTGGTTCGAGATGACTTTTAATATTGCTCTGATGTCTGATGTACTCGTACCTACTGCAGTTGGTGACGGCTTTTTAATGGTATATTTAGTTTTGTCTTTGGTCTCGTTATGAATTTTATATCTTTTATTGTTTTAATTGTGTTATCTTACATGAATTCAAATATCTGAGAAGGCAATGCTTTTGGATATGACTCGCATTGTGAGGAAGTTTTCCTGTTTCTGTATTCTTAACCACTGGTAGCTTGGACTCTGTTCTCGACATTGGCGAACAATCTTCGCAAGGTCTATCTTAAAGAATTAAGTAAAAATTTTCTATATAATTATCATACAAATGGGATTAGGTGGGTCCCGTCAGCCGCATGCATAGAGACCGCTGGGCAAGCGATGCCACGCAGTTGGTTCCTGCAGAGGTAAAGCACCGTCGAGGCCGGCCTAGCAAAAGGAGGTGATATAATCTTGGCGTGTGTACCGCGAGGACTGGTTTGAGACAGCGCGGGAGAAGAATGTCTGGAAGAACTTGGGGGAGGCCTTTTCCCAGCAGTGGGACAGTAAGGGATAGGAAAATGAACAGAAATAAATTTGGAATGTCCGTTTGTAATATTGAAATGACATTTTTTTATTAATTGTGTCGATACCTATAACAAAAATGTTTTTTTTCCATTATTTCAATCTGTTTGTTCCGGTCAATCTTCGAAACGGCTGAACCGATTTTGAAAGGACATTCTCTGGTAGATAGCTGATATAATAAGGAGTCTTAGGCTACTAGCTACTTTTATTTTAGAAAAAATAATTTGGGTTCCGCGCAAAAAAAGGATTTAAGAGTCTGACGAGGACCTAGTCGCGGGCACCAGCTATTTTTAAAATACAATAAGTATGTATATTAGGTGAATAAACGGACAATCGTTTAATTGGAAAGCTCTTACATGTCTTCTTAGAAGCTTCATTTATTTTTGATTTAGCTACTTTTATATCTAAGGGATAAGCAAGTTGCTTGTTCAATATTGGACAAAATATAAACGACAGGGACTATTCCGTTATAATTTTACCACATTAGTGCTCATTATAGCAAAAATAAAAAAAAAACTGGGCACGTGCGAATCGGACTCGCGCACAGACGATTCCGTACAAACTTACCTGTAAAGAGTTAAATTCCCAAATGGAGTCTCGATGATTTTTCCGAATCTTAAAAAAAGTTTTTTTGTGACGTAACAACAAATTTAGTATTATCAGATTTATTCCTATATCTGTGCTACAAGACCTTGATTTATGCCAAATTTCAAGATTCTGAGTCAACGGAAAGTACCCTATGAATTTTGAATCTCTTGAAAAGTGTCGAAATACACGTTTTTTGCAACAAAAACGGCCGTTTTTTTTCTCGTAAACTTAGAAGTTTGATTTTTTCACAGTTTTAAGAGACCACAGAATTGAGTATATGGTTTTAATTTCAACTCGATACCTCCACGCGTTTCCAAGAAGTCTTGTCTTAACAGACTGATGGAAGCAATGTGATTCTATAAGGGTTCCCGTTTTTCTTATTGAGATACGGAACCCTAAGGAGATAAAAATTATGTGAATAATGATCGTCCGATTACTCTTATATCGATACCTCCACGCGTTCCCGAAATAAAGGGTTTTGACAGACAGACAGACGGACAACAAAGTGATCCTATAAGGGATCCGTTTTTTCCTTTTGAGGTACGGAACCCTAAAAACACCAACACCGATGAACATTACTGTGTAATTTGTTTTGATTTAGGTACATATCGGGTCCAAATCGCATTTATTCATTTTGGTGTTTTCAAACTAACAAAAAATTAAACGTATAATGGTGAAACGTATTTTCTTTTTATTTTTACGCTACATCATGTAGTAGTAAAAAGATGCCCATTCATAAATAACAAAGACAAAATACTTAGTTAAATAACACAGGCATTTCATAAAATATAATGCAGACACATTAAACGAGTTCTCATGTTAAATTCTACGCTCGTTGTAAGCATTCTGTCGGCATTTAATTTCGACGTTCTCCAGACATTATGCACATTTGAAGTTTGTTATTAATGTTTTTTTTTTTTTTTTTTTATTGGTGGGAAAATCATCTTATGACAAATCCCGCTCTTGGGCGGAGCGGGAGATAGTGTCAGACTTTTACTGACTAAAAACCCACTCCTGTTCCTTCGTTGCCTTCGTCCCAGGGCCACGGTTTCGTTTTCACACTACCCATGGCCCCAGTAGGCTTCGACCCCGCTGGGCCCCTACGATTTGCTGACATCTCCCTGAGGCGCGCGCGGAACAATACGCGCCGTCGACGACTTGGGCTCGGTCCGGATGGTTACCGGACGGTCGGACGGCGGGCCACCCATTGCCCGCCGTCCGCAAGCCCGCGCCTACGGTGGCCGGAAATCGGGATCGGAATCCCGGCGGCGGTTGGGGCGTGAGGACAGTTGCCGTTGCCTCACGCGATCGGCTGCCTCCTTTGCTAGCATTACTGCTTCGCAGAAGGAGGCGACCGCCTGCCACTCCTCCTCGCTCCGGACCATGGCCTGTACCAAGGCCCGGCGCGAGAGATCGCCGCCGCCGATCGCCCCCACGAGGACACGGCGTTGCTCTTCCCAAGCGGGGCACACTTCCACCGTGTGCTCCACCGTGTCCTCCGGGTGGTCCACACAGTGGCGACACCCGGGCGTCACTTCCGCACGAATCCGGTGCAGGAACTTCCCGAACTTCCCGTGTTCGGTGAGAACCTGCGTCATGCGGAAGGTGAGGACGCCGTGAGGTCTTTCCAACCACGCCTCAAAGAAGGGACTTACCGCCATAATTGTGGCGTGCCCAGCACTGGGTTGCGACAGTCGCTGTCGCCATTCCACCATGAGATCCCGCCGGAGTTCTTCACGCCATGCCGCGACTTGGCGTGGCAGCGGAGTTTCGCCCCGGCGTTGCATCTCCATGCGCAGATCGTGCATGTGAGCAAGGCCTGTTGCTACCAGATCCCATGGTGGCTGTCCAGCAAGGAGGCTCGCCGCTTCGCGGGAAATCGTCCGGTATCCTCGCACCATTCGTATGGCCATGACCCTCTGACATGCGTTCAGCCGGGCCGCCGGCTGCTTCCGCAGCGCCGGCGCCCATATCGGTGCGCCATAAAGGGCCATGGACCGAACGATTCCCGCGTAGAGCCTCCGGCAGGAGGCGTCTGGACCCCCAAGGTTGGGCAGGAGCCGCCCGAGGGCAGCCCCAGTCCGATTTAGTTTGGGAGCCAGACGTCGGAAGTGCTCCTCGAAATCCCATCGGCTGTCGAGAACGAGTCCCAGGTACTTCATCGTTGACCCGACGCCGATGTGGACTCCTCCTACCGTCAGTTGGGAACCCGGTGGTGGCGCGTTCCGAGGGCCGTGAAAGCACATTGCCTCGGACTTGTGCAATGCCACCTCGAGTCCCAACTCCTGGATCCTGCCCACGACTGTCGCAACCCCGCGTGTCGCTAGTTCGACCGCCGCCTGGTACGACTCTCCCTGCGCCAGGACCAGCGTGTCGTCTGCGTAGCAGACCACGCTGACCCCGCCAGGGAGGTCGCCGCGCAGCACGTAGTCGTATCCGATGTTCCACAAGGGCGGCCCTAGTACCGATCCCTGCGGAACACCGCACGACATCTCTCGACGTTCCCACTCTCCCTGGTTGTTATTAATGTACGATTCTCTTGGCATTTAATTTTTCTTTCACTTTACAAGAAATTCTGTTAGATAACACAACGTTTACAAACCTATGAGAATTTAATTAGGAGAACCATCAACGATTGCATCACTACTTACCATCAGGTGGGATCGAAGTCAAGCACTAGTTTATAACAATAAAAAAAACCTTAATTTAATACTTCTTTTTATTTTCGTATCGATGGACTCAAAACAAACTAACCAATATTTGGCAATCTGTACAGCTCTCTTATAATATTGGCCTCATATATAATATATCCTGAAATGTACAGGTGGTTATACAGCCCCCCTAGCCAAGTTACAACCGTTTCGTTTCGATTCTTTTTTCGTCGATCGTCTCGAGTCGGCCACGCCTCCGATTCCTTTGTTCTGACGTCATCTCAACGCTCTGTCACGTGGTCAGAACAAAGGAATAGGAGGCGTGGCCGAATCGAGGCGATCAACGAAAAGAGAATCGAAACGAAACGGTTGTAACTTGGCTAGGGGGGCAGGACTGGTAGCATAATAAGTGTTTAATACTTTTGAAAGGTTTTAAGCGCCAGTCATTTTGGAGCAATCTAATTCGATACAACCATACCTATTTAGTCTTCCACGGGTAGTGTGAAAGCGAAACCCGGGGCCCTGGGAGGAAGGCAAAGAAGGAACAGGAGTAGGTTTTTAGTCAGTAAAAGTCTGACACTATCTCCAGCTCCGCCCAAGAGCGGGATTTGTCATTAGATGATTTTCTCACCTAAAAAAAACCTATTTAGTCTTGACTTTAAAGTTTGTATTTGGTCTTGCCTAAAGTACTTAGGTATAACCCTATAGATTCAAAACCCAAAACCTTTACCTAACCTCTGACCTGCTGTCTGTAAGAAAACCTGTATTTACTGCATCTTATCCCGAGAAAACACAAGTCTCTCCCGTATGTTTCCTTAAACTCGCTTAAGAGTAGCAGAAGAAGCTACTTATTCGCTTCAACTGTCCCAGTCAGTTCAGTATTTGCTAAAAGGCAGTATGCAAGGCACTCTTCCCGCTTATATAACATATTGAATAAAGAGCTACACATCTATCCTCTTAAATTACGTGATTGTAAATTAGCTGTAATTGAATGGCTTAAGACTAAATCTTACAACGACATTGAGACTATGATAAATGATAAATGATATTTATGTTACAAATAAGTTTAAAAAAAAACACTTCTACACGTCAATTTTTTTTTTTCGTCAGTTTAAACTAGATAAGGTTGGTGTTTCCTAGCTGACTACCCTGAGAAGAAACAACGAAACAAACTCAGGGGTCAAAGTCTCTTTTAAAGTACATACAGTAAACATGTAATGGTCAAATCATATGAGAACCATGCAGATAAGTGTCTCAGATGGTCTATTGAAGAAAGAACCACACAGATTTGAGTGGACCTGTCCAGTCAGTGCAAGCATTTGTCAGTATTCGTGTAGCTCAAACTAGGGACTACTAAGGAGCTCAACGACTATGTATCTAGCTTACATAAAGATATGGTATCATAGCTTACATCTAAGTAGCGATAACGTTAGTGAAGGAAGCAGTACATGCCTTCTTTCTATTCCAAGACATTGTCGCAGGGCTAACCGAAAACTAAACCTAATCCGAAACCACAAAACCCACCGAATCTTGGGCACACTAATACGATATAATCGTTATCGATATAAACTACATACATACACACACACACACACACACACACACACACCATCCCACACTCACATACACCACATGCGCTCCTTTCTGTATTTTATTTTACTTTTAGTATTTGTTCTTTTCTAATGTTTAGATTTCAATTGCATATATTTTATAAGGTTAAGTGGAAGAGCGGAGTCACCTACAAGCATTTTTTTGCTTAAAATAATGTGATCTCCAAATCATGTTTGCAAAAGTAATGTGTAATTGAAATAAACATTTTTATTTTTATTATTTTTTTCTATAAATATTAATGGTAAAAAAATTTTGACACAAATTCCACACTAACATTATAAAAGCGAAATTTTATGTTTATGTGTGTGTTTATTTGTTACTCCTTTCCGCTCAAGTGGATTCGGATGTTGACATACGGGTAAATGTGTCATGTCCAGCTATAGAATATACATTTTATCCTAAAAATAAAATTCCTCGGGATCATTTTCTACTTTTACATTTACACAACCGCTAACAGAAGCTAGTACCTGCTCCATAAACATGATCACTAAACAAACACTCAAGTCAAGCTCTCAACACAACACAATTCAACACGATTGTAGTAGGCGTATAAAACAAACATTTTAGCATTATTAGAACACGAAATATTATTGTTATTATATCCAGAAACACGACTTTGCTCTGAAGCTACGGAAAGTTTAGTGAGGAATGCCTGGGGCCACGAGAACTGCGACTCGAGAGCGAACTACTGGACTTATTCTTTGAAATTTGAAGTGACCTTAGATGTAACGTGACAGTTCTCGAAGATGACTTTGTGTGCGTTGCTACAGTTGTTGAACAACTTTGACGTGAAGTTGTTTCTTTTGAAAGTGTCATTGTTTGTGACACGTATTTATTATTTATTTACGTTGAAAACGTTAAAGTAAACACACAGCACTAGAAACTTAGAAACCTATTGTAAACGTTTAAAAAACATAGGGTTTAAAAACCGTTTGTTATTTCAGACCAACAATTTCTTGTCGCTAAATGATCAAACAAGAAATGTGCTGCCTGTAGCTTATTAAAAACCTATAGCATTTATATGAATATTTAAAATTTGTTAAAACTAAATTACAATCTTCGTGTATATTTCGGTACTAGCTGTTGCCCGCGACTTCGTCTGCGTTAAGTTTGTAAAAACGTACAATCATTCTGAGCTTGCAATTCATTCTGAAAGCAACGCAATTATTTATTGTACTTTAACATAAAACGGTTAAAAGTAAAAACGTAAATTACCTTCAGGAAACATGTTATGTACTCGTCCAGATCCAAATGTATGAATGTCAATGAATAGAAAGAGTATGTAAGGGTCGTAGCAGTTGGCATTTCTGCCTACCCCAAAGGAAAAGAAATTAGTTTATGTATGTTTCTGGTTTATGTTCTGGTGAAACAACATTGTATGATTTTAACCCCTCACCACAGTGAGCACGTCACAATCGCAGCGTTAATGCCTGTCTTTGAAGAGTGTCTACAGAGGCGTCACGGCATCCTCTCTTTGTGCAGGACTCACCGGATGTGGGTGTTTTGGGAGGTATCTGTATCGAATTCAACGGGAAGAAACACTCGGGTATCACCATTGTGCGGATCGCCTGGAGAATACGATGGAGCATACGATGGAAGTCGGTCCCGCTTGGTCGGAGCGCCAGCACCGCTGTGTCCTCATGGAGGCGATTGGTGGAGAAAATGTCAACCAGTAGCCTCCTTCAGTGAAGCACTACGATCAAAGAAGGTGGCTGAAACTATGAGGGACATTCTGACTCCTTAACTTTCGCTGCAAGTGATGCTCCGGGTGTTGAAAGCCGCAGGGCGATTACCAGCCATCGCAAACCGGGATTGCGGTGGTGCCGTCCGGCCGTCTGGTCAAAGCAATCCTGAATCGACGGCGCGCTGTATTCTGCACCGGACTCAAAGAGATGTCAGCAAATGGATAGGGCCCTCTAGGGCCGATGTCTGCGAGATTGTTCGAAAGAATTACCTCCCGTAAAATTTTCGCCTCAATAATTTTTCACTGAAGAGTTTAAGCCGTTAGACAGCTTTGGTAGAGGTAAATGAAGGAGCATAATCGGGACACCGACCTTCAGCTGAATAAAGTGCACTGATAGTGCAAAGCCAAAAAGCCAGTGAATCCAAAAACTACCATCATCATCATCAACTATCTTCCTCCACAACAGTACTTATGAAGAATTTGCGAGAGCATGCTTGCATTGATTGTTGCAGCTTGATCATTTTGGGCGTAAAAATTACTTGTTCATTTACCTAGGATTTTTTGGTGTGTATTTAACTGACGTCCCCGTTGAATGAATTTCGGCGAAATCTTGAGCGCGTGTATCCCCGCCCAATCAAACTCGCATATTGATGGCCAAACCGAGAAGTCACTGTCACCGATTGCCTCTATGAGGACACGGCGGTTCACCCAAATGTGATAGACTTCCACCGCATGTTACACCGGGTCCTCCGGGCGATTCACAAAATGGTAATATCAGGATACTTCCAACCGAATCCGGAACAGAAACCGCTCGAAACACCCTCAACAGTCCTGAGCTTGTGTATCCATAAAACAATGAAATTACGGTAAACAAATGTAGCAGCCGATTAGTGTTATCCCTGAGACTGGCCTCCCTCAGAGGGTTGTTCCAGTGTTGGGCACCACTCACTGCAAGGAGGTAACGTCCAGATGTCGACGTAAGGCTGCCAGGAATCTGAGATACATCAGTGATCAGGAACGTAAACCACTTTCGACCCCGTTTTATATGGATCAGAAACTGCAAACAATAAATCACGCCATTATTAGGCCGCAAGGTGCCATCCCGGAGGACATAGTGGAGCATACAGAGGTGTGTCCCGCAAAGGCGGATCACCGCCGTGTCCTCGTGGAGGCAATCGGCGTCAGTCACCTCTCGCGCCGGGGCCTGGTTTGGGCTATAGTCCAGAGCGAGGAGGAATGGTAGGCGGTCGCCTCCTTCTGCAAAGCCGCAATGCTAGCGAAGGAGGAGGCCGCACGCGTGAGGGAACGAACGTCCTCACGCCGAGCCGAGATTCCGACCCCGACGACCAGCCACGGTAGACGCAGGCTTGCAGACATCGAACAATGGGTAGCTAGCCGTCCGGCCGTCCGGTAATTAACCGAACCGAGCCCACTCGTAACAGCACGTAGTGATCCACGCGCTCCTCAAAGAGATGTTTCAAAGCGCAACTGAAGGGCACAAGTGTGGTTTTAGTCAGTAAAAGTTTGACACGCCCTCTCGCTCCAACCAGAGAAGTCATTGGATGATTTCCACTCTTAAAAAAAAAAAAAAAAAGTACCAACATTATCATTATCATTATCATGGACATAAGCCTCCCCAAGTGTCGCCATAATGACTGGTCCTGTGTGTCTCGCATCCATCGGATTCCCGCGACCCTCACCAGGTCATCGGTCTACCTGGGGGCCTTCCAACACAAGGTGCCATGCAACCCCTTCCGAAAATTTGGCCGTGTTATTTTAAAATCAATAATTAAATACATATACTTGTTTACTTTTATCGCCTTTTTTGGTTGGTATCCCTTGAATAATCATGGTCAATTATCTTGTTACAATCATGGAAAAAAAAGCAGTAGGATTGTTAAAAATGCCTCCGTCTAACACCAGTTTAACCATAACTATTTTCCTCCAATTTTGAACAATAGAACTGTCTGCAAACGTGGGCGATGGTCATTCTTCCGCCATTCAGAAAATTACGTAAAATACACAATGCCATCTATCAAATATGAAGTTCAACTGTCATTGTCATCATTATTTCTACTTTGAGTCTTTAGATGGCGTTGCGAGTATCTGAATTGCGTGTGGTGCCATATTTTACGAATTCGATTTTATTATGTGTTTTGATTAGTTTTTACAATATATTTAGAAGATATCGAATAGAAATGTCAATTATATTTTGAAAAAATGGTAAAAGTTATTTTATTACAAAAAGAAGATAAAATAATGACAAAAATTTTAACTGTAGCTGGGAATCGAACTCGCGGCAAATGTCGTTCAACACTGACGTTTTGGATTATTGCTCACCCCCCATAGAAAATAGCGTGATAATTTATAGCCTAACAGATGCACTGACCTATAAGGATTATGTATGCAAAATTTGAACAGGATCGGTTCAGTAGTTTTTGCGCCAATTAATACCATCGCAAAATAATTTTACTGTTTTATTATATGTATAGATAATTCGCTTTTTGATGTATTTCAAAACATAAAAAACACATTAAAATTTCACCTAGCCAGCATGACCTGCCAATAAAAAAAAATTTAAAAATTGCACAGCATAATCAGCCTTTTTAATGTTCCCACTGCTGGAACTCAGGCCTCCTCTCTAGGACAGGGAATGGGCCGTAATCCACCACGGCCCAATGCGGGTTGGTGGATGTCACATGTCTTCAAATTTTTGGTTCTAGAACATGCCGATTTCCTCACGATGTTTTCCTTCACAGTTTTGAGAGTAGTGGTGATGAAATATATTACACAATTAGTAATGCGCCTGGCTGGGTTTGAACCCGCAACCTGTAACTCGTAAGTCGGGGCCGTTGCCACTGGGCCACCACGGCTCTATCGGTTGCTAAAATTAAAATAAATATCATTTATTTCATTTCAATTGGGCCTATTGAAATTAAATAAACGATTTTTATTTAGAGATTTTCTTTTTTCAAATTAATTAATTTTGTGGTCCTGGTTCAGGTCATGGTCCGGAGTGAGAGGGAATGTGATCCGGTCGCCTCCTTCTACGAAGCAGTAATGCATGCTAAGAGATGGTGACAACCGTGGGGCAAAGGACACCGTCAGGCCCCAGCCGCATGACCCCAGGCGTTACGAGTCGCAGGGCTATTCTTGGCCACCACAGATGCTGGACTGCGGACGATTAGCAGTAGGTTGATCGCTGTCCGGCCGTCCACTAAGGACCGTGCCCTAGTCATCGACGGCGCGTAGTGTTCCACGCGCGCCTCAAAGAGATATCAGAAAAACCATAGGGGCCCAGCAGGGCCGAAGCCCGAGAGCCACGGGAATTTCAGAAACGGTTACCATAATCCTGGGACGCAAAAGACGACAAAAAGACGCAGATGATTTTTTGTCAGTAAAAGTCGGACACGCCCTCTCTGTCCACCCTAGAGCGAGAGAGGTCATTAGATAATTCCTCACCCCCAAAATATAAAAAAAACTGTACAGAACGGTCTTTTTTTGTGCTTTCCAAAATATATGAGTAACTTCCTAACCTATAAAATGCGTCCTACCCAACCGGTTTACTTGCCAGTAATAAAAAGTTCCACGTGACTGAAACGCAGTTCTATGTTATACCTGTACTTTGAAAGTATCTATGTATACCTATGTATGAGTCTGAACAATGTTGGTGCATGCAAATCTTGTGTACCTAATTCATATTAATTGAAACATGATTAAAATTGTGTATTAAAAATAAAGAAATTTAACGCAGAGCGTTTTAGTACCTACATAATTTTTAATTATTTCCAGATTTATAGAACGATTTCTCACACTTGTAAGTTCCTATATTTTCTTTATAATTTCATGGAGGTTTTTATGGTGCTCACAAAGAAATTATATCATCTAATGACTTTTCGAGCTCTAGGGCGGAGCTGGAGGGCATGTCAGACTATTTTACCTATGTTTCTTCAGTTGCCCTTTGCGTTCTAGGACCACGGGTAACCTTACCAGAAATCAACCCATCGGCCCTACTGGGCCCCTACGGTTTTGCTGACATCTCTTTGACACGCTGTCAACGACTCGAACTCGGTCTGGAGGGCGAGCTATCCATTGCTCGTCGTCCGCAAGCCAGCACCTACGGTGGCTGGTAGTCAAGGTCGGGGTCTCGGTGGCTGGGGCGTGAGGATGTCAATTCCCTCTGTCACGCGTGCAGTCTAGTGTCTTTCGCTAGCATTCGCTACCAAAATAACACTAGAATATTGAGACGATGTATATTACATGCTCAAAAATTTGATAACACTCGTTATATACTTCAATCGAACAATACATGTAAAGCCACCTAAGATATCTGAGATACTAATCTGCATGGTTCTCATATGATTTGACCATTTCATGTTTACTGTATGGACTTTAAAAGAGACTTTGACCCCTGAGTTTGTTTCGGTGTTTCTTCTCAGGGTAGCCAGCTAGGAACCACTGGCCTCATCTAGTTTAAACTGACGAAAAAAAAGTTTGACGTGTTAGTGTTTTTTTTTAAACCTATTTGAAAAATAAATATCATTTATCATTTAATCGCACGGAGAACTCCAACACCGTGATGTAGGATTTTGAATTTTAGTTAAAAAAAAAGTTAAGTTAAGTTTTAGTTAGAGGCTAATTGGGGATCCAGATTTGGTTAAGTCCAATCTACAAAGCCTCGAGCACAGGCGCAGGGTAGCCAGCCTATCGGTATTTTACAGGTTGCATTTTGGAGAGTGTGCGCGGGAATTGCATGACTTGATTCCGCCATCTCCTTTCTACCATCGGACAACCCGACGTACGGCGAGTATCCACCCTTACGTTGTTGAAACTTCAAAGGTCCGGACTAAGCGTTTCGCTTCGTCGTTTATACCGCGTACATCGAAGGACTGGAACAATTTGCTTGCTGCGATCTTCCCGTCCAACTATAATTTAGGTGTCTTCAAGGCTAGAGTGAATAGGCTCTTAATAAACTAGTGCGCCTCTCCATCAATGATTGCATCACTGCTTACCATCAGGTGGGATCGCAGTCAAGCGCTGGTTTATATCAATTAAAAAAAAAAAATAGTTACTAAGTTGCGTCATAGATGTCGCTATGTACCTACGCATATAGATACATTATACCTCTACACCTTTATATACAGGGATTAACGAAGAGCTATTGTCGTCCAACCTGTAGGTTTAATTACTTTTTACCGCCATTTTTATGGCCCCGGCTTAATGTTATTGGTGAAGATTTCAAATCACCTACATAAAACTGTAGTAGACACCACTACGAAAAATTATGTTAGTTTGTATTAAATTTTACTTACGATTAATTAAAAGATAATCTTTTACTAATTATAAAACAAAGTCCCTCACCGCGTCTGTCTGTCTGTATGTTTGCGTTAAACTCAAAAACTACTGAAGAGATTGTCATGCGGATTTCACCAATGGACAGAATGTTTTATGATGAAGGTTTAAGTGTATAATACATTTATGTATATTATAGTAGAGGGAATCTAAGAAAACCCGTGCAAAACTTGTTAAATATATGTATGTTTTAGGTGGAATGGAATTTATGGAGCTAGTATTGTCAAAAAGGTACTATTCGGAGCTAATAGTGTAACATAATTTCAATTTTTCCGCCACCGGCCCACGCTGAAAACCAGCGCTGTGAGCTCATCACATTATGCGTAAGGCCGCAGCATAATGCTGAGCGTTCGGCCGTTTTGCGCGGATGTGACGCATATCTTCCCTATCAATTGATTATGTTTGTTAGCTAGTTTTAAGATTGCGTCATTTCGCGTGAATAAACTGTTTTTCTTTCTTTTCTTTCTTTCAATCGTATTCGGGAAACGGTAAATCTCTTGAATGAAATAAAATTCTACTTTATCCAGCACGATTTTAGTCCACTGTAAAGAATTATTCACAGAATGCATTTTATAAATACTGTCTTTTACGTTAGAAAAACTAGTATCTCGAGCAAAGAACTGGCTTCAAGGTAATTATTATAAGAGTTAATTAAACAAGCATAATTACAGTAGCAAGCCAATTATTCTCTTTTATGGTGCTATGTGTCTGTAACATTGTGTTACCTGTAAACTTAGTGTTCGGTTACACCGGACTTTAACCGTAGTTTTAGAAGAAACATCAGAATTGTTGTCAGAATAATTCGTCTTTAAAGAAATAGTAGTACTGATGACCAGGGCCTCAAGTCTGCTATTACAATAGTGTCACAATGGTCTATCATTGATTTCATAATTGTTGATTTTGACAAGTTTGGTAATCTACTAACATAATGGCGTTATTATGACTTTCCAATGGTCAAATACTGACACTCCGTTGAAAGAAATGGCGTGGAATGGTAATCTCGTACATAATGACAAATGAATGTTTGACGTATGCGGTACTTAATTTGCTAAAATTTTGAGCGCTCCTTTAATCAATTACCTACCATTACAACGTCATTGTGCAGTCATTGCTTTTAATTTGTTACGAGACAGCTCGATACTGTTATTTTACCACAATTCTATTACGTGACCACTAGCCGACCAATGATCGACCATTATGAAAAATGACAATGGGATCGTGTTGGAATGACGAATTCATAAAAATAGCATACTTGGGCCCCAGGTGAGGGTCATGGAAATCCGATGGATGCGAAATGAAGAGACCAGTTGTTATGACGACACTTGGGAAGGCCTATGTCTAACAGTCGACGTCTTTCGGTTGAAATGACGACGATGATGATGAGTAACTACAGTAAAATTACAACAGTCTATTGGCTTTTTAATTAGCTTTTAAGATTGAAACAAAAAAACACTTGATCAAAAACCACTAATTCAATTTTATGTCAGTTAAATATGATTAACTCTGTCATGACTGATCAATTTTTGTCAAGAAAAGCAAGGATATTCATTTATCAACCCATTGAAAACGTCGTGTTTCAAGTTCTTATTACCATAATCCAATGCAACTTCGTAAATTCCAACCGATTAGAACAAAGTTCGGTTCAAACTAAGAGCTCAACGATAACGTTAATCTCGGTTTAGTACTTAATCTTCGTGTTTAATCATAGTGCAATCAACCTGAGAATGTTCGCTTTTATTGCACCACAAATTATGTACCCGAGATCTTCTCTTCGGATAATGTAATATCACCTACTTAAACCAACCTAAAAAAGTGATAAAATAGGGTACCTGTCCAGATTTTATGCCTTAAACTTAGTTTAACGGAATGTAATGGGTGTTGTTTTCAAAACCCTTTAAACATTAAACTAGACAGTCTTATAATTTTAGAGTTTTAAACACGGGAGATACAGTGGTTCTCCTCTATGCTAACGAAACATTTCTTTATTTCTGAGATTCAGAAGCTAAACAATCAGCAATTTCATCAGCTATAAATATAAAACGGAAGATTACAAAAATTCCAAACAATAAATTTGGTGAAAGCGCAAGTTACCACCACAATAAAATTGGACAAAACAAAAAGTAAGTACGGCGACGCAACGTGTTGTAAAGTAACAATGAAAAATGACGGTCGCCAAGTTGCCACGAATTTGTCCCACCTCAGTAACAAAGTTAGGCAAAAGTGGCTAGATTTATCGATGGGGGATCTTACCGGCGAAACGCTGGCAACACCGTACACTGAGTTAAAAGCCGTGAAGTTGGGAAATTGAAATGAGTTTACTATCTGCAATTCATAGCTCAAACTTGAGCGCGGCCGACGTTTCGAGAATCAGTCTGATGTTTATTTAAGTTGTACTCAAGTTATGTAAAATGTTTTATGTGCAGGAAATTGGTTTTTGTTTCAAATTAAACTGTGCATACGGATCATTAACTACTCGTATTTGACTATAGATTTGCTTAACTTGTGATTTAGAACACCCGTCCCCGACTTACGATTTGTATGTCGTGGATTTAAATCCAAGCACGCGATTTACTTTGTGTAATATCATTACCACTGCTCAGAAAACGGCGAAGAAAAATATCGTGAGGAAACCGGCATGTCCTAGAACCAGAAATACGAAGACATGTTGCATCCAACAATCCACACTGGGCGCATGGTGGATTACGGGCCCATTCTGAGAGGAGGCCTGAGTCCCAGTAGTTGGAAAATTAGAAGGCTGATTGTGTTATACTGTGTGGCCAAATAGGACTTTCTGGACCGATCTTTAACACAGTGCCATCGTGGAGCCGCTGTATAGGTCATGCGTCACCTGATATGCGGCTGCATCATGCACAACCACCTGCACTTTTCAGGATATATACGAGGCCAATAACAGAGCTGTACTGGTTGCCAAATACTGGTCAGAAAAAAAATGATTTCGTCGACACGAAAAGAAGAAGAAAAAACCGGCAAAGCGTGAGTGGGATTTGCGCATGAAGGGTTTCGTACGAAGTTCGCACTGAGGATACAGCTGCTGGAGTCACACCGTAACGTCGATTCCAAGGCGTTCGTGGTGCGAGTCACAAACACTTTTCTGCCCATTTTTCTGCCCCTCATGTTGAAGGAAGACTTTTGGCCGTAGGGCGTGGTGTTCCGTCGCTTCCGCGGACAAGTGCCACAGAACAGCACAAACTGAATAAGTGCAGTGTGAAGTGTTACTAACATAATCATAAGTCTTATTTGTTAACAATAAATTGTATTTAATTTACTTTTTAAATGTTAGTCTGTAAGGTCATCTATGGGCCAAGATGCCTGAAAATAAATGATTTACTATTATTTTTTTTCAATATTTATCTCAGGACCCTGAAGTCCTGGACCTTTGGAAGGCGTACGAGGAGCCGAAGCCAACTCGCAGAGGCCCTTTAGATAATTATAATGAAACATGATACCAACCGACGATTATCCCTGTACGCGCTATGCTAGTGCACCCAAGGACAACCCCCGGTTGTTGAAAAACTATTGCAACATATGGAGAACAAAGATAATAGGGCTATGGTTTTTGGAGTCTTAAGTGGACTGGTAACATGGAACTATGTTAAGACTATGGCCCTTGCCTGAACAACTTTATTAATATCCATCGAAAAAAGGCAGGGGGTTTTTTTTTTTTTTTTTTTTTTTCGGTGGGAAAATCATCTTATGAGACTTGCACACTCAATAAATGGGCCCCCAAAAAACGGCCGCTAGCACGAAGTGACGTAGCAACAAGAGGGCAACATATCCTGAGGTGCTTGAGGAGTGGAGAGGTATACCACGGCTATCAGGACAATCCCGGAAGTACGGTCAAGATCCCTACCAGCACCTTACTGGATTTTACATCCTTCTCCCGAGCACGTTTGCTCTTGCGAATC
Source organism: Mythimna impura (assembly GCA_905147345.3). NCBI lineage: Eukaryota > Metazoa > Arthropoda > Insecta > Lepidoptera > Noctuidae > Mythimna > Mythimna impura. The sequence continues at coordinate 6,042,213 of LR990356.1, read as the reverse complement.
TCCACTTAAGCCAGCCAATAAAGGCAAGAGAGAGGTGGGAGCTCAGTTCCTCGTCAGTGTTCACTACGGCCGGCCAATAAAGGCAAGCCGGAGATGAAGAACAAGAATTCTCCCGGTAGATCGGGTCCATGGGGTCGCTAATGCCCAACAGTTCGCCACAAAACTGCACTGCGAATTGTATCTCTCTTAGTCTGGCCCCTCACCCTAGGCATATTACGGCAAAGCAAACTTTACGGATACAGACCTAGGGTATATTGGAGCACGCAAGCCCCACCACGACGTCAACGTAAAGATACGGCGATGGGGTTACTATTATTATTATTATTTTTATACATTTATTTATCTCAGCACCCTAAGGTCCTGGACCTTTGGAAGGCGTACGAGGAGCCGAAACCAACTCGCAGAGGCCCTTTCAGACGCTTTTAATGGAAAGTGGTACGAACCGGTGATTATCCCTGTACGCACTATGCTAGTGCATCCAAGGACAACGCCCGGTTGGTGGGAAACTATTGCGACATAAGTGGACTGGTTACCAGGAACTATGTTAAGACTATGGCCCCTGCCTAAACAATGTTATTAATATCCATCGAAAAAAGGCAGGGGGTGACTTGCACACTCAATAAATGGGCCCCCAAAAAACGGCCGCTAGCACGAAGTGACGTAGCAACAAGAGGGCAACATATCCTGAGGTGCTTGAGGAGTGGAGAGGTATACCACGGCTATCAGGACAATCCCGGAAGTACGGTCAAGATCCCTACCAGCACCTTACTGGATTTTACATCCTTCTCCCGAGCACGTTTGCTCTTGCGAATCTCCACTTAAGCCAGCCAATAAAGGCAAGAGAGAGGTGGGAGCTCAGTTCCTCGTCAGTTTTCACTACGGCCGGCCAATAAAGGCAAGCCGGAGATGAAGAACAAGAATTCTCCCGGTAGATCGGGTCCATGGGGTCGCTAATGCCCAACAGTTCGCCACAAAACTGCACTGCGGATTGTATCTCTCTTAGTCTGGCCCCTCACCCTAGGCATATTACGGCAAAGCAAACTTTACGGATACAGACCTAGGGTATATTGGAGCACGCAAGCCCCACCACGACGTCAACGTAGAGATACGGCGATGGGGTTACTATTATTATTATTATTTTTATACATTTATTTATCTCAGCACCCTAAGGTCCTGGACCTTTGGAAGGCGTACGAGTAGCCGAAACCAACTCGCAGAGGCCCTTTCAGACGCTTTTAATGAAAAGTGGTACGAACCGGTGATTATCCCTGTACGCACTATGCTAGTGCATCCAAGGACAACGCCCGGTTGGTGGGAAACTATTGCGACATATGGAAAACTAAGATATGCTATGGCTATGGTTTTTGGAGTCTTAAGTGGACTGGTTACCAGGAACTATGTTAAGACTATGGCCCCTGCCTAATCAATGTTATTAATATCCATCGACAAAAGGCAGGGGGTGACTTGCACACTCAATAAATGGGCCCCCATAAACGGTCGCTAGCACGAAGTGACGTAGCAACAAGAGGGCAACATATCCTGAGGTGCTTGAGGAGTGGAGAGGTATACCACGGCTATCAGGACAATGCCGGAAGTACGGTCAAGATCCCTACCAGCACCTTACTGGATTATACATCCTTCTCCCGAGCACGTTTGCTCTTGCGAATCTCCACTCAAGCCAGCCAATAAAGGCAAGAGAGAGGTGGGAGCTCTGTTCCTCGTCAGTGTTCACTACGGCCGGCAAATAAAGGCAAGTCGGAGATAAAGAACAAGAATTATTCCGGGAGATCGGGTCCGTGGGGTCGCTAATGCCCAACAGTTCACCACAAAACTGCCCTGCGGATTGTATCTCTCTTAGTCTGGCCCCTCACCCTAAGCATGTTACGCCAAAGCATACGGTACCGACACAGACCTAGAGTTTATTGGAGCGCGCAAGCCTCACCACGACGTCAACGTAGAGATACGGCGATGGGGTTATTATTATTATTATTATAGCAACAATAGATGTACATAATCTGTGAACATTTCTACTATCACGGTCATGAGATACAGCCGGTAACAGACGGTTAGACAGACAGATGGACGGACAGCAGAGTCTTAGTAATAGGGTCCCATTTTTTCCTTTCGGCACGGAACCCTAAAAAGAATGCTGTGAACCACACAGCACCAGCGCAGCTCCTGCGCGGTGCAGTGCAGCAGCAGCGTGCGTGTGTGTGTGTGTGTGTGTGTATGTGTGTGTGTGTGTGGTGTGCTGGAAGAGATTTCGTTAGAAATAAGCACCACCTTTGTACCTATTTTACTGTTTCCTTCTTCGAATCTTTTATTTCTGTGTGTGTACATAAATTGTTAAATAAATAAATAAGAATACTGATTCTAGAGTAAACGATTGTTTCCCTTATTAATTATTTTGATTACAACACAGAATCGTCTCATTACATTACTGCGACTTACTGCGTAAGAACAAACAATAATTTCTCCCTAATTCCCACCGCCCACACGTCACACTCACAAGATGGCGTCTATAACGCAAACTTTATGGGAATACCATCAACCCGGCGCAAATCGTCGCCTGTCGACTGATTGGCCATTATGCAAATCTCACACTAACAACGCCCCCGGAGGCGCCTTGCATATTTTACCGGATTATACCCGTAACGCCAATAAGTGATGGCAACCGACCCGTTAGATGTTTGCATTATTGTGTGATGCATGCCCCTATGACTTAGGGGATTGAATTGTTATATTTAACTAATGGCGAAGTTTTTGGGGGAAAATATTTCAAAATATCGTGTTTTTGTAGTAGACCTACGAGATACGTGTCTGATGCACGTGCTAGTGGGTCACAGATCCAGTCTTTCCGAGAGGCTATGGTTGAACGCTTGAACTTTTCCTTGAAGGCAGTATCCGACTGGGGCGATGCCAATCTGGTCAAGTTCAATGCTGCTAAAACCCAGGCGTGTCTTTTTTCCGCCAAACGGAGCCAATTCCAGCCGGCTCCATCATTCCGGGGTGTAACCGTGCCGATAACCAGTGACCTTGAGCTTCTTGGGGTAACGTTGTCATCTACCCTCAATTTCGGCTCTTTCATCGAGGCTAAAGCTCAACAGGCTGCCAAAAAATTGGGGATCTTGGCCAAGGTGAGACAGTACTTCACGCCGGAACAGCTGCTCAAACTTTATCAAGCGCAAGTTCGATCGTGTATGGAATACTGCTCTCATCTTTGGGATGGGTCTGCCAAATACCAGCTTGATGCTCTGGAGTCGATTGAGAAGCGAGCCAAGAGAATCATCGGTGATGATGCACTTGTCGAATCAAAACTCCAAAGCCTTGAACATCGACGCCGAGTTGCTGGCCTGTCGGTTTTCTATCGGTTACACTTCGGGGAGTGTGCGTTGGAATTGCACAATTTAATTCCACCAAGTCCGTTCCATCATCGGATCACTAGATGTACGGCGTTGCGCCATCGGTACATGGTGGACATCCCACCCATACGTACAAAGCGTTTTGGGAACACATTCATAATGCGTACAGCTAAGGAGTGGAATTCCCTGCCCGAGTCTGTGTTCCCTGATAGCTACAACCTGGGGGTCTTTAAGTCAAGAGTGAATAGGTTGCTTCTAGGCAAGCGTGCTCCATCGTCGGCCACATCATCGCTTACCATCAGGTGAGATGGTGGTCAAACGCGAGCCTATCAATAATAAAAAAAAAAAAAAAAAAAAAAAAACCTCCAAATGTTCTGAGATGCTGTTTTCTGGGTTATAAGCGTTCCTGATTGTACACAGCTACTGAGTGAAAGTTTATTTTTATTACCTAAATAATATAATAACATATTTAATATCACGCTTGTGTTTCCGAAAGGACTAGACCGAAGTGTACCTTGTATTCAAACAATGGCATGTATCTTGTAACAAATATGGGCATAATCCCAGACTGCAGCCTCCCACCGAAAGCTACAGATGAAAAACCCAATACATTACCTGACTAGGTGATCGAACCCAGAACCTGATTCTTCGCAGGACGCTTTCTGGCCACCCACCGTAGGCGTGGGCTGGACGGCAAGCAATAGGTAACTCGCCGTCAGGCAGCCTGGTTTTTTTTTTGTTTGTGGGAAAATCACCCAATGACATCCCTCGCTCTTGTGCAGAGCGGGAGATAGTGTCAGACTTTTACTGACTAAAAACCCACTTCTGTTCCTTCGTTGCCCTTCATACCAGGGCTGAGTCTTCCTTTCAGAATCAGACCCTTGGCCCCAGTAGGCTTTGACCCTGCTGGGCTCCTATGGTTTGCTGACATCTCCTTGAGGCGCGCGTGGAACAGTACGCGCCGCCGACGACTTGGGCTCGGTCCGGACGGTTACCGGACGGTCGGACAGCGAGCTACCCATTGCTCGCCGTCCGCAAGCCCGCGCCTACGGTGGCCGGAAATCGGGATCGGGTTCCCAGCGGCCGGGGTGTGAGGGTCGCGCCCTTACTGCTTCGCGGTGACCGCCTGCCACTCCTTCTCGCTTCGGATCATGGCTTGTACCAAGGCCCGGCGCGAGAGATCGTTGCAGCCGATCTCCCCCACGAGGACACGACGGTGCTCTGGGATCAAACCTGTGTCGGCGGCGCTTTGTGTTCCACAAACACCTCGAAGAGGTCTCAACAAAATTGATGGGGCCAGTATTGGTCGAAGGAGTTACCGTAAACCTCGCCAATAAGGCAACTGAAGGAACACCATGGGTTTAGTCTGTAAAATTCTGACACTCCTTTCTGTTCCACCTAGAGTGGGAGAAGTCATTTGATGATTTTCCACTTACATAAAAACATATTTAAAAAAATAACCTAATTCAACTGCAGCCCTTGCTACCTACATTAAACAAAAAATAAAAAGAATAACAGTTATGATTATAACTCACAAATACACTGTTAATAGCCCTTAATTTTCCAAGATATATTATGTAGTTTATCCTTACATTACATAAATCTCATAGATACAAACAAAAAGGAAAGGTATATCCCGGCTCAAGGGCGGGATGTTAAACAAAATACAGCTGATCCTTTACTTCAGGATCAGCGGGCAAAAGAATCGATTCGCACACATCCTTACTGTGGGGCCATGAGAACAGCGGACTCGAAACTATAAAAAAATAAGCGAATCGTTACAAAAGTAAAATATGGATTTTTAAGGTTACTTATCCAAAAGGTAAAAACGGAACCCTATTACTAAAACTACACTGTCCATCTGTCTGTCACTAAGCTGTATCTCATAAACCGTGTTGCAATTTTCACAGATTAATCAAATTAGTTACATATGGGTAGAGATGCGCATGGTTGGTGAAAGAAGACTTGCTTAGCTTCTTTCGATCCCAATATTATTGTCACAGGGCTAACCGACAGCCTATATTTGAATCTACGCTTCGTCTAGGCGTGAAATTGTGACTAATAGCTAAAAAAAAAACTAATAAATAAACAGGCACGATATAAATCGGGATAAGCAAACTAAGTATTGCTCACTATAACTCACACACCACACAACCTCACTAGTCACACTCATATCCACACTTACACACATACCCTCTCGCACATACACACCCTTGCACACTCACTCATGATACACATGCCACGCCTACACGCGCGATCAGGGCTTTTCCTGCATAACTCTCATTCATTTGCAGAGCTGTTTGTATAATTTTTAACCGACTACAAAAAGAAGGAGGTTATTAAGCTACCTTTTTATTTTATTTATTTTTTAGTCTTGCATGTCTACATTTAAATTGCATAAAAATGACAAGTGGAAGTGCGGAGTCACCTAATACAAGCAATTCCTTGCTTAAAAGGCAATCTCCAATAATATGTATCAAAATGCCTATTATAATTGAAATAAACATTTTTTTTTTTCACAGATGATGTATTTCTGTTGCCACTATAACAACAAATACTAAAAACATTCCATACAATAAAACGTGATTTTTTTAATCGTGTTTTACTCGATATTAATAAAGGTAACATATAGACGCTTGAAATATTCACAGAATATTTACTTGTTAAACTTGAAAAATAAATAATTGAATTTAACTAAGATAATAATTTAAGGGGGCTCCAATACAACAAACATGATTTTTACCGTGTTTTGCTCGATATTACTATTGTACTTCATGTGTGAGTCCAACTCGCACTCGGCGAGTTTTTAGGGTTCCGTACCTCAAAAGGAAAAAACGGAACCCTTATAGGATCATTTTGTTGTCTTTCTGTCTGTCTATTTGTCTGTCAAGACCCTTTATTTCGAGAACGCGTAGAGGTATTAAGTTGAAAAAAAAATTGCGATTCGGAAAAATCTTCGTAACTCAATTAGGGAATTGAACTGTTTTCATAAATAAGTTTGTACGGAACCCTCAGTGCGCGAGTCCAACTCGAACTTGCCCAGTCTTTTACTATTAGACATAGCATTGTGATATAAAAAGACATTTTTTTATTATATAAAAAAATAGCGGTCTTGTTTTGTTCGCCAAATAACGTGGCGACTTTAATTATACTGGTGTAGATTCATAGTTTTAGTATTTATTATAATACCTTGAACATAACATCATTAATTTATTGTAAGTGTTCATGTGTTGTCATTTATTTAATAATAATAATAATAACCCCATCGCCGTATCTCTACGTTGACGTCGTGGTGGGGCTTGCGTGCTCCAATATACCCTAGGTCTGTATCGGTAAAGTTTGCTTTGCCGTAATATGCCTAGGGTGAGGGGCCAGACTAAGAGAGATACAATCCGCAGTGCAGTTTTGTGGCGAACTGTTGGGCATTAGCGACCCCACGGACCCGATCTCCCGGGAGAATTCTTGTTCTTCATCTCCGGCTTGCCTTTATTGGCCGGCCGTAGTGAACACTGACGAGGAACTGAGCTCCCACCTCTCTCTTGCCTTTATTGGCTGGCTTGAGTGGAGATTCGCAAGAGCAAACGTGCTCGGGAGAAGGATGTATAATCCAGTAAGGTGCTGGTAGGGATCTTGACCGTACTTCCGGGATTGTCCTGATAGCCGTGGTATACCTCTCCACTCCTTAAGCACCTCAGGATATGTTGCCCTCTTGTTGCTACGTCACTTCGTGCTAGCGGCCGTTTTTGGGGGCCCATTTATTGAGTGTGCAAGTCACCCCCTGCCTTTTTTCGATGCATATTAATAACGTTGTTCAGGCAGGGGCCATAGTCTTGACATAGTTCCATATTACCAGTCCACTTAAGATTCCAAAAACCATAGCCCTATTATCTTTGTTCTCCATATGTCGCAACAGTTTTTCAATAACCGGGGGTTGTCCTTGGGTGCACTAGCATAGCGCGTACAGGGATAATCGTCGGTTGGTATCATGTTCCATTATAATTATCTAAAGGGCCTCTGCGAGTTGGCTTCGGCTCCTTGTACGCCTCCCAAAGGTCCAGGACCTCAAGGTCCTGAGATAAATAAAATATATAAAAATAATAATAATAAAAACGTTTAATTCAGAACTTGCTATATTGTGTTAGTAACAATTTGAACTTAGAACTAATGTTAGTAAAGAAAAAATAGATACTTATTCTAAGCTGGGTGAGACACACCGAACCTGGGGGATGTCTATTTGACTGCGTGCAGTCGTATCCACCGCCCCAAGATAGGAGAGTCCCACTTGTTAGCCAGCGTTCTGGAATAGTGTTGGGGCTAGTGCGTACTCGGCGGAGCAAAGAGGCTCACCAAAAGGTGTCGACGTTGGCGTCGGCAAACATGCCGGACGCGCTACAATAACGCGGCAGCCCACCCGTAACGTGTTGTTATATTGGACACGCAGGTCGCTGTATGCCTTCTACGTAACCTTCTCAAAACCCGTAACGTATGTTTTTTTTTTACCTTTGCACGCTCGTCTGAACAGATTTTGACGAAATTATTAATAATTATTACGGAACCTTAAAAAACCAATAGCTACAAAGCAGACTTATAAATGACTAGTACTGTGCCAAAGGTTTTCATTACTTATTCGTTATATTTTTTTAGGTTACTATGTATCCCAAGTTTAAAAAGAATAAAATTTTGCATACAATTGACTATCCCCCTTTGCACCCCTTAAAAGATTAATAATAATTTTTATAAAAGGTATGTTTATGCATAATTTCACGTTCCTAGTCCCAATAGTTTCGGCTGCGCGTTGATATATCAGTCAGTCAGTTTCTTCACTTCGAAATTTATTATTAGTTTATATTAAATGCTTAAATTATGTAATTAATATTAAATTAATAATACAATACATTAGATAATAATGCCAATATTTCTTCGTTCACTTCGTAGACATGAATTATTGTGAAATCAATCAATCCCGCCGGCTTCATTACCACAACCTCGAGATTACAGGGAACTTGATTTATCTAAAGCAGCCATCGCTGGAACAATTTACAACATCCGTTCTGGATCACCACGATTATTCATCAACGGGCCCTTGTATACGGCAGAAACCAATTTGTTTATTTGCCTACAATTTAAGGGTTGAGTAGATAGCAGGTAGTCACGAAGCTATTTTGATAAGCATCATTAAGGAACGAGGTAGATGTTATAGAAGCCTGGATCCTTGATTGATGAAGATGAACAACATTACAATATGGCTAGGTACGGAAAACCTATTTATCCTGTAAGATTTGCCAAACTTAATTGTCACTGGGCAGGGTACATTGCTCGCAGAACTGACGGTCGATTAGGCCGAAAAGTTCTGGAGTGGCGACCACACACCGGAAGACGCAGCGTTGAAAGGCCTTCCACAAGGTGAACCGATCACCTGATGTGGGTCGTGGAAATCCGATTGATGCGAGACGCACAGGAAAAGTTCGTTGTGGTTACAGTTGGATGAGGCCTATGTCCAACAGTTGACATTTTTCGGCTGAAATCAGAAATCAGTAATCAGAAACGTTTATTTCAAATAGACCAATTAAGTACATGTATTTTCGAATTGTCAAAAAGTCGGTAAGTCAAAAAAAGTGAAGCTTAATTGCACGTTCCAAAGCGTAGATCTCTATGGAGAAGAACGTGCAAGAAACTCCATGGACACTCTTTTAAATCATTTTATTTTTTATTATTATTGATAGGCTCGCGTTTGACCACTATCTCACCTGATGGTAAGCGATGATGTGGCCGACGATGGAGCACGCTTGCCTAAAAGTAACCTATTCACTCTTGACTTAAAGACCCCTAGGTTGTAGCTACCAGGAAACACAGACTCCGGCAGGGAATTCCGCTGTACGCATTATGAATGTGTAAATCATATTATGAGTTACATAAATCTTGGTTAAGTACATATTTCTTGTCGCTTCAAAACGTGAAATCTGAAATCATGATGATAATAATGATGACAAATAACCAATCATCAAGTGCGATTATAAGACACGCCTGATAAAAACGCGCTCCATGTACAACTTTTCGTAATAACTCAATTCATAAAATATTTTAAACATCCCAATATAACGAGATGGAAGGTAAACATTATTAACATTTCTCGTCACATTAAAGGGAATCAGATTATGAAAACTCGACACTTCGCAGTCAAGGTGCTGGGTTTTGAATATTTTATTTATTTTCTGATATTTCCTACCACCATTAGGTATCTTATGTCTACATCGATTTCAGTGTTGCTAGGAAAGATTTTGTTGTATTTACGAAATGAATGAATAAAGAATTCAGCAGTCTCCTAAAAATAATATTTCTATAGTTAATTGTATGCAAGATTCAATTTCGGTGTGTGTGTGTAGTTCACACACACACACACACACACACACCGAAATTGATTTTTTTTTTAATTTATTTGAAAAAACATAAAATGTCTACGCCAGATGTCTACGACACAGCACAAACCTACTTAGTGTAATAGTGTTAGCGCCTATTTTTGCTTGTATCATTTCAACCTATCATAAAGCTATACGTCACATGTCGCGCCTTTGTAATCGACCAATGACAGGAAACAACGATTTCTTTCTTTTCTGTTAAGTCACACATAATTGTATTCATTCCTAATTTAAGCTTTGAGCAATAGAGCCAATTTCCAAAGGTCCACAATTCTTTCTTTTGTTCGCCTAAATACTGAACATAATGCGTTGGTTATATCTACACTATTAATATTAAAATTATAATAGCTGAAGAGTATCTTTGTTCGTTTGTTTGAAATAATCTCAGAACGACTGCTTCGAAATGAAAAATATTTTAGTGTTGATGAGCCCATTTATCGAGGAAAGCTATATAACATTACCCTTCTACCAATAGAATTGGACCAGTAACCAAACAGCGGGGGATAGCTAGTTAAGTTATACATGCCTTATCTTAGCATCAAGAATATCAATTTGAACCAGATCCTTGCGTCCTGGGAAAACTGCATTCAATTTTCATATTTCCGCCCAAAGTAATTGGTGTAAGCATAAGTATAATCAACCTTTTAATGTTTCCACTGCTGGGACTCAGGCCTCCCCTCTCTAGAAGAAGGAATGGGACGTAATCCACCACGCGGGCCCAGTGCGGGCTGGTAAGAATATTATTCCTTGCGTTTTTAACTTAAAAGTTAGCACAAAGTCTAACCAAAATTAATAATTAAGACTATTAAATACTCAATACTCAATACTTTATTGCAATCCATATGTATACATAGATGGTGTTGAAAATTGTCATAGATCAATATGGGCCCTGTCGGGCACAGCAAAGTTAGGAGAGAGGAAGAGAGCTAAGTGGTAATTCACGGAATTCAATAGAATTGTAGTTAGAATGTGATGCGTTCAATTATGCATGTACATCATTATAATAATTATGTCTGTGTATAAGTATGAGTAAATTATGTCAGGTATGTTTGTTTATCTTGTGTCGTCATTATTATTAAATTATTCAAATAAAATTATGTATGCATATTATTTTATTATGTTTGTGTATAAGAAATAGGTTTATGTCAGATATTTTTATAATTAAAAAAAAAAATTACTATTCTAAGACATGGTTTACGATTGTGTCCAATTTCATAAAAATCTGCTCAGCCGAGCGTGCAAAAGTAAAAAAAAAAAACATACACACTCATAAACTTTTACTTTTATACTATTAGTGTAATATATGAGTGCTTAAAGGATTGGCAGTAAGCTTTTCAAAGCTTTCTGCTAATCCTTTTACACGTGCAGCTTGTGGGCAAACTTAACGCAGAAGGCATACAGCGACCTGCGTGTCCAATATAACAACACGTTCCGGGTGTTGCTGGGGCTGCCGCTTTATTGTATGTTTCCCGACGCAAACATCGACACCTTATGGTGTGCCTCTTTGATATGCCGAGTACGTACCAGCCCCAACACTTCTCAGAACGCTGGCTGACAAGTGGGACTCTCCGATCTTGGGGCGGTAGATATGGCAGATATACGACTGCACGCAGTCAAATAGACAGTCCCCAGGTTCGGTGTGTCTCACCCAGCTTAAAATAAGTACCTATTTGTTCTATGTTTAAATTGTTACTAACACATTATGGCAAGTTCCGAATTAAATGTTTTTATTATTATTATTAAATAAATAACAACACATGAAAACTTACAATAAATAGATGATGTTATGTTCAAGATATTAAAATAATTACTAAAACTATGAATCTACACCAGTAAAATTAAATTTGCCACGTTATTTGGAACAAAACAAGTCCGCTATATTTTTCTATAATAAAAAAATATCTTTTTATATTACGGTGCTATGTCTAATAGTAAAAAACTGGCCAAGTGCGAGTCGTTTTGTTTACTCGATAGTAAATCCTGTTTATCAAGATACAATAAGATAATACGGTATAAGCATATTGTAATGCCAATTTGGACGTATGGTTCAACTGTGCGGCTGTACTAAACGGAGCAACATCAAAATAATTCAAAAAATTCAGAATAGGTCAAGAATGCTATAAAAGTGTATCTACCTAAATAAGAAATAATGCCATTTTCAATAACTTTAAAATGGAACAGGTCGCTCGCTACCATCAAACAAAAATTTGCTGAAGCTCACGACCATGGACACAATAAAATTGTAAAAATGGTAAATGGTATATATACAATAAAATACCTGATGATATTAAAATTTGTACAATGCAAATATTTAATAAAAAGAAATTAAATAAATTGCCAGTTGAAAAATGTTATTATACAATAGATGAATTTTTGAACGACAAATCCATATAATTATTTATAAACAATAATTTTCCTCATGATATTATTCTATTTTATTCAGATTTTGATAGTATTATTTGACTAATTAATAAATTATTACTGACATTATATTAATTGACTAATTATTAACTTATTTTTGACATTGTTTACCACTGAATGAATTTGCAAATTGAATGAATTATATTTTTATTGACTATTTTAATCATTTGAAAATAAGTTAAATATATTTTTTTTTTTTAATAATTTTATAAATAATTCTACTATAAAAATTTTGCATGCCTCACGGTAGAATTTATTGGATTCGTCTCTTACTTATCACCATATCTTTGTACCTACATTCATAGCAAATAAATTATTTCATTTCATGGACTTCAGCGGCATGTGAACGTTGAGGCAATCCAGCTGCAAGGACTACGCGGTCTTAGTGGATAGAGTAAAGAGAATGGGACCTTTCGAGTTAATGTAGTGTTTAAAGTAAGTATATAATAGTAAAAAAGCCTGTGCTATACGCATTACTTATACATAAAAAAAAGTATTTTCATCAATACCAGAATTTATGGATTTGCAATCACTGTCATACTGGGGCTCTCGACAAAGCGACTTTTTATCGACGAAAGTAATCTGACAAAGTTCCTAAATGTAGGACGATAATCATATCGGCCTCTGTAGAAGGCACTACGTAATGATCACGACCGATCTTCCTCTATGTAGTGACCTCTTGACTATAAGATAAGTCAAGAGTGTCACGACAAAAAAGGAGATCGGAAATGGAATCTAACTAAGCCTAAAGGTTCTTGACTATTAGTGACTCGCTAAGTTCTTATTGATTTGCATTAGGTTAGATTGGAAGTTAACCAAAGGCTGCATTCATATCGTTAAGTACAGAAGTTGGAACAAGCCTGTGTAACCCAACCCCAAGAGAAGAACATCACAAAGGATATCTAATCCCATCCTCAACCGTATTAGTTGTCACAAAACTTTTTCCTCCAGTTAGCTTAACAAGGAGAAACTTGTAACAAGCGTCAAAGGGCAACACTAAGTCAAAGACGTCGTTATATTTTTAGCTTTCTTTTATAACCAAAGCAGTAACTTTATCTTTTGAATTCTTTGTGAGTTTGTTTGTCCGTTGTTAAGTAATGCGAACATTTTTCAACAGATCTTAATGTTTTATTTTTAGAGTAAATGTATTCGTATCTATGGTTTAGATAGGATCAAAGTAAGTTTACAAACTGTTTGACCGGCTACCGAAAACTAAATTAAAGGTCATCATCATCATCATCATCATCATTTCAGCCGAAAGACGTCCACTGCTGGACATAGGCCTCCCCCAAGCGTCGCCACAGCGAACGGTCCTGTGCGTCTCGCATCCATCGGACTCCCGCAACCGTTACCAAGTCATCGGTCCACCTTGTAGGAGGCCTTCCAACGCTACGTCTTCCGGTACGTGGTCGCCATTCCAGAACCTTTCGGCCCCAACGGCCATCTGTTCTGCGAGCAATGTGCCCTGCCCATTGCCACTTTAGTTTGGCGATTCTTCGTGCTATGTCGGCAACCTTGGTTCTCCTGCGGATATCCTCATTCCTGATTCGATCACGCAAGGAAACTCCGAGCATAGCCCTCTCCATTGCCCTTTGGGTGACTTTAAGCCTTCTAATGAGGCCCATTGTAAGCGACCACGTTTCGGAGCCATATGTCATCACTGGCAACACGCACTGGTCATAGACTTTCGTCTTGAGACACTGTGGTATATTGGACGAGAAGATACCGCGTAGCTTCCCGAACGCTGCCCAGCCGAGTCGGATTCGACAATTACGAATTAAAGGTCAAATAAAATATAATCTGTGCCTATATAAAAGGTCGTTAATTTGTCTAAAAATAGCCAGAAACCAGCATCAAGGTTCCAAATTCTTTTACATGTTTTTTTTTTCTCATAGTCAAGAATAATTAATCATAAAGTTAACTTATAATCAGAATTTACTAATCACGCTAAGGAAAGAATAACCTTCTGCAACAAAATACAGTAGGTTGGTACTGTCATATCGAAGGACATCGCATGAAAAACGTTCCTCGTTAGCATGCGGGCTGAGGCCTTACGTTAATGCTATCGAAACGTTTATCGCGATTGGCTTTCTGCCTCCCTAGCCAAGTTACAACCGTTTCGTTGCGATTCTCTTTTCGTTGATCGCCTCGAGTTGACCACGCCTCCTATTCCTTTGTTCTGACCACGTGACTGAGCGTTGAGATGACGTCAGAACAAAGGAATCGGAGGCGTGGCCGACTCGAGGCGATCGACAAAAAGAGAATCGAAATGAAACGGTTGTAACTTGACTAGGGGGGCTGATTAGTTATGAGCTTGGAGCGAGCCAATTGGAGCGTCGAACGTCATAAACGAGTCGAATGCATTACCGTAAAAATAACTCGCACTAGGCACTCTGATTTATCAAATATACATTTAAGAGGGCCCTTTTCCACTTGCCTATCGTCATCATCGAGCATGGATTAAAAGCTTGTTTCTTTATCTAACGCAACCCAACGCGATGTTTGATGATGACGCAATGCAAAAAAGAGAGATAACGTCTGAAAACTCTGTTGGCATTCGGTAATTTCGTGATTTATTTGAATGTTTCACAAGTTCCAGGAAGTACGTGTTTTTTGTTAAACCCGTAAAAGATTTTCAGAAAAAATGTCGTCATTCAGGATCTCGATTAAATGTGCAAGGCTTTTATTGATGTACTTTTTTTATATTTTTAATTCATGTGTACATTATGGAGGGCCAAAATTCACGTAAAATAGCATATTTTCAGAAGTCTTTACTAGATTAGTTTTATGTTTGGATTTCTATAGAAGCCTAGATATTATCCACAAGATTGCTGTGTATCCAAAATGTCTAGAGAAAGATGTGTAATAACATCAACATCACGTAAGAGCGGTTGTATGAAAATGTACCTCGAAAAGGACGCTCTTAAAGAGTTGTACTGGGATTAGAATTTGATAGGAAACTAATTGTATTGTTTTAAATCAATTTGAATAGATGATATAAGTAGCCGTAAATATAAGGTTTTTAAATATTGTGCCTTGAATATATCTTCACGAATACCACACACATCTTAAGCTGGAGCTACAGCCTTCACAGTATTTAGTACAATAATACGGGTATTGACGCCAATCAACTTATTATTTGTATTACTAACTAATACTTTAATCAGCCTGTGTACTAATACTCGTAGAAGACAGACGGACGCCACTGTCCTATTGCACAACATCTTACAACGCGCAGAAACTGTGTAACGAATTGCGATTTATACCTACTTATTGTGACTGCTTAAAACTAATCGTATGCGATTAAAGTATTAGCAAAAACATTATAGAAACGTGTATTTTTTAATAAATATGTTAGAGATTTTAAATGCAGCTATAAATATTCATACTGAGCTAAAGAATATAAAGATTCTATTCCATGTGAGAGGTGTTTTATTAGTAGACAATCATACAGCATCTAGTTGACAAGATCAAAATATCGCCTGCATCGGAACCTTTAGAAAATAATAGAATTAAAGTGCATTAGTGGTTTAAAGCACTCGTGTTATCAACCGAAATGAACGCAATACTGTTATGGTTTGCATTTTTCCTTCTTCTTGCCAAAATGATTTCTGGTTGTACCTGTCCAATGCGGTTTAGACTCGTGTGTGCCACAAATGGCTTGACCTATGGCAATGAGGAGTGTATGAAATGCTATGACAATACTCTGGAAGTCTTCGGGTTTGGAAGGTGTGAAGACATAGATTATGATATTTTATTTAAACGTGGAATTGTAGCAAGAGCCGGTTAACGAGGTAGGAACAGATTAATGTACACGTTATTCTTATAATTTAAATAAACTCCTTTTATAGTACAACGTCACTTATTTTTTATTCATTTTGATTGTGGTATAGAAATACTTATTTATTAATATACTTTCGATAACGAATCACATTACAGGTTGTTACTTATACGTAAGCGCGTCTATAGGTGGTCGTTGCTACGGGCAGACTGAAGCCCGGGCACTGCGCAATCTACTGGGATACAAAATGCAGCGTCAGCGCCCCTACATTTTTAAAAGTTTTTTTAATGTGTTTTTATTAAGAAAATTTAAAAAATCTAATAAAATATGTTTAAAAAATAAATAAATAGAATAATAATAATAATATGATCATGTTGCCCTTGGATGAACTAGCACAGCGCGTACAAGGATAATCGCCGGTTGATATCATGTTCCATTAAAACCGTCAAAGAGGCCTCTACGAGTTGGTTTCGACTCCTCGTACGCCTTCCAGAGATCCAGGACCTCAGGGTCCTGAGACATGTTTTTTTTCATATAAACCAGTGCTTGACTGCGATCCCACCCGATGGTAAGCAGCGATGCAATCATTGATGGTGAGGCGCACTAGTTTATTAAGAGAGGTAAATGCAAATAAAATAAAAATAATAATAATATTCCCCCATCGCCGTATCTCTACGTTGACGTCGTGGTGGGGCTTGCGTGCTCCTATATACCCTATATACCCTAGGTCTGTATCGGTGAAGTTTGCTTTGCCGTAATATGCCTAGAGTGAGGGGCCAGACTAAGAGAGATACAATCCGCAGTGCAGTTTTGTGGCGAACTGTTGGGCATTAGCGACCCCACGGACCCGATCTCCCGGGAGAATTCTTGTTCTTCATCTCCGGCTTGCCTTTATTGGCCGGCCGTAGTGAACACTGATGAGGAACTGAGCTCCCACCTCTCTCTTGCCTTTATTGGCTGGCTTGAGTGGAGATTCGCAAGAGCAAACGTGCTCGGGAGAAGGATGTATAATCCAGTAAGGTGCTGGTAGGGATCTTGACCGTACTTCCGGGATTGTCCTGATAGCCGTGGTATACCTCTCCACTCCTCAAGCACCTCAGGATATGTTGCCCTCTTGTTGCTACGTCACTTCGTGCTAGCGGCCGTTTTTGGGGGCCCATTTATTGAGTGTGCAAGTCACCCCCTGCCTTTTTTCGATGCATATTAATAACGTTTTCAGGCAGGGACCATAGTCTTGACATAGTTCCATGTTACCAGTCCACTTAAGACTCCAAAAACCATAGCCCTATTATCTTTATTCTCCATATGTCGCAACAGTTTTTCAATAACCGGGGGTTGTCCTTGGGTGCACTAGCATATCGCGTACAGGGATAATCGTCGGTTGGTATCATGTTCCATTATAATTATCTAAAGGGCCTCTGCGAGTTGGCTTCGGCTCCTCGTACGCCTCCCAAAGGTCCAGGACCTCAGGGTCCTGAGATAAATAAAATATATAAAAATAATAATATTCCACAACTATCACACAACGCCGTCTAGCCCCAAGCTAAACAGAGCTTGTATTACGAGTACTAGAGAACTGATAAAAATACTTATATACTCGTATTTCTAAATACATACATACAAATATTATAGATAAATTACACCCAGACACAGAACAAATGATCGTGCTAATCACATAAATATTTGTCCTGGGTGGGAATCGAACCAACGACCTTCGGCATAGCAGTCAGGGCCACTAACCATTAGACCAACAGGTCAGTCAGATTCGTGGTGTAATTTTGGTAGAAATAAAAAACTGGGCAAATGCGAGTTGGACTCGCGCACTGAGGATTCGATACAAACTTACTGTTCAATTCGAGAATTGAACGAATAGTTGAAGATTTATCCGAAAAGTATTTTTTAGTGATGTAGCAACAAATTTACAGTTTTCAGATTTTTTTCCTATACTTATAATGTCATGGCTCTTTCCTCTTAAACCTAGCTCATTCCAAATTTTAGGATTATAGGTCATCAGAAAGTACCCTTTAGATTTATATTTTCTAGCGACTGCCAAAATATGTATTAATACATTAATTTCAGCTTCATACCTCCACGCGTTCCTGAGAAAAGAGTCTTGACAGACGTACAACAAAGTGATCCTATAAGGGTTGCGTTTTTGCCGACTTACGGTACCAAAAAATTATGGTATATTTTTATTAAAAAGACACTAGAAAATTAACGATAACTAAAAAAAAAAAAACATTTGTTACTTTAAAAAAAAGACAGGGTTTTTTTTTCATGTTTCGTACTCGTAGGAAATACCCACCTAACTATTTAGATAGCTATAATTATGCATGATGCAATGATATCTATTGATAATTTATCCATTTCTTGCATATTCATGCAAAAAGTATTTCTAATAGAATTTGAAATATCTGTGGTTGTTAGGTACACACGCAGGGGCGTAACGCGGCAGTCACAGTAAACGAAACTGTCACGTCAAAGTTTGCGTTTACGTTCACCTCGGGCGCGAACACATAACACGTAACTAAAGTGTTTGTTTGCCAAGTTTTGAAGAGCGCCTTCATATCTTGGGTGTCTGTTTGTCAGTTGTTATTTAGTGCCGGAGTTCAAGGTTGTAAAGTCTATCTTTGCGGCATAATTTATTAGGTGTTGATTAAATTCTCATAACTTCTTAACATAACCTGAGATATATAAGTATTTACTTCTTCAAAAGAAGATAACAATCAAATGCATCTTTGTGTATTTTTTATGTCTTATTACTAAGACCAGTAATTTAAAAACATTTGCTATTTAATACAGAAACTGATTCTGTACTACGACTTCATAAGAAGAACATTATCGACAAAGTCAAAACAGTTTTTGAAATCTATTTCATAACTAAAAATTTTTAATGAAAGAGCAAAAATCTCAGCAAAAACACTTAAATAAATTTCTTCTGGAAACTTCAGAAACTGGATCATATATAATGAAAAATACAAGAGCATGAGGGTGGCGAGATTAAAACTAAACTGTGTAACACAAGATGCGTTAGCTAACGCCGCCTAGCGTTTAAGATAAAACTTTTAGAAAGCAGTATGATAATAAATCGTCAAGTTTCCCTTCTCGTTGGCAAGTCTTGAAGCAATGATGGTGAGAAACTAGAAGGGATCAGGAGTTTTTTTAATGCATAATCTACATTGTTATTTTTGTTTTGTATATGGGAGAAATGTCCGTTCTCTATTTCTTTTTAAAAAAATATTAACGTATTTTTCCAAGTACCTTACGATTAATAAGTAAGTCTATTGACTACTTATTCCCAGCCACTGACAAGCAGGCCACACTATAAAAGAGCGTGCAAGACGCTCTGCCGCTCAGATTTTGTTTGGCTTTGGACTTAGAAAGACAGTTTTGAACAGTCAGTTATGTTTTGGTTTAAATATATTTTAGTGCTGTATTGCTATATTGCTAATGCAATGAATTATTATTATGATATTGAATAAATGTGATTAATTATTGATTATTATTATTACTAATGTATTGTGTTCTTATGTTGTAATAATATTATAGTGCTGATATTTACATGATAGTATATCTCTTTGGTTAATAAACAATCTAACTTATACATTGCTTTTATTCTTTTGATTTCTACCCACATTTATGACTAAACATGACTTTTGAGAGAATATGATAAGTAGAGAACGAAATAAAGTAACTTCAATGGAAGATGAGACTTCTACCCCTTAGGTTTCAGAATATATTTGAGTATCTACAATATCTCAAAACTAGGTACTCAATTTGTGGTCATTAAAACGGAATCTTGCATGTCTCGTTCTCGCTTCAAATCTCTTTAAACCCATGAGAATTTAGTTCATTTAGTCCAATATACATCATAACTGAACGCCAGTTTATGAAGATTCAAAGATTCAAAGCATTTTATTTCAAATAAACCATTTACAGACATTTTTGAAAAGTCAAGAAGTCAGTCAGTCAGAAAAAATATGATGCTAATTGGACATTCCAAAGCGTAGATCTCTATGGAGCAGAATGTGCAAGAAACTCCATGGACACTCTTTTTAATCATGTTTTGTAATTACAAATATCTCTGTTACATGTTTCTTGTCGCTATCATGTGAGAACAATGTAAACAAAGTAAAAATAAAAACTAAATATAGATATTAAAATAGCAACTGGCAGCTAAGAGATCACCAGTCTCAACAGACAGCGCCCGTTCACGAACATGACGCTAAAATTAGTACCACTCAGCTCAACCATTTTGAAGGGAACCGAATGATCCAAAACGCATGTTTTGGATCATTCGCCACCATCAGTGAGACATTTGAGTGAGCATGACAAACTCTCAACTGTGTACATAAACCACTCACGTACAATTCAGACAGCCTTCGATTGCACGTACGTCTAGGCTCGTCTGCGAGCCAAACATGATTGATGACAACATAAATTGAGCTGTCATTACATGCCGCATCCAGTAACTCAACATCCGTCCCATGCCTTGTCCTACCTTATGACTTAGCAACGGCATAAATTAAGCGACGCCAAGTAATGGGCAATATTAGAGACAAGCCTGTTTTATTACCATACTTGGGTGCAAGTTTTCTACGTGTCTCCTAGATCGGGCGTTATGCCACAGTTTTACTGAACATGTATCGGTTTTAAGATTTATGGGTAAGAGTTTAATTTTGTGGGGTTTAGTTTAGTGTACTGGGTTTTGGATAAGTTAAGAATAATTTAGCTTTGAACTTTGAAGTTTTTGGTTAGGAATTAATGCTGTATTTTTAATGATAGGAGCTGATTGAGTTCTTATCGTCAAGATGGAGATTGTTCGTAGTTTTAAGGAAATGTATTGGGTATATGATATTGATATGAGGTCTTTGGTCAATTCTTTTTTTTTTTATAGAAGCTGATTGTTGTTAAAGGCATTAAGTCTATGATGATTAAGACAAAAGTCCAGTGAACTTTTTGATCAAAATGATGCACCTTAATATCTAATAGAGAAAATATTGTAGTCAAATATATTGAAGTACAATAAAAAACCGGCTAAGTGCGAGTCGGACTCGCGCACGAAGGGTTTCGTACCGAAAACGGCAAAAAAAAAAACACTTTTGTTGTATGGCCCTTGAATATTTATTTTATTCAGTTTTTTAGTTTGTTGTAGCAGCAACAGAAATACATTATCTGTGAAAATTTCAACCATCTAACTATCACGGTCCATGAGATACAACCTCCCAAACAGCAAAACCTTATCCTAAAGCAGTCCATAGAACGTTTTTTAAGAACTAATTGGTGTTACTGAGCGGTTCTATAATAGACCAAAGAACGTTTCGCTATTCGTAGAATTGTATTGTGTAATCGTATTCGCTAGAATTGTGAATGATTAACATAAGAATAACTTGCAAACAACGCATTGAAACGGCTTTCAATACAATTAAGGAGGAAATACGACTTCGTACAACAACTGTCGAAATACGAATCAGATGTTGGGCCTGCATTTACAACACCGCTCGCCATCGCTTCTCGGCCTTTTGGCTAAGATCAAAGTGTAGTATCTGTTCTTTTCAGCTTAATATCTGCATTTACAACAGAGGCCAACAAAATGGGCAGGATTTGTAAAAATTATGTAATAAATGTTAAAAATGCAATTTAATTATTTTTTTTCTACTAAAACCCACGAAAAGAGACACACGAGACAGATTTTACCTTATAAGAGTGAGATAACATTTTTAATAGGTTTTTCAGGTATAATTTAAGCAAAAATATTTTTTTTAATCATAATTTTGAATATTAGTCTTATGTGACTCGATTCACAATTCTAGCGAATTCACAAAGTTATAAAAAGATTTTTCACACTAGAACATCACTAGCAAGAGGATAAACTAAAGAATTTTTGAGGAAGTTGGAAGACTCCGGTCGCTTTTGGTTTTTTTTTTTTGTAGCCATGTAAATAGTTGTAACATGAACAGCTTTAATTTAAATCCAACATTTTGCAAGTCATTTAAAAAAAAACTAGATAGCTAATGTCACTAATTTTAAATTTAAAAGTACTCTAATACAATCCACATCTAAATAAAATTAAAATTCAGAGTCTACGACTTATACATTTTTTTAAATTTGTATTTGAATAAAAAATTTGGGTCTTATTTTCATAAAACAATAAAAATTCGATGAAAAAAAATCCACAGGGCATGAGAAGTTTTTAGGGGGCTGAAATTATAGCAGATGACCCCTCCCGTCGACCATTTTAATTTGGCACACGATGCACCAAACACCCTGTATAGTACCTGTCTATAACAGTTGTATAAAATGGTAACGAAAATGTTTATATCACTAACTTATAGATCATTTATCCAGTATAAGCTTATAGAGTTAAAAAGTCTTTTCATACACCTTTATACAACGTGCTATCACCATAAACACCGTTATATCACGTTTACAAAACTTTTTTGCGAAATAAGCTTAATTGTAGTAAAATTTTGTTGCTTGAGTGGTGACAAACGGACAGACAGACGTATAGCGAAGTCTCAGTAATAAGGTTCCATTTTACTCTTTGGGTATGGAACCTTAAAAAGTATGTTTTATTAATTGTAGTTTGTATTGGTGTGTCATTCCATTATTTTTTTTTTTATAAATAGTCGATTTTCAATTAACGTAATTAATTTATATAACGACCGCTTTATTATCGATATCCTGGGATTTGTGGAATTGATTTCAATGGGCGTTCGGAGAATTTGTACATGTTACATTAATTTATAAAAATAATTACATTGAAATTATTACCATTCGTAAATAGTGTTCGTATGCCTTGTGTTGTGCCAAATAAATCCATATTTTTATTTTCTTTTCTTTCATTTTTATACAAAAAATATACGTGTATATATAAATAAACGTAGTATGTTGGTGCACTATGTTTGATTCTTCAAATGATGCAATACACTTCATAGCAATTTCAATTAAATGGAATTCGAATTATTAATAATGCTCATTTTTAACCGACTTCAAAAAAGAACCCCTTCTTTTTTGAAGTCGGTTCTCAATTCATCGAAGTTTTTAATTTTTAATATTTTTATTTATGTTCCCCGATTACATACTCGAAGACGCCTGAACCGATTTTTTTGTTTGAAAGGGTTTATTTTCCAGGTGGTCCCATAGTCATCAAATCAGGATCTGAAGATGGAACCCTGGAGAAATCGAAGTAATTCTTCAAATTTTATAAACACGCTTAAAGCGATTTTTCAGTTTGAAGGAGGACAATATATTTTCTACGGGACCAATTCGGGAGTATAGTATATCTCGAATTGATTCCATAGAAAATATATTGTCATGATCTAATTAGGAGTTTTACCCCGGCGTTGCATATCCATGAGCAATTGCGTCGTACATCTGAGCAACGACTGTTGCCTTTAGAACCCACGGTATCCCCGCTCCATCCGGATGACCCTCTGGGACGCGTTCAACTTGACCGCCGATCGCTTCCGTAGCAATATACGCGTATCATAAGGGCTGGTTCGAAACGTCACGGGAAAAGAATGTTCCAGACATTCTTTTCCCGTTCCAGAAAGAAAGAAAGAAAAACAGTTTATTTACGCGAAATGACGCAATCTTAAAACTAGCTAACAAACATAATCAATAGATAGGGAAGATATGCGTCACATCCGCGCAAAACGGCGGAACGCTCAGCATAAAGCTGCGGCCTCACGCATAATGCGATGAGCTCAGAGCGCTAGTTTTCAGCGTGGGCCGGTGGCGGTGTCAACATAAAGACCGGCCGGAACGGTACAGTGTACAAAAAGATTTGGATAGAATAAGGAAGTAAAAATTAATATAAATTTAAAATAAAAAATAAATAAAATAAAATAAATAAATAACGTGACAAATACATTTATATAAATTAGCAACACCACGACGCGCCCGTAGCACAATTTGAGCAACTCGTTTTTATAGTCTGTGGCAATTTGCATAGACGCTAATACGATTTGAGAGTAGCCCTTGCCCAAAAAATAAATTGTCCAGCCTGGACTGTCCCATCCAGAACAGAGGCCTCCCCCCATTCCTTCTGCTCTGAACCACTCCTTGCCATTGCTAAAAAACCAAATTTATATCAATTTACTTTATTAAAAAACTCACTGGATTCCATTAGGCTACTGTTAGTGGATGCTAGATATATCTCGTCATATCCATAATAATTATTATAATATTATGGATATAACAATATATATCTAGCATTCGCTCAAAAGTAGGTTTTTGTGTACAAAAAACATAGTTTTCTGTGTACTCAAAAATTCACAATTATATTTATGTGAATTTGGACCAAATAAATGGAAACATATTAAATCAATATGCTTACGTTAATTCCACAAAGTTTAAGTAGGTAATTTTCCTGTTTACCAAGACTCAAATAAAATGCTACTCAGTTCTTACCTTTACGAAAGAAAGAATATTTTTATAACGCAGGATATAAGAAAAACAGACACTGCGACTCAGGAATTCACCAAAAATTTCAATATTTAATAGTATTTAGAAAATTAGGTACAATGATATTAGTGCATTCATAATGTTTAATTAACCTCTGAAACTGTTAAATCTAAAGTGGTCGACACCTGGGAGGTTTTCGTAAAGTTGACATTCGCTTTCATCCATTCCTGGCGGTATATAACGGAATGAATCAACTATAACCGTAGAATTTGGAGATGCCATGCCCATTATGGATATCTGAAACCAAGAAAGTAAAGTTGAAACTAGTTCTGAACTTATTATCTATCTCTATACTTATTATAAATCAGATAGTTTACATATTTGAGTGGCAAATTTTTTTTTTTTTCAAAAAATGAGTAATGGTCACCTGCATCTGCGAAACAGTAATAAGGAAATGACCGAAACCGTGAGAGAGAGGACATCTTGACGCCCCAGCTGTCGCCCAAGGAGATTCCCCTGGCGTCAAGAGTTACAGGGCAATTCTCGGCTACTGTAGGCGCTGACGACGAGCAATGGGTAGCTTGCCATTCATCCGGTATGAACCAAGCTCTAGTCGATGGCACATCGTGTTTCACGCGCGCCTCAAAGAGATGTCGGCGAACTTATCATTCATCACATTTCAGCCGAAAGACGTCGACTGTTGGACATAGGCCTCCCCCAAGTGTCGCCACTATGAACGGTCCTGTGCGTCTCGCACCCATCGGATTTCCGCAACCCTTACCAGGTCATCGGTCCACCTTGTAGGAGGCCTTCCAAAATTGCGTCACCCGGTACGCGGTCGTCACTCCAGAACCTTTCGGCCCCAACGGCCATCTGTTCTGCTAGCAATGTGCCCTGCCCATTGGCACTTAAGTTTGGCAATATTTCGTGCTATGTTGGCAACTTTGGTTCTCCTGCGGATATCTTCATTCCTGATTCGATCACGCAAGGGAACTCCGAGCATAGCCCTTTCCATTGTCATTTGGGTGACTTTAAGCCTTCTGATGATGTCATCACTGGCAATACACACTTTCGTCTTGAGACACTGTGGTATGTTGGACGAGTAGATACCGCGTAGCTTTTCAAACTCCGCCCAGCCAAGTCGGATTCGATGGTTGACCTCTCTTTCGAAATGAGATCTACCCAACTGGACTGCCTTTCCGAGGTAAACGTAATCGTCCACAACTTCGAGTGTAGAGTCTCCAATCTTGATTGGAGTGGGTGCTACATGGCTGTTTATCATGACTTTGGTTTTGTCCATGTTCATTTTAAGTACCACTCTATCGGAAGCTCTACTGAGGTCATTGAGCATTGTGTTGAACTCCTCTGTAGTCTGACCCATGACTACTATGTCGTCGGCAAACCGAAGATGAATGATGTACTCGCCATTGACATTAATGTCTAGTCTACTCCAGTCTAGAACCTTGAAGACATCCTCCATGGCCGCAGTAAACATTTTCGGAGAAATGACGTCTCCCTGCCTCACACCCCGCTGCAGGAGGATAGGTTTCGAGGTCTGGTCCTGAATTTGGACTGACATAGTAGCGTTTCCGTACAAACAATTCAGCACTTTGATGTACCGATAGTCAATCTGGCACCGTTGGAGAGACTATACCACTGTCACTGTGGTCACTGTGTGAAGTGTCTGAGTAGTAGCAAATTAATAAAGAAGGCGAATTGTTCCTGACAATGAAAATAAGAATGAAAATAGTTAATTTTTTTAATTAATTATGACTTAAATAATATATATTTAGCTAATTTAGATTAAACAATAACGTTTTTACTTCAACTAGAATTAACTAAGACTCAGTACCTGATACGAAGCAAACCAAAACCGTTATTAATACGCAAATAAGTTTTCTTTGCAAACCGTACTTTTCAATCTAAATTTGACAGATCGAAGTTATTGGCTTTCCTATTCTTATTTGGAACGCATCTACTTCGTCGTCGGGGTGCGTCGAGGTCGGGGCGTAAACCTGGATGACCTTCAGCGAATATCTTGATGACATTCTGAGTTGGAAAACAATCACGAAATAATTAAAACAATGTTAAAACTTACATAGCCTCTATAAGTTTTTGAGCCCAATAAAGTCATCGTCAGAGTGTGCCATCCTGGCACGAAGTTTGGATCCAAGGCCATAATTAAAACTTGCCCTGTTATCGTGTCACTGCCCTCGTCAAACGAGTGGGCCAAAATAATGATTTGGTCAAACATTTCTGTTGCTTCCATATAAATGTTTACTTCTATTGTACCACCGACGTTCATAGTAAAAATGAATGATGACACACAACTCAATAGCGGCAGAGGTGTAATAAATGAGGTACTGCGTTCATTCTGACCAGTCACGTCCAAATCACTATATTTGCCAGTAATCCAAAATGGGTACTGGTCACAAAGAGATCCCCACTGATTTTCCAACCATTCATTGTAATTTTCCTCAAACGTGTACCTCACACAAGAGTCACTGATAGCGTGGCTCACCAAAGTAAACACTATAAATAATTTGCAAATCATTCTGTTTCGCTACTTGACTGCAGTACTCTAATAAACACAACATTTGATTTTATATATTTCTTCTAATCTAATCTAACTAGCGTGTATCATTTCAAAGATATGGGTATACATACAGATAGAGGTACATACAGGCAGATAGTATAGTTGAATCACGACCTCTCTCCATATTTCTTGCTAGTGACCCGACCCAGCTTTACTGGTACAATTTTGTTTTTACAGTAATACAATTTATTACTGAAGGTTTATTTCTTTAGATATTTTTTTTAGGTGAGAAGGCGAGGGGGAGGAGGAGGGGAGTGTCCGATTTTTACTGACTAAAACCCACTCCTATGTTCCTTCTTTTTCTTGAGTTCGATTACCCCAGGTTTCCCTTTCGGAAGTGAACCCATGGCCCCAGTAGGCATCGGCCCTGCTGGACCTCTACGGTTTATTTCCTTAGATAAAAAAAGAATATTACTATGGTTCAATAGATACAGCCCGCTGACAGACGGACAACTTCAGCTTAGTATTG
The DNA here is from genome assembly GCA_905147345.3 of Mythimna impura. Classification (NCBI taxonomy): domain Eukaryota; kingdom Metazoa; phylum Arthropoda; class Insecta; order Lepidoptera; family Noctuidae; genus Mythimna; species Mythimna impura. The sequence continues at coordinate 6,014,759 of LR990356.1, read as the reverse complement.
AGGACCTGATGGTTAACCTTTGGGTACGAAACCCTTCAAGTGGTCAGTAGAATCCTTTTTACAACATATAAAAACGGAGATTAAGGTTTTTTGCAGGATATTTTCGAATTGATTTAAATTCTCCAATCTCAGTCAAATGAAGCTGCCAATTACTAGAAAAGTATTAGACTGTTCAGAAGCAGGAGTGGCCCAGTGATAACGGCCCCAACTTACGAGTTGTGGTCACGGGTTCGAACCCAGCCAGACGCATTACTTTGTGCAATTTGTTTCATCACCACTGACCTAAAAACGATACATATCACATCGTAAAGAAACCGGCATGTCCTAGAAACAAAAATTTTAAGACTTTTGACATCTACCAATCCGCACTTGGCCCGCGTGGTAGATTATGCCCCTTTTCTCTCTCCTGGAGAGGAGGTCTGATTCCCGGCAGTGGGAACATTATAAGTCTGATTATACTAAGCAATTAGAATGAGTAAAATACTTTTTAAACTTGAGTTTGTTTGATTGGCTAAAAGCATTTAGGTTAATTGCGAAGGCATATTGAAAATTAAAAACTTTTAGTGTAACTAAAGATATTTTGCACTTTTCAGTGTTTCTTTTTTATTGAAGTTAGTTGTATTTTTTGTAAAATGTTATTTATTTTCCACTTTTTAGTTTTGCTACCCCTCAGCCATACCTAAAGACTGTAAGTTCTAACGTAAGAGGTACCCGTAGAATGTAACCATTAAGATTACTTATAGCCAGAGCACCAACATCTAATGGCTATTCCAAAAAGCCCTAACACGGCTAAGATACATTACGGTTTTATTACAGAGTTCATGTGCCTACTACCAAACTTCTAGCTAGCTCCATCATGATCAGTTATAAGATTATTTCGCTGGTATCTTATAGCCAAAGTGCTTCTTATGACTATTCTATTAAGTACAAAGATCACTATGACGTATTGATTTGTTACGAAGTTCCGGTGCTTAACTTCCGGCTAATCATTTCGATGTACCTCCTCCCCTCTTCTTCAGGCAGTCATCGACTACACGTATAAATAAAGCAATTTCACTTTTACTACAGTTCTGCGGTGATCCTATGAGGAGTTCCGTTCCATATCTCTGAAGTGCATTATCAGATCATGACAATATTTCTACGGGGCCAATTAGAGACTTTCAAAGTAAAGAATTGCTTCAAGTGTGCTTAAACGATTTGTAAACTTTCCCCAACTTTACCACCGTCATCATCTGATACTGATGATGATGATGATGATGGTGACCATGGGACCTCCTGGTAAGTATACCCTGTGAACAAAAAAAAATCCAAACGATCCAAGCGTCTTCCAATAATCAGGGAACACGCATAAAAATTTCAAAAAGATTTTGACGAATTGAGAACACCTTCCTTTTTGAAGTCGGTTAAAAGAAGCAGAGATTTATAAAGATATCGTGATATTCTATGTACAGTTGTAAGTCAATCAGTAGACCCGCTACGAACATAGCAAACGTTCCGACGAAACCCCCTCTCGTTCTTAAGTCCCTTCAGATGCTGTTTGATTCCGTCATATTTGAGGAAACATTTCGTATTCTGTAGTAGATGTCTCTATCATAGCTTTTTAACTTAAATCAGCATGCTGTGTTAGCGTTCAATAATCATTGTTTCGATACCCTGCATAATACTGAAAAACCACAAACGAATCCGTTCAGTGGTTTTCGAAATTAAATTACTCGCACAGACGGACAGAAACTCACTGATACTCCTATTCTACTATCATGAGACTGCAGACATATTTTAAATCGCCTCAACTATCTTGATTATTTAAAATAGATTCTGTTAAGATAAAATTACCCTTTTTACATGATTTTTTAATTATCAAATATATAAAAGGAAGTCACCCGGCTCCGTTCGTCTGTCTATTGTGCAACAACCTATTTTTGCCTAAATGCGACGCCCAACTTGGATTTATATATTGTATTTGTTGTTCATATATTATTGTTTACTAGTTGTTGCATTTCATTCCGAAAGCATCGCAATTATTTATTTTATTTTCACAAAAAAACGGTTAAAAGTAAAAACGCAAATTACCTTCAGGAAACATGTTATGTACTCGTCCAGATCCAAATGTATGAATGTCAATGAATAGAAAGAGTATGTAAGGGTCGTAGCAGTTGGCATTTCTGTCTACCCCAAGGGAAAAGGCATTAGTTTATGTATGTTTCTGGTCTATGTTCTGGTAAAACAACATTGTATGATTTTAAAATGATTATAAATAAATAAATAAAGTGCTATTAAATGTAGGCTGTCAAAAAAAAAGCAATCAGTGGAGGTGATCCTGAGGTCGCCACCCGCAGCCTGTAGGGTTTGCACCTTCTTCTTAAGGAAAGTAAATCATTAAATACCTTCTCCCACTCTGAGTAGAGCGAGAGAGAGTGTCAGACTTTTACTGACCAAAAACAGAACAGTTTTCCTTCAGTTGCCCTTTGCGTTTCAGGGCCACAGTGAGCACGCCACAATCACAGCGGTAGTGCCTGTCTTTGAGGAGTGACTACAGAGGCGTCACGGCGGTGTGCGGGTGTGCAGGACACCCCGAACACCCACAACAGTCCTGGGGCCCACGATCTCATTGTCATTTTGCTAAAAGTTCGTAATCGGTCAATGGTCTCGTAATAGAGTTGTGGTAAAATAACAATATCGAACTTATTAAAAGCAATGACCGCACAATGACGTTCTAATAGTAGGTCACTGATCAAAGGAACTGTCAAAATTTTTGCAGATAACCGCATGCGTCAGACATTCATTTGTCATTATGTATGAGATTACCATTCTATGCCATTTCATTCAATGGAGTGTCAGTGGTTGACAATTGGAAAGTTATAATGACGCCATTATATTAGTAGATTACCTAAACTTGTCAAAATCAACAATTATGAAATCAATGATAGACCATTTTGACACTACTGTAATATTTGTAATAGCAGACTTGAGGCCCTGAGCTTGTTTCCATAAAACAATGAAATTACAGTAAACAAATGTAGCAGCCGATTAGTGTTATCCCTGAGACTGGCCTCCCTCAGAGGGTGGTTCCAGTGTTGGTCACCACTCTATGCAAAGAGGCAACGTCCAGATGATAATAATAATAATAATAATAAATGTTTATTTTCTCACGACCATATTTTACAATAACTACATCAAATTCTTAAAATGTAGTGACAAGTGTTTTATTATTGTGGAAGACTGGTGCCTAAACAAGGCTGCAAGCCTGTATTTCAGGACACCTGGACCTCGCCTTTTACGCAGTAATTATCTCGTTACATTAACATTAAGTCTTGAATACTGATCGGTGAACTCATACATGATCACTTTCAATAAATAAATAATTATTGGTTAGTATATGTGTGTGTGTGTGTGTGTGTATGGGCATAGAGTGTGTTGTGTGTGGAAGTGTAAGTATGTGATGGTGATGGTGTGTGTGTGTGTTCATTACGTTTGAAATATTAAACCAAAGTAGCAAGTAGATTCTCGGTGTCGTCATAATTTAGTGTTTGTAGATAAGAAGTTATTTTCTTTTTACACATGATCTTAGTAAGATTAACTATCGGTAGCATCCTATTAATTTTATTGTTGACGTAAGGCTGCAAAGAATCTGAGATACATCATACGTTGTCAAACTGTGATCAGGAACGCAAACCACATTTGACCCCGTATTATATGAAGCAGTGACCGCAAATAATAAAACACGCCATTATTAGTCCGCAAGGTGCCATTATCCCGGAGGACACAGTGGAACATACAGTGGAGGTGTGCCCCGCGAGGGTGGAGCACCGCCGCGTCATCGTGGAGGCAATCGGCGTCAGTTAACTCTCGCGCCGAGCTCTGGTCCGGGCTATGGTCCAGAGCGAGGAGGAATGGCAGGCGGTCGCCTCCTTCTGCAAAGCCGTAATGCTAGCGACTATCTTCGTCGATGGCATTGCGAGTATCTGAATTGCGTGTGGTGTCACATTTTTAACAGACTTCAAAAAAAAGGAGGAGGTTATCAATTCGGTTGTAATTTTTTTATCATGTTTTTTTTATGTTTGTTACCTCAGAACTCCGTCGTTTATGGGCCAAATTGCAAGATTTTTTTTCTCTTAAAAGAATATGCTTCCAGATTGGTTCCATTTTTTTCAAAATCCAGTTCTGATGATGGGATCCATGAGAAATCGAGGAAACTCCTCAAATGTTATAGGCAACCATATAGTTATTTTGGTATTTTCATTGACAACTTAAGCATTTACAGTCAAAAAGTAACATTTGATGAAGTAGAACTGATGAAGAAGACCAAAAATGGTCAACGGAACTTCACCCTTACATAGATATCACAATGAAGATAGTTAAGCGACTATGAAAATAAAAATAAATTAATGGTTCTGAATAGTTACGTTGAAAATGGTATCATCGAAGTGATTTGATGATGATGATGGAGCCGGAAGGTAGGCACTGGAACTCCGTAATTAATCAATATAACCTAGCAGTGTTTGGGTTAATTGGAATTGTCATGAGAAATAGGCACTCTGTTTATAAATGTATCGCAACTAAAAAGTAAATAACCGACTTCACTAAAGTTATTTTGATCCTTTTCGAGTTTTTTTTTTAGTGAAGTCGATTTTTTTTTTGTAAAAAGTTTTTTATACTTCTTGAAAACTTTAAATTTATATGTATATCTTTCGATAAAGTCAACCGATTGCGATGAAACAAAGCCTAAGTATTATATCAAGTTACATACAATTTTAATGTATAAAACTCACATCACATCGATTTCTAACATTTTTCGTGATACGCGCACAACTAAAAACTTCTACAGATTTATTATATGTGTAGATAAAAAAAAAAAATTGTAAGCATGCAAAAATATGTAAAAAAATCTTATTTACGGTGAAAAAATAAAATAAAAATTTCTCCAAAGAGAACTATATGAGGTTCGAAGAATCTTTATATTACAGGCAAGTCTAGATACGAAACCACTGCGCTAAGGTCTTCGATGATTATCGTTTAAAAAAGACGTTCTTATATTAGACGTCATAATTGACTGGTTGGCCCCTTATCGATGATAGCGTGATTATTTTCGTTTCAGAAGTTAAATTTGCAGCTAAAAGGAATAATGTAACATTATAATACGTGATTTTTGTCGCCACTTTGATTTTATTATGTGTTTTGATTAGTTTTTACTAAACATTTAGAAGATACCAAATATTAATGTCAATTGTATTTTGAAAAAATGGTAAAAGTTATTTTATTACAAAAAAGATAGAATTATGACAAAATTTTTAACTGTAGCTGGGGATGAAATCGCGGCAAATATCGTTCAATACCGACATTTTGGATTATTACTCACCCCCCATAGCAAATAGCGTAATAATTTATAACCTATAATTTGCCCTGACCTATAAGGATTATGTATGCAAAATTTGAACAGGATCAGTAGTTTTTGCGCCAATTAATGCCATCGCAAAATAATTTTACTGTTTCATTATATTGTATTGTTTTGTTTTGTATTGTATTGTATGTCTTTTTGTTTGTCTTTAGTAGGTATCAATTGTTAGTAATTAAAATATGGATCTCTGGTCTGACAATAAAGTTTATTATTATTATTATTATTATATGTATATACATTTGTTTTTCGTATATTATTGTTTATATTTGTTATGTTTTACTCTTTAGATATCGCTGAGGGGTAGCAAATTAATTCAAAAACTGGCGTCAAATAAAGTGAAAGCTCGCGGCATGTGCACCACGAATAGTCAAAGTAAGTGATGCGATGTGAATCCAATTATTAATCATTTGAATATTAAATAATCAAACGCGAAACCTAAATACTTTTAGCTAATCAAACAGAGTCAATTTTAAAAAAGTATTTTACTCATTTTAATAGCTTAGTTTAATCAGACCTACCTACAATGTTGGCACTGCTGGGACTCAGGCCTTCTCTTCAACGCACACACACCACAATCTACCACGCAGGCCCAGTGCGAATTGGTAGATATCACAAGTCTTCCATTTTTGTTTCTAAGACATGCTGGTTTCTTCTTGTGATATGTATCGTTTTGAGAGCAGTGGAGATGAAACAAATTACACAAAGTAATGCGTCTGGATGGGTTCGAACCCGCGATCTACGACTCGTAAGTTGGGGCCGTTATCACTGGGCCACTCCTGTTTTTGAACAGTCTAATACTTTTCTAGTAATTGGCAGCTTCATTTGACTGAGATTAGAGAATTTAAATGAATTCGAAAATATCCCGCAAAAAAACTCAATCTCCGTTTTTATATGTTGTAAAAAGGATTCCTAATGACCACTTGAAGGGTTTCGTACCCAAAGGTTGACCATTAGGTCCTCAATACTAAGCTGAAGTTGTCCGTCTGTCAGCGGGCTGTATATCTTGAACCATAGTAATATTATTTTTTTATCTAAAGAAATAAACCGTAGAGGTCTAGTACGGCTAAAGCCTACTGGGGCCATGGGTTCACTTCCGAAAGGGAAACCTGGGGTAATCGAACTCAAGACAAAGAAGGAACATAGTAGTGGGTTTTAGTCAGTAAAAATCGGACACTCTCCTCCTCCTCCCCCTCGCCTTCTCACCTAAAAAAAAATATCTAAAGAAATAAACCTTCAGTAATAAATTGTATTACTGTAAAAACAAAATTGTACCAGTAAAGCTGGGTCGGGTCACTAGCAAGAAATATGGAGAGAGGTCGTGATACAACTATACTATCTGCCTGTATGGACCTATTAGAGTATCTGAAATGATACACGCTAGTTAGATTAGATTAGAAGAAATATATAAAATCAAATGTTGTGTTTATTGGAGTACTGCAGTCAAGTAGCGAAACAGAATGATTTGCAAATTATTTATAGTGTTTACTTTGGTGAGCCACGCTATCAGCGACTCATGTGTGAAGTACACGTTTGAGGAAAATTACAATGATTGGTTGGAAAATCAGTGGGGATCTCTTTGTGACCAGTTCCCATTTTGGACTACTGGCAAATACAGTGATTTGGACTTGACTGGTCAGAATGAACGCAGTAACTCATTTATTACCCCTCTTTTTTCTTCGCAATTTAGTTGTGTGTCATCATTCATTTTTACTATGAACGTTGGTGGTACAATAGAAGTGAACATTTATATGGAAGCAACGAGTGTGATTGACCAAATCGTTATTTTGGCCCATCTGTCAGACGTGGGCAGTGACATTCAAGTAGGGCAAGCTTTAAATCGGGCCATGGATCCAGACTTCGTGGCTGGATGGCACACTCTGAAGATGACTTTAACCGGCTCACGAACTTATAAAGGCTTTGTAAGTTTTAACATTGTTATAATTATTTCATAACAGTTTGCTGACATCTCTTTGAGGCGCGCGTGAAATACGATTTGCCATCGACTTGGACTTGGTTTGGCAAGCTACCCATTACTCACTTGATAACTTCCCAAATTCGCTCATGAGCGAATACGTGACTTTTGATTATTTATTATTCAAATAATTAATAATTGGATTCACATCGCAACACTTACTTTGACTATTCGTGGTGCACATGCCGCGAGCCTTCACTTTACTTGACGCCAGTTTCTGAATTGATTTAAAATTGTCAAGCTTTTCTTTGTTGTGACAACAGAATAAATTTTGCCATTAAAATAGGGAAACCTTCTGATTCATAATTAAGAAACCTTGTTGGCTATGTTCATAACCAGCTTCAACTTCACTTTCTTGGTTTCAGATATCCATATTGGGTACGGCGTCTCCAAATTCTACTGTTTTAGTTGATTCATTCCGTTATATACCGCCAGGAATGGACGAAAGCGAATGTCAACTTTACGAAAACCTCCGAGATGTCAAGAACCCTAGATTCAACAGTTTCAGAGGTTAATTAAACATTTTATGAATGCAATAATATCAGTGTACCTAGTTTTCTTAATACTATTAAATGTTGAATTTTTTGTGTGAATTCCTGAGTCGCAGTGTCTGTTTTTCTTATATCCTGCATTATAAAAATATTCTCCCTCTTCGTAATGGGTATATCTAAGTAGTATTTTATTAGGGTCGTGATAAAGAGTAAAATTACCTACAATGCGTTCCAAATAAGAATAGGATCGATTGACAGGTAGTGACGTCACGTCATACTGTCAAATCGAAGAATTATTATGGTGAGCAAAAGAAGAAAATTTTAAAATTTAATTTATTTACGAACTGTGAACGAAAATAGTTTAATCAGAATCCAGTTCTTCAATTTTGCTCATCTCTGAGTTCTTCAATTTTGCCCAATTTCTTGCGATTTGACAGTATGACGTGACGTCACAACATGGCGTCGATCCTATTCTTATTTGGAACGCATTGTACTCAACACGTTTCAATACGTTACGTTACGTTCTAATACGTTTCTATTTATTTGGTCCAAATTCGCATAAATATAATTGTAAATATTACCGTGTCAATAAATATTATGCCACAGACAGACTATTTTTTTTCGAGTCAATGATCAAGTCGAGTTTTGAAATATTTTGAGCCCAGTGCGTGACCACGTTAAGTGTAGAAGTGCAGCGTCAACGGATGGTGGTAGGTATGTCAGCGGATGGTAGCTTTCTTCTTACTACAGGTTTTCTTCTTGTAGGGTTGATCTTGAGTGGTCTGAGGCCCTACCACGAGCTGTTAACGCGATCCATTTTACGACCTGAACTGTTAAAAGGATGGAGATTGATATCTCCATCACTTTAACAGTTCAGTTTAGTTCAGCTCAGTTCAGTCCAGTTCAGTTTAGTTCAGCTCAGTTCAGTCCAGTTTAGTTAAGAGGGATCTCTCCCTCGCTCACATGCCAGACATTTTAACACGTGGTAAAGCCCCTGAGTAAACAGATAGCTAATCACACCATTTCAAAAGTTATCTCTTTGTTTGTTTTTGATATTGGGTATTTTGATGGCATTAATATGATTATTATCATTAAATTAGTAGAATCGATTTCAGATTCATATCTTCTTTTATATATCAAATGATAAAACATACCAAAATAAACTAAAGCTGTTTTGTACGTGCGACGCAATCGTAGCTCTGATAATAGTAACTTTTTAAATTATTAAACTTCTTTTTAGGGTTTTTTTATGTAGGTAATCATCCAATGACTTGTCTCACTCTAGGGTTGAGCGAGAGGGCACGTTTTAGACTTTTACCAATTTAATCCACACCTGTGGTCTTCAATTATCCTTTGCGCTCTAGGGCCTCAGATTTTCTTTTCAGAAATACCCCGTGGCCCTAACGGGCATCGGCCCTGCTGGACCCTTACTAGTATGATTTTACTAACATCTCTTTGAGGCGCGCTAAGGAACTACGCGCCATCGAAGACTCTGGGCTCGGTTTTTTTCCAGAAGGCCGTATGATGAGCTACCCGTTGCTCGTCGTCCGCAAGCCCTCGCCGGTAGTGGCCAGAGATCGCCCTGTGACTTTCGATGCCCGGGACGTCCGTAGCTGCGGCCATCTGCTTCGCTAGGCATTACTTTCCCGCAGAAGGAGGCGATCGCATCCCATTCCCTCTGACTTCAGGCCATAGCCTGAAACAGGGCCTGGCACGAAAGGTCGCTGCTGCTGATCGCTTCCACGAAGTCACGCGGCAAGTGGAATGTGAAGAAGCCTTTGGCGCTGCTCCAATCACTCCTCCTTGTGGCGTGCCCATTTAGGAGTGCAGATAATATTTATCGTAGGTACTGTGACGACTATGGAGGTCACAGTTAATATTAACTTGTAAAACTGGCATGTTATACTTTTAAGGTTTATGTTATAAAAAGTTTAGTTTAGATTGATGTTCAATCAAAAAAATAGGAAGACGTCAGATAAAAGTGTCGGGACGTATTTTTATAGAAAACATATATGAAAGTGCTCAATACTATATAATTATATTCTAATCGAATATGAAAAGCCTTTCATTGCGCCCCCAGCGTCACAAATGGTGGAGCGCCGTCGCGCCGTTTCTAAGTAAAATTTCAGTAATAGGTGTCTGAAAGTTCGAGAAAAACGACTAGTATAGTCATTCGGTACCTCTCGCAGATATAGGAAAAGCGAAGAAATACAGCGGATGACGAATACGAGTGAGCTAGCGCAACAGGCGAGGAATATAGGCCTGGATATATAAAAGCTAAGTGATTTTTTATATTATTAGAATACTTATTAGTAAAAGGAGAGATGATGTTCTCAGGCATAGACGAAGTATGCTTCGAAGAATTTATCGCCGATTTTAAGCAGACCGCCAGGTCAAACGAATGGTTGGAGAGTGATTATGCTCTCATATTAGGGGGATTCCTGCATGGGGTGGCAAACTATTTTTACAAATATACGTATAATGATGATATGGACTTCGCGACGATAAGCGAATTATTAAGGATCGAGTTCCCGTGCGAATGTTTTAATTGTGCACAACGTGCAGCGACTGCAACATTAGTAGCATATAATATTAAGGAGGAAACCGCAGATTTGCTTGGAGAAGGCGGACCATCAAATATTTTAAAGGAAGATGATAATGCTGATTTATGTTCTAGCATGATGATGGACGATCCACATACTGATGAGCAGAATGATGACCAGAGCTGTAATGAAAGCAGCATAGTCGATGACGAGATGAGATCGGAGTGTACGGATGAAGTCAAAAACCCGGGTGTGTCTATTCCAATCATTTGTTCTCCCAATTTATTTCCAGGAAACCAAGATTCGTTTTTTTTAGAATCACAATGTGATCAGGATGAACAAACAAACAAAAATCACATCGAGAATGATCACAATTTAGAAATTATTTACGAAATTAATAGTAACGAAACTGGACAGAACTTTTTCCAGAGTGAAGTAGAAGATATGGTCCCGAGTACAAGGGATGAGGTCCATTCTATGTTGGTAACAAAAAAATTAAATAGATTTGATTTTATTTTTTATAACAAATATCGTTGTCATGCCACATGTCAACCAAAAAAAGGTATGGCACCAAGGAAGTCCTTCGTCCCCAAATTAAGAAAAAAAAATGTATGTCAAAAAGGAGTTTAGTTAGAAGAACTTATTCGTCACCTTCATTCATATAAAATCAAACCTTATTCATCACATTTTAAATTTTGTAATGATAATAACTTCATAAAACGATCATTTTTAGTGACATTTAAGTTTTGGAAATTTTATAAAAAGAAATTAAACTTTATTTTTAGGAATTATAAAATAAGGAAATAATAATAATAAATATCCCATCGCCGTATCTCTACGTTGACGTCGTGGTGGGGCTTGCGTGCTCCAATATACCCTAGGTCTGTATCGGTGAAGTTTGCTTTGCCGTAATATGCCTAGGGTGAGGGGCCAGACTAAGAGAGATACAATCCGCAGTGCAGTTTTGTGGCGAACTGTTGGGCATTAGCGACTCCACGGACCCGATCTCCCGGGAGAATTCTTGTTCTCCATCTCCGGCTTGCCTTTATTGGCCGGCCGTAGTGAACACTGACGAGGAACTGAGCTCCCACCTCTCTCTTGCCTTTATTGGCTGGCTTGAGTGGAGATTCGCAAGAGCAAACGTGCTCGGGAGAAGGATGTATAATCCAGTAAGGTGCTGGTAGGGATCTTGACCGTACTTCCGGGATTGTCCTGATAGCCGTGGTATACCACGGCTATCCTCTCCACTCCTCAAGCACCTTAGAATATGTTGCCCTCTTGTTGCTACGTCACATCGTGCTAGCGGCCGTTTTTTGGGGGCCCATTTATTGAGTGTGCAAGTCACCCCCTGCCTTTTTTCGTTGGATATTAATAACGTTGTTCAGGCAGGGGCCATAGTCTTAACATAGTTCCATGTTACCAGTCCACTTAAGACTCCAAAAACCATAGCCCTATTATCTTTGTTCTCCATATGTCGCAATAGTTTTTCAACAACCGGGGGTTGTCCTTGGGTGCACTAGCATAGCGCGTACAGGCATAATCGTCGGTTAGTATCATGTTCCATTATAATTATCTAAAGGGCCTCTGCGAGTTGGCTTCGGCTCCTCGTACGCCTTCCAAAGGTCCAGGACCTCAGGGTCCTGAGATAAATATTGAAAATGAAAATAATAAATATATGTAAAAAAAAAATATAAATATAATAATAATAGATATATAATTATAGGTAGGTAATAATCGAAACACTTTAATAACGTGTGACTACGGCTTTTCTTTTTGTTCTATTCTTGTTTTTCCAGTTACCTTGTCTATTTCAGCATCTTGAAAATCTTGTTTCATACTTTTTCAGCGTCATTTTTTTTTGTCGTAGTCGGGTTTTAATTTTTTTACTTTTTTTTATTTAAAAGATTTTGGTGTTAAATCACTGTGCTTCTTTACTATTTATTTTGGTATGTACAAGTAAAGCCCTTTCAAATGATACGAAACAGACATATTTATCGTATTTTTTTAACACAATACTTTTTGTCTGCTAGAGGGCGCCACATTGAATTTTGATGATATTTTTTGATAAGTACTAGCGAAGCCCTTTCAAATGATATCAAACACGGTATATTTATCATATTTTTTTTAATCATGACTTTTTGTCCGCTAGAGGGCGTCACATTAAATTTGAGCAATATATTGGAAATGTACAAGTGAAGCCCTTTCAAATGATACCAAACACGGCGTAATTTACTCCATATTTATTTTTAACACATTACTTTTTGTCCGCTAGAGGGCGCCATGTCAATTTTTGTGACACGTCACGTAGCCTATGTTCAGCGGACAATTAAAACGGTTCTAACGATACCCCATACGTCAAGTTCCGATAAGTAGATTAGGAGCTATGAGGGAACAGATGAACATACTCACATACATACATAGCCTGTCAAAATCATAACCCTCCGTAGTCGGGTAAATATGTGCTTATTAGGTGATGTAAGTACCTAAGCAAAGTCTCCGTTTCGGTATAGTCCTGTTCAAGTAGCCATTCTGTTACTTTTAGTTTTAAGTTGTGTTTGTTGAGGTCTAAGATATTTATTTTTTTATGATTCTTTTTGTAAATGTAAGCGCTGATGACGTAATACTGGTGCTTTAGCGAAGGTGGACTTTTGTTGGGTGCCTGTGGGAAGGTTTATGCGCTTTTTAGGGTTAGATGGGGGAAGGCTGCGATGGATCCTTAGGACAGATTGAAGCACAAAGAGTTGACGAACTGTAAGAACTTTTCAGTCTGCATACAATTGCGTCGTTGGGTATCTATGGGGCTTCCTTGTCATTACTTTTAGTACGGCCCTTTGTGCTCTCTCTGCCCTCAGGACGTTACCTTTCGAAGCTGCACCCCACACAGGGATGCAACATCCTATGGCCGATTGACATAGTGCGTAATATACCATTTTTAAAATATCGGCATTTGCGTAGTTTCGGAGGGATTTAAATATATATATTAGCCGCAGAGTTCTAGTCGTGACAGTGTCTAGTTGCTTTTTCCATGTAAGTCCGTCATCTATATGGACACCTAGATATTTTACGCTGTCACTTCTAGTGAGTGCAGGACAACAGCAAGAGGCTGATTGGTTAAGGGACCTTAGACTTAAGTATATGGTTTTAATTTAAATTCGTTACCTCCATGCGTTCCCGAGATAAAGGGTCTTGACCAACAGACAGACAGACGGACAGACAACAAAGTGATCCTATAAGGGTTAAAGCATGAATGGGCAGTAATTGAAAAACTGCGTGATGGTGCGGTTTTTCTCCTAATTGCAAAAGGGATGTAGCAAGTTTTGTCTATATTTAAAGTAAGGAGATTTAAATTGAGCCATTTCATTATTTCCACTACTGCTGACTCAGCTATAGATTTGATAGTATCCCAAGTAGGTCCTCGAACTAAGATTGCAGTGTCATCAGCATATGTGTATATCTTGGTGTGTGGAAGGTTCATATTGCAAAGGTCGTTGACATAAATCAGAAATAGGGTGGGGCCTAGTATGCTGCCTTGAGGGACGCCGAAAGTAACAGACTCCTCTTCACTGAGGTAGGAGTCAACAGTTTTAACAGTCTGGGTACGATTTCTGAGATAATCTTTGAAGATTTCAAGTGACACGCCACGTACACCTAAGTGTTCCAATTTTGAGATAAGGATGGGGACAGAAACTGTGTCAAATGCCTTAAAAAGGTCTAAGAATATACCTAAACATTTTGTCTTCTTATCTAGATTTTTAGCTACATCTTGTGTCAATCCTAGCACAGCGTCTTCTGTTGAAATACCAGCTCGGAAGCCATACTGGTTATCAGCTATAATTTTATATTTTCTTAAAAAACTCGTGAGACGATTGTTTAAGATCCTTTCAAGGATCTTAGAAAGTGTCGGTAAAACTGATATAGGTCGATAATTATTGACACAGTTTCTGCTCCCGCCCTTGTGTATGGGATGCCTTTTTAAGAGCATCCGGGAACACTCCCAATTGCAGATAGCGGTTGTATATGTAGGTAAGTGGCGGTATCAGAGCGTGGCGACAGTTTTTTAATAAGAAAGGCGATATACCGTCCCATCTAATAGCGCAATCATTCCTCAACTGTAGGATAAGCGACTCTATTTCTGCTTCATCTACCTCTAAGAACGCAAGAGAGTTTACAACGGAAGGGTTTGTACCATTTAGATGAGACTGGTCGTTAGACCGAGGTGACGGGGTGTGGTTTTCGGATATGATGCTGTCAGCCAGCTTTTTTCCTACATTGCTGAAAAAACTGCAAACCTCATCCAGAGACGACTTGGGATTATTGCGTTGCGGACTTGCGCATATTTTCGTAGTATTGGTTATTTCCTTTATTGTTTTCCATAATAACTTAGGTTTATTACTTGCTTTCTCAAGCTCACTTCTTTCGTATGTGATCTTTAGCTTTCAGAGTAGATCATTACAAAAATTTCGATAGCGTTTATAGGTAAGTTTAAGTATTAGGTTATCTGGTGCTCTTTTGGATTGTGTGTGTAACTTATCTCTGTGTCTAGTGCATTTTAAGAGACCAGGAGTTATCCAGGGTTTTAAAGTTCTTTTTTGCCGAGGGATTTTAGTTTGTGTTTTGTGTTTAGATATGACCATCTTTACAATGTTTATAATATTGTTCATTGAAATATTAGTGTCCTCTGCCGAGTATATACTCGAAAAATCGGTATTCTCCAGTTTTAGCTTAATTGCTTCATGGTTACGGCGGGTGGAGAAGTGATATGTACTGCGCGCAGGGTTTGCGTCTATGATGTCAAGAAGAATGGGCTTGTGGTCAGTAATGTGGGACTCTAAAACCAGTGTCTTCGTCAATAACTTAGTCTTAATAAGAATGTGATCAAGGCTTTTTTCAAGGCGAATGGGAAATTCGTGAGTGGGTAGTAACCCTTGGGAAGCATTTAAGATAAGGTAGTCGAGACATTTATTATCCTCATTACGTTTGATTAGGTCAATGTTTAAATCACCCACTAATACTATATTTGGGCAGGCGGATAAAGTATCGTAAACATTAGTTAGGCTAGTCTTGAAATTATCAAAATCTTCGTTGGACTTGTACGACGGAGAGCGGTAGATTGCCACTATTGCTAGCTTGTGGTCGATTTGACATACAGGGCAAGTCCCGCCACTAAAGATGGGATGGGATGGAAACGATTCATTTTGAGAATTTTGTAAATATTTTGGTTTTTGTTATCATGTCACTGCATTATTTTTGTGAGGTCAGCAGGGCATGAATGATTAATCATTTCTTTTTGTTTCATTTTCGTTTTCAATGAGAGGCGCCGCGCGCCGTCACCGAAGAAACAAGACAAGAAAACTGTGCATTCAATAGTTTTTTCTTTACGTCTATATTTTTTTATTATTCGATTAGGTAAATATGATCCAGGTGACGTTTTAACTTGCAGCAGTTAAATATATTTTGGGAAACTGTGGTCCTTTCTAATGAGGGGGAGTGGTGTATCAATCAATGCTGATACTGACTTTGAAGATAAGGCATAGCCTTCGCAAAGGGTGTCTACTTGACGCCATTGGTTTAGCTGATGATTGAAGTCGTGGGACTTCACACACAGTCAGTCAGTGACAGTTCAGTCATTATGGACTGATAGATTATATTAGACTACATGAATTTTTTTTTAATTTTGTCACTGGAACATTCAATTTTTAGCGATGATAGAAACTTGCACAGTTCTGTCTTTTTCTTCTCTGACACGATGAGCGTCCGATGAGGTTAAAGTCATAACCGTAAGAGTTGTAGTATATATCTTGTTAGATCCCTTCTGGATAGATGTCGATTGACAATTAGGGTACAGCACCGTGGCTTTTTTTGGAGTTTTTGCCACAGTGGGGTCTACGCATGACAACGTTGAATGGTGAGCACAAAGTTGGCGTATAGTAGTTTTGTAAATAGATTTTGAATTTTGCTTATCGTTCGTCATGACTTAGGTTCGCTCATAAAGAGACGACCACCACCATGTAAATTACTTTCCTCCACAGGTAGGGACATCTGTGTTAGGTAATAGGCAGGTTATACTTAAACCTTAAAAGTTTTTTTTTTTAATAGAATTGCTTTGCGACCCTCAGCATTTCTATTCGTAGGGGCGTAGCTCATGTGACGACTATGGAGGTCACAGTTGCAGTTATTAACTTGCAAAACAAGCATGTTATACTTTTAAAGTTTATGTTATAAAAAGTTTAGTGTAGATTGATGTTCAATCAAAAAATAGGAAGACGTCAGATAAAAGTATCGGGACGTATTTTTATAGAAAACATATATGAAAGTGCTCAATACTATATAATTATAGTCTAATCGAACATGAAAAGCCTTTCATTGCGCCCCCAGCGTCACAGTACCATTCACAGTTAGTGAGTTAAGGGTAATTATCATTGAATGGGTAACCTACTGCTGATAACTGAACGTTAAACCTTAATAAGGAAGGAGAAAAGTTAGACCTTAATAAGGGAGCTGGTCCGGATGGACTTCCTCCTATTTTTTATCCTCCTATATTATTATACCACTTCAGATAATATACAATAAATCCCTTGAGGAGGGAAAATTGTCCGATTTATGGAAAATCTCACATATTATCCCATATCATAGTATGAATGACGTAACTAATTATACATCAATCTCGATTATATCACAATTCGCGAAGATGTTTAAGGGTCTTAAATACAACGTAATTTATTCTCACCTCCGCCATATAATTAGTCCGAAGCAACATAGTTTTGTGTCTAACCGTTCTACTATGTCTAACTTACTGATTTACACTGCTTTTATTGGTAACGCTTTAAAAGCTAAGGGTCAAGTTTATACTGTGTATACAGATTTTGCAAAAGCCTTTGGTCGTGTTGATCACTTAATTCTTTCTATGAAATTGAATTGCGCTGGTATTCATGGCTTTCTGTTACGGTGGTTTGAGAGTTACCTAATTAATCGTTCTCAAATATTTGCCCTGGCAGGATATGAATCTGCACCTTTTTCTCCTGGTTCTGGTGTTCCACAGGGTTCTAAGTTAGGCCCATTGCTTTTTTTTGGTATTTTTGAACGATCTTTTAGATTTAATAAATTGCAATTGTTTAGCTTATGCTGATGATTTATAAATTTACTGCAGGATCTCAGTGACTGCATTAAGCTTCAAAGAGATCTTGACATCCTTTAACAATGGTGTTTCGACAACAAAATGACGTTAAATATTAAAAAATGCCTATAAACTAAACATTCACGAACAAAGTATAATTACATTAGATTTGATTAGGTATCATATAGATGGATCTGTTCTGTACAGAGTATCTGTCATCCGTGATCTAGGTGTACTTTTTGATACTTCCTTATCCTTTCGTGATCATGTAGATACTATAGTTGCCAAGGCTAAGAGAATGCTTGGCTTTATAATTCGCATGTTTCCGTAATCATAGCAATGATTATTCTTCTCTATAACGCACTGATAAGAAGCTCCTTGGAGTATTGTTCCTCTATTTGGTATCCCTATTACTCAACCTATACTAATAATGTTGAATCTGTTCAGGCCCGTTTTATTAGGTACCTGAGTATGAAGAATGGGATCCGAAAAGCTATACCAGATTATAACGATAGGTTAAGGCACTATAATATGGTTAGCTTAAAAGAAAGGCGGATCCAATATGACTTACTTCTTCTACTACATAAAATTATAAATGGTTCCATAGATGCGGAGTTGGTTAATTATTTTAACTTCAGGGCTAGCCAACGCAGCAAGCGACATCATCGCATTTTTCAATTGCCTACATCCACCTTAAATATCACTTTTAATAGTCCTCTTACACGGATAGCAAGGCCTTTGGACCTTTCATTATAAAAATGAAAAGTCCAACTTGATGGATTACCCTATCGATGTCTTCTCCATGAGTTTCGCTTCATACAGACGCTGCCTATATAAATAGTGCGAATAATGTACGTCTTTATATATCGGGGTGTTTTGTCTTTGTAGTGTTCTAGATTTAGTTATTCTGGACACACTTTTTATTCTGTGTTTGTCTCTAATATTCATTTGGTCAATGTCATGCATACCTGTTATTTGCATGGTTACTGAAATGCCAATTTTAGATGTAAGTTTATTTAAATTGTAAGTGACTGTGCTGTTGGTGTGTTTATTATAAATAAATAAATAAACATACACAATTTTATTGTCATACATTCAATTTTCAAATTGTTTTTATTTTATTCAAAAATGATTATTTATACATGAAAAATAAAAACACTTAACTAATTAAAATTACATAATATATACACAATAACTCCTATCTAAAATATGGCGTCAAAAAATTCCTCCGCATCACTGTCGACTGGAAGTGTGCCCAAAAGACTGGCAGCATTGCCACGTTGTATGGCAATGCTTAATCTCTGACCGAGGTAAAAGCCAGCCCTTTGGTCACGCGAAGTGTCAACTAGCCGTTTAGATAATTCTTTAAAAAGGGCATGAGCACTCGGACCCCACGGCCCAAGAGTCTCAACCCCAAACGGCTCAAAAATATAACTACCGACGAGGTTGTTATATTTCCGCCGCTTGAGGTTCTCCGCAGCCGCAGCGGCAGCACCAGCACAGCGCGACGAGCTAGGAAGATGGGATGGCGCAAGAGTGTCGACACAGGTAGCGTCCCATACTAAAGGCCTACCCATCTTCCATGGAAATAAAGACATACCGTCCGGTCTCTTACCATCGTCGCGTGCCAGGCCATGAGGTTCCAAAACAGCCGGAACGCCGACGGTGACAAGGGCTCGTCGAATGATGTCATTAATATTCGCGTGCCGCGCTATTCGTCCCGCGCTTCGACTGCATGACAGGCCGTGGTGACCGAGGCTGTTGACAACTTCGCCACAGTGGCAGCGATGAGGTGAACAGCATGGAGCGCCTAGGCGTAGGGAAACAGCTAGGCGGAAAGTTGTATCGTCGAACATGGTGCCTATGTTCGACGATGGTAGTGCGTGGAGCCAGAGGCCCGACTCCCACTCTCCCACAGCCAGTAGGCGCGCACGCTCTGCAGTAGTAGCAGATGTCGAGATTAGGTTTTCCTGAACTACTTTGCAGAGCGGCTCATCCCACCGCCTTTGGGAAGAGAACCCCTCTTCCTCTACATAATATATACACAATAACTCCTATCTAAAATATGGCGTCAAAAAATTCCTCCGCATCACTGTCGACTGGAAGTGTGCCCAAAAGACTGGCAGCATTGCCACGTTGTATGGCAATGCTTAATCTCTGACCGAGGTAAAAGCCAGCCCTTTGGTCACGCGAAGTGTCAACTAGCCGTTTAGATAATTCTTTAAAAAGGGCATGAGCACTCGGACCCCACGGCCCAAGAGTCTCAACCCCAAACGGCTCAAAAATATAACTACCGACGAGGTTGTTATATTTCCGCCGCTTGAGGTTCTCCGCAGCCGCAGCGGCAGCACCAGCACAGCGCGACGAGCTAGGAAGATGGGATGGCGCAAGAGTGTCGACACAGGTAGCGTCCCATACTAAAGGCCTACCCATCTTCCATGGAAATAAAGACATACCGTCCGGTCTCTTACCATCGTCGCGTGCCAGGCCATGAGGTTCCAAAACAGCCGGAACGCCGACGGTGACAAGGGCTCGTCGAATGATGTCATTAATATTCGCGTGCCGCGCTATTCGTCCCGCGCTTCGACTGCATGACAGGCCGTGGTGACCGAGGCTGTTGACAACTTCGCCACAGTGGCAGCGATGAGGTGAACAGCATGGAGCGCCTAGGCGTAGGGAAACAGCTAGGCGGAAAGTTGTATCGTCGAACATGGTGCCTATGTTCGACGATGGTAGTGCGTGGAGCCAGAGGCCCGACTCCCACTCTCCCACAGCCAGTAGGCGCGCACGCTCTGCAGTAGTAGCAGATGTCGAGATTAGGTTTTCCTGAACTACTTTGCAGAGCGGCTCATCCCACCGCCTTTGGGAAGAGGGGTTGTCGGGCGGATTTGTATTCGGGCAAGCGAGTCTCCAGGCATCCATAGCCTCGGTGAAGCACGGCACATCAAAAGGAATCAGTGTTGAAGTTAGAATATTCCTGATTAATTTATCAGTGCCGTGGACCGAAGATATGAATGTAAACTAATACTGGTAATTTTAATTATTTTAAGTCGAATAATTCGACTTAAAATAAATAAATATTTTAAGTCGAATATATCGCCTCAGCTATCTTGATTATTTAAAATAGATTCTGATAAGATAAATGACCCTTTGTACATGAATTTTTAATTATCCAATGTATAAAAGGAAGTCACCCGGCTCCGTTCGTCTGTCTATTGTGCAACAACCTATTTTGCCTAGATGCGACGCACAAATTGGATTTATATATTGTATTTGTTTTTCATACATTATTGTTTATATTTATGTTATGTTTGTCTCTGTCGGTCCCGGCCAGGTGCAATAGACAATCACAGACTAAGCTGTAGACATCCTTGGACTTAGACAACTGTGTTCTGTCTTGTGTCTATAGTGCAGCACAGTTATGCCCGGTTCACACATGGCCCGACAGATTGCTGTATTTTATTGTGCGTCTTTTCTTTTCTATGTATTTGTGAATCTCCTTGATGGATTTAAAATTTTGACATTATAGCTTGTAAATCATAATATATTTTTAACAGACTTCAAAAAGAAGGAGGTTCTATGTTCGGCTAAATGTATTTTTTTTTTGTATGTTCACCGATTTCTCTGTCAATTGTGGACCAATTTTGAAATTATTATTTTTTTATTGAAAGGTTATGTAATGGTGTTAAATAACGAAGAGACAAAACTATTATAGAAACACCGACTTCCGAAATTAAAGTTGTTTTGTACTTTTGTCCTTTCTAATGAGGGGGAGTGGTGTATCAATCAATGCTGATACTGACTTTGAAGATAAGGCATAGCCTTCGCAAAGGGTGTCTACTTGACGCCATTGGTTTAGCTGATGATTGAAGTCGTGGGACTTCACACACAGTCAGTCAGTGACAGTTCAGTCATTATGGACTGATAGATTATATTAGACTACATGAATTTTTTTTTAATTTTGTCACTGGAACATTCAATTTTTAGCGATGATAGAAACTTGCACAGTTCTGTCTTTTTCTTCTCTGACACGATGAGCGTCCGATGAGGTTAAAGTCATAACCGTAAGAGTTGTAGTATATATCTTGTTAGATCCCTTCTGGATAGATGTCGATTGACAATTAGGGTACAGCACCGTGGCTTTTTTTGGAGTTTTTGCCACAGTGGGGTCTACGCATGACAACGTTGAATGGTGAGCACAAAGTTGGCGTATAGTAGTTTTGTAAATAGATTTTGAATTTTGCTTATCGTTCGTCATGACTTAGGTTCGCTCATAAAGAGACGACCACCACCATGTAAATTACTTTCCTCCACAGGTAGGGACATCTGTGTTAGGTAATAGGCAGGTTATACTTAAACCTTAAAAGTTTTTTTTTTTAATAGAATTGCTTTGCGACCCTCAGCATTTCTATTCGTAGGGGCGTAGCTCATGTGACGACTATGGAGGTCACAGTTGCAGTTATTAACTTGCAAAACAAGCATGTTATACTTTTAAAGTTTATGTTATAAAAAGTTTAGTGTAGATTGATGTTCAATCAAAAAATAGGAAGACGTCAGATAAAAGTATCGGGACGTATTTTTATAGAAAACATATATGAAAGTTCTCAATACTATATAATTATAGTCTAATCGAACATGAAAAGCCTTTCATTGCGCCCCCAGCGTCACAGTACCATTCACAGTTAGTGAGTTAAGGGTAATTATCATTGAATGGGTAACCTACTGCTGATAACTGAACGTTAAACCTTAATAAGGAAGGAGAAAAGTTAGACCTTAATAAGGGAGCTGGTCCGGATGGACTTCCTCCTATTTTTTATCCTCCTATATTATTATACCACTTCAGATAATATACAATAAATCCCTTGAGGAGGGAAAATTGTCCGATTTATGGAAAATCTCACATATTATCCCATATCATAGTATGAATGACGTAACTAATTATACATCAATCTCGATTATATCACAATTCGCGAAGATGTTTAAGGGTCTTAAATACAACGTAATTTATTCTCACCTCCGCCATATAATTAGTCCGAAGCAACATAGTTTTGTGTCTAACCGTTCTACTATGTCTAACTTACTGATTTACACTGCTTTTATTGGTAACGCTTTAAAAGCTAAGGGTCAAGTTTATACTGTGTATACAGATTTTGCAAAAGCCTTTGGTCGTGTTGATCACTTAATTCTTTCTATGAAATTGAATTGCGCTGGTATTCATGGCTTTCTGTTACGGTGGTTTGAGAGTTACCTAATTAATCGTTCTCAAATATTTGCCCTGGCAGGATATGAATCTGCACCTTTTTCTCCTGGTTCTGGTGTTCCACAGGGTTCTAAGTTAGGCCCATTGCTTTTTTTTGGTATTTTTGAACGATCTTTTAGATTTAATAAATTGCAATTGTTTAGCTTATGCTGATGATTTATAAATTTACTGCAGGATCTCAGTGACTGCATTAAGCTTCAAAGAGATCTTGACATCCTTTAACAATGGTGTTTCGACAACAAAATGACGTTAAATATTAAAAAATGCCTATAAACTAAACATTCACGAACAAAGTATAATTACATTAGATTTGATTAGGTATCATATAGATGGATCTGTTCTGTACAGAGTATCTGTCATCCGTGATCTAGGTGTACTTTTTGATACTTCCTTATCCTTTCGTGATCATGTAGATACTATAGTTGCCAAGGCTAAGAGAATGCTTGGCTTTATAATTCGCATGTTTCCGTAATCATAGCAATGATTATTCTTCTCTATAACGCACTGATAAGAAGCTCCTTGGAGTATTGTTCCTCTATTTGGTATCCCTATTACTCAACCTATACTAATAATGTTGAATCTGTTCAGGCCCGTTTTATTAGGTACCTGAGTATGAAGAATGGGATCCGAAAAGCTATACCAGATTATAACGATAGGTTAAGGCACTATAATATGGTTAGCTTAAAAGAAAGGCGGATCCAATATGACTTACTTCTTCTACTACATAAAATTATAAATGGTTCCATAGATGCGGAGTTGGTTAATTATTTTAACTTCAGGGCTAGCCAACGCAGCAAGCGACATCATCGCATTTTTCAATTGCCTACATCCACCTTAAATATCACTTTTAATAGTCCTCTTACACGGATAGCAAGGCCTTTGGACCTTTCATTATAAAAATGAAAAGTCCAACTTGATGGATTACCCTATCGATGTCTTCTCCATGAGTTTCGCTTCATACAGACGCTGCCTATATAAATAGTGCGAATAATGTACGTCTTTATATATCGGGGTGTTTTGTCTTTGTAGTGTTCTAGATTTAGTTATTCTGGACACACTTTTTATTCTGTGTTTGTCTCTAATATTCATTTGGTCAATGTCATGCATACCTGTTATTTGCATGGTTACTGAAATGCCAATTTTAGATGTAAGTTTATTTAAATTGTAAGTGACTGTGCTGTTGGTGTGTTTATTATAAATAAATAAATAAACATACACAATTTTATTGTCATACATTCAATTTTCAAATTGTTTTTATTTTATTCAAAAATGATTATTTATACATGAAAAATAAAAACACTTAACTAATTAAAATTACATAATATATACACAATAACTCCTATCTAAAATATGGCGTCAAAAAATTCCTCCGCATCACTGTCGACTGGAAGTGTGCCCAAAAGACTGGCAGCATTGCCACGTTGTATGGCAATGCTTAATCTCTGACCGAGGTAAAAGCCAGCCCTTTGGTCACGCGAAGTGTCAACTAGCCGTTTAGATAATTCTTTAAAAAGGGCATGAGCACTCGGACCCCACGGCCCAAGAGTCTCAACCCCAAACGGCTCAAAAATATAACTACCGACGAGGTTGTTATATTTCCGCCGCTTGAGGTTCTCCGCAGCCGCAGCGGCAGCACCAGCACAGCGCGACGAGCTAGGAAGATGGGATGGCGCAAGAGTGTCGACACAGGTAGCGTCCCATACTAAAGGCCTACCCATCTTCCATGGAAATAAAGACATACCGTCCGGTCTCTTACCATCGTCGCGTGCCAGGCCATGAGGTTCCAAAACAGCCGGAACGCCGACGGTGACAAGGGCTCGTCGAATGATGTCATTAATATTCGCGTGCCGCGCTATTCGTCCCGCGCTTCGACTGCATGACAGGCCGTGGTGACCGAGGCTGTTGACAACTTCGCCACAGTGGCAGCGATGAGGTGAACAGCATGGAGCGCCTAGGCGTAGGGAAACAGCTAGGCGGAAAGTTGTATCGTCGAACATGGTGCCTATGTTCGACGATGGTAGTGCGTGGAGCCAGAGGCCCGACTCCCACTCTCCCACAGCCAGTAGGCGCGCACGCTCTGCAGTAGTAGCAGATGTCGAGATTAGGTTTTCCTGAACTACTTTGCAGAGCGGCTCATCCCACCGCCTTTGGGAAGAGAACCCCTCTTCCTCTACATAATATATACACAATAACTCCTATCTAAAATATGGCGTCAAAAAATTCCTCCGCATCACTGTCGACTGGAAGTGTGCCCAAAAGACTGGCAGCATTGCCACGTTGTATGGCAATGCTTAATCTCTGACCGAGGTAAAAGCCAGCCCTTTGGTCACGCGAAGTGTCAACTAGCCGTTTAGATAATTCTTTAAAAAGGGCATGAGCACTCGGACCCCACGGCCCAAGAGTCTCAACCCCAAACGGCTCAAAAATATAACTACCGACGAGGTTGTTATATTTCCGCCGCTTGAGGTTCTCCGCAGCCGCAGCGGCAGCACCAGCACAGCGCGACGAGCTAGGAAGATGGGATGGCGCAAGAGTGTCGACACAGGTAGCGTCCCATACTAAAGGCCTACCCATCTTCCATGGAAATAAAGACATACCGTCCGGTCTCTTACCATCGTCGCGTGCCAGGCCATGAGGTTCCAAAACAGCCGGAACGCCGACGGTGACAAGGGCTCGTCGAATGATGTCATTAATATTCGCGTGCCGCGCTATTCGTCCCGCGCTTCGACTGCATGACAGGCCGTGGTGACCGAGGCTGTTGACAACTTCGCCACAGTGGCAGCGATGAGGTGAACAGCATGGAGCGCCTAGGCGTAGGGAAACAGCTAGGCGGAAAGTTGTATCGTCGAACATGGTGCCTATGTTCGACGATGGTAGTGCGTGGAGCCAGAGGCCCGACTCCCACTCTCCCACAGCCAGTAGGCGCGCACGCTCTGCAGTAGTAGCAGATGTCGAGATTAGGTTTTCCTGAACTACTTTGCAGAGCGGCTCATCCCACCGCCTTTGGGAAGAGGGGTTTCGGGCGGATTTGTATTCGGGCAAGCGAGTCTCCAGGCATCCATAGCCTCGGTGAAGCACGGCACATCAAAAGGAATCAGTGTTGAAGTTAGAATATTCCTGATTAATTTATCAGTGCCGTGGACCGAAGATATGAATGCCGGTAAACTAATACTGGTAATTTTAATTATTTTAAGTCGAATAATTCGACTTAAAATAAATAAATATTTTAAGTCGAATATATCGCCTCAGCTATCTTGATTATTTAAAATAGATTCTGATAAGATAAATGACCCTTTGTACATGAATTTTTAATTATCCAATGTATAAAAGGAAGTCACCCGGCTCCGTTCGTCTGTCTATTGTGCAACAACCTATTTTGCCTAGATGCGACGCACAAATTGGATTTATATATTGTATTTGTTTTTCATACATTATTGTTTATATTTATGTTATGTTTGTCTCTGTCGGTCCCGGCCAGGTGCAATAGACAATCACAGACTAAGCTGTAGACATCCTTGGACTTAGACAACTGTGTTCTGTCTTGTGTCTATAGTGCAGCACAGTTATGCCCGGTTCACACATGGCCCGACAGATTGCTGTATTTTATTGTGCGTCTTTTCTTTTCTATGTATTTGTGAATCTCCTTGATGGATTTAAAATTTTGACATTATAGCTTGTAAATCATAATATATTTTTAACAGACTTCAAAAAGAAGGAGGTTCTATGTTCGGCTAAATGTATTTTTTTTTTGTATGTTCACCGATTTCTCTGTCAATTGTGGACCAATTTTGAAATTATTATTTTTTTATTGAAAGGTTATGTAATGGTGTTAAATAACGAAGAGACAAAACTATTATAGAAACACCGACTTCCGAAATTAAAGTTGTTTTGTACTTTTTTAATGTTTTTTTACGTTGAAATCGGTTGTATTTTTTTTTTGTAAATAAAAATGTATCGCCTTGACTTCACTTAATTTTGATTTACACAATCAATCACGTTTTCAATTTATTTTAATGTAATGATGACCACCAACCATATTTGTACGACTAAAACGGCAGAATATTATGATCGTAATAAATAATAATAATAATAGTTTATTTTGCATCAAGTTTTTCATTTTACATTAAATACATGGTAGTACATACAGCTTAAATTAATATACAATGATGTGGTGACATCAGCACCCTTACTAAGTTGCCAAGACAACTTGTGTTAAAGATGCTGGGTCCAACCCTTTATTGGATTTAGGTAAGTACATACATGAGATGCTATTTTGTATTTATATGACTGGTTCGTTATATGGCATAGTTAAACGGACAAATAAACTAAAATATATAAAATAAACATAATGCATCTAACAACCTTGTACCTACGACAGTCTGACAAATAAATACATTCTATTCTATTCTATTCAGTTACCAGCAGTAGGTTCACCCATCCAATGATAATTACCTTTAACCACTTAATGTAAATGGTACCTATTATAAATATCATCTGCACCCCTAAATGGGCGCACCACAACAATGGTGGCAAGTCCTCTCTTCGAGGACTCATTGGAGAAGCGCCACAGCTTCGTCACATTCCACTTGATGCGTGCCCTCGTGGAAGCGATCAACAGCGGCGACCTTTCGCGCCAGGCCCTGTTTCAGGCTATGGCCTGGAGCGAGAGGGCACGGGACGCGGTCGCCTCCTTTTGCGGGAAAGTAATGCTAGCGAAGGAGATGGCCGCAGCTACGGACGTCCCGGGCGTCGGAAGTCGCATCGATCTCTGGCCACTGCCGGCGAGGGCTTGCGGACGACGAGCAACGGGTAGCTCGTCATACGGCCCTCTGAAAAAGAACCAAGCCCCGAGTCTTCGATGGCGCGTAGCTCCTTAGCGCGCCTCAAAGAGATGTTAGTAAAATCATACTAGTAAGGGTCCAGCAGGGCCGATGCCCGTTAGGGCCACGGGGTATTTCTGAAAAGAAAATCTGAGGCCCTAGAACGCAAAGGATAATTGAAGACCACAGGTGTGGATTAAATTGGTAAAAGTCTAAAACGTGCCCTCTCGCTCAACCCTAGAGTGAGACAAGTCATTGGATGATTACCTACATAAAAAAAACCCTAAAAAGAAGTTTAATAATTTAAAAAGTTACTATTATTAGAGCTACGATTGCGTCGCACGTACAAAACAACTTTGGTTTATTTTGGTATGTTTTATCATTTGATATTTAAAAGAAGATATGAATCTGAAATCGATTCTACAAATTTAATGATAATAATCATATTAATACCATCAAAATACCCAATATCAAAAACAAACAAAGAGATAACGTCTTTTGAAATGGTGTGATTAGCTATCTGTTTACTCAGGGGCTTTACCATGACGTGTTAAAATGTCTGGCGTGTGAGCGAGGGAGAGATCCCTCTTAACTAAACTAAACTGAACTGGACTGAACTGAGCTGAACTGAGCTGAACTAAACTGAACTGTTAAAGTGATGGAGATATCCATCTCCATCTCAATCGAACCGAGTTAACAGCTCGTTTAAGGGCCTCAGGCCACTCAAGAAATCAACCCTACAAGAAAAAGAACCTGTATAAGAAGCAAGCTATGAGAATTAAAAACATTACCTACCACGATCCGCTGACGCTGCACTTCTACACTTAACGTGGTCACGCACTGGGCTCAAAATATTTCAAAACTTGGCTTGATCATTGACTCCAAAAAAAAATAAGAAGATGCAGCCTGTCTGTGGCATAATATTTATTCCACGGTAATATTTACAATTATATTTATGTGAATTTGGACCAAATAAATATAACGTATTAGAACGTAACGTAACGTATTGAAACGTGTTGAGTAGGTACTCTTTATCACGACTCTAAGAAAATACTACTCAGTTCTTACCTTTACGAAAGAAAGAGAATATTTTTATAACGCAGGATATAAGAAAAACAGACATTGCGACACAAGAATTCACCAAAAATTTCAACATTTAATAGTATTTAGAAAATTAGGTACAGTGATATTAGTGCATTCATAATGTTTAATTAACCTGTGAAACTGTTAAATCTAAAGTGTTCGACACCTGGAAGGTTTTCGTAAAGTTGACATTCGCTTTCATCCATTCCTGGCGGTATATAACGGAATGAATCAACTATAACCGTAGAATTTGGAGATGCCATGCCCATGATATTTATCTGAAACAAAGAAAATGAAGTTGAATGATGAACATAGCCAATAAGGTTTTTGAATTAAGAATCAGAAGTTAAAGTGTTGGACACGCCACAATCGCGGTGGCAAGCCCCCTCTTTGACGAGTGACTAGTGAGAAGCCACGGTGTCTTCACTTTTCATATTTCGCAGGTCCTCGCCGAACATGGAAAATTCGGGGAGTGCCTGTTTCGGATTCAGTCAGAAGAAACGCCCAATTGCCACCATTGTGTAGATCGTAGATCGCCCGGAAGACACGGTGGAGCATACTGTGAAAGTTTGCCTCATTTTAACGTAGCACCACCGTACCTATATTATTTACTAATTGAACAGAGTATACCTTAAAAGTAACGCCAGAAATTCCACCCCAAGGGTTGTAATAGAATTCATTGGATGAACAATCATCTACTGAATTTTCACTAGTGAACCGATTTTGTTGAAACTTGCCCCACATATATCGTTCTTACGATACTTCAACATGACGGAGGTCAGAAGTTGAACAGATATAATGGGCACGGAAATCAGTCGAGGGAACTCAACAACGGCTTGCATCAGCTACCTCGTGTGTGGGCTTGTGAGATTAATAATGGATACGGAAGATATTAGTTATGAGAATCTTAGACAAATTTCATCGCCGAACAAAATTAATTTGCATTTGCTTTTAAATTTAACCAATAAATCTATTTCAATATAAATATGCTACAATGGCTACTGAGTCGATTAAGCATAGGTATACCTAGGCCAATCACTAATAGTCATCACTATAGCTAGGAAGGATCACTAAAATTGTAAAAGTATTTTGAGTGTTTTGTTTTGTCGTGAATGAAATGCTTTCTGTTACACCACGCCAGTAAACCGGCATCAGGCTGGATGTACCTACGTCGGCGCATTCCCCCAGAATCACAGAATAAGTATAGTACAAGTACAGAAATTTCACTCTTCGAAAGAAAACATGCTAATATAAACCTACTAACAATGTTACTAATGTTATAATACATTGCACGGCACGGACGTGATCTACATTATATTTGCCTACAGAAACGAGTCGCTCTCGTAACGATTCCAAATGCACCTTTTTTTTTCGGCGGGAAATACATAATCTAAAAACCCACTCCTGTTCCTTCGTTGCCTTTCGTACCAGGGCCGTGTCTTTCATTCGACCCTGCTGGGCCCCTACAGTTGCTGACATCTCCTTGAGGCGCGCGTGGAACAGTACGCGTTGTCGACGACTTGGGCTCGGTGCGGACAGTTACTGGACGGTCGAGCTACCCATTGCTCGCCGTCCGCAAGCCCGCGCCTACGGTGGCCGGAAATCGGGATCGGAATTCTAGCGGCGGTTGGGGCGTGAGGACCGTTGCCTCACACGATCGGCCGCCTCCTTTGCTAGCATTACTGCTTCCGAAAATGCACCCTTCAGTTCACGTGCAGAGTTCAGAGTCACTTTTATTATGCCGGTTATGCACCTTTGAACAGGCCGCTCTTGCTTTAGGG
Organism: Mythimna impura; assembly: GCA_905147345.3. NCBI lineage: Eukaryota > Metazoa > Arthropoda > Insecta > Lepidoptera > Noctuidae > Mythimna > Mythimna impura. The sequence continues at coordinate 5,984,300 of LR990356.1, read as the reverse complement.
ATAGGAGTTGTGTATTTTTGAAAAATGTGAAATGAGTACCTACGTTTTATAACATAAAATATATTCAGAATTTCTAAAATTGTGAGGTAGATAGGTACCCAATTTATTTTTTAAAAGTCATCTCATGTAAGCGTAAAGAGATTGTTTACATTTAGTTAGAAGTGATATAATTTTGTTGGTTTTGTGTGTGCGTTAGCTTTGCGTTCATATGAATTTTTTTGGTAGTGGTAGGCCATTCAAAACTTTATTATACATAGTACATAGTAATTAACATTTTGTTAGCTATAATTCCTTGCATTAGTCAGGTAGACACTAGTAGGTACTGGGAGGTCCACTTATATTGAATGATCTTTAAGGTCATTGACTTTTTATGTGAAAATGTCGCAAATATATGAAATAAATATTCGATAAAGAGATAAATACTCGATAGAATATTCGATAAAGAGGTCGAAAATATTTTTTTAGCGCGCGTCAAACAGCAGGTCGAACACGCGTGTGACACTTTACTGTACTAACCACGCCAAAGGGGTTCGTTTAAAGGAACCTTCATGAGGGGCGTGCAACGTAGGTACAGATGTATGCTTACAGTGTGAAGTGTGCCAGGCCTGCCTGAATGCGCTGTTAAGTAGGTATTTTAATTAATTAAATAATTAAAGTAAAGTATCGCTGTTAGTGGAGGTTAGGTTACATTTCTTTAGTTATTGCTAACAATGGCCACCGTTATTAATCAGTTAATTTAAAGTTGTTTCTAAATCTAATATCTTCCTGTTTAGGAAGGGTTCATTTAACGAAAATGGTTATAGATGATTTGGGATTACATTTATGGTTTTTTAAAGTAAAATAAAAACTTACGTAGCACGTTGCAGTTCCTAGGCCTGTGACGTTCATCGATATCGTGTGCCATCCATCCACGTAGTCTTCTGCAATGGCATAGATCCCAGCGATTCCCCGATTAGTGTCAATACCATTTGGCATAAACTCGGTCGCTAATATTGTTATTTGTTCATTTAGGTTGTTTGCCTCCATATAAACAAGCATTTCAAGTATACCATTGCCGGTCATTGGAAACATGAACGATGATACACAACTTAAACCTTCTGAAGGCATAATAAATGATCTACTGCGCTCATTAGGAGCGTCCACATCAATGTTATCGTAAGTCCCGACTTTCCAGAAGGGGTATGTGGCACAGATTCCGAAATTACTAAAATTTTCATAAAAGTCATCTTCAAATGTATATCTTACACAAGATTCACTTAACGCATGCGACACTAAAAGTGTTAATATAAAAAGTTTTCGTAACATATCGTGTGTCAATACCAGTTGCAAACATGTGTTTGCCAAAAGACACAAAATCTACTATTTATTAAGCTTGGGTTGTAATCAAAATAACTATTGTAATTATTTAAATATTAATCATGGATAAGATAACGTTCTGTGTAGCCAAGATAAATCCATTGATAATGGTGATATAAAATACTTTGTTCTCACCCTTTTCTTTCTGATCGAACTCGAGTTGTGCGATGGATTTGGCTGCTATTTAATTAAAACATTATTTTATTTAAATATCGTCTTGTCTCGATAGCGGTTCTTTGTGATGAAATACAAACACCACAATTCAAGTAGCACACCTATCTCACCGGATATGGTAAATTCGAGAGGTTCCTGCACCGGATTCGTGTGGAAGAAACGCCCGGGTGTCACCATTGTGTGGACCGCCGTGTCCTCGTCGGGACGAGGACACGATGCGATTGGTGGCAACGACTAAACTGTGGTAACAAAATACCAAAGTGCTAAAATAAAACACGATTTTCAGAAACTTAGATAAATTAAATTCTTGTTATGGTTCATAATATTTTAATTGATATATAAAAGTGCTTGACTGCGATCCCACCTGATGATAAGCAGTGATGCAGTCGTGGATGGTGAGGCGCACTAGTTTATTAGGAGCCTATTCATAGACACCTCAATTATAATCGGACGGGAAGACCGCAGCAGACAAATTGTTCCAGTCCTTCGATGTACGCGTCATAAATGACGAGGCGAAACGCTTGGTCCAAACCGTAGAGGTTTCAACAGCGTAAAGGTGGATACTCGCCGTACGTTGGGTTGTCCGATGGTAGAAATGAGATGGCGGAATCAAGTCATGCAATTCCCGCGCAAACTCTATAAAATGCATCGTGTAAAATACCGAAAGGCTAGCTACCAGACGCCTGTGCTCAATGCTTTGTAGATTGGACTTAACTAGATCTGGATCACCAATTAGCCTCTTCGTACACCCTTCCAAAAAGCAAAGCCAAAGCTGCCAAGTGGCATTTTGCAGCACCAGCCCTTAGGTGGCTGTTCAATTCCCGAATGGAGTCTCGAAGATTTTTCCGAGTAAAAAAAGTTTCTTTTTTTGTGACGTTACAACAAATTTACTATTTTCAGATTCATTCCTTTACCTATGCTATATGACCTCGCTTTATGCCAAATTTCAGGAATCTGGGTTAACGGGAAGTACGTATATCCTATGATTTTTTAATTCCCGTGAGAATGTTGAAATATATACGTTTTTTGCGACATAATCGGCTGTATCTTTTTTTCGTTAACTTAGAAGTTTGATTGTTTCACAGTTTCAAAGAACCGCAGACCTGAGTATATGGTTTAAATTCCACAGGTCTTGACAGACAGACTATTTGATCCTATATGGGTTCCATTTTTTCCTTTTGAGCTACGAAACCCTAAAAATTTTTTGATTGATTTTTTTTCGACAATCCCATTCCGTCTCCGTCTCCGTCTTAGCTTGCAGTGTAAGTATATTAGGACACCCGCCTCCAAACTCCAAATGTATAGCCTCGAACCACGGCTAGCCATGTTTAAAAAAAATTTTTCGTGATACTTTATGTAAGTTTGCATAAAAAATCTTGATAGCTTTTATAGATTACTTGATAGAAATGGTCAAAACACACAGGTGCAATGGTATATAAGTTTTCAAATCTTTGCAATTATGGTACTTATAATATTACATAGACAATGATGATATCTGCGAGAGCATTCAGCAACCTTGGGTTGAGACCAACATTGTTCCGCATTTTCCCTCTCGCGGGTAAACAAGGTTCGAAGTGGGTTGAACATTAATATGTTAATATTGTTGACCTAGTAACTATAATCACAGAGTAAGCTGCTTATCTTCAAGTGCAAGTTCTGCATGCCTACGGGCCGTAGCTAGCCGCTTCAGCTATATATAGTAAACTCGAGGGGAGTGCTGTAGCGACATCTATAGCGCCACATATGAATTAAACTACGAAATCCTGCATCGCGCAATTAGATTTCTCTGATTTAGAGTTCTCCACAACGATTTGAACATATACGAGTACAACAGTCCAAAATCATCTCTCGGGCAGAGTTGGCCAGATCAGACAAAACATCAGTCTGGTCGGAGAATCCTGCCTTTTCAACGATGGTTTGCATTATAAGGTCCCTTACACTCCGTTCCGCATACCTTTAAACTGTTATTCTAATTCTTTAATAAGTGAAGATTATATAAAAAAAGCTACTTGATCTGTTACAAATCAGATACTTTAAATATGCAGTTGATATGAAATAGTTTTATTTACGTCCGTTATCTGCAGGGTTTTTGATAGATCTACAGCCTTTGGGTTCGAAACTATAAATATGAAATAAGAATCCATAGTAAGTTTCTTAGTTAAGGAGTGCCACCTTGAAGTGATAAACGATTTATTTCCCTGACTGTACACACACATAACACTTACCGCACCCACATAAAACTTTTTAGTAAACCATTCGGTTTTCCATATAAACCGCTTTTGGTATACATTTTTAGGGGTATGTGGAACAGAGAGTAAAGCCCCACATACCGCCGTTGAAAAGGCGCCGTCTGGTTGGATCCTCCAACCAGACGGGTGTTATGTCTGGTGGGCTATTACCCGTTAGATGATTTCGGGCTGTTCTATATGTTCTAATCGCGCGGAGAACTTTGATTGCGCGATGCAGGATTAGTTCTCATGTGACGCCATAGATGTCGCTACATTACTCCCCTCCGGAGATCGGAGATCGATGGTTCTTGATGCTTCTTGATGCGTGCCAGGCCAGTGGTAGGTTGGTTCCAGTGGGTCGGAACCGAATGCCGCATAGTTCTCGGTGAGTCGGAACTGTCTGCGATGATGCCCCAGTGAGTCGGGGTTGTGCTATTCCAGTGAGTCGGGATGATGCCCCAGTGAGATGATGCCCCAGTGAGTCGGGGTGATGATGTCCCAGTGAGTCGGGATGATGCTGCAGGCTCCAGTGAGTCGGAGTAGTGCTGCTGGCTCCAGTGAGTCGGAGCGGTGCTGTGCGACGTAGGGCTTGATTGCAGGCGTCGACCGGGAGAGGTTCTTCATTGCTCTTCATGTGACTGGCCGAAGGTGCAGTGTGCTTCGCCAAGGTCGCTGATGAGGCTGAGGGTGATGACCAGGTATGACCAGGTAGGCATGCTGGTGGTCAGGATACCCTTTTAAAGCCGTGGGTGCTGGCTGTATGGCTCGCTGCTCGAAAGCTTGAGGAAGTGATGATGACGTCACGAAGTAGTAGCTGCACGAAGGCTGCGCTGACGTCCATTGTCGAGGGTCACCAGTTTAGGGGTATGTGGAACAGAGAGTAAAGTCCCAAATACCTCCTTTGAAAAGGGAGGATCCTCCAACCAGACGGGTGTTATGTCTGGTGGGCTATTGCCCGATAGATGATTTCGGGCTGTTCTATATGTTCTAATCGCGCGGAAAACTTTGATTGCGCGATGCAGGATTAGTTCTCATGTGACGCCATAGATGTCGCTACACATCATCAATTCCGCATATATTAACTAATTTATTCACCAAATATCACACAAAATATCTAAGTCTATTCCGTTACCTACCAAATATTTATTAATTAGCTACTGCTTTGCAGACGTGAAATGTGAAATCAAAAGTATATTAATTCATTAAATCCCAAGCGAAAACCGGCGTTCGGTCTCTCATTGTCTTTCTATTGTGTCTCTAATTACGGTATTCGAAAAAGCAATGCGCGCGAGTCTTGTTTTAGATTCACACTACCCTCCTTATAAACCAGGAAATAAAATATACCCAAAGGGGTGACCAGACGGTTACAAACTAGCGTTCCAACCAAGACCTTGGGTTATCTATGTGTTTGGCTTGTGTGGCGCCAACACGTTCGGTGGTTGAGAAAACGCGCCTCTTAGGGCATTGAAGGTCATGGATTACAATTCCTGTCTACACGGATTTAAACTACCACCACCTCACCTTGATTGGGACGTTGGTTTGCAACCGTCTGGTCACCCCTTAAGCAATGCACGTGAGTCTTATTTTAGATTAACACTACCCTCCATAAAAAACAGGAAGTAAAATAGACCTAAGCATGTGAGTTTTGATGACTCCACATTAGACAACATGAAAAATAAAAAAAATGCTAGAAGGACCGCACGCCATTCCTATAAATACGGCAGAAAAGTGTTAAATATGAAGCAAAGATATTTAAAAAAGTTCTAAATTCTAGGACTGTTTGTTCTTTTTACAATAAAAACAAGCTGGTACTTATCACGACAAATACCTCTTTAAAACAAAACCGAACAAATTCAGAAACAATTAAATGAATGACTCTTGAAAATCTCAAACGAAAACCATCAAGTCGAAAACTCGAAATGCTTTCAAACAACTCCTTCATATTCTTGAATACTTATGAAAACAACTGAGATTAATATAACATTTTGTTGTTTATGTTAAGTGGTAATATAACAGGCTCAGATGTTACGTTTCAGCTTTAGCTAAATGAAATGCAATAACATCGCTCGGAGAGCCATTAATTTGATTGGAAGCCATTTATACTTGACAATTGTGGTCTATGTGAACAGGCAGACATAACTTTGTATTATGTATTTGGTGGTTTACGAGTATTTTGAGTTCAGTTATTGATATTTCAATTTGAAATGTATGACTTACTATATGAAACCAATTACGCTTGTTTTGAATTGGTTAAACAATTCCTTCTCTTCCTATGTTATTATACGTTTTTAAAGTAAGGATTTTACGGTTGAATCTTACCGAACATATTTACTTATGTAGATATAACCTAACCAAGTGTTTACTTCGTTTTGTTTATTCGCCATAAATATCACAATCTCACAAAGTCCCTCGGGTGTACGTCGAATCTAGAATCGCGTTCACCTGTCGCAGTGTCTAGCCAAATTTTATCTAGAATTTATTTCTTACCCTAGTTTGTATAACACTTGAATTTCCAGGACAGAGTTGCTAGATTTAATAATAAACAGAGATGAATAAAGCCACAATTATTCTTAATTTAGCGATCTCTTGTTACTGAAACTGTTTTGTATGAAAATACTGTGTACTAAATATAACCTACAAAGATCTTTTGTTTATTTGGAAATTATGGTGCATTCTCGTGCGAAATCTTACTACCTTTATTGGCGCGGTCTTGTGGACTACAGGCAATGGGCAGCTCGTCGTCCGCCTGTCCAGTAAGTGCCACGCCTGCCTCAAGGAGATGTGTGCAAAGCTGAAGGGGCCAAGCAGAGCTGTTCTGCTAGAGCTACGGGAACGTTTGAAAGAGTGACCTTGGCCTAAAACGTAAAGGGTAACTGAAAGACACAGGTATGGTTTTAATAAGTAAAAATTTTGTCACACCCCCACTCCACCCTAGACCAAGAGAAGTCATTTGATTATTTCCCACCCCAAAAAATAAAATAAAATAAAGGCAGATCCTTTATTTAATTTGACCATATAATGCTTATTTTGCTCGTATATTTCAAAAGTAACAACATAAATATAGCAGTAATTAACTTTACACCTTCAACCATAACTCCCCGTTAGTACCACTTGACTAACCAAGTACTACATAACAGAAAACCACGAAACTCACACACTCACCTGCTTGCACAAAGAGAATACACACACGAACAAACACTTATGTATTAGTTACGACCCGAGTCTTCCCTCACAACTCAACTAAAAACCTGCCTTATCAAGCCACGGAACAATAGGCCTACATTTAAATTTAATTAAAAGCAATCTTCAGGGATCCTTAGTCTATAAACACCTGAAAATAAATTCACCCGACTGCCAACAATTCTTCTTTAATAGGCCAGCGAGCCGACAACGTTATCGCGAAAATTTAATAACAGTAAAACAAGTACTATGAGGTACACACGGCCTTGGAGGTTCTGGATCTTTGTACCCTCACGTGTATAGGTACGCTTACAGACTAAAACAATTGTATACCTACTCGTATGTACAGTCAGGGGTCAAAAGTGCAATTGCATTTTATTAATGTTAGTGTTTATGTATTATTATTATTACTTATCTACTTTGCTCACATATTAGAAGCGACAAGAAATATGTAACCAAGATTTAAGTATATAACTCATAATATGATTTAAAAGAGTGTCCATGAAATTTCTTGCACGTTCTTCTTCAGAGATCTACGCTTTGGAACGTGCAATTTAGCTTCACTTGTTTTTTTTTTTTTTTAGACTGACCTACATTTTAATAATTTAAAAGTGCCTGTAATTGATCTATTTGAAATAAACGTTTCTGATTTCTGTCTAAAATTTCATTGTAGAAAAGGGTCAATGGTTCATGACTGAATGTTCAGTTTGTAGCATACAATCTAAAGTATTGAATCAACTAGTAGCGGACCAATGAACTTCTACTACAAAGAAATTTTAGACACTTTAGCATTGCAACTGCAATTTTGACTCCTGACTGTACATTCCTAGTATGAACTTTTTTGCAAGCATGACCGTACGTACGGCCAAATATGTTGGCCACTCTGAAATTAGGCGTTCCGAACAATGCGCATACTCGAAAAAATACGCAATATGCATCCGGAATAATTATGATTTTTAAAAAGAATTACTGCGTTAATTGTGCGAATTTTGGAGCTGTCAAGATATCTCGACCGTGTTGTATAAATGTACAAGAAGGGTCCTTCTTGTAAAGGTATTTCTTTTTGCAGACCAAAAGTCGATCTTACAATAAAATAAAATTAATATCATCAAATTGTTGGGCCCATAGTCGAAAATACTAATTAAATAGATGGAAATAGAGCAGTTGACTTTAAATTTACGTACCTTCAAGAACTAACAGTATTAACTACAAATTACTACTTTACCCTATAAGATGGAATGATTAAAATTATATGTAGTATAATAGTGGATAGGATATTTTACTAACCAAATGGACCATATTGTCATCTGTAGATAAGAAATAAATAAATAAAATAAAAAATATGTCAGATTCATATTTAAAGGGTAGTAAACTTAGATGCCCTCGTCTTTGTCGGTGACATCTCGCTTCCGAAAAAACTTGGTTTAAAATTGTATTGTTTCCGATTTGCTCATTGGAAATCGTGTATAAAATACTATTCACTTATTTTATCCACAACCCTAATTTTGATATCGTTATTCCATCTATCAGAATTCGATCTCAACCATAATATATTCCCCTCATGCAAATTTTCAGAGGGAACCGGCAATGAAATCAATTAGATTTTGGAACTAAACGAAATATTGGCTTCGTCGATTAGATTTTTATTCACCCCTCGGCCAAGAGTTTAGCCACATGTTTGCATACATAAAAAAAGTTTGGAAAGAATTTTGCATACGTTGCGGTATTTTGGGGGAATGTATTGGCAATTTTCTATTTTGAATATTTTTTTATGATTAATGATGTTTACTACAATAATTTGAGAAGATATTGACCGTAAATGAAAAAAACATGTATTAAACGAGATATAGGTACCTGAATTATACGATAGCGACTTGTCCCAGCTTCACACAGATGTATCAATTATTTGAAATTTTCATCTTTTTATTATTAAAAATTATTAAATTTAAACCTTTTTCATGACTCACTCAGTCTATTGGCGAAAATCACACGAAAATTCATTCAATAGTTTTTGAGTTTATCGTGATCATACAGACAGGCAGCAGCGGTGGGGGAGTTTGTTTTATAATAATTACTATCTGACTCATTGTTCAACATTGTTCTGCCATATATATAGGCCGCCTGTTGGTCTAGTGGTCAGTGGCCCTGACTGCTATATTAACGTAGATAGCGGTAATCGTGGATTCGATTCCCACCCAGGAACATTTGTGTGATGAGCACGATCATTTGTTTTGTGTCTGACTGTAATAATTTATCTATAATATTATATGGTATGCATTTAGAAATATATAAGTATGTTTATCAGTTTTTTAGTACTCATTACTACAAGCTGCAGAGCTCGTAGTAATGTACTTAGTTTGGGATTAGATGACGTTATGTAAAAGTTGTGGATTATTATTATTACTACATAATACAAGCTTCTGCCAGTGGTTTCGCTCACGTAAATCTAGGTTTCTCCATACAAAGTTTGGACCCCCATTTCATCCTTCTAAGGTGTGAATTTTGCAAAATCCTCTCTAAGTGCTCGCTGACGTCATAAAAAGAAACTTTGTGCAAAACTTCACGCTCCTTGTTCCAGTAGATTCAGCTGTGCGTTGATATGTCAGTCAAAAGTTTCTCCTTTTATATATATAGACTAGCTACTAAGAGCGGCTTCGCCCGAGGGAAAGTAGGTTTCTCCATACAAACCTTGGACTCCCGTTTCCTCCCCTTAGGGGATGAATTTTAAAAAATCCTCTCTTAGTGCTCGCCTACATCATAAAGGGAAACCTTGTACAAAATTTTACGATCCTAGGCCCAGTAGTTTCGGCTGTGCGTTGATATGTCAGTCAGTCAGTTTCTCCTTTTATATATAAGGTGACTGGTAATTAGTGTACGATACTTAAACACGTGATTGTGCTCATGATAACCAACAACTTTTACTATGGGAACAAACCTGAAATCGCGAAAAAAAATCAGCTGTTCAGTACATTTATATTTGCCTAATGTACTGAACAGCTGATATTTTTTTCGCGATTTCGGCTTTGCTCCCATATTAAAAATTGTTTGTTATCATGAGCACAATCACGTGTTTAAGTATCGTACACTAATTGCCAGTCACCCTATATATAGATTATTAAAAAACAATAATGGAGGGTGGGTTTTTTGGGGTGGGGGTAGAAAGGTAAAAATTAGTCTACGAACTATCCTCAGCCTTACCGAATATATAAAAAAAAGTTCATGAAAATTGGTCAAGCCATTTTGGAGGAGTTTGATAATGAACACTATGACACAAGATTTCTATGTGTTAGATGTAAGGATATGTAATTTAACTGAAAGAGATAATTTAGGTCGAGAGCTAATTAAACAGTTTCTCATATCCTATAACTACATCTTGTTCACGTGCAAGTTTTACGGGAAGTAGTTTTTCTTTCTTTTTAATTAAGTAATCGTACAACAACAAAAAAATAAGTCTAAAAAGTGCTTTAATATCGGAAGTCGATGTTTCTTTAACAGTTTTGTCTTTTCATTATTTAACACCAACTTCCAAAATTAAAGTTATTTTGCACTTTTTTATTTTTTAGGGTTCCGTACCTCAAAAGGTAAAAACGGAACCCTTAAGGATCACTTTGTTGTCCGTCTCTGTGTATGTCTCTCTGTATGTCTGTCAAGACCCTTTATCTCGGGAACGCGTAAAGGTATCGAGTTGAAATTAAAGCCAACTCAGGTCCGCGGTTCCTTGAAGCTGTGAAAAAGTCAAACTTCTGAGTTAACGAAAAAAAAAAGATACGGCCATTTATGTCTCAATAAACGTAGGTATATTTCGACATTCACAAGGGAATTAAAATTCATAGGGTACTTCCCGTTAACCTAGAATCCTGAAAATTGGCACGAAGAAAGGTCCCATAGCACTTTTTTTACCAATTCGGAAAAATCTTCGTAATTTAATCCGAGAATTGAACGGTTTTCAGAGGTAAGTTTGTACGGAACCCTCAGCGCGCGAGTCCGCCTCGCACTTGCCCGGTTTATTTTTACATTGATGTCGGTTGTATTTTTTATGTTTTGTATTTTTTTTATGTTGTGTTACCCCCCAGCCAAACTTAAATAGTGTACAAGTTCAATAGTAGTCATCGATTACACGTATAAACAAAGTATATTTACATGTTACGACAGTTACAAAAATATGGAACAAAACTCCCTTTATGATCATATCCTAAGAGGAGTTTCTGTTCCATATTTTTTAAGTTCATCATTAGATGAAAACAATATTCTATGGGACCAATTCGGAAAGTATAATTTATTAATTATATTTTTTTTAAATCGGTCCACTATTGACCGAGAAATCGGTGAACATACATAGAAAAAGAATCATACATAACCTCATCCTTTTTGACGTCGGTTAAAAACGTAATAACGGCTAGTACATTTTTATTAGCCGTTTCACCGCGCAGTATGTACAGCATAAGGGCTATACATATATCTCATTAAGTAGTTATTCGAGGATGCTATGGGAGCCACAACAATGAGCCGTTAGGGCGCAGGCTCACTTAATTAAGCTTAGTTAACTACACGTGCTCACAAAACGGTCATTAACGTCAGATAAAACTGAATGTTTGATGAACCGCTGATAGTTGACCTTTTAAGTTTTAACTTAGCACACCTAAAATTAGGTCTAATTTTTAATATAAAGAGACGGAGCTATCAACTGTTTTAAATTATAAATGCAGTGGGCTTGAAACGTCAAAGTTACTTAAAAGTTTTCACGTTTGAGTTAGAAAACAATTTTTGAAAGCTTTTGAACTAAAATAAACCTTTTAATGAATCTGTAAAGTGACAGCTTTTTGACCAAGAATTCGTAAATTCTTTAGTACCCATGCGAGATTTTTTTTTAATGATATAATAAACTAGTGCATGGCTACGATCCCACCTGATACAATCGTTGATGGTAAAGCGCATTAGTTTATTAATAACCTATTCACTCTAGCCTTGAAGACACCTAAATTATAATCGGATGGGAAGACCGTAGCAGATAAATTGTTCCAGTCCTTCGATGTACACGGTGTAAGCGACGATGCGAAACGCTCAGACTGACCCGTGGACGTGTCAACAGGCCCTGATTAACCCTTAGGCTAATTAGGCTGCAGCCTAGGGCGCGCGGATCGGGGGGGGCGCGCTAAAATCGTGTCTTTGCATGCACTAATCTAGCATCATTGCATCTACCCTACATATTTCAACTAGACCGAGACAAAACACTAAAATTAAATGCGCTTGAGTGTCCCTGATTTTAACAACAAATTTTAAAAGGCGCGCATAGGACAAACACTGACTTGTTACTAATCGGTCGGTGGTCGAGCGAGTGAGTGAGCTAGCAACAGAGTGCCTAGCCCTAAAAACAGCGTGTATTTTCCATGCACCGTACAACTTACGCACACATAAATGTCGATGTGCTATGCAAAAGTAATTTATTTTACATTTACGCTAGTGATTGACTAAATAGAAAAGTTATCGATTTTTCCATTTCTTGTTGTGCTATTTCTTTTGGGTCCCAAAAACAAAATCAATATGTCCCGAAAATAATATAATTATTAATAATAAAAATTGTTTCCATAAAACCCAAAAACTCTAACAATTTACCCGCATTAGGCCATTATTACCTACGGTATTTTAGAACGTCAATATCAAATACTAAAAATCGGTCAAGTGCGTGTCCTGGTTCTCTAAAATCCTGAAAAGTTTAATTAATAACTTATATTATGAATTATTTACATGAAAAAGCTTTCAGTTACTAAAAAAACTTTAACTTACTTCTACAAAAATAAGGTCTAGTCTTAATTTAGGGATTTCCCATTTAAAAAGACTGCGTTATTTCTTTAGAGGCATTTCTGGTTTAAAGTGAATTGAGCATATGATACTATATTTTTTTAGAAAACCAATTAGGTGGCCTTCCAGTGGCATCAATCCATTGCTTTTTTAAAATTGCGTCTTTCGGGAAACTGAAAACATAAAATAATATTTTAGTTATCATTTTACCTAAGGTACTGCTAAACCTCACCATGTAAGGCTTTTGTTAGAAAAACACATAGTACAGAACTTGTTAAATAAAGAGAACAAATAAAGAGCTAGAACATGATGCCTTATTTTAAGCAAAAGTCGTTAATATATTCTGAATCATGCCCATTATTGTAGCGCATTCGAAGCTTTTGAAGACTTTAAGAAGGAAGTGAAAATATCAAAATCGGAAAAAAGCAAGGAAATAACACGAAGATAAGGCATAACATACGATATCCGAAACCAAAAAATAGTCCTCCGACAATTAACTTACAATTTAATCAACTTACTTTACGACAGTTGCTTGCGTCATTCTTTACTACTTTGTAAAATAATCAAAATAAATAAAAATATTTACATTATTTCACTTCGGATTTTGAATCAGAAGAAGAAAGAAACCAAAATTTCATTTTGATGAAGTTAAAACGGAGCACATTGAGTTAGAAGGGAGACGATCTTTCATCGTTGATAATTATTATGCAGCTATTGATTGTCTTAAAGAGCACTTAAAAAATCGGCAAATTATTTATAATACAGTAAATACAAAGTTTGGTTTCTTATGGAAACTGCATGAACTAGACGACAGTGAAATTATTAGAAGCAAAGCAAAGGCGTTAAAACAACTATATGCTAATGATTTAGAAGAAACCTTTGCAGAAGAATGCGTCCATTTGGCGCAGTTTTTAAAATCTGATACCGAGGCCGAGCACTCTATTTCAGCCAGAACCTCAAAGGGTTTGTTGCAGTTAATAAAAAGTTTTAATATTTCATGCATGTTCCCGAATGTGGAAATAATATTAAGAATTTTTTTGACAATGAGTGTTACCAACTGCAGCGGCGAAAGGTCTTTTTCAGCACTTAAAAGAGTAAAAAATTACTTGCGCTCCACACACCGCCAGCAAAAACTTGCAGCGCTCTCGCTAATGTATATAGAAAGTGAATTTTTACAAACTATTAAATTTGAAAAAAATGTGGAAAGATTTGCAAACGCTAAAGCACGAAAAAGGACTTTTGTATTTAAATCTAATAATAATTACTATAATTTTCAAATAAATCATTAATCAGTTGCAAAAAAGTTTCACTTAGATGATGCCTCTCCTCTTTTCTTAACAATAACAGAAGTGTAAATATTTAAAAAATAAAAAAAATGTCAGGTTAAAAAATGGTTTGCTATCCTTCCTAGCGGGGGCGCGTCCTCATAATTAGCCTAGGGCGGTCAGAACTCTTAATCAGTCGCTGCGTGTCAACAATGAAACGGTGGACACTCGCCGCACGTCAGGTGGTCTGATGGTAGAAAAGTGATAGCTGAACCAAGCTACGTAATTCCCGCGCACACTCTCCAAAGTGTATCTTATAAAATACCGAAAGATTGGCTACCCTACGCTTGTGCTCCAGGGTTTGTATATTGAAGTGAGATTTTAATTTTGAAATGAGCGAATACCTATTTTACTTGAGTTTGGACAAGACTTATAAAGTCTCTTATCGTCAGGTGTAAAAAAAAACGCAATTTACATCCCATTCATATAATAGCAGATCTATTAACAATATACATCGAGTAATTAAGCGCAGAGGCATCAGGTGCACCCAATGGAAATCAATTAATGTTATTGCCGAGCAATACCGGCCTGTAGGTAATTTGCGTTATTTGCTAGCTTATTAAGCCAGGATTATCTTGTACAGATTGAATGATAGGCATATGCTGGTCACTATTAGGTGATCTGGTCGTACAAGTAGGTTAGTCTAACATAATATGCTTGTCCTTCACATTGTAACAAAGGTATTCTGATTGTTAGCAAAACTACGAGTATATAATATGTATGTGGCAAGAACATGATAAAAACAGAGATGAAATCACGGAGAATGTTAAAATAACAACTCCATTTTATCATTTCCCTGAACAAATCTAGGGATTTGAACAAATACCAGAACTGGTTCCGTAAAATAACAAGAAATCTTTTCTAAGATATTTTAAACGTTTATTTGTAATTACAAACATAATTATAGTAATTATTAGGTGTACTATGATGTGAGACCGCGGTGTCTTCTCGGCCAATATACCACAATGTCTCAAGACGAAAGTCTATGACCAGTGCGTGTTGCCAGTGATGACATATGGCTCCGAAACGTGGTCGCTTACAATGGGCCTCATCAGAAGGCTTAAAGTCACTCAAAGGGCAATGGAAAGGGCTATGCTCGGAGTTTCCTTGCGTGATCGCGTCAGAAATGAAGATATCCGCAGGAGAACCAAGACATAGCTTAAAGAATCGCCAAACTTAAGTGGCAGTGGGCAGGGCACATTGCTCGCAGAACAGATGGTCGATGGGGACGAAAGTTCTGGAATGGCGACCACATACCGGAAGACGCAGCGTTGGAAGGCCTCCCACAAGGTGGACCGATGACCTGGTGAGGGTTGCGTGAATCCGATGGATGCGAGACGCATAGGACCGGTCATTGTGGCGACATTTGGGGGAGGCCTATGTCCAACAGTGGACGTCTTTCGGCTGAAATGATGATGATGATGATGTAACATTGATCTCAAAAATCACAACTAGAACAAAAATTTCTTAAAAGTTTAAATGTTGAAGAGACAGATCGCAGGACAAAGTATAATATAAAAAACCGGTCAAGTGCGAGTCAGACTCGCGCACCGAGAGTTCCGTACAAACTTGCATATTGTGTGTACTATGTAAATAGTTAAATTCCGAATCGAGTCACGAAGACATTTCCGAATCGCAAAAATAGTTATTTGTTATACAAGAGTGCAAAGTTGCTTATTAACCGCGTGGTCAATTTTGATGACCGAGCAAGCGCTGGATTCTAAAATTGAATCACGACCACAGCGTGATTCAAATATTAGAATCCTGAGCGTTAGCGAGAGAACGAAAAGAGCACGAGGTGAAAAATCTTTGCACTCGAGTGCAACACGTAAAGTTCATCCCACCTCAGCGTGGAAATGACTAAATGCAAAAGTTTTTGAAAAAAATAATTGTCATTTAGAATTTTGATTAAATTTGCAAGGTTTCTATTCTTATACTTTTTTGACTTTTAAAATTTTTGAGTAAATTATGAAGTGTCAAAGTTCATGCAAAATAGCAGATTTTCAGAGGTCTTTACTGGATTAGTTTTACACAAATTTATAAATTGTTTTCAATAGAAGCCTAGATAATATTCACAATATCTAATGTTTCCAAAATATCTAATGAAAAATTTGTAGGTAATAACTTCATAATCGGGTAAGAGCGGTAGTATGAAAAACAGTGAAAATGTATGTCGAGTTGCATCCCCTTAAGTGTAATGACTCCTACGATGCCTTTACATATTTTAGACTTATTTTAGATGGAATACTATATGTATCCCTCTACAACCGCATTGGACTTCCAGCCTCCATGGCGCTTAAGGGACAGGAGAAAAGCTCCTGAATCGGCCAAAAGTGTGGCTTTGTTCGTTAGAAACAATGACCCGTGTACAACGGGGGTTCTGGAAGTTCAAAAAAAGTTGCTTGTTCTCGTACGATACTGCCAATTTTATTAGCACCCATTGGCTGTTTGACACACTTTCCGATGCGATATTGTAGAAAAAATCGATTTATTGGAGTGTTAGGCGGTCGTTAGGCTTGATATTTCTCAACAATTGTTACGTATTCCTTGCGAATGTCAAAGTTGCGGTCTCTTCGGGGCAAGTGCGCCGACGGGGTAAGCTCACCTACCATAAAAATATCGAAAACTACAGCCATAATACAACTAACGACATCATACATCCATGCAACCAACTAAAACACAGATCCACTTTACAATCACAGATGCTTCTGTTCACCATAACTTGATGAATCCGCCATTTTAGTTTTAGTGTCATTTACACCGGTTACCAGAGATCAGCACGTGTTATTAATTCCTATATCTTAAAATATTTTACGTGTTGCGGCAAACCAATGAGGTGATTACAGAATTTAGTTGTTTTTATTTAAATCTATGTCTGTATTTTAGTCTTAGACAGTGAAATTAATATTTTTTATAAAATTTAAAATTTTAACCTCAAAATAGTCAAGTAAGGCATATGCGCCTAAGTTTTTAGTAGTATGGCGCACTTTCCCCGAGTCAGAAGTCGTCAACTTTGGTGATTCAGATATTTTCTTACCCGACGGCCTCTGAATAAGGGTAATGTTTTCCTGTATTGAGAAGTTACTGCCTAGATGTGCTTAGGGTCTTGTGATGAGAAGGCGTTGGGTGATGGCTTTACAGTAAAAGCCTCGTATCAAGTCTATAAACTATTTATAAATAATTTTATTTGTATTTCCTTGGGATTTGCTTTTGGGACGCTATAATTATATAACTCGTTGATCGTTAGTGCTAATAGTAAAACCAAAGTACTTGTCATTTGCTTTGTTCGTTACTTTATGCGCGCTTAGGTGTGCCTAAGCTCACTAATCGGAAGCGATGATCAAAGGCAAGGTTACTTTGGATGGGTGGCTGGTAAACTATCGATTCGGCTGTTATCATACAACATCAGTCTTTAAGCCATGACAGAGGCCTTTGGGCTTCCTGAACAACTCTGACACTAGGTTGACACGAGCTATGCACTCAGATATCAAAGAGCAAAAATACTCTTTCCAAGATGGGGGGATGAAAAATTATTTTTTATGACGATACTTTATGTTTTCAGATTTTTTCCCATACTTGTGCTATGAGACCTTGCTTCATGCCAAATTTCAGGATTCTAGGTCAACAGAAAGTACCCTATAGGTTTTTGATTTCCTAGCGAGTGTCAATACATGTGCCTAAACAGAGCATAAACGGCTTTTTAGATTTTTATATTGCGTTGACTTAGAAGTTTGATTTGTTCACTGCTTCTTAGGCCAGCAGACCTGGGTCTAAAGTCTGCTATTACAATAGTGTCAGAATGGCTTAATAATGAATGGTCTATCATTGATTTCATAATTGTTGATTTTGAAAATTTTGGTAATCTACTAATATAATGGCGTCATTATGACTTTCCAATGGTCAAAACCACTGACACTCCATTGAAAGAAGTGGTAATCTAGTACATACTGACAAATAAATATCTGACGTATGCGGTAATTTGCTAAAATTTTGACAGTTCCTTTGATCAGTGACCTACCATTGGAACGTCATTGTGCAGTCGTTGCTTCTAATAAGCTCGATATTGTCATTCTACCACAACTCTAGTACGAGACCCTTAACCACGGTAATATTATCTATACAGTATTGTAACTCGGCCGTATCTTTGAAATAAATGCCTACAGCCGCGCGGTACGTAAACATGCGACAGGGCTGCCCGCCTCCAGCATTTTAATTACATTTGCCTACTTTGTGTTTCCATTTAGTTTTGTGATTGTAAATATACTTTTTTATATAAACAAATAAAATACTTTGTGAATTGAATAGGAAGTGTTCAATATTTGCGACCGAAAAATATTTGCGCCTCGACTGAGACGTACCTACGAAATGCTTTATTATTAAATTTTAAAGTGCAAAAATCCGCATTCTAAAGCTTAATTAAAAATTTTTTTGGGAAACATGGACAAGGTGGAGAAAAAGGAAAATCTTTTACTTGGTTATAGATACCTGCAGCTACTTTATAATTTATATGTTTGGTTTTAAATGAAGAATTCATGCACCCAAAAACAGCACAATATATGCTAGTCGTCATATTAAATATATAAATATGTACTTGAACTTATTTTTATTGAAAAAAATCGCACAGCACAGACGCGACTGTCTGCATCCCGAGCGCACCCCGAGATCGAGGCGCGTAGGTATAGCTCGCGTTTCGTCCGTTTGTATGAAGTTGGAATACTGTATAGATAATATTACCGTTTGAATTATGAATTAACAGATTACGAACTTTTAGCAAAATGACAATGGGATCGTGTTGGAATGACGAATTTATAAAAATAACAGACTTAGGCCCCAGAGTATTTGATATTTATTTCAGCGTATTACGCTGAAATAAACCTGACCTGACCCTGACACTGTTCGTGTTCCTGAGGGGTCTTAACAGACAGAAAACAAAATGATCCTATAGGGTTCCGTTTTTGCCGACATAGGTACAGAACCCTAAAAACGATCACAAATACATTCGCAGTAGGTATTATAAACAAAACCCGACGTCATAGAATGTAGACCGAATATTATAAGGTACCATTGCGACTAAAGGTAGACATCTTATAAAACTCAATTTAGTTAAAATCGGATCCCGGCTTCCCCTTGCATAGGATCGACTTGGATTCAACGCAACCAATGATTTTCAATTCGAGATAAGAAGATTTGACTTTGATATATAATTTTATTATTAATACGTGTGTTTTCACCTGATGCTTAAGGGTTTTTGAAGCTCATCACATAAGGGATGAAGTGGAAAGCTATTCTTGCATACATAATAAGATTTTGATTAGAAAAATAATAGAAGAGTGAGACAAAGATTGGAAGCAAGGGCACTGACTCCGTGGGTGCTCGGGGGCTCGAGCACTCATGAGAAATAAACAGTGGGTGCCGATCACCCCTGAGAATAGACATCAAGAAACAGATCAGTAACCGCCTTTTAGGTTACGTATAAATTATAATATTTCTTGATACTAAAAACTAGTTTCATTTTTATAAAATGCTTTCATTTTATATTTTTATCAAACATAATTAGTAATTAATTAAGTACACAGTATGTAAGTAGGACATTTATTTATTTGTCGGTTGATCAATGTGAATTTCTCTTCTCACACTTCGCCACTTTTTCGAGTCCATCAAATGAGTATGAGCACCCATGAGGTTTTCAAAAAGCCGGCGCCCCTGATTGGAAGGGCTTCGGGATTGTTCGAAAGAGTCATTGTGACTGGGCTTTAATCAGTAAAAACTTGATATAGGTTTAAAGAATCTTTATTTCTCATAAGAACATATTACAAACGTTCACTTATACGAGATTTATTTTTTTTGTTAAATAGTTGTCTAATGACGAAGCATGCAATACACCTTATAGTACAATTACATTATGCATACACAACATCATATAATACCACTACACATCACATATTCCGCTCACAATACCTAATTTATTAAACTTAATAGCTGTAGACATCAGAGACTTAAATGAACGGTAAAAACATAAAGCGCAAGCTGAAAGAATACTGTATCAACTCGAATGACTTATTGTTAAATCTCAGGTCATGGCATACTAGGACAGGCTGCGCTGGAACGCAAAGGATAACTGAAAGAACACAGGTGAGTTTCAGTCAGTAAAAATCTGAGACTCTCTCTCGATCCAACCAGAGCGGGAGAAATTATTTGATGATTTCCCAGTCTCAAAAAAAGTATTGTCATCTTTCTACTAAAACATTTTTCACAATGAAAATTAAAAGTAGTCATAGGACTCTTCCAATCCATTGTGACGGATAAAATATTCTTCAATTATCATTATTAAATATAGGCGAAGCCGTTGTGGCATGCAACATAATACATATTGTGGTATGTATGTCTCATTTATTGATAATTGTAATTATTTATTATTCTTGCTTTTTATTATATAGCCTTTTTTTATAATGTGAATGTGACAACACTGTAGACTCCGCGAATTCTTTGGCTACTTCATATTACGACTCACTTTTTATTATGATTATTTTTATTGTACTTTTTAGTACAATATTGACAGGTCTACACTGTCCTTATATAATATCTACATATACTGTAATATGGAAATATTCCACAACTATCACACAACGCCGTCTAGTCCCAAGCTAAGCAGAGCTTGTGTTATGGGTACTAGACAACTGATAAACATACTTATATATTTCTAAATCTATATATATAAAAGGAGAAACTGACTGACTGACATATCAACGCACAGCCGAAACCGCTGGGGCTAGAAGCTTGAAATTTTGCATAAAGATTAATTATATGTCGTAAGTGAGCACTAAGAAGGGATTTTTGGAAATTCATCCTCTAAGGGGGTAAAAAGGGGGGATTTAATAAGTATGAAATATTTTTTTTCGTTGGCCAATTGACTCCAAACTTTGTACAAATAATAACCTAAATTAGTTTTAAAGTTTTCCATATTTATTTTTTCAGTACTACCCTCAGTGCAAGATTTAGGGGGTGTTAAAGTTTGTATGGGAGAATCTTATTCCTTGGGTTAATAAACTTGAAACTTGGCACGAATACTTGTTTAAATCTATATATATAAAAGGAGAAACTGACTGACTGACATATCAACGCACAGCCGAAACCGCTGGGGCTAGAAGCTTGAAATTTTGCATAAAGATTAATTATATGTCGTAAGTGAGCACTAAGAAGGGATTTTTGGAAATTCATCCTCTAAGGGGGTAAAAAGGGGGGATTTAATAAGTATGAAATATTTTTTTTCGTTGGCCAATTGACTCCAAACTTTGTACAAATAATAACCTAAATTAGTTTTAAAGTTTTCCATATTTATTTTTTCAGTACTACCCTCAGTGCAAGATTTAGGGGGTGTTAAAGTTTGTATGGGAGAATCTTATTCCTTGGGTTAATAAACTTGAAACTTGGCACGAATACTTGTTTAAATAAATAATAAAGATTTCCATTAATCGTTTTTCAAAACTACCCTCAAATTTACGGTTTAGGTCGTGTTCAAGATTTTTTGAATTCTTACTTCGCGGCCTAATTTACTCGCAACTCGGTATTAGAAATCAGATAAACAAGCCCTAATAGAGCAAATAGCGATTTTTTATTTCTCAAAAAAAGTTCAACAACAACAAAAAAAGTTCAAGTACATTCATGTAAGTATGTTGGTGAAATGGATTCCTCCATATTTGTATGAAATATCTCTTTTTTAAATGTGCTAATTCTTTGTGATTTCTTTGCAACGCAACCACGTGATAACCTAATCCTATAATAACGTATCAATCATGTTATTTATATACGTACAACGACATCTACTGACCCAAATTGGTACAAACGAAAACATAAAATTTATTACAAAACAAGTTGGTGTGTATAGTTAGCATAGTCAGCGTCTTCTTCGATAGAAATTATTATGCTAATTTAATGTTTTAAAAGTCTAAAAGCTTTGATTGATTAGTTTAGTAATACTTAAGGACACCATCGGTAGGCAAGATGTTGATGCTCATCAGTTGGGTCAAATAGTGGATTACCGTCCTCCTTCACCGGTGGGCCGAGATACATGCACGAGCACATTCAATACGCCATGACTTATGTACGTCATTATGGTCGCGCAGACTTATTTTTCACCTTCACGTGCAACCCTCGGTGGAAAGAAATTAAAGAAAATTCCGTGATACATGTATGTAAAATGTTGGTTTTCTACTGTGTACACAGTAGAATACCAACATTTTCCAGACTTCTGCACATTCATATTCGGATATGGCTAAAAAGACACATTCCTTCTGACATTACTGACAATTTTATTTGTGCTGAAATACCTGATCCCATCTAGAACCAAAGCTCTATGAGATAGTGAAATCTAATATGATACATGTCCCCTGTGGAAATTTCAACGCCAACTCGCCATGCATGAAAGACCAGCTGTGCACTAAACGCTATCCTCGAACAATGCTTATAAAAACACTGACCGGCGATGACGGATATTTAAACTGCAGGAGACATTCTTCAGATAATGGCGGATTTACTGTGACCATAAATGGAGTAGAGCTTGATAATCGTTGGTAATCCAGTTCTTTCACATCAATGTGGAATACTGTAACTCGGTAAAATCGATTAAATATGTTTGTAAATATGTGAATAAAGGGTCTGATCAAGGTTCTCTTTCTTTAAACAATTTTAAAGATGATGTCAAAACGTATGAAAGTGGAAAGTATATCAGTAGTTCAGAGGCAGTGTGGTAAATTTTCAGATTTTCTATTCATGAGAATTTTCCCACGGTATTTCATCTTGCTGTGTAGTTAGAAAAATGGTCAAAGAGTATTTTTTAATCAAGAAAACTTAGCAAATAAAGGTTTCCTGTCCACCAAAAACGACTCTCACGTCTTTTTTTTTAACTATGTCAAGTAGATGACTTTGCAATGACCTTCCTGTATTGTGAAATCTGTGCATTCTATGTTTGGAACAGTAATCGGTTCGAAAGGAGGAAAAGAGGAGTAAATGTAGATGGTTGGCTACACATTAAAAAAGACAACGCTTTAGGCAGGGAATATACGGTATATCCAAATAATACAGAGTGTTACCACCTTCGTTTGCTTTTTTATGAAGTTCAAGGTCCAGAATCATAGAACATACGACTTTCAAATCAGCATGCAAGGCTTTAGGGTTACTTGAAGACGATCAACACTGACGTACAGTCCTAGGAGAGGCAGGCATGTATCAATAGCCGTTCATGGTGAGAGAGTTTTTCATTATAATGTTAGTTTTTTTGTCAACTAGCGATTCCATTCAGCCTGTGGGATGAATTCAAACCATATCTTTCAGAAGATTTTAAACAACACATGGAGAGGCAGGTAAATAACGAACTATAACATTTTATAGATCAGATTTTGCGTCAATGATTAGACGCCAATGTGCAACATTTTCAAGCATAGTAATCTGGCCCAATTGTTACGTAAAGCAAAAATAATAGTCTGGGATGAAAGCACAATGGCAAACAAAAGAGCTATTGAAGCATTAAACAGAATTCTACAGGATAACAGGACATAAGAAGCAATGACAACTTAATGAGTGGTTTGACAATATTGCTGGCAGGAGATTTTCAGCAAAGGTTACCAGTTGTACCAAAAGGGACACGAGTGAATGAAATAAAGCATATATTAATAGATACTGTACTAAAATCCTTCATCATTATCATCATCATCATTTCAGCCGAAGGACGTGTTGAACATTGGCCTCCCCCAAATGACGCCATAACGAACGGTCCTGTGCATCTCGCATCCACGATATCGGTCCACCTTGTGTGAGGCCGTCAACGTTGCGTTTAACTAAAATCCTTAAATTAACCAAAAACATGAGAGTAAATCTCAGAGGGGTCGTCTCTGCAGGCGAATTTTCAGACCTTTTACTTCAATTAGGTAACGGCAAGTACCAACAATTAGATAGGGTTATAGTCATACCAGAAAAATTATGTACGGTAGTAAGTACAGTCAAAGAGAAGATAGGAAGAAATTATTCAGGTGTGGCTCAAATAAAGGACAAACCATTAGAATGGCTAAGAGAAAGAGCTATATTGAAGTCTAAGAACGACCGAGCAGCAGTTATCAGCGATATTTTGCTGACATCAATTGAAGCTGAAGAAATAGTGTTTAATACTATAGACACTGTGGTAAATGCAGACAAAGCACTCCACTATCTGGTTGAGTTTCTGAATACTATTAATCCAGTCGGCCTTCCATACCATAAACGTGAACTGCATGTGGGCACACCCGTGATGTTGCTTAGGAACTTGAAGCCTCCGAAGTTATGTAACGGTATCAGGATGCAAGTAAAAGCATTGCACCGCAGTATGGTTGAGGTTGTTATTTTAACCGGGTCTGCCCAGGGAGAAACAGAGTTCATACCGCGTATTCCATTAATCCCGAACGATCTTCCTTTCGAATTCAAAAGACTACAATTTCCTTTGAAAGTTTGCTTTGCAATGACAATAAACAAATCACAGGGCCAAACGCTTAAAACGGCGATGCGCGCGGACGTAGTCGCGGGCAAAGCGCTAGTACATACATATATAGATAAATTACGCCCAGACACAGAACAAATGATCGTGCTCATCACACAAACATTTGTCCTGGGTGGGAATCGAACCCACGACCTCCGGCATAGCAGTCAGAGCCACTAACCACTAGACCAACAGGCCAGTCAAGAACAACAATTTTGTAAATACAATACATGTAAATACAATATTGTAAGAACAACAATTTTTTTAAAAGAGTAACCATGGAGTTTCTTGCCGGTTCTTATCCATAGGACACGACCAATTTGGAACCGTGTACTAGCTTCTGACGTTTTATAAGTGCCCATGTAGGCCTATGTGAAATAAAAAACTTTTGACTTTGCCATTGAACAGTGGTAACAACAACGGTTTGCGGAATCACAGTTCTTGAGTTAGAACCCAGGCAGGCTTTTAACTATGTGCAATTTATTTAATTACCACTGCTCTCAAAACGGTGAAAGAAAACTTCGAGGAAATCAAAATATTTTAGTACCGAAATTTGAAGAGAGACAATCACCAATCGAACTCAATCCGAGTAGTTGAAGGCTTACTTAGTACCTTTCATAGAGAGGCTGCGTATGTCCTCGTAGTAGATACTAAATCAGACGAGGTGAACAATAATCACGGCTATTGATTGAGCTAATGATAGCCTTATTAATTTAATTTAAACTATTTCTTATACACAAACATAATAAAATAATATGTATACATAATTTTATTTGAATAATTTAATAATAATGACGACACAAGATAAACAAAAATACCTGACATAATTTACTCATACTTATATACAGACGTAATTATTATAATGATGTACATACATAATTATACACCCAATTAAACGCATCACATTAGATCTACAATTTTATTGAATTCCGTAAATTACCACTTAGCCCTCTTCCTCTCTCCTAACTTTGCTGTGCCCGACAGAGTCCATATTGATCTGTGACAATTTTCAACACCATCTATAATACATATGGATTTCAATAAAGTATTGAGTATTAAGTTCAATGATTGCCCCAGTCTAATTACCTTTCTCAGTATCAATACCCTTGTGATGCTCACAAGCAGATGTCATTTAATTTCATCTTTAACTAATACTAGCGCTTTGCCCGCGACTACGTCCGCGCGCATCGCCGTTTTAAGCGTTTGGCCCTGTGATTTGTTTATTGTCATTGCAAAGCAAACTTTCAAAGGAAATTGTAGTCTTTTGAATTCGAAAGGAAGATCGTTCGGGATTAATGGAATACGCGGTATGAACTCTGTTTCTCCCTGGGCAGACCCGGTTAAAATAACAACCTCAACCATACTGCGGTGCAATGCTTTTACTTGCATCCTGATACCGTTACATAACTTCGGAGGCTTCAAGTTCCTAAGCAACATCACGGGTGTGCCCACATGCAGTTCACGTTTATGGTATGGAAGGCCGACTGGATTAATAGTATTCAGAAACTCAACCAGATAGTGGAGTGCTTTGTCTGCATTTACCACAGTGTCTATAGTATTAAACACTATTTCTTCAGCTTCAATTGATGTCAGCAAAATATCGCTGATAACTGCTGCTCGGTCGTTCTTAGACTTCAATATAGCTCTTTCTCTTAGCCATTCTAATGGTTTGTCCTTTATTTGAGCCACACCTGAATAATTTCTTCCTATCTTCTCTTTGACTGTACTTACTACCGTACATAATTTTTCTGGTATGACTATAACCCTATCTAATTGTTGGTACTTGCCGTTACCTAATTGAAGTAAAAGGTCTGAAAATTCGCCTGCAGAGACGACCCCTCTGAGATTTACTCTCATGTTTTTGGTTAATTTAAGGATTTTAGTTAAACGCAACGTTGACGGCCTCACACAAGGTGGACCGATATCGTGGATGCGAGATGCACAGGACCGTTCGTTATGGCGTCATTTGGGGGAGGCCAATGTTCAACACGTCCTTCGGCTGAAATGATGATGATGATAATGATGAAGGATTTTAGTACAGTATCTATTAATATATGCTTTATTTCATTCACTCGTGTCCCTTTTGGTACAACTGGTAACCTTTGCTGAAAATCTCCTGCCAGCAATATTGTCAAACCACTCATTAAGTTGTCATTGCTTCTTATGTCCTGTTATCCTGTAGAATTCTGTTTAATGCTTCAATAGCTCTTTTGTTTGCCATTGTGCTTTCATCCCAGACTATTATTTTTGCTTTACGTAACAATTGGGCCAGATTACTATGCTTGAAAATGTTGCACATTGGCGTCTAATCATTGACGCAAAATCTGATCTATAAAATGTTATAGTTCGTTATTTACCTGCCTCTCCATGTGTTGTTTAAAATCTTCTGAAAGATATGGTTTGAATTCATCCCACAGGCTGAATGGAATCGCTAGTTGACAAAAAAACTAACATTATAATGAAAAACTCTCTCACCATGAACGGCTATTGATACATGCCTGCCTCTCCTAGGACTGTACGTCAGTGTTGATCGTCTTCAAGTAACCCTAAAGCCTTGCATGCTGATTTGAAAGTCGTATGTTCTATGATTCTGGACCTTGAACTTCATAAAAAAGCAAACGAAGGTGGTAACACTCTGTATTATTTGGATATACCGTATATTCCCTGCCTAAAGCGTTGTCTTTTTTAATGTGTAGCCAACCATCTACATTTACTCCTCTTTTCCTCCTTTCGAACCGATTACTGTTCCAAACATAGAATGCACAGATTTCACAATACAGGAAGGTCATTGCAAAGTCATCTACTTGACATAGTTAAAAAAAAAGACGTGAGAGTCGTTTTTGGTGGACAGGAAACCTTTATTTGCTAAGTTTTCTTGATTAAAAAATACTCTTTGACCATTTTTCTAACTACACAGCAAGATGAAATACCGTGGGAAAATTCTCATGAATAGAAAATCTGAAAATTTACCACACTGCCTCTGAACTACTGATATACTTTCCACTTTCATACGTTTTGACATCATCTTTAAAATTGTTTAAAGAAAGAGAACCTTGATCAGACCCTTTATTCACATATTTACAAACATATTTAATCGATTTTACCGAGTTACAGTATTCCACATTGATGTGAAAGAACTGGATTACCAACGATTATCAAGCTCTACTCCATTTATGGTCACAGTAAATCCGCCATTATCTGAAGAATGTCTCCTGCAGTTTAAATATCCGTCATCGCCGGTCAGTGTTTTTATAAGCATTGTTCGAGGATAGCGTTTAGTGCACAGCTGGTCTTTCATGCATGGCGAGTTGGCGTTGAAATTTCCACAGGGGACATGTATCATATTAGATTTCACTATCTCATAGAGCTTTGGTTCTAGATGGGATCAGGTATTTCAGCACAAATAAAATTGTCAGTAATGTCAGAAGGAATGTGTCTTTTTAGCCATATCCGAATATGAATGTGCAGAAGTCTGGAAAATGTTGGTATTCTACTGTGTACACAGTAGAAAACCAACATTTTACATACATGTATCACGGAATTTTCTTTAATTTCTTTCCACCGAGGGTTGCACGTGAAGGTGAAAAATAAGTCTGCGCGACCATAATGACGTACATAAGTCATGGCGTATTGAATGTGCTCGTGCATGTATCTCGGCCCACCGGTGAAGGAGGACGGTAATCCACTATTTGACCCAACTGATGAGCATCAACATCTTGCCTACCGATGGTGTCCTTAAGTATTACTAAACTAATCAATCAAAGCTTTTAGACTTTTAAAACATTAAATTAGCATAATAATTTCTATCGAAGAAGACGCTGACTATGCTAACTATACACACCAACTTGTTTTGTAATAAATTTTATGTTTTCGTTTGTACCAATTTGGGTCAGTAGATGTCGTTGTACGTATATAAATAACATGATTGATACGTTATTATAGGATTAGGTTATCACGTGGTTGCGTTGCAAAGAAATCACAAAGAATTAGCACATTTAAAAAAGAGATATTTCATACAAATATGGAGGAATCCATTTCACCAACATACTTACATGAATGTACTTGAACTTTTTTTGTTGTTGTTGAACTTTTTTTGAGAAATAAAAAATCGCTATTTGCTCTATTAGGGCTTGTTTATCTGATTTCTAATACCGAGTTGCGAGTAAATTAGGCCGCGAAGTAAGAATTCAAAAAATCTTGAACACGACCTAAACCGTAAATTTGAGGGTAGTTTTGAAAAACGATTAATGGAAATCTTTATTATTTATTTAAACAAGTATTCGTGCCAAGTTTCAAGTTTATTAACCCAAGGAATAAGATTCTCCCATACAAACTTTAACACCCCCTAAATCTTGCACTGAGGGTAGTACTGAAAAAATAAATATGGAAAACTTTAAAACTAATTTAGGTTATTATTTGTACAAAGTTTGGAGTCAATTGGCCAACGAAAAAAAATATTTCATACTTATTAAATCCCCCCTTTTTACCCCCTTAGAGGATGAATTTCCAAAAATCCCTTCTTAGTGCTCACTTACGACATATAATTAATCTTTATGCAAAATTTCAAGCTTCTAGCCCCAGCGGTTTCGGCTGTGCGTTGATATGTCAGTCAGTCAGTTTCTCCTTTTATATATATAGATTACAAGTATTCCGTCTTTTTTTTTTTTTTTTTTTTTAATTGATATAAACCAGCGCTTGACTGCGATCCCACCTGATGGTAAGCAGTGATGCAATCATTGATGGTGAGGCGCACTAGTTTATCAAGAGCCTATTCACTCTAGCCTTGAAGACACCTAAATTATAGTTGGACGGGAAGATCGCAGCAGGCAAATTGTTCCAGTCCTTCGATGTACGCGGTATAAACGACATAGAATATTTTCATAGCTGAAATTCATACCATAACTTAGGTATTCCTACGACTTTACTTTGGAAATACTTGACAACTATTTACATACCGACCCGAGTTTCTAATTGATTTTTCATAGCAAAGGTTGACCTAAGTTATAAATAATTAAGATATTTTCATGTCTTTATTTTTCAGTCGAATTTTGAAAGTAGGTATTGAATGACCCTAATTATAATACCAGTCTTCAGTTTCTATTCACATTCATTTCTCTTCAAACCTGTAAACATTAAATAATATTAACCTCAGAACGCAACTTCACACCAAACACGGTAAAGCAATCTTTCCTTTACCTCTAAGGACATCATGGCTTGACTTTTGAAAGGATAACCCGTGGTCCTGGAACGAAAGAAGAAACATAGGTGTGATTTTAGTCAGTAAAAGTCTGACACGCCCTCTGGCTCCACCCTAGAATGTGAAAGAAGTAATTCGATAATTTCCCACCTTAAAAAATACCCTAACGACATTCCCGCAATAATTGACTATCTTGACATATTCAATAATTCCCTAAAACAGAACGCTCAGGTGAACCTGCCTACATTTCTCCCCGGCTTTTAGCCATCTTAAGACGTCGTAACGGACACCTACGTCTAACTGGAATGCCTTCAAATAATTTGAATATGAATACTCCTTAATTCAACAGACAGTTTGATATTAAATTTGCGTAAGACGTTACTTGGAGCCAGGTTTGTATAGACTTGCTAATAGAATTGAAACTATGAGATGAACTATTTGTTCTTATTATTAGATGGTAGCAGGGTGTAACACTACTAGCTTGCACCAGGTGTTTGGGAATTTCATTTTGAAGTTATTTGGCTAGGTCTTGACCAAATTAATGTTGGCGTAATTAGTCGCAAGTTCAAGATGACAAAATTGGATCAACCACAGTATGCTATTGTTGATTAAGAAACTTTAGTGATAGCAACGTTGATTTCAACTACAAATTGCTTTCGTCTAAAAATAGGCGCAATTATCCTTGAAATTGAAAAAAATTAAGGCTATGCTGTAGTGCGCTTTAGGGTGTTTTTAATATCTTGCGGTTTTGATCACGCATGCTGGATTGATCCGCACGTTTAACCCTCGCAAATGTCCATTTCATACAAGTATTTATTGTTATAATGCTTGGTCAAATAAATAAATGATAATATATATTTAATTTGCTGAACCTATCATACCGACGTTGGATTTCATCGTAATACGAATTATAATGGTGACTTTTTTGCACAACAGATTTTATACATATCAAAGCTGTGTCTGTGTCATGATAAATACTCAGGCATTTTTGTGTGATGCGGAGAGAAGAGCCAAGGCTACCGACATAGCCCTAAGAATCGCCAAACTAAAGTGGGCAGGGCAAATTGGTCGCCAAACAGATGCTCGATGAGACCAAAAAGTTCTGAAGTGGTGACCGAGTACCAGAAGACGTAGCGTTGGAAGGCCTCGCACAAGGTGGACCGATGACCTGGTTGCGGGAATCTTATGGATGCAAAATGTACAGGCTTAGTCATAGAGGTGACATTTGGGGGAGGACTATGTCCAGCAGTGAACCCCTATCTGGCTGAAATGATAACGATGATGCAGCATTCAGAGTCAGTTCTCCCATTTTGATCTTCAACATCTAGAATGATCGAAAGACATACCTATTTTTCTCATATAACTAATAAAACCAAGTTCGTATAAGTTTACAAAAGTGTGTCCGCACAAGTCACACTGACGTGTTAACACTCGCTCGGGCGCACACTAGATTCAAGCTCTAAGTACTGAAAGTCCCGCGGCGCCTCTTAGATTTGTACCAACTACTTTGACATTCATTCACACGTAAATACAAGACTTGATAGTTTTTTTTCTTCCTTTTTCTTATTTATGAGTCGTTACGTCGGTCGTATAATATTGAATAAGTATGACGGAAAACTTTTAGAACTAAGGGTATTTTTCCTAATAGAAGTTTTTGAATCTCAAAGTTATGTAAATTCTTGATATAGTTTGACCTTCTGAGCTAAAGATTTTTCTTTGTTTTACGTAATTTTGAAAATATGTATGTGCTTTCAAAAACATGTTTTGTTTTTAATAATAATCTTTAATGAAAATTTATTTTTAATGAAAATCATTCAATGACATCCCCGCTCTTGGGCAGAGCAGGAAATAGTGTCAGACTTTTACTGACTAAAAACCCACTCCTGTTCCTTCGTTCCCTTTCGTACCAGGGCCGACTCTTCCTTACAGAAGCAGACCCTTGGCCCCAGTAGGCTTCGACCCTGCTGGGCCCCTACGGTTTGCTGACATCTCCTTGAGGCGCGCGTGGAACAGTACGCACCGTCGACGACTTGGGCTCGGTCCGGATGGTTACCGAACGTTCGAACGGCGAGCTACCCATCGCTCGCCGTCCGCAAGCCCGCGCCTACGGTGGCCGGAAATCGGGATCGGAATCCCGATGGCTGGGGCGCGAGGACCATTGCATCGCGCGTGCACGTGCGACCTCTTCCTTTGCTAGCATTAGTGCTTCGCAGAAGGAGGCGACCGCCTACTACTCCTCCTCGCTCCGGACCATGGCCTGTACCAAGGCCCGACAGATCGCCGCCGCCGATCGCCCACGAGGACACGGCGGTGCTCTGCCCAGGTGGGGCACACCTGCACCGTATGCTAAACTGGCATTTCTTCCGCACGAGTCCGGTGCAGGAACCTCCCGAACTTACCATGTCTGGTGAGGACCTGCGTCATGCGAAAAGTGAGGACGCCGTGAGGCCAGCTATTTCCAGCCACGCCTCAAAGAGGGGACTTATCGCCATAATTGTGGCGTGTGCAATGACGGGTGAGGTGCTACATTCCTAGCTAGGCTAATGGACAAAAAAATGGCACAGTTCCAGTCCGCAAGGAAAGAAAAAATAAAATCGGACTTCAGTATGGATAGGTATAGGTACCTATCCTGATATCCGATTTTTTTTTTACAAAATAAAAAATATGAAATTATATTGTACTAGCGCTTTGCCCGCGACTACGTCCGCGCGCATCGCCGTTTTAAGCGTTTGGCCCTGTGATTTGTTTATTGTCATTGCAAAGCAAACTTTCAAAGGAAATTGTAGTCTTTTGAATTCGAAAGGAAGATCGTTCGGGATTAATGGAATACGCGGTATGAACTCTGTTTCTCCCTGGGCAGACCCGGTTAAAATAACAACCTCAACCATACTGCGGTGCAATGCTTTTACTTGCATCCTGATACCGTTACATAACTTCGGAGGCTTCAAGTTCCTAAGCAACATCACGGGTGTGCCCACATGCAGTTCACGTTTATGGTATGGAAGGCCGACTGGATTAATAGTATTCAGAAACTCAACCAGATAGTGGAGTGCTTTGTCTGCATTTACCACAGTGTCTATAGTATTAAACACTATTTCTTCAGCTTCAATTGATGTCAGCAAAATATCGCTGATAACTGCTGCTCGGTCGTTCTTAGACTTCAATATAGCTCTTTCTCTTAGCCATTCTAATGGTTTGTCCTTTATTTGAGCCACACCTGAATAATTTCTTCCTATCTTCTCTTTGACTGTACTTACTACCGTACATAATTTTTCTGGTATGACTATAACCCTATCTAATTGTTGGTACTTGCCGTTACCTAATTGAAGTAAAAGGTCTGAAAATTCGCCTGCAGAGACGACCCCTCTGAGATTTACTCTCATGTTTTTGGTTAATTTAAGGATTTTAGTTAAACGCAACGTTGACGGCCTCACACAAGGTGGACCGATATCGTGGATGCGAGATGCACAGGACCGTTCGTTATGGCGTCATTTGGGGGAGGCCAATGTTCAACACGTCCTTCGGCTGAAATGATGATGATGATAATGATGAAGGATTTTAGTACAGTATCTATTAATATATGCTTTATTTCATTCACTCGTGTCCCTTTTGGTACAACTGGTAACCTTTGCTGAAAATCTCCTGCCAGCAATATTGTCAAACCACTCATTAAGTTGTCATTGCTTCTTATGTCCTGTTATCCTGTAGAATTCTGTTTAATGCTTCAATAGCTCTTTTGTTTGCCATTGTGCTTTCATCCCAGACTATTATTTTTGCTTTACGTAACAATTGGGCCAGATTACTATGCTTGAAAATGTTGCACATTGGCGTCTAATCATTGACGCAAAATCTGATCTATAAAATGTTATAGTTCGTTATTTACCTGCCTCTCCATGTGTTGTTTAAAATCTTCTGAAAGATATGGTTTGAATTCATCCCACAGGCTGAATGGAATCGCTAGTTGACAAAAAAACTAACATTATAATGAAAAACTCTCTCACCATGAACGGCTATTGATACATGCCTGCCTCTCCTAGGACTGTACGTCAGTGTTGATCGTCTTCAAGTAACCCTAAAGCCTTGCATGCTGATTTGAAAGTCGTATGTTCTATGATTCTGGACCTTGAACTTCATAAAAAAGCAAACGAAGGTGGTAACACTCTGTATTATTTGGATATACCGTATATTCCCTGCCTAAAGCGTTGTCTTTTTTAATGTGTAGCCAACCATCTACATTTACTCCTCTTTTCCTCCTTTCGAACCGATTACTGTTCCAAACATAGAATGCACAGATTTCACAATACAGGAAGGTCATTGCAAAGTCATCTACTTGACATAGTTAAAAAAAAAGACGTGAGAGTCGTTTTTGGTGGACAGGAAACCTTTATTTGCTAAGTTTTCTTGATTAAAAAATACTCTTTGACCATTTTTCTAACTACACAGCAAGATGAAATACCGTGGGAAAATTCTCATGAATAGAAAATCTGAAAATTTACCACACTGCCTCTGAACTACTGATATACTTTCCACTTTCATACGTTTTGACATCATCTTTAAAATTGTTTAAAGAAAGAGAACCTTGATCAGACCCTTTATTCACATATTTACAAACATATTTAATCGATTTTACCGAGTTACAGTATTCCACATTGATGTGAAAGAACTGGATTACCAACGATTATCAAGCTCTACTCCATTTATGGTCACAGTAAATCCGCCATTATCTGAAGAATGTCTCCTGCAGTTTAAATATCCGTCATCGCCGGTCAGTGTTTTTATAAGCATTGTTCGAGGATAGCGTTTAGTGCACAGCTGGTCTTTCATGCATGGCGAGTTGGCGTTGAAATTTCCACAGGGGACATGTATCATATTAGATTTCACTATCTCATAGAGCTTTGGTTCTAGATGGGATCAGGTATTTCAGCACAAATAAAATTGTCAGTAATGTCAGAAGGAATGTGTCTTTTTAGCCATATCCGAATATGAATGTGCAGAAGTCTGGAAAATGTTGGTATTCTACTGTGTACACAGTAGAAAACCAACATTTTACATACATGTATCACGGAATTTTCTTTAATTTCTTTCCACCGAGGGTTGCACGTGAAGGTGAAAAATAAGTCTGCGCGACCATAATGACGTACATAAGTCATGGCGTATTGAATGTGCTCGTGCATGTATCTCGGCCCACCGGTGAAGGAGGACGGTAATCCACTATTTGACCCAACTGATGAGCATCAACATCTTGCCTACCGATGGTGTCCTTAAGTATTACTAAACTAATCAATCAAAGCTTTTAGACTTTTAAAACATTAAATTAGCATAATAATTTCTATCGAAGAAGACGCTGACTATGCTAACTATACACACCAACTTGTTTTGTAATAAATTTTATGTTTTCGTTTGTACCAATTTGGGTCAGTAGATGTCGTTGTACGTATATAAATAACATGATTGATACGTTATTATAGGATTAGGTTATCACGTGGTTGCGTTGCAAAGAAATCACAAAGAATTAGCACATTTAAAAAAGAGATATTTCATACAAATATGGAGGAATCCATTTCACCAACATACTTACATGAATGTACTTGAACTTTTTTTGTTGTTGTTGAACTTTTTTTGAGAAATAAAAAATCGCTATTTGCTCTATTAGGGCTTGTTTATCTGATTTCTAATACCGAGTTGCGAGTAAATTAGGCCGCGAAGTAAGAATTCAAAAAATCTTGAACACGACCTAAACCGTAAATTTGAGGGTAGTTTTGAAAAACGATTAATGGAAATCTTTATTATTTATTTAAACAAGTATTCGTGCCAAGTTTCAAGTTTATTAACCCAAGGAATAAGATTCTCCCATACAAACTTTAACACCCCCTAAATCTTGCACTGAGGGTAGTACTGAAAAAATAAATATGGAAAACTTTAAAACTAATTTAGGTTATTATTTGTACAAAGTTTGGAGTCAATTGGCCAACGAAAAAAAATATTTCATACTTATTAAATCCCCCCTTTTTACCCCCTTAGAGGATGAATTTCCAAAAATCCCTTCTTAGTGCTCACTTACGACATATAATTAATCTTTATGCAAAATTTCAAGCTTCTAGCCCCAGCGGTTTCGGCTGTGCGTTGATATGTCAGTCAGTCAGTTTCTCCTTTTATATATATAGATATATTATTAAATTTTTTTTTTCCAAAATATGAAATTTGTTTTTACTAAGCACGTCATAATGTAGGCATTATGACGTGCTTAGTAAAAACAAATTTTGATATTTAACAGTAAACATAACTAACTAAGAAATTGCATTATTCTCAAAAGTGACAACCTCGTAACCAAATAAAGTATTTAATCAAAAACGCATTCCACAGCTCCAAATGGACAGTTTAAAGATTAGAGGCGCTACTGCATCCTGTGGACTAGCAACTGACCATTAGTTCCCGTAAGAGGCAATTAAGAGATTATGTCACTGCAATAGGCACCGACACCCACCTGAATACCTGCTGCCGCTTGATACCACTTAGCTTTGGGATTCCACGGGAAAAGCTAGGCTGTTGTGTACTTTAAACTGCTACGGTTGCTAAACGTGGGATATACTCATAATGAAATATACCTATTTAAGGCTGTGTGTAAAAAAGCAATCAATAAGACCGCCCATTGTTACACCGTACTAATTTTAAGCTCCTTTTATAATTTTTTATACGAATACATCTATCTGGGAACACCCAAATACTCCGAAATATTTTATTCCGAATTTCGATGTTCCGATTTTCAAAAGTCCGAATTTCATAATACCTAAGAATTATAATGTCTATTATTAAAAATCACGAAATTTATTTTACCGAAAGTCGTAAATGCGATTTGTTAGTTTTCCGATTTTCATACGTTCGAAGAATCAAATGCTCGAAGGGTTCTCGGTCCGAAAAACGATATTCCGATTTTCAATACTTCTAATAAACTAAAAGTCAACATGTTGTGCTACAAAATTTAGTGACAGAAACGAATCGCTGCAAAACCGACTTCACGCAGTCTTGTCTGCCCTACCCCTAGAGTGTAATTTAAACCC
This sequence comes from Mythimna impura, assembly GCA_905147345.3. Lineage (NCBI taxonomy): Eukaryota > Metazoa > Arthropoda > Insecta > Lepidoptera > Noctuidae > Mythimna > Mythimna impura. The sequence goes on along the minus strand of LR990356.1, from coordinate 5,947,479 downwards.
ACGTAGGCGCGGAGGGGTGGGGCGGCCCGCGAGCTGAGGAGCAGGTGGTTTGAAAGCCCGCCCGCCGGTGGTGAGTGTTAAAACCATCTGCGATGATAAGCTCGCGTGGGGCCGCCCAAACCCCGCAGCGCCAGAGCCGTGACAGAAACAATGCTTGCTGCATGTTGCATGCCTGTTTGCATGCTGCATGCCTGCTTGCATGCTGCATGCCTGCTTGCATGCTGCAATAAATCCACTGCATGCTGGAAAACGCATCTGTCATTAGTTTTTTAATTCTACCCCCTCATACTATACATAATATTATACTTCTCTCTGACGAGCAATTATGTGTTTATTTGTCTTTTACAGTTTTACAAGGCGTTTTTATTTCGGAATTGTATTAGTCGGTATTTTAATAATCGGAATTCGTATTTTTGATGTTTCGAATTATCATTAAGTCGGACTTTTTGTTATTCGATCTATTGAAACTCGGTGTTTTGAGAATAGTAATTATAAACGTTAGGAATATTGAAATTTAGGAATTATAAAAATAGGAGTAATGATAAGTCGGAGTTGTTAAATTCGGAATTTTGAACCATTCGGAATTATGAAAATCGGTATTTTGAAATTCGTATTTGTGACTGTCCCTTCTATCTAAGTATTTGTAAATGCTTAACTCTGTTATAATCAAGTTTTCATAAATTATAGTAGTATTTGCTGTACTGATGAAAAGCAAGCGATAAGGTCGTTCATTTTATCACCCTATGCTATGGTTTCTTCGTCTCTCTTTTCTGTAAGTAATAATATATGGCATATAGCATAGCATAATCAGCCTTTTAATGTTCCCACTGCTGGGATTCAGGCCTCCTCTCTCTAAGAGAGGGAATGGGCCGTAATCCACCACGCGGGCCCAGTGCGGAATGGTGAATGTCACATGTCTTCGAAATTTTGATTCTAGGACATACCGGTTTCCTCACGATGTTTCCCTTCACCGTTTTGAGAGTAGTGGTGATGAAATAAATTACACATAGTAATTCGCCTGGCTGGGTTTGAACCCGTGACCTACAACTCGTAAGTCGGGGCCGTTACCACTCAGCCACCAATGCTCATAATATATGGAGTATACAATAAACAGTGTTCTATCTCCTTACATTTTTATGTATGAGCTTTCCCATAAAACTGATTATTATTTTTCTCATAAACATAAGTGCGTTTGGAATTTAATAATCTTCTCCATCTTCAGAAACAATGCATGAAATCCTTCCTTTGACATATTTCATGTGGAACAGATTTCCCCCAGGCATAGATAAATGTGCTATTGAAATGGTTCGACGTACGCCTTCTCAGAGTGCATAGTGAAGTACCTTTTAAAGGTAATCATTGTGCCATAAATCTTGCTTTAATGGATGTACTCGTAATTTCCATTTTAACTGGCACAGGAAGAAAACCGTTAAGTGAAAAGGGAACTTATCTAAATGGGATTCAAGGGATTAATTTATAAGATCGTAAGCATCTTTGATTTTTAGTATTTTTATCGAATTTTCTGCCATCTTTAACGAGTTTCGTTAGATGTATAAGTAAAGTAATCTATAGGCAGTCTGCAATTCGACCTTTCTTATCCCATCTTGTAAACACATTTGGCTTTCAGCTTCTTTTTTGCTAAATAAATAAACAAGATAATAGAAAAACTGGGCAAGTGCGAGTCGGACTCGCACACTGAGAGTTCCGTACAAACTAATTTATGTAAATAGTTCAATTCCCGAATCGAGTCTCGAAGATTTTTCCAAATAGAAAAAGTTTTTTTTTTGTGACGTAACTACAAATTTTCAGATTTATTCCTATAATTGTGCTATAAGACCTTGCTTGATGCCAAATTTCAGGGTTCTAGGTCAACGGAAAGTACCCTATGAATTTCGATTTCCTTAGGAATGTCAAATTTACGATTTTTGCCGTATCTTTTTTTTTTGGGTTAACTTAAAAGTTTATTTTTTTCACAGCTTCAAGGGACCGCAGACCTGAGCATATGGTTTTAATTTCAACTCGATACCTTCACGCGTTCTTGAGATAAAGCGTTTTGACAGACAGACAGACGGACGGACAACAAAATGATCCTATAAGGGTTCCGTTTTTTCCTTTTACGGAGCCCTAAAAACATCAATTTTGGTTAAGAGTTGAAAAATGTCACACTGATATTATAAAGGCGAAAGATTGTGAGTGTGTATGTTGGTTACTTGTGCACGCTCGAACGGCTGAACGGGTTGGTTTTTTCTTTTTTTTTTAATCCAATCCGCTCAGCCGTTTAAAATTGGCACACTGGTATACCATGTCTTGAAATACCACATAGGAATTTTTATACCTGACTGCTTTTCTACTTTCACTTAGGCGAAGCCACTGATAGCAGCAGGTTAGTGGATTAACAAGTACAACCCGACATTTTTTTTAAGAGCATTCATCCGTTAAAACTACGCAGAAGCCAAAATCAATGATTTCCGACGGACAATATAACAATAATGTGTTTAATTTCTAGATAAGATATTGACGTCATATTATTGGGAATTTCATAATCTAGTATACAATCCAAAAACATTTTCAAATGATCGTATAGTTTTCCCATTAGAACAGTTCTTATCTAAGCCGTTTTTAAAACTAGCGGTCGACGGTCTACGCAGATGCGAGATAGTAGTTAAACCGTGTATGGTAAACTTACAACATATTACTTAAAAAAAAAAAATTATAACATTGACTAGTACATGGCCCAAAAAAAACACGATTGCTGTAAGTTTTCATTCAATAAAAGTAATCTCGCATCATCGCTTACCATCAGGTGAGATGGTGGTCAAACGCGAGCCTATCATTAATAAAAAATAAAAAAAAAACTCAAAACTGTCATTTTTAGCCGTTTTTGGAGATATTAAACGTGTTAGTTTAGGATAATATATGAGGCATTTTTGTTTTTTTTTAGACATTAATTGAACGCATTTACGATCTATGTCATGGTACAATATTTTTTTTAATAACTTATTTGTTTACACTACAATTAATTATTTAATCTAATATATAAAATTCTCGTGTCACGGTGTTCGAACTTGAACTCCTCCGAAACGGCTCGACCGATTCTCATGAAATTTTGTGAGCATATTGAGTAGGTCTGAGAATCGGCCAACATCTATTTTTTTTATTTTTTTATTTATATGGCAGAACAACGTTTGCCGGCTCAGCTAGTATCACAATATAATAGACGCAAAATCACGTCAGCGCTTTGTACCGGCCGAGGTCTTTCAGATTTTTAGTCTTTCTATTCTACAGTGATACTAAATAATTAATTGTATTGTAGTGCACATTATTGTTATATTTTCCGCCGGAAATCATTGATTTTGGCTTCTGCGTGGTTTTAACGGATGAATGCTCTTAAGGTGTGAAATCATCAAATGTTTTCTCCTACTCTAGGATAAAACGAGAAGGCGTGTCACACTTTTACTGACTAAAACTCAACTAGGTTCGTTCATTTGCTCTGTACGTTCTAAGGTCACAGTAACTCTTCAATCAGATACCTTTTTTACGTGGGAAATCATCAAATAATTGGGGGTGTTAAGCTTTTACTGAGTAAAACCCACAGTGCTCCTTCAGTGGCCCTTTTTTGCGAGAGAGAGTGTGTGCGAGAATTTCATGACTTGATTCCGCCATCTCCTTTCTACCATCGGACAACCCGACGTTCGGCGAGTATCCTATCCACCCTTACGCTGTTGAAAGTTCAACGGTCGGAACTAAGCATTTCGCTTTGTCATTTATACCGCGTACATCGAAGGACTGGAACAATTTGCCTGCTGCGGTCTTCCCGTCCAACTATAATTTAGGTGTCTTCAAGGCTAGATTGAATAGGCTCTTAACAAACTAGTGCGCCTCACCATCAATGATTGCATCACTGCTTACCATCAGGTGGGATCGCAGTCAAGCACTGGTTTATACAAATTAAAAATAAAAAGATGCGTTGCCTGCAAGCAACATCCTGTCAGTGAGATTGTGTTATACATCCATCAACTCTCACCCCGAAAAAGTATTGAATTTCGTATAGATTGTAAAACTGACCGGTATTCCCTTAAAACTAAAAGCACGTACGTTCTTACGATTTATGTTACTCACATTTTTCTTAGAAGTGCAATTTTTTGTTTGTATATGGCCTCAAGGATGTCGTGACGGCAACTCTCCTTTGTATTTCGTGTAATAAAATCTCGTGTGACGCCCGTCGGCGACGCTGTCCCTCGGCCCCTTTACGGGGTGTAACTTTTCTTCCCTGTCGCCAGTATTTTATTCGATAATAATTCACCGGACGAAAGAAAATCCTTTGTTTCATTAAATTTCTTATGTAAGGAAAGTTGGGACGTTAGTTTTATTCCAACCTAAATTCGTTATGTTGTCCTAGAGGTGTATTTCTTTTTTGGTACCCTGCGTAGCTTGTTTTATATTTATTGTTACAATGTAGGTTTCATTTAACTCTTGTTTTAGTAAAAACGCTATTGTCAAAGATGATAAATGAAAATCATTTTTGCCACGTAGTTTTTGTAAACCCGCATTAAGTTGCATTGAAGTTATGTGCTGTTATGTTAACTAATTTTAAATCCGATTTTTATGTTATATGCTACGAGGACATTTAATCAAGGTATCAATAAATATTTGTTACAAAATCATTGTTACTAATGCAGTTAATGACGTGAAGTTTACTTGCATACCTTTGTCGAAGACTGCGCTAATATTAATGTATGCTAATTGTAAGCGGTTACCGGTTACAGATTAGACTAGTTTGCCACTCCCCTAGGGCGTCATAAGAAGCCACTAGCAACTAAGGGATTATATACAAGCAGCCTGGCCATGGACATCCGTCTATGAATTAATAAGCGTAATTACGTCTGGAGGCGGTGATCTACCTTGTTGCTATGCCTTCCGACTGATAAAATAATCATAAGCCACAAGCTTACGAGCACAAAAAATATGACACAAAAACTGACTTTTATTTTTTTTTTGTAGTTGGATTGTTGCTGATATTTCAATCCTGGATCCCGTATGGAACAAAGCTTGGGTTATTTCTGTTAAAACTCTCATGTAATAAGGATGAAATTGGAATAATTCCCTGTGGATGGTAACAGGATCATCCTCTATGAAATTAACTCTGATACTTTTTCGTCGTGTGTAATAGAAGAAACGACATCATTAGGTAGTTACAACAGGTAATAACTTTCAAGAAACTGTACTTACTAATTATTTAACAATTTATCTTTAAAGCCATAATTCTATATGAGCCAATCCACAACGGTCGGTAAGTTTAATGAAATTTAATTAACTTCAACAGTTCGCTAGATTTATTATCGGCTATAAAATCTGGAGTCTTAACGATAAACTTGCACTTGCGGCCCGCGGGTACGGTGTGTAAAGAAAATAAACTTACTAAAGCTCCATATTCACTAGGTACACACTATAACACAATTATAATTATACTTTTGTTTACATCAGCTCTGAACCTCTGCTAATTAGAACTTGACTCCATTATTTGTATCAAAAAGTAAGTTTATCCTAAATCGCAAATAGAAAGATTTTTTGAAATCCAATCAATAATATGTAAGTTTCAAATCTGGTTGTATTATTGGTGGATTCATTAAAACTACCCCTATTCATGTGATGGAAAGTGAGTTGTGCTTACCCCCATCATAAGACGTATCTAAATATTTAGCATTTAAGTTCTGTCTTAAGGTTAAATCGCGGACCAATTGTGTGACGAGTAAATGTTTGTCTGATCTTGGAAGTTTTACTACCCACAGATACTGGACAAACAAAAAAATACCTTCGCTAATGAATACTTATAATATTATTAAGGAAGAAAAAATGTACTCGACCAATCCATTAGATATGTTTAAATTAAATACTTGGTGTAGCAATATCTCAATTAAAAATGTAATTAAAATTCATCTATATAGTGTCAATAGGCCCAAAAGTTCATACGAAAGTAATTGCTTGAGAAATGATGTCTTACAAGAATTAAACTAAACATATAGTGGGTGGTACAAATTGTTCACCGATGGTTCTAAGAGTTCTAAGATTGGGGCGGCTTTCTATGATCCCGTCACCAAAACAAGTGGATGTTTCAACATTGTATCTAAAGTTTCTATCATGACAGCAGAGTTGTTAGCTATTTCCGAAGCGTTATCCTACGTTGCCACATTACAACACACTAATATAGTAATATTCACGGATAGCAAGAGCGCACTCCAACATTTGGCTCGGTGTGCCTCTGGACACAGAGGTGTACCGATAGCCTTTGCTGTTTTGCTCAAAATACAAGCATCTCTTTTAAACAATGTTAATTTAATCTTGCAGTGGATCCCGTCACATATTGGTCTACAGGGAAACGAGGAGGCTGATAGATTGGCTAAGATAGCAGTAACGTCAGGTATAGAGATTTATGTTTTACCAATTCATTCGGAAATTTTATCAAAATTCAGAAGCTATTGTTATGAAGAGTGGAAAGAATATTTTGGTGATAAATCGAGATATAAAGGGATATGGTATAAAAAAATCCAAAATGAGCCTCCTCGAGCCCCATGGTTTAGTAGTTTTAAAGTTAGTCGAAAAACATTAGTAACTTCTTTCAGGATTCGTTCCGGACATATGCCTTTAAGAGCCTTTGCATTTTTAATGAAAATGGTGGACTCTCTGAATTGTTTAGTTTGTCATAATAAAATAGAAGATTTCCATCACCTTCTGTTGGAGTGTGTCAGGAATGAGTCTGAAAGAACTTCGTTAATTAATTAATTAAATATAAATAAGCTAGATTTAGGTATATTTAACGTTATTCTAACCAAACCAATGTCGCCAGAAGCTATTTTAGTTTACTCACTAGTTACTCTGTAATTGTGATGTATTTGGGTAAGGCTACGATGGAACTGATATAACAATCTGTTAAAAGATCCTTAAATAAATAAATAAAAAATAAAAAAAACTGGTGGAGGGGAAACCGTCCACTAGCAGAATAAAAATGCACACAATAAAATGTGACGTCATCACCATTAGATTACGTGTGTACAAAAAAGAAAGCAAGATACACAACACCCCCTCTCTTCTACCTATATTTGAAATAATACTGCTTCATTTAATAACCAATTATGAGCACTGTTTTCAGAAAAACATTTTTATTTTGTTTTATTTTTAGTTAAGCATAAAATATTGTACACAATACCAGACAAAGATATTCATTCTAATCTAACGCCATATCGTCTTCACTTTAATGGTTTATGTTAAAGAGAGGAAAAATACCGGAAACAAGAAACATTGCCAGCCCAAACCGGTAAAGGATTGGTAGAGATTTTCGATGTTGTAATTAAAAAAAAAAACTTGCAGTTTGCAGGAATATCTTCTAATATATAAGAAATTCATGTCACAGTGTTTGTTATCGAATTCCTCCAAAACGGAAAAACATAAAAATCAGTTAAGCCATAACATATGGTAAGTCTAAGAATAAGGCTTAGAGTGCTTGCAGACGTCCGTTTTTTTTAACGGATGACGGACCGTGTTTTTTACCGGATTCGCGGTAGTGTATGGTTCATAATGAATGTGTGTACATGCACCGGACATCGGTCCGGCCAACAATTTACGCCGGATGCACCACCGCTTCCCCTTGGCGCGACGGACACCGGTCCGGCGGCGTAAGAGAGAGCTGAGCTGAGATCCATGCCAGTTTATTGGTGCGTGTTGAGGCTGCCGGACGTATTGCCGGTTTTCTGTAAATTGAGTGCCGCCTACCTGCGATCTTCATCCGAAAAAAAATATAAAATTTATTTATTTATTTATTTATTTAAACTTCATGTACAGTAGTGGTACATAGGCGGACTTAATGCAACAAGGCATTCTCTACCAGTCAACCTTTGGGTTAAAAAGACAATACTGTGGTAGGTTTGCACAATAAACAAATAGCAGATACATCAAACAGAAAAAATAAAATAAAAAAATTTAGAGAAGAGAGAGAAGAGAGAGGGGGGAGGAGGGAGAGATTTTTTTTATTTAGTTTCATCTTCTTCCAACTTCGTAAAAAGAGTATAAAATACACCATATTCTTCTCTTTCTAATAAGGATACACCCACGATGACCTTTTACGTTTTTCTATTTCTTTTTGTTTCTTCTTGTACAAATATCATCGACATTTCACACGTGTGTAATCTCGGACAACCACTTTAAAACTAGCGCGTATAGACGGCAGTCCAAGCTAACATTTATCCGGTAAAAAAAAAATTGTATGCAAGGATATTCGTTTGTTGACGGACGTTATCCGTTGAAAAAAAACGGACGTCTACAAGCGCTCTTAGGCTAATTTTTGTACCTTCTTGAGGAATAATTTATGTGATAAAAAACTTTTTACAAAAAAAATACAACCGACTTCAATGTAAAAAAACACTGAAAAGTGCAAAATAACTTTAATTTCAGAAGTCGGTGTTTCTATAATAGTTTTGTCTCTTCGTTATTTAACACCGACTTCCGAAATTAAAGTTATTTTGCACTTTTCAGTGTTTTTTTACATTGAAGTCGGTTGTATTTTTTTTGTAAAAAGTTTTTTATTTTTCAGTTTTTAGTTATGGTACCACCATTAAAAAGTACCCCTCAGCCATACTTAAATTCCTTATAGCCAGAGTGCATCTTATGACAATTCTAATAATACCAAACACGGTTAGATTAAATTAATTTATTACAGAGTTCCGGTGCCTAATTTCAGGCTTCATCATCAGATCAGTTCGATATATTACCCCTCTTCTTTCAGTCAGTCATCGACTACACGTATAAACAAAGCAATTTTACTTGTTACGACAGTTCTGCTGTGATCCCATGAGGAGTTCTGTTCCATATCTACGAAGTTCATGATCAGATCATAACAATATTTCTATGGGACCAACTTGGAAGCATAACCTTTCAATCAAAAAAAAAATTTTCAAAATCGGTCCACAATTGACCGAGAAATCGGTGAAAATACATAAAAAAAAAAAAAAACATACATTCAACCGAACATATAACCTCCTCCTTTTTGAAGTCGGTTAACAAAATAGCGTTTGCTGGATCAGCTCGTCATTCTTTAATAACTTTGACAAAATAAATCGACGTCTAAAACAACACATTACTAAGTAGGTAGTCTAGTGAACACACGTCTTTATAAAAAGCCGGAAATTATGAAGTACAGACTTGTGTCGGACTAGTTTTTACCGGCGGCTTCGCGTGGATATCATTTTTAGATTTCCGCAAGTATGACACGGAGCGGAAAGTTTTATGTGTAGAAGAAATATTTCTATCAATTTCTTCATTTCCTAATACTGGGGAATGAAAGATTTTCGTGATGTTTTTCCGAAATTGATATCCTACTATAGACATATTAGGATGTCGTGACCGTTGATAAGCGGAAAGTAACAGATTATCGCGAAATGGTCATTATTTTTAACCGACTTCAGAAAGGAGGAGGTTCTATGTATTTTTTTTATCTGTGTTCACCGATTTCTCGGTCAATTGTAAACCGATTTTGAAAATTATTTTTTTTATTGAAAGGTTATGCTTCCAAGTTGGCCCCATAGAAATATTGTTATGATCTGATAATGAACTTCAAAGATATGGAACGGGACTACTCATAGGATCACCACAGAACTTTCGTAACAAGTAAAATTGCTTTGTTTTTACGTGTAGTCGGTGACTGACTGAAAGAAGAGGGGGGGGGGGTATACCAAACTGGAATGATGATGAAGCCTGTAGGCCTGGGTTTAGCTTATTGGAATTATTATGCAATGTTTAAACTCTATAGGTACCTTACTATAGAACTTGCACACTATTTAAGTTTGGCTGAAGGGTACTCTTTAGTTGTGGTGCCACAACTATAAAGAGTAAAATAAAAAACTTTTTACAAAAAAAAATACAACCGTGTTAAAGTCAATGTAAAAGAACACTAAAAATTGCAAAATTACTTTAATTTCGGAAGTCGGTGTTAAATAACGAATATACATAATATTATAGAAACACCGACTTCCGAAATTAAAGTTATTTTGCACTTTTTAGTGTTTTTTTAGGGTTCCGTACCTCAAAAGGAAAAACGGAACCCTTATAGTTGTCCGTCCGTCTATCTATCTGTCTGTCCAGAACCTTTATTTCTGGAACGCGTGGAGGTATCGAGTTGAAATTAAAACCATATATACTCAGATCTGCGGTCCCTTGAAGCTGTGAAAAAATCAAACTTCCAAGTTAATGAAAAAAAAGATACAGCCGTTTATGTCACAGAAAACGTTTATTTCGACACTCAAGGAATGAAAATTCATAGGGTACTTCCCATTGACCTAGAATCCTGAAATTTGGCATGAAGCAAGGTCTCATAGCACAAGTATAGAAAAAATCTAAAAACTGTAAATTTGAAGCTACGTCATAAAAAAATAATCATTTTTTGCGATTCGGAAAAATCTTCGAACTCAATTCGCAAATTAAACTGTTTTCATAGGCAAGTTTGTACGGAACCCTCAGAGCGTGAGTCTGACTCGCACTTGCCCGGTTTTTTTTTTTTAATTGAAGTCTGTTGTATTTTTTTTTTGTATAAAGTTTTTTATACTTGTCTTAACGTACAATAAACATCAATTTCTTTATAATGATTCTGATATAAATTATTTAATTAGGACGCCCGTGCTCATAATATTTTTGCGATCCTTAGTTTCACGATCTCTTTTGGTTTACCAATAAAAATCCCTATTTTCTTATTCGATATCTGATTCCGATTACTTCGTCCGTAAAATGATGAATTTCTGCTGTTTCACGAAGCGTGTTTCTTTTGATCTTTGCAATCGTTAGGGAAAATAGTTCTATTCCCATATTCTTTTATTTTTTCCTTCAAAATGTTTAGTGTAGGTTGGTAGTAGCTCATTATTATGCATGAAAACTACTACCTACCCGAAAATATTGTAACAGTTGCTCTTAAACTTGTGAAGGTTAAGCCAGTAAATCTTAGTTGGCTCACCTACGTTTATTAAACTTCATGCTCTTGTTGCTGTTCGGATTAGTCGTCTCTATAGGTTCGGGCATTATACCGTTGCTATGGTTGAAAATAGTGCGGTTGACAAGGACAAAAAGAACTAAATCATATAAATAAAATTGTACCGCTTACTTTGTTTTAATTCAGAGGATCATGGCCATCTGGATGGTGCGGGGAGAGCCTCCTTGCTGGCCACGCCAAGTCGCGGCATGCGGACAGAGTGTCAGCGGGATCCCATGGTGGAATGGAGACAGACTCCTTTTGCGAAGCAGTAATGCTAGCGAGGATTGCGGCCACACGCACGAGGGAACCCTCATGCCCCAGTCGCCGGGATCCCGATCCCGATTTCCAGCCACCACAGGCGTAGGCTTGCGGACGGCGAGCAATGGGTAGCTCGCCATCCGGTCGTCCGGTAACTTTCCGCAGCGAGCCCAAGTCGTCGACGGCGCGTAGTGTTCCACGCGCGCCTCAAGGAGATGTCTGCAAATCGTAGGGGCCCAGCAGGGTCGAAGCCTACTAGGGCCATGGGTTAGATGAAAGTGAACCCCGGGACCCTGGAACAAAGGCAAAGAAGGAACAGGAGTAGGTTTTAGTCAGTAAAAGTCTGACACGCCCTCCTGCTCCACCCAAGTGCCTACTGATATTACATTTAATTTTCTGATTTATGCTGGTTAATAAATTCGGTTTAACATTAAACGACAATTACAAAAATCATAACTCCAATTTGTGTCAGTAACCAAAAACTCAAAGAACGTAATAAAACAAACTAAGTATAATTAAGAATTGAATTACGACGAAAAATAACGATGGTGTTAATTAAACTAGACAATGAACGAATAAAAAATATTTAATGGCTACTGAAAATTTGCTTTAACGATTCAATAAAGGAAGTAGGACAAGATATTATGGACGTTACGACTGTTTTAATTATGTTCTATGTGCTAGATCATATTTTTTTACAGTATTACTCGTAGATGAGGCGAGAAGTGGGTGTTAATTGCGAGTAAATTATAGTCGTGCGAGAAAAATGGGTGGTAATGAGAAAATAATTGTGGAAATAAAGTTCTTGATACTATCATTATTTTTGACGTCTATGAAATACTTCAAATGTGATATGTATTTAAGTAATAGACAGTTTTTTTAATTTGTTTAGTTTAAAAATAAAAATCGTTGTCTGTGTAAAAACCTACCCAGTACCCGGGTAGTTCTATGTCGTGGGTGCATTCACAAAACATGTAAACGCACACACACAAGACACCCAGACCCGAAACAATTATCTGAAGGCCATACAAATATTTGTTCCGTACGGGAATCGAACCCGCGATAACTCAGAGTTGCTGTCAATCACTCAACCACTGCGCCAACTGTGGCACCAAACAAACGTCACAGTAGAAAAATACTTTAAGATCTACTCAGGTAGTAGTGTGTACAGTAAATCAATCAACTCAGAGGCTCTTACAGTCCACTGCTGGACAATAGCAGAAGTCAGTGGGAGAACCGAAACAGAGAACCGAAACAGCACTATAACATCCGATTTTAAATTTTTCGACTTAAATAATAATACTATAAAAAAACCTAAATAAATTCTGATCAATCTGAAAATAGCGCTAATTAATCTAGACTAATATTTTAAAGAGGTAAAGTTCATGAGTTTGTTTGTATGAAGTAATCTTCATAACTACTGGAACGATTTATTGCTGTGTGACATAAACTATATTTGAATGGGATTAATGATATTTTTAATTCGGTGTGCCTAATGGTAAAAGTCTCCTCCAATGATTTCCACTTTTACCTGTCATGGGCAATCCTTCTCCAATTTGGTCCTGCTGTCAATTTTATTGCATCTTCCCACTTTGTGTGTTGTCTTCCTGGTCTTCATTTACCACTTCTGTTGGTCGATCCGCAAGAGTATGTCGGAGGGTTTTGTTAGAGACCTTAGATCAGTGTTTCTAATCTTGCCTAGACGTTTGTAACCGGTCATACTTCTCTCCATTGCTCTCTGTGTAGCGGCAAGCTTTGCTCTCAATACTTTTGTGAGGGTCCTGGTGCCATTAGGCACACCGAATTAAGGGAATTTATATAACTGCAAATTCCGAGTTCAATTGAGAACAGAAAGAAAGAAAGAAAGAAAATGAATTTATTTTGTAACAACGCAAGGCACACAAACAATATATGTAAACACGAAATCAAACAAAAGAGAACAATATATATATATACAATTGTGTGCCTCAAGACTGCGCCGAAAAATAAAACTGTATAAATTTCGGAAAAAAGGGCTATATTATTATTATTATGATATTTTTATACCGATTAAATGAAATGTTTGGCGCCCAGCTAAATCTGTGGGGTATAGGAAATATATGTACATCAAAGTGTAGACACATAAGTTTTGCTAAGTTCCTATTGACTTGATTATTCTACCGATCGATCGAATCAGAAATGAAGATATCAACAGAAGGAACCAAGATACCGACATACCCCAATTGCCATACTTAAGCGGCAGTTGGCTGAACTTGCTGCTTGCTGGCAGAATAAATTGTTGATGGGCCTGATGACCTAGTGAGGGTCCCAGGAATCTGATGAATGAGACAAACAGATCCGGTCATTGTGGTGATACTTGGGGGACGCTTATGCCCAGTAGTAGATTGGAATTAGTGCTAGGTAGCCTATAGCTCTGGTAGAGTTGAATTAGTGTTAGGTAGCCTATTGCTCTGGTAGGGTTGAATTAGTGCTAGGTAGCCTATTGCTCTGGTAGGGTTGAATTAGTGCTAGGTAGCCTATTGCTCTGGTTGGGTTGAATTAGTGCTAGATAGCCTATTGCTCTGGTAGGGTTGAATTCCCGCTAGGTAGCCTATTACTCTGGTAGGGTTGAATTAGTTCTAGGTAGCCTATTGCTCTGGTAGGGTTGAATTAGTGCTAGGTAGCCTATTGCTCTGGTAGGGTTGAATTAGTGCTAGGTAGTCTATTGCTCTGGTAGGGTTGAATTAGTGCTAGATAGCCTATTGCTCTGGTAGGGTTGAATTCCCGCTAGGTAGCCTATTGCTCTGGTAGGGTTGAATTAGTGTTAAGTAGCCTATTGCTCTGGTAGGGTTGAATTAGTGCTAGGTAGCCTATTGCTCTGGTAGGGTTGAATTAGTGCTAGGTAGCCTATTGCTCTGGTAGGGTTGAATTGGTGCTAGATAGCCTATTGCTCTGGTAGGGTTAAATTAGTGCTAGGTAGCCTATTGCTCTGGTAGGGTTGAATTAGTGCTAGGTAGCCTATTGCTCTGGTAGGGTTGAATTAGTAATAGGTAGCCTATTGCTCTGGTAGGGTTGAATTAGTGCTAGGTAGCCTATTGCTCTGGTAGGGTTGAATTAGTGCTAGGTAGCCTATTGTTCTGGTAGGGTTGAATTAGTGCTAGGTAGCCTATTGCTCTGGTAGGGTTGAATTAGTGCTAGGTAGCCTATTGCTTTGGTAGGGTTGAATTGTTCGAAGGAGTTACCGTAGCCTTTGCAAGGGCAACCGAAAGAACACTGTGAGTTTTAGTCAATAAAATTCTGGCACTCCCTTTTGGTCCACCTAGAGCGGGAGAAGTTATTTGATAATTTTCCACGTAAAAAAGCTAGTCTATTGTTGTTAACCCACAACATACTAAATTTTAACTTACCAAAGTTCAAAACTAAAGAAAAAGAGCACCACATTCCTTTAGTCTACACGTTTGTAACAAAGTAGCAACACACAAAATTGTTTTAATTAAAATTTGTTTATTGTTACAAGACAAGCCCTAGTTTAGACGGCGCAAGTTTTAGGCATAACTAAGTAATAAGAGTTGGAGCGCTAGTTAAGACATAATAAAGTTTTGCTCAAGTACTACGAGGTACAAGGATCGAGCACTCAGGTAATTTTAAAGATATATGGTGTCATTTCTTAAACTTGAAAGTTTATTTATATTGATAGAGCTGTTTTTTTATCTTTTCACATTTTAACGCTCATCGAGCATTTTCTACTCAAAAGGTATTATATTCGTTTTCATTTTCTAATTCTTTAGCTGTCGTTAATCGATTAAGCTTTACATAAATCAGTCTTTCATTTAATAACCACGCGTTGAAGTAAGCGACAAATTATCTCATCTGTAAGTACACCTTTTGAAGATTTTCAGCTTTGAGCTTCCGGTTCAATGGACAAGTACGTAAGAAAGCAATTTCGACAAAAACCCGTTGAAATGGGAAAGTTTTCAAACCTTTTCTCAACTACTTTAGGGTCAAGAACCAGAAGGTATTTTACGTGGAGGACTTGCTTATCAGACATTGAACAGAATAGACAAAAAGGATCCTCAAAATTTGACAAATGTAACTCAATATAATTTATTGGTGTTGATAAAACTATAATAAAATGCACGAAATGCTATTCCTATTAACTATTGCTATACTTGTGTTGATACTCTGACTCCATACTATCTTCCTAGCTTGTCATGCTGTGCTGGCGCTATATGTGCGGCTGCGAAAACCTCAAACGGCGGATATATAACCACCTGATCAGGAGTTATATTTTTTAAACTCTTAGTTCGTGGGGCCCAAGTGCTCACACATTATTTAAAGAACTTTCCAAACGCACAGTTGACACTTCGCATGACTCAAGGGCTGGTTTTGTCTTAGTCGGAGGATAAGCATTGCTATATATAGATAAGGAATTTTTCAACGCTATATTTTAGTTTGAAACTCAATTATTCAACCTAACCTTCTTGCCAACTGAAACCAGCTTTATTTAATGGGTGACTATAAACTCAAATAATCTTCATAATTTCAGCCAAAAGACGCAAACTGTTGGACATAGACCTCCCCAAAGTGTCGCCACAGCAACCAGTCCTGTGCGTTTTGCATTCACCGGATCCCCGTGACCCTCATCAGGTCATCCACCTTTTGGGAGGCCTTCCAACGCTGTATCTTCTGGTACACGCTCGCCACTGCAGAACCTTTCGGCCCATCGACCGAGCTCAAATAATAGCATGATAATGAATCACAGGCTACTCCACAATACGTGAGCCCCACAGCAGCACAAGGCGACGCAAGACTTGCGCTGCAAGTCGCACAACTTCCTGACTCGCTGACGTCAACTCTTGTGAGTCTGGACAAGGACTAACTAACTAACTTACGCCGTATGTCATGCACAAATAAAAGGTAACCACATAATTAAGCACCTTTGTTTTAACAGTACCTAGTTTTTGGAACATAACACTTTACGCAGAATGTTTTTCCATTTCTTTTCACTTTCTTTTTCTTTCTGATTGGTTCTGTACCGGTGTGCCGTGACCTTAAGACGGCATGCATGAACATTTTTCAATGATAGTTAACCATTTTCCATTCTCTTAACCAATTAAATTATAACTTGTACGCACTTTTTATTATGCGATTACCGTTTACCTATGTATAGAGGCTTGTAATTAGCTATTCTTTTTTCTCCTTCTCTGTCAAATCCATCGAAAGGTTGTCTGTAAAAAATCGCTTTTAGCGATAAGACTGCCCATTGTGACACCCTATTAATTATAAGTTCCTAATGTAATTTGTATTTTTGGTGTACAATAAAGAATATATCTATCTATCTATCTATTTCTTAATATTACACTTTTTATATATTATCATTGTTTTGTTAGTGTTTACGCCTGCGTTGATATTAAGAAGTGCAGTGTGCGTGTTTTGTTGCCTTTCCAAAGGACAAGGCGCCCGCGCCGTAATGAATGTGATTTTTTATTATTCGTCCACCTATATTTTATTTTTACTAAAATTTTGTCATCCTTGCAACTATCTCGCACTCCGCTCATAAAATTGTAAAACCTGAATAAGTCCAAAATATATTACCATACCTCGATACGGGAGTTTCATTAAAGTTCCATTGAAACCCTAACAGTTAGTTAGCAAGCCTTCAGTAAAATAAAATAAAATATTTCACTGAAATTGCAGGAGTGCAGTTATTAACCTACTTTGAATTCATTTTTTATTAATATTTCTGTTACAAACTTCACCTCACAATACGTGGCTTCTCTATTATTTTTGTAATGGTTATTTTTGTTGTCATTCTAATTAGGAAATGTCGGTTGTTTACCAACTATTATAATACACACTGACATTCTAATGATTGACAAAATCAACTCGTTGGATGCCGGAACGCAGATCCACGCGAGACACAATGACTTTTTAATTATTTCTCTAATTACCGGAAAGGTTAACTTAAGGGGATGCATTTTCAATGTTTTTCATACAACCGTTCTTACGCGTTTATGACGTTATTATACATTTTTCATTAGATATTTTAGAAACACAGTATCTTGTGGATATTATCTTGGCTTCTATTGAAATCAAATCTAAAATTTATGTAAAACTAATCCAGTGAAGTCCTCAATTTACTCAAAAATTTAAAAAGTCAAAAAAGTATAACAATAGAAAACTTACAAGATAATTTACAAGAGTCTTACAAATTTAATCAAGATTCTGAATGACGAAAACTTTTTTCAAAAACTTTTAAGGGTTTAAAAAAAAACACGTATTTCCTAGAACAAGTTTTGTAAAATATTCGAGTAAATCACAGAATTACCGAATGCTAACAGAGTTTTCAGGCGTTATCTCTCTTTTTTCGCGTTGCCTTTTCGTCAAACAACGCGTTGGATTGCGTTAGATGAAGTAACAAGCATTTAAACATGCTCGATGTTAACGATAGGCGAGTGAAAAAGGACCCTCTTAACGTCAGTTTTGTAAAAAGCAGAGAAATGCCAATTTTCAATAGATGCACAAATACAAAAAAGCGTCAGACCCTGTTTCATAGGAATAGCTAGTACAAATCGTCACAGTCAGTTTGTATTCTGCCCGTCATCACAGTATTCGTTTATTGCAAAACAGTAGCGCAACCATTTGAATAGAGAACTCAAAACCGTCTCGATACTAAACTTTAGAAACAAGACCCAACTAAGGAAATGGATGCTAAAAACGGTCATTAAAAGAAAATTTAAATGAAATGTTAATGCTATTTATTTATATAAACCATCTTGCTTTTATGTTTTACATACCCATAATGAGCATTTATTCATACGAAATATGTTTTTTCCAAATTACGCTACTGATGTATCTATTTACTATGCCATAATGGAGTCACGTAGGGGGTGGCCAACTTTTATTAGATCCATCATGTCGGCTGCGGTGCATTAAACCATGTTTTCACGCATCATTTTCTAAGAATATTGTAACGTGTGTACTGTTCTGTTTTGGGATCACGTCGCTCGGTTATGAAGAGGTCTACGTGGTTGGGTGAAACCTTAAAGTTGAAAATGTATTTCAGAGGTTACTTTGTGATAATGATACGAGGAATAAGCAATGGTTTAATTATTACTTTATTTACTCAATTTCAGGTGCGCTCTTTATTATAAACGTAGGTTAAACCCGCTGGTGGGCACTGCCCAGAGCTATGAGATTGTTCGAAAGAGTTATTACGGCCCTGAAACGCACAGGGCAACTGCAAGAACACAGGTTGGTTTAAATCAGCAAAAACCTGATACTCCATAACGAGAGAAGTTATTAAGTTACCGGCCCAAAAAAAGGTTCCACCAGCGCTTGTTACATAATATTAAGCACAAATGCAAAACCTCGTAAAAAAAACAGTTACAATGAGTTCCAAATAAGAATAGGATCGATTTTTACGCCATGTTGTGACGTCATAGCTGTCAAATCGAAAAATTGGGTAGGGTGAACAAAACAATTTTTAAAATTTAATTTATTTACGAATCTTGAACGAGAAAAGTTTAATCAAAATCCAGTTCTTCAATTCAGTTTCTGTGCATCACTGTGTAAAGTGTCTGAGTACTGGCAAATGGAAAATGAAAGCGAATTGTTCCTTACTATGAAAATAAGAAAGAAAATACCGGCTCAATTGCCACAACAACAAAAAAATTGTTTCTTTTTCTAAACTAATTGTGACTTAAACAATATATTTAGCTAATTTAGATTAAACAATAACGTTTTTACTTCACCTAGATTTAACTCAGACTCAGTAATACAAAGTAAAAAAACCGTTATTGATACGCAAATAAATTTTCTTTGTAAACCGTACTTTCAAATCAACATTTGACAGATCGAGGTTATTGATTTTCTTTTTTTTTTTTTTTATTAATGATAGGCTCGCGTTTGACCACCATCTCACCTGATGGTAAGCGATGATGTGGTCGACGATGGAGCACGCTTGCCTAGAAGTAGCCTATTCACTCTTGACTTAAAGACCCCTAAGTTGTAGCTATCAGGAAACACAGACTCCGGCAAGGAATTCCACTCCTTGGCTGTACGCATAATAAATGTGTTCTTAAAACGTTTTGTGCGTATGGGTGGGATGTCCACCATGTACCGGTGGCGCAACGCCGTACGTCTAGTGGTCCGATGATGGAACTGACTTGGCGGAATTAGATTGTGCAATTCCAGTGCACACTCCCCGAAATGTAAACGATAGAAAACCGACAGGCCAGCAACTCGGCGGCGATGTCCAAGGCTTTGGAGCTTCGACTCAACAAGTGCATCATTGCCAATGATCCCCTTGGCTCGCCTCTCAATTGACTCTATCGCATCAAGCTGGTATTTGGCAGACCCGTCCCAAAGATGAGAGCAGTACTCCATACACGATCGAACTTGCGCTTGATAAAGTTTTAGCAGCTGTTCCGGCGTGAAGTACCGTCTGACCTTCGCGAGGATTCCCAGCTTTTTTGCTGCCAGTTGAGCCTTTGCTTCGATGTATGGCCCAAAGTTGAGAGTTGACGTCAGCGTAACGCCAAGAAGATCAAGATGGTCGGTTATTGGCACGGTCACACCTCGGAAAGATGGAGCCGGGTGGAATTGACTCCGTTTAGCGGAAAAAAGACACGCTTGGGTTTTAGTTGCATTGAACTTGACCAGATTGGCATCGCCCCAATCGGAGACCGCCTTCAAGGACGAGTTCAAGCGTTCAACCATAGCCTCTCGGGATGACTGGATCTGTGACCCACTAGCGCGTGCGTCAGCCACATATCTCTCGGCAACAGTGCTGTCGTCTGCATACCCAAAGATACCGGGTTTAAGTAAGTCATTTATGTGCAGCAAAAACAGTGTTGCCGAGAGTACCGACCCCTGAGGGACCCCGGCATTAATATCCATTTGACCGGACGAGCAGCCATCAACGACCACTCGGATGGATCGATCCCTCAAGAAGTCTGCGATCCAATCACACAGACCAGTGGGTAGACCGAAGGAAGGAAGCTTAGCAATGAGGCTTTCGTGCCAGACCCTATCGAAAGCCTTCGAGATATCAAGGGAGACGGCAAGCGCTTCCCCATGCTTCTCGATGGCTTCGCTCCAGATGTGAATGGCATACGCTAGAAGGTCCCCAGTGGACCGATTTTGGCGAAAACCGTATTGCCGGTCACTGAGGATGTCGTTAGCTTCTAGGTATGCCAGAAGTTTCTTGTTTAGCACCCGTTCCATACTCTTACAGAGGACGGACGTAACAGAGATGGGTCTGTAGTTTGCCGGGTCAGCTCGACTGCCCTTCTTGGGCACAGGCTGCACGTTAGCTTGCTTCCATGCAATCGGCACTTTTCCAGTCTCATATGAGATGCGAAATAGGCGTGTCATGATCGGAGACAATTTTTCGACAATTTCTTATTCTTATTTGGAGCGCATAGTAACTCCTTTTGGCGTTCTACAAACTAAAATAAACCAAGCGACTAAACCTATAATGATTGCACATAGTGAATACTGTATCAAATTTAATCTAGCGTATTATTAGGCCTATTTATTACCAATATAAAACTATAGATACTCCGAGTCGGCTTAGTAATATGGTGGAACATTTATACCAATCACGAGTCAATTATTCAACATCAAACTACAATTTTGAGGAGTAATGTACTGTGTAATAATGTACACTGGAGCTTGACACGGATTAGTAAGAATGGAAAAATAGCAAGCGTTGTTGGTAGTCAGTTTCATCTTCAAATTTTAGAATATTTATGAGGGAAGTGGTATTTTATCACTGGCGCCTAGCAATATTACCATATCTTTTTTAAGTTTTAAAAGCACACTGAAAAGTAACTATTTGATTTCTATCTCTCACTCACAAAATGACATATTTACCAAACTACATTTGTAAATAGAATCATGAAGTTTTCGATATTCATGTCAGTTAATTTTCATTCTCGGATAATATATCTCTCCATTAGTAACTTCTCTGTGGCGCCAGCGTGAATTGTTCAGCCGGCTGCGTGTTACTCTGTATATTAGGCGATTTGTTATGTTGTTGCCCAATTTTCTCGCTACACTGTGCCCGCCATGCTGCGTTGTAAAATAGGAGGCCATAGCTAAAAATTCAGCGTGAAATCATGTCGAATGACGGGATGACGGATATTGGTATAATCAATCTATTACTGCCTCATTGGTATATTGTTTATTCTGTGCTTTCGTTCATGTGGTTTATCCAAGCGTAAAATGAACTCTTTTATTTATTATTTAAGGTGATCCATTTATATAAAATATGGGCAAGTGTGAGTCGGACTTGCGCACTGAGGGTTCCGTACATCCTTATCTATGTAAATAGTTCGATGCCCAAATCCGAATCCTCGAAGATTTTTCCGAATCGCAAAAAAGATTTTTTTGTGAGGTAACAACAAATTTACTGTTTTCAGATTTATTCCTATACCTGTGCTTTCTATTGGAGCCACGGGTAGTGTGAAAGCGAAACCCGGGGTCCTGGGATGAAGGCAAAGAAGGAACAGGAGTAGGTTTTTAGTCAGTAAAAGTCTGACACCATCTCCCACTCCGCCCAAGAGCGATATTTGTCATTAGATGATTTTTACACAAAAAAAATACCTGTACTTTAAGACCTTGCTTCATGCCAAATTTCAGGATTCTGAGTCAGAGGGAAGTTAAACCCTATGAATTTTGATTCCATAGAGAATGTCGAAATATACGTTTTTTGCGACACAAACGGCCGTATCTTTATTTTTCGTTAACTGAGAAGTTTGATTTTTTCACAGCTTCAAGGGACCGCAGATTTGAGATATGGTTTTAATTTCAACTCGATACTTCCATGGGTTCCCGAGATAAAGGGTCTTGACCGACAGATAAGCCCTATAAGGGTTACGTTTTTTACTTTTGAGGTACGGAACCCTAATTAATAAAGAAAAATATACAACTGACCTAAGAATGGTTATTGCAAGTAAAATAGTTGCGATATAAGTTATAAAATTCCTAAAAGACTGAAGAGAATCGATTTAAAATACGATCTATCGCAGATGTGATCAAATATGACGTTTGTGGTCGGTTTTATTTCCTTGAAGTATGAAATTTCTAAAATTTGGCCTAAACCTTATTCATGAAAGTAACAGACTCAATTAAACACACCATTACGTACTACAATAGATGCGTATTAATACACTAAGATAAAATCCAACATAAATGTTTAGTATTGGTATAGATTAGTTGGTTGAGATTTATTTTGAAATGATCAATTATTGTACCTATTGCAAATTTTTTCAAAATACCTTTACAATGTAAAAATGACTAAACAACAAACAAAAAAGCAACTGACATTTAACTGAAGTTTTGTTACTATTTTGGTGTGCAATAAAGTTTATTCTATTCTATTCTATTCTATTCTGACGGCGGTCACCTTCTTCCATGAAGCAATAATGTGAGCAAAGGAGGCGGCTGAAATCGTAAGGTTCGCGGAATCACCGGGCTATCTCGACCCTCTCCGGCACACAGCCCAGGCGTCGAGAGTCGCAAGGTGATTCCCGGCCACGGCAGGTGCGGGTTTGCGGACGGCGAGCAATCTAATTCTCGGACAGCGAACTATCCATAGTTCCACCAGACCTGGCTCGAGTCGACCACGCGTTGTTTCACTAGAGCCTCAAAGAGATGTCAGCAAGATTGACGTGGCCAGTTAGGACCGATGCCTGGAAAGACCGAGAGATTGATCGTGCCCCTCGCATAGGGCAACTGAAGGAACACTGTAAATTTTAGTCAGTAAAAGTTTGACACTCTTTCTCGCTCTACCCAGACCGGGAGATTTCCCACGTAAAAAAAAAGTAAAAAAATCAGACATTAAAAAAATAATTTATCCAATATTTTTCTAAATGGTTATCTAATTAGGTTTTTGACATTTCTTAGATTCCTATCGCATGTTAAGCTTTATCCAATATTCTTATTTGAAATTACAAACTTTCAAATCTAAAGCTATTTAAAAAGAAATCCAAAAGATGCCAAATACCATCCTAAACACCACGACAGCCTCAAATAAAGTGCATTGAACCTCGTTCAACTGACAGTAATAAATATCGTCGAATATTTTCCACGCCACGTTTAATATTAGATCCAACGAATTTCGTTCGCCATTGTTTCTCTAAACTTCTACTAGTTTATAATAGTCTGTTTAAAGGGTAGTTGCTGTTTGATCCACACAAAATAATTTGAGTAAAATTTTAAGGAGCACAAGCTGGTTTTAGGCAGGGGTTTCGGAGTAGTATTCTAAGAGGTCACGGAACTCCTGTCATAATTGCTCATGGTGATTACTGATGTGATTTTAGTGAAGTAAATATCACACTCTGCCTGTTCTTTTCCCAAATGTCCAGGTGCTTTTTGAAGGGTTTCCCGGGGGAAAACAAAAAAAGGGACCGGAACGTACCTCTAAAACGAAGCTGTTTTAGAGGTTCAATTTGAGCTCAAATAGTTACAAAACGGAACCCGCAAGTCTTACGTAAGACTATACACAGTTTTGCCTATATTAGTGCAGGGAATACATGATATTCAAAATTAATGCTAAAAAATTATATACAAAGTCTAATAAATCTTTTTAGAAAAATAAATAGATAATATGGCTGTTTGACATACTTTTATACCAAAACTTGTAAACCATCTGACTATTGAAATATAGACCCTAAATTAAATCCAATTACTTTTTTTTAACAAAACACATTTTCCTTAATATTTCGTAATTATGAAGCAGGCGAGACGTGAACATTCACCTTAACGCTAACAACATACAGGGTGCGTCTCGCTGTGTTAGTTTTTATTTAACTTTGTGTTGTTCTAATGCCAACGATGTTTCAAACTTTTTGTTATTATATTATGTTAGGAATACCGTTGAACACATTATGGAGATTTGAGTTCGTAAGTTGTTTAACACAATTAGTTGTAAATGCATGAAGCATACTTGTAGTTACGTAAGACGCCTAATCCGGTGTACTACTAAAAAAAAATCACCACTGTCCTCAAAACGATGAAAGGAGTAACCCTATGTCCTAGAACTCAAAATTCAAAGATATGTGACATCCACCTATCCCCAATGGTCCCGCGTGGTGGATTAAAGCTCCATCCCTCTCGAGAGGAGGTCTGAGTCCAAGCAGTATGAATATTAAAAAGGCTGATTATGCTTTGCTTTGTTTACTGCTTAGTCCCCGTCAGTATTGTGATATTATACCTAAAGTCTTCCTGGATAAATGATTTTCAATTCAATACGATATTTCAAATACTATGTTTTACCCTCCACTTTATCCTCAAATTTCAAGTTTATTTTTAAAACATTCAGCCATGTCATTTCCTATAGGATAAGCGAGGCATCCGCCAATCCTAATTAAAACTGCTTTAATTACACGGTATGATACTCCTTATTTTCCGACTGATTTTAACTGTTGGAGTACAAAGTTAAATGCCCATTGCCAACTGGTCTGTTTTATTTTTTCTACTTCAAAGTTTAGATTAATCCATAGAAACCAACCAATTAGAACGGAAAACCTTGACACCAAAAGGTCCTCCCATTAATCTTTCAACCACAGTACCTTAAATGTCACCTACAGGGAAAGAAATAAAAAGAGCGTCGTTCCATTTCATGTAACAATTAGAAGGAGGGAGTAAAAAAGGCCAAGGCTTAGGGACCCCACAATAAATTATTAAGGAGACAAAGTTTGTCTGTACTTTTTTTATTTCTAAGGAGAAACTTGGACAGTCATTAATCCTCTAGCCGACGTATTAAACGGGATAAAGCGATTTTTATTACGCCAACTTTCCTCAACGTCGATTTAAAATAATCTTTGGTTACATTCGAATTATTTGTAACAGCTTCACAATCGTTTGAGAGTTTTTCGGGGCTCGTCGGGGTTGAGTTGAATTTTAAAGGGCCTAATCGTTCATTTGATTTGGTCCTTACTCTTTTTCTTTTATCGGTTTCTTTCGTAATTTGTAGATGTTGTGTAAACTTAGGGACAATTTATGTTGTTTATAGAATCCAATTTATTTTAGGTAATTTTATTTTATTCAAGTTGGAATGAGGGAATTTTCCGTACTTTTTTATTTTTGTTTTATTGTTAAACAGTATCTTTTTCATTGATCTTTACATTTGTAGAAGTCAGTATTGAACAGGTATGTATACTTATCTATAAAACCATATTGGATACGTGAAAATTACATTCAAATGTTGAAAAAAAATTAAAGAACAATAATTACTATTTCACTACAATAAATAGTTATTCTATAAACATATTTACATCAAAAACCTTTTAAAAAATTACATACTTAAAGATTTTTATTTCAAGTCATGTATTCCACAAAAAAATATATACAGTAAATAATTTCAATTTTATTCATATCTACCAGCAACTTCGTTCGCATGACAGCCAAGAATTATTCTGAAAGAACATATTCACGGTTTAAAATTATCCTACGTCCTAATTCGGTACATAATCTACCCGAGTGCCAAGTTTTATCCACATCCGTTCAGCAGTTGAGATGTGAATAGATAACAAACTGACAGAGTTCCTAGCTTTTATAATACACGGGGCTACAAAAATTATGAGTTGCTAAAAAAAGTATGATAGTTTCTTGTATACATGAGATATATTCGTAAAACTGTAGTATGTTGTAGATAGACTGATAAATGTAACTTAAAAAAGTACTTAACACATTTTGTACATTATTTCATAGTAATGTGTAGCGGCTTGGTAACTGCGATTTGCTGAGTTGCAATTTTGACGAAATACGGGAGCGCGAGCGCAAGGCTCGCTCGCCAGTCGCTTACGTTACACCGTCCTGCCTCGACACATACATACTACGTAGTTAGTAATAACGAACTATTGTGGAGTCAGAATTAAAGACATTTATTTCATCGTAGTCAAGTTTTCTTTAATCATCCAATAGTACATGAACACGAACAACACTGGTGACCCTCCGACGATTTCAAAATTTTGTGTTTTCGTATAACAATAGAGTAGGCGACTCACTCGAGGCGAGGCAGAGGCATACGAACCGCGTGGTGCGAAGTAGAACGCAACGTGCTAAAGTTAGGTTATAAAGCAACGCGTGTAAATCGTCTCCAAAATGAACTCCGGTCCTCCAGGGTCAACTCCGGCAACAGCTGCAGACATAGCGATGGTTACGGTGCAAATGAGAGTTCCGGAATTTTGGAGAGAATTACCAAGATCGTGGTTTTACCAGTTCGAGGCGATTATGGCACCACAGAAGCAAGGCGACATTAAAAAGTATGATATGGTGCTCGCGAAATTACCCACGGATGCATTACAGCAAGTTACTGACATCATAGAAGCTCCACCGGAAACAGGCAAGTACGAAACGATAAAAAAGCGTTTGGTGTCTGTTTATGAAGAGTACAGATAAACAATTTCAGAGATTAATGCATGAAATGGACCTGGGAACACAAAAACCGTCACAGTTACTCAGAAAAATGACAACTTTAGCGAAGAAATGCAATCTAACGGAAGAACCGCTAAAGAGGCTGTGGTTAGACAAGTTGACACCCAATATACGCGCACTGCTGGCAATGAGCGAAGACACCAAGTTGGCACCAAATATTTAAAAAATACTTCTAGCTTATGACAACAAAAACACACATTGCAGTTTATGTTTTTATAATGCGCTTGGTGTTTCCTCGACGAATCCGCATCTCTTTATTAAGACGATGTGGTATGCTGTCAATATTTTTTTTAAACTAACTTGCATACCACTATTGACCATCCACCGAAGGGCACCTTAACTCATTGAAAATCATAACCCTGAACCAATCTGCATTTGTCCCTGGGAAGTGATCTTAAGTAAACCGTAACCTGGCAACTCGACGTACTTTGAGTCATCATCATCATCATTTCAGCCAATAGACGTCCACTGCTGGACATAGGTCTCCCCCAAACGTCGCCACAACGAACGATCCTGTGCGTCTCGCATCCATCGGATTCCCGCAACCTTCACCAGGTCATCGGTCCACCTTGTAGGGGGCTTTCCGACACTGCGTTTTCCGGTACGCGGTCGCCACTCCAGAACCTTTCGGCCCCAACGGCCATCCGTTCTGCAAGCAATGTCCATTGCCCATTGCCACTTTAGTTTGGCGATTCTTCGCGCTATGTCGGCAACCTCGGTTCTCCTGCGGATATCTTCATTTCTGATTCGATCACGCAAGGAAACTCCGAGCATAGCCCTGTCCATTGCCCTTTGGGTGACTTTGAGCCTTCTGATGAGGCCCATTGTGAGCGTCCACGTTTCGGAACCATATGTCATCACTGGCAACACGCACTGGTCATAGACTTTCGTCTTGAGACACTGTGGTATATTGGATGAGAAGATACCGCGCAGCTTCCCGAACGCTGCCCAGCTGAGTTGGATTCGACGGTTGACCTCTTTCTCGAAATTAGATCTACCCAACTGGACTGTCTGTCCAAGGTAGACGTAATCGTCTACAACTTCGAGTGCAGAGTCTCCGATCTTGATTAGAGTGGGTGCTACATGGTTATTTACCATGACTTTGGTTTTGTCCATGTTCATTTTAAGACCCACTCTTTCGGAAGCTCTACTGAGGTCATTGAGCATTGTGCTGAGCTCTTCCGTAGTTTCAGCCATGACTACTATGTCGTCGGCAAACCGAAAATGAGTGATGTACTCGCCATTGACATTAATGCCCAATCCACTCCAGTCCAGAACCTTGAAGACATCCTCCATTGCGGCCGTGAACAGTTTCGGAGAAATGACGTCTCCCTGCCACACCCCGCTGCAGGAGGATAGGTTTCGAGGTACTTTGAGTAGTTTAGCATAATTCGCTAGTCTGTAGAGCCATAGAATAGAACAAATTTTATTGTATCAAAAATAGAATAGAAACCAAAATAGAAACAAAACTTTTATACAAACTTAAACCACGGGCGGTCTTATCACTGACAGCGATATCAACTAAACAACCTTTGGATAGTCTGTGCAAACTTTTTATCAGCTCCAGAAAATTGCCGCAGGATCGTGTCAAAGCTCACATTGTAATTCTCGCGAATGCTTGCCATTTCCTGGTCTTTTGATTTCATAACGGTCCATAGAGTACTTTTTTTTTTTTTCGGTGGGAAAATCATCTTATGACATCCCCCGCCCTTGGGCGGGGCGGGAGATAGTGTCAGACTTATACTGACTAAAAACCCACTCCTGTTCCTTTGTTGCCTTTCGTACCAGGGCCGAGTCTTCCTTTCAGAATTAGACCCTTGGCCCCGGTAGGCTTCGACCCTGCTAGGCCCCTACAGTTGTTGACATCTCCTTGAGGCGCGCGTGGAACAGCACGCGCCGTCGACGACTTGGACTCGGTCCGGACGGTTACATCCATCCCGGCGGCGATTGGGGCGTGAGGACCGTTGCCTCACGCGATCGGCTGCCTCCTTTGCTAGCATTACTGCTTCGCAGAAGGAGGCAACCGCCTGCCACTCCTCCTCGCTCCGGACCATGGCCTGTACCAAGGCCCGGCGCGAGAGATCGCCGCCGCCGATCGCCCCCACGAGGACACGGCGTTGCTCTGCCCAAGCGGGGCACACCTCCACCGTGTGCTCCACCGTGTCCTCCGGGCGGTCCACACAATGGTGACACCCGGGCGTTTCTTCCGCACGAATTCGGTGCAGGAACCTCCCGAACTTACCATGTCCGGTGAGGACCTGCGTCATGCGGAAGGTAAGAACGCCGTGTTGCCTTTCCAGCCACTCCTCAAAGAGGGGACTTATCGCCATAATTATGGCGTGCCCAGCACTGGGGTCCATAGAGTACTAGTGAGTACCATGGTAATGAATTAATATACATTACCATGGTACATATTTTCTATTTGTGTTATATTTAACAATACAGAAAATCTGTGTACTAAGTATTATAAATCGATGCTGATTGTGAGCGGTATATTACATATTTTTTGGAAATATTGCAGTTTTCCTGTGTCCCGTTATTTTTGTGGTTTCAGTATACTTACATAAAAAATAAATTAAATTAAATTAAAATTATTTATTGTCTCATTAAATTTTTTACAAACGTAGATGAAGCCCTGAACCTACCCAGACTAGGATTCCCTGTGTTGTGGGGTCTGTACAGTAACAAAGACTATAGTTTTAGTTAACTAAACTATATGTTTAACAAAATTTCAGTAGTTTGGGTAGAGTGTGGTGTAGTGAATGTAGTGTGGGAAGTGTAGTGCGGTAGGGTGAGTGTAGTCTTGTAGATGCGGGTGTGTGAGTGTATGTGAGATGGGTTTTTTTTTTTTTTTTTTTTCGGTGGGAAAATCATCTTATGACATCCCTCGCCCTTGGGCGGGGCGGGAGATAGTGTCAGACTTTTACTGACTAAAAACCCACTCCTGTTCCTCTGTTCCTTCGTTGCCTTTCGTACCAGGGCCGAGTCTTCCTTTCAGAATCAGACCCTTGGCCCCAGTAGGCTTCGACCCTGCTAGGCCCCTACAGTTGCTGACATCTCCTTGAGGCGCGCGTGGAACAGCACGCGCCGTCGACGACTTGGGCTCGGTCCGGACGGTTACCGGACGGTCGGACGGCGAGCCACCCATTGCTCGCCGTCCGCAAGCCTGCGCCTACGATGGCCGGAAATCGGGATCGGAATCCCGGCGGCGATTGGGGCGTGAGGACCGTTGCCTCACGCGATCGGCCGCCTCCTTTGCTAGCATTACTGCTTCGCAGAAGGAGGCAACCGCCTGCCACTCCTCCTCGCTTCGGACCATGGCCTGTACCAAGGCCCGGCGCGAGAGATCGCCGCCGCCGATCGCCCCCACGAGGACACGGCGTTGCTCTGCCCAAGCGGGACACACCTCCACCGTGTACTCCACCGTGTCCTCCGGGTGATCCGCACAATGGTGGCACCCGGGCGTATGTGAGATGGGTAAGAGTGGTTGCAAGTGTTAGTGTACTTACTCGTATACCTGTGCGTTTATTGATATTACTTTGTTATACTTTTTTTAAGACATTATTTTTAAGACGTCCTCTGTTTTTTCATAATCCAAATTGAGTAGCCAAAATATTTCAATGAATTCCTATGGAACTTGTAAAACTAAGTATTTATTTTGCCCGCAAAACCACGAAAATATGAGAGAGCTTCCTTGAAACCAATAGCCAATTTCTCCAAGTTGATTGTCAATACATTTGATATATCGCTACAGTCTCCGTTCAAATGTTATAGCAGCCTGACACGGCTAATGTTGGTCGCGCACAGTTTACACGGCAAACGCATTAACACCGCAAATTTGTTACGACGTTACAAAGATAACACGTACGGTATGTTTGCGGACAAAGCCAATAATATTTGATAAATGTTAGCGGCTTTTAGAAGATGTGTTTTAAGAAAATATACTTTGGTGTGAAATGGTTGGCTCCTGGGTAAATAAGCCGAACAAAGTCAAAGTCTTAAAATCCTGACAAAATTTATTTGGTGTCATAATTAAAAAAAAAACTTTTTTTTTATTCTTAGCTGCATAATAACCAGAAGTTTTTTATTTCTAAACATAGCTAAGAAGGTATGGTTCAAAGATTCAAAGCATTTTATTTCAAATAAACCATTTACAGGCACTTTTGAAAGGTCAAGAAGTCAGTCAGTCAGAAAAAAAAAATGATGCTAATTGCACATTCCAAAGCGTAGATCTCTATGGAGAAGAATGTGCAAAAATCTCCATGGACACTCTTTTCAATCATGTTATGTGTAGGTAATGAAAATAATATACACCCTTCATACTTATAATGTTGGGACCACGCACTTGCTCCGTTGTTGGGATAACTACACTCGGGAGTTGCAGGGTGACTGCCGGCCACTGCACGCGCGGGTTTGCGAACGACGAATAATGGGTAGCTCGCCTTCCAGCTGTTCGCTAAGAACCAAGCCCGACTCAACGGTGTGTTGTGTATATATCAGCAAAACAGAAAGGCCCAGTAGGGTCGAAAAAATGAATGAGGAATTTTTGAAAGAGTTATTGTGATTGTGGCCCTGAAACGCAAAGGGCAACTGAAGACACACAGTTGGTTTTTAGTCAGTAAAATTCTGACTTGCCCTTTCGCTCCACACAGAACGGGAGAAGTTATTTTAATTGACGTTCCTTTGTTCTAGTATTGCTATCATTTTATTTATAGACATATCATCGGCTTTCCCTCAATGTAAGTATCAATATCAATCAATCTTAATTAGGTAATATAAAAGCAAATGCAAGATGCCGTAACTATACGTGAAACGTGATCATGAAAACTTTATCATCGTGAAGTCATTCCCTGTCTTGATTTCAGTTCAATCAGTACAAATCTTACTTAAAAATCTTATAAAAGATCACAAAAACAAAAGGAATATTAGACAGTACTGACAAACAATATTTCCGTTTGATACACATAATCTCACGTATGCTGTTTTGACATACGTCACCTCCAGAAATTAAGTTTTAGTTATATAAATAAAAGAGAACGCTTTACGATTGGATTTTTTCCGAATGAACGGAGTTACATTTTCTTTTGAGTTTATGAGTAGATTTAAAATTAAACTTTTGCGTTTTCTCAAGTATACATTTTACACGGTCTTAACGCCTTTCAATTTGACTTAAGGGGATGCATCTCGGCATACATTTTCACTGTTTTTCATGCAACCACTCTTACGCGATTATGACGTTATTACACATCTTTCATTAGATATTTTGGAAACACAGTATCTTGTAGATATTGTTTAAGCTTCTATTGAAATCAATTTATAAGTGTAAAACTAATCCAGTAAAGACCTCTGAAAATCTGCTTAAAACAAACGTATTTCCTGGAACAAGTTTTGTGAAATATTTGAGTAAATCACGGAATTACCGAATGCTAACAGAGTTTTCAGGCGTTATCTTACTTTTTTAGCGTTGCCTTTTCGTTAAACATCGCGTTGGATTGCGTTAGATGAAGCAACAAGTTTTTAAATCATGCTCGATGTTGACGATAGGCGAGTGAAAAGGACCCTCTTAACTACCCGTCAACCACTGATTTTCTTCTCTACTTATTTCGTAGCTAAGAGTTTATGTTGATCTCAGATTTCTTAGTAGACACGTATAAATATTAACAAATGCGCGATTATGCGTAGTGCCCAAAATTAGCAAAGTTACAATTTACACTCACATGTCATGCGGTTGCATAATTCAAAATATACTATTTAAGACCTACTTTTGTTTGATCAACAGTAAAAGAAGGACACGACACGAACTTTGAATTTTTATTTTTTAATTAGTTTTTTTTTTATAATTTTTATTACTTATCTACATTGTGCTCACATATAAGAAGCGACAAGAAATATGTAACCAAGATTTATGTAACTTATGATACGATTTAAAATTAGTGTGTCCATAGAGTTTCTTGCACGTTCTTCTCCATAGAGATAGCGCTTTGGAACGTACAATTTAGCTTCACTTTTTAACCGACTTCAAAAAAAGGAGGAGGTTATCAATTCGGTTGTATTTTTTTTTTTTTTTTTTTTTTTTTATCATTATTTTTTTTTTATGTTTGTTACCTCAGAACTCCGTCGTTTATGGACCGATTTGCAAAATTTTTTTTTCCCTATACAGGATTTGCTTCCAGATTGGTCCCATTTTTTTCAAAATCCAGTTCTGATGATGGAATCCATGAGGAATCGAGGGAACTCCTCAAAAATTATAGGCAACCCTATGGTAATTTTAGTATTTTCATCAAGAACTTAAGCATTTACAGTCAAAAAGTAACATTTGATGAAGTGGAACTGATGAAGAAGACCAGAAATGGTCAACGGAACTTCATACACAAATAGATATTACAATGAAGATATACATAGTTAAGCGACTATGACAATACAAATAAATGAATGATTCTGAATAGGTACGTTGAAAATGGTATCATCAAAGTGATCTGATGATGATGATGGAGCCGGAAGGTAGGCACTGGAACTCCGTAATTAATCAATGTAACCTAGCCGTGTTTGGACTTATTAGAATTGTCATGAGATGCACTTTGGCAATAAGGTACTATCGAACTGATCTGATGATGGAGCCGGAAGGTAGGCACAGGAACTCCGTAATTAATCAATGTATCCTAGCCGTGTTTGGGCTTATTAGAATTGTCGTGAGATGCTCTTTGGCTATAAGGTACTATCGAACTGATCTGATGATGGAGCCGGAAGGAGGAAGGTAGACACAGGAACTTTATAATAAAACAATGTAACCTAGCAGTATTTGGGTTAATTGGAATTGTCATGAGAAATAGGCACTCTGTTTATAAGTGTATCGCAACTAAAAAGTGTGAAATAAAAACTTTTTAGAAAAAAAAAATAACCGACTTCACTAAAAAAAAACACTAAAAGGATCAAAATAACTTTAATTTCGAAAGACGGTGTTAAATAAGAAACAAACAATACCGAGAAACACCGACTTCCAAAATTAAAGTTATTTTGATCCTTTTAGTGTTTTTTCTTAGTGAAGTCGGTTATTTTTTTTTTCTAAAA
This sequence comes from Mythimna impura, assembly GCA_905147345.3. NCBI lineage: Eukaryota > Metazoa > Arthropoda > Insecta > Lepidoptera > Noctuidae > Mythimna > Mythimna impura. The sequence continues at coordinate 5,913,716 of LR990356.1, read as the reverse complement.
AGTTTTTTTTGACTGACCGACATTTTGACAAATCAAAAGTGCCTATAATTGGTCTATCTATACATCTATACATATAATAAAACAGTAACGAAAGAAAAACTGTACATTGAGAATTTTCGAGAAAAAATAAGTGGCTTTTGTTAGAAAAACGTAACTGATTACAAAAAGTGACTTTTTAGAATTTTTGTCTGTTTGTCTTTTTGTCTGTGTGTATGGTATGGGTTCACGCCAAAACTACTGGATAGATTGAATTGAAATTCAGCAAAAATGTTCTTTGTAAACCAAGAAAGGCTTTAGGCTACATATTATCACGCCGTATATTATGGGAGGTAAGCAACATTGATCTTAAAAAGGTTTAAAAGATTGTTAAAAAGGTTGAATGCAAAAAATGACATGTTATTTAGTTAATAAAAATTTAACTCTGGGAACATAATAATCACGCTATTTTTATGAAGGAGCGGGGCAGTAATATTATAAATTGCAAGGGAACAGCTATTCAACAATATGTCAACGGGGAATTTAGCAGGAAGGTCAGGTGACCGTATACCGCACTAAATGGTGCGAGTTCAAATCTCATACTATTATTTTTTAATCGTAAAATTCTTTTTTTTTTTAGTTTTTGCATTTTTTATGTGCATTAGAAACGATACTGTTATGAAATCTGAGAACTTTACATGTCCTATCTAATTGTATGGAGAGTTTCACACCAATATTACTAAACATTGATTGATGGTATAACAAGCTACACTATCAAAGTGAAGTCAAGTAAAAGTTTTGGTTCTAAGTTTTAACTTACCAAGCACATTGTTGTAGGTAATTGATTTAAGTATGTAATTCTTAGTTTTGTTCCTTGCCGCTGTTACCATATATTTTTTAATGCAAAAATAATGTAGTTGTCTGTTTAAATTAACAATTTAGTTTTATTCATAATTTAATTTGGGAAATAATATGTAGTTTCTGTTTTGCAACTAGATGGCGTTGGCGTCGAGTTAGATCGCGCTATGGTTTCGTTCCCAAAAAGTGATGTTAAAGGTGCCGATGTGCCGGTCTCATCCTATAAAAACGGGGGTTCCCTTTGATGTCTGTGTTGGTTGATGTGTTTAATTTTCCTGCGAATAATTATTATTTTTCTACTTACTAGCAATTCTTACATACTTATTCGATTACTTTTCATTGATTTGAATAGTATCGGATTAAGAAGGAATTTTAGTTATGCCTTTTAGAAAAAGATCAAATCTGTCTCGAAACTCAAGGGTTTCTAAGATGCGCAGGTTAGTTCGATCTCTCGAAACCGACGCAGAGCGTGAACAACGGCTAGGTGCTAACCGTGAGCGTAATGCACTAAGTTTGTCCGCAGAAACTAGCACGCAGCGCCAATTACGACTAGAATTTAAACGAGTCCGCACTACTGCTTATCGATCTCAGGAAAGTGTGGAACAACGGGAAATGCGTTTAGCTATCGACCGGGATCGTGATTCTTTGTCTCGCGCATCCGAAACGGTTACACAGAGGGATCAGAGGTTGAGTCTTCAGAATATCCGCTCTGAGACTGCTCGATCACCTGAAAGCAGTTAGGAGCGTGAGATACGATTTGCGAGTGACCGAGAGCGTAATTCTTTATCTCGCGCTTCCGAAACGGATACAGAGAGAGAGCAGAGATTAAGTCTTCAGCTTTTCCGCACTGAGACTGCTCAGTCGCTCGAGAACAGTCAGGAGCGCGATACACGCCAAGCAAGCGATCGCGAGCGCCACGCAGTATCTCGCGCCTCGGAGACTTACACGCAGAGAGACTCGCGTTTAAGTTCCCAGCGTATTCGCACTGCCACATCTCGATCACTTGAGAATCCTGAAGAGCATGAGATGCCCCTTAGTGCAAACCGTTCACAGCATGCTCTAGCTCGGTCTTTGGAGACAGATGAGCAGCGCGAGCAACGCAACGCACTTGCTCGGCAAAGATATCACGACATGCGTGTTGAGGTGTCTGTTCATTCCACGCTCACATTCTTGAGCGGATTCAAAAAGTTCGGGCAAGTCAGTCAGTCGAACAGCGTGTGGCCCAAATTGATCTAGACCGTATACGTCGCAATCTTCGCAATTCATCCTCATCTGATCCTGAAGTGCAACCGTGGAAGTGGAAGAAAGGAGCGCGTTTTCCTATAATCCATTTATTAATTACATCGAAGACGGAGACATTGGCACCATGTCTGAAGTGTGAGCACACTGTCACGCGCGTAAGTGGAAGGGAGAGATCAAGGGAATATGTTGTGCGTCTGGAAAGGTACGACTAAACTCTATGCAAGAGCCACCGGAGATCTTACGAGTTCTTTTGAATGGCGAGCATCCCAAGTCCAGCCACATCTTAAGCAATATTCGAGCCTACAACAGTGCTTTCCAGACTGATGACTTCATTTGGAGCTCATCAAGTCACTGAATCTGGATTCTCTGGATCTGGACTTTTAATATTCAGGGGCAAGTCTACCATCGGATAGGTTCCCTGCTTTCCACCGAAATGCCGTAATTTTTGCAAATATATTTAATTGCAGATTTTGCTGAACAGGCTAATGTCCGATGCCGACATATTCCTAATTTAGACCTGAGCCTTATAGGAGGATTACACAATACTCTGCACAGTTTCAACCCATAAGTTATGGATTTCAAAACCGCTTCGGAATCGGTGCCTGAACACGAGCGCGATAATTTTAAGGTCTCGCTACAGAGAAATATCATTGAGGCGGAAATTCTAACGGGTTGTGGTGTCGGCGAGACAGTGTTTATACCACGTATACCACTGATTCCCCACAATTACCCCTTTCAATTCAAGCGCTTCCTGTGAGCGTGTGCTTCGACATGATAATAAATAAGTCGCAGGGACAGACACTGAAAGCTGCGGGTATCGACCTCAGGTCGAGCTGCTTCTCACACGGACAACTTTACGTCGCTTGCTCCCGCGTCTGACTCGCTGTACGTATTGAATGAGGCCGAGAGAAAAACAACGAACTTGTTAAAGTTCGTTGTTGTGTTGTTGTTGTGGTTTGTTTTTTTTTTTTGAATGTGTTAACATTAGTAAATTATAACACTTCTGTTATTCGACGTCTCCTAAATTTCCTTATTAACCTGACGTCTCTTACCAGTAAATTAATTACATAACTTTCAAATTTTGAATTTACTAAGCCAAATAGTTTTTGAGGAATCTATGATAAGTTATAGTATAGGAAGCATCTTTTGAGTGTTTCTGTAAATCAACAAACTATCACTAAATATATAAGCCCAGCGACACTATAACATATATAGGAATGACGTCTTAGCAAAAGTTGTTTAGTCTGATGGGTATTTCCTGTTGACTTACAAAAATGAAAGATCTGGAACGTCTCGAATCGTCTCGCGCATCACGTTGTTTTCCCTTCCCCGGGCTCTTAGAATTCGCCATCAGACTTTTCAGATCTTCGATTTTGACGACCCTGTTGTCGCTGGCATAAGCAACAGGATCCGCGTACGAAGTCGCGGGCAGAAGCTAGTTTCAAATAAATGTTTCTGATTTGGTTCTATCTATCTATCTATTGTGGTCTGGTTTCCGCACTTAGTCCTTGGCGGACCATTGTGCGTGAGCCATAGCGGCCTTCACTCCAACCAGCCCACCTCACTCCAGAAACAGATCAGTCTTTTCAGTTTGCTCAGGGCATCTACGAGTGAATTCGGTGCTCCCAAGGTTCGTGTTCTTATTTCGTTGACGGCTGTGCACTCGAGGAGCACGTGCGCGACAGTTTCCTCTGACTCCATACATCCTCTGCATAGAGGACTATCCGTGATATTCATTACGAAGAAGTGTTTGTTCAGTGAACAGTGTCCGGTGATGGTCCCTGCCACCAGACGCAGGCTACCTCTGTCCAAACGCAAAAGGTTACTGGTTAGGGTTTTATTCAAGTATGGCATGGCTTCTTTGGCCTGCCTGCAACCCGGTGCCAGGGACCACCACCTTTCCGCTTGTGCATTAGTGGGCTCACGTAGCCAAACACGCAGCTGACCAAAGGGTATTGGCACGATGGGTTCGGGTCCGAAGACCACCGTGTCAGACCCCCGCCTTGCCAGCTCATCAGCTGCGTCGTTGCCCAGTGAGCCGCTGTGTCCTTTTATCCATTGCAGTGTCACAGTGTTATTGTTTGGCACTGTAACGCGTTCCAGTGCAAAGTGGCATTCTTGTATGAGTTTCGAGGTTGTTGTGGTTTTCCCCAGTGATTGTAGTACTGAGGCACTGTCGGAGATTATGCGGATATGAGTGTCCATAACTCCCCTGGCTTCTATGGCGTGGGCCGCTAGAATGATGCCAACACATTCTGCCTGATAGACAGAGTTGAGTGTTCCTAGCGGTTTGGATATCCTTATATTAAGGTCGTTGGAGAAGACTCCGACTCCTGTTCCGGTATTCGTTTTTGATCCGTCAGTGTATATTCTCAGTTCCTTTGGGCCCGAGTAGTCGTACAATTCTTCTGTGAGTTGGATGCTGTAGTGTTTATTGAAGTGCAGTGCCTTAGGGGCTTTATCGTTGGGGGCCGTCATCATGGGCTCTCGTTTCACAGCGTATTCCATAATACGTGTATGTTTGATTCGAGAGTCTGTTCTCAGTGTACCCGATAAGTTAAGTCTGAAAACAGCCAGGGCTGCCTCCTCCAGCACTATGAGATGCAGTGGAGGCAGTCCTATCATCGCTTGTAAGGCAGCAGTGGGTGCCGTTCTCATGCTACTGGTGATTGCTACGCAGGCCAGCCGCTGCAATTTTTCGAGTTCTTTTTGGGCTGTGCTCAAGTCGGTTCGGGGCCACCAGACTAAGGAGCCATATGTGATGATTGGTCTGATGACTGTGGTATATAGCCAGTGGGTCACTTTTGGGCCAATGCCCCAGTTTCGTCCCAACATGCGTCTGCATTGCCACATGGATATACTGGCTTTTTTAGTAGTGTAGTCCATGTGTTTTGCCCAGTTCAACTGTTTGTCCAGGTAGACGCCCAGGTATTTGGCTTCAGTTGAAAGGCTTAGGGTAGTTCCAAAGAAGCGTGGTAGGTTCAGTACTGGTAGCTTCCTTTTTTTTGTAAATAAAACCAGTTCGGTTTTGGTGGGGTTCACTGCTAGTTGGTATCCTTTACACCAATCCTCTACTATTTTCAAGGCCTGGCTCATAAGGTTGCATAGTGTGTTTTCATGAGTGCCGTTTACTATTATGGTTATGTCGTCGGCATACCCCACGGTAAAGTAACCTTTATCGTTGAGTCTCTTGACGAGGCTATCTGCGACTAGGTTCCATAGCAGAGGTGAGAGGACGCCCCCTTGGGGGCAGCCCTTTGCTACAGTAGCCCTTGTTGTGCTATTTATGGTGACTTGTACTGCTCTTAGTTTGAGCATGTTCGTGATCCACTTAGCCACTTAAGGTCGGGTCGACGCCGTGTCTCTCAAGGGCTTTGTTTATACTTTGAAACATGGTTTTGTCGAAAGCACCTTCAATGTCGATAAAGGCAGCTAACGAGGAACATTTGTGATGTACTGCGCATTCTATTTTGGATACCACACTGTGTAGCGCGGATTCTGTTGACTTGCCCGTAGAGTAGGCGTGTTGCTGCTTGTGTAGTGGTCTCTGTAAAAGAGGGCCATCCCGGATGTATCTGTCACAGAGTCTCTCTAGGGTCTTCAGAAGGAAAGATGTCAGGCTTATGGGTCTATACGCTTTAGGTTGTGTGTAGTCAGTCTTGCCGGGTTTGGGAATGAAGATAACCTTCACTTCGCGCCACGCTAGTGGTACATACCTGAGTGCTATGCATGCTCGGTATAGTGTCAGAGAGCTATCACCCCATTGAAGTAGGGCTGGGAAGATACCATCCAGTCCTGCGGACTTGTAAGGCTGGAAGGTTCTAATTGCCCAGAGTATGCGGTCTTCCGTCACTATGTTCTGTGCTCTGGACCAGTCCAAATTGGTGGGAGTTGGTACTGGTTCGTATCCCCACGACCTGTCCTCAAGGAGGTTGCAGTCCGGGAAGTGCGTTTCCAGTAGGAGGTTACTGGTCTCAAGATCTGTTCGTGTATAGCTGTGATCTGGCTTTTTCAGTGCACCGAGTGTGCGATCCTGTTCCTTCGATAAGATTTTCCTTACTCGTACGGTTTCATTGTTAGATTCTATGTTCTCACAGAAATTCCGCCATGCAGTTTTCTTGGCGGTTCTGATTTCTTTCTTGTATGTGTATTGGGTTTCTTTGTATATTTCCCAGTCCTCTGGGAGCCTTGTATTTTTATCTCTGTTGAACTGTTTGCGTAGGGTGTCTCTAAGTTTACCAAGGTCTGCGTTCCACCAGGGGGTTCCCTTGCTCTTGGTGTGTGGAGATCTTGGTTTACAGTGGGTGTGGTATGCCTCAAGTATGTTGTTCGTGATTTTTGTCACCGTGTTATCTAATTGCTCGGGATTTGTTATACTAGTCGTGTCAGTTTGTCCCCTATTTAAAAGAGATGCTAGAAGACATTTATATTCGGGCACGTTTGTTCGGCGTGGATTACGCCGCGGTTCGGGTTTTCCAGTGTCGGTTGCTAAGGTGAAGCATATACTTCTGTGATCAGAGCAGGAAGGTTCATCGGAGACGCGCCAATTCGATATGAGATTTGTCGCGCCTTCTGTGGCTAATGTTAGGTCTATAATCGTCTGTCCTCGGGACGTGACCCAAGTGGGTTCCGCGCCTCGGTTTACGATATTAAGGTTAGTGGAGAACAAATAAGTAGATAGTGTCTCACCTCTGGTGTTTGATACTTCACTTCCCCATAAGGGGTGATGCGCGTTTGAGTCGGTGCAGATGATCAGGTCCATGTTGGCGCTCTCGCAGTACTGGACCAGGTCTGTCACTTCTTTTGGGGGGCAGTTCTCGTCGTCGCCTGGCATGTACGACGAGGCTAGTACTAGTTCTGGGACATCGTTATTGCACCGGAGCCTGATTGCCGTCAGGTCTCTGGAACAGAATTGGGTTAGTGGTGTGATAGATAAATCTTGGGGTATGTATATACAAGTTCGTGGTTTTTCTGTGTTTTGAGTACTGGATATTACTTTACCTCTAGTGCTTCCAAATCCACATATCTTGTTTTTCCTGACCCACGGCTCTTGGATCAGTGCGATTGTTCGGGGTTTCATCTCCAGCACCCTGCGTAAGCTAGCCGTAGCAGTTTGGCTGTGTTGGAGGTTTATTTGGTGTATCGGGATGGGATTGGGTGTGGTTGTCAACGGCCCGGGGGCGGAGTTAGGAGGAGACGGATCCATCGGAAAGTTCACCTCCCTCCTCCTTCCCGCGCCAGTCGTCGCTGGGAGAGGATGCGAGCAGCTGCGTCGTCCATCCGGGTGATGCAGGGGCAAGGTCGGTTTTGGCATCAGCCATCGCTGCTCGGGCCATCTCCTCTTCCAGTTGGGTCATTTCAGTCTTGGTCGGTGTCGGGTTCGGGGTCTCCGTACTGTCTGTTCTGACGTCAGTGGGATGTGTCCTGGGGTAAAAGCGGACGTATATCGACCCAAGTAGGTACGCTATGCGCCGCTCTCGACCCAGGACCTTTTCAACTTCGTCGGCCGGAATTCCCAGGGTCAAATATGTCCCGTGGTTATCCCCACCAACGCTTGTTGCCCGGTACAGTGACCACCTACCAATGTCGAACCAAGCATTCTGACGAATCAGAAGGCTCTGGAGCCGCGCTATGTCCCCATTATACCTGGGAACGAATAGCGCGGCTCGGACACGGGTAGGTATGTCAGACTGTCGCATGACGGTCAGTGTCAAGTCGGTGTCAGGGAGTATTATTTTGGGTACATTTTGGGTCAGCCAAGTCAGGGAGTTCTCGTCCTCACACCACATCTGCACAGTGCCATCCGTCACCCGAGGGTATCCACGGAAGGCCGGGAGCGATGTGAGATCGGACTCCATGAGCAGTCTTTCGAGTTCCGTCTTTATACGAGTCGCCTCTTCATGTGTCAAGTCTCTGGAGGGGGGAGTGAAGCAGATTGCTACGGCGAGCCGCGCCGGAATGTCCTTCGTGGCCCGCGCGTAGGTTTTCTGCTCCCCTGGAGCAGTCTGAGTCCTTACCCGTTTCGGATCACCCTGTAGCGCGCTCGGTGAAGCCGTATCATCCGGGCGCACCCTCTTCACCGCCCCCGAGCCGCTTGGTCCGGGTTTTGGTTTGGAGGTGCCCGGTGTAGCACGCTCAGTAGGTATCCGAACCGGGCGCGGGCGCCCAGCCCGTTTCCCCCTCGTCTTTGAGGTCTGTGCGTCTGTCAGATCCTGGTTCAGACTGTCAGTTCCGGTGAATCTCCGCTCGCGTGTTTCCGCGTCCGGCCCTTTTTCGTTCCGGGTTTCCCCTTCGCGTACTTCGGGCTGGTCGCGTACTCCTCCTGTTTCCGCGTCCGGCTTTTTTTCGTTCAGGGTTTCCCCATCCCGTACTTCAAGCTGGTCGCGTACTTTAGGTGTGGCAACCGTTTGCGCATCGCGCTGGCCGAGGCCTTCGCGGATTTTGCGCATCCGGCTGCACAGTTCCCTCTCCCTGGCGCAGATTTTTTCGTGCTTGGTAACAAGTTTACGTACTTCATCTGCCGGGATTGGGGCGGGATCACCTGAGCCGTCAGCCTTCCCCGAACCTTGTTCTGGGTCAACGTCCTTCAGTTTTGCCTTGGTTTTCCGGCGCTGGCGCGCTAATGCTCTCAGCTCCTTACCGAGGCTGGTCAGGTGGGCTTCGTCAGTGTCGTTGTCAGGGTTGTGTGTCACGCTCTTCCGCACGATGCTCTGTTGCCAGGCACTCGTGGAAGGGGCAGTCTGTGTCGGTCTGGTGGTCACGTTAGTGACGTCTGGGTCAATATTCATCGGCGAGCGAACTACAGCCGGAGTCAGGGTATCATCAGGCGCGTGAACCGCAGCCTGGGTTGTCTCAGGGTCTGGTGCTATTAAAGCAAACGGCCGCGCAGAAGGCGCGGCACCAATAGGCAGATTAATGCCCCCTCCCAGAATACGCTGGGGGCTGACCGATAAATCGGCATGGGATTCCCCGGCTTGGCCGGGACCCACCTGGGTAGATTCTTTCTTAAGCTGCTTCATGATAATGGGTTGGGTGGGCTTTTGGAATTTAGAGGTTACCCTTCCTCTGGACCGACGGGATATAAGGATGAAAGGAGGGAGGGATCTGGGCATTGGGGATCATGGGATTGGGGTGCTGGGTTATCCCTAGGCCTAGGGTTTGGCTTTGGGAAACTTCTCTTGTCCGGAGTCTCGCACGAGACACTTCGTCTAGGGAACCGACCTCAGGCAGTCAGGAGGCGGTCCCCCAGGCGGAGGCGTGGCCTACTCGAGGCGTTCGACGCAAACGAAATTATCGTAACTTGGCTAGGAGGGCTGGAGTAACTACGAGTCATGAGACCATTGCAAAATTGGGTAATCCCTGAGGACCCCGATTCCCGAGGGAGCCCTGAAGACCCCGAATGCGATAAATATGATTACATTTATTTTTGTCATCTTTTCTGTTGTTTTAAATTTGTACGGTCTACATAAAAGTGCTCTACTCAATTTTTTTTTTTAGTTGATATAAACCAGTGCTTGACTGCCATCCCACCTGATGGTAGGCAGTGATGCAATCATTGATGGTGAGGCGCATAGTTTATTAAGAGCCTATTCACTCTAGCCTTGAAGACACCTAAATTATAGTTAGACGGGAAGACGGCAGCAGGCAAGTTGTTCCAGTCCTTCGACATCGCGGTATAAACGACGAAACGAAACGCATAGTCCGGACCGTTGAAGTATTTTGAGATTATGTTTAAAGTTAAGTAATTATTATAACATTTTTATAAGGATTTTTACAATATTGACGATTTTGTATGTTTTTTGAAAATGCTGATTGAAAACTTTTACTTTTATTACTACTGTTGATTATTTTTATAGTTTATTTTTGCATGTTTTGAGACTTAAAAATTGTTAGTATAATCCTTTATTAAGCATTTTTGATTTACATATGTTGTAAAAAAGTGAAACTAATTTTTCACGTTAAAGTTTATTTTAGAGTTATCTTCATAGTAAGCCAAATTAAAAAATAATTTAAAGAAATATTTTATGTAGAGTAGGTATTTTGATTTTCTGCATTGAAAAAGGAACTATTGTGATAATAATAAAAACCTGTGATTGCTCTAGGATAGTCTATATTGTGACCTCTAATTAAAATATTTACCTTAACCAAGCAAAACTATCAATTTTCCTAATTCTTAATGTTTAGTAAAATAATTTTAGTAAACATCTTCTGCTAACGGTACTTTTAAGCTAAACTGACTTTTATTTGAGTTTATCAAGATAAAAATAAATCTAATGCCTCCGGCACGGGCCCCCTGGGGGTCAGGGTCCTCAGGGAATAACCCGAAAAATTCGTTTTAAATTGAAAATTACACTTTAAATATTTTAGTTACGTACCTAAGTACAATATAATAAATATTAGGTATATTATTATAAACTTTATTGTGCACCAAAATAGTAAAATATTTCTTACACAAATTTAACTGTATATGGTTCAATAGCGATCTTGTCGCTGACAGCGATGTCCGCCCAACAACAAGAAATTGTAATTTAATGTTAACACAACTCAGGTCCAAAAGATACAGGTTCTACCTAGTTTGGAGACCACCACACCACCCAAAAAGAAGCGAACTAACGAAGGTTAGGAAGTTAAGAAGAGAGCTAGCGAAGGAGGATTCCGCACACGTGAGGGAACGAATGTCCTCACGCCCCAGCCGCCGAGGTTCTGACCCCGACTACCAGCCACAGTAGACGCGGGTTTGCGGACGTCGATCAATGGGTAGCATGCCGTCCGGCCGTCCGGTAATTGACCAGACCGAGCCCAGTCTTCAACAGCGCGTAGTGATCCACGTGCTCCACAAAGAGATGTCAGCAAACCGTAGGGGCCCAGCAGGGCCGATGCCCGTTAGCTAGGACCGCGGGGAATTTCTGAAAAGGAAACCCGTAGTCCTAGAACGCAAAGGGCAACTGAAGGACACAGATGTGGTTTTAGTAAAACTCTGACACTCCCTCGCGCTCCGCCCAGAGCGGAAGAAGTTATTAGATGATTTCCATACTTTAAAAAAGACCACCCAAAAAGAACTAAGTCTTAAATTAGTTACAGTTAATGATTATGTAATAAGTGTTAGGTATTTTTTTTCGTAACTAAAAATCAATAAACATTATTCTTATTCTAGTCTAAGAAACTAAACAGACATAGAACAACAAGTATTGTGTCTCATGAAGCGTCGGGACCACCCTCTTTGAAACTTATGTTAAAGAAACAAGATTGTGGAGTCAGTTCAATGAATATAAGCTCCGTACAGAATTTCAATGCGACGTCACTTAAAGAAACTGAAGAAACTTTATCAAGAATATCTACTGGAGCGGACGACACTTGGAAAAATAAAGGAAATAAAATGTAAGTCTATTAGCGGCCTTGTCCGCGATTTAGATCTGAAAGAGAAAGAAGTTTTGAAAATATTGTAATTTTAGGCAGGTTCTACATTTGGGCGCGTTCGTAATAATATTCAGGATAATAAAAGAACTTGTGTATACCTATATAGTTTATAATCGAAACTGGCTAATAGGGATACTTACTAATACTACTAGATCAGTTTTCCAATTCAAAAGTAGTAATTAATTAAGTACTAACTTACCGATACGGATAAGTGCGCTGCCATCAGATTTAAATAAATATTATTTGTATAACTTATTAACTTCACAACTTAAATACCGTATAAAACCTTAACAAGGTTAAATAATGTAACATAAAAAACTATCGAATGTAATTACTCTATTTAAATGTGAATAAATGAATTTGAAAATTTGAATAGTTTCTGATCGCATCGCATTCATTTTCTAAAAAATATTTTATACGCCTTTTCTTAGATAGGAAATCATCAAATAACTCTTTCCCGCTCTGGGTGGAGCAAGAGGGAATATCAGACTTTTACTGACTAAATCCACCTCTGTTCCATTAGTTAGGTATATTTTTTGCATTCTAAGGCTGCGGTACCGTCCGGAGGACATAATGGAGCATACGGTAGAGGTGTGCCCCGCTTGGGCAGAGCACGGCCGTGTCCTCGTGGGGGAGATCGGTGGCAACGATCTCTCGCGCCGGGCCTTGGTACAGGCCATTGTCCGAAACGAGGAGGAGTGGCAGGCGGTCGCCTCCTTCTGCAAAGCAGTAATACTAGCAAAGGAGGAGGCCGTACGTGCCGCCGGGATCCCGATCCCGATTTCCAGCCACCGTAGGCGCGTCCTTGCGGATGGCGATCAATGGGTAGCTCGCCGTCCTACCGCCCGATAACCGTCCAGACCAAGCCCAAGTCGTCGACGGCGCGTACTGATCCACGCGCGCCTAAAGATGTCAGCAAACCGAAGGGGCCCAGCAGGGTCGAATCCTGCTGGGGCCAAGGGTTTGTTGCTGAAAGGAAAACTCGGCCCTGGTATGAAAGGCAACAAAGTAAAAAGAGTGGGTTTTTAATCAGTAAAAGTCTGATACACAATGTCGCTCCGCCCAAGAGCGCGAGATGTCATTGGATGATTTTTCCACCTAGAAAAAATAAAAACAGGCCGTGGTAAGTTTTTCAAACAATTTACGCCTGACAATATTTTTGAATTATCCTGTTCCATATACTTTCATTGCATTTAATAACATATTTTTTTTAATCAATTATCAAATAAAGCATTATAAATATTAATCGCTCTGAAGATTTTTTTTTCATGTTAATTGAAAATATAAAAAAAATCGAACATTACCTACAAACATGCAATAAAAAAATCGTTAATTTACCTAATACAGTTCGTACGCTGTATTATATTAACAATTTAAATACACCTTAATTAAGCTGCCCGTGTGCAGCCCCCCTAACGTTACAGAAAACACGCAAACAAAGCGAGATAAGGGCGGCTGCAAATGACAGCTGCCTCTTGCCGTAGCCGAGGTACGAAACAAAGATTGACAACAACAGACGGCAGTATGAATTATTAAGGTGTCTTTTTCGGACTGCTTCTCTGATATCGTGAAAGAATGATATCAGTTTAGACTGTCAGTCATACCTTACTTTGAGATTCTTTGAAGATTTTATTTATCTTAAATTATATTATTATTATTAATGAAGCTATTTTAAAAGGGAATTTTGTGTCAAGTTTGTTGACTATAACTCCTAAAATTGTATTCGGAGAAAAAACGATGGTCATTTTTGAATTAGGTATAATTCAAATAAATGCATTTATTTTGGAAAGCTTACACCCTCTTATTTATGGGCCTGGTCCCAATTCTATGATGGGCCCCGACTGTGAGTCGTCTGTTCTGCATTAGAATGTATGATTTGTTTTATGTGTGTATCGATTATAAAACTATTTCAATTGTGTAGTTATTTAGTATTACATAACATAATTCTAAACTACTTGGCTTGTTTGGCGTGTCTACGGTGAATTATCGCGGTGCCGCGACCATAACACGCCACGACGTCGCTGCATGATCCGATGCCGTGAATCGCTATTGAAGTATTCAGAAAATTCACCTCTTGTATTGACTAGATTTTTTAAAGAAACGCCATCTATTGCCAGTTGAAACTCCAAAATATAGTTTCCAATATACAGTGTTTCAGACATAGAATGGCGAAACCTAACCTACAAAGAGCACTATTTGTTTTTGTGCCCACTGTAAAAAAAAAAAACACAAAAGCAAATACAAAAAAATTAAAGGAAATTACAATTAATGTAAAAATGTTTAATGTTAAATTCGGTTTGTTCAAATTTAATGTTCGGTAAACTGTTGTTTCCATTCTGTTCTGTATTGGTTTTTATTCTTTTTTGTTGTGTAATTATTATTATTAGCTCTTAAGATGTACAAAACAGTGCATAATTATATGGTGTTCTTCTTTAAATGATGGAGCACTTATTCTTAAGATCGATGTTTTTCTTACATATAACAGTGTATTCGTTGTTGAAGAGCCAAATAAAATAAATAAATAAACCTCGACTGTCGAGGAGCCAATCGCTAGGTTGCGCTGCTCACAGTTCACGTCACCGTACTGTGGCATGACGTCATACCGTGTTACAGTTGCGTCACCACGAAGTTTCGCGGTGAAGGCATCGCGGTGATCCACCGTGATGGCGGCGGCGGCGCCCCGTACCGTGGTGTTAGGGGCTAGGACCTAAGATTCACTGGATGTACTATAACTTTTGAAGTACCTAATAGTCCTTTAATACAAGTCACACTTTAATCAGACAGATACATACACCACTAATGTACTGATATATCTTTTGTTTGTCTTTTAAACCGGGTGCTCGATAAAAATTTCGACTTACGAATTTTGTTCTAGATTCTAGTTCGAAAGAACTAGGGAGATTTCAATCAGTTACTACCTCATCACTCAGTATAATGTCAAAATTATAGATACCTACATATTAAGTAGACTATGAACGAACGACACTCACTGATAATCACGATGTCTCAGACTTTCGACCTATTTCGCTGAAGATTTTCTGATTTAGTTTATGAAGTTTTATCTTTCAAATGATATTGTTTTTATAGTTTCGGTGACTTGTTATTTCAATTATCATGCTTTTGATGTTTTGATAAATGGTTTTGAGTAGTTATTTTGTTCTGGCATTTTTACTATCGGAATGTTGTTCTGTTGTAAAGCGTCAGGCCAAAGACCTTCTGTCCTCGATTTTCATTTAGAATTATTGAAATGATTCATATCTTTATTATTCTACTAAGCGTTCCAGTTCTGATTAAGCATCTAGAAAATAAACAGATAAACAATAAAAAATATGTTTTGTACTTAATACCTAATGAACCTACTTGTGGGTAATATAACTGAGAAGATAACACAACACAACGATTACAATTCTGTATCAAGATACAATCAACTAAGACCCGTTTTCTCAATTGAGGATTTAGAGTTAAAGACGAATTTTGACCGATTTTTAAGCAAAAGTAAAGAAACTTTAATTTCTTAATGCAGAAATCGAGGATAAAATAAATTACAATTTCAAGAAGGTAATAAAATCGTACCAATCTGCAATCTCCTCGATCAAAATGAACAGTGGTCTTAAAGCTGACATCGTAATGATTGATAGTGAAATAACAGTCTCAAACCAACCATTGTATCAGCCATTTTCTTTGCACACAAATAAATTACACAGAATCCAGACACAATAATAGAAGCAGAATATCTCAACTAGAACTAACGTAGCAACTTGTAAGTAATCTAAGCTAACTTACTAGTGCGGCACGTACTCGTCGACAAAGTCAAAATAGAAGATAAACACGGACCTACACGAGAATATTTCATTGGGTCAGCAGTTAACGCAATTTGTTTGGACGAGGCATTCACGGCGCCCCGGGTCGGGCAAGATGAGCCAACTAGTGTAAGAGGCGACACAAAGGATAAGTGGCAGCGATAGCTATTATAGTTTATCATATAATATTAACACAAAAAGATAATTAAATGCGTGTTTCATCACTGTTCTCCACAAAAAGCAACCAAATATTAATTTTTGAATTGAAGGCTAGTATACACCACTAATTTTTAATAAGTACAAATACTTAAAGGGCTTATTAGAAAAGGTCTTGTTATTATTTAAATAGTCTCAATAAATAATATTCACAATCAGCAAAGTTATTAGCGTTTGTTTATATCCCAAAATGTCACTCAATTTATGGAAATATTGTACAGACTATTGATTATGAATGAAAAACAATGGAAAAACACTGCGCGTAGTATTTTCGAGTAGCAATTGTTATGAATGATTAATTCAACTATGAACATACCAATTATGATAAATTTTCGATCAATTTTCACATTAACGGGTACAGATAGAGCCCCATTTTTTTTGTAGTAATTAAAAAATAGTGGTGTTCAAGTAAGAAACTGTTGAAACGCAGATATTGTTAACTAGAAGCAACCATGGCACCTACGACGTTTCCAGTCTACATTATTGATGTAGATTTTTTTTTCGACAACTTTCACACAACGCCATCTAGTCTCAAACTAAGCAGAGCTTGTGCTATGACAGAAAATAAAGAAAAACGTTTTTTCGTACCTCACACAGTCGTATAGACTAAAAATAAAAAATGAAAAAGAAAGTACGAGTACTAGACAACTGATAAACATTGTTTCTAAATACATACATACTATAGATAAATTACACCCAGATACAAAACAAATGATCGTGCTCAGCACAAAAACATTTATCTTGGGTGATTGTACCCACGACCTCCAGCATAGTAATCAGGGCTATTAACCACTAGACAAACAGGCCAGTTAAAAGATAAACCAGTCTTTAGTTACTGGTTCACTCCTAAAGTCGTAGAATGATGTTACATAGCCTTACACAATAAATGGGCTATCTAACCCTAAAAGTATTTTTCAGTTCGATTCAGTAGTTCCTGAGATTGGCGTGTTTAACTAAACAAACAAACACTTCAGCTTTATAATATTGGTAGGTACATATTGGTAGTTCTTACGATCCATTCTAAGGTTGTCTGGTAGATATCGTTGTTAGCGATAAGACCGCCATTGTACCCATAGATTTTAGTTTACGTATAAATTATGTTACTTTTTTGGTGGACAATAAAGTTTATTCTATTCTATTCTATTCTAGGTACGTATAGATAAATTATTCCTACGCACATCGTGAGACTGACATGAGTCTGCACATGTGCGTCCAATCTTGATTGCTATCAACAGATCACCATCTTGATTTCTTTATCTAGATATCTTGTGATTAGACGCATTAATCCGTCAATCTAATTCTTTTGTCTCGCAATCAATCTCAATTGCTAATATCGATTTTCTGTACGGGCCGCCCGCAACAAATCAGCAATCGGTGATAACTGCAGCGAAATCTACAAAGTTATCACCGATTTGCTACCCACGTAAGTAACCCCTATGATATTAAATCGAGCGCCCGCTACCTCTCTTACCTTGCAAGCTCCTATTAAGCTTCTCCAACCCTGAAATTAAATCGGCCGTGTGATTTACATTTTAATATGGCAAGAGGCTCACCTGTGTTAAAACGGATTTATTGTATTGACGTTACGACATTAGCTGGCCATCCCATCGTAAACATTCTACGGTTTTCAGCGTTTATGCTGGTAGAATTTACTCTCCTGATCAAGTTGTTCCGGGATGAAATGGTTCAAATAAAATATACGACATTGCGACGTTTTTAGCCTCTTAGAGACTAAGCTATAGAAATGACATCTTTCAATCAGGCGAAAAGTGGTCAGTTGATACACATCGTGTTTTATACTTAAAACCATGGGATTAACATAATATGGCAACAAATATACAACCCACGACAGGAGCCTGATTTTGCCATAGCAGTCATTGACTCGTTTACATTTATTGACATTCTTCATTATTCAATAAATCATAAAGCTGTCTTGAATCGGCATTTATCGTGATCTTTTACATTTTCTAGTAATGAAAAACAGTTCATTGTTTGTATGTCGAGGTCTTACGTAGAGATATAATACGAAAAGATCAATAAACTTCATGATTTTATCTGACGCCAACCAATTAATAAATATTGCAATGCAATTGCATTAAGCACTAGTACGTAAAATACGTGAAATAGTTAATTCGTGGGAAAGCAGTTTTGACGAGTGAAAATGTTGTTTGATCTACTACCATCAAAAACCCACGGTGTGCCCTTGTCAACTATTATGAATAGCTTAATAACGTAGTTTATCAACCCTCAAATCTAAAAATTGGAATTATAAAATCAGAAGTTGAACCTTATTGACAGACTTTATTCACAGATAACTGTACTAAAATAATAACTTATTTTACAAGTAGGTATATCATTATTTTTAGAGGCAAGACTGTCTCTAACACTCACTATTTAAAAATATATACTAGGCATGCCTTTTAAATTCTGTCGTTCCCATATTTCCCGGCAATTTTGAATTTGGAACTGTTCTATATTCGAATGTGTTTAAATTTTGAATCTCAAAACAGTTAAAAGTATTAGGATTAATGCTATTGTATAATCACAGCGCCGATTGGAATCTGTCAGGTTACGTACGAAAATGAATCTTTCTAAGGAAAATGTTCGTGCAATAATTTTCTACAACTTTAGAAGAGGCCTGACACGGCTTCAGTGTTTTGAAGAGCTAACATCTGCATTCAGTGATAAAGCCCCATGTCTGCGGACTGTCGAACGCTGGTATTTAGAATTCCAACGTAGACATACTAGTGTTAGTGACAAATCTCGCGAAGGACGCCCAAAATCCCGCGGCCCGCGTCAGATGGTGTAAGAAAAATCTGCAAAGGTTCAACCGGGGAGAGTCAAATCACGTCTACGACATCATCAGTGGCGACGAATCTTGGATCTATGCCTACGATCCTGATTCCAAAGAACAATCTACAATCTAAGTCTTTCAAGACGAGCCAAAGCCGACTAAAGTTGTTCGTCCTCGAAGCACTTCAAAGAAGATGGTGGCCACGTTCGTTGGAATAACCGGTCATGTTGCGACTATTGTACTTGATGATTGTAGAAAGGTTAACGCAGAGTAGTATATCACAGTTTGTTTACCACAAGTCATCGCCGAACTTCGAAAATCTAACTCAAAGCGACGCATCATCCTCCACCATGACAACGCAAGCTCTGTGTGAGCTTTGCGTGAGCTGTGTGAGCGCTCGTCAAACGATTGAGTATTTGAAGCAGGAAAAAGTAGAAATTCTTGACCATCCTCCATACAGTCCTGACCTAAGCCCAACACACATAACACACACACACAACACACACACACACAAACACATTACACAAAACACACAGACACATTACATTTCTTAAAATCAAGTGAAGAAGCAGTCGACGCGACGTACAAAATGGCTGACTTTTCTTACACCCCCACTTTAGAGTGGAATAAATGTTATAATAACTGGTTTGAGCGAATGGAAAAGTGTATTAAGCTACGTGGTGAATACTTTGAAAAACAATAAAAAGTACTATAAGGTTCTACTTGTGTTTTTTTCTTCAAAACTTAAAAGGCATGACTCGTATATATATACTAGTATTATAAACTATTAAATACTTTGATAAATATCAAATCATTATAATTAGGAGAACTTAAAATATAACAATTAGGACAAAGACCGAACTAAGGTAGAGAAGACTGCAAGTAGTAGTTCCGAATTTTACGCTTGAAGGAAAATTTACTTTCAGCTTTTTTGATGTTAAGGGGAAGCACATTGCAGAGTTTTATGGTAGAGACAACGTAAGAATTAGCCACAAACCCAGTACGGTGAGAAGGAATATGGAGAAGCATGTTTTTGGATGCTCGAAGGTTGAAATTATGAGAACTGCCCAATACTTTAAAATACTGTTTTAAATAATCAGGAGCACACGAATCGTTCATTATAGTGAAGAGCGTACAAAGGGATCTGAGGGATCTCCTGAGAAGGATAGGCAGCAATTTAAACTGAGAACGAAAAGAAGAAATGTGATCATAATTACGAAGATCAAATATGAAACGAATACAGTTGTTGAGAAGTCGATCCAATTTGTTTAGAAGTTCTTGGGATAGATCAGAGTAACAAACATCAGCATAGTCAATTATCGGTAAAACAAGTGATTGGACCAAAGTGGTTTTAGTACTTTATGAAAGGAAATTTTTAAATTTATAGAGAGATCGCAGCGTGAAGATATCTCTCTGGCTAACCTGAGCAATATGCTTAACCTATCGTCAATATATAATCCTAGGTCTACAACGTGTGGCGAGAAATAACTGCATTGCCGAAAAAAAGCGGCAGTAGTCGGCTAGTGTCCAAGCATCGTAAAATGTATGAACTACCAATAAGGATAGCCTGGAATTTACTAACATTGACAGTAACCCCAAATCTGCTTGTCCAATCACTAATCGCCAGAGGGTCTTAAGAAGATGCAGTCGTCGAGGTTGTCAAGGTCAGTTTGCGCGTAGAGCTGTAGGTCATCAGCATACAAATGGAAAGAGCATTTAAGGTTAACTGTGATAAAATGAATAAACAAAGAAAATAAGAGTGGAGAGAGTATACCACCTTGTGGAACGCCGGTTTGTAGGTCACACCAGTCAGTCAAGCTTGTGATCAGCACGTACCGCTTGCTAACGCCCACAAAGATATGACAAGAACCAATCCCGTGCCAATGAAGAAACCTCAATTTTAGATAAGATAGCCAGAAGGAAGCCGTGATCAATGATATTAAAAGCATTGGAGAAATCTATTAAAACCAACACCGTTAACCTCGAGTTCTCCAGGCTATTTGTGACGTCTTCTGTAACTTTAGCAAGGCTGTGGTCTAGAATGTGCGGTGGGGTGGTGGAAAAGGGGATAACAGTTTATTCCTAAACACAATGGATGATAATTGTTTAAGAGCAGGCTTCCAGGCTTTTTGTCAGGAAAGGGAGAATGGAGATTGGTCTGAAGTTATTTAATAAAGTAGGAGTGAGAATTTTAGGACGAGAGATAATGAAAAATTTCCGCCAGCTTGAAGAAAAAACCCCAGTCTAGAGGGAGGACATGATATGTGTGATAGTAGGGAGCAAACTTTTAAACATGAGACATGGCTCTGCTGAATCCATCCCAGCCGACAACTTTGGACTTAATCGCAGTGAAAGTTTCGAGGATCTCCGACTCGGTCACTAGAGAAAAAGAATAAGAATCATGAGGTAAAATTGGCGTGGAAGTTATATCAAGAATAGTAGTATTTTTGACAGGAGTTGCAAGCATAGTCTACGATGAAAAGTGTTGATTCAAATCATTCAAATATATACTAGGGGGAAAAGTATGAGAGGAGGACTTTGTTAGTGTGCCAAGTGATTTGAGAAACTTTCAAATATCAGCCGGTGAAGAGTTGAGGACATTTTCGCAAATGTATCGGCGTTTAGAAGCCCTTACCATCTGGTTACAGCGGTTTCTAGCTAACTTGTACAGGTTCCAGTTCTCCTCACTGCGATCTTTCTATATTTTCGAAAAGCCCTGTCACGCGTCTCATCGCCATTCGAACTCCAGGGGTAATCCATGGCGCTTGACACGGACAGCCTTCAGTGGTGCATGCGCATTTATGAGCTTAAGTATAGTCTTATTCAAAATCTCCACCTTCACATCCACAGTCGTTGCTTATTCGACATCGACCCAATCAACAGCTCTTGCATCACTGTTGAGCTTGTCCCCGTCTAACCTCGCAAAATTCCGAAGGAACACTATGGCAGGCCGCTGTTTCAGTGGCTTAATTATATACGATAAGTAAACTTAATCATCAGTGCGTGTTTCCGAACGCAAACGCAATTCACAATAAAGTAACACTATGTGGCATAGATTAAATAAAAAACTTTTTACAAAAAAAAAAATAACCGACTTCACTAAAAAAAAAACACTAAAAAGATCAAAATAACTTTAATTTCGGAAGTCGGTGTTTCGCGGTATTGTTTGTTTCTTATTTAACACCGATTTCCGAAATTAAAGTTATTTCTCCTACCAAACATTCCTCTACATCCTCCTACATAAACACAAAAATTATTCAGCCGGAGAATGAGTGCGAGAGCACGCATTCGTTTCAGAGCGAGTGAGACGATTTCATGCACTGACTGGATGTTTGGTCACTACAATTTGTCTGACTAATGAAATATAACTTTGTAATAGTTACCATAATAACATATTAAAAAATCAGACATGTAAAAATAAGTTAAGTTTATTTACTTCTTTTGGAGTTTTAAAGCGTCTAACAGAAGTTTTGGTCCATGGAAAGTGTCTTACACTTATGACACTACTTTAAAATAATATTCTACAAAACATATAGTATAAAAATCACCCACAAAAAATTAAGTTAAGTAACTCGTTATTTTTAGTTCCTTTTCTCACCTGGTACCTGCTCAGGGGCCCCAAGAAGGAGCTCCACAAGCACACAGATAGTCAAAGCACATGAGACGCTTCGGAGAATCTAAAGTTTCATCCATGTGAAAATAAGTTATGTCAGACAGCTCTGGGATCTTAGCATATAAGAATTCTGCCGACCACACAATACGTACTTAGTGGTAAGCTGAATGTATATAAACGGCAGGAATTTTAATTTTATCTATTTTTAATATCAATAAAATGATAAAAATATCTAGAGCGTATGTGTATACTTTTTATGCTCCTACCCCCAAAAAAGTAATCAGAAAAAAGTAATAAAAATTAATAAAAAAAGTAAGCAATTGTTATTATCAAAACTAAAATTAATGAAATTCACAAAAGACTTGGACATGACCGTTTTTACATTAACTATGTAAGCGCACCCTATATAAAATCTCACACATAATCAACTGCTGATGAGTACAATAAGGTTCTCTATTGTGTCACCTAACTTTTTTATCCATAATTTAAAGTGCCATAACTTTTTTTGTCCTAATCATCATTTGTCCGAATGATAACTTGCCCGAACTTAATATTACATAATATCACATGCTATAAAATTGAAATCCCTACATATAATATGTCCTTAATCCGTTTGTCATAAATATTATAATCAATAATATACAAAAGACCTAAAACCGTTTTCAATAAAAGTTATAAGTCCTAAATTCCAATCATTCATATTCATATCATTTTATTATATGTAATTAAAAAATATCTGATTTTGCATTATTATTTTTTATTATACATAAATAAATATATTAGACATGTACTCAATAAAGCAGTTGATTGTAAACATGTGACTTTTGTAAGCAGGTAAGCATGCAGCATGCAAGCAAGCACGCAGCATGCAAGCAAGCATGCAGCATGCAAGCAAGCGTGCAGCATGCAAGCAAGCATGCAGCATGCAGGCAAACATGCAGCAGGCATGGTTTCTGTCACGGCTCCGGCGCTCCGGGGCTCCGGCGGTTCCTCGCGAGTTTATCGTCGCAGATTGCGCGATTATAAATTACACTCTAGGGGTAGGGCAGACAAGACTGCGTGGAGTCGGATTTACAGCGATTCGTTTCTGTCACTAAAACCTAATTTTTAGCAAATGTTTTAGGACTAAAAAATTTAGTATAAATGAACATTTGAAATAATACACATTATTTATCACAAAACTTAGGATATATGATTTTAGGTCATGTAAAATTAGGAGATTCAATTATTATAGTACTCGATATTATGACAGAATACTTTTAGAACTAAAGATAATTATGTTAAACAAAATTTCGGGATTTTGAACATTATGGTTACTGAAGTTTATAGCAAACGTGTTATGGATAATGATTTTCGGACAAACAATTTTAGGAGAAGAAAGGGAGTACCGTACAATAATAGTACTTTTTGTTTGGCAATATTAATTTGTTGTAAAAAGAAAAGAACATTATAATAGTAGATTATGTGACTAGGGGATAAAGCAATGTATTTAAGTCGCGAGCGGCTTGTTGAATTCCGAACGAAACGAAGGTTGCTAATTTTAATCCCGAATGTCAGTGAGGGATTTATATAATTAATAAACAAACCTGAGTGAAATGAGGAATTCAGGCCGCCCATAATAAAGACAGCTTTATCCCCGTGTTGGATACTCTACTTTTTACACCATCTGTGAGACAATTAAAAGCCAATTTAGTATAACGCTCCCGCTCTTTCATTACAATATAGTTGTGTATTTTGTGTTGTTAATGCCTACTAATATTAGTTTTTAAGATAATTGTTACTAACAGGATATGGACCTCGTCCGAAATAAATGTTTTATTATTATTATCTCCTTTATTAATTGTAAATACATTATAAATTACATTTTTAAATATTTTTTAAACCTAATCACAAAAAAAATCATTTAAAAACATAAAATATAGTATCCCACCGGTATCTGGAACAAGGTCCAAGCTACCGGCGGTCAGGGCTCCATAGAAATGAACCTCCTAACAATACGAGCCGTGTCCAGAAGTAACGCTTTCTGAATCAAGCCCTTGATCCAGCCGCCTAACGCGAGCCTCCTAAGGTGTTGGTCGAGGCTCTTGGCTATTAAGCCATTGCCCGACACGACTATCGGTACAATGATCGCCGAGTCCACATCCCACATGTCGACAACCACGCGAGCCAAGTCAATATACTTGATTTGTTTATCTTTCTCGGCTTTCACGAGGTTCTCGTCATGTGGAACGGATATGTCAACAATCAATGCACGCCTCTCGCTTCGGTCCACCACCACTATATCAGGCTTATTGGCTACAATAGTTCTGTCAGTGATGATGGACCGATCCCAGTACAATGTGATATCACCATTATCGAGAACTGGGTCGGGCACATACCTGTAGTACGGCACCTCCGATTCCACATGAGAGTACTTCAGAGCAAGTTGCTGATGAATAATCCTGGCTACAAGGTTGTGTCTATGCAAGTATTCGCCATTAGCTAGACGAGAACAACCAGAGATAATGTGGCGGATTGATTCACCCGGTCGATGACATGCCCGACAGATGTCAACCGTGCCGTCCTTCACAATAAATCTCCGGTAGGTATTCGTCATGATAACTTCGTCCATAATTGCACAGACAAAACCTTCGGTTTTCCGCAAGAGGTCACCGACGCGCAGCCAGGCTACAGACGCTAGTTGTTCTACATCGGGCCCATGAAGGGTCCGGAAAAAGCGTCTGTGAAGTATTATTATTATTCCTTTTTTTTCAGAGACTCGTCAGTAACCACGTTTTATTTAATTTTTTTGTTAGTGGCCAGATTAAATTTTGAATAAACTTGTTTGATGCACATAATTTTAATTCGATTAATTTTGACAGTTTTTGACGTCCCAAATTCAAATCTTATTATTCCCTAAGAATCGCCCATATTGCATTATCTCCCTAGGGACAGAAGGACTTGCTTATAGTGATGGTTGTATGACATATAAAGGGCATTATCGAGCAGGTGGTGTAAAAAGTAATTTTACACGGTAATCTAAATACACAAAACAATAACATTTTATTAATCGTTTCTTTCCTTTCATTAATATATAGTATTATTGTAGCCTTTATGAGCAGCTATAGAACATTATGGCTGAGCTTATCTAGCTTAGATATTATAAAATAAGTATGTATGCTCAATGTGCAACGTAGATTTCTTTCATTTTATCAGTGTAATTAATCCAAGTATAAAGTTTTAAATCCAAATTGAATTCCTCATCGGATTTCATTTGCCATGCAAAGTCAATATGAATAGAATTAGATCTATAAATAATTATTTATTTGCTACAACACAAAACATACAACAAAGCACAATTAAATTATAAAAACTAAGCACTTAGGTAAACAAAATCCAACAACAACAAAAAAATAAACTCATGAAACGAAATATAATAGATAAGAGCCATAGTGCGGTGTGCAACACAATTTTCACCAAATGGGTATCAGCATCAGCATTTGTTAAGCCAATATAACTGACGCTGAATTATTTATTTTAGTTTACCAATTAGATCATTATCATCATCATCATTTCAGCCGAAAGACGTCCACTGCTGGACACAGCCTGCCCTAATTGCCGCCACAATGAACGTTCCTATGCATCTCGCCTTAGATATACTTTTCTATTTATACTACCTATAATATTGTTTAGATCTTCAAAAAGTACTGTAATTTAGTGACCACCTCATGTGACATGTGGCGGGTCACAGAATTAATCGAACCAATCGGGTACTGGACACAGACTGCACGGCGGTGACGGCACTTTGAAATCCATGCCTTTAGATAGGTGTAAAAGAAGAAGAAGAAGAATAAAACTTTATTGTACACCAAAATAGTAACAAAACTTTTAAACTAACTTAACCTATGGGTACAATGGTGGTCTTATCGCTAACAGCGATATCTACCAGACAAACTTAGGATGGACTGTAAGAACTTAACATAATAAACACATTACCCTCCTTTGCGTCGCGCAGTCGGGTAATAAAAAGGGGGTAGTCTGCGGTGTAATTTAAATTTTACATTAAAAATATATATTAGACTTTATATTATATATATATATATTATACATTACACAATTTCAAAGAAAAAAATTGAGAAAAAAAAAAAAACACAAAATGGTGGGTTAGTGACGAGAGAACTAAATTTTGCGGAATTAATTACAGTGTAAAGAAATGATCTTTGACTAGATTTTTGAAAGAAGCTAGTGACTGGGCTTGCCTAATGATAAAAAGTAAAAGTATGATTGTGTGTGGTTAGTATGTACTTACTACTACTTATCCATGTTTCAAAATTGCTAGTTAAGGCCCTCCCTGATCCGTCTGTCGTCAACGTTATTATGCTTTAAAAGCTGGTTGTTTCATGCAATTGATAAAGAGGCAACGCGAAAAAAGAGAGACAACGACTGAACGCTCTGTTGCCATTCGGTAATACCGTCAATCACTTGAATATTTCACAAAAAAAAATTCCAGAAAAATAATACGTTTTTTTTTAAACCTTAAAAGTGTTTTGGAATAAAAATTCGTCATTCAGAATCTCGATTAAATGTGGAAGGTTTCTATAATTATATTTTCTTTACTTTTTAGGGTTCCGTAGCCAAATGGCAAAAAACGGAATCCTTATAGATTCGTCATGTCTGTCCGTCTGTCCGTCCGTATGTCACAGCCACTTTTTTCCGAAACCATAAGAACTATACTGTTGAAACTTGGTAAGTAGATGTATTCTGTGAACCGCATTAAGATTTTTACACGAAAATAGAAAAAAAAAATGAGGGTTCCCTATACTTAGAACTGAAACTCTAAATTTTTTTTTTCATCAAACCCATACGTGTGGGTATCTATGGATAGGTCTTAAAAATGATATTGAGGTTTCTAATATCAGTTTTTTCCATACTGAATAGTTTGCGCGAGAGACACTTCCAAAGTGGTAAAATGTGTGTCCCCTACCCCCCTGTAACTTCTAAAATAAGAGAATTGCTTGCGTCCGTAGGATTTACTTAGTTATGAACACCCTACACGTGTCCCCTGGGTAGTGCTAAACGAGCAGTAAAGACGGTGGTAGGCCATAGCATCGGCTGCCGGCTTAAAGGTTACCACCCATCAGACAAAGCCATGCCGCCAAGCGATCCGTCGTGTTCCGGCGTGATGTCTGATGAAGCCGTATGATGGAAGATGGGTCTGAGCAGTTGTGTTGTGACGTATACCGGGTATGATGCGCCAGCTGTTGTCGTGTCGGACGTTTGATCGTGGAGGGTAGCGGGATCCGAAGCACGGTGCTCCGCTGGCCGACCGTAGGTAGATGGGGGCCCAAGTAGTGTGCCAGCCACACACGAAAGGCTGCCCCGCCAACTGCGAAAAATCCCAGGGTGGCCCCATCGTGCCGGTTGGCGACCGGGTGAGAGGACCCGATGGCGATCCCTGGGGGGGTTCGGGCGTCCCCGCAGTCTCCAGATCAACCCTCCATTGGCACAGCAACTCTGGTTGTGTTGTTGGGTTCAACATCGCATCACCTCGCTCAACCGCCATCTTCCATCTCTCCTATTCACTCCACAAAAACCATGAAAGGTAAAAAGAAAGGCAAGTTGTGTCAACAGCGGATGCACGTCCTCTCATTTCAAGTGCAGTTCTCAAATATTAGAGGGCTGCACTCCAATCTCGTTGCGGTCCACCACCATCTTGAGACTGACAAGCCACACTTGCTTTTCTTGACGGAGACCCAAATTAGATGTCCGTCAGATACGGCGTACCTCAACTACCCGGGATACTCACTGGAGCATCATTTCCTGCAGCGTGCCGGGGTCTGTGTGTACGTCCGTAATGACATCTGCTGCCAGCGTCTCCGTCACCTTGAAGACCCTAATTTATCTACGCTGTGGCTGTTGGTGGACACTGGTACGGACAAAATTGTTTATGCCTGTGTCTACCGTTCGCACAGCGGTGATCAGGAGACGACTCGGTTGTTCGACCACCTCAGTGAGGCTGCCGATAAGGCTCTGCAACGGCACCCTGATGCGCAGCTCGTCGCTCTGGGGGACTTTAACGCCTGCCACCAAGACTGGCTGTTCCCTTACCAGAGGACCGACCACGCTGGGAGAGAAGCGCGAAACTTTGCAATATCGATGGGCCTTTCCCAGCTGGTCAAGCAAGCGACTAGGGTGCCTGATGTAGATGGTCATACTGCCAATTGTCTGGACCTTCTGCTGACCACCGATCCGGACAGATGTATCGTAACAGTTTCCTCACCACTTGGAACTTCAGATCACTGTCTGGTGAAGTCTGTTTCGTCCTTCTCCCCACCTGACTGCGACTCACGCGGTAAACGGCGAATGTGGCGTTACAAGTCAGCAGATTGGGATGAGATGTGGCATTTCTTTGCATCTTATCCTTGGCAGCAGGTCTGCTTCTCTTCTGAGAGTCCGTCGAGCTGTGCGGATGCTATATCCGATGTGATACGTCAAGCTATGGAGTTTTTCATCCCTTATAGAGACGTACCCGTTGGAGGCTCAGCTCACCCATGGTTCAACGCCGATTGCGTTCAAGCTGAAGAGCGTAAGCATTCGGCGTTTCTCGCCTGGGTTGACGCTCGTGACCGCAAAGCTCCGGATCTGAGCTCAAAGAAGAGAGCTTTCAACCATGCTGCCAAGTCCTACAAAAAGGCACTAAAGAAGGCTCGGTTCGACCGCATTACTCATATTGGCACAAAGCTCTCTGCACAGCCGTCCGTTAGCAGAGCGTTCTGGTCCCTTGCCAAATCGGTCGAAGCGAACTTCTGTAGGCCCACATTGCCTCCGCTGGTTAAGCCTGATGGAACACTGGCTCACTCGGCGAGAGAGAAAGCAGGTCTCTTTGCATCTCTCTTCGCCCATAATTCTCGTCTTGATACTAGCAGTGCTACTCCACCGACTCTATCTCACTGCAACACCTCGATGCCTGAGGTTCGCATAAGAAATAAAGAAGTATTGAGAGCACTGTGTCGCCTAGACGTGAATAAAGCTAGTGGACCAGATGGTGTACCAGCAATAGTTCTCAAGGCATGTGCGCCCGAGTTGTCTCCTGTATTGACGCGCTTGTACCGCCTCTCATTTAGGACTGGTATAGTGCCCAAGTCCTGGAAGCTTGCCAACGTGCAACCCGTGCCCAAAAAGGGCAGTCGTGCCGATCCTGCTAACTATCGGCCGATTTCAATAACCTCCATACTCTGCAAGATTATGGAGCGTGTATTGAACTCGCGCCTCTTGGCATACCTGGAAGGTAACGATCTCCTCAGTGACCGACAGTACGGGTTTCGCCACAATCGGTCTACTGGGGACCTACTAGTGTATACCACTCACATGTGGGGCGAGGCCCTCGAGAAGAATGGAGAAGCGATTGCTGTCTCCTTAGACGTCTCGAAGGCCTTCGACAGGGTATGGCATGCCAGCCTTCTGAGTAAGCTTCCAGCGTACGGTATTTCCCCTGGTCTGATTAACTGGGTAAAAGACTTCCTGAGTGAACGGTCTCTCCGAGTTGTTGTCGATGGATGCTCATCAGAGCCCATGACCACTAATGCCGGAGTTCCTCAGGGGTCAGTTCTCTCTGCAACTCTTTTCCTGCTGCATATTAACGATCTGCTGATGCCCGGTATCTATGGGTATGCAGATGATAGCACAGTTGTAGAGAGATACCTTCCAGGTGCTCGGGCTAGTAAGGAACTAATCCGGTCCGAACGAGAGGCTATGGTAGAGCGCACGAATGTCTCACTTCAGGCAGTCTCCAAGTGGGGCGAAACCAATCTAGTAGAATTCAACGCCGCCAAAACACAAGCGTGTCTGTTCACCGCCAAAAGGAGCCCGTTCACCTTGGCTCCTGCTTTTCGGAATGTATCCCTGAAGTGCACCGACCGCCTTCAGCTCTTGGGAGTTGAAATTTCCTCAGACCTCAATTTTGGGCGGTTCATTGAGTCCAAAGCCAAGGTAGCTGCTAGAAAACTAGGCGTTCTTGCAAAGGTCCGACGGTACTTCACACCGGGACAGCTTCTAATGTTATACAAAGCACAGGTCCGATCGTGTGTGGAGTACTGCAGTCACATATGGGCTGGTGCTGCAAAATGCCATCTAGCAGCTCTGGACTCAGTGGAAAGGCGTGCGAAGAGGCTAATTGGGGATCCAGATTTGGTTAAGTCCAATCTACAAAGCCTCGAGCACAGGCGCAGGGTAGCCAGCCTATCGGTATTTTACAGGTTGCATTTTGGAGAGTGTGCGCGGGAATTGCATGACTTGATTCCGCCATCTCCTTTCTACCATCGGACAACCCGACGTACGGCGAGTATCCACCCTTACGTTGTTGAAACTTCAACGGTCCGGACTAAGCGTTTCGCTTCGTCGTTTATACCGCGTACATCGAAGGACTGGAACAATTTGCCTGCTACGATCTTCCCGTCCAACTATAATTTGGGTGTCTTCAAGGCTAGAGTGAATAGGCTCTTGATAAACTAGTGCGCCTCACCATCAATGATTGCATCACTGCTTACCATCAGGTGGGATCGCAGTCAAGCGCTGGTTTATATCAATTAAAAAAAGAAAAAAAAAAAGAATGATAAAACTAAAAAAAATATATGATGTACATGCAAACTTCCACCGAAAATTGGTTTGAACGAGATCTAGTAAGCAGTTTTTTTTTTTTAATACGTCATAAATCGTAAAGCGCAAATTTACCTTTCAAGTTTGTACGGAACCCTCAGTGCGCGAGTCCGACTCGCACTTGCCCAGTTTTTAATTTATGAGTTCACGCAAAATAGCAGTTTTTCAGAGGTCTTTACTGAATTAGTTGTATACAAATCTATGTTTTGATTTTAATAGAAATCTAGATAATAACTATGTTTCCAGAATACCTAGAGAAATAAGTGTATATTATGTGTACTAACGGCATAATCACGTAAGAGCCGTTGTATGAAAATGTATCTCAGGTTGGACGCTCGTGTTTTGGTGGCCAATGTGTTTATTTAAACTACCAGGATTCAGCGTTTTCATGGAAATACGTAGTAAATATTCATAAATCTTTGACCACAATTTAGATACTTATATTTGTTCGCGATCATGTTCCCGAGCAATGGGTAGCTCGCCGTCCGATCGTCCGGTAACCATCCGGACCGAGCCCAAGTCGTCGACGGCGCGTAGACACTCCTACTGTTCCACGCGCGCCTCAAGGAGCCTACTGGGGCCAAGGGTCTCCAGAAAGGAAAACTCGGCCCTGGTATAAAAGGCAACGTGGAGGGAGGGTTTTTAGTCAGTAAAAGTCTGACACTCTCTCCCGTTCCGCCCAAGAGCGCGGGATGTCATTGGATGATTTTCCCAACGAAAAAAAAAAATGACCGCTTTACCAAATTAGCTTACCTGCAAATCGTTGAAATCACAAAAAAGGAACGCGTACCTTACCGAAGGCAATTCCTATGAAATATTATAAGACATTACGCCGTTCGGTCGGACTCACTATATAAACTATGTGCTATTACCACAATGAGAGTTTAAGTCTGGGGAGAGTGTGCCCAAATGGAACGAGTGTCGTCAGCAAGGCAAACACCTCACGTTAGAGACCGCATTATTCATGAACCTATTTATTTGTATTGCTTACTTGCGTTGTTTTCGTCTCGGAGCTCTTTGCCTCGGTGAGCAGGCTAGCTGATATTTTCACATAATCATTATTAGGTCTGGAAGACTGTGGGAAAGGATTTTAAGAAATGAAATCGTATCTACGAAATATTCATGGATAACAAAAAACAGTAACAAAATACAACCGAGATTAAAGAAAAAATTGCAAAACAAGTTTAATTTCCGTAGGCATTTTTAAGTAGTATTTTTTTGTAAACACCCAATACATTTTTTAATTCTTAGTAATACCCACAGCTAAAATTAAACAGTGAGCAAGTTGGACAAAATACGCATAATTATGCAACTGATAGGTATATAAAATTTGGGATTGACAAATGAAATACAAGTAATGGGACTAAATAAAGCTTTATTTTCATGTAAATTACAATACCTTCAGTATTAGCTATCATCACCATCATCAACTTAACAATAAGTTTTCTCCCAGCAAACAACTATTACTTTTGTTTTCCTCTTTCTCGCTCTATCTTTTAATTTTATACCGCTTATCTGCTTTTTTTTTCTCGTCTGGATTTTGTTCATAATTTTCAAGTCTGACTGGTAGGATTCCAAATTCCGATTGATTAGCGAAATAGGATTTCCGATTCCATGACTATTTTTTAGTCGGTAGTGAACACTGCGAAGCGAGATGCCCAGGACCGGTCATTATGGTGAGATTTGGGGGAGCCCTATGTCCAACAGTGGACGTCTTTCGGCTGAAATTATGATGATGATGATGATGAACACTGCGATTTGAAAATTTCCTTATGACACCAGAACTTCTTTTAGCTCACTTCTCCTTGATTTATGTTTTTGCTGAATAAGATTTTGGACAAAGTCGAGAGGTACGTTGTTAACCAAAATGGGTGTCGTTAGGTAATTAGAGTTAACCTTTGTTTTGACGAGATTCATTTCTGATCCGACTTGTATGCTAACTTGGGATAGATCGTTTAACATTATTACTTAATAATCATTGTTTTTGGTTTTCCGAGAAAATGATACTGTTATCCGTAAATCTTAAAAAGTTTAAAAAGTTCTCAACTAAGTTGATACCTTGCTTAAGAATTAAAAATAAAGATTGCCGTGGTAAGGTAATCTTTTCATTATATTTTAAAAGACCAGCTATCCAGTTTGGCTCTACTCGAGCTGTTAGCATAAACATTTCTTAATAAATTTATGTATTTTTCGTGATATTTTTTATTTTAAAATGCTTCCCTGTTATTTATTATGAATAATAAAAGCTACATAATTATAATGGTGTCTTATATTTCATCACCATCTGAAGATATTCTTTTGAGCAGGGAAGAAGAATTTTTTTTTTTTTTATATATAATTCTTATCATGTAATCAGTCATGTAGACTATAAACAGATGGAATGTAGTCTGGATGGTTTGTAGGGTACTGCCCCCTGTGGGGCCTGCCCTTCCTTGAAAGTAGTCACATGTATAGGTGACTTTTCTAGTCAAAGATATCACGCCGCTTCTTCAGTCGGCGAATACTTTCAGGAATAGTAAGCTGTCCTGCTAGCTGGTTTGGGTGTTTTTGGAGACGTGATTTGTAATTGGCACCATGGCAGTTGATCAATTCTTTTACCATTGGCACATTCAAGATTTCATGGATCTCCTCTGTTTTGATGAACCAGGGCGCATTAGATATCTGCTTGAGAATGTAGTTTTGTGCCCTTTGTATAATCATAGTATTGGAGTCGCATGCCGAACCCCAGAGTTCAATGCCATAGGTCCAGATTGGCTTCAGCACAGTTTTATAAATGAGAATCTTGTTATCGATTCCTAGTTTTGAGTTTCTACCCAACAACCAGTAGAGACCCCTATATTTTAAGTTCACCTCATCTCTTTTTGTTTGAATATGTTTTTTCCAGGTGAGTCTGCGGTCCAGGTGTAATCCCAAATACTTGACTGTATTTTGATGCGGAAGTTGGGTACCATTAAGAGTAACTGGAGCACAGTCCTCTTTGCGAAGTGTAAAAGTAATGTGCACTGACTTCAACACATTGGCTGCGATTCTCCATTTACTCAACCATTTTTCCATTTTATGTAATCCACTTTGCAGGAGCTCTGAAGCCCGAACGGGACATGGGCTTGAAGCTAGTAAGGCCGTATCATCTGCAAAGGTCGCAACTGTGATATCTGGGCTTTCTGGTAGGTCAGACGTATAAAGGGTGTACAAAACTGGCCCTAGAACAGACCCTTGTGGCACTCCTGCGGTGATATCATGGAAATCTGATGTGCAGTTGTTTTCTTTGACTTGAAATAGCCTGTTGGACATATATGATTTTAGAATTCCAAAATATGTATGTGGCAGAAGTGATTTAACTTGAGATTGTAACAAGTTTGTTTCTATCTAGGCTTTTCTTCAGTTTTCTGCCCCTTGTGTTTGTTAGTCGAGAGGCCCAATGCACATGCTTTGCATTCCAATCTCCTCCAACTATAAAGCGCGGGCCTAGGGTATTGAAGAACTCGTTGTATTGCTCCTCTGTTATTTTGTGTTTCGGAGGGCTGTATATAGCTGAGACATGAAAGCTCCATTCCGGTCTTCTATTGCAATAGTTGTTGCTTGCATGTGGACTTTTTTAAACGGTGATAGTTCATAATGTTTAATGCTAGATCTAACAATAATGGCCGATCCAGCATGTGCAGTGCCATCTGGGTGATTAGTAGCATAGATATTGTAATTCTGTATTCTAATACTACTGTTTTCGGTAAAATGGGTTCAGACACTAGAAGTACGTCTATGTTATACGATTGTAATAAAATTTGAACTTCCTCCTTGTTTGGAGATAATCCATCAAGGTTCCAGGCTGCAATCTTGAGGGAAGTCATTTTGAATCTCTGGACACTAATGTTGTTATGAGACTGATTAGGGTACTC
Source organism: Mythimna impura (assembly GCA_905147345.3). Lineage (NCBI taxonomy): Eukaryota > Metazoa > Arthropoda > Insecta > Lepidoptera > Noctuidae > Mythimna > Mythimna impura. The sequence continues at coordinate 5,879,273 of LR990356.1, read as the reverse complement.
ATTTGTTGAAGGATGATATCTAGTTTTTCTGCTTGTTTTAAGAACATCTGCTCAATTATATGGTTTGATGAAGGGATTTCTGCTCCTTTGCAAGTTACGTTAGATTTTAAAACCTCGGCATAGCTTTCGGTTTTATTGGAGTATATCTTCGATTTAACTTTTTCTATGTTAGGCTTTGGTGGAAGTAGGCTAGAACTGGTAGAAATTGGTTCATCAATTTTCGACTTTTTATCCTTGGTGTTTAAAGCGTGGTCTTGCATTGAATTTTCTGGCATAAATTTCTCTGTAAACTTCGCAGCCCTTGAAGTTTGCCGGGTGGGCACCGAGACAGAGAGCGCATGTTGCTGGAGTATTGCGGTCAGTCTTTGGACATTCAGATGTTCTATGGGATTCTGCACACTTCACGCACCAAAATGGTCTCATGCAAAAGTTTTTAGAGTGACCATATTGCTGGCACCTCTGGCATTGTACAACTATTTTCCGTTTTCGTGGTTCTTCTATAGTGACCGATTGGTGATAAACATATTTAATATTTTTCACAGCTTTGTTGTTGGGCCCTTGTTGTATGTTGACAAAAAATGTAGAAGTTGGTTTCTTATTGGGTCCATACTTGGCGTTTATTATTTCCCCGATAACTGTGTTGCCTGTCTCTTCTATTGCATTCTTTATTTCACTGATTGGCGTGGTAGGGTGAATATTTCTAATTACAATCCTGTAAGGTCGTTTGTCTTTACTATTGAAAGTGTGTCCAATTAGTCCTTTTTGTCTTACAATCTCTATGATATTTTTATATGCATCTACTGTTGCGCAATTTATCCTTACTTGATTTTTGTTTGTTATCTTGTAAATAAAATCTACTCTGTCTACAACTCTTTCAAGGAGTTCGGAGAGTTTGTTGATATCCTCGATGCCATAGAGAATTATTGGTGGAGGTTTGGAGATTTTTTTTGTCGCATTATTTTGAGTGGTGTAGTCTTCATTTTCATCAACAGGTAGTCCACTAAATTGGTTATTGGTAATTAACCTTTCAGGGGATGGAGATGATACTTTTTTCCTTTTGGCGTTTCTTAATACTGGTGCTCTTTGCCATGTTGGAGGCGTGGTGTCTGCTGTGGAGCTCAATATTTCAGATGTAAGGGTATCCGTGTTTCGAGTAAAGGTCTGGCCAGTCTCGACTTGCTTAGCAGTATCTGTTGTGGAGCTTAGTGATAAACTCCTGGGCCTGGAGACGAATAGACTTGGATGAAAGGCTTGTTGAACAATTTTTTTTTTGCTTGTATTCGGAGTCGTAAGATCCATATGATGCAGCACATTGCTCCCCCCAGAATACGTGGAGCAGCCTGAGCTAAGCTCAGGGAGGGATTCTCCGGCACGGCCGGTACCCTCCTGGGGTAATTCTATTTTTTGTTCTGCTGACATGGTTGTATCGGGACACTGATGGCAAGTATTTCCCATGTACTTGCATCCGTTTTTTTTTAGGGTATTTAGGCCTCAGGGCTCACGGTAGCCTGGTAGGGTTAATTTGATAGCTGAGTCGCATCGTGCAGCCACCGATCGGTGCATAAGAAGTTCTCATACTCCAACCAGACACAACACTACACGACACAGCTAAGTCGCCGCCCTTACTCGGCGTTGACGTCTTTTTAAAGCCGCCTGGATGTTGGTATTACCAAGGTTTTGACAGGTATTTGACGTCGTTCGCGGCTAACCCTCCTCTTTTCTCATCCGGGCTTGGGACCGGCAATGGCAGAAGAAAATTGTTTAGGAAACTATTGCTCCATAAGCCCATATATTATGTAGGTCCGCTAGGTCAAGCAGAACAGAATGATTTCGAATTCCGTTCTCGAATGTGATACTACTTCTACATTTAAATGAAATTTTTTATATTCTATAGTAACATAATAGGTGCTAGTAGTAAGGTCCTCGCTAGTTTTTACCCGACTACGGCAAAGCCAAAGGAGGGTTATGATTTTGACAGGCTATGTATGTATGTTTGTATGTATGTGAGTATGTTCATCTGTTCCTTCATAGCTCCTAATCTACTTATCGGAACTCGACATATGAGGTATTGTTAGAACCGTCTTAATTGTCCACTGAACATTGGCTACGTGACGTTGCACATAACTCGATATGGCGCCCTCTAGTGGACAAAAAGTAATATGTTAAAAAATAAAAATGAAGATAAATACGCCGTGTTTGGTATCATTTAAAAGGGCTTCACTTGTACATTTCCAAAATATTGCTCAAATTTAAAGTGACGCCCTCTAGCGGACAAAAAGTCATGTGTTAAATTTAAGACCAAAATTGTTCAAATAAAAAAAAATGTAAAAAACTAAAACCCGACTACGATAAAAAAAACTAAGCTGAAAAAGTATGAAACAAGATTTTCATACTTCGAATAGAATAAAAAAAAAACCGTAGTCACACGTTATTAAAGTGTTTCGGTTGGTACCTATAACGTGTGACTGCGGCTTTTCTTTTTGTTCTGTTCGAAGTATGAAAATCTTGTTTCATACTTTTTCAGCGTCGTTTTTTTTTTGTCGTATTCGGGTTTTAGTTTTTTACTTTTTTATTTTATACGTTCTTTTGTGCTAATGAAATAAAGAAACACATTACAAAACAGGCCTAAACTGGACCAGACCGATAAAGCTAAGCAAATAGCTTCACCTTTTTTGTGATTGACCAAACTTGACAATTCAAAAAGTGCCTTTAAATGCTTTATTTGAAATAAATCGTTTGAGTTTGAAAGAAAATCTAAATAACTTCTCTCGCTCAGGATGGTGAAGCGGAAGGTAGTGACTTACTAAAACCCACTAGTGTTCCTTCAGTTGCTATTTGCATTCTAGGGCCACAGGAACTTTCATAGAATCCCGCAACCCTGGTAGGACCTGCACTAACCTAATTTCTTCCATTCTGCCCAGAAAGTGCTACTTAAAACAGGTTTTAAAACACGTAGCATATTCAGCCTTATGATGTTCCCACTGCTAGGACTAAGACCTCCTCTCTAGGAAAGGGTATGGGCCGTAATTCACCACGCGGGCCCAGCGCGAGTTGGTGGATGTCACATGTCTTCGAATTTTTGGTTCTAGGACATGCCGGTTTCCTTCACCGTTTTGAGAACAGTGGTGATGAAATAAATTATACAAAGTATGCGCCTGGCTGGGTTTGAACCCGCGACCTACAACTCGTAAGTCGGGGCCGTTACCACTCGGCCGCCACTGCTCTCAAACACTAAAACACGTGTCTTAAATAAATATAAATACTTGAAGTCTTCAAAAAGTCACAAGTTATTGCAAGGGATATGAAACCTTAATCATGTTCTTGTGAAATCCAAGTCTTCCGACCATAAACCTGATAAATTAAATCGATAAAAATTGTTTCATTTAAATACCGATAATCGCGATTATAAACAACAAATTATAAGTAAATCGTCTTTTCGTTCAAGATTTTTTCGATTACTGAGAATATAGTTTTATCAATGTATCTTCAGAGTTAACAGAGTTATCGAATTGGATCTTATCGACTTATAGCATGCTCACTGACTAATCATTATATTTAAATAACGTTTAATATATCACTTCCCTCTTGCGCATTTGTTTGAAAGAGAATAACATACAACGTGACAGCTGATTAAATATTTCTCGGTAATTCAAAATGTACCCTGAAAAATAAAAACAATGACATGATTGTACCATGACGTATTTATTTAACAGTAAAGTTAAGTACAAAATTTCAAAAGTCAACCGGTCCTGCCAAAACACCTTTCTCAAAATCAAACTCATTACAGATTAGTGACAGCGCTAAATGAGATAAAAATTTAAAACAAACTAAATTAAAACAGCGAGGATACAAACTTTTTATTATTTAGCGTTCTCTTTTCTTCTTGGTCGTTTCACTCTTGTCAGAGTGGTCGTGGTTATCACGAAACTAGCTCTCCGGAAGCTTTCGGAGTATACCGCACGACGTGCCTGCTGGCAGATCTGGCAGTCATCTGGGCGCACTCGTGCAATGGGCGTATTTAGCATTGCAACTAAACAAAGAAAAAAACTGGGCAATTGCGAGTTGGACGCACGCACTGAAGATTCCGTACAAACTTACTTAAGTAAATAGTTCAATTCCCGAATGGAGTCTCAAAGATTTTTCCGAATCGCAAAAAAAGTATTTGTTTTTTTGTGACATAACAACAAATTTACTATTTTTAGACTTAATTCCTACCTTTGCTATAAGACCTTGTTTTATGTTAAATTTCAGGATTCTAGGTCAACGGGAAGTAACCTATGAATTTTATTTCCCTAGAGAGTATCGAATTACACGATTTTACGACATAAACGGCGGTATCTTTTATTTTCGATAACATAAGAGTTCGATTTTTTCACAGTTTTAAGGGACCGCAGAACTGAGTATATAGTTTTAATTTCAACTCGATACCTCCATGCGTTCCCGAAATAAAAGGTCTTGACAGACAGATAGACAGACAACAAAGTGACCCTTTGGAGGTACGGAACCCTAAAAAACATCAGTCATTACTTTATGTCTCCGCTTACTTCTTTCATACTACACAATGAATTTTGATACCCGGACCAGTCGCTTGTATTTAAAGTGAAAGCACCGAGGTAAATCACGAAATTCAATTTTTTTTTAAGTCTTTTTTTTTTGCATTTCGCAGGTCAGTATCAGGTTCTAGTAATAAATATAGCTTTGCTGAGTTATTAGCATTAAAATCATCTTGTTTTGATGCTCTCATTTCAGCGAGCCCTATTCAATGACTTTTGCATGAAATAGCCATTAAATAATTTCAATTTTGTGCAATTTAAATTATTTGTGATGTTCATCTGACATAATTTTGCTTTCATTGGAATAGAATGTTTTCATTTCATTTATTCATAGCAATAAAACATTCATTTGAATATTACATCATTTCAAAATAATATTAAAATAGCACTGTCACATGTATGCAAAATAATTTATAGAATTTAAATAAAATAATGTAAAATAAAGAGTCAAATGTTAAAACATAATTCTATTCTATTCTTTATTAAAGGCAAGTAGAGCAGATGTCGACTAAACGGTCGACATCGACTTTTGACATTGGCAGAATTGCCAATGTCCAAAGTAAAATGGAAAAGCAAGCGTGTATATTATTATTTCAGAAAATGGAAAGGGATAGTAACTGTAGATCAAGATTAAACATAATGTCTACAAATAAATCTAATGTCAAATATCAGATATAATGTCAAAAGTAATGTCAAATGATTAACCAAACTCAAAGCATTCCTAAGGGTATGACACTCTTGACGCTAGTTGTTAGTTGTTGTTAGTGCAATTTAGCTTCACTTGTATTTTTTTTTGACTGACCGACATTTTGACAATTCAAAAGTGCCTGTAATTGGTCTATTTGAAATAAACGTTTCTGATTTCTGAGTTCAAAACTCGTTCGCGGAATATTGCTATCTCTGTTTGACAAAAACAAACGAGCGATTGACGTGATGCGCAACTGTATGTGTGTATATCACTAATTCTATAAATAAATAAATTTAGGTCGCAAATCCCATACTAATGAACATAGAACCGGACAATGACCTTTTAACCAGAAAATGAAAAAAAGTGACTACATTTGAATTTTGCAAACTACGCTGGCGCTTCCATCTTTACAACCATATTTTTTTATTGTTCTTTAACTATAACATTACTACTTTTATATATTATGTAATGCTACGTTGTAAAAAACTGCCGGTATCACAACATACAACAATCAAATAAAATTATAAAACATACAGGTAATGTTTTGATTAAAATCATAGTTTATATCAAACATATAGTTAGCTTTATCTTTCAGATTGTTAGCTATAACTGCTACTGTTTGTGCCATTTCAAATATTCGCTCTGTGATATTGTAATCCATAATACGTGTCTAGATCTAATGATATTTTTTTTTATAATTATGTGTGATCGATATGGTTGCGTCAATAGAATGGTCAAGCGTAGTTGATATTACGTAGAGTAGTCTAATTTTGCCTCAAATCTTCATAGCAATAAGCTCTATACCAGTGGTAGCAAGATCTTTTCCAGGAGAACCTTTGCTACTAACTCAACTTTTACGATTGCTAGTATCTTAGAAGAATGACATAAATATTTAACTAAAGACACCAAAACTAAGAATGTTAGACGTTTATTTATTTATTTATTTATTTAAACTTCATGTACAGTAGTGGTACATAGGCGGACTTAATGCAACAAGGCATTCTCTACCAGGCAACCTTTGGGTTAAAAAAGACAACACTGTGGTAGGCTTGCACAATAAACAAATAACAGATACTTCAAACAGACAAAATAAAATAAAAAATAAGTTATTTATAATAATAAAATACATAATATGCTAAAAGTATAAACTAATAAATACTATGAAAAATATTAAATCATTAGGAGAACTTAATAATAATTCTGACGAAGACCAAACTAAAGTTGAGAGGACTTCAAGTAGTAGTTCCGAATTTTACGTTTGAAGGAAAATTTACTTTCAGCTTTTTTGATGTCGTTTAATAGCCTTAAGCATCACCTTTGTACCTATTTTTCTATTTCCTTCTTCTGGTCTATTATTTTTATGTGTGTACATAAATAGTCAAATAAAATAAAATGCTAATGTAAAAAGTCCTTCATAAAAACCAATGCTTCCAAAACGATGTTTTTGGGTCTTTTGTGAAGTCTTTTCAATATTCTAGAACATTTAATATAATATCTTTGGTTTTCTTTTAAGACTTTATTTTACCTACACTGCACTTTATTTGGTTCCAAAATTTATACAAATTATTTAGGTGTCTATGACGAAAAATAGGCATTTTACGCTGTGTGTAACCTAACAGCCACTTTGAAGCACGGAGGTGTCTCGAAATTTATGAACGATCTTTATTACTCAAACCACCTTTTAATCTTCTAACCTTCGATTGGCCCCTGTAGCTGATACGTTGAAACATAGTCAACTAGAGCGTTAAAAAGACAAACAGATACCGGCATGGATCTTGAGCGCTGACTTCCACAGTTCTACTTACGAAGAAGCACGCAGAAGTGAAATATTGGGTCTCTATAGTGGTATGAAAAGAGATGCGGGGGTGGGTAGTGCAATCCTTGTACAGTGATTGGCTCGCCGATGTGTACGATGCGCAAAGCGATCCCCGGTCTTTCACCCGGCGCTCAAGATTCGTGCCACTATCTGTACGCGGTATTGACTACCCGGAACAAGAGCAAAAGCCAAGCTATGCGGTAATCCTACCATTCTAACCTAGGCCTATATCGCTGTCGCTGTCGATAGCGAAAATTATTTGCGAAATAATATTCTATGAATTCGCTATGTATAGAATATATTCACGCATTATAAAGAATACCTAGTCGTTTTATACAATGTCTAGCTCGTTTAAGCATTGTATAAAATATTTATCTTGAATTCATCAATAAATGTATACCTTACCTAGTCAATATATGTATACAGTATAGCCTTTTTCATCAGTACTTTTCTAGAGAGTTTAGAACTGGCACGAAATCTACACTAACATTATAAAGAGGTATTTTTTTTTATGTTTGTATGTAATGTCTGGAAGTACTATATAGTCTGATTGCCGATTTTTCACCGATAGAAAGATGCTTTATTCCTGAGTAACGTAGGCTATATTTTATGTACGCGGGCGAAGCCGCGGGCAAAAGCTAGTAAGTAAAAAAGACAAACACTAACTCGACTTTTAAAAAAACTTTTTATAAAAAAAAAATAACCGACTTCACTAAAAAAAACACTAAAAGGATCAAAATAACTTTAATTTTGGAAGTCGGTGTTTCTCGGTATTGTTTGTTTCTTATTTAACACCGACTTCCGAAATTAAAGTTATTTTGATCCTTTTAGTGTTTTTTTAGTGAAGTCGGTTATTTTTTTTTTATAAAAAGTTTTTATTTCACACTTTTTAGTTGCGATACACTTATAAACAGAGTGCCTATTTCTCATGACAATTCCAATTAACCCAAATACTGCTAGGTTACATTGTTTTATTATAAAGTTCCTGTGTCTACCTTCCTCCTTCCGGCTCCATCATCAGATCAGTTCGATAGTACCTTATAGCCAAAGAGCATCTCACGACAATTCTAATAAGCCCAAACACGGCTAGGATACATTGATTAATTACGGAGTTCCTGTGTCTACCTTCCGGCTCCATCATCAGATCAGTTCGATAGTACCTTATAGCCAAAGTGCATCTCATGACAATTCTAATAAGTCCAAACACGGCTAGGTTACATTGATTAATTACGGAGTTCCAGTGCCTACCTTCCGGCTCCATCATCATCATCAGATCACTTCGATGATACCATTTTCAACGTAACTATTCAGAATCATTCATTTATTTGTATTGTCATAGTCGCATAACTATGTATATCTTCATTGTAATATCTATTTGTGTATGAAGTTCCGTTGACCATTTCTGGTCTTCTTCATCAGTTCCACTTCATCAAATGTTACTTTTTGACTGTAAATGCTTAAGTTCTTGATGAAAATACTAAAATCACCATAGGGTTGCCTATAATTTTTGAGGAGTTCCCTCGATTCCTCATGGATTCCATCATCAGAACTGGATTTTGAAAAAAATGGGACCAATCTGGAAGCATATCCTGTATAGGGAAAAAAAAATTTTGCAAATCGGTCCATAAACGACGGAGTTCTGAGGTAACAAACATAAAAAAAAAAAATAATGATAAAAAAAAAAAAAAAAAAAAAAAAATACAACCGAATTGATAACCTCCTCCTTTTTTTTGAAGTCGGTTAAAAAAGAAAGTAGTACATCTACAAGAATGATTACCTCTATTTTACAAAACTAGTGCGAGAACATGACGATTATTACATATCTAGTGTATCCAAAACATGTAATATAAATGTTGGACTTAAACAAACTCAGAATTAAGGCTTGATAAAAAGAATCACCTTTCTTCATATAGACATAATACTATTACGGCTTCAGAGTTGAGAGAACTGTATCTCAGAAGAAGTCAGCATTAGAACTGTATATTATATTCCAGTTTATCATCCACCTTATAGGGCTTTTTTTTCGGTGGTAAAATCATCTTGGGCGAAGCGCGAGATAGTGTCAGACTTTTACTGACTAAAAACCCACTCCTGTTCCTTCTTTGCCTTCGTACCAGGGCCCAGGGTTTCACTTTCACACTACCCGTGGCCCAAGTAGGCTTCGACCCTATTGGGCCCCTACAGTTTGCTGAGATGTCAGCAAACTGAGGCGCGCGTGGAACTATACGCGCCGTCGACGACTTGGGCCCGGTCCGGATGGTTACCGGACGGTCGGACAGTAAGCTACCCATTGCTCGCTGTCCGCAAGCCCGCGCCTGTGGTGGCCGGAAATCAGGATCGGAATCCCGGCGGCTGGGGCGTGAGGACCGTTGCCTCGCGCGGTCAGCCTCCTCCTATCCTAGCATTACTGCTTCGCAGAAGGAGGCCTGTACCATGGCCTCTACCAAGGCCAAAGAGAGGAGGAGATAACACTGATTCGAGTTTTGAAAAAAGTATATAGTCAGATGAGGTTAGAACATTTTCAAGCCAGTAACCGAGACACTACTCAAATCTACTATCTAGCGGGGCGATATTGCGATACTGGTATGGCCCGTTTAGCTCTAGCCGCATAGCTCCATATAAAATACGCGGCAGAACAACGTGTGAACCCGAGCGAAATTTAACGCGACTGCTAGCGCTAGCTAATACTGCGTAAGTACAAACAGGCCCTAGCAATGTGTTTTATTTTTAGGATTTAGTTACCCATAAGAAGATACATTAATATAAAATATTTCAAATAATACACAGATATTTACAAAATTTCTATGATGATAGATAAAACAGCCATCGAAAGTTGATTCATAATAACAACCATTATCGTAATCTCTCATAAAACGCAGGTACCTACTGGTCCAATAAAATACGCATGAGGTACGGCTGGGTATTTGACACTTTTCACCTAATCAGTGATAAAAACTATCAGAAATGATTTTTTATGGAGGTATTATTAAATAGTAGAGGGATAATGATTTTTCACGCCACAATCGCGGCGGTAAGTCCCCTTTTTGAGTGGCAACATAGACTTCACGGCGTCATCACTTTCCACCTAACGCAGGTCCTCACCGGACACAGGTGTTTCGGGAGGTACCTGTTTCGGGTTCGGCGGGAAGAAACGCCCGGGTGTCACCATACGGTGGAAGGCTGTCCCATTTTTGACTGGCCTGTTGGTCTAGTGGTTAGTGGCCCTGACTGCTATGCCGGAGGTCGTGGGTTCGATTCCCACTCAGGACAAATGTTTGTGTGATGAGCACGATTATTTGTTCTTTGTCTGGGTGTAATTTATCTATAATATCTATGTATTTAGAAATATATAAGTATGTTTATCAGTTGTCTAGTACTCATAACACAAGCTCTGCTTAGCTTGAGACTAGACGGCGTTGTGTGATAGTTGTGGAATATTATTATTATTTGAACGAAGTATTACCGTGTCTTAGTGGAGGCAATCGTTGGAGATAATTTCTCGCGTCCAACCCTAATTCATGCCATGGCACGGAGTGAGAGAGTTCCGGAAGCGGTTAACTACTTCTGCGAATCAGTAATGTGAGTAAAGGCGGTGCCTGAAACCGTGAGGGAAAGGACATCCTATCGCCCCAGCCACCGACGCAGGAGACGCTCTGGGCGTCAGGAGTCGCAGGGCAATTCCCAGCCATCGTACCAAGCTCGAGTCAACAACGCATTGTGTTCCTCGCGCGCCTCAAAAAGATGTCAGTCAGCAAAACTGAAGGGCCACATGAATTGCACTAGAAAGCAAAGTGCAATTGACGAAACACATGTGGGTTTTAGTCAGTAAAAGTCTGACACGCCCTCTCGCTCCACCCTGAGCAGAAGAAGATATTTGATGATTAATTTAATTTCTATAATACATCAAAAAAAGTGTAGAGTAATTTCTTCATATTAAAAGTTGGTTTTAAAGTCCTAAGTCCTGTCTAGGTAAGCTGTTTGAAAATAGGCTAACAAAACACACGAAGGCTTTGGCACGCCACCGGAAGTGTTGGTGACGTCACGCGCGGGTGCCACCTACATCCGGCCGCCTGACACGTTCCGAATTCATCGGATTACCTCTCAAACAAACCCCTCGGTGATTTATGGATTTTCGTTGAAAATTGCAGACGTGGTCATGTGATATTATTATGAAGGTATGGTTGGGTATATAGCAATTTATAGACAAGTCTATTGAATGTGCTGGTCACCCTGGACCCACCTAATGTCTGTTGAGCTACCTAAGTATTATTTTTTATGAATGATCTGCAAAGGAAACTGAGCAGAACTTTTTTTTCTATCATAATAGTAAAGTGGCATTCAACAACAAAGTTATAGTAAAACCCAATAAGTAATCATCATCATCATCATTTCAGCCGATAGACGTCCACTGTTGGACATAGGCCTTCCCCTAGTATCGCCACAATGAACAATCCTGTGCGTCTCGCATCCATCGGATTCCCGCAACCTTTACCAGGTCATCGGTCCACCTTGTAGGAGGCCTTCCAACGCTGCGTCTTCCGGTACGCGGTCGCCACCCCAGAACCTTTCGGCCCCAATAGCCAATAAGTAATACGAAAATATTATTGTTACCAAATAATAATTTTAGAATATAGAATAGAATATCGTTTATTGAATAAAAAGTGGAAAGGAAAATAAGGAGTGCATTTAAATTAAAATACAAAAAACAATTATAACGCATACATTGTATTTTTGCCTGAACTAGGTTGGACCTGTATGTCGGGCTAAAAAGTACTAAGAACCTAAGAAATAATAAATTAACAATAATAAAATTCACTATAATAAATAACCTAAATTTAATTAACTAAAAGCAAAGCATGTTTTATTTACAAACTAAAAGATGCTGAGTAAGTATTGCACAATAGTCTTTTTACAGCTATAATATTTTAATTTATACAAACCTAATTTTCTATTTAATCTATTGTACAAAAATTGGCCTAAAAATGTGAAATGCCTTTTTACAAAGACATATTTTGAGTCAAAGTATTGGTAATTTCAGGGTAGAAGGGAAGCATGGTATGCTGTTTTAATACCAGACGCATGATGAAAAGCTGCCGAACAGTCAGTACGTTGCAGGACTTGTATAGCAAATCTGTAGAAAAATTTTGAATACTCGTGCCTACGTCTTTAGTTATGTATTTATGCACACTGCAAATAAGTTGCTTGCGACTATGACCGAGTAAAAACAAACAAATTCCTTTATAATCTCCAAAATACCTACACACTTCCTTTCACAACTGTCATAACATTTCTATATTTGGTATTTATTAGTATGGACGTATATTTTATTGTATAAGACTAGCTGACCCGGCGAACTTCGTACCACTTAATAGTAAGGATAACGCCATCTACTGGCATTACCAGAATAGCTTAATTCATTTTATAATGACATTTTAATTAGAGATGGCGTTGTATTCGGATTTATTTTTTCGTCATTTTTTTCAATTTTTTTCTCACCGTTTAAACCTTCCCTAGACTATCACGAATATTTCAAGACCAAAATTAGCCAAATCGGTCCTGCCGTTCTTGAGTTTTAGCGAGACTAACGAACAGCTATTCATTTTTATATCTATATAGATTTATTTACGTAGGTTTATATTGTGCACTGGACCCTCGAATGTGATCTCTGTCACTCAAATGTTTGCTAGGAGAAAACTCATTGTTGAGTTGCTCGTCTTTGTACATAAATTTTCAAATTACTGCGTACTTTATAAGTTTTTTGTGTACGTTATGGAAACATTCATAACCAAATATATCAATGATAATACCTAATGTTTGATTGCCCCAATCTTTATTACGGTTATAGGTGCTACAGATTTTTAAAATACCATACACCTAATAAACAATACAACACCATTTTAAATGTACATCGTTAATATTTGATGACTTAGAGAAGTCTAAATATTTATAAAGTACTGCCTCTTTGTAAATATGTAGATTTCTCTAAGTTTGATTTCAGACCAATCCAAACTACTCATTTTAAAAATCCATTCGTTTTCTGAGTATTAAAATTAACTACATGCAGCAGTACCTATTGTGACCTTTTTTACTTGATTAAGTATTTATTTTTAGAAATAATACAAATTATTGGAATGTTTATATCAGGTCACTAGATATTAATCAAGATTATAATCAATGATCGAAACGAAACGATATTAATCAACGATCTAAATCAAAAATTATTTATCTATTTATTATCAAATCAGAAAACCCAGAAGCAGGATTTATTTATTAATAATATTATTTAGTATAGTAAAATAGACATTAACACTAAATGGATAACTTATTTTATTCAACATCCTTTCACTCTTTTTTCTCACTGAACCGCAAACTTTCTAACAATATCGTCTTCCATTCATCAGCAAACAAGTCGAATCCAGGGTTGGTCTCCACCAGCACGTTGAGCATCGTTAGCATATGCTATACAGGGGAACTATAGTGCGACAAAATGGGACATTAAATAATTTAAGCTTTCTAGAGCAATTGTACTTAATTATTTGGAACAAATATTGGCCTAACTAGGCAAACAAGTGTACAAATACAAATAGTTTATTTTTGCATAAATAGTTATTACTTTTATTTGTGCTCAATAGTTTATTTGGCCCCTACGATTGCTGACATCTCCTACCTGTTTAGTAGATGTCAGCAACCGTAGGGGCCCAGCAGGGTCGAAGCCTACTGGAGTCATGGGTGATGTGAAAAAGATCCCCGGAGCCCTGTAACAATGGCAAAGAAGGAACAGGAGTGGGTTTTTAGTCTGTAAAAGTCTGACACGCCATCCCGCGGGTGGGAGAAGTCATTAAATGATTTCTCATAGAAACAAAACCTCCCAATCCCTCTCGCTATACGGTAGTGTTCCGCTCAATATGCAATAAATCTATAATATATATATTATAATTCTTCTGTACGTGTGTTTGTCACTTAATTCCTCCTAAACAGCTTGAACAATTTAGATGGATTATTGTGTATATATTTGAGTAGGTCTCTAGATGGTTTGAAAATAAAACCCACTCCTGTTCCTTCTTTGCCTTCGTTCCAGGACCCCGGGGTTCACTTTCACACAACCCATGGCCCCAGTAGGCTTCGACCCTGCTGGGCCCCAACAATTTGCTGACATCTTCTTGAGGTGCGCGTGGAACACAACACGCTGTCGACGACTTGGGCTCGGTCCGGACGGTTACCGGACGGTCGGACGGCGAGCTACCCATTGCTCACCGTCCGCAAGCCCGCGCCTACGGTGGCTAGAAATTGGGATCGGAATCCCGGCGGCCGGGGCTTGAGGGGCGTTCTCTCGCGCGTGCGGCAGCCGCCTTTGCTAGCATTACTGCTTCGCAGAAGGAGACGACCACCTGCTACTCCTCCTCGCTCCGGACCATGGCCAGTACCAAGACCCAGCGCGAGAGATCGCTGCCGCCGATCGCCCCCCCAAAGGACACGGCGGTGCTCTGCGGCGGCACACATCTACCGTATGCTCCACCGTGTCCTCCGGGCGGTCCACACAATGGTTACACCCAGGCGTTTCCGCACGAATCCGGTGCAAGAACCTCCCGAACTTACCATGTCCGGTGAGAACCTTCGTCATGAGGAAGGTAAGGACGCCGTGAGGTCCAGCCACTCCTCAAAGAGGGCACTTACCACCATAATTGCGGCGGCGTGCCCAGCACTGGGTTGAGAAAGTCGATGTCGCCATTCCACCATGAGATCCCGCCGGAACTCAGTCCGCCATACCGCGACTTGTTGCGACAGCGAAGTTTCGCCCCGGCGTTGCATCTCGTGCATGTGTGCAGATCGTTGCACACATGCACGAGATTTTCCTGTCTAGGTTTTGCTTAATTTAATTCGTGCAATTAGAAAACCTCAATACGCACATTTTATGAGAAATGTGTCATTGTCTATCGGATTCAATGCATTGTTGACTTTCCCGATGTTTACTCAGAATTTACAGATTAAAATCGGGTTCTCGTTTCCTCCGCCCGTCACACTTTACATTATCTTTGAATGTTGTTTTTAAACAATTAGCATATTATTAATGTTAAGACTAACTAAAAAATGTGATGGCGTCTGTCAGTCTGTGGCAGCATTGTAATATTTCAAAGTAGAATCGTACGTTTTTTCGTCGTTGTCATCGTCATTGTCGTCGTCGTCGTATCGTATGAACGTAGTGTTTCTTTGTTGAAATGTTTGTCCGGCCAAACATCAATTTATGATAATAATAATATACATTTCAGTTTAAATAGTTGACTGTTGACTAATATTGGGTAAACGTTTCCAAATTTTCTATCGGCAATGCTTCTGCAGATAACTCAAGACTATTAAACCGTGGTTATAAATTATAAGATACGCCTGGTAATTGTAAATTTACCGTCAGCCCAATCTACGAGTAGCAAGTATGCGTACGTTCAAAATACACACTAACATTTCTCAATTTGATACTTTTTGTAAATTAAAATATAAGTACCTAATTTTTGTTGACTATGTCATCTTCAGCCACTATAATAATTCCTTAGCATTACTAGGATTTAAGTTAAATAAGCACAAATCGCAAACAAAGCCGCCAAGTAAATGGTTACATGAAGATAAAAAGAAAACAATTGCACTTTATCAATTTGCTGGATAGGTATATAATAATATAATCTTATCCACGATAACTTTAATATTCCTATAATTACTACACTTACACGACACTAGGAAGTATCAGTCGTGTGTAAGTGTCTGAATATGGTGGAATATATTAAATGTTTATTTGTTTTGCTGTTAGCGGTTTCGGCAATAAAATGTGAAAATTGCGTTACATACGATTTTGAATCAAATTTTAATGATAGCTTCAATCATGGCAACCCTTTATGTGAGGGTATGGCTTCCTGGCAACTGGGGAACTACAGTTCTATTGGCATACACAGTCCTAATAAAGAAACGGATTTGTTTATAACTCCTGATGAGAACCTAAGCTGCGTGTCGTCGTACGGCTTCGAGATGAAGTCGACCGGCATTGTGGAGGTTTACGTTTACATGGAGTCAACATCGCAGCGGGATCAGATCGTTGTGCTTGCTAACGAGGTCTCGAGCAGTGGGAGCAATGTCGTCACAGGCACGGCTATGCTGACGCCCCTCAACACCAATTACTTTAATGGATGGCACGTCCTAAGAATAAATTTGTTCGGCACCGGGATTTTTAGTGGATATGTAAGTAATTTAATTATAATTATTTTTCAGATTCCATTTACGGCAGATGAAAGCAGTTCAAATTTAAGTATTTTACTATTTTTTTAATTAAAAACAGGAATTGACAAGAACTGACTCAGAGCCAGGAACAATGGAAAGAATGGAGGGAGGGCTTTATCCAGCAATGGGACAGTATAGACTAGATATAATAATAATATAATAATTCTATTTTTTTGATTAAACGACTACAAACGTTACCAATATAGCCAAATAACACAATAGGTACTTACTCAATCAATATAAATTAAATGAGTTGTTTGATTTGGAATAAAGTCCATTTTTATTATTATTATTTTAGTGAAATCTAACTAACGTACACATTGTAAGAAGGGAGGAAGGCCTTTAAATGGATTAAATGATTTATAAAATGGATTTTCACAAACTCTATCAAATCTTTAAAATTTAATCCCTTAAATTGTATCTTTTAATCTCTTTACCTATAATTTTATTTTTGTTATCTTTAACTTATCTCATACTAGCGACCCGCCCCGGCTTCGCACGGGTGCAATGTTGGTCACTTCATAGTATAAAACAAAGTTGCTTCCCGCTGTTTGCTGTTGCTGTTTGACTCCATAGAGCGTCTCGTAGTGCAACAGGGCAAAGTTGAGGGCATCAGGCCACGTGGTAGATCACTAATGAGATGGACAGACCAGATCAAGGCGCAACTAAGTGCTCGGTTTATGAATGTACTCGGAAAGCTGCAGTCCGCGATGAATTGCGCCGTGTTACCAAGGTGATCACTCATCGTGATTCACAGTGATGACCACGACCACACTGGCAAGAGTGTACCGACTGAGAAGAAGAAGATCTTTAAAACTACGCAACGGATTTTGATGCGGTTTTGATCAGCATTGCACCCGTGCGAAGCCGGGGCGGGTCGCCAGTACTAATTATACTACAGAATGTCTTTATGTACAATGTTCACAGCTTTTTTTTTGTCATTAGATAATACAAACATGTTTTCTTTTGAGGTTATTCTTGAAAGAGCGACATATCATAGGCATAACCCATGTGCCATGTGAAAAACACTCAACGATCAATAACGTTGCAACGTTGAAAGCTTGACCCTGTGATTTATTATTGGTCATTGCAAAAGATATCTTTACTTGCCACTATGGGGACCGCCCGGAGGACACGATGGAGCACACGGTGGAGGTTTGCCCCGCTTGGGCAGAGCAACGCCGTGTCCTCGTGGGGGCGATCGGCGGTGGCGATCTCTCGCGCCGGGTCTTGGTACTGGCCATGGTCCGGAGCGAGAAGCATAATGCTGGCAAAGGAGGCGGCCGATCGCGTGATGCAACGGTCCTCACGCCCTCACGCCCAATCGGGATTCCGATCCCGATTTCCGGCCACCGTAGGCGCGGGCTTCTGGACGGCGACCGTCCGGTAACCGTCCAGACCGAGACCAAGTTGTCGACGGCGCGTATTGTTCCACGCGCGCCTCAGGGAGATATCAGCAAATCGTAGGGGCCCAGCAGGGTCGAAGCCTACTGGGTCCGCGGGTAGTTTGAAAGTGAAACCTGGGGCCCTGGGACGAAGGCAAAGAAGGAACAGGACTGGGTTTTTAGTCAGTAAAAGTCTGAAACTATCTCCCGCTCCGCCCAAGAGCGAGATTTGTCATTAGATGATTTTCCCACCTAAAAAAAAAAACCATTATGAAGAAGAATGTGCAAGAAACTCCATGGACACTTCTCAGGTACCACATCCAGTGAGTACTATGCACTCTATTATGACAGTTTTAGTGATTTTACCAGCAAACACGTGCCATTGCAAAGTTTAGATGGATTCAGGTTTCTTTAATAAAATAACAGGACAACCTATTTTCAACATCATTTTAAGAGTCCAAAGAATTAACAAATTCTGTAGGAAAAACTTTTTACAAAAAAAAAATAACCGACTTCATTATAAAAAGTGTGCAAGTGGCACGCACTGAGGGTGCTATGAAAACAGTTCAATTCCAAATTAAGTTACAAAGATGTTTCCGAATCGAAAAAAAATATTTCACACTTTTTATTTGTGATACATACAGCCACAGTACCTATTTCTCATGACAATTCGATTTAACCCAAACACTGCTAGGATACATTATTTTATTATGAAGTCCCTATCCACTTCCAAGCCCCATTATCAGGTCAGTTCGATAGTACCTTATAGCCAAAGTGCATCTGATGACAATTCTAATAAGCCCAAACACGGCTAGGTTACATTAATTAATTACGGAGTTCCAGTGCCAATCTTCCAGCTCCATCATCATCATCAGATCACTTTGATGCTACCATTTTCAACATAACTATTCAGAACCATTTATTTATATTCATTGTCATAGTTACTTAACTATCTTCATTGTGATATCTATGTAGGGGTGAAGTTCCATTGGCCATTTCTGGTCTTTTTCATCAGCTCCACTTTATCAAATGTTACTTTTTGACTGTAAATGCTTAAGTTCTCGATGAAAATACTAAAATCATTATAGAATATTTGAGGAGTTCCCTCGATTCCTTATGGATCCCATCATCAGAACTGGATTTTGAAAAAAATAGGACCAATCTGAAAGCATATACCTATTAGGGAAAAAAAAATGTTGCAAGTCGGTCCATAAACGACGGAGTTCTGAGGTAACAAACGTAGAATCAAGTTATTTACCGCAACCGCTATTTCCCTGCATTTTAAATCTGTAATATCTTCGAAAATATTCATTTAAATTAGACGCTGTAAAGGGCTATATTGATCTATATTAAATGCACATTTTATTTAAGGTACTTAATTGGATGAAGATTAATGCTGTATTGCTTAAAATTTGTTTCGTAAATAAGCCATTATTTCTCGTAAAAAGTAAAGGATAAAAAATGGTTATTGTGGGTTATCCCTAAGAGATGAACATATACCATCGCGGACTATTTTGTAGATCTTTTTAAGGTGAACAATACTGTAGTACACTATTTTGATATATCTCGTAGAGTTCAGCCAGCGTTTGCAATGTAAGCACAAAAAAATTTGTTTATTTACGACATTACATTAGAAACATCTAAAATTATCAGTGTTTCTCTTCTTTATTATGCATGCATTATATACATAAACCTTCCTTTTGAATCATTCTATCTATTAATAAAAACCGCATCAAAATCCGTTGCGTAGTTTTAAAGATCTAAGCATATATAGGGACAGACAGACACAAAAAGCGACTTAGTTTTATACTATGTAGTGAAGCTTTACAATGACATTTTAAGATCATCATAAATCCGGTGTAAGAAGGGGAGTTTGCTATTCGCCCTGTATAGCTTCGTCTCTTTCTCACACTGGAATTCTTGATTTAAGGACGTCATGGTACGTCCCCTGGTAATTCTTTAAACGTGGATCAATACAATGCCAAACAATGATAAAGGTCAAAGTTGGGATTTAGAAGACAAAGACAAAATGTATTAGTAAAGAGATGATGAAAACTGTGTACGCCTAGTGTAATATTTACTTATGTAGTTTCCGTCGAGTACTAATAACGAATTCCTTATTGTATAAAAAAAATAGTATACTTGAAAAAAGTGCCTTATAGTATACTGGCAAAAAAATGTTTAAAAAAAACCGGGCAAGTTCGAGTCGGACTCGCGCACTGAGGGTTCCGTACAAACTTACCTATGAAAACAGTTCAATTCCTGAATACGTTACGAAGATTTTTCCAAATGGCAGAAAAGTTTTTTTTATGACGTAACTACAAATTTAAAGTTTTCAGATTTTTTCTATACTTGTGCTATGAGAACTTGCTTCATGCCAAATTTCAGGATTCTAGGTCAATGGGAAGTACCCTATGAATTTTGATTCCCTTGAGAGTGTCGAAATATACATTTTTTTTACGACATAAACGGCCGTATTTTTTTTTTCGTTAACTCAGAAGTTTGATTTTTTCACAGCTTCAAGGGACCATAGGTTACTCGTAAGTATATGGTTTTAATTTCAACCTAATACCTCCACGCGTTCCCGAGATAAAGGGTCTTGACAGACAGACAGACAACAAAGTGATCCTATAAGGGTTCCGTTTTTTCCTTTTGAGATACGAAACCCTAAAAAGACTAAAAAAACATGTAAATGCCACTTTGACAATTAGTCTTCTTTAATTATTTTAATTCAAAAAAGGTGTCTGGGTTATCGAGATAAATCATGAAATCGTGAACATAATCCACACAGCAAAATTGCGTACCCAATACTGTGCATGTCCGGCCACGTGCAGTGAGATGTACCGACGTGACCCGCTACAAAATGCGGACTTAGAAGAGGGACATTCATTATAATGAAATTTGTACCCTTATTGCAAAAACCAACTAAATGCATAAACATTTTTGTATTATTATATTATGTTATTACTATTATAATCAATCAAATTTGTAGGTTATTTACTTTTTTTCGAAGCTATCTTTGTAAATAAGTGTCGTAGCTAATAATCTGTTTTACCTGTAGATTCTTCTTGATGAGACGAATGAATGAATGGATTTAACTTTAATTTGGGTAAAAATTGCAGATAGTTGGTTTTTGCAATAAGGGTGCGAATTATTAATTCAGTTAATGGTATAACGGTCAATAACGTTTAAAAACGGGCCCAATTTTAAAATCAAACTTCACAAGGAAACTTAGAAAAAATATTATCTAATAGCTGCTCCCAGCAGCTTTGCCCACGTAATAGTAGAAAATTATCCAAAGGGAACAACCTCCTGAGATAAAAAGTATCCTATATGCTATTCTAGGACATGGTCTACTCGTGTACCGAGTTTCATCGAAATCCATTCAGTAGTTTTTGCGTGAAAGAGTAACAAATATCCATACATACAAACTTTGGCGTTTATGATATTAGTAGGATTAGAGTAGAGGCAGGTGGTTCTAAAAAAGAATGGTAACCAGCGTCACGTATAAATATAAATACTGCAGTATTGCTGGGCAACAGCCCAACGTAACAACGGAGAGTCTCTTTGTTGTAATCTCCAAAGATGGTTAGCCAATAACAAATTACTTCTAAAACCTATACTGTGACACTGTTAGAGCATTTGTGTGATCTATACAAGGCTACTATTTTCACTTTGTTTACTTTAAAATACTCCTTTCACAATACTCACGTCCAGCAACATCACTATAAGAACGCGTTTGGCCTAGGTAAACCGGAGTTTGAAGAAACTCTTATGTTTGGGGCATCTCTGACCATCTCGTTTGGAATAAACGCCATGACGTATGTCCTTATGTTATTATAAAAAAGAAATATTACTTTTCATATTTACTTCCAGTTTAAAAAAAAATACAAATTTCATCCAAGTATTATTTTTCTATGGATTTATATTTCGTACGAAATTTCCATTTTATAAGTTAGGCGACAATTACCTACTCTTTTAAACTAGTTAAGTTAGTTTTCTTTTAAATTAACTTTATACACCACCATCTAAGTACTAAATAGAGAAATATCTTCACAACCAATCAATATTTTTGAATAACCTATCCAACGATACCCCACATTTCACGGCAGACAAGAAAAAAATCAATCGTGGGAGCCATATAGAAAAAAATCTGAAAACTTTAAATTAGTAGTTACGTTACAAAATAAACTTTTTATATAGTAAAATTGGGAATTGAACTGTTTTCATAGGTAAGTTTGTACGGAACCCTCAGTACGCGAGTCCGACTCGCACTTGCCCGGTTTTTTCGGTGGTTACAAATTTAAAATGCAGGGACATAGCGGTAGCGGTGGTATCAGCTTTGCACCCGTGCGAAGCCGGAGCGGGTCGCTAGTAATAAATACAAGAGTTCACTTCAAGAGTTCTCTTCCTCCTTGTTAAGACTATGGAACCCTAAAAACGGCTATGACGGGCGAAACTAATCAACAACCATAAATATACCTACTTAGGATTAGCTCCTTAGATTAGAAACGCTGATAATACCTACCGACGTCATGAAAATTAAAAAATAAACAAAACATATACTTACATACAAACATGTAGTTATAAAAAAAGCACTTTTGTATCTGTATTCACTCTTTCTTCGTCGACAGAGTTTCATAGTTTTGTATGTCAGCTGTGATCAGGCGTACACCAAGTGCATCATGACGAATATCCGTATATGAAACTACGAGTCCGTGGATAGCAGGCATCGATCACTAATAGACCGATGACAATAGGCCTGAATTGAAATTATCAATTCACAATAACACGATTGAAAATAAATATAATTTGTTGTTTTGTTTTATTTCAGGTGACATTCCTTGGTGTTGCCTCACCCGGTTCTAAAGTCATAATTGATTCCTTTCGATACATGCCTCCTCTATATGAAGATGATTGTCACGTTTACGATGGAGAGTTTGTTACATCCAGCCCAGTGGAACCAGAAGCAACTGAAACTGAGGATTGTGTCGCTTATAATTTTGAATCAGACTTTGAGGAGCTTTTTGACAGCGACAGGGGGTTGTGCACAGGCTTTTCACGCTGGAATTTAGACCAATACACTTCTTTGCCAATTGACCACACAAGTTCAGAAAGCCTTCAATTCATTTCTCCACAAGAATTTATCAGTTGCGTTTCCTCATTTCCATTTGAAGCTAGTAATGGTGGTGTAGTGGAAGTTAACGTATACATACAGTCAGCAGCACCCACAGACCAAATAACTGTGCTCGTAAATAAAATAGTAGATGAAGCCAGTGATGTGGTAATTGGAAGTGCAGGAGTTTCACCTTTGGCATCAAACTATGCTGACGGATGGCAAGTCTTGAAAATTGTTCTATCAGCAAGCGGAACATTTAATGGATACGTAAGTTCTATATTCTTTTTTTTTTAATATATAAATAGCGTTTCAACCATCTATATGTTATGCTTATTTTGATGTAGGTATTACATCTGATAATATTTATTTTATTGTGATAGACTTTCGCGATTGAAAATTATGATCGTATCTGCCATATTTCTTCCAATATTTAAAAGAAAATAAAATGCATATTATCAGCCAGGAAGTCCCTAATTTTAAAACGTGACTATTAATAAACTAAAATAAAAATATACTCAAGTAAAAGGGTTTCTTTTATCTTTTTTTTTCAGATATCTTTCCTTGGTTCAAAATCGGCAAAATCGATTGTCCTCATTGATTCCTTCAGATATATTCCATCAACACTTGCAGTGGAGGAATGCAAAATTTATGATGATGAAGTAATTGATACTACAACATCAGCTTCAATCACAACTGTTGCCCCAATAGGCACTGGCAAAGACTGCGTCACCTATAATTTCGAAACCAACTTTGAAAACTCATTTGATACTGATAATGGATTATGCAATGGATATTCTTCCTGGCATTTAGGAGATTACTATTCTCTGGCTATTGACACGATTGATCCTAATAGTAAAACTTTCATTGCTCCTAATGAAACTTCGAGCTGCATTTCTTCGTTCGTCTTCAGGATGATGCCAGGAGGTGTTGTAGAAGTAAACACATTTATGAAATCAGCTTCAAATCTAGATTACATAATTGTTTTGGCTAAGAAAGTCGTGCCTTCTGGAGACGATACCGTGGCTGGATTTCAATTATATTACGCAACTAACGATCATTTCGTTGAAGGGTGGAACAAGTTAAAAGTCACTATAGCAGACAATTCCATTTTCGACGGTTACGTAAGTATAGCTTTTTTGGTATCTCTTTGTTTTGCACCTTGCACATTTTGTACAGAAACTAGTCTCTCTTGATGATTGAGAATATAGCCCAGAAGGCTAATCTGAAAAATAACCCAAGTACAGCCTAACAAAAGTAGCAATGCTGAGTGAAGTCCATAATTACATTTTGTGCGAATTCAAACAACAAATAATAATTAATCGCAAAGGATAGCGCGTTTATTAAATGGTAGACTTCGTTCATTTTGAGCGAATAAGAAATGGAAACTGATCACGTTTTTTGAACCTTCGCTCATGATAAAGATTGCAATGATATTAAAACCTAACAACTACTTATTGCTTCCTATCACACGTACAAAGATTTGTGTAATCAGATTAATGTCAGCTTCAGAGTAATAGTATCATGTTATTTTTATACAATGATAGCAATTTAAATTTAATGTTTTTATATTTTAACAATTTTAATATCTCTTCTTAAAGGTTTGATATTTCGCAAATACGAGTAACATAACGATCTTCATAAATCTTAACAACTTCAATAGAAATCTGATACTATTTTTATATTTAATAAATAAAGTAAGACGTTTAGTACGCATGTCATCAATCGTGAAGATGGAGTAATCTTCGAGAGGTATAATCTTGTCATATTTGATTTCAGATTACTCTATTCGGTTCGACTGCAGAAGAGTCCATAGTTCTGATTGACTCATTCAGCTACACGCCACCTAACCACGCAGACACCTGTGAAATCTATTGAAGACAAAGTTTCGGCTAAAGTGTTATCTGTCGTCATATTGTTGAAAGTAAGGCTGTCTCCACTGTATATTACAAATATATAAGTTTAAGTTAGAAATATGTATTCATCGGAATTTAAAGTTAATTTGAAAATTATATTTTAAGATGAAAGAGCCGTAAGCTCTTTTGCTGATTAATTTTAATAATAATCGTGACATAAATAAAACCCACTCAGGGTAAAAAAAATATTCGAAGTATTGTAAGCCCAGGCGATGGTGGTCGAATGAGCTGGACTCCACCACGATTTACAACAATCGGCGGGGATAACTAGATGAAGGAAAATATGCTATTTATTAATGTTTACTTATTTTTTATACAAACTCAATAAAATAAAAAGATTTGAAATAATATATTGACTTTACTTTCAACAATAAGATGTACGATACAAGGAACCTGATCCAACTACTCATTAATCTCATTTGAATAATGATATCAATTTATCAATCATTTTGTGATACAGCGAAATTTATGCACACTTACTTAATTCTCAACAAGATTTATAAGTATTCTTTGTTTGAAATACTTGAATAGAAATATTAATTTCAATAATTACATTAAATTCTTTTCTCAGCAAAATTTTTCACCTTTTTATTATATATTCATTTATTATCATTTATTAGAGCAGTAGTGGCCGAGTGGTAACGGCCCCGACTTACGAGTTGTAGGTCGCGAGTTCAAACCCAGCCAGGCGCATTACTTTGTGTAATTTATTACATCACCACTGCTCTCAAAACGGTGAAGGAAAACATCGTGAGGAAACCGGCATGTCCTAGAACCAAAAATTCGAAGACATGTGACATCCACCAACCCGCACTAGGCCCGCGTGGTGGATTACGGCCCATTCCCTCTCCTAGAGAGGAGGCCTGAGTCCCAACAGTGGGAACATTATAAGGCCGACTATGCTATGCTATGCTATCATTTATTATGCGTACAGCCAAGGAGTGGAATTCCTTGCCGGAGTCTGTGTTTCCTGATAGCTACAACTTAGGGGTCTTTAAGTCAAGAGTGAATAGGCTACTTCTAGCCAAGCGTGCTCCATCGTCGACCACATCATCGCTTACCATCAGGTGAGATGGTGGTCTAACGCGAGCTTATCATTAATAAAAAAAAATATTTAAAAATGACAAATCGAAAAAGTGTATTCAGCAGTAAGATGAAACTTTAAAGAATTCATTTTAGAAAATCAAAACATAACATAACATAAATGTTTTGTTTATTTTATTGATATAAGATGCAGATTGACAAAATTTGATAGTAATTAATTAAAAATGAATAATTGATTTGTTACGATTATGTTTGATGTGGTTGAGTCAATTGAGAAACGAGCCAAGAGGATCATTGGTAACGATGCACTCGTCGAGTCGAAGCTTGAAAGTCTTGAGTATCAATGCCGAGTTGCTAGCCTGTCAGTTTTCTACCGGTTGCATTTCGGGAAGTGTGCGTCGAAATTGCATAACATAATTCCGCCAAGCCCGTTTCATTATTGGACCACCAGACGTACGGCGATGCGTTACCAGTACATGGAGGACAGCGCGTAGTATTCCATGCACGCACGCCTCAAAGAGATGTCACCAAAATCGTAGGTGCCCAGCAGGGCCAGGCTGCGGCCCTGCTGGGCACCTACGGTTTTGCTGCTGTTTTACTGGGGCCAGGAGTTGACTTCCGAAAGGGAAACCCGTGGAACGCAAAAGGCAAAGAAGGAACATAAGTGTGGTTTTAGTCAGTAAGAATCTGACACGCCCTCCCGCACCACTCTAGTGCGAGAGAAGTCATTAGATGATTTCCCATCTTAAAAAAGGGTCTCCAAATAATTTCAAACAGTTGGCTCGCGAGGTTGTGGACATACGAGATGTGGACTCGGCGTTTCATTGTACCAACAGTCGTATCAGCCAACTGTTAAATACCCACGAGCCTCGACAAATACCTTAGGAAGTTCTATTTAGGCGGTTGGATTGGCTTGATTCAGAAAGCGGTAGGTACAAGGCTCGTATTGGAAGGAATTTCCTCTCTCTGGAGCCCTGACCGCCAGTGGCTTGGACCCTGTTCACGATACCGGTGGGCTACTATTTTTTTATATTGACCAATATTTTTTTTTTCTCTTTTGTTAAAGGAATATTTGAAAATGTAAACAATATGTTAAGAGAGTGAAAAAAATAATTAATTAAGTGTAAATGATTAAAGATACGTTCTGGGGGTTAAACTTAGGCGTTTATTTTCCAATATTCACTGATATAAATCAATTGAAAATTAGGATTATATTATTATAATAATTATATTCTAAAAAAGCATTAACTCAATTTAGCCCAATAAATGAGCTAAGTTTAGTCAATACTTTTTTTGATGATGTACGTCACATTAATGAAAAATACGCTAAAAAGTGTTGACATTTTTCAATTCAATTCAATTCATCTTTATTAAGGATCATAGGAAAATGTACATAATACAGATTTAATGAATATTATGTAAACCACCATGTTCCTACATAAGCTCAATAAAATATAGGTATAGTGTTCAGTTCATATACATGCCGAAAATAGTTATAAAAAAATAGCGATTGTTATGTTACTATTAAGGGTAATTTAGAGACCGATTTTTACATCATTTTCCTCTTCAGCAACTTGTGAGTAAAACTTTTCTACACCTCTTTTTTTTCAACACACATGTTTTCATTTTCAAACGAAAGAACAAACTACACATTATTAAACTTTTTTGCCTAAAAATTAAAACATTTATTTCTAGAGAAATAAAGGAGTGCATGGAGGCTTTTAGCTTGCAGTGGAAAGGTAAAAGTTTTATCCAGAAACAAATCGTAACAAACAACCTATTACTTACTACTGAAAACGTACTTAGGTACCTAAACCCGAAACAAATACTTCCACAAATCATCATTATCATTTCAGCCGAAAAACGTCCACTACTGGACATAGGCCTCCCCCAAGCCCAAGCCATCCATCGGACTCCCGCAACCGATACTAAGTCATCGGTCCACCTTGTAGGAGGCCTTCCAACGCTACGTCTTCCGGTACGTGGTCGCCATTCCAGAACCTATCGGCCCCAACGGCCATCCGTTCTGCGAGCAATATGCCCTGCCCATTGCCATTTAAGTTTGGCGATTCTTCGTGCTATGTCGGTAATCTTGGTTCTCCTGCGGATATCCTCATTCCTGATTCGATCACGAATATACAAAACACTTCCACAAGTATACAAAGTTTAAAAAATACCTACCTGTCGAAAGTGAGCCTGTTTTAAACTAAATTAAAAAGAGGAGTTTATTATCTATGAGCTCTTTTCTATACACTGGTACATTTTCTGCTTGTAGACCGTTACACCAGATTCACGAAAACAGCAAGGTAATGATGTCCCATACAAACAAGTTAGTCCTGACAACATTTGAACTGGAGGGAGCTATAAATTCATACGGATTTGGGGGACGAAAACGTGGAGGACGAAAGACGTTAACTGCGCGCAGGCAATAACCTGTCACCTTTGCTTGATTTACGCAATAGTGACGTCATGGGAGATTTTTCTTGGAAAGGGATAAGGCCGTGGTATCTTGTAGTTTTTGTGATTGATTGATTTAACACGTATTTTGATGATAATCAACAGAGATATAGCAGGGTTTATGTATTTAATCAGACTTAAGGTTTACCAAACAAAGTGCTATAAAGTCTAGTATTTTTGTTATTTTGGACTTTTATTATCGGATAATTTTCGGTACAGCTCAAATTGGAAGCATAAATGTTTACAGGACAACAGAGATTACAAATCGACTTGGATGACTTCTTAGTTTTGTACGAATTAGAAAGAAGAACTCAGCATCATCATCGTTTCAGCCGAAAGACGTCCACTGCTGGACCTCTCCAAAGTGTCGCCACAACGACCGATTCTGTCGCGTCTCGCTTTCATCGGATTCCTACGACCCTCACCAGATCATCGATGCACCTTATGGGAGGCCCACTAACGCTGTGTCTTCCGTACAAAACCTTGCAGCCCCGTTGACCATCATCGAAAGAAGAAGTACAATCTAATGATCATATATCAAATAAAGATCGGTGCAAGATGCTGGAGGTTACTTACAGCAGTCGGACAAGGCGCAAAATACTTAACTAGACAATTTATAAAAGCTCCAAGTCTCATCAAGTACTTTCACCAGTTTTTCGATGACGTAAAACAACGTTGCTAATTTTTGGGTTAAATACTCGTAGCTATCTATATTAAAACATTCTTATTTTACTGAAGACAACCATAGATTAGTCTGAGCCATAGATAAAACTTTTTCTATTATTTAAAATCTTATGTAGTTTCGTAGGAAATCTGACGGTTGACAGGATAGAATGGAAGAAAAAAAAGTGTTGCGCCGATCCGAAGTAACATGGGACAAAGGCAGGAAGATAATAAGTTTCGTAGGTAATATGCCGCTTATGTTTTCGACTGTGTGGACAAAGAAAGAAACAATGATACCGTAGTCGATATTGCTACTACCTACACTTTTCTAATTGGTTGTTATGGCGTAATCTATTAAGATTAGATTATATTAATAGTCCCATCCCCTCATTTTCTAAATCTTACGTTTGCAAGTGTCGATTGAATAAATGAATTTAGTACCTACTAATTAAATATTTTTTAACATAATATAGCATCATCAGCCTTTTAATGTACCCACTGCTGAGGCTCAGGCCTCGTTTCTAGGACAGGGAGGTAGGAGGGAGTTGTTTAAAGGATAGAGTAAAAAATTATAATAGAGTTTGTCTGTTAAGGACGAGACAGACAAACTTAGTTAACCCATTTCAGAAACTCCCGTGATCCTAGCTGGCGGTAGCCCTACGACCTCTGTTTGAGGCGCCCGTGGAGCGCTATGCGCTGTCAACGAATCGGGCTCGGTCCTTATCGAACATCCGGTTGGCCCACACTATGATAACAAGTGCACGTTTCTTCTGCCTGAATTCGACACAGGAACCTCCCGAACTTGCCATGTCTGGTGAGGATCTGCGTCAGGCGGCAGATAAGGACGCCGTGGCGCCTCTCCAACCACTCCTCAATGAGGAGACTTACCGCCGTGATTGTGGCGACTGTATACGTACTCGTAATAGTGGATAAAGAGTTATTATAAAATAATATGAATAAATTTTCTCTCGCGGAGAAGGCAGAGAGGAGCGATTGTTTTAAATAGTTTATCGATGTTAAATTTTTACTACTATACTAATTTTATTAAGAGGAAATATTGGTATTTGGTTTACTATGTATAAAATAAAAATACTACACGACCGATTTTAAAAATTCTTTCACCAGTAGAATGCTACTTTATTACTGAGTGACATAGGCAAATATTTTCTATTATTACACAGGCGTACACGTCATACTCGAGGGGAAAACGCCACGGGCATGGGTCAGAGGTATGGTGGCATTAATCTTTAAGAAGGGCGACAATGCCCAGCTTAAGAATTACAGCCCCATCTCACTTCAGAGCCATGCGCCATTGAGCCATTGAGCCTGCAAGCTGTTTTTGTGAGTCATCACGAACCGTCTCACGTGCAGGTTCGACGACTTCCAGCCTCCCAAACAAGCTGGATTCCGAAAAGGCTTCAGCTAAGTGGACCACATACATGCACTGCAGTGTAATAATCCTTTTTTATGTAACCTCACAGCTGAACACTGTCTTATAAGATACAGGTTATCCTAGTTTGAGAGGCAGGGCTCACATTATCCGTATACAAACTTCAGCAGCCTAGTTTAGACTACGGAGGAGCTCAGTACAATGCTCGGTGACCTCAGTAGAGCTTTTGAAAGAAAGTGGGAGTAAGAATAAACATAGGCAAAACCAAAGCCTTGGTAAACATCCATGTAGCACCTGCTCCTATCAAGATTGGAGACTCTACACTCGAAGTTTTAGGCGACGTTTACTTGGGACAGACGATCCAGTTGGGTAGGTCTAACTTCGAGAAAGAGGTCTATCGTCGTGTTCGCTTACAAAGGGCCTCATCAGAAGACTTCACCCAAAGGGCAATGGAAAGGTTCGAAGTTTTCTTGCGTGATCACATCAGAAAGGAAGATATCCGCAGGAGAACCAAGAATCGCCAATCTTTACTTGAAGAATAGCCAAACTTAGGTAGCAGTGGGCAGGGCACATTGCTCAGAACAAATAGTCTATGGGGACGAAAGGTCCTAGAGTGAAAATAGGACGATTCAAGGATAAAGTAATTAAAATTATATTTTGGGACGAAAGAAGCATGTAGGTAGTTTGGGACGAACAAGGATTTTTTTTTTGTAGGATAAAACTCAGTGGGCCGAACGAAGAATAAATCTAATAAAGTTTATTATAAGACCTAGTACTTTCATCCAATTTTCTACAGTTCTACTCTTACTTATAATATGGTGATGTGCCTAAAACAGTACTACCTCGTAATGAACTTACAATATACAAATATTTTCAACTTCTACACGAACGAAGTCCCGGACAAGACCTATTAATAACAATAAAGCAAAATCAATCAAAAATCCTAATAAAAACATTTTCGAGTTCGACGTGGACGAAGTCACAGGCAAAAGCTATTATGCTGTAAGCCCGATGCCTATTTCTAATCTACTTTTATATCGGTTAGGTCTAAATTGCGATTCGGTAATTAAATTCTAAGAAAACGTTAATCCCTGCAGATAGCACAATTCGGCCATAATTGGCGGGGTCGTATCAGATAAGTAGTCAAAGTGTTCATGTTTATCAATGCTAGCTATGGAAAATAACGTGTGAAATAAACTGTAAACCACATTTCTAGTCCTACTTTCAGGAGCCAAAATGTACAGAGATTCAGGACTGGTAACGCGGGAGCGAGCGATATACAGGTATCCGTGTGAGAAGCAGCTGTCCTGAGATCAACACCTGCAGCCTTTAGATTATTATGATTGCGAAGCATACGCTTACAGGGAACTGCACAGGCTTGAATTAGAAGGGGTAATTGTGAGAGATTAGTGGTATTCGGGGTATAGACACTGTTTCCTCGACGCCACAACCCTTTAGAATTTCCACCTCAATAATATTTGAGAGACGACTTTGAGCTAGGTCCAGTTACATAGCTTAGGTGGAGTTAAATTCCGTAGCAGCATGATCGGGACACCGACATTCAGCTGGATAGTGTGCGCCGGTAGTCCACTTGCCGTTCCAATACAGAAACTCTACGGGATAATATATAGCGTCATCTTGCTCTACAAAAGTATTTATAGAGGTATAGAAATACCACTTCGTTCGCATCAATTTGCGAGAGAACGCTTTCGTTAATTGCTGCAGCTTGATAATTTTTGGTTGTTAAAATGGCCCGTTCACACACCCAAGAATTCTCTTGTAGCGGTATTCGACCGACGTCCCCGTACACCAGACAAATTAGTTCTTCAATAGTGGGAACTACTTTGCTTAGAGTCTCTGGTAGGCGCACTTTAGAGCTCTCTTCTGGTAAGTTGCCTTCACCAAACTTTTAAAAGAACATCCAAGAATTCTTGAGTATATCCGTCAAGCGCAGTCTGTAAACTCGTGACCATAGATTCCATCGTTTCAACGAAGCATTCACCTCGTCAACCCTAATTTCTCGCGACACCACAGGCAAAGTTTGCCGAAAATAGCAGCTAAACAAAACAGTGACACCTCCCATCACATCTTTATTCCTGCGTATGTCCAGCAGGGTTCTGTTTACAGCCTTCACAACTTTACTATTCGCCATAGTACATTCATCCCATACGATTAAAGAGCAATCCTTGAGTACCCAACCTTTGTCATAGTTGCGTGATAGCCCACACACTGGCATTTCGTTGCTCTCTAAATCGATGGGAATGTTAAACGTTACGTGCGCTGTTTTGCCCCCTGGAAGCAGTGTGGCAGCAATTCCAGAAGAGGCAGTCGCTATCACTATTTTGCCTTGTCACCTTATTTCTGCAAGGATGCCAGTGGCAATGAATGTTTTTCCTGTTCCACCTGGAGCATTAATGAAAAATATTTTACCATGGCTGAGCCTAACGCTTTGTATGACGATGTTAAAAATGAAGGGACATTTTGTTCTGAGGTGAACTTAGAGTCGTGATCATTGAGGATATCACCCCGATTTCCTCGATCTCGATATGCCAATGATTGCGGGGCCGGTAATTCGACCAGTTCAGTGGATTGCCACCGATGAAAATGACCACGTCTTGAAGTGAACCTAGACAACTATTCGAAACGCGTTCGTTGTTCTGTTCAATGTCACCCTCAGTAGTACACCTTAAAGCACGTAAAAAGTCTTCGGACGGATGATGGCGATGATTTACCCACAACCGACCTTTTTTTTTCGGTGGGATAATCATCCAATGACATCCCGCGCTCTTGGGTGGAGCGTGAGATAGTGTCAGACTTTTACTGACTAAAAACCCACTCCTGTTCCTTCTTTGCCTTCGTTTCAGGGCCCCGGGGTTCTCTTTCGCATCACATGGTCCCAGTAGGCTTCGACCATGCTGGGCCCCTACGGTGTTGCTGGCATCTCCTTGAGGCGCGCGTGGAACACTACGCGCCGTCGACAACTTGGGCTCGGTCCGGACGGTTACCGGACGGTCGGACGGCGAGCTACCCATTGCTCGCCATCCCCCATAGCAAAAAGCGTGATAATATGTAGCCTAACAGTTGACTCGGCCTTTAAGGATTATGTATGCCAAATTTGAACAGGATTGGTTCAGTAGTTTTTGCGCCAATTAATACCAACGCTCCACCATTTTACTGTTTTATTATATGTATAGATTATATATATGTATTCATATAATATTATATATATATTTTGTTTGTTTATAGTTTGTTTTTATTGTATATACTTTTCCGGGATAAAAAGTACCCAGTTTGGTGCCCAGGATATTAAAGAATACCTAATTATACCAGGTTTTATCGTAATCGAACCGGTAGTTTTTG
The DNA here is from genome assembly GCA_905147345.3 of Mythimna impura. Lineage (NCBI taxonomy): Eukaryota > Metazoa > Arthropoda > Insecta > Lepidoptera > Noctuidae > Mythimna > Mythimna impura. The sequence continues at coordinate 5,845,624 of LR990356.1, read as the reverse complement.
CGTGATGCCTGAACAAACAGACAGACAGACAGACAAAATTTTTTATTAATCTCATTTTTAGGTTCGGTGTCGATCTAGTAACACCCCCTGCTATTTATTTTTTTGATATTTTCAATGTACAGAATTTTTACTTCTACAGATTTATTATAAGTAAGTATAGATTATGTACGATATTTATTTATAGTAGAAGGTATAATTAGTTACAAGTATTTCATTTTTATATTTAACTACATATTTGTATTATTTCATAGTTTAGATTTTTTAATCTAAACTCACACATTCACACATTCTTCTTCTCTTGCTTCCTACACACTATTGTCTACATTTCTATAAATTTCTTTGGAAATAAACAGTACCTTTGTACTATTGTCTATTTTATATTGTCTTTTTCTGTTTTTTGTGTGTACATAAATAGTAAAATAAATAAATAGGCTAGACCTTCGCTTCGAAAATTGAAGGATTTTTATGTTCCGTGATTTAAAATGCACAATGTACATAATTACGGAGGGTACTGTATAGGTATTCTTTAAAAGACCCAAATAATATACGTGCATTTCTTAAAAAGCTTCTTTGTCAAAATTTCAGCGTTAGTCATCCGTGATGTACCGAGAAGTTCGTCACTATAATTTTATATAATATGGTTATCAAAGGTTTATCAAGAAATACCTATTTCGAAATCTCGCATATTCTTATTTGCTAATTAACCAAGTTCAACAAGTCCAAGATTCATCATGAAATTACTTATAAATTTATAAAAACGTATATTCGCCATTTAATACAATATAACCTTCTTTTAGATTTAATCTTTTATGACTCTCTCTTTTTTTATTTAGCCTATACTTTCCGCTACTGGGCAAGGGTGTAAGGGTTCCAGGTACATATTCTTTTCTCGAGCCACCTTGAACCAACCCTTGTGGTAGACGTCTACTTAAAAACTAACTCTCTTATAAAACCCTTTTTCTTGTATTATTGATATACTCACAATTATCTACTATCTCACTTGATGGATGTACAACGTTGTGATGAAATTGGCTTCCTTCCATATATATAAGCTTTTAATAAGATTATTAATATAATCCCACCAAAAATATAAATTTGTAGTGATAATGAGTACCGATAATGAAGTCGTACTTAGAAAAAAATAAGCACTGTCTGCGCAAGTATTTACGTTTTTCTGGCCTCGATGCAGATATTTAGCTATAACTAAACAATTAAATAAAATTGTTTTTTATTCTTTCAACAAAAATGACTCAAAAGAAAACGGTAACTAATAAATCTGTGATGTTAAACGACACTTTAATATTGGATGGCTTTCAGCTGCTTTCAGGCGGAAAGTCCAATTCTTTCGTTTAGACACAAAGAGCACAGTGTGACAGCCTTTGTGTTACTGTTTAGGGGACATAGTAGACCGCAATGCGGAAATACAATGAAATTTAATACAATTCCCAAGTCTTTGACTTGACCTGAAACCGTAACACCGTGTATAGAATAAGTAAATACTTATTTGAATTCAAATTTCAATCACTCGTATAGCATGCACCTAATCACAAATTTAAATAATTGAGAACCCTGTTTATAATTTTTAGAATTTTCGCCATAAAAAATAAAGCTTTAAAGAAATGTTTTGAATAATTTTTTTTTTATTTGTTATAAACTAGTGCTTGACTGCGATCCCACCTGATGGCAAGCAGTGATGCAATCGTTGATGGTGAGGCGCACTAGTTTATTAAGAGCCTATTCACTCTAGCCTTGAAGACTCCAAATTATAATCGGTTGGGAAGACCGCAACAGGCAAATTGTTCTTGGTAAGTTCGGGACGGCGACGAGGCGAAAAATTTAATGTCTACAAATTTTTATCTAAATCAGTTTACCATTGTAAGTATCTAAACAGCAACTTGCAAGACAAGCAAGACGAAAACTACCTACATATCTATGTAATCTTTACCCGTCTGTATAATCAATCTGTGAACTTCGAAACGCAGAGAAGTTTGTCTGGGAACTCAGCACCGCCAATCAAGCTCTATTCTAATTCTAATTCGACGAGGGTGGGCGTGAACGACGGCTGAACTTCCACATCAGGTGTTACACTTTAGTTTGCACCTAACTGTTACAGTTTATATTGGTTCGGTGTTACCACAAACACTAGCCGGTCGAAACGTAGTTTGTTCTAAGTGACAGTTGTTTGTTTTTGGTCAGCTTGATTGACTTGATTTGTTTGCTCAAAAATATATATGTCTTATTCGTGTACTTTATGGTCTGAAAATCATCTGAAAATCAAGTCTAACTTGATTTTCAGATTGATCTTAGGCGGTTTAGGTAGACACGCTCCGCTTACCATTGCGGAGGGTGCATGCAGCGAAGCTGAATTTGTGGCGGTGAGCGACACACGGCGACAGCGCGGCTTACCACGCGGTTGGGATCCATCAGTTGTGCAGTAGAAAATATTGAGTTCATTTCTTTGTTATTCATGCTGTAATGCGTTGTCTCTTAAACCAAACGCCGTCTTAAAACAAGGTTTTATGCGCGGAGAGGAACAGGGCCTTTCGTCCATACGGTTGGGCGTTCGTGTGTTCGGTATCAACGGATTGCATACAAGCCAATGTAACATGAGAACCACTTCACCAAAGGCCGCGCCGGTTCGCGTTATTTCTCTTTTAAACTATTTACAAAATAAAATACAAATAACTTCAATTTCAGAAGTCGGTGTGGACACAGAAAAAAAACCAAAGACATAAAAAGTTTATTTGAAAGTCGTTTAGAAAATTCAGACCAATTTAGATCCTCTTTCCTCCTTAGAAAACAACGAAATAGGTAGGTACATTACTTTACGTAGATGGATATTGTGTCAGTATCCGATACATTAGATTGATTTGACAAATGAGACATCCATCGATTCGTCTAAGGGTCCAAGCCGCTAATCGATCAAACTATTTGCTTAGGACCTGCTGTCACTCGCAACAAGACAAAATTTTTATTGAAATCGACCGCTAAACCAGCTGCATTTAGCTTGGGCATGCCATAATTATCGCGGTAAGTCCCTTCTTTGAGGAGGAGGGGCTGGAGAGACGTCACGGCTTCCTCACTTTCCGCATGACGCAGATCCTCACCATATACACATGGTAAGTTCGGGAGGTTCCTGCATCGAATTCAGGCGCAAGAAAAGCCCGGGTGTCACCATTATGTGAACCGCCTGGAGAATACGGTGGAGATATGTCCCGCTTGGGCGGAGCCCCGCCGTGTCCTCATGGAGGCAATTGGTGGTAGCGACCTCTCGTGCCAGGCCGTGGTTCAGATTATGGTCCGGAGCGAGGAGGAATGGCAGGCGTCACACGTGCACGTGCGAGGCATTGGCTCTCGCGCCCCAGCCGCCGGGATTCCGATCCCGATTTACGGCCACCGTAAGCGCGGGCTTGCGGACGGCAAGCAATGGGTAGCTGGCCATCCGATCGTCCGGTGACCGTCCGGACCGAGCCCAAGTCGTCTACGGCGCGTACTGTTCCACGCGCGCCTCAAGAAGATGTCAGCAACCGTAGGGGCCCAGCAGGATCAAAGCCTACTGGGGCCATGGGTAATGCGAAAGAGATCCTGGGGCCCGAGAACAATGGCAAAGAAGGAACAGGGGTGGGTTTTTAGTCAGTAAAAGTCTGACACTATCTCTCGCTCTGCCCAAGAGCGGGGGATGTCATTAAATGATTTTCCCACCCTAAAATAAAAACAAGACAACTTCAGACAGACGGAAAACAAAGTTAGTCCTGGGTTCCGTTTTTTCCTTTTGAGGTACGGAACCCTAAAAAAGCTACATTTAGCTATATACACCAACTATATTTTTTTGCGGTGGTTACCATAGTACCACCGCAAATATTATAGTTATTTCATTTCATGTAAAATTTAACACCTACGAGTATTTATTATAATTTTCACTTTTACATATTTGCAATCAGAAAATCCAAGAACAACATAAAAATCACACACCACATACATTCCAAAAAAATATGATTTTACTCGGTTTTTTTATTAGGGTTTACGCATAGCATAATTATGTCAGTCCCATAGCATCCTGAATAATAATAATTGTACTTTCATATCATCATCATCATCGTAACCATTTAGTTGGGATGTGATTCAGTTCAAATGTGCTACATGGTTTCTACTGGACTCATATTGAACACATACTATTTTATCAATAAATCTTGTAGGTCCTCGTCAACCCTTCATTCCTCATAGGTAATTGGGCAACTACAAGTTATAAGGTCGATATGTGTACCTAACCAAAATAAAATATATATATATTGATTTAGTACCTACTTATTTTTTATTTTGTTTTACCATTGAATTGTAAAGTTCTCTCATTTAAATGCAACTCCCATTTTTCCAATACCAATCAGCCCGGCCAATTCCTATTTACAACTAAGAGTAGCGAGTACATGGTGAAACCAATGTTGCGCAATAATTTATTTTCATATTATATAATATAAATATAATAATAATATAACAATATTCCTCAACTATCACAGAACGCCGTCTAGTCTCAAGCTAAGCGGAGCTTGTGGTATGAATACTACACAACTGATAAACATACTTATATATTTCTAAATGCATACATATTATAGATAAATTACACCCAGACACAGAATAAATGATCGTGCTCATCATACAAACATTTGTCCTGGGTGGGAATTGAACCCACGACCTCCGGCATAGCAGTCAGGGCCACATGGGCCACTAACCACTAGACCAACAGGCCCAAGTCGACGACGCGTAGTGTTTCTCGTGCGCCTCAAAGAGATGTGAGCAAAACTGAAGGAGCCAGTAAGACCTACCTACTAGAGCTAAGCGTACGTTTGAAAGAGTAACCGTGGCTCTAGAACGTAAAGGGCAACTGAAGGACGCAGGATGGTTTTAGACACGCCCTCTCGTTTCACTCTTGATCGGGAAAAGTCCTTAAATGATTTCATAACCTCAAAAAAGCCTTTTCAATACACTTACTCGAAAACCCGCCCTTATCCCACCGCTTTTAGGCACGCAATAGACTGTTTTCCACATTAGTGCAGAAAAGTGCGCGTGCTTTCCCCATCATCATCATCATCATTTCAGCCAAAAGACGTCCACTGCTGGACATAGGCCTCCCCCAAGCGTCGCCACAGCGAACGGTCCTGTGCGTCTCGCATCCATCGGACTCCCGCAACCGTTACCAAGTCATCGGTCCACCTTGTAGGAGGCCTTCCAACGCTACGTCTTCCGGTACGTGGTCGCCATTCCAGAACCTTTCGGCCCCAACGGCCATCTGTTCTGCGAGCAATGTGCCCTGCCCATTGCCACTTTAGTTTGGCGATTCTTCGTGCTATGTCGGCAACCTTGGTTCTCCTGCGGATATCCTCATTCCTGATTCGATCACGCAAGGAAACTCCGAGCATAGCCCTCTCCATTGCCCTTTGGGTGACTTTAAGCCTTCTGATGAGGCCCATTGTAAGCGACCACGTTTCCCCGCCACAATGTTATTATATTTATCGTGTCAGGCTGGGCGCGCGTCGACTCCCACAAGTCCCCGGTCAATCCTTATTTATTCATTTCTTCGTACTTACGAAGAAATGAATAAACGGGGGTTGACCGGTATTGAAAAAAGTCGTTTGATATACGTGCAAATTTGTCACTGCAGCCCTCGGCTCCATAACACACTCGCCTACGGCTCGTGCGAATTCCGCCTCGGTCACAATGACAAACTTTCTGCACTTGTATCAAAATGTACTATTTCACAGCAGCTATGTTGGATTCGACTTCTAGTCTAATAACTACATTATTTGACTCAACTTTCACATATTTCGTCTGAATGGGTCGTAAGATAAAACACAAAAAAAAAACTTTAACATACAAATATTGCGCATCACATATTGCATAGTTTACGCTCAAACAGTCCGTATATAAAAAGTGTTACAATATGCATTGTACAGGGGCGATCAATGCAAAACGGAATCCATTCCGAACGCGATCGTTACGTATCGGACGATCGTTACGAGCGATTTACGATCAACGATAACGATACTTTCTCGTCTACATCGTTAAAGTGCACAGATAACATTTGTTTAACCCCGTGCGTTGGTTGTGCAGACAGATACACTTGTTAGCTTATACTAGTACCTAAGAGTTTGTGTCTGTTTGTCAAACTAAATACAAAATACGAGTGTAAATTTATGAAAACTGTGATAGCAGATGTTTCTTCCCTTCAGCAGAAACACTGAAGTATCAGCTCACTCTGAGATGCGATGTGACTAGGAGTTTCCCGGTGTGCAGTGCGGTGTCTATCTTAACATGGGCGTATTATTTAATGTATCTTTTAAGATGTAACAATTTAATATAATTTAGTAATGTTGCTGTGTTAATAACTGAAATAAACAATAATCAATTATAATAACAGTGGGTAGCACAGTATGGTAAGTAGACATGTGAATAAATCTCGTAAGAAGACCTCTGCGAGTATGCAACCGGTATCTGAAAACTTTATATGGCAGATTATTATAATCTGAGATAAAAAGTCTTTTTAGGGTTCCGAAGTTGGCAAAAACTGAACCCTAAGTGGATCACTTTGTTTTCTGTCTGTCCGTCTGTCAAGACCCTTTTTCTTAGGCGTGGAGGTATGAAGCTCAGGTCTGCTACCTCAAGTAGCAGTGAATAAATCAAACTTCTTGAGTCAATGCAATGTAAAGATAAGGCCGTTTATGCTTCGTTTAGGCGTATATTTTGACACTCGCTAGAAAATCAAGTGAGTCAAGAGTGAATAGGTTGCTTCTAGGCAAGCGTGCTCCATCGTCGGCCACATCATCGCTTACCATCAGGTGAGATAGTGGTCAAACGCGAGCCTATCAATAATAAAAAAAAAATCAAAACATATAGGGTTACTGGTAATTAGTGTACAATACTTAAACACATGATTGTGCTCATGACAACCAACAACTTTTACTATGGGAACAAACCTGAAATCGCAAAATAAAAACAGCTGTTCAGTACATTTATGTTTGCCTAATGTACTGGACAGCTGATATTTTTTTCGCGATTTCGGCTTTGCTCCCATAATAAAAATTGCTTGTTATCATGAGCACAATCGCGTGTTTAAGTATCGTACACTAATTGCCAGTCACCCTATATATCCTGAAATCCTGAAATTTGACGTAAAGCAAACTTGTAACTACCAGGAAAGGGAATACTCCAGCAGGGAATCGCCATTGAAAATATACTGATGACTTCAGCTTACCGCGATGTATGATACAAAATCATGCTTCGCATGTAAGTAGTTTTTTGTTCATTGAGTTCCTGTGTGGCGCCATAGATGTCGCTGTAGACAGAATGTTGGTGCTGAAATGCTTTTTTTATGAAAACGAAATATTTTAGCTAAATTTAATCTTAAAAAAACGATTTACTAATTAACCGGCTTTATATCATTGAATTTTTCAGGATTTTTTTTTACAGATTTTGTTTTTTTTTTATGTTGGATATCCGCACAAGGGCGTCACCCAAACGTTTCTTCCGCCTGAATCCAAAACAGGAACCTCTCGAACTGGCCATTTCCAGTAAGGATCTACGACAGGTGGAAAGTGAGGATGTCATGGTGCCGCTCCAGGTACTCCTCAAAGACTGCGATTGCGGCGTGCCCTGTGCCGTGCATTACGATGACAATCATTTATTACATGCACGATAACTAGATTAAAATGGTTTAGGTATAATTAAAGTTTGAATAGGAATATGTGTGGTATCTTTATATAATCTATAATCGTATTATGCTTATTACACCGAAAAAATATGCATCACGGTTTGCAAACCATTCACGTGTAAAAACGTGCATTGGTGATCAGCAATCACTCATTTAACGTCACTGAACGATCAAGATCACTGATTGATAAGAAATGAAGATAATATAAACAGTGGTCTCAAATTGATTTATTCATGGTAACACCTACCAATCGTTATTCCCTTAAAATTTTTAGTGTCCGTTTCGACTGCTCGGCCACAGTGCCGTATCAGAATAACGACTACCCCAGCATAACGAAGGAATTTAATGATAGTTGCAAATTCGTAGATTCAATATTCAGAAAGTTATAAAGTTAACCATGGCCGCGTGGTCGACACATGCGCATGAGGAGATACATATAAAAATCATCTGATTGTAGTAGAAAGGGCGCAACGAGCAATACTAAAGGTGATTATGCGCTTGCCCTTTAGGCAACCAACAGTGAATTTCTATGAAGGGGCAAACGTACTATCGTTTAGAGAACCCTTTGTACTTGAGATGTTGATAAGATACCACAAAAACATCATACCTGCCCTACCTATTACAACTAAACGGATCAACCGTTGCCCTATACCGCGTGCTAGGATCGCCTTTACAAGACGACATAGTGATGTGCTGGCTCCTAAAATCTATAATATATTCTTAAAAACAAATAAAGACTGTAAAATCTAAAACTTAATTTCAGGCAAATAAATATTTAATTTATAACTTCATTTATACACAATTCATAACACACACAACAAAATGTTTAATTCTAAATCTAGACCCAAGTATTTATTTTGTTACATAATACTGTATTTACGAAAACTGGCGAAGACACTGGTCCCTATGATACAGTTAACACAAGTTTATGAACCAGGAGATTCATATTTATGTAAAACCTTTATGTCAATAACCTTTTTATTATTATTATTATATGGGTTATTATATTTCAGAACCCTAGGGTCCCTAGGGAAACCCACTCGCAGAGGCCCCTTTGACGCTTTTAATGGAACATGGTACAAACTATTATTAAAAGATTTATGATAATATTTACTTTTTGTCGCTTGAATATTCTCAAAAACTCTGTTTCTCTCTTTTTTAAATGCTTCTTCCGAACCTCGGTTATTTGGGTTTTTCTTGTCAATTATGCACAATTCATTTCTTTTGTCTATTTGATTAACTATGTCCTTATTTATCCAATCTGTTCTCTGAGGGTTAAGTATTTTAGTTATAACGGTTTTGTTTCAGATGATTGCTGACTGATTGACTATTTAAACGTCATCATTGAAAATATTAGGTAGATATTGCAGTGTTTACATTATAAGGAGGTAAGAGGGTAAATATTTACGTATAGGTATGTAGAGGTATAAGAGTATTTATAATTCATTGGTAAAACGGGACATTGAATATCTTATAGAACTGTGCGGTTCAGCAGCTAAAACCGGCGTAAAAAAGCTACAAAGAATGAAAAACAGCATTATAAAAGTCCTATTTCATTTCCACTATCTGAAAAAAAAGAAGCTCTTTAACATCTTTGACATATTTTTTTATAACACATGTATTTTAGTTAGTAAAAACTTAGTTAGTACATATTTTTGTATAGGTATGTAAAGGCACTAATTGAATAGATAACCATTAATCCTGTTTATACCAAAAGTTACTTTACCGTTATCTTAATAAAATTGAAAATGTCTCATTGACGTACCATAAATCTTAGTCACCCTTTTTCTAACTTGCGTTATAGCTTTTATTCTGTAGGTCGCGAAGTTCAAACATTAGGAATTTATTCATACTGTCAATATTTTCTTCAAAATCATATCAGTGATTAGCAAAAAGAATGGCCTCTACCTATGCTCCGAACAAAGAAAAAACGAAAAACGTCGTGGCCGCGCTGTTCTCCATGTTTTAACTGTCTGAATATTGAATCTGAAAATTTACGACTATTATTGTTAGTGTTTTACAAATTCCTTCGTAATACTGATGTAGTTGTTATTCTGCTACGAGAATGTGGTCGAGCAGTCGAAACGGACACAAATTTTTATAGTTTCATATTCCGACAACTTTTGCTTTAGGTAAAAATAGGATATAAAAGATACCCCACAACTTTTAACCTAGTAGATCTTAATCATCGTGCAAAGACGATAGGTACATAAAAAAAATTACGTACATAAAAATAAACGGAAATATATTTACACGATTATTTTTACCAGTTTATGCCGATCTGCAGTGTATGAGATTCTGCAAATCGGTTTCATATCGTGTTTTAGGATTATAATTAGACATTAACAGATAGGTACTTGTGGTATTATCGGTTGGTATCGAACACTTTCTTCGAACGTCTGGGTGTGGGGAATCGAGTTTTATCGCCTTGCTTCTTATGCGCTATGAGTGTTAGCCTGCATAGTTACGATGATAATTCCTACATCATACTATCGATCATAATTATCGTAAATTGTTGATTATCGTTTGTTGGAAAACAGTAAATAATAGCTATTTTTGCATATTACAAGGCGTAGATATCTATGGAGTAGAACATGCACTAACTACGCAATGATAACCTGGTCACTTAGTTTATCTACACCACAACTTGACCTAAGAATACTATTTGTTCAATTCTTTTTAGGTAAAAAATAAATAAGTAACTGTATTGATAAAACACTGAGCTAGGTTGATAGAGCACTGAGCTAAGTTGATAGAATACTGAGGTAAGTTGATAGAGCACTAATCTAAATTGAAACAACACTGATGTAAGTTGATAGAACACTTAGCTAAGTTGATAGAATACTGATGTAAGTTGATAGAACACTTAGCTAAGTTGATAGAATACTGAGGTAAGTTGATAGAGCACTAATCTAAATTGAAACAACACTGATGTAAGTTGATAGAACACTTAGCTAAGTTGATAGAATACTGAGGTAAGTTGATAGAGCACTAATCTAAATTGAAACAACACTGATGTAAGTTGATAGAGCACTTAGCTAAGTTAATAGAACAGTTAGCTAAGTTGTTAGATCACTCATCTAAGTTGATAGTACACTGAGCTAAGTTGGTAGAACATTGAATTAAGTTTGTTAATTACTGTTCTATCTGTAAGAAATGATAAATGTTTGTATAAAATTCATAGATTGTTGGTTTGTTGGCTTGCTAAACGTTTTGGTGCATACTGTAAGTATGGCAAGCAATGGATAAATAAATAAATAAAAAATAATAAGAAATAAATGAATAGTTCTGAATAGTTACGTTGAAAATGGTATCATCGAAGTGATTGTTCAGTGTATTGTTCTATCACATTAATGAACGAAACATCGTTCATTAATGTGATAGAACAATACAAGTACAAGTAGGGTTCTTAGTTGTTCCTAAGAACCCTACTTGAACAACACAAGGCAATCAATATGTAGTTAACGCCTGTTAATTCAATTATAGCAATGGAAAATTTTATTTCTTGATCACATTAAGACGCCTGATAAAAATGTATAATTGATTACTCGAATTCGTCGTTGTTAGGTAAATATATTTACAATGTTAGGCGCTCAATCTTTCAAACCAAGACGAATATTTATGTGCATAATACAGATATATCACAAATACAAAATGGCCGTGAACTTAGCAGATCATTTTCCAGCAGACACACAAGGTTTTTTTTACAAGTAAGTAACAGACACACTGTAATATAATATAACCTATTACGGCAATTATCTCATTGGTATAGGCTTACTCTACTTGGCTTGATGGCCAAAATGAAGCTCCCATAAAAACATTGTCAGTAAAAACCCCGAGTCTGGGTTTACAACCGGTCAATGCGAATAAGGTCGCTTGCTAGCACATGGTCTAATTATAGGGGAGAGAATAATATCAAAACAACTTTCGACCAGCAAAATCACACAAAAGTTGTTTTTACAGATATATTTTATCCATGCTACCTGAATACTGAATTTAAAACGGGTAATAGTTTTTACTGTAGGTACCTAAAATATTTAGATAACCATGTGTATAGTGCAGAGTCAGACATATTAATTTCGTTTCATTAAGACACGATTTTAGTGAGAAGTCATGAAATAGCTTCTCCCGCTTTAGGGTCGATTGAGAAGGCGTGTCAGACTTACTGACTAAAATCCACCTTTGCCCTGCATTTTCCCTTTGCATTCCAGGGCCATGGTTACTCTTTCAAACTTTCCCGCAGAACCTAAATGTGTTTAGGAAATAAAATCCACTTTTACACTTTTTTTTTAGGTGGGAAATCATCTAATGACATCTCCCGCCTTTTCGTGTCAGACTTTTACTGACTAAAACCCACTCCTGATCCTTCTTTTCCTTCGTTCCAGGGCCCCGGGGTTCTCTTTCACATCACCCATGGCCCCAGTAGGCTTCGACCCTGCTGGACCCCTACGGTTGCTGACATCTCGATAAGGCGCGCGTGCAACACTACGCGCCGTTGGCGACTTGGGCTCGGTCCGGACGGTTACCGGACAGTTGGACGACGAGCTACCCATTGCTCGCCGTCCGCTATCCTGCGCCTACGGTGGCCGGAAATCGGGATCGAGATCCCGGCGGCTGGGGCATGAGGGCCGTTGCCTCTCACGTGCGACCGCCAACTTTGCTATAATTACTGCTTCGTAGAAGAAGGCGACCGCCTGCCACTCCTCCTCGCTCCGGACCATGGCCTATACCAAGGTCCGGCGCGAGAGATCGCTGCCAACGAGCGCCCCCACGAGGACACGGCGGTGCCCTGCCCAAGTAGGGCACACCTCTACCGTATGCTCCACCGTGTCCTCCGGGCGATCAACACAATGATGACACCCGGGCGTTTCTTCCGCACGAATTCGGTGCAGGAATCTCCCGAACTGACCATGTCCTGTGAGGAACTGTGTCATGCAGAAGGTAAGGACGCCGTATTGTCTTTCCAGCCACTCCTCAAAGAGGGAACTTACCGCCATAATTATGGCGTGCCCAGCCTTTAGACTTACAACGACGTCAAAAATGAACCAATAATCACCAAAAAAAACGGGGCAGCAAATCGGTAGGTAGTTACAAAAAATTCCATAAGTGAGTCTTGCCGACATAAGATAGATAATATTACCGTGACATAAGTATGAAGGAATTTGGGTGCCATAGATATTATTTGATGTCATTATTTTTATTGATTTGATATGTCGTTATCAATGCTAGATCTATATCCAAGGTTGATCGCAATCATCAAACAAACCACATGTTCCTTAAACCTTGAACACAACTGCTGTTTCCTACCAGTACTAAGTATATATAATCAGATAACATTTACACAGCATAACGTATTTCCGTTTACAACAGTTGTAAAACCAGGGTCGCCGACTCCGTGGGTGCTCGGGGGCTCGAGCACCCATGAGAAATTAACAGTGGGTGCCGAGCACCCCTGAGACTATACATCAAGAAACAGATAAGTTATCGACTTTTAGGTTACGTATAAATTATAATATTTCTTGATAATAAAAACTAGTTTCATTTTTATATAATGGTTTCATTTTATATATTATTTTTATCAAACTTAATTAGTAATTAAGTACGCAGTATGCAAGTAGGACATTTATTTATTTGGCGGTCGATCAGTTTTTCGAGTCATCAAATGCATGCTCATTTGATGACTCGAAAAGCACCCATGAGGTTTTCTAAAACCCGGCGCCACTGCGTAATACAATATAAATATTTTCTTATCCCTTTTGCGACTTATAACCTATTACCTATTTTTTATTTAGCCTACATTAAGCTTTTATTTAAATTACGATAAAATTTTAATGTAAGTACTCGTACATTAGAAACTTAAATATTAACTAACTAAGTATTTATTCTAAACCCTACTATGTACATTTGTATATAAAAACACAAAATAAACTTTTTACAAAAAAAACTAACCGACTTCACTACAAAAAACAAAACACTAAAACTATCAAAATAACTTTAATTTCAGAAGTCGGTGTTTCTAGTATTGTTTGCTTGTTATTTAACACCGACTTCTGAAATTAAAGTTATTTTGATCGTTTTATTGTTTTGTTTTTTGTAGTGAAGACGGTTATATATTTTTATTATATTTTTTGTAAAATTTGTTTCACACTTTTTAGTTGCGATATACTTATAAACAGAGTGCCTATTTCTCATGACAATTCCAATTAACCCAAACACTAATAATAAGCCCAAACACGGCTAGGTTACATTGATAAATTACGGAGTTCCAGTGCTTACCTTCCGGCTCCATCATCATCATCAGATCACTTCGATGATACCATTTTCAACGTAACTATTCAGCACTATTCATTTATTTATTATTATTTATTTATTTATTTATCCATTGCTAAGTAAGTATGGCAACTTACAGTATCTATGCACCAAAACGAATTGCAAGCCAACAAACCAACAATCTATGAATTTTATACAAACATTTATCATTTCTTTACTGCTATAAAAAAATATGTCAAATTTAGGTTCTTGAGCAATCAGGGCATTTGTATTGTCATAGTCGCTTAACTATCTTCATTGTGATATCTATGTGAGTATGAAGTTCCGTTGACCATTTCTGGTCTTCTTCATCAGTTCCACTTCATCAAATGTTACTTTTTGTCTGTAAATATTAAGTTCTCGATGAAAATACCAAAATCACTATATGGTTGCCTATAATATTTGAGGAGTTCCCTCGATTTCTCATGGATCCCATAATCGGAACTGGATTTTGAAAAAAAATGGGACCAATCTGGAAGCATATTCTATAAGGGAAAAAAATATTTGCAAATCGGTCCATAAACGACGGAGTTCTGAGGTAACAAACATATAAGAAATGATGATTAAAAAAAAATACAACCGAATTGATAACCTCCTCCTTTTTTTGAAGTCGGTTAAAAAGGGAAAGTATTGAGATCTCTATCCATGGAAACAATGAAGAAAGACGCCAGCAGAGTATAAAAAACCTATCTGCGGATAACATAAAACACTGGCATGTTCAGTGAGACTCTGTGTAGTTCCTATTTTGAGTTGTATACTACTCTAAAAGTTTTTTGTTTTAGTTTATGTCAAGATAATAACTTGTAAAAAATTAGAAGATTACTTTTTTTTATAAAATAAGAAGTAATGTTAATTTTGTTATCTTATAAATACACTTCTGGACACATCTATTGGCCCACCTTACAGTTTAGGTTTCGATGGCCCCTACCGAAATATGATTGCTAGATTGAACAAAAACTGTTGATGCAGTTTTAAACCTGATACATTTTACCATCTTTTTCGATCGTATTGTTTTAAATTTGAATTCAGAATACCATACGACATGGAGCTACGCCTAACAAGTCGGATATGCGCCTTGTTAAAGGCAATTGATTTTTGAATAAAAAACATGTTTTATCAAATAAAGGTTTAATTTAATAACGCGTGTTGCCTCCATGGGCATCTACCACAGCTCTCATACGATTAGGCATAGAGTTTATCAACCGCTCTATGAAATTTTGAGGGATCATCTCCCATTCCTCTTCTATGGCAGTTTTCAACTCCTGCATCGTCTGGGCAACTGGCTGACGAGCCCTAACACGTCTTTTTAGCTCGTCCCACATGTGCTTAATGGGGTTCATGTCTGGGCTTCTGGCTGGCCAGTCCATAACTGTGATGTTCACATCCCGAAGATATTCCCTGACGATGCCGGCCGCATGGGCTCTTGCATTATCATGCATAAAAAGGAAATTTGGGCCCACATAGTCCGCGTATGGTATCACGTGAGGTTCTAAGCACTCACGAATGTACCTTTCAGCATTTAATGTTGGCAGCCGTGGTCCTGTAAAAACCTCAAGTTGAGTTTTGCCGCTCGCGGATATACCGCCCCAGACAGTCCATGAGCCACCGCCATAAGCAACCCTCTCCTCAAAGCAGCATTGTGCGAAACGCTCTCCCTTACGTCGGTAGACCTTCTTCCTTCCATCATTGCCATGTAACACAATTTTAGACTCATCAGAAAAGAGTACACGGCTCCAATCTTGCTGTGTCCAATTTAAATGACTGCGTGCGAAATGAAGGCGCGCTGTTCGGTGTGCTCGCGTTAGTTTGGGCCCATTAGCTGGCTTGTGTGGTACCATATCGCGTTCTTTTAACCTTCTCCGAACAGTTCGAGCGCTCACAGATACTCCGTTTAAGTCGCGAAGTTGGTTTTGTATCTCAATGGAGGTAAGGTGACGATTTCTCAAGCTTGTCGTCACGATGAATCGATCCTGCCTTTCAGTTGTGACCCGAGATCGTGGCCTTCCTTGGCGACGAACAAAGCCGCCAGTCTTTAGGTACCTCCGATAAACATTTCGGACCGCAGATCGACTTAAATTAAGTTGAGCACTCACGTTTCTTTGGCTGTGTCCGGCCTGAATAAGTGCCACAGCTTGGGCGGCGACTTCAGGTGAAGTATCCATAGATTATTGATAGAACCTCACCTTAATGTTAAGAATAAGTAATGTTTGTTGCAAAACCAAAGATATCAATCACTTTTTCAAGAATTAAATCCAAGTAAACCAATAAAACCAAGTTTTCATAATATTCGATTGTTTGATACGAGTATCAACAAACAGGCTCCAAATTGTTTCTTTAAATTCTGTGTTCGAAATTCAAAAAAAGACTATTGAATGACATTGTGAATGTGCCAGGTTCAAAACTGCATAAAAACTTTTTGCTCGACCTAATATAAAATTTTAGCTAGGACCAAACGAAACTGAAAATACAAGGTGGGCCAATAGATGTGTCCAGAAGTGTATATTCTTTGGTTTTTAAGATAATTATACATGATACTAATTAACTGAGGTTTTTATTTCATCTATGAATATCATTTAAATAAGCTTTTTTAAAAATTAAATCCAAGTATAAACCAATAATGGCTTAATCTCAATTAAATCAGTTGTGAGTCATATTGACCTCACGTTATGCGTTGAGGGGTTTAAAATAACGTTATGTATCTAGGGTTACTAACTGATGTTGATGCTGTTTTCAGAACAAATTGCCTTTTAGTGATATTTGTAGTTTAGTATAAAATATTTTACAAAAATGAACACGGGAAAATACCCAATTTAGTTATGCAAAGTACCTACTCTTCTCATCCCACATCATATTTTTTACCGTGTAGATATCACTATTTCTTCTTATTTCTGTGGTGGACATTTTGCGATATTATTTAAATGAAACAGGTATGAAATATTCCCTTCAACTCCCCAAGCATCGCCCACACCGGTATTATTTATTCGCCTATATTTATTTAAAAAGTTGTGACGCGTCCCCGGAGTGTCGTATTCACCGTTTTGCTGTGAAAGCATTCGATGGTATTTGAATATATTGCCATTTCCTTTTATTTTATACTTGAAAACTTTTATTTTATGTATAGATACTAAAGAAGAGGTCTAAAAACAAATACACAGATTTACCGATTAGGTAAGTACTGTAAGGGCATGTCACAATTGCGGCCGTAAGTTCTTTGAGGAAATACACACTACAGAGATGCCACGGCATCCTCACTTTGCGCCTGATGCAGGTCGTCACCATACAACGAAACAGGTACTTCCCAAAACCCCCTGATTTTGGAGAAGTCCCTGTTTTGCATTCAGCGGTATGAAACGCCAAACTATCACCATTGTGCGGTTTGTCCGAGAGACATGGTGGAACATACGGTAGAAGTCTGCCCCGCTTGGTAGGAGTAGATACCGCCCACCGTTTCCACTTGGAGGCGACCGGGGCGCCGGCGACACCAACCAAAAGAAATAAACGCTAATTCGAATTTTAAAATATATAATATTTTCAGAGAATTTTGGGAATGCTGTCAGGCCGAAGCGCGAGTGATTTTATAATAATGTAATAAAGTAGTTTGATACGAAAAACCATAACATATAAATGCGTATAAAATAAGCATATTATAAGTTGGAGAATTATATTGAAGATAAAAATATTAGGAATTTCATAGTTTAACACTTCAAAGCAGCCCTTTGAAGTGTTGTGTCTTTGGATTGACTTGGAATTATAAGTTCAAATAAACTTTATATTAAAGGTACGTTATTTTTTCTTTTTCAATATTTGGTATTTATTGGACTCTTTGTGTTTTGTATTTTCTGTAGTATCGCAGTACTTGTAAAGCAACAAAGCAACCCGTTTTAAAAAACGGCAATTTCATATTTTAACCTCTATTACTTAGGTCAATATTGGTCCAGCTGTACTGGTCCAATATTGGGCCACTAGGACACACATACTAATTGATTAGTATTAGAATTTGGAAATTACTTTTCTTTGAAGTATGAAAACCTTATTTTAGTGCTGTAAAATATTTTTTTTCAAAGATTATAAAAGTAAGAACCATGGGGCAATTTCCCGGAGGACACGATGGAGCATACGGTAGAGGTGTGACCCGCTTGGGCAGAGCACCGCCGTGTCCTCGTGGGGGAGATTGGTGGCAACGATCTCTCGCGCCAGGCCTTGGTACAGGCCATGGTCCGAAGCGAGGAGGAGTGGCAAACGGTCGGCCAATTCTGCGAAGCAGTAATGTTAGCAAAGGAGGAGGCCGCACGTACACGCGCAAGGGAGCGGCCCTCACGCCCCAGCCGCCGGGATCCCGATCCCGATTTCCGGCCACCGTAGGCGCGGGCTTGCGGACGGCGAGCAATGGGTAGCTCGCCGTCCGATCGTCCGTTAACCGTCCGGACCGAGTCCAAGTTGTCGACGGCGCGTACTGTTCCACGCGCGCCTCAAGGAGATGTCAGCAAACCGTAGGGGCTCAGCAGGGTCGAAGCCTAGGGGCCAAGGGTCTGCTTTTGAAAGGAAGACTCGGCCCTGGTATGAAAGGCAACGAAGGAACAGGAGTGGGTTTTTAGTCAGTAAAAGTCTGACACGCCATCGCGCTCCGCCCAAGAGCGTAGGATGTCATTGGATAATTTTCAACCCGAAAAAAAAAATGGGGCAATTCATGGTTTTAGGTTCCTACTTGACCTGTTTAACATAAATGAGCACGGCAGTAAAGTGTTTGTCATGCTCACTCAAATGTCTCAAATATGGTGGTGCGTGTGTTGGATCATTCGGTTCCCTTCAAAATGGTTGAGCTGAGTGGTGCTGCTATTCGCGTCATGCTCGTAATGGACGCTGTCAGTTAAGGGTTGGTCAACTCTTGACCAGTGGCTTATTTTAATTTCTATATTTTATTTTATTTTTACTTTATTTATTTACATTGTTCTCACAAAAATAGAAGCGATAAAAAATATGTAACCTAGATATTTGTAATACGTGGGGCATACAGAAAGTCTCTGGATCTGACCACTTATAAGAATGAAAAAACAATTATAGAATTCGAAAAAGGAATTCTTCGTGAGCATGTTACTGTTTTTGCGAGACTGTCATTTGTTTTTTCATGGTGGCATCTTTTCGAAGATTATGTATGGCTATCAAAATGAATTTAACTCGTGAAAATTTTCGTTCCATGATTTTTTATGATTTTCTTTTTTTTTTATTCTTGATAGGTTCGCGCTTGACCGCTAACTCACCTGATGGAAAGCGACGATGCGGTCGACGATGGAGCGCGCTTACCTAGAAGTAACCTATTCACTCTTGACTTAAAGATTCCCGGGTTGTAGCCATCAGGAAAAACAGATCTTTGAGGCTTAAGTCAACAAGAGAGTTGCCAGAGACTTCAATTGGCATTTGGTGATGAAGCACCATGTCTCAGCTCTGGGAACACCCAAATACTCCGAAATATTTTATTCCGAATTTCGATGTTCCGATTTTCAAAAGTCCGAATTTCATAATACCTAAGAATTATAATGTCTATTATTAAAAATCACGAAATTCATTTTACCGAAAGTCGTAAATGCGATTTGTTAGTTTTCCGATTTTCATACGTTCGAAGAATCAAATGCTCGAAGGGTTCTTGGTCCGAAAAACGATATTCCGATTTTCAATACTTCGAATAAACTAAAAATCAACATGTTGAGCTACAAAATTTAGTGACATAAACGAATCGCTGCAAAACCGACTTCACGCTGTCTTGTCTGCCCTACCCCTAGAGTGTAATTTAAACCCGCGTAGGCGCGGAGGGGTGGGGCGGCTCGCGAGCTGAGAAGCAGGTGGTTTGAAGGCCCGCCGCCGCGGCTGAGGGTGGCCGGCTAAGCCGGCCAGCAAGCCGAAGCTGCGGTGGTGAAAACCATCTGCGACGATAAGCTCGCGTGGTGCCGCCCAAACCCCGCAACGCCAGAGCCGTGACAGAAACAATGCTTGCTGCATGTTGCATGCCTGCTTTCATGCTGCATGCCTGCTTGCATGTTGCATGCTTGCTTGCATGTCGCATGCTTGCTTGCATGCTGCATGTCTGCTTGCACGCTGCATGCCTGCTTGCAAGCTGCAATAAATCCCCTGCATGCTGGAAAACGCATCTGTCATTAGTTTTTTAATTCTACCCCCTCATACTATACATAATATTATATTTCTCTCTGATGAGCTATTATGTGTTTATTTGTCTTGCTATACAGTTTTACAAAGCTTTTTTATTTCGGAATTGTATTAATCGGTATTTTAATCATCGGAATTCGTATTTTTGATGTTTCGAATTATCATTAAGTCGGACTTTTTGTTATTCGATCTATTGAAACTCGGTATTTTGAGAATAGTAATTATAAACGTTAGGAATATTGAAATTTAGGAATTATAAAAATAGGAGTAATGATAAGTCGGAGTTGTTATATTCGGAATTTTGAACCATTCGGAATTATGAAAATCGGTATTTTAAAATTCGTATTTGTGACTGTCGGAATAAAGTTTTTCGTATTTATGTAGTGTAACCCTCAGCTCTGTGTATTCGTGGTTTGGAGAATTTAGACGTGGACTTAATCATTTTTATGACGAGGTACGTAAAGATCGGCCGGCGACTGCGGTTACAGACTCGAATATTGACACCGTACGACAACTTATTGAAACTGACAAAAAAAATTACTTGCCAGCAAATTCGTGCTGTGTTAGACATTGGAATGAGCCAAGTGCAAAACATTTTACATATGCATCTGAAGGTTTGGAAGCTTTGCACTCGATGGATACCACATGACTTAACGGAGGACCAGAAACGACTGCGTGTCCACTGGTGCCATAAAATGATAAATTGTTTTTTTTTTTTATAATTGATATAAACTAGTGCTTGACTGCGATCCCACCTGATGCTAAGTAGTAATGCAATCGTAGATGGTGAGGCGCACTAATTTATTAAGAGCCTATTCACTCTAGCCTTGAAGAGACCCAAATTATAATCGGACGGGAAAACCGCAGCAGGCAAATTATTCCAGTCCCTCGATGTACGCGGTTTAATGGAGGACAGTCGTTGGCTGTCTATAATATCCTGACAGGTAACGAAACTTCGGTGTACTGCTTTGAACCCGAAAGAAAAAGATAGTCGGCAGAGTGGGTGTTTCTTTTTGAAGATTTGCCGACGAAAGTTAAGAAAAGTCGAAGTGTTGGTAAAAAATGGTTGCTTCTTTTTTCGACAAATCAATACATTATAACACTACAGTATCGCTTGAAGATTAAAGGACAGTGACTGCAGATTGGTACCTCAATACTTGCTTGCTCAGAATTTTAGAAAAAGTTCGCAAAAAGCGTCCTCGAAGCAATGTACTCCTCCATCACGATAACGCATCCTCACATTCCGCTAAGGTAACAGAAGCCTATTTGAAGGTTTCGAATATGGAACAGATGACGCATCAACCTTACAGCCCGGACCTCGCACCCTGCGACTTCTATTTGTTTCCAAAAATTAAAGACAAACTTAGAGGCACACGTTTTACGAGCCCTGAATCGGCGGTGAATGCGTTCCATAAAGCAATTGAAGAGATCCCTGAAGAAGACTGGTCCAAATGACATCCTACGCTCTTGGGCGGAGCGCGATGGCGTGTCAGACTTTTACTGACTAAAAACCCACTCCTGTTTCTTCGTTGCCTTTCATACCAGTTCCGAGTCTTCCTTTCAAAAGCAGACCCTTGGCCCCTAGGCTTCGACCCTGCTGAGCCCCTACGGTTTGCTGTCATCTCCATGAGGCGCGCGTGGAACAGTACGCGCGGTCGACAACTTGGACTCGGTCCGGACGGTTAACGGACGATCGGAGGGCGAGCTACCCATTGCTCGCCGTCCGCAAGCCCGCGCCTACGGTGGCCGGAAATCGGGATCGGGATCCCGGCGGCTGGGGCGTGAGGGCTGGGGGGTGAGGGCCGCTCCCTCGCGCGTGTACGTGCGGCCTCCTCCTTTGCTAACATTACTGCTTCGCAGAATTGGCCGACCGTTTGCCACTCCTCCTCGCTTCGGACCATGGTCTGTACCAAGGCCTGGCGCGAGAGATCGTTGCCACCAATCTCCTCCACGAGGACACGGTGGTACTCTGCCCAAGCGGGTCACACCTCTACCCTATGCTCCATCGTGTCCTCCGGGAAATTGCCCCATGGTTCTTACTTTTATAATCTTTGAAAAAAAAATATTTTACAGCACTAAAATAAGGTTTTCATACCTCAAAGAAAAGTAATTTCCAAATTCTAATACTAATCAATTAGTATGTGTGTCCTAGTGGCCCAATATTGGACCAGTACAGCTGGACCAATATTGACCTAAGTAATAGAGGTTAAAGTATGAAATTGCCGTTTTTTAAAACGGGTTGCTTTGTTGCTTTACTAGTAACATTTACCAGACGACGGGTCACGCAATTGGGTATCACCAGACGGACCCTTTAGCGAATTTTAGTGAAAAACTTCGACTTCTTATTGCTGGAATTGGAGGAGAGAGGTATGGTGAACATCTGGTCGCGTAATCTCTCTTTTTGACGATTTGGCATGGCCAGCAAGATCATCCGATTTAACCGCCCTAGACTTCTTTCTTTGAGTTTTAAAGTCGCGGGTTTATGCTAACAAGCAATCGCAGCCCTTAAAGTGAATATTCGACGGGAATGTGAACTGTTATCTCCGGAAATCTTGCGGAAAGTCATGGAAAATGCGATAAAACGGGCTTAAATGTGTATTGACACTGGCAGCAGCCACTTGACGAACCTCATCTTTGTCACTTAACATCCGCTAGGGCAGAGCAACGCCGTGTCCTCGTGAGGGCGATCGGCGGCGGTGATCTCTCGCACCGGGCCTTGGTACAGGCCATGGTCCGGAGCAAGGAGGAGTGGCAGGCGGTCGCCTCCTTCTGCGAAGCAGTAATGCTAGCAAAGGAGGCGGCCGATCGCGTGAGGCAACGGCAACGGTCCTCACGCCCCAACCGCCGCCAGGATTCCGATCCCTATTTCCGGCCACCGTAGGCGCGGGTTGCGGCGAGCAATGGGTAGCCCACCGTCCGATCGTCCGGTAACCGTCCGGACCGAGCCCAAGTCGCCGACGGCGCGTATTGTTCCACGCGCGCCTCAGGGAGATGTCAGCAAATCGTAGGGGCCCAGCAGGGTCGAAGCCTACTGGGGCCTTGGGTAGTGTGAAAACGAAACCCGGGCCCTGGGACGAAGGCAACGAAGGAACAGGAGTGGGTTTTAAGTCAGTAAAAGTCTAAGACACTATCTCTCGCTCCGCCCAAGAGCGAGATTTGTCATAAGAAGATTTTCCCACCTAAAAAAAACTAGGTAAACTTGTACCACAGTACATTATATAGTACTACTTTATATTGTGCCTGAATTAGCTTTTTTTTAGGTGGGAAATCATCCAATGACATCTCCCACCCTTGGGCGGAGTGGAACCCACTCCTGTTCCTTCTTTGCCATTGTTCCAGGACCCCATTTTTTACTTTATTTTTTTATAACATAGTTTCCATTTTTGTGTCATTTTAAATTTAATTTAGATGTTTATGGCTTTTTATCTTTAATTCCTGTGACATTTTTTTTTGTTTCATTTGATTCTAATTATGACATAGTATGTGCAAGGACTGTTGCTTCCAGATCCCCTTGGTGGCAGGCCAGCAAGCCGACGCTTCGCGGGAAACCGAGCGGAATCCCCGCACCATCCGGATGGCCATGACCCTATGGCATGCGTTCAGCTTGGCCGCCGGTCGCTTTCGCAACGACGACGCCCACACCGGCGCTCCATAAAGGGTCATGGACCGAAAGATATCTGCGTAGAGCCTCCGGCAGGAGACGTCTGGACCCCCTAAGTTGGGCTGGAGCCACTTGAGGGCAGCCCCAGTCCCATCCAGTTCGGGAGCCAGAAGTCGTAAGTGCTCCTCGAAATTTCATCGGCTATCGAGGACGAATCCCAGCTACTTCATCGTCGACTCGATGCCGATCTGAACTCCTCCTACCGTTATTTAATTTAAAATAATTAAATAAAAAACTTTTTACACAAAAAAAATACAACCGACTTCAATGTAAAAAAACACTGAAAAGTGCAAAATAATTTTAATTTTGGAAGTCGGTGTTTCTATAATAGTTTTATCTTTTCGTTATTTAACACCGACTTCCGATTTTATTTTACACTTTTTAGTTATGGTACCACCACTAAAAGTACCCCTCAGTCAAACTTAAATACCTTATTATATAGCCAGAGTGCATCTCATGACAATTCTAATAATCCCTAATACGGTTAGATTACATTAACTTATTACAGAGTTCCGGTGCCTAACTTGAGGTTTCATCATCAGATCAGTTCGATATACTCCCCCTCTTCTTTTAGTCAGTCATCGACTACATGTATAAACAAAGCAATTTTACTTGTTATGACGGTTCTGCTGTGATCCTTTAAGGAGTTCTGTTCCATATCTTTAAAGTTCCTGATCAGATCATAACAATATTTCTATGGGACCAATTCGGAAGCATAACCGTTCAATAAAAATAAAAATAAATCTAAATCGCTCCACATTTGACCGAGAAATCGGTGATCATACATAAAAAAAAATACATTCATCTGAACACAGAACCAGACCCTCTTTTTTGAAGTCGGTTAAAAACACATTGTATTATTGCTTGTGTTTTTTCTTCCTAAATCAACAGATTCAATTCCTGCATAGAAAAAAAAATTTCAAAAAGTTTTTAGTTTTCATCAAAATCAGATCCAAAACATCTTTCCGCCATTCTTCATAGATTGAGTTTTGGCCATTAACGCCCACTTGAAAATTCACACTGTATATAATTCGTTCATGTCATAAAGATAATGTAATTTTTTCATGCTTTAGTTTCGACCGGATTTTAATAATAAATGTTAAACTTTTGATACAAAGATCCGCCGCCTTATCAGTTTTTATTTAATCAAACTTCAATCAAGATACTAATTTAGTATCAGTGATTTCAAGATAGAAAAAAATATTGTGGCTATTATTTTATTTTTTGTAAAAGACTAAAATGCTCACGCGACATATATTTTTATTAATGTGTGCATATCATTGCTGTGTTGGGTACCAGTTTAAACAATATTTAACCTTCAGTCATAATAAAGCGCATATTTGTGTTGATAATTCTCTATGGATACAAGAACCCGAGTTTTTAGCTCATAACAAAATAAATGCAAGTATTTTATCTCCAAATGAAACACTTAGTTGTATGGCATCTGATGTTGCTCAAATACCTGCTGCAGTGTTAAAAGCCAATATTTATGTTCAGTTAGCTTCTAAAACTGATAGTGTGTCTTTATTGGTGTATGAAGCATCGGACAGCAATGACAAATTGGTAGGAAGAGCCGACATCTTTGCATCTGATAGCAATGTTTTCAATGGATCTCATACACTTAAAGTTCCTGTTAGGAAGAGCAATGGATATGTAAGTATTAACTTTCGGTATCATATTAAATCAATTCTCTAAAAAACAAAACAACTCACTATTCATTCATTATTAGATACAAATAACGCAAATTCCACTCAGGCAAAATGTTGCAATCAAGTATATATATAGATGGTTAGTTTTTGCATTGACTAGCTTGAGAGTTTATTGCACAGCTGATTTAATACTTCTCCATCCTTCATTATATTGACTTGTTACTGATATGTAAGTGGATTTTGCCACATAGCGCTGTTTTCCACTAAAGTGTGCCTGTTAACTTTTGAAGGACGATTTTAGTGTAAAAAGACTATCAAGAGCATAATCATTTTATATTGCATTCTGTTGAAAAAACATGAATTGCGTTCACGCAATGTTGAAGAAATGCGATAACGCCGCCAATTCTATGTTTTTAAATTTAAGACTTAAATTGTAGTATTTATTAACTTAGTGTACAATAAAGAATATATAAATAAATTAATAAGAAATTTGTACAACTGCAACAACATGTTGTTGTCAATATATTTTACAGACTTGATTTGGATTTAAACGTCAAGCACAAAAACCGCTCAAAAGAATTAAATAAATATTTAATTTTTATCAATTTCAGGTAGTTCTTCTGGAACGTGCATCTAAAGCGTCTAGTATTATCGTCAGATCCGTTTACTATCTACCAGCTCCCGTATTGAAACGTTCCATAGACAATAAAAATAAAAGTTTAAACTTATCTACGCATCCCTTTGCTAACTTGCCCGGAATCGCGTTACCAAAGATATCATTTCCAACTGCTTTAGTATTCTCTAATTTTAAAATGGAATCATCAACTGAGACAGAACCTAATACGGTTGAATCAACAACGGTGACAGAACCTACTATGATTGAATCAACAACGGTGATAGAACTTACTACGGTCGAATCAAGAACGGTGACAGAACCTGCTACGGTTGAATCAACAACGATGACAGAACCTACTACGGTTGAATCAACAACGGTGACAGAACCTACTACGGTTGAATCTACAACGGTGACGGAATCCACTACATTAGAAACCACTTCAGTGACTGAACTGACTACGGTTGAATCAACAACGGTGACAGAACCTACTACGGTTGAAAGTACAACGGTGACAGAACCTACTACGGTTGAATCAACAACGGTAACAGAACCTACTACGGTTGAATCAACTACAGCCACAGAACCTACTACGACAGAACCAACTACAGTGACAGAATCTACTACGGTTGAATCAACAACAACGACAGAACCCACTACAGTTGAATCAACAATGGTGACAGAACCTGCTACGGTTGAATCTACAACGGTGACAGAACCTGCTACGATTGAATCCACAACGGTAACAGAACCTACTACGATAGTATCTACTACAGCCACAGAATCTACTACGTTAGAATCAACTTCAGTGACAGAACCTACTACATTACAGTCTACTACAGTAACTGGACCTACTACGGTTGAATCAACAACGGTAACAGAACCTACTGCGGTTGAATCAACAACAGTGACAGAACCTACTACGGTTGAATCAACAACGGTGACAGAATCTATTACGGTTGAAAGTACAACGGTAACAGAACCTACTACGGTTGAAAGTATAACGGTGACAGAACCTACTATGGTTGAATCTACAACGGTGATAAAACCTACAACGGTTGAATCAACAACGGTGACAGAACCTACTACGGTTGAATCAACAACGGTGACAGAACCTACTACAGTTGAATCAACAATGGTAACAGAACCTACTGCAGTTGAATCCACAACAGTGACAGAACCTACTACGGTTGAATCAACAACGGTGACAGAATCTGCTACAGTTGAAAGTACAACGGTGACAGAACCTACTACGGTTGAAAGTACAACGGTGACAGAACCTACTATGGTTGAATCTACAACGGTGACAGAACCTACTACGGTTGAATCCACAACGGTGACAGAACCTACTACGGTTGAATCAACAACGGTGACAGAACCTTCTACGGTTGAATCAACAACAGTGACAGGACCTAATACAATTGAAAGTACAACAGTGACAGAACCTGCTACGGTTGAATCTACAACGGTAACAGCACCTACTACAATAGAATCAACTACAGCTGAAGAACCTACTACGATAGAATCAACTACAGTGACAGAACCTACTACGATAGACTCAACTACAGTGACAGAATCTACTACGGTTAAATTAACAACAACGTCAGAACCCACGACGGTTGAATCAACAATGGTGACAGAACCTGCTACGGTTGAATCTACAACGGTGACAGAACCTGCTACGATTGAATTTACAACGGTAACAGAACCCACTACATTAGAAACAACTACAGTGACTAAACCGACTACGGTTGAATCATCAACGGTGACAGATCTTACTACGGTTGAATCAACAGCAGTGACAGAACCTACTACGGTTGAAAGTACAACGGTGACAGAAACTACTACGGTTGAATCTATTACGGTGACAGGACCTACTACGATTGAAAGTACAACAGTGACAGAACCTGCTACTATTGAATCTACAACGGTAACAGCACCTACTACGATAGAATCAACGTCAGCCACAGAACCTACTACGTTAGAGCCAACTACAGTGACTAGACCTACTACGGTTGAATCTACAACGGTAACAGCACCTATTACGGTAGAGTCAACTACAGTGACAGAACTTACTACGATAGACTCAACTACAGTGACGGAATCTACTACGGTTGAATCAACAACGGTGTCAGATCCTATTACGGTTGAATCTACAACGGTAACAGAACCGAATACATTAGAAACAACTACAATGACTGAACCTACTACGATAGAATCAACTACAGTGTCAGAACCTATTACGATTGAATCTACAACGGTAACTGAACCCACTACATTAGAAACAACTATAGTAACTGAACCGGGTACGGTTGAATCAACAACAGTGACAGAACTTAGTACGATTGAAAGTACAACAGTGACAGAACCTGCTACGGTTGAATCTACAACGGTAACAGCACCTACTACAATAGAATCAACTACAGCCACAGAACCTACTACGACAGAACCAACTACAGTGACAGAACCTACTACGATAGACTCAACAATAGTGACAGAATCTACTACGGTTGAATCAACAACAACGACAGAACCCACTACGGTTGAGTCAACAATGGTGACAGAACCTGCTACGGTTGAATCTACAACAGTGACAGGATCTACTACGGTTGAATCAACAACGGTGACAGAACCTGCTACGATTGAATCTACAACGGTAACAGAACCTACTACGATTGAATTTACAACGGTAACAGAACCTACTACGGTTGAATCCACAACGGTGACAGAACCTACTACGGTTGAATCAACAACGGTGACAGAACCTTCTCCGGTTGAATCAACAACAGTGACAGGACCTAATACAATTGAAAGTACAACAGTGACAGAATCTGCTACGGTTGAATCTACAACGGTAACAGCACCTACTACAATAGAATCAACTACAGCCACAGAACCTACTACGGTTGAATCAACTACAGTGACAGAACCTACTACGATAGACTCAACTATAGTGACAGAATCTACTACGGTTGAATCAACAACAACGACAGAACCCACTACGGTTGAGTCAACAATGGTGACAGAACCTGCTACGGTTGAATCTACAACAGTGACAGGATCTACTACGGTTGAATCAACAACGGTGACAGAACCTGCTACGATTGAATCTACAACGGTAACAGAACCTACTACGATTGAATTTACAACGGTAACAGAACCCACTACATTAGAAACAACTACAGTGACTGAACTGACTACGGTTGAATCATCAACGGTTACAGAACCTACTACGGTTGAATCTACAATGGTGACAGAACCTACTACGATTGAATCTACAACTGTAACAGAACCTACTACGATTGAAATTACAACGGTAACTGCACCTATTACGATAGAATCAACTACAGTGACAGAACCTACTACGATAGAAACAACTACAGTGACAGAATCTACTACGGTTGAATCAACAACGGTGTCAGATCCTACTACGGTTGAATCTACAACGGTAACAGAATCCACTACATTAGAAACAACTATAGTGACTGAATCGGCTACGGTTGAATCAACAACGGTGACAGAACTTAATACGAATGAATCCACAACGTTAACTGATCCTACAACCATAGAATCAACCACTGATGAAACTAGTTCATCTGAAAGTCCTGACGCTGAAGACTTCGAAGGTCTTAGCGTTTTTGCTATTACAGTGATAACTTTAAGTTCTGTTACTGCAGTAGCGGGTGTTGGATTCACCATCTGGTTCTTCGCTTGCTTTAAAACAGGACTACTAGCAGGCGCCACTTCATATAATTTAAGTGGGACTAGTGAGATTCCTTAAGTGGTTACTGTCTAATGAAACATGGTTAAATACAATGATCATGTTATATGAATACTATTTAAGATGAAAAAATCAGTAATTTGCTTTTCATTGTTGAAATGGTAAACTGACATGTTGTTATAAGGTATTCTTAAAAGAATTCTCAATGATTCTGCCTCATAATTCACAAATGAATTAAGAATAAGGAAAAAGGCCGTATTTTATAATATAAAAATCAGTTTACAATACTTTAATTATTTTGACTAGTTAATAATATTCGACAATAAGCATGATTTATTCTCATGCCTAGGTTAATTATTTATTTATAAATATAAAAATTACTAGCGACACGCCACGACTTTGCATGAGTGCAAATTATATTATAAACCTTTCTCGTTTCTTGTTCTTTTTATTAGAGAAAATTGCATCAAAATTTTTGTGTTGTCGAGGAATTAGTGGATAATCACGGAAAGCGACTTTATTTAAACTATGTAAAAATAAAGATGGATGATTGATTTTAATGTATAATTGATAAGGGATAAATAAACAAATATTAGGTACCTGAAAGGTCATCACAGATATTTTTCTTTACTGTAATCTTAATGTAAGTACATAATAAATTGAAATGTGTAGGGTTATTGCACATGTTATTTTTATTGAAGATCATAAATATTATAATATAAGTACTATATCCATGCATAATTTTAATTGAATCAGAGACTAGTGCCACAGAACACTAATTTATTTATTTATTTATTATTAAATATACACACACTATCTTCACAGGCGGAACGTAATACAATAGTGGTTTCCAAACCGAAAAAAATATAATAATAATATATAAATATAATTGGGAATCAAACGAGCTTACCTGTTAAGCGAAGTCTTGATTCTAATTTTATGAGCGCCGAAACTGAAATGCAATTCTATTATTGTTCACATAATGTAGTAATATTTTCATTACGGGTCAAAGGATTCGCAAGTTTAGATATATATAAAAAAATACAATCAATGTATCCTGGCAACACCATCGCGTCTAGATGTCACTTACTTTAGAGATTATAGGACAAGGAACAAGCTGTCTTTTGGACAGACTTGTTACCGCATACTTACATTCACTATTTCCCTGTAAGGATAACTGTGAGTTAGGTAGGTTAATTATTGCAGCTTTGGGGCTATTAACTAGTGGTGGGTGGGTGATTGCATTTCAGTTTCGGCGCTCATAAAATTAGAATCAAGACTTCGCTTAACAGGTAAGCTCGTTTGATTCCCAATTTTACTTCGCGCCGAAACTGAAATGCAATTCTATTATTGTTCACATAATGTAGATGTTTAGAGTTTGCTGCAATAATTAATTGTTACGCTATTGTTAGTACTGGTACTATCAACTCAAGTGCGGTTTCTTTTTATAGTAAGATATGAGTTGATTTCAGTTTTCCCTAAGGTTTTTTTGTCGCTACAGTCATACGTTCTTGCTGGGAGTGTCCCAAGGTGTTGACTAGACTATCCGTTCATTTTTTTTTTTAAAGTATTGTGTGACAAGTATTCTCGTATTGTAAAAATATATTTGATTCATTGATAGGCAACTGATTTAGATGAGAAGCATGTTATCTTCAACAGGGGCAGTTATAATACCACGGTGTGAGACGTGTATTGTAATTAATTGGATTATTCTTAATGAAAGTCACTTATGACTTACTAGCTTATTTTAGAAATATTATATCATTACTCTCAGTATATTTTAGTACTTACTTGGTTATTTGTACATCATCGTTATATGTACCTTGCCAGGGGCGCCGATTATGAGAAATAAACAGTGGGTGCCGAGCACCCCTGAGAATAGACATCAAGAAACAGATAAGTAATCGCCTTTTAGGTTACGGTTACATTATAATATTTCTTGATACTAAAAACTAGTTTCATTTTTATAAAATGATTTCATTTTATATTTTTATCGAACATAATTAGTAATTAGGTACGCAGTATGTAAGTAGGACATTTATTTATTTGTCGGTTGATCAGTGTGCATTTTTCTTCTCACACTTCGCCACTTTTTCGAGTCCATCAAATGAGCATGAGCACCCATGGGGTTTTCTAAAAGCCAGCGCCCCTGTACCTAGCCGTTGATGTCGGCTATATTACAAGGTCATTATTACTAAATGTAATCAGACAAAAAGTTACTTTGGTTTTATAATACTGCTGTTCCCACTTAACACAAAGACAATTTGTTGAAATCTATTGAAGCAGAATAATCTCATTAGTTGTTTTTATCATACCATAGTGATGTTTTAAATGTCACTGGGGGTAATGTAATTACATTACATGCATCATATAATTAGCCTTGCATTAGGCAATGCAATTAGGTACATGCATTATATATTATCACATTCATCATTTTCGTTTCAAACGATAAGTATCTATTCACATCTAAGTTATATTTGTGTTGACATTGTAGGTGACTGGTATGGAAGTCTAGCTTATCGATTTTATTATTATTATTCCGTTTGTTCATTTAACATAACATATAAATTATATTTTATTATATTAAATTATTATTAAATTATTATTTTTATTAATATTTTTATTATTAATTATTACAATTTTTTTTTTTTTTTTTTTTTTTTTTTTTTTTTCTACTGCATGATACAGCTAGTATACTAACGTTTATTTCAGCATGTATGTGTATACTTGTATATACCTGTATGTATATGCATATGGGTCTATCTAAATATATGTAAATACAATTATTTTATACTTATGAAGACCATTTTATGTCATTTTTTTGTGCCTCCCGAAATGGAAGTTAATGCGATTGTCTTTCTCTGTCATCATAGTAGTATTTTTGTGTCACAGTTTATGTTATATGTAACGAGAAACTTTGTTTCTTGAGGGAGGGGTTTATGTCATGTCGATGAAATGAACTTCCTGCTAGGGACTAGATACCTAGAGAAGTTGTATGGTCACTGACTTTTCACGAGGACCTGTTGCACTAGTTGGTCCCCAGCATACACCCCCCCCCCCTTTTTGTTTCAATGCAATTTTACTTTTGTATTGGTAAGTTAAGTACTTATAGTTTTGATGATACTAGTAATTCAAATGGGGTAATTCATTGCCTCAATTAAGTAAGTGTATTTTGAACATTCAGTCCCACTTAGCTATTTTAGAGAATAAAGAGGAGATAAGATATGTTTATTCTACCTGGATAAACATGAAATAAATTTAAAAGTATCAGCCAAAGAAAAGACTAGTTTTACTGTAGGTCATGTGTGGACCGGGTTTTAGCTGCACCGTAGACAAAGTTGTCTATTGCATTTCTGACACTGTTTGACAGTGACAACCTAACAAAGTAGAGAGAAGCCATAATTTCACCATATGACTTATAGGATAGGTACATATAGGCTTATAGGCATGTTATTAAACTGTGTTCAGCAAACCATCCCTGTTCCAAAATTGGTGGGTATGCCATGCATGTTTTGGGAATGTCTGAATGATCTAACATAAAATCTAACATTACATTTCTTTACCAAGTGGTAGATAGTTGTCTACTTTTATGTTAAATTTTTAAGTTCAGGAGTCATGTATACTGCAAAGTAATTTTTCTATTAAGCGCAGTGAGATTTTTTGATTGTCATAGAAGTGAGTCCTTTGTGAAACAAGTTGCTTTGGTGCACACTTTTTGTGTCCCGTGGCATGAGAGCTCTTATGTGCCAAATGCATCAGAAGTAATGTTTCCATGACAAGGCCAGTTGTCTAGTCATGGGAAGCTTGTTCCTAGGTATTCCCTATAATAAGGCAATTTCCCTCCATACAATATTTGATTTGAACACAGAAAATATTGTCAATATAAGACAATTGCTACTGGAAATGTTATATCAGTGCAGATCAAATTAAATCTGAATCTTGTTATTTCTGTTTTGTTACAACAAAGATTTCCCTGTTTATTCATTTATTAGGAGCACCAACCAGGTAAGTTTTTACAAAAGATTTGAATTTAGGTTTAGTTCTGTGCAATTATGTCAATAGCAGGCGTACACGGTTTGTGTAATTTGACATTCATTTATATTGAATTTTTAGTTTATTGAGTGATTTAGACATTAAGTACGAGTAAGGTAGATACCTCATACCATTTTGTTCTAACAACTATTTACAAATATATCAGCACATATTTCATTATTTAGTTGTTGTATATCATTATAAGTTTATTGCTGACTTACTCCCTTGGGGTGATTATAAGTAAGTAGGGCTGGTGGTTTTGCCCGTCAATATTATTCCCTTCTGCTTTCAACAGTGAGAAGTTACTTCTTCTTAAAATCAATGGTAGCTTCCTCAAACCGCTCAGCCCAGCGGGTGGCCACACCAATTGTGGCATTGGTGTCATACATCAAGTATTCCAAGGTGCTGGTGCACGGGTTCTTCGAGCCTGTGAGGAGTTCCTGTAATTCTGGTATTGAAACTTTAGAACCTTATAATTTTATTCAGGACTGCTGGTATCAGCAGAGGACTTAACCTGCGATTTCCTTAGGTTTTGGTTCCTTAAAAGTTAGCTTACATGCTCTTTGAGCAAGGTTTTTACTATAAGCTTAAATACTGAGGATGTGGAATGATATGCTGTACCTATGAATTTAATCCGTTTAAATTATATCAAGATTTTCCATAGATATTATTACATGGAGTCATATCATAATCAACACTTACTGATATTTGTTGCTATAAGTGAACATATCATTTGTAAATTGTTGATGAAGTATTCATGTCACTTAGTGCTTAGATATATATCATTGTGAACATCTCGTGTTCCATGGTTTGTTTTTGTTTTTATTATTTTGAATATATTGCAGGTCAGTGTACAACATAACCATAAGAAAATAATAATATTTCTATTGAATAGGTCTTTACTATTTAACTCAGCAAAAAATAGGTTTGATAATCGGTCACTGTTATGCTCGCACTATGGCAGTATTTTCCACCAGCATTGTAGCCGGTGAGGGTGTCAATAATTCTGCCTTGCCTTCTCCCATGGTTTTGGGTTGGCTTCTAGTCCAACAACTGGACACAGGTGGGTATCTACCGGCAATCCGGCTAGGTACATTGGATTAACTTATGACAGTTTGGAATATCTCGTATTCTTTAGCATTACTTTGGAAAGTTTATAATTTACATATTAGGCAGTATAACTTGCCACCTTATGGTGGTTTGGAATATCTCGTATTCACTAAAGGAGTTTGAATGTTTTGTAGCGATCTACACATAGGTGGTGTACTGTTTTTACACGAATTAATAATACACAGATGGGTAGTATGAACTTGGCCTTCTCGTGACCTTTATAGGCACTGATAAAGTGGAGCACGTCGAACTTAGTCTTTTTGCCATTTTTGTTCTTTGGATTATAAATGAATGGGACTCACCTGCTATAACAGATGCATACCAGATTAGCAACGTAGAGTAACGAAGCCAAGAGTATCGCGTACTAGTCTGGTAGCTTACAATCAGTTGGCGCGTAAAAATTAACGTCGCCAATGGTATCTCGTACCCTGATTGAATATTGAACAAGGCCTCGGACTCGCAAGTCCGAAAAACAGCACTCGCTATGATCACTTAGTGCCTCCGCCATTGCCCGATGAGGATCGCGTCCTCGATGACAGGTTTCAGGGGCCTTTTCAGACTAGCAACGTAGAATAAGCCGCTAAGAGCATCACGTACCAGTCTGGCAGCTTCCAATCAGTTAGCGTGCAAAAACAACTTCGCTAATGGTATCTCGTACCCTGATTGAAGATTGAGCAACTTATTGCTTTGGCTTTTGCTGGATATCGGTTCTTCATCCTGTGTGATTGTAGATTCAAGGCTTAAATTCGACACTGAAATTCGTTATTGCACAATACACTGTATAGGTTATCACTTGAAATTTTGTTATTTTGCTAAAGAAGGAACTATTTCATGTATTATAAATGAATAATAAGATGTATCACTTGGGATTTTGTTAAATTGCTAAAAAAATACTATTCCATGTATCTTAAATGAATAATTAGATAGGATAAAGTTTTTTCCATGCGAAACTTTTACCGCAAAAAAAATAAGTGACATCTAGACGCGATGGTGTTGCCAGGATACATTGATTGTATTTTTTTATATATATCTAAACTTGCGAATCCTTTGACCCGTAATGAAAATATTACTACATTATGTGAACAATAATAGAATTGCATTTCAGTTTCGGCGCGAAGTAAAATAATGTACAGAAGTTAATCTACATACAAAGCGCGCTCGAGCAACGCACACATAGACACCGCTCGCGGACACGATATCTCAGCGCGCTCGAACCAGTGCGAGTGTAAGTGCATCCGCTTGAGACACGCATACATGAACTTTTTTGTGCAGTTTTTGGGCAAAAAAAAAGTTATTTTAACTGTTCATTGGACAGTTGTTTAAATTCAACATTAAATGGTGAATTATCGTTTTTTAAGCTAGTACGAGTTTTTTCAGAAAGTTATGCAGGTATTTGCTTGTAATTTGATGGTTCGTTTTAATGTAACACAGAACAGTTTGGTAGGTAGGTAGGTAAGCGTCCGTAAGTTAACAGTTAAGATAGGAACTGCGCCGCGCTGCCGGCGCCCACGCCGCTGCACTCGGGCGCGCTCGAATCTCGCGAGAGGACGGTAACCTTAGCGCGATCGCCGAGCGTCGGTAGGAAAAGTGAAGTACATACATGAGATTGACTTCTGTACCTATCTATTTTGTGCTAGTGCCGTCTGCAGCGTGTGACTGGGGTGGGGTTGCCACCTTTTTTTAGAAGAAATAGTGTTTATCTGATTTAGAAAAGGGGAAATGATGGTATATTTTTAGAACAAAGAGTACCCTTTAGTGTTTTACTTTTTACGAAACAAAAAATTCTTTGTTTTGAAATAATTGTACGACTACCGAACAGTTTAAATGAAGCCATGGTTTTCTTTTACCGCCACTTTGCCACTCGTGACCCCGAAGACAAAAATGATTTACTGAAAAAGCAGAATTTTATTAATTTAATTCAAAATAAGTAGAGTAGCCGGTTCTTTGAGTCGAAAGAAAAAAAGAAAAAGTAGCTTTTTTTTAGGTGGTAAAGTTATCTAATGACATCTCTCGCTCTTAGGCGGAGCGAGAGCCCTCTTGCTCCGCCTAAGAGCGAGAGTGTCAAACTTTTACTGACTAAAAACCCACTCCTGTTCCATCTTTGCCATTGTTCCAGGGCCCAGGGGATCTCTTTCGCATCACCCATGGCCACAGTAGGCTTCGCCCCTGCTGGGCTCCTACGCGGCGGTTGCTAACATCTCCTTGAGGCGCGCGTGGAACACTACGTATCGTCGACGGCTTGGGCTCGGTCCGGGCGGTTACCGGACGGCCGGACAGCGAGCTGTCCATTGCTCGCCGTCCGCAAGCCCGTGGTTACGGTGGCCAGCTCCTTTACTAGTATTATTGCTTCACAGAAGGGGGCGACCGCTTGCCACTCCTCCACGCTCCGAACCATAGCCTGTACCAAGGCCCAGCTCAAGAGATCGCTGCCACCGAGCGCCCCCACGAGGATACGGCGGTGCTCTGCCCAGGCGAGGCACACCTCTACCGTATGTTCTACCGTGTCCTCCGGCCGGTCTACACAATGGTGATTCTCGGGCGTTTCTTCCGCACGAATCCGGTGCAGGAATCTACCGAACTGACCATGTCCGGTGAGGACCTGCATCATGCGGAAGGTAAGGACGCCGTGTTGCCTTTCCAGCCACTCCTCAAAGAGGGGACTTGCCGCCATAATTATAGTGTGCCCAAAACCCAAAGTAGCTGCTAGGAAATTTGGCGTTCTTGCAAAGGTCTGCTGCTGCTCTCTGGTTCTTGTAAGCTCGTGACTAGAACAATAACAGCTGCACAGGTCGATCACTAAGGTCAAGCAACGCTTGGTCAGTCTGTGGATGGGCGACCATCTTAATATATAGCACTATTACTACATGCCTTGATAAGCACGTTAAGCCTTTGGTCCCGTTGGCCCCGTGGTGTAATTTCCACAAATCGTCTTCTGTACACAATGTCCACCATATTTTTTAAGTTTATTAATAAAGATAATCTAAATCCATTAAAATTACACATACAGGAGATTTTTAACAATAATGGCTCAAGAATTAAAAATCAAAACATCTCATTAATGTCAAATAACTCAAACCTAACCTAAAAACCTAAATTACTCCATGGTACCTTCTCACATTTACAACATTTTAAAAAATGCTTCTATATTATACAATATTAAAAGAATGTTTTCAAACCAAGAAAAGTAACTTTGCGCCCTAGTGGTAGTAGAGATGGATCAACATACAGAGTCAAGCATTTTTACACAAGAGTACTGTTTCAGTTTGTGAGTTTATACAAGATTTAAATTTCGTCTCTGAATTCTAATGTGTGGGAAGGTATTTTTAACCGACTACAAAAAGAAGGAGAATAGAATAGAATAAAAAACTTTATTGTACACCAAAATAGTAACAAAATACAACCGAATTGATAACCTCCTCCATTTTTTGGAAGTCTATTAAAAATAACTGATATAAAAAACTTTTTACAAAGAAAATTCTTTATTAGTTTTGTGTCTTCGTTATTTAACACCGACTTCCGAAATTAAAGTTATGTTGCACTTTTCAATGTTTTTTTTTTTTACTTTGAA
Organism: Mythimna impura; assembly: GCA_905147345.3. Classification (NCBI taxonomy): domain Eukaryota; kingdom Metazoa; phylum Arthropoda; class Insecta; order Lepidoptera; family Noctuidae; genus Mythimna; species Mythimna impura. The sequence goes on along the minus strand of LR990356.1, from coordinate 5,807,100 downwards.
GTCGGTTGAATTTTTTTGTAAAAAGTTTTTTATTTTATACTTTTTTAGTTATGGTAAAAAAAAACTAAAAAGTACCCCTCAGCCAAACTTAAATACCTTATAGTACGAGTGCATCTCGTGATAATTCTAATAATCCCAAACACGGTTAGATAACATTAATTTATTACAGAGTTCCGGTGCCTAAATTTAGGCTTCATCATCAAATCAGTTCGATATATTCCCCCTCTTCTTTCAGACAGTCATCAACAACTCGTATAAACAAAGCAATTATACTTGTTACGACGGTTCTGCTGTAATTCTATGAGGAGTTCTGTTCCATATCTTCGAAGTTCATGATCAGATCATAACAATATTTCTATGGAACCAACTCGGAAGCATAACCTTTCAATCAAAAAAATATATTTTAAAATCGGTTTACAATTGATTGAGAAATCGGTGACAAACATAAAAAAAATACATTCAGCCGAACATATAACCTCCTCCTTTTTGAAGTCGGTTAAAAATAGATTAGTCTGACGGTATTATGAATCATCATAAATTGATGGATTTTTCTAACAGCTTATACTGCTGAGATTAGGCATCCTGCAAGAGATGTTAAATGAGGGACCCCACTGATGAAACTGAAGCTAGCAGCCAAACAAGTCAGGGTGGATCTAGTGTGGGTCCCTAGGCCCAGAACCAAATTGTCAATGTAAAGTTAAATAGAGCTGTATGGTACTGTTTCAACAGCTAAAACAATAAATTTACGCAGATGGTAAGATTCCTGTAATAAGTCCAAACATTTTAATTGCATATTAAATAATATTTTTAAAACTAATCCCCCGTAACTTTGGTTCTAAACACTCGAATCGGTTTAAATTTGATCCAACGTCTACTTAGAGTGTCATTGAGGTCTGATATTATTTTCAAGAGGGATACTCAATCCCTTCTATTTTTTTTTTAATTTATCAATTTATGAATTTGGATTTTTATGATAACTCATCTGTTACTTTTATCCTGAACACTCGAATCGATCCAAACTCGGTCCAACGTCTACTTACAGGGTCATTAAGGTCTGATATAATTTTCAAAAGGGATACTCTATCCCTTCTATTTTTTTATAATTTATTATGTTACGAATTTTGGCTTTTATCATAAGTCTTCTGTAACTTTAGTCCTGAACACTCGAATCGGTTCAAACTTAATTCAACGTCTACTAAGAATGTCCTTGAGGTCTGATATTATTTTCAAGAGGGATACTCAATCCCTTCTATTTTTTTTTTAATTTATCAATTTATGAATTTGGATTTTTATGATAACTCTTCTGTTACTTTTATCCTGAACACTCGAATCGATCCAAACTCGGTCCAACGTCTACTTACAGGGTCATTAAGGTCTGATATAATTTTCAAGAGGGATACTCTATCCCTTCTATTTTTTTATAATTTATTATGTTACAAATTTTGGCTTTTATCATAAGTCTTCTGTAACTTTAGTCCTGAACACTCGAATCGGGTCAAACTTAATTCAACGTCTACTAAGAATGTCATTGAGGTCTGATATTATTTTCAAGAGGGATAATTAATTCCTTCTATTTTTTTTTAATTTATAATTTATGTATTTGGAATTTTATGATAACTCTTCTGTTACTTTTATCCTGAACACTCGAATCGATCCAAACTCGGTCCAACGTCTACTTGGAGTGTCCTTGAGGTCTGATATTATTTGCAAGAGGGATACTCAATTCCTTCTATTTTTTTTAAATTTATTAATTCATAAATTTGGATTTTTATGATAACTCTTCTGTAACTTTAGTTCTGAACACTCGAATCTGCTCAAACTTAGATCAACGTCTACTTGGAGTGTCCTTGAGGTCTGATATTATTTTCAAGAGGGATACTTAATCCCTTCTATTTTTTTATAATTTATTATATTACGAATTTTGACTTTTATCATAACTCTTCTGTAACTTTAGTTCTGAACACTCGAATCTGTTCAAACGTAGTTCAACGTCTAGTTGGAGTGTCCTTGAGGTCTGATATTATTTTCAAGAGGGATACTCAATTCCTTCTATTTTTTTTTTAATTTATTAATTCATGAATTTGGATTTTTATGATAACTCTTCTGTAACTGTAGTTACGAACACTCGAATCTGTTCAAACTTAGTTCAACGTCTACTTGGAGTGTCCTTAAAGTCTGATATTACTTTCAAGAGGGATACTCAATTCCTTCTATTTTTTTTTTAATTTATTAATTCATGAATTTGGAATTTTATGATAACTCTTCTGTAACTTTAATTCTGAACACTCGAATCTGTTGAAACTTAGTTCAACGTCTACTTGGAGTGTCCTTGAGGTCTGATATTATTTTTAAGAGGGATACTCAATCCCTTCTATTTTTTCATAATTTATTATATTGCGAATTTTGACTTTTATCATAACTCTTCTGTAACTTTAGTTCTGAACACTCGAATCTGTTCAAACTTAGTTCAACGTCTACTTAGATTGTCATTGAGATCTGATATTATTTTCAAGAGGGATACTCAATCCCTTCTATTTTTTTATAATTTATTATATTACGAATTTTGACTTTTATCATAACTCTTCTGTAACTTTAGTTCTGAACACTCGAATCTGTTCAAACGTAGTTCAACGTCTACTTGTAGATTCCTTGAGGTCTGATATTATTTTCAAGAGGGATACTCAATTCCTTCTATTTTTTTTTTAATTTATTAATTCATGAATTTGGATTTTTATGATAACTCTTCTGTAACTGTAGTTACGAACACTAGAATCTGTTCAAACTTAGTTCAACGTCTACTTGGAGTGTCCTTAAAGTCTGATATTACTTTCAAGAGGGATACTCAACCCCTTCTATTTTTTTATAATTTATTATTTTACGAATTTTGACTTTTATCATAACTCTTCTGTAACTTTAGTTCTGAACACTCAAACCGGTTCAAACATAGTTCAACGTCTACTTAAAGGGTCATTGAGCTCTGATATTATTTGCAAGAGGGATACTCCATTCCTTCTATTTTTTTTTAAATTTATTAATTCATGAATTTGGAATTTTATGATAACTCTTCTGTAACTTTAATTCTGTACACTCGAATCTGTTCAAACTTAGTTCAACGTCTACTTGGAGTGTCCTTGAGGTCTGATATTATTTTTAAGAGGGATACTCAATCCCTTCTATTTTGTCATAATTTATTATATTGCGAATTTTGACTTTTATCATAACTCTTCTGTAACTTTAGTTTTGAACACTCGAATCTGTTCAAACTTAGTTCAACGTCTACTTAGAATGTCATTGAGATCTGATATTATTTTCAAGAGGGATACTCAATCCCTTCTATTTTTTTATAATTTATTATATTACGAATTTTGACTTTTATCATAACTCTTCTGTAACTTTAGTTCTGAACACTCGAATCTGTTCAAACTTAGTTCAACGTCTACTTTGAGTGTCCTTGAGGTCTAATATTATTTTCAAGAGGGATACTCAATCCCTTCTATTTTTTATAATTTATTATATTACGAATTTTGACTTTTATAATAACTCTTCTGTAACTTTAGTTCTGAACACTCGAATCTGTTCAAACTTAGTTCAACGTCTACTAAGAATGTCATTGAGGTCTGATATTATTTTCAAGAGGGATACTCAATCCCTTCTAATTTTTTTTAAATTTATTAATTCATGAACTTTGACTTTTATCATAACTCTTCTGTAACTGTAATTATAAAAAAATGAAGGGATTGAGTATCCCTCTTGCAAATAATATCAGAGCTCAATGACCCTTTAAGAATTATAAAAAAATAGAATGGGTTGAGTATCCCTATTGAAAATAATATCAGACTTTAAGGACATTCCAAGTAGACGTTGAACTAAGTTTGAACCGATTCGAGTATTCAGAACTAAAGTTACAGAAGAGTTATGATAAAAGTCAAAATTCGTAAAATAATAAATTATAAAAAAATAGAAGGGATTGAGTATCCCTCTTAAAAATAATATCAGACTTTAAGAACACTCCACGTAGACGTTGAACTAAGTTTGAACCGATTCGAGTGTTCAGAACTAAAGTTACAGAAGAGTTATGATAAAAGTCAAAATTCGTAAAATAATAAATGATAAAAAAATAGAAGGGGTTGAGTATCCCTCTTGAAAATAATACCAGACCTCAAAAACACTCAAAGTAGACGTTGAACTAAGTTTGAACAGATTCGAGTGTTCAGAACTAAAGTCACAGAAGAATTATTATAAAAATCCAATTTTTTAGATTAATAAATTTAAAAAAAATAGAAGGAATTGAGTATCCCTCTTGAAAATAATATCAGACCTTAAAGACACTCCAAGTAGACGTTGAACTAAGTTTGAACCGATTCGAGTGTTCAGAACTAAAGTTACAGAAGATTTATGATAAAAGTCAAAATTCTTAACATAATAAATTATAAAAAAATAGAAGGGATTGAGTATCCCTCTTGAAAATAATATCAGAGCTCAATGACACTCCATGTAGACGTTGAACTAAGTTTGAACCGATTCGAGTGTTCAGAACTAAAGTTACAGAAGAGTTATGATAAAAGTCAAAATTCGTAAAATAATAAATGATAAAAAAATAGAAGGGGTTGAGTATCCCTCTTGAAAATAATATCAGACCTCAAAAACACTCAAAGTAGACGTTGAACTAAGTTTGAACAGATTCGAGTGTTCAGAACTAAAGTCACAGAAGAATTATTATAAAAATCCAATTTCTTAGATTAATAAATTTAAAAAAAATAGAAGGAATTGAGTATCCCTCTTGAAAATAATATCAGACCTTAAAGACACTCCAAGTAGACGTTGATCTAAGTTTAAGCCGATTCGAGTGTTCAGAACTAAAGTTACAGAAGATTTATGATAAAAGTCAAAATTCTTAACATAATAAATTATAAAAAAATAGAAGGGATTGAGTATCCCTCTTGAAAACAATATCAGAGCTCAATGACACTCCAAGTAGACGTTGAACGAAGTTTGAACAGATTCGAGTGTTCAGAACTAAAGTTACAGAAGAGTTATGATAAAAGTCAAAATTCGTAAAAAAATAAATTATAAAAAAATAGAAGGGGTTGAGTATTCCTCTTGAAAACAATATCAGAGCTCAATAACACTCTAAGTAGACGTTGGACCGAGTTTGGATCGATTCGAGTGTTCAGGACTAAAGTTACAGAAGAGCTATCATAAAAATACCAATTCATAAATTAATAAATTTAAAAAAAATAGAAGGAATTGAGTATCCCTCTTGAAAATAATATCAGACTTTAAGGACACTCCAAGTAGACGTTGAACTAAGTTTGAACAGATTCGAGTGTTCAGAACTAAAGTTACAGAAGAGTTATGATAAAAGTCAAAATTCGTAAAATAATAAATTATAAAAAAATAGAAGGGGTTGAGTATCCCTCTTGAAAACAATATCAGAGCTCAATAACACTCTAAGTAGACGTTGGACCGAGTTTGGATCGATTCGAGTGTTCAGGACTAAAGTTACAGAAGAGTTATCATTAAATACAAATTCATAAATTAATAAATTTAAAAAAAATAGAAGGAATTGAGTATCCCTCTTGCAAATAATATCAGACCTTAAGGACACTCCAAGTAGACGTTGAACGAAGTTTGAACCGATTCGAGTGTTCAGAACTAAAGTTACAGAAGAGTTATGATAAAAGTCAAAATTCGTAATATAATAAATTATAAAAAAATAGAAGGGGTTGAGTATCCCTCTTGAAAACAATATCAGAGCTCAATAACACTCTAAGTAGACGTTGGACCGAGTTTGGATCGATTCGAGTGTTCAGGACTAAAGTTACAGAAGAGTTATCATAAAAATACAAATTCATAAATTAATAAATTTAAAAAAAAATAGAAGGAATTGAGTATCCCTCTTGCAAATAATATTAGACCTTAAGGACACTCCAAGTAGACGTTGAACTAAGTTTGAACAGATTCGAGTGTTCAGAACTAAAGTTACAGAAGAATTATTATAAAAATCCAATTTCTTAGATTAATAAATTTAAAAAAAATAGAAGGAATTGAGTATCCCTCTTGCAAATAATATTAGACCTTAAGGACACTCCAAGTAGACGTTGAACTAAGTTTGAACAGATTCGAGTGTTCAGAACTAAAGTTACAGAAGAATTATTATAAAAATCCAATTTCTTAGATTAATAAATTTAAAAAAAATAGAAGGAATTGAGTATCCCTCTTGAAAATAATATCAGACCTTAAAGACACTCCAAGTAGACGTTGAACTAAGTTTGAACCGATTCGAGTGTTCAGAACTAAAGTTAGAGAAGAGTTATGATAAAAGTCAAAATTCTTAACATAAAAAATTATAAAAAAATAGAAGGAATTGAGTATCCCTCTTGCAAATAATATTAGACCTTAAGGACACTCCAAGTAGACGTTGAACTAAGTTTGAACAGATTCGAGTGTTCAGAACTAAAGTTACAGAAGAATTATTATAAAAATCCAATTTCTTAGATTAATAAATTTAAAAAAAATAGAAGGAATTGAGTATCCCTCTTGAAAATAATATCAGACCTTAAAGACACTCCAAGTAGACGTTGAACTAAGTTTGAACCGATTCGAGTGTTCAGAACTAAAGTTAGAGAAGAGTTATGATAAAAGTCAAAATTCTTAACATAAAAAATTATAAAAAAATAGAAGGGGTTGAGTATCCCTCTTGAAAATAATATCAGACTTTAAGGACACTCCAAGTAGACGTTGAACTTAGTTTGAACCGATTCGAGTGTTCAGAACTAAAGTTACAGAAGAGTTATGATAAAAGTCAAAATTCGTAAAGTAATAAATTATAAAAAAATAGAAGGGGTTGAGTATCCCTCTTGAAAACAATATCAGAGCTCAATAACACTCTAAGTAGACGTTGGACCGAGTTTGGATCGATTCGAGTGTTCAGGACTAAAGTTACAGAAGAGTTATCATAAAAATACAAATTCATAAATTAATAAATTTAAAAAAAATAGAAGGAATTGAGTATCCCTCTTGCAAATAATATCAGACCTTAAGGACACTCCAAGTAGACGTTGAACGAAGTTTGAACCGATTCGAGTGTTCAGAACTAAAGTTACAGAAGAATTATTATAAAAATCCAATTTCTTAGATTAATAAATTTAAAAAAAATAGAAGGAATTGAGTATCCCTCTTGAAAATAATATCAGACCTTAAAGACACTCCAAGTAGACGTTGAACTAAGTTTGAACCGATTCGAGTGTTCAGAACTAAAGTTAGAGAAGAGTTATGATAAAAGTCAAAATTCTTAACATAAAAAATTATAAAAAAATAGAAGGGGTTGAGTATCCCTCTTGAAAATAATATCAGACTTTAAGGACACTTCAAGTAGACGTTGAACTTAGTTTGAACCGATTCGAGTGTTCAGAACTAAAGTTACAGAAGAGTTATGATAAAAGTCAAAATTCGTAAAGTAATAAATTATAAAAAAATAGAAGGGGTTGAGTATCCCTCTTGAAAACAATATCAGAGCTCAATAACACTCTAAGTAGACGTTGGACCGAGTTTGGATCGATTCGAGTGTTCAGGACTAAAGTTACAGAAGAGTTATCATAAAAATACAAATTCATAAATTAATAAATTTAAAAAAAATAGAAGGAATTGAGTATCCCTCTTGCAAATAATATTAGACCTTAAGGACACTCCAAGTAGACGTTGAACTAAGTTTGAACAGATTCGAGTGTTCAGAACTAAAGTTACAGAAGAGTTATTATAAAAATCCAAATTCATAAATTAATAAATTAAAAAAAAATTAGGGGTTTAGGTATCCCTCTTGAAAATAATATCTGAGCTCAATGACGCTCTATGTGGACGTTGGACCGAGTTTGGACAGATTCGAGTATTTAGAATCGAAGTTAAAATATTCGATTTAAAATTGCAGTTCAAAATTTTTAAGGTAGAATTTTATTAAAGTGTAATCTGTGTAATCTTTCTTCTCATCTTCGTAAATTGATCAATTTTAGATGACTTTTACTTTATAAATATTTTGTTGCCTAGGGCCCTTTTCACAAGATCCGTCCCTGGCGGCCGCTAGCTGCTAGCTGCTAGTTTCAGTTTCGTACCCCACTGTAATCTCTTTTTAAGGTGGGAAATCATCCGACGACTTCTCCCACTCTGGGTCACACTTTTACTGTTTAAACCACACCTGTGTCATTCAGTTGTCCTTTGCGTTCTAAGACCACGGGTTTCCTTTTCAGAAAATTCCCGCGGCCCAACCGGGCATCGACTCTGCTGGGCCCCTACGGTTAGCTGACATCTCTTTGAGGAGCGCGTGGAAAACAACGCGCTGTCGACGACTTTGACTCTGTCCTGTCGATTACCGGATGGCCGAACAACAAGCTACCCATTGCCATGAAGTAGCTATGCTAGCTACTTCGCAGAAGGAGGCAACTGCCTGCCATACCTCCTCGGTCCGGAACATAAACTGAACCAGGGCCCGGTGCGAGAGGTCGCTGCCGTCAATCGCCTCCACGAGGACCGTATGCTCCACCCTGTGTCCTCTGGGCGGTTCACACAATGGTGACATCTGGGCGTTTTTTTGATTGTATCCGATGCAGAAACCCCCCAAACTTACCAGGTCCGTTGTAGCCTACGGCGGTATTTTCGTCGTCAAGATTAATAGTCCGTCTATAAATCATAAAAATTAAAGAAGTATCATCGGCAAACAACACGATATAAAGTGTAATTTGCAATCAATGGAGTGAATTATTTACATTCAGTCAGAAAAGTATCGGGAATGGATGATTTGTTTATGGTTCCAAATTCAAATTTTTTTTTTTTTTTTTGTTGTTGTTAGATTGGCACTACTGTTTTCCATTTAGGCGCGGAGTTTGAGTTGCATCTGTTATTTATATTAAATACAGTGCTGTTTTTAGTTATATCATATCTAGTGTGTATCCGCTTAGACGCTCACGCCAATTTTTTTTGATGACGTAAGACGCTACGTCATCTGATAACGACGGCGCCCCGCTGCGCCGATTAGTGCCTATGCAAACAAGTGTTTTTTTCGGCGACTCATTCGTAACTTGAGTCACTTCAAGTAATGTTTTTGTTTAAGCTTATTAATGACTCTTTCAAGTCGTCTCAAGTGTTTATTATTATTTGTTTTCAATTTTTGTATATAGAGCTGTAAACATTGACTATAGTTGGCTATAGTTGATATTTGAACTTTAAAGAATATTAGTTTTAAAAGTAAAGCGGTAACATATAGATTTTATGACTTTAATAGGTGGATGGGTTCTATCTACATACGATAAAACAAAAAAACATACTTCATAATAAATAAATATTTATTTTAGAGGCATATGACTAGCATGTGACATTTGCTCACGGTGAATAATTTTTCACCCAAATTAATAATTTACTACAAATAAATGCTTTCACGTAAACTAAAAATATTGTTACTGTCTGAAAGCTAAGTTTCTGCTGTAACATATATGTAAATATTATGTTGATAGGTTTATCTAATACAGAAAAATATGGAATTGATTGAAGGCATTCCCACTTACGTGAAAATACTCTTAACATTTCTGGTTATTTTTTGTTATTTTTTTTTCAGTGAAATTTGAGTAAAGAAAGATGAATAAAAAATGTAACTATTTTCTACAATAAATACCCTTTCCAATGAGGTATCACACTTGTTATTCAATAATACAATATATTAATATTAATATTTATTAGTATCTCTAAATTAGGTTGGCGGCCATAATGAGTTCAATGACATTTATGTTTTCGACTCCACTTGAAACGAAAAATCTAATATGACCTTAAATCTATTAGCGTTTGTATATTCTTTGGCTGAAAACTATTGACGAATAAACATTCAATACGATAATAAAATCTTTTAACACAGAACTGGTCTCAAAATATAATAAATTGCGATAGAATTATGACAAAATTCTAGGTATCAAACGATTGCCGTGATAGCCACACATAAATACAAATATACGTATTTTAAACTTACCCAGGTTAAAATCCTGTTGCACACACATAAACTATATTCTAATTATTCACTAAATCAACACTTTACACAGAAACACTCACTCAAAACCGAAAATATTATTTTTTACCGTAAACCGCTACTAGAATCAGCTGGCGTTCGCGCGCGAAATGCAACGACTGAATTTGACATTTATTTTTTTTAAAGTGTGATTCGTTTTGGAACTGTTATCGTATTTTTAGCATGAAATAATGTATCGAGATTCGAGTAGAAAAGAGAAAAGGTTATAAAACATCGTGTCTTAGACAGAAATAGATATATTATGAGGTCGTATCGTATAGAAACGGCAAGGACGAATTTTGTTTGACAGTATAAAAAAGTTTGGGACTAGAGTCCCAAAGAGCGTTTGACCGGGTATTGCGAATTTCATAATGGACAAAAACATCGAACAAAGAGTTTGTCTTAAATTTTGCATCGCCAATGGAATTTCGTGTTCGGAGTCACTGAAAATGTTACAGAAGGCTTACGGTGAATCGACTTTATCAAAAACACGTGCTAATAAGTGGTACAAAGCGTTCAAAAGCGGTCGAGATGTGATGGAACATTAACGTCTTCAACTGAAGTTAACATCGCAAAAGTGAAGGAAATAGTGACTGAAAATCCTCATTGAAGTTTGAGAGAGATAGCCGCCGAACCTTCTGTATATCACGAGTCGATCCGTATCATTTTAACTAATCATTTGGGTATGAAACATGTTACCGCTCGGCTAGTCCCAAAAGACCTGAATTTTCTCCAAAAACTCAATCGCATGAGAGTCGCTGAGAACATGCTAGAACGAGTCAATTTCAACGCAAAATTCATGAAACGCATTTTTACTGGTGACGAGACATGGGTTTACGAGTTTGACATGCAAACTAGTCAACAAGCTTCGGAGTGGCGCCTTCCAACTGAACCGAAACCGAAAAAACCACGCCAAAGTCGATCAAAAGTCAAAGTCATGTTGACTGTTTTCTTTGATTATCGCGGCGTTGTGCACTCGGAATTCTTGCCGGAAGGTCAAACGATAAATAAAGAATATTATTTGAGCGTTTGAAAAGAATATTGTTTTGCTCTCTTAAATGCCGCATGCATTTAAGAGAGCAAATTCGACGAAAAAGGCCAGATTTGGGGAAAGAAAATTCTTGGATTTTGCACCACGATAATGCGCCTTCGCACAAGGCTATCATTGTGAACGAAATTATGACCAAACAGTCAACAAATACCATCGAGCAACCACCATATTCACCAGATATGGCTCCAGCCGACTTCTTTCTTTTTCCTAAACTCAAATTACCACTTCGTGGCACCCGTTTTCAATCGGTAGAAGACATAAAGGAGAATTCGCGGCGAGAACTGAAATCAATTCCGGAAACAGCATTTAATAAAAGTTTTGGTGATTGGATTATTCGTTGGCGTAAGTGTATCGTTTCTGAAGGATCATACTTTGAAGGTTATAAAATAAATTTGGATGAATAACAAACATTTTGTGTATTGTTGATCTTTTCCCGGTACTTTCTTAACAGTGTAATATATACCTAAACTAAAAATAAAAAGGACAAAAAGTTAAGCCTTGGGTACCCCCATTTTCACATTTAAACCCGATGCCATTGTTATTATAACCTGCATTTTAGTAACCTTGTTAATAAAATACAACACACACAAATAAATGAGCACTATTTATAGTGATACCGCAACATCAATAGTTTACCGCGACGCAACGGAAAAGTTTATTCGTAAACAAGCAAAAAAAAGTCTAAATAAAAGACTTCTCTGACAGCAAGTATTTAGTATTAAGAGAGTCCTTTTTCACATGCCTATCGTCAACATCGAGCATGGTTTAAAAGCTTGTTGCTTCATCTAACGCAATCCAACGCGATGTTTGATGAAGAGGCAATGCAAAATAAAGAGAGATAACGCCTGAACTCTGTTCACTTTCGGTAATTCCGTGATTTCTCGAATATTTCACAAAACTTGTTCCAGGAAAAACGTGTTTTTTTTTAACCCTTAAAAGCTTTTCAGGAAAATTGTCATCATTTAGAATCTCGATTAAATGTGCAAGGCTTCTATTGATGTACTTTTTTATATTTTTAATATATGAGGATATTATGGAGGGCCAAAGTTCACGTAAAATAGCAGATTTTTAGAGGTCTTTACTAGATTAGTTTTACACAAAGGGTATGGGCCCACCATTCATACAAACTTTGGCTAACAGTGGACATATATTAAGACAACTTCAATTCAAAGTTTATGAAATAATAAACCTGTTACAGCTATTACAGGTTTAACTAAAAGTTGGAGAAAATAAGTTAAATCAGTTTTAATGTTTATATTGCTAGAGTCAAAATGGCGGCTATAGCACAGCAAATTAAACAAAAAATTTTTTATTCATTTGGTTAGTCATTTTCTTCGTTGTTTAAAATTAGAACAGTGCAGCGTCTAAAAACATTATGTAAGTGACTTTTTAAGTATTAGCTTATTTATTCATCAACAAGTATCATTCAACATCAACATCTGTAGTATTTTATTTACATATTTTTATTTTTGTTAGTTAAGTATTGGTACAAATTAAATAGTTCTTACCTGCCGTGGATAAATCAATTCTTGTATCACCGGCGGCGGCGATCTCGCGCTCGCGCTGGGCTTTAGTCCGGAGCGAGGAGGAGTGGCAGGCGGTCGCCTCCTTCTGCGAAGCAGTAATGCTAGCAAAGGAGGCGGCCGATCGCGTGAGGCAACGGTGCTCACGCCCCAACCGCCGCCGGGATTCCGATCCCAATTTCCGTCTGGTAACCGTCCGGACCGAGCCCAAGTCGTCGACGGCGCGCATTGTTCCACGCGCGCCTCAGGGAGATGTCAGCAAATCGTAGGGGCCCAGCAGGGCCTACTGGGGCCATGAGTAGTGTGAAAACGAAACCCGGGGCTCGGGGACGAAGGCAACGAAGGAACAGGAGTGGGTTTTTAATCAGTAAAAGTCTGACACTATCTCCCGCTCCGCCCAAGAGCGGGATTTGTCATTAGATGATTTTTCCACCTAAAAAAAAAATACTTGTATCACAGATCACGGATTTCAGCAACTTCCAAAGAATGTTGTCTCATTTGAGTAATATTTAAAGCACAATTTTATTAACATAGCGTTGGCTTGTGCTGGTCGAAATATAGTACATACGAGTCGGTTTCCATCTGTCGGATGCTGGAGTTATTCAAAGAAGTAGAAACAGAGTCCGAGATAGAGCGGCCGGGGTCATTGTCGTACATAGCAGATTCAGAATCCATAGGCAGGCTGGGGTCGTCGGGAAAAGCGAGTACAGAGTTCATTATGAAAGCGAATAGTAATAATAGCAAATAGTCACAAACTGAAGCAAATCACGATGTGACGTAGCAATAAGAGGGTAACATACCCTGAGGTGTTTGAGGAATGGAGAGGTATACCACATCTATCAGAAGAGTCCCAGAAGTACGATCAAGATCCCTACCAGCACCATACTGGATATAGTACATTTTGATACAAGTGCAGAAAGTTTGTCATTGCCACCGAGGCGGAATTCGCACGAGCCGTAGGCGAGTGTGTTATGGAGCAAAGGGCTGCAGTGACAAATCTGCACGTGTATCAAATGACTGTTTTTCAATACACTTACGAAGAAATGAATAAATGGGGGTTGACCGGCGAATCGCGGGGGTCGACGCGCGTCCACCCTGATACGATAAATGTAACAAAATTGTAGCAGGGGAGAGCACGCGCACTTTTCTGCACTAGTGCGCAAAACAGTCTATTGCGTGCTTAAAAGCGGTGGGATAAGAGCAGGTTTTCGAGTAAGTGTATTGAAAAATAATAATAATAAGTGCTATATTTACCATAGATCACTACCTAGTCTATAATAATTCTATTTTATCTGGTATCGGTTAGTACTTATAATAAAAAAATACTATCAAAATGTAGTTGTTTGGATTAATGATAGTAATAATGATTTGTAATAAGTGATTTGTGTTATTTTTTTTTTATTTAATATTATATTGTAATATAATAATGACTCTCTGCACGTGTTGGTTTCGACTGTTAGTGCAGAATGTCCCTGTCATAAAATAAATAAATAAAGAACTCCAACCGGGATTGCTGCATTGTGATCAAATGCACTGCAAAATCAATACCCAATCAATGAATAAATGCTTTTTCCTAATAACACGGGAATTATAGACAACTGAATTTTTCTTAAAATGACATAGAATATATTTCGAAAAAAAAAAAAGATTTGCAAGATTGATTTCCTTGGATTTCCTCGATGTTGACATTTGTTTTGATTTTATTTAGAAAATATAGGAACATTTATTTTTCTTGTCGTTAGCCATTTTGTCGAATAATAGAATGTGTTTCATCAAACTTCAAGCGGCTACGAGAGAAATGAAATTTCTTCGAGTCCTTCAAACTCATTAAAAGGTTTTTAATATGTGAAGTGTGTTTGTAATTTTCTTTGGATATCGCTTTTATTTGTAAAAGTGAACGTAGCAGATCATCACAAAGTCAAAGCGTTTATTGCGAACTAAGTGTTTACAATGTTGTTATAATATCATGTCAGTACTTTTGACTTAGCAGCCTTTCACCACGGTATACCGTGCTTTAACCCTGTCTTATGAAGACGACGACTGTCACCTAGCGCCGCGCACGCCACAATCGCAGCGGTAAGTCCCCTCTTTGAGGAATGGCTTGACAAGCGCCACCGCATCCTCATTTTCTACCTGACGCAGGTCCTTTCCAGACATGGCCATTTCAGGAGGTTCCTATTTCGGATTCAGGTGAAAGAAACACCCGGGTGTCACCATTGTGAGAATCACCCGGGGTACACTGTGGCAGTCTGCCCCGCTTGTGTCTAACGCCGTAAGTGTCTTGTTGAGGCGATCGGCGTCAACGACCTCTCGCGTCCAGCTCTGATTCAGGCCATGGTCCGAAGCGAGAGGGAATGAGAAGTAATCGACTTCTTCTGTGAAGCTGTAATGCGAGATGTCCACCGTGAGAGAACGGACACCCTCACCCTCCAGCTACGCACCTCAGAGAGATGTCCGTAAAACTGAAGGGAGGCCCAGAAGGGCCAATGCTTGCTAGGGCTGCAGGATCGTTTGAAAGAGTGACCATGGCCCTAGAACGCAAAAGGCAAATAAAAGACACAAGTGAGTTTTGGTCGGTAAAAGTCTGACACGCACTCTCGTTCTACCCTAGAGCGAGAGAAGACAATAATAATTGACAATTCCCCAACTCAAAAAAACCAGTCCATCAATGTTTGTAGATTTTAGAATTTTTAGGGTTCTGTGAACTATGTCGACTTTGTACGAGCGTCATGAATTACAATTTCTTTTCTTCTTCCTTGCTCTAGGACGGTAGAAGATATTATACTATCCCTGCCAGTGAAAAATCCTTAACAATAATGTATATCCTTCTAACACACAAAAACAACGTTTCTGCCTGGAATAAATAACAATGACAGTCAGTTGAATGAGATAAATGATATTACTATTATGTTAAAAAAATACCCACGTTTAGTATTCATTGCTATGACAATTTTTGAAAACAAAATTATTGATTTTCTTTTTTAACGTGTTTGTTACATAATTATTTTAGAATTGCTTTAAGTAGACACAACAATAAGGTCGCGTTCAAAAGTAACAGTATGACGACTGCCACAAGAGAAGGGCATTCGAAAATATCAATTTAAAGTACCTCAATAAAATTTGCCGCCTAAGTAATAATAACAGCAATGATCATGCATTGAAATACATTGACATTGATTTTTCTTATAAATTAATTAACCATACAGTTATCTTTACTCGGCCACCACTGCTCTCACCGAGAGCAGTGGTGGCCGAATGGTAACGGCCCCGACTTACGAGTAGTAGGTTGCGGGTTCAAACCCAGGCAGACTTTGTGTAATTTATTTCATCACCACTGCTCTCAAAACGGTGAAGGAAAACATCGTGAGGAAACCGGCATATCCTAGCACCAAAAATTCGAAGACATGTGACATTCACCAACCCGCACTGGGCCCGCGTGGTGAGTTACGGCCCATTCCCTCTCCTAGAGAGGAGGCCTGAGTCTCAACAGTGGGAACATTATAAGGCCGACTATGCTATTCTATGCTATTTTTACTACATTATAAAGTATTTTGATCTATCTATGTAATCTATACTATTCGTTCCATACTTGTTTTAGGAGGGTTTCCAGATTACTTTTCTCGCTCTGGGTGAAGTGAGAGGGAGTGTCAGACTTTTACTTCTTCTTCTTTTTCTTCTTTTCGAATCGATGGTAAACTCGTTAAACTGTTGGGGCCCAGTAGGTGGCTACGTTAAATGCAGCATCGGTTGCACTCATTAACCGCGGTGGTACCGCACCGAATGGACCAAATATGCTGCTGCGTCCTGTTGTTGTTGTCCTACGATGCAGCTGTATATTTCACGTCTGCATCACTCTACGAAGGTTGAGGAAGTCGGGAAGTATAGAAGGTGAAGAGCAACTGGACCCTGAGGGTCGAAAGACTGGATTCGCGCCAGACACCATCCTAACTTCAAATCGTTCGTGATACGAGTTCCAACCCACCATCTGCAGACCTTTTTTGAGAGAGGACTTTTGGCCGAAAGGTGTCGTGTATCGATGTTTCCGAGGACGGTTACGCGACACCACGCAGCTGAACACGACGCCGATGTTACATGTATAATTATAGTTTATTGTTTGTGGTATTTTTAATATGTTTTAGTTTATTATATATTTTATAAGATTGTAATATTATGTATTTTATTATCTATGGCCCTCAGTTGCCTGACAATAAAGAAATAATAATAATAATAATTAAATCCTCCACAGTGCAGGTGTATGGGCACTTAAGACAATCTAACATATGGCTTATGTTATGGGTTTTACTGACTCATCCGTGTTCCTTCGGTTGCCCTTTCCATTTCAAAGCCGCTGTGACTGACACCTGACACCTCTTTGAGGCGCGCGTAGAACACAACACACCATCAAAAAGGACCTGTTCCTTACAACTGGTAGCTGGGAATCACCCTGCTTATACCGAAGCGCACGGTGTCCCCTGTGTCGGATATGACGTGACGATTACTTCTCTCTCACGTTTTCTACCACCTCCTTCGATCGTATTAGAGATGACTACTTCTTCCGCAAACAATCGTATCCGGCGAAGACCTGCGTCAAGCAGAAAGTGAGAACACCCTGGAGCAATTAACTATTCTTTTAAAGAACGGATTTACTGTCGCAATCGTAGCGTGCCTAGTCTATATTCATGCAGCGGCATTTATATCGCCACAATATAGATTCTTCTGCGCAATTACTTTTGACATTTGGACTGGCCTGTTGGTCTAGTGGTTTGGTTAGGTTAGGTTGGCCCTGACTGCTATGTGCGAAGGTATTGGGTATGATTCCCACCCAGGACAAATGTTTGTGTGATAAGCACAAACATTTGTTCTGTGTCTTGGTGTAATTTATCTATACATATAATAAAACAGTAACGAAAGAAAAACTGTACATTGAGAATTTTCGAGAAAAAATAAGTGGCTTTTGTTAGAAAAACGTAACTGATTACAAAAAGTGACTTTTTAGAATTTTTGTCTGTTTGTCTTTTTGTCTGTGTGTATGGTACGGGTTCACGCCAAAACTACTGGATAGATTGAATTGAAATTCAGCAAAAATGTTCTTTGTAAACCAAGAAAGGCTTTAGGCTACATATTATCACGCCGTATATTATGGGAGGTAAGCAACATTGATTTTAAAAAGGTTTAAAAGATTGTTAAAAAGGTTGAATGCAAAAAATGACATGTTATTTAGTTAATAAAAATTTAACTCTGGGAACATAATAATCACGCTATTTTTATGAAGGAGCGGGGCAGTAATATTATATATTGCAAGGGAACAGCTGCTATTCAACAATATGTCAACGGGGAATTTAGCAGGAAGGTCAGGTGACCGTATACCGCACTAAATGGTGCGAGTTCAAATCTCATACTATTATTTTTTAATCGTAAAATTCTTTTTTTTTTTAGTTTTTGCATTTTTTATGTGCATTAGAAACGATACTGTTATGAAATCTGAGAACTTTACATGTCCTATCTAATTGTATGGAGAGTTTCACACCAATATTACTAAACATTGATTGATGGTATAACAAGCTACACTATCAAAGTGAAGTCAAGTAAAAGTTTTGGTTCTAAGTTTTAACTTACCAAGCACATTGTTGTAGGTAATTGATTTAAGTATGTAATTCTTAGTTTTGTTCCTTGCCGCTGTTACCATATATTTTTTAATGCAAAAATAATGTAGTTGTCTGTTCAAATTAACGACAATTTAGTTTTATTCATTATTTAATTTGGGTAAATAATATGTAGTTTCCGTTTTGCAACTAGATGGCGTTGGCGTCGAGTTAGATCGCGCTATGGTTTCGTTCCCAAAAAGTGATGTTAAAGGTGCCGATGTGCCGGTCTCATCCTATAAAAACGGGGGTTCCCTTTGATGTCTGTGTTGGTTGATGTGTTTAATTTTCCTGCGAATAATTATTATTTTTCTACTTACTAGCAATTCTTACATACTTATTCGATTACTTTTCATTGATTTGAATAGTATCGGATTAAGAAGGAATTTTAGTTATGCCTTTTAGAAAAAGATCAAATCTGTCTCGAAACTCAAGGGTTTCTAAGATGCGCAGGTTAGTTCGATCTCTCGAAACCGACGCAGAGCGTGAACAACGGCTAGGTGCTAACCGTGAGCGTAATGCACTAAGTTTGTCCGCAGAAACTAGCACGCAGCGCCAATTACGACTAGAATTTAAACGAGTCCGCACTACTGCTTATCGATCTCAGGAAAGTGTGGAACAACGGGAAATGCGTTTAGCTATCGACCGGGATCGTGATTCTTTGTCTCGCGCATCCGAAACGGTTACACAGAGGGATCAGAGGTTGAGTCTTCAGAATATCCGCTCTGAGACTGCTCGATCACCTGAAAGCAGTTAGGAGCGTGAGATACGATTTGCGAGTGACCGAGAGCGTAATTCTTTATCTCGCGCTTCCGAAACGGATACAGAGAGAGAGCAGAGATTAAGTCTTCAGCTTTTCCGCACTGAGACTGCTCGGTCGCTCGAGAACAGTCAGGAGCGCGATACACGCCAAGCAAGCGATCGCGAGCGCCATGCAGTCTCTCGCGCCTCGGAGACTTACACGCAGAGAGACTCGCGTTTAAGTTCCCAGCGTATTCGCACTGCCACATCTCGATCACTTGAGAATCCTGAAGAGCATGAGATGCCCCTTAGTGCAAACCGTTCACAGCATGCTCTAGCTCGGTCTTTGGAGACAGATGAGCAGCGCGAGCAACGCAACGCACTTGCTCGGCAAAGATATCACGACATGCGTGTTGAGGTGTCTGTTCATTCCACGCTCACATTCTTGAGCGGATTCAAAAAGTTCGGGCAAGTCAGTCAGTCGAACAGCGTGTGGCCCAAATTGATCTAGACCGTATACGTCGCAATCTTCGCAATTCATCCTCATCTGATCCTGAAGTGCAACCGTGGAAGTGGAAGAAAGGAGCGCGTTTTCCTATAATCCATTTATTAATTACATCGAAGACGGAGACATTGGCACCATGTCTGAAGTGTGAGCACACTGTCACGCGCGTAAGTGGAAGGGAGAGATCAAGGGAATGTGTTGTGCGTCTGGAAAGGTACGACTAAACTCTATGCAAGAGCCACCGGAGATCTTACGAGTTCTTTTGAATGGCGAGCATCCCAAGTCCAGCCACATCTTAAGCAATATTCGAGCCTACAACAGTGCTTTCCAGACTGATGACTTCATTTGGAGCTCATCAAGTCACTGAATCTGGATTCTCTGGATCTGGACTTTTAATATTCAGGGGCAAGTCTACCATCGGATAGGTTCCCTGCTTTCCACCGAAATGCCGTAATTTTTGCAAATATATTTAATTGCAGATTTTGCTGAACAGGCTAATGTCTGATGCCGACATATTCCTAATTTAGACCTGAGCCTTATAAGAGGATTACACAATACTCTGCACAGTGTCAACCCATAAGTTATGGATTTCAAAACCGCTTCGGAATCGGTGCCTGAACACGAGCGCGATAATTTTAAGGTCTCGCTACAGAGAAATATAATTGAGGCGGAAATTCTAACGGGTTGTGGTGTCGGCGAGACAGTGTTTATACCACGTATACCACTGATTCCCCACAATTACCCCTTTCAATTCAAGCGCTTCCTGTGAGCGTGTGCTTCGACATGATAATAAATAAGTCGCAGGGACAGACACTGAAAGCTGCGGGTGTCGACCTCAGGTCGAGCTGCTTCTCACACGGACAACTTTACGTCGCTTGCTCCCGCGTCTGACTCGCTGTACGTATTGAATGAGGCCGAGAGAAAAACAACGAACTTGTTAAAGTTCGTTGTTGTGTTGTTGTTGTGGTTTGTTTTTTTTTTTTAATGTGTTAACATTAGTAAATTATAACACTTCTGTTATTCGACGTCTCCTAAATTTCCTTATTAACCTGACGTCTCTTACCAGTAAATTAATTACATAACTTTCAAATTTTGAATTTACTAAGCCAAATAGTTTTTGAGGAATCTATGATAAGTTATAGTATAGGAAGCATCTTTTGAGTGTTTCTGTAAATCAACAAACTATCACTAAATATATAAGCCCAGCGACACTATAACATATATAGGAATGACGTCTTAGCAAAAGTTGTTTAGTCTGATGGGTATTTCCTGTTGACTTACAAAAATGAAAGATCTGGAACGTCTCGAATCGTCTCGCGCATCACGTTGTTTTCCCTTCCCCGGGCTCTTAGAATTCGCCATCAGACTTTTCAGATCTTCGATTTTGACGACCCCGTTGTCGCTGGCATAAGCAACAGGATCCGCGTACGAAGTCGCGGGCAGAAGCTAGTCTATAATATGTATGAATTAAGAAATATTTAAGTATGTTTATCAGTTAACTAGTACTCATAACACAAGCTCTGCTTAGCTTGGGACTAGACGGCGTTGTGTGATAGTTGTGTGAATATTATATTATTTTAATTAAAACTTATATAACAGTCCGAAATCTACTATCGGGCAGTTGCCCGGTGTGGATACAACACCCGTCTGGCTGGAGGATCCTCCTTTATCAACGAAGGTATATGGGACGTTACAACCTGTTCCATATACCTGTAATTCCATACTAACATTATAATGGTGAAAGCAACTCGATTGTGTTTGTTTGTTACCTAATCGCGTCTTTACGGACAAACGGATTAGACTCAAACTGAAACGGCATACGGGTGGGCCATCCTGTGACATCCTGGGACCATATTTCGTTGTTATAAGTTCATGGAACTACCTTGTCGTCTAGCGTAGGTGCTATAGACGTAGCTAATGGAACAACTTGATGTCTTCTTTAGATTTGTAATTCTGATTGTTTTGGACCTTCCATGAACTACTATTACTATATATAAGCTGCCAGTCTTCTGAGCATATTTCAGCATGTGGAAGAGTACTTCAACGCCTGAGTGTATTTTGTTGTATATGTTACCGGCAATCTGTATAATCCGGTAGTCTATGCAATACCTAGGTAATGTATAGAATACCTAAAACGTGTAGGTAATGTATGAAATATTATTTATTTAATACTTTGCCTAGGTATTCTTTAAAATACCGAATGCGCAGCCGGTAATGTGTGTAAAAGACAAAAGCAAGGAAGGAGGTGAAGTAATTATGAGGCACCCCGACATGGGCAGGTTAGGTTAGAAGACAGAAATAGGACCTGAATACTTCAATTAATTTCCATTCTTTTCTTTATTGCTATATCACATATCTACTATGTTTTATAAGACCTTAAAAATAGTCAAACAAATGCACATGGATGCCGTCGGGCGCAGCAATTTCTTGTAAGCAAATTACATCATATTACTAAAAGTTTCAATAAGCCAGCAGAATTTATTATAAGTATGTATATATAAGTACTCTTTTTTTGGATGGAAAATCATCCAATGACTTCTCCCATTCTAGGGCGGAGCCGGAGGGCGTGTCAGACTTTTACTCTTTTACTGACTAAAACCCTCTCCTATATTTCTTCTTTTCCTTGCGTTCCAGGACCCCGGGTTTTGGTTTCAGAAGCGAGCCCATGGTCCTAGTAGGTTTCGGTCCTGCTGTGGCTCCTACGGTTTTCTGACATCTCCTTGAGGCGCACATGGAACACTACGCGCCGTCGATGACTCGGGCTCGGTCCGGTCAGTAACCGGTCGGCGAGCTACCCATTGCTTGTTGTCGGCAAGAGAAAAGGTCCCGGCGGCTGTGGCGTAAGGAAGACCGTTCTCTCACGTGTGCAACCACCTCATTCGGTAGCAGTACTGCTTCGCTGAAGAAGGCGACCACTTGCCATTCTTCCTCGCTCCGGACCATGGTCTGTACCAGACCCCGGCGTGAGAGGTCGTTGCCGCCGATCGCCAACATAAGGATATGGCGGTGCTCCGCCCAAGCGGGGCACACCTCCACTGTATGCTCCACCATGTCCTCCGGGTGGGCCACACAACGGTGACACCCGGGCGTTTCATTCGCACGATTCCGGTGCAGGAACTTCCTTTTTTTTTTTTTTTGTTGCCGGGGTGGAAAATCCTCATGGATGTCCTTCGCCTGGGGCATGCGAAGGGGTCTGTCAGACTCTTACTGACTAAAAACCACCTCGGTGTTCCCTCCCACACTTGAACCGGGGATCGTGGGAGCTGATACGCCATCCATGATCCCCGGCTAGTGCCGGCCCGCCTACGCGGGCCACCTCAAGCCGGGGGGAGTGTGAGGTGTCCTCCCCCCGCGACGTCCAATAGAGGCGCGCGTGGAACACTACGCGCTGCCGCCTCGGGTCTTGCTGGATGGGGGACGGCGGACGACCCCGAGTCCACCGTCCCTCCGGACCTCTTTATGGGGGCTGGAAGAGGGCGTTGTCTGCCCTCCGCCAACGCCCGGTTCGCCTGCTGCGGCACGGGAGAGTGGCCACGGCCTCCCTCTCCCTCTCCGCAGCCTCCTTCTGCGAAATTACGTCTTCACAGAAGGAGATCACCGCATCCCACGACTCGGCGCCCCCGACCATCGAAGATACAAGGGCACGGCGCTGCTCCTCCCATGCGGCACACTCTGCCAGTGTGTGTTGCGCCGTGTCCTCCCGACAGTCGGAACTTCCTGCACTTACCATGTCCGGTGAGAACCTGCATTATGCGGAAGGTGAGGACACCGTGACGTCCTTCCAGCCACTCTTCAAAGAGTAAATTTGCCGCCACAATGATGGCGTGCCCTATGTATAAGTACTAAGATCCTATTTCTTTCCGCGGGGCTTAAAGTAAGGCTAGATCCGGGTGGTTATAAAAAAAAACCACGAAAACGTAAAAACACGCCTTAGCATTCTAACCTAACCTGTCCGTGTCGGAGTGCTCTAAAATTACGTAGATGGGAAGGAATTGACGTAATTTCTGTTTTGTCTTTTTACACATTTGTGTAAGAATTTATTGAAAATGACAAGACAGAAATTACATCACGTAAAAATAATGTTTTAAGTAATAGACCATAAATACAGAGGTGCACATAAAAGCTTGCACATGGTATTCATTGACCTCGAAAAGGCATACGACCGGGTACCTCGTGAGGTTCTGTGGTGGGCCCTTAAGGAGAAAGGTGTGCCTGGGAAGTATGTGCAGTTGATCCGAGCGATGTACAGTCGATGCAGTAGCCAAGTCCGGTCTACAGTGGGCACCACTGGCAGCTTCAATGTGGCTGTCGGCTTACATCAAGAGTCGGCTCTCAGCCCTTACCTCTTCCTGATGATAATGGATGCTCTGTCGTCGGACATTCAGGAAGAGGCTCCCTGGTGTATGCTGTTTGCCGATGACATTGTGTTGGTTGCCGAGAGTGGCCTAGAGGTCCAGAACAGATTGGAGGTGTGGTGGCACAGACTGGAAAGTGTTGACCTGAAATTGAGTAGAACCAAAACGGAATACTTGTTCTGCGATTTCGGCGGTCTCTCCAATCCAGTGCCTTTATCTGTCGCTGGAACACCCATACCGATCTGCTCCGACTTTCGGTACCTCGGGTCACTCGTCCAAGGGGATGGTGAGGTAGACCGGGACGTAACACATCGGATCAACGCAGGATGGATGAAATGGCGACAGGTCACGGGAACAACTTGTGACCCACGGATGCCCCTCAAGTTGAAGGCTAAAATCTACAAGTCCGTGATAAGGCCTGTCATACTGTATGGATCAGAATGTTGGGCTGTGAAAAAGACGGATGAAAAAAGATTGCACGTAGCGGAGATGAGAATGTTAAGATGGATGTGTGGTGTGACGAGAATGGATAAAGTGAGAAATGAGTATTAATATACTCATTTCTCACTTTATCCATTCTCGTGGCGCCACTTTCAAAGTTCCCCTAATGGGGAACTTTGAAAGTGGCGCCAGTAACTGAAAAGTTGAAAGGGTATGGTCATGTGAAGAGGAGAGATGAAACGCATGTTACTAAAAGAGTTATGAGTTTACATGTGGATGGATGGAGAGAGAGAGGGAGACCAAAGAAAAGATGGATGGATTGTGTGAAGAGTGATATGAAAGAAAAGGAAGTTAGTGATAGTAGGACGAGTGACAGGGCAGAATGGAAGAAAAAAACGTGTTGCGCCGACCCCAAATAACACGGGACAAGGGCAGGAAGATGATGAAGTAATAGACCATAATTTCATTTGCCCGTTATTTTTAACAATAAACATCGATAAACATCGGTTAAAATTGATAAATATAGACCAAAATCTATTTATTTTGCACATTGCCGGTGGACCAACTGGTACTCTATACAATCTCTAAGACTTGTACATATTGACTAGGTAAAGTATGTAATGGACAATAATATTTATAATATTTCATATATTGCCTGGATACCCCAGGTATTCTATACATTGCCTATGTATTGTATAGAATACCTGAATTATACAGATTGCCGGTAACATATACAAATATGTACTTAGTTACGTTTAGTATAAATAGTTAGTGAATGTTTAAATTTCGTTTCGGTAATATTTATTTTTATTACATTTTTAGAAATAAAACCCCCAGACACACGCCTTACTTCCACACAAAAATAAATGTTAGTCTTAAGTTTTCGCCTTTTCCGGCAAATAAAAAGTTTTTCTTTCTTTCTTTCACTTAATAACCTGTAACGCCACCAATAATAGCTCAAGAGAACAAATTACTAAATCTATGATTTCTTTTTTGGTGGGAAAATCATCCAATGACATCTCCCAATCTTGAGTGGAGCGCGAGGGTGTGTCAGACTTTTACTGACTAAAAAACAAACTCCTGTTCCTTCGTTACCTTTCATGCCAGGGCTGAGTTTTCCTTTCAGAAACAAACCCTTGGCCCCAGTAAGCTTCGACCCTGCTGAGCCCCTACGGTTTGCTGACATCTCTTTGAAGCGCGCGTGAAAAAGTACGCTCCGTCGAGTACTTGGGCTCGGTCCGGAAGGTTACTGGCCAGTCGGACGGCGAGCTACCTATTGCTTGCCATCCGCAAGCCTGCGCCTACGGTGGCCGGAAATCGGGATCGGTATCCCGGCGTGAGGGCCGTTCCCTCTCGCGTGCACGTGCGGCCTCCTCTTTTTCTAGCATTACTGTTTCGCAGAAGGAGGCGACCGCTTGCCACTTCTCCTCGCTTCGGACCATGGCCTGTACTAAGGCCCGGCGCGAGAGATCGTTGCCACCGATCGACCCCACGAGGACACGGCGGTGCTCTGCCCAAGCGGGGCACACCTCTACCGTATGCGCCATCGTGTCCTCCGGGCGGTCCACACAGTGGTGACACCCGGGCGTTACTTCCGCACGAATCCGATGCAGGAACTTCCCGAACTACTCCTACTCCTCAAAAAGGGGGACTTACCGCCATAATTTTGGCGTGTCCAGCACTGGGTTGCAACAGTCACTGTCGCCATTTCACCATGAGATCACGGCGAAACTCTGTCCGCGATGCCGCGAATTGTCGCGGCAGCAGAGTTTCACCCGGGCGTTGCATCTCCATGCGAAAATCGTGCATGCGTGTAAGGACTATTGCCTCCAGATCACATGTTGGCAGGCCAGCAAAGAGGCTTGCCGCTTCGCGGAAAACCGTGCGCACCATCCGTTTGGCCATGACCCTCTGGTATGCGTTCAGCTGGGCCGCCGGTCGCTTTCGCAGCGACGCTGCCCACAAGGCGCCCCACAAAGGGCCATGGACCGAACGATGCCTGCTTAGACCCTCCGGCAGGAGGCGTCTGGACCCCCTAGGTTGGGCAGGAGCCGCTTGAGGGCAGCCCCAGACCGATTCAGCTTGGGAGCCAGACGTCAGAAGTGCTCCTCGAAATTCCACCGGCTGTCAAGGACGAGTCCCAAGTACTTCATCGTTGACCCGACGCCGATGTGAACTCCTCCTACCGGTAATTGAGAACGCCATGGTAGCGCGCTCCGAGACTTATGCAGTGCCACCACTAAATCTATGTTTAAGGTTTAGTTGTGTAATAAAATCCGTATAAATAATTGAGATTATATGGATACAAACAAATCATATTTAAAGTGATAACGAGTGCAGTGCTAGTATTCGATAAACAATAAATGATTATAAATTCTAAATAAAAACTTACAGATTGTGGTTTGGAAGATAAGCATATAAAAAGATTAAAGCTTAAAGCTTTAATAAACTTTAAACGCATATAATATGCATTTAAAGTTTATTTACTGCTAAACATAAATATTATGCAAGACGAAATACCCACCTACAATACGAACAACGACAATCCCTTAAACTCTAAATTGCTTTTCCTTCTTGTAGGGATCAAGCTCGAAATTTAGAAGCCATAGAGGATAACGATAGTTATCAATTTATCAAAGATGTCCCACACAGCTAAATCACTCGATTCGAATAATAGATAAAGAATGTGTAATCTAGTCTTGTACCTTCAATATCACATTAAAATTAGGATGTTTGTTTGTTACGCAGAAAGTTTTTTTTTTATTTTTATAACAATTTAAACAGTATTTATTTGTTTGGTTTTAAAAAAGCTTCAAATATTATTATTTTTCTTCAATTTAAACTAGATGAGGCCAGTTATTGTTCGTGTTGAATATTTGGCTCCGAAACTAGTCTTCTTAAGGCTCTGATATATTTACCTAATAAATTTATCTGTCAGAGTAAGTTTTCAATATCCTTGATAATCTCAGAATTCCAGGATTCCGATTTAGGCATCCGAAGAGCCAAAGACAACTCGCAGAGGCCCGTTAAACACTTTTGATTAAATGAGGAACCAACCGACAATATCGCTGTATGCAGGTGTATGTAAATGCTACTTAAATAAATAATTCTTATTTTTTAAATAATCTTATACGAAATAGCTTAGGAAAAAAAGAAACAAAGAAATTATATTATGGGTTTGAACGGCTAAAGTGGACTGTCTTTAGACTATGGAAAGGCCTTGCTTGACTACTGTTCCAATACACAGCTATAAAATTGCACTGCTATAAATAGCAAAGGATGATTTGAAACTCAATAAAAGGCCCCGAAAACGGTATCTAAAAGTTCAGTGACATAGCAACGAGGAGGCAACATATGCCGAGGTACTTGACAATTTTGCAATTGTGATCAAGACCAAGTAGGTATCTAACTTGAAGGAAAGCAATATAATCCTATATTTCCTTCCTCTAAGCAAATGAGCTCTTACGAATCTCCACTCAACACCACTCAAGCTGGCCAATAAAGACAAAAGAAAGAGGTAGCTCACCAAAAATGTAAGCCGGAGAAGAAGAACAATGCTTCTCCCGGGATATTGGACTTACTTAACAGCTCGTTATAAAAGTGCGCTGCGGATTGTATCTCTTAATTTAGTCTATCACTTCAGGCAAGTTTCAGCAATGTAAAATGTAACGACACAGACCTGTAGTTCAGACCCCTTCCACGACGTCAACGTAGAGATACGGCTGTGGGACGTTGCGATATAAGATTTTGACACACTACAGTGGGACTATCAGTGTTCTTATTATAAGTGCTAATAGGTGCTCCGTATTTAAACCAACTGTCTAAAATTGGATGCAATATAGCTTCTGTAGAGTTTCTTGCACGTTTTAATCCATAGAGATTTTCGAATTGAAACGTGCAATGGGCTTCATCATTTTTTTCACTTAACAATTCAAAAGTGACTTGTTTGGAATTTTATGTGTTGCTTAGTGGAGAAGTGATATGAAAGAAAAGGGAGTTAGTGATAGCGTGACGAGTGACAGGACAGAATGGAAGAAAAAAACGTGTTGTGCCGACCCCAAATAAAACGGGACAAGGGCAGGAAGAAGAAGCTTAGTGGATTTATTTGCCGGCTATGGTGAAACTTCAAACTGTAAGATTAGTATGACCGTGTCGTATTAAGAATAATTACAGGAATTCAATTTATCTAAGTTTCTTCAATTAGTTTTTTTTTGCTTTTTTTAGCACTTTGTTATTCTGTCCTCGTCGCTTGATATTGTGGGTGAAGATAAAAGTTGTTTTACTAATTTGGTAGTTTGGAATTTTACTTTGAAGTTGGCAACGCCATGACGTCTTCATGAGTCACATGGGAACAGATGTGTGAACGCGTCAAAAAATGTGTGAACAAGAAACCCATAATCTTCGCTGTCATGAACTTATCGGTTGTCCACATTATTTAATGGCTAAATCGGGTTTGATTTAAGTTTTTAATAAAATTACTTGCTGAGCCGGCGAACTTCGTACCGCCTAACAGTCAATGAATGTAGTAAAGGGTGCCCCAAAATTAACGCAAGATTTGAATTAAATAGAAAACACAGTATTCATATTTTTGGGGTTGCCAACACTTTATTGCACAAATGGCGGCAAATTCAAATCGTGCGTTTTTAGTAGTTTTGGGACCCCCTTTATATGTTTAGATGTAGTCAACCAATTGCTGTGAAACAAAGCCTAAGTAATATATCAAAGTTACACACAATTTTAGGTTTGTTCTTCGTTCGTCCCGAAGTTTTGTCCCACATTCCAAAAAAATCTTTGTTCGGCCCACATTACTATTGAAGTTGGCTCGTCGTCCGATCGTCCGGTAACTGTCCGGACCAAGCCCAAGTCGTCGACGGCGCGTAGTGTTCCACGCGCGCCTCAGGGAGATGTCAGCAACCGTAGGGGCCCAGCAGGGTCGAGGCCTACTGGGGCCATGGGTGATGAGAAAGTGATCCCCGGGGCCCTGGAAAAATGGCAAAGAAGGAACAGGAGTGGGTTTTTAGTCAGTAAAAGTCTGACACTATCTCTCGCTCCGCCCAAGAGCCAAGGATGTCATTAGATGACTTTCCCACCCGAAAAAAAAAAAAAAAAAAAAACATCACTATTGAAGTTGTGTTTCATCCCAAATTACAAGTACTTTAAAAGTACAGAAAACAAAAAATGTAGGTAAGTAAAAGGTAATGTGTGTGTGTGTAATGTAATGAGTGTGTGTTGAATAATATTTCAAAAATTTAAAATATTCACATAAAATAATAAAAAAACTAAACTAAATAAAACAAAATAAAAACAAACGTCATATTTTATTTGGTTTTTAGTTAGTTTAAATTAATTTAGAGTTTTTGTTATTATTTGTTAGTTATACTGTAATTATAGTTAGCTAAGTATTTTTGAAATGTAAATTCAATTTCTAATAATAAAACAATTATTTTATTTGTAAGCATCTTTTTGTGAAATGGTTTGTATCGTTTTTTTGGGTATTAATATTAGTTTATAGTAGGCAATATAAGAAAGATTATTCAGAAATTAACTTAATTTATTAGTAACACTTCAGATAAAAATATTGACATACCTATGACAAACTCCATCAATTCTCAATCTCACTTTACACACATTAGCATGGTGACGAATGAGTCGAATGCACTTAATATCACAAAAGCTATCTATCTATACGCCCATTTTACTGATTATGAAAATAATACTATTGGCAAAATTAGTCAATCCGTCAGCCAGCAAAAAAACAAAGGACACAATAAAAAACGGATTGACCTTTTTACCTACTCATCTAAACAGATTCCAGTGACTTTAACTGACTGTACACGTAGGTACTACTTGCTCACTAACAGCGACTAAAGAGTTATTATAAAATAATACTGTTGTAGAAAGTGCTAATCTCTGTTGTCAGACCTATTTCTTAGTTTATTTTATTTTACTAAGTAAGTCATTTGAAATTTTCTATATTTTAAAATATTTGTATTGCCTAGTTCCTAGTTACTTGCTTATAAACACTTATGACAGAAACATGTTTTCTCTTATTTATTTACAAATCCTTTATATTTACGAGCCTTCATCCTATTATTCTAAAAAATACGAACAAATTTTCTCTCGCGGAGAAGGCAGAGAAGAGCAATTGTTTTAAATTGTTTATTGTTATTAAATCTTTACTTCTATAATAATAAAAAAAATAAACAAAATATAAATCGTTCCTATTTATAATATTAGTTATTATAAATAGGAACGATTTATATTTTGTTTATATTAAATAAAATAAAAAAAGACTGCAAGGCCGACTTTAATAATAATTTCACCAGTATAATCCTACTTCATTACATAGAGTGACATAGGTAAATATTTTCTCCTATCACACGAAGCCGGTAGCAGATGCTAGTATAGAATTCGTACTCATAAAATAGTAATACATTTTTTTGCTGAGTACAAAGAAGTAAAAATGGTCTATACAAAAAAATATGGGCCGAACAAGGAATATAAAATAGGACGAATCGAGAACAAAATTATTTAAAAAAATATTTTGGGACGAAGGAAGCATGTAGATGGGATGAACCAGGATTTTTTTTTGTGGGACAGAACTCAGTGGGCCGAACGAAGAACAAACCCAATTTTAATGTATGAAAGTTATCTAAATTGATTTCGTAAATTTTACGTGATGCGCGTAACTAAAAACTTCTGCAGATTTATTACATATGTAATTAGATTGATTTGCTTGAATAGGTGTGTAACTACTTGTATTGTGATGTTTGTATGTAATCACAAAGAACCGGTACCGAGAGAAGACGAGATATTTAAATAAAATTAATGTTTTATTAAATAGCAGCCAAATCCAATGCACAACTCGAGTTTCATTAAGAAAGAAAAGGGTGAGAACGAATTATTTTATATCACCATTATCAATGGATTTATCTCGGCTACACAGAACGTTATCTTATCCATGATTAATATTTAAATAATTATGATAGTTATTTTGATTACAACCCAAGCTTAATACTCATAGTAGATTTTGTGCCTATTGGCAAACATACATGTTTGCAACTGGTTATAATTACAAACGATATGTTACGAGAACTTTTTATATTAACACTTTTAGTGTCGCATGCGTTAAGTGAATCTTGTGTAAGATATACATTTGAAGATGACTTTTATGAAAATTTTAGTAATTTCGGACTCTGTGCCACATACCCCTTCTGGAAAGTCGGGACTTACGATAACATTGATGTGGACGCTCCTAATGAGCGCAGTAGATCATTTATTATTCCTTCAGAAGGTTTAAGTTGTGTATCATCGTTCATGTTTCCAATGACCAGCAATGGTATACTTGAAATGCTTGTTTATATGGAGGCAAACAACCGAGATGAACAAATAACAATATTAGCGACCGAGTTTGTGCCAAATGGTAATGACACTAATCGGGGAATCGCTGGGATCCATGCCATTGCAGAAGACTACGTGGATGGATGGCACACGTTATCGATGAACGTCACCGGCCATGGAACTGCAACGTGCTACGTAAGTTTTTCTTTTAAGTTAAAAAATCACAAATGTAATCCTAAATCATCTATAACCATTTTCGTTGGATGAACCCTTCCTAAACAGGAATATTATTGGATTTAGAAACAAATTTAAATTAATTGATTAATAACAGAGGTTATCGTTAGTATTAAACCACAGTTTTAACTAAAGAAATGTAACCTAACTCCCACTAGCAGCGATACTTTAATTAATGCGGAATGCGCCGACGTAGGTACATCCAGCCTGATGCCGGTTTACCGAAGTGGTGTAACAGAAAGCACTTCATTCACGACATAATAACACTCAGAATTCTTTCACAATTTTAAGGAACCATTCCTAACTATAGTTAGAAATAGTAGCTCAAAATTATGAATTGATCTATTAGTGATTGGCCTAGATATACCAATGCCTATATCCTAAATCCTTTTAGAAGAAACCTACCTCCACTCGAATCGACTCAGTCGTCATTGTAGCACAGCATAGTCGGCCTTATAATGTTCCCACTGCTGGGACTCCAGGCCTCCTCTCTAGGAGAGGGAATAATCCACCACGCGGGCCCAGTGCGGGATGGTGGATGTCACATGTCTTCGAATTTTTGGTTCTAGGACATGCCGGTACCCTCACAATGTTTTCCTTCACCGTTTTGATCCATCATCGTCATTGTAGCTCATTTTTATTGAAATATATAAATTTATTAGTGGAACTTAAAAGCGAAAAATGCATTTTTTTGGCGATGAAACTTTTCTAAGATACTGATAACTAATACCTTCCGTATCCATTATTAATCTCTCGAACGAAATGGTACCTCAGTTAGGTGCACCGGATTCGTGCGGAAGCGACGCCCGGGTGTCGCCACTGTGTTGACCGCCCGGAGGACACGGTGGAGCATACGGTGGAGGTGTGCCCCGCTTGGGCAGAGCAACGCCGTGTCCCCGTGGGGGCGATCGGCGGCGGCGATCTCTCGCGCCGGGCCTTGGTACAGGCCATGGTCCGGAGCGAGGAGGAGTGGCAGGCGGTCGCCTCCTTCTGCGAAGCAGTAATGCTAGCGAAGGAGGCGGCCGATCGCGTGAGGCAACGGTCCTCACGCCCCAACCACCGCCGAGATTCTAATCCCGATTTCCGGCCACCGTAGGCGCGGGCTTGCGGACGGCGAGCAATGGGTCGCTCACCGTCCGACCGTCCGGTAACCGTCTGGACCGAGCCCAAGTCGTCGACGGCGCGTGTTGTTCCACGCGCGCCTCAAGGAGATGTCAGCTACTGTAGGGGCCCAGCAGGGTCGAAGCCTACCGAGGCCAAGGGTCTGATTCTGAAAGGAAGACTCGGCCCTGGTACGAAAGGCAACGAAGGAACAGGAGTGGGTTTTTAGTCAGTAAAAGTCTGACATATCTCCCGCCTCGCCCAAGAGCGGGGGATGTCATAAGATGATTTTCCCACCGAAAAAAAAAAAACCTCAGTTAGGTATAAAGTTGTTGTCCGAGTAGACAACCCTTATAAAACCGTCATAATTATCATACAACATTTAACCCGTGTGTTATAAAGCCAGTTCCTCTATTCACCAACGAAAATAAGAGTAGGTTCTCAAGTCAAACCGTACACAAAATAGGTAGGACCCGTACCGATAGTGTATAATTATTTTTTATACGATTAACTACAAATGACTGTTTACAAGTTAGATAACTCTTTATTAACTTATTGAGTAGCGTAATTAGAGACACAATAGAAAGACAGGCGTTATTGCGGGGATCAACAGCTTAATTGAACACGGTATACTTTGAAATTGACCCCAGAAATTCCACCCCAAGTTGTTCATCCACTGAATTCTATTACTACCCGTAATAGAATTCAGTGGATAAACAATGAATATCTCAATAATATCATTCAGTGAATTTTCACGAGTGAAGCGATTTTGCTGAAGCTTGCCTCACATATATAGTTCTTATGATCTAATCAAGAAACTAAAATAAACACTGAATTAAAGTTATACCGTGTACAGATAGATGTACACGAAGTGCGCAAACACAGTGATATTTGTAGGCTTAGGGACGTGTGAGGTGTATGTGTTATGGGAACATAACACTATCAACTTCATTGTGAACAAAAAATAATACATTGATTCATTTTTGTAGTGAATTAAGGCATTCATGAAAACTCCCAAGTTTTTTATAATATTTTTAATATGTAATATGAGATTATTATTATACTGATTGTGTTAATCTGTTGTCTGTCACTGTACTTATTAAAATAAAATAAACAATGTCATAAAAAATACCACAAAGTATTTACCAAATACATCAAAGATAAAGATATAAAAAAATAGATTAAAAACGATGGCACCAATTTCTGTAAAATAAAAATTTTGGAAAATATCCTCTTCATCCACTCGTTTCTTTAATTGTTATTAGCATGCATTGATGGACCCCGAACCCAAAAAGACAGATCCTACTTTATTCTGTGCAATTACTCTAAAGGAACATATCGTGATCAATCTTTAACTATTTATTTAAAAAAATATTGCAATCACGACAAAAAGATATCGCGTCAGCATAATGTGAAGATTGGGCAGAAATCGCCAATTATTTTTCCATAATTATTGTAATAATTACAAATAAAATATCTTACTTTAAAGTGGAGTACATCTGAGTGAGCAACTCAGACCCTGACTAATGTGGGGGCTGGTGTTGGTGTGAACAAGTAATTTTATGACGACACCACTTCGTATAGCATGTAGTACATGCTCACTGTCGAACATGCCCCGTTAGACATGTAGCTGATTTATGCTTAAAATAGATGTGTGTGTGTGTATGCTAATTAAGCTACATATTAAAGTTCATAACGTTTTTCGCAATCTACGTTTTAATTTACGCATAAGCAATTTTATTGCGATATCTCCTGCAATCTCGCAACAATTTTACCCTGCGTCTTAGAATGCTTTAATTCATTAAAACCCACGTTCGCTCTCTCATTGTCTTTCTATTGTGTTCCTAATTTTTAAACTTTTTAAAAGGCGTTTTGTACGATCATATTATACGACAAACAAAATATGACGGTTATCTAGAAAAAATAAACGGTGACCGGTTTCGTACCTTTTGGTGTGTGTAATTTTGTTGTCGGGAAGGTAAAACTGCATCTGTATACCTACTAAAACCAAGCTTCATGAACTACTTTGATGGAATAAACTCTAAATATGGATAGGTATTACAATATTTTTAACTTTACGATAGTATTAATTCCAGAAACCTGTTTTGTAATCACTTAACATTGATTCTTTTTTTTTTCAAAAACTGTACGTGCTTTTGTTCAAAAACTTTTTAGAAAAAAAAAATAACCGACTTCATTAAAAAAAAACACTAAAAGGATCAAAATAACTTTAATTTCGGAAGTCGGTGTTTCTCAGTATTGTTTGTTTCTTATTTAACACCGACTTCCGAAATTAAAGTTATTTTGATCCTTTTAGTTTTTTTTTTTTTTAGTGAAGTCGGTTATTTTTTTTTTCTAAAAAGTTTTTATTTCACACTTTTTAGTTGCGATACACTTATAAACAGAGTGCCTATTTCTCATGACAATTCCAATTAACCCAAATACTGCTAGGTTACATTGTTTTATTATAAAGTTCCTGTGTCTACCTTCCTCCTTCCGGCTCCATCATCAGATCAGTTCGATAGTACCTTATAGCCAAAGAGCATCTCACGACAATTCTAATAAGCCCAAACACGGCTAGGATACATTGATTAATTACGGAGTTCCTGTGCCTACCTTCCGGCTCCATCATCAGATCAGTTCGATAGTACCTTATAACCAAAGTGCATCTCATGACAATTCTAATAAGTCCAAACACGGCTAGGTTACATTGATTAATTACGGAGTTCCAGTGCCTACCTTCCGGCTCCATCATCATCATCAGATCACTTCGATGATACCATTTTCAACGTAACTATTCAGAATCATTCATTTATTTGTATTGTCATAGTCGCTTAACTATATCTTCATTGTGATATCTATTTGAGTATGAAGTTCCGTTGACCATTTCTGGTCTTCTTCATCAGTTCCACTTCATCAAATGTTACTTTTTGACTGTAAATGCTTAAGTTCTTGATGAAAATACTAAAATTACCATAGGGTTGCCTATAATTTTTGAGGAGTTCCCTCGATTCCTCATGGATTCCATCATCAGAACTGGATTTTGAAAAAAATGGGACCAATCTGGAAGCATATCCTATAAAGGGAAAAAAAAATTTTGCAAATCGGTCCATAAACGACGGAGTTCTGAGGTAACAAACATAAAAAAAAAAAAAATGATGATAAAAAAAAAAAAAAAAATACAACCGAATTGAAAACCTCCTCCTTTTTTTTGAAGTCGGTTAAAAATCAAGAATCATTTTATTTCAAAATAATAAACCATTTACCGACACTTTTGAAATGTCAAGAAGTCAGTCGACAGTCAGGCATACATTTACGGCATAGTCTCTACGGCATATTCTTCCTTCTTCCTTCCGTTTTCTTTTTCTTTTCTCACACACTAACCTTCTCATTCTTAAAGTTAAGTTTAAAATCCCACATTATTTGCAAAATTAAGTAGGTTTTTTATGTATCATCTTGTTACCGCGATGTTCTTCTGACGAATCACAACGAATTTCGATACAAGAAATCTCGGTGAATTTTCAAGTCGCAAGAACCGTGCGAAGTACAGCTGTTTTTTTTTTCATTATTGATAGGCTCGCGTTTGACCACTATCTCACCTTATGGTAAACGAAGATGTGGTCGATGATGGAGCACGCTTACCTAGAAGTAATCTCTTGACTTCGAGACCTCTAGGTTATAATAACAGCACAATCATTTTTTCAGTCTCTGGGTGTAAGTGATCTATAATATGTAAGTATTTAGATAAGTTAAATTAAAAAAAATAAAGAAACTAATAAATCATTAATGTCTAAGTCTTGTTTATAATAAAATAATAATATTGCACTACTATCACACAACGCCGTCTAGCCCCAAGCTAAGCAGAGCTTGTGTTATGAGTACTAAACAACTGATAAACATATTTATATATATTGTTTTTACTTTGAAGTCGGTTGTATTTTTTTTTTAAGTTTTTTATTTTACACTTATTAGTTATGGTACCACCACTAAAAAGAACCCCTCAGCCAAACTTAAATACCTTATAGCCAGAGTGCATCTCATGACAATTCTAATAATCCCAAACACGGTTAGATTACATTAATTTATTAAAGAGTTCCGGGGCCTAACTTCAGGCTTCATCATCAGATCAGTTCCATATATTCTCCTTCTTCTTTCAGTCAGTCATCGACTACACGTAAAAACAAAGCAATTTTACTTGTTTCGACGGCTCTGTTGTGATTCTATGAGGAGTTCTGTTCCATATCATCGAAGTTCATAATCAGATCATAACAATATTTCTATGGGACCAACTCGAAAGCATAACCTTTCAATCAAAAAAAATATTTTCAAAATCGGTCCACAATTGACCGAGAAATCGGTGAAGATAAATTAAAAAAAAAAAAAAAAAAAAAGTACATTCAACCGAACATAGAACCTCCTCCTTTTTGAAGTCGGTTAAAAAGAAGGTATCTACCAAAAACGGCCCGTTTATTAATTTACTGGTTCGATGTGGCACCGCACACCACGTTTACGTTTTTATATTGGGTTTACGCCTAGTTGCCGACGAGCTCTTGAGGTCGGTTAATGCCGATCAAGGTGACCTATCATCATCATCATCATCATTTCAGCCGAAAGACGTCCACTGCTGGACATAGGCCTCCCCCAAGTGTCGCCACAATGAACGGTCCTGTGCGTCTCGCATCCATCGGATTCCCGCAACCGTTACCAAATCATCGGTCCACCTTGTAGGAGGCCTTCCAACGCTACGTCTTCCGGTACCCAACGGCCCCAACGGCCATCTGTTCTGCGAGCAATGTGCCCTGCCTATTGCCACTTTAGTTTGGCGATTCTTCGTGCTACGTCGGTAACCTGTGTTTCGGTGATTTGTCGGTAGCTGACCTATGTATTATTGATAAATTAATTTGACATTATTAACTACTATACTTTAATTAAGGGCCCTGACACATTTTTTTTAAATTACTTTGCATAATATTGAAAATCTATGTTGTCGTGTTGTTTATCTGTCCTCTTCGATCATTGCATAATTATTTGAAAATTAATAAAACTGAATATCTTTTTTTATTTTTGCCGAGCGCAAACGTTCTATTTTTACCCGACTGCAAGAAGGGTTATGTTTTTCGCGCGTATCTTGTATGTATGTATGTATGAATGTATGTACCTCATATCTTCCAAACCGCTGAACGGATATATATATAAGATATCGTTAGATTCGTCTTGATAACCCAAGTGTTCTTAGATAGGTGACTTTAAAAAAACCTAACATAACGACTGTGAGACACCATAATTTAAGGTAATCTTTTTTTAATAAGTACTGCGTTATGGGTATCAAATTAAAGGGCTCATCATGGGGATTTCAAAATGGTACATCATGACCATATTAAAAAT
This sequence comes from Mythimna impura, assembly GCA_905147345.3. Classification (NCBI taxonomy): domain Eukaryota; kingdom Metazoa; phylum Arthropoda; class Insecta; order Lepidoptera; family Noctuidae; genus Mythimna; species Mythimna impura. Next base: position 5,768,736 of record LR990356.1, on the reverse strand, counting down.
AAATAAAATGTTACTCGTTACTTCGTTACTCCCCTTTTTATATCCCCCTGGGAATTAAGTTTTTCTGTTTCCTTCTTCTAATCTTTTATTTTGTGTGTGAATATAAATAGTTAAATTAAATAAGTCCCGTTACCACGGGAAAATGAAAAGTAGCCCAAGTTACCTCTTATGACATCAACGACGGATTTTGGACGACGTGCAATGTGTAGCTTGCAGTCCGACCGTCCGGCTATTGACCCAACCGAGCCCAAAGCGTCGTGAACTATGCGTTCTTCAAAGAGATGTCAGCAAAATCGTAGGGATAAGCAGGTCCGATGCCTACTAGGCCATGGGAAGACTTCTGAAAAGGTAATCCGTAGTCCTGGAACGCAAAGGGCAACTGAAGAAACCAAGGTGTGGTTTTACTTAGTAAAATTAAAACTCTGGCACGCTCTCCCTCTTCGCCCTAGAGTGGGAGAAGTCATTAGATGATTACCCACATAAAAAAAGCTTTCTGTCAGTGAAACTCCAGTCAAAATCGGTCAAGCCGTTTCTAAAATTTCTCTCCCCTGGGAATCAGGATGTCCCCCCGACCACCGGAATTAAGTCCAAGAATATAAAAATTATAATATTAGTTATATCCCGATGAAAGTTCCGTCAAAAACAAAAAGAAGCCCAAGTTACTCCTTGTAAAATCAGCTATCCGTCAGTGAAAGTCGCTCAAAGTCGGTCCAGTCGTTTCGAAGATATCTATTATCCCCGGGAATTAAGATGAACTACCTCCCGCGAGAATTAAGATTCCTCCGCCCTCGAGAAATAAGTCCCGTCCCACGGAAATATAAAAATTTGATTAAATTACTCATTATAACATTACCAATATCCCTAATCCTATCCTAAGTAACTGCTTGTAACATTTGCTATCCGTCAGTGAACGTCCTGTCCTGTCAAAATCGGTCTAGTCGTTTCGGATGTTAGCCGGAACAAACCGATACCTAATCAAAAATTTCAAAGTTCACGTTTTTGTTAAAGGTATCGAATACACTTTGATATACATATAAACAAATGTTTTTTGTTTTGACTTTACAAATAGAATCTTCAATTTTATTTAAGTCTAGCTTTTGCCTGCGGCTTCGCTCCCGTCAACTGACTACTCTATTCTACTCTACCCAACTCTACCCTACCCTACTCTACACCACTCTACCAAACTCTACCCCACTCCACCCTACTCTACTTACCCTACCTACCAACCTATTTACTTTACCTACCTAGCCTACCCTGTTTTCAAAGTCGAAGACCTTTAGGACTATAATACCAAAAAAATTGTCGATAATGGTGTGTTGACAAATATATCTGTATGTTACTATGTACATAACAAATATTTGCATGCTAATACTTAGCAAAACATGTTTGCTCCTAATTGTTTTCCTTTACCATCATGTATACCGTGTTTTTAGCAAATAAATATATTATTATTATTATTTACAATCTTTCCTGTATGCTGGTGAACAAAACAAAAAAGAATTATTAAAAATTTTCCAGCCGTTTTTAAGTTAGCGTGACCAGGAAAAATACGGGTTCATTTGTATATAATACAGATATTAATAATATTCTAATTTCAAATTTTAGGTACATGTTATTTTGAATTTAAAATTAAATTATTCGTTTATTTTATAACCAAAATATTCTAGTCCTTACAATTTCACGAACTTTCGAGACATTCTACTTTTTTTGCTTTGCACCAAGCTTTTATGTGACTCAACTCAACTCTTCATTAATGGCAATGGCACGTGCTAACTGTTATTAGACCATAAAACGCTGGAGAAGCTTTTATGTGAGTTCAACCTTTTTTGAATAAAATCAGATTGAGTTTTCAACCATGTGTCAAAACAAAATGTAATTTAAATCAAAAGAGTATTGATATCAACTTCGAAGCAAATCACCCCCAAAATAGCTTTCTTACCCCTTTTTAACCCCGTTAGGGGATGAATTTCAATAAAATATGTAACTCGTCTTCCATTAATTCTGTTAAAGAATGTACATGCAAAATTTGAAGGAGATTAGACCAAGGAATCACGTTGTCCCATACAAACTTTGCCCCCCTTTTCACCCCCTTAGGGGTAGAATTTCGAAAAATCCTTTCTTATCGAATGCCTACGCCATACAAATAATATACCCTCCAAGTTTTAGGTCTTTACGATCAGCGGTATAGGCTGTGCGTTGATCCGTCAATCATTCAGGACAAAGCATTTTATATGTACCTATAGATACAAAAAAGCAAGGCGGATGACAAGGTAGGTGTATGAACATTTAAGTGATAAATGTACGCCTAAAATAGAGTAAATAAATAGTGATATTAGATTATAATAACTAAAAAGTGTAAAATAAAAAAATAAATAAAAAAAACCGACTGAAAATAATAACTTCAAATAAACAAGTTCACTCCAGTAGCGTAGAAACTAATTTAATTGCATTAATTTAAACACATGATATAAAACAAATAATAAATCCTAATACGGAATATATTGACTACAACGGTCGGGGGACCCATTAAAATAATCTAGACTAAAATCATTCCATATAATATGGGTCCCGATGCGGTGCACACCGCACCGCATGTGTGGGGCAGGATCTTTCGGACAGCCAATTCGGCTTTCGCAGAGCGCGCTCTACGGTGGACGCCATCATGCGCGTGCGAGCCCTCACGACGGGGGATGCGGTGTCCCAGGGCAGATGTGTCGTGGTGGTGTCTTTGGACATCGCCAACGCCTTCAATTCCCTGCCTTGGAGTAGCATTAGGAGGGCACTCCGGTATCACCGGGTGGCCGACTACCTCTGGTGTGTGATCGAGGCCTACCTGTCGGACAGGTACATCATCTACTCTGGTCACCAGGGAGAGTGGAAACAGCGAGAGATGTCGTGCATGCTGTGTTCCGCAGGGATCGGTACTAGAACCGCCCTTTTGGAACATCGAGTAGGTACGACTACGTGCTGTGCGGCGACCTCCCTGACGTGGTCAGGGTGGTCTGTTACGCACGCACGACATGCTAAGGGAGAGTCGTACCGGGCGGCAGTCGAACTAGCGACACGCGGCGTTGCAACAGTCGTTGAGAGGAACCAGCAATTGGGACCCGAGGTGGCGCGGCACAGCCCCAGGCCATATGCCACCAATTAACGATAGGAGAGTTTATATTGACGTCGGGTCGATGATGAAGTACCTGGAACTCTTCCTCGACAGCCGGTGGAATATCGTGCAACTGAATCGGACTGGGGCTGCCTTCAAGCGGCTCCTGCCCAACCAAGGAGGTCCAGACGCCTCCTGCCAGAGGCTCTACGCAGGCATCGTTCGGTCCATGGCCTTTGATGAGGCGCCGGTGTGGGCGCCGTCGCTGCGAAATTGACCGCACGGTTTCCCGCGAAGCAGTGAGCCTCCTTGCTGGCCTGCCATCATGGGATCTGGAGGCAACAGTCCTTGCACGCATGCACGATTTGTGCGTGAAGATGCAACGCCGGGGTGAAACTCCGCTGCCGCGGCGAGTTGAGGCATGGCGGACAAGTTTCGGCGGGATCTCATGGTGAAATGGCGACAGCGGCTGTCGCAACCCAGTGCTGGGCACGCCATGATTATGGCAGTAATTACTTAATTACGGCGTCCTCACCTTCCACATGGCGCAGGTTCTCGCCGAGCATGGTCAGTCCGGGAAGTTCCTGTACAGGAATCGTGTGGAAGTAACGCCCGTGTGTCACAACTGTGTGGACCGCCCGGAGGACACGGTTGAGCATACGGTAGAGGTGTGCCCCGCTTGGGTCTGCCCGTCTGCCGTGTCTTCGTGGGAGCGATGGGCGGCAACTATCTCTCGCGCTGGGCCTTGGTACAGGCCATGGTTCGAAGCGAGGAGGAGTGGCAAGCAGTCGCCTCCTTAAGCGCGGGCTTGTGGACGGCGAGCAATGGGTAGCTCGCCGTCCGATCGTCCGGTAACCGTCCGAACCGAGCTCAAGTCGTCGACGGCGCGTACTGTTCCACGCGCGCCTCAAAGAGATGTCAGCAAACCGTAGGGACCCAACGGGGTCGAAGCCTACTGGGGCCAAGGGTTTGTTTCTGAAACGAAAACTCAGCCCTAGTATGAAAGGCAACGTAGGAACAGAAGTGGGTTTTTAATCAAAATCAAAAAAGGCTGTCACACCCTCCTGTTCCGCCCAAGACCGGAAGATATCATTGGATGATTGTCCCACCTAAAAAAAAAATATTGCCGGTGAAGAACAATTCGAATATTTTCTCTTCATAAGAACCTTCCTGAGATTTCAACAAATAGTTTTAAAAAAGCTCATCCAAATTGGTCCAGTCGTTAAGCGGAACTCCCACCCTAGCCCTCTAACCTTACCTGTCCGTTTCGGGGTGCCCTAAAATTACGTAAAATCCTTCCCTGCTCTCGTCTTTTACACATATTGATTCTAAGTAATAGAACATGTTTCATTTGCCCATCATTTTATAGGCAGGTCGGGTAACATTGATAAATATATATATCAAAATCTATTTATTTTACACATAGCTGGTGGGGACCAGCAGGTACTCTTTACAATCCCTAGGAATTGTATACAATACCAGAACTATACAGATTGCCGGTAACATTAATATACATATTTCATCTGTTTATTTCAGGAATTTTCATGCAGAGATGATGGATATCCCTATAATATTATGTTTGTTTGTCATTGTGTCGTTACTTGATATTGGGATAAAGATCAGGAATAAATTAAAGATACTTCATAGATATCAAAAGTAAAACTTCCTTATATTCAATTAAAAATGTAATGAGTGAAATTGCTTGTCTGATAGTATCTTTAAAACGTTACGCATCATCTCTGTGGTAAAAATAAACGCTGTAGAAGTTCATAATACACATCTCGTTAAAAAAATCAAAACAGTACTGCAATTACTATTCAGGCGGCATTTAAGGCGTATAGTGGTTGACTGGCCTGTTGGTCTAGTGGTTAGTGGCCCTGACTGCTATGCCGGAGGTCGTGGGTTCGATTCCCACCCAGGACAAATGTTTGTGTGATGAGCACGATCACTTGTTCTGTGTCTGGGTGTAATTTATCTATAATATGTATGTATTTAGAAATATTTAAGTATGTTTATCAGTTGTCTAGTACTCATAATACAAGCTCTGCTTAGCTTGGGACTAGACGGCGTTGTGTGATAGTTGTGTGAATATTATATTATTATTTTCATTTATTTTCTATATATACATATTATTTACATTTTTAAATATTTCTTAAAAACAAACATTTTAAAATATAAAAAATAGTAGCCCACCGGCATCGGGAACAGGGTCCAAGCTACCGGTGGTCAGGGCTCCTGAGAGAGGAATCTCCTAACAATGCGCGCCGTGTCCAGGAGTACCGCTTTCTGGATCAAGCCCTTAATCCAGCTGCCCAACGAGAGCCTCCTCAGATGTTGTTCGAGGCTCTTAGCTATTAAGCCATTCGCCGTTACGACTATCGGCACAATGACTGCTCCATCCACTTCCCACATGTCGACAACCTCGCGAGCTAAGTCAAGATATTTAGTTTGTTTATCTTTCTCAGCTTTCACGAGGTCCTCGTCATGAGGGACCGCTATATCAACAATCATTGTACGACGCTCTAGTCGATCTATCACCATTATGTCAGGCTTATTGGCAACAATAGTCCTGTCAGTGATGATAGATCGATCCCAATACAATGTGACGCTGCCATTCTCGAGAACTGGGTCGGGCACATACCTATAGTACGGTACTTCCGATTCCACAAGATTGTATTTAAGAGCAAGTTGCTGGTGAATAATCCTGGCTACAAGGTTGTGTCTATGCAAATAGTCTCCGTTAGCTAAATGAGAACATCCAGAAATAATGTGTCGGATTGATTCTCCGGGTCGGTGGCATGCCCGACAGATGTCAACCGTACCGTCCTTCACAATGTATTTCCGGTAGTTGTTCGTCATCATAACTTCGTCCATAATTGCAAAGACAAAACCTTCGGTTTTTCCAAAGAGATCACCAAAGCGCAGCCAGGATACGGACGCTAAAAGATCTACATCGGGCCCATGTAAATCCCGGTAAAAACGCCCGTGAAGCTCCTTGCCCTGCCATACTTCCCTGCGTTCATTAGTATCCATTACTGTAGGTTTGCGCCAGTTCTCGTTAACCAAGGAGAGCGGGGTGAGGCCTTTGTCTACCGCAACCACATCTCGGTGCATCCCCACGTCGGTTTTCAGGAAGTATTCCCTGAGACTGCATATCTCGCGGTTGTGCAGGGTCTTAGCATTCAAGAAACCACGACCTCCGCACTTCCGCGGGATATACAGCCTCATCACCGATGACCGTGGGTGATGCATCCGATTTGCGGTAAGTAGTGAGCGGACCCTCCTATCCAGGGCGTCGAGTTCCGTCTGAGTCCATTTGAGTATGCCGAAAGAGTACATCAAAACCGGCATGACCCAACCATTGAAGGCGCGCACCTTGTTCCCGCCCGATAAAAGGCTGTTCAGCACTTTATTCAGGCGGCCAAAGAAGCGCTCCCTCAACGATTGTTTCATGTCAGCAGCATTGATGCCTAACGCTTCCGACATACCCAAATACTTGTAAGTTTCGGTTGAGCAGAGGGATCTAATGTATATGGAATCCGAGAGTTGGGTACCCACGGATTCCATAATCTCCCCTCGCTTCACATGCATGACTGCACATTTGTCCAAACCAAATTCCATCCTGATGGCACTACTGAAGGTTTCAGTTACCTTCAGTAGCTCCATCAGTTGCAAGTTGTTGGAGGCAAAAAGTTTCAGATCATCCATGTAAAGAAGGTGAGATATAACCTGACCACCTCTTCTCAACCGGTAACCTAAGCCGGAACCCTCCAGCAGTATGCTGAGAGGGTTCAAAGCTAGGCAAAACCACAGTGGACTCAGACTGTCGCCCTGGAATATGCCACGCTCGATCCTTATCGGTTCGCTGCTCTCTCGAATTTGTCGACATCCTGGATAGTGAAGGGCCGTCCTCCACTGCCGCATACACGACATCAGGAAGGTGCGAAGAGTTGCATCAACTTTATACAGCTCCAGCACCCTCATGAGCCATGTATGCGGAACTGAGTCATAGGCCTTCTTATAATCTATCCAACATGTCGACAGATCTCTTCGAGAACGACGAACCTGTTGGCTAATGGCAACATCAATGAGGAGCAGCTCCTTAGTACTACGGGACCCGTTCCCACATCCATTCCGAGAAGCAGACATGATGGAGTTTGTCTCAATATGACTATTAATTTTGGCTCTCAGAATAAATGTAAGAACTTTATAGACCGTCGGCAAGCACGTGATCGGTCTATAATTTTTAGGCTCCGCAGTACTACCCGATTTATGGAGCAGGTGGGTTATTCCTGTCGTAAGGAACTAGGGCAGCGACCCTGACTCTAAGGCAGATTGGAATTGGGATGCCAAGCGAGCATGCGATCTTTGAAACCATTTAAGCCAGAAGTTGTGCAGCCCGTCCGGTCCTGGAGACTTCCAGTTAGGCAACGGACGGACTGCACGAGCTACGTCCTGGGGGCTGATGATAATTGGCTCCATTTCTGGTATAAGATCGCACGTTCGCTCGATCTCCCGAGTCCAATCACCCTCAGTGTGACTGACAGGCACCGACCAGATGCTGCGCCAAAATGAGCACATGGCATCATCATCCGGTAGGCGCGTATCAATCACACCTTGGTCCGGTCGCTCCCAAGCCCTATAAACCCACCTTTCGTTTCTTTGGAACGTGCGATTCTGGGTGTACCGCTCCACTCGCCGCTTGTACCGTCGAATACGGTTTGCCCATGCATAGACCTTCTGCTTCAGGAAGTCGATACGCTCTGTGATATGGGGTAGATAATCTCGAGGACTAATATTTGTCCCCGAGAACGCCCGCCTCACAAAGCGCATCACCATCATTATTATTATTATATAGTCCCTTGAACATCTGGCCGTAGTTAAATGCACACATACTCGTACAGCCGCCTGCTCCTGCGTAGAGCCCCGCTGACCTTTGAATACATTTTTTGGCAAAAGTATTAGTCATTACAAAAACAACATACGTTGATAATTTTATTTATTTATTTGAATATAGACAAAGATTGAGCACGTTTTATAGGATCTGGCAATGCATTCCACAGACAAGCAGCCTGGACAGCAAAGGATTTATCCCAGAAAGTTGTGGAGTGTGTTGCAATGGCATTTTAAGTCGTAAGTCATCTGATGACCTAAGAGATTTCGAATAGGTGTTACAAAGAAACTGAAAACGATTCTCGAGGTAAAGAGGGGTGCAAGGAGAAAAAAGTACATTATATAAAATGGAGAGAATGTAAGCATTCTGGCGAAGGCGAATTGGCAACTACTTGAGCTTCACACGAAATTCAGAAACATGGTCATATTTTTCGCTAACCGAATATTTTAAAGTTTTGAAGCCGCTCAAGTTTATCGAGTTGTTTTTGTGTAATGTTTTTTTTTCTTTGTTTACGCTATTGCCTAGATGAAATTTTCGGAAAAATATTTTATAGTTGTTTTTAAGTTGGTTTATTTTATATCTCCTACAATATTTTTTTCTCAAAAAGTTTTTGTTTTGTATTGAAAAAATTCGCGGGATAACAGCCGGTCAGCTGACATTTGCGGGCTATGACGTCATATTTCACTAATCGAAACAAACTTAATTACGACGCTCTAACTCTGAAGCGTATTGTGAGTGAAAAACTTGCACCTTTTTCACTGGAGTTGTGAAAATGACAAGCACACGTGTGCCGTGCCTATATGTAGTAGGTACAATTATATTTCCTGACAAATTGTTTATACATGTTCCTAAATATCCTAAAAGTTTTGTGCCTCGGCTGGTGGAAGTATTAAGAAGAAATCAACTTAGCCACTAATTTACTAAAAATTAATTAAACCTAATCCAACATGCTGTTCATAAAACTGCTGTGAAGTTGTAAAAAGACACAAATGTACCTATTAATATACATTTGTCTCACTTTACAACTGCCTAATGATATGGAAAATTACGGCTTCGTCCATACTCATCCTATACATCACCTATAATGTAGAAGTGCAAATTAGTGATGGTAAAAAAAGTGCTTGTACGGTTTGTATTTATTTTTACCCGACTGCAAGAAGGGTTATGTTTTTCGCGCGTATCTTGTATGTATGTATGTAATATTCTTCATTACCTCATATTTTCCAAACCGCTGAACGGATTTACATAATTAAGGTATCGTTAGATTCGTCGTGATAACCCAAGTGTTCTTAGATAGATGACGTCAAAAAACCCAACAAAACGGCTGTGAAATGCCGACCGTCCGGCTATTGTCCGAACCAGCCCAAATCGTCGACAGCGCGTCTTGTACTACGCGTTCCTCAAAGAGATGTCAGCAAAACCGTATGGACCAGCAGGGCCGATGCCTACTAAGGCCATGGGAAGACTTCTGAATAGGTAACCCGTGGTCCTAGAACGCAAAAGGCAACTGAAGGAACCTAGGTGTGGTTTTAATCAGTAAAAGTAAAAGTCTGGCACGCTCTCCCTCTCCGCCCTAGAGCGTGTGTGAAAGTCCTTCTAAGTCGGTCTGGCCATTTCGAAGATGTCCATTATCCCCGGGAATTAAGATGAACTACCTCCCGGACGCAACGATTGAATTGATTGAACGACGGGACTGATTTCGAGATTGTGTGTGTGATTTCGAGAAATAAGTCCCGTCCCACAAAAATATAAAAATTAGTTTAAATTACTCATTATAACATTAGCTATATCCCAATAAAAAGTAGCCTAAGTCTGCCTAGCCTAACTGCTTGTAACATTTGCTATCCGTCAGCGAATGTCCTGTCAAAATCGGTCTAGCTGTTTCGGATGTTAGCCGGAACAAACCGATAACTAATCAAAAATTTCAAAGTTCACGTTTTTATTATAGGTATCGAATACACTTTGATATACATATTTTAGTAAACAAATGTTTTTTTGATAATACAAACAGACACTTCAATTTTATTTAAGATACAAAAAAGCGAGGCGGATGACAAGGTAGGTTTGTGAACATTGTACGCCTAAAATGGATTGAATAAATAGTGATATTAGATTATAATAACTCATCATCATCATCATCATTTCAGCCGAAAGACGTCCACTGCTGGACATAGGCCTCCCCCAAGCGTCGCCACAACGAACGGTCCTGTGCGTCTCGCATCCATCGGACTACCGCAACCGATTATATTAACATTAGATTATATTTACATTATATTAACTAAAAAGTGTAAAATAAAAATATAAATTTAAAAAATAAAAAAACCCGACTGCGAAAAAAATAACTTTAAATAAAACCTGAATAGGAAAAAAAAAACAAGTTCAGGACCCATTAAAATAATCTAGACTAAAATCATTTCTAATAATATGGGTCCCGACTGTTGCAGTTTTGTTTTAATTAAATTGGTTTCTACGCTACTGGACTGAACTTGTTTTTTTCCTATTCAGTTTTTATTTAAAGTAATTTTTTTCGCAGTCGGATTTTTTATACAGTCATCATCACAAATACTATGTATTTGTGTTGATACTGTGTAGTAATTACAATAATTAAAGTTATGTATGTTTGGTGTGCATAAGAAATAATCCCCGTTGGTTTTTTACAATTGTAAAATTACGCAAAACTTCTCGTAAGGATCCTTCCCCTGACATATTGCGGTAACATACCAATACATAAAAAAACTTGTTATCAGTTGCAGTGGCAGCATTTTTATCATAAAAGATAGAGACCTTTAAACCATTTTTTTTTTTTTTTTAAATGTATAAGAGAGAGAGAGACAGAGAGAGTTTTATATAATTACCAAAACCCGCTATAACAAAAGCATCAACGCACCGAATTTTGCCCACTGCGGTTATTGAATTTTATGACTCTTTTGTACAAGTGCAGAGTTACGTTTATTGTAAAATTCCTGGAATTTATTTAATAAATTCTATCTTCGATCCTACATGTGGTCTTGGACGACCGAGCATGGCAGCAAGCCACTCTTCCCATCCGACTAGGTGGCCTCGCTGGATGGGTACCATAAGTTTACTAGCTTTCCACTCCTCGGTGCACAGTACTGAAACTTTAACCAGGAATATTTTATCTTCGTCACTGGGTGATAGTGAGGTACCGTGCTTGTCCGATGCGTTGAACGCTTGGAAAATGACTTGTCACAACACGAATTTGGCCGACAACCTGTCCTCGCAGAGACGGTGGGATGTGCCTCTCTGCAGTATTGTACTGAACAATCTAATGAATACGTCGTCAAGTACTACTGAACGTGCACGTCTGCTGGCTGTAGGGGAATGGGAGTCGGGTTTGTGCCTTCAGGCTCTCCCGTCATCCACCATAGGCACTATGATGGATGACGCATCGTTTCGGGTCGCAACCTGTTTACGCTGTGTATTACCTAGCGGCTTGGTACGTGACGATGGGAAGAGACCAGATGGTATGACGTTGGTGCCGTGGAAGGTGGGTAGGCCTCTGGTATGGGATGCAACCTGTGTCGCCACCCTTGCGCCATCCCATGTTCTTATGTCGTTGGCGCTGCCGCTGCGGCGACCCTCAAACAGCGCAAATGCTGTAACCTTATTGGTAATTACAGTTTTGAGCCGTTTGGGGTCGAAACGCTTGGGTCATGGGGTCCGAGTACGCGTCTCCTTTTCAAGGAAATTTCACGCCGTCTGATCGTCACTTTGCGTAAACAGAGGGCTGGCTCGTACTTAGCCCAAAGAATTAGCATTGCCCGATGACAGCGATGTGGAGCATGTGGGCACATTTCCAGATGACAGCGATGTGGAGGAGTACTTCGACGCCTGATTGTATTTTGTGTCTTTGTATTATATGTACATAGTTAGGTTTAGAATAATAGTATTTATAGTTAATATTTAGGTCCTCACTATGACTATACAAATAAATAATATATCCCATATTTAATCATTAATAACTACTTACTTAATTGAATCTAAGTAGGTAGGTTATTTTGTTAAAAATTATATTGGAAAAGATCAAGATCAAAATTTATACGTGATAATTATCTATTTTTTACATCGTAGTACTTTTCTGACAAACTGTACCCTTGCAGCTAAAAGGCATATAAAAAAGCGGGTGAGTTAGGACTGGGTATGAGTATGAACTAAACCTTGATTTTAATAGGTAAATCTTAGCGCCTTGAAAAACTGTAACAGCAAATACAGGTGAATAAGTTACATGTTCAAAAGTTGCTTTATAACTTTTTTCATAGGTACTTAGGTACCAAATATATTATTTATAAAACCTAGAAATGCCAGGGCTCATACCGCAGGCATTGCAAACGATGCCTGAATACTTGAGCGAAGTCTATATTACGGTTATAGTCTGACCAGTAAGAAACCCGGATATGAATCCCATAGAGAAGAAGAGACGAGTCAAATCGAGAGATCCTATTATCCCACAACACAAGATTGTGACTCGCTTGCATTCCATGAGGAACCGCATGGATGCTATCATTAGCCCCCTTTACGTAGCAATTTTACCGCGTGTTCTCAGGAGCGTACCTACACGATTGCGCGCGTGAGTGATGAGAGTGTCAAGGATTGAACGCGTGATTTTTGAAACCTTTGCATCATCTTCACAAGCGCCTTCTTTTGCACACGATTACTGTTTCATGCACTAAGGAGTGACTATGTAAAACCCGCTATTAGAGCCCGTGGGAGAAATACGAGATACTGCAAAAAAATTTCACTTTACGTCTTTGTAGCTAACATTTTACAAATTCTTCTTAAAAGTTAAAAACATACTAGTTTATTTTTATTGTAGCTACCACCAACGTCATTGGGGAATTTGTTGAGACCCTTTCATACCAGTTCACGCAATTATTCCTCTCGTACTATTCATATTTTATCTTTCATTCTTTCGTCATTGTTCATTCATATGGATACTGGGTACATCCTATTTTGTAAATTTATCTAATCTTGGTATACTTATTTTTGGATTGCTGGTTTTGGGAAAATAATGGTTTGACTTATTTTTATTAAATTTTAGGTCTTACAGTATGTATATCTATTTATATAGTTTATCCTTAATATAGTTCAAACCTATTACAATAGTTTCTGTTTTATTTACTAATTTCTATCAATCTATTATTTAGACGTTACATTGTGTGCTTCTTTTCCTATGCTTATTTTAAACATGTTGCAATATTTAGTAAAGCATAATTTGTACAGCTACTTAAAAGTAGAAAATAGTTGAGCATGTCTTGCTGAAGTATACTTCAGTAAGACATGCTCAGCTTTTTTCTCAAAATGGTGAAGGAAAACATCGTGATGAAACCGCCATGTCCTAGAACCAAAAATTCGAAGACATGTGACATCCACCAACCCGCAATGGGCCCGCATGGAGGATTACGTGGCCCATTCTCTCTCCTTAAATAGGAGACTTGAGTCCCAGCAGTGGGAACATTATAAAGCTGATTATGCTTTATTATGCTATATTTTTTTTTTTGTTTAATGTAAAAGAAACGTAAAACTCATTCAAAACCAAACTTCAGAAGTGTTTCGATTTTTTTTATGAGTAAATGTAAATGATACGAATCATATTTGTTGGTAACTTCACTGTAATAAAACTGTAAGTGATATTTATTATAATCCTTTACCTTTCACAGTTACAAATTGGCATTACAATTGCATTCCACAATATTTGCTACTTCAACACGTTGAAAAGTAAAAAAACAATAGTAAATAATTTTTATTGTAGTTATTTAGTTTTTTACGATTAGCCACTTATTGCTCACTGGCATCGATACGTATAATGTACATACCTGCCACTTTGTGGAATTGATTAAATGATTCATATCTTCTTTTAAGAATTAAACGATAAAACATAATAATGAAAGTAGATGTAATGTTCGTTTGTCACAATGCTATGCTGTTAATAATAATAAAAAATAATAATTACATCTAACTTCATGTTAAATTGCTAAACTAGACGAGGTAAAGGCTGCAGTAAAACATGTTTGAATATGTTTTAACTATTGAACTGAATCTGACTTTGTATTATTACTATTAATTTTAAATTTCTCTAAGGTATTCTAAGCCTGAAATAAATTAATTTATTATTATTATTATTTAAAATCCTTCGAGTAGAATAATAAATACACAGACAGACAAACGCAGCCGGGTGACTTCATTTTATACATTTAGAGATTTTATCTTATCAAAGTCCATTATGAATAATTAAGATACGTATTCGATTAAACTAAATATAAATTAAAGAGATTTTATATCTATAGCAGTAACCGCTGCATGTGGCGAACTGAAATGATTCGCAAAGTGTTAATATTATTTATTTTGGTGTCTTACGCAGTCAGTGATTATTGTGTGAGATACACGTTTGAGGAAAATTACAATGAATGGTTGGAAAATCAGTGGGGATCAGTTTGTGACGAGTACCCATTTTGGATTACTGGCAAATATAGTGATTTGGACGTGACTGGTCAGAATGAACGCAGTACCTCATTTATTATGCCCCGGTCACTATTGAGTTGTGTATCATCATTCGTTTTTACTATGAACGTCGGTGGTACAATAGAAGTAAACATTTATATGGAACCAACAGAAATATCTCAGGACCAAATCATTATTTTGGCCAACTCGTTTGACGAGGGTCACACGATAACAGGGCAAGTTGTAAGAATGGCCATGGATCCAAACTTCGTGCCAGGATGGCACACTCTGACGATGACTTTATTGGGCCCAAAAACTTATAGAGGCTATGTAAGTTTTATATTATTCTACTTAGAATCTAGTACCTGGCTGTTTGTTTATCATGGAATTTTTGTTTTGCATATAATTATTTTTGACTTTCACGCAAGCGAAGCCGCTTATAGAAACTGGTATTGTTATAAATATTATTATTATATATTATTATATTGGTATTGTTTATTGTGCCATACGCGCCACATCTAAAAGCAAAGTATTATAATATTGAAACTAGCAGTTATGAAACTGATTCAATGAGTTGTCAATAATTCACTGACATACAAGACAGCCCAAGTCTGGATAAACAATGAAGTTTACATTACAGTTCCCAGAAAACTCAGTTCAGAATTAAATAGGGAATGGACATTGGTCATTTTTGAAGTTATCATATTTATTTATCATGGATGTTCTTACTTTGAAGCTTTAGGCCAAACAAAGCCCTATTAAAAAAAAAAACATGTTTATTCTGCCTGAATAGACGCACAATTCGTTACAAAAATACAAAAACCAGTACTACTCTCACTCATTTGTCTGTCTATCTGTCCCTGATACAAGAGTCAAGCTACTAAACTGTTGTAGCTACAGATTCCATATTTGCACTAATTATGTTTAGGTTAAAGCCTACACAACCAAAAAATATTTAGATTTTTTATAAGACCTGCCGTACATTTTAAACGGGCATATAAACCTGTCTTACTCCAGCGTATGGAGTATCTTTCAAGACCTTATTAGCCAAAGTAGGGCCGTATTTTTCTTTTTTAAAAGTATTGAAAATGAGAGGCTGTCAAAATTCTTTTTAACTTCTATTTGACCTAAGAATTAGAGAACTGGCAATACTAGTTCACAGCAATATTTTGAAACTATCAAATAAATCGATTATTTTTTTTTACATCCAGTAAAAGTTTGTAATGATCTGGGATAATAACATTGAACATTGACTTTCCATTTCATATGTCGATCTCGTATTTTCTTGGGACGATACAATATTATCTAAGAACAACCAAGTATAATAAATTTATTCATTTTATATACATTTAAATCGATGATCGTGGGGTCCGAGTGCTCACAAATTATTTAAAGAACTTTCAAAACGCCTTGTTGACACTTCGCATGACCCAAGGGCTAGCTTTTACTTCGGACAAAGGATAAGCATTGCCATTCAGCGTGGCAATGCCGCCAGTCTTTTGGGTACATTACCAGTCGACAGCGATGTGGAGGAGTTTTTCGACGCCATACTTTAGATTGCTTTTTTTAGTACTTTATAGCTTTTATTTTTATTTTGTAAGTTTGTTTTAATTACGCGAAAATCGAAATTAAGTTAAAATAATAAAAACCGACTGTAAAAGAACGGAAATATCTCAAATCACTTTTTAAGCAGTAGGTATTATAGACTAACATAAGATATATGATTACCTAAATCAAAATAAAAGTCATCTTAATACGTCACAACCAAACGTCTTGTCACCTTCTGAAATTACTATCAACTAAGCACTCTAGGCGGAGCGACACGCGACAGGGAGTGTCAGACTTTTAGTTCGTCAGACCGTTAGTCACGCCATGATCGGCGGGTCTCAGTCATTTCTAATTATTACTTACATTCAGTCAGAAAAGTATCGGGAATGGATGATTTGTTTATAGTCCTTAATTCAAATTTTTGTTTTTTTTTTTTTGTTGTTGATAGATTGGCACAACTGTTTTCCATTTTGGCGCGGAGTTTGAGTTGCATCTGTTATTTATATTAAATACAGTATTGTTTTTAGTTATATCTTATCTAGTGTGATTTGCCTCGCTCTGGTAGGCCATCAACGTCTTCAACTGAAGTTAACATCGCAAAAGTGAAGGAAATAGTGACTGAAAATCCTCATTCAACTTTGAGAGAGATAGCCGCCGAACTTTCTATATCTCACGATATAGAAACACTATATCTTTCCTGGTACTTTCTTGACAGAGTAGTATACAAGAATTTGATCAACGACTTAATGGGTTTTTTTTGAGGTGGGAAATCATATAATGACTACTCCCACGGCGCCCTAGAGCGCGAGAGCGTGTCAGAGTTTTACTGACCAAACCCACACCTGTATTCTTCAGTTACCCTTTGCGTTCTAGGACCACGGGCGTGAAAAGCTACACGCCGTCGACAACTTGAGCTCGGTCCGGACGGTAACCGGACGGCGAGCTACCCACTGCTCATCGTCCGCAAATCGAGGTCAGAGTCACGGTGGCTAGGACATGAGGTTGTCCGTTCCCTCTGGCGTGCCGTCATCTCCTTCGCTAGCATCATTGCTTCGCAGAAGGCAACCGCCTCCCATTCCTTCTCGTTCCAGACCTTGGTCAGAGCCAGGGCCCGGGGCGAGAGGTCGCTTCTGGGGCGTAACGATATCCTTTCCCTGAAGCATGCGGCCGTCTCCTTCGCTAGCATTGCTGCTTCGCAGAAGGAGGCAGCCGCTTACCATACCCTCTCGCTTCGGACCATGGGCTGAACCAGGGTCCGGCACGAGAGAAAAACGTGACGGTGCCCCGACTGACATGTGCATGATCCTTAAAACTGCAATTATGCAGCTAGCGTACAGATCTAATGGGTTCCATCTGTAGACACGTTTTTTTTTTTTTTTCGGTGGGAAAATCAACTTATGACATCCCCCGCCCTTGGGCGGGGCGGGAGATAGTGTCAGACTTTTACTGACTAAAAACCCACTCCTGTTCCTTCGTTGCCTTTCGTACCAGGGCCGAGTCTTCCTTTCAGAATCAGACCCTTGGCCCCAGTAGGCTTCGACCCTGCTAGGCCCCTACAGTTGCTGACATCTCCTTGAGGCGCGCGTGGAACAGCACGCGCCGTTGACGACTTGGGCTCGGTCCGGACGGTTACCGGACGGTCGGACGGCGAGCCACCCATTGCTCGCCGTCCGCAAGCCTGCGCCTACGATGGCCGGAAATCGGGATCGGAATCCCGGCGGCGATTCGGGCGTGAGGACCGTTGCCTCACGCGATCGGCCGCCTCCTTTGCTACAGCATTACTGCTTCGCAGAAGGAGGCGACCGCCTGCCACTCCTCCTCGCTCCGGACCATGGCCTGTACCAAGGCCCGGCGCGAGAGATCGCCGCCGCCGATCGCCCTCACGAGGACACGGCGTTGCTCTGCCCAAGCGGGACATACCTCCACCGTGTGCTCCACCGTGTCCTCCGATCTGTAGACACTTATAATTAGGATTGGGCAGGCAACATGAACAACCACAATATTTCTAAAGCTCTGACTGGTCACTTCTGGCTTAATTTTATTTCAAAATTATGTGCTTCAGTTTAAGAACCACATTAAATAAATTTACTAAACTGTATCACAATGTATCAATAGCTAAATGGTTTTTGCACTTTTGCTTTATTTATTACCTAATGTACTAAAAACAATTATAAACATCTTTAGTTATATGCATGACTGCATAACATTCTATTTGTCTTTTATAATCTGTATCTATATAATGGATAGTTCAAAATAAAGCCGCTTTTCGTGTCAGTCCGTGCGTCCGTTGAGTTCAGCAAATGGATTTGGGAGCCATTTTCACCAACAGTTAGATATTTATTTTTAAAGGTTCATTTGTATACAAATAAAATACTTTACATTTAACTTGCCTATAGCACAAAAATCTCTTTCTCTTGACTTGTAATCTTATTAATTATATTGCCTGTATGTAAAGTATTAGCCGGTTCCCAGTATCTTCTAATTGAATTATTGAAATTGCCTGTCTGATAATATAATTAATTATGAAGATTGAGTTGTGATTGTAGCACTTTAGGTTTTCCGTAATTTTTTTTTACTATTAGTATGAATCATATCATCATCATAATATTTGACGTTCGGCAGAATAAGAACACAAACAATATTTTGATTTCCTACTAGAAACCCGCCCCGGTTTCCCACGAATGCATTTTTGTTTCACGGATTTTCCATGAAATTCTTCATGCAAAACCTTGCCTGACTATTACGAACAAAAATAAAACAGATTTTTTTTTTTTTATTATTGATAGGCTCGCGTTTAACCACTATCTCACCTGATGGTAAGCGATGATGTGGCCGACGATGGAGCACGCTTGCCTAGATGTAACCTATTCACTCTTGACTTAAAGACCCCTAGGTTGTAGCCATCAGGAAACACAGACTCCGGCAGGGAATTCCACTCCTTAGCTGTACGCATTATGAATGTGTTCCCAAAACGCTTTGTACGTATGGGTGGGATGTCCACCATGTACCGATGGCGCAACGCCGTACGTCTAGTGGTCCGATGATGGAACGGACTTGGTGGAATTAAATTGTGCAATTCCAACGCACACTCCCCGAAGTGCAATCGATAGAAAACCGACAGGCTAGCAACTCGGCGTCGGTGCTCAAGGCTTTGGAGTTTTGATTCGACAAGTGCATCATCACCGATGATCCTCTTGGCTCGCTTCTCAATCGACTCCAGAGCATCAAGCTGGTATTTGGCAGACCCATCCCAAAGATGAGAGCAGTATTCCATACACGATCGAACTTGAGCTTGATAAAGTTTGAGCAGCTGTTCCGCCGTGAAGTACCGTCTCACTTTAGCTAAGATCCCCAATTTTTTGGCAGCCTGTTGAGCTTTAGCCTCGATGTAAGAGCCGAAATTGAGGGTAGATGACAATGTTACCCCAAGAAGCTCAAGGCCGTCGGTTATCGGCACGGTTACACCCCGGAATGATGGAGCCGGGTGGAATTGGCTCCGTTTAGCGGAAAAAAGACACGCCTGGGTTTTAGCAGCATTGAACTTGACCAGATTGGCATCGCCCCAATCGGATACTGCCTTCAAGGAGAAGTTCAAGCGTTCAACCATAGCCTCTCGGAAAGACTGGATCTGTGACCCACTAGCACGTGCACCGGACACGTATCTCTCAGCAACAGTGCTATCGTCTGCATACCCAAAGGTACCGGGTTTAAGAAGGTCGTTTATGTGCAGCAAGAACAGTGTTGCCGAGAGCACCGACCCCTGAGGGACCCCGGCATTAATTTCCATTTGACCGGACGAGCAACCATCAATAACCACTCGGATGGATCGCCCCCTCAAGAAGTCTGCGATCCAGTCACACAGACCAGTGGGCAGACCGAAGGAAGGAAGCTTAGCAATAAGGCTATCATGCCAGACCCTGTCAAAGGCCTTCGAGATATCAAGGGAAACTGCAAGTGCTTCCCCATGCTTCTCGATGGCCTCGCTCCAGATGTGAATGGCATACGCTAGAAGATCCCCAGTTGACCGATTTCGGCGAAAGCCGTATTGACGATCACTGAGTATGTCATTAGCTTCTAGGTATGCCAGGAGCTTATTATTGATCACTCGTTCCATACTCTTGCAGAGAATGGATGTTACCGAGATAGGTCTGTAATTAGCAGGGTCAGCCCGACTACCCTTCTTGGGCACGGGTTGCACGTTAGCTTGCTTCCAAGCCATCGGCACTTTTCCAGCCTCAAACGAAAGACGAAATAGGCGTGTCAGGATCGGAGACAGTTAAGGCGCACAAGTTTTTAAAACAATTGCCGGTATCCCGTCGGGACCGCTGGCTTTGTTCACGTCAAGGTTACGTAGCACCCTACGGACGTCCTTCTGATGGATGCGTATGTCTGCCATAGTCGTCTCGCATCGCTCAGGAAAGGCAGGGGGCCGCGCGTTACCGGAATCAAGACGTGAAGATTCCGCAAAAAGAGAGGCAAATAGATTAGCTTTCTCCTCAGCGGTGTGGGCCAGCAACCCATCGGGTTTCAGCAGTGGTGGTAGTGAGGGACGGCAGAAGTTCGATTCAACAGATTTAGCCAGGGACCAAAACGCTTTACTACCTGCTGGGTATGAAGCAAGTTTGTTCCCAATTCGGCTAATGTGGTCAAACCGAGACCTCCGCATCACCTTCTTGCAGGATTTGGCAGCCCTATTATAGGCTCTCTTCTTTTGAGTCACGTCACTTGCCTTGCGCCTACGAGCGTCGACCCATTCTTGGTATGCCGCATGTTTTAGCGCTTCAGCGCGATTACATTCGGCGCCAAACCAAGGTCGAACTTTGTCAGACATTGTCACATCAGAGAATGGAATGTAATATTCCATCCCCCGACGCAACACATCCGCCACTGCGTCCGCGCTCAACGAAGGATCAGCGGAAGAGAAGCAAGTAGGCTGCCAAGGATAGCATGCGAAGAAAGAACGTATACCATCCCAATCTGCTGACTTGTATCGCCAAACCCGCCGGGTGCCTCTTGGGCTGGAATCGGGCGGGGAATAGACGGATACAGATTTCACCAGACAATGGTCGGAACTACCTATTGGTGAAGATATCGACACTGAGTACCGGTCCGGATCTGTAGTCAACAGAAGGTCCAAGCAATTGGCCATGTGTGACTCAACATCCGGCACCCTTGTAGCCCCCTGGACCAGCTGGGTAAGATTTAACGCTAGCGCTAGCTTCCGCGTCTCTCGCCCAGCATGGTCTGTGCACTGGTATGGGAAGAGCCACTCCTGATGGTGGGCATTGAAATCCCCCAGTATCACCAATTGGGCAGAAGGGTACCGCTGCTGAGCCACATCCGCCGCCTCACTAAGGTGCTGTGTGAGTTTGGTTGTTTCCTGATCACCGCTGTGCGAACGGTAGACACAAGCATAGACAATTTGATCTATGCCAGTGTCCACCAAAGCCCAAAGCGTAGAGTACCTGGAGTCCTCAAGATTGCGGAGACGCCGATAACAGATGTCGTCCCGGGCATACATACATACACCCGCGCGTGGTTTAAAATGGTGCTCCAGGGTAAACCCTGGGTAAGATAAGTACGACACGTCTGACGGGCTACTGATCTGAGTCTCCGAAAGAAAAAAAAGAGCAGGTTTCTCAGTCTCCAGATGGTGGTGGACTGCGACGAGATTGGAGTGCAGTCCTCGGATATTACTGAGGTGCACTTTAAGAGAGAGGGAGTGCTGCCGCTGTTTTACTGTTCTCTTTTTAATCTTTGTCATTTTATGTGATAAGAGTGAATGAAGGAGAGGAGAAGGAAGTGAGATGGGGTTTCACGCTGCTATCCCTCAGGCAAGCACTGATAGGACGGCATCATTGGGGTACTAGTCTGGAGACTGCGTGGACGCCCGAGCCCCCCCGGGAGTGTCCATCGGGCCCTCTCCTCTGGTCGCCAACCAGCACGATGGCGCATCCCGGGATTTTTCGACAGTTGGCGGGGCAGCCTTTCATGTGTGGCTGGCACATTACTTGGGCCCCCAACTACCTGCGGTCGGCCAGCGGCGCACCGTGCCTCGGATCCCGCTACCCTCCGCGACTAGTCTCCCGATACCTCCACACCAGTGTGGGCCTGGTCGGTCTGCCTGCAATGGAACCACCACTTCGACCCAACTCCTCTAAATTGGCTACACTGAGCATCGTATCGGAACACGGCTAGGCCGCTTGGCGGTACGTCTTTGCCCAGTGGGTGGTCGCAAGCCATCGGTCGAAACCTACCACCAGTAAGTGTCACCTGATTAGCACCACCCGGGGACCACGTGTAGGGACTTACAATAGGTATTCTCCTACGGACGCGGGTGACTCAGCCCCCAAAAGATAAAATTATCTAGCCGTTTTCAAGTGATACTCTGTCAAACATGTGGCCATTTTTATTTATACGTATAATATTTACCTACAGGTACCTATTTTTGCCGTAAACATTATAACAGGTTTTTTTTTCTATTGCATAAATCATGTATTACTGTAATGTGTGTTAATTTATATATTAATAAATTAAAAATATATGAAGTTCATTCAAAAATCTCCGTTGGCTTTAACACAATTCTTTAAACGTTGAGGCCAGTCACCAATAGAGACTATAAAAATTAAATAAATAAAACTGACTAAAAATCATAATCCAATGGATAAGATTGGGACTAAATGACGGCCAACCTTCTGAATGAAGTCCGAAACGTACGTTTCCAACCACGCTTGAGTGGATCAAACTTTATAATAATATGTATATAATAATAATATTTATTTATTTAAGACAACTTTTGGTCCACATAATTTGTTAGTACCTACTTATTTCTATGTTAGTTCATACATTTTTGATTCATTTCATTCTTCCCATAACAAATTAGATAATTATTAAATTCAAATACATTAAATTCAATTACTCACCAAATTAATTAAATGTCTTAGAACAAAAATTAAAATGCCAATGGAATAAAATATCAATAAATTAAATGGCATGGAAACAAAAAATTTAAATGTTATATAAAAATAAAATGTCAGTAAATAAAATGAAAATTTAAATGTCATATAAAAATAAAATGTCATGGAATAAAGATAAAAATTTCAATAAATTAAATTTCATGGAATACTAATTTTTTATGACCTGATGGTAAGTCTTGCTGAAAGTACCATTCTTGGTTATGGAACATGGTGTTGTTAGAGGCTTTACCACCTTCTCAAGAATCGTATATTTATACACTTGTACCGATGGTTTGACACCTTTTTTACAAAAAAATGCTTTGTCATTCCTTCATAGCTAATAACACTGGGGTGTTAGTATCAAGCTGGTTTGGTGGGCCAGAACTAAACGTTGACTAAGGTACATAACGTCTGCTTTATTGAGATTAATATTGAAATTATGATTTTTAAGCTAAGAGTAAGAGAATTATTGGTGTCATAATTACAGCTATATAGTATTAGATACATAAGAATGCCGACTGAGCAGTGGTGGCCGAGTGGTAACGGCCCCGACTTACGAATTGTTGGTCGCGGATTCAAACCCAGCCCAGCGCATTACTTTGTGTAATTTATTTCATCACCACTGCTCTCAAAACGGTAAAGGAAAACATCGTGAGGAAACCGGCATGTCCTAGAACCAAAAATTCGAAGACATGTGACATCCACCAACCCGCACTGGGCCCGCGTGGTGGATTACGGCCCATTCCCTCTCCTAGAGAGAGGAGGCCTGAGTCCCAGCAGTGGGAACATTAAAAGGCTGAATATATATGTATGTACCTATATACATAAGAATGTGAAATTCCTGTCATCGTCAGAGTATTTATTTATTCATTTCATCAACAAATTTACATTTGTGTCGAATGGTTGAAAATTTTACAATATAATAAAACATTCAAAAACCACAATACTAATAATTTAAAAAAATTAAAATCAATTTATATAGACATGCTGGTACAGGAACTTGCCAGGTAAATAAATAAAAATACATTCCACATTATTTGTCATCACATTAATATCATACTTTAAATAGTTACAATAATAAAAAAGCTAAATGTCAATAAAATGTAAATAATGTCAATAAAATGTAAATAATGTCAATACAGTGTGAATAATGTCAATAAAATGTAAATAATGTCAAAAAAAAAAAAATAGCAAAAAATAATATAATGTCAATAAAATTCTAGTAATGTAATATCAATAAAATCCATTATGATATAATGTCATGACAAAATGTCGAATATAAGTACACATAGTTGAAGTCAATAAAAATATAATAACATAAAGAATTAGTTTAACTATTACTATTTGGTACAATCATTGAGAAATTCTTCTATGCTGTAATAACATTTCTCCAACAACAATGACTTTAAT
The DNA here is from genome assembly GCA_905147345.3 of Mythimna impura. Taxonomy (NCBI): domain Eukaryota; kingdom Metazoa; phylum Arthropoda; class Insecta; order Lepidoptera; family Noctuidae; genus Mythimna; species Mythimna impura. Next base: position 5,744,369 of record LR990356.1, on the reverse strand, counting down.
TTTCTCTTGAATTCGTTTGAATTCATAGCGTTTTTAAATTCTACAGGCAGTTTATTATATATATTTACTGACTGCACTCTTGAGGCATGTTTAACGACATTAAGCTTAGGCTGTATGAGATTAGGTAGATCCTTTCTTCGCGTTTTTATTCTGATATGTCTCTGTTCTTCTGTCTCAAATTTATGAAGATTTTTAACAAAATGACTAAGCAAGACCAGAATATATATGCATGGTACTGTGAGAATTTGCAGTTTTCTGAAGTGATCTCTACAAGATTCAGTTTGTTCAATGCGAAGCATAGCCCTCATGGCTCTTTTTTGCATAACGAAAGCAGCATTAATGTTGTATTGGTAGCTATTGCCCCAGAACTTTATGCTATACCTAAGCCTAGACTCTATGAGGGCAAAATATACCATTCTGAGGTGTGCAATGGTTAATTCATCCCTAAGACTCCTGAGAGCATAGCAAGCACTACTCATAGTGTTAGTGACCACTTCCAATTCCTTCTTCCAATTTAAAACTGCATCTATTTGTACTCCCAAAAATTTAACATTGTCAACAATATCTAATTTATTTCCTAAGAAATGTACGTTGACGGTGACGTGGTTTTTTACGGTCGATTTAAATAATAAACATTGCGTCTTTTTTACATTTAGTTTTAGATCGTTCATAGTGAACCATTTTTCAAGAGCACATAAAATAAAATTAATTTTCCTTTCTAAGTTTTTTATATTGTCGCTAGCTATAATAGCACTTGTGTCGTCAGCAAAAACTACGAGTTTAGTGTCATCTGAGATATTTTTCATATAAGCTATGAGATCGTTTATAAATATTATAAAGAAAACAGGGCCCAGAACAGAACCTTGTGGTACACCTTTATTTATAACAACTGTATCCGATTTGTATATCTGTTCATGCCCATCTTCTTGAACCGTCTTAATTTCGACATATTGCGTTCTATTACGTAAGTAAGATCGAAATAGATTCAGCACATTTCCTCTAATGCCATAGAATTCCAACTTATCCAGAAGAATACAATGATCGACTGTATCGAACGCAGAACTCAAGTCAAGGAAAAGACCCGCTACCTTTAGTTTAGCATTCAACTTACATACTATATCATCAATTAACATATCAATAGCATCTATAGTACTTACATTATGTTGATATCCGAATTGTTGTTCATTTATAATTTTGTGTTTATTTAAATGACGAACAAGCCTTATTTTCATAATTCTTTCAAATATTTTAGAACAGACTGGCAAAAGAGATATAGGCCTATAATTCCCTGGATCTGTTTTAGAGCCTTTCTTATGTATAGGTAATATTTTAGCTAATTTAAATTCATCTGGAAAAACTCCTTGATTTACATTTTCATTTATGAAATCGGCCAAAGGGCGAGCTAAAAGATCAATGTTTTCTTTTATAACAGTCATAGGAATTTCATCGTGACCAAAAGACTTTTTACTCTCCATGCTCTTCACAATTTTAAAAACTTCCATCGGTGTAACAAGTTCAAAGACCATGTCTTCCTCTACTCTAGTTCCATGATTTTTTAAAGACTCTTTTGCTTTATTAATGTCAGTCATGATTAAGTTCGACTTATTGCAGAACTTTTTCAATAGTATATTAGCCACTTCTGAGGGATTATGCACTATTTTATTATTGTCCATAAGCATCAAATTGTCATTTTCGTATTTTTTTGGATTCCTCTTACTATTTATAATTTTCCAAATAACTTTACCAGAATTCCGAGCTACATTTATTTCCGTTCTAACTACTAACCGTTTCGCATATCGTACTACTTTTTTATATATCCTAAAATAATTGCTACGATATTTTACTATTGAATCGTCACAATTTTCTTTGTCAACAAAATTTAGAAACCGTTTCATTTTACTAGCGACTTTTATTCCTGTCGTTAACCATTTAGATTTGTTGCTGTTTTTTCTATTTATTTTGATTTTTTTTTTATTAAATGTGTTACAATATAGTTCACTAAGTTTGTCAATAAATGTGCTTTCGCGCCAGTTTTCTTGCAGCAATTTTTGCCTAAAGCAAGACCTATTTCCATCATTATATAATCTTCTTTCGATGTACATAAAACTTTGCTCCTTCCTATACGCTACTTTTTCCAATGATACCGTACAAAAGAGACCCGCATGCCCATCAGATAAACCGTTATGGTCTACGTCTATACTTTTAATAATTGTCTCATCAATATTAGTCAGAATATTATCTATACATGAACTCGAGTTATTGCGTCGAAACGTATCTGAATTAATTAAATGTCGGAAGTTGTAACACGCCAAGAGTGATAGAAAAGAATTTCGCTTTAAGTCATCTTTTGATAAATTTATATTAAAATCACCACAAATTATACATTGCTTATTGATGAAATGTTGTAACAGCTTGTCAAGCCTCTGCATAAAACTATCTATATTGCTATTCTCAGGTATTCTGTAGCAACAAATAATGTAAGTATTTGTCTCCAAATCCTTGACACCACAAACCTCAAAACAGTTAATTTTGTAAAGTTGTTTACAAATCTGTAGGTCTTCAACCTTCTTATCATTTAATGTCAAGATCAAAGTACCTCCACGTTTTTTATTTAATCTAGTGTTGTAGGAACTCAAATTATAATTAATTAAATTAAACTGGGCTGCTAATGATTGATTTAAAAAATGTTCACTAATACAAACAAAGTCTATTTCTCTGTTCAATTCGCTTAAATATATTTCCAGGTCATCCTTCTTACTATTTACTCCACATAAATTTTGATGGTAGATAGTCAATGCTTTATATTTATTTGTAGAATTTTCCTGAGATAATACAATTTGTTTATTATTTGAATGATAACTAGTTACGAAAAAATTTTTGTGAATTATCCTGATCTGAATCATATAAATAACTATTTACGTATCCAAAATAATATGTCTCAGTGCTAATTATTAATTGCTGTATTTGCTCAAAAATGCTTTTCATTCCTCTGTTGTTAATATTACCTCTAAAAGAGTTGAACATACTAAAATCATACAAAAGATTAGAATTAGAGTCAATTATAGAAACATATTTTTTTGTTTGATTGTCATTATATAATATTTTAGTAGTACCGGATGTACTGTATACTTGGTCAAGTTATTTATTTAAATTATAAATAATAAGGCTACCTACTCCTTACTCTGAAGTAACAAATAAGTAGTTTTTGGCTGGCCTGTTGTATATAGTGGTTAGTGGCCCTGACTGCTATGCAGGAGGTCGTGGGTTCGAATCCCACCCAGGAAAAATGTTTGTGTGATGAGCACGATCATTTGATGTGTCTGGGTGTAATTAAATTATATATAATCTTAATTAAAATATATTAAATTTATTACATTTTATTATTTTTTTTGGGGACCAAAAGTTGTCTGAAAATAAATAAATATTATTATTCAAAATCAGAATCAGAATAATTTATTTGTAAACATAGGTCAGATTACAACAGAGTATGAGGTGTTAAAAATAGATAGATCCTCAATGTTTTACCCAGAGGCGTACAAATATATACAATTAACATTGTCAGTTTTCATTTAACTTCTGAGATTATGTAAACTTTCACATCATTAATAAATTTAAAATTAATATTAATCGGCACATCATTACAAATTAAATTAAATTATATCAGATTCACTAAATGTCACAGAGATTAAGTTATATGTCATATTAATACTAATGTCAAATACAATTCAGAACCATCAAAATACTTAGGTCAACTTTTATATAAAGTCAATAATAATAATAGGCACATGCATATCATTACAAATTAAGTGAAATTAGTTTCAATAAATGTCAGACATGTAAGTTCCATGTCATATTATTATATAATATGTATGTATTTAGAAATATATAAGTATGTTTATCAGTTGTCTAGTACTCATAACACAAGCTCTGCTTAGCTTGAGACGAGACGGCGTTGTGTGTTAGTTGTGGAATATTATTATTTATTATTATTCCGTTTATTCATAAATATTACATATTAATTACATTTTTAAATATTTCAATATAAAATAAATAAAATATAAAAAATAGTATCCCACCGGTATCGGGAACAGGGTCCAAGCTACCGGTGGTCAGGGTTCCAGAGAAAGGAACCTCCTAACTATACGAGCCGTGTCCAGAAGTACTGCTTTCTGAATCAAGCCCTTGATCCAGTCGCCTAACGAGAGCCTCCTAAGGTGGTGGTGGTGTTGGTCGATGCTTTTGGCTATTAAGCCATTGACTGACACGACTATCGGTACAATGATCGCCGAGTTCAAATCCTACATGTCGACAAACTCGCGAGCCAAGTTAATATACTTGATTTGTTTATCTTTCTCGGCTTTCACAAGGTTCTCGTCATACGAAACGGATATGTCAACAATCATTGCACGCCTCTCGCTTCGGTCCACCACCACTTTATCAGGCTTATTGGCTACAATAGTCCTGTCAGTGATGATGGACCGATCCCAGTATAATGTGATACGCTATTATCGAGAACTAGGTTGGGCACATACCTGTAGTACGGCACCTCGGATTCTACAAGAGAGTACTTCAGAGCAAGTTTCTGATGGATAATCCTGGCTACAAGGTTGTGTCTATACAAGTATTCCCCGTTAGCTAGACGAGAATAACCAGAAATAATGTGACGGATTGATTCACCGACATGCCTGATAGATCCACCGTGCGGCCCTTCACAATAAACCTCCGGTAGTTATTCGTCATGATAACTTCGTCCATAATTGCACATATTGTGTGCCAAAAAAACGTTTTTTCTTTCTTTCTTTATTTCTTTCACAGATGGTTTCCCCAAAGAGGTCACCGACACGACGCCAGGCTACGGACGCTAGTTGGTCCACATCGGGCCCATGAAGGACCCGGAAAACAGCGTCCGTGAAGTTCCTTACTCTGCCATACTTCCTTACGACAGTTAGTGTCAAGCACTACAGGTTTGCGCCAGTTCTCGTTAGCCAGGGAGAGCGGGGTTGAGTCCCTTGTCCACTGCCACTACATCACGATGCATACCCACGTCGGTGGCTAGGAAATATTTCCTGAGATTAAATACTTGATTGTGCAGGGTCTTAGCATTTAAAAAGCCTCGACCCCACACTTCCGCGAGATATACAGTCTCATCACCGACGACCGTGGGTGATGCGTTCTGTTTGCAGTAAGCAGTGTACGAACCCACCCATCCAGGGTGTCCAGTTCTGTTTGGGTCCATTTGAGTACGCCGAAAGAGTACATCAATACCGGCATGACCCAACCATTGAAGGCTCACACCTTGTGTCCGCCTGAAAGAAGGCTATTGAATACCTTAATCAGGCGTCCAAAGAAGCGCTTCTTCAACTATTGCTTCATGTCAGTGGCATTAATACCTAAAGCTTCCGACATACCCAAATGCTTATAAGTTTCAGTTGGAGAAAGAGATCTCAGGTTTATGGAGTCCGAGAGTTGAGTAACCACGGACTCCACAATCTCCCCTCGCTTTACACGCATGACCGCACATTTGTCCACTCCAAACTCCATCCTGATGGCACTACTAAAGGTTTCAGTTACCATTATTATTATATGGGTTATTATATCTCAGAACCCCTCCCCTCCCCTCCTCCTGGACCTTTGACCTCTTTGACGTTTTTAATGGAACGTGGTATCATTTATTATACTACTCTGTCAAGAAAGTACCGGGAAAAGATCAATAATACACAAAATGTTTGTTATTCATCCAAATTTATTTTATCACCTTCAAAGTATGCTCCTTCAGAAACGATACACTTACGCCAACGAATAATCCAATCACCAAAACATTTATTAAATGCTGTTTCCGGAATTTCTCGCCACGAATTCTCCTTTATGTCTTCTACCGATTGAAAACGGGTGCCACGAATTAGAGTTTAGGAAAAAGAAAGAAGTCGGCTGGAGCCATATCTGGTAAATATGGTGGTGGGTATTTGTTGAGTGATTGGTCAAAAATTCGTTCACAATGATAGCCTTGTGCGAAGGCGCATTTTCATGGTGCAAAATCCAAGAATTTTCTTTCCACAAATCTGGCCTTTTTTTGTCGAATTTGCTCTCTTGAATGCCGCATAACGCTCAAATAATATTCTTTATTCACCGTTTGACCTTCCGACAAGAATTTCGACTGCACAACACCGCGATAATCAAAGAAAACAGTCAACATGACTAACTTTTGATCGACTTTGGCGTGGTTTTTTCGGTATCGGTTCAGTTGGAAGGCGACACTCCGAAGCTTGTTGTGGGTTTACGAGTTTGAGTTTGCATGTCAAACTCGTAAACCCACGTCTCGGCACCAGAAACAATGCGTTTCATGAATGTTGGGTCGGAATTGACTCGTTCTAGCATGTCCTCAGCGACTCTCATGCGATTGAGTTTTTGGAGAAAATTCAGGTCTTTTGGGACTAGCCGTGCGGTAACATGTTTCATACCTAAATGATTAGTTAAAATGGTACTGATCGACTCGTGAGATACAGAAAGTTCGGCGGCTATCTCTCTCAAAGTTGAATGAGGATTTTCAGTCACTATTTGCTTCACTTTTGAGATGTTAACTTTAGTTGAAGACGTTGAAGGCCTACCAGAACGAGGCAAATCTTCCATTACATCTCGACCGCTTTTGAACGCTTTGTACCACTCATAAGCACGTGTTTTTAATAAAGTCAATTCACCGTAAGCCTTCTGTACCATTTTCAGTGACTCCGAACACGAAATTCCATTGGCGATGCAAAATTTAAGACAAACTCTTTGTTCGATGTTTTTGTCCATTATGAAATTCGCAATACACACTAGATATGATACAACTAAAAACAGCACTGTATTTAACATAAATAACAGATGCAACTCAAACTCCGCGCCAAAATGGAACACAGTTGTGCCAATCTACCAACAACAAAAAAAACAAAAATTTGAATTTGGAACCATAAACAAATCATCCATTCCCGATACTTTTCTGTCTGAATGTACTTGGTTATTATTATTATTATACTTGGTGGCTATGAATGAGTGAAATACTACTTCGCGCTTAGCCACCACATTCTATGACTTGTCAAAATATTATAAAGATTTTATTAGTATTTCAATGTAGGCAACAATGTTGCCTCTAATACGTAGGTATATGTTCCTCTAACTTAAAAGGTATTTCACATGAAGCAGATAGCTGAAAATAGACCATGTTTCCGATTCCAGTTACATTTCGGTATGTTATTTATACCCTCCTATCAACATCGGAGACTCTACTCGACACTACTCGAAGTTGTGGACGACTAAGTTTACCTGGGACAGAGGGTCCAGTTGGGTAGATGTAACTTCGAGAAAGAGATCAATTGTCGAATTCGACTCGGCTGGGCAGCGTTCGGAAAGCTGCGCGGTATCTTCACGTCCAATATACCACAGTGTCTCAAGACGAAAGTCTATGACCAGTGCGTGTTGCCAGTGATGACATATGGCTCCGAAACGTGGTCGCTTACAATGGGCCTCATCAGAAGACTTAGTCACCCAAAGGGCGATGGAAAGGGCTAAGCTCGGAGTTTCCTTGCGTGATCGAATCAGCAATGAGGATATCCGCAGGAGAACCAAGGTTACCGACATAGAACGAAGAATTTCCAAACTTAAGTGGCAATGGGTAAGGCACATTGCTCGCAGAACGGATGGCCGTTGGGGCTGAAAGGTTCTGGAATGGCGACCACATACCGGAAGACGTAGCGTTGGAAGGCCTCCTACAAGGTGGACCGATGACCTGGCAAGGGTTGCGGGAATCCGATGGATGCGAGACGCACAGCACCGTTCTTTGTGGCAACACTTGGGAGAGGCCTATGTCCAACAGTGGACGTCTTTTGGCTGAAATGATGAAGATGATGATGATTTATACCTGTACAAGTGTATATGTACTCGATTAAAATAAAAACTTTTTGCACTGACACCTAGTTCACAAGTTATGGGTCTTCTATTACTTCAAGTGACGATATTCAGTATTTAGGTACTTACGTATTTCTCATTTTGCATGCCAGAATCAAGTTGAATGTTCATTAACCTTTTGACGTGCGTAATTAGAGACACAATAGTAAGACAATGGCTTGCGGGCGCCGGCTACCGCCTGAGCGTTAATGAATTAAAATATGATTTGCGACCACAACACGTATTTTTTAAGGAATTATAATAATTAAAATTATCAATACCACCTTCTCAGTTCAACTAACCATATTGAATGACGTTTTCATGAAATAACCGACCACTGATTTTCCTTAAATGCATTTTTATTATAGAAACTGAATTGTTATGATTTGCCTTTCTATCGGCACCATATACGGTTTCTAAAGTTTCTTAGAAAATTCCTAGTTGAATCAGTTTAAATAACGTTGATCTAAATATAAAAAGTAACATTATTCGTTGATTTATGCTCATATCAGCAATGTCCAGAAGTCATCAAACAATGTTACTTTTAATACGTACGTATTTAATATTAACATAGGAAAACTATCTTGTCAACATCCCATTAGTTTACCAATATAATTTAAAAAAATCATCGCTACCCCGCAATAGGAATTGCATCGGTATCACAATCATATAAACTATCATTCACTATAGACACCTAGACTCGAAACAAATATCTATAAGCCCTCAGACCAATAAAAAAGTAAAGACGGTGCCGTCGTAAACAAAATCGACGAAATAAGTGAGGACTAGTTTTGGCTTTGTGTGCGTAACTTGGTGTATGACATCGTAGATTTGCACATGTGTGCTAGAGAAAAAATGTTGCAAGCGTTGCGCTGCGACTCCCAAGTACGAGAGATATACTTTGGTTAAGTTTTATTATTGTGTAGGTAGTATAGTGTTTATCTTGGTTATATGAAATGAGACATAATTTCATTTAATGAAAATCATTTATTTTCACATTAAGTGAAATTATTAATTTTAAAAACACACAAAACTTACATATAAAAATAATAATATATATCCAACGACTATCGGATTAGGTGCGGGTCATCCAGCGTAACCGTATGTTGGATGACGCCGTACTTGTAAATAAAAAAACACTTTGTTGTAACGTCCGTAAAGATTACGACTTCCTTTATTTTTGGGAAAAAATAATGTTCTTAACTTGCAACACCGACAAAATGGCGTGTTCCGAGAAATTATTTCAGATATTTTTACGATTTTATTTCATTTATACAGCAAAAACGTTACTTACTTGTGAAAAGTAATCCCAGAAGCCTTTTTTTGCAAACTGGAATTGTTTTTGCAGCAGTTTATGACACAGGACGGCATAATTTCGTAATTATTGTGTCAACAAAAATACGTCTCACGCACTCGCTTGCTAGCGGCAGACTATCGAGCGGCTGGCTTCATATTGCCGATTGGCTTCATATTACGTGTCTCACTTTTAGGAGCGCAATGTTCTGTCTATACTTTTTTATTAGTCTGAGTATAAGCCATTAAAATATTTTTCCATGCGGGCATTGAACCTACGACACGCAACGCAAGCAGCCAATCACTCAACCACTCCGCCAACTGCTCATATTACAACTGGCCGTCACTAAGTCTCATATTACACATGGTACCAGCGTAGGTTCATAATAGGATCCTATTTATTTATTTATGTACACACAAACACTTAAAAATGAAAAGAACAAAAGCAGATTAAAGAGCACAAAGGTACTGCATAGATTATAAACCTAAAATAAAATTAGCTAGCAAAACTTTACAAAGACGAATAAACGACAAAAAAAGGATTTTTATGTATCAGGGCTTTTTTTTTTTTTTTCCCTGGGAAAATCATCTTATGACATCCCCCGCCCTTGGGCGGGGCGGGAGATAGTGTCAGACTTTTACTGACTAAAAACCCACTCCTGTTCCTTCGTTGCCTTTCGTACCAGGGCCGAGTCTTCCTTTCAGAATCAGACCCTTGGCCCCGGTAGGCTTCGACCCTGCTAGGCCCCTACAGTTGCTGACATCTCCTTGAGGCGCGCGTGGAACAGCACGCGCCGTCGACGACTTGGGCTCGGTCCGGACGGTTACCGGACGGTCGGACGGTGAGTCACCCATTGCTCGTCGTCCGCAAGCCTGCGCCTACGATGGCCGGAAATCGGGATCGGAATCCCGGCGGCGATTGGGGCGTGAGGACCGTTGCCTCACGCGATCGGCCGCCTCCTTTGCTAGCATTACTGCTTCGCAGAAGGAGGCAACCGCCTGCCACTCCTCCTCGCTCCGGACCATGGCCTGTACCAAAGCCCGGCGCGAGAGATCGCCGCCGCCGATCGCCCCCACGAGGACACGGCGTTGCTCTACCCAAGCGGGGCACACCTCCAACGTGTGCTCCACCGTGTCCTCCGGGCGGTCCACACAATGGTGACACCCGGGCGTTTCTTCCGCACGAATCCGGTGCAGGAACCTCCCGAACTTACCATGTCCGGTGAGGACCTGCGTCATGCGGAAGGTAAGGACGCCGTGTTGCCTTTCCAGCCACTCCTCAAAGAGGGGACTTATCGCCATAATTATGGCGTGCCCAGCACTGGGTTGCGATAGTCGCTGTCGCCATTCCGCCATGAGACCCCGTCGGAGCTCTGTCCGCCATGCCGCGACTTGTCGCGGCAGCGGAGTTTCACCCCGACGTTGCACCTCCACGCGCAGATCGTGCATGAGTGCAAGGCCTGTTGCCACCAGATCCCATGGAGGCTGGCCAGCAAGGAGGCTCGCCGCTTCACGGGAAACCGTGCGGTATCCTCGCACCATCCGTATGGCCATGACCCTCTGGCACGCGTTCAGCTGGGCCGCCGGTCGCTTTCGCAGTGACGGCGCCCACACCGGCGCCCCATAAAGGGCCATGGACCGGACGATGCCTGCGTAGAGCCTCCGGCAGGAGGCGTCTGGACCCCCGAGGTTGGGCAGTAACCGCTTGAGGGCAGCCCCAGCCCGATTCAGTTTGGGAGCCAGACGTCGGAAGTGCTCCTCGAAATTCCACCGGCTGTCGAGGACGAGTCCCAGGTACTTCATCGTCGACCCGACGCCGATGTGAACTCCTCCTACCGTTAATTGGGAGCGCCGAGGCGGCGCGCTCCGGGGGCCGTGAAAACACATGGCCTCGGACTTGTGCAGCGCCACCTCGAGTCCCAACTGCTGGATCCTATCAACGACTATCGCAACCCCGCTTGTCGCTAATTCGACCGCCGCCTGGTACGACTCTCCCTGCGCCAGGACCAGCGTGTCGTCTGCGTAACAGACCACGCTGACCCCGTCAGGGAGGTCGCCGCGCAGCACGTAGTCGTAGCCGATGTTCCACAAGGGCGGTCCTAGTACCGATCCCTGCGGAACACCGCACGACATCTCTCGCCGTTTCCACTCTCCCTGGTGACCAGGGTAGATGATGTACCTGTCCGACAGGTAGGCCTCGATCACACGACAGAGGTAGTCGGGCACCCGGTGATACCGGAGTGCCCTCCTAATGCTACTCCAGGGCAGGGAATTGAAGGCGTTGGCGATGTCCAATGACACCGCCACGACACACCTGCCCTGGGACACCGCATCCCCCGTCGTGAGAGCTCGCACGCGCATGATGGCGTCCACTGTGGAGCGCCTCCTGCGAAAGCCGAACTGGCCGTCCGCCAGATCTGGCCCCACCCGTGTTAGGTGCGCGACGAGGCGGTCTGCAATTACTCTTTCAAAGAGCTTGCCCACCTCGTCGAGCAGCACAATGGGCCGATACGCGGACGGAGAGTCCGCAGGGCGCCCTGGCTTCGCGATAAGGACCAGTTTCCCCGTCTTCCAGCGAAGTGGGAACTGGCCCCTTTCCATGCATGCGCTGAAGAGCCCTCTTAATCGAGACCCGAGAGCCTCCATGGCCAGGACCCAGGCTTTACCAGGCAAGCCGTCGGGTCCTGGGGCGGTATTCTTGGCACTCAGCCTTCGTACCGCCACACTCATCTCTACCTCGGTCACCTCTGGAGCATTGCCGTCGTCGTCGCCATCGTGATCCGCGTTAGACACCGCTGGTGGCGGAGCCATGAGCGGGGGGGAGTGTTCCCCTCGCGCAGGGAACAGATTGCTCACCACACCCTCCACAATCTGGGGCCGGAGACTCTGCGTGAGTGGGGGAGCCCAGGGGCGGAGTTTTTCCCGCACCACCTTGTAGGGGCGTCCCCACTATGTATCAGGGCTGCGAGGTTTTACTATTTTATTGAATTTGACCCTGTAGACTGACACGCGCTCGCGCCGATATGATAAGTCATATCTAAAAATACAAATTATAAAATAAACATGTTGCAGGCGGTGTCAATAGTTACAGATTTATTAGATAAAAGTAAAGGTTCCGTAAAGATCTATCAACAAGGAAAAATATTACACAATTATTAAATAACCAAACCGTTACCCACGACTTCGTTCGCGTGGAGTTTAAGAATATTACTTTCCTTTTTTGTCGCAAACATGTAAAAAATGTCCATTTCGGAGATATATCCCCAGGAATCAAGTCCCGTTCCCGTGGGAAAATAGTACGTACCTAGCTTAAAAGACAGACCGTTTACTACTAATTAATTTTCAGTCCTGGGTAATTAAATAGCTAGCTAGAAATTCACACTTTATTATGACAAAGTTATTAAATATAATCAAGAAGTGCTACATACTACTAATAATTCTTTAAAAAAAATACATTAAAAAACCCCTTTAGAAACTAAAACACGCATGCTTTCTTTAGTGATTTATAATTATTTAAATCAGTGTTATTTTATGCGATACATTTTTAGTTATACACAATGTATTGAATATTTGATAAGTGTAATCATATAATATTCATTATCTGTAATTAATCTGGAATTAAAATAATAAATAAGTCAGTGCTATTGTTAGTTTATCACAATTTGTTAGGAAAAAATGACGACTGTTATTCATTCATAGTAAGTTACAAATCTTAAAAATTTCAGAGTACTCAGTAGAATAAACGTAAGTAATTAGGTAAGTAGTTAACCTAGCCGGCTAAAAACCTTCTTTCTGAATTTGTCCATAAACAAAAAATGTTTATGTAGTGTTTTAAATGTTCCATTGGATTATTTACTGATTGTTATATACAGTGTGGGAAAATAAGTCGGGCCCTAGAGGGAAACTACATTAAATCCTTAAGTTGGCTCATTTTACTTAAAGGAGACATTCCTATTAAAAAAAAAAACTGCATTTAAAGATTTTCTAAAACTCGCTTGCCTCGCCCGTGACTCAAACCAACTTTGCTTCGGTCAGCCCCAGATTGTAGGCATCAGGAAACACAGACATTCCGCTCCGACTTTATATTATGTATTTATATTATATTTTACCTATGTTCGTGATAATACAGTAAACCAGTTTTCCAGAAATCTGTTTCTATGGACAGCGTTTAGGAGATCAGCCAATGAAAACCACTATTACATCTTTCAGTCTCATTTGTTCAGCCGTAGGTAATCTTTTGCAGGATTAAAAAAAAAACTGGGCAAGTGCGAGTCGGACTCGCGCACTGAGGGTTCCGTACAAACTTGAAAGGTAAATTGCGGTTTACGATTTATGACGTATTAAAAAAACTACTTACTCGATCTCGTTCAAACTAATTTTCAATGGAAATTTGCATGGTAATGTACATCATATATTTTTTTTAGTTTTATCATTCTCTTATTTTAGAAGTTACAGGGGGGACGACACACATTTTACTACTTTGGAAGTGTCTCTCGCGCAAACTATTCAGTTTAGAAAAAAATGATATTAGAAACCTCAATATCATTTTTAAAGACCTATCCATAGATACCCCACACGTATGGGTTTGATGATTAAGAGGGTTTGAAGAAAAAAAAAATTTTGAGTTTCAGTTCTAAGTATGGGGAACCCCCAAAATTTATTGGTTTTTTTTTCTATTTTTGTGTGAAAATCTTAATGCGGTTCACAGAATACATCTACTTACTAAGTTTCAACAGTATAGTTCTTATAGTTTCGGAAAAAAGTGGCTGTGACATACGGACGGACAGACAGACAGACAGACATGACGAATCCATAAGGCTTCCGTTTTTTGCCATTTGGCTACGGAACCCTAAAAAACAAAGACTCGCTATTTTATTATATTAATAGACAGGATACAATTTCTCTAACAAACATTGGGTCTTACGATACTCTCGTCTGTCGTACAAGATATCCATGAAGAAGACCTATGTATGAATGTATACTCGAGGTAAATACATGAATGCAAAGATACATTAACGCAATGTTACGTGCGGAATAATTGATGCTATCTTATCCGTATCCATTCTGGATTTATAATATTAAGATACAGTTTTCGTAGAAATATGAGACTTAAATTATTGTGTAAGAGATTTTGTGTCGATTAACACTAATTTTTGCATGTGGCGAAACAAAATGATTCGCAAAGTTTTTATATTATTAATATTAGTGTCTAACACAGTCAGTGATGAGATCATCAGGGAGTGTGTGAGATACACATTTGAAGGATATGTAAATGACTCCTTATCAAATGACGTGGGTTGTACCCTCGAACTAATTTGGATTACTGGCAAGTACAGCGATTTAGCTTCGGTAACTGTTCAGAATGATCGCAGTACTACTTTCATTACGCCCCAGCCCCTGACTGGAAAACAAAGTTGTGTGTCATTTATTTTGACTATGCACGGGCGTGGTACGATTGAAGTGAACATTTATATGAAAGATACAGCTACTTCAGACAGTATCGCTGTTCTGGCCTATCAATTAGGCGGCATACAGCTAGATGCAAATGCTTGGAATTCGGCCGTTTCAAATTTCACGAGAGGATGGCACGCTCTGAAGATTGAATTACCAGGCACCGATGAAGACACTTACGAAGGCTACGTGAGTACTAGCAATATATTACCTAGTAGGTGCTTTTTTAATAGACTTGATGCCTATTATTTATTTGCGACTGGCTTGGCCTGCGAGGAGGGTAAGTTAGGCACTACTGAGATGCTGTTCGAAAGAGTTACAATGGCCTTGAAATGCAAACGGCAACTGAAGGAACACCGGTGGGTTTTAGTCAGTAAAAGTCCGATACGACCTCCCTCTCCCCACCCAACAGGAGCGGAAGAGGTTATATTATGATTTGCCACTTCGAAAAAAGGTACTATTGAGATAAAAAAAAATATCCTCTCAGTATTTTAATTCAAGTGGTATTCGTTAAGGTAGCCATACACGCTAGGGTATACCTGACAGGTTTGCCTGTTCAGTTGAGTTTTATAGGTAAACCGCAGCGTGTATGTTGCACAACTGTGCAGGTTTCCAAGCAAGCTTACCTGACAGGTATAACTGTGCAGCCAAACCTGTCAGGTACCTACACCCTAACGATGGCTATTTTAACGACGAAAAATAATAATGAAATTACCCTATATTTTGAACATTTCAACTTGTACTCATCCAGTACTTACATAATCACTTACAAGATTAGGACTTCAGAAGTGCACTTATCATATACATGCAATCTACATAAAAGTATCACTATCAGTGCAATGAGATATTTAAAAATACGATTATTGGGTAAACTAAGGACCTTGATTGATGCTTATCAATTTTTTTTTTATTATTTCACTGTTGATTAGTCTAATTCCTTATTATAGTATAAAAATAGTCTTATACATTTACAATTTGGGGGCTGAGTCCCCCGCGTCCGTAGGAGAATACCCATTGCAAGTCCCTAAAGCAAGTGCTAATCAGGCGATACTAACTGGTGGGGTTTAGACCGCGATGGCTTGTGACCACCAACTGGGCAAAAGATGTACCGCCAAGTGGCCTAGCCGTGTTCCGATAGAATGCTCAGTGTAGTCAATTTTTCTTTTTAATTCTTGTTAGGTTCGCGCTTGAACGCTATCTCACCTGATAGAAAGCGACGATGCGAAGGCGGATCCAATTTCGAAGAGTTGGGTCGAAGTGGTGGTTCCATTGCAGGCAGACAAACCAGACCCACACTGATGTGGAGGTATCGGGAGACTGGTAGCGGGATCCAAGGCACGGTGCGCTGCTGGCCGAACGCAGGTTGTTGGGGGCCCAAGTAATGTGCCAGCCATACATAAAAGGCTACCCCACCAACTGTCAAAAAATCCCGGGATACGCCATCGTATCGTATGGTTGGCGACCAGATAAGATGGCCCAATGGACATTTCCGGGGGGGCTCGGGAGTCCCCGCAGTCTCCAGACTACGGGGACAACGACGATGACGGGTAGTACCCTAATGTTACCGTCGGTGTCAGTGCTTACATGAGGTTTAGTAGCGTGAAACCCCATCTCACTTCCTTCTGCTCTCCTTCTTTCACTCTTATCACACAAAATGCCAAGGATTAAAAAGAGAACAGTCACACAGAAAGAAAAGAAAAAAAAGAAAGAAGAAAGAGAGCAGCCACACTCCCTCTCTTATAAAGTGTCACTCAGCACCTAATATTCGAAGACTGCACTCCAATCTCGTTGCTGTCCACCGCTATCTAGAGACAGAGAAACCTGCTCTTTTTTTTCTTTTGGAGACGCAGGTCAGTAGTCCGTCAGACGTATCGTTCTTGTCTTACCCAAGGTTTACCCTGGAGCACCAGTTTAAACCACGTGTGAGTGTATATATGTACGCCCGGGACGACATCAGCTATTGGCGTCTCGGCAACCTTGAGGACTCCAGTTGGCGCGCAGGGAGCTTTGGGCTCTGGTGGACACTGGCCTAGACCAAATTATCTACGCTTGTGTCTACCATTCGTACAGCAGTGATCAGGAGGCAACCAGGCTCACACAGCACTTAACCACTTTTTTAAAACCCGATAGGTCACTGGCCCATACCGCTGAGGAGAAATCTAATTTATTTGCCTCTCTTTTCGAGAAATCTTCACGTCTGGATTCTGGTAACGCGCGGCCCCCAGCCTCTTCAAAGCGATGCGAGATGAGTATGGCGAACATTCGCATCCATCAGAAAGAAGTCTGTAGGGTGCTACGCAAACATGCTCCATCGTCGGCCACATCATTGCTTACCATCAGGGGTGATAGTAGAGAGGAGTATTTTTTTTTTGTGACGTTGGTAACAACAAATTTACTGTTCCGTCAACCTCTGGTATCTTTTTTATTCGTTAACTTAGAAGTTTGTTTTATCACAGTTTCAAGGGATTGCAGACCTAAGTATATGGTTTTAATTTCAACTCGATACCTTCACGCGTTCCCGAGATAAATGGTCTTGACAGCGATACGTTAGGTCGTCTGATAGTAGAAAGGTGATGGCAGAATTAAGTCATGCAATTCTTACGCACACTCTCCAAACTGCATCTTGTAAAATACATACCGACAGGCTGGCTACCCTACGCCTTTTTTTTGGGAAAGGTGGGAAATCTACCAATGACATCTCCCGCTCTTACGTGTCAGATTTTTACTGACCAAAACCCACTCCTATGTTCCTTCTTTGCCTTGCATTTCAGGGCCCTGGGATTCATTTTCACTTAACCTATAGCCTCAGTAGGCTTCGACCTTGCTGGGCCCCTACGATTTGCTGACTTTACCTTGAGGCGCGCGTGGAACTCTACACGCCGTTGACGGCTTGGGCTTGGTCCGGACGGTGACCGGACGACAGGACGGCGTGCTACCCATTGCTTGCCGTCCGCAAGCCTACGCCTACGGTGGCTGAAAATCGGGATCTGGATCCCGGCGGCTGGGACCTGAGGGCTATTCCCTCACGCGTGCTGCCGCCTCCTTCGCTAGCATTACTGCTTCGCAGAAGGAGGCGACGTCTGCCTTTCTTCCTCCCTCCGGACCATGGCCTGTACAAGGGCCCGGCGCGAGAGGTCGTTACCGCTGATCGTTCCCACGAGGACTAGGCGGTGCTCTGCCCAAGCGGGGCATACCTCTACCGTATGTGCCACCGTGTCTTCCGGGCGATCCACACAATGGTGGCGACGAGACGTTTCTTCCGCACGAATCCGGTGCAGGAACCTCCCGAACTTACCATGTCCGGTGAGGACCTGCGTTATGCGGAAGGTGAGGACGCCGTGACGTCTTTCCAGCCACTCCTTAAAGAGAAAACTTACCGCCATAATTATGATGTGCCCAGGCTACCTTACACCTATGCTTCAGGATTTGCAGATTGGACTTAACCAAATCTGGATCACCAATTAGCCTCTTCGTACGCCTTTCCACTTCAAAGCTGCTAGATGACATTTTGCAGCACCTGCCTATATGTAGCTGCAGTACTACATACATTACATTACATACATGATCGGACCTGTGCTTTGTATAACACTAAAAGCTATCCCGGTGTAAAGTACTGCCGAATCTTTGCAAAAACACCGAGTTTCTTAGCAGCTACCTTGGCTTTGGACTCAATGAACCGCCCAAAGTTGAGGTCTGAGGAAACTTCAACTTCCAAGAGCTGAAGCCGAGGTGAACGGGCTCCTTTTTGCTGTGGACAGACACGCTTGTGGTTTTAGCAGCGTTGAATCCCACCAGATTGGTTTCGCCCCATTTGAATACTGCCTGAAGTGAGACATTCGTACGCTCTACCATAGCCTCTCTTTCGGACTGAATTAGTTCCTTACTAGCCCGAGTACCCAGCAGGTATCTCTCTACAACTGTGCTATCATCTGAATACCCATAGATACCGAGCATCAGCAGATCATTGATATGCAGCAGGAAAAGAGTTGAAGACAGAACATACCCCTAAGGAACCGCGGCATTTGTCGTTATGGGTTCCGATGAGCATCCATCGACAACAACTCGGAGAGACTGTTCACTCAGGAAGTCTTTTACCCAGGCAATCAGACCAGGAGAAATGCCGTACGCTGGAAGCTTACTCATAAGACTATTGTACCACACCCTGTCGAAGGCCTTCGAGACGTCAAAGGAAATGGCAATCGCTTCCCTGATCTTATTGAGAGCCATGGGTTTAAACCGATTGCAGTGAAACCCGTGCTGTCGGTCACTGTGGAGATTGTTACCTTCTAGGCATACCAGGAAGATAACGATATTTAACTCGAGAACTCGCAAGTTCAATACACGCTCCATATCCATATTTATAGCCTATAGCCTTAATAAATGGATGGAACATAGTATAACAGTAATATTATAAAGGTGTGATACGTGAATTACGTATTTCATACACTCTATCACATTACGCAAATTAAAAAAAAATATATATTATTAATAATTAATTTAAACCCATTGACTATATTATGTATTGTGTGTACTCGTAAATACCAACTGTAGAAACCTGTGCGTGGTCCGATACGCACTTGTCTGATTTTTTTTTAGGATGCGGGGCCTCTCTCCATCGTGAATGGTGGGTAGAAACGACAAATATTAATAGTCCAGTCATTTAAGGTTTTAACTGCGGAAAAATTCCTAGTGAGCTGAATTTTTGTATACACCTTTATTACGGCGTTTTAATGAAAATGTGAAAAATCGACATTGATATCGTCCCGGATAAAAAAGTTATGAAAGTCAAAAGGTCACGAAAATCAGTTTTTCGCGAATATCTCACGACCTCGACAGCTCGAAGCTTCCAGCATTGACAATGACATCTCGAGAGCAATTTTACTGTTGGAATATTTCTGCAGAATATATTTCAGAACATATTTTCTACTAGCAATGTACGGGGCTCCAATATCAGAACATTCGATAGATAATTACAGATACTGTAGCTTTGCTAAACTAACAAGACAAAGCACAGCTGTGAAATTTCCTTTATTACCACCACCTACTTTTTCAGCAGCTCAACAGCATTACATATTTACCGAGTGTATTATCAAATACAAACCTGGCTAGGAAGAGAAATTGATCCAGAACAGTGGGGTTGGAAGTTAAAAAATAATATACTACAGCCTATAACAACTTTATTACCACCAGCACCCGATGATCTACCTGAAAACAATCTTTTGTAATAATTGTAAAAAGTTTGTGGCAGCAAATGTGGATGCAAAAAAATTGGATTAAGATATTCAAAAGTTTGTGGACATTGCCGTGGCCAGTCATGCTTAAACGCAGAGTCAACCAATGACGAAAATGATGAAGATGTCGATTTAAATATAGTGGAATAAGTCCACTCGACGTTTTGTCAGCAATTGTTAATGATATAGAAACTGAAGATATCGACAATGAATGACAAAAAAATATATACATTTTTTTCTGTATTTTTCAGTAATCAAATAAAAAATTATTCACTCTTAAATAAAAAAAAAACCTCTTATCATGGATTATTCCTACGGGGTAAACCATGTAAAAAAAACGCGCCTTGCATTCTACCTCGATGGTGGTGAGGAAACGAGTGCATTGTCATTATATAGTTGCTTTCTCAGCGCTCTACTCCGAAAACGGTTAATTTTACAGAAAAATGCTGTAAGCATTTTTTGTAGGTAATTACACGACAAACAATTTTGTAATGACCTCTATTGACCTCCGAGCTATAGTTCGTAAGATATTTGCGAAAAACTGATTTTCGTGACCTTTTGACCTTTATAACTTATTTAGCCGGCACTATATCAATGTCGATTTTTCACGTCTTCATTACAACGCCACAATAAAGGTGTATACAAAAATTCAGCTCACTAGGAATTTTTCCGCAGATTGGGGTTTAAAATGCCTAAAATGACTGGACTATAAGTACCTTTCGCATTGACCAATTATGTGACAAATGTTTTTTTTTTTCAATAAGGCCACTTTTTTCAATCACCAACAAACACAAGACCTTGCGACGGTAAATGGCTCAGAATTTTTCGATTCTTCTCTCGTTAGAAATTAATTGGTCTGTGTGTACTTTATTTTTATCGATTTTTTTTTTAAATCTATATGAGGATAGTAATTAGCGATTTGATAATATTACACTTTTATATCATTTTTTATATTCGTCTGTAAAGCCTTCGGTAATTTTTTTTTTTTAAATTGCTGCATGAACCACAGTTTAGGTTAAAACCTTGGTGGTTACCAACCTAACTTTTTTGTTTCAGATATCCATCATGGGCATGGCATCTGAAAATTCTATTGTTTTAGTTGATTCATTCCGTTACATACCGCCAGGTATGGACCCAAGTGAATGTAGACTCTACGAAGAAGACCAATCTACTGAGTCGTCCACAGAAGAGCCAACTACAGAGTCTTCCACAGAAGACCAAAGTACCGAGTCTTCCACAGAAGAGCCAACTACCGTGTCATCTACAAAAGACCCAAGTACCGAGTCTTCCACAGAAGCGCCAACTACAGAGTCTTCTACAGAAGACCAAAGTACTGAGTCTTCCACAGAAGAGCCAACTACCGAGTCATCTACAGAAGACCAAAGCACTGAGTCTTCCACAGAAGAGCCAACTACAGAGTCTTCTACAGAAGACCAAAGTACTGAGTCTTCCACAGAAGAGCCAACCACCAAGTCATCTACAGAAGACCAAAGCACTGAGTCTTCCACAGAAGAGCCAACTACAGAGTCTTCTACAGAAGACCAAAGTACTGAGTCTTCCACAGAAGAGCCAACCACCGAGTCATCTACAGAAGATCAAAGCACCGAGTCTTCCACAGAAGAGCCAACTACAGAGTCTTCTACAGAAGACCAAAGTACTGAGTCTTCCACAGAAGAGCCAACTACCGTGTCATCTACAGAAGACCAAAGCACTGAGTCTTCCACAGAAGAGCCAACTACAGAGTCTTCTACAGAAGACCAAAGTACTGAGTCTTCCACAGAAGAACCAACTACAGAGTCTTCTACAGAAGAGCAAAGTACTGAATCTTCCACAGAAGAGCCAACTACCGACTCATCTACAGAAGACCAAAGCACTGAGTCTTCCACAGAAGAGCCAACTACCAAGTCTTCTACAGAAGACCAAAGTACTGAGTCTTCCACAGAAGAGCCAACTACCGAGTCTTCTACAGAAGACCAAAGTACTGAGTCTTCCACAGAAGAGCCAACTACCGACTCTTCTACAGAAGACCAAAGTACTGAGTCTTCCACAGAATCGCCAACTACCGAGTCTTCTACAGAAAACCAAAGTACTGAGTCTTCCACAGAAGAGCCAACTACCGATTCTTCTACAGAAGACCAAAGTACTGAGTCTTCCACAGAATACCCAACTACCGAGTCTTCTACAGAAGACCAAAGTACTGAGTCTTCCACAGAAGAGCCAACTACCGAGTCTTCTACTACAGAAGACCAAAGTACTGAGTCTTCCACAGAAGAGCCAACTACCGAGTCTTCCACAGAAGACCAAAGCACTGAGTCTTCCACAGAAGATCCAACTACCGAGTCTTCAACAGAAGAGCCAACTACCGAGTCCTCTACGGAAGACCAAAGTACTGAGTCTTCCACAGAAGAGCCAACTACCGAATCATCTACAGAAAACCAAAGTACTGAGTCTTCCACAGAAGAACCAACTACAGAGTCATCTACAGAAGACCAAAGTACTGAGTCTTCCACAGAAGAGCCAACTACCGAGTCATCTACAGAAGACCAAAGTACCGAGTCTTCCACAGAAGCGCCAACTACAGAGTCATCAACAGAAGACCAAAGTACTGAGTCGTCCACAGAAGACCAAACTACCGACTCATCTACAGAAGACCAAACTACCGAGTCATCAACAGAAGACCAAAGTACCGAGTCATCAACAGAAGACCAAAGTACTGAGTCTTCAGCAGAAGACCAAACTACCGACTCATCTACAGAAGACCAAACTACCGAGTCATCAACAGAAGATCAAAGTACTGAGTCTTCAACAGAAGACCAAACTACCGACTCATCTTCAGAAGACCAAACTACCGAGTCATCAACAGAAGACCAAAGTACCGAGTCATCAACAGAAGACCAAAGTACTGAGTCTTCAGCAGAAGACCAAACTACCGACTCATCTACAGAAGACCAAACTACCGAGTCATCAACAAAAGACCAAAGTACTGAGTCTTCAACAGAAGCGCAAACTACTGAATCTTCCTCGGAAGGGCAAACTACCGAGGAGGTAACAACGCCAGAAGTGACTACCCCGGCGCCTATTGACAATGGAGATAACACAGGTTTTTGGACCCCACTTACCATTACAATGGTGGTTCTTCTATCGCTCATAGTATTAGCTTTAATTTGTCTACTATTTTACGAGCTTGGGCGAAGAAGAGCTAAAACTGCAGCGGCTAGAGCAGGTATTGATAATGATGATTTCGAAAGTCTTCCTAGTAGTTTCAAAGTACCAAGAGTAAAAAGTGTATACTCTGACGTAAACCCATTGTCAAGAATTAGTACGTATATGCCGTAACAACCAATGTATATAATAATATTAGTTACATCGAGGCTTTTTTTCTAACTAAACTCTACGAGGTTAACTGTTTCTGGTTTTCATATCATCAAAGGATCCATTATTTACCTTCATTTCAATAATCTCATCGGTTATAAATTTGTTAAAAATAATGTCTTCAACATTTTCTTGTCCGCCCATATTTTTATCTGGGCTACACTGGTCAAAAAAGGATTGCACCAAATTCCAACCCATCCTTTAGCAAAGAAGCAATATGCTTAAAATAAACACACACCACTGCTTCTTGCATATGCAAAGACAAATTATAAATATAACTTAATATTGTTTATCTATAAGTAAGTCCATTTATTTTCCATCATAAATCCATTTTTATTCTTGCAGTTGTTTTTTAATCAGTGTAATATTTTTACATCACATCGATGTATTACTCATTTTGCATATTATATAATCTTCATCATTGTTTATCGTAAGCGAGCGACATGGTTTAAAGTTGCATGAAAATAAACCTACATGGAAGTAAATTCTTAATCGAAAAGAAGAAGTCTTGTATTATCTGTCATCGGAAAATTGTAAACACCATAAGATACGTCGTGCGAGAATGTAAACTCTCAATATATAGGAGAATCAGATTATTATGTCAATGAAAGCGTCTAATAGACAACTTCTAATTTTGGTTTGGAATTTAGTTTAATAGGAACAAAACTACCACTTTTATGACACAAAGAAACATTAAAAATAAACTCCTGGTCTAGTTCGTTCTTGGTGCAAAGGTTGGCCATCGCTATTTAGCGAGGCAATGCGACGAGTGTTATGGAAACGATCAGGGGCGGGTTATTCAATGACGTTTAACATTTTATTTATTTCATTAATTATAAAATAATAAGTTATAATTAAAAAGAAACATAAGTAATAATAATATAATTATATTTCTGCACTTTATACTTAACTTAAAAATCACTATAACTGGAAATCATTTCTTAAAAACAAGTAATACACGAAGCATGTCATCACATCCGAAAATTTTACCAAAGTCTACTTACTTTATAGCATATGGTTGATCAATCAATATAGGCAACGTCATAATAAACTAATTCCTTTATTATGTCATTATAGATACCTTAAATTCCATAAAAACTAAATTATTACTGCAAATTCCTAAAGTTACTTAATAATAATAATATCCACAACGCCATCTAGTCCCAAACTAAGCAGAGCTTGTGCTACGAGTACTAGATAACTGATAAACATACTTATATATTTCTAAAAAAATACATAATATACATAAATTACACCCAGACACAGAACAAATGATTGTGCTCATCACACAAACATTTGTCCTGGGTGGGAATCGAACCCGCAACCTCCGGCTTAGCAGTCAGGGCCACTAACCACTAAACCAACAGCACTTAATTGTGTTCATCTTTCGCTCATTGAAATGCCACTTCTTATTTTATCTATAATTAATTAGTAACCCCCGCTGATGTGGAGCTATAATAGCAATGACTGCAATCAGGCTAATCGCTGTGCAAGCCACTTCTAGGATCTTATCACTGACTTGGTATTTAGTATAAAAAATACCAAGTCAGTGGTAAGATCCATTTAAAAAATATAACATAAAATGATACACAAAACTAAAAATTTAACAAAAAGTTTTTTTTTTTATTTGTTATAAACTAGTGCTTGATTGCGATCCCACCTGATGGTATAAGCAGTGATGCAATCGTTGATGGTGAGGCGCACTAGTTTATTAATATACTAATATTATATTACTATTCTTGTTAGTATTTTTTTAACTTTTGAAAGGCTGTACCATCCAATAAAATGTTGAGTTATTTTCCACTGTTCAATATGAGGTAGGTCAGAAAGTGCTACAATTACTGAACACTTTTTGCATCATAGTTTTTTGTACCATATTCTTAAAAAACAAAAGGTTTAAAATTTCACGTGATTTATCATTAACAAAGTGGTGATTACAATTATCTGGTGACATATCCATCACTGATCTCATATTCTTCGAAAATATAATAGGAGACAAAGCTAGCTGTGTAAAGATGTAGCGTTAATTAAATCGAATGTGGATAACATATAAGATGTTTTCTCTTTACTACATGATTTCACATACAACCAGAAACCGCAACAATAAATCAATAAAACTGGAATTTGAAGATAAACACTTTATGCTACCTACGAAATTGTTAGTAAAATATACTATCTTATCAAATACCTATGAATAATTAAGATACGTATTTGACCAAAATTTACATTTAAAAAAGATATTATATGTTGTTTCTATTAGTTGTAACTAGTACATCACGAAAAGAAATGATCCGAAGAGTACTCATATTATTATGTTTAGTGACTCACGCTGTAAGTGATTTTTGTGTGAGGTACACATTTGAAGAGGGTTTTAATGAATTGTTTACTAATGAGTTAGGGATTCAGTGTGTCTTGAGGCCGAAATGGATTGTGGGCGCATACAGCAATTTGGAGATAAGTGGGCAAAATAATCGCAGTACCTCATTTATTTCACCTCTATCAGAATTGAGTTGTGTGTCATCATTCAATTTTACTATGACCACCGGTGGAACCGTAGAAGTGAACATCTATATGGAAGCATCAGATCCTCTCGACCAAATTATTTCTATAGCAAACATGATAGATACCACTGGTGACAAGTTTACAGGAATGGATATAAATTTAGCTTCGGATCCGAACTTTGTGAGTGGATGGCACGTTCTCAAGATGACCTTAACTGGGACAGGAACATATGATGGCTACGTAAGTATTTTTTGTAACATATATGAAGCTACGCGATCGTGGACAGTAGGCCTAACTGTTGAGATGAATTATTAACTGAACGGCGGCGTGCTGAAGTTATGCGTCACCTGCATTTTCAAATTAAATTCTGTCCCAATATTAAAAAACATGTAACAAAACAAAAAGAAAGTTTCTAAAGTCCAACGATTTCCTCTATTTCTAAATACCAAGGTATTTTCTAGAATTACCATAAATACTTATCCCGTGTGTGTGTGTTTATAGTGTCACATTTTAAGGACTACAATAAATTAATACTAGTAACAATAAAGATTTCAATGCAAATTGACTTTGGTCCTCGTACGCCTTCTAAAGGTCCTGGACCCCGAGGTATATATCGAGAATATTATACACGAAGTAACCTTTCGTGAAACATCATCTTAATGCATAATCATTTATTTGCTAATATAATTATTATTAAATACATAAAGCTATTGAAAGTATAGCACAGTCTAACCATATTGTACCTTGAGGTCTGCAAGCTTTATTATTATAATACATTATATACATTGGTGCATCGTGTGCCAAATTGAAATGGTCGACTGGAGGGGTTATCTGCTATCCTTTCAGACCCTTAAATACTTCTCATGCCCTGTGGATTTTTTTTCATCGACTTTTTGTTGTTTTATGAAAATAAGACCCAAATTTTTCATTCAAATACAAATTCAAAAAAATATATAAGGTGTAGACTGTGAATTTTAATTTTATTTAGATGTATATTGTATTAGAGTACGTTTAAATTTAAAATGAGTGACATTAGCTATCTAGTTTTTTTTTTTATTTATTCGCAAAGTTTTGGACTTAAATTAAAGCTCTCCGTGCTTCTCTGCGTGTTATAGCTCATGGCTATAAAAAAAAAACCAAAAGCGACCAGAATCTTTCAACTCCCTCAAAAGTTCTCTATTTTTCTAGTTATGCCACATGCCATAAAAATCTTTTTATAACTTTTTGAATTCGCTAGAATTGTGAATCGAGTCACATAAGCCTAATATTCAAAATTATGATTAAAAAAAATAATTTTGCTTAAAAGATAGCTGAAAAACTTATTAAAAATGTTACTCTTATAGGGTAAAATCTGTCTCGTATCTCTCTCTTCATGGGTTTTACTAGACATTAAAAAAAAATTGCATTTTTAACATTTATTTCATAATTTTTACAAATCCTGCTCAAATTGTTGGCCTCTGCTGTGAATGCAGGCCCGACATCTGTTTCTTATTTCGACAGTTGTTGTACGAAGTCGTATTTCCTCTTTAATTGTATTAAAAGCCGTTTCAATGCGTTGAACTAGTACCTCACTTTAGTTTCCAACTATCATCATTGCACAACAACTGCTACAAATTTGTAAAATTGCTAGAATTGTGAATGAGTCACATAAGACTAAATTGCAAACAACGCATTAAAACGGCTTTCAATACCCGATAAACCGATGTCGGGCCTGCATTTACAACAGAGGCCAACAATTTAAGCAGAATTTGTAAAAATTATGAAATAAATGTTAAAAATGCAATTTAATTTTTGTTATGTCTAGTAAAACCCATGAAAAGAGAGATACAAGACAGATTTTACCTTATAAGAGTGAGATAACATTTTTAATAAGTTTTTCAGGTATCATTTAAGCAAAAATATGTTTTAAAGCATAATTTTAAATATTAGTCTTATGTGACTCGATTCACAATTTTAGCGAATTCACAAAGTTATAAAAAGATTTTTATGGCATGTGGCACATCACTAGCAAGAAGATAAACTAGAGAATTTTGGAGGGAGTTGGAAGATTTCGGTCGCTTTTGGTTTTTTTTATAGCCATGTAAATAGCTGTAACATGGACTAATGACTAAATTTAAAAAAAAAAAACAAATAGCTAATGTCACTAATTTTAAATTTGAAAGTGCGTTGATACAATACACATCTAAATAAAATTAAAATTCAGAGTCTAAACCTTATAATTATTTCTTTAAACTAGTATTTGAATGAAAAATTTAGTTCTTATTTTCATAAAACAATAAAAAGTCGATGAAAAAAAATCCATAGGGCATGAGAAGTGTTTAGGGGTCTGAAAGGATAGCAGATGACCCCTCCCGTCGACCATTTCAATTTGGCACATGATGCACCAAATACCCTGTATATCTTATAGCTACGTACTAAAGACAGTGATGATATAATTTTATAGTAAGCCTAATTTTAGTTTCTTTATTTTATAAAAAACTTTTTACAAAAAAAAATATAACCGACTTCAATGTAAAAAAACACTGAAAAGTGCAAAATAACTTTAATTTCGGAAGTCGGTGTTTCTATAATAGTTTTGTCTCTTCGTTATTTAACACCGACTTCCGAAATTAAAGTTATTTTGCACTTTTCAGTGTTTTTTTACATTGAAGTCGGTTATATTTTTTTTTGTAAAAAGTTTTTTATTTTTCACTTTTTAGTTATGGTACCAACACTAAAAAGTACCCCTCAGTCATACTTAAATACCTTATAGCCAGAGTGCATCTTATGACAATTCTAATAATACCAAACACGGTTAGATTAACCTTTTGACGTGCGTAATTAGAGACACAATAGTAAGACAATGGCTTCCGGGCGCCGGCTACCGCCTGAGCGTTAATGAATTAAATTAATTTATTACAGAGTTCCGGTGCCTAATTTCAGGCTTCATCATCAGATCAGTTCGATATATTACCCCTCTTCTTTCAGTCAGTCATCGACTACACGTATAAACAAAGCAATTTTACTTGTTACGACAGTTCTGCTGTGATCCCATGAGGAGTTCTGTTCCATATCTACGAAGTTCATGATCAGATCATAACAATGTTTCTATGGGACCAACTTGGAAGCATAACCTTTCAATCAAAAAAAAAATTTTCAAAATCGGTCCACAATTGACCGAGAAATCGGTGAACATACATAAAAAAAAAAAAAAAAAACATACATTCAACCGAACATATAACCTCCTCCTTTTTGAAGTCGGTTAAAAACACTACGTGCCGTCGACTCGGGCTTGGTTCCTACCGGACAGCCAGACGACGACGACGAACCTATTGGTCGTCGACCGCAAATCCGCGCATGATGATGCCATCCAGCCGGTTTCGACTACAGCGCCCGCATTCGTTGGCTCCTCATGGTGGTTGTGAGCTCAGATATTCTATATTATAGGCTCTCATGTGACTTGCATTTCCAACTTTGGCTGAAAAACTCCAAACACAGAGCGGACATGTCAGAACACCATTAGTGATATGATAAATTATAGCTGTTGGTGGTCTAGCTTTGAGGTCGTCACGTTTTTGGTCTCTCGCTCTGCTACTCCCGACGCCCGGGGCGTCACCAGCAGCGGCTGCTGGGCGGTGATGATTTCCGTTCCCTCCCGGACCATTACCTAAACCAAGGCCGGACTCGAGAGGTCACTGGTGCCGATCGCCTGCGCGAGGACACATTTCAAGGGCAGACTAATAATAATAATCAAACAGTATCCATATAAAGAAAAGAAAGAAAGAAAAACTGTTTATTCGCGCGAAATGACGCAATCTTAAAACTAGCTAACAAACATTATCAATTGAATAGGGAAGATATGCGTCACATCCGCGCAAAACGGCCGAACGCTCAGCATAAAGCTGCGGCCTCACGCATTATGCGATGAGCTATGATAAATACCTTATTACGGTTTAAGACATTTATTTCTCAAAAAGAATACAATTCACTTAATATGAGAAATACAAGTTATTCTTAAATACTAAAACGTTGACATGAGAAATGTAGGTACTCGAATAAACTAGTAAGTATTAAATTATCTAAACACAAAATTCTACAATGTCATGAGGGTAACAAGAAAAAAAATACATATTTGTTGTATTAGGAACTCATTACGTATCGTTTCTTAAAGGCAAGTCGATAGCAATTACATATTTTTGTTGTATCTAACTTTTTTATCTGTTTTTAAGGTAATTTAAGCTTGTTTATTAAATTAATTATAGATATATTTTATTGACTCTAATTTACGGAAATTTACATTTACTCTTTTCTTTTTATATCTTAATTTAATTAAAACGGGAAAAATCTTTCAAGATGTGGTGTTTCAAGGTTTTTTTGAATAACGTGTAGGATTGGATCTCTTTTATGTCATTAGGCAATTTGTTGTATAATTCTGCTCCCTCATATAGTATGTTTTTTCTTCCGTAGTTGGTTCGAGGTCGTCTCAGGCAGATATTGTTTTTTCGTCTAGTGATGCGTTTTTGTGTTTGTCCTTTCTTTGTAAACGTAATTTTTGAGTGTATATCTTTGTTCAGTAGTTTAAATACTAATATGCATGTGTTATATGTATATATGTGTGAAAGTGTCATTAATTTAGTTTCTTTGTAAATCTTTTCTGTGGGTGTTAGGTAGTGGTAATGAAATAGTAGTTTGATTAGTTTATTTTGACATGTTTCGATTTGCTTTAAATTTGTTTTAGCTGCAGTGCCCCACAGCTCTATTAGGTAGTCAATATGAGGTTTTACCATGGAATTATATATAATATACCTAACAGATTTTGGCAGACAGCGAACGATGCCTCGAAGCGCTCCCATAACAGAGGAAAGTTTAGATCTTAGTTTGTCTAGGTGTGGTTGCCACGTCAGATGTTTATCTAGATGGAGTCCAAGATATTTTTCGGAACTGACTTCGTTTATAGGTTCGTTATTTATGTATAAAGTTGAGTGGTTTCCTATTATTTTATTCTTAGCACTGAAAATAATGTAGTTTGTTTTAGTTATATTAACAGTTAGCAAATTACCTTGGAACCATCCAGAGAGAGTGTCTAAGTCTTGCTGTGCTTGTTCAATAATCAGTTCAATATCGTTGCCAAACAGAAATAAGCTGGTATCGTCAGCATAAAGTGTTATGTCACCCGTCAGATTTAGGTTATGTATATCGTTTATGTATATTATGAACAGCAACGGGCCAAGAATAGAGCCCTGCGGTACGCCGTAGGTTAAAGTTTCACTATCACTTTGCGTATCCCCAATACGCACAGTTTGCTGTCTGTTAGTGAGATATGACCGAAACATGTCGAGGGCAGTTTTCCTGATACCGATATCGTACAATTTTTGGAGAAGGAGGTTATGGCTAATTGTATCAAATGCCTTTTTTAAGTCGACAAATATACCGAGAGCTATGCGTTTTTCATCAATATTGTTTTTCAAGTTGGTCACAAGATCGATTGTAGCAGTTAGTGTATTGGATTTTGTTCGGAAGCCATATTGTTTATTAGAGAAGAAGTTAATAGCATTGAGATAAGTATCTAAGCGTTTATGTAGTATTTTCTCGTAAATTTTAGAAATTATCGGGAGGACAGATATGGGGCGATAATTGCCTGGATCGGACTTTATTCCTGACTTAAAAATTGGAATCACTTTAGCTACCTTGAGAGAATCAGGGAAGAAGCCATTTTGTAGACAATAGTTGATACTAGATGTAAGTTTGTGTATAATTAAGTTTTTGACGCATTTTATGGTTTTGCATCCAATCCCGTCTAAGCCTGTGCTAGTATTGGGATTAAGGTTATCAATGATTTTTCCTACTTCTTCTACTGTAGTTGGAGATAATTGGAGTAGCTCATATGTGTTAGAGGTACTAGACCTTGCTGTTTGAGTGCTTGGCAGCGTATGTGTTATATTTTTATCCTTTTTTATTTTGTTAGCTAGAATAGACCCTATAGAAGCAAAAAAAGTATGGGACCCGTTTGTGTAACTAATTTTGAAGGAGCAGAGCACGACTTTGTTTTATTCTCAGCTAAGTTTTTGATTAACTTCCACATCTTTAATGGTTTTTTTTCGCAGTTTTTGAAAGCTTTGTGATAGTAATTATTTTTGGTAGATTGTATTTGTTCAGATACGGCATTTCGCAGGTCTATGAATTTTTTTCTTATTGAAGCATCGTTGGGGTTATTCTTGTAAGTTGACCATAGCTGATTTCTTTTGTTTATCATTCGAATAATGTCTTTGTTAATCCAGTCTGATTTAAGCGTGTTAAGGATTTTAAATTTTGGTATTCTATTTTCATTTACTGCTTTCTTTATCATATGTTCTAGGCTATCGTAGTCACTATCTAAAATATTGGTGATTGCATTTTCTACTGTAAGGTATAATGCTGTGTAATCTATAGCATAATACTTAGTTTTCTTTTTTGTTTCCGGCATATATTTGCCCACTTCCAGATATATTTGCTTGTGGTCTGACATAGGGGATTCCACTATAGTTGCATGAAATTTATGATTTTTCAAGTTAGATGAAACGTGGTCAAGAATTGATTTTTTTGTTTGTGTGTCACGGGTACTAAATTTTGTATCGATTTTGTTCAGGATTACGTATCCATTTTCTTGCAGAGTTTTTGTATAATTATTTATTGATCGATTAGGATTAAGCAGGTCGTAGTTAAAATCACCAAAAACTAAACCTCTTTTCTTCCTCATCAGCTGTTGTGAGTATTCTTCCAGAAATCCATTGTTATTTGATTTTGGAGTTTTGTATATAGCGCCAATATCCAACGAGTATTTATCTAAATGAACCCATAAGTAATGATTGTCTTCTTTACATAGTTCTTCTGAGTAATTGTGTTTTAGGCAGTTATGAACAAATATGGATACTCCGCCTCCTCTGGTACCTTCTCTTATATTATAATAATGGGTGTAGTTTGGCAGTTTTAAACTTTTGGCTTCAGAATTTGACTTGATCCACGTTTCCGATAAGACAATCACATGTATAGGGCTAGATATGCTGTATTGTATAATGCAGTTTAATTCATCGAGTTTACCTGGCTTAACTATGCTACGTGCGTTAGCGTAAAGAAATTTAAGTGATTTGGTATTTTTAATTAAATTGCTGTACGAATCTGTTATTTCGTGAGTAGTGTTGCTTGGGGTTGTATCATCTGTATCTTGTGTAGCTAGTTTTTTGGCTGGATTTTCGTAATTTTAGGTGCTTCTTTGATATACTTTATAGTGATATCTTTTTCACCTCCTGCTAGTCGCCGTTTCAGTTCGTCTTTCAGATTGTTCCGATACTTTTGTTGGTAGGGTGTCTCATCAGAGTAGATTTTAATTTCAACAGATTTTATGTTAGACTTATTGCGTAAAATCAATTTTGCTGCTTCAGATGTAGAAAATATAACTTTTATAGGTCTTGATGTATCAGGATTATACTTTCCTAGTCTTATAGTTTTGGTTGGTTCCATGTAGTCTGAGGTAGCCATTTTTAGCAACTTCTTTACTTCTTCACTATCATGGGCGCGTCTCTCTTCGAAGTTAGATGATTGTATCTCTTTTATTCCTCGTATAATAACATTTTTCTCCCTCTGAGATCGTTCATAGGTCTCCGAAACAAAATCTTCATAGCTAAGCCAAGAAGTATTTAGTGCGGTAGCGGGACCAGCTTTTAGTGATGCTATTTCGCTTTCTATAGCTACGACTTTTTCCTCAATGTTAACTCTAAAGCCTGAGATGTCAGATAACTCCGATTTTATTTTGACCTGTTCTGAGGACAGAAGATCAGTTGTTACCTTGATCAGACTGATTTGCTCCTTTATTATTGATACATCCTGGGATATTTTACTAATATTTTCAGTTTGAGTCCTCGCCATATCCTTGATTAGCAATTCCATTTTAGTTTGAAATTTTTCGAATTGTGCACCAAAGTCATCATGTGGCTGTTTCCGCTTGGAGCGAAAAGTTATCTGGTTGCTATTGTCAGATAGCGCAATCTTTCGCAGGTCTGGTTGTGAACCACCAATCTTTTCAGACGTAGCAATACCACTTGTCGTTGCAATCGAATCTCTATTGCCTTCGATACACGTAGTAGGCGACGGAGGTGGCGATCGAACGACGCTCATAGTGATTGTCTTTATCGCTATACAAAATAAATGTATTAGGAAGCGCGCTCGCGCAGCACCACGACGGGAGCGAGATGAATATTTGTAGCCCGTCTCTTTTCCCCGAGGGGGTGAGGAGTAACAATTGACGCTGCCGTTCGGTTGAGTGTTTTGATCGATATCAAATAAACGACCAAAGTCGCGCCAATTGAGTTTTGCTGATTGTGAACTTAGGTAAAGAGCACTTGGTTTCACTTTCGGTTAAAGCACTATTTAATTTTTATAAAATTGTTACCGACACGTCCGTACCGTACGCTTTCTCACTTCGAATTTTTCTAACATACATAACTATATTAAATTATTTCATATAGTCTGCGATCAGCACTGTGGTGACACGCGGAAGTTTCTTCCGCTTAAACAATTTAAGTACAGAAATAAATAAAAACATATTGAAATAAATAGTTAATGAATAATTTAAATACCACACTACATACTGTACGGTTTCGAAGTACTCCAGAATGTCACTATCATCTGGAAAAGAGCTCAGAAGACTGGTAGAATTACCATATTCAACGATAATGGTTATGTTTTTTTTTACGTTCGATCAGTCTAGAAATATCCATGAAAGAAATAATTATGTAGTTTAGGTTCATATGTATTTCTTACTTTTCATAGCAATGTAAATCATTAACACATCTTAAATTGTGGTACGTAACAATTAATCTAGTAGAAAATTAAAATTACATCTTTTTATGGTTTGGTTTAAAAAAAACCTAGTGGCATTGACTTTGCACCTTTCCAAGTATTCATCAAAACCTGTCTGACCAACTGTGTCTTTAACTTTTCATTGAACGTCACTCTCTTTGTTTCAGATATCCATCATGGGCATGGCGTCTCCAGGTTCTATTGTACTAGTCGATTCATTCCGTTATATACCACCAAACATGGACAAAAATGAATGTCAACTCTATGAAGAAATTACGACTCCAAATCCAACAGACATTCCGGAACCAGACCCGACTGACTTCCCGGAACCAGATCCAACAGAAATCCCGGATCCAGATCCAACAAACAACCCGGAACCAGATCCAACGGGCACCCCGGAACCAGATCCAACAGACATGCCGGAACCAGACCCAACAGACGCCCCGGAACCAGATCCAACAGACGCCCCGGAACCAGACCCTACAGACACCCCGGAACCAGATCCAACAGATACCCCAGAACCAAATCCAACAGACAACCCGGAACCAGATCCTACAGACACCCCGGAACCAGATCCAACAGACACCCCAGAACCAGATCCAACAGACATGCCGGATCCAGACCCAACAAACGCCCCGGAACCAGATCCAACAGACGCCCCGGAACCAGACCCTACAGACACCCCAGAACCAGATCCAACAGATACCCCAGAACCAAATCCAACAGACAACCCGGAACCAGATCCTACAGACACCCCGGAACCAGATCCAACAGACACACCAGAACCAGATCCAACAGACATCCCAGAACCAGATCCAACAGACACCCCGGACCCAGATCCAACAGACACCCCAAAACCAGATCCAACAGATACCCCGGAACCAGATCCAACAGACACCCCGGGCCCAAATCCAACGGGCACCCCGGAACCAGATCCAACAGACATGCCAGAACCAGACCCAACAGACGCCCCGGAACCAGATCCAACAGACACCCCGGACCCAGATCCTACAGACACCCCTGAACCAGATCCAACAGATACCCCGGAACCAGATCCAACAGACACCCCAGACCCAGATCCAACAGACATCCCAGATCCTGATCCAACAGACATCCCAGAACCAGACCCAACAGACGCCCCGGAACCAGATCCAACAGACACCCCAGACCCAGATCCAACAGGCATCCCAGAACCAGATCCAACAGACACCCCGGACCCAGACCCTACAGACACCCCAGAACCAGATCCAACAGATACCCCGGAACCAGATCCAACAGACACCCCAGACCCAGATCCAACAGACATCCCAGAACCTAATCCAACAGACACTCCGGACCCTAATCCAACAGACATCCCAGAACCAGATCCAACAGACGCCCCGGAACCAGATCCAACAGAACCCCCGGAACCAGATCCAACAGATACCCCGGAACCAGATCCAACAGACATCCCAGAACCAGATCCAACAGACGCCCCGAAACCAGATCCAACAGACACTCCGGACCCTAATCCAACAGACATCCCAGAACCAGATCCAACAGACGCCCCGGAACCAGATCCAACAGATACCCCGGACCCAAATCCAACAGACCTCCCCGAACCAGATCCAACAGACGCCCCGGAACCAGATCCAACAGAAACCCCGGAACCAGACCCAACAGACACTCCAGAACCAGATCCAACAGACACCCCGGAACCAGACCCAACAGACACCCTCGAAACAGATCCAACAGAAACCCCGGAAACAGATCCAACAGACACACCGGACCCAGCCTCGTCTACACCATATCCATGTCCAACACCCCCTAATGAGAATGAAGATACAAAAGGTTTTTGGACCCCTCTTACAATCACAATGTTGGTTCTTTTATACCTCATAGTCTTAGTTCTAACGTGTTTACTATTTTACGAGATTGGACGCAGAAGAGCTAAAGCTG
Source organism: Mythimna impura (assembly GCA_905147345.3). Taxonomy (NCBI): domain Eukaryota; kingdom Metazoa; phylum Arthropoda; class Insecta; order Lepidoptera; family Noctuidae; genus Mythimna; species Mythimna impura. The sequence goes on along the minus strand of LR990356.1, from coordinate 5,707,848 downwards.
CTTTCGATAATTTAGATTTTGAAAGTCTACCGAGTTCTTTCAAAGTACCAAGAATAAAAACTGTGTACCCTGATGCCAAAAAAAATCCATACGCAAGAAGAACTAGTTGGTAATTGAAACCTACAGGATTATTTGTGTCGGAAAGAACTCAATCGTTCTTTTACACACTTAGTTATTACTAACAATGACATACAAATAAGACACCAACAATAAATTTACAATACAATTGTAGAGGTATTGTAGTGGTTGTTATGGTGCTACATATATTTTCCATATTTTCGTTTTCATTGACATTGTCATTGTGATAACTTTAAAGGCAAACTTAAAAAAAAAATAAGCTTTGTATCCATTTAGTTTCATAGATGTTCCAATAATAGAACATTTCTAAAAATAGAAGTATGCTAACCTAAGAGTCTTAGTACAAAGAAATACTATCTAGTTTTTTACGTATTTAACAGACACATTAAAATTGAATTCTACTCCTGGAAAATAATACCATTAAATAAGTTAATCTAGGATTCATCGTGAACCATTACTAATTTTAAGGGAGCGATACTTTGTAAACCGATACATTTTTTTAAATAATGCGGCTGCAAGCTTTATGATATTAAGATACCTATTAGATATACGAATACCAAAGTACCCTAGTCCATAAAGTAGGAGTGTGCTTTATGGCCCTGACCGTTTCTATCAATTAGGAATCTTAAAAAGATATGAGGTTCATGCCAAAATGTGTGATATGGATGGCTGATCTCAAACGCCTAAATAATAAGAAAGTGATGTTAGTTTATATTGTGCAACTTAAAAATAAGAATTCTGGTTAGGATCGCACAATAACATTGACAACGGTAGGAAATTTGCAAATTGTATATATGTAGATAATAATTATGTCATAATTTAATTTAATTATAAACTTACATGCCCGTTTTCACTACCAGGTTGCACACTGTTGGAAATTAAAAGCAGTGCTCAGCATCGAAAATTAAAAATCTAACGGTGCAATCATATTTAAGACTTCATTTAGGTGTTTCGTGGTGTGAGTGATAACGAACATGAAAGTCACTGCCCTAAAACTGTAAGCGCTTTCGCTTACAGTGTCAATGTCACTATTTAAAATACTATTATATACCAATATTGTACCTAGATATAAATTCGATGTCACTCCTGTTATAAATTATTTCTATATTGTATTAAACCATTATATACTCGAATACTATTTTTTGTTAATATGAATAAATACTTATTTTTGAATATAAGCAGAATACGATTTATATTTTGGACTTTTAATTTATTTTCTCAAGAGTTAAATTGAGCGCCATCTAGTGAGATGCTGTAAACATACATTGTGGTAGAATCTAAACTTTTTACTCTTTCTATTCATTTTAGATGAGTAAAGCAGCAGTATAATTAATTAAAGAAAGCTGGCAATGATATAATATTTATAGCAATTTAGACACTAACATATTGTTAAACTTACTATACATTAATGTATCTATAATAATAATAATATAAGTCAGCGATGAGGAGTTGAACAGGCGGACTCCCACCGACAAGGATACTACAGCCGAAATCATTGACGATGGTGACATACTTACGGACAGGACAAACACCCCTGTAGAACCGTACAGCCCAAGCACAGACTCATACATACCCTCTAGATCATCATCACAATCTATGCCATCGTCACTCATACTATCACCACATTCATCACACTCATCGCATCCCATTACTAGTTTAAGTACAATCTCACCTACTCCAACCCTGAATGTTGCACGGGAGGCTAGTTCCTTTTTACTGGCGTCCACCAGAGCTGGAAAAGCAAGAGTTCGCATGAGATGTAGCAAGAAGTAAACCTATTTGTCAAGCGAACTTACCTTTACATCACCAAATTAGAGAGTGATATAACCACCTTACAGATAACAATTGCATGAACGTTTTACTGGACAATACCCTGAGATAACAGTCTCAGAACAAAGAACTGCAGATCAGAAGAGAGCTATTGTTAGAAATAAACTATTATCGCAAGAAATAATAGAGCAAATAAAAGAAGAAACACGGTTGCAATTACAAGAATCAGAAGGTAATACAGGCACAACATCATTATCACAAAATATAACAGAAATAGACCGACAGTCACAAACACAACTGCACAATCTATGAATTCTGTGCAAGATAATTGCCCTGAAGAAATGACTTCTCCCCGTCTAGGGTGGCATGCATGCGTGCGTAGCAGCATGCAGCATGAGCTCGTAGGCGTGTCAGACTTTTACTGACTAGTAAAAACATACCTGTGTCCTTCAGACGCCCTTTCCGTTATAGGACCACGGACTCCCTTTTTCAGAAATTCCCCAGCATACCTACCTACACAATGAAAAACCAATAAAAAAGCAAGACATAATTACAAACTTCTTACACTTTTTTATACATAGGTAGGTTATACAGTACAGTATCACAAATCCTTGTCATTACACGAAATCAAATTTGTTACGTGACTTCAAATATCTACTCGTTTCGTACATGGTTTTTTAACATAGGTACCTACACAAAAAATATGAAGCACGTACAAAAACGAGGTCTTTGTACAACAGTGTCCAAATTGGTTCCTACTTCTTAAATGCTAGTAATTTTTAAGATATGCAGTGGCGCATGGCGTAGAGACGCAAAATCCGGTTAGACTGATAGCTGCACCCATCATGACTAATATAGAGGCATATATGCTTAACTAAAACACAAACGTGTTTGTTGTCCGCAACCGATACCAAAGCGGGGCCTTAACCATGACTTATTTCAGGCCATGAAGATTCAGAGTTAATAGAAATTCAGCCAATCCTATTTATAGTATGTACTTCACCAAAACAGCAATGGTCTGTGCTTTGCCTCAGTTATTGACCCCCGTGCGGAAACGGTCGACTTTTTGTAAAGTACAAATAATATTATTTGTACTTCACAAAAAGTCGACCATCTACTACGGTACTAAATCTTTTTCCTATCATTACTATAATATTACTTACATATATACTACCTTCTGCCAGCGGCTTCGCCTGCATAAACATAGGTTTCTCCATACAAATTTTTGGACCCCCGTTTCATGCCCTTAGGAGATGAATTTGTGAAAATCCTTTTTTAGTGCTCGCCTACGTCATAAAAGGAAACCTTGTGCAAAATTTCACGTTCCTAATCTCAGTAGTTTCGACTCCGTAATAAATATAAGACTACCTGGATGCATCCGAGGTCCAAGCATTGGCACCTTATCGACAACATAATTGTTCTTCAGAGTGATCTAGCTCAGGTCCATATGACTCGAGTGATGCGTGGAGCCAATGGCTAGACTGATCATAGGCTTGTTATCACCAAATTAGCACTGCGACTGTTTAGACCCCGCAGATCTATTAAACCTAAGTGCCTTTGTCAAGATCTGTCAAAATTACAAAATCGGTATTGCCGAGAGCAGTTTGAACTGGCTGTTAGTGACTTCTCGTCTAAACTCGTCGTTGAGGGAGATGATCTAATACCAAAATGGTGGGAGCTGTCTTCGCAAGTAACCAAGCTAGCCTTCATACCTTAGGTCTGAAATCTAAATACAACAAGGATTCGTTCGATCAAAATGATACTCTCCTTACTACCGCTATAGCTAACCACCGAGATCTTTTGCGCCGTAGTGACTCATCACCAGCCGATCTTCTAAGAGATGCGATTATGAAAAAGAGCTCTGCAGAATTGCGGAGTTTTGTCCTTAGCGTAAAAGACAAGTGGTGGGAAGGCAAAGCACACCGTAAGCAGTGGCTTGCTGACTCTAATCAACTTGGTGACTTTTTCAGGAAATTGCGTGAATTGATTGGCGCGTCCTGATAGGCTGGGTCGAACATTTTAATACCTTACTCAACGTTGATCAATCAGCAGATCTTAGTTATATATCAACCATACCTGCGCTTCCCCAAGTCACAACATTAGATGATCTACTATCTCTTAAAGAAGTAATTGAAGCCATAAACGAGCAACGTAACAAGAAAGCAGCAGGCGGCGATGGAATCCCTGACGAACTGCTTAAGTATGGTAAGAAAAACTTGCATGAGATTATTTGGAAGTTTTTCTGCCGTATGTGGGAGGAGGAGTTGGTGCCAAATACTTTTACTGTGTCTAACATCTGTACACTTTTCAAAGGCAAAGTCAATCGTGCCGATCGCAATCCATATAGAGGCATTTCGCTCCTATCAGAGGTACCAGCGAGGCAATCTTCTCTATTCGGCAACTTCAATAGAAGTGCAAAGAACATTCGTAACCGTTGGTTCTTTGTTTCGTAGATTTAGAAAAAGCCTTCGACTGCGTGCCCCGTGAGGCAATTTGGATGGTATTGCAAAAACTTGGGTATACGGATAAGTTCATTAGATCGATCCGTCTCCTACACAACAATTTGCGTTGCTATGTCGCAGTGAAGAGCGAACAGTCGAAATTCTTCCCTGTCACCTGTGGAGTAAAACAAGGATGTGTGTTGGCACCTACCCTATTTGCTTTTTATTTTGCTGTTGTTGTGAGAGAGATTCTGAAGGACAATGCGAGAGGAATATATATCCGCTTCCCTACTGCCGGAAAACTTTTAAACTTAACCCGATTAAGAGCCCACACCAAAGTGTCATACGATCTTGTCACCAAATTAGCATTATTAGCATTATTGTGTTTGTTTTGTTGTCTTGTGTTGTGTACGCTGATCTGTGTTTTGTGAATCCCCAAAAGTTCTGCAAGAGTTGATGTGGAAACTTAATAAGTCATGTCGTACATTTGGACTTAAAATTAGCATCTCAAAGACTGAAGTAATGGCTTTAGGTCCTGCAAACTCACTTGAAATACGACTCGATGGAATACGCCGTCCTCAAGCAGGTGGACAAATTCAAATATCTGTGTAGTATCCTTCCCAGTAAATATGACCTGGACCCAGAAATTAACGGCAGAATCGGTGCTGCTTCAGCAGTGTTTGGCAGACTTCGGGAAAAGGTATTCCGTTCACATGACCTTAAATTACAGACTAAGGTTAACGTATATATGGCCATTGTCATACCGAACATCCTTTATGCTGCTGAGACGTGGTGCGTGTACAGAAGACACATACGTGCATTAGACAATTAAGTGCCTCCGTGACATTTTGAACATCAAATGGTCCGACCGTTTTAGGAACACGGAGGTTCAACTCAGGGCTAATGTCTGTGGTATTAAGGCCTATCTAATGCATCGTCAGCTACGCTAGTCTGGACACGTTGTAAGGATGCCTGATGAGAGGGCAGCTAAGAGTTTCCTCAGGTATATAGACGTTCAGAAAAGACATAATTATGAAGAAATGCAATATAAACCGCTCGCTCTGGGAGGAGGCGGCAAAGGATAGACTTGGTTGGAGACGTTTAATTAAACAAAACGTCTATACCTTTGAAGACCAACGTAAGACAGATCTCGACGTCAGGCGAGATACCATCAAGAATTAGCCGCCCTCCAACATCCAATACCTATACAACAATGGGGTTTTAGCGTGTCCAATCCAATTCAATTCAATTCTTTATTGCTATATCACATATGTTACATAAGATCTTAAAAATAGTTAATCAAGTGCACATGGACAGGGCACAGCAATTTCATAAATCTACACTGTGCACGCACCTTTGCAGCAAAGATAGGTTATATTAGTCACATAAGAGCACATGACTGCAACCAGTAGTTACACTAAATCAGAAACCAGTCACCATAGTCGAAATCAGCTAGGGAGTATATAATAATATGGAACAGTCTACACTTACAGCAAAAAAGGATGAGTTTTCTAGAGTCGGCCAGTGGTCAAATTATATTAAAATAATCCATATGCATAAAAAGCTCAAATGGGTTCTGAAGGGAAAGTACTTTAGTATACTTAATGACACAAATATTGCGTTTCATGAAACTATTTGCGAACACCTCACAAACAATTGGCTTCATGGACTTTTGGCACAGAGTTACTTTGTGCTTTTGGTTTTTGGTGAGAATTTTTCTATTGAAGTTCAATAGTTGTTTTAATATATGCTAATTGATTCCTGGTAGATATGTAGTATACTTATTGTAGACTGCCTCAGCGAAACTTGCCTTCTCGGCAACTATAAGGATACATTTGCTGCCAAATACTGAAAAATGCTAGACTCTGCTACAATAGCATTGTAATGGAAATAAAGTATTCTGTTTTAAAAATTAAATACTGTGTGTATTCTAAACCTGAAACTAGCTAAATGTGAAACATGTGTGGTTTCGAATACGTTCGAAACCAAAAAGGAGGCCTTTCTTCAATCTGTATTTGCTACAAAATGAATTCATACCTATATATTTTTATTATTATTACTATTTGGCTCGCGTTTGACCACTATCTCACCTGATGGTAAGCGATGATGTGGCCGACGATGAAGCACGCTTGCCTAGAAGTAACCTATTCACTCTTGACTTAAAGATCCCTAGGTTGTAGTTATCAGGAAAAATCAAATCGTTTTTCTTATAAATCATAGTTCTCTTACTGTTTATTTATTTGTGTTATGCACAAAACTACGTAGGTGAAGAGTTCAGTCAGACCTTCATTCAATGATACTTGTGCGGTCAGTAGCTTGCATCAATAACTGGCCTTGCAATAATATATTTCTAGCATGATACACTTGAAATTTAAACAGACAAACTGGTAAAATTATAAGGACTTGTAATTTTATGAGAAATTCGCAAGGTTGTGGTTCCCACCTACATGCCGATTCATAAAATGGTCACTATAAAACATAAAAGTGGCTGTATATTGTAGAGGAAAGGTAGCATATTTGGAATACCGCAGGTAATTGGAAATACTCGGATATTACTGACTTCAAGAGACTTTAAAAAAGTTGGAAGTTCTTAGTTCTGTTTTTTATGTATTTGGTACTTTAGAACTCCGTTGTTTATAAACCGATTTAATTTTTTTTTCCTCGTAATAATATTCTTCCAGATTATGGAAACCCCTATATTATAATCACATACAGATTTTGGATTTTTCATAAAAAAAATCGAGCATTTTCATTCTGAAAGAACGTATCACTTGATAAAGTGGAACTGATGAAGACTATCGCAGATGTCCAACGAAACTTTACAAACACAAAAATCACGATTAAGACAGTTAAGCGACTAAGATAAAACCATTTTTAACAATAGTGGTGATAAAAAAAAAACCTTCGAACTGGTCTAATAATAAAAGGCGGAAGGTGTACGAGCACTGGAACTTTATAATAAAACAATTTATATGCCTTTTGGCTATTTAGAATTATCATAAGATGCACTCTAGCTATAAGGTAAGGTACTATCGAACTGATCTGATGATGAAACCGTGAGGTTAGCTCGGAAACGTAATTACAGCAATATTTTCGAAGATTATAACCGACATAACTAGGAGAGATCATTTAGTTTCTAGGAACAAAAAAGAAATAGCAAATGGCTCGAATATAATATTCCAATTATCCTGTCCATTAATGATTTAAAGCCAATTTTTAAAGGTTAATCCTTTCACCTTTTACTTATTCCTGAAAAACAAAACAGTATTGCAAATATGCTGCACATCCTCTATTGGCAATTTAAACGAGGTCATCGACCTCAACCTTGACGATGATCGTAGAAGGAAACGCGATATCATAATGCTGCTTTCTCTCTAGTGTATATTAATTTTCCTAAAACAATGTTCAGAATAATGTTTTACGATCGTGGAGCAGAAAAGAAATCATACCTGCATATTATTATATACTGTGAACAAGCATTAACTTAAATGTTATGGCAAGTCAGAATTAAACGAAAAGTGAAGTGTTATTTTTTTAACCTGTGCTCCCTAATTAATCATTATTATTATCTGCACACGCGTCCTTTATCTGTTAAAAGGAAAATCAAAAAGCAGAAAAATGAAAAATCGAAAACATAACAAACTTACAGTGGAATTGTTTTACAGAGCGGCCAACTCGAGGTACATTTACATACAACCGCTCTTACGTGATTATGATGTTATTACACATCTTTCTCTAGATATTTTGGATACACAGTATCTTGTGGATATTATCTAGGCTTCTGAAAATCTGCTATTTTACGTGAACTTTGGCACTCTATAATGTACTCATATATTAAAAATATAAAAAAGTACATCCATAGAAGCCTTGCACATTTAATCGAGATTCTGAATGACGACAATTTTTTTGAAAAACTTTTAGTGGTTTAAAAAACACGTATTTCCTGGAACAAGTTTTATGAAATATTTTTCAGAAGAGAGTTTTCAGGCGTTATCTCTCTTTTTTCGCATTGTCTCTTCATTAAACATCGCGTTGGATTGCGTTAGATGAAGCAACAATGCTTTTAAACCATGCTCGACGTTGACGATAGGCGAGTGGAAAAGGGCCCTCTTAATGTCAGAGACCCGACATATTGATGCCTTAGTTCAGCACTTAAGTCAAAGAACTAATCATATAACAATGCATATAAATGAATATGTAAACAACTATTCATGCGATATGCTGAATGCAACATAATTCTTTAATGGTCATAATATTTCGTGCTGCACTAGGTCACCAACCGTACTCTGATACAGATCATGGTAGTCTATTTTTTAACCGACTTCAAAAAGGAGGAGGTTCTATGTTCGGCTGAATGTATTTTTATTATTATTATTTTTATGTATGTTCACCGATTTCTCGGTCAATTGTGGACCGATTTTGAAAATATTTTTTTTGGTTGTAAGGTTATGCTTCCGAATTAGGGCAATAGCGGGGAAAACATGGACTAGAAAAGCGATAAACAGAATAGAGTGGAAAGAAATGGAGGAGGCCTTTGCCAAAATTGGGCAAACAGACAAAGTTGGAGGTGTCATCGACTCAGCAGAGTAGTTTTATGTTTATTTTATGCTAACATATTTTTGTCTGAATAAAGGCTTATATTATTATTATTACTTTTTATATCTTATTTATCTCAGGACCCTGAGGACCTGGACCTTTGGGAGGCGTACGAGGAGCCGAAGCCAACTCGCAGAGGCCCTTTAGATAATTATAATGGAACATGATACCAACCGACGATTATCCTTGTACGCGCTATGCTGGTGCACCCAAGGACAACCCCCGGTTTTTTTATAGTTACTTAATACTAAAATAGATAGGCTTATGTTTAACTTACCACCAGATATAGTAACATATAACAGACAGAAATAGTAAATGAACACCAAAATTAAACCCGCACTTTAATGTAAAATTATAACCAGAGTTTTAACATCTCGCTATCCTATTTAAGCAAAATGACTCCAAATAAATCATTGTTAACCCAAAAGTAGTAAATGATCACCAAAATTCTATGCATGGTTGATGGTGGGCTTGGTTGACGGAGCCCCGCTTGGCGGGGCTCCTACTTCTGTTTGGTTTATAAAAAAATAACCACGACAGGGATGGCGGGGTCTATTCGCTCGCCTCGCTCGCTCACACGACCCCGCCATCCCCTTCTAACCTAACCTATCCGAGTTGAAGTGCCCTAAAGTCCCGATTGCATCCAGTTTCTCCTGATATAACAACCGTTACATACCCAATGTCAAATTCGGGCAAACGACGGTATACCGGCAGAAATAGCGCAGTAATTTGCTCGCTAAGATTTGGTGATCATTTACTACATTTGGTGTTCGAATACAATTTGAAGTGCAGTCGTGACTAAAATAGCTAGTACTATTGTAATTTTAGACTTTATTTTTCTGGTGTCAAGTATATATATTTTGGTAAAAGAACTAAGGGTATCAAAGCATTTTATGGTGGTCATTATATTTAACCCCAAATGGATACATATATACATGCATACAAAATATATATAAGCAAGAGAATAAGTGATGAAACGAACACATGATCACATTGACAAATAATGATCCTTCACAAGCCTTTTAAATACAGACAGTGTTTATTGCCACCGGCAATGCATCCATAGACGAGCGGCCTGGACAGTAAAAGACTTATCCAGGAAAGCAGTTGAATGCATTAGCATTTTAAATTTCAAGTTATCTGAAGAACTTTCATATGGGAGTCGCAAAGAAATTGAAACCGTGTTTTGAGGTAACGAGGGGTACAAGCACATTATAGAAAAGGGAAAAAAATATGAGCATTAGGGTGTAGGCGAATTGGCAACCACTTGAGTTTATTAACATGAAATTCAGAAACATGATCATATAACGCAAACCGAAAACCATCGCTTCATTGAATTGAAACTATTTGGTAATCGCACAATTATTGTAAAACAACGACATACTTGTGTCGCAAAGAGTAAAACAGTTAAAGGTATTCTTTATTCTAACAATATACTCTTAATTTCATTCTTTTAACATAAAATACACACTTTTTTTAAACAAGTTGATAACCCTATACACCGCGCCTTCTATTAACAACGTAACATCAAACTATGTTATTAATAACAAACAAGCTATATTTAAAAAAATATAAAACCAAATTAGCAATCCCAGATCATGCGAGAACCTTGAACCCAATGCGTCATTATGACCATATACCAGTAGTCTAGGTGACCAAGCTTATGACGTGCTGATGGCCATTACAGCGGAGACAGAAAACCCCAATGCCCTGTGTTCTTGACACAAATATTCGTAAGGTATAATAAGACGTAATAGCCGACAAGACAAGGCTCTCGCATGAATTTACAATGGACCATAGCGTCGGTGGATGTGACAGATGAAAAGAATTGCCAGGGGTAGTCTTTGTGGACGGTATAAGTAGGTAAGACAATTAAATTTAACAAACAAACCTACGTGATTATAGAAGCAAAAAATGCCAAAAAAATTAGATAGTGACGGAAGTACACATTGACATTATAACTTGTCTGAAATATTATATAAGAAGATACATATAAGTAGTCAAATAATTAATAATAGGAAGTAAGTAGTAGTGTAGTGTGTAGTGGAGTAGTAGTGCAGCAGTGAGTAGTAGTAGTAATAGTTTGAACTAAACAACTTTTGAAAACTTTAACTTTAATCCTAACTCAATAGGCTAATAGTAATAGGTAGGTATAGTTTATACAAATAGTATATACATAAGTAGAAGTGTATATAGGTAGATCTAGTTTATATTTAGGTTAAGCAAATGCTGTATTACACTGAAGTTGCATATTAGGTATGTACACATGAAAGTCTATATGTATCATACAAAGAATTTGTAGCGCTCAATAACACCTTGAGAAGCACCCAAATCTTCCCGGTTTCAGTCGCTGGTATAACCTGGATTCGTGACTGGTTTCACATTACATTAAATAGTCCGCTACTGGAAATAATCTTCCTCAGTGAAATCAGCACTAATGCAAAATCCAAAGTCTCCAGTCTTGAACATAGATAATAGTTGCTAGCCTATCGGTTTCCCGTCGGTTACAATTCAGGGAGTGTACGCAATAATCGCATAATTTAATTCAGTCAAGTCCGTTCCATTATCGAACTACAAGTCGTACGAGATACGCTGTCTATACATGGACATCTCACATGAACACACTCATTCCCTACCGGAGTCTGTGTTTTCGGAAACTGCATCCTAAGGGTCTTTAAATTAAAGTCTGACACGTCTCGTTCCATCTAGAGCGGAAGAATCAATCTGATGATTTCCCACCTCTTATAAAACTCTTCTTGTTCTAAACATTCCCTGTACTTACACACCTACGCACTTACATAATTTACGATTTATAGAGAACCACTTTAAATTTCCGTCCGACGTACGACTCACATTGATTTAATTTTCAAATATTTTGTAATGTAAGAAAATTAGCTTTTTTATGGTAAAACATTACAAAAAGAAATTAAACTTTGATTAAGTAAATTGCCATTACCGTGAAAATAAAAAATAATATCGGAGACTTTTTCATATTCCTTCGTCACTTAATTAACGCTTAGAACGTCAAGTATTAAGAAAATTTCTTCCACAGAGGTTTTTTACGGTAAACGTTACTTGGGACAAAGGAAAATTAGGAGCATTGGAGAACAAAGCGAAGAGGCCGACCACAAAATAAGCGAAGAAATTCTACCACTGGAACATCAGAGTGAGTTATTTGTTTTAGAAAAATTTTACTCTTTGCAAACTGATAAAATTGTAAACTTAAAAATAAATCAGCTGTCATATCATTTAAATGCGGGAAAAACCTTTCGAAAGCTCTTTACAGACTGAGCAAGTGAATACCATCGTAAAATCTATCTATAGGTTATTTGGTTTTCACCAAGGTTTACCTTCAAAAGGTTGACTAATGCAAAAAATAAGTTATAGAAGTAACTACTTTACGCAGATAGAATGACTTTTATGGAACTAGTAGACCTTGATAACGCCTTATTCTAAAACGAATTGAAACATAACCATAATAATTCCGGTCTAAACAGAAATTTAATCGCATTCGCAAAAAAAAAATTACACGCATGAATTTGAAAGAAAGAAAGAAAAAGAGTTTATTTATGACAAAATTTGATAAACTTACTTTTATATTTCATTATTTTTGCACCATTCCTTCTTTTTTTAGGTGGGAAATGATTAAATAATTTCTCCTGCTCTAAGGTGGAGTGAGAAGGCGTGTTAGACTCTTACTGACTGAATGTGTTCTTTCAGTTGCCCTTTGCGTGTCAGGGCCACGGTAACTATTTCGAACTTTCCCGCAGCCTTGCATCATTCCCCTAAACTCATATTCGTTGTAACACTTTATGTGGAAACCCCATGTTGAGCAGAGAACGTTGGAGGCGAAGTGATAAGTTATGTTATCCAATATATATTCTTAGCGAAATCACTTTAAGCTCTCAACAGCAACCAATACAGAAATGATACATCTAAACTTAAAAAAAAAAGAGGTAAAGTTTGTTTTTGTTTTTTTGATTGCAGGAGGTAATCTCTGGAAGTAGGTACTGGTCCGATTGCTAAAATTTTTTCACCGATAGAAAGCTGACTTATTCCTGAGTGACATAGGTTAAGTTAGGTTATAGGTTTGGTTAGGTTTTATGTACGCGGGCGAAGCCGCGGGCAAAAGCTAGTATGATATAGAGTTAGAAATAAAATATCAAAAAAAAAAAAACAGTGAAAACACAAGACAGATAATTTCTTAAACCATAGGAAACGTCAGATCGAGTTCTTGAATACATAGTAGTTATGAATGTTGATCGCAGAGCGAAATATAATTGGGGCGAGCGAATAAAATTAAAACTCCCAACGAAGACTCCCCACGAACTCGCCAAGATAATTGGTCGCGAAAGCAGAAAAACAAGATAAAATTAATGTGCCACCATCAAAACACTTCAGCATTTCTTAATTAAGCACCCACTTAGGACGCTTTGTTTGTTATACAGAGCTGGGGATGCGTTTTACTTTAATATATTTAGAGGATGGTGAGAGTGACAAAGGTTGTGTTCTATGAACAATGAAATGGTATCCTCGTGCTTTCTGCCGCGAGCAAGAAAACCAATACGTGCCAGCTTTAGTCTCCGCGAACAGGATAAAACTTTCCATGGAAACCATATATTTTAACAGGACTGAAATATAAGCGATACTGTAGTTTTTAATCAATGATTGATTTTTTAAATCGGGTCATTACTTTTAGTGATTTCGTCCTACAAACAAAACTTTACCCCTTTATACCTAATAGGTAGGTACCTAAAGTCGGTTTCGGAAAGTCGATACTAAGAAATGTTTGATTACTGACTAATAATCCTCAAAGCGTATCTCATATTTAATATGAGATACGCTTTGAGGATTAAGTGAGCACGCTAGGATTAAGTAAGCCTTAAAAATTCGTTAGACAGAAGGTGATTAAAAACGATATTTAAATTCAATAGAAAATTAAAGTTACCTTACCGTAATCAACGTAGGTAAAAGATAATATTTATTACTAGTAAAGGAACTCTTCATTTTGGTCTCTACGTAAAATGTTTTTTAAGTAACCATTGAACTATTACGACTCTACGGTATTATTTCAAATAGAAGGATACTTAATGAACTAACACACATACAAAAATAATATAACAACTACTAATGACCACGCCTCACATTTATAACAAACTAAGGCTATGAAAAAAAGTGTATTTTTTGTCACAAGAGGGTTTCAGGACTACTCTCAAATAAATTAGGACATTCCTATTCAGAAAAGAAACTGTCTACCAAAGCCAGTGCTTAATATCTTTCTTTTGAATATTTAATTAGGCGACGCATTAATCTAACGTCTCAAAAGAATTAACGCTACTTAAAACTTTTGACAGTGGCCGCCATTAAACGCGGATACTTATTAAACGGCTCTTACAGGCTTATAAGATCCTTGGGTGTAAGAAATTCTACACTAGGTAAAGGCAAATATTTAGTTTTATTCATTACTAGCAACCCACCAATGATTTTTACCGGTGCTGTGGAGCTGACCCAGCTTGTTATCGTATATTCATGTTAAAAACCTACAAGTAAACCTTCCTCAATAAATACACCAAATGGCCTGAACAAAATTGCATCAAACCCCGTTGCAGTAGAGAAGATGACCACAACCGGGGAACATAAATTGCCACGAATTTTGTTTATTCATGTAAATATTCATATGGATACCATGCAAACTTCCACCGAAAATTGGTTTGAACGAGATCTAGTAAGTAGTTTTTTTTAATACGTCTTAAATAGTAAACCGCAATTTACCTTTCAAGTTTGTACGGAACCCTCAGTGCGCGAGTCCGACTCGCACTTGCCCAGTTTTTTTTTTACATTGAAGTCGGTTGTATTTTTTTTTTTTTTTTGTTAAAAGGTTTAACAAAAAAAGGTTCTAACTATATGAACCGTGTCCAGAAGTACTGCTTTCTGAATCAAGCCCTTGATCGGGCTGCCCAACCAGAGCCTCCCCTCCATGATGTTGGTTGACTCTCGTGGCTATTAAGCCATTGGATGACACGACTTTCAGTACAATGAACACTGAGTCCACATCACACATGTCGACAACTTCGCGAGTCAAGTCAAGATACTTGTGTATCTTCGACGGCTTTCATGAGATTCTCGTCGTTAATTATATATTCTCCCGCCAATCAAACCAGCTCAATACCTACTTACCGGTAGGTAATTCCCGGAACTAAACAGGTACATGATGGGTTTTAAGGAAAGTGGTGACTTTCCTTTCTTGTTTAATGATAAGGTTATATTCGAATAATCAACATAATTACATACTCCTTGTTTAAATCTGTGGATAAGACGATTAATACAACTTTTTACTAAGAAAACGATAAATCTTTAATACATAATGACAATTAATCCTGGTTGATACCTTATAGGTACCAATAGGTACCTATGCTAAAATTTGTTTTCCTTTTTCCACCTAAAAGTAGGTAATAATCTCGTATAATTATAAATTCTTCAACATTTTCAAAAGCTTGAAATTAAAAACTATACCTAATCAATGGAAAGTTATTAAATCTTATCTAAGTGTTTAGCTTACCTAAAAACTACTTCAGAACAATAAGATTGTAACAACCGTATCGGTGACATCAATAGATATTAATTTTAATAGCCCATATTTATTTATTTATTTATTTATTTATTTAATCTTCATGCAACAAAAGGTACAAAGGCGGGCTTAATGCCTTAGGCATTCTCTACCAGTCAACCTAGGGTAGAGGAGAGACAATATGGAAGGTGCATAAAAAAATATATATATTTAGACAAAAAGTATCACAAAATTATATAGCTTTATATATAATTTTGTGATACTTTTTGTCTAATTTTTTTTTTTAATCTAAACATACACACATATTTAATAAAATACATACCTATACACACTGACTCGTGGCCGTCCTGATATCAAGAGGTAGTGAATTGGAATTCACTTCTCCTTCTATATACAGTTCATCCTTCTGTCTACAGAACTGTATATATAAGGAGGAATGAACAAAATCAGAAGTATGAGAAGGACACAAAGCAGTAGGAGATTGTTAGAAGAACGCAGAATCTTAGCGTGTGAAGAACAGAGATAATGAAAGTGAGATATAAGATAAAAAGGAGGGGTAAGAGAGTTGAGCAAAGAGAAAAGGGTTGTCAAACCTAGCAAACTTCTTCTCTGGCGAATAATAGGCAACCATTTGAGCTCCGATCTGAAGTTTGATACATGGTCATATTTCCTCAGGTTAAATACAATCCTGATGCAGTTGTTAGGAGCCTATCAAGCTTATCCAGCAAAACCGCGTTCAGGGCATAGTATCACACATCACCATAGTCGATAATAGGGAAAATTAAAATCTGCACAAGCATTGTCTTCGTCTTTGTTGGCAAAAAGTTTCTCAGACAATACAGATACCGCAAAGTCCCGTTGACTCTTTGACAGACACTAGAAACCTGACTTTGCCAGCCAATCGTCGAATCAAGATGCAAACCAAGGTCCTTTACACTAGGGCTGATGGAAATGACGGCAGCCTTGAAAATAATAGGAGGTAGAGAGCCAACCGCCACTCTAATCATACTCATGCGTGCACTACCAATAACAATGGCCTGACATTTTGAGGGGTTTACAGATACCCCAAACCTATCAGACCAGTCACTAATAGCATTCAAATCTCGGTTCACATCCTCTATAGCGTCTGACAAACTTTCTACCCGCGCAGCTGCATACAATTGAAGATCATCGGCATAAAGATGGTACGCACACCGAAGACACTGAGTTATAAAATTTATGAAGATCGAGAGTAATAATGGAGAAAGAATACCGCCTTGTGGAACACCAGCATCCAGGTCACGTTAACTTGATGAGCTCTCATCAACGCGAACCGACTGCCGACGTCCCCGATGATAAGAAGAGAACCATTCCAGCGCCTCGGAAGAAACCATAAGATGGGAAAGGATAGATAGGAGTATGTCGTGACTGACGGCGTAAAAGGCATTAGAGAAATCTATTAATACTAACACAGTAACCATTGTATCCTCTATTGCTTTTCTAATGTCGCCAGTCACTTTACGGAGAGCGGAAGCTGTACTGTGCCCAAAACATATAAATGTTTGTTCCGTGTGAAAATTGAACCTGCACGAAGCAGCAGCCATTCGCTCAACCACTGCGCCAACCGTCGTCAATATCTCATAATGTTATACATATAATAGTTAGCTGTTCTGTTCAAAATTATTTTCTAGTTCTAGGATTGGTCTTTTCTCGTATAAAATGTTTCCTTTTAACACGTTCAGTGCGGAACGAAGTCTAATACGCCTCTTACGTGTCTTCCTGGTGTGGCGAAGAAAATCAGTTTTCTTTGCCATGCAGAGGCCGTAACTTCAATTTGGTTTAGTTAGAAAAGATACGAATATATACTTAAGATGCCTATTAAAACAGAATGCAGTGGTGTATCTACTTTAATACGGGGTCACTTTGACTTCGTACCGCACTTAGCAAAAAGGTTTTAGTTTCTTAAACGTTACGGGGTCTAATAAGCCCCTTAACATCATAACTACACTTGAAAGAAATATTTCAAAAAATGAGTCCCGCTGTCAACGTGTTAGACTCCGAACAAGCAGGTTGTTTTCCATGCGAAATTTTTACGCCAGCCAAACAAATGCAAAATAAGTAGCTTTTCAACAGTATGATGAAAGATGATCTACAATATATGTTCATGAACAATCCAAAAGTTAAAAAAAGCATTTGTACATAAACGAGTAGGTACTATGATGGCTGGCCTGTTGGTCTAGTGGTTAGTGGCCCTGACTGCTACGCCGGAGGTCGTGGGTTCGATTCCCACCCAGGACAAATGTTTGTGTGATGAACACGATCATTTGTTCTGTGTCTGGGTGTAACTTATCTATAATATGTATGTATTTAGAAATATATAAGTATGTTTATCAGTTTTCTAGTACTCATAACACAAGCTCTGCTTAGCTTGAGACTAGACGGCGTTGTGTGATGGTTGTGGAATATTGTATTGTATTGTATTGTATTGTATTGTATTGTATTGTATTGTATTGTATTGTATTGTATTGTACTATATTATGTTTGCAAAAGGCTGCCAGGCTCAAATGGGATTGGGCGGGTCACGTCAGCCGCATTCACAGAACCCGCTGAGCAAGTATCATCACTCAGTGCATTCCTGAAGAGGGCAAGCGCCGCGCCGTCGAGGCTGGCATAAAGAGGTACGAGTACCTAGTGAGATGATCTAGATGCGTACCATGAGGACAGGTTCGATACGGCGTCGGTGGGAGAAGAATGTCTGGAAGGACTTGGGAGAGAGAGAGTAAGGGCTAGAGAAAAAAAGTGTCATGTTTGGTGTGCAATAAAAAAAAAACTGGGTAAGTGTGAGTCGGACTCGCGTACTGAGGGTTCCGTACAAACTTACCTATGTGAATAGTTCAATTCCCGAATGGAGTCTCGAAGATTTATCGAATCGCAAAAAAAGGTTTTTTTGTGAAGTAACAACAAATTTTCTGATTTCAGATTTATTCCTATGTCTGTACTTTATGACCTTGCTTTATGCCAAATTTCAGGATTCTGGGTCAACGGATAGTGCCCTATGAATTTTAATTCCTTTGAGAGTGTCGATATGCACGTTTTTTGCGACATAAACGGCCGTATTTTTTTTTTCGTTAACTTAGAAGTTTGATTTTTTCAAAGCTTCAAGGGACCGCAGATCTTAGCATACTCGTATTTTTTTAATTTCAACTCTATACCGCCACGCGTTTTCGAGATAAAAGGTCTTGACAGACAGACAGGCGGACAACAAAGTGATCCTATAAGGGTTCCGTATTTTCCTTTTGAGGTACGGAACCCTAAAAATACCTGTGATGCTACATTTCTGTTCATTGGTTATAAGATTATCACCTGCTATTGCAAACAAGATGAAGATGGCGGAATGAGCTCGCCTCCTACCGAACAGCAAGACAACATAATATCTGAGACAGATAAACAGTGACAATGTTATGTCGTTTTTTATAGGATTTGAATAACTACATACTTTTACCGGATTTACTAATTTTTTACAAAACTTAACAACATCAACCAACACGAGTTTCAAAGTTCGCTTCAAAGAACTATTAGCTCATAAAACAGAACAATACCTACGTAGGTAACAACGTACAGAATTTCCGAGTTTTTTGCTTTACTTATCCAGGAGCGCCCGGATGAACCTAAATGTGTCTTTTGTCTACCCGGACCTAGACTAGCAAGCGTGTGACCATATCAAAAGTAGTTTGGGAAAAGTCCCGGAAAATCATGTTGGTTCATTATAATGATAATATTAATCCATCATAATTATACCTGTTTGGATATCAGATGTTACAACTAAACGATATCTACCTGTATTTCTCATGAGTAGGCAAAAATTAAACATTGAACAACAAAACTGTTCGTAGCATGCATCATATCCTTTTCACGCTTTCTTTACGTCATCACGTCCATAGACTATAGGTACACTGAAAACAGAACCGCGTCCTTTGGCACAGACGCAATGTAATGTTGCCACTTTATATATATTATGATATCGTATTTCCACTTTATTTATTCATTGTTTTTTTTTCCTTTCCCTATAATTTATTTATATTTATCTATTTTATTCAAATCTATTAGCACACGATACCGTGCCGACGTCTTTATGTCGATACCGTTACCGTCCCACGCTGAAAACCAACGCCGTAGACTCGTCCCATTTTGCGTGTGGTCACGGCATTATGCTGAGCGTTCGGCCGTTTTACGCGGATGAGGCGCATATTTCTTTCACATAATATACTTATAATTCGTTAGTTCTAAATTTGCGCCTTGTTCCGCCAAATAAAATGTTTTTCTTTCTTCTTTTCTTTCTAACAATTAATTTAAGTTATAACAAAGCAGCTTTCGAAGCACTAATACATATCGCAAATTATAATAGTACGTTTATGTTTAGATCGAAAAGAGTAACATATAAAGTAAGAAAAGTTGTCCTTTAAATTATCTACAACGTTTTTGTAACCCTACCATGGAGTGTCCCGGGCAAAAATCAAGGGAGCAAACGAACAATGGGCTCGTAGATGGCGCATTTCCTCCGCGGGAACTAATTAAGTGGATTCTATTCAGGTAATAGTTCCGTTTCTATAGTATCTCTACCTATGTATTCACGTATTCAGTGGTTCGTTCCACTTTGTTACCTGTTCCTGAGGCCAATCAGTCGTAACTGTAATTGCGGTGAACGTATTGTTTCGATTATGCTAGGTAAATTAAGATTAAAGACTAACAAACCAAAAAAACTATGAAACTATTTAGCAACTATTACCATAAGGCCTAGATTGCACACTATAAAATGCATAGACAAATTAGGGCGCAGGCATAGCCCTAATATAATACTATTATACTGATATAGCAAATACTCTAGTAGCACATATATCGACGTTTAACCTATTCAAAGCGCAGAAGGAGGCGACCGCCGACGCCTCCTTCTGCAGCAGTTTTGCTAGTGAAGGAGAGACGGCCGCACACGTGAGGGAACGGGTATCGTCTCACCCTAGCCGCCGCGACCCCGACCCCTTGCGGACGACGAGCAATGGATAGCTCACCGTCCGGCCATCGCCCGGACCGAGCCCGAGTTTTCGACGGCGCGTAGTGTTTCACGGTCGCCTCAAAGAGATATCAGCAAATCCGTATTTGCCTAGCAGGGCCGAAGCCTACTAAGACCATGGGTCGACAACTGAAGGAAGGTGTGTTTTTAGTCAGTAAAAGTCTGACACGCCCTCTCGCTCCTTCCTAAAGCAAGTCATTAGATAATTTCCCACCTTAAAAAAAACCTATTCAAAGTAGTCGAAAGATGCTTCACTGTTGGACATTTATTATGCCTCATGTAGATATACATATACACCACCAATTTTTAATTAGTAGATACAAATACTCGGTAATAGGTCTTGTTATTATTTAAGTAAAGTCTCAATAAAAAATATTCATTAGCAAAGTTATTAGCGTTTGTTTATATCCCAAAATGTCACTCAATTTATGGAAATATTGTACAGGCTATTGATAATGAATGAAAAACAATTGAAAAACACTGCGCGTAGTATTTTCTAGTAGCTATTGTTATGAATGATTGATTATGAATTTACCAATTATGATAAATTTTCGTGGTCAATTTTGGGATTTCTTTTTTTTTACTTTTGACTACACAAATATGAGCAGTAACGGATACAGATATAGCCTGATTTTTTTTGTACTAATTAAAAAGTAGGGGTATTAATAGTATTATATATTTTAATGAACATTCTATTCTACCTTCAAATTAACACCGCGAGGATTTTCTGAAAAGGAAATCCGTAGTCTTAGAACGCAAAGGGCAACTGAAGGACACAGGTGTGGCTTTAGTGTGTAAAAGCCCTTCCGCTCTACCCAGACTAGGAAAAGTCAATGGGATGGTTTCCCACCTTAAAAAAACCTTCATAGTAGCAAAGAACTCTTCCCCTAAATAGTCATGAATATAATACATCTTTCTTTTCTTGTCTGCCTTGATATTGAATTTGCAGATAGCAAAATTTAAAAAAAATGACTTTATTACAAAAAACTCAAAAACGTTCATAATAACTAACTTTTATATTAGCCAACCACCAGTTTGGAAATGACCTCAAAGTAGAGGATTTTCTTATCCCATTATTACAATTATTTTATTGTTCTGTAAACGGCATATTAAAAGTAATTTATTGAGGCAATAGTGTTTGCAACAGTACCTATTAAATCAATAAATTAGTTATCAATAACGTCGATCAAATATCGATTTATTCCTGATTATCTCAGATGATAACGATCTACTATCATATGTGTTGTTCTACCTGCAAATTGCGCAACTCAACGTCATAGCTATGTGGACTCTGTCATGAAGGTTCTATTTATTGATAATTTTATTTTTATAATCTCTTCTAATAATATGCATAACATAATTTAAAGCAAAAATGAAATTATAATGTTTTAGAGATAGGTAGGTATTTTATAAAATCACATAACTACTAAATATATGTACCGACTAAACTAAAAGATATAACAATTTTGTACACAAGATTCTGTTCACTCCATATTAACTTATTACTTACTTATTTTGGGGGATGAACTGCTTGCGTCCGTAGGATTTACTTAGTTATGAACACCCTACACGTGTCCCCTGGGTAGTGCTAAACGAGCAGTAAAGACGGTGGTAGGCCATAGCATCGGCTGCCGGCTTAAAGGTTACCACCCATCAGACAAAGCCATGCCGCCAAGCGATCCGTCGTGTTCCGGCGTGATGTCTGGTGAAGCCGTATGGTGGAAGATGGGTCTGAGCAGTTGTGTTGTGACGTATACCGGGTATGATGCGCCAGCTGTTGTTGTGTCGGACGTTTGATCGTGGAGGGTAGCGGGATCCGAAGCACGGTGCTCCGCTGGCCGACCGTAGGTAGTTGGGGGCCCAAGTAGTGTGCCAGCCACACACGAAAGGCTGCCCCGCCAACTGCGAAAAATCCCAGGGTGGCCCCATCGTGCCGGTTGGCGACCGGGCGAGAGGACCCGATGGCGATCCCTGGGGGGGTTCGGGCGTCCCCGCAGTCTCCAGATCAACCCTCCATTGGCACAGCAACTCTGGTTGTGTTGTTGGGTTCAACATCGCATCACCTCGCTCAACCGCCATCTTCCATCTCTCCTATTCACTCCACACACAAAACAATGAAAGGTAAAAAGAAAGGCAAGTGTCAACAGCGGATGCACGTCCTCTCATTTCAAGTGCAGTTCTCAAATATTAGAGGGCTGCACTCCAATCTCGTTGCGGTCCACCACCATCTTGAGACTGACAAGCCACACTTGCTTTTCTTGACGGAGACCCAAATTAGATGTCCGTCAGATACGGCGTACCTCAACTACCCGGGATACTCACTGGAGCATCATTTCCTGCAGCGTGCCGGGGTCTGTGTGTACGTCCGTAATGACATCTGCTGCCAGCGTCTCCGTCACCTTGAAGACCCTAATTTATCTACGCTGTGGCTGTTGGTGGACACTGGTACGGACAAAATTGTTTATGCCTGTGTCTACCGTTCGCACAGCGGTGATCAGGAGACGACTCGGTTGTTCGACCACCTCAGTGAGGCTGCCGATAAGGCTCTGCAACGGCACCCTGATGCGCAGCTCGTCGCTCTGGGGGACTTTAACGCGTGCCACCAAGACTGGCTGTTCCCATACCAGAGGACCGACCACGCTGGGAGAGAAGCGCGAAACTTTGCAATATCGATGGGCCTTTCCCAGCTGGTCAAGCAAGCGACTAGGGTGCCTGATGTAGTTGGTCATACTGCCAATTGTCTGGACCTTCTGCTGACCACCGATCCGGACAGATGTATCGTAACAGTTTCCTCACCACTTGGAACTTCAGATCACTGCCTGGTGAAGTCTGTTTCGTCCTTCTCCCCACCTGACTGCGACTCACGCGGTGAACGGCGAATGTGGCGTTACAGGTCAGCAGATTGGGATGAGATGCGGCATTTCTTTGCATCTTATCCTTGGCAGCAGGTCTGCTTCTCTTCTGAGAGTCCGTCGAGCTGTGCGGATGCTATATCCGATGTGATACGTCAAGCTATGGAGTTTTTCATCCCTTATAGAAACGTACCCGTTGGAGGCTCAGCTCACCCATGGTTCAACGCCGATTGCGTTCAAGCTGAAGAGCGTAAGCATTCGGCGTTTCTCGCCTGGGTTGACGCTCGTGACCGCAAAGCTCCGGATCTGAGCTCAAAGAAGAGAGCTTTCAACCATGCTGCCAAGTCCTACAAAAAGGCACTAAAGAAGGCTCGGTTCGACCGCATTACTCATATTGGCACAAAGCTCTCTGCACAGCCGTCCGGTAGCAGAGCGTTCTGGTCCCTTGCCAAATCGGTCGAAGCGAACTTCTGTAGGCCCACATTGCCTCCGCTGGTTAAGCCTGATGGAACACTGGCTCACTCGGCGAGAGAGAAAGCAGACCTGCTTTCTCTCTCGCCGAGTGCATCTCTCTTCGCCCATAATTCTCGTCTTGATACTAGCAGTGCTACTCCACCGGCTCTACCTCACTGCAACACCTCGATGCCTGAGGTTCGCATAAGAAATAAAGAAGTTTTGAGAGCACTGTGTCGCCTAGACGTGAATAAAGCTAGTGGACCAGATGGTGTACCAGCAATAGTTCTCAAGGCATGTGCGCCCGAGTTGTCTCCTGTGTTGACGCGCTTGTACCGCCTCTCATTTAGGACTGGTATAGTGCCCAAGTCCTGGAAGCTTGCCAACGTGCAACCCGTGCCCAAAAAGGGCAGTCGTGCCGATCCTGCCAACTATCGGCCGATTTCGATAACCTCCATACTCTGCAAGATTATGGAGCGTGTATTGAACTCGCGCCTCATGGCATACCTGGAAGGTAACGATCTCCTCAGTGACCGACAGTACGGATTTCGCCACAATCGGTCTACTGGGGACCTACTAGTGTATGCCACTCACATGTGGGGCGAGGCCCTCGAGAAGAATGGAGAAGCGATTGCTGTCTCCTTAGACGTCTCGAAGGCCTTCGACAGGGTATGGCACGCCAGCCTTCTGAGTAAGCTTCCAGCGTACGGCATTTCCCCTGGTCTGATTAACTGGGTAAAAGACTTCCTGAGTGAACGGTCTCTCCGAGTTGTTGTCGATGGATGCTCATCAGAGCCCATGTCCACTAATGCCGGAGTTCCTCAGGGGTCAGTTCTCTCTGCAACTCTTTTCCTGCTGCATATTAACGATCTGCTGATGCCCGGTATCTATGGGTATGCAGATGATAGCACAGTTGTAGAGAGATACCTTCCAGGTGCTCGGGCTAGTAAGGAACTAATCCGGTCCGAACGAGAGGCTATGGTGGAGCGTACGAATGTCTCACTTCAGGCAGTCTCCAAGTGGGGCGAAACCAATCTAGTTGAATTCAACGCCGCCAAAACACAAGCGTGTCTGTTCACCGCCAAAAGGAGCCCGTTCACCTTGGCTCCTGCTTTTCGGAATGTATCCCTGGAGTGCACCGACCGCCTTCAGCTCTTGGGAGTTGAAATCTCCTCAGACCTCAATTTTGGGCGGTTCATTGAGTCCAAAGCCAAGGTAGCTGCTAGAAAACTAGGCGTTCTTGCAAAGGTCCGACGGTACTTCACACCGGGACAGCTTCTAATGTTATACAAAGCACAGGTTCGATCGTGTGTGGAGTACTGCAGTCACATATGGGCTGGTGCTGCAAAATGCCATCTAGCAGCTTTGGACTCAATGGAAAGGCGTGCGAAAAGGCTAATTGGGGATCCTGATTTGGTTAAGTCCAGTCTGCAAAGCCTCGAGCACAGGCGCAGGGTAGCCAGCCTATCGGTATTTTACAGGTTGCATTTTGGAGAGTGTGCGCAGGAATTGCATGACTTGATTCCGCCATCTCCTTTCTATCATCGGACAACCCGACGTACGGCGAGTATCCACTCTTACGTTGTTGAAACTTCAACGGTCCGGACTAAGCGTTTCGCTTCGTCGTTTATACCGCGTACATCGAAGGACTGGAACAATTTGCCTGCTGCGATCTTCCCGTCTAACTATAATTTAGGTGTCTTCAAGGCTAGAGTGAATAGGCTCTTGATAAACTAGTGCGCCTCACCATCAATGATTGCATCACTGCTTACCATCAGGTGGGATCGCAGTCAAGCGCTGGTTTATATCAATTAAAAAAAAAAAAAAAAAAAAAAAAAACTATGTACCTACCTATAAACTGAGATTGTTTAGCTCTTGTGTGTTAATTGGATGTTTTTGGATCAAATAAATTTATTATTATTAAAAAAAAAAAACTTTCACATACGTGGCGTAGATAATTCGAAATCTTTTATTATATTTTTTGCAATTTAGCAATCAAATAATAGATAGTATATTTTGATGTAAGTAGATAAATTTCAGTAGCAGCCGAGGCGGAATACACACCCGACCCGAAGGTGAGGTTGTCTTGTAGCCAAGGAGCAGTCGTTACTGTTGTTCGACTCCAAGAAAAACATGGTTTAATAGATGTGGCCAATTGTCATTACAATTGCCCACATTTATCAAACGACGTTTTTCAACACATATACTCCAAATAATGAGGAAAACTTCATAGACATTATATTTAGTAATAAAAAAAATGTGACAAATGGCTTGAGGACTTTTTTATGCGCCTTGGAGGCTGCCGCGCGGCCAGTCTGATACAATAAATATAAAAATTGTGGCAGGGGCTAGTCGACGCACCTTTCTGCACTAGTGCTACATTCTACACCTAAAAGCGATAGGAGCGGGTTTTCGAGTGAGTGTTTTGTAAAATCTCTTTTGAGTTTACCTTTTCATGACATTAGTTTGTTTACATTAATAAACTTAAACTCCCATGTCAAAGTATGTAGTAAAATATATAAAACCAATAGATTAAAGATATCTGCTATGGTCCGGATACCCGAAGGACCGCAGTATCACACCTACACCTTGCCATCCTGTACTAAGGTCTCGTAGAGCCGATTACGGCATTTTATTCCTCAGTACTATTAAACCACTTTATGGAGGCTTTTAGAAACTCCAAAAATGACAAGCAATTGATAAATATGCATAGTTTATTAGAACCATAGGATTATTCAAATATGACTTTTTTTTTTAAGTGGGAAAATCATCTTATGACAAATCCCGCACTTGGGCAGAGCGCGAGATAGTGTCAGACTTTTACTGACTAAAAACCCACTCCTGTTCCTTCTTTGCCTTCATCCCGGGGCCCCGGGCTTCATTTTCACACTACCCGTGGCCCCAGTAGGCTTCGACCCTGCTGGGCCCCTACGATTTGCTGACATCTCCCTGGGGCGCGCGTGGGACAATACGCGCCGTCGACGACTTGTGCTCGGTCAAGAAATCATTGCTTGTTAACCCTTAGCTGCTTGCGTCTGTTTTCGTGTCCTATTTGCCCGGGTCGTGCGTAAGTTACCGACTGGATATTCCATCTCGTTTTGGTCTTCATTCTCCATAGGTGACAAAAGAGCTGACGAGATGGAGTATATCTGGTCGTGGATGTGCGACCCTGGCGGAACAAACGGGAGAGTGTTTGTTGGATATATCCGACGTAAGCGATTAAAAGGTTTTTTTACAAATCCCGCTCTTGGGCGGAGCAAGAGATAGTGTCACACTTTTACTGACTAAAAACCCACTCCTGTTCCTTCGTTGCCTTCGTCCCAGGGGGTTAATAACATCAACTACGTAGTTTGTTGGTGCTGCAGGAATGTTTGAAAGAGTTAACGTAGCCATGGAATGCAAAGGAAACTGAAGGATCACTTGTGGCGGGTTAGCCAGTAAAAGTCTGACACATCCTCCTGCTCCAACCAGAGCGGGACAAGTTATTTGATAATTTCTCCTCTCAAAAAAAGCCTATTGGTTGCCAACATACCAACTTGAATTAATAATTTAAGATAATTTATCCCACACCACCATTAACTTTGTAAACGACGTAGCACACGCGCTCTCTCTCCAATCATAGTGAGAGAAGTTATTTAAGATTTATAAAGAAATGCTTTGCTTTGATAAGTTAGGAAAAGTAATGATATACTTATGTATTATAATAACAATAGAAGATAGGTTTTACCCACCAGTCATCATAACATAAATGATACTTTCAAATTCTTAATCTCCCCTTTTTAACAACAATAATAAACCGATTTATTAGATGGTAAAATCGTTATTATTTTCCCGGATACGATGAAACAAATTCAAAATGTCTAAATTGATAATAATATTTGACGTTAACAATTTTGTTTGGAATGTACGATAGTAAAACTATATTATTAAGGTTTTAAATAGATTAAATAAATCTGTTTGATCGGCTGGCCCAAATAAAATATTTCCTCCTATAAAATCTACCTAATCAAGTTTTCCAGGAACTTTTGTAATGTTTATAAGTCAATATCTAAGCTATCTACTCGTAATTACGATACTGTTGTGTGTTGTGTGTTGTCAGTTTAGAATCGATGTAGGTAGCTACGTATGCAGGGGCATAATATGTTCAGCAGTTGGGTCTATAAAGTCCAACTTGTAATAAATATTTATTTTATTTATTGTAATAAAATCTTGGAAAATCGATGTTTTAATAGATTTTTTTTTAAACCTTGTCCAGTTTTTGCCTATTGTAATGTCCACTTCGACACGTTTTACTATTAATAATAATGGATAAAGTCACGTACTTTTCAATGCAAGCAGTCTGCGGTAGGTGGCGCACGCGCACCCAACCTCTATTACTCACAGGGCCATGATAAACATTCGAATTTTATTGGACCTTTTATTTCACAATGAGTGGATATCCTTCACCATCGCTATGCAACTTATCACCGTTATGACTTCTATTACGTATTTTTACACTCAATTAAATATTTTCAGATTCTTTCAACCTACATTCGAAATAAACAACACTAATTGGATTCTGCATTGTGATAGGTTTTTTTTTTAGTTGGGAAAATCATAATCATCATCATCATAGATAGTGTCAGACTTTTACTGACTAAAACCCACTCCTGTTCTTTTGTTGCCTTCGTCCCAGGACCCAGGGTTTCGTTTTCACACTACGGACGGTCGGACGGCGAACCACCCATTGCTCGCCGTCCGCAAGCCCACGCCTACGGTGGCCGGAGCATTGTGATAGGTACTACTAATAAGCACAAATTTAATTTTATCCAGAATACTCTTCTAAATGAAATCTTGAGAAACGAGCATTAATAAAAAGCAATCTCCTATAGCAACTATGATCAAGAAAAAAATAATTGGAACTGTAGGTTAGGTACGCGAGCCCCATACCACAACCCCAATATTTTTATTTTATGGGGCAAACCCCATAGCCCCTTTTTAAGCCTAAAAATAAAAATCTGGCATTTTTGGTCAATTGGGTCACAAATATACCTACCTTGCCTTGTAGGTATGTAACAACACTTAGTGATTGGCCTTAAGACGGATTTGGCAGTACTGAATAGGTTAATAAAGGTGAATCAGAAAAGGAGGTACCTATATTTCTTGAGTCATCTTTACGAATCATAATTTCGCGATTACTAGATTCGAAAGCAATACATATGTAGGTGCCACGGGTAGTGTGAAAGTGAAACCCCCGGGCCCTGGGACGAAGGCAAAAAAGGAACAGGAAGGAGTGGGTTTTTAGTCAGTAAAAGTCTGACACTATCTCCCGCTCCGCCCAAGAGCGTGATTTGTCATAAGATGACTTTCCCACCCAATAAAAAAAGCAATACATAGGTAATGATAAAAAAGCGAAGTTATTTTTTTTAATTAGACATCATCATAGATTATTCGAAAAATAAAAGAAAATGCTCCTGAAAATTCTCTATGTAACTTATTAAATAAAGCAGAGAATTGTATGTGTTAGAATTTGTTAATTTAAACAAACGCAACGGAATTTGCAAGGTCGTGAAATCATTAAAACATTTTCGATAAGTTGATGCATATGATAAATAAATAAAGAAAATTCTAAGAAATCATGATATTAAAATGATTATCTCGAGACCTTAACCTCAAAGGATATTAGGTAATGCGGGTAATGACATCTAAATCTAAATAATTTATATGAGGAAGCAAAGTGCGAAGTTTTCAAATGAAACCGGTATCGGCATCAAGTGTTTTAATATCTACATTTTATAATATGCTTGTAAAATTAGTATTTTTGAGTATACACAACTAGATTTTACGGTCCTGTGACCAATGTTATCGTTGATAGGTAATTGTAATCGCGATATCCATAACAGCTTAATAAAGATTCCTAGAAACGCGAGTTAACGCGAATAATCCCACTTAACGTTGTAAATACGCAAATGTTTTTGATATTATTGTTATTTAATTACGACCGATATTAGAGATCCGTGGTTTTAAGAAACTGTAAATTATTTATTTTTAATGTATTTTATATTCCATACGGATGTAAGTTTTTGTAATACATGTTGGAAAAGTAACTCAGTTCCATTGTACCTATGCTTTACTCGCATTTTATTTTAAAGTCATTTATAGTGAAAATCATAATTTTATAAACATTATATACACCAGACTATACGCACCAAAGAACATCTAATAACTTTGATCAAATTGCTCTCCAACGTAAAGCAACGTAAGTCTGTCTGTCGATGGGTGACGATCTTAACATACCAAAACACCTCCTTGCCTTGGAAAGCACCGCAGTCGAACCGTTGATCCAGGTCATTTGTAGATATTTAACAGTCGTTACGGAGAGTCAGAAACCCGGAAATCTGACACAGGACTGGTGTCAGATTTCAGGGTTTATCACCAAGAAGTATCGTGTCACCCTAACTATCCTATTACTGGGCTGCGGAGGTTAGATACCTACACAATCGCTTCATGTAAAATACGGGTATTCAGCTGAATCAAATTAGACTGGAATCCGGCTCCAAACGGGAAAAGACTAAGCAGATTATTTACTAGTTGGCCGTTGAACATTGATAGACGTGTAAATAGATGTAAAACCCACCTATGTTCCTTCATTTGCCCGTTACGTAACTGTTTTAAGCTTACTCGCTGTTGGTACAGGTATATAGATATTTTTTTTTTCCTATAAAGATGAAAGAAAACTCCCTGAACAAATGTAAAAGGTAAGGTTGAAAGCTATAAAACATGTTATTTTAGAGTAGCAACAGGAAAAGTGTGATTTACAAGCACAATGGGGATATATTGCAGTAACAATAAAATAGGCACGCCATACGCTGAAAAATCTTTTTTTACTATTCCGTTTTTGTTTTTTGTAAGCTCCAAAGATAATCTAAATAAATACCACTTGATCTCTGTTCGAACGAAGAGACCTACGTTGCCTGACATCAACACATCGACATTTTATTAAAGTCTAATTTTACGACTAAATAAGTAGCTCAAATGAAACTCTAACCTGGCCCTCTAAATTATATAAGAGACCTTATTAATTATTTTGTGAATTTCCTTAGTTTTTTAGAAAAGTTTCATTTTTTGTAAGACTTATACACTTCTGGACACATCTATTGGCCCACCTTGTATTTTCAGTTTCGTTTGGTCCTAGCTAAAATTTTATATTAGGTCGAGCAAAAAGTTTTTATGCAGTTTTGAACCTGGCACATTCACAATTTCATTCAATAGTCTTTTTTTGAACTTCGAACACAGAATTTAAAGAAACAAAAGACAATTTGGAGCCTGTTTGTTGATATCAAACAATCGAATACTAAGAAAACTTGGTTTTATTGGTTTACTTGGATTTAATTCTTGAAAAAGTGATTGATATCTTTGGTTTTGAAACAAACATTACTTATTCTTAACATTAAGGTGAGGTTCTATCAATAATCTATGGATACTTCACCTGAAGTCGCCGCCCAAGCTGTGGCACTTATTCAGGCTGGACACAGCCAAAGAAACGTGAGTGCTCAACTTAATTTAAGTCCATCTGCGGTCCGAAATGTTTATCGGAGGTACCTAGAGACTGACGGCTTTGTTCGTCGCCAAGGAAGGCCACGATCTCGGGTCACAACTGAAAGGCAGGATCGATTCATCGTGACGACCAGCTTGAGAAATCGTCACCTTACCTCCATTGAGATACAAAACCAACTTCACGACTTCCACGGAGTATCTGTGAGCGCTCGAACTGTTCGGAGAAGGTTAAAAGAACGCGATATGGTAGCACACAAGCCAGCTAATGGGCCCAAACTAACGCGAGCCCACCGAACAGCGCGCCTTCATTTCGCACGCAGTCATTTAAATTGGACACAGCAAGATTGGAGCCGTGTACTCTTTTCTGATGAGTCTAAAATTGTGTTACATGGCAATGATGGAAGGAAGAAGGTCTACCGACGTAAGGGAGAGCGTTTCGCACAATGCTGCTTTAAAGAGGGGGTTGCTTATGGCGGTGGCTCATGGACTGTCTGGGGCGGTATATCCGCGAGCGGCAAAACTCAACTTGAGGTTGTTACAGGACCACGGCTGCCAACATTAAATGCTGAAAGGTACATTCGTGAGTGCTTAGAACCTCACGTGATACCATACGCGGACTATGTGGGTCCAAATTTCCTTTTTATGCATGATAATGCAAGAGCCCATGCGGCCGGCATCGTCAGGGAATATCTTCGGGATGTGAACATCACAGTTATGGACTGGCCAGCCAGAAGCCCAGACATGAACCCCATGGAGCACATGTGGGACGAGCTAAAAAGACGTGTTAGGGCTCGTCAGCCAGTTGCCCAGACGATGCAGGAGTTGAAAACTGCCATAGAAGAGGAATGGGAGATGATCCCTCAAAATTTCATAGAGCGGTTGATAAACTCTATGCCTAATCGTATGAGAGCTGTGGTAGATGCCCATGGAGGCAACACGCGTTATTAAATTAAACCTTTATTTGATAAAACATGTTTTTTATTCAAAAATCAATTGCCTTTAACAGGGCGCATATCCGACTTGTTAGGCGTAGCTCCATGTCGTATGGTATTCTGAATTCAAATTTAAAACAATACGATCGAAAAAGATGGTAAAATGTATCAGGTTTAAAACTGCATCAACAGTTTTTGTTCAATCTAGCAATCATAATTATTTCGGTAGGGGCCATCGAAACCCAAACTCTAAGGTGGGCCAATAGATGTGTCCAGAAGTGTATTAATGAAAGTAGGATCTAAGATAGGTCCTAGCGTCTTGATTTCAGCTGTAACTAAATAATATAGTAATTAAACATGGTGTTTGTAATGACACTATGAATATTGAATAGGTACTCTTTACACGATAAGAATTAAGCTGCTAATTGCGCTAACTAATCCGGTGACCGGAGCCCGGTTGCGGCAACCAATCACAAGCGCCTCCAATATGTCATGATACGTCGGATTGGCTGTCCGGTCCGTTATCTCCTTTTAGTTAATCACCTCTTTAGTTTTCTGCGATATACGGACCTTCTGTGTGTTTTGGAAACATCCCAATTGTATGTTCTAAATCAGACGTAGACTAGGTTATTAAAAAGTTATTGGCTTAGAAAAAAATGTGATACGAATTGAATAATGTAAATAAATATCATTTCACACAGACTTGTCCAATATTTTATTTCTCGAAAAAACATTAATAGAGCGTCTATTATTGATACAAAAACGGATATTAAGATTTAAAATACTACTCAATTCAATACTAAAATGTCAGACGATCCTTACCCAAAATAGCCTTCGAATGGTTGTCATAAAATAAAAAATTACGTCGTCGTGAAAAGCCTTCGCGGAGACTGAACCGCCAGGAAGAATTCTTTATGAAAGATTGCTTCACAATAACTAAGATATTCAGAGCAAATCACCGGCTTTTAGGCAGTTGAAAGACAGAACATAAATACTAAACCGATAAAACTTATATTTTCGAGAAATTTAAAATTTATTCAATAAAAAACATTTTTAAGAATTGACAAGAATCCACATAACAAATTGAAATTGGTACTGACTAGTTCTGTGTTATATTATGTGTTTATCGTTTTTCTTGCTAAAGGGTTTACCCTCGAGGTCGACTGTAGCTGTCATTTATTGTTATGATGATAAGTAAATGGATGAAAGATTAGCTGCCGTTTGGATTACATGAGGGAAAGCTTTTTTTTTAAAGTAGGAAATTATCCAATGACTTCGGCGTGAGGGTGTGACAGACTTTTACTGACTAAAACCACACCTGTGTCCTTTATTGCCCTTTGCATTCTAGAACCACGGTTTCCTTTTCAGGAATTCCACGCACCCTAGCGGTCATCGGCCCTGCTGGGGCTTTACGGTTCGGTTATCATCGGTCATTCATTACCGGACGGAGGGGGCCTACGGTAGCCGGGAATCGCCCTGCCACGTCCGTCTCCTGTCGCGGTGGCTGGGGTGTGAGGATGTCCATTCTGACACGGCTGTGGCTATCGCTAACATTACTACTTCAAAGAAGGTGCCGACCGCATCCCATTTCCCCTCGCTCCGGACCATAGCCTGAACCCGCGACCGGCGCGGGCGCGAGAAATCGCCACCACCGATCAACACCACAATGACACGGCAGTGCTCCGCCCTAGCAGGGCACACCTCCACCATGTCCTCCGGGCAGTCCAGGCGTTTCTTCCGCCTGAATCCGACACAGGAATCTTCCGAACTTGCCATGTTCGACAACGACTTGCACCATGCGGAAGGTGAGGACGCCTTGGCGCCACTCCAGCCAGGCAGCAAATCCTCAAAAATGGGACTTACCGTCACGATTGTGGTAAGCCCATAATGGAGCGTTTAAGGATTTCTAATGACTACTTGCATTGCAGAAAGTTAGAATTAATTAATACGAACTTTATTATAATTACGCTTATCTATTCACTTTTTAGTGGAATGCCAATACCTTTATTCATAATTAGGTACCTACCCATCCCTACTAGATACGAATCACGAGCTTATCGATATCCGCAAAAAGTAAAGAAAAACAACCTGTATGATTATATAAATCTGATCACGTGTTGGTGAAGTCCAACTTATATTGTTAGATTGTACCTAATCTACACCAATAATATAAAGTGATAGTTTGTTTTTTTTTATTTTTTAACCGACTTCAAAAAAAAGAGGAGGTTATCAATTCAATGGAACCTACGTCCTTTTTTTATTTGTTACCTCAGAACTCCGTCGTTTATGGACCGATTTGCAAATTTTTTTTTCCCCTTAAAGAATATGCTTCCAGATTGGTCCCATTTTTTTCAAAATCTAGTTCTGATGATGGGATCCACGAGAAATCGAGGGAACTCCTCAAATATTATAAGCAACCATATATCTATTTTGGTATTTTGGTACTAAAGCATTTACAGTCAAAAAGTAACATTTGATGAAGTGGAACTGATGAAGAAGACCAGAAATGGCCAAAGGAACTTCATACTCACATATCACAATGAAGCAATGCAAATAAATAAATGGTAACATCTAAGTGACCTGGTGATGATGATGGAGCCGGAAGATAGGCACCGGAACTCTGTAATTAATCAATGTATCCTAGCCGTGTTTGGGCTTATTAGAATTGTCATGAGATGCACTTTGGCTATAAGGTACTATCAAACTGATCTGATGGAGCCGGAAGGTGGAAGGTAGATACAGGAACATCATAATAAAACAATGTAACCTACCAGAGTTTTGGTTCAAAAAAAAAAAAAAAAAAGCAGTGTTTTGGTTTATTGGAATTGTCATGAGAAATAGGCACTCTAGTTATAAGTGTATCGTAACTAAAAAGTGTGAAATAAAAAACTTTTTACAAAAAAATATAACCGAATTAAAACCGAAAAAAAAGAGGCGTGAGATGATTCTGCAGTCTTCAGACGATACGTGCATCTACTGGCAGCTCAATAGACGGATCTCCAAGTCCTTAAAACGGGATCTCCGCCTCTTTAATACCGAACGGATTAAAGACGCGATCGAACGGAATAGGGGCTCCAAGGTTTTTGCAAGAGATCTGTCTATAGGGCAGAGCCAGCTCACGAAACTGAAGACCGACGGTGGCAGAGTCATATCCGCCAAATCGGAGCTTCTGGGAGAGATCGAGGCATTCTATGGACAGCTGTACACGTCTATCACAAAACCCATAACGAATCTAGCAAACGACCCAAGAGCTAGATTAACCTGGCACTATACCGAAGATATCCCGGACGTCAGCCTGTACGAGATTAGGATGGCTCTGAAGCAGCTTAAAAACAACAAAGCGTCGGGTGACGACGGAATTACAGCCGAACTCCTGAAGGCGGGTGGAAAACCGGTCCTATAGGCCCTTCAGAGATTGTTCGATTCCGTCATACTTGAGGGAAAAACACCACAGGCATGGAGCAGAGGTGTGGTGGTACTTTTCTTTAAGAAGGGTGACAATGCCCTGCTTAAGAATTACAGGCCCATCTCACTTCTGAGCCATGTCTACAAGCTGTTTTCCAGAGTCATCACGAATCGTCTCGCGCGCAGGTTTGACGACTTCCAGCCTCCCGAACAAGCCGGATTCCGAAAAGGTTTCAGCACTGTAGACCACATACATACGCTTCGGCAGGTTATACAGAAGACCGAGGAGTATAACCTGCAGAGGTAGGTAGGTCATGGTAAATAACCATGTAGCACCCACTCCGATCAAGATCGGAGACTTTTCACTCGAAGTTGTAGACGATTACGTTTACCTGGGACAGACAATCCAATTGGGTAGATCTAACTTTGAGAAAGAGGTCAATCGTCGAATCCGACTCGGCTGGGCAGCGTTCGGGAAGCTGCGCGGTATCTTCTCGTCCAACATACCACAGTGTCTCAAGACGAAAGTCTATGACTAGTGCGTGTTGCCAGTGATGACAAATGGCACTGAAACATGGTCGCTTACAATGGGCCTCATCAGAAGGCTTACAGTCACCCAAAGGGCGATGGAAAGGGCTATCTCGGAGTTTCCTTGCGTGATCGCATAAAGAATGAAGATATCCGCAGGAGAACCAAGGTCGCCGACATAGCCCGAAGAATCGCCAAACTAAAGTGGCAGTGGGCAGGGCACATTGCTCGTAGAACGGATGGTCGATGGGGCCGAAAGGTTCTAGAGTGGCGACCGCGCACCGGAAAACGCAGCTTTGGAAGGCCTCCTATAAGGTGGACCGACGACCTGGTGAGAGTCGCGGGAATGCAGTGGATGCGAGACGCACAGGATCGGTCGTTGTGGAGACGCTTGGGGGAGGCCTATGTCCAACATTGGACGTCTTTCGGCTGAAATGATGATGATGATAACCGAATTCACTAAAAAAAACACAAACGATCGAAATAACTTTAATTTCGGATGTCGGTGTTAAATAAGAAACAAACAATAGGTACTTACCGAGAAACACCGACTTCCGAAATTAAAGTTAATTTGATCTTTTTTGTGTTTTTTTTAGTGAAGTCGGATAATTATTTTTTGTAAAAAGTTTTTAATTTGTTTTTTTGTTTGTAGGAGATAATCTCTGAAAGTACTGGTACGATTGTTAAAAATTTTTCACCGATAGAGAAAGCTGCTTTATTTTTGAGTGACATAGGCGATGTTTATGTGCGCGGGCGAAACCGTGGGCAAAAGCTAGTATAATAATAATAATAATAATAAATTATTTATTTCAGATTCTACATCCATATTTGTTAGTACAATGCGAGCTTACAAACTACTGTTAGTAAAAAAATAAATAAAAAATTATTGGCTAAACAATAAGTGGCCAGTCCGGGTGGACCCCCCGATGATGGTGGAAAATCACTGTACGACTGCATGCAGCCGTATCCAGCGAGCCAGCATCGGGGAGTCCCACCGGTCCGCCAGCGCGCGCAGGATGGTGTTGGGACTGTCGCGCGTACGGCGCATAATAGAAGCGCACCGTTTGCGCATGATGGCTGCGAAGCCGTCTGTGTGGGCCGCTGCGAACATCGTGGAGGCGCTGCAGTGGCGCGAGTATACAATAAGTATACAATAAGTATACAATAAATAAATATTTTAGGATTCAGCATGTACCTCGTTTCCTTTAACTAATTGTTTAACTTATTTTATGCACCAAGTGCAGTACAACCCCATTTTATGTAGAGGCAATTTCTATCCGTAGGTACCAGGTTGCCTAAAAGAGATCGCGAAATGCGATAAAGGACAATTGTATGTCTTTTATTACTTTAAGATTAGGCTACCATTGTGTTATCTTGGAGTGCATATAAATAAATAAGTATATCTAATGTGGTTTTAAGTATCTGTTATCCAAACAAGTTGACATTAGGTGCTTGTCTAACTTTGTGTTAGTTATTTAATTTACAAAAAATTTTATGCGCAAATACCTACTTGTCCACTAATTTACTGTTATGGGGTTTTAAACCAAACTCTTTACGTTTACTTCCATTAATTATCTTGTATTTATTTGCTTATTAATTGAATACCATATCGTACGGGCACATTTTGGTGTCAACGCCTTTCGTGTCACACGTATTAATAAATCACCCTTTGTTATACCGTTGCTTTGTTTGTGTACCAAATAAAGTATACAAATAAATAAAATAAAAATAGAATCTATTGACCCTATGAGCAAGTGCTATTTCAGTATATGACAAATGAAAAAGCAAAGAGAAGTCACGATTTTTTTCTAATAATGCTTATATAATAGCATAGCTTAATCTGCCTTATAATGTTCCCACTGCTGGGACTCAGGCCTCCCATCTAGATTACATGGGCCGTAATCCACCACGCGAGCCCAATGCGTGTCGTAGTCGTCGAATTTCATTTTCCTCACTCTGTTTTCCTTCACTATTTCGTGATACATCACTAAATTAAACAAAGTTCCTAAAGCGCCTCGTAACTCTAGGCCCCGTGTTTCACTTTCACACTACCCGTGGCTTCGACCCTGCTGGGCCCCTACGATTTGCTGACATCTCTCTGAGGCGCGCGTGGAACACTACGCGCCGACGACGACTTGGGCTCGGTCCGTACAGTTACCGGACGATCGGACGGCGAGCCACCCATTGCTCGCCGTCCGCAAGCCCGCGCCTACGGTGGCCGATAAACGTCACCACTGCTGCTGCAGCATAAATGCTTGAAATTTTGCCTAATAGTTCAACCACAGTAGTTTCTTGAGTGCAGGCGCATAAATGAAACAATACAAACATTTGTATTGAGTCTTTTATAAAATTATACTAGTAGATCTTCTCCTTGGACTACGGTTAGATATCGTTTATACCCATAGTTAATTTGGGGCCACACGAAACAAATTATACAGTCTTGAAAAGGAAAACCTTGATTGTCTAGGAGGCTTCTTACATTCGCACAATCAGCTGGTGTATTTATGATGACCAAACCAACACTTAAGCATATCATTTCTCATGTCTGACTCGTTCTACAACCGATTGTTTATTCTACCTAAATTTCCTTGCCTTGTAGTCTCTTTTAATTGCTACGTATACAAATGAATGATCCGGAAGCTAACGTTAGGTTAGGACATAATAAAAATGACTCAACAGACATACATATCGTTTAAGGCAGAGTGAATAGCAGTCTACAGTATTGTGACCATTACGTCCAAGGATAATTGGTGGCGCAAGGATCGAATGTGATATCCACATTTTATTATGTCATCGTTGTTGATGCATATGATAATGGGTTATTAATATTGCGTACGTTTGTGGTGTTTTAGTACTTTTGTAGGGAATCCCAACTGGGCCAATAGTCTGGAAGCGGACTCGTGTTAGGTAATTGGGTCATTTTCAAATTGATGGCAGGTTTTTACATGACCTCAGAAGATTTTTTTTATTATTTTAGCAAATCATTTCATCTTTCAGTATTGTATCGACATAAAGCATTTTCTGGTGCACTAACGAATATTTATAAATATTTAATTCTTACTTTTTATAAGCACTCGTGTCAGAGTGGTCGATCATTACCAGTAAAACAGCATAGACAACATTTGTGACAGTCAAGTGACAGAGTGGTCTAACGGGCTATAAAAAATGGGAAAAAAAGCCAAGCGTAAAACATCGAGGTATATATATATATATACGTACCTTTATATTATTGATTACTCCTCTTGATTGATCAGATCTTAGAATTGATCACTTCATGACGATCCGGCCAGTTTTAGTTGGCCGTACAACTAAAACTGGAAGGATCGTTTAAAAGATAACGTTTTATGATATATCAATCCGCATTTGGCCATAAGTACCTATCATTAATTTAGGATTTCTATGGTACCTAAAGGTCTAAAGAAAATGGGAACTTACCTATTTATTTCTCTATAAGAACAAATAAAAACTTAAAATTTAAATTAAAAACTACGCAACAACAACTATTATTATAGCAACGCAGTATAACATTATTTTTATTGACTTCAGAAAGGTTCATAATATTGATATAGAAAAAAATACACAGCACTAGACCTTACTGAAGATCATCACCAATATATATGGTCAGTGTAGATATGTTCTTATTTGTCTGTATTTGTGTGTAAAAAAAAAATATATTTATACAATAAAGGGATAACTGAAAATATTTTCAAGATCCACAGGTGATGTTAGTTTTTTTTTTTTTTATTCTTGATAGGTTCGCGCTTGACCGCTATCTCACCTGATGGAAAGCGAAGATGCGGTCGACGATGGAGCGCGCTTACCTAGAAGTAACCTATTCACTTTTGACTTAAAGATTCCCGGGGATGTTGATTTATTCGTGTTCCGTAGCGACATCTGTTATGTTAAACACGGAACTAATAACTTCATATCTCGATGTCGTAAAGCGTGTTTTTGATAAAATAATTATTATATTCTACCTACTCTATTTCGTCTTCGAATCAAGTTATTTTAACATAGGTTTCCTACTCCTGCTGCCAAGCCATGAGACTGTTACGCGAACCAAATTGAATTCAAAGTCGTCCTAAAGAAACCGGTTGACAAGCCATCGCGAGTCGCTAAATCTCATGATTACATTATCACAAAAACTTACCTTGGCAATAATTCTTCTATTCCCGAAGACATTTCGTCATACATAATAACTGGTTCACCACTTGTATTCCATGATGCTCAAGACTTCAAGCTTTCTCCTTAAGAATCGCTGATGTACCTATAAATATTACCTATAATTTACTAAATTATAATAAGTACGTCGTGCACACAATGGCCCATGCTGGGTGATTAGCAGTCTTTTGATCCTACGATAAGCCTTCGATAAAAATCTATGTGATAAAGACCTATGCTCGAAGATATCAAATTTTGTTCCAAGTCCATAATCTAGGTATAAATTACCTTCTGCAAACCTTAAATAATTATGAACATGGGTCTCTTTAGTACCGTAAACGACTTTCATGAATGGATGGTTGATTTAGCTTTGGCCTTTGATAAAAGATTTATTTCGCCCATTTGAAAAGTCAACACAAAAAATTAATTAATAAACACTTACCAAGGAACTTCATTTAACTCGCACTACTATCAACAATATTAATCTTTGATTGATCAAAGAATTTTATATATTTATGAACTTTAAAATTTTCTGAAAAACAAATAAAAATTTGCGTCTTACAGAATCCCGCCAATTTTTTTATTTGTCAAAATTTTTTAATCATGTTCTATTTCCGATTTCGCAACATTTTTTTTTTTCTATTTTTATAGCTGCCAGTACGAACAATTTTTTTTTTAATTTGGAACTTATCTACGCTTCTTTTGATTTGAAAGAAAAAATAAAGCACATTTTTACACGAGAATCAGTTGGCGACACTTTTTTATCTCTTGTTTACCTACCAACCTATAAAATTACATCGCAATCATAATCAAAAATAAACAGAAATGATTTAAATAGTTAACCAACTCACTCACTGATTTATACCAAAGTAAGAATTAAAGAAGAAAACTACTTCCGAAGATAATTATAAAATCACTTCCTAACTTTTCTGTTCATTTCCTTTCCTCCATACATTCTTCGATAATGATGTTAAGTGTAAGGCATCGTCAACAATCACGCAGGAGAAACGACAGTGATAAATATCCCGTTCTAAAGTAAATGTATGCCAGTGTACTCTATATCAATGTGTTTATTATCATTGTATCTATTTACTTACTACATGATAAATAAATAAATCCACAAACATTTTAATCAACAAATAATTCCAAAATTCTTAAAATTAAAGAAGGTGATTTTTTATGGCCAGTCTCTTTCAAAGAATTTGTGTCGGTCAAGGAATTCTGTTTCCAGCGAAAAACGATATAATGTTGCCTAATATGTCTTGATATAGGTATTACTTATTTCGGTATTCGCTCTTATCGCTAATACGATTAAATTGAGAAAGACCTTTAATTTATTAGTTTGATAGATCAAGTATCTACTTCCCTAGGAATAAATATTACCTACGTAGTTAGGTACTAAACCTTTTCTACTGGTCTATATTTACTTAATTAATATTAAAATAATCCGCATACATATTAAAGACATCCTATGTAGACACACCACTAATCCACACACGTAACATTAGATCAATCCGAAACAATAGTATCCATAAAATGTGTACAAACATTTGAACAACCGCATTAATTAAAACTGACTATGTCTAAGACAAAAAACGCACAACAGAAGTGAGAATATAAATGCTGAGATCAACAGATCGTGATCATTGTTAAACATATCACAGTGTAGTGCGGAATTGCGGATCGCAGTGATCATGAATATCTTGGTGAGCGTTATTCTTTTTAATAGTGCAGTGAATGAAGTCCTCTTCTTTTAATAACTGGTTATCTCTAAAAAATAAAAAAAATGTTCGGTGTTACTAGTGAAAAAAATGTTTTATAAAAAAAAATACCGGCAGTTCCTCTTTCAAATGTATCACAACAAAACAAAATAAAAAAGATGATTGACTATGCTTATCATATATCAGCAAAGGTATCTTCGCTGACAGTCTTTAGGGTCTGTATTTAAATAATCGGTAAAACTAAACAGATGCATGCTATTTCCTAAAATTCTACATAAATTAACATTGTATAATCAGGTATAAAAAATCAGGTTTGCGGAGAAGAAATATATTACTCGGTAACTAA
Organism: Mythimna impura; assembly: GCA_905147345.3. Taxonomy (NCBI): domain Eukaryota; kingdom Metazoa; phylum Arthropoda; class Insecta; order Lepidoptera; family Noctuidae; genus Mythimna; species Mythimna impura. The sequence goes on along the minus strand of LR990356.1, from coordinate 5,665,414 downwards.
TATCAAGGAAAATTTGACTTAATCTAATCATTTTCATTTTGTTTTATTTAAACTATGTTAGCCTGAAACAAACAGGAATTCATGAATAAATTCGTAGAATCTAAAATCAAAGATAAGTGCGGTTTCTATTTTTATTATTCGTTAATTTCTGTATCATACGATTAAATTTTAGTGATAAGCCATCTTTCCAATCTTTTGTATTGTTAAGATTTTATCGTTTATCAAATTGGGTATTCAATCTTGATACGACTATCTTTTATGAATATCTAATAATTAAATTGTAATACATTATTAGTTCGGGCCCATATGACTATGATCAAACGCCGACAAAAGTTGTTTTTTTTTTTACGTAACAACATGTAGTCATACATACCAATTTATTATGAGCTTAAGTTGGTAGGTATGACCTCGTACGTCACTTTAGGTAGGAGGTGCCTAATCTATTTTTCGAGATAGCAGAACAAGTTTATTTTCCCTGATAACTAGATAATTATTTCAAAACTTATGTACATAACTAGAAACTTTAAATATTTACTTATGCTTGGCGCCTAACTATCACATAATAGGCACTGGTATTACTATAACAGATTTCAAGATAAGCAACCACAATCCATCATTATGAATTTTAATAGAAAAGTTATGTTAGATTGTATCTTTCTACTTGATAGGCTTCAATTTTACACCAAAGTAGGTAAATGAGGTAGTTGGGTGACCGTCATACGGTTCAAGTCCATTGATTTTTACGATAAAATTTGCTACAAATAGAATGCTTACACGTTATCAAGTCAGGAGACTAGGCACGTGATACCTGTAACAGTTGCAATATCTATTCCAGTTTAGTAGATAATAAAACAATTGTATCTGAAGAATAAAATATGGCGGTTTGACTAAAAATATTCTATTCAAAAGCTGTATGGCCCTGGAGGCCATTATAACGCAAAGGCAGGCACCTAGTCCTAAGGGAACACTGGTGGGTTTCAGTAACAATTTTTTTTTGTGACCTATCTAAAAATTTACAGTTATCAGATTTTTTCCTGTACTTGTGCTATGAGACCTTACTTCATGCCAAATTTCAGTATTCTAGGTCAACGGGAAGTACCCTATGAATTTTGATTCCCTTGGGAGCGTCGAAATACACGTTTTTTGCGACATAAACGGCCGTATCTTTTTTTTTCGTTAGCTCAGAAATTTGATTTTTTCACAGCTTCAAGGGACCGCAGACTTGAGTATATGGTTTTAATTTCAACTCGATACCTTCGCGCGTTCCCGATATAAAGGGTCTTGACAGACAGACCGACAACAAAGTGATCCTATAAGGGCTCCGTTTTTTCCTTTTGAGGTACGGAACCCTAAAAAAAGATCCATTGTGTGACAGACACTACATTTGACACAATTTGAGTTTTATTTTGTGTTACTTTATAAATGCCAGTATATCCGTTGCCGCTAACTAACTTAATCAGCCTATCAGTTAACAGCCTTGTCTTTTTACTAAACGGCTCTATGATATAACAAGATAGATGACCTTTACTAACCTAATTTTAGGATCATACCTACCATGAAGTGTTTGGAAAGCTGATCATTCGAAAAATTATACTTGGTATCACATAGTTATCTCCGCCATTTGGCTTTGGCCTCTTATAGGCCTATCAAAGACTTAAAACCCTCATAGTCGCGGCTCTCGAGATAAGAAAAAAACAATTTTTAAGGTTTTACTAATTCATCACTCGGTTTTAGTAATTCATCCATGTTTGAGCCACACATAACGTTAACACACACGAACGTAAGCAGACTTGTTTTAATCTTTAGCCATTATATTCACGAGTCTCTTATAATAAATAATATGCATACCTTTCTACCTATCCAAATATTACCACTTTCAATCAGTATTTTCACGCTTTACTACGTCGACCTGTTAATGAGTTGTGTCGCTACTGCTTAGAGGCACTAAGAAAAGACAAAAATTGCACCTTGCACTTAGATAAATAAGTAGGTATTACCAATGTATCTAGGTAATACCTACTTATTTATCTAAGTGCAAGTTTTTATAATTATATAAATACTTGTATAGTTGTTATCTCTAAGCATTATCATCTTCGTACTTATGAATAAGGTTACATTAAAAATTTTAATAAAATATTTTGTTGAAAATCTAGTTACCTACTACTTAAAAAAACTAAAATACTTTTGTAAAGTAGATATCATCGAAATCCATTCAGTAGTTTTGTGGATAGAATGTGAGAATGTTGAGATGGATGTGTGGTGTGACGAGAATGGATAAAGTGAGAAATGAGTATATTAGAGGAAGTTTGAAAGTGGCGCCAGTGACTGAAAAGTTGAAAGGGAATCGTTTGTCTTGGCATGGTCATGTAAAGAGGAGAGATGAAACGCATGTTACTAAAAGAGTTATGAGTATACATGTGGATGGGTGGAGAGGGAGAGGGAGGCCAAAGAAAAGATGGATGGATTGTGTGAACAGTGATATGAAAGAAAAGGAAGTTAGTCATAGCATGACGGTTGACAGGATAGAATGGAAGAAAAAAACATGTTGTGCCGACCCCAAATAAGATGGGACAAGGGCAGGAAGATGATGAGTTTTGTGGAAAGAATAACAAACATATTTACACACACTCATACATGCACATGTGGGTACCTACAGACTATCGTTTTTTTAGGGTTCCGTACCTCAAAAGGAAAAAATGGAACCCTTATAGGATCACTTTGTTATCCGTCTGTCTGTCTGTCTGTCAAGACCCTTTATCTCGGGTACGCGTGGAGGTATCAAGATTAAATTTAAACAATATACTCAGGTCTGCGGACCCTTGAAGCTGTGTAAAAGTCAAACTTTACGGCCGTTTATGTCGCAACAAAACGTACTATATTTCGACACTAGTCTCAAGGGAATCAAAATTCATAGGGTACTTCCCGTTGACCCAGAATCCTAAAATTTGGCATGAAGCAAGGTCTTATAGCACAAGTATAGAAATAAATCTGAATACAGTAAATTTTATGTTATGTAACAAAAAAAAAGCTTTTTTTGCGATTCGGAAAAATCATACATAGGTAAGTTTGTACGGAACCCTCAGTGCGCGAGTCCGACTCGCACTTGCCCAGTTTTTTAATATTAGCACAGAATAAGTAGATAATAATTACAGATATTAATGTGATAGAAGCTCTGTTCTCCAGAATTGCGACGGCAAATCAAAACTTTCTTGTGCATATTTTCGAGATGAAAAGTAGCCTATGATATTTAGGTACTTTTTGGTAATCAGATCAGTACCTACTCCCTGAAGTTTTTCGGCGGGATTTCTTCGAATGAAGTTCAGTGGCTGTGTTGATTATTCGAAAATTGATTTCTAGTAGATATTGTGATGTTAAAAATTGGTGTAGTTTTGCATCTCAAGTGTCTGCACAACTGGACAATATGTAAAATCATTGTAAAGTGGAACTGAGAATTTTATTGTAGTGTTGACGAAGTCTGACTTATACATTTGCTGCCAAATACTACAAAAACATTAGATTATGTTACATCCGTATCCTAGTCGTTACGAAAGACATTATTGTTAAAAAATTATCACGCAATAAAACATGAACAGATAGATCCATGATCCAGATAGCTACAACTTAGGGGTCTTTAAGTCAAGAGTGAATAGGCTACTTCTAGGCAAGCGTGCTCCATCGTCGACCACATCATTGCTTACCATCAGGTGAGATTGTGGTCAAATGCGAGCCTATCATTAATAAAAAATTAAAAAATGAACGTATGACTCTATAAAATATGCAGTAATGGTCGAAAAACTACATAGCCTCTCCTTATAAAGTATTAAGTTTTCAATAACTTTAAGCTATTTTGAGTTCCATTAAAACGCGGATGTAATACATTCTAATGTTTTTGCAGCATTTGGCAGCAAATGTATCGGGTCAGCCTTCTCGGTAAGCTTCGCTGTGGTAGTCAATACTACAATAATTCTCAGCTCCATTTTACCGAAATCGCGCCTGTTTCCATGATTCTACATATTGTCCAGTTGCGCAAATACTTGAGATAAAAAACTACATCGATTTTACATAACAAAATCCACCACAATTCAATTTGCGAATAATTAAAACAGCCACTGAACTTCACTCGAAGAAATCCCGCCAAAAAAAAAACGTCCAAAGAATAATTGCGCACTATCCAAAAAAAGTTAAGCCTAATTATAAATTCCGTGTGCCATAAAAGTATGGCACACGCAAGTACCGAAGACCGGTTTTTTTTAATCTAGTACCATATAGGACTGCACCTGTAACAAAGTCAGAAATTAAGATAATGTTAGATAGGAAACAAAGAACACGTCTGAAAAGTTAGATTCAATTAGGTACACCAAAACTTAAGGAAGAGCATGCATTGTTAAGTTCAGTTTAAATTGCCCGGTACATTGGGCAACGCGCCTTTGTTCTCAGTTTCGAATGAATTAACTGGTGGAGCAATGTGATTTGAGTAACGATATTGTACCCAGATGATGTATGGAGTTAAAATAAAAACATACTTTAATTTTTAAAGTTTTCCACAGACGAATTCAACAGTAATTTTGACATGGTACGCTTTTGTTTACCCAACAACGGCTTTTAGAAATATTTATTTATGATTATATTTATTATGATATTTTGAGCTTTACTTATTAATGGAAATATGTATAAGTACCTATGATTGGAGCCTGATTATTCCGACTACTTTTGGGTAGTTACAAAAAAATCAAAAAGTACGTTACGTACCTATGAATTCTCGATTTCTTCTAAATTAGAAGCTTAACATCCTGAACGCATCAATAATCCCAATTACTTTTATCAGCTCCATCGTTTTATAAACAAGTCCAATTAAATCAATGTGATTGAACGCAGTGATCTTTAATTACGATTTTTTTTCCTCTTTTTTAGAACATAATTTTGCTGTCATGTTCCGTGGCCGTGACCATCGCTCAAAAAGTGGACACAAGCAATGACATCATAGACGGACAGAGGCGGAATGCTGGAGGCTATGGCCTACTAAGACCCGGTTTGCAGGGCGGATATAACCAGGGCGGTTACAATCAGGGCGGATATAACCAGGGAGGGTATAACCAAGGCGGTTATCCTATCCAAGGCGGTTATAATCAGGGTTATGGCGGTTATAATCAGGGTTATGGAGGTTATAATGGCGGCTACGGAGGTGCTGGACCAGGAGGCTGGCAAGGATATGGTGGTAACCAAGGCTTTGGACAAGGATACGCCGGTAACCCAGGCTTCGGTGGTGGCAGACCCGGACTTGGGTCATATCCGGGACAAGGCGGTTACCCTGGTGGATACCCTGGAAGTAAGCATATTGACGTAGTTTCTGGGTACACTATCATTTCAGGTCAAAAATGTCCACGATTAAACATGGCCTCCTCTAAGGGTCGCCACATCGAACACACCCTAATGAATTAGTTTTACCGAAACCAATTAATCACAAATATAATCTATGTTCATAGGTACCGGAAGCTATGGCGGTGGCATCGGTGGCTACCCAAGCGGCTTCGGACAAGGATATCCGGGTTATGGCGGTAGCGGTAAGCACGGTTTACTGAATCTAAAACTATGGCTGAACTGGGGTGAAGTCCGCGCGAGATGCGGGACGAAATTGGCTCGCGACGTTTGTGCCATCTAACTTGTATGGAGGACGGCGAATAGTCGCACGACTTTCTAAGCTATCATTTGAATAGCGAATCGCGTTTTTGCGTCCCGCGCGGGATAAGCGTCAGTGTAGTCAAAGCTTCAGTAGGTAGGTAGGTATCTATAGAGATTTGTAGTATAAAACAAAGTCCCTAAAAGCGTCTGTCTGTCTGTTCGCGACAAACCTCAAAACTACAGAACGGATTTTCAGGCGGTTTTCACCTATAAACAGAGTGATTCATGAGGAAGGTTTAAGTATAAGTACCTACCTACAAACAATACATGCATATTATAAGTAGGTAAAGAAAAAACAGATTTTCAACACGTAGGTAAGTGGGAGTCACTAATAACATATAATTTACGTAGATATTATAGTAGGCAGGGGCGCCGACTCGCCTCATGGGTGCTCATGCTCATTTGATGGACTCGAAAGAGTGGCGAAGTGTGAGAAGAGAAATGCACACTGATCAACCGACAAATAAATAAATGTCCTACTTGCATACCGCGTACTTAATTACTAATTATGTTTGTTAAAAATATAAAATGAAACCATTATTAAAAAAAAGTAAACTAGTTTTTATTATCAAGAAATATTATAGTTTATACGTAACCTATAAGGCGATTACTGATCTGTTTCTTGATGTCTATTCTCAGGGGTGCTCAGCACCCACTATTTATTTCTCATGGGTGCTCGAGCCCCCGAGCACCCACGGAGTCGGCGCCCCTGATAGTAGGTACTATTTAAGTAGATATTATTTTTAGTATTAGGTAATGTGTGTGGGTGGTGTGTGGTGTTTTATAAGTGCCCATGTAGGCCGGTGGCAGTGTGAAATAAAAATATTTTTGATTTGATTATGGACGTATAATTCGATTTGATTTTCCGTTCAGTATCCAAGAACCACACTATATTTACTCAATTATTGAAATCGACAGGTTCGTTTAAGGTCTATTATAAACTCTGCATTCCTATCGTCACAGAATAAGTAATACAAGTCTAACATATAGATTCTCTGGTTAAAAACTCGTGGAAAACGATCACGTACTTATGGAGTCAATGGCCACTACGGCCATCGCACTTTAGTACACCTTCCACGATATTATTCACATAACCATTGTATTTCTTGTAAAAACTAAATTATTTGCACGCAAACTCATAGCGGTTTTACATTTTGACATTATTAAAAGTAGTAGTGATTCATAATTTTACATCTACGTAGATACATGGTGAGAATGTATTTTTTCTGAATGCCTAAATTGATAACGTTACTGTTACTGTACTTTCATTGTAAACCACCAGCGTTTAAGTCCAGTTAGATTAAATTAAATGAAGTTTTAGGTACACACTATGGTGGCTCATTGGTAATAATGACTCCGAATTACAAGTTATAATTATGTCGTGGGTTCAAACCAAGACAGGCACTTTACTTCGTGTAATTTATTTGTCTCAAAACAGTGGAGATAAAAATCGTGAGGACCCCGGCTTGTACTGGAACTAAAAAATCGAAGACATGTGACATCCACCAACCCGCATTGGGCCCGACAGGTGGATTACGGCCCATTCCCTCTCCTAGAGAGGAGGGCTGAGTCTGAGCAATGGGAACAATAGAAGGCTGAATGGCTGATACCTAATGCTATTCTAACTTAAAGTTGGTGAGAATAAAGATACGATGGGCTGACGTTATTAAATAGTTTAAACAATTACCTACTTAGGTATGTTATCATAAAATATATATAGATATATATCTACTTATTATACTTCAACAACATAAGCACCTACAAAGCGCAGACGATGGATTCATGAATTCGATGACCAGCTTAGATAACGCCACTCTTTAAATACCCGTCCCCCTTCAAGAGGGCACAAATTACAGTGGCTTTTGATATCGAATACCTTTGATGTGCTACATCGAATAATAATCATTTGAGACGAGAGGGACTGGTTTTTATTTAGATTTACTATTTATACCAAAAGGTTGTTGCTATAGCAAAATTTTATGGCTACATAGATACCCATAACACGGTAGGTAATATTATAAAGATAAAAGTTTGTATGTACCTATTTTTGTTTTTTTGGTGGGAAATCATCTAATGACATCTCTCGCTCTTAGGCGGAGCGAGAGGGCGTGTCAGACTTTTACTGACTAAAACCCACCCCTTTTCCTTCTTTGCCTTCGTTCCAGGGCCTGTGGTTCAATTTCGCACAACCCATGGCCCCAGTAGATTCTGTAAGCTTTCTGACATTTTTTTTTTACTCTTGGTAACCTCAGTACCCGACTTCAGTCAGCCCCAGGTTGTAGCCATCAGGAAACACAGACATTCCACTCTGATTTTATATTTTTTCTAGTTAGGTTAGTTACCTATGTTCATGTTAATACAGTAAACCAGTTTCCCAGAAATCTATTTCTACGGACAGCGTTTAAGAGATCAGCCAATGAAAACCACTATAACATATTTCTTTCAGTCTCATTTGTTCAGCCGTAGGTAGTCTTTTGCAGGATTTAAAAATGATGGCCAGATTAACATCCTGTTTTTACCACTATAAATCCGTTCACGTACTTCATGAACGAACAACACAGCAATTTTAATCACCAATTTTTGTTCACCAGGTAACCGCCCCGGCCGCTACCCGAACCGACCCGACATAGACTACACCCGTCCCGTTTACCCGGAAATAAACTACCCGGGTACCCGCGGGTCCGCCAACAATATATACAGGCCTTTTGTGGAGAAGCCTTTAACAACACCTTACAACGTTCACACTGGCAACTACAACACAGGTTACGAAGATCGCTATCGGTACAGTGACAATGTTAGCCGGTACCTAGGAAGAAAAGCGGGGGAAATCAAGGAGGGCGAAGATAAATCGTAGTTATTTACATAGTTATAATAGTACCTACTAAAATAGAATTTAAGATCTGATTATAAGTATGAGTACATATTGTTGCACTGATTCTTTATTAATACAATTATTTATAGTTGAATTTGGTTATTTTTTTATAATTTTGAACTCTACGCTTTTATAGACATGCCTTAAAATTTCTTCAAAAAATTCAAAATTATTATTAAAAATTCAAATGTTTTTATTTCACATAGGCCTACATGGGCACTTATAAAACGTCAGAATTGGAAACGGTTCCAAAGAACGGTTCCAAATTGGTTGTTTCCTATGGAGAAGAACCGGCAAGAAACTCTATGGTTACTATTGAATACATATATATAAATATATTTATTAATTTATTTTGATTATACAATTATCTAGACCAAGTCCTACATGAGCACTCATAAAACTTTTTCAGTTTTAAAATTAATAACTTCCTTTTGTTTAATAAATAAAAAACACACCTGCAGTAATAAGGGTAATTTCCATAGCTCGGTTGATAATGTACTACTAAGTTGATACTCCGAGCGCTCATCGAGTTGTTCGGGATATCAGCAAACAGCTGGTCGACTCTTCGCGTGACCAGAGGGCTGGGCTTTTCTTCGGTCAACGAATCAGCATTGCCATCCAGCGTGGCAATGCTGCCAGCGTTCTGGGCACTTTCCCCATTGACATCGATGTGGACGAATTTTTTGATGCCCTATGAGTTTTATTTCTACCCGTTTGTACATACTATTTTTTTCAGTTTGTTTATATACTTATTAAGTTATAATATTTAATAGTTAAGATGTATATATAAATAAATTTTAAGACAAACGCAAAAAAAAAAAAGTTGATAATATAATTAATCTCAATAATTACTCACCACTTTTCAATACATTACCTACTAAATATAGGCAGGTACTTGGATCGCATAATCCCTTAAAATTCAGATTCATTTATTTGCCTTGGACCCCAATAACACAGTATAGTTAAATAGAACAGTACGGAAACTACCTACAAATATTCGAAACGGCACACTCACACAAACATACGCATCGACGAGACTCCTAAGCGTTTCTCGCGGTCCTGTCAGTAGCGAATGCCGCTTAGGAGTCTCGTCGATGCGTATGATTGTGTGAGTGAGCTGTTTCGAACATTTGTAGGTAGTTTCCGTACTGTTCCATATATCTATACTGTGCCAATAACACAAAGGAATCGTAGAATATTCTTTCCCAGACACCTGTTTAAAAGTCCATACCACCTTTTTACGCGATATCAATCTGGCATACATTACCCACTCGTTGCATTATTACCTACCTACATTATAAACCAGTTCGGCGATTCGCCTCGTTGGGCTTACTTCAATCGTTTTGAATCACAATGCTCATTCTGGTACAAATAAAACGACAGTATGAATAACTTATTTGATTATATTACATTGAAATAATCATTTAAATTCTATTAAATACATTTAATATTTTGATAACACATTTGCCAAAGACTTAGGAGGTAGCTGAAGGTTATCTTAGGGTAGAAATTATTTCATGAAATTTGGTTACCACATAGATTAACCTGGATACCCTTCCGCAAATTAGAATGATAAGCAGTGAAACCAATAAGACGATCAGCATCTAATTTAGAATTTAGGTACTGGTCTTCGATTCATGGTAGCGACAGGAACCGATGGGTTCTAGTCGGTACGAGCCCAACATAACCCACCGTCTCCATATCCATATCCATATTTGCTTTTATTTTTTGTCCATCTACAATGCCCAATCTCAACCATTATAGCAACAACTCCAAGTCACATGACCACAAATAAAATTATAAGAATCAATGAACAACAATAATAATAAAATAAATTAAGATCCACTGAACCAATCAGAGGAGATAGAGTTGAAGAACGAAGCCGCCCCGGAGCGAGCGTTGGCGAAGTTGATGGGCAACGAGCTGGTCATCAGGTCGGAGATGTCAGACCGCGACTTGTTGGGGCTCGACGATACGGGCTTCTTTTTCACCTGGGATAAGATAGTTTTGTTAGAAAAAAGGTTAATAAGTCTCTATACCGTATTCATCTGGGCTTGAGACAAATTGTAAACAAAGAAAACAATGTAGGTACCTTCGGCCAAGTTTTTTCGACGGGATTTTTTAAGCACGAAATGGACAATATAACAAAAATAGAACAATCAACCAGTAATTTTAAACTTAACAAAAGAAACTTAATGAAAACAACAAAAGTAACGACGAAATAACAAGAATTCAACGAAAATATCTAAAAGCGGCACTCTCGTACGAGTATCTATAGTGAAAAAAATGGCGGATTATAACCCGCCCGATTACAAAACGTCACATTTTAATGTAAAATGTTTGCAGTATCTGTGGTCTATAATTTAGTAGTATTATATGGTGTTTACCTTTTGTCTCACGGCTCCCTGAATAGGGTATAGTTTGTAATGTCAATGTCATGGGAAATATTTAGATCAATTTTCATATAAGTAAATTATAATGTTCTAAAGGGAATAAAGTTTTATTTATTAATTATATTTAATTAAGTTTAAGTTATCTCAAACCTCAAATGATGTTTGGGTGATTAAAAATTTACCTAAACCTGCCATACACACTGGTGAAAACAAGAACAAGATTACACATTTATAGTCCAGTACCTAGAGGTTTTTACCTACGACTTTTTTTTACTGTGGATGAAATTTAAAAAGAAAATAATGTTAAGTGTAGCTAATAATATGTAGAAAAAAGTTTACCTATCAAAAAATTGTAAACTTGATTTTGAAAAAAAAAATAGTACTACTACTACTACTACTACCACTACTACTACTAGTTCGAATTGAAAAATTCCTTCAAAGTTGGATAGCCAATTTATCGAGTAAGGCTAGCTATGTAACATTAGGTACGCTACGACTAATAAGACTGGAGTAGTAACCAAAAACGCTACTTCCTAGGTTTTGATGATTTTAACGCCCCAGGCACTGGACTATTAAAAAAAACTTTTTACTGTTCGTTCAACTAATTTTGACTTCTATTCCGTAGACATAAGCATGGCATTAGAAGCAAAAAAGTGGTTACAATACCAACTACCTGCAACTGCAAGCAACTATTTACCGCCATTTATTGATGAACGGACAGTGAACAAGGTTTGATTAAAATGTCTAATCTTATTGCAAATGGAGTATAGTTTTCAAAAGACATTTTATTCGACTTTAGAAAAGCATAAATAGATATGCTTTTTCAAAGTCGAATAAAATGTCTTTGGTTTAATGTTTTCTAGTGAAAATAAAGTTATCTCAAACCTCAAACGCTACTGAAATTACCGAGAATTTTGTAATACATCAATACACTACAGCGGGGAAACACTTTTGTCATCAAATTATACATTTTATTCGACTTTGGAAAAGCATTGTCCAATGCCAGGTATAGTTATGACGTTTATTAAAGCCCATAATCTAAAAAAAATGGCGGTTCATTAAGATCAGTTTACATGCATGCAGTTTGAGAGCTATTTATTTTAAAATTAGTAAAAAAATACAGAAGACAAACCAGGTCTGTTTGAGTCTAACTGGGAATCTGGACACAGTAACCACTTAATAAATATTATGTGATACAATCCAGTAAACATGGCCCTAAATCTGAATTAAAAATTCGATATAAATATTTTGAAACTACTAACTTTATGATACCTATATCTGCATAATTATACATATATACCTAACTAGCTTCTGCCCGCGGTTTCGCTCGCGTAAACGTAGATTTCTCCATACAAACTTTGGACCCCCGCTTCATCCACTTAGAGAGTGAATTTTGGAAAATCCTTTCTCAGTGCTCGCCTACGTCATAAAAGGAAACCTTGTGCAAAATTTCACGCTCCTAGTCCCAGTAGTTTCGGCTGTGCGTTGATATGTCAGTCAGTCAGTTTCTCCTTTTATATATTATATAGATTATTCAAAATAAAATTCGAATTCTATTACAACTCTTACTTTGTCAAGGGCCTTTTTAATATAAATGGCCACTCAAAAATTAACTTAAAATACACGACACTAAAGTCGGTACTAGAATTGTGGAGTGTGTGATGAATCAAAATTAAATTGAATTAAAAATTCAAGTATACCAATATATCCTTTGAAGAATATAATTATGAAGAATCAGCTAAAACAATCAACACTCAATCACTCTGAGTTGAGAAATAAGAAATTATTTTGTCCACAGTATTTGCATTCCATCTTGTGCATATTGTTAGATATTCACACATTAACAAAGAAACATTGGTTTGCAAAAACATTATGTATATTAGTATAAACAAAAAATGATTGAATGCTATTAGTAAATATGCGGTTCACAAGAAAAAAAAACTAGGAAATTAAGAACAATGGTTAACCGACTAATGTTTATTATTAGGATAATATGTGTAATAAAGATAAGTTACTCATACCAGTTCACAGTATGAAGAAATCGTCTTTCTGAACAATAAATAAGAATGGTCATTTTTAAAAGCAGCTCGTTCTTGGTAAGAACCCACCCTATCCCCCAACCTATAGCCAATAGGTTGGGGGATGGGGTCCTATATTATATCCTACGTACACGTTCTATAGGCTATACCTACAAAGTGAAACCCTCAAAACTCAATTCGCGGTATCTCACTATTGTTGCAAACTTTCGCTTAATAATTTCATCACTATTTTTATTTTTTAAGGAATCAAGAAGAAATCATCAAATAACTTCTCCCACTTTGGTCGGAGCGAGAGTGTCAGACTTGTACTGACTAAAACCCACTTGTCTTCCTTTAGTCGCCCTATGCATTTTTTTTTAATTGGTATAAACTAGTGCTTGACTGCGATCCCACCTGATGGTAAGCAGGGCATTTGCATTCCAGGGCCACGGCAACTCTTCTGAACATTCCCGCAGCCTTTTTATTTCTCCACTTTATTCATCAACTTGACGGTACTGTGGCTTATAAATAATAGCCTTGTGAAGACTATTTTAAGCATGACCTACCCAGCCAAACGTTAAGATCAGCTTACAGCCAACCTATCTGACCTGCACCAGTTTAGAACCCAGCACGGGCAATACAATATTCTTTGGCAATAATGTTGTCAAGCTTTAGGGTTTCTGAATGCCAATAACGACTACCAAAAACCTCTACAGGTCTAAATAACTGTGTCACATGTTTTCCGAGGCACAAAGAGCTCTCGGTATGTAATGATATTTTAATTACCCTATTAAAATATTTTGTTAAACTAACCAGTTTAACAAAATATTACATATATTATAGAGAGACTCTCTTAGAAGTACCAAATTAACATTAACACATTTCATATCAAAAATACTTACAGGTTTATCCTGCTTCTTAAGATGGCTTGGTGGGGCGGCTACTGGTAGTAAAGAGAACCAGTGAGAGTCTCCAGAGGCTAGTAGGGCGGATGCCTTGTCTCCTGTACCTCCTGACAGGACCGGCTTGGTGCCGATCAAGGACGTCAGTTGACCGTGGTGGAGGATTAGGCTGCCTAAGAGAGTCTATTGAAAAACAAAGAATAATATGTCAAATTAAAAGTGTTTTTTGCATCGGTTAAGAATGACAAAGGTTAAGGATAGGCTGATCTTGTTTCCATGGCCGTTCACGCGAAGTAGAAAGACAGCGACATTATAAAAACCCTTAAAATAGGATTTTTTTTTTTTTCGGTGGGAAAATCATCTTATGACATCCCCCGCCCTTGGGACCCCACCTACCCTTAAAATAGGTGTCGCCAAACATGTTACTAAAGGATTGTAAAAAAATGCTACTACTAACGCCATCTCGTTACCTTATGAAGAACTATTTTATCGAGCACAGGCGCAGGGTAGCCAGCCTATCGGTATTTTACAGGTTGCATTTTGGAGAGTGTGCGCGGGAATTGCATGACTTGATTCCGCCATCTCCTTTCTACCATCGGACAACCCGACGTACGGCGAATATCCACCCTTACGTTGTTGAAACTTCAACGGTCCGGACTAAGCGTTTCGCTTCGTCGTTTATACCGCGTACATCGAAGGACTGGAACAATTTGCCTGCTACGATCTTCCCGTCTAACTATAATTTAGGTGTCTTCAAGGCTAGAGTGCATAGGCTCTTGATAAACTAGTGCGCCTCACCATCAATGATTGCATCACTGCTTACCATCAGGTGGGATCGCAGTCAAGCGCTGGTTTATATCAATTAAAAAAAAAAAAAAAAAAAAAAAAATATTTACACAATATTGATTGGTCTATTTACATTTTACAACATACTAACCTGAACTCTCTGCACAGACCTCTTCAAACTAGTCTGAATGTATTTATAGAACACGTCATAATCAAATGGATCGATCTTCTGTCTCAGAAACTCGCAGATCTTTACCGACTGCTCCGTAAATGTCTTGTTCTCTCTAGGAACTAACAACAGCGTCAAGTGTCGAACATCCATCAACAGTTGAAGTGCACACCTCTGGTTTATATCTTTCTCGTTCTCTCTTATGACTTTATCGTAGTGTGTGAACGTGATAGCTATAACTCTCTCGATGAAGAGAGTGTGTGTGTCTATTGGTAACGTGTGTGGGGCCACTTCGTCTAGTATTCGGCTGGTGGCATACAAATATTCTTGCAGTTTGAGAGACGGTCCAGCTGGTACTTTTATTGTAGACTCTATTGGATTTCCTTCTTCGTCTTTTTCAGTGATTTTGATTACGTCCCATTGCTACACAAACAAAACAAACTTAAAGGCGACATTTTTATTTCCTATTTCAAACATTAAGATACTATATTAAATTATAAGTAGGTAATATAAACCAGGAAGTTACAAGTAAGCTTTTTATCTTCCGCTCTGGGTGGAAGAAGTGTCAGACTTTTACTGACTAAAACCCGCCCGTATTCCTTCAGTTGCCCTTTGCGTTCCAGCAGCAGTAACTCTTTCGAACAATCCCGGACCCCCAAGTTATAAATAAACTAGACAGACCTAATGTAAGTAACTTACCATCATCAAGTAATCAATATTCGCTTCCAAAGTAAATGCTTGCGGCAAACCTTTGGTCAAATCTTCTACCTTGGCCACCACAATATCCACCCACTTGCTCCAACAGAACTGACAGTTTTCCTTCAACACCAAACACAGATCATTCCACCTCTTCAAAGCATTGTCGTCTATATTGATGACCCCTAAACTGTCGCGCTCTTCAGGAATGTAGCACTTGCGTAAATATGGCATAAGGGTGGATATTGCTTGCGTAAAACGCGCAGTGTATATGGCAGTTGTTTTCTTTTGTAATTCTGTGGATTGTAAGGTTGGTTCTTCGAAGCATGCCTTGATGTATTGTAGCATACTACGGAAAAAAACATTGTTTAGAAGCTTTCTGGAGTCTAATCAAATCAAATGAGATTACAGAAATGGATATCAGGTGCATCCTAATAACACAATTACACGTGCATTAAACCAACGTACCTTTGTATATTGCTATCAGAGACATCTCTCAAATACACCTCGATCAGCAGCTTATCGCTGTAGATCTGGTCGATATCGTCCTCGTCCTCGTACGCAAACAGAAGCTTATCTTTACCAGCGGAACTTCTCTTATCTTTGTACAGGTACACCCTCAGGTCTTCTAGCAGTTTCTGCAGCTCGTCGTCCAAACTTTGGCACAGTTTTTCTAAGGTCGGTGTGTAGCCGTGGTCTTGGCGAGCCATGCCTATAAGGAACAGGAAGAATCGTTTGGATAGTAAATATACCGTTCCACTATACTGCTTGACTTTTGGAACACTAATATGTTTCGGAACAGTGAGTCGGTTCAGTAAAGAGTTACACACGCCTACTTCTTCTTCTTCTTTTCGTGTCGGCCTCCTCTACGGCTCTGTTATTGGCCTCGTATAGATCCTGAAAACTGCAGTTGGTTGTGCAGGATGGACAGCATAGCAAATAACGCATGTCCTGTGCAGCGGCTCCACACTGGCACTGTGTTAAAGATGGGTCGAGGAAGCCCCATTTGACCAAATTTTTTTACAGCGGCCAACTTGAGTCCGCAGTCGGTTAAGAGATTTCCAGATTGACCACTGCAATTCGCGTCCAGGGGGGAGATGTTCTGACGGGGTGTGACCTTGAACACGCCTACTTAAGAGACTTCATAAGCTAACGGCTTTACAAAACTAAGGCCACCAACAACAACAACAACAACAACTAAGGCTAAGGTAACTAAGGCGTGTATGAAAAAGGCTTCTCAAGGTCTTCTAACTTAACATACAGATTTGTTCATGGGCAGTTTGTTCAAGACCCTGCGAAGTCGTGAACAGCGGGCTTTAAAGCTGCCTTATGTAATTTTTAATTTCAAACAGTTCTGATTCTCAACCTTAATTAAATAAACGACTTAATGATGGCAACGCCAATAATATTTTTTGCAATTAACCTTACACAGCTACCGTTCAGGCAATCAACAATTGCATATCTATCTGTACGATTGCATAAGGAATAAGCTAATCAAACATTCCTGCATAATCGAGGATATCTTCAGAGATGGAAGATAGCGCGTAAGCTGTACAGATGGCGCCGATCTGAGATCTTTGTCATGACGAATGGTTCTCAGCGTATTCATTGATGATGATTAGACAACCCCGATACGTGACAGATACGATCTTTATTATAATATCTTCAGGTTTACATCTGAATCGGTGATTAATAATATAATCGCCAACATAGCTACTACGATAGCTACAATCACTGATTGTGATCGCTGACCCATAGACTTTTGGCGTTTTTCAGAGAATTAGTGGAAAACAGGAAAAACCGTTTACAAAATATTGAGATACGAGGGGGAAAACTTCGCATTCTGAGTTACAAGACCATCATACACATTCTTTAAACCCTAATGGCTTAAAAAAAAACCACGTGTCTTCGAGCGTCTAACCAGTATTGCCCAACCCAACCAGAATGGATGAGACAGAAAACATGTTTATTTGGCACACACATAAACATTCACAAGTGTAAAAACAAGCGTATAGAAACTTAAAAAACGAGAAGAACCATAACATTGGGTCACACGGCTACGCCAAATAGGTTCAGTTCAGCAAAATGTTCATAGAATTATGTAGCAGTTGCCTGATGCTGGTTTTCAACTGTCTTGTTGTAGGCAATCAACCTTTCTGTGAAAGGTCCCTTTGTTTGCGGGTTTTTATTTATTATAGCTTCATAGGCACATACTGCCTATGTATAGGACTTAAATCCGACAACCTGGTGAGAGTCACGGGAATACGGTGGATGCGAGACGCACAGGATCGGTCCTTGTGGTGACGCTTGAGGGAGGCCTATTTCCAACAGTGGACGTCTTTCGGCTGAAATGAATGAATGAATAGGACTTAATGCCTTAAACATTCCCTGCCAGTCAATCAAGGTTTATGGTTGCGACATACCATTTATTATTGTTGCCTGCTCACAAGAATTATAGGACTATTCATGGCGCATTGAGAAAACTAATCTAAATGTCCAACAAATTGAATCATAACAAACTAATCATATTGACTTTTTGCCACAGGCAGCGCCATCTATACGCCACCAACTGGAAGTACGTGTCTCAGCAATAAAACTTCTCGACCCCGAGTGCCGGACACCGGACGTAATAAACAAGATTATATCATTCCAACAAACACAACTATCGATTATTTCCATTTCCGAGAAATCGGGATCATAATCAAAAAGTAAGTCTTTAAAATATGTAGAACATTTTCGATAATATTTGAACAGTTACTAGACACCTGTATTACGCGTATCATAGACAAGATAAAGTTGAATGTCATAATCGATCAGTGTCGCTTGCACAGCTTACTTGCGACAATGAATTTATCAATACTGAGAAATGACTGTGGGTTATCACATATTTGTTCAGTGGACGGACATTCTTTAATTGCACGAAGGTAAACAATTTGTTGATATCGTATACACTCACAGTACTGTATCGATACGATATATTTTTTCACATGGTATTTTAAATCTGAATTTTCCTTTTAATTTATTTTGAAATTGGGCCTTCGTGTCTATGGTCATTGTATTGCCAGGAACTTGAAAAAAAAGTACAGTAAAATTATATCTGTCATGAATTATCTCATGATCAAATACAAAAAAAAAAAGTGTAATAATGCGTAGTTGACAAATTGTATTCATCACCACACCAGTATATCCACAATTACAAAAATCGGTCTGTCCACATACCTCCAAATATACAATATAGAAATATTATTCTCCTTTAGCTTGATAAGCCAAGAACGAATCAAAATATAGTAGAGAATGCTAAATAACATAGGGTATTTTTTTTTTTTGAGAGGGCATATCATCCATTTACTTCCCCTGCTGTAGGGTGTAGCAAGAGGGCGTATCAGACTTTTGTTGACTAAACCACACCTGTATCCTTCAGTTATAAATTCCTCGTGGCCCTGGCGGGCATCGGCTCTGCTGGGCCCCTATGGTTTTGCTGACACGTGTCAAAACGTGATATACGTGTTATATGTAATAATCACAATCATTTGACAATGCTTATAATTTTTTTAATTTTCTTTATAATACAATTCATTTCATTATTAATTTAATTTAGCAACAGTACCTGTATTAATCACTTTTTCAGTTTGTTTGTTTTGTCCTCTTTTCTGAGAAATTATTTCCACAAGATGAAGCAATCGGATTAAAAACACTAAATAACATATTGTCTGCCCCGATTTCGGCTTCTCATGAGTCCATGTGATTTATATTTCGTCGCGGACTCTTTGAACACTGTACAAAACAATAAAATACAAACATATTCAACGATTTCGCATCGCATCTTTTTGAAATTTTGAACTTCAAGTTCAATTACCATTTCCGTAGAAACACTCGTCACAATATTAATGGCGTAGCGTCATAGCATGCATCACTTCCTTTTCACGCACGTCATCGCGTCCATAGACTATAGGTACATGAAAACAGAACCGCGTACTTTGGCACAGACGGAAAGTAATGTTGCCACTTTATATATATTATGATTTCGTATTTCCACTTTATTTATTCATTGTTCTTGTTTTTTTTTTCTCCTTTCCCTATAATTTATTTATATTTATCTATTTTATTCAAATCTATTAGCACACAATACCGTGCCGACGTCTTTAAGTCGATACCGTTACCGGCCCACGCTGAAAACCAGCGCCGTAGACTCATCGCATTTTGCGTGTGGTCACGGCATTATGCTGAGCGTTCGGCCGTTTTGCGCGGATGTGGCGCATATTTCTTCAACATAATGTACTTATAATTTGTTAGTTTTAAATTTGCGCCTTGTTCCGCCAAATAAAATGTTTTTCTTTCTTTCTTTCAAAACCAAAAATAACCTCGCAGCGAATGAGATTTACTTAAGAACTTTCCCATGGGCATGACCACGCTAGTCCGTGACTTTCCCGCTTCAGAGCGCGCGCGAGCGAATGAAATGCGCTGCTGTTACTCTGTTGTCTTTATTGCAGAATGTGACACAACATTTAACGGTTGATCGATTGGCTGCTGCACTGTGTAGCGGGTATAGTCCCGACCGGAACATATTTGTATGACCTACGGATAAGTACTCCGGGTCTTGGTGTCTTGTGTATGTGAGTGTTTGTGAAGCCACCCGCGATATGAGAGTTATTCCTAGTGCAGAGGAAACATTTTATTAAAAAAAATATGTTGTATCTTAATCCTATTTTTAGGGTTCCGTACCTCAAAAGGAAAACGGAACCCTTATAGGATCACTTTGTTGTCTGTCTGTCAGTCTGTCTGTCAAGACCCTTTATCTTGGGAACGCGTGGAGGTATCGAATTGAAATTAAAACCATATAATTATGTTCTCAGGTTTGCGGTCCCTTAAAGCTGTGAAAAAATCAAATTTCTGAATAAACGAACGCGCCGGAACAGCTGCTCAAACTTTATCAAGCGCAAGTTCGATCGTGTATGGAATACTGCTCTCATCTTTGGGATGGGTCTGCCAAATACCAGCTTGATGCTCTGGAGTTGATTGAGAAGCGAGCCAAGAGGATCATCGGTGATGATGCACTTGTCGAATCAAAACTCCAGCATCGACGCCGAGTTGCTAGCCTGTCGGTTTTCTATCGATTACACTTCGGGGAGTGTGCGTTGGAATTGCACAATTTAATTCCACCAAGTCCGTTCCATCATCGGACCACTAGACGTACGGCGTTGCGCCATCGGTACATGGTGGACATCCCACCCATACGTACAAAGCGTTTTGGGAACACATTCATAATGCGTACAGCTAAGGAGTGGAATTCCCAGCCGGAATCTGTGTTCCCTGATAGCTACAACCTAGGGGTCTTTGAGTCAAGAGTGAATAGGTTACTTCTAGGCAAGCGTGCTCCATCGTCGGCCACATCATCGCTTACCATCAGGTGAGATAGTGGTCAAACGCGAGACTATCAATAATAAAAAAAAAAAACAAAAAAACACCAGTATAGGGAAAAATTTGAAAACTGTAAATTTGTAATTACGTCATACTTTTTTACGCCTGCCCACAGCACTGTAATAATTAAAAACACTTATAAACTTACCCTTCATCAAAGAATTCATGACCTTAATAACATCTCCCCTGGACTCAATCACCGTCTCTCCAATAAGATCTTTCCACACAAACCAGTTGATATCCGCCTCCTTTTCTACTTCACTGTCTGAGGATACCTTAGTCAGGTCTATAAGCAGTTGTGTCTTGAATACGTCGTAGACTTTGACCCATCGCGAGTCTATGATCGCTTGGACGCGAGAGGTCAACAGTGGTTGGTAGTAGTGGCACCATACGTGGACTTCAGGTATGTCTAGTGAGGTGCATATTGTTGACCAGTTTGCGGGAGTTTCTGTAAAAAGAAATTATTGTGAAGATTTTCCATTTATAAAGTTCTTTGGACCCAAACAGGCCATACAACATAGAGAATGGGCTGCCCTGTCCTTATCTAATTATAAAGTGAAGTTTTATAGATTTAGACCTAGCGTGAAGTCATCACAGTTTCAGTGTTAGAAACAGATGGAGCTATACAGAATAATTATCGCCATTATTTTATTGTAATGTAACAATTTCTGGTAAACAACTGGTAAGTTTACATGAATCGGCAATCCACCACAGGTTCGATTAAGTTTTACTGGACATACAGAATTCAGATCCATATTTATCGATAGTTTTTATTGTAAAATTCATTACTTTTACATTGTATACAAAGGAGAAATAAATGTAAATATATAAGGGATACGTGGTCGCTCACAATGGGCCTCATCAGAAGGCTCAAAGTCACCTAAAGGGCAATGGAAAGGGCTATGCTCGGAGTTTCCTTGCGTGATCGAATCAGAAATGAAGATATCTGCATGAGAACCAAGGTTGCCGACATAGCACGAAGAATCGCCAAACTTAAGTGGCAATGTGCAGGGCAAATTGCTCGCAGAACTGATGGCCGTTGGGGCCGAAAGGTTCTGAAGTGGCAGCCGCGTACCGGAAGACGCAGTGTTGGAAGGCCCCCTACAAGTTGGACCGATGACCTGGTGAAGGTTGCGGGAATCCGATAGATGCACAGGACCGTTCATTGTGGCGACATTTGGGGGAGGCCTATGTCCAGCGGCGGACGTATATCGGCTGAAATGATGATGATGATGATATAAGGGATATGTGTAGGGGAGATCTTTGTGGAGCAGCAATGGGACACTATAATAATTGACTAAAATAATTCTTACCAATCTTAAAAGCCTCTTCCCTAATCTCATGCAGTACTTTGACTCTGGTAATGTTCTGCAGTAAGATCTGCACATTGGTGTCTATGAAAGACTTGACCCAAACATTCCAATCCTGAATTCCTTTCGTTATCTCTGCTTTGGCTAGTGCCTGCACTTCTTTGTTTGATGATAACCTGGTAATTAGAAGAACGTATAAAAATTTGGTAAACTAGAGTTTTGTTAAAGGAGTTGGAATTAAGAGTTGAAGGATATAAGGCGTGTGCCAAAAAAAAAGAAATACATTGTGTTTATTTATTAGAAAAAAAGATTTTTTTTTAATGCAATGTTTTAATGTCTATAAACATCTTCGCATTATTGCCTTTCTATTGAAACCGGTTTGGGGTACATCGGTTGCATGGTTTCAGACTCTATAACGGACGTAGGTAGAAATAATTTTTATGTTTTATATTGTAGCGACATACTGTATGGATCAGAATGTTGGGCTGTGAAAAAGACGGATGAAAAAAGATTGCATGTAGCGGAGATGAGAATGTTGAGATGGATGTGTGGTGTGACGAGAATGGATAAAGTGAGAAATGAGTATATTAGAGGAAGCTTGAAAGTGGCGCCAGTGACTGAAAAGGAATCGTTTGTCCTGGTATGGTCATGTAAAGAGGAGAGATGAAACACATGTTACTAAAAGAGTTATGAGTAAACATGTGGATGGGTGGAGAGGGAGAGGGAGGCCAAAGAAAAGATGGATGGATTGTGTGAACAGTGATATAAAAGAAAAGGAAGTTAGTGATAGCATGACCGTTGACAGGATAGAATGGAAGAAAAAAACATGTTGTGCCGACCCCAAATAAGATGGGACAAGGGCAGGAAGATGTAGATTGTAGCGACATCTATAGCGCCACATATGAACTACGAAGTTCTGCATCTCGCAATTAGTTTTCCGCGCGATTTGAACATATAGGTACAACAGCCCGAAATAATCTATCGGTCAATTGCCCACCAGAAATAACACCCTTCTGGTCGAAGGATCCTCCCTTTTCAAAGGAGGTGTGCGGGACTTTATTCTCTGACGCATACCTCCAAAATATATTAGGACTTAACACTTCGGCAGAGGTACAGGTTCGACGTTTACCTGCGAACCATGCCGCGCAGTATCCTGGGGGTTTCCATTTTCAGTCCGTGTAAGGAACACATTTCTGCGCGCCAAAACTAAGATCACAGATGTATACCCGAAAAGCTGCTACTCGTAAGCAGGATTGGGCTGGACATGTCTACTGCATGTCAGATGAGCTGTGGGCTAAAACAGCTACTTGTTGGGTTCCATTAAACGCAATAACTTCGCAGCAGACCAAGATGAAGTCATTTGAGGCTCAGAAAGAATCACAGCACAGTTTTCTATGCTAAACAAATATCTACCTTATAACAGTTAAAATACGGTCGAAAATAATATAACTTCCCTTTCTGCCACGCCAGATTGTCGTAATTTGGAACACTCATACCTATAATTGACGATGGCCGGAGGTAACAACTTCAAAGACGATGGGTCACTGAACTTCACTAATTCAATTAACGGCTGCGAATCTCGTTTGAACAAGTCTTGCAACTTCGCGAGAACAGCGCCACCATCATTATCTGTACAAAAAAGTAAGTTACAATTAGCTACTTGACAGTGATTATTTTTGTACAATATTTTGTACCAAACAACAAATCATCATTTTCCTGCCCTTGTCCCATCTTATTTGGGGTCGGCGCAACACGTTTTTTTCTTCCATTCTATCCTGTATTCCTGTCAACCGTCATGCTATCACTAACTTTCTTTTCTTTCATATCACTGTTCACACAATCCATCCATCTTTTCTTTGGCCTCCCTCTCCCTCTCCACCCATCCACATAATATACTCATAACTCTTTTAGTAACATGCGTTTCATCTCTCCTCTTTACATGACCATTCCAAGACAAACGATTCCCCTTCAACTTTTCAGTCACTGGCGCCACTTTCAAACTTCCTCTAATATACTCATTTCTCACTTTATCCATTCTCGCCACACCACACCAAATATCACTAAAAATAAATGTTAAATTGGTTACAAATTGAAGCAGCAATTAGAATTTTAAATATGTGTATGAGAAAGAGTAGGGGGATCTCTCGCTATTTCTTTTCTACGCGCGTAACCTAATAGCGGTGACGTCACATTGTAGTCTGTGCATCCTTTTTCTGTAACTTGACAGTTTCCCCCTCCACCAGATTTGAAAGGATTCTAACTTACTTAATTTTGAACGGATTTGAAAAATTCTTTCTTATTGCGATTTTTGATAAAGATACTTTTTTTTGATAATAATAATTTAAAAAAATGGGTCAAGTACCCAATTACTGCGATTGAATAAAAGGTGAGAAATTATTCAACGATATCAGGGCGTGTCCGACTTTTGCTGACTAATACCCACTCTGTCCTTACTAGGACCACGGCTTCCCTTACAGAAATTCCCCGTGGCCCTAGCGGGCATCGGCCCTGCGGTTTTACCGACATATCTTTGAAGCGGGCGTGGAACACTACGCGCTGTCGACGACTTGGGCTCGGTCCTTACCGGACAGCCGGACGGCGAGCTACCCATTGCTCGTCGTCCGCAAGCCCACACCTACGGTGACCGGGGATCGCCCGACCACTTCTGACGCCCGGGACGTCTGCTGTGACGACAGCTGGGGCGTGAGGATGTTAGTTCCCTCGCGGCTGCGGTTATCTCTTCCGCTAGCATTACTGCTTCACAGAAGGAGGTGACCGCATCCCATACCTTCTCACTCCGGACCATGGCCTGAACCAGGGCCCGGCGTGAGGTCGTCACCGCCGAAAGGACTTTAGGTACAAGGTTTATACAATTAACTACTAGTTTTTGCAGTGTATGAGGGTCTTTCACTGTAATATAAGCCTAATGTCAAGAGTCATAATTAATTAAGCCACCAATCACAAACGAAGGAATAACTTTAATAAAAAACCAAGGGGCTGAATTACTTTAAGTACTTTAAAGTAATTCATAATGGTATGACAAAACTGAATCTAACTTACCAACAAAACAAGCATACACCAGTACAACAGTCTTCAACACAATTTTGACTCCATTCACGATTTTATCTTTGATCTGTGCTTTGACATCTCCTTCCAATATTTGTGCCAAGTCAAACTGTAGTGTGGACTTCAGGCTGCTATTACTGTGTAGACCTATCAGTGTATTGAGGAGTTCTACCATGGACTGGGAGTCGAGGAGGTATAGGCTGACTAGACAGGAGCAGGCCACCTGAAAAAGAAATGAATAATTTGATATGTATGCCTTTTTAGAGCTCAAGCTAGACGCACTAAGACCATCACAAAGATAAAGTTCTATCTGATGGGAATATGCTTGCTACGGTTGGTCCTCGCATAAGCAACCACTCATTAAACAAAAGGCATGTTTTAATCAACCCTGGTTCACCTGGTTGCCATATACATCATCATCCAATGCGAATCATCGAAGCGGGAGGGCGTGTCAGACTTTTACTGACTAAAAACACACCTATGTTCTTTATTTGCCTTGCGTTCCAGAACCCCGGGTTTCCCTTTCGGAAGTCAACCCATGGCCGCAGTAGGCTTCGGCCCTCCTGGGGCCCTACCGTTTTGATGACATCTGTTTGAGGCCCGCGTGAACACTATGCGACCACAACTCGGGCTCGGTCCGGACGGTTACCGGACGACCGGACGGGGACCTACCCGATGCTCGTAGTCCGGAAGTCCAGGCCTAAGGTGACTGAAAATCGGGGTCGGGATTCCGGCAGCTGAGACGTGTGGACATCCGTTTCACGCGTGTGGCCGCCTTCTTCACTATAATTTCTACTTCGCAGAAGAAGGCGACCGCCGCCCATTCCTCATCGCTCGGGGCCCGGCGCGAGAGTCGCCGCCGATCGTCCCCATGAGGACACGGCGGTGATCCACCCAAGCAGGGCCTAACTCCGCCGTATGCTCCACCATATCCTCCGGGCGATCCACACAGTGGTGACCCGGGTGTGGAGTGTATAAGGGCACAAAATAAGTAATAGTACATAAGGGTGTGATGATTCCAAAAGCCTTCTGTGAGTAACTGTGTAACTTGACAGGCTGCCGCTAAGCTATTATTACAACATATTCATTACATGTTGTATAACTCTCTTGTTGGATAATTACCAATCCCATTTCAGAGCATATGCCATAGGCAGGCTCTTTGCAAACCACTGAAAGAGCTGCATCTGCCACAAATACCACAAACATACCTCAACACTAATCTCGACATCCTGCAGCTTCTGCCGGCACACATCTATGATGGTCTGGTTGAAGTTAGCAAGGGAGTTCCACTGCTGTTGCACCAGTCTTTGCAGGGACTGCATTCCTGGCTTTATGTTCTTGCCTCCTATCTGGAGTTGCAGGCCTGGCGAGTTAAAACTTAATATGTGTTATATCCATTAAAACACCGTATTGTAGCAAACAGGTTTATTGTGTTGAGTAGCAGAACCAGTCTAAAAGTGAACTAAGAAAACTCTTCTACCCACTGCTTAGTCAATCTTATTAGGTCAATAAGATTTGACAAGTATTTACGACAATTATCGTTCCAAAAATGCCAGAACTAAAAATGCTAGGACTTATAAAACTACTGATCTACATAGGCATTATTGACAAATTATCACAAATATTTTTTTAGGAGTTCAGGAAAGAAAAAACGACCCCTTCCTCCAAAATTGTGAGCTGTCACTTACGATTTTTTTTACTCAAGGTATAATTTAATTTTATTAACAGTTAAGAACATGCTGGTATTATGGCCAGATACATTCCACTATGAAAGGCTATGTTTAGAAGAAGGAAGCTACAGGGCCGAGCATGGCCATGTTCTTGCTAGAAGCACTGAACTCTAAATTTTTGTATAACTATTATGCTTAAGTATACGAATATACAATAGTGCTTATTGTTAGAAATGAATTTTTTAATTCATTAAACCCCAAGCGAACGCCGCTTCACTCTCTCATTGACTTTCTATTGTGTCTCTAGTTATGGTGTTCGAAAGGCTACGTTGAATTCAGTGTAATGTCCAATTTTAGCAAATACTAATTCCTTGCCTTAATAATACTCTCATAAATTAAAAACAAATTAAAGTAAAAATTTTGAGTTTTGCACCAGGAACACGGCTACACCTAAGCCCGTAACTTTCACCTTAATTTGCTACACTTCGAGGACTACCAAGTTGTCAACTAAATAATCTTAGCAATGATGATTTAGGTACCTACCTGTATTAACATGCCTGGCCATGATATACAACTGCGTGGCTTTCACATAGTCCTCTGTCTCAATGCTGATCCATATCCTTTCTGGTATTTCCATCAACAGCTTCACTTGGACAGACAAACTGTGCACCGGATTTGTGTTGAACTGAAAACTATAATATTGACAAAATGGTAAGTAGGTATGCAGCGTAAAGAAAATTCCTTATTTGCTTTATAAAAACTTGTGTTAGTCCAAACCAAAAGGGATTTAGACTAAATTCTATAATGTTATACTTGCCCATACATTGTTATGAAACCATTTAAATTAGCATAGCACAATCAGCCCTTTTTAATGTTTCCACTGCTGGGACTGAGGCCTCCTCTCTAGTAGAGGACCTTACTTCATAGCACACTTCATAGGATCATTTAAGATTAAATAAGTAAATACCTTTGAGCTTTAGAAGATTTTTCATCAATTTTGAAGCCCACCAGATGTGTGTTGTGTAAGTTTTTACAGGCTGCCATCATATCACCAATATGGTTCAGAGTACTGCTGGTGGTCTCTTTCATCTCTTCAATAGTGTCTGCTGCATGTATCAGGTCTCTGTATCTCTCCCTGAAATTGTTCCAAGTGCGTTCTGTGAGTAACTGTGTAACTTGATAAGCTGCAACTAAGCTATTATTTATTACAACATGTTAAAATTCCTATCAAATGTTAACTCCTTTTAGGTAATTAATGCAAGATGTGCATCAGTTAAAGAATATTCTAAGCTAAATGCATGACCGATCAATTGGAGGCAACCTGCTGGTTTCGATTGAGTAGAAGCAAGAGACAAAAGTAACAAAACTTTGTATGAAGAAGTAACAGATCTTTGTTTACAATAGTAGGATGCTAAAATTGACTCTTACCCGACCATAGCCCGTAATTCCTCTCTCTTCCTTTCAATTTCATATTGTAATTTCTTCTGCACCTGGTCTATATCGCTAATGTAATGGGCTTGAAACAATTGATCAGGAACTATGTCCAGTAGGTTAGGTTGAGACATTTTCGTTGGATTCGCGTTTTATGTTACTAACTTACAAATAGCTAGACATAGCGGTGCTATGTATCTATTCCCACTAATCCACGACTATTCATTAACCACTATTTTGATTTCAAAATGTAAACAAGCTAGGGATTATTTATTTTGATTGCCAACACATCGGCTGTCAAAATTAGCCCTTGTCATTTATTGACAGCCATCAAAAGTTCCGTTCTGAAATATTTCGTTTAGATAAACGTAATAGAGAGGTGGATAGAATATCTACCTCTTATCGCATTTACAAATTCGTGCTCACCATTTGCCTCGTCGTTCGACAAAACATTTATACACAAAGTGCGCGTGCGAGGTGAACAGCGAGTGCGCTGTTTACATATGCGTGCTCGCCATTCCCTTACTACTTGCACGAAGGTGTAAATGCGGTTTAATACGGCTTACTATCACTCTGTTTTCCGTTAAAATGCGGATGTAAAACATAATAATTAAAACAGCAGCTGAACTTCACTCCTCAACTTCACTTCAGTTAAAGGAGTATCTCCGTGGAAGTCGCTGCGTCCCCGCAAGGGGGCGCGGCAGGCGGGTTGTAGGCGTAGCCTTTATCCCGCGGTTGCAGGTTAGGTGCCCGTAGCGACGGGCACAGCGTTGGGGGGGCCATATAGCCATGGTCGATGGTGCTGTTTGCCCATATGTAGCTGCATTTTGTACAGTGGGAAGCGCCACGGCACTGTTCTCACACAGTGCCGCTAAAGGAGTATCATCAGTCAACTCTTGGATAAATACTCATCACGTTGTTTACTTAACCCTTCCCCCTACATCACATGGCGACCCTACCAGTCGGCTGGACAGCGTTATAGTTGCCCGATGAGGGATACCTTCATTCATTCATTATTAGCCGGGCGATGAGCATGGAGACTGGTGGAGCAATATTTCTATGGACCATAGAACATTTAATTTACTCTATTTCTTAGTAGTTATAATACATAATAAAAAGGTACTCTGTGGTAATTATCACCCTCGTTATCGAAACCCGGCTGATTATTTGAGGATGGTATGGCAAAGGGTACAATTAGCGCAAAATAATACCTCCAACAAAGACTTATGAAAACTAAACTAAACTCTGTGGAGTTTAGACCTCAGCTCAGGGCGTCGCCGTCTCTGGGGAGAACAGCAACGGACGGGCTTAACCAAACATTGATTGATTGGTGACGAATTAATGCCACGGTGAGCTTCGGTGAGAAGGAAGGGCTGCGGTCTGGGTTTGCACAGGATGATATTCTCCCTATATCTTCGGGGGTTTCGGTGTTTCAAAGCAGTGTCAAAGAAACGTTTAATATGGCATTTCATGGTCTAGTGAATGATGGAGTTTAGAGGTTCAGATTTTGGAGCATTTCGGCCTGTGTCAGCATCCTAAATATGTAGGTGATGAGATTTTGTATGTTCGAAGACCATGCGAAG
The DNA here is from genome assembly GCA_905147345.3 of Mythimna impura. Lineage (NCBI taxonomy): Eukaryota > Metazoa > Arthropoda > Insecta > Lepidoptera > Noctuidae > Mythimna > Mythimna impura. The sequence goes on along the minus strand of LR990356.1, from coordinate 5,635,421 downwards.
ACAGGGCAAGCGTATGTCATAATGGGACGGATGACCACGGTGGTAATGGGCAATTTGCACCCAATTGGCCATAAGTAATTTTCTCAATCTTTATTTTTATACTGCCCTAATTACTTTATCAGAGATTTCCAGCCATTCGAGCGATGCTTCGAATTTTACAAATGTAGATAGTATAAAATGTTTTGATACTGCTTGGCAATGTTTTGCCATGCTATGGCATTTCGGTTTATTCCAAAAATCTCACCAGTGGGATTGTTATTTTTACCCAGAAATCCCCATTTTTGGAAAAATAAGTAACAATTCCCACCGGATGTAATCGTTACTAAATTATAAAACAAAAATATGTTAATCAACTTAATTACAAACTTAAAATATTTTATAACGAATGGATTTTTCGATGGGATTTCTGGAATAAACCGCCATTTCGGCTGTTACGTGAAGTTGGGACAAATAAACAAATATAGGGAATAAGAATTAAAACTAGCACATTTTATCGAAATAATAAATATAATCAAAGTACATAATAGGTACAATTCAATTTTGAAGTAAAATAACAATTAGATGTTTTTTGTCAATCTGGTGTCGCATACTCTGTATACTTAAATGTCATTGAAGAAATAATATCACAACTTGCAGATCATTAATAATAATGAAATTCATATTTAAAGATTCGATTTGTATAAACTTTAAGTACAATAAAATATACTTTGATATAAAAATTTCAGTCGGATACAAAAACAAACTTCTTGATACTTTATTGCAAGAATTTTAATGAAATAAACTTTCGTAACTCTTTTCCTATAAACAGTCTGACCTCTGAATCTATAACACATTATTCCCCAATCTCCAAGTCCGTGTTCATAGAGAAACTACATTTAAATTTAAAAAAAAACTCATGAACTTGACCAACCAACTTTAGCTGAGACACATTAATAAATTACTTCCGAATACCGCTCATAATTCCCGCCACTTTTAAATTGTCAACAATTTATTAAAGAAACTTCATTTGTTTTGATACTTAAAAACTTGTTCACCTAAAATTGTAAAGCACGATTTTCTACTCAATATGAAATGTTTTAACAGGCACTATATTTTTTATTTACACACAAACACTCAATTTTGGAGCCAATGTTAGAGCCTTCAGTATTTGTACATTGTTCGTACTCAAAACGAGTTGACACCTTAACTATCATACATTAGGAACATAAGTGGGGCCAACATTGGCCCCGCATAGAGACGAAATGCAAAGCCAGAGTGTGCGTATTTTGACGCTTTATCATCAAACCAAAATATCAGTCTGAAAGAACTTATAAATCAGAATAATAAAATAAATACTCGTAATAAATGGACCATTCACGAAACAAGATTCAACTTGGAAAATTAATCAAAATGATTTTCTTATTTCATTATAAAAATATGTAATAACACTAAAAATATCCATGTTTAACGGTGCAACATTGATCTATTTGTTACATTAAAACTACACTTAATTCAACCATCTTTAGCTGGCTGTACACATTGTTAGTTACTAAAACGAAATAAAATGCTTGGAAGTCTTGTTATTGCTGAATTTAATACTAATTAATAACTTTGCAACTTGCAACACTAAATATAATACAAGAAAATTTTGAGATCGTCATGTGTATTCTGGATCAAATTAGATTTGTGTAAGTATATCGAAAACGAATACAAACACCAGAATATTTTGATAGTCATTTTAAATTACGTCAAAGGTTTGTAAATCATATCAAAATAAAAATAAACATTAAAAAATTTTCTTTATGAAAGTAGAATACTTCATATAATTTTCTCAACTTTCCACCAAAAGTGAAACTATACACAATGTATGGCAGGGCATCGAATCATATAGCCATGTTTTAAAGAGGAACATTTATTTAGCAAGGAACTCACGACAACAGTCTGATTGATATGAAACCGTCACTACTGGACCGGTTATATTGTCCAGATCGTCACAGGCACAACACCAGAGCACCTAGCCCAGAGGTCACTACTCTAACCTAACTAAAGAGAGACTGTGAGTTTATTTTGAAGCCTTACTATATTCTGATCAAGAAGTTTATAGTCAAAGGAGACCTACAATATCTTACTAAAGAAAAAAAAATGTCCTAGACGCAAGTCCTCTCACACTGCTGTCAATTTTTCTCCATCTAAATAAGCTCTAAGAAAGTGGTTCACAAGAGATTGAGAGAACCTTTTGATTTTTAGTTTAGTAGATACTGCTCTGTTCATTGATGAGGATTGTATCCTGCAGTAACAGGGCTTCTATCTTCGTCTATAAACTTCTTAGTACTGGCTACATTTCCCTATATAAGCCACTCGTCCCGCCGACAATGTCGGACAATAATTTTAATTTGTCCATAACACAACTGCAGCTATGTGTACAGCCAGCTGAACCTCGATATATAACCGCTCTCACTGCGCACTGGACCTCGATCAACGTTCGTTTATTGCCTATGACTTATGAGATTACTGCCACTGACACTTCAGTACATCACTTCGTAGACAGTCGCCTTCTTGTCACCAGAACCCGTCACTATGAACTTATCGTCTGCTGATATATCACAACTGAGCACCGATGACGACTCCTTAGACTGCAAGATAAATAAATAAAAAATATAAAACATGTTGCAGAAATATGAAAATATTACGAATTTATGCACGAAATCAGATGATACTAAAACGACAGATTTTTTTTATTTCACTTAAACTACAATAATATCAAGAAAATTCTCATAATTAGAACACATTCAGGTAAATAACAGTAGCATAGCATAGCATAGCATAGTCGGCCTTATAATGTTCCCACTGTTGGGACTCAGGCCTCCTCTCTAGGAGAGGGAATGGGCTGTAATCCACCACGCGGGCCCAGTGCGGGTTGGTAAATAACAGTATTCTCAGTAAATAACTGTGAATTGATCTGATTCTATTGAGTTGATAAACTGCCGATTTGATAGCTATTGGAAATGATAAGGTACCTGGAATATACTAGCTCCGTAAGGCGTGCGCCACGCATTAAGTAGGTTGTCCTTCCCGGTGGACACGAACCATTTGCCGGCGGCCGCGAACTTGAGCGACAGCACGCACGACTCGTGCAGCAGCAGCTGGTAGCGGTCCGCCTTGCCCGCGTGCAGCACCTCCACGTGAGAGTTCTCCATGCCTACCGCTAGCCACGAACCTAAATGACAGATCAAATTAAACTCGGAAATTATTTTACGCAGTTGATCAGCATAAATGCTCTAGGTGATGACAATGAAAAGTAGTTACTTTGAAGAGTACCAAACAATTTCAAGGATGTTCTCTTTTCCCAAACGCAAAAAGACCCTCCTTCCAGGTTGCCTCGAAGAGATCGCGGAATGCGATAAGGCCGCCAATTGTATGTTTTTTTGATATAAGGCTCATAATGTATCATTTATTATCTTGGTGTACAATAAAGTATAAATAAATAATAAATAAAGACCCAATGCTGAGTGCATGGTCATCTGACTCATACACTTCCCGGTCTAGACCCTTTTTTTGGGTTAAGAAATCATCAAATAAAACCTCCCACTCTTGGTGAAACGAGAGGGAGTATCAAACTTGTACTAACTTAAACCCGCCCGTATTCCTTCAGTTGCTTTTTATGTTTCAAGACCGTAGTAATACTTTCGAATAATTCCCACAACCATGGCCGGTCTTGGCCTCCTGGCAGCCGTATCAAAAAATTTTATAACGATTTTCCAGCCTCAGAATGTTCCTTAAAGTTCAAACATATATATTACAGTCAATATCTATGTGCCTATCTATAAGAGAATCACCTTTGGTGATCATTTTGGAGGGGGGCCAGTAACATCCGGCTGCAGATTATTCCTATCTTCTATCCTATTAGGGTTTCCAATTGAGAGTTGTTAAGCTAGCACAACTAACCAGTCGGACAATATCCGAGCGAGAAGATCTGGCTGGAGAAGTCGTGCTGGTGCAGCTGTCGGCCCTCGCGCAGGTCCCACGAGCGCACCGTGTTGTCGAGCCCGCCCGTCCACAGCCGCGTGCCGTCGCCGCTGATGTCTATGTTAAGCTAGCACAACTAACCAGTCGGACAATATCCGAGCGAGAAGATCTGGCTGGAGAAGTCGTGCTGGTGCAGCTGTCGGCCCTCGCGCAGGTCCCACGAGCGCACCGTGTTGTCGAGCCCGCCCGTCCACAGCCGCGTGCCGTCGCCGCTGATGTCTATGTTAAGCTAGCACAACTAACCAGTCGGACAATATCCGAGCGAGAAGATCTGGCTGGAGAAGTCGTGCTGGTGCAGCTGTCGGCCCTCGCGCAGGTCCCACGAGCGCACCGTGTTGTCGAGCCCGCCCGTCCACAGCCGCGTGCCGTCGCCGCTGATGTCTATGTTAAGCTAGCACAACTAACCAGTCGGACAATATCCGAGCGAGAAGATCTGGCTGGAGAAGTCGTGCTGGTGCAGCTGTCGGCCCTCGCGCAGGTCCCACGAGCGCACCGTGTTGTCGAGCCCGCCCGTCCACAGCCGCGTGCCGTCGCCGCTGATGTCTATGTTAAGCTAGCACAACTAACCAGTCGGACAATATCCGAGCGAGAAGATCTGGCTGGAGAAGTCGTGCTGGTGCAGCTGTCGGCCCTCGCGCAGGTCCCACGAGCGCACCGTGTTGTCGAGCCCGCCCGTCCACAGCCGCGTGCCGTCGCCGCTGATGTCTATGTTAAGCTAGCACAACTAACCAGTCGGACAATATCCGAGCGAGAAGATCTGGCTGGAGAAGTCGTGCTGGTGCAGCTGTCGGCCCTCGCGCAGGTCCCACGAGCGCACCGTGTTGTCGAGCCCGCCCGTCCACAGCCGCGTGCCGTCGCCGCTGATGTCTATGTTAAGCTAGCACAACTAACCAGTCGGACAATATCCGAGCGAGAAGATCTGGCTGGAGAAGTCGTGCTGGTGCAGCTGTCGGCCCTCGCGCAGGTCCCACGAGCGCACCGTGTTGTCGAGCCCGCCCGTCCACAGCCGCGTGCCGTCGCCGCTGATGTCTATGCACGACGCGCCGTCCGTGTGACCTGGATACAACAACCAATATTTAAGCGAAGCTTACATTACTGTGTCGGGCCGTGTCAGGAGGCTACACGACACAAAACGGTAATGTAAACCCGACTTAATAAATGGAGACAGTAGACTAAATAATTTTAATATTTTTTCATGATTTCTGGGGTTACCGATACCGAAAGTGAGGACAAAAAATAATCATAGGTCAAAATGGTAATTTCTTGCCAAAAGTGAAACCTCTAGGCCATATCTTAAAGAACTGTGCGGTAAATCAATAGCAAAAAGAATTATGTCTACCAGCCGTAACCAAACGAAGTTAGAGACTATTTAGTATATTGCTATAGTTTGTTATCAGGCTTTTTTTTTTAAAAAAAATGCTGTATGTCTGATATTTTAAGTTTACCATTGTTAAATAGAGAGCAGTGGTGGCCAAGTGGTAATGGCCCCGACTTACAGAGATGTAGGTCGCGGGTTCAAACCCAGCCAGGCGCATTACTTTGTGTAATTTATTTCATCACCACTGCTCTCAAAACGGTGAAGGAAAACATCGTGAGGAAACCGGCATGTCCTAGAACCAAAAATTCGAAGACATGTGACATCCACCAACCCGCACTGAGCCCGCGTGGTGGATTACGGCCCATTCCCTCTCCTAGAGGGGAGGCCTGAGTCCCAACAGTGGGAACATTATAAGGCCGACTATGATGATGATTGTTAAATATAGTTTTAGTTACGGTTTTTATGGTGAATACGCATTAAATAGTATCAATCACTATCACAACGCTAACGCGTATATTTTCGATTCGTTTATCACTTATTTTTTTTACTAGTTTTAGTGATGAAAAACTGCAAGTGTGGAAAAAATATAACAGTAATAACCAATTTAATCTATTTTATCAATGGAACTGTGGACTCAAAATATTACGTATTATATTTTCATTTCATTATAATATAACGAAAATAGGTAACGCCTGACAAAACTGTACTAGCAATGCTTCTATACGTATCTTCGTTCGGTTACGGTTTAAAGACCTGGTTCTTTTTGCTATTGACTCTTCGTATTGGCCTCTAACATATAACCTAGGTTTTATTTTTGGCGAAAAGAAAAAAGTAAAACATGCCAATAGTTTGCATTGGCTTGTAAACAAAATTTTACATACCTTGGAATTGTCTAACTAATGTTTGGTTCTGAAGATCCCATACCGCTATGTTTCCGTCTGAACAGCAACTGAAGCACACCTGTAGAATAAAAATTCAGGTTTTAATATCAAATACATGTTTTCATTATTTTTAACGTGATTACATCTTTAGAATTGCTTCCATAGTGGGAAACAATTAAAAAAAAAATGAAAAAAGAGAAAAGAGGATAATAAAATCGGGGGATACAGTTTGGCGTTGCAGCTATAGTACGGCCGTTATATTTTGGCGAGCCCGAACTTTGCGCAGAAGGCTGGGCTCGAACGTTTTTTAGGAACAAAATGGTGGCATGAGGCGACGTGCGCGGGGCGGAGGTCTAGGCTAGAGATTGTCTCTATGTAAACACAATCGACCCTTTATTCAATCAAATATCGCAATCGATTTTTATCGATTTGGAATTTATTAATTTTTGTTTCTATGAGATATTGAACGGAATAGATTTACAAACATAGTGAATGTTGTCGTTAGTAAACGAGATTTCGACTTTAATGAAAAAAAAAAAACTAATAAAATTTTATTTTCTTGGTTCAGACATGATTTAGTTAAATATCAGTTATTTATAAACAACTACTAGAATAACGATTGTTTATGAATATTTTAAACCTCCATAGAAAATTGAATATAAATATATTTTTATAACTTAATTTAAATCGATTTGAAAAAAAATCGATTAAAGAACACCATCAGACACGCGTATTGGACATCTCTCTTCGGTAACTTCGTAAAGCTTCGTACTTATTCGGCAATGTTCTTTAAATATGTCTCACTCACACGTTAGCATTGGTGTTATTTTCGTGTCGCTGTCTCTGTCTTGAGCACAGGCGGTGACAAAAGTTTTCGTTGGTTGTTATTATTATATTGTTAAGTTTTTTGTGTAGTGTGTGTTAGGTTTGTTTCTTTAATTCAAAAGTTATTTTTGTAGCTTTCTGTCTCAGTGTTTTAATATTTATTTTATTTGTACTTGGTCCCTGTATTAGTAAATTTTTATTCGTAATTTGGTTTAAAAAAATTAATGTCAATAACAGTTTTTTTACGAGTGTACATGCGCGAAAGTTCGCAGAGCCTATGTTCAGGGCCGTCAAGTTACAACGGCCGTACTTTACATGTCTATAGCGGTGGGTGTTTCAACGACAAACAGTTTTCAAAGACCGTTTTTTGTTCTGCAACGTAACAACCGTTTTCCATCCTACGACCAAACAGTCTTCGTTGCACAAACCAGTCTTCGAATTACTGTATGCGAATTGTTATCTTACTATTAAGAAAATAAGGTCGAGAATCCATTGCTTCAACTATCACACTCGTCGCGTCGTCGTTTTTAAAACCAGTTATTGCAATGAAAAATGAATTTTATATTTATAGTCATAAAGTTCATTTTTCATTGTAATAACTGGTTGTGAAAAGACGACGCGACGAGTACAGATTTTATTACCGTCCTCAAACTAGTTGCGACAACGAACGTTTTCTGCAACTACTTCACTCAACGATAGTTTCGTCTTCAAACCAGTTGCGACGACGACCGTTTTCTGCAACCGTTTTTACGTCTTCTACGGTTACGTCTCGTCCGTCTAAAATTCGACAACAACCCACCACTACATGTCTATCGTTTCCATCCAAAATTTAATTACATCAATAGATAGCTAAAGGATCAAAGAATTCGGTACGTTCACTAAGGACTGTAAAGCATCGTGCGCGATAGAGGGAAAAACGCGACGCCTCTTTTGACTTGTAAAAGCTACAACATTCGTTAAAGTTCCAATCGTCACAGCTTTTCTCTCGTCTTGTCAAAATCTATCGATTGCATGGATAAAATATTAGTCTAAAATACAGTAGTTACAATTAATCTCTATGGTGTTAAAATAAAAAAATATAACCAAAAATACATGACAGTAGGCTGTCATGTAGTTTTGGTACGCGTAAAAAGAACAAATACAAAGATCGTATACGGTTGGAAAGGGCTTCCAAAACACCATTTATGACCGAATGTGGTTCATTGTCGGGAAAAACAAACAGTGTCGGGAACGTAAAAGAATGACCGAGATCCCACGATCAGCGTGCGCCCGTCCTGCAGCAGCTTCACTGAGCGGATGTAGTCGTCTCTGTCTGTAGTTACCTTAGAGTCGGGACTAATAGCGAGCGCATAGCATGCAGGCGCGGAGGATGTGAGCTCGGCTCGCATGCGCGGCGTGGGCGACGCCAGGTCCCAGATGGACAGGTTGGACGCCTCGCCGCCCACGATCAGCGTGCGCCCGTCCGGTAGTAGCTTCACTGAGCGGATGTAGTTATCTCTTTGCTGGAAATACAAGGACATAAATTTAACTAAGTAACCTTACTACATGGTTTATAGTGTAAGTTTGTTGGTTAGACTAATTAATTTTACATATTTTTTTTTTGGATATTATAGAAATATTTAAAATAACGGGGTTTTTAAGCAGGTCTAATGTTTATCATTAGCGAAGTTTGTGGGAACAACATAAGAAAACCATAAACATACAACAACTATAAAAAGACTCACCAAACAATCAAGCTGTGACAGCGGTTCCAAGGCAGCTGGCGAGCCAGGATTGGTGATGTCCCACAGCTTGACGCAGCCCTTGCCGCCCGTGTAGGCGTGGCGCGCGCCGCCCGCGAGCGACAGCGCCACGGCGCACACGACCTCCCCGTGCGGCAGCGCGGCCACGGCGCGGGCCGCGCGCGGCACGCCCGCGCCGCCCAGCGCGTCGGCCGGGAAGCCCACGGGCTGCAGGGGCCCACCGCACGAGTGGTACGAGTAGGCCCTGTCGGTGGGAACATGCTGTACTTGACTGATGGAACAAACCAAGATTTTATTATTTATTTTGTATTGTTTGGTAAAATAAAACAAAAACTATTTCTTAAGAGATACATAAATTTTATACATTTTAGTAGATCTACATAATCTTTGTTTTAAAGTTTCGTGGTCAAGAGCCAAAGAGATATCTTTTTTTATTTTAATTAGCCTACACTACGCATTGTTGGACAAAGGCCTAATCCCAAATCTTTCCTGAGCCGCCTCAAACTAACCCTTGCGCTTAAGGTTTCGCCACCTTTCTTTAGATAAGCCTCGATGGTGACAAGTACTGTTAAATCATGAAACCTTCAATTTAGAGTTCCATTGCATAAACTAACACTAAAATATAAGTACAGACTAGTCATTTGAAATCAATAAAAAGTATAATCAATAATGTAGTAATACAACGGAACTGTCGTAGCGGGAGCAGAAAACGAAACAGATACCAAAAGTGAATTTCAGAGGAAGTATACAATGAAACCTAGGACCTACTATATGGACAAAATATTTAAAAAATGTACTGACGGTTTAGCGGGCGCAATGCCGTTGGTCCTGTGATGCTGGTCGTAGTGCATGGCGTGCGGCGGCTGCGGCGCGGGCCCGCGGTACGCCGCGTACGCGGGGAAGTACGCGCCGCGCGCCGCCAGCCCGCCCGTCGGCGTCGCCGCGCGCGCCTTGCCGCCCGGCGTGCCCGGCTTCTCCTGGGGGGAAACATACGTCAGCCACACTCTGTGCTTCCTGATAGCTACAACCTAAAGGTCTTTAAGTCAAGAGTGAATAGGTTACTTCTAGGCAAGCGTGCTCCATTGTCGGCCACATCATCGCTTACCATCAGGTGAGATAGTGGTTTTTTTTTTAGGTGGGAAAACCATTTAATGACAAATATCGCTCTTGGGCGGAGCGGGACATACGGTCAGACTTTTACTGACTAAAAACCCACTCCTGTTCCTTTCACACTATCCGTGGCCCCAGTAGGCTTCGACCCTGCTGGGCCCCTACAATTTGCTGACATCTCGCTGAGGAACAATACCCGCCGTCGACGACTTGGGCTCGGTCTGGACGGTTACCAGACGGTCGGACGGCGAGCTAGCCATTGTTCGCCGTCCGCAAGCCCGCGCCTACGGTGGCCGAAAATCGGGATCGGAATCCCGGCGGCGGTTGGGGCGTGAGGACCGTTGCCTCACGCGATCGGCTGCCTCCTTTGCTAGCATTACTGCTTCGCAGAAGGAGGCGACCGCCTGCCACTCCTCCTCGCTCCGGACCATGGTCTATACCAAGGCACGGCGCGAGAGATCGCTAGTGAGATAGTGGTCAAACGCGAGCCTATCAATAATTTACCTCTTTTCTTTCAGTCCATACAAAGGTCGTTTGTAAGAAATTGCCCTGTGCGATAAGACCGCCCATTGTACACTTATTTTTAATTATGTTTGTCCTGTATTTTTGTTTATGTGGTGTACAATAAAGAATATAATAAATAAATAATAATTAAAAAAGCCTACAAACAAAATTCATGCGGCTCTATGAAGTCATTTGGTAACCACTTGATCATTGTTTTTGTTTTTATTTTAGCTTAAATTTTAATTATTGTTTTCTCTTTTATTTTCATGATAATAGTTTAAATGTATAAACTTAACTAAAATTGTATGAAAAGTCGCTAAAGTAACCAACTCACGTCTTTGGAACTCTTGGGCGTGGAGCGACTGGACGATGAGCCAGATCTCGAGGGGGGTCGCGGACCATTCTCTGTTCGCTCGCCGCCGTCCGTGCGAACATTGGGTGAACCTCGCTCCTCCTACAATGGTAGAGGAAGAATGGATACATATAAAATGTTATAGCATACATTCTTCTCTTGCACAACACCTCATAACTTCAATCAGCGGTTATGGAAAAAAAAGCATTTTGAAATCCACTGTGTCTATTGTCTATCCCTAAGTAAGGCCAGGATTAATTAATTGGTGCCATTGTCATACACAATTGTTCTATCGTTTTCACATGCGCATAAATACTATCACACTTTTGCTTTGGATGCACTAAGATCAAGAACACCCTTTCTATAAAAAAATATTATGTATGACCGCCCGGCTACTAAGACGTGTCAAAACCTCAAAATCATTAAAATTCCGTTGTGAATTAGGGATACTATTTGTCCATAGTTCCATCTCTCTCTCTCACACCGGAATTATGACCGCTAAAACTGAAAACGCTAGCGCGCGAAATTAAATTTTCTTAAGTTTTTTTGCATTTTACAGGTCATTCAAGTTGTGAGTTGATTTATTTATTCGCGTATTTATTGTTGATTCGCGAGTGTAGTACGAAATTATAAGAATTAAAATCATCAATACAAATATCATCTCATCAATACGACTCTGATATGCAAAATGTGACTCCGCGCTACCGTTTTTGTACAAGACGATGCCGCTGTATAGAAATAAAAACGTGTCTGCCATGAACATTCCCGAATTCATACAAAGCATTCCATACAAGCTTTAATCTCAAAAACATGTAACATTTAAATAACACAATGCATTGTAATCGAAAACAGGAAAATCATCTCAAAATCACAATTCACAGCCTTGAAATCTTGTAAACACTACAGAAAACACAGTTATTACCACCACCTTACCTCATTGGCCACATCTACTACAAGATCTTGATCACTTTTTTCAGCGTCGCTGTCCTAGAAATGTAATTAGACAATTAATAAAGTTATTTATTTAAGTTTCTCTTAAGGTTCCAGCAATAATATTAATCGACAAGTATTGTTACAGCCATCATTATCAGCAATGTATTTACATGTTAACAAAGCATCTGTATAAACAAGCAGTTGGAACAGACGGTTTTTGCTGAGTTGTAACCGATTGTATTTGTTTTTTTAAGATGATGGTAATGGATTTATTATATTTTGTTACACATAGCAAGAGCTTTTAATTTTTTTCTTAATACAGAAGAATCTCACAAACCGGCACTATCAAAAACCAGAACTGCCAGATTATTGGAATGCTCGGATTATTGGATTATATAGACAAAATCTGTTTTGAGGTCAGACTCTATATCGACAGAGAGTATACGCTGTGCGTGGCAAAGGGAAGGGCGAGGGAGGCGCGGCCGGAGGGTGCCGGATTATTGGTTTCGGTTATGTATGTTTAGTCTATAAGGTATTTATGTTATGGGTACTGTTTACCTGAAATAAAATTATTATTTCCTTTATTTATTTTTTATACATATTTTATATATTTCCTAAAATACACATATAAAAAAAAACATCTAAAAATATAAAAAAATAGTAGTCTTCCGGTGTCGGGAGCAGGGTCCAAGCTTCCGGTGGTTAGGGCTTGATAAATTATTATTGGACGTGTCGGTCTATTGATTGCCCAATCAGTGAGATTCTACTGAAATTGTGTTTTAAATGAGACAGATTTAAGATATTATTTCCTCATGAAAAAGATCCAAAATAAATAATTGGATAACTGTCTTCAATACATCAGTTTGCGTAATCTCCGGTAAAAAGAGACAGTATTAGAGTGAACCCATATTTTCTAGAAAGAATCTCTCGATTCTCGACTCTCATGATCTCATCAAATAGTCGTTCAACGTAACCTAGCAACAACCGTCTAAATCAAACACGTGGAAAGAGAAAAAGAACACAAAAAGCAACATGGATGGTTTGGAAGCCGACACATACACTACATAGACTCACATGGCCGAGTACCTTCTCCTCCTTCCGTCGCTTCACGTCCAGTGCCTCGGGCTCCACGGGCGAGCGCGGCCGGTACTTCTGCTCGCGCTCGTGAGGGGACACTGAACGTCTTTGCTTTAGTACCAAAAAGAAATTATGAGCCTTTAGGAAAACTTAAAACTATAAGTCTTTAAATTCAAGTTGTGAGAATTGCGCTGTTCTGTGCTACGTTGTACTAAACCTTACTTGGGTATCTGATTTGTTCCTCATAGAATAGTCAAAAGAGCATGCGTGAAGCTGCTCTGTGTTTCGTGTGAATCGCGTAATGAATTCTGAACCGGACTTATCTTGCCCGCACTTGTGCACAAGCATTTCGTCTCAGATCTGGGCAGAATCACATTATTCATTAGCCTTACTAAGCACAGCTCAGCAAAACATAGCGCAGCATATCTCAACATTGATTAATAAACTTAGGAACTTATGCACACCAGTATAAAATAACGACCCAAAAAACGGTGATTCCGACCAACCTGTGGATGTCCCCTAGAGCCGAGTCGGTCATCGTCCCGGGGGGGCGGCTGGCCGGGCAACAGGGGGGGAGGTGCCGGCCCGCCCGGCAAGACTGGCGGCTTTATGTCTGCGGGGGGCGGGAGCTCTACCTGGGGAATGAAGATGCAGTTAGAGAAGGTTACTACTTGTATTATTCGTTCTACTACTTCCTTAACAATCGAGTGTTTGGAAACGGAAAGAGGAAATGATGTTTCTTATACAACCCAGGTTTCCGTCATTTATGTTACTGGATTAAGTTTGGTCAACGTCAGACAATTGATAAGTCAGTTCAGATCGCCTCGAGACAAAATCGTGCTCCATGCACGGATGAATTAAATCCGCCCGCTCCAAGGCAAGTGCGGCGGCGGCGGCGGGCCGGCGCCGGGCGCAAACAGCAGCCCGCCCGCGCCCAGCAGCGCGCCCGCTCCGCCCACGCCGTGCGACAGTGCCGCGCTCGCGTGTATATGTACCTACACTACTAACGCTCACCTTATGCGCCGGCGGCGGCAAGTGCGGCGGCGGCGGCGGGCCGGCGCCGGGCGCAAACAGCAGCCCGCCCGCGCCCAGCAGCGCGCCCGCTCCGCCCACGCCGTGCGACAGTGCCGCGCTCGCGTGTATATGTACCTACACTACTAACGCTCACCTTATGCGCCGGCGGCGGCAAGTGCGGCGGCGGCGGCGGGCCGGCGCCGGGCGCAAACAGCAGCCCGCCCGCGCCCAGCAGCGCGCCCGCTCCGCCCACGCCGTGCGACAGTGCCGCGCTCGCGTGTATATGTACCTACACTACTAACGCTCACCTTATGCGCCGGCGGCGGCAAGTGCGGCGGCGGCGGCGGGCCGGCGCCGGGCGCAAACAGCAGCCCGCCCGCGCCCAGCAGCGCGCCCGCTCCGCCCACGCCGTGCGACAGTGCCGCGCTCGCGTGTATATGTACCTACACTACTACCGCTCACCTTATGCGCCGGCGGCGGCAAGTGCGGCGGCGGCGGCGGGCCGGCGCCGGGCGCAAACAGCAGCCCGCCCGCGCCCAGCAGCGCGCCCGCTCCGCCCACGCCGTGCGACAGCCCCGCGCTCGCGTGGATTTGCTGCTACAGACAACATTCATGTTTGAAGCCATTCATGTTACAAATATGCCGTGGACTGTTAGTAACTTTGGATGATATTATATTTTATGTACTAAAATCATGAACCCAATTAGGGTGGCTAAAAAATATGTAGACCCTTCAAACCACACTGTAAGACTTCCGTTTCCGCTAAATAATAAGCGAACAAGAAAGTGGCTAAATAAAAGTGTACTTTTGAATTTTCAGCGCTGGCTCTGCGTCGAAAGTTGAAAATCCAACCGTGCAACAATATTTAGACATGTTTACGATGTCGCCTAGTTTTAGCAAACATGGGCATTATTAAATGAACATTTATGTAAGGATGTCTTAAAAATAGGTGTAGAAAACTGTAAGTAACACCCTGGTGGGTATATATTTTTTCCCTGTTGACAAATATGTAATAGTAATTAGACTGGGTCAACCAATCATTTACAAGCGAATATTTGACAGCAGATTTACTGAAAGAGTGCCAATGGGACCAATGACGGTTTAAGGAATCAGTAGGGATTTAAGTCCCAGCATGTCATAGTTGCTGATATGATTCATGTTTCCCACACTGTTATATAACTTATTTAATTCATCATATCAACAACAATAGTTCCCAAGATATCATGCAGATCCAAATGGTAATGATGATATTTATTGAAACTACAGACTACATCCTGCCATTCACAATTTGGCCCAGGTCTTAGATGTGCTAGAATATTATGATAATCTCTTCCCACTGTAAGGGTAAATGTACTATTGCTAAATTTTATCTGAAGTGAACTCAAGTCTTGACTCCAATTTTATAGAGCTTACTGTGTATGAATTCCCTACAGAATAAAATTCTACACATTCATTTTCTAATTTGCAACTATGTCTCTAATGCTAAGAACACAAGTAGTTGTGAAATATATAAGAGAAAAAAATATATGTGTTAACACAAATATAAAGCAAAACCCTATTAGACCACATAATTTAATTAATTATTCAGACACAGGAAGTATATTTCAAATTAATGATACAAGCGTGTGCATGAAATTAATTAAAAATGTATTAATTAACGCTAGCTAATTGATTATTTTATAACAAAGTACCTAATTATACTTAAATACGCTAATTTTCATTTACAAACTCTTTCAAGAGTATAATTTTATACCCTATTTTTAGAATTTAGGTATGAGCATCAAAATAGATACATTAACATAGCATATGAACAGCTTAATAAATTTTCGCTAACTTTGTTACCATGTTGGTAACAAAGTTGAACATGGAATTGTTTCGATCATGTTTATAGCAAAGTAACTAAACAAACTGATTTACTAGCGACAATGCGTAAATCTCATTCGTGATTATAACGAGAAATTAAAAAACAAACGTATAATATAAATATGGCGTACACATCATAAAGCAATAATTATTGCATGTTAGATGCAACATCTACGCGACTTGTGCTTGCATACAATGAAAACGTGAAGTTAGGAGGTGTGATTACAAAACATTGAAGTCCAATTAGTTTTTCCAATTACTGTGACATAACTTATGTTAAACACTCCGCCTGTGTTTGTGTTAGCTTGTGCATTCTCTTGATTGGTACCGCTTTATTGCGATTAATTTTTGCATTTGATGGCATTACAGCAATCAACGTGTATGACGACTATGATGATTGTGATAACAGTTGTATGCTGAGCTGAGGCACAATATTCTTAACCATTAAGATTACACAATATTTATAAAAAGAAACTAGGACCTACTCTCCATTTTAACACCATTAATGTGAGCATGCATGGGTACCATATTAGTGAAGATGACATTATAAATTCAAGTGTATAGTAGAAACATTGAAATTATTATAGAAATAAACAATATATATTTCTGACAGGAAATACATACTGTATTGATGCGTGCAAAAAAAAAACAATGAACACTAAATTCTACTAAATGGAAATGAGATGAGAATGCAAAAGCTAACATGAGAAATTTTGGTGATGTAATTTGAAAAGAAATCAAAGTGGCAACATAAAATAATGCAAAATGTTAATCACAACATATAATCAATGTACCAAGCACTGTATAGCTATATCTTGACTTACAAGCAGTTGCTGGAGACCCTGCTGTTGTTGTTGCTGCGAACAACATTAACAATATATATGTATGCTGGTGTACATAACCTGCTCTAACTTAACTGCCTCTTGACATATGCTTGGTTGCTTAGAGTATAGATTTAATGTATGGGATAGTCTATCAAAATAGACCAGAACTGAAATCATTTATTTGCTAACAGTGTAGATAAAATGGTTTTTTTTTTAAGAATCCTAATACATTAATAGTATAACTGCTCCTAACTTTAACATTGTACAGCAATAATTAGTTCTTTGGTAAGTAGAATTTAGGGCAACACCCATGGCTCATCTATTCCACATCATTAAAATAAAATGATAACCAGCTCTTGCAATCTGCATGACAACTGCAACTGAACTGTGCAATTATTCTGTCGTAAAAATATGGTTACTTCACTAATTACTAATTGCACTTTTTAGTTTGTTTGCAGCTGAATGCAGGTCATTGCTTAAGCTAAATTAGAAAGTAGCAATTTTTTGTCTGTGGCTTGACGATTATGATGTAGAGCCACATGATAACAGGAAATATAAGATATTTAATAAAAACGACGATATAACTAACAGCAGACTCAGTTCTATATCCACTTATCAGGATTTGCATCAAAATATTACCTATCAAAAGACTGGACTTTAAAAGACTTTGACCCCTGAGTTTGTTTCTGTGTTTCTTCTCAGGGTAGTCAGCTAGGAAACACCAACTTCATCTAGTTTAAATTGACAAAAAAAAATTGAAGTGTAAGTGTTTTTAAAAAAACCTATTTGCAAAATAAATATCATTTATCATTTAAAAATCAGGAACAAAATAATTTTGGCAGTATAGAAGGAAATATATTATTCAGATAACATTGGTTAATGTGCATAAAATATAAAAATTTACGACAATAAGTAATCCATAGCATTTTTTAGATTGATACATATATTTTTATGTGTGGATAACAAGTTATCCTAGCTTTATAAAAACAAAATAAAATAAATAAGCAAAATAATTAATGGGCTAAATTAATGATTATTATTCATAACACTATACAAGCTTTTAGGATGAATAAATAATTTTATATGTACTGCATTTTTATAGTTACAATATGTTATCTACTGTGGTATGTATGAGGTATCTTACCCCAATGATGGCATTCAGTTCGGACATGGTGACTTGTTTAGCTCTTTCCACTGCAGAAGCCACCTGTTGCTGATGCTCCTGTGCTAAGAATGGGAGCACCTGCCCTATAATAGCACTTAGTCTCTTTGCTATTTCTGTCTGTAAATTCAAAATAAACTGATGTAGACTATTACTCACAGCAAGATACAGTACCAGTTTTTGAGTTTGATATTTACCTGTTTATGCATCTCCACATTTAGACCATAAGACATTTCATAATACTGTAAAAGAAATATTATTTACATTATTCTTTAAAAAAAATGAAGACAAGTGGCAACTCCCATTCACACCTGAAATTAGACCTTTTTCGTGCAGCCTATAGTTTTAAAGTTACTGTTACATTGTTATTTTAGTACAATATTAATTCATTAAACCCCAAGCGAACACCGGTGTTCACTCTCTCATTGTCTTTCTATTTTGTCCTAATTACGTATTCAAAAGGTTAAACTATCTTTTGGCAATTTTTTTTTCTTTCTTTCCATTAAGCTATTGCTAGTCTATCTGGAAATTGTCAAACCTATTGTCAGATAACAGTTGAGACTAATCCTTACACATTACAAAACAAAGTTCCTCTCCGAGTCTGTCTGTTCGCGATAAACTTAAAAATTATTGAACAGATAATATGTTCATGCAGTTTTCAACAATAGACAGAGTGATTTGTCAGAGACTGTTTAGATGTATAAAACATGCATATTATATTAGAAAAGCTTAAAAATTTCAAAGATTTGTAACACATATTTGAAGCTGGGGCTAGTATGCCTATAATTTCGTCAAACTGAGCTGGAACTAATTGGCTTCAATATTGCATGACAATAGGCAAAAAATTATCAACTTTATTAGTATTATTATCTTAATTTTCCTCATAAAAGCAGACTCCATGTACACAGTTTATGCCAAATTATTGTTTATGGTAGAGAATTTAGGTCACATGTTATAGTATAAGAAGAAGTATAAAGCAATAAAAGAATTGTAAATTTAAGACTGTGTGACTAAAAACTTGACACCAAAATGTGCTAAATAGCACCATTTAACATATTGGAAAGTGTGTTTATCATGTATTGCAGTCAAAATTAAATTAACTCAAGCACCTGAGTTCAAATAACAAAAAATTGTCAAGATAATATTAACAACATAGGTTATAACAATAAATTAGTTCTGCTTATCAGTAACAAAGTTTCTATATTGACTTAATTTCACAACATGTTCAATAATTACTGTTTGAATATAACTAAGCTCAGCCTACACCATTATCTAGGCCAAACATTTAATATTTGAATAATAATTATCTTAGTTTAACGCCTCTCTTTATTTATTTCTGACTTAACAATGATATTTGAACATAAATAAACTTTCTTTATCTTCGGCTACATAAAAGTTTAATTACCATAACATAATGCCTCTGCATTTCCGTCTTCTCACTGGCCAGTTTCTCACATTCCAATTTCAAACTGTAAACAATGAATTGTAACTTAATCTCGAGATAAGATAATGATTAAGTATAGAAACAGATCAAATTAGAACAGGTTAGCAAAGTAAATAAGAACTCAACATGTACTTACGTATGATATTGAGCTTGTAGAAAGTTAAATTCCTCTTTTATACGCTCTAGTGTGTCTGCTATGGTAAATTTAATAGGCCCTGCTGGCGGCTGAGGTCCCTGCACAAACAGTGACAAACAATAATAGGGTCTAAACAGAATCTACTACAACTAGCAACTATACAGAGTCAAACTTCTGTTGTGACAGAAATAGATGAAGTTGAAAGCCAGCGGAAGATAGAAAAACAACACAAACCCTTACCGCGGCAGCCGGGTGCCGCGTAGCTGTTGGATACATCTTAACAAAAATCTACTGCAATATCTCCAGTATACACAATCAAATATAGTTCTCTTTTGATCCGTTTGCTAACACCATCGGCACCATCTCCTATAACACCGTCCACCGCTGCTATAACACACTAAACACCGGAGAGCCCGACTTACGCGCTAACGACAATGATATGCACAAACTTTGCCTTGAAACTTTTGAATTATCGGTCATTATATTAACATTTACAACTTTTATTTACAATTATCAATCACCATGCAAATAACGCAGTTAATTGTAATTATACATGTATTTCGAGAAACAGTCAACAGATTTTCGCAAAATTTTTAACCATAAATCCACGCCGTAATTTTTGTTCAGCTGTCATGTCATCCATCATCATTCATCACAAGAATGGCATTCTCGAAATTGTTATTCAACGTCATATTTGTACACTGTCCATTGCTAGTTTGTTAGTCATAGACTCACTCTTTCGGTAAACCCTACATCGAGAATATCAGTTGATCCATTAAAATTCGTTAGGTTGGTAGAAGTGACATCCGCGTTTATCGTTTGAGATTCCGCAAAGACCTACCGGCTACCATGGACCTACCGGCCCTACCGGTATCGTACGGTACCGCATCGCATACCAAATCGTATTCTTTTATCGTTTCACTACTAGCTCAAAATTAAATTTTAATTTTTAGTAACTTTGACAGGTCTATTTTTATTTTTCATTGGTCTCTCATAAGTCTTGATAAATGCAGATGGTTGCGCGTAGCAAGCAGTAAAGTTAGGCGACTCGTATTTTGTAAAGAGGTTCCACTATGTTTATTCCACTGGCACTAAAATAATACAGCGGCCAACCTGGGTCCACAACTGGTAAAGAGATTTTTATATTCGTCACTGCAGTTTGCTTCCAGGGGACAAATGTACTGCCGCAATGATAAATTATTGAGAGGTAGGACATTTGTTTCTTCTCAGCCTGCATCTGTTGTCAAGTCTCGTCTGGCGCACAATCCTTCTAGGAGGCCGCATCCCATAATACTTTTAGAAGTCCTAAAATATTTTGGTGTTAAATCGGTCATTTCGTTCCTGTTTCTCTTTCTTAGTAAAAAACTGTAAAAAAATTGACATAAATTCAGACTGTATTCTACCCTATTCATCTGGGCTTGAGATAGAATGTAAACAAAGAAAACAATGTAGATACATTCGACCAAGTTTCTTCACGTGTTTGAATACATTAATAACAGTCTCCTTTTCTGTTGAACGCATTGGCGTTTTCTTTCCACGCTTTTTCTTCGGCAAATAACAAGAATTCAACGAAAATATCTCGTATCAACAAGTTGATCGATAGTGAAAAAGATGGCGGATTATAACCCGCCTGATGACAAAACATCACATTTTTATATAAAATGTTTGCAGTATCTGTGGTCTATAATCTAGTAGTATTATAATAGTTTGTTTATCTTTTGTCTCACGGCTCCCTGAATAGGGTATAGTTTAAACCAATGCCAAGTGTCTTCCAAGTGTGTAAAAGAAAGCCGGGTCGGTTTTAGCACTTTTTTATATCTTTTTTTTTTTTGGCATCAAATATAATTGTTTCCTTACAATTATTAAGTGTCGACTATGTAATATTTAGGTAAAAATTAAATACAATAAACTCCAATGAGGAAAGATGCGTTTGAATTATACATACTATTATTATTTTTTATTAAGACTTAAGTTCACAGAAACATATTTCTATTACCAGTTTGAAATCTAAGTAAAGTGAAAAAAGTTAAGTTTTAATTAGGTGTTAAATCGATTTTTTAGCTCTAGTTTCAGGCTATTTAGAGAAATGTTAAAAATATCCATGTCTGTAAATTCTCTGTTATAATTGTTAGTGGAACGGTATAAAAATCAGTTACGGGGTATGTTTTATTTAGTTGAGGAGGAACAAAAAGTGGTTTTGTACGTGATGGGCGTACGGGTAGGCGAGCGTGCGCTTTTAGTGATATTTTACAAAGTAATGTAGGAGAATCGGTTAATGAGTTTAAAATTTTAAACAAATTAGGTACGTCAGTGGTAAGTCCAAGGTTTCAAGTTGCAAGTTCCTTGGACTATATTTCAGAGTTTTTTTTGCCCCGCTTTCCGATTAAGATATTTTCGATGCCAGCGCATCAACAGTTGTTCCAAATTACCGCATACATCAGGCGATTTGTTGACGCGGTAACAGCACTGATATCGTAATTCAAAACGCGGGGATGATCTTAAAGAAATAAGCCCTGCGTTCTGAAATGCGACAAAAGTGATAATATTGCGAATCCGACCAACGCGCAACGTCACAGTTATTACTTAGTAGCTCTTAAATATTGTGACTACTAAATTTGGTCGGATTTGCGATATGATCACTGTTATCGCAATTCGGAATGCGCTGGGCTAGTTGACGTCAGTTTAATTAACATTAGAATAAACAGGAATTTGACAGGTCTTGGACGTGACTCCCACAGAGTACCTTTTTATGGTGACTCCCAAGGATTTTATATATCCTACGGATGTGACGCCTCACTCTCAATGCCCAAGAATCTTATCTATAGAGTAAGATCCTTGTCAGTGCCACCACAATTCGGAAAACTATCAAGGAGCTGCTAGAATAATATATTATAATAAGGAGATGTATATATAATATTTCGTGCATTAATTTAGAAGAAAAGTCTTCTTGGTCGTATCGCTGGCGCAATAGTGGTTTAAATGTTTTTGGCTCAAAACTTTGCCACTACCATAATATTATCACCAGGCCGCGTCGGTGGCAGCGCAGATCTCATATAGACGTATGACGAATAGTGTAATCTGTGTACAACACTTACAATAATGTTATATTTATCATGTTTCATGAGTGCAAAACCTTCACCAAATAATAATTAGAAATGTAATGACATTGTTCAAAAAGACTCGTATTCCAACTAGAACAACGTAGGAAACTATGTTGTCTGTGGTTATTTTTGAAATAATGGCAGAATTGTAGACTTTTTGACATTAATTGGCAGATCGTCGTCGCGCTGCAGCTGTTTGTTGAGCGACTGAGTTTGCAGTGTCGAAGTGTTTTGAAATAAACTGACTGGTTGCTTTGTTTTATAGTGATACAGTGTATTTTCAATGATTATATTCAGAAGAAAGTGCTGTTCCTGAAGTGATTTTCTGTTTTTGTGAGTTTTTTTAAAAAGCAAAGAGAACCATCATGGATTTCAAAACAGTCGTTTTCAACGCTGCACGAGATGGAAATCTTACGCGACTGAAAGTAAGTATTTTATAATTATATTTAATTTATTGAAGATTTAAGTTTAAACACATGAAAGTCTTAGTTTTGGTGTGATCAAGTTGGTGGGCTTAATTTTTTTCTGCATCTAACTGTAGAATAAACAGTTAGGTACCTACTAATTCAGTTCCACGTTTATAATTGCCAATTCGTCGCAGCGTGATTACCGATGATTCTATCTCCATTCTAACAGGATAATCTGACATTATCTATTGGTTCCCATTAGCGTGATATTCATAAGTGACTATTATCGCCGTTAAGCTTAGGTATAAAAAATATCTACGTAATAGTCGCTGTCGTAACGCTAACGTAAAATGATGTTTTCAAGTCACTATTTTGGGAATGCTCAATTTGTGCGACAAACGTCTGAAGCCCCTATATTGACATTGATAATACTGTAAGTCGTATTATCTCGAAATCCTCATTTAGCAATTAATGTACTTGTAATACAATATACAAGGATGGGTTTTCACATTATCTTTGTTTATGTAAGCAATAATTGTAATTGTTGCTTTAAAATTCATAGTTTGCTAAACATGTTGAAATGTTGTTACCCATTTATGAGTTATGAGCAAGTACCTATGTGTTTTTATACTTATAAGATTGCTATTAGCCAGATCTCTACTAGAAATTAAATTTATTATGCACCTAACAGAACTGTTAACAATAAATACCATCTTTTGTGAAGTCATGTATCTCTTTCTCTGTTCTTAAGCTTACATTCTTTTTCCCAATGATATTGGCCCCACCCATATTTCAATAAAATCATAAGCTATCTAATTTAATAAGCCTATTATGGCCCACTGCTGGGTGAAGGCCGCCCTCTCCCTTTTCCACACATTTCTGTCTTCTACCACTGGGCTAGACCGTCCGGTAAGTGTCAAGTTCTATTCTCCACTTTCGTCTCGGTTTGCCGCAATGTCACCTCGGTTAATACAACCACTTATTGGGTCCCATTAAAATAAGATCATAGACGTTAATAAAAATCCTATTGCATTACAAGTAAATATTCAAAATTTTTTAGTAGCTTTTACCACTGCACTGATTCCTATTTTCTAACAATGTGTTACTCTTAGGAACTGGCAGATTGCCATTGCACAGAAAATTCTATCTTCCCTACTTTCTGAAATAGAAAGTACCCATAATTTAGTGCTTTTAAAATAGTTATTTTTTTACAATTTCTTCATATTTATTATCCATGTTCAGTGCATATTTATCTTTGTGTTTGTTATTGACTTAAAAAGAGATAGGTGTGTCTGCACACAAATGGATGATTTTCTGCCATATATATAATCCAATGAAACCCATAGCACTAATATGCAAATTAATTGGACATCCTGTTTAACTTATTTGCCTCTTTACTGATTAAGCGGTGGAAACCAAGTTAATATTGAATATTACACGTGCTTAAAGCAAGTTTTCTATAGTTGCTAGAGAAAATTATAAACTTACTATCCAGTTGTTTGTTATTAATAATTTTTCCCATGTTCCATTGCAATAGTCTGTTTTAAAAGAACCATGCATTATTTGAAGTGGTTTGTTGGCAGGCTGGTGTCCGCAACTCTATGTCCAAAGCACATTTTTTGTGTGAATATTATAGTCACCAATACCACTTGGCAATATTGTAGCTTTCTATAGTGAAAGAATTTCATAACCAAGTCAGTATTTTCAGGTACTGCCTCCTACAAACAAACAGTTTTATAATATCCTTTACTGTCTGTGATAAATAGATACAATCTTTATTGTACACTATAAAAAAATTACCGTAGGAGCTTAAAATGATTCTTAATGATTCCTATCCATTGAACCGAATTTCTCTGCCCTGTGTCTAGCTGTGTTGTTCTAGTACCTTCTGCACTACTTGGTCCCTGTTATTTGTGGTTCTTGTTCTACACTTGGCTGAGTACTGCAGTTTTATGCAACTGTACTCTTATCATTATGTTTGGACAAATGGTTGTTTAAATTTCAATTTTAGTGGCTTATTGGGTATGTTCCTAAGAAATTGGGCTAGCACATGCAAAATGATTTTTAGAAATCAGTCTAGTTACAAAACCAAAAAATTAAACACTCTTCATCTTTATTTTATTAGGTAGTATTATTGGTAGTTCCCTCTCCTAGAGAGGAGGCCCGAGTCCCAGCAGTGGGAACATTAAAAGGCTGATTATGTTATGCTATTGGTAGCTGAAGGTAATTAATTTTTTTTTGTGTACCTAATTACCAGGTTGTTATCATCTAGTTGCCGGCTTGGCAGCCATCCTAATTTTTTTCTTAAAAACAATTACATTCTTTTACCTATCAAATTCAAACATATATTTATTCTATATTTCCACTCCCTTATTTAATAGGTACTATTTTTCACGTGATTTCCTTTGATATTGCAGCATTTATTGTTGTTTGTCTTAACTAAAAAAAATGGTAAAATAATAAGTGCTTACTTACCTATAAAAAATGTTTTTGGGTTTAATGTCATTGGCATAATTATCAAATGTCAGAACTCTGTTGACTTTATATTAAAAAAAAATAAAAATGTTACTGGTTTTGTATAACATTGTAATACTTAAACATTTATTGTTTTTTGTAGATAATTTTATTATAATAAAAAATATCTGACCAATTGACCAGTAAGATAACAATAGCACTATTAAAATAAAGCTTTACAGTTCTTTGTGTACTTTTTCATAAATAAACAAATAATTAACTTACATTATGCCTTTTATAGTATGGGAAAGATAAGTATGGGACAACTACTATCAAGCAACATATATTTATCAACAAGGAAAGAAAATAACATAACTAAATGTTATACCATATTTATTAACATGTTTTAAATAAACTACAGAAATAAGAGATGGTTGTCCCTCAGAAGAGTTATGTGCAGTGCCAAGCTGCCTGGAACTCCATCTGTACAGAAGTCCTACCATAATTTATACACTTACTATACATAGTCAAACGGTATTCAGAAATACAGTAACTTTTAATCAATTACAGATTATTTACTTCATCATCATCTTTCTGCCCTTGTCCCGTTTTATTTGGGTTGGGCACAACACGATCTTTTCTTCCATTCTGTCCTGTCACTCGTCACATTCAGTGTTGGTATAATTCCAGTTTAATATAGTACAACTAGTAGAGTGGCTCATTTTGTTGAACACAGATTGAGAAAAAAAAGCATCCAAATGTCCACCCACTCAACATCATTATAGTCTATACATTTAAGTTGTTTTTACTGCACTTCATTCCACGAAAGTAATAAAGAGAGTAATTCATAGTTGTTGCACAAGACGCACTCTATCTTTACACGGTTTTCCCCTATGAGCTAGAATAATTAGATATATATTTTATCTCAAGTTTCCCCCTATAACAACTGCACAACAATCTCTTACATTGTCTTCTATGTTATCTCACAATGTCATCCCGTAATAAATGGTTTGTACAAGATTTCTCCTGCACTTTTTATGTTGGTGATATCCAATAAAAATAGTTTTTATGTTTATCGTTTTTATTTAACCGATTTTTGTAGTTTTTTGATTGCAAAGATTTTTTTTTTCTTATCATATTTCCTCTGCTTGTACCTACCACTATAAACGCCATATCATCTTCCTGCCCTTGTCTGGTGTTATTTGGGGTCGGCGCAACACGTTTTTTTCTTCCATTCTGCCCTGTCACCTGTCATGCTATCACTAACCTTTTCTTTCTTATCACTCCTCACACAATCCATCTATATTTTTTTCCCTCTCTATCCATCTACATGTATACTCTTAACTCTTTTAGTAACAGGTGTTTCATACCTTCTCTTCACATGACCATACCAAGATAAACGATTCCCTTTAAACTTTTCAGTCATTAGTGCCACTTTCAAACTTTCTCTAATATACTCATTTCTCACTTTATCCATTCTCGTCACACCACACATCCATTTCAACATTCTTATCTTCGCTACATGCAAACTTTTTTCATTCGTCTTTTTCACAGCCCAACATTCTGATCCATACAGAACTATGACAGGTCTTATCACGGACTTGTCGATTTATAAACGCCATAACATTGAATTAAATTAGTGATGCTGTACAAGTGCTCTCTAGAATATTACACTAATTACATGTTTGTAACTTCACAGACTTCCCAAGTATCAAGACTGAATTTAGTACTTAGGTGCCTACTTATGTTTCTCTCTCCTTGAAACTTGGAACGTTCTCGAATCTTCAGTTAACCGTACACGTTGCTGCTGACCAATTTTTACCATTAATTTACTGCTTACAACAAACAGATTAGGTATTAACCATAGATATCCGGTATTTACTCTTTATCAGCTTGCGTCGGATTGTTCCGACGAGTGTTTTCGTGTTCGCCAGGGTCGTGTGTTTGCGACTGGGTACTCGATCTCGTTTAGCTCTTCAATCCCCATAGGTGACAGAAGAGCTGACGAGATGGAGTATTTGGTTGTGGATGTGCGACCCTGGCGGAATAAATATATACAGATACAATGCGTTCCAAATAAGAATAGGATCGATTGCCATTTTGTGACGTCACGTCATACTGTCAAATCGAAGAATTAAGTATTATGGTGAGCAAAACAAGAAATTTTTAAAATTTAATTTATTTACGAACTGTGAACCAAAATAGTTTAATCAGAAACCAGTTCTTCAATTTTGCTCATCTCTGAGTTCTTCAATTTTGTCCAATTTCTTCGATTTGACAGTATGACGTGACATCACAACATGGCAATCGATCCTATTCTTATTTGGAACGCATTGCCGACTGATGCGGTTAATAGGTTAAGCAGCTTTAATTATATGCGTTACAGCTTTAATTATATGCTCTTAAATTTTGGTAGATTTTGCATTACATAATCGGTAATTGCCAAATGATCTCACTGCCAAGGGTTTCCTTTCATATTTAACGCGACTTCGTCTACCATAGCGCGTTACCTCGTTTTATTTTTTATTTGGTTCTTATGAGAATGCTGACAATCACGTTATTCTTATTAGCATCATGGAATCATTTGTTATCCCGTAATGAGTCGGTGTTACTCACTACTTCCTATGTCGTTTAGATAAACGACGAGGAAGTGAAACCGCTTCCTTTGTGCAACGAAAGTAAAGGAGACTTTCCACTCAGCCATGCCGCATGCCGTCGAGCGCCCGAGAAGCGTTTGTTTATTTATTTTGTAGCCAGAGGATTTTGTCACTAGCTTCACCATAATTTATAGGAAGTTAAGTGCAGTATTAAGTTACGGATCATACTTATGAACCAACATTGGGTCTAAGGACGTTCAAGAGGACTGCATTTAACAGCGTACTAGACTACCTATAATTTTTTATACAAATAACATTAACTCACAATTTATGGGGTAAATAATTGGATAGACTCAACGAGAACGATTTAAAGAGCTTCCTTCGTGTTCATATAGTTGATATTCTTTGTTTTGTCCCGCGACTCATATCTCATTCGACATATATTTTATTATGTTGTCAAGGCGGAGGCACAATAAACATTTAGACATGTTATGTTATACGTAAGCAATGCTGAATATCTAAGTACGTAACAGTCGCAACAATGCTCATAAAAGGAAATTTGCTTAATGCGCTATTTCATAAAAAAAAAAATGTGTATATCAATGCTACGTTTTACTAAAACACGAGCACATCGTTGTCTGCGACTTCGTAATTGCCTTGAACCAGCCGCGCGATATGCTTATCTACATAACTATGTGCGCTGATTATTCCACTGTCTGATGGACAATAATAATTCTCTGTAGGGAAAGTAGGTGGCAGAGCGTTGACCCCATTCGAGTTGGTGTTTACACACAGGCACCACCGTGGGCGTACGTACTCAGAATTCATGATTGAACCAAGAAAATTCAGTGTTAGAATATTCCAAAAGTGAATGGCGCAAGAGAAATCACAGATTTGTTTGCTCCCAAGTTTCTATTTTCGGATGATTGAGTAGCTTGAAGCGATGTTACTTTTTTTAGCGGATTGCACGAAGGAGCTCACTCAGAGCTCTATAAAACGTGTATGTAAACTTTCGATGCTTGTGTGTTTTTGTGCTCTGATTTATATCAAGAAAACGTAGCATTGCTAATACTACACTATCTGAAATAGGATGAGGTAATCTCTGAAAGTACTGGTCCGATTGCTAAAATTTTTTCACCAATAGAAAGCTGCTTTATTCCTGAGTGAAAATATAGCCTATATGGCTATATTTTATGTACGCGGGCGAAACCGCGGGCAAAAGCTAGTAGAGCATATAAGTAGTATCATCAGCTGTCATGTTAGACATGGACTACTCGCGGATTTAGGATTCCTCGAGTGCCAAACCTCAATCAGCGTGGTAGAGATATCAATGAGTTGATATATCTAACACCTAAAAATTGTATAGCTCAAATGGCAAGAAAAGAATCGACTTCCAATAACGAGAGCAGTAATACTGCGCAGATTTGAATAAGTCACTCAAACGATCTCTCTAACGGAAAGCAATTTAGGTAATGGAGGCTCAAAAGTTAATCTTGCCTCGTTTAGTAATCATCTAACACAATTTTCTGGCAAAATTTTCATCAAGAAGTAATTTGACGGTTAATTTATTGTGTTTTTATATTAATATCCTTGTACTTAATATTTCCAAGGACAGCATTGGATAAAATAGGTGTTTACTTGTTTCTCAATATTAACTTTAGGATTGCATATTAGCCGATTTTCGCCACTAGGATTCCTCCAAAAAATCTTGCAGATATTAAACATTGCTCTGCCGCATCTGGTGGTTCGATACCAACTGCACTGCCACCACGTGTTCCCTTTACGAGATTTAAATAAATATCGCGAACGGATTTAAAGCGTTGCTTACTCATCCCGCATGCGCAAATGCAACTTGCAACCGTCTTGGTTTACTCTCAAAGCGACGCGGTAAAATTAAACCACAGTTATAGAGGAATGGTCCAATTGAAAAGACCAAGCGATTAATGGGCCAAGTTAGGGAGACTTGGAGACCAATTAATCTTGATGAGTTTGGTTTCTTATCTTTCTTTGAATTCTATTTTGTTGTAAAGGACAGTTAAAGAAAATTTAATTAATTAAATGAGATTAAAACCAAAGAAAAAATTTTGGAGGTTTCTTTTTTTCTCCGAAGTAAGACGTAGGGAAATGATCGATGCATACTGCATTCTTGATACTACTGGATAGACGCATTTTCTTGGTCTCTTTTAGGCCTACTAAGATTTTTTGCTATAAGCAACATGTTCTCGGACTGTACTCAAATAGGTCTACTTTTCAATAGGTCAAAGGTTAATGATACAAAACACTAATTGCAAAAAACGAGGGAGCATCATATTACTAAACTCCATTTGCTTAGGTAGTTAACTAAACGTAAACAATCTTGATATGTCTTTTTATTATAAAAAAAAAAACGTATAAAAGACATACAAAGATTATTTAAATTTAGTTAATTACCAAACATAGGGATATCAAATTGTGAACATTTTTAGATAAAAAATTTAGAGAACTTTTAGATAAAAGACATGTCAAGATTATTTACATTTAGTTAATTACTTAAACAGATGGAGTATGGTCGTTACTTCTGCGCTACCCCAAAAAAGCTTATTTCAGGAAATGTAGACAATGACAAAGTTTAGCAACAATGATTCAGACTCGGTTCCGGGACAGCGGCGTGGTTTTATTTTATTCATGTGAAATATATTTTAGGCGTAAAATTAGACCACACGCATATTCACAGCTTTTCCTCTATTTCGTTTTGTCGCCGGTCATTGCCGGCTCTTTGTCCCGCTGTGACTCACTCGGTCACTCGCACAGCGTACTCAACCTCCTCCTCACCACGGAAGATGGAATGAGGAAGGACAAAGTTTTTGTTGCCCCTCAATATGTTTCCTAACAGGCCTTTGTTGATTTCAAGGATTGAACATGATATTTTTGCGCGCTTTATTTGGCACACTGCCAAAACAATGCATAAAAGACATGGACAGTTTGAAACAATTCCGTCTCAGATCAGTTTATTAGGTTAAACACTGAATATACTGGCGATTTATATAAGATAATAAAATTCGTTTTGTAAACGTTTTCAATATGTGTTGAGGTTTTCCTTTGCGCGACATGAGTTTGCTCGTATTCGAGAAAATACGACGGAAGCACACACTTCATATTCATTGGAGTTCGCTTGCATTAAATTCATCACTGTCTTTTAAATGTAAAGAGTATTTTCTCCTTGTGATGAATCCATTTCCCATATTTTTCAGTAGGTACTCCTAGTTTGCTTCGTTCATCATCATTTCAGCCGAAAGACGTCCACTGTTGGACATAGGCCTCCCCCAAGCGTCGCCACAACGACCGATCCTGTGCGTCTCGCATCCGCCGCATTCCCGCGACTCTCACCAGGTCGTCGGTCCACCTTTTGGGAGGCCTTCCATGGCTGCGTTTTCGTTAGAACGGATGGTCGATGGGGCCGACCCATCGACCATCCGTTCTACGAGTAATGTGCCCTGCCCACTGACACTTAAGTTTGGCGATTCTTCGGGCCATGTCGGCGATCTTTGTTGTTGCTTCGTTCGGTCAGGTTTAAATGACGGTAACAATTCTGGCAGTTGCTGCATTGACACTTCTGCAACCAAGTTTTCACTTTGTAAATCTGGTTACTCGGAAACTCTAGCAGTTTTCGAGTAACTAGCATAATTATATTGTATTCTTTGAACGCGTATACTAAGATCGAAACCTTCGTCAAACAGCTTTCTTAGCCAACAAGAACTTGACTAAGAAATGTACTAAAAAAAACTGTCTGTAGCTATACCACCTTCGAGAAGTTCTCATCGTCTTCCTAAGTTTTAAAAAAAGTCGCAATAAGTTTCTTTGAACCGTTTTGTTAGCAGCTTTCTGCCTTATGTCTGTGTAATTGGAATTTTAAATTTACTTCATGATTAGAATTTCAAATGATGTTTTGATGCGCTTAGTTTATAGATATATAGGAGTGATCAATTTTAGGTCAGGTTGTCCACCTTCGAGAAGTTCTCATCCTCTTCCTAAAGTTTTAAAAAAGTCGTAATAAGTTTCTTTGAATCGTTTTGTTTGCAGCTTTCCGCTTTATGTTAGTGTTAGGGTAATTGGAATTATAAATTTACTTCATGCTTGGAATTTCAAATGATGTTTTGATGCGCTTAGTGTATAGATATATAGGAGTGGCCAATTTTAGGTCAGGTTGTCTAATCTAAATGATCTAACGCAATATGTACATTCAATTGTTATGGAACAAAGAATCACGAATAGCGAGATCATTTTGTATGTGGCTCTGTTAAAATTCCGTTACAAAACCATACCGTTAGTTTTATTCTATGTTGAGCGGTGTTACTGCTTCGTGTTGCAATTTAGCTCTGGGCTGAATTCCGCTAATAATGATGTACTTACATACATTTGTATCATGTAAAACACGAGTACGATTTCGTTGTAAATTGTCTAGTGTTTGTGTGTTGTTCATTGTTCATCATAAAAGTTTGACACACGGTATCCATAGCGCCTGTAGTTTGTTTAATGACCGTTGCCAAGTATGACTGAAAACGATATTTATTAGTACCATTTTCCTACGAACGCTTTGTACAATCCTGGCGGAGTAATTTAAATCAGTGGAGAAAATAAATCCATTTGTATTCTTGTCTACATAAATTCCAGTCGGCTGAAATGGCAACACAATTAGTAATCTTCGCGTCGCTGATGCCATTTGTATAATTCACTGCAATTAGTTGGGTAACATTCGTTTAGTTAAGAGATTACGGAAATCTAAATGACCGTAGGAGAAGGAGATCACGATTGACGGTAAACTATTGGCTCACTCTAGTTGTCTGGTTGGATCAGTAGTGGGCACAGCAAAACATTGCGTTTATGTAAGATAACTTCAGTGTAATGACTATGTCAGTAATGTCAGGGCTCCTTTGAACTAAACTGATACAACTGATAACGGACCGAAAATTCGTGGATTTGAAATGTTTGTCGTTCTCGTTGTGCGTTGTTGTCGTTTATGTAGTTGTATTGATAAATTTGTAAAATAATAGAAAATTTAAAGAGGCTTTTGATACCGCGTTTACACATTCGCCTCGCCAATCGCCACACCATTCGCCTCGTCATTCAACGACACATTTGTATACTAAGTGCACGCTTCGCCACTCGCGCGAATGTGTAAATGCGGCTTAACATATTTCTCTTATTTTTTGTCTCACATTCGATTATAAATCAAAACTATTTACGCATTTTTCTTTATTTTTACATGCATTAGGGCAAATTTTGTGTAACAAATCGATTCAACAATTGACAAATACAACATATATACGGATGTAAGTGACGGTAATTTATGTTAATCTGGCCGTTGTTGTAATTCTATTTACACACAATGCCTCTGCCTAAAGAATGCCTTCCTTCTTATTGGAAAAATTGTTTGTGTAAAATAAGCGTTTTTTGTATGCGCAGGTGTAGTTGAAATAAGGAAAATAGGTCAATGTGCTTGTGCATACCACTTTAGTAGGATTTATAGCCCGTACGTTGTAACTTATTGCTGCACGAGTAGGTACACGTGGCTTCAAGTGCTTGCCTAGCTCCTACAGGGCCAGTGATAGATCATAACGTGACCAGATAAAGAGTAGCATGAGGCACGTTTTGCACTTGCACCTTTTATAGAACGTATTACTATTTGAGGAGTTGACTACGAATTAGGTTAAAGATTCCGTACTCACGATAGGACATAAAAGGGATTATTTGTAAACTTTGTATTTCAGCAGTTTCATCATTATCTACAGCCTGATTTCGGCCATTGCTATGCATAGGCTTTATCTTTCCGTGAGACACATTGTTGTTTTTTTTGTTTAGTTTAAGTGGTGTGCCAAATAAACATAGAATAGAATATCGTTTATTTAATCAAAGTGGCACATTTAAATTAAGATACATAAAAACAATTATAACGCATTATTGCATTTGTCACGCTAAAAAGTACTAAGAACAAACATGTTTTCTTCTTGTGCCAATCCCCGCCTAACAGCTCACAAGAAGTAATTATCTTGGGGATTAATCCCGGGAATTGCAGTGATGCGATTTCGTGCGGTAAGCTTCGGTTCAGGAGACCATACGATGTGCGATGCAAATTCGCAAATTCATGCGATGCGTCGTACGAGTTCGTAGATGATGCGACATCACATCGCAGTTTTGCCTTTGGGCTCTAAGTCTTGCCAGCAGGAGCCAAGCGAAAACAGCCCATGTCTTGGTAAAAAGCCTGTATGCCCAGAAGCAGAAGCAGTTCTTATTCAAATATTTTATGCTATCTATCTGCCTTGCCTTTCCCTATGTTTGGGTCGGCTTACAGCCTAACCGGATACAGCTGAATATCAATATTTTAGATGAAGCAAATCTGGAGATTATAGGTACTACAAAGACATCAGATCCCAGAATATTTTATTTTATACGTTTCGCCGTCACTGTTTCCGTCACTGCATCATCAGGCAGCCTTTAAACTCTCTTTATTGTTGGATAATGGACGTTAATGAGGTGTTGTTGGGTCTCTTTCCACAGGCAGTTAAACGATCGTATTGCTTTAGTCACTTATAGTCCGGGGAAGTTACGCCGAAAATTGAGCTAAGCATAAATCTTGCAATAATTCTTAACTCTAATTAGGGGCGTATATCGAAGTGTATTTCGAGAAAAAGTAAAGAAAACAACTCATTTTGAATTAACAACATAGGAAAAAAACGGGCATGCTTGTCTGAAGGGTTTAATCTAGGAATGACAGATTCCCGAATTTACTACGTAATCAATTGATAAATTCCCGGAATATACAATTCTACAAATGACAGATTTTTTAATGTATGAACAGTAGTACTTTCATTAGGAATATCTTCACTTATATTAATACATGAACCCTGATAAAGAGGTAAAGTTTTTTTTTTGTCTTATTAGGTACAAACTTACAAAGGCTAGATCATGAATTTCTTCTGCAATTGCATTACACGAAGGTAAATTGATGGCATCAGTTCCTGCTCAAAAGTATAATTTGGCCCTTCATGTATTGGTACATCAGGGCTATGAGGAAGTGGTTATATTGCAGAATCTACATTTGCATATCATGCAGTGTGTGTTTACGTCAAACTTATCACATTTACCCATATAAGTCAGGCAAAAAGACCACAGATAGGTACGTGGTGTGTCTGCGGAAATTTAAGATCCTGTTCAAAACCCGGGGTTTCCGAAGCCATTTATTGCGCTCCTTTTGTGTAAACTGTAAATTTTTTTTACTCATTTCGCAGAGCTCATACGAAACGTCCAATTTATCTTGATGAACCACGGAAAATTCAAAACAATCACGATAACACCGCTTTACCAGTTCAGCAAAATCTCTTCATTGACTTTTAGAATTTAGTTTACCACATAGTAAAAACTGTTAGGGTGAACGATACGGCCTTCTTTGCATGGTGAGAAACAAACAGCGATTAGCTTATGCACGCTAAACTCACAGTTGACCAAAATTTTTAAGGAAAACTTGTTGCGATTCGACCGAACGTAGTAGAAATTTCGGTAAAATTTTAAGTGGCCTTAACAAAAAATCTGTGCGTGATAGAAACAAAGTATGTTAGTGTTTTGTAACGAGGATAGGTAGACACAAGTAAGAATAACAATACAAAATCCCTGTGACAAAAACCTTGTTCACCAATGAATCTCTAAAAATAGTGGTCCGATTGCAAAATTTTTTTCACCAATAGAAAGCTGCTTTATTCCTGAGTGACATAGGCTATATTTTATGTACGCGGGTGAAGCCGCGGGCAAAAGCTAGTAGTAAATAAAATGCAATGTAAGGAATGGCGAATCATTTATTTCAAACAGCATTCAATATAATTAAAAAATGACGTAAACAAAAATGCAAATGACTTAATGTTTCTACAATAAGCCTTTGCTGCCAGCTGCTAGTATTCCTGACGGTCGACAAATCATTTTAACAAAAATAGAAGCTGTCAACTAGTAGTTATAAGTACTTAGATTTTAAATATTTTTACTCGAACTACTCTTATTTATTAATTTATTTTTCACATTTTTAGGAAAGCTTACAGACTAATAAAAACATAATGACAATAGTAAATAACTAAATTGTTAATTAAAGGCTTCCACATTATAATGAGAAAAATAACAAAAACACGAATATTATTATTTGACTTTGAACTTTTAGCAAAAATAATAAATAAACATGTTGTTTAAAAAAACAACATGTTTATTTATATTATGAAAATGAAACAAATTCTACTTCCGAGATGTACAATATGTCAAATAACTTTTCAGAGAAAAATATAACCGACCTGAATGTGGAAACCGAACCATCATGTTCAAAACCTTCAATATCAACAAAAAAATTAAATTAAAAAAAAAAAGCTTAGATGTGTTTAATTTTGTAGTTATAATTAAGTCAAACATGGCCTATATTAAACTAAATTTATTAAAAATACGTTTTTGCATGATTCGCTATTGCAAGTAATCTGATAATGACTTCCGCTAGCAGATATTGTTTAATTATGTTGGATAGCGTATTTAGATATTTAATTAAGTGATTGTGAATAAATGTTTGCTCGAATTTTCTATTAATTTTTCGATAAACATTAATACGAAAATCTCATATAAATTTTTGTCGACATTTCCGAGGGTGAAAATATTTAAATTCTGAGAAATCCAACAATCCGCTCTAGGGGCCTTTACTTTGGGATTCTGTCTCTAGCTTCTAGGTCTATAGACCTATAGAAGCTAAATCTTTTATACCGTAAACGGTGGATTATTTGTTTTATTATGAACGTGGATTTTACTTGCTTTTGAAGTTCTCTTGTTGATGATGCGAGTTATCCTTCTTTTCGAAGTCCTCTATATTGATAGAATTTTTCGACTAATAGGACTGTCTATTGCATTGAGTTTAGGAACATGCCTTTTTTTTAAAGGTCTGACCGATCACTTTACTTAACCGTCCCATAATTAGTGTTATCTTGCTTTTGGCAAAAGGTCTTCCAGCTTGCTATTTGGAATTTCTAGGCTTGGCACTCGTAATTTTCTTTTGTTTGAAGGTTACTCTCTGAATACTTTCTTTGCGATTCTCCGTTGCATTACGTATCCTCCGGCTTTTTTTTTATTGACCTCCTTTTTTATGAGTGCAAACTCCTCTGTCGAGTGCTTTTGATCTGATTTCGTACGACACTCTTTGGAAAAAGCTTAGTGATGCAAAACTACCAGCTAAAATAATAAATATTCATAAGTTTTGGTACGGGAACCATGTTAATTGTGTTAGGTGGGACGGGGAATTCTCGAGTCCATATGGTCTTGAGTCAGGTGTGAGGCAGTGGGGTCTGAGTTCTCCTAAACTCTTCAACCTGTACATGGACCAGTTGATGGTGGAGCTGAGCAGCACCAGAGTCGGATGTTACATTGATGGTATATGCGTCAACAACATTAGTTATGCAGATGACATGGTGCTGCTCAGTGCGTCAGTCTGTGGCCTGAGGAAACTTGTGAGGGTATGTGAGAGGTACGCCAGTGCTCATGGCCTGCTATACAATGTACAAAAGAGTGTTGTGATGGTGTTTGGAGCTGGTGGAAAGTGCCCAGTAACGGTACCTCCAATTAAGATTGATGGATTGCCGTTATCGAGAGTGCACTCGTTTGAAGTGCCTTGGGCATATTTTGACCACTAGTCTTAAGGAAGATGACGACATTGAAAGAGAGCTGAGGGCGCTGTCGGTCAGAGCGAACATGATTGCGCGCAGGTTTAAGCGTGCTTTTTTTACGGAGGTTAAGATAACAGTTTTTAGAACCTAGATTTCTATTGCGGTTGGCGCAAATGTATTGAATGTGAGGGGCTAGATAACTAGGGAATACCTCTTAGTTATCTAGTCTAGGATAGAAATGAAAACAAGATTGTTAGCGCCCTTTGCTCTTTGCGCTGACGTATGATCAACCACTTTAGAAGCTACTGATGCGCAGAGACAAGATCATAATTACGCAGATTGAATACAAATCGAATGCAGTAATTTAGTAGAAGACGGTCAAGTTTGTTGAGGAGATCTGTTCTTTTTTTAATTTTATTTATAAGTATAATTCTAGTAAAAAGGTCGGAAAATGTGTCTATGAAGTTATGCTATTGTAATGTGAGTCAAACGATGCGCTGTAGTAGTTGGTGTTTTCCTGTTTACAAACTGAGTAAATATTGAGATCGTTGACTTAATAATAGCTTGCTGCTGGTTTTAATGTAGGATAATTATAGTTTCTGCTGCTTATAACAGGATCTCTTTAATGAGGAGCTATTTAGCTTTTGATTTTAACAAAAACTCTGCCCGACTATGCCAGAATATTTTTATCAGAAGGTCGTCTATAAATTGATATCGGTATAATAGATATGAATTTGATAGCAGATTAGATATTTTTATGCAGATTTATTAGTGAAGTTCAGATATTTTCGTTCTGTTTTTTTTTGCAATCTATGTTTAGTATTTGTTACCAAACATAGATTGCAAAAAAATAAAGTTTGTATTA
The DNA here is from genome assembly GCA_905147345.3 of Mythimna impura. Classification (NCBI taxonomy): domain Eukaryota; kingdom Metazoa; phylum Arthropoda; class Insecta; order Lepidoptera; family Noctuidae; genus Mythimna; species Mythimna impura. The sequence goes on along the minus strand of LR990356.1, from coordinate 5,597,154 downwards.
TGATAAGTTGTCAAAAATATTGGGAAATACCTACAGTTTACGATAAGTTGACAAAAATATTGGGAAATACCTACCGTTTACGATAAGTTGACAAAAATATTGGGAAATACCTACAGTAGATTACGCAATCATGCTGCTATGTAATTCAATATTTAGAGAAGAATAAAACAAAAAAAGTAAAGAAGTGTGCTCTTATTTGGTGTAGCAAAACTTGATCGATTGCGTCTTACTTATTGCGGTAACCGTGTCGAAAATGTAAAGCAATCTTACCTATATTTTGTAAGAGTATTTAAGATTTCTTATATAATTCCTATGACGTCTGTACAGCAGACTTCGCCAATTATTTTCTTCCGTACCTACTTAACCTTTTTTCTTTACATTATGTTCGTGATTCATAATTACTTTTCGAGGTTTTATTTACATCAAATTCAGCGAAACTGTTATTTGGGATGTTGGCTTGAATCATCATCGTACCTACACGTTGAACTTGAATATTCAAGACAACAGGTCTTCAAACATGTTTTTGGTACCAATAAACCTTTTTACCCTTTTTAGTATTTGAATAAAATTGCATACCTAGTGGTCATCGTCATCATCATGTCAGCCAAAGGACGTCCACTGTTGGACATAGGCCTCCCCCAAGTGTCCTGTGCGTCTCGCATATACCGCATTCCCGCGACTCTCATCAGGTCATCGGTCCACCTTGTAGGAGGCCTTCCAACGCTGCGTTTTCCGGTGCGCGGTCGCTACTCTAGAAGCTTTCGGCCCCATCGACCATTTGTTCTACGAGCAATGTGGCCTGCCCACTGCCACTTAAGTTTGGCGATTCTTCGGGCTATGTCGGCGACCTTGGTTCTCCTGCGGATATCTTCATTCCATATACGATCACGCAAGGAAACACCGAGCATAGCCCTTTCAATTGCCGTTTGGGTGACTGTAAGCCTTCTGATAAGGCCCATTGTAAGCGACCATAATTTCAGGCCATATGTCATCACTGGCAACACCCACTGGTCATAGACTTTCGTCTTTTGACACTGTGGTATGTTGGACGAGAAGATACCGCGCAGCTTCCTGAACGCTGCCCAGCCGAGTCGAATTCGACGATTGATCTCTTTCTCAAAGTTAGACCTACCCAACTGGATTGTCTGTCCCAGGTAAACGTAAGCGTCTACAATTTCGAGTGTAGTCTCCGATCTTGATCGGAGTGCTACATGGACTTTGGTTTTGTCCATGCTCATTTTAAGACCCACTCTTTCGGAAGCTCTACTAAGGTCATCAAGCATTGTACTGAGCTCCGCCGTAGTCTCAGCAATGACTACTATATTGTCGGCAAACCGAAGGTGAGTGATGTACTCGTCATTGATGTAAATGCCTAGTCCACTCCAATCCAGAACCTTGAAGAAATCATCCATTGCAGCTGTAAAGTTTCGGAGAAATGACGTTTCCCTGCCTCACACCCCGCTGCAGAAGAATAGGTTTCGAGGTCCGGTCTTGAAGTCGGTATGACATTGTGGCGTTCTCGTACAAACACTTCAGCACTTCGATGTACTGATAGTCAATCTGGTTGGAGAGCTTGTAGTACAGCCCAAGTCTCCTAGTGGTAGTTAATCAATACTTTGTCATCGACAATTTATACAACTTTCCATTCGCTTTATCGCGTCAATGCATACAGTGATAAAATGGCGAACACTGATAGATAACCCTCTGACTGGCCAATAACAGCTTTCGCGATACGGACCACGTCAGGAACATTTTCTAAGAGAGATAAATTTATCTGTATAATTCTGTATCACGATATTGAAGCAAATAAGCTGCCTTCACCGTTCTTAATTTTCAAAGTCGTTTTTATTCTAATCATAACAGCCCATTATCCCTAGGGCATTCACAAAAAAAATTGCCAGCTTCGCGGCCAGATGTTATTCGTTCGAAATATTTGCGCAAGGCCGGGACAAGGACAGATGGCTTACTGAAATTACAGGGTTGGAAGAGTCGAACCGAAAAGGACCAGCTATCGATGGAAAATCAATTCGAGAGATTCGAATTAGGAATATGTTTCCATTTGTATGAAGGCTGAAGGCGATATTCAAACAAAGAGTTTTTCAAAAGAGCAACATCTTTTTTGTTTGATAACTTTTGATTATTAATTTTTTTAGCACGGTCTAAAAAATTATTTCAAAATTACGTAGGTAGGTATGCTGCAAGATATGCTGACGTTTATGATTTATAGCAGTAGAAATGAATGTACATCGTATGCCTACATCATATTCTCTATTTATGTTATTTAGTCTGCGAAGGTTAAAGCGGCGATAGGTATCCATACATTGTATGTATGTGTAACTGAACAGATAACAAACTTTGATGTAAATATTGTGCTCGGATTTCGCTTCTGGCGTCTAGGTGAGACAGAGACAACAAAGGTGAACACTGCTTGAAGATACAGGATCCCGATAGACCGTAATTTCGGACGTAAATGCCATCTTTAAAATGTATCTGGCACGAATGTAGCCCTTATGGTAAACCGCGAAGAGCGTGTTATAGCTTGATGGAAGATTTTATGGTAATGTAGGTAATTACATTTAATACAGTTCCGACCTTTAAATGCTACTTGCTCAATTGAATGCATTGCCTATGTTTGACTTTGTTATGGGCAGATAAAAAAAACTCATTAGAAAATGAATGAGACCGATACTTACATTTTAAAATTAAAGACACAGTTTATTGGATTTTCATTTACTTTAGTAATTAATTTGCGAATTTTAAAATGACAGTGTAACAACAGACAGACAAAGGGAAGGGTTGTTGGTTTTTTTTTTTAAGATACATGTGACACAATACTTATTACAGGTAATACCACTATTTTCACTCGCCGATGGCGCTCTGGCACTAAATCTATAAAAATAAATCTCCCATCTCACCAAGACCTTTCTTACAAGAATAAACTGAGTCTTCGTCATGGAAAAGGTCAAACGTGTTTTCAATGCCAAGGACTCGCATCGATCGATAAAAAATTGTACATAAGCACCTATGTGCTACTTCATAAAATATCGCGTGACGTGCCGAGCGACGACGCAATCATTTTTTCTGAAAGAATTTCAAACTAAGATTCCTTCTGACATATTTTACTGACGTAGGTATTACTGAAAGAAACATGAAACATTATTTATGTTGTAGGTACTTTGTGCTTGACCTTGTTACAGAGAAACCGTAAAGTTTATGAGATCAATTACTGAGAAATGAAACTAGGAAGGGCAAACGTAAAAATATGTAGACAGTAATGTGCAGCATTGTTTCCGTAGGGAAGTAAAACCTTGAGTGATGAGTGCCTTGTGCTGAGTGAGGCACTATTCATCACTACTGGACCATAATGTGCATCGCTAAAAATGGGCCAAGAGGCGCATTACGGTGTAAGCATTTCGAGGCTACGAACCAAAGACTTAGCAACCTTTTAATAAATTTGTCATAATTTCTACATTGCCTAATAATTTCTAATTTCCGCCAAAGAAAATTACTCACGTCCCCAGATCCATACAAATATTATAAAGTCGAAGTTTGTTTGTTTGAACACGCTTTAATCTCAGGAACTACTACTGGTTCGGATTGAAAAATTCTAGATAGCCTATATACCGAGCAAGACTATATAACATCACGGTGCAGCGGAGAAGTAACTAAAGAAGCGAGTGCAACCACGGGGGACAGCTAGTTTTTAATAGGTATTTAGCATTATATCGTCATCGAATATGTTCAGAATTTTCGTGCAAAATTCTCTAGCGACCTCTAACTCCAACTGTATATACATTTTCCACGAATTTCATGAATAGGGTGGGTGGAAAGGTCGACCTTCGTCTGAAATTGAGCGAAACTTACCGAATTGGATTACCTCTGAACAAGATTAACTATACGTGAGCCTAATGTATTTTTATTAGAATTTATTCCTGCTATTCAATAACCTTGTTTATAAGTAAATATACAATAGGATGCTAAACCGGTTTCTCTGCTATAGTGTTTCTGTGCCAAAATGTTATGTCTAAGTATCTACTTGATATTTAGTGTCATCTGATCAATAGCCTTGAAAGCATTGGTTGGAGACAAAAACCTGCGAATAATTATGGCGCCACACTGCTTCGTTTTAGTCTCATCATGACTAAGCAAATTTTGATTTATTTGCGCAACTTTTGTCTTTTGATTAAGATGAATCAAAAACGAATGTTAACAAGATTGTATATTGGTCGAAACAAGCGCTTTTTTTTTTGTGAGTGGCCTCTTCCAGATCTACCTATGAGGTTGTCGTCTGCTTAACTGGGCTAGTCTGTGGCGGCCTTAATAAATTAAAGCCTCCAGCTTAGGACTTACAAAATTTAAAACTAAGCAACTAAACGCTAAGGGCACTCCCTGTGGGGTACGGACCTCGGCTTAGAGCGTCGCTGGGGGAGAACAGCAAGGAACGGGCTGGATCGAACTAGTGATTGTCCTCGTGTTTTATTCCAAGCATTAAATAAAGCGAAGGATGTGTGTATCTATTCTGGCATTGATTTGATTCTACACCAGCTTTTGTTTCTGTTTTGCCGTTTGATCCATAGAACTGTAATGTTTACTAAGGAATTCTTAACGTTGAAGTTTAATTTGTGTATTCATCTTGTTGCAGGTAAGTTGAGACCCGCTTTGTCCGTTTGCGTTTCGCCAGGTATTGTATATTACGAATATGTTATATTACCATCATATTTGAATTTTTAAGTAATAAAGTCTATGTAATAAGAGGAGAGCCGACCCCGAATGAAGGGATCAGGCAAGGAAGAAGAAGAAGAAAGTCTATATAAAAACAGAAAACAAGCTTCAAATTCCATTGCACCTATTTTGTTTTTTGGGCCTTTTTATACGAATAATTATTTGAAAGTTAACTTACAACACAAGAAGTTAGAGTCGATAATTTGTTGATTACGATGAATTCAAATGATATGTACCTTGAATTATTTTGTTAAGTACACATGTCATATTAGAATAACATAGTTGTTTTGTATCACTATTGCCTATTTATTTATCAAAACTGTGAACCTTATTTTAATCACGTTATAGTATGTTGTTACTTATCATGTTTGATAAATTTAATTAACCAAAACAACACGCGACGAATTCCTGTCATAATATTTTGGTCGATTATATAGAACAGTTGATAAAATGCATGTTGTTTACAATGTAGTAAAGTTTCAAACGGATATATATACATATAAGTGGTTGTGTTAAGTACATGTAACGATCGAGGGTGAATGATCTTAATTACGTTATACCTGTACAAACTAGAACATGTAAGTTTAGGTAATGACGGGTTACTAATCCATTACCTGTATAATTTTAACCAGTTTTCGTAACAAAAAAAAGCACTAGATATATTAGAATTGCAGTTTCTAAAATTAACAAACTTCTCGAACTTAAAATATGTAACAATAATTTTTTTAATAGTTAAATCAGAATAACAATCTGAGTCATCTACAAATGCTGAGATGTTTTTACTGTATTCTTATATCAAGTCAGACAAAAAGTAGAGTCGACCAATAAAATATGAGGACAGAGCAAAGCTCATGACGGTGGTAAACAAACCGGCCCGGTCACGGAGGTCAGCGAGCTATGTGTGGGCCGCGGAAGCACCTGCGAGCGCGTGCCATGACCGAATCGGGAGGCTTCACTCTTCGTGATATGGCCACGATATCGTTCGGCGACCTTCTCGGAATGGGATAAATAAAATCAATAGCCAACAGAGCTTGGAGATCGAGTTACACATAACATAACAAGCGAGCGTGACGTACTCACATCTAGTAGTTTCAATTTTATTATTGTATCATTTTATCTTTAAGATGAAAAATACCGAATACAAATTGAAATTTTCCTCCCACAACTACAAGAATTTCTAATGAACTAATGTGGATAGTGGTAACCAATTTCAAAACATTTCTAAGTTTATGGTTAGAAGGTTGAATAGTACCAGTGAAACTGTTGCCTCACCAACAAACACAAACCATTTAACGTATGAACTTGTTTCCTAGTCGAATGCCGCACGTTATAAACACAATACCTCACTGACGTATATGGTAGGGCTACGTAATTACATTTTCCTTTAAAGGAGTACTAATAATATCTAGTTTTCTAAAGTTCTCACACACTATTGTTCTTTCACTCGCACTTATGGGGCGTAAGGGAGACCGAGAACATCACTACGGAAGAGTTTATTTATCGATTGGACCTTGACAACCTTGATTAATGCTCATGTGTCCTAACTCCTAATAGTTGCTGTCTGTGGCTATGGTACGGTTCAAGTTACTTCACTACTATTGTTCTCTCAGTCTTTGTTACTGATCGGCTTTCTACCTCGTTTTTATCAGTACCTAACGCTTCAGCAGGACCCCCATTTTAAAACTATTTCATAATTTGTTGTTTCCATAGCTGTTTGTTGAGTTATTTTCTACAACAATTACACACGGTCACGATGATAAGCAGCTGATATTACTCTTTGTTTTCCTTTTATTCTTGCATTGTTGTGCTTATGAGTAGGTGTAGTGTTTGTTTTTCATAATCATTTATTAGTTCCAAAAGTTTCAATGTGCCGTTAATTTTATGTTTAAGTACATATTTTTGACACCAATAATAGTCTGTTACGATTGAAGTTTATAGAATAGACACACTTAAGTCTGATCCATCAACGAATTACTCATCATTCTGCTCTGATTCCAACCTTTTTGGGCGTAAGCATGTCTTCCCACATCGACAGATTTCTCCCAGTATTCTCACCTCCTTTCTAGTTTTATCCTCGAACAATTCCACCTGCTCTTCATCCAGGTTTTTGATTTGACAGACAATTTTGTTAAACATCAATATTATTTAATGTAAAACTAAATTGTAATTCACGAAATATCTTTTAATTGCTCTAATTAAGTACTTCAACAATTTAAATAATATCTAGCAGTTGATTTGGCCTCAATGAAGATTATTATTAGCTTGCGTATAAATACGCATACGGTATTTATATTGAGAAACTTTAGTCAGTCCGATTTGTTCTGCTGTATGTGATAAATTGCTTTGATCTGACACAGTGGTCGAATATGGCTGGTCGTTTACTTTTATGATAAATATAAAGGTACCGTCACGATTGTCTACCGGTACCAGGAGAGCAGAGCTGCAAGTAGGCCGCTGTGCGTTGTGCCAGTTCACTGCTTTAAATATAACAACAATCAAGATAAAGGTTGCCGAAACTGTGTCACCAAAAGCATCCATTTGTTTTTTACAAACTCTTCCTACGGATGCGGGTGAAACTGTTGTCCTGTTTTTATTACCTCCATTTTATAGCTTATTTCATTGTATGGGTTCTAGTCCACCTTCCATCATTACATTTCCGACTAAATTCTTTTCATGAACCTTCCACAAAAAGATCGTCTCTAGTTTCTTTGATCAAACACTTAGTGCCGAGCTAACGGTTTTATTGAAAAGTTTATCGGTAAATTGACTTACGTTTAAATAGAATCATCGAGACGTGAAATGAAACTTGAACGAATACTGAGTGAATCGATTTGACGCGGCTCCAACGCTTCCGCAGTTCTCGATAGGTGAAAGTGGTCTAGAACGATATGATTAGGTGAGTTGCGAGCCAGCAGAGCTGCTTCCAATAGTACAGAAATAGTGCCGCTCGGAATATCTGTGAAAATAAGAAAATGTGCAGTTTCTAATCTAATATTACTAATAGTCTTTGCTGCAGTAGCATTAGAAAGAAAATTTAATTCGATTAAAGAGAAATCAGTAAGGTCAGTGAAAATACAGATTAAGATAAAGTCTTTGGCGGTAACGAAAATAAATTGAAAGCTTTATAATTGTTCTTAAAAATGATTAAGAATGAACCATGTAGGTAGGGTGTGATCTCTCGAAACATGGCGATGGAAAATGTATAGTGAACAAAAAGTATTTCTATTACCCTTGAACTTTTTTAGTATTTGTATATTTTAGACTTGAACTTTACGAAGTTGGTAACATAATACAACGAAATCGTCCATTTAATCTAATTGGTGAATCTAGTAAGGTGAACGATCATTTACATGAAACGATGTAAAAATTACGCAACTGTTTTGGTATAACTCTGAAAAGTGACTCATAATGACTTAAACATCCGTTCGTTGAACGGTTTCTTAAACATATTCAGATCTCGACCTTCTTCACACGAATCTTCACGTGAAGTTCATTTAGTTTGATGTCAAGTGTTATGTTTGAGCGTGCTCGCTCTGTCAGCCTTGGTCTACTGAACAGCTATATTGAAATCAATGAAACCCTAATCTTTACAACGAATAATCTTTCAATTGATGAGTTCAATTCATCAGGAATCGTCATTGAGCTCTTGTTCTATTCAATCCACGTTTAAAACAATCGCATAATCGTGGAGTCACGAATATGATTGAGCTAAATAGGTAAATAAAATAAATATCATTCAACTGTAAACAGTAGAGAGGTAGTTACCGAATGTAAAGAGTTTAAGATCAAGAATTTAGTTGAGATCATTAAGGAAAATATGACGAGGTAAATATAGCTTAGTTGCTTTTGCGCATATTAAAGAGATAGAAACGTAATGGAAATGAACCGCACCGCATACCGTCAGATTTGCGATACTAACTGATTTCAGAGGAACTTGTAGCATACCACTATGTGAAGATTTGTAGCTTCATTGTTTGACTTACTACAATTTCCTACAATTACCGTCGTGATGAAGTACTTCATCAAAAGACTCACTTTGATTGAGTTACTAAAACTTCGTCTAGAAGACAAGCTGTCGTTGCAAGTTTTACAGTCAACAGAGAATGGAAATGGAGATTGCAAATTGTAATCAAGATAAAGTGCCTTCAATTTACTTTCAGATCTATTTATTCTAGTCCAATTACTTTTTGCAGCAGTATATTTACGGTTGCCTAGTCAACAAACGGCGCCTATTAGCTAATCTATAAATAGTAATAGGCTAATTACACAGTAGTCGTATTAAATTCTTGAAGTCGTTTCAAGTAATTGACATTGGCAGTATTAATATATAACCGTGCCATAAATCAGATTATCTTTTTTAGTAATCACACGCAGATAATATCTCAGATCTATGCGTTATGGAATGTTCTTGATTAAAATTTGTTTTTCTGGTTGTAGGTAATTGGTTAGTTGGTTAGTTTTTGACGTCAATACGTAACCAGTTAGGACTAGACAAAAAAAATGCCATAAATGATTAATTAACATGTAAGTATACCTAAATACTTCCTACATTACGATGTTCTTTTTTCTCATTTTTGATGAGTTCTTAGAATCAATTAAGCAAGAAGTATTTTAGACTTCAAAAACACTAAGTAATAGTGATCTCTTTTCTTTCAAGAGATAATTATAATATATATTACTAGCTGACTCGGCAAAGGCGAATGGCAGCCTTGTATGGGCCCTTCGTACCGCTAATAAAATATCGTGTCTTGGAATATTTTTTATTTTAATTGGTAGTTAATATGATAGACAAGCCCTGTTTAAATTCTTAGATTTTTAGATCTCGGGACGTTAAAGTTATAGACAGTTTTATTTTTTAAGGTTATGTACCTACCTACCTACAAGTGTACTAATGTAGGTAGATTGTTATAAATACGTCCATAAATATTGTTTCGATGATTAGGTACTTAAATGTTCTAAGTAATGTCGCTACCTTTTAGTGTCTTACTTACCATTAGGTGATGTTTTTTTTTTTGAAGTGAAAAATCACCTGTAGCGTGTCAGACTTTTAGTAACTGAAATCCAACTGTGTCCTGTAGTCGCCCTTTGCGTTCTAGGACCACGATTTCTTTTTCGAAAAGTTGACGACTCGGCTCGGTTGCGGTCATCTTCTTAGGCGGTCGCCTCCTTCTGCGAAGCAGTAATACTAGCAAAGGAGGCGGCCGATCGCGTGAGGCAACGGTCCTCACGCCCCAATCGCCGCCGGGATTCCGATCCCGATTTCCGGCCATCGTAGGCGCAGGCTTGCGGACGGCGAGCAATGGGTGGCTCGCCGTCCGACTGTCCGGTAACCGTCCGGACCGAGCCCAAGTCGTCGACGGCGCGTGCTGTTCCACGCGCGCCTCAAGGAGATGTCTGCAACTGTAGGGGCCTAGCAGGGTCGAAGCCTACTGGGGCCAAGGGTCTGATTCCGAAAGGAAGACTCGGCCCTGGTACGAAAGGCAACGAAAGAACAGGAGTGGGTTTTTAGTCAGTAAAAGTCTGACACTATCTCCCGCCCCGCCCAAGAGCGGGGGATGTCATAAGATGATTTTCCCACCGAAAAAAAAAAAAAAAGCTACCATAACCACTTCGCACGCGGAGGCGACCGCATCCCATTTCTTCTCGCTCCTAACCATGGCCTGAAACAGGACCCGGTGCGAGAGACTGCCGCCGCCGATCGCCTCCACGACGACACGGCACTATTAAGTAGGAGTGAGAAGAGGATTATTCTACTCAGTGGGATGCATCCTATGATACCTATGTCCAGCAGCGGACTACAATAGTTTATAATCATGAAGTTTTGATATGGTATTGAGTGTAGGTAAATAAAACAACTTTGTTTCTGTAAGTATAATTATTTTATTGTGCTTAGAATTATTTTATTTTTGTTTTCATAATCTTGCAATCAGTCTGTCTTATCGATCAGCAGTGCATGATAGCACGGGACATACTCCAGCAAGAGTGAATTTCGGCAGGGAGATGAGACTTCCGGTCGATGTTAAACTATGAGCAGATTTGATGAAATAATTTGTGGCTTTCAGAGCAATTTCCTCCAATCTTTATAATGAATTATGTGCAGCTGTATGTTTCCAAAATATGCCTCCTTCATATATCCTATAATTATTCTTAATGTTACTTCATCTGCACAGGTGTCACTGAAATACGCACACAAACCTTAGGATCCCCGAACTCCCTTATTGATATCCTGAAAAACCTAAGAGGCCTTATCTGGTTTTGGAAAGAGGTGGGCTGGTTGGAATAAGCCCACCTAAGGTTATGGCCGCCATGGCCCACATACAATGGTCCACATAGGACTAAGCGCGGAAACCATACATAAATAGATAGATTACTTCATCTAAGAAGGGGCCTTATCAGAAAACAATTTCTCCCTTATGGCAAGCATAGCTTAGATATGAATAATGCATAACATATGCAAACCGCGTCCCACTGTTCTCAAACTTAAAATGTAGTTACAGCAATAACTTTAAATTGCAATATGCTAGAGTTTTTTTCATGATTCTTTTGGAACATGTAAGCTCAAATCTTGAGCTGGTTCTCGGTCGGTGGTGGTCGGTGGTACTCCACAAACTTCATTTGTGAATGAGATCTGTAAATAATTCATTTCATTAGATGACCATAGATATATCAAAATAAAATTGATTAAATACTAATTGAACAATAAGTTCAATAAACATAATATGTTGTGCCCAATATGTACCAACATAAACAAAACACAAACAAAAAGACACAATTTAAATAACCATTTGTATCGATATTCTGATTTTTATGTTATGGGTACATACAAATAGCCGTGTCTGTTAGTTTTTCGAATAGTATTAAGATTAGTTTGAGCAGACATACACATTTTAGTGTGGTTTAAATGGAAACTACTTTTCAACATATAAAACTTATGACGAGTTCGTCACTAGCCCCACTGATACCTATCCTATGCAGAATGTTATTCGTACACTACTTACATCTTTCGAATATGTCCTCAGTCGAATAGTATTGAAGAGATCTTCAGTCTCATCGTATATAGTGTGTCTTCATATTCGGGATAAGCAAACGTTGCAATTAACACATTTTGAACTCGTCTCTTTAATTATAGCATATACACACACACAGCGAAGTTAATAAAGCGTTTTCAACTCAACGTAGCGGCCCGATAATTCGCTAAATTGCGCAGATACAGTCACAAATAATTCAAAACACAGATAAATATACTGATTCAAAACAACAACAAATATTTTTTGACAGCTTGACAGGTAAACTTCAATAAGTTTACCTGTCAAGCTGTCAAAAAATAATTGCCATATAAACAAAAAAATATTGTTGATGAAAAACATTTCTATAATTAAATCCAGAAATACCTTGATTTTATTCAATAATATGCATTCTTAGGTATAAAATATAATTGCTTAATAATATTTCATATTATTTCTATTTCTAAATAATTAATTATCATTTCGATTTTTGTGTTATTTTACAATGGCAACTTCTAAAAACATAACCGCGTTTAGTTTACGATTTTATTACGTTTAGTTAATCAAATCTTTTTATTGATATAACTAACTAACACGGAGTTTTAAAAATAGTATACTTACATGAAAATAAATAGCTTAATTACCTTAATAAGTCGTACAAATTCTATAACAAGACAACAAAAAAAGTATGCGGTACGGATTCTGCCGTTCACCTTTGTTCTGTCATATAAATTATCAAAGAAAAAAATGAGGGGTGGAGATAGGAGGGTAAAAAATAGCCTACAACCTATTCTCAGATCCACCAAATATACTATATACAAAACAATTCATTTCATAAAAATCGGTCATTTCGGAGGAATTCGATAGCAAACACTGTGACACGAGATTTTTATACTCAACCATAACAGTTTTATATTATTAGTTTTGGTCCTCAACCGTAACATTTTTGTATATTAGATTTGGTCCTCAACAATAACATTTTTTGTTTTCCTTCACCAATAGAACCTATGCGAAATATCGGTGATTGTGACACAACTATTTTTTATTCATATTAGTTCATTAATACAAATTCACATACATATTCATATCATTGATTTTATAATTTTCATAGTTCAAACACATTAACCTTTCGGGTGTCCTTGAATTGAATTTCACAAATGACTCATTCAGATAGCCATATTAAAATGTGTCATCAGTTGATTTTTACGGAAATTTTAATTTCAGTACCCAAATGGGACCCTATTTGGACTATAAGACTCCACTGTCCGTCGGTCTCCAGGCTGTATCTCATGAACTGTGATACGAGGTGCATTCAATAAGTACCTAGCCTCGTCGCCAGAGGGCGCTGTAGTTTCAAAAGAGTTTTACCACAGTGTAGCACATTCTTTTTTAATTCTTTTTTCAAATTTTCATTCCAATCCCTTCATTTGTTTTAATTTGACAACTTATGGAAGCGAACGTGTCGATCGGTTTTACAAAAATGGAAAAAGAGCAATATCGTTCGGTGATTCGATTCCTATTTTTGGAAGGGAGAACGCGCATCGAAATCAAAGAGCGCTTGGATGCTGTGTACGGTGACTCTTCTCCATCGATGGCCACCGTCAAGAATTGGTTCAACGAGTTTGCACGTGGCCGTACGTCGGTTTTTGATGAACCACGTCCAGGTGCACCGAAAACAGCTGCTACGGAGGAAAACATTAAAAAAATCCATGATTTCGTATTGGCAGATCGCCGATTGAAGGTTCGGGAGCTAGCTGAGACTGTAGGCATTTCAGAAGGAACAGTGCATCATATTCTTTACGAGGAACTCGGCATGAGAAAGCTGTCGGCGCGATGGGTGCCGCGTTTACTCACACCAGAAAACAAGCGCAACCGTGAGACCACATCGGAGACGTGTTTGGCGCTGTTTAAGCGGAATCCAGCGGAGTTTTTGCGTCGTTTTGTGACCGTCGATGAAACCTGGATCCACTGGTACACACCAGAGACCAAGGAGCAATCAAAACAATGGATCCAGACCGGGGAACGTGCTCCAAAGAAGGCGAAAACTGTAAAATCAGCCGGAAAAGTTATGGCCACCGTTTTCTGGGATTCACAAGGTGTGATCTACATCGATTACCTCGAGAAGGGTAAAACAATTACAGGGCTTTACTATGCCGATTTATTGGGCCGATTCGACGCCGAATTAAAGAAAAAACGACCCCATCTGGCGAAGAAAAAAGTGCTGTTTCACCACGACAACGCACCGGTTCACACGTCTGCCGCTGCCATGGCCAAATTGGTCGAATTACGCTACGAATTGCTGCCCCATCCACCGTATTCTCCAGATTTGGCCCCTTGTGACTTCTTTCTGTTTCCTAATCTGAAAAAATCACTCGCCGGGAATAGATATGGATCGAATGAGGAGGTCATCGCCGCCACGGAGGCCTATTTTGCAGAGTTTGACAAAAATTATTTTTCCGATGGGTTAAAAAAGTTGGAGCATCGCTGGGCTAAGTGTATCGAACTAAAAGGAGACTATGTTGAAAAATAAATTGCCACTTTTCCAAAATTTTCGTTTACTTGTTGTAGGCTAAGTATTTATTGAATGACCCTCGTAGCTAGACAGTTGAATTTTTTTACAGATGATGTATTTCTGTTGCCGCTGTAACAGCAAATATGTAAAAAAACAATTGTATAGATAATGGTACGGAACCTTACGTGTGCGAGTCCAACTTGCACTTTGCTGGTTTTTATTCTTTATAATGTAGGTTTTTGACTACATTTGTTTAACTATTTACTTACTTATAAACCTTTAACCCGTTTTTCCTACATAAGCGAAAGTTCTGTTCAATAATGAAAGGATCATCAACAAAAGCTGTGCGGATTAATGTTCATTATGAATCACAATGGTAAAGGTCGTCAGTTAACAATCTTCCGCAAGCCAGGTATGGTGAAAACAGGTTTTGTGAACTTACCTACCGGGGAGGGGGTCAAATTGACCATCAGCCGGCATTATCCGGGTTCCACGTGTTTTTAAATTGGTAGGTATGTACGTTTAACGCTTTTCATTATGCAGTTGCTAACCGAAACCGACGTGAAACTGACGTGGTAACAGAAAAACTGATAAAAAATTATCGATGTAGGTAAAACATTGAAATGAAAATTGTATAGTTAAATGTAACTTTAACAAAATAGTATATTTATTCGACTTATGCATATGTATATAATATACCTATGTAAATATCAATTACACAGACAAACGAGTCACGTCAGTTTTTAGGTATCTATTGCAATCGACAGCACAAATACGCTAGTCTCGGCCGAGTCGAATATTCAGCCATTTTTTAGCCGAAACTAGTTTTTTTTTTTGGCCGGAACTGGAATCTTCGATTGGTATCTACTAATTAGGTAGGAGATTCCTTATATTACTTAATTAATATATGAGTACATTAAAAACGTTTCCGGAGTAAATTTGCTTAAGACCCTGGCTGAATATGCCACTATGTTCTTGGTTGATGTCTTCCTGATTAATGTTTTAGATGGTCACATCTGAAAGTCTAATCAATAGACGAGTGCGAAGCTCATCAGCATCGCACCCATCAATTTGAAAATAGCGTATTGTCAAACCATCTACAGTTCCCGAACGGCACTTTGTCAACGTTGCCGTCGTTGTCTTTCTGTGACGTCTTGTGACGTTAACCCTGTTGTAATTGCTTGTTAATTTCTACCCTACCTTAATGTCAAATTTTAACAGGTAAAGAAGCATAAATAAATAAGCTTATTCAGCCTTAAAATGTTCCCACTGCTGGAACTCAGGCCTCCTCTCGATGAGGAGTAATCCATCACGCGGGGCTTCTTCACGCTGTTTTCCTTCACCGATTTGAAATCAATGGCGATGATATAAATCACACAAAGTAGCCTGGCTGGGTTTGAACCCGCGATCTTTTCTAAGTCGGGGCCGTTATCACTAGGCCATCCACTACTATCAGCTAAAGTAGATTTTGAGAAAAACTCAACTTCAAATGCTTAAATGAGAAACCGGAGGTTAGACTCTTCTTAGTAAGTACCTAAATCTCTTATTGATAGTTTCATGAATACACAAACTGTTGAAAGCTCGATCGAAGAAAGATCGGCTCATGTGCCCGCGCAGTATGCTCGTGGCGCCTAGAAAGTGGTTAATGTCGTGGGTGGGTAGGAAACTAAAGTATTTATTACTAACGTGAAAGTTGACAATGTTAACCCACTATTTAGGAGCTTATTCAGATTATCTCTACAATTCATAAATTAGAATAATTTATAATGTATTCAGTAGACCAACTTTTCGGCATTATGATGCTGTCATAAGCGTTTTGCAAATCAAGACTGGTTCGAAAAACTACTTACAACTAGCTGCTTTAGTCGATCGATCTAGACAAGTTGATTGATTGCAAAAAAAAATGGAAGTACCAAAAGTATTTAGTTAACATTGTTACATTTTTTATAAAAAAAAATGTTTCCCATTACCGTAGTACCTACAGTACCTATAATGTTTACAGTAGGCCATATTCTGTTCCAGTTTAGTCTTACAAATTCTACTGAAAATAAATACTTCTAGTTTTACTAACTGACATAGAACTGATCCCAGGATTTCAGACGGACAAATGTACTTACTTTCCGATTTGTAAAGCAATACTTTTCAATACTGTACGTGTGAACATCCACGTTTAGGATTATTATCACTTCAAAAAGTCTTTTGACACCGTTTCTAGCTTATTTACGAAACGAAAGAATTACAGTATGCTCGATTCTCATTAAACGAACCCAATTACTTTTATTTGGTTGTGTCATTCCGGTCGCCTCGGTCACTGTCCTTACACAAAAAGTATCTATTACACGCACCATCGCTTGCAGCTGTATCTTCGCCTGGGTAACTATAAGGCAGTTCAGACGAGCACTCGACTTGGTTTCATTGCCCAAATTATTTTTCTGCCTGTTCATCAAAGCAAAAACGTACCTCTAGACTAGATCTCCATGTAGGTATCACGTGCTTGCTGATGTCAACGCGAAAATGCACGATTAAGTATCGATCGTCTGAACTTTTCGGACTTGAATGTAATTCTACAGCATCTCTAGTGCCTTATTCCACTGACAAGCTAAAACTAAAACATTGAGACTGATTAGATGTTTATTTCGATATAAATTATAGACACTCGTACGATAGAATCTTATAGTAATTGTCTGCCATCATCGCCTGACGGGCATTCGTAGAAAATATACCAAAACACGTGAATGCACGGTTGCACGTGCTTTAACATTTTTAATGGCCACAGAGAACACTTGGCCACGCGAAATCATAATTAAAGTAATTCGAAACGACTTGCTAACAGACGACTTACCTGGCGATGTTTTGAAGCTTTTTTAATGTACCTTTTTTGTAATCTGTGCTTTAGATACGGTATATGATTCATCTTCGGCCACGATTGAAGACCTGCTCGTAAAAAGTCTATGGGTACCAGATAGAAGGAAGCGAAAAAGATTGTCTTACTTGGCAGTTGTGATTGAATGACAGTTTATAGATAAGCCCATATAGGCTTCAAAAGATAGGAACTTGCACAAAATGTTTTGTAGACAGAAAAAAAGTTTTTCTTTTCGTAATTCCCAAGAATGTGCAAATAGAGTAATGCGGTTTGTATCGTCGTCGGCAATATTGCTAGCAAAAACTAGACTATTTTAATTCAAATTCCTCAGTGTGTTTAATTAGTTTATTTGTGTTGATTGTAGATTTTACATGCGTCAACAGATATAATTAAGTGTATAATTATATACTACCTCGCTATAATTCGGTTAATAAACTGCCGTTAAGTGCTCTCATTACCGTTTAATATTAAATCAATATATTACTAAATGAAACCGTTTATGTTATGTAAAACTCGTACAGTAAATACACTTTAATTTAAAATCTTGTTTGCAATGAATTAATGCCAATGTTGTGACAGCATTATTTAAATATTTTCATCATGAGAATAAAATTCATACAATGAGGCTTTATGTAGAGAAATGGTATTTGTACCTACCAAAGTTTTCATAAGAAATCTAAGCTTATGAGAACGGTATTTTCACAAGACCAATTCACAGATCGTTAGTTTTTTCTTGATTCTTAAAACCTGTGTTTTTGGCACTCTTTCGCCACAGTTGATGGTGTACATAAAGCTTAATATCGACTTAGGAGTTGTTGACACCCTGTCTTCACATATTTTAAAATATATACCAATCATTATTACTATTAGGTATTGGAAACCCCCAAATTACCAACGGTCTTTACGTGTACTTAGCTAACGTTATGAAACTGTGTTACAGCTCTTTCAGAAACGTTAGAATTTTGTTCAGGTATTGTTCTGAAGTAAAAAAAGATTTAAGTATTTTCTTTAAAATTACGAAAATATTAGCCATTGTACAAGTATTGCTTAAAATATCCGTAAACTTGAAAACTTAGCTATCTCGTAATCGGAATTAATGATCAGTTTTGTTGAAATATCTATTTTTAATTCAACAAGATACCTTTTACGGTCACTACTAAATAATTACTCGTACAAGTATATTGAGTATCCAATGGATAGTAATAATTAATCTGTGACACTTGTTGTTAAACTAGTTTGGATACAACAAAAAATATTAACGCTAATTTTATTGGTTGATGTAACCGTATGATAGAGGTTTCGGTTCTAGTCCTAATAAATTAAATAAAGCCAAACTATAAACACGCTTCAGCTTTAATAGCCTAAGGGCTATTAAATTAAGCTGTTTTTTTTTTTGGATTGTACGTTCCTATGATAATTAAAAATAATATCGTAAACTATTGGCTCAAAAGTTAAGTCCTAGAACCAGGTCACCAGAACCCTATATCCATTGCACTGAGTTCCGGGCGCAAGCGAGGCGAGAGGCTGAATGATGACCTATTTGTGAAGGCCAACGACACAGCTCCGTGCCTGGGATGACCTAGTGAACTGGGAACTAGGATATTTGCTAGTTTTCATGGTCAACGAGTTATGAAAAAGTTTCTGCTTTGCGATTAAAAAGGATCTTTGGACAATTGCTCATTTAAACAAGACCCTATTGAGTCCATCTTCTTCCTACTGTGTCGATAGCCATCAAAGTGCTCCAGAATTCGGATGCAAGTTTGGTCAGAAAAGTTCATCAGTGCCCGTAACAAACATACATCAGGACACACACGACACGATAGTAATTGTCCCATCGTCTTTGGAATATTATGAATTCTCAAGCACGAGAAGGCGCAGGAGATGAAACCTGCTTTTTAAACCCCCGATCTTCGCTTACGACGGAAAAGGACGTAAGCAGTTTGCCTACATTTCCTTTGCAACATGCTTCAAGAGTGCTGCAATTAAGAAACGGGTTGAACCAGTAGGCAGAAACTCTACTTTTATATAGGCGAGCGGAACAGACACTAATTAACATAAAAAACAAGTATGACACGAACACACGAAGGTGTGAACAACTTACAGTTGCATACAAAGGGATTTCATCTTGTTTGTGTCATTTTGTCGCTGAAAAGATTGGTTTGTGAAGAATGTTTTCTTTCACCAGCGCCATGGTCAAAGGTTTAGGTACTTACAGCCCTTCAATATATAGTATGACTACAAATTAGCGTTGTTCTTGATACATGTTATATATTGAACACAGTTTAAATTTATTGAGAGCGCATACTACATGCTGCAAAAGTATGCGTCGTGGGAACCACAAATAAAAATTCTACCGGTGTCGTTTTTCCGAGGGTGAGAGTGCACTCACGTACAGTTAACCGTGCAACTAAAAGACGACCGTACTGCTTTCGGTTTAAGGTGTGATATTGACGAATCTGTTCCTGTTTTATGCAACACGTCACAAATGTTTGAAAAATAAATTAAGAAATTAAACAATGAAAACATAATGCATCTTGCGAATTTTTCTCGCTTTAATTTTCCACAATGACATAAATAATGGCTTTTGTTCGTAATAAGCGTATCCAGTACAATTAAAACAAAAGCATGACTAATCAATTATTGTGGACTGCACTCTTCAAGTGGCGCCTGCATTATACACTGGATAGTTGTAGTTGTAGCAAACAACTATAATAATTCCATGCAGTTATTCGTAATTTGGAAGTCAAAACAACTCGGTTACGCTTACGTGACAGTAAATTTTCAATTTTTTTCCCGTAATAATGAAGTTGGCATTTCATGTACATTTTTTATTTTCATACAAGGAAGGAAAATTCAGAGTAATAAGATGGCATTATTATTTATTTGCAAACTCTATGACTATGAATGCTATAAATTAAGTTCCTTGCCAAGATTTGACCTCATTTCTCTCAACCCGCAAAAACATTTTCTAACGATTTTACCTTTGACATTAATTTGGCTCGAAACGACGCATACCTTTGCCAATCACTGTTTACAAATTGTAAACACGGCGCAATCATCATTATTCTTAATTTTACGATTGTTAATGGTTTGTTTTGTAAACTAAGTAGTTAATGTGTGAAAAAAGACAGACAATTTTGATTTGTTTAAACACATTTTGTATTCTTTGAAAACATATTTTCTTTCTGAATAATGCATGCCTTATGTACACAGCGTACCGCAAATATTTGAGAAACTTTTAACCTGAAAAGCTTGAGAATAAATCAATAGTGTACAGTGGATTTTTGTGCATCGTCGAGACAAGATTTATCTGGAATCGACAAGAAATATAAAATCTAGTGGTCAAATGGTGTCAGTTGTAATCAGTAAACAGTCAAAATAATTTGAATGTTTTCAATCGCGACCGGGATTTGTGAACCTGCGAGTGCTGTGACACCGAATACAGCCTTAGCCAAAATTTAATACTTTTGGCCACATCACAGTTTTTGGAAACTATTGAATTGCAATAAATTCACGTACTTATTTACATTGCTTTTTATTCATGCAAAATTTATATTTTTTGGGAATAGTCCCACTCACTAGACGTACTAACGTGTGGATGTAAATTAGCAAAGCGAATACGAACACCTTGCGAACACAGTTCTACTTGTGTTCGTGGCGATCCAATTGGATTGTTCTGTGCGGACGGACGTTCAGAGAAATTTGATGCAACTTTGTTTTCATTTTGACTTTAAGTCGCTTTAAGTTTTCCGTTTTTGATTAAAACTGTGTCCTACTACCTAGGGTCCTCAATATTTTGTGTATCACAACGAATAGCAAAAAAATTTTGGCTACGTCACTGTCCACTACTTTCAACGGTGAATCCATCCAGGTTACTGAGGGGTTGAGCGCGAACGCTAATTTACGTCCACACGTTAGTACGTCTAGTGAGTGGGTCTATTCCCACAAAATATTAATTTTGCATGAATAAAAAGCAATGTCAATACGTGAATTTATTGCAATTCAATAGTTTCCAAAAACTGTGATATGGCCAAAAGTATTAAATTTTGGCCAAGGCTGAATTCGGTGTCACAGCACTCGCAGGTTCACAAATCCCAGTTCCGATTGAAAACATCCAAATTATTTTGTCTGTTTACTGATTGACAACTGACACCATTTGGTCACTTTTATATTTCTTGTTGATTCCAGATAAATGTTGTCTCGACGATGCACAAAAAATTCACTGTACATTATTGTTTTTTTTTTTGTCCACACGTACGAACCAAATGTTTCTTGATCGATGTTCGTGTTCGTTATGTTTTGTTTATTCGAGCGTACACGGCACTAGGATCTCCTATACTATATTTTGTTATACTTGCTGCTAGAGCGAGCGCAGCGAGCATGGTAATCTCAGGCTATCCCTAATACTGCGTTTTAGCAAAGCTCTTTTATTGGTCTTTTAAGAAAATTAATTAAAAGAAGTTGTGATGATAATAATATTTTGCGTAACATGTTATTTTTCTATAATATAGTACAAATGAATAAAATACAGTATGATACTATTTATAGTATCATACTGTATTAAATTAATAAAAAGACGGATGGCAAATCCAACACAACAGAATTTTTTCATTAAATAAGTTCTTACGATAGTTGGTCCTGCATCGTATGAGGTACTCGTAGATGTTTTGACGCATCTACTACTTAGTTTGTAGTAGTTGTTCGTGCTGAATGTTTTTTATTTAAAGCCGTTAATGTTATCATATTTTCAATTATGTTGGTCACGACATATTTGCTCATAAGTTCCGCGGTCAGCTAAATTTTTTGCCAGCCAGCTCACTAGTTGATTTGTCTACTAGATAAAATATTTAAGGTTTTGAGTATCGAGACATAAATATTTATGAGTTGCAAACCTGAAGTGTTAGGTTTGTATAATGATACTACTGGTTACTATGCTGCTATGTTTCATGTAACAGAAGGCTTCGCTTACTCATAACGTTAAATTAAAATTAGTAGACACCTAATTTTTTAAATTTTATACAGATAAGAAATGTCTCAGGTGTTCGATTACTTGATTGATAGCCGAAACTAATTGGTCGAAATATGCAAGATATCTTTTTTAATTGCTGAACTGCGAAAATCGCAACTTGTTATGCGAAAAAATTCAACTGTTATAAAAATGATGATAAAAAGTGAACCAAACTCAGTTTTGTAATGTTACTGTTGTCAAATGTTTTATCGATACTGTAACCAAAATCCTTCAAAGTAATTTTGTTGAAAGTTGGTTTTATTGTTTTTTGTCACGTTTTTAATCCTTTTGTTCCTATTGATCTTAGTTTAGAGCAAATTACTATTTCATATTAGGCTTCCTTACCTTTGTGACATTGTTTTAGAATTGTCTATTTGCTACCATTGTCCTGGTTCTTAGAACTATTTGATGTCTTCAAGGCATTTAGTACCAGTGCCATTGTGAAGCGTTAATCGATTTGAATATTTCATGCACAGAACGACTAATCGAGTTTTTATTGGTTTACTTAAGAAGATAAAGAGCATTGGCAATGTTTGTTTAGTATTACATCATATACATAATTAGTAGTTAACGAGAAACAGTTTCTTGAACGAACCCATAATCTGATCCGAGGTAAAGTACCCGTTTCGTCGTATAAGTTGAAGTAGTATCCTGTTGAGAGAACAATAATGGCTTTTGATATTAGATTTCTGTTTAAAATTCTTCGATTGTCAATCGTAAGTAGTGGTTGTGTGAATCTTCAAAGGAATCGATTGCAATCCTCGGAAACATGCAATTCATAATTCATATGTTCGTCAGCATGAGTCAAAGGACTTGGATGACATTTGCACGAGTGAGTGTGGAAGTCGTTACGATCATGTGATTGCCACAGCCATTTCCTTCGTATAAATAAATCCATTTTGTATTATGAATCCGTTTTGAATCCCAAGTCGAAGTTGTATTAACAGGTGTAAAGATTCTATAATATTTAATGATTCACATCTTACTCCACACATTATAAAATTGAAAACAATCGTACCTCTGCCAATTATTATTATGAAAATAATCCAACCTGATAAACCCTATCAGGGTTTGAGTTTAAATTGCAGTTAGAAACTGTAATTTATGAGTAAAGTTTTCTAGTTTCAACTTTCATCGTAGTTTGAAACTCTCCAGGGTGTTTCGAAATGTTTGTTATATTACTAGTTTTTAACAACTTATTCTGTAGATTTGTTTCTGCTAAACAAGGCTTCCCTCGCATGTTTTTCCCATTTCCGGCCTTTTGGTAATCACATCCTAATAATTTATAAAGGCGATAGTTTGTGTGGGTGTGTGTTTGTTACTTCATCACGGGTGAACAGATTTAGATGAAATTTGGCACACAGGTAGACCGTATCCTGGAATAGCATATGGGATATTTTATCTCCAGAATATGTTCTTATGTCAATTTTCTCCTTTCACACGGGCCAAACCGCCGGCAGCAGCTAGTATGAAATATTTACTAAACGTGATAGTCTGATTTAATGATCTCATGATATAGGTATTATAATAAGCCTATTAAGCCTGATATAGTGGTGGTTGACTGAAGCGAGAGGCGTGCAATAATTGTTGACATATACGTTCCGCATGATGAGGACCTCGTAAAAGCCGAGAAAGACAAATCTAGTATGTTGACTTGGCTCGCGAGGTTGTTGACACGTGGGATGTGGATTCGGCGATTATTGTAACGATAGTCGTGTCAGCCAATGGCTTAATAGCCAGGAGCCTCGACCAACACCTTAGGAGGCTCTCATTAGGCGACTGGATCAAGGGCTTGATTCAGAAAGCGGTACTCCTGGCTAGCCGTGTGGCTCGTATAGTTTGGAGGTTCCTTTCTCTGGAGCCCTGACCGCCGGTAGCTTGGACCCTGTTCCCGATACCGGTGGGCTACTTTTTTATATTTTTAAATGTTTTAATTATTTTATATTGAAATACTTAAAAATATAATTTGTATGTAATATTAATGAATAAACGAAATAATAATAATATTCCACAACTACCACACATCGCCGCAAAGCGAAAGTTAGGGTAGGACGCAGGTGACTGAAATCCGGCCGCATGCAACTGGCAACTGAAATCAACGGTCGAAAATCGACCCATGTCGATCCCCCATTACGGAACACAGTAGCATATAATAGCAAATGTTCCGTAGTATCTACTGTTAAATGACTGTGCAAATATTGAACCTGTAACATACAATCTAATTACTATAAAACTGTATGTACCGTGTTATGTACCAGTATACATTAGCGACCTTTAAACACAGTGCCAAGTCCGTTTTATTACTCGCTGTTTTGTCTCAGCACAATTCTTTGGGTTTTTGATGTCTAGTCGTGTAAATCTAACAGTGGAACTTCTTTGTATTCTGTGGAAGTTCAATAAGCTGTATCAATTAACGGAAATGAATTTTAAAGTGTGTTTACCAGCCTGTGGCTCCGCTTCCTGTTATTGCCAAAGCACGACTGCAATAATGTATCGAATACTAAGTGATGCTTCCAGCCGCTATGATGGCTCCTTTTTTGTAACTGCAGTGCGTCTCTGGAACTCTTTCCTACACTCCCTTCGCTACAGCCCTTCTCTGGTGGTCTTCTAGAGGAAAATTAAAGAGCACTTCCTCTCACAACTGTCATAATGAGTATTCGTATATATTGTTATTTATTAGTATGTACGTATATTTTTATATATTAGACTTATTTATGTAAGTTTTATATTCCTACACTCGAATATGATCTCTCTCTGTCACTCAAAGGTTTGCTGGTAGAAGACACATTGTTGAGTTAAGATCTTCTTTGTGTATGAATTTTTTTATCACTGTGTACTCTATTAAGTTTTTTTGTGTACAAATAAGAATTAAAGATGCTTCTAGAAATGTTAAAATTGTTTGGGAATTTTGAGTTCACAAGGTATATGACGTACCTCTTGTAATGTATTTTTCTTGGTCACCGTTACTGGTCTCACATTAACGTGTGAATTCGAAGCCATTACAAAATGTATCAAAACAATGCCGTGTACTCGCTACATAAAAGATAATTAAATAGAGGTCAATGTCGGCTCCCACGTATTGGACGGAAACGGCCCAATTCAGGATAAGCGGATCGCGAATATGGCACTCCAATGAAATGGACTTGGAAATTAGGTTGAGTGACATAAAAGTGCGATTGAATTCCCTTTAAAAAAAGTCCTAGTTTGTCTGAAATGTCCACGTGGCATAAGCACAACTGTTTAATTTACTCTCTTCTATTTCCTTGTTAATATTTTTTTTTGTAGTTTGGTAGGTGGTATGATAAGTGGGAAGTAGGAGTTAAATTGTGTGGGAGTGGAAATAACTGTGAGTCATTGTATTTATAAAAGTTTTTGAGTACAATTTTGAGTCACGATCATATCACCCTATATTTACCTCCATACGTAAAAATTGCTATCGATACTGATAATGTAGATATCTGACCTTCAAGCGATACCATATGCGTCACAGATAGTGACTTTGTAGTCAGTTCAAGCTGAACAAAAACCAAAGGGGTCGAACATAAGGATAATAAAAAACTTACCCACATAACTTCCAAGTTAAACGACACGTCTCTGATAAACAAACGCGGAAAATATATCAGAGTGAAGCCTTGCGTGTCATAACGACAAACGCCTGCCTTGTGCATTCATAAAATGTCTCTTCCAATGCCCATTTCTATTCAGAATGAAATATAAGAAAACGTGCACCATGTGCAACGCCAGATTTACAACTATTCAATAATAATCATTGTAAGATTCTATCGCGCATAACTTGCTTGAAGACAACACATAGTGCATTTTATATTTGAATCACAAATCAGTTATTAAGTTTCACTGTTTAATTGAATTCCATTGTAATTGACCTTTAGGTGGCCAGGATCTATGAGGGATAGCTGCTGGCGTATCGTGGCCAAGGTTGGGCAATAGCATTTAAGCGCGCCCAAAATGGTGTTGGGTCGTGAAATTAAATTCTTGGGAAACATCAAGATGAGGGACGCATAGAACCGAGATGCATGGCATTAATAAATGAGGCCTATACGCAGCAGTTGGTGATTCCAGTCTGGTATGATAGTGATGGTAAGGGATGGGTCCTGATTCTACAAAAAGACCCTAATGATGATAATGATGTAATGTAGGTCTGGTCTAGTTAGTGACTTTTTGTGACGAGAGAAGACAATCTCGCTACTGATATAATTAGACTATTTAATTACGGTTTCTAGAATTCTGATAAAGGTAACCTAGTTTAGTTACAAAGCCTTCGTTTTCCCTTGAGCGTTGTTGTTGTCTGATATTATAATTAAAACAGCAAAAAATATTGTTAAACATGGTCCCAAAACTTGTTCTAAAGTTTTAATTAATGTTGAAGTAAAAACGGATTAAACATCATTTATCTAGAAGTTGGAAACAAAACCGGTAAAAAAACTTCCAAGAAATTTGTTTAGTTTTCTAACAACTGGATCTTTACAGACGAACGGATCTTTTTACAGGAGGCTCGTATCTTAGAGATTGTTTTCATATCGCTCGAAGGGTTTTACTGTCATCTAACTATATTAAAATTTATCCTGGCTTGAAAGTTTATTATGCTATATTTATCCTTTAATAAACTTAAGTTATTCGAGGTAGACTGTTAATTGCACCGGTATTGTTCGGAAATATTTAGCACTTTCACTATGAATAACTTAGAGTGAAATCGTATTACAATAGGCTAAGTTCGTCTGAGTGGATTGTGCTGTGTGCCAGTCTAACATGGCCTCTCCGTCTAAGCCACATCTAGAACATCAAAAATGCATCGTGTTGTATTCGGTGGTTATATTTTCATCCGAAAAATATCCGATTGGTAGGCCATATTATGGTGTGTCCAGACCTGGCGAATGCGCCGCTCGCTTTATAGCAGTCAACGTTCCACTTCTACATAAAATATATTCTGCTAGTAGATCATGCGATGAGTAATTTGGTCTGGTATTTTAGCCATATTGCGGTTACAACCTTACCAATAAACAAACATGTGGTTATACCAACCTAGCTAGCTAGCTAGACGAAGGGGGGAGGGAATGATTCATCATTAGAAGTATCATCAATTCGGTCGTTTTCTATCTCATTTATAACAAGGTTATCGATTGGTCGGTCGTGACATGACTCTACTCATACATTGAAAGTGAGCTGTCCTCAAATTATAGCAATAAATAATGCTAAAGAAATTTCTTAACTTTATGGCTATTATACTATGTTGAAAGTTATAGAGATTTATTTGTAGGTATTGAAAACGTCGAATTGAAAAGGATAAACAGACACATTTCTTTGAACAAGAAAACGTTTTAGTAAGTAAATATGAATGAAACCGTTTAGTTAACGTTTCCGGATAACTAAATATATATAATATACGTATTGCAAGCTCTTATCATGTCAACAGTTGATAGCAATTACTAAGCGTCAAATAAATTTCGCCTCAATTGTAATGACTACGAAATTATCAACTTTTACCGAATATATAACCTGAGTTTGTCGTCGTCTTTTTGAATTAACTTTATTTTATTTAGAAGTTAGTCTTCTAACTTCTTTAACGTCTGATGTCGTCTTTAAAAATTGTTCTTTGCTAAATTAAGTTCTCCAAGTTTTTGCTTTGCTAACTTGTTTTCTCGTCTCAAACGCATCGTTCAAATTTTACATTGCATTTGGAATCTTTTTCATCAAATCTTTAATTTGACTTTCAATGGCATGACAAAGAACTGCCTTACCGGCCAGTGACACGTAGCCATCGACTGTTAGTACTGCTGAATCATGATTAGATTCAGATTTTTTGTAACTATGAACTTTAGGCACGCTCGTTTGATAAAAAACAGGGCTTTGTTCGATACTTGAATCGATAATGGGTTCATGTGTTACGGTTCTTTATAACAAGGGAACTGTTACTCTGTTTTAAGCTGTTGATCCCCGCAATAACGCCGGCGTTAACGCGCCATTGTCTTTCTATTGTGTCTCTAATTACGCTATTAGATAGGTTAAGGGCTACAGCATATTACATGTTGCTATAAACATTGTCATGTAACGGTTGTGGAAATGTGTTGTTTACTTTCTCCTACTTCTTCAGTTGATTGCTCATGTCTTAGTAGAGTTTCTCGCTAGCTTATATCTGCAATATTATTTTAAGTCATATCAGAGCAACTTCATTCATTTGTATGTTCTTGAAAAATTATTGCTTACTACATTATTATGTAATTTTAAGTTTGCAATAAGGTCTTGCCCTAAATTAGCATTAGCACATTATGTGGTGAAATAATATAAGATAAACGACACTCTGAATTTGATTGTCGTTTTTTTTCTGTGGTCTAATAGCATAAGTCAAGCAATCAAATATGTTTGAAATTCTGAGCTTCTCGTCCATTGTGTAACGTCGCTTCCTTAACGATGAAATAACACTCGCAACTACCACATACTTACCGAAATTACTATTCCAATAATATAACAGCTACAAATCACAGACAACACGTAATACACTACAGCCCTTGCCGCTGTGTCAAACTGCAGCCGAGGTGAAATCGTGGCGAAAGCGTTTACGCAACCTCCACTGTTCCTAAGCAGGAACTCTCGCTGACTAGATCTAAAATCTGGCCCTGTCAACATGCACCAGCAACATTTCTGGATTAATACTAACCTCCTGTAATCTAGATAAGGTGAACAACTAGAAAACAATTAAGATAAAGAAAATGGCAATATCTTCTGCTTGGGAGAGGCTTGAAGATGAAACGCAAAGGCAGTTATGAAACACTTTTTTTGTTTTTTTAATTGATTGTCCTGTTTTTCCTCCCGTTTCTGCTTAGTCTAATATTACTTTTTTCTTCTCTGAAGACTGTTTTATTAGAGCCTTCCTCTCTGTCGCATGTGCCCATGTTGGTTCATGCACTTTTTACAAAACGTTTTTTTTTTTTTTCGGTGGGAAAATCATCTTATGACATCCCCCGCCCTTGGGCGGAGCGGGATATAGTGTCAGACTTTTACTGACTAAAAACCCACTCCTGTTCCTTCGTGGCCTTTCGTACTAGGGCCGAGTCTTCCTTTCAGAATCAGACCCTTGGCCCCAGTAGGCTTCGACCCTGATGGCCCCTACAATTGCTGACATCTCCTTGAGGCGCGCGTGAAACAGTACGCGCCATCGACGACTTGGGCTCGGTCCGGACGGTTACCGGACAGTCGGACGGCGAGCCACCCATTGCTCGCCGTCCGCAAGCCCGCGCCTACGGTGGCCGGAAATCGGGATCAGAATCCCGGCAGCGGTTGGGGCGTGAGGACCGTTGCCTCACGCGATCAGCCGCCTCCTTTGCTAGCATTACTGCTTCGCAGGAGGAGGCGACCGCCTGCCACTCCTCCTCGCTCCGGACCATGACCTGTACCAAGGCCCGGCGCGAGAGATCACCGCCGCCGATACTTTTTTACAACACGTGGCTTGCCCATGTTTGCAACTCTTATTATGTATCTGATTCTATTTTTGATTTGTTTGCTGACGTTGCTGCACAGTCTAGCTAATGGCGTTAATTTTGTATAATATACATGTGTGTGTACTGTCATTTTATTTGATACGTTAAATTTCATCTTCGAATGTAATCCTGAGTTGGATAATTAACGGGGATATTTAGAAATCACAAAATTTGCTATTCTATATTGATTATATGTATTATATTGTTGTGGGAAGTTAAAATAATATCAATTAAAATACCTCTGAATTTACTGTTTGTTTGTCTGTCTGTGTCTGTCTACCAGACTAGACAGCTCGCATAAATTGTGCCGCTTTCCATTACTGACTCTGATGACGATACAAAACACATAATGTGACGATACAGTTTGACAACATTGTTTTGGTAGTTCATTTTATTTCGACATTTTCGGTTTGGCCGGACGCCATCAGAATTGTGAGAGATTGTAGAGGTATTGTCAAACCTCAATCCGCAAAATTGGCTGAAGTTGCCACCCAAAGTAGAAAACGTGTTTTGGAAAAATTACTTGCACTGAAATAAATAAAACTGTTACTTAGTTGTTTGTAAACATTTTGCTAGGATCAACTAATAGGTACTGAATACCATACATAATTGTAATAACGGTAATAAAGGAGTTTTTGGCGGGACTTTTTTGAGTAAAGTGCAGTGGCTATTTAACGCAAATTGATTTCTAGTGGATATTGTATTGTCAAATTGGTGTAGAACTGATATGTGAAACCATTGAATCAACCAAATGGAGCTGAGAAATTTATCGTAGTACTACGTCAGCGCAGCTGTCGAGAAGGTGGTTGTGATGGATTGTGGCAGCAACGCAGTCACGTTGCTGCCACAATCTAATGGGACTCAAAATTACTGTAAAAACTAAATAGTTTCTAAACTTGACTTTGACGAAGCCAAAACATAATAAAAAAGGTATTGCGAAGTAAATAAAACCCTTATTTCGTGTTCCTATCAATATGATCACCGAATCGTGTTACCACTCTGGTGGAAGTACCTACCTAAAAATTTGTAGGTAGTTACAGCAACACCGATGGAAAGTAGCGCGGAAGTTGATAACCGTGCCACTGGGTAAGGGGAATGTTCATCTGGGTAAACGTGTGCATGGACCGGTTATCCAATTAAACGGTTTTTTATAAACCGAACTCATACCGGGTATTATAAACAGATTTATGTATTTATTTTAATCACTCGTTTACTCGATGTTTATCTCAATAATATGAGTCATCGTTATTAGGGTGTGTCCACATTCGGCGAATGCGCCGCTTGCGACTCGCTCGCGAGCTGCGTGCGTGCATTTCAATTTCGGCGCCGCGCTGTTCCCGCGCCATCTTCGCGCCGACCGCCGCCGCCGTGTGCAAACGGCGAAAAACACGCACGTGAGCACCCCGCGTGCTGCACATACCTTCTCTTACCCGCAAATACATAAACTGTATGAAAGCCAGCAGCCTTGCCTGAGTTGCACTAGAGCGGCGCACCAAACGTAGGCTGTAACCGCACGCGAGCATCACACGCGCAGTCTGGCCTGGCGCACTCCGCGCTGTATATGAAAATTGCCTACGACTCGCTGCCCCTTTGACGTGGTTAATTCAGTAGGGTATCACACGCGTGTTCGCCGCTTGACGCGCACTAACAACATTTTATATTCTATCGAGTTTTTATTTTAAATTTTTGTGACATAAAATTTTCACGTAAAAAGTTAATGACCTTAAAGATCATTCAATATAAGTAGACCTCCCAGTACCTACTAGTGTCTACCTTACTAATGTAAGGGTATACTGGAATTGAAATTTTTTTTCAGGTCACCAGGACTCCTCCGTTTAAACTTAACAAATTATGTTATGAACTCGTGTTTCTTATGAACTCGCGTTTATATACATAACTAAATGTAAACAATCTCTTGACACATGAGATGATTTAAAAAAAATACATTTTAAAGTATGGATATAAGTGTAAAAATTAATTAGGTACCTATCATCTAGTATATAGTTTAGAAAATCTAATTATATTTTATGTTATAAAACGTAGGTACCTATTTCACATTTTTCAAAAACACACAACTCCTAACCCTATAGCAAGAGCGGCCTGTTCATAGATTCATAATTTTAGGATTCTTGATTCGAGGGCTTTTTATTTCGCGAGCGGGAGGGTGTGTCAGACTTTTACTGACTAAAAAGAAAAACCCACTCCTGTTCCTTCGTTGCCTTTCATACCAGGGCTGAGTTTTCCTTTCAGAAGCAGACCCTTGGCGCCAGCAGGTTTCGACTCTGCTGGGCCCCTACGGTTTGCTGACATCTCTTTGAGGCGCGCGTGGAACAGTACTTGGGCTCGGGTCGGACGGTTACCGGACGGCGAGCTACCCATTGATCGCCGTCCGCAAGCCCGCGCTTACGATGGCTGGAAATCGGGATCGGGATCCCGGCGACTGGGGCGTGAGGGCCGCGCCCTCGCACGTGCGGCGTCCTCCATTGCTAACATTATTACTTCTTCGTTTCGGACCATGACCTATACCAAGGCCCGGCGCGAGAAATCGTTGCCGCTGATCTCCCCCACGAGGACACGGCGGTGCTCTGCCCAAGCGGGGCACACCTCTACCGTGTGCTCCACCGTGTCCTCCGGGCGGTCCACACATCCGAGGACTTAAGGTGCATTTTGATTCGTTACGAGCGCACCAGTCCCTTGTAGGCAAATTTAACGAAGGTCACGTCCGTGCGTGCAATGTATTATGAACATTAGAAGCGTTGTTAGTAGGTTTATATTCGCATGTTTTCTTTCGAAGAGTGAAATTTCTGTACCTGTACTATTACTTATTCCGTGGCGCAGTTCGCAAGTGGCTTGCGGCCGGTGCATTGACCAGGTTTGGACCCACATTTAGCCTTGCCTGAGTTGCGCTAATAAGGCGCACCATACAATTGCAATAGCTGCACGCGTCTAGTGCACGAGAAGTTCGCGAGCAGCTCGCGAGCGGTTCGTTAGCGGCTAATTCGCCAGATGTGGACGCATCATTAGAATCGATTAATATTGTGAAGGGATATAGATTTACATATTATATTAATTGCTAGGGCGATATTAATATTTCATTTATGTATCGATTCCGTTGTAAACGTCAAGTGTAGAAATGGCGTACGCTTTGTTGTAAACATTGTTTGTAATTTGCAGTTTCAGTGACATCTACTGAAACAATACTTGACTGTTAATTATGCTACGCTGTTCTTGCAGTTTAGCCCTTTTTATAAAAACCAGTTGTCCCCCGTAGTTTTACTCGCGTCTTTGGTTACTACTTTGCTGCTTTTGGTCGTAGTGTGATGTTTGTAGCCTTCGTTGATAAATGGGTTATTCAATACTAAAAGATTTTTCAGGAATAGTTACTGAGATTTGCGCGTTTAACCAAGCAAACAAACTCTTCAGGTTTTATAATATTAGTAAATAAGTATAGATATTGATTTATTGGTTTCCCTGAAAACCTTATGAATGGTAAATGTTTGTCCTTAATTAGTGTTGTTAAACAGTTCTGACTAAGATTTATTCTACAGATTGCTCACGAATGCTATGAAAATAGAAGTTTATTTTGAGAAGATAGATTGACGTCTCATGCTCAATATAGGACAGGTAGCCGTACATCGTGAAACCATAATAATGCATGCATAATGTATATCCTATATGTGCATATTTAGACTGTCTTTGTTAACAGTAAAACGTGTCGCGTTATGTAAAACACCAGAGTTCACGTCTTCGTCACAATATTATTGATTTACTCTCCGCTTCTGACGTATGTCGATTGATTTGCATTTTTATTGCGGATTTACACTTGAAGCAAAACGAATTTGTAAATTATAAACAATCGTTTGAGAACCGATTAATCACTATTCATGTATGTAAATCACATTCTACGGTGTTTTGTTCGGTGTTTGAGGTACACTGTTGTGTACCTTATTCCATAGTAGGTTTAAACATTCACTGTTTTTCCCACCATGTATTACATCAGCATCTAGCGTTACCTTTAATGTTGTCAATTCCTAGTATTATATTTTTACTAATCAATACAGAAAAACTATATCCAACGGACTTTGATCACGATGTCTTTTTATAAACATAACAAAACTCATAGAAGTTAGTGATGAAAAAGTGTCTGTTATTTGGTCTCAAAGAGCCGCAAATTGCAGGGAAGTTGGACATATAAAACATCCACTTTCTGCGTGTAAATGCAAATTTCTCTAATGTTTCTACAAATGAACTCGAGCGTAATTTCTTATCAAATGAATAATGTTCCGTGGCAGTTGTCGGTTTCGTTGCGATACATCCGCTCCAAAAGTCGTTAAATTTATTAGGAAACTGTTCAACACAGGCTCGTGTTTGGCACACCGTTACTACACCACATAATTATGAATTTAGAAGTATCACTTGAAATTTATCCAATTATGTTTTAATATAATTTCAGCAAATGCCGGCAGAAAAATTGAACTTACTTCTGTAGTATTGTCTCACAATGAGATATGATTGGCCTGCAGAATATAATACATAATTTATTACATATTGTATAGCCAAAACATCTTTACCCGTGCTATACATAGTAGTAGGCTTTGGCACTAATTGTTTGGGAGTTAGGAATGATAAACACGATTTTAAATTCTCGATTGCATGCATCTAATTCGGGCTTCCACAATTAATAAAATCGTTCAAAATCGGAAACATTAAACGAGTTCTCCTGACGTTTGCACCATTTTCGCTCCAGTCCGACAATCAAACATTAATTATTTTTCTACAGACGTCCGCATAATTAGCTTGATTGCATGTGTTTTGCATCGTGGCCTGATTGATGCAGTTTGAAAACACGACTCGATTATTTCATCGCTCGATTCGGTACGTTGCCGCAATTTCGGTTGCTTAAACGAATTACGATTATTTGTGCCATCCGAATAGTACCTTGCTTAAGTAAGAGGAGGTGAGCGGATCAGAAAAAAACATTTTCAGCCAAAAACGTCCATTATTAGACACAGGTATAATTATATATCTACCACCTCCAAGCTTCGCCATACCGATCGGTCTTGTGGGTCTCGCATCTAGCAGATTCCTGCGGCTTTCACCAGGTCATTGATCTACTTTGTGTAAGGCCTTTCAGTATTATAGCTTCCGGTTACGCGATCGTTACTCCAAACCTGTTCGGTCCCATCTACCATCCGTCCTGCGTTTTGAAAAAGTGCAACTGAAACAACAAAATTATCTACGTTAGATAGTAGTAATGTGGTTGGAAACCGTTAGATGATGAAGCGTATTCACGTTTTATGAGTAATTTCCTCATTCTAAGCCTGGAACATAATCATCTACTTAACTATTCGTTTAAGTTGCAAGAACCCACTTAAGCGATTAATGCTGCCGGAAGACCGTTTATTAGTAATTGACTGTAATAATGTATTACAGTTGCGATTTTTCTATTACATTTGATTTTTTTTCACGCCACACATTCAGAGTTCAAAGGGAGTAAAGATTTTTATTTATTGGTGGGAAACATCATACAGCTTTGATAGTGAAGTATAGATAATATAATTTACGAAAATATGTAGCAATGAAAATATGTTAACTATCAAATATCCAAAACATGTGTGCCTTACACGTAACTAAACTGAAACATGTGTTTTAGATGTAGGGCCCTAAATAAGCGCATGTGGCCGAACTCTTAGTACAATTTTATGTTAGTAATGTTAATTTAAATTAGTCAAAAACGCTATCGCTTGTGCATTACACCCGCAAGTGACTGGTACCACTGTACTCCACTCGTTGTAATCACATTGTGATATCGCCAACTATTTTTAATAAGGCATTCTTTTTGTGCCATATTAATCAAGTGTTACGTATCGCAGTGTACTCTATTTACGTTTTGCAAGCCACATCATGGTCACGAACTAGATGTAATCGATATTTAATGATATAATCGTCATTGGACCTTCGCAATCAACTCTGAATTATATCTGTTTGGCCCATTTCTGCTAATGTTTGTTCCAACATCATTTTCGAATCAAGATGTGACATACTTATTGGCTCTATATAAACAATATTTTAAGAAATCGAGATCCGTATTTTAACAATAATGTATTGCATAAACAGAACGTCTCCAGAGACATGTACCTAAATCAATTAGTAACTAGTTACATTATTTACAAATACAATTCTAGGATTTTATTCATGAGACAATATTTGTTTTCTTCCGTCGCACTCTATTATATTATACGGTACATTCCGTTTCGTAAAATATGACGATATAATAAATACATTATGTATGAGATATCAAGACAACGCCCACATACAATTTATTGTCAGCTTTCATTAAAGGTTTCCATCAGACTGGTGCCTTTGATATTCGCAAATCTAAATAGAAGCAAGCTTCGTATCTTGTTTGCCAATCAAAAGCTTTTGTGAGGGTAATTAACTTATTATTATTAAGTAATAGTGACACTGATTCATATCAGCTTGAAGCACCCCACTTCTGGGCAAAAGGAGCACTACCCCAGGTTTGTGTAGTTGTGTAGACCTTTGGTTATTAATTTTGTGTATCATGTCTGGCTATCTCTTGCATGGTTTACCACAATGACTTCTGACTGTGTCTTGAGGTGCCACATAGCGGTTTTATTGGTCCACATAGTTGTTTAATATTATTGTAAAAATTTAAGTTTCCTTGTGATTAACTGTTTTGGCACATTTGTTTCCCTTTGCCAAAGCTATCTCTCTTACAAAGTTTAGTTCCAAGATTTCAACCGGCTCTAATCGTTTTCTAAAGACAATTCCACAACTTTTCGAGTTCATTTAGAGAAGTGGCGATGTGAAGATAGCAATTAGTTAAAATGGCTGCCATGATATTATTTAAGATTTGCTTGACTTTTATATTATGGTGTTTCGATTGCTCTCCAATCTGAGTATCTATTCTAATCATGTATAAAAGAGTATTTATTTATTGAATTGACCGAATCTAGACTAATATTATAAAGAGGTAAAGTTTGTTTTCTTATTTTTATCTTGTGAGGTAATCTCTGGAAGTGCTGGTCCGATTGCTAAAATTTCTTCACCGATAAAAAGCTGCTTTATTCCTGAATGACATAGGCTATATTGTATGGACGCGGGTGAAGTCGCGGGCAAAAGCTAGTGAGTAATAAAAAGACCAAGACATTTCTCGAACGACCTTTTAATAAACCCAAATAGATACAGATACCTTTCCACAACTCAACCCACTTTATCCATACCCTATTTTCGCCGACGCCGATACGCAATTTCATCCACTTTACCCAATTACATACATTCTCACATCGTCTGAATCTTGTTTGTGAAACAAGCTTTTCCAACATTAATTTACTTATGTAGGTACTGTTTGTGCCGTAGAGTGTATTAATACGCCAGTAATTACACATCTGTGTTGCTCTATGGATCGTTTATGTTCTTTTTATAGGCCAGTCTTTTGTGGCAGGAACTTCATGCTTATTAAGCGTAAAATTTACTAGGTACGAGTACTTTAATGTAATTTGCTTTAAAAGAAATAAACAATTCATTTTTCTTCTTCTGAAATGTATTTCATTTCCATATTGATGTCACTGCTTTATTTTATGAGGGGAGAGGGTTTTTATTTCATTGTGTTGTTGAGTAAACACTGGCTTTTTTTTTTTCATTAAAAAATACGTTTTATCAGCCATTAAGCAAAGCTACCAAGATCCGAGCGCCTGATCGTTTAAGCATAGCTATTAACGCCAAGGCGTTTCTTAATACGAGTTACTTAAAAGTCACAGGCGTTTTTGTTAAACTTTAACGTTAAAAATATTTGATGACTTGGACTATTTTATTGCATTTATACAGAACTGTATTGTTTTAAAGCGGTAACGCTTTAAAACAATACAGTTCATCAATCAAATAACGTGAAAAAGGAAGCAGCATATTCAAAAATCAAACTTACATAAAGCCAGTTGTGTTAAACTCCTTTTTCAATGAATGAGCAAACATTCGCATTCACGGTAAATGAAAATTTATGATCTGTTTAAAGCACATTTTCTTACTATTTTTCTAGATTAAAATGTACTTTCTGCAAAGTGAAAGCGGAGGATTACAGGGAACTTTTAATGAAATTACTGCTAAGTGTTAAGTAAGACAAATTCTAGTCTAGTTTTTAGTAAGTCTACCCACGTTCGAGGCGTGGGCCCAATTCGCACGTGAAAGTAGGATTGCAAATTGATCTAATGTAATGACCAATATAAATAGGCACTTTAACAATCATTAGTAGGTTTCTTCATTGTCTATACGTAACGCCGAAATTGTGCTGATATTGTTTGTGTAAAGTTTTTGCAATTTATTGTGGAGTTGTTTTCGTTTTTAGTTAGCAAAACAAGATTAGGTAGGTAAGTTATTACAGCAGAAAGATTTTTGGCATGATTAGGTTAACCACAAAAGGAAAATAAAAACAGAAAATTGAATAACCTCATTTATGTTATTGAGGATTTCAAAAGTATTTATGCGTATTGTTTGGCTCACTGTTATTGTTAACGAAAACAACATCTCAAAAGATGAAACTCGAAAACTGTTGTATAATTTTCATTTCTGAAGCAAAAACACGAGCGGCTCATTCTCATTATTGCCCTTTGAAGTTGCTACAACATTTTACGAATACTTAATGATAATGAACCTGCTTCACGACTCACGAGTATATCATCAACTTCACCGGTAACATTTAAAGGCTGGCATCATAAGGGAATGACATAACACCAAGACTCAAAGAGTGAGCTCTTTTGAATCTGTGGCTCATTTCGTAAGTATTTACACAATTCTTTGTGCGTAGTCTGTCCTTTTACATAAGGTGTTTATACCCCATATATGCGCCGTAATGATGATGAGACAAAGAGTTTTTAAAGGACATTGATAAGTGAGAATGATTGGCAATGCCTTTTACACTTGCTTTGAGCGTTTTTTGAATGGATGACCACACATCTGACGTATTTGATCGTCTTGTTCATGCGGTCTTCGGTAAGGAACTAACTCCCTTCATTCCGTAAGTTTTCTCATTAAGGCACTAGAAAAACAATCGTTTGATTATATCATTGTTTATAAAGCCAAATTACATTATCTCTGACACGTCACTAGTCGTCGTAAAGACGAGTGACGAAGGTGAATAAAATCATAAGATAAAGGAATTACAGAAAAAAAAACAAGAATAAAATTGCACTAGTCGATGAAGAATTTTTTTTTTTACGTCTTTTTTTTTTTAATTCTTGGATCTTGATCAAATAACTTTTCGCGCTCTGGGTGGAACGAGAGAAAGTTTCAGACTTTTACTGACTAAAACCCTGGCAGGCATTGGCCCTAACTGGCCCTATCAATTTTGCTGACATCTCTTTGAGGTGCACGTGGAATACAACATGCCGTCGACCCGGGCTTGGTCCTTTACGGACGGTGAGCTACCAATTGCTCGCCGTCTGCAAGCCAGCGCCTTCGGTGAATGGGAATCGTCTCACGACTCCCGAGAAGCTAACTTGATGTTGATATTTTTTAGTACTGGCTGCTCTTATCTAAGTAAGTAAATCTGTGTTAGAGAAGCACCTAGAAAAAACAATTTTTTAATTTCACCTAATGACTTCTCTCGCTCTAGGGCGAAGCGAGAAGGCGTGCCAGACTTTTACTGACTAAAACTACACCTATGTTCCTTCAGTTGCCCTTTGCGTTCTAGGACCGCGGGTAACTTTTTCAGAAGTCGATCCTTGGCCCCAGTAGGCTTCGGCCCTGCTGGGCCCCTACGGTTTGCTGACATCTCTTTGAGGCGCGCGTGGAACACTAAATGCCGTCTTCGGTCCGGACGGTTACCGGACAGCTGGACGGCGACCTACTCATTTATAAATGATATTTATTTTGCAAATAGGTTTAAAAAAAAAAACACTTACACGTCAATTTTTTTTTGCTCCTGCACAGCACATTCATTCATTGCACCTGTCCGCCAGCCACGACTAGTCGCGGCAGCGGAGTTTCACTCCGGCATTGCTTCTCCATGCTCAAATCGTGCATGTAAGGTATAAACAATAAAGAAGCTGCATTAGCACGGTATGTAAATGGACACTAATTAGTCAAATGACACCATAAAAACTGCCGCGGAAAATAGATTGTCAGCGCCAGGGGCGCGCTTTTAGAAAACCTCATGGGTGCTCATGCTCATTCAATAGACTCGAAAAAGTGGCGAAGTGTGAGAACAGAAAAGCACGCTGATAGACCCACAAATATATAAATGTCCTACTCACATACTGCGTACTTAATTA
This sequence comes from Mythimna impura, assembly GCA_905147345.3. NCBI lineage: Eukaryota > Metazoa > Arthropoda > Insecta > Lepidoptera > Noctuidae > Mythimna > Mythimna impura. Next base: position 5,557,263 of record LR990356.1, on the reverse strand, counting down.
CTAATTATGTTTGAAAAAATATAAAATGAAACCATAAGTATATAAAAATTAAACTAGTTTTTAGTATCAAGAAATATTATAATTTATACGTAACCTAAAAGGCGATTACTGATCTGTTTCTTGATGTCTATTCTCAGGGGTGCTCGGCACCCACTTTATTTCTCATGGGTGCTCGAGCCCCCGAGCACCCACGGAGTCGGCGCCGTGACAATCTGTTTTCCGCAGAAGTTTTTACGGCGTTTGCTGAGCGTGGTGACTACATAATATTTATATGGCAGGACAAGAGTCTAATAAGAGAATATGATACTTTTATTTATTCTGATTTCTGAGATGAAGTAGGTAGTTTGCTGTGGAAAAATTCCACTGTACCAGCTAAACTGGCTGAAAGCAGACTTCAGCATTGTTGTAATTGACGTCACTTAGTGACTTGACCCGTAGTTCAACTAGGTATTAATTTGTTTTATGCTGATTGGTTTTATCTTTTATGAGATAAATACTGAGGTCATGCTTTTCCTTCGGTATTGTCCAATAAGACCAATTCTTTGTCTTTAGGATTACATTCAAGTCGTTGTTCCTTCAGTGTCGCTAAGAACCAAAAGTATTAGGTGGAAGAGCATTCATGTATTGTAATCATGAGTGTTTATGTGTATATCATTTATCAGTGATTGTTGTTAGTTAACTGTTTAACTAACAATGATTACTAATATTAATCATAAGATAGTAAATGTTAGCAATAGCAACAATAAACTCTAAACATATTAAGTTTGTCTAGTATGTAAGTACTTTGTGTGTTGGTTTTGTTTGTGTGTCTCTAAATACTAAAATAATTGTTTTCTTTCAGTAAAATCTAATAAAACCAATTCTTCATCCTTTGAGTTAATTTGAATTTAATAAAATGTGCCTGCTGCGGTCTTGCCGTCCGATTATAATTTAGGCGTCTTCAAGGCTAGAGTGAATATGCTCTTAATAAACTAGTGAGCCTCACCATCAACGATTGCTTCACTGCTTTCCACTAACTAGCAAGATCGGTAGGATCGCAGTCAAGCACTAATTTATATTATTAAAAAATAGTCATTCTTACAAGTCATATACAGAATGTTACATTATACTTAGTCAAAAAATGATTACATTACAATGTCAAACATATAAAAGAAAATCAAGAAAAAAAATCGAAGTTAAATCACAAATTAAAACAAAATAAATCATAATACAAGTCACAATAATTTATAAATAATAATAATATGTATTATAAATAATAATATATAATTCTGTTCCTTCTAGATTTGCTAAGAATCAAAAGTATTTATTAGGTTAGTAGTAGTAGTAGGTTAGTAGTTATATTTGTATCGGTTTGTTACTCTTTCACGCTGAAACTGCATAAGGGATTTGGATAAAATTTAGCGTACGAGTATTTTATTTTATTTTATTTTATTAGGAAAAAAAAAACGATATTACAATATATATTACACTTATTAGTACGTATACAAAACAAAATCAATGTAATAATCACAACATTTTCCACATATTAACATAGAGGTACGCTATGATGAGATCATATCTCGGAACAGCACATAGGATGCTTTTCATCCCGGGCATATGTATCATTGGGATAACTTTATATTTTCAAGCTAGTCAATAATAAATGATAAGTACATAAATGATAGCAAAATAGAAATAAAAAAAAAGAAAATAGTTAAATATTTACTGTTTTTTTCTTAAGTTGGTTTTCGCTTAAATTTGTTTATGTTCGTCAAACAATGGATTTGCTAATAGATAGAGGTATATCAACATAATATAATTATGAGAAACCAATATTGAGTTAGGTTTATATTAACCTTTACCTTTGACCGTTCTGCCTGCCGAAAACAAACATTATTGGTATTATTTGATCATGTAAATAGAATAGAATTGAGTTTCCTTTTTCCCTGAGTGTCGCACCTGAAACCATTTCTAATCATCTTCACTAACTAGTGAATTGCCTTAGCCTTGGCCCAGGTTTATGCATCCACGGCCGATTATCCAAACGTAACATGATTGCCGTCGAAACCGCATTTGACGAGATACTGGATGTCTCAGAAAAAACTCACTTTTGTAGATACACAAATATTTTTATTTAACAAAAAAACAGTCCCCACACTAGGAACAAATCTCCATGGGTCTTCCGAAAGAGGATCCCGGGGTCCTGGGACGCAAGACAAAGAAGGAACATTGGAGTGGGTTTTAGTTAGTAAAAGTCTGACTCGCCATCTCGTTTCACCCTAGAGCGAGGGAAGAAATTCCGTACGAAGTAAGCTTGACACCCAAGGACAAGGACATTGGCTATTTTTATAATGGCTTTGTCTTGGAATTCGCGTCCGCTATTATCGACACTCACGCGAACGAAGCCGTAGGCAAATGCTAGTTATTTATACACACGTCCGTTCTACTTGAGTGCTAATTGATTGTTTTGAAAATCTGTCATTGAAAGCACTCTAACCTTCCTTGTTGATGCTACTCATTTATTTATTAATAAATATATTGACACACCAACGACTCATTCACTGGTTTAACATTACCAAACAAGTGCAAATGAAAAAAAAAAGTGGTGAATTTGTCACTTATAGGACAGCACTTGTACATAAAATCACATCACACTGTATACAAACACATACAATTATCTTATGACTATTTATTCTCTAATTATCAACATTCTATTATGATGTATTATATTATTTAAGTACCTACGCATCACCGCTATATATTACACTACAAAACTGTTTCGCGTCCGTTACGTCACAACCTCAGGTTCAGTTGAAAACCAGCGTAAGGCACTAGTTGTCTGGCAATCATGCTGAACTGGACCTATTTTGACCTAGCTTACGAGTGTGTAATTCCCAGCCAGAGTCTGTTTTTCCTGATAGCTATAACCTAGGGGTCTTTAAGTAAAGAGTAAATAGATTGCTTCTAGGCAATCGTGCTCCCCGACGGCCACATAATCACTTACCATCAGGTGAGATAATGGTTAAAAGCGAGCCTATCCATAAAATAAAAAAAAAAAGTGGCATTGAAATAAATTGAAAATTGTATTAAATTAAATTGAGAATTGCATTCAAAATAAATTAAATAGAAAATTACAGTGAATTAAATTTAAAAAAAAAGAAGACATTGAGATAAATTAAATATAAAAAACAATAACAAATAAATCTATGTACACTAATGTGACGAATGGAACAAAATGGAATTAAAATTGATTGTAAAATTTTCTAATTCAGAAATAGATGTCAGCAACCGCATCAGCTGTCAAGGTTCTCTTTCATAAGAGGTCACATGATGTATAACACAAACGTCTCAGTGTATTACATAAGGTAGACAGAAGTGTTGGCTCACCATTACGTGGTTCATGTCGAATGTTAACTTGTTAAGTAACGATATTGTTTATTGCTGCCGATAATATCCAGTCAGGATGATGACGAGTTAAAATGTGAAGCGTGCGAGCGAGAAAGGGATGGAGCTTATATACCTGCTGGCCCGTATGCGGCAACTGTATTCTGAGCGCAATAGCTGTAATGCGTTCCAAATAAGAATAGGATCGATTGCCATGTTGTGACGTCACGTCATACTGTCAAATCGAAGAAATTTGGTAGGGTGAACAAAACAATAAATTTTTAAAATTTAATTTATTTACGAATCGTGAACGAAAAAAAGTTTAATCAGAATCCAGTTCTTCAATTTTGCTTGTCTCTGCGTCACTGTGTGAAGCACTACCCAGACAAGTGGTAAATGGAAGAAGAAGGCGAATTGTTCATAACAATGAAAATAAGAAAAAAGATTATTATGACTTAAAACAATATATTTAGCTAATTTATATTAAACAATAACGTTTTTACTTCACCTAGATTTGACTAAGACTTAGTAATACAAAGCAAAAAAAAAACCATTTATTGATACGCAAATAAGTTTTCTTTGCAAACCGTACTTTTCACTCAACATTTGACAGATTGAGGTTATATTGACTTTCCTATTCTTATTTGGAACGCATGCGTTTTGACTCTCCCTTTCAAAGTCAGTGGGTCAGGTCTTGTGTAGGTGTGGCCAGTCATGGGAAATCTTATTTGCTAAATAAAAACTGAGAACTGACTGACTAAGATTTTTAATAATAATAATAATATATTCCACAACTATCACACAACGCCGTCTAGTCCCAAGCTAAGCAGAGCTTGTGTTATGGGTACTAGACAACTGATAAACATACCTACTTATATATCTCTAAATACATACATATTATAGATAAATTAAATCCAGACACAGAACAAATGATCGTGCTCATCACACAAACATTTGTCCTGGGTGGGAATCGAACCCACGACCTTCGGCATAGCAGTCAGGGCCACTAACCACAAGCAAACCAACAGGCCAGTCAAAGATTACTATGGATAGACCCATAGAAATCTTAACCTAGTACAGCTATCCGACATAAAGTTATCAATACTCCTATTTCGTGGGTGCATTCGCAAACACATAAACTCACATATTCAGGGCTGGGCAAAATACATGCTTTGCTTTAATTGAAATACAAATTACAAAATGCAGTATCGCAAGTATTTAAAATACAAAATATATTTAAGTAAGGCATTTGAAATATAAAATACAGTATTTTTGCTATTTTTAATTGAAATACAAAATACAAATTACATATTACAAAATAAGTAATCTAGACCAGCATGGGCTGAAAATTAGAGGAAAACAAGATTAATTAATCACTAAAACCAGTTTCCTTCATGAACACTAGATTTTTAAATGTACTGTCAGACAAACAGCCTCTTGTTGGAGAGTGAATAAAACCTGCTAAAGAAAACAATCTTTCTTGAAGGTTAAATGTATTTTAATGTTAAAATGTACATATTTTGAAGCCTCAAGTATTTGAAATACTAATTACAAAATACCGTAATAACGTATTTGTATTTCAATTACGTATTTTAATTACAAGTAATTCAAATACTGCCCAACCCTGCACATTTACAGGACACACAAACCCAGGACGGCTATCCGTATGCAAATATTTGTTCCATAATTCCATTTGGGAACCGAACCCGTGACACACAGCGCAACAACAACCAATCGCTCAACCACTGCGCCAACGGTGCCACTAAGTAAAATTTTCTCAAAATTATAACACCCCTCTTTTTCGATTGAAAATGGTTGCGTGATTAAAATTGCATACCTCTGCAGTGTACACTTTTATCATTTTAATACGCATCTAATTTCAGGTTATTAAGTTAGGAAAAAGTAATGTCTTTCGTCTATCTTATCAAGCACATCTCTAAAGCCATAAATAGCACCCGCTATTTTTTTTGCATCAGATAGCGCAATTTTCATTTTGTTTACAATTTTGATAATAATTTAGGTCGAATGCGAAACTACGTAAGTGTTCATTTTAACTTCACGTTTTTGCTCTAAAATTTAAAGAACGCGAAACACGGTTAAATGTTGTTTTTGATTGTTTTTTTTTTTTAAATCTTTGAAGGTTACATCTACCATGAGCTTAAGCATTTCGTTACGCTTACGTTTATCAAATCTTGTGAGAAAGTAGATCATCAGTTTGATTTTTAGCATATAACACAGAAATGTCAACAAGATGAGAATTAATGTCATAGTTGATAATTACTGCTCTGGGAAGGAAAACTAAACAAGACCTTGAAGACGAAACAAAACACGACTCTATAGAAATCTAGACGGAATCTAGACCTTACAATATGCAATTACTAGACAGACAGAAAGTATCTATCTGATACAATATTTTCCTACTTGTAAACAATTGCTGTTTAAAATTATACTAAAATCCACAGCTGACAAAGAAACCTCATTAAAAATAACAAAGTTTTCTTGTAATCTGGCTACTTGCAAACTGTAAGCAATGTAACAAGTGACGAAATTTATGAGACGGTACAATATCCGTAATATTCCTTAGCGAACGAGGTTGCTGAGCCAGCAGAACTTGGCAAATAAACTACTTATTGCATTTATCTTCAAGTCATCAGCACCAAACCTTAGCAGTGCGCAATTTGGATTATCGGATACTTTGGCAGTCATACATGCAACGTCACACACATAAATCTTATCAAGCAAAACAACATTTTTCTTTTGAAACCAAACCAGTATCGGTGAAAACTGTCTCTGGCCCAGAAACTTGGACGCAAATAGATGACGAGTGATACTTCCGGATTCCCTGAAGTATCACTCATCTACACGGGTTGGGTTCAAGTTCCTTTCTTTTTAGAAATGGACAAGTGCAGCTGGTTCTTTAATTGGCAGTGCTCGAGAAAATACAGGCAATCAAACGGAAAACTGCGTTTAAGTGTGTCAGTGACCGACAACTCGGCCCGAGTTGTCGATGATCGGTTGTCCAATTCATGATTTATTATGATTGTAGCTTCCTACTGAGTCCATTAAAACCGTTATCCTTCGATTACAGTGAGCCTGCATTTACGTTTTCCGAGTTATTTTTTACCTGTTGCAGTTTTTGTTATGGGAAACCCTCTGACGTCTGAATAAATTTAAAACTGTTTTCGCAGAACCTACTTTATTTATTTACATTTGATTATAACCTGATAACATGTGTCACAGCAGAATCATGATCAATTCCTATTAATTGTTGAATACTAAAACCATAGAACGGACATAATCAGATTGGGCAACAATATTCTGACGTATGAACATTTCCAAACTTGAACTGATTACCTCCCGCTAAACCGGTTACCTAGTTTAATATGTTCTAACAATGAGCGACGCGTCTGATTTGCATATCGATTTAAGGCTCCGATTATCCGAAAAACCAATTGCTACACGCACCGTTGCAGCATTGGAAAGGCAAAAGTTTGGTTACGTAACGCTTTATTGTGTAAGCAGTAGGTGAAAGAAGTTGTCCCACCACAAGCTGCTGCAGTATTGCATACGGCATGACAACGGGCGGTCGACTCTGCGTCCATTCGCACCGCGAATTTCGTCCCGAGTTTAAACGAGTAATCGCTGATCAAACTAAAGTTTATTACTCTTGTGCAACCCGTCTATTTGGATCTGTTGTTTGTGTGTGCGAATGATTATATGTATGACGTTTGATTGTTTATTTTTTTTTGTTTAGTGTCATTTCTGTTACACGCTGTATACAACTGACGTTTTCAAGTGCTTGAGTTTTCCATAATGCTCATTGATTTGAGGCGTTGTAGGTACAATAATGATATTGTGATTACAATCACAGTTTGGTTATTTTTTAGTAAAATCTGTTGATCTTGCAAAGCTAATATTTGTAACCAGATCTAGTGTCGCAACATATTAAGTGTAGGTACATACCAAACGATTGCATTATAACTTGCTTGCAAAAATTAACACATCGACGCAGTAGTTTGTGAAAATGTATTCGCAATGCAGAACATCAGACGGTTTAATATTTGTCTATTACGCAAGGCTATTTGTCTTAATGACAGGATTTGGCCAACAAATCATGATTAAGAACTATAAATATGGCAGTTTCGTAATAAACAAAGTTATAACGCTAAAGTTAAGTAAGCTTCAAGTAACGGTGAAGTAAATTAGAAAGCATGAGACGTTACTGAGTGCAGTACGATGCGGTTCTAAGGCCGAGCCGGCCAACGGGACTTGTTGTGGTACCAATTTATGAGTACTTGGTACAGTCTGCACTGTGCTTGTTTTATGTTTATTTTGTACGCTCATCCATAATACTTGAGTTCAGAATGGAACTTTGTGGAAAACTGACTGAAAATCGTAAACAAATAATGCCAGAGGCAATAAACATTTTCCTTGTTTATACACAAAGTCCTATTTTGTAACTGTAAACAGAGATGTCTTCGCCATACTTACCGTTTTATAAAAAACCAGCCTTATTCTCAAGCAAGTCTCGGTCAAGTCTTTGGTAAACAATTTTTCCTAGTCACTTATCTCGGTTAGTTGACTATGACAAAAATTTCGACACATAAGTGTGACATTCGTGATGCAATTGATTTCGCGCAAGCGCTCTACAAAAGAATAAATATTACTCTCGCTAGTAAAAGTAATGTACCTAGAACATTCGGTAATGGCTATGTTTCCCCTGATGTCAGAAATGAGACTGATGGATGTCTTGATTATAACACTATTTAAAATATTACAGTTATGAACAACACTGACATCTTCATGGACATCCACGTGTTCCTTATTAGCAGAGGCCGCCGTCATCGTCTGCGATCCTCACAAACATCCGCTGTTTTCTCACTTTGTTTACATAATACACGCAGCTTTACTACGCTGATTAGAATTATACAAGATTCGGCCCAAACAATCCCTTTTGTACCCATTATTATGGGCTATTTTTGTTTGCTGCATGATGTTTACCAACCCGGTTTAACGGCCCTCGCGTTTCAACAATAGTTATATTCATGACCTCTGTTTTAAGTAACATAAGGTTGAGTTTGTTTTGAGTTGTTTCCTATTGCCTGAAGGTGAAGCCGTTCGTGTGGTTTCGAACTTCAACTGTAATACTAAGGAATTATAGCCGTCAGTGGCCTTTGCGAATGAATAAATACTTACCTAGTAGATTATTAAGTATTTCTTAGCAATACCTATTGCTGGCGCTTATGGAAATTCAAAAGAACTCCGGAAAACGGATAAAAAATACTAGATAATACATTAGCATACAGGCTGTAAAAATACCGGGTTAACAGACATAAAAACGTTTAAAAGCAGTTTGAAATCGACCGTTACTTTCAAGTGCTTCGTGCTCTTTATTCAATTTATTGTCAAGTACTGCACTAAAGAAAATGTAGGTTGCGGTCTATTGACCCGGACGCGTGAATCATTTCCAAATTTTACTCATGGCCACAAAGTAAAATTTTTGCGTATGACACATTTTCTAAACACTAGCTCAATCAATCGAATATTATCCTTATCACGATTAAAATAAGACGCATATTTTGTGAATCGATAATCTTGAGAAATGCTCGATTGCATGAGTAATTAGAACTACGTAATCCTTTAGTTTCTCATTAGCCTCGTAACAATCACGTTTAATAGTTAATTAATATTCGAACCAATGTCTTGTATTATGTTACTAATTAGAACACAAACTATTCTGGTATTTTCTCTAAATTAATGGAATTTTTTCGATCCAATCGGTTGTTATTTGTCAGAAAGTCATAAGATCGGGTTTAAATACTATTATGAACTATTATAAAGACATTATGCTGGGATTTTGTTTTAAATATCTGAATTTTTAATAATTTGTTGTTTATTTATTCTGAAAAGTCAAAGACCTAATGTTTTTAACCAAGCAACATGAAATTTCTAAACAATAAACAGAATATAATAAGCTTTATAAGTCACAACGAAAGGCACTTATTTTAAATACATACAAATTTATGAAAAAATATACACCCTATTAAGCATATTTATTTACAGTGCTGAAAAATAAGTAAAGGGGTAGATATGCAGTTTTCTCCCACTTATGTTTTTTTGTGAAAACAAGGAATCGGATACTTTTGATCTGTTACAATCAATGCATTTAGGAAAAGTGAAGGGATGTCCTGTTGATTCCTTCACTTTTTATTTCACTTTTTATTGAAGACATATTATATTTAAGATCCGCTCCACAAGTTGCGGAAAATATTGCCAGAATAAATTAAGAATACGCCATAACCATATTTAAGGTAGTTAAACAAAAGATAAAAACTAAAAGATTCAGATGCAACACTCTTCAAAGGACAAACCAGTATGCGGTTAAAACTTAAAACGACCTACCTTCATCCGGAAGTTAAAATAACCGGTATAAAGAAGCCACATATATGGTTGTGGAAGAAGCATTTCCTCAAGTACAAGCCTTTAAAAACGCATAATTATGAGGGTAATCAGATGCTCAATTATTTTTTAAATTCAACCTTGTCTTTAGAGGTAAATGACCTGGGCCTCAAGTCTGCTATTACAATAGTGTCAGAATGGTCTATCATTGATTTCTTAATTGTTGATTTTGACAAATTTGGTAATTACTAATACATATAATGGCGTCATTATGACTTTCCAATGGTCAACCACTGACACTCCATTGAAAGAAGTGGCATAGAATGGTAATCTCGTACATATTGACGAATGAATATCTGACGTACGCCACATCATCGCTTACCATCAGGTGAGATGGTGGTCAAACGCGAGCCTATCATTAATAAAAAAAAAACGTATGCGGTAATCTGCTAAAATTTTGACAGTTCCTTTGATCAGCGACCACCTACCATTAGAACGTCATTGTGCAGTCATTGCCTTTAATAAGCTCGATATTGTCATTCTACCACAACTCTAGTAGTAGATCAATGATCGATCAGTATGAATTAGCAGATTACGAACTTTTAGCAAAATGACAATGGGATCGTATTGGAATGACAAATTTATAAAAATAGCAGACTTGGGCCCCTGATGAGTTGTTGACAATATAGCGACATCTATGATTCCACATAGGAACTGTAATTCAAAATTCTGCATCTCGGTATTAGATTTCTCCGCACGATTAGAACATAATTATACAACAGTCCGAAATCAACTATTATACAAGAGCAACACCCGCCTGGTCAGAGGATCCTCCCTTTCCAATGGACATGTTATGTGGGACTTTACACCCTTTTCCACATCATCTAAAACAGTAATCAATATTGAACGGTTCTTTCGGCATCATTTAATGACGTAATCAACGAAAGATCATTCTGTTCACACATTTCTTTCTGCAATCGTACGTGTAAAGCTGGTGTGTCACATTTACCAGCCTCCTTTAATTTGTACAGCAATTACGCAACTAAAATGTATGTAACAGGCACGTGTGAATGTTATTGTTGAAACGTGAGTTATATTCCACCGATTTCATTCAATTGAAAAACCGAACGCGTTTTATTGCCATTATTTACTGTAATTGAATGTGTCCTCTTATGGAATAATATAGAACAGAATAAACTTTATTGTACACCAAAAAAGTAACACAACTTTATTAACTTAAATCTATGGGTACAATGGCGGTCTTCGCTGACAGCGATATCTACCAGACAACCTTAGGATGGATCGTAAGAACTTAAAATAATACAGGGGGTAGTCTGTGGAGTACTGCTAACAAATTAATCTAAAACACAATACATAACTAAAAATATATATATATATTATAATATGTTACACAATTTCATTAAAAAGGGACGAAGAAAAAGAGAAAAAAAGAGAATAAAGTAGGGTTGGTGGAAGAAATTAAATTACGTAGAACCAGGATAGTGATAGAGGGAAAGGAAATGGTTTTTAACTAGATTTTTGAAATATTGACTGGGCTTGCTCTTATTTCGTTTTGATGATCAACACCTTTAGTGATTGGAAAATAAGTAAAACTTTTTTACAATAAATGGAACCGACTTCGTTGTCGAAAAATGAAGAAACATACAGCTTCCAGAATCAAAGCTGTAGTTGCATTTTGCTTTTTTTAAATAGTCCGTTCTATGTTTTGTAACAAAGTTTTATATGTTTTATTATGGTTCCCCACAAACTAAAACTAAACAGTGATCAAGATATACGGTAAGGTACCTATAGATATGACAATATGCCCATAACGACTCATGGTGCTGTTTGTAAAAGGAGGGTTTACCAGAGTGATCTGTAAGCACATATCTATCGCCCACGCGCTGTGGGGGCGTATTGGCGTGATGTTATGTTATGAAATTGTGTAAATGATACATAGACATACGATTGCAGCAATCGCGGGATATTAGCTGTTAGTTATTGAAGAGTTCCTTTGTATCAGATCCTAATCACACTAATATTACAAAGGTGAAGATTTGTATGTTTGTTACTTCTTCATGCTCAAGCGGTTGAACAGATTTGGATGAAATTTGGGACAAGGGTAGACTATGTCCTGGAAGAACACATAGGATACTTTTTGACCTGGAAGTATTGTTCCTTTAGGACAATTTACTACTTTCACATGGGTGAAGTCGTAGACTGAAGCACTAGCTTCTTTTAGTATTAATATAGGTACTAAAACTATCCCTGAAATATATGTACTGAAATAGCAAAATTTCCGGCCAGATCAGATCAGTAGTTTGTGAGAAAAATTGCGGACATACAAACATACCTAGGACCTCTTTTTAGAAGTCGGATAAAAATAAGATGCTATAATTGAAAAACAGGTTTACTCATCGCTGCATCGTAAGCCCGGAATTAGCTCGATATAATTACAATTTACATATAGTTTATTTATTATAATATGTTTAGTAAATGAATTAATGTAACTAGGATTGTTAGTTTTTGTAGTTATCACATCGCGTTGTCTGTTTTATATAACAGTCTTGAATGTCACCCTGATATATATTCAAGAGCTTAATAATATATAATATCTAGACGAGTAAGTCATCGTTTCTCAAAATATTTGTTTAGCGTCAGTTTACTGTGTCTCTTGTGATCTCGAGAGTGTAAATAGTAGAAACTTGTGGTAATGAAAAGATATTATACGAGTACGTACTAATAAAAAATTGTCATCATTAAACGGCATTGATGTCTACGTAACTTATTTTCCTGCTTTTCCGGAAGCGAGAGATTTTATTGCAGTGTTTGACGTCTGTGTCAGCGTCTGTATCGTAAACACTAATTGCTCGTTAAGAATTTATTATAAATAATTAAACAACTCGTGGAGCATATGTGCGTACATAAGTATGTTCATTCGTGATTCTCCTAGTTTTTTTCTTCAATTTGGGCTGCGGGATCATTTGAAAGAGTCACCGTGGCCCTAGAACGTAAAATGCAACTGAAGGACACAGGTGGGTTTTAATCAGAAAATTCTGACACGCCCCCTAGTTCCACCCCAGAGCGCGAGAAGTCATTGGATGATTTCCCATCTTAAAAAAAAAAGTATTTTTTCAACTTATTATAGCATGACTTCTGATCGCAAGTTTTATTCGGTAGAAATTGGTTTCTTCTAGACCTATGAATCCTCAATAGTTTTTCATCTTCTCATGAGTAGTCAAAGATACTTTGAAAACTGTTCTGTAAGCGTTTTTTCTCTATTACACCACACTACGAAACACTCGTGTATCGTGAATGCTTTCACAAACGTATAAACTCTAATACACAAGGCACTCAGACCCTGCGGGATTGTTCAAAAGAATTACCACGGTCTTGAAACGCAAAGGACAACTAAAGGAACACGGGTGGGTTTTAAGCAGTAAATATCTGTCTCTCTGTCCCGTTCCACCCAGAGCAGGAGAAGTTATTTGATGATTTCCCACCCAGAAAAAAGGAGACTTACATCCGCCAGAACTATTCGTAGGCAATACAAAAATATAGCTGCGCGCAACCGCTGCACCAACCATGTCGTGAATATCTACATGAAGTATATTTGTAGCAATAACCACACCACAGGATCAATATTATTCACGTTACGTATCTTTCCACGAGAAACCTCGCATAATCTGTAGCTAATCTGTTTATACAGATTTAACAGAAAATACACAGTTTACTCAGAAAATCCACGCCTTTCTGCGGTTTGCTTACCGTATATATTTATCTGTGAGCAGTGGACGGTGTCATTTATGGACTAATAGTTGAGACGTTGGCACGATATTTTAAATTAAGCAAGATCTAATAAAAAAATTGTTACAAAAAAAAAATACTTTATGATTTTAAAACTCTTTAAACATATTTTAAGCTTGAAGTAAAATCTAGGAATAAAAGAATAAATATTAACATCTTATGAATATTCACAGTGCTACTCTTTACATAATTTAATTGACACTTGAATGGTAATGTTGTGATCGTGAAAAGAATCTGCTGTGATATAAGAACATTGAAAATACTATAAAGTGATGTGTTGATACAAAATGTCTGCTGGAGTGTGGGACCTGATGCCTTCGAGGTGTCGGTGGATTGAGACGCTGCGGCACTGCGGCAAAACGCTGCTGCGGAGGCAGAGGCGGCTGCTCAGGAGGTTGAAGAAGGTAAACTTCAGATATGGATAATCTGTATGCCTGAAATACGCTGACCTTAAACTTGCATTGTTATCGGTTTTGAACAGTGCAACCGTATAGACATTGAACAATTGGATCGATCTTTTATGTGAATACACATTTGCCTTTATTAGAATAGATCCAAAATAAGTAGTAGTAGGTATGCTACAAGACTTGGCAATCAAAATAATCTTGATCAGAAATTTAGACCACATTATGAGGGACATATTTAAACGATGCAGTAAATACAAAATGTCGGTTACGCTTAGCTTTTTTTTGGGGTAAATAGAGCTAGGCAATAACAGCCAGACCTGACTACAGCTTTCGAGTCACGTCCAGTAGCGTGTCCAATTTTTATTTTATATAAGGCAGTCTACACATAACTGAACCTGTATTTGTGAAAGCAAAACTGTAGCAGTTTCTTCATAGGTAGTATTTACTACCTTATTAATAATCCTGCGCATACACCAGACACTTTTTTAATTTATTAACTTAAGTAGGGATATTGTAATCGTGTGCTAAAACTCTGGCTGTAAGTGATTATATTATTAAAATATAAGCTGGCTTTAAATATAATTATAACATCCAATAAATCCGGTTTTGGCAAGGTTCGAAGAATAAACAAACAGGGTTAACTTTACTTGACTTGTAATAACCTATAACCTATTGGGTTTTCATGATCCTATAAATAAATTTGGGTTTAATTTAATATTCATGATTAATGCGCAATAAAATGCTGCAAGGATTTTTCATTGTCCTCCTTTAAATATGTATAAATTGCCGCTAGTGTCATATAACACCCGGAGCTGCAAAAATGCTGTCTCTATGATTTACGAAATGATGAGTACAGATTACGACTTTGCAAACATTTTTATAGTGTGCCTTTATTTATTGATTGTTTATTACTGCTATCATGAAATATTATTTTACAGCAAACTAAATATACATTTCAATCGATCATTGACTTTATATTGTTCTTTTATTTTCACTTTAAAAATAATAATAATGTTGGTATAATTATAACATGTTTATTTATAGCATTAACATATTGAAAAAGTTATTAAACTACAACATGAAATTGCAACATTAAAATGAAGTGTCCATCTTTAGTGTTAGTCATTGTTGATCTGTCTGCGCAACAGTCACGGCCGCCTGTACAATACCAAATTGTGAAATATCTTGCGACTTTATTTTCATTTGTTCATTGTCTTTGCACTATTTAATTAGATCGGATGTCTTATTGATGAATCAGTATCGCGCCTGATCAGTGCTCAGAGTAACATCTTCGGAATTTGTTATGGTGCTAAGTACTTTAAATAGTTCATTGTTTTATTAATTGCTGTTGTGAACCACTGTTAAACTGGTCTTGTAAGTTATAATATGTATAATTGTCACAAGTGTAATATATAATAATTCTTTTGCATTTTATGTTAATACTTTGGAACCGTTTTATGTTCACTGACTTAGAAAATGTTTTAATTTTCACTAGCGTCATTTAAGAATTTAAAAAATAAACTTTCATGAATCTAAATTACATTGTTATTGCCAAAGACACTAAATATCTGCGTGTCCATAGAGCAGACGAGCAGATTCAATAATTTAAGGCATTCTGATATCTGATTCACTACTTGAGCATTGAATGTTTTTATGCACTATATTTAGTACACTTAAAATAAGTTCTCTTATAATGTTTTTCACTGCCTAGCTAGATATACTGTAGTACACAGTTAAAGTGTATTCAATACCGCTAGTTTACCACTAAGAGCATCGTTGACCCATTTCGATTTAGTCTGCACACTACTTGAGTACTTGTGCCACAAGGGGAACATCTGTATTGATACTCTTAAACTGTTCCAATAGAACTTGTTTGTGTGCTCAACCGTATACATAAGTGGCCCATAACCACAACTGCTCGTCGCAATATGCGATTTACGCGATATTTTTACGACTAACATGTAAGTAGACACTTGACATTGTTTGCAAGGAAGGTATCTAGAAAGTAAGCCAATACATAACGTTAGAAACAGCGTAAGACGACATTGGACATTTAGTTACTCATCTGGATCCAAAGTTATGATTATATGAATTGGGAAGTTGAGAAAACCATATTCTAACCTGCGTCATTGTGGCTTAAGTTTGACCCTCTGTTTATTCCGAAAATCATGTTCGTGAATTTATTGGTACCGTCCTTGTAGCACCTTTGGTTAAGGCAGTAACCTGCCACTCCCTGTATTAAGCGAAAACCTTCATTTACTTGGCTTCTTACCGAAAGGTCGTCCCGGTCAAGGTTAGACTCGCAATAAATTTCAACCGGAGCGCCTTAATCCTTAGGGGATTCTTGGTTATCCCGTGAAATGACGTCTGGGGACGAAAGTCGGATTTACGGAAATGTAAGTCGTGCGTCTGTAATTAATTTAGATAAATTAATGATACCTTTTAAGCGTAGCAATTTCAGAAGTGGGGATAGACGAACATTTTTGTGTGAACATCTTATTGAGAAATACCTACGCCATAAAAATCTATTAAAGTTCTAATTTGTACAGATGACATGTTTGGTTCTTTACAATAAGTCCATTTTTCGAAAAATTGGGCACGCCACAATTATGGCGGTAAGTCCCCTCTTTGAGGCGTGGTTGGAAAGACCTCACGGCGTCCTCACCTTTCGCATGACGCAGGTTCTCACCGAACACGGTAAGTTCGGGAAGTTCCTGCACCGGATTCGTGCGGAAGCAACGCCCGGGTGTCGCCACTGTGTGGACCGCCCGGAGGACACGGTGGAGCACACGGTTCAGGTGTGCCCCGCTTGGGCAGAGCAACGCCGTGTCCTTGTGGGGGCGATCGGCGGCGGCGATCTCTCGCGCCGGGCCCTGGTACAGGCCATGGTCCGGAGCGAGGAAGAGTGGCAGGCGGTCGCCTCCTTCTGTGAAGCAGTAATGCTAGCAAAGGAGGCGGCCGATCGCGTGAGGCAACGGTCCTCACGCCCTTACCGCCGCCGGGATTCCGATCCCGATTTCCGGCCACCGTAGGCGCGGGCTTGCGGACGGCGAGCAATGGGTGGCTCGCCGTCGGACCGTCCGGTAACCGTCCGGACCGAGCCAAGTCGTCGACGGCGCGTATTGTTCCACGCGCGCCTCAGGGAGATGTCAGCAAATCGTAGGGGCCCAGCAGGGTCGAAGCCTACTGGGGCCATGGGTAGTGTGAAAACGAAACCCGGGGCCCTGGGACGAAGGCAACGAAGGAACAGGAGTGGGTTTTTAGTCAGTAAAAGTCTGACACTATCTCTCGCTCCGCCCAAGAGCGAGATTTGTCATTAGATGATTTTCCCACCGAAAAAAAAAAAAAAAAAAAAAAAAACTTTCTGAAAAATATGTAATGAATCCTCTTACCTAAACTGTACGTATAGCTGCTACTAGCTACACATTCTAAAAATAATCTATTACAGTTCTAAAAATATATCGTTCTACAGGTGTATTTACCGGTGTATATTTTGCAAGCGACAGCGTTGCGCCACGCATCGACCGACGCGGGCTCGCTTGCCAAACTTCTTGTTATTATATGTGGGGATTTCACTTTTGTTACTCTTGATACTAAATGATACTAAATACCAGCAGATGACACGATTGTCAATTGTCTTGTTTTCAATATCGTACCTATATCTTAAGTTACTTATTAAATTGAAATGACGCACAACGTTACGTTTACGTTGTGCATAAAGAAAAATATTTCAGTGTTAGCGTTTACTTGGTTGCGCGTTTGGAATTCTTAAGAAGCACTGTTTTCTTAAAAATGGAGCCACAAATTTAAACTCGTTTTGAGTTATTTATTATTTAGTTACTTTTTCCATGTTTTTTATTACAATTCAGATCTACATTTTAATCTAAATGAGAATGGCGAGGCACGTGTTCATTATTTATTATTCATCAAAGTTAAACACCACATAACACAGCCTTCGCTTTGAAGATTTAGCTAGTTTTAATTAGAATATAGTAATAAGTAATTCCGGTTCCCTCACACTCAATCATTTAGGCAAATATTTGATATGACTTAATTCATACACATTACCATTTGTATTTGCTTTGTCTGTTTGTCTTGTGTCTTGCGGCGCATACTTGAAAATATACTGCCCCCCTAGCCAAGTTACTATCGTTTCGTTCGCGTCGAACGCCTCGAGTAGGCCACGCCTCCGATTCCTTTGTTCTGACGTCATCTCAACGCTCAGTCACGTGGTCAGAATAAAGGAATCGGAGCCGTGGCCTACTCGAGGCGTTCGACGCAAACGAAACGATCGTAACTTGGCTAGGGGGGCTGTTCTTAATGGTCTATTAAAGATTTACGAAGATGTGACCTTCATGGTTCCAAGAAGTATAACAGTATATTGATATGTTTCTAATAACGCTTTACTCGATTAGCTATTGTTATCAAGCGTGTTACTTTATTGATGGGTATCCAATGTCGAACTGCGAACCCAATAACGAATTAATTAATTCCCAGAAATTTATTTGACTTGGCGCTTGTGGCAAACCGACTGCTTACAATTTCAAATATTGAATGGAACACGTATTTTTCCCACAAATAAAGGTGATAGCTTTGGTGGATAGAGTAAATATGCTAGATATGTTGACGCTCTAAAATACTTAATTGGATTAAGATTATAATATTGTATTTTATTTAATCTCTTTACAGCTGAATGCGACAGTACAGCTATCAACTAGTATACTTAAACTTAAAAATACTTGTTTTGATAAAATCTGATAAATATTTATAATCTATAATAGTGTGTTGAGTAAAATTATACCTTCTAAAATCAAATTTTGTGCATTTTTTTGTTAAAACCTTCAAAAAAAGGCGAAGACTTCATTGTAATAACCACTTAGGCTTCATTTTGGTCACAATCTCTTTGCTCTTTCTTAATATCAATTCCAAATATTGTGTCGAGGTGTCTAACGTGTCGTCTTTGTTCTTTCCAGGCGTACCTACACAGTTGGCGCTCCGCGGACGAGCTGAACATGTTGGTGGGTGCGAAGGTCGGCGGCGCGACTCCACTCGTCATCGCTTGCAGAAATGGGCATTACGACGTAGCTGAATACCTTATCGAAAGATGTAAAGCAGACATCGAACAACCTGGCTCAGGTAAGGTCTCTTACTTTACTGTTTCATTTAAAAGAAAGAGTAACCGATGAGAATTTCATACAAAAACTCCAATTTAGAGTTTTTTTTGCCCTTGCTGTCCCACTTCTGGACAATGTTGCCTCCCCAAGTGCTTCCAGACATTCTTCTCCTGCACCGTCTCGAACCAGTCGTCGCGCTGTAGTACGCGCCCATATCGACGCTTAAAAGGCAAAAATTACTAAGCGACAATGAGTAAACTTTACAGGAGAGTGATTTAATGACGAAATAGTCAGATAAAATTTAGATACTACTAGCTTGTGCCCGCGGCTTCACTCGCGTTAAATTCGGGGTAAAACGGACAAAAAGTAGCCTATGTCACTCTCCATCCCTTTAACTATCTCCACTTATAAATCACGTCAATTCGTCGTTCCGTTTTGGCGTGAAAGACGGACAAACAAACAGACACACACACTTTCACATTTATATTATTAGTATGGATTACCATGATGTTAATAATATTAGATATTATTATATTTATTTATATTTAAATACATACTTTATACATTTTTAAATATTTCCTTAAAAAAACATATTAAAAAAAAACATTTAAAAATATAAAAAATAGTAGCCCACCGGCATCGGGAACAGGGTCCAAGCTACCGGTGGTCAGGGCTCCTGAGAGAGGAACCTCCGGACAATACGCGCCGTGTCTAAGAGTACTGCTTTCTGGATCAAGCCCTTGATCCAACTGCCTAACGAGAGCCTCCTTAGATGTTGGTCGAGGCTCTTTGATATTAATCCGTTGGCCGTCACGACTATCGGTACAATGACTGCTGTATCCACTTCCCACATGTCGACAACCTCGCGAGCCAAGTCAAGATACTTAGTTTGCTTATCTTTCTCAGCTTTCACGAGGTTGTCGTCATGAGGGACCGCTATATCAACAATCACTGTACGACGCTCTAGTCGATCTATCACCACTATATCAGGCTTATTGGCAACAATAGTCCTGTCAGTGATGATAGATCGATCCCAATACAACGTGATACTGCCATTGTCGAGAACTGGGTCGGGCACATACTTATAGTACGGTACTTCTGATTCCACAAGATTGTATTTAAGAGCAAGTTGCTGGTGAATAATCCTGGCTACGAGGTTGTGTCTATGCAAATAGTCTCCGTTGGCTAGGTGAGAACACCCAGAAATAATGTGTCGGATTGATTCCCCGGGCCGGTGGCATGCCCGACAGATGTCAGCCGTACCGTCCTTCACAATATATTTCCGGTAGTTGTTCGTCATCACAACTTCGTCCATTATTAGATATTATTATTATTATTTCGTCATTTTTAACTATTTTGCTTACCTTACTTGATGACTATTTTACCTTTTTGTTATGTAAATTACTGTGATTATTTATTCATAATGTTTTACCTTTTCTCGCCTGAAACACAGGATGACCTAGTTCAGGCATAAAACACGTTGAGAACTTGTTATAGATTTAAGAAAATCGATATTCACTGATTTACTGTATAATTTGAATAAATTTTATTATATATTATTATTACATTTATTTTCTATATATACATATTATTTACATTTTTAAATATTTCTTAAAAACAAACATAATAAAAAAAACATTTA
This sequence comes from Mythimna impura, assembly GCA_905147345.3. Lineage (NCBI taxonomy): Eukaryota > Metazoa > Arthropoda > Insecta > Lepidoptera > Noctuidae > Mythimna > Mythimna impura. The sequence goes on along the minus strand of LR990356.1, from coordinate 5,536,531 downwards.
AAAATATAAAAAATAGTAGCCCACCGGCATCGGGAACAGGGTCCAAGCTACCGGTGGTCAGGGCTCCTGAGAGAGGAATCTCCTAACAATGCGCGCCGTGTCCAGGAGTACCGCTTTCTGGATCAAGCCCTTAATCCAGCTGCCCAACGAGAGCCTCCTCAGATGTTGTTCGAGGCTCTTAGCTATTAAGCCATTCGCCGTTACGACTATCGGCACAATGACTGCTCTATCCACTTCCCACATGTCGACAACCTCGCGAGCTAAGTCAAGATATTTAGTTTGTTTATCTTTCTCAGCTTTCACGAGGTTCTCGTCATGAGGGACCGCTATATCAACAATCATTGTGCGACGCTCTAGTCGATCTATCACCACTATGTCAGGCTTATTGGCAACAATAGTCCTGTCAGTGATGATAGATCGATCCCAATACAATGTGACGCTGCCATTCTCGAGAACTGGGTCGGGCACATACCTATAGTACGGTACTTCTGATTCCACAAGATTGTATTTAAGAGCAAGTTGCTGGTGAATAATCCTGGCTACAAGGTTGTGTCTATGCAAATAGTCTCCGTTAGCTAAATGAGAACATCCAGAAATAATGTGTCGGATTGATTCTCCGGGTCGGTGGCATGCCCGACAGATGTCAACCGTACCGTCCTTCACAATGTATTTCCGGTAGTTGTTCGTCATCATAACTTCGTCCATAATTGCAAAGACAAAACCTTCGGTTTCTCCAAAGAGATCACCAAAGCGCAGCCAGGATACGGACGCTAAAAGATCTACATCGGGCCCATGTAAGGCCCGGTAAAAACGCCCGTGAAGCTCCTTGCCCTGCCATACTGCCCTGCGTTCATTAGTATCCATTACTGTAGGTTTGCGCCAGTTCTCGTTAACCAAGGAGAGCGGGGTGAGGCCTTTGTCTACCGCAACCACATCTCGGTGCATCCCCACGTCGGTTTTCAGGAAGTATTCCCTGAGACTGCATATCTCGCGGTTGTGCAGGGTCTTAGCATTCAAGAAACCACGACCTCCGCACTTCCGCGGGATATACAGCCTCATCACCGATGACCGTGGGTGATGCATCCGATTTGCGGTAAGTAGTGAGCGGACCCTCCTATCCAGGGCGTCGAGTTCCGTCTGAGTCCATTTGAGTATGCCGAAAGAGTACATCAAAACCGGCATGACCCAACCATTGAAGGCGCGCACCTTGTTCCCGCCCGATAAAAGGCTATTCAGCACTTTTTTCAGGCGGCCAAAGAAGCGCTCCCTCAACGATTGTTTCATGTCAGCAGCATTGATGCCTAACGCTTCCGACATACCCAAATACTTGTAAGTTTCGGTTGAGCAGAGGGATCTAATGTATATGGAATCCGAGAGTTGGGTACCCACGGATTCCATAATCTCCCCTCGCTTCACATGCATGACTGCACATTTGTCCAAACCAAATTCCATCCTGATGGCACTACTGAAGGTTTCAGTTACCTTCAGTAGCTCCATCAGTTGCAAGTTGTTAGAAGCAAAAAGTTTCAGATCATCCATGTAAAGAAGGTGAGATATAACCTGACCACCTCTTTTCAACCGGTAACCTAAGCCGGAACCCTCCAGCAGTGTGCTGAGAGGGTTCAAAGCTAGGCAAAACCACAGTGGACTCAGACTGTCGCCCTGGAATATGCCACGCTCGATCCTTATCGGTTCGCTGCTCTCTCGAATTTGTCGACATCCTGGATAGTGAAGGGCCGTCCTCCACTGCCGCATACACGACATCAAGAAGGTGCGAAGAGTTGCATCAACTTTATACAGCTCCAGCACCCTCATGAGCCATGTATGCGGAACTGAGTCATAGGCCTTCTTATAATCTATCCAACATGTCGACAGATCTCTTCGAGAACGACGAACCTGTTGGCTAATGGCAACATCAATGAGGAGCAGCTCCTTAGTACCACGGGACCCGTTCCTACATCCATTCTGAGAAGCAGACATGATGGAGTTTGTCTCAATATGACTATTAATTTTGGCTCTCAGAATAGATGTAAGAACTTTATAGACCGTCGGCAAGCACGTGATCGGTCTATAATTTTTAGGCTCCGCAGTACTACCCGATTTATGGAGCAGGTGGGTTATTCCTGTCGTAAGGAACTGGGGCAGCGACCCTGACTCTAAGGAAGATTGGAATTGGGATGCCAAGCGAGCATGCGATCTTTGAAACCATTTAAGCCAGAAGTTGTGCAGCCCGTCCGGTCCTGGAGACTTCCAGTTAGGCAACGGACGGACTGCACGAGCTACGTCCTGGGGGCTGATGGTAATTGGCTCCATTTCTGGTATAAGATCGCACGTTCGCTCGATCTCCCGAGTCCAATCACCCTCGGTGTGACTGACAGGCACCGACCAGATGCTGCGCCAAAATGAACACATGGCATCATCATCCGGTAGGCACGTATCAATCACACCTTGGTCCGGTCGCTCCCAAGCCCTATAAACCCACCTTTCGTTTCTTTGGAACGTGCGATTCTGGGTGTACCGCTCCACTCGCCGCTTGTACCGTCGAATACGGTTTGCCCATGCATAGACCTTCTGCTTCAGGAAGTCGATACGCTCTGTGATATGGGGTAGATAATCTCGAGGACTAATATTTGTCCCCGAGAACGCCCGCCTCACAAAGCGCATCACCCTAGGGCGAGTGTTGCCCTCCCTGAAGCAGATAAGCTTGCCGATGAGTGCTCTGGCCTCACCAATACGGCGCTCGATCCTGCACTGCCAAGCTGGTACAGCTGGTTGTGTAACTCGGTCACTGTTAGGAAACTTGACTGGAGCTACACGACATGCCGCTACAGCAGCACAATACAAGATCGAGTGGGTATCAGTAAGGTCTTCGCTGCTATCAAAACAATTTGATAGCTGCGAATCCAGAGCACACACCAGCGCCCTATTTTTCTTATGCATGGGCAAACGAGGTAATCGAGGTCTAAGCTCAGCCGGTGTGAAGCGGTACTCTCGGAATGCATCCTCCAAAGCGCTCCTCAAACGTACATTGCACTGGTTACTCACGGATATAGCCCCGTCATCATCATCCTCTCCAACGTGGTCGGGTCGCAGTGAAACATTGGATTGCAGTTGCACCGCGGCCTGTGGCGAAGCAGGTGAGACACGGCTACTCCGTGATTCGAGGCGAAGTCTATCAAGTACGGCATCATCCAGCATACGGTTACGCTGGATGACCCGCACCTGATCCGATAGTCGTTGGGCCGAAACGTTGACAGCTGGCTCAAGCACCTGAAACAGAGAGAGCATCCGACCACGGTACGCAGTCAGGTTACTTCCCCCCTCTGTAGCCCCAAAGTATGAGCGCATGACATTTTCGTTAATGGATTGTGTCCATCGCATGCGCTGCACACTTCCACCGGCAGCGAGGACCCTATCAGAGGCCGGCGGGCCTCGAGGTCCCAAACTGGCCGGAGGTCGGCCTCTTCCTCGCCGACGCGCAGGTGGTGGTGTCGTCGGCGGCGAGAAGTATTCGTCGCTCGAGCTCGACGCAACTGCAGCGACCGGAATCTCTGGACTCACGGTTGGCGCTGGTCCCGGCGGCTGCGAGGCGGAGCTGAGCGACGAACCCGAAGATGTTGGGTGTGTGTTGGCTTTCTTTGCCCGGCTTCTAGTCAGCATATCAGTTTGTCATATTTCATGGTTTGGTATAGTCATTTTCGGATGTTATTGTTGCATTATGAATTGTAATTATGATTGATACGTATTTTTCGTTGTTTTATCTAGTCTTATTTGCACTATTGTTATCATGATTTAATATTTTAAATAAAATTGAAAAAATATCGGAAAAAATATGACTGACAGCTTGACAGGCGTGCCACAGATTATATATATTATTATTATTATTATTTTCTAAAAATTTGAACTTTATATCACTCCAGTAAAGTTTACTCAATGTCGCTTGGTAATTTTTACCTTTCAATCGACGATATCATCTTGCGATCTCTTTCAGGGTAGGTAGGGTAGGTTTCAACGGTGCAGACTAAAAATTAGGGTAGAATTATACACAAAAAATCCATCCGAATCTTTGTAATTCAGATACTTTTGTGCTCACCTACCTCTCAGTGAATATATTATATGAATTTAATTTTTTTGCATTTGTTGCAATATTCTGGCGACGCTGAATATCCAAATTCAAGTTTCTTATCATTTTTTTTTTCTGTCTACTCCTAACTATTAAAAAAAAAATGTTAGAACTACAATAAATAAGCATATTGTAACTATTGTTTTTAACAAGTAAATAACGTCATTAAGCAATATAAAATTGTTGTCATTGCGTTAATTTTTATAAATTAGGTATAACTCGTTTTATGTTTAATAGTGTCCGACCGAAACCGAAACCGAATTTCGGCAACAGTCTCAGTTTCGGCCGAAACCGAAACTGAAACTTCCTTACAAGATCATGTTTTGAAGGAAAAATAAAGAAAACGTTATTAGAATCAGTCAGTCTTTATTTTTTATCTTTAAATCACATAGCTACGCAGTCTTCGACATTTTCACTTGTTGGTATGAATCAACATAACAACCCCTTATTTAATTTTATCAAATCGGATCAATTCAGGATGGATGAAATGGCGACAGGTCCTGGAACAATTTGTGACCCACGGATGCCCACCAAGTTGAAGGGTAAAATCTACAAGTCCGTGATAAGACCTGTCATACTGTATGGATCAGAATGTTGGGCTGTGAAAAAGACGGATGAAAAAAGATTGCATGTAGCGGAGATGAGAATGTTGAGATGGATGTGTGGTGTGACGAGAATGGATAAAGTGAGAAATGAGTATATTAGAGGAAGATTGAAAGTGGCGCCAGTGACTGAAAAGTTAAAAGGGAATCGTTTGTCCTGGTATGGTCATGTAAAGAGGAGAGATGAAACGCATGTTACTAAAAGAGTTATGAGTATACATGTGGAAGGGTGGAGAGGGAGAGGGAGGCCAAAGAAAAGATGGATGGATTGTGTGAACAGTGATATGAAAGAAAAGGAAGTTAGTGATAGCATGACTGTTGACAGGATAGAATGGAAGAAAAAAACATGTTGTGCCGACCCCAAATAAGATGGGACAAGGGCAGGAAGATGATGATTTAATTTTATTATACGGATACTTAGGTACGTATGTAAGTACCTACTCATTTTATAAAAAAAAACAATTAGGGACGTAAGTAAATATCTTACTGTACTTGCCGCTTGAATACCTTGGTAAAAAGTATTAAAATTAATTTTAAACTCTGAATCCGTAATATTGTTACCACTAATGAACTATAGTAAGTACCAAGTACCTAAATGTTTGTTTAGTTATAGCGTATAGCATTAGCGAGAGAGTTAAATCAACCAAAAAATATTTGGATAGGTTAAACTTGATTACTATAATCTATGTATTAGTTTGTTATAAATAATTATATTTTGATGTTTAGATAAGATAAGATAATAATTTATTTGGTCAAACATGAGTACAGTACATACGTCACAAAATAAATTGTCAGCATGCAACAGATGCTCTTTTTTTATTCTTATTATTGGTGTACAATAAAGAATATATCTATCTATCTATCTTATGCTATATCACGTAATAAAACTTATCGAATTCAAAATAAATCACACGAAAACTCACAACAAACAACGAATTACAAACACAAGCCAGTCACGACATGATTAGGCACGCGGACGCGGCAAAACGTCTTCGTCGCTTACTCGCTTGGATGGACCGATCACAGCGCGAGAACTCACGAATGCAGTTTTGGTTTCGGTCGTAGTTTCGGCAGGTTTTCCGCCGAAACTCGACCGAGACCGAACTTTCGGTCGGACACTAATGTTTAACATGAATTTAGCTCACTAGTTTATCTATCAGTGCTATTGCAGAAATTCAGTCATGCTTGCATGATTACTGAAACTATGCCTGTATAAATTACAAATAAATACGATACCTACTTTTTAAATAATCAAACTTAGTTATGTTATAAACGACATTTAAGACAGACAGCTCAATAGGCAAGGGGTCAATTTAGGATAAACTTTTGACTTTGAAAATAAAGTGCGTACCTACATTGTTTCTCAATATCGCTATTCCATTGTGTTGGTGTTGGCAGCATGTCAGGCGGTCAATATCGTTGACGAAGTGTTTCGCCGACATTCCCGTTCGGCACAACGTGTCGGTCAATCAGGACCTCAATTAATCACTCTTTTGTCGAGTAAATACAATTATTTATCTACTTTATGCCCGAATTGTCACGCTTCGGCGAAACGGCTTTCCAATTGCGTCAATAATTTGGCCAGAAGCCATTTTACTACAAATTGTTCAGCTGAAACTGGTGGCAAATACGTCTTTTGTGTTTAATTTGAATAGCAACATGGGTAATAAACTTGCCATGAATACTTGTATGGGTTTACATTATACTGTGGAGGTCATTCACATAGCTAAGCACTGATTAAGTAGTCGGTACTAGATAACTTCTGCTTATATGTAGAGAACTCAACTATGGTGCTCGAAAAACTAACAGCTGATTTCTGAATTAAGAATTTGAAATTTAGTTTAATTGCTTCACTGCATACCATCGGGTGGGATCACAGTCCAGCACTAGTTTTCCATCATCATCTTCCGTCGGCTTCCAGTCTAACCCGATGCGGCTGAAGACCCGTGTTTGACATGGAGCGACTGTCTATCAGACCTCCACATTTTAGTTGCTGGGCAATACAATACTCCTCAGATAAACTTGTGGTCAGACTTTCGGTCGTCTACTTATAACGAAATAACAAAAAAGTCATATTGGTATTTGCCCGATTTCGAACCCGTTACCTCATGCATGAGAGGCGGGTGCCTTAACTACTGGGTCATCACGACACAGGCACTAGTCATCATTAAAAAAAAATGTTATGTAACATCTACCAAGCCAGGCGATTTAGTAGATGTTACATTACTTTCTAAAGATCCCCTTATATTGTATGTAGCTGACCTTTGTGGGCACCTTTGTTTCTCTTTAACCTAAAGGGCCCTTGGGTTAAGAGAAACACATTCCTTAGAGAATTTTATACTTATCTCTTTCCATAGCATAAACTTTATGTCATTTAATAATGCTGGATTATATACATGTGGTTTCAAATGAAAGTTACACGAACAAAACTTTCCCAACATTGATTGGACCATTGAGTTTTCTCCAGGAATAGTAAGGCTGTTTACAGACTGCTAAGGCTATCTGAGAATCTAATTCAGTACATCCAATCAAGAACATCTCGACATTTTCTCTACTTCAATAATTATAGTCTTGTTTACTACCTAGAACAAATTTCCACAAGATTCTTTTGCGATTTATCTTATTAAGCATGAGAGTCGCGAAACTTTTCAAATACAAACAACGTATTCTTTTAGGCTTTCATACGACCTTCATATTCTTTCTGAATTGGAGAGAAAGTTCGGAACTTTGATTAATCTCAGCGCCGAGTTACGCCAAAAGTGTTTTTCTGTCTAATAATAATTCATAAGGCAGAATAGATGTTATTACATTTTATTTTACATTTCTAAAATATTCAAGCAATACCTACTAAAAAACTAGAATTCGAAATACCTTTCTTTGTGAACATGAACTCCACAACACCGCGTGCCATATGTTAACCTTCAAGTCCCGAAATATTGTAGTATAAACACATACAAATCGATTACTAATAGTCCCATTATTTAGTCGCCCTTGCCCTTAATCTCAAACCTAACGAATACGCAAGCATAATGGCCTAGTTTTTGACACTTCATATATCATTCAACTCCTCTAGTCACATGGCCAAAGCTGAAAACTTCAGTATACAGTGTGGCATTATCAATCAACACGAGACATTCTTAGTAAGTGCTAAAAATGCCTGTATGTTTATCGTGTTGAAGTAGTTAGCTATTCGTATTATTGATGACTGCCATGTAGCAAACAGAAAGACACTACTGCTCATAGAGTTTACAAGACCTTTTATTTCATCCTATTGAGGATTTATAAAGATAGACATATTTAAATGCCTGGTGACAAATCATAAAATAGCTTCTGCCGCTCTGGGTGGAGCAAGAGGGCATGTCAGACTTTTAGTGACCAATACCCACCTGTATTATATCCTTCAGTTGCCCTTTGTGTTCCAAGGCCACGGTAACTCTTTCAAGTTCCCGCAGCCCTAGCAGGCATTCACTTGATTGGACTTTTTCGAGTGAAAAGCTAACTGCAGAGTCTTATACCAGGCTCTGCTTAACAATTGGCTGATCTTAATCTTAGCATAACAACAGCCTTTCAATGTTCCCACTGCTGGGACTCAGGCCTCCTCTCTAGGAGAGGGAATGGGCCGTAATCCACCACGCGGGCCCAGTGCGGATTGGCAAATGTCACATGTCTTCGAATTTTTTGATTCTAGGTCATGCCGGTTTCCTCACGATGTTTTCCTTCGCCGTTTTGAGAGCAGTGGTGCTGAAATAAATTACACAAAGTAATGCGCCTGGCTGGGTTTGAACCCGCGACCTACAAGTCGCAAGTCGGAGCCGTTACCACTCGGCCACCACTGCTCTCATGTTAATCTTAAACTAAAATAATTATTATGAAGTAGTAAAATTATTTGCGGGAGAATGTAATCTCAGACAGTGCTGAGCCGATAACAAAAATTATTTCATCGATAGAAACCTACACTACCGCCGAGTGCAATAGGCTACTTTATCTCGTTTCTTGTAATTAAATACCTATGGTATGTAATATGGATCTCTCGGATAAGCTGTGCAGCAGTAAATCAGAGATAGTGCAGTAGTTTAACAATCTTTATCGTTATTTCCAGTGACATTCGACGGTGAGACGATAGAGGGCGCTCCCCCACTATGGTGCGCCGCGGCCGCTGGTCACCTGCCGCTGGTGAAGCTTCTGGTGCGCGCCGGGGCCAACGTCAACTCTACCACGCGCACGCACAGTACGCCCCTCCGGGCCGCCTGCTTTGACGGCCACTCTGATATCGTTAAGTTCCTAGTCGAAAATGGCGCCGGTGAGTTACATGATCTTATTTCAAGCAGTACTTTCATCATCCGTAGCATTTCAACCGAAAGATGTATCGACCACTACTAATATCCACCAGTGGACCCCTTCAGGTCTTCCCAAGCGTCGCTACAACACTGACTGAATCTGTGCCGTTCCAGCTGGGGACTCCGAAAGATCACGAGCAATGCGGTTGTATCATTTTTCTAAGTAGCCATTTTTCCATTTTCAGACATAGAAATAGCAAACCGTCACGGGCACACATGCCTGATGATCGCCTGCTACAAAGGCCACATCAGGATCGCCAAATACCTGTTGTCTCTGAACGCTGACGTGAACAGGAAGAGCGTGAAGGGCAACACGGCACTACACGACTGCGCGGAGAGCGGGTCCCTGAACATACTCAAGATGCTGTTAGGACATGGAGCTACAATGGACGTTGATTCGTACGGTAAGTAAGTTACTTTGTTGGTGATTGTCCTTTTGAATGGTTTTGATAGGTCTTGTCTCCTATGATTTTGTAGCGACATCTATACTACCACATAAGTACGACTACTCGCTACTATAATTTGTATCATCTTAACCAAAAGTCTTACAAAGCTGGACATAGGCCTCCCACAAGCATTGCTGCAATTACCAATTTTATGCTTACATCATTCAGTGAATGCGCGTGATCCTTTACAGGTCCGTGGTCCTTCAGGATGCTGTTTTGACTGTCCCTCACTCCCCTCAATAGCGACGCAGTTTTTTTTTGCGTTATTGGTTTATGTATTTGTATAATTGTTGCAGGCATGACGCCCCTCCTAGCAGCCTCAGTGACTGGTCACACGCACATAGTGGAGCACCTCATAAACGCAGACTACGGGCTCGTGACGAGACAGCAGCGCATCGACGCGCTGGAGCTGCTCGGAGCGACCTATGTGGACAAGAGACGCGACATGGTTGGCGCACTCGCCTTGTGGAAACGAGCCATGGATGATAGGTACGATATATTTTATACAACTTGCCTAATTTCTTCATCTTTTTCTTCCATATTTATCTTTTATTCTTCTTCTTAGCAGTTACTGTTTAGACATACATGTTTCGCCACAAATTGACACGAAACATGAAAAATTGGGAGACAGCTTCATATTTACAGTTTTTCATTTTAAGACATCAAAAAAAAAAAAGGAGTAGCCTAAACTTATATAACCTTTACCCGATATTATAGACCACTTACTAAACATAGAAACCATTTTTTTGCTTCAGATTTCCTGCGGACGGAAGTGAACCCATACCCAAGCCAAAAGACATCCCGCGTATAGAGGCGTATGACTACGCGGTCGAGCCCAGCAACGCGCAGCAGTTAGAGGAGATACTCGCCGACCCCGACGGCATGCGCATGCAGGCCCTGGTCATCAGAGAGAGAATTCTTGGTAAATACAGACGTATAACTCTCGATTTGTAAGATATTAGTAATAACAAGACACTCGCAACCGTGTAAAAACAATCTTAATAAATAATTCAGTTATTTGTGACAATAGCTTCCCTAAAACTCAAGAACTTGCGACCGCCATTTTGGATTTTCAACTAATTCGTTTCCATCGTCTAAAATCCATAATCTTGTTGGTTTTTGGGTTGACCGCATTTTCGTGTCCGCATTTTTGTGGATCATCTAAAATAGTTCCGTCGTTATTACTGTTATGTATATGTCCTTTAGGGCCGGCGCACCCCGACACGTCGTACTACGTGCGCTACCGAGGCGCCGTGTACGCGGACGCGGGCCGCTTCGCGCGCTGCCGCCAGCTGTGGCACCACGCGCTCGACATGCAGCGCGCCGTACTGCCGCCGCTGTCGCCGCTCACGCAGTCCTCGCTCTACAGCTTCGCAGAGCTCTTCTCCTACATGCTGGCCGAGCGAGCGCGCCCTCCACTCAGAGGTATGTGTACGCGGACGCGGGCCGCTTCGCGCGCTGCCGCCAGCTGTGGCACCACGCGCTCGACATGCAGCGCGCCGTACTGCCGCCGCTGTCGCCGCTCACGCAGTCCTCGCTCTACAGCTTCGCAGAGCTCTTCTCCTACATGCTGGCCGAGCGAGCGCGCCCTCCACTCAGAGGTATGTGTACGCGGACGCGGGCCGCTTCGCGCGCTGCCGCCAGCTGTGGCACCACGCGCTCGACATGCAGCGCGCCGTACTGCCGCCGCTGTCGCCGCTCACGCAGTCCTCGCTCTACAGCTTCGCAGAGCTCTTCTCCTACATGCTGGCCGAGCGAGCGCGCCCTCCACTCAGAGGTATGTGTACGCGGACGCGGGCCGCTTCGCGCGCTGCCGCCAGCTGTGGCACCACGCGCTCGACATGCAGCGCGCCGTACTGCCGCCGCTGTCGCCGCTCACGCAGTCCTCGCTCTACAGCTTCGCGGAGCTCTTCTCCTACATGCTGGCCGAGCGAGCGCGCCCTCCACTCAGAGGTATGTGTACGCGGACGCACTCTCAATTAACGGTGAGAGTCAATGAGTATGCCGTTAGCTTCTAAGAATGCCAGAAGCTGCCTGTTTAGCACCCGTTCTATATTCTTATATGGGTCTGTAATTTGTTGAGTTAGCGCTTTCAATTTATGCGTTTTTTGACGGCCGGCTGCTGCGGTGCGGATGCGGTGCGTTAGTCGTACTGCGTACGGACGATCGTATTTTTCATACAAAGCACGCGGTGCAGCAACAATGCGGCGACAACAGAACCGCAACGTCACAAGCAATAGTGCGGTGTTAAATAGCGCATCACTATGAGAAACGTTTTTGGCTGCCAGATCCGTTTTTAATTTAGGCGTTTGTTGTCTGACTACTAACGTACTGCAAACGTTCATGAAAGTCTTAAGTTGAAAGTACCCTTTGTCCGACTTCTTAGGCACAGGCTGCACGGTTGTCTCCAAACAATCGGCCCTTTTCCAGTTCACCTTTTGTATGAAAGACGAAATGACGTTTCAGACAGATCTTTAAGGCGTGCAACGTGCCGTTGACCCGGGCTTGGTTCTTACCGGACGGCGAACTGCCTATTGTTTGCCGTTACAAAATCATTGTAGAGGGCAAGGGAGTTAGAGTGGTTAACTTTGGTAAAGTTTTGGAGTTCGGAGATGGGATGAGAAGTTAGACCAGTCAGCTTGAAGTAGGCGATATCTTTGAAGGGGTTGAATAGGAGGAGTATGTGCATGAGAACTTGGAAATGGAATTAAAATAGATAAATTGATCAAATGATCACTCCCGTAAGAGTTCGGGAGAACAGACAGGACAGCTCTTTCAGCCTATATAAGTCAGATTTCTGTTCAATTATTTTATGCCCAAGCCCCATACATTTATTAAACGTGTCCTTAGAATTCCATTTTAATTATTAAAATCAGTTATTAACTACAAACGTTATTATAACCACCCATATCTATCTCACAGGTCGCATAGTACCCCCAGTGACATTTGAAGACATAGAACCCGTATTCAGGAAGGCGTTATCCGAGATTCACCGCGGCATGGAACTGCTAGACTCAAAACTCAGCATCGACCGAGAACAGACCCTTAGCACGCTACAAAGGGTGCTGGTCATATCTTTACACCTAGCCGCTTTGATGGCAAGGCTATTGGAGGAACCGGAGTGTACTGAGGAAATTTCTAAGAAGATACACAAGGCTGTCTACTCACTTGTCAAGTTAGATATTACGGTGAGTTATAGTTTAATCTCACTAATATTTTAAACGTGAACGTGTGTTACTTCTTCACGCTCGAACGGTTGAGCGGAATTCGATGAAACTTGGTAGAGCGTATCCTGAAATAGCACATTGGATACTTTTAATCCCAGCCCCCCTAGCCAAGTTACAACCGTTTCGTTTCGATTCACTTTTCGGTGATCGCCTCGAGTCGGCCACGCCTCCTATTCCTTTGTTCTGACCACGTGACTGAGCGTTGAGATGACGTCATAATAACGGAATCGGAGGCGTGGCCTACTCGATGCGATCAACGAAAAGAGAATCGAAACGAAACGGTTGTAACTTTGCTAGGGGGGCAGGAATGTTTCCTTGGAATTATTTTCTATCACGTGAGCTGCTGGTAGCAGCTATTGCGCATATAAAATATTTTTGAGTGTTCATTTAATGCTTGCGGACTTGACTTGAAGTTCATCTCAACGTGGTTGTGTATCACAATGACGAATGTTTCGTAATTTTTGTTGGGGATTACTTGCATGTTCTAGTTGAGTATGCTATTCAACTACTCGAAGGTATAATATAAAAAGGGAAAATGTTGGTTGTAGTGTCGCCGGCACGTAACATGGCAAAGATTTGGCGTGGAGGGGAAAAGTTCGCGCATAATACACTTCGTGGGAAAAAATGGTCGACTATATTTACGATTATTTTATCACTATTGTATGGGGTTATAGCCATATTTTATTTTTAAACAAATGTCGGTTTTGAAGATATTCAACAAAAGCAAAAGGAATTCGTGAAGTATATTAGGCGTTATAAATAAAATATGTAATGGTTCTGAAGTTTATTATACAACGAAAGTATTTTGGTTATTGTTAGGTTCCATAGGTGGAACACTAAAGGAAACGCCATTTTAAGGATTTTAATAATAAAAGTTTAATTACACTTTTTAACCGACTTCAAAAAGGAGGAGGCTATATGTGCGGCTGTATGTATTTTTTTTTTTTATATAAGTTTACCGATTTCTTGATCGATTGTGGACCAGATTTTTTCTTTAATTTAAAGGTTATACTCCCGAAATTGGTCCCATAGAAATATTGTTATCAGCAAACGGAATGGGGATTTGTCGCCAGGGACAACGATCGACTGTTCGACTAATCGCGTGCTCGGAACAATACCCCTCCCCCATTTCCGGTGGCCCGGTTGCTTGACCGCAGAGACCTAAAAATCGAATTCTGCGCATCTAAAGGTAGCATTCGGTTCTTTGCGACCGCGATCTGCGGCTACGACCAGGTCGCTTGACCCACTGCTTAGTATAGATTTCTGTGAAGTACTGAATAAATCCGGCGACCGCGTTGCGACTAGAGAGTGGCGTGGCGACCACAACCCGGTCACATCGGAGGCAGTGCTGAGAATAGATTACCTTTATATGATGTAAGGCTCGCATCTTATACAGACAACATTGTGAGGGATATTATTTAGGAAGTAATTGGCAAGGCATTGAGAAAAACAAGCTCCAATATCTGTTGAATAACTTTTTTCCTACCTGCGGATAAATTGTTCGACATATCGTACTGCACGGTGAGTCTTGAAAAACTTAGACCCGACCGTATGGACAGTTTCCACGAACCCATCGTTATATTCATCCACGGAGCGTCCTAGGCACTCGAAACGATTGTGGAGTTCGAGCTGAAAGCTCTCGGGGTTTGGATCCGGATCTGTGCTGGACGGAGCGTAGACTTCATCAGTCGAGACCTTTCAAGCTTAATGTTAATATTCAATGTGCCTCTTACCACGCGGTGATCACTTCCAGTTTTGACCGCGTTGATCACAGAGACATCATTGAATATTTGCTTTTTTGTCGACAGGATGAAGTCAATCTCATTTCTAGTTGCACAAGAGGCTCTCTGATCCGACCTTCGAGCTAATGAAGAAGAGGCGTGAGATGATTCTGCAGTCTTCAGACGATGCGTGCATATACCGGCAGCTCAATAGACAAATCTCAAAGTCCCTGAAACGCGACCTTCGCCGCTTTAATACCGCAAGGATTAAGAATGCGATTGAGCGGAATAAGGGCTCTAAAGTATTTGCACGAGATCTGTCTATTGGGCAAAGCCAGCTCACGAAACTGAAGACCGACAATGGCAGAGTCATATCCGCCAAATCGGAGCTTCTGGGAGAGATCGAGGCTTTTTATGGACAGTTATACACGTCTATCGCTGAACTCGCTGCAAATCTAGTAAACGACCCAAGAGCTAGATTGACTCGACACTATACCGAAGATATCCCGGACGTCAGCCTGTACGAGATTAGGATGGCTCTGAAGCAGCTGAAAAACAACAAGGCGTCGGGTGAGGACGGAATTACGGCCGAACTCCTGAAGGCGGGTGGAAAACCGGTCCTTAAGGCCCTTCAGAAGCTATTTGATTCCGTCATACTCGAGGGAAAAACGCCACAGGCGTGGAGCAGGGGCGTGGTGGTACTCTTCTTTAAGAAGGGCGATAATGCCCTGCTTAAGAATTACAGGCCCATCTCGCTTCTGAGCCATGTCTACAAGCTGTTTTCCAGAGTCATCACGAATCGTCTCGCGCGCAGTTTCGACGACTTCCAGCCTCCCGAACAAGCCGGATTTCGAAAAGGCTTCAGTACCGTGGACCACATACATACGCTGCGGCAGGTTATACAGAAGACTGAGGAGTATAATCAGCCTCTCTGCTTAGCGTTTGTGGACTACGAGAAAGCCTTTGATTCGATTGAAACTTGGGCTGTACTGCAGTCTCTCCAACGGTGCCAAATTGACTATCGGTATATCGAAGTGCTGAAGTGTTTGTACAAAAACGCCACTATGTCAGTCCGACTACAAGACCAGACCTCGAAACCTATCCTCTTGCAGCAGGGCGTGAGGCAGGGAGACGTTATTTCTCCGAAACTGTTCACGGCAGCAATGGAGGATGTCTTCAAGGTTTTGGAATGGAGAGGGCTAGGCATTAATGTCAATGGCGAGTACATCACTCACCTTCAGTTTGCCGACGACATAGTAGTCATGACTGAGACTACGGAAGAGCTCAGTACAATGCTTGGTAACCTCAGTAGAGCTTCCGAAAGAGTGGGACTTAAAATGAACATGGACAAAACCAAAGTCATGGTAAACAGCCATGTAGCACCCACTCCTATCAAGATCGGGGACTCTACACTCGAAGTTGTAGACGACTACGTTTACCTGGGACAGACGGTCCAGTTGGGAAGGTCTAACTTCGAGAAAGAGATCAATCGTCGAATCCGACTCGGCTGGGCAGCGTTCGGGAAGCTGAGCGGTATCTTCTCGTCCAATATACCACAGTGTCTCAAGACGAAAGTCTATGACCAGTGCGTGTTGCCAGTGATGACATATGGCTCCGAAACGTGGTCGCTTACAATGGGCCTCATCAGAAGACTTAAAGTCACCCAAAGGGCAATGGAAAGGGCTATGCTCGGAGTTTCCTTGCGTGATCGAATCAGGAATGAGGATATCCGCAGGAGAACCAAGGTTACCGACATAGCAGGAAGAATCGCCAAACTAAAGTGGCAATGGGCAGGGCACATTGCTCGCAGAACAGATGGCCGTTGGGGCCGAAAGGTTCTGGAATGGCGACCACGTACCAGAAGACGTAGCGTTGGAAGGCCTCCTACAAGGTGGACCGATGACTTGGTAACGGTTGCGGGATTCCGATGGATGCGAGACGCACAGGACCGTTCATTGTGGCGACACTTGGGGAAGGCCTATGTCCAGCAGTGGACGTCTTTCGGCTGAAATGATGATCGTACTGCAATAGAACACAATCATCACCCATATAAACTACGGGAAGAGTGGCAATTTTGCCGTCGCTAACATTGGTGCGCCAGGGGTCGCCCCACCTCCACGGCAGTCGACCGTGTGAGCGATGTTGAATGGTCGCAGTTGCGTGTCGCGGTCGCTAAGAACCGAATGCTACCTTAACGATGTTTGCCATGTTTCGTGCCGGCGACGGTACCACTATATGCGAACTAAGTATTATCTGTGATTTTTATTCCGTTTACTGGTAAATATGCCCTATCTAATTACTAATTGCTTTTATCATAGTTTCAAGCGCTTTTGCAACGTACATGTTAATGATGGTTGAATGTGTTTGTGCGTCAGGTGCGGCAGGGTCGTTCAGCGCTGCACGTGGCGTGCTCGGCGGAGGGCGGGCGCGGGCGCGGCGCGCGCGCCTGGCTGCCGGCGCCCGGCGACGCGGCGCCGTGCGCGGCCGCGCTCGTGCGCCTCATGCTGCGCCTGGCCGCGCCGCCCGACGCGCGCGACGCCGACGGGAATACGCCTCTGCATTTAGTCTGCAAGGTAAAACTCTCTCGCATGCTTGTGTAATATATGCTATAATATGAATAAACAGAAGCCCTCTTGACTTACAGCCTTACACAGTAACTGAATTGGACTTTTAGTGGTCAAACTATTCAATAGCCCTCTGTTATACTTGAAGCTAACACCAATGTTTTGTGAGAAATATCTATACTGATGAAACTACATGCTAACACGACACTACTCACAAAACGGGAAATAAAATCGCCTGATCTAATCAGATGATTGATGAACGTCTATCATCTGATTAAGCAGATTTTGATTTGATTGAGCAGTAAGTCTAATTATAATTAGACTTACTGCTTATTTAACGTTTCGCACTATTAGACGTTTAGCTACTTAGACCTTCTGATCAAGAAGGGAATTAAGTTCCCTGGCTGTTTTAATTATTCGCAAATTGATCCCTAATGTGTAATAAATTTGTATATCTCAAGTGTCTGGACAACTTGTCAATATGTGAAATTATTGAAACAGGCGCATCTCGGTAAAGTAGAGCTGGAAATTTTATTGTAATATAGCTCAACTTGCCAAGAAAACTGCCTCGATACATTAGCTGCCAAATCCTACAAAAACATTAAAATTTGTTACATCCATATTCTAATGGTAAACGAAGATATGGCTTAAGGGGCCGCCCACACACTAGTAAAACATTCGGTCAGAAATATTGAGCTTTTTTTTGCACAAAATATTGGCCGTGGACCCCCACCAATGAGTTCTCACGCTCTAGTCATTTGGAAATCACCAAACAAAAACCCACCTCAAAAAATACTATACCACATTTTATTATAAAATGGGATTAAAATCCAAAGAAAACATTTGGAAATCAGAAGTATGGTAGATGAATTTAAATAATGTGAAAAACTTTGCATTGTAATAAAACAAATACAGAATCCTTTAGAGCATCAAGGAAGGATTTACTTTTGAATAATTATAAAATTTACAAAAAGCAATGATATCCCATCAAAAACATAAATGTAAAATTGGGAGCCAAGTTCGATATAATGTGATATGGTGTGTTTGTCGACCCGACAAAAATATTGAGATTTAAATGAGTGCCAAGTTCTATACTGTTCTGTTTAATTTAAACATATTATTTTCATTTACCATTTCTAGCTAAACCCGTGCCCCGCTGAAGTGGTCCGCGAGCTCCTGGCACACGGCGCGCACATCGACACGGTGAACTACGAGGGCGAGACGCCCGAGGAGATTCTCAAGTCCACGCAGCAGAGCCTCAGCGCCATCGTCAACCCGCTGCGCTACACGACGCTCAAGTGCCTCGCCGCGCGAACCGTCAAGAACTACCGCCTCCCGTACCGCCACGTGCTGCCGCTGTGCCTGTACTCCACCGTCATCACGCACTGAGTGCTGCCCGGACGCCGCCGTGGCCGCGCACTCTGCGTGTGATCTACCTGACGCTAAGTATCGACCCCACAATGTACTAGACAGCGAACACGCTTGACGTTCAAACTATTGCAATACATCGGGCACGATCCTCAACTTGTCATTGGTTCAAAACCGTCGATGACGTTTGACACGTCAGTGACACGTGTCTTCCCGACACTATAGATTTTGAGACTTGTAGTTTTGTTTGAAACGTTATTTTAGCATTTTAGATTGGAATGATCAGTGTATATTTTAGGATCTTTTGAGGCTACATTATTATTCTTTTAATTCGTTGTAATACCACCGGATCTAATACCTTTACTTAACTGCCATACGAAATAGACTATAAGGCAAAGGTATGATTTCGGGTTTATACTAAAATTGAGAATGTTAGATTGGTGTAGGTAGCCCGGCTAGCCTGCTGCGTAGTGTAATCTGTAGAGGAATCATTGAAATATCAGTTTTAGCATAAACTTGGTGTTACTCTGATGTCTATTTTGTTACAGTATTTAAATCGGTAGCTCAGCTCAAAGCAAAAAATATATATAATATATTATTATGTATTGCGTCATTATATTTAATAGTATAAACTTCATAATTCTGTGAATTTATGTTTTATACTTAGTTTTTCTTTATAATTCCTTCTCATAGTTTATATTTCAAATTTATAATTGTATCATATTGACTAATATATTATTATTTGGTAAGTAGTTGTTTTGTCCACTGGTCGTACATTTGAAGTAACATAATTATTTTTGTATGTGTCAAAAGTAAAAATGTAACGTCCTTATAATTGGTAGTAAAAAGGTATATAGAAATTAAATTTCAGTGCTGTGCCGTACGTGATTTGAAATAGATGTTATAATGTACATTGGATTAAGTAAAATTGATGTTTTTAATATATAATATTTATGTATTTGTAAATTACTGTTCGGTGATACGTCTGGGTACATGAGAGTTTTGACGCTATATGATGTGGCCACTGTTTATACAATAGATCATTTTAATGTCACAAACTATATTATAATATAAACTTTTGAATTGTTTTAGAGCTCAAAATGAAAATCGTAACGTTATTTTGATGACTGTTTGCGTGATAACCTGCATGCGTATTGATATAATTATCGTTAATGTACTATCGTCATCGTAAAGGTAGACTGTACGTAACACTTTACAATGGTTATAAATAGATGAAGTTCACTGGTAGATCAATGAAGTGGCACTGCGAGTACTTACTGTTTTGTTTTGTACTGAATTATAAGACTTTCTTCAACACGATACCGCCATAGTTAATTTTAAAATAGTGTATCTGGAGGTTAGACTTACATGACTTCATCTGCGTATAATCGTTGACGTCTCCCAAGTGATATTCGCTTTTAATATTTGACTATTATCTTATCGTAATGCTAGACGTCTGCTAAGACGCGGCCGAGACTAAAGTCAATAGTTCGAGACTTTCACTTTCACCTTCTAGTCCTTCCTTACTCTAGTACATCCTGGATTACTTGATACACACATACAATCTTACTCCATATGTCAGTGATCATAGCTTGACGCATATATCAATGTAAAAACAAATTAGACATAAGTAGGCATATTAGAAATTAATGGAGATACGTATAAATTGGTATTGTATATTAGCAGAATGGGTAACGACAAAGTAAACCATTAGTACTGAATTATAATAAAGATGTTGATTATGTTTGTAACAACGGCATCGTTCGCTACTTTGTGTGTATTTCCTCATAGTATATTATAAATTTAGTAATATTGCGTGATTATATGCTAGTTATTTTTGAAATTAATAAAATGCTTTAAAATATTTTGGTTTCTAATTCTCTTAATTTTTTCTTTGTACTCACTCCTATTGTTTTAGTACAGAACCTTTTACTATTATTTGTGTACACACAATTACTTAAAAACGAAAAGAACAAATACATGCTGGTGCTGCATATTACAAAAGATTTTTTCCTCCAGCTAACCCGCGACGACGGGAGTGTTCGGTGAGAGATGTAGATATGGTGTAGTTAAGTTATTGTACTTAATCTATTTTAAGCTAGTAGTAAGTACAATTCGATATATTTAAATAACAGTAAATAAATAAAAGACATAAATTAAACATCTTTGACAAGCTTTTTAAGAAAGACTTATATATTTTTAGCCGCATGATTAGATTTAGATAATATGGCATGAACTTCGTATTCATACAGTGTAACTTCAATTTAAAGTGAGTAATGTAAGGTAGTGTTTATGAATCGTACGCCATGAATAGAACTAGTGTGAGGTACGACAAAGTATTGGCGCATTCACATGCGTCAGTGTTAATTACTGCATTGATTTTTGTGTCATTATCAACATCATTTCAGCCGAAAGACATCCACTGTTGGACATAGGCCTCCCCCAAGTATCGCCACAACGAAGGGTCCTGTGCGTCTCGCATCCATCGGATAACCGCGACCCTCACCAGATCCGCCTTGTGGAAAGCCTTCCAACGTTGCGACTTCCGGTGTGCGGTCGCGACTCCATAACCTTTCAGCTCCATCGACCATCTGTTTTGCGTACAATGTGCCCTGTCCACTGCCACTTAAGCTTGGAGATTCTTCGGGCTATATCAGTAACCTTGGTTCTCCTGCGGTATCTTCATTCCTGATGCGATCACGCAAGGGAACTCTGAGCATAGCCCGTTCCATTTCCCTTTAAGTGACTTTAAGCCTCCTGATAAGGCCCATTGTAAGCGGCCACGTTTCGTTTCAGATCTTTTGAGTGCCTTTAAGCCTCGATAAGGCCCATTGTAAGAGGCTACGTTTAAGAGCCATAATTATGTCATCACTGGCAACACCTATTGGTCATAGACTTTTGTCTTGAGACACTGTGGTGTGTTGGACGAGAAGATATCTAGCACTCAGCTTCTCGAACACTCAGCCGAGTCGGATTCAACTTTTGACCTCTATTATACGTATATTGGTATTTGTGTAGCGCTGAGCTAATTATGTACTCACGTTCAAATAAATTCCCCGCCCGTTGCTATCCAACAGGCTTCCGTTTCGTTTACTCATGAGTGCAAGACATGACGTACATACTAAAGATGTGTGTACTTTGATGCAGTTTCTTTGACTTGAACCGTTAGTGCCTCTGAGTTGCCGAACTCGCCACTACATGCTGCTATTAGGTCCAGATCGCTCTTATGACGTTAAGCTTACGATGCAAACTCGCTTGAATTAATATGTTGGTAAGCGCTTACGAAGGGGTTTCCCTTTCAGAATGGGATAGTTGATTGTTAAAGCTTTTTGTGTTTTGACTGTAAAATTAAAATTATTTATTGGGAAAGCCAATGAATGGGGTTCCCTTTAGAAGGTTAGCTAAAAAGTGTCTAGCAAAATCATGGGGGTTTTAATTAAATTAAAATATCCTAGCTCTTTATTATCCAGGGCAAAACCCTCTAAAAGGAAAGCGTTATCGGTCCCTATGGGCAACATGCGGTCCGCAAGCT
The DNA here is from genome assembly GCA_905147345.3 of Mythimna impura. Lineage (NCBI taxonomy): Eukaryota > Metazoa > Arthropoda > Insecta > Lepidoptera > Noctuidae > Mythimna > Mythimna impura. Next base: position 5,514,611 of record LR990356.1, on the reverse strand, counting down.
ATCTGCGTAGCTCATAGATTAGAAGTCAACAAAAGCCACTCATGTTATTACACTTCGATAACTAAAACAAACGGTCAATTGTAGTTCCGTTTATTAAGAAATAATAAAAGATTAAATGTGTTTGTACATTGTAGGTATACCTATAAATGTACAACATTGATAAAATATAAAATGGTGGCAGATTATTATTAAAAATGATTATTATTCAATCTGCCGGTCAGTTTTGATCCACAAATAGTAACATAGGAAATATCAGCCATGGAAAAGCTTCTTGAGTTCCGGTGTATCATCGATCAGGGTTTGCAGGTCCCTGAGAGAGGTTCCCTCGAACATCAGCCAGATACGTTTAGCAGTCACCAAATTGCTCTTCATAACATGCGCCATAGTTTCTCCTTCAGAATTCTTTATTTTTCCCATCTTGACGACCAGTTCGACGGGCAATTTCTTCAATTGGAACTTCCTCAATCCACACAAAAGAGGCCAAAATGAGAACTGATCGATCATGTGTTCAGTACCACTAACGGCAGACAGGTACAGCTTGCATTTATCATTATTGTTCTGGTCCCACACCAGGCCAAGAACTTTGGCCTCGCTGGACTGTATGTTCGGAAATTTCTTGCGGTTTTCGTAAGCATATCCAGCGGCTAGAGCAACCAGACGGTTGTAAGTGAACTCGTAATCTTCTACTCTTATGTTTTTAGCGGTTTTCTTGATCAGGAGTGGAGTACTGGAAAAATAACATAAAATTATAACAAAAATATTGTTATTTTAAGAAACGATGTAAGTAATAAGCATCGTAGTTTGCGGTTTTTGTGATTCAGTCTACTATTAGTTATATTTTAATTAGTAATGCAATTACGTGTTCCTTTTGTGTTTTAGTACATTCAAGTTATAATGACGTTTTGTACATTAGTATGTAGTAGGCCGGTTGTAGTGGTCATTAACGAGCCCTAGGAAACAAGTTATTGTCATTGATATGATAATTATTCTCAGATCAAATAAAAAAAGGTTTTTTAAGCTATTGCATAGCTTTTAAGCTATGCATAAGCTATTGCATAGCTTCTATCACGGGCCTTGAGCGCGGGGACCGAATCTAGAAATTCCGTAACGAAAAATATACCTCACGCTCTCCACTCCGACGGGCACAGAGGTGTGGCTTGGAGGCCGACAGAGTCCGAACACCTATTTTAGAAAAGTCGTCAACGACCTGTGTGGCGCATTGGTACAGCGTTCTACCTATGTTATCATCGTGCCTCGAGTTCAAATCTCGGTCAAACAAAATAGTCTTTTTGTATTATAATAGATTATAGTAATGTTCTATGATAACAACTGAACATACTTGTAGCAATTTATGAAGTAAACAAGAAAGAAAAAAAATTGTTTTCTTATCGGTCACCACGCTCAAAAAGTGTAACTTGAATTAATATCAAAGAAAAAGAAATACTGCATAAATAAAATAAATAAATAATTATAATTGCATAAGTTGATACAAAATGCTATGCAATAGCTTTACCGCGGCAGTCCCCGAGTGCCACACTTATTTTTTTTTACTTGATCTGAGAGATAATTAAGTTATTCATTTAATTAAACAAAAAAGTGTTTTTTGATTATTAATTGGATTATGAGTTCTTTCTAGGATTTCGGGTTCCAAAATAATTTGTAACTTACTTGCGTTCAATATTCATTCCTTCAACGATGACGGTCTTGCCCGGCTCCACAGTACTAAGCTTCTTCCGCAGTTCGTACCCTTGCGCCAGTAGCTTCTCTACATTGGCGTCAATCCTTAGGAACTCCGCGTCCTTGTACACATTGAAGAATTGCGACCCGTTGAATGTGGTCGTACGGGTCGCATCTGGTTTAGACGAGAATTCAAAGTTTTCCATGATAGCTTGTAACAGAAATAAAAACCAGATTATTATGATAAATGAAAGGCGACTAAGAAAATGTATTTAGAAGGCAGGCGTGAGTGGAAACGCCGGGAGAAGCATCCTCGTGTAGCGACATCTATGTATGTTGCCACGTAGGAACTAACATCGCGGTATTACAGTTCTCCGCGCGATTAAAACATACAACAACCCGAAATCAACTATGGGCAGTTGCCAGATCAGACGCAATACATGTCTGGTCGGAGGATCCTCCCTTTTCAACGGAGATTTGCGGGACTTTACTACTCTGTTCTGCATAAGAAGTACCTCTAAACTAGAACGGCAGACGCCGATCTTAGATCTTGTTGGTGTTGTTCTTCAGAAAGGCCAAGTGCGTAGGTAGTAGGTACTCGCAACCGGTGTATTAATAGCTCCATCCCTATTTCTCCATTGCACGACTGACATTTCATTACCACATCATAGTAAGGCCCCTGTTATAAAACTTAATTGTCACGAATATACTTCTTAATAATCATTAATCTAACAAAACATTTTAATCAGTTAATTTATAAAGCATTTGTTTTTATCAATATTTCGAGTGAAGTACCTACTCTAAATATTGATCACATAATTATATTTATCTTATAGATATAAGTATGCATCTTCATACATTATTTAGTAAATAAACAGACAATAACGTAGGTACCAGTAACTAAGTATATCGGGATGTCTAAGTATAGAAAAGTTTTGGTCATTTCTATCCACAAATCATGCACCAAAACCAACACAGATTTATTATGCACATTATTAAAGGACTTATTTTTCGGGTTCCGTACCTCAAAAGGAAAAAACAGAACCCTTATAGGATCACTTTGTTGTCCGTCTGTCTGTCTGTCAAGACCCTTTATCTCGGGAAAGCGTAGAGATATCGAATTGAAATTAAGATCATATACCTACTCAGGTATGTGGTCCCTTGAAGCTGTGTAAAATCAAACTTCTGAGTTAACGAAAAAAAAGATACGGCCGTTTATGTCGCAAAAAACGTATATTTCGACACTTTCAAGGGAATCAAAATTCATAGAGTACCTACTTCCCGTTGACCTAGAATACCGAAATTTGGCATTAAGCAAGGTCTCATAGATGTATAGGAAAAAACCTGAAAACTGTAAATTTGTAGTTACGTCCAAAAAAAAAACTTGTTTTTGCGATTCGGAAAACTTTTCGTAACTCAATTCGGGAATTGAACTGTTTTCATAGGTAAGTTTGTACGGAACCCTCAGTGCATGAGTCCGACACGCAAACCCGGTTTTTTTTTGTCATACCTATATAGGATTTTTCTTTCTTGTACAAGTTTGTACAGTTACAAGGCTACACGACTGAGAAGGTAAGTAACATATCGTCGGGGATAGTGCAAATCCGCGTATCTAGCATTGGATAATTCCGCGTATCTGACAAATGTAGCCAATTTTCAATTTCGCGGGCATTCCACGTAAGATCCCGATTCGCAGCCTTCTCGCTGACGTGATTTTCGTTCGACCAATAGAAAGCAAGAATTCGCCCAAAAACAATTCTGCGTAACTACAGACGGCAATTGACAATACCGCGTATGTTCATCAGGTGTCATTGGGAGCGTATTTTGTGGTTTATTTTTGTTGTTTAACTCAGTGTTTACATTTAAAATATTAATTACAACATCAGGTAAGTGTTGATTAAGTATTTTCTATGTGAAATGTCAGTACTAAGCAGTTTAAATACATTTTAGTTTCATTTACTTTTCCTAACCTATTTTTTATTGCAAAAAAATAACTAATTATTTTATAGTGAACGTGTCTAAGCTATCAAGTCTTTATAAATACTTTTAATATTGAAGCAGATCACCGAATTATGTAAATCAATTATGGTTTTGTCTGTTTTTACACATGTTATGTAGTTACGCGGTTTTACTCTCCATTAAAGTAATCTTATTTTAATGAACAGTAAAAACCGCGTAAGTTAAGTACTTGCTATGATGATGAGTGATGCATTTGATTACATGTTTTATTTTTATTTGTTTTAGCATTAAAATGGCGAATGAGTCATGTAGCAAAGACGAAACACTTCAGGTCACAACATTAATCGATTTAAAGAAAAGGCGCGAAAAATTATTGGAGGTTAAAAAAATGATTTTGCGTAGGCAATCGGCAGCTGATAAAAATACTAAAGAATTCCCCAAAAACTTACCTAATACCAGTATTGTTAATACGGAAAACCAAGAAGACATTCCTAAAGAAACTGAAGCTTTAGCTTATTGTGACACAACCACTTTTGGTGCTTCCTGCTTAGAAAATCTGCTGGAAATTAATGATCACGACAATGTTTCTGGCCTGACTGTGACTTCTACTAATAATTTGGTATCTAATGTTTCTAAAGAGGATGTATGCACTGAAATCAATAATGAACTAAGTGAATTAGGTTTTGACTTTTCATCAGATGATTCTGTTGCCGACCCAAATTACTTTCCACTCTCTGAAATAACCAATGTTGCACCGATAGCTTCAACATCAACTGACAGCAATAATGATTTGTTTCCTGAAACAATCTTGGAACGTGAGGTTGCCATTGAGTCCAGAGTAAGAAAACGAAAAGCAGACGTAATGTCTACAAAAAGGTTAAGAAACAAGACGTTAAGAATGCTGGGTCAAGAATACGTAGGTTTTAGAAAGACTGGAGATGAAAAATTTTCACAAGACTCTATCAAACCCGCGCGACAACTTGGACCGCCTTGTAATTCAAGCAAATGTTTAAGGAGCAAAGTATTTCACTGCGATAAATTTACAGAAACGGTACGATTAAATATTTTTAACGAATTTTGGAAGATAACCTGGATAGCGAAGAAAATGTTTGTTTCATCTTTAGTAGATAGAAAAACAACTAAAAGGAAAACCACTAAAAGTGTTGATACAAGACGAAGTGCTACAAAAGTCTATTATTTAAAATTAAATGACCAAAAAATGAGAGTATGTTTAAAAACGTTCTTAGGAACATTGGGAATTAAAGAGTGGACAGTGAGGTACTGGCTAGGAGAAAAACCAAATAAAGAATCGAGGAAAGGCCAGAGAGATGTTGCATTGCCTCAATTGAAAGAGTTGGTACAAATATTTTTGAGAGCCATGCCCAAAATGCCTTCTCACTACTGTAGAAAAGAAAGTACAAAACTATATTTAGAACCCATTATACAGTCTAAGCGTGAACTCTATCGTATTTATGTTAAAGAGGCAACAAAAACTGGACAGAAAGTTGCTTCCAGAAAACTTTTCGAGGATGTTTTGAAAGATGAAAACATAGCTTTGTTTCAACCAAAAAAAGATGCGTGTGATCTATGTTGTTCATACAAAGCTGGCAATATTACAGAGGAAATATATCAACAACATGTGTCACGAAAAGATTTAGCAAGACAGGAAAAGACTTTAGATAAAGAGTCTGCGAAAAAAGGAACGCTTCACGTAGTAACAGCCGATTTACAAGCTGTGAAATTATGTCCATTTTTAAAAGCCAGTGCATTGTATTTTAAAACCAAGTTAAATGTTCATAATTTTACAGTAGGTATACAATCTGGGTACTAATGACGTAAAGTGCTATTGGTTTGATGAGACAGCATCAGATTTAAAAGCATCAACATACGCTTCCTTTTTTGTCGATTATTTGAATAAACTCATAGAAGAAAGTCCTAAAAACGTCGTAATTTTCACTGATGGATGTACATCCCAAAACCGAAATGTTGTAGTTTCAAACGCTACTGTTCTGATTATTTTTAAGCTTATATTTAAGGAAGATTGTATAGAAAAATACTTTGATTAATAAGTAAAAGTTTTCTTTGTAAGGACAACGCTCAAAAGCTTGTAAAGATCAGATTTTGTAAGTCGTATTTTGCTTTGATTATTAAATATTATTTGTAACATTAATTACCTGTTTGATTTCAAAACCGCGCAACTTACTTTTAGGTTCCATTTTGATAAGATTGTGGGCAAATCAAATCCGCGTAAGTAGCGTGGCGGTTAAATTTATCATTGTAACGGATAATCTATGGTAAAAATACAAAGAAAACATGAATTATTACCATCTATGTAAAAATGAGGCCATTTGCCCTTAAAATAACGATATTAAACAGTTTTAACCTGCCCCTGTAAAATTAGATCAAATCCAGATACGCGGCCTTTACCTATGGTAGATTCGCGGTTTTGCACTATCCCCGACGATATGCTACTTTATATTCTGGAAAAAGTTTTATGAATACACTATAATTTGTAAATAAATTGGTTAGGTTTCTATCTAGACCTATGCATCTAAAAGCAAACACCTCTATTTTTCTGCATTCTTTTGCAACAGATGACAATACATTGATAATAATTATTATTATGTAATATAAACCAATCGGTTAATATGACATTAAATAATTATAATAAATAAACAAAGAGTTGTTGATAAAAAAGTAGGTACTAAGCACATTAGAATATTGGATACCGTAGTGTTATCATGTACCTACCATATTAGTATGTACTTACCTATCTGTACCAAAACTCATAAATAAACTAATTCAAACCAGTGTCAACTAAGTATAGAACATATAATAAGCTTGTTGTCCATATTACTAATAATAAACAAAGAAAACTTACATTTTAGTAATCCTAGAGACAGAAACAGGACTGTATTGGAACTACGTTCGTGGTATAACTAAATTAAAAAAATGTACCTAAGTACTGCTTTGTAACTTCGACTGAACGACAAAAGCAAAGATTATAGTAAATACATAAATAGCAAATGTGTGGACTAATGAAGACGACCGAAGTGATTACGCCAAGTGAGTCAATGTGCATCCCATAAATCGACTATGTTCGAATGCAGTTCAGAATCGATATTATAAACAACTTAAAAAAAAAAAATTAGTTCTGGTGTAGGTATTTAAGTACCACAACAAAAAACTGAAAAATAAATAAAAAACGTTTTTACAACCGATTTCCAATAAAAAATCTGAAAATAACTTTCAATATCAGTAGCCAGTGTTTCTGTTTTCGTTTCTTTTTTTTTGACAATAACAGCGATCAGGACAAAAAGAAGGAACCCCTTTTTTGAAGGTGGTTGAAAATAGAAATAGTTTATTTATTCGTTTTAGACCACGAATATTTAATGTTTACCGACTAATAAAGTTAGTCTACCTAAGTTCCTTTGATGCCCATGAATAAACCAAATTTTCAAAAATTTAGATTTTTCCACACAAATAATTTTATTGATTACGAATAAATAATATCATTTTCAGGTTTCCTATTGTATATTTTTAGAGCGATTTGGAATTAGTTTATTCTTGCATAATTAGTAAGTTGAATGATAAATCGCCTAAATAAGACATCCTTATTTGTCTATGGTTGGTGTTTCCCGTAAGGAACAAATAAGACTTGGCTTTGTAGTAACCTTTGTTAGGGTGTCAATGTACCATAGATACCTATATAGAGAAAGTATGTATAGCAGTATGTATTCAGAACCGCTGTGTGAGTGATTGACCTCGATTTTAGTGTAAACTATAGGGGTGACCGGTTGCAAACTAGCGTTCCAACCAAGGTCACCTTGGTTTATGTGTTTGGTTGACCGAGAAATTGGTGAACATAAACAAAAAAAAAAACATTCAGCCGAACATAGGATCTCCTCCTCTTTGAAGTCGGTTAAAATTTAAAAACGTGTTGCGCCGACCCCAAGTAATATGGGATATGGGCAGGAAAAAGAAAATTTACTGAACTTTAATTAGCGCCATCTCTTATAAGTCTCACAAACTCTTTGGTGCTATTGGATTGTAGTACGGGCAGGCCACGTAACCAGTTCTACATTTTGGGACTGAAGCAACGTTTAAAGATCCACGAGATGTCGTTTGTGTCTTCTGTGGGTAATTAGAGATAGATTAAATTGGAATAGTCATTTCGAAAGGACAGGCTAGCTCTTTTCTAGTGTGCAACGGCGCTGGCAGAACTAATAATTGTCTAAACAAATATTCGAGGCAGCATAAACTCACGTTCGAAACACTATACTGCGCTCCAAAACACAGATCGTTGACGTGGCTCAGGAAGCTGCTCTGCATACTTAGGACTGCGCTAGACATGTCTGCCGTATGCCAATCGACAGGTGGGCCTGTAAACACACAAAATTGGTGTCCTAAAATCGCATGACGGGGTCGCGGCAGACCTTAGGAATTGGCAAGAAGTGGCTCAAAGCCGGGAACAATGGGAGGAAGGCTTTTACCCAACAGTGGGACAGTGTAGGCTAGATATATCTACTAAAACTAAAGTTTCAGAATAATCATGGTAGCAATAAAATAGTCATGTCATTATCAAAAGACGATTTCCGTTGTCATTATCAAACTCTTTTTTTACTTTTATTGTGATTTGTAAACGAAAATCACTACATAGTATAAAACAAAGTCACTTTTCGTGTCTGTCTGTCCCTATGTATGCTTAGATCTTTAATACTACGCAACGGATTCTGATGCAAGTTTTTTTAAAAGATAGAGTAATTCAAGAGGAAGGTTTATAAGTATAATACATGCACATTATAGTAGAGGAACACTGATGATTTTAGAGGTTTCTAATGTGATGTCGTAAACAAACACATTTTTTTTCGCTTACATTGCAAACGCTGGCTGAACCCTAAGAGATAGATCAAAATAATGTACTACAGTATTGTACACTTTAAAAAGATCTACAAAAAAGTCCGCGATGGTATATGTCTATCTTTTAGGTATAACCCACAATAACCATTTTTTATCCTTTACTTTTTACGAGAAATAATGGCTTATTTACGAAGCGATTTTAAGCAATACTGCATTAATCTTTATCCAATTAAGTACATTAAATACATTGTGCATTTAATGTAGATCACTATGGTACTTTACAGCGTCTAATTTAAGTGAATATTTTCGAAGATATTAAAGATTTAAAATGCAGGGACATAGCGGTTGCGGTAAATAACTTGATTCTTTCAAAGATTGATACTCGGTTACTTCCAGATTGGTCCCATTTTTTTCAAATCCAGTTCTGATAATGGAATCCATGAGGAATCGAGGGAACTCCTCAAATATTCTAGGCACTATATAGTGATTTTGATATTTTAGCCTTTTGAGTGCGTAATTAGAGACTCAATAGTAAGACAATGGCGCGTGAACGCCGGCGTTAATGCGGGGATCAACAGCTTAATCGTGAACTAAAGCATTTACAGTCAAAAAGTAACATTTTGATGAAGTGGAACTGATGAAGAATACCAGAAATGGCCAACGGAACTTTACCCTCACATAGATATCACAATGAAGATAGTTAAGTAACTATGACAATACAAATAAATAAATGGTTCTGAATGGTTATGTTGAAAATGGTATCATCGAAGTGATCTGATGATGATGATGGAGCCGGAAGGTAGGCATTGGAACTCCGTAATTAATCAATGTAACCTAGCCGTGTTTGGGCTTATTAGAATTGTCATGATATGCACTTTGGCTATCTATCTATCTATTTATGTATGGTTTCCGCACTTAGTCCTATGTACGTGGGCCATGGCGGTCATAACCTTTGGTGGGCTCATTCCAACCAGCCCACCTCTTACCAAAAAATAGATTAGGCCTCTTAGGTTTTTCAGGGCATCAATAAGGGAGTTCGGGGATCCTAAGGTTCATGTGCGTATTTCAGTGACACCTGTGCAGTCTAGGAGCACAAGTTGGCTATAAGGTACTATCGAACTAACCTGATGATGGAGCCGGGAGGTGGATGGGGACTTCATAATAAAATAATTTATCCTAGCAGTGTTTGGGTTAATTCGGATAGTCATGAGAAATAGGTACTCTGGCTATAAGTGCATCACAACTAAAAAGTGTGAAATAAAAAACTTTTTACTAAAAATAAATAACCGACTTCACTACAAAAAAAAAAAAACACGAAAACGATCACAATAACTTTAATTTTGGAACTCGGTGTTAAATAACAAGCAAACAATACCAGAAACACCGACTTCCGAAATTAAAGTTATTTTGATCGTTTTAGTGTTTTTAACCGACTTCAAAAAAAGGAGGAGGTTATCGATTCGGTTGTATGTTTTATTTATTTTTTTGTTTGTTATCTCTGAACTCCGTCGTTTATGGACCAATTTGCAAAATTTTTTTGGGATCCATGACGAATTGAGAGAACTCCCCAAGTATTAAAGGTCCCATTTTTTTCAAAATCCAGTTCTGATGACGGGATCCATGAGGAATCGTGGGAACTCCTCAAATATTATAGGCAACCATATAGTGATTTTGGTATTTTCATCGAGAACATAAGTATTTACAGCCAAAAAGTAACATTTGATGAAGTGGAACTGATGAAGAAGACTAGGAATGGCCAACGGAACTTCATACTCACATAGATATCACAATGAAGACAGTTAAGCAACTATGACAATACAAATAAATAAATGGTTCAGAATAGTTATATTTTGAAAATGGTATTGTAGCGACATCTATGGCGTCACATAAGAACTAATCCTGCATCACACAATCAAAGTTCTCCGCTCGATTAGACCATATAGAACAGCCCGAAATCATCTATCGGGCAGATGCCCACCAGACATAACACCCGTCTGGTCGGAGGATCCTCCCTTTTCAACGGAGGTTTGCGGGACTTTACACTCTGTTCTGCCTACCTCCAAACTGGTGACCCTCGACAAAGAACGTCAGCGCAGCCTTTGTGCAGCCACTACTTCGTGACGTCATCATCACTTCCTCAAGCTTTCGCGCAGCGAGCCATACAGCCAGCACCCACGGCTATAAAGGGTGTCCTGCTTGCATACCTGTTCATTGTCATCACCCTCAGCCTCATCAGCGACCTTGGCGAAGCACACTTCACCTTCGGCCAGTCACATGAAGAGCCACGAAGAACCTCTCCAGGTCGACGCAAGCAGTCAAGCCACTACGTCGCACAGCACCGCTCCGACTCACTAGGGCCAGCGGCACTACTCCGATTCACTGGAGCCTGCAGCATCATCCCGACTCACTGGGGCATCATCCCGACTCACTGGGGCATCATCACCCCGACTCACTGGGGCATCATCCCGACTCACTGGGATAGCACCACCCCGACTCACTGGGGCATCACCGCAGACAGTTCCGACCCACTGGAACCAACCTGCCACTGGCCTGGCACGCATCAAGAAGCATCAAGAACCATGCGATCTCCGATCTCTGGAGGGGAGAAATGTAGCGACATCTATGGCGTCACATAAGAACTAATCCTGCATCGCGCAATCAAAGTTCTCCGCGCGATTGGAACATATCTGAACAGCCTAAAATCATCTATCGGGCAGTAGCCCACCAAACATAACACCCGTCTGACCGGAGGATCCTCCCTTTTCAAAGGCGGTTTTCGGGACCTTACCCTCTGTTCCGCCTACCTCCAAAGTATCATCGAAGTGACCTGATGATGATGATGGAGCCGGAAGATAGGCACCGAAACTCTAATTAACCAATGTATCCTAGCCGTGTTTGGGCTTATTACAATTGTCATGAGATGGACTTTGGCTATAAGGTACTATCGAACTGATCCGATGATGGAGGAAGGTGGAACGCAGACTCAGGAACTTCATAATAAAACAATGTAACCTAGCCGTGTTTGGGTTAATTGAAACTGAATTCTAATACCATCCAATTTACCGTTCCAATATAAACGCCTATAATTTCCGCTAAAGATATCTTTTGCAATAACCATCAATAAATCGCAGGGTCAAACTTTCAACGTTGCAGGCTTAGATTTGAGCGTTGAATGTTTTTCACATGGCCAATTATATGTCACTCTTTCAAGAGTAACCTCAAAAGAAAACATTTTTGTATTAACTAATGACAAAAAATCTATGAACGTTGTGTATAAAGACATTCTGTAGTATATTTAATACTAGCGACTTGCCCTGGTGCAATGCTGGACAAAACCGCATCAAAATCCGTTGCGTAGTTTTAAAGATCTAAGCGTACATAGTGACAGACAGCGGGAAGCGACTTTGTTTTATACTATGAAGTGATCAGCATTGCACCCGTGCGAAGCCGGGACGGGTCGCTAGTATAATTATATAATAGATATGTAAATATACTTGAAGACTTTTCTAGACATTTAATAATTCCATCAACTATTATTTTGCCATTTTTATTTGCAGTGGTCACCATTTTTAACATTTTGTCTTTCGACAACAAACAAGAAAAAAATTACTAGATGCATGCTTGAATTTAGTAAATTTTTCTTGTTTCTCATTAATTGCTTGGCAGATAAGGTTTAATTAAATATTTCTTTGGATAAACTGTTTCTTAGTTTGATTTTAATCAAATTAACTGTACCTACTATATTCCTGTTCACAATCAGCACTGAGGTATAAAACAATCAGAATGGGGTAAAAATACCTCTAACTTTAAAAGCCAATTAGGTGTTCATTGTGGTGAGAAATCATCAAATGACTTCTCTCGCTCTAGGGTGGAGTGAGTGGGCTTGTCAGACTTTTACTGACTAAACAGTTTTTTTTTAAATTGGTATAAACCAGTGCTTGACTGCGATCCCACCTGATGGTAAACAGCGATGCAATCATCGATGGTGAGGCGCACTAGTTTATTAAGAGCCTATTCACTCTAGCCTTGAAGACACCTAAATTATAGTTGGACGGGACGACCTCAGCAGGCAAATTGTTCCAGTCCTTCGATGTACGCGGTATAAACGACGAAGCGAAACGCTTAGTCCAGACCGTTGGAAGTTTCAATAACGTAAGGGTGGATACTTGCCGTACGTTGGGTTGTCCGATGGTAGAAAGGAGATGGCGGAATCAAGTCATGCAATTCCCTCGCACACTCTCCAAAATGCAACCTGTAAAATATCGATAGGCTGGCTACGCTGCGCTTGTGCTCCAGGCTTTCCAATTGAGCGCGATCCAAGGCAATTGAGCTAAAGATAGCATGTTTTTACTGACTGTACTTTAGATAAATCTCGTGGATCCGTTGGGAATTGATAGAACATTTAAAAGACTATTAAATTTTTTACATCGACCCGGTGGGAAAAAAGGACAATATAATCAGTTGATACAGTTTTGGTCTATGTTTGACTAATTCTTCCACTGGCGCACCCATTTAAGTTGGGTAAGGTACCTAGCTGAACCTTTTTATTTTTAAATGGGAAATCATCAAAAAACCTCTCCTGCTCTGGGTGAAGCTAGAGGGAGTGTGGATTTTTTGACTAAGACCCATCTGTGAAGGTAGCTGAACCTGGAGACCGTTGTCTAACGCATCTCCCGTGTTCGTCCCATGCATATTCTATGGGATTTTAGTCTTGGCTGCGAGCTGGCCACTTCATGTAGGTAATACCGACGCGACGTTTTCAATAAAAGCATTGACCAAATTACATTATCGTGCGTAAAGATGGTACTTGCGCCCATACTCACCAAAAAAAGACCAGTATGCTCATTTCAAATCTCCACTGTTTATTTGATAGGATATAATAAACTTTATTGTACACCAAAATAGTAACATAGAAGATAGAGAAACAGAAATAGTAATCCGAGAACCGTTTTCTACATCCACTAACTTGTACAACTCTCTGAAGGTATCTCAGCTCATATATTATCGATCTTTCACCTAATGGCACCTTTTCTTCAAAACTTAATTTTTTTTCCAAAACCGACTCTAAAGATAAAACACAACATTCCATGATTAATCGAACAATCTCACAACACACCTTTCCACCCTTAACTTAGCAAGACAGAGAACCTTCAGAACATGGGTGGATAAAAATAAAAGGCTCATAAAAATGTATGAGAGGCACGAAATGCGCAGCTAACAAGAAGAGGTTTATTGCCACTGGCCACTGGCCCCCGGGCTACTGGAAACTGGCCCCCCTCCCGCAACTAACCTCTTGCCACCTCTAGTTATTCCGCGTCACCGGTAATTGTGACAAATGAACGTGTTTCGTTATACTTACAAAATAGTTATAGCGGAGAACCGAGGGTGTGTTGCAAATATTATGATGCTATATTTGGTGGAGAAATGGGAAATGGATTGCCAGATGTTTATAGTGATATTTTTGTTTGTTATTGAGATAGTAGAACGCTAATAGGTTTTTTTTTTGTGAGTGGCCTTTCGCAGCTCAGCCTATGAATTGTCGTCTGCTTAAATGTACTTGCTTGTGGTAGCCTTAATTAATAAAGCCAGGACTTAAGAAAAACTTAAAAATAATTAAACTAAGACTACACGGTAAGGATATCCCTGTGGGGTACGGACCTCGGCTTAGGGCGTCGCTGGGGGAGGACAGCAAGGGACAGGCTGAACCGAATAACGCTAATAGGTAAGAAAAGTTAGTAAAATGATGGTACTCGGCTGCATCTGGTAAGACTGGAAGCCCCCAACATAAGGGAAGAACTATGAAGTTTGATTGATTGAGGTAAGAAAAGCTTGTAAAAAGCAACAACTAGAGATGACCTGCAGTGATCTCGCCTTTGTCTAGTCTGGCAACCCTCGTAATCCAACATGCCTACAGCAGCTAAGTGGTACCTATTTATTTCTTTATCAAAACTTCATGCACAAAGGCGGACTTAATGCCATAGGCATCCTCTACCAATCAACCAAGGCTGGTGAAGAGAGAACATGATAGGTGCATAAAAAGAAAGATTATTAAGAAAATAAGGGTATAAAAGTATACATATATATAAAATAAACATACGTATCTAAATTTAATATAATATATACCTAAATCTTTATATATATAATTCTTTCGTGTGTTTATCACCTAACTCCTCTTTTAAACTGTCTTGTATATATACTATTGGAGTGGAACTCTGGATGGTTTGAAGATACAATTAGACCAGGGCCTCAAGTCTGCTATTACAATAGTGTCAGAATGGTCTATCATTGACTTCATAATTGTTGATTTTGACAAGTTTGATAATCTACTAATATAATGACGTCATTATGACTTTCCAATGGTCAACCACTGACACTCCATTGAAAGAAATGGCATAGAATGGTAATCTCGTAATAATGACAAATTAATGCGGTAATCTGCAAAAGTTTTGACAATTCCTTTGATCAGTGTCCTATCATTAGAACGTCGTTGGGCAGTCATTGTTTTTAATTTGTTACGAGACAGCTTGATAATGTCATTCTACCACAATTCTATTACGAGACCAATGACTGACCAATGATCGACTATTATGAATTTAGCAGACTACGAACTTTTAGCAAAATGACAATGGGATCGTGTTGGAATGACGAATTTATAAAAATAACAGACTTGGGCCCCTGCTAGGTGGCACTGCAATCAAGTAATATTTTTTTTTTCTAAAGAAGACCCAGTTTTCATATAGGACAACGTCTGTCGTAACCGCTATTATATTTATATAAAGCAAAAGAAAGGGTTTTTTGAGGCGACTTCATTATTTGTGTAGAAAATAATTCCGCAACTGCTGCTTAAATGCGTACTGACTGGTGGCCGTCATGATATCGAGAGGAAGCGCATTCCACAGAGTATGGACTGATTATGAAATGAAGAATGAACAAAATCAGAAGTATGAGAAGGACAAAGTAGTAGAAGATTGTAAGAAGAACGCAGATTTTTAGCGTGGGAAGAACATAGATGGAGATGAAGGGTTAGGAGAGTAAAGTGTAGTCAGTGCGCGCAAACTCCTTCAGGCGAATGGGCATCCCTTTGAGCTCAGATCTGTAGCTCGAAATATGGTCATATTTTCTCAAGTTAAGTATGAACTGAATGCAGTTGTTGAGGAGCCTGTCAAGTTTATTTAGCAACACTGTGGGTCAAAGTAGCACCCTATAATCGACAATGGTGACGCCATTGTCGATTATAGGGAAAATTAAAGTTTGCACAGGCATAGACTTCGTGTTCGAAGGGAAAAAAGTTTCTCAAACGATACAGACACGGCAAATTCCCGTTGACTCTTTGGCAAACACTGGACACCTGACTTTGCCAGCTAATCTTCGAGATCCTTTACGCTAGGATTGATGGGGATGACATCACCATTAAAAATCATTGGAGGAGGAGAGTTAACCATCACTTTACCCATCATGCGCGAGCTTCCAATAATAATGGCCTGACACTTTCAGGGGTTTATGGACACCACAAATCTATCAGAACAATCACTGACAGCATTCTCATCTCGGTTTACATCTTCTATAGATAGCGTCCGACAAACCTACCCGCGCAGTTGTACCTATGTGTTTGAAGATCGTCGGCATAAAGATGATACAAACATCGAAGACAGTGAGTTATAAAATTTATAAAGATGGAGAATAGCAACGGAGAAAGAATACCGCCTTGTGGAACACCAGAATCTAGATCACGCCAACTCGACGATTTCTCGTCAACGCGAACCGACTATACTAACGTCCCCATGAGAGAGTACCTATGCAATTGATTGGCATTAGAATGTTTAATTTATTTCTTGAAAGTGCTAGTGCTGTAGTGCTGTAATATGTGTGTGTGTGAAGTGTAGTGTGTAGTGTGTGTAGTGTGTAGTGCTTGTAAGTGCTAGTGCTTGAGTGTGCTTGAAAGTGCGGGTGTAGGTACTGTTGATAAAACTTAATATTCAATGTACCTCCATGAAACAAGAAACATTTTAAAATAACAAAAAGTGAGTCGCAGTCCTGTCAGAATGACGGGTGTTAAGACTACTGATAATGAATGATAATACTGATAATACTTAACTCTTATCCTACGTTATCTCATCTGACCGTCATCAGTTTTTAAAAGCAATTTTTTTACCAAATTATAAAAAAATACTACACATGCGACGTTTTTTGAAAAAAATTATGTATTTTTTTTTATTTCGCTTGGTTTCGTCCTAATGCGTTTATTTTTCAAAAATATTGATTGATTCATTTAGGAAAATGACAAATACTATCAATTAAACCAACTGGATTACACAACTATTTACGACTTAATCCAAAACCATTACAACCAATTACAATACAATACACGACAACTCAACCCTAAACTGCGATCGTATACAACATACGTAACAGTCAGGCACGTGGGTCAAAAGGACCCATAGAAAAAACTAGGCACGTGCCCTGTCGCAATAGAAAGACGTCGTTAAACAAAGCGGCCATTGTGCCCGAAACGTTCCCGGGTGGGCAGTTATTGTACAAATACGGCTGATTCGCGGAATTCGCAGCGAGACGCTTAAAATTTGCGGGAAAAAAGGCGCGCTCGGGTAGATACGGCCGATTGTGCCTGATAGGGTTGATACTACACGGCTGTTTGTATTTTGGGGTTAAATTTTTGTGCGAACAATAGTTCGTTAAGGATGATATTTTTTATTCGGTGTAAGTTTTTGTAGACGTAGATGACGGATGTATCGTAGAGATAAGTTTTTCAGTTAATTATTTTTATTATTGTTTCACTCGAATAAGTTTACCTTATTCTGTAGTAGGCAGAGCTAGAGCGTAATACTTCTTTAAGGTTTCAGATCAAAGTAAGTGTTTAGATTTTGCAATAATTTGACCAGAATTCGCAAACTAAATAACCAACAAAGTAACAGAAGCAAAAAAAATCACACACTGTCAACAGACAACCCTATTGTGTCTCCATTCTCTGTTATTAATAACGGCAGCATATTACAATTCAATTTGAGCGGTCGGCCCGCGCCCTGCCGCCGGCTCCACCCGTAATCCTTGCGTATAATCTGCCAGCAGATAAACTGAACACAATTATATTAAAAGCCAACATGAAAATTTTGCCAAATCTCTGGCAAAAGGTATTAAAACGACGTCTAATAGCATTGTCAGCTGTTACACACGTATTAACGTGTTCCATCGTTACATGTGCTGATTTCAAATTTTTACACGAGTTCTGGAGGGTTATTGTGTCACCAATTTACTAATGAATTGTAGAGTTTGTGGCGGGATTTTTCCGAGTGGATTTCTAGTGAATATTGTTATGTAAAAATGGTGTAGTTTTCTAGTTTTGTGCCCTAAGGGCGGAATTCACCAATAAAACTAATGTAAAGATATAACAAAAGAAAAATACAGACAAGTGACACTAGTGACAGCGGCTAAACGCGATTATGCGAGCCAAACGTTAAAACGCGATTAGTTTTATTGGTGAATTCCGCCCTTAGTGTCAATTTGACAATATGTGGCATCATTAAATCAGATGCGGTCTCGGTAAAATGGAGCTGAGAATTTTATTGCAGTATTGGCTACCTCAGCGATGTTAGCCGAGAAGGTTGACCGTTACCAAATACTGCAAAAGCATTAGAATGTGTTATATCCACATTCTAATGGAAAAAAGTGACTGTATTCTGTATAAATAATTAAATACCTGGGTCTACTTTCTAAACTTAGCGAAGCCATATAAAAAAAATTGGGCAAGTGCAAGTCGGACTCGCGCACTGAGGGTTCCGTACAAACAAAAATTCCCTAATGGAGTGTCGAAGATTTTACAAAATCGCAAAAAAAAAATTATAACAAATTTACAGTTTTCTGCAGATTTATTCCTATACCTGTGCTATAAGACCTTGCTTTATGCCAAATTTCAAGATTCTGGGGCAACGGGATGTACCGTATTAATTTTGGTTCCTTTGAGAGTATCCAAATATACGTTTTTTGCGACATAAACGGCCGTATCTTTTTTATTCGTTAACTGAGAAGTTTGATTAAATTTGTTCACAGCTTCAAGGGACCGCAGAATCTTGACAGACAGACGGACGGGCAACAAAGTGGTCCTATAAGGGTTCCGTTTATTCCTTTTGAGGTTCGGAACCCTAAAAACAATTTGTACATTGCGTCCAACTCCACATTTTCATAAGTTAATAAAGGTAGTTCCGATTTTTTTCATGTTTCATGTATAAGTTTTTTCTGTTATATTAGTATTGTTTAGGTAAAGTCAATTTTAAGATATAAATGGGCATGAAAAAGACGAAATGATGCCTTGTATGATATTTCCATCCCTAAAGTAAACAATCTGATATATTTACAAGTGTTCACGGATGGTAGGCTGCGGGTATCGGCTCTCTCATTTGACGTAATCGGTTTAGTATAACCAATGCTATTTGTCGGTACAGTGGACGCGCCCTTACGAGCTTAAGTAAGTGCTGCACTGATTGTTATGGCGGCTTTGTATTTACGTACGACACAGTAAAATGTTAACAGATATATTGGTTAAGGTACGTGTGAATGTGTATCTTCATCTTTAATATAGGAAGGTTGCTTATATTGTACCAGTTAACGAACTTTACAAGCTTTCACAAAAACTATAAAACTTCAGAGGATCGAATACAAAATGGAAACGATTGCGTCATGTTAGTAGTACTGCTTTTTAGTGTTGCCAATTCTAAACTAAATATTATGGTTTGGTAGATTTTGGAGCAGTGGTGGCCGAGTGGTAACGGGCCCGACTTACAAATTGTAGGTCGCGGGTTCAAACTCAGCCAGGCGCATTACTTTGTGTAATTTATTTCATCACCACTACTTTCAAAACGGTGAAGGAAAACATCGTGAGGAAACCGGCATGTCATAGAACCAAAAATTCGAAGACATGTGACATTCACCGACCCACACTGGGCCCGCGTGGTGGATTACGGCCCATTCCCTCTCCTAGAGAGGAGGCCTGAGTCCCAGCAGTGGGAACATTAAAAGGCTGATTATGCTTATGCTTTGATAGATTTTGAAGTGGTACAATTTACGAGCCAGTCCGATTTAGGCAACTCGACCCTATATACTTACTGCTGCCAGTGGCTTCACCCGCAAAAATGTAGAAAATTATCCCAAGGGAACCTACTCTCTGGATAAAAAGTATCCTACGTGCTATTCTAGGACCTGGTCTACTCGTATACCAAGTTTCATCGAAATCTATAGAGTTTCTTGCACGTTCTTCTCCATAGAGATCTACGCTTTGGAACGTACAATTTAGCTTCACTTTTTTGTCAGTTCAAAAGTGCCTGTAGAGCGTCTATTTGAAATAAACGTTTCAGATTTTTGATTTCTGAATCCATTCTGCCGTTTAAGAAGTACCGAACATACGGTAAAAAACTGATTATGATCTTATTTTCCTTACTGTTGAACATCAAATACATTAGAAAACGCTATATTCTTGAAAGCGTTGATGTATAGACGTGATTTCATCACACATCTACATGCAATGTGGAAAACAAAATCCACACGCATGTGATCCGCCCGGAGGACACGGTGGAGCATACGGTGAGGTGTACGTGTTCTCGATGGAGGCGATCGGCGATCAACGATCTCTCTCGCCGGGCTTTGGTACAGGCCATCGTCCAGAGCGAAGAAGAGTGGTAGGCGGTCGCCTCCTTCTGCGAAGCAGTAATGCTAGCAAAGGAGGCGGCCGCACGCGCGAGGGAATGAGCCCCGCGTCCCAGCTGCCGGGATCCCGATCCAAATTTCCAGCCACCGTAGGCGCGGGCTTGCGGACGGCGAGCAATAGGTCCGTCCGGACAGAGCCCAAGTCGTCGACGGCACGTGGTGTTCCACGCGCGCCTCAAAGAGATATCATCAAAATCGTTGGCGCCCAGCAGGGTCGAAGCCTCCTGGGGCCATGGGTTGTGCGAAAGAGAACCCCGGGGCCCTGGAACGAAGGCAAAGAAGGAACAGGAGTGGTTGGCCCTTCAGTGTGTGTTGGGAGTGTCCAACCACACTCCTTAAGTGACTAACTCTTGCCAGTGGTTTGGCCCGGGTAAAAGTAGAAAATATAATACCCTGGGTCACTCAGGGATTAAGTAGCATTGAAAGAATCTTTAAAATCGATCCAGCAGTTTTTGAGTTTATTCTTTACAAACAAATAATACGAATATTTTCTCTTTACAATATTATTATAGATGAATGTCAGGGGAATCCACTGCGTGCGAAAATTATAGGACCCGTTGATGTGATTAGGAGTTTCGTCGGAAATGATAATGATGTCTTCACACTATTATGCAATACCACTAAGTACATAATATATGTCTATGTAAACCGAGGTCTTGCGTCATCTAACATTTTCTTAACGTGACAGAAATTCATTTGATATTATAAACAAATGTGTTTACATAATTACTTAGTTTAAATAAGAAATAAGGCCGTCCCCTGTTCCCGCTAACTCTGGCAGACATAACTAAAAGTCTGAAGCGCTTCACGACGAAGCTCTAGTTAATTGAATACCGGCCACTACCACGGGAACTAAGAACGTTAATATGTGCTATTTCTTCGTTGCGACTTTAAGACCTATGTGTAAAATTCAACTTTATGAGAAAATCGACAAAAACCGTCTACTAAAAAAATATAATGAAATCAACTACAAAAAAAATATAGCCATATGATTTCCTGCTTTAAATTTTGCTATTGTTAGTTGAAATTAAAAGTAGTATGATAGTAAAAAAAAAAAACAGTTTACATGTAAAAGTAGTTTAAATGTAAAAGTAGTATTTTATTAGGAAGCACATTCTTGATTTTGAAATAGGTAAACAAATGACGATTGAATCGTCGTATGCACATGAAAGTTTTTGCATTCGATAGAGCTTCAAAATGTTAAAAAGGGTGGCGTAAAAAAGTGATTTTGCTAAAAGTGACACATAAGAGGTCTTAAAGTCGCAACGACGATTTGTGACTATACAAAGAAAAATAAAATATATTAGTTAGCCTCATGTGTAAAATTTTCTCTATTTATATTATAATGGGTACCTAAGGTTTGCTGTAAGAAAACCCAGTAGTAGGTTTTTTTTCGGTTGGAAAATCATCCAATGACGTCCCTCGCTCTTGGGCGGGGCGCGAGATAGTGTCAGACTTTTACTGACTAAAAATCCACTCCTGTTCCTTCGTTGCCTTTCATACCAGGGCCGATAAGCTCGCCTGTGTATACATCAGCTGTCCTATTTTTATTATTATTTGTAAAAGTTGTGTACTATAAAGAATATAATACTAGGTCTTTAACTATGAAATTGCCGTTTTTTAAAACGGCTTGCTTTGAAGTGTTATATCTTTGGATTGACTTGGAATTATAAGTTCAAATAAACTTTGTATTAAAAGTACGTTATTCTTTTTCCGAAATTTGGTATTTATTGGATTCTTTGTGTTTTGTATTTTTGTATTCTCGTTAAAAAAATCGGCAATTTCATATTTTAACCCCTATTATTAGAAAAATATACCTGACAGATACTACACTAATATTATAAAGGCGAAAGTTTATGTGTGTGTGTGTTTATCGATTTGATGGCGTATGTACACACGTGTTTGTAACTTCTTCATACTCGAACGGTTGAACGGATTTCGATGAAACTTGGTACACGCGTAGACCTGGTCCTGGAGTAGCACATAGGATTTTTATCCACGGAGTATGTTCCCTGTGCATAATTTTTAACATTAACACGGGTGAAGCCGCTGGCACCAGCTAGTACCTACCACACACCACAATTGAAAGAAAAGAAAGAAAATGCAAACAATATACAATACAATACAACAACAACAACAACAACAACAACAACAACAACAACAACACACACACAACACAACACGTTATATACAATTGACAGATATGTTGAATCCAAATGATGCAGATAAGATGATAACGTTGATACTGCAGAGCAGAGGCCTCCATTTCTTTCTTTCATTCAACTACTGGATCCTGCGTCAACAAAGATTTTAAAATAAGTTCTTTTTAACCGACTTCAAAAAGAAGGAGGTTCTATGTTCGGCAGAATGTATTTAAAAAAGAAAATGTATGTTCACCGATTTCACGTTCAATTGTGGACCAATTTTGGGTGATAGGTTATGCCGAGTTGGTCCCATAGATATTATTATAATCTGATGAGGATCTTCGAAGATATGGAACAGAACTCCTCATAGGATCATAGCAGAACTGTCGTAACAAGTAAAATGGCTTTGTTTATACGTGTAGTCGATGACTGACTAAAAGAGACTCACCCCCTGGAATATATCGAACTGATCTGATGATGAAGCTGGAAGGTAGATGTCGGAACTCTGTAATAAATCAATGTAACCTAACCGTGTTTGGGATTATTACAATTGTCATGAGATGCACTCTGGCTATAAGGTACCATCGAGCTAATCTGATGAGGGAATAGAATAAACTTTATTGTACACCAAAATAGTACAGAGGGGTACTTTTTAGTTGGAAGGACTGGAACAATTTGCCTGCTGCGATCTTCCCGTCCAACTATAATTTAGGTGTCTTCAAGGCTAGAGTGAATAGGCTCTTGATAAACTAGTGCGCCTCACCATCAATGATTGCATCACTGCTTACCATCAGGTGGGATCGCAGTCAAGCGCTGGTTTATATCAATTTAAAAAAAAAAAAAGTGTAAAAAAATCACGATCGTCTTCAAAATAAATTAACAAAATAACTTCAATTTTGGAAGTCGGTGTTAAATAACGAAGAGACAAAACTATTATAGAAACATCGACTTTCGAAATTAAAGTTATTTTGTACTTTTTTAGTGTTTTTTTTTACATTGTAGTCGGTATTTTTTTTGTAAAAAGTTTTTTTATAGGTTCGCTATAAGCGTCAAGCTCGTATAGCCATCTGGTCTGGACGTTTTAGAGACTGAAACTTGTCTAGATTTATTGGTGGCTTATAATAGTAACGGCGTTGTTACCGAACAAGCAGTTGCTCGTGCTTATGAAGCAGTTTACTCGTTACAGTTATATTTTTCCTACAAAACCTGAATGCCGAAATTGACGGAGACCGTCAAGGAAAGCAACATCAGTGGTAAACCTCCTCAAGAAGTTCCAAAGAAATGACTCATCTACCTTGTAAAGCGCTGTGAAAATAGCTACTGCCATACAAAACAATAGTTCCGATTGTGAACCAGTAGTAGCATCCTAAGAGCAGCGGTCCGGAAAGTTAAAACGAGCCCCGCCTCAACCCCCCCCCATACCCTCCGCGCTGCCCGACGCGAACATTTTACACAATTCAATTAAGAGCAGCCTTGTTATCGTTTTTAAATATGTCTAAAACAATCAAGATTACATGTTTCCTCATTATTTACGTACGAGTGCCTACTTCGAATTAGATGGAGAAAATTTATAGAATAATTTTATTAATGTTTTCAGGACGGTTTTTTTTTATTAATGTTAGGCTCGCGCCTGACCACTATCTCACCTGATGGAAAGCGACGATATGATCGACGATGGAGCACGCTTACCTAGAAGTAACCTATTACTATTACTTTTGTCTTAAAGATTCCCAGATTGTAGTTATCAGGAAATACAGATTCCGGCAGGGAATTCCGCTCCTTAGCTTTGCGTACAATGAATGTGTTCCCAAAATGTTTCGTGTGTATAGGCGGGATGGATATTCACCATTTGATTCGCATTTAGACACGCTTGCCTTTACCAATGGTGAACACCGGGATGGTGTTGGTATTGCTTGATAGTCTTGGAGCAACCCCTCAAATGCTCGACAGTTATAGTTGTCAGGAAATAATTTATTTATTTAATTCTTTATGCACATAAAAGTACAGAGGCGGACTTAATGCCTTAAGGCATTTTCTACCAGTCAACCTTTGGGTGATGCAGAGACAAATTGTGGTATTACATTAAATATTATTTACAACACATTAGATTTATAATTCTGGCACATTCTTTGACGGTACAGTCACTGTCGTCGTCTCGATGATTTTTTTTTCAATCGCTGGTGTTGTTTACGACAACGATTTCATAGTTCCAACTTGTAGATGGAATTATGAGTTCGTTTAGACTAGAAGTCTGGCGCATTCCCCACCTACGTATCTTTTCTCCTTTTCTGACAAATCTATCCAAAGGCTATCTTCAAAACAATCGCTCTTAGCGATAAGACCGCCCATTGTTACAACGTATTAATTGTAAGTTCCTACTGTATTTTTTTATTTTGTGCAACAAAGAGTGTAGGTAGTACCTACATTAATTCTGTCAAGAGTGGAACGAAGTAGGTAAACTCCTTAATGTCATACAATTAACGCATTTCGTAACGCACAAAACGATTTGGTAATCTGATTTCTTTTTTATTGTGTTCTATTGCCAATTTGCCAGGTCATTTTTACAAACCAGCGGATGGCCGCGATTTCGTTCTCGCCAGACTCGTAAAACAGCACAATGCCATTTGGGCACAATTTTGCGCGGTTTCCTATTTTTTTTTCTAAAATAAAAGCTTCAGCTACTCCTTATAACACCAGCTATCTATCAGTAAAAGCCTCGTCAAAATCGGTCCAACCGTTTCGGAGATTAACCGGAATAAACGGACCGATAGATAGATCGACAGAATACAGACCAAATTTTTTTTTTGTTTTATATAAGTATCGAATATACTTTCATACGCATTTAGTAAAAAATGTTATTTTGATATTACAAACTGACAATTTAATTTAATTTATATATATATAGATAGAAGAATTATACATACGTACTCCGTCCTGAAAAATGGAGACTCTACGTTTAGAAAAACAAAAGAATCTCCATAATAAAGAAAATTTCGATCATGTGTAAAAAATTCAACTCCACGTTCTCCCATATCGATGATCCTAAATAATATTTATCAAGTTATTTAATATTAAAAGAGCTTAATCACTTTGTCCTCTGTTTGTCGTAACCTGAGCCGACGGCGGTGGCGTGGGTTAGGCCCTTCATTAGTTAATCTATTGGCATTACCTGGAAGCCGGACTATGCCCGAATCGCCGCGTATTTTGTTTTAATTGATGCTATTCTGTTTACCTTTTAAGTTATTGGTAAGTAATACAGGAGTTTGTAAATAAATTAAACTGCTTGCATTGGATTGGTCATACGAGTGTTTTCGTGTCCTATTCGCCAGGGTCGTGTGTTTGCGACTGGGTACTCCATCTCGTTTAGCACTTCAATCCCATAGGTGACGGAAGAGCTAACGAGATGGAGTGTTTGGTCCTGGACGTGCGGCTCTGGTGCAATAAACGCAAGAGTGTTTGTCGGATTGTCGGAAGTTGGGAATGGTCAGCTTAAAACGGAAGAGTATAAAAGTTTACCTTTTTTGAGGCTCGCGTTGACATGGCGCAGTTGTGGCCCCGTGTGGTGATCCACGCGCGCCTCGAAAGAGATGTCAGCAAACCGTAGGGGCCCAGCAGGTCCGATGCTCGCTAAAACCGCGGGGATTTTCTGAAAAGCAAACCCGAAGTCCTAGAACGCAAAGGGCAACTGAAGGACACAGGAGTGGATTTAATCAGTAAAAGTCTGACACGCCCTCCCGCTCTACATAGACCGGGAGAAGTCATTGGATGATTTCCCAGCTTAAAAAAAAATTGGTAACAGTTTGAAATAGGAAAAAACCGAGGAAAAATTCCGCCACTGGGGTGTCCAAAATCATGTAAAATGTCGATGTCAAAGACACCCTGTATATATGGAATCATTATCTTCGGAATTTCACATGAATCTTTGTATCAAACGAAAAACCATTTCTCTTAGTTGTCTACTTAATTAAATTAAAAGTACATAATTAGTTTCCCTTAAAAAGGAAACGACGTAGATATACAATGGGTTCATGGTAATGATTCATAGTAATTTTTGAATACAGACTCAGGATAAGATACCTTATGATAAAGAATACGGCAGAGAAATTCACATTACCGTTATTCATCATCATCATCATTTCAGCCGAAAGACGTCCACTGCTGGACATAGGCCTCCCCCAAGTGTCGCCACAATTAACGGTCCTGTGCGTCTCGCATCCATCGGACCGTACCGTTACCAAAATTAAATAGAAAATAAAACGAGAAACAATTCGCTTTCAAAGTGTGTGGTGAAAGTCTGACTGCTACGAAGTGTAGCCGGTCTACGCGGCCTACGCCTCGCCTACGCCGCTGCTACGAGAATAAATGCACTAAAACAAACTAAGTAGTTTATCGTGAAAGGTTGACATTATTTAATTGTTTTCTTTTATGTAGTCTACGTGACTATAACAATCTAATCATTTATGTTATTAACAAAGACGTGTTGAGGAAATATTTCTTTCGAGTCCATGATATCGAGTCCCTCGAAAGATGAACGGCATAAGACTTATACAAGATGGTAACCATGACAACGTGAATCTGCAAGTATTTTCAACATTACTTATTTACCGCAAACATAAGTCTGAGCAGTTAAGTACCCAATTAGATGGCGCTCGCACGTGTATTCAGAATATCAATGGCAAGCAATCTTTAAAAATCTAAATACAAAAATCCGACATTAATTGGTGCCGACGTTACAAGGTTAGGGAGTGTTGTACTTTAACAGACAAGCGAGTTCATTGTTGAAGATTTAAAAAAAGAATTCCAAATTATCATTGTGCAATTAAAAATGGTGTAACTGTATTAATATGCGTAGGAATTTCAGTCTTAAAACCATTTACTAAGGTGTATTTTAGTGTGAGATGGTGTAAGTTTTATAATGGTAGTTTGGGGACTACAGTTGAAGTCGCGTGCTTATAATCCTTTCATTGTAAATATTTATCCAAATAAAAGTGTGGTAGGTGATTCAATCTGATGTCTTGCCTGAGATTTTAAGTACATTTTGGGATTATAACCATGCCAACCCCATTAAAACTGTAGTGAACCTAACAAATATTCTTTTAAGCCGAGTGTCGTAAGTTCTAACATTGTGTAGAAAGTGGTGGCCGAGTGGTAACGGCTCTGACTTACGAGTTGTAGATCGCGAGTTCAAACCCAGCCAGGCGCATTACTTTGTGTAATTTATTTCATCACCACTGCTCCCAAAATGGCGAAGGAAAACATTGTGAGGAAACCGGCATGTCCTAGAACCAAAAATTCGAAGACATGTGACATTCACCAACCCGCACTGGGCCCGCGTGGTGGATTACGGCCCATTCCTTCTCCTAGAGAGGAGGCCTGAGCCCCAGCAGTGGGAACATTAAAAGTCTGATTACATTGTATAAGACAATAATAGCTTTTTTATAGGAGAGCGAAATAACTGTAATAAATTATGGCATTCCTCCCGATCGAATTTCGATCACGGTGTCCAATCTTAACAGAGATTAGCCAAATACGCTTATGTATATTGCACAAGTGTGTGTGTAAACATAAGTGCACTCTCTGTTCCTTTACTCAAATAGTCCGATGGGACGGCAGCCCGACTTGACCGGAGAGAGATCAGCCCCCCTAGCTAAGTTACAACCTTTTCGTTTCGATTCTCTTTTCGTCGATTGCCTCGAGTAGGCTACGCCTCCGATTCCTTTGTTCTGACGTCATCTCAATGTTCAGTCACGTGATCAGAACAAAGGAATAGGAGGCGTGGCCGACTCGAGGCGATCAACGAAAAGAGAATCGAAACGGAACGGTTGTAACTTGTCTAGGGGGGCAGGCGCAGGACCAATAGCGATACGTGCTTTCCAAGGCACGAAAGTGTCACACCACCAACTTCCAAATTCCGGGCTGCTACAGAGTCGGTAACTTCTAATGGATAAACCCAATAGCACTTTTTGCCCGACCCTGGAATCGAACCCAGGACCTCACGCTCAGCAGTCGCGATGGCAACCTCGAAACTAACGAGGCAGTCACATAAATTATGACAACCAATATTTGAATATCCAGTTTTAGAAGAAGTATTAGTTTTTTGTTTTTTGATTAGTTGAAATGAAACAAAGCACATTATTTTTTTTTAACCAAATGGCATCCGTCTTCAAAATCGTCAATAGTAAAGATTAATACTATTGCTGATTAGAGATACCCAAAATTACTTACACACAGTGTTAGAACTTCACTGAAGATAAAAATATGATTTTATCCAGTACCTAAGAGATGATAAATAATAATATATATATATATATATACTAGCACGTAGGTATACTTACACGCTTGGCACTGAAAGAATAACACTGAGACATTGCTTTCTTTCAACTTTTGTAATATATACCAAAAAATATTAAAAAAAAACCAAACAAAACAAAAATATTGACAGAAAATCACAAATACAAAAAGTATGTTTCACACAATAACCACACGAAAGCACCAGTATAAGTAGCATTCATTAATAGCTGTACATTCAATCGTTTATCAACGAAAAACATCTGACAGTAAGGTGGGTGCACAATGACAACAACTTTTGGTTGCTAGTGCTGTTGTACACTCGACAATCGCAAACATAAGCAGTGTGACGACACTCCATTATATCGGTATTGAACATCGATAGTAGGGAGGGGGTGGAACGTCGATATTGCCGTCGATAAACTTGGTTTGTGGGAAAAAAATAATTTACGAACGAGGTCGCTGCAAAGCGGATGTTTTATTAATTACTAGATTTTTCACCTAACGATTTCTTAAACTGTTGTTTAAGAACTCATTATGTTGCTGTTGTCTTGTTAGAAAACAGCAACATATATTTTATTTTGGCGTTTGTCCAATCAATGATAACTACAGGAAAAGATCGCAAAATGCGATAAGGTCGCCCATTGATGTTTTAGTTTTATTTTATATATAAATACCTTGTTGTATCAACAATAAAGTATAACAAAAATATATTAAGAGAAGAATAAAAATATCTTTTAGTAAAACGAGACAGGTGTAAATATTAACGACGTAAACAAAATTTCAAACGAATACGTGCGTATCATTAAGCCTACTCGTATTAACGAAATATGATTTTTCTCATTTCTCCTCCGCTATTCTTTTCTGATTTATGTACTTCGTTGCGACTCGTCGAGCTACATCGACTACACGTTGCCTAGACGTTGTTTGTTGTAGGTTGCACTGGTTGGGAATAGTGGCAGTTCTGGATTGCAAAGGGTTACTGAAGGAACACAAATGGGTTTTAGTCAATAAAAATCTGATCCTCCTCGCTCCATCCAGAGTGGGAAAAGTTTTATTTGCAGATTTCCCACCTAAAAGAAAGGGCTTGTCGCGAAAAATCTAGACTTCATTCATATATTCTTTATTGTACACGAATCTTTAATAAAATAATAAAAATAGGACAGCTGGTCACACAATCAGGTTTTCTTACAGCTAACCTTATAGGTATAAATGTGAGAGAATTTTTGCATTTGAGGATAATTATAAATGCACAACAAAACTTATGCACATTAAATCATACTTAAAACTAAAAATATACAAAACAAATATGTGTACAGCACACAATACATAAACATAATATATACAGTAAATAAAAACCTATACGTATACCATTATGGGTCATGTTGCTTATAACGGTTACATAACTACAAAAATCCATCGATATCTCAAAATACTTATCGACACAATACTTCCTCATCACTACCCCGTCAATTGCCGTCGCAACAGGGGTGCACAACCCTTCATCGCGGCTTAATTCTATAATTGAGGGTTAAATCTTTGGCAGACGGGCGGGCGTCCTCATTATCACACCATGTTTGTATCTTAGTACTTAATCGTTTACGCTACAGCCGGCAGGGAGTCCTATCGCGATGGCATTTTGGTTATTGCGTTATAAAAATATGTGATGATTTAAAAGGAAAGGATTGATCTGTGTAGTAATTGGCAATGTAGATGCCTTCTGTGAGTATTTGTCCATCTATTTACTCATTTATGTAATAATCTGACAAGATGATTATTCATACTGGTACAAATTAATGTGAAGTGAACTGACAAGCTCAGCCACTGACAGATTCAGCCGGCTAATAATACAGTATTAGCCGGCTGAATCTGTAAAAATCTTTTTGTAATAACTTAGGTAAAGCGAGCAGACAATCCCTAGTAGGTATCAGCTGGCTGAATCTGTAAAAATCTCACCGTAATAACTTAGGTAAAGTGAGTTGACAATCCCTAGTAGGTACCAGCCGGCTGAATCTGTAAAAATCTCACCGTAATAACTTAGGTAAAGTGAGTTGACAATCCCTAGTAGGTACCAGCCGGCTGATTCTGTAAAAATCTCACTGTAATAACTTAGGTAAAGTGAGCTCACAATACCTAGTAGGAATCAGCCGACTGAATCTGTAAAAATCTCATCAAGGTAAAGTGACAATTCTTAGTATCAGTCGGCTGTATCTGCAATAATTTAACCGTAATAACTTAGTTTAAGTATACGGACCATTTCTGGTATTAGCCGGCTGAATTTGTAATAATATCTAATAATCAATTTATTTCAGGAAATTACTCCCATATTGCTACAACGAACTAATCTCACCGTAATACCTTAGGTTAAGTATATACAGACAATGTCTATCATCAGCCGGATGAATCTGTAAAAATCTTACCGTAAACACTTAGATAAAGTAAGTTGACAAGCCCTAGTATCAGTCTGTTGATTAAAAAAAAACACTATAAACTTGTGTGAAGTGAGCTTAAAGTGCGCTGTTAATGATGCTATGGAATCAACAGTTCATTTCACGATGAAAGAACAGCACAGAACAACAGTAGAGGAGCATTGGCAGGTCATTAATTTAACTCAATTCTTAAGATTTTTGCAAAACAACTCTACTACATTCAATTCATTGCATTGTCCATGCGTTGATCATTTAAAAGTATGAAAAATACAACTTTTTGTATTATTAACGAAATAATTACTTTTCAGAATTTTAACAATTGTATAAGTAATGCATTTTACTCACTGCATTGAGTTCTTAACCGACTTCAAAAAGGAGGAGGTTCTATGTTCGGCTGAATGTATGTTTTTTTTTTATTAAATATATTACAGAATTTCTTTGTTGTTGAAAGTGTAAAATTTTTAAACGAAAGCAATTATTGGAAACAAAAATTTTAACAAACTGAATTTATTATTTTGCTATCTTAAACAAGAAGGTAGGCACCTGATTCGTGTGGAAGAAATACCCATGTGTCACCATTGTGTGGATCGGCCGGCCGTCCGGTAACCGTCCGGACCGAGCCCGAATCGTCGACCGCGCGTACTGTTCCACGCGCGCCTCAAGGAGATGTCAGCAAAACCGTAGGGGCCTTGGAACGCAAGGTAAAGAAGGAACATAGGAGTAGGTTTTATTCAGTAAAAGTCTGACACACCCTCGAACTCCGCCCAAGAGCGCGAGAAGCCATTGGATGATTTCCCACCTAAAAAAAACCATCAAGGTTCAACTTCTACTTATACCTCTGTTTAATCCTGATAAACTCAATACTAAAAATACCGCTATCAAATACCTGTATTATTCCGCTCGTAGTACTACAGCCTCCAGTTGTACTACTTACAAGTATTCAGGTATTTGTGTACCAGTGAGGAGGAGGCTTATATTCTCACGGATGTCTTGTAAAAGGCGAAGGTGGGTGGTGTATTTGTATTTCATTTAATTTTTAATTTGTTTTGGAAAAGATAATATCAGACAATTTATATGAAACTTAAATAATAACTAAACTATTTATACTAAAACCGAACTATGTACATACAAACTATAAAAACTATTATACTAAACCTAACTTATACTAACTTATATTATATGTACATATAATACAAAAACACCTATTACACTCAGGCGTCGAAGTACTCCTCCATATCGCTGTCATCCGGGAATGTGCCCAGAAGGCTGGCAGCATTGCCACGTTGAATGGCAATGCTAATTCTTTGGGCGAAGAACGAGGCAGCCTTTTTGCACGCAGTGTCGATCAGGTGGCGTGAAGGAGACGCGCACTCAGACCCAAGCGTTTCGACCCCAAACGGCTCAAAACTGTAATTACCAATAAGGTTTACAGTATTTGCGTCGTTTAAGGGTTTATATATAGATTAACATAACACAAAATCAAAACCTGAAAAAAAAATCTCGAGTGACCGAACAAAACACATCAGAAGTCAACAATCGTAATAATCTCTATTTTAATCGAACGAACCGGGCGCCGCGCGAACGAATTATACGTTTATACTTGTAATTTCAATCACAATATTAATTCTGTCGTCGCCCGCCTTAAATAAGTGCTGGGGCCGTCCAATCGATAAGTTGAGGCAGGCTGGGCGGGCGGGCGTTTGGAGTAAATAACGTTTTGGGCAGGGGCTGATTGGTTGGTTCGGTGGTGGGCGGGGGCAGGCCGGGGCGTGGTGCGATTGGTCGGGTGAACGGGACAGTCTCGTGACTACCGCGGCGGTGCGCGGTGTGGCGCTCGCTACAGTAATGTTGTGATTTGTGACAGCTGCCGATTTTCAGGTATGATTTTATTTGTTGTTTTTTTTTACAAGAAATAAATTACTTTAAAAAAATATTCGACTCCGGGATTTTTGGTACTACATTTTTTTTTATTATTAAATATTTTCCATAAACAAGATTTAAAAAATATAATCCTACTCATTGATAAATAGTGAGTAAATATAAATAAGCTAATAAGACTTTGGTTCCAAGCTACGTTTTTCGTAGCGCGCGTAGCACTGCGGCTACGGAACTTATGCGCTACAAGTTTCGTAGCAATAATAAATTATTCGTAGTTTGTTTTGACTTGAATGTTGCTTTACTTTTATTTTTATTTCGTTGTATTATTTTTTTTGTGTAACAACGGCGCTTGTTATGGTTGACTTCTTTAATATCATTACTCGGAGGACGGTAAACGAGGAGCAGAAGTCAACTCGCAGTGGGCCATAAGACGCTTTTAATTTAAATTATTACAATTTATTAATAAAAAAAATTGTTTATTAAAACGCGTTATAGTATAGTTACTACAAACATTTTTAAAGAAAACAATGCACCCTTAAAAAATATTATGTAAGTGTACTACTTGCGTAGTAGCGTTGGAAGGCCTCCTACAAGGTGGGCCGATGACCTGGTAAGGGTTGCGGGAATCCGATAGATGCGAGACGCACAGGACCGTTTATTGTGGCGACACTTGGGGAAGGCCTATGTCCAACAATGGACGTCTTTCGGCTGAAATGATGATGTTGATGATGAAGTGCAATATTATGTCATAGTCTTATATAAAATTTATCATACACTCAGAGGTTTGCTGTAAGAAAACCCAAATTCTGGGTTAAACTCGCCTTAGAACTTAAATAATCTAACTTTTCTACCGTACACTCTAAATAAGGTTCAGTTGAAAACCAGCGTCAGGCAACTACCACGAAGTTGTCTGGCATTTTTGCTGAACTGGACCTATTTGGTGCAGGCCCGAGACACACAATATTAGTTATTTTATTTTCTTTTTTTATCTCAAGTGTTTACATATTGTTTCTACATTGTGTATCTGTGTACGTGTGCCAAATAAAATATTTTTCTTTCTTTCTTTCTTTAGAAAATAAGAATACACTACTTGTTTGAAAATTCGGATTAGGATTAAAATAATATGTATATTTAAATAAAAAAAAAAACAGAGAACAATTTATTATTTAAGATATGGCATATAAATGGTTTGACGTAATTATATTACGTTTGAAACGTTTCGGTGGATGGTAGGTATATAATTCTTTTTCAGAACCGCGACGTATTCTATTGAATATTTTTTTTAAACTGTTAGTTTTATTGTAGTGACAGTTTTATTTAATTTTATTACTGTATCTTGCGTAACTGAATTATTTATTTTAATGTGCCAACTTATTAAGAGAATACAGAATAACTAAAGTATTTTTTTTTGTTTTGCTAATCGCTAATGGAATTCAAATTACATTACGAAGTTTAACCGACGCAATTCAACAGTAACCTGGCTCAATTAAAACTTTCTTCGGACATAAAACACGTCTGTCGGTTTATCTCCAGCCTTTAATTGGTACTTAGATGATTTATTTTAATTCAATTTATGACACAGAGTGGTAAACGGACGAATGGCCTCAGTTAGGTACCAAAACTTCATTCAGTACCTACAATATTTTATTCCTGTATATTGTTTAAAGCTGACCGAGACAAATAGAGTATTAAACTCTTGAAGAGCTTGTCGTAGTTTTTATGCGATAGACTTATGTCATGTAGAAAATATACCTCAATCAGGGAGCTGTTAGATATTGCCTTTTATTTAAACACTAGCTGACCCGGCGAACTTCGTACCGCCTAACAGTCAATGAATGTAGTATATCTTTCGATATAGTCAACCGATTGCGATGAAGCAAAGTCTAAGTAACATATCAAGTTACACACCATTTTAATGTATAAAAGTTATCTAAGTCGGTTTCGTATATTTTACGTGATGCGCGCACAACTTAAAACTTGTACAGATTTATTATATGTACAAGTTCTAGATCACAATTTCTTTTACTTACAACAATCTATTTTAAGACAAAAAAATAAGGTCTTGATCTATCTTTAGTTATGATTATATTTATTACTGGTTTAAAAATTGTTGTAGTTTGAACTACAAAGAAGACAAATTGACAACACAATGAACTGGTGGTTATTTAAACTTGTGTACAGTCTGAAAATAGGATACGTGTCTATAAAGATGCATGTTCTTTTGCAGTCCCCCTGACCCAAAAATCAGAACAAGCCACAGAAACAAACGCACATCTCCATAAAAAGTCATTGCTTCCGTAGATTACATTTTGAACAAGATAGATAAGCAGAAGATTTAATTTTTGTCCCTCCTTAAATATACATGGGAGTGTTACATTGTTTAAACAGGGGAGGATGGGCCCAGGGGAGCCTATAATTGAAAGACAAACAGGGGTCGGACGATTCGCGACGAATTCATTATTTCTACATTAAGTTGATACCGCTTCGGGTTGACGTCATGCGGATTATGTTTCTTAGATAATCATTGGAGGAATTTGTTTCTTGGTTAGGAGGGTTTAGTCTGTTTCTGTTGTTCTGGTTTACGTAACAGTTGTCATGAGAGTTAGTGTAAAGGAAAGCTTTTGAACTCGCGATGAGTTTAGTAGCAACTAGAGATGTAATTTATTCATCAATCTGTATTATCACACTCTGCGCAGGAGCAAAGGCTTCTACCAAAGTCCATTGTGTTGCCTTCTCCGAATAATCTAAAAAAAAAATCTAAGTTGGACACCAGCGTCTTAGGTCTCCCTCGGCGAGGATGCCCTCCTCCTGGCTTCCACTGCGTTACGTCTTTAGCTGATTTGTTCTTTTTGGTTCAGCCTAGAGATGCCCGACGTGTTAGGTAATATTCGTGTCTGCGCTAGTAGCACTGAACATAAGTTTTCTTCTCTAGCGGCGGCCGCCGAGGCTCTTCGTGCTCTGTAGTCAAAGTCATCATCTTTTATTTTGTGGACGAACCCAATTTATGTATGTTCTTCTCTGAATACTATGTTACAAGGTATCTCTAATGTTTCAAGGTATCTTACAAGGTATCTACTAACTAAAATTACAAGTAAATTATTCTTTGACAGTATTAATATATCTACCTAATTGTATTTTTACAAACCGTGTTCTCTTCATTTCGCCAATTCCAATCTCCCCGCGTTCGCGCCAAACAAAAATCAGTTGGCATTTTGACATTTAACTTTTAAAATGGCGTCGCCTTCATCTAACTTTCTTTTATGAGTTTTCCTCGAGGAGCGTTTCGTAAATTGTGTTTATAAAGCTGTTTCATTGTTAATTCGTTTGTTTGGCTATTCTCGTGAACTGGATTATTGGTTTGTCAATCTAATAGGTCGGTACAATTGATTTGTTTGTGAGTATACGTACTAGCGATTGGGGGAAAGTTTGGAGCTATAAATAGGGATTTATGCTTTTTTTCCAGGCATGTGCATTATAACAGATTATTATGTAGGGATATGAACACCTAGCTTCTGTCTGGGACTTCTTCCGTATGGCAGTCTACTGTATCAAGAAACATATTTTCCTGTGGCTCTCGGCAATAGTATAGCTTTCTATCATTTTTTTTAATCGTCTTCGTATTTCTTGAGATTATGCACAACATACAATATTACAGTTTAAATAAGTCAGAAACTGACCCTTTTTTTGTAAACTTTTACTAACAAATGGATCAGCCAGTAATCGATTTGATAAATGTTTGCAACAAAAAACCCAAACACAGTATACGTAAAAGGTGTCCGTACTAACAAATTAAAACAAGTAAATAATAAAAATGAAAAAAAAATCCTATTATTTATGCATAAGTCTCCGCATCGCTGCGTAATAAACTTAATAGAGGGGGGACGAAGTTAACAAAAAGTGGGCATCTTCTACCAAGTGGGTAATTTTCATCAGAACAAGTCTACAGATGTCATTTCGACGGCGCGAGCGATTCAATTACTGGTATAAATAAATTCAGAGACAATCTACATGTTGATGCCTCTCGTGCGAACGAGAAGGGATGCTTGTTTAAACTTTCTCGTTACCTTGCGATAACGTTGATTTTAAAATGACAAATTATTCAGATTTTATTTTTATGGCAACTTTTATAGAACATCTTGTTATGTTATTTATTTTAAGTGTAGGTACGCTATCTAACCTATAGTATCTTTTTAGGCGGATGGGTGGTAAGAGGAGATAAGGAATCGATGGATGGACTGTGTGGAAGATGTTACGACTAGAAAGAGGACGATTAGTGATATATACTCGTACAATTAATAGATATGTACCGCCAAACACAGATATAATAAAAGGGACTATAAACGTTTTCAACTATGTACATTTAAACCGATTTTTAGGTTTAAGGAAAGGGGAGCATTGGTGGTACCGAGGTAACGGCCCAGATTTACGAGTGTAGGTAGTGAGTTAAAGCCCAGTCAAGCACATTACTTCGTGTAATTTATTTCATCATCACTGCTCTTAAAACGGTAAAGGAAAACATCATGAGGTGCCGGTTTGGCATACCCTAGAACCTAAAATTCGAAGACATGTGAAATACTACTACCAACCCGCATTGGGCCCGCGTGGTGGATTTTCCCACCCATTCTTTCTCACAGAGAGGAGGCCAGAGTCCTAACAGCGGGAACATTATAATATGGCTGATTATGCTTAGGTATATATTTATGATTTTACTCCGTCAAATCCTACATAAGTGTATGAGTATAATTTATGTTACGAGTAGCTTAAGTTTTGTTGTGCATATGAGTTACCCTCATGTATATTTCTTTATATATCGGTTATACCTAAGGTTTTCTGTAAGAAACCCAATCGTGGGTTAAGCTCGCCTGTGTACGTCACCTGTTCTACTTTGCGTTCCAAATAAGAATAGGAAAGTCTATAACCGTACTTTTCACTCAACATTTGACAGATCGATCTGTCAAATGTTGAGTGAAAAGTACGTTTGCAAAGAAAGCTTATTTTCGTATCAATAAAGGTTTTTTTTTGCTTTGTATTACTAAGTCTTATTTAAATCTAGATGAAGTAAAAACGTTATTGTTTAATATAAATTAGCTAAATATATTGTTTTAAGTCATAATTAGTTTAAAAATACTATTTTCTTTCTTATTTTAATTGTTAGGAACAAATTGCCTTCTTTTTCCATTTGCCACTACTCAGACACTTCACACAGTGACGCAGAGATGAGCCAAATTGAAGAACTGGATTCTAATTAAACTTTTTTGGTTCACGATTCGTAAATAAATTAAATTAAAAAAAATCTTGTTTTGCTCACCCTACCCAATTTCTTCGATTTGACAGTATGACGTGACGTCACAACATGGCAATCGATCCTATGCTTATTTGGAACGCATAGTATTTTGTATCAACTGTACAATTTGAATACAATAAAGAATATATGACTTAAACTATGTAGTTAAAGTCATATATCTTCTATGCTTCTTTTTTTGTAAGTATATTACTTATATTAATCAA
The DNA here is from genome assembly GCA_905147345.3 of Mythimna impura. Taxonomy (NCBI): domain Eukaryota; kingdom Metazoa; phylum Arthropoda; class Insecta; order Lepidoptera; family Noctuidae; genus Mythimna; species Mythimna impura. The sequence goes on along the minus strand of LR990356.1, from coordinate 5,476,156 downwards.
AATGGTGAATGATTAGCCATTTTTAATAAATTTTTAAAGTAATAGGTAATTTGTATACGGCCCTTCTGGTCGTGGTTAAATACGGCATTTAGTTTAAAACGGTTTATTTACAACTATAGCGCCGATCCATTATAAATAAGTGTGCTTGCAAAAGAGTGATGGTGATGATAAAAGTAACTGATCTAATAACGTCCAGCCGCACTGAGTAGGCGTGGTGATTAATGCTTGTCCCTTCTCTGTAAGATAAGTGATCTTATTCTAGATGTAGAACAGTTGCGGTCTCCGGTATAGAGTAAATAACCAAGTTCCGAGATATTGGAAATAACAGTGATATTAGAATCATCTTTGGTGAAGTACCGAGTATTTCGCCATTAGAGCTTTTCTTCAAATATCTAGAAATATCTATTCGTTACTGAATAAGTTCAAAAAGGTTTTATGGTTAACAACACGTTAATAGGTGAAATTTAAAATATTATTAGCTAAAAAAAATGAAATGTACAAGCACGGTCTACCTTACTTTTTTTATATGTTTGTCATAAGAAGGATCTAATTAAAATTTTCAGAGAGATGCTTATCCACCTATATTTTTATTCATTATCACTTCAGTCGAAAAACGTCCACGGCTACACAAAGGCCTAAGACCAAGCATAGCATCCAGTTGACTCTCGCGACCCTCATCATCAGTTCATCGGTACACGTTGTGAGCGACCTTCCAACGCTGCGTCTTCACCAGCTTCTTTATATTAAGCCAAAAAGTCAATCATCAACCAATTCAAACTTAACATTTAAGAAACACAGGTCCCTATCTCAAACATTTAAATCCAACAACTGTTTAATTTCCAACAAATTAATTTACCAAATTAACAAAGGATTCCGGATTAGTTACGAATTCAATTGTGCGAAAAATCCGTGCAGAGGAGAACGGGGTCGTGCGACCCGTGTGTCAACATGGCTCATTGTGTCGTGAGCGTTCAGCGATGGAACAAACGCGCCCAGTTTAGAGAACTTTATGGTGTGCCTAGAGCGAGTTATAAAAAAGAATCTATGATTTATTTTTTATTTAGTTTTTGGGTGTAGGGTTATGCAAAAGAGAGTTTTTGGCGGGATTTCTTGGAGTGAAGTTCAGTGGCTGTTTTAATTATTCGCAAATTGATTCCTAGTAGATATTATGATGTAAAATTGGTGTAGTTTTTTTATCTCAATTGTCTGCGCAACTGGAATAATATGTGAAATCATTGAAATAGGCGCGATCTCGGTAAAATGGAGTTGAGAATTTTATTGTAGTTTTAGCTACCTCAGCGAAGTTTGCTCAGAAGAAAGACTGACTCGAAACATTTGCTGCCAAATATTTCAAAAAACATTAGTGTGTGTTACACCCGCATTCTAAGACAAAAAGAAACAACTATTATGGAAGACTTATTACGCAAGAAAACATGGACGAAAGACTAGGCGATATGGTCTAACGACTATAGCCTTTCCTAAGGGGTAAACAGAAAAAAAATATGCACAAGAAAAAAAACACATAATACTTATAATAAACTGTAGCTAAGTCAAATATCGTGTTGAAAAAAATACAAGTCCCAAACATTTCAGCGAAAGTCAAAGTAGGGAAATTAGTGGTGTTTACCATTTTGTAGATTTAAAAGCTAACCGAAAATGTGAAATGAATAGAAAGATAGATAGACAAACATACTATTTATTGTATATCATTCCAGATTCAGGTACGGTAGGAGCTTAATTTTTTTTATTATCATTAGGTACGGCGAAGAGATGGATAGGATGGTGTAAGTTCTGTGGGATTGTTGGAAAGAACACGGTGCGTTTAAGTCAGTAAAAATCTGACTCTTCCTCTCGCTTCACCCAGAGCGAGAGGCGTTATGTGATGACTTCACACCTCAAAAAAAAAAGATGGCGTAGGTTGAAAAAATATACAAATCTGAAGGGGCCTAGTTGACCCGAAGCCCGCTAAGGCTGGAAGAACGTTTGAAAGAGTGACCATGGCCCTAGAATACAAAGGACAACTGAAGGATACAGGGTTTTAGTCAGTAAAAGTCTGACATTTCAGTCCCACCTTTTGCTCCACCTAAGAGATCCCAAAAAAAAGGTTGAAAAAGCATGAACTAGACAATAGACCAAAAATCTAACGCTGAATTAAGAAACGCGTTGAATAATTACTAATTTTAACCAGTCAAGATTTCCAACTTCACCAAAAAGCTCTCTAACTAAAATCTAAGCAAACATTAAAACATTTATCCATCAGTTGACAAAAGCGCCCCTAGCTCCTCGGCTACAAGCTCAAAGCGCTGATTAAATATGAATCGACGAATTAACTCCATGTCTTTGGGCGTCGACTCAATTAAGCGAACAAAGTAGCAAAGTAAATAACGACACTGAATTAATTTTGTACGAAACCTTTTGAATTGAAAGCGGCTTGTTTAAACTATGTGTCTATTGTTAGGATGAGTACGTACGGAGTTCAGGATTATGATTCCGTGAATGATTTGTGTAGGTACAATGCGTTCCAAATAAGAATAGGATCGATTGCCAGGTAGTGACGTCACGTCATACTGTCAAATCGAAGATTTATTATGGTGAGCAAAACAATAAATTTTTAAAATTTAATTTATTTACGAACTGTGAACGAAAATAGTTTAACCTTTTGAGTGCGTAATTAGAGACACAATAGAAAGACAATGGCGCGTGAACGCCGGCGTTAATGCGGGGGTCAACAGCTTAATCAGAATCCAGTTCTTCAATTTTGCTCATCTCTGAGTTCTTCAATTTTGCCCAATTTCTTGCGATTTGACAGTATGACGTGACGTCACAACATGGCGTCGATCCTATTCTTATTTGGAACGCATTGTATGTCTTGTGATTATGTTGTTGAATGACGGGTGTATATAACTACTAGCTTCTGCCAGCGGCTTCGCCCGTGTGAAACTAGGTTTCTCTATACAAACTTTGGACCCCGTTTTCAACCCCTTAGGGGGTGAATTTTGGAAAATCCTCTCTTAGTGCTCGCCTACTTCATAAAAGGAAACCTTGTGCAAATATCACGCTCCTAGTCCCAGTAGTTTCGGCTGTGCGTTGATATGTCAGTCAGTCAGTTTCTCCTTTTTACCCGACTACGAAGGGTTATGATTTTGACAGGCTATGTATGTATGTGAGTATGTTCATCTGTTCCCTCATAGCTCCTAATCTACTTATCGGAACTCGACGTATGAGGTATCGTTAGAACCGTTTTAATTGTCCGCTAAACATAGGCTACGTGACGTGTCACAAAAATCGATATAGCGCCCTCTAGCGGACAAAAAGTAATGCGTTAAAAATAAAAAAGGGGGTAAATACGCCGTGTTTGGTATTATTTGAAAGGGCTTCACTTGTACATTTCCAAAATATTGCTCAAATTTAAAGTGACGCCCTCTAGCGGACAAAAAGTCATGTTTAAAAAAAATTATAATTACAACGTGTTTCATATCATTTGAAAGGGCTTCACTGGTACTTATAAAAAAATATCATCAACATTCAATGTGGCGCCCTCTAGTAGACAAAAACTATTGTGTTAAAAAAAATAAGATAAATACGTCGTTTTGGTATCATTTGAAAGGACTTCACTTGTTCATACCAAAGTAAATAGTATAGAAGCACAGTGATTTAACACCAAAATCTTTCAAATAAAAAAAAGTAAAAAACTAAAACCCGACTACGACAAAAAAAATTCGCTGAAAAAGTATGAAACAAGATTTTCAAGATGCTGAAATAAACAAAGTAACTGGAAAAACAAGAATAGAACAAAAAGAAAAGCCGTAGTCACACGTTATAGGTACCAACCGAAATAATTTATTAACGTGTGACTACGACTTTTCTTTTTGTTCTATTCTTGTTTTTCCAGTTACTTTGTTTATTTCAGCATCTTGAAAATCTTGTTTCATACTTTTTCAGCGAATTTTTTTTTGTCGTAGTCGGGTTTTAGTTTTTTACTTTTTTTTATATAATTAGATAAGTATTTCTTTGCTCTGCGCACAGTAAACATCTTCGATCTACAAATAGATAATCGTCTTCTACGATGGCTCTCACACCGCTTTGAGTTTGACCATTCTTCCTTCTTTGTCCAGGCGATATCCCTCTGGAATGCGCTCCCTCTGAACATCACGACATCAATCAGTCGGTACTCTTTTAAAGTGAGCGCACCAGAACACATTCGCAAGAAGGTGGTAGAATTATCACACGCTTTGTTGGATTAGTTTTTTTTCACAATATAATTTTTATTTGTATGTATGTATCTAAGTAGGTATATATTTATTATTGTTGATATTTCCTTTTTGTTTGTCTTCTATTAAGTTACACCTGCAATGTCTCTACACCACCTTGAAGTCGACTGGTAGAAAATGCCTAAAGTCCGCCTTTGTTTGTTTCATTAGTAAAACTTGATGTTTTAAATAAATAAAAAATAAGTTTAAACTAAAGAACCGCCTAGAGAGGCGTTCTCTCCTTGCGTCGTAATCCTCAATGCTGAGGGTCGTGACCTCCCTGTTCCACCTGCGTTTCACGTAAGAAAATTGAAAAAAAATCAGATTACTACGACTATATAATCTTTCCCCGTTTGACAGTTCATTGCTAAGATAAGACAATGTCAAGTCGGCTAGTTACAAATAGAAAACGTATTCCTATCTATTATGATAAAATGAGGAGGGATAAACTAAATCAACATTATAACAAAGCACTTCAAAACAGCGACGCACCGTGACGTATTATTTTGACTTTTAAAAAACTGTCCGTTTCGTCACGTATCATAAAAAATTAGAACGGTCCCCTCGACTACTGACTAGGTAACGAAGAACGGACCGTAACAATGGCGTACGGGTCCGACGGCGCCGCGCCGGCTGTCTTTATAAAGATTAAATAGTATTGCGCTATACAAAATTCTCAAAGGAACTAGTTGAAAGAACCATTCGTTGTTAGGATTTTGGTAGGGTGACTAAAAACTACGCTACAAATAAAGATAAAAAGACAGAGTTGTGTCTTATAAATAGTTTTTTTTAAGAGTAAACATGGAGTTTATTGCTGGTTCTTCTCCATATGAAACGAACTGATGTTTTTTAAGTGCCCATGTAGGCCTATGTGAAATAGAAAGAATTTGATTTTATGAAAAACGCAAGGGCAATAAAAAATTATGTATAATGTACCTTAATTATATTGACACATCACAGTGACACACACTTTTTTGTTAGTATTAAAAAAGTCAAATGATACTTTTACACAATAATTCGAGAAGAACTATCTTAATTTCCAGTTTGATTAAATATAAATGTTTTTAATAAATAAATAAAATAAAAATATAATTCTTTTTCTCTGGCATCGAAGGCTCATAGGGTGTTAGTATTACCAAAACAATTTAAAAACTATGTTAGTATCTAGTACAACTTAGGCACACATAAGTACAAAAAAAGAGTCAATACTAGTAATGTAGGAAGTGTCCTACATTACTAGTATGTACTCTTTTTTTTTAGTTAGTAAACTGTAATTTTTTCACTTTTATTTCAATCAACTTGTGCCACGTGAATATTTTATCCCTCTGTAATAAATAGGTTGGTTTTAGTTAGTAAAAGTCTAACATGTCCTTTCGCTTTACTCTAGAGCGAGAGAAGTCAATGGATGATTCCCATATAAAAAAAAAAACCCTCTGTAGATGAGTTAGGTTCTACAAGATCATTATTTATTTGATGTTTAAAGAATTGATAGGGCTTTCCTTAAAAAGTATAATATAACGGTCACCCTACAATCCCCTGCACTTGACACACAGATTCGAGTGTCCCCTTTAGTTACGGATTATCCAGGGAAGTGCACAACATGTTGTCAATGTGGCAATCGTTGCGGTACAGCCGGCATTGTACGATTCGTGCGTCGAGCAGTTATTTGTAGTTTGGACACCCGATGATAGCTATTTGAGTACTTATCACTATTTGTTATTTTGAATTATAAAATACTTTATAATAAGTATATTGTGGTTACTTTTAAGTTTTATTTTGAGTATTTGTGAGTACTTATAGATATTTCATGGAAGTCTCTGTCCGAGCAAACTTAACAAAAAATCCTGCAATTAAAATGGTTTGTGCTTTTCGTCAACGGGATAGTACCTAATCATAATTTAGTTTTCATAATACTGTATTTGTTAGCAAACAACGCTAGCTACTTGGTGATTGTAAATATCGAGGTAGATATTTTGTAAAATATCGTTGCTCTTACAGAAAAAAATTTTTTACTAAGTTATGTACACAAAGTTATCGATTTTAATTTAAGTTCCTACATATTTGTTGTATGAGTATCTGTGTGTGCTAAATAAACATTATTATATCTTCCTTTTTGTTTCTTTCAAACGAAACATTCTCATAAACTCTAATTGGCACCTGCAGTACCTACACAACCAAACACAAATTGAAAGAAAATAAAAACCGTGAACGCATTAAACTAATGCCGACAACCATACTAAAAGAACAGATTTCTTCCAAAAACGATTAGTTCCGTTACAAGTGTACACATGTGCTCATCTCCATCGCATCCCAAGGGGGATGACCCCCACGTATCACCGATATCAACACCATATGGCCCCCATAAGGGATTTATAATTACAAGTGTATTTTATTAAATGTATTGTCCGCGAATCAAAAGAAATTGTAGTCAGCTGAGCCGTGAAATGTAAAAAATGATTAATACGATGTAAGTAATCTGCATGTTGTGAAGATGTGTGGAATAAGGATTACAATTTCTATAGTGCTTTATTTTTTAATTTTTTGGAAATAAATATAAGGCATGGCAAGTAATATTTACTGGATTTTTGGAGGGCAAGTCGAGGATAGGTAGTCGAAATTGCAGCGGTCGGCCAAGAAGTCGACAGAGCTGGCCGCGATTGGCCGCTAGCAGCCGCACACGGCCGCTGGCAGGACCGAACGCGAAAATCGTATGCGCCGTTTTTAAACCTTTCAAGCAACACTTTAAGGATGTAGATAAAGCATAAAATTATTTCACTCTGAAAGTGCTTACCGCGTCTCTACCGGTCGCTGTCATTTCGGTATGAATCGGCCCTAAACTGCCAAGTTACAACCGTTTCGTGTCGAATTCCGTTCTCCAATCGGTATCGCCTCGGTGTCAGCACTTGTAGAAAACGAAAAGTTGGTAGCCATGTTGACGCGCCTGAGTCAGCCGCTCGTTCTGCAATGTCGTTCTACGATAACAAAGGATGTAGCGTTAAACATTGTAGAAACGATAACAATTCATTCTATCATTTTGAACGATCGCGATGTGAACTTGGCTACGAATTTTCTATTCGTTTGTTCTGACCCCGTGACTTAACGTTGAGATGATGTCATTCCCATACATTTGATTAGTTTTCGACTAGCGTTAACGATTGCAGATTATCAACTTGCCTAGGGATGCAGATGATCCGATCGTACGATTAGACTAGAAGCCGATCTAACAAAGTTAATCAAATTTTTAATAATAGCATAATTAAATTACTTATCGAAAAAAAAAACAATTAAGATTTAAAGCTACTTTAAAGACGTATCTAGACAACCACCTTTTTCCAGAAAAATGAATCACTACAATTAATTAATATCATAAAATAATGTCAGTGTTCCAATTTATATCCATTTCGTCACAGCTATAAATAATAACAGCTAATCTATTCAGAAAATCACCACAAAAACAATTGAAGTCCCCTACAAAAGTAACATATGTGATCATTACATTAGGTAGCGTAATGTCGTTTAACTTAATCAATTATTTCGGCGGGCTTGTTTCTTGGCCCACTGTGCAGGGGTGACACAAATTGACTAATCACACCCTATAATGATCCCGCCGGTATGTCACCGCGTCCCGTCCTTGTCAACCCTACTTTGATTCCTGATTTTGGGACAGTTTTAAGTGGCGATTTATCATTTTAAAGCGGTGACATGTTTCGTTACAGTGTTTTATAATGTTTATAGGGGTGGATGTATGTTTATAGGTCAAGTCCGTTTTGTTTGCAGAATAGGTATATCTTAACCATTCTTTTAGATTAAAAAAAAAAACAAAGTCGTTTGATTTGACAATTTTATTTTACAGAGGAATAAAAAACTAAAATTAGTCTAATCTGTATTTTATTCATGATTTTTTACAAAAAGCTTACAGACTAGTAACACATAGATTTTTTTTATATAGGTAATGAAAATTGCTAATAACAAGCTTCCACATATATATTTCTATTTACAAATTGAGTTGAGAATATCAAAATAAAAACGTTTTATGTTACAAGCTGAACACAATACCTGTACGAACCTAACCAAAAATACATCCATTTTTATGTTATTTGAGTCATAAACAGAAATTTTGCTGCAGTCTCTAAGCAAACCGTATCACAACTTGCAAAGCTGCACACAAACTTGATCTCCAAAAAAAATGAGAGTCCCCAAAGGGGCGGTCTCCATACATTATCGCTCCCCTCAATATGCCCAATTGATATTCGATACACTAAATTCACACGCAAACTGCCTATTTGTATACAAAACGATCAGTTTTCTCCCAAATTTATTCGAATACATCGCACTGTGCAGTTTTATTGTGCGGCAAAAGTAAATGAAGTCATTTTATTGGTTATTTGTTGTGTTAATGGTACTGAATGGCATACGGTTATGATTTTTGGTTTATTATAACGTTAAATGACCGAAAACGTGTGAGGAACATTAACATTGGATTGATTAAATATGGTCTGCACAAAGTTGTTTATTTCTACATGAGATTTTGACTTATTTTAGAGTTTATCAAAGTCATCTGTATATAATAAAAGGCAAAGTCCTAACATACCCATTGACTCATCAACGCCCAGGCTAAACCCTTGGACCTAGAACGTTGTAATTTTGCACAGTTTCCGAATAAGTAAGGATTTTACAAAATTCACTCCCTAAGGGATAAAATAGGAGTTCAAAGTTTGTATGGAAATAGTACATTTTGACACAAGTGCAGAAAGTTTGTCATTGTGATCGAGGCGGAATTCGCACGAGCCGTAGGCGAGTGTGTTATAGAGCCGAGGATTGTATCAAACGACTTTTTTCAATACACTTATGAAGAAATGAATAAACGGGGGTTGACCGGCGAACCTTGGGGGTCGACGCGCGCCCTGCCTGATACTATAAATTTAATAAAATTGTGGCGTGCTCTCCGCACGTGCACTTTTCTGCATTAGTGCGGAAAACAGTCTATTGCGTGCCTAAAAGCGGTGGAATAAGAGCGGGTTTTCGAGTAAGTGTATTGAAAACCTATTTTCACACGAGCGAAGCTGCTGGCTGAAGGTAGTCTTTTGGGTAAATATTAAGAAGTCACCAGCCTCACACAACATGGGAATTATATGAAAACAAATGGTTAATCAAATTGGTTCTAAATTTTTTTTTGTTTTATTAAACTGAAATGATAAAAATAAAACATAAGGTACATTATTTTGGATTGATTGTTAAAGTGTTTTATTTTAGTTCTTTAAAAAATAATTATTTGTTATAGAATGGAAGCTACTAACTTGGCACTCTCACCGCGAGAGACTCTCAAACCCAGAGCAGAACACAAGGCTTTGCAATTAAATGGCAAACCCAATCAGGTAAGAGGTGACTACTTCTAATTAGTTTTATTATTGTTGAAGAAACTTTTATCTTTTTTAGCCTTGAAAATGATTAAATCACTGTATTTTTAGATGCTTTTGATTAAATGATTTACAGTGATGAAAAAACAAAATATATTTTCGATGACTAAGTGAAAAAATCACAACATTACAAGAGCAGCTTCCAAATTTTAAATTAATGATAAATTATTAAGCAGTTTTTTTTTAAATTGTTCACAAAATTATGTAAATTACATAATTCTTAACCCCCTCCTCTCTAACCTCCTCCTTTTTAAAGTCGGGTAAAAAATAAGATGAAGTTGTTAGTTTGGTCCTTATAAGTCAAGTCAAATATGGTACATGAATATTACTTTACACAATATAACAGTAAAGATCCTCATATTCACCATTTCTGGTATGTGAGACTTAAATTGTAAACAACCACTTTTTTTAAAAGAGTAACCATGGAGTTTCTTGCCGGTTCTCCATAGGAAACGACCAATTTGGAACCGTGCACTAGCTTCTGACGTTTTATAAGTGCCCATGTAGGCCTATGTGAAAAAATAATTTAAAGGAATGTATAGGTACCTAAACCTTTACATACTCTTAACATTTAATTACCACAGGACCTATCGATAATAAATATTGTTTAGTATCATTATATTTGTATGTTAACTCAGAGTTAACTTTTAAAATAATAAAAATACGCATCAGAATGGTGTTGAAATTAAAAACATATTATTTTATTTTCTTACCATTAGTACCTATGTTATCCTCTTGACCACTAACTACTAACTAACGTAACTAAGTTTAAACGTGCGTACAGCTAAGGAGTGGAATTTCTTGCCGGAATCTGTGTTTCCTGATGGCTACAACCCGGGAATCTTTAAGTCAAGAGTGAATAGGTTACTTCTAGGTAAGCGCGCTCCATCGTCGACCGCATCGTCGCTTTCCATCAGGTGAGATAGCGGTCAAGCGCGAACCTATCAAGAATAATAATAATAAAAAAAAACGGTGTTCTACATACAACTAACTCATCACTGTAAATTTGACATAAATTCCCGTGTGATTCCAAAACTGTCTTCTCCCACAGGTCGGCACAGTCCTCCTGTACGGGGTACCAATAGTCTCGTTGGTCATCGAAGGCAACGAGCGTCTCTGCCTGGCCCAGATCTCCAACACACTGCTCAAACAGTTCTCGTACAACGAGATACATAACCGCCGGGTGGCACTCGGCATCACTTGTGTACAATGCACTCCCGTACAGCTGGAGATACTGAGGAGAGCGGGGGCTATGCCTGTGTCGTCACGTCGATGTGGTAATAACACTTAATCATCAGCACCCCTTATACCAATTTGCATATATTTTTCCTCCAAATGTCTCATTTGAAATCTAAAGTGGATATAGCTAATCCAGGCTCAAGTCTTGCCAAGGTTGGTGTTACCTAGTAACTGGGTTTTTGAGGTGAGAGTGCCTAGTACCGTACTAAGCACTCTCACCTCGAACTTAGAACTCGTACTAGTAGTACGAGTTCATTTTACGTTAATGCGATCCACACGTTTATGACGTTCAGCGCTCTGATTGGCTCGCTCCAAACTCTTAACCAATCAGAGAGCTAAACGCGGCAAACGTTTCCATCGCGTTAATGTAACAAAAAAATAATACAACTGACTTCAATGTAACTTCGGAAGTCGGTGTTAAATAACAAAGAGACAAAACTATTATAGAAACACCGACTTCCGAAATTAAAGTTATTTTGCGCTTCTTTGTGTTTTGTTTACTTTGAAGTCGGTTGTATTTCTTTTGTAAAAAGTTTTTTTTTTTGTAAAATGTAACTTGTACCCTTCAGTCAAATTTAAATAGTGTGCAAGTTCTATAGTAAGGTACCTATAGAATTTAATCATTAAAACATTGCATGACAATTCCAATAAGCTAAGCCACGGCTAGGATACATTGTTTTATTACGGAGTTTTCGTGCCTACCTTCCATCATCAGATTAGCTCGATGGTGCCTTATAGCCAGAGTGCGTCTAATGACAATTCTAATAATCCCAAACACGGTTAGGTTACATTGATTTATTGCAGAGTTCCGGTGCCTACTTTCCGACTTCAATATCAAATCAGTTCGATATATCCCCTGCCCCTCTTCTGTCAGTCAGTCATCGACTACCTACACGTATAAACAAAACAATTTTTGTTGTTCTTGTTACGACAGTACTGCTGTGTTCCTATGAGGAGTTCCGTTCCATATTTTCGAAGTTCATTATCAGATCATAACAATATTTCTATGGGACCAACTCGGAAGCATAATTTTTCAATCAAAAAAATAATTTTATAAATTGGTCCACAATTGACCGAGAAATCGGTGAACATACATAAAATAAAATAAAAAAGACATACAGCCGAACATAGAAAATCCTTTTTTTTGAAGTCGGTTATAAACAACTTGCGCTTAGTGCACAGATCGGCAGTCGCTTCATGTAAAATACAGCTGCAGCCGATTAGATTAAAAACCGATTAAATAACTCCATTGAAGTCTGGTTTTTCCAGCTTAGCCAAAAGGCTAATGATGATAAAATTAATCTATACGAATATTATAAACACTGAGAGTTTGTTTGATCGCGCTAATATCAGGCAACTTCTGGTTCGAATCAAAAAATTCTTTCAGTGTTGGATAACCTATTTATCGAGGAAGGCTATAGGTTATAGTAACATGACGTTACAAATAATAAGAGCAAAGCAGTAACCAAAGACGCGGGTATAATCACTGGGGACAGACATAAAAAGGTCTTGATATTATTTAAGTACCTAGTCTCAATAAATAATATTCACAAACAGCAAAGTTTTTTATTTATTTATTAGCGTTATCCCAAAATGTTACACAATTTATGGAAATATTGTGTACAGGCTATTGATTATGAATATAAAACTGTGCAAGTGCGATTCGTTCTCGCGCACTGAGGGTTCCGTACAAACTACAATTCCCGAATGTAGTCTCGAAGAAATCTCTAATTTTTTTTTGTTTTGACTTATAAGAAATTTACAGTTTTGAGATTTATTTCTATACCTGTGCTATAAGACCTTGCTTCATGTAAAATTTCAGGATTCTGGGTCAACGGGAAGTACCCTATGAATTTTGATTTCCTCGAGAGTGTCGAAATATACGTTTTTTGTGAGACATTAAAGGCCGTATTTTTTTTTTCGTTAACTTAGAAATTTGATTTTTACAGCTTTAATTTCAACTCGATAAACGCGCCACCACGCGTTCCCGAGATAAAGGGCCTTTTACAGACAGACAGACAGACAGACGGACGGACCACAAAATGATCCTATAAGGGTTCTATTTTTTCTTTTTTTAGGTACGGAACCCTAAAAACAATGGAAAATCACAGCGCATAGTATATTCTAGGAGCAATTGTTATGAATGATTATGAATTATGAATTTAACAATTATGATAAATTTTCGTGGACAATTTAGGGATATAGTTTTTTTTACTTTTGACTACACAATTATGATCAGTAACGAGTACAGATAGAGCCCCATTTTTTTTTTGTAGATACTAATAAAAAAATAGTGTTGAATGTACAATCGTACAGCCAAATTACCTCGAAAATCTTCCAATGATAAGCAGTATTACGATTTGTGTTTTTACAAAAGCAAGTAGGACTATTTTAGGCATTTTATATTTACATACTAAATATAAAAATACGCAGTCATTGTATTGGTAAAAAAAAACATAACATATGAGGTTTTTCTGGTAGTAATTAACAATGAAAAGCTTCGTTTTTCTTTAGCACATGTCGACCGTTCTAGACGAAGCTCTGGAAGGAAGTTGAAATTAGTACAAATTGAATTACCACCTATTAGTGCCAACCACCACCCCTGTGGCAAGCTCAAAGGGGCAGATGGGAAAAAAGGCATAATTCATCCATCTTTTCTTTGGTAATTTTTAATGAAACTTCCATTATCATCCAGGTATGATAACAAGGCGAGAAGCAGAGCGGTTATGCAAGTCGTTTCTTGGAGATAATGCTCCTCCCAGATTACCTGATGACTTCGCGTTTGCCGTCCATCATGAGTGCGCTTGGGGATGCCGTGGCGCATTCTTACCAGCCAGGTAGGTATTTATAAATAACACTTACTTGAAAATCCGGTCCTAACCCTACTACCTAACAGTATCTAGTGCGAAAAAGTGCGCGAGCTAACCCCCGCCACAATTTATTGTATTTATCGTATTAGGCTTGTCGCCAAGCAGCCCACGAGTGGCCGGGGATGCGCCGATTGATTGGATTGGATGATTTTATTTTTCCATAAGTGTATTGAAAAACGTTGTTTGATATACATGAAAAGTGTCACTGTAGAATTCCGCCTCGGTCGCAATGACAAACTGTAAACAGAATACGCTTTTATAACAAGCTGCCAAAGGCGGTAACTGAACTTAGCGAGGGAAAATTCAAAACTCGTATTAAGCGTATCCTAACCAAAAAAGCGTATTAAGTGTAAGGTTAAAGACTATGACGAAGACACGCTTGTTTGGCAATGACTACTTCTGCACATGTAGCCCCCTGGTAACTCATTAATATTTTGTCTATTAACTGCTCCATCTTTGTTCTAATACTAATATATACATTCTTTTTTTCTAACACATTGCTTTTGCAATATTTTTTAAATTATTTAGACTTCAACTACCTTAAATTCGTTAGTAATTATTGTGTTAACATCTCATTTATTGATGGTTGTCATTATTCATATTTTTATTGCTTTTTTTATATAGCCTCTTTTTAGGGTTCCGTAGCCAAATGGCAAAAAACGGGACCCTTATAGATTCGTCATGTCTGTCTGTCTGTCTGTCTGTCTGTCTGTCTGTCCGTCTGTCCGTCCGTATGTCACAGCCACTTTTTTCCGAAACTATAAGAGCTATACTGTTGAAACTTTGTAAGTAGATGTATTCTGTGAACCGCATTAAGATTTTCATACAAAAATAGAAAAAAAGCAATAAATTTTGGGGGTCCCCATACTTAGAACTGAAACTCAAAATTTTTTTTTTCATCAAACCCATGCGTGTGGGGTATCTATGGATAGGTCTTCAAAAATGATACTGAGGTTTCTAATATCATTTTTTTCTAAACTGAATAGTTTGCGCGAGAGACACTTCCAAAGTGGTAAAATGTGTGTCCCCCCCCCTCTAACTTCTAAAATAAGAGAATGATAAAACTAAAAAAAATATATGATGTACATTACTATAAAAACTGCCAACGAAAATTGGTTTGAACGAGATCTGGTCAGTAGTTTTTTTTTAGTACGTCATAAATCGTAAACCGCATTTTACCTTTCATTCAATCAACTCAAATATAAAAAAAAAAAACATTTAATTTCATAAACATAAACCTTATAATTATGTACATACACCGTGAACCATTATTATGTAACTTGCTGCTACGGAACCCTCCATGGGCGAGTCCGACTCGCACTTGGCCGGTTTTTTATAATGTGAATGTAGACTCCACGAATTCTTAGATTAATTCCTATTACAACGACTCACTTTTTTATTATAATTATTTTTATTGTGCTTTTGGGTACAATATTGACTGGTTAATATGGAAATATTGTAACATCAACCATTTTTTAAAAGAGTAACCATGGAGTTTCTTGCCGGTTCTTCTCCATAGGAAACGACCAATTTGGAACCGTGCACTAGCTTCTGATATTTTATAAGTGCCCATGTAGGCCTCTGTGAAATAAAATATTTTGAATTTTATGAATTTTAATGTCATTTTGGATATGGCTTAAAAATAAATATTTTTTTAAGCTTATGCCTGTTTTATTAGAGACCTTCAGAATTTTATTTAAAACTGTCTTGTTATTTTGTCATTGCAGTAGGTTTTAGATCTAGAAATCTTCATTAGAATTTTATTTTTAAAGATCATCTTTTATTTTGGCCTAGTAACATATTTTCATTACGTTTCTTCCTAGGTACAACTCCTCACGTGCGAAATGCATCAAGTGTGCCTACTGCGGGCTATTCTTTTCCCCAAACAAGTTCATCTTCCACTCCCACCGAGTTGGTCCTGGTGACAAGTACATACAACCTGACGCAGCAAACTTCAACTCTTGGAGACGGCACATGAAACTTAGTGGAACACCTCCAGAAGAAGTAGTGCACGCTTGGGAAGATGTGAAGGCCATGTTCAACGGGGGAACGAGAAAGAGGATGCTGTCGGCTGCTAGGTGAGAGCGAGATGGATAGGTTTTTGATTGTTCGCTTGAAAAAATCGGGTGTATTATTTGTTATTTACTGAATTCTTCATTAACATTCATTTTCACTTCTGGGAAGCCTTTTGACTATATATTTAGCTTTTGAACTTTCTAAAATCGTATACAAAAATCTATTCAAATAGTTCAGCCTTAAATTGTGCTTCAGAAGAGTACCCCTTCGCAGGCCTGAGTCGGAAGGCAGCACGGAGGCCAAGAGACCGGCGGCCAGTCCTCCCAGTGCCCATGCCCCCGTGCCTAGGCTAGCTGACTACGTGTGGGGGGCCCGGCTGCCTCTGCCGTATGCTATACCTTGGCTGAAGCCTACTTTGTGGACTCCGGGTAGGTGTGCCATTTACGGCATCTACTTTTACAAACTATCAAAGTTTTTCTTAAGAGAAATATCTGCTCGTACAAAGCAATGTAGTTTTTATAATTTAACTTAATCGAAAAAGGTAACAAAACAGCTGTTTTGTTTTAATTTAACCAAATAAAAAATTTAATAACGATATACATTGTTTGTTAAAAGTTCAAGTTATAAGAAAAAAAATTTTTTTTTAAAGAATACTCGTAGTTTCTTTTTCTCTATGGTAAACATCTAATTGGAACCGAGCACTATAGCCAATTTGGTAACATTAATATCATAAAGGCGAAAGTTTATGAGTGAGTGTGTGTATGTTTGTTACTTCTTCACATTCGAACGACTGAACAGATTTAGATAAAAATGTGGCACACGGGTAGACCATGTCCTAGATTAGCATATAGAATACTTTTTATGCCTTAGGTATGTTCCCTTGGGACAATTTTCTACTTCCACGGAGGGGAAGCCGCGGGCAAAAGCTAGTGTAAAATATTTTGAATTGAATTAACTCTGTCCAGGTGCATTAACAGCATTGAGCAGCGTGAACTCAATAGAGGAGCCCCGCGCCTTCCGTCCAGTGAGGGGACACAGACTGGAGTCCCCGCAGCTGTCACCTATCATGTCTCCACCGAGGTCGCCAACTAGGTAAGAACTAATATTAATGAGAACAAAGTGTGACTAAACTCGTAAACACTAAAGACTAATATTAATGATAAGGAAGTGTGACTAAACTCGAAAACACCAAAGACTAATATTAATGAGAAGGAAGTGTGACTAAACTCGAAAACACCAAAGACTAATATTAATGAGAAGGAAGTGTAAGTAAACTCGAAAACACCAAAGACTAATATTAATGAGAAGGAAGTGTGACTAAACTCGAAAACACCAAAGACTAATATTAATGAGAAGAAAGTATGACTAAACTCAAAAACACCAAAGACTAATATTAATGAGAAGGAAGTGTGACTAAACTCGAAAACACCAAAGACTAATTTTCTGAAAAGTCTTCATCATCTTCCGCCCTTGTCCCATGTTTCATGGGATCGGCGTAACACGTGTTTTTTCTTCTTTTATATCCCGTCACGCTATCACTGATTGTTTCCCTTTTCTTTCATGTCACTCCTGACACAATCCATCCATCTTTTTTTTGGTCTTCCTCTCCCTCTCCAGGCATCCACATGTATATTTATAACTCTTTTATTAACATGCGTTTCATCCCTCTTCTTTACATGACTTTTCTTTACTTTCTTTTCTCTTTATCTGTAGGATATGTTTGAGGACTTCTTTCTGGCATGCAAAATAATAATAATAATATAATTGTCTAAAGGGCCTCTGCGAGTTGGCTTCGGCTCCTCGTACGCCTCCCAAAGGTCCAGGACCTCAGGGTCCTGAGATAAAAAAAAAAAAAATATTAAACAAATTTCACACAAAGCCATCTAGTCCCAAACTAAGCAGAGCTTGTGCTATGAGTACCTACTAGACAACTGATAAACATACTTATATAATTTCTGAATACCTACATAATTATTTTAGATAAACTAGCTGACCCGGCGAACTTCGTACCGCCTATCCTACTCTACCTAACTCTACCCTACTCTACCCTACTCTACCCTACTCTACCCTACTCTACCCTACTCTACCCTACTCTACCCTTTTTTTTTTTTTTTAAGGTGGGAAATCATAAAACCACACCTGTATCCTTCAATTACCCTTTGCGTTCTAGGACTACGGGTTTCCCTTTCAGAAATTCTCCGCGGTCCTAGCTACCGGGCATTGGCCCTGCTGACCCTACTCTACCCTACTCTACCCTACTCTACCCTACTCTACCCTACTCTACCCTACTCTACCCTACTCTACCCTACTCTACTCTACTCTACCCTACTCTACCCTAATTGCGACTATAATTTGAGATTTAAACTATCCTATCTCTCAAGTTGGATCGAACTGCACATGGTGTGCGAATTTTATTATAATCGGTTAAGTGGTTTAGGAGTCCATTGAGGACAAACATTGTGACACGAGATTTATGTATAATAAGATTACACCCAGACACAGAACAAATGATCGTGCTCATCACACAAACATTTGTCCTGGGTGGGAATCGACCAGCATAGCAGTCAGGGAAACTAACCACTAGACCAACAGGCCTGTTATTTTGAAACGTAAATTATTTTGATGTGTATTGTTTTAACCTTGTCCGTTCCCTAGGTCACCCATGTCATCATCGCCGCGCCGGTCATCACATACTAGATCACCGCCGCCATCTTCCCCAGCGCGGTCTCCCAAGAGCGACAGAGATAGTGATGAGAGCGTCGACATAGAAACTACTGAGGAAGACCAGCCCAGGGATGTGGTAAGTGACGTTCAAAGTTTTATTTTAGACCCACGGCATATATGGTAAAAACCTTAGTACGGCATTACCACAGTTTCTGCTCACTACTAAGTCGTCAGCAGTGCGGTGTAATGACTTGAGGAGACCTACTTTGATGTAGTTTTATTTTGATTATGTTATGACTAACTTACGTAAATAATGGAGGTCTTAGAGGCAGTCGCTCCATGTTAAATACAGGTATTCAGCCGCATCCTGTAAGGCTGGAAGCTGACCCCAAGCTAGAAATGATGAGCCATAATCAGAATAATACTACTATAGCCCTTCCTAGTAATTATTTAATAGGAAGTGCCGGGAAAGGTGTAAAAAAAGAGAGAGATTATATGTGTATATGCGCCATGAATCTCGAAAAAAGCAAACGAAGAATATAATATTATACAAGTCAATATAGACTACCCACCTTTTTTCATCCAAGTAACAGTGGCGGATTAAGCCAGCACAGGGCTTGTAGCAAATTCGAACAAGGGGCCCTTGTGTAGACCTTTTTTTATAAAGATAGATTAGAATATTTTTTACAAAATGATATAGCAAAAGCGTTATTTTCGTCATTTACCGTAATACTCATATATTTCAACAAAATTACTTTAAACGATACTAATTAATAGCGTACCCGGTGTTTATAAAGATTTGAATGTAAAATTCTAAAAAAGTGAAGCGAAGTGATCTCGAAAATTATGGCATCCCTTAGGCTTAGGTTATCTTAGGTTTTCTTTTAATTAAAAATACAGGAATAGGAAGTCTTTGTGAAATTACACACAAAAACTGAATAATATAAGTACCTTGACTAGATTTTTTTTTTTAATTTATATAAAACAGTGCTTGACTGCGATCCCACCTGATGGTAAGCAGAGATGCAATCATTGATGATGAGGCGCACTAGTTTATTTAAGAGCCTATTCACTCTAGCCTTGAAGACGCCTAAATTATAGTTGGACGGGAAGACCGCAGCAGGCAAATTGTCCCAGTCCTTCGATGTACGCGGTATAAACGACGAAGCGAAACGCTTAGTCCGGAATGTGCGGAAGTGCGGGATAT
Organism: Mythimna impura; assembly: GCA_905147345.3. Lineage (NCBI taxonomy): Eukaryota > Metazoa > Arthropoda > Insecta > Lepidoptera > Noctuidae > Mythimna > Mythimna impura. The sequence goes on along the minus strand of LR990356.1, from coordinate 5,456,493 downwards.
CCGAACATGCGGGGCCCCCGAATGCGCGGGGCCCGTAGCATTTGCTACTCTTGTTATGCGGTTAACCCGCCACTGTCAAGTAAAATACCTTTATTCTACTCCACTAATACCTATACAAAAGCAACGAAGTACTAAGGAAAGACTACTCAATACTCGCGAATAAGTCAGTAAAAATAACTCCAATCCTTTTATAACTTACGTAAACGTTTCTCAAAGATGCAATTTAATAGTATTGAGTGAATCGTATTATCCACTCGAGTTGGATTTTTCAGAGCTCGAGCGAACGGAGAGTTAGATCCAATTTAAAAAGTTGGAAGAGGAAAATTTTTCCAATCACCTTGTCTGTAACTCGGTAATCGGTGCGATTAGTTTTTTTTGTTCACCTATTTAGACTTCAAGGCGCTCTGCTGGGTTTTCAGAAGGATTTGTGATGTAATGAAAAACGCGATAGAAAATGGTCGAACTGTTTTTGAAATAAGTAGGTACCTAACAAGCATGTTACATACGGATCCCTAATGGATATCGCCGACCCAGCAATTCATTCGATTGACGCCGGACACATGAAAACTGCATCGTCGACACTTGGGCCAGCCACGAGCCGCCGACGCAGCAAAACTGCATATTAGCAATAAGTTATTTGTCATTCCATATTCTAGCATCGAATTCACTAAAATTAATTGTAATCTCTTTATTAAAAATAAATTAGTTTAGAAGTACTGTGGTTTTTTCCCGAACCTCTGCCTGCAGCCTACGTAGTTAGCACAACAACGTACTAACTGACGGGTCATAATCAACAATAAATAAAAAACTTTCCATCTGATCAAGCTTTAACAAAACGAGATTCCGTAAGTAAAAATATGTTCTGTTTCTCTTGAAAATATTAAGTAGGCATGTGAAAGCTCGCCGTCGGGTCTTCCGATAAGGCCCGACACGACATGGCGCTTATACACGCGCGCCTCTAATAAAAATCAGCGAAACTGTTAGGAGCTTAGTAGGGCCGATGCCTGCCAGGACTACGGGAAGACATGAGATGTGGGGTTGTTCGAAAGAGTTAATGTGGCCTTGGAATGCAAATTGTATCTGAATGACAAAGGTGGGTGTTAGTCAGTAAAAGTCTGAAACGCCCTTTCGCTCTACCCAAGAGTAAGAGAAGTTATTTGATGATTTCTACCCTCAAAAAAAAAGGTATGAGAAAATCACAACAGCGAAAAACTTGCCTTTTGTTTGCAACATTTAAGCCTGATGTTTCAATCCTGATGCTTTATTCACCTGACTATTTTCTGGTATTTAAACCACTGACTTTAGAAATAAATAAACTCTATTACAAAGAAAACTTGTGTAATTAATGCATTGATTAATTTTATTCACCTAAAGATTAGTCATTTAATTTCAAGCGATGTCCGTCATGCTCCCAGAGGAGTACACTTGCCGCCATTTTACAAAATGGCTGCCCATTCGAGGCTTTTGCACGTCGTAAACTCTGTAATTACTGGCGGGACGAATTCAAATGAACTTCATTTCGGTTTTAAATAAGAGAAAATGTTTAATTTAGTAGCGATCGGGACTGTGGACCCAATTAATTGCGGATTTACGTTTTAGTGTCCGCATGGTACGAGGTTGCAGAGTTTTTTTTTTATATTGAGCATTGAGTAAGCTTTGGTACCTTGGCTTTTAGGGACTGTAATTAGTGGGTGTGTTTGCTTTTCGTATTTGCAAGAAGGGCTTTCAGTTCCTCAGTGCCTTTGGAAAGTGTACTCATTAATTTATCGCAGCGTTCTAAAAAACGGAAGAAAACTGTTCTGGATTTTTTCATTTAATGTTCTGGTGATGTAATAAGTATGATTAAATATTTGAAGTCGTCAGTCATTTATCTAAGCACTGTTTATTGCTATCGAAGGTGTAGACAAAAGTATGTACATTTTTAGTACACCAAATCTATCGTCATGTTTAATTAAACCTTATGTAATGTAACCTTGAATCCCGTCACAATATTGATTAACCGCCCAAACCAACATCAATAACACAATTCCAAGTAAATCCTGCTAGCTCTGATCGTAAATAAGTTATTTACCAGTGTTGAATGAGTATTAACTTGTAAATAAAAGGCTGTTGCCTCTAATGATTGACGTAAACGTTAGTAATTAACGCGCCTCGAGAACCCTACGATTAATCCCTTCAAAGGACATGTTAGGGTCGTCACAAAGAAAATGTTAACGTTAGTGTATGAAGAAAAAGAAATTGATTATTTGAAATAACTAGTACTATTTGACAATGAAGTCTGTTACCTAAAGATAACGATTTATGATGAGTAAAAAAACGCGTTCTGTTAGCTGATAGTTTCAATCTGAAATCAGAAAGAATTCTAGTTAATGCTACTCATTTGAAAAATGAAATGAAGATGCGTTTATTAGAGGCGACATCATTTCCACCAAAAAATACTTCTTGCAAACTACCTAGTTTTAATAATGTATGAATTGGTAATTTTACCTAGGTTAACTTGATTAATAACACTAAAATATCTATCTCAAACTATATTTGTTCAAAAATGTAACTGGATTTTTATTGAGACTTATAATATTCTTTTTCAGACCAATTATAGAAACGCATTAGTGTATGATAAGTCGTTTAATTTTTTTAAAATTAAATTTAACAATAAAGACCTACTGATATTTATTTATTTATTTATTTAAACTTCATGTACAGTAGTGGTACATAGGCGGACTTAATGCAACAAGGCATTCTCTACCAGTCAACCTTTGGGTTAAAAAAGACAACACTGTGGTAGGTTTGCACGATAAACAAATAACAGTCTTGATATGAATTCTTGACTTACAAATAATGCATTACAAAGCTTAAAGTGGTTGCATCATAAATCCGTGGGCTTCATCATACTAATAGCCAAAGAAGCCTCAAGCTAAATCGGTCATATTCACCAATTAATCATATAGATGGCTACATAGCCATGTAACCAATCGTATGATTGGTTAACTATGGAGTTATAACAACGTATCCCACTATAGTTATATCAAAACAATTAATATAGATTGCCAAATACGAAGTGGGATTAAAATGTAATCGCCAAATCGGATCGAGTACCGGCAGAATAGTCTAGATGGGATCGGCTTAGTGTTCACGCCGCGGGCTACGGTTATTGGATCGATCTATTGTCCGGCCATAAGGGCTCTTTGTACATATTGGATGCATGTTGGCTTAAGTATTGTATGGGCAGGTGTAACGGTAGCGTGGATTGAATTTACAAATGATGGATTGTCTGGAGTGCAATTGGTGAATGAGTTTGATTTGTACGGTTTTGATATCGCTGGAAAGATTTAAATTTGATGTTCTTAAGGAAAAGTAACAACTCGCACTGGGCCTGTGTGGTGGATTATGATCTCATTGAGAGAAAGCCTAACTTCCAGCAGTGAGAATTCATGCATGACATCATCAATACAACAAGAACCAAAAAATACATATAATGTTTCTGTTAAAAAAACTGATGATTAGGATTACCTATAAAAATTTGCCGTTCAAAGAAATATAAATATAAGATATTTTATAACAATAAGACAGACAAAGTGATACCTTACTTGATTCCTAAACATTTTTTCTACCTTTCGTTTTTATTTTATTTTTCTAAAAATATTTTAATATTATCAGTATTTTTGGACAATCTAATTGACAGTATTATTTTTATCCGGGTATTATTCTTATCCAGCCTCATCGGGCAGTATAATCATGTCTACTTTTTTACATGTTCACAAGTTTATATTTATGAAAATTTTGTTTATCAATTAAAAAAACCACTCATTAACCGTAGGCTATTGAAAGATCAACAAATAAATGTGATTAAAATACGTGTAACGTTAGAGGCAGCCCTGGGCACGCGCGCTGTTCAAATTAGCTGGCGCGTTCACAAACAGCCACTCGACACTCCATCATAAGCTCCGATACTTTAAGTCCTCCTCGACAAATTATTCAGTTATAGCGGCACATCCCTCTTTTAATTAATTATTAGTGGACATTTGAGAGATAGTTTACTTGTGTATATAATTATTATAAAATCGACTCTATAACGAAGATTTTTAATATAAATACTTACTCGAAAACTGGCTCACATTACGCCGCTCTTAATCTCGCAATATAATGTAATTCATCCATAGTGTGTTTCATTTTTTCCGTACGCGTGCGGAAAAATGCGGTGGCTAGATATATGACTATATATACGTATGTACATTTTGGTAAAAGTGGACATAGTTTGCTATTGCGACAGAGGCAGAATTCTGCAGTGCAGTGCGTTTTTCAATAAATAAACGGGGGTTGCCCGGTCTGACACGATAAATTCAACAAATTGTGGCCGGGGCAAGCTAGTGCACTTTTCTGCACTAATGCGTAATATAGTAAAAGCGGCAGAGGTAAGAGCGGGTTTTCGAGTAAGTGAAGGTGTTGAAATTAAATTTACTAGTTAGCTATTTTATTTATTATATCTAGATTATTAAAAACATATTTTCTTTTTCTTTGTTTAGAAGTATAGGAAAACCTGGTAACGATAAAAACGTAATTGAAGTTAAGTCCGACCATGTTTATTTCGCTTTTATATATATAGATATATAAAAATGAAATACCACTCACTGATTAATCACGAAATCTCCGAAAATATAACACCTTACTTAAAATTTGGCAAGTAGGTTCCTTATAGGATGTAGACATCCGGTGAGAACGGATTTTAAGAAACTCCACCCCTAAAGGACTAAAACGGGGTTTGGAAGTCTGTATGGAGAAACCAACTTTCGCGCGGGCGAAGCCGCTGGTTAAAGCTAGTAAATAAATAAAACGTTGATTACTTAAAGTAGTACAGAAAGACGAGTATAACGAAGAAAGCCCCACTATCCTTACACCACGGCACACTAGTAACCAAACCACCAAAACACAAAGTAAGTACCAACCGAAAAACGTATCTTCAAAGAGACGAATGGCCGTAATCCTCAAGGCGAACATTAAAAAAGAAAAAAATCCCGGTTTCGTAGTAGCAACACATAAATACTTTTGTACCGTTAGTGAGTTCGGTAACCGGATCACGTTCCTAATAGATACTTCAGGCGGATTGCGCCAAAACGATTCAATTGTTGTACTAGATGTTGGTATAAATCACTCGCTAGTTCTCCCACTTTGTTTTTGGCACGTAGAGATTATGTTTGGGTTTCGTGATGCGTTACAAGTATACGAGGGATTTGTTGAGTGAATTTTCTGTACCTATTTTGTTTTTGTTCGGTCCTTGTTTCGATCTTAGTTTTTTGTGAAATGTTGCATTTTCAGGCGCTAAGCGGGATATTTTGGTAAAGATATTAGGTAGTATTTGGTGAGAGGAGAGCAGTGGTGGCCGAGTGGTAACGGCCCCGACTTACGAGTTGTAGGAGCATTACTTTGTGTAATTTATTTCATCAGCATTGCTCTCAAAATGGTGAAGGAAAACATCGTGACGAAACCGGCATGTCCTAGAACCAAAAATTCGAAGACATGTGACATTCACCAATCCGCACTGCGCCCGCGTGGTGGATTACTGCCCATTCCGTCACCTAGAGAGGAGGCCTGAGTCCCAGCAGTGGAAACATTAAAAGGCTGATTATGTTATGTTATGTTATTGTATTTGGTGCACTTATCGATCCAAACTCCAAAGTCTTGAGCGTCTACGCCGACTTGCTAGCACCGGTTTTCTATCGTTTACATTTCGAGGAGTGTGCACTGGAATTGCAGTAGCCATCATCGGACCACTAGACGTATGGCGTTGCGCCACACTGGTACATTGTGGACATCCCACCTATACGTAGAAAGCGTTTTGGAAATACATTCATTGTGCGTACAGCTAAGGAGTGGAATTCCTTGCCGAGGAGTTTTTAAGTCAAGAGTGAATAGGTTACTTCTAGACAAGCGTGCTTTATCGTCGGCCATCGACATCATCGCTTACCATCAGGTGAGATAGTGGTCAAATGTGAGCTTATTCAGAATATAAAAGAAAAAGATCTCATTCAACACTCTAGACCATGGAACTCTTCAGTAAATGATGGCAAACCTTCCTCAAAATCATGTCGTTACGTTTTGCGTAGCCCTTGCAAGCAGATGTGTAATGGTCACCCTGGTATACCCTCATTTCACTAATTATGTATATTCATAATCTATATTATCGAGGTTATCAATTCATGCACAAATGTATGGACCGATCTTGATGATTATTTTTGTGTTGGGTTAAAAGCAATGTGTAAATGGAATCAATATGTGCTGTGTTGGAATGCCCTACAAGGTGGACCGATGACCTGGCGAAGGTTGCGGGAATCCGATGGATGCGAGATGCACAGGACCGTTCATTGTGACGACATTTGGGGGAGGCCTATGTCCAGCAGTGGACGTCTATCGGCTGAAATGATAATGATAAAGACGCCATAACTAAAACTAAATAGTGGGTGGTGGGTGGTATAGTAGTGTATAAGTCTCTCCCAAGTGTCTCCAAAACATCTCGTTTAGTGCATCTCGCATCCATTGGATGCCCGCGACCCTCACATGACCCTCCACCTTGAAGTCCTACCAACGCTGCGTCGTCCCGTACGCGGTCGCAATTCAAAACAAAAAAGTTATATATTTTTTTTATTACAAAACACTGTAAACCAACTTCAAGCCGGTGTCAAAAACAAAGAAACAAAACCGGTAACCGGCTTCCGAAATTAAAGTTCTTTTGAAATTTATAGTATTTTATGGAAGCCGTTTGTAAATTTTTTTTAAGTTATTAATTATAATATAATTAAGAAAGTTTGCTGTTTCCTAATTCAATGTCGATTCGGCTTAGTAATTACTTGTGATAAGTAATAATTAATTAACATTTTTACTGGTTCACTATCGATTCTAAGGACCAAACAAAATTGCATTTTAATATGTATTTTAATCATAGTAAACAAGAAGTTGTCCTTACCTATCTTATATGAATATAATTTCATATTTCGGTGCAATATGCATTTTTATAGCCCAAGGCAATGGTGTACCTCGAAATTGAATGAGACTAAACAATTGATTGTACGCAATGCAACAGTGTTGCCCCCCGGGACGAACTTCGTCCCGCGTCCCGCGTCCCGGGGGACAGTGACGTATCCCAGTTAATTACACGCTTCACACGCTGACGTCATGACAATGACGTCGTTTTGTATTAATCGTGTTTGAACTTCGATCCGATGTTGGTTGGAACCTAATCAAAAATTAACTTTGTCTGTCGTGTGTACCGACGTTTCCATTCGAATAGAAAGAGCTGTGTGTTTTGACTGTTGGTCTAAAAACTAGGCTGTGACCTCAATGTCATTCTACTTTTACAACGTGGATACAGCTTGGTGTTTTGCCAGCGGATGCCAGATGACTCTACATTTTTTTTGTTCTTTGCTGACCTGCTCCTGAACTGTTTAAATATTACAATAGCTTGTGCTTTGCATACGAAGTGCGACTGGTTCAAAGCGACTATAGTATAATATTTGTAGCCTATACGCATACTACAAGTTCATTTATTTTCTGCATCAAAGCTGAAAATGCTTATGCGATTCTTTAGAATTTTACAGGAAGACGTTTTCGCTCAATAAGTTCTTGCTATGATGATAAATGATATTCATTTTGCAAATAGGTTTTAAAAAAACACTTTTACACGTCAATTTCTTTTTTCGTCAGTTTAAACTAGATGAGACATATCGAGACGTATCACATTGGATCAATTCAGGATGGATGAAAAGGCGACAGGTCACTAGAACAACTTGTGACCCACAGATGCCCCCCAAGTTGAAGGATAAAATCTACAAGTCCGTGATAAGACCTGTCATACTGTATGCATCAGAATTTTGGGCTGTGAAAAAGACGGATAAAAAAAGATTGCATGTAGCGGAGATGAGAATGTTGAGATGGATGTGTGGTGTGACGAGAATGGATAAAGTGAGAAATGAGAATATTAGAGGAAGTTTGAAAGTGGCGCCAGTGACTGAAAAGTTGAAGGGGAATCGTTTGTCTTGGTATGGTCATGTAAAGAGGAGAGATGAAAAGCATGTTACTAAAAGAGTTATGAGTATACATGTGGATGGGTTGAGAGGGAGACGGAGGGCAAAGAAAAGATGGATGGATTGTGTGAACAGTGATATGAAAGAAAAGGAAGTTAGCGTGTTGCGGCGACCCCAAATAAGACGGGACAAGGGCAGGAAGATGATGATGAGTTTAAACTAGATGAGGTCGGTGTTTACGAGCTGACTACCCTGAGAAGAAACACGAAAACAAACTCAGTGCGCAAATATGACTAAGTTTTTGAATTTTGTATTAAATTCAAAGTATGTTGACGATACCAGTTAGGCAAGCTCAGTAAATGGCTTCTAAAAAAATCTATTATAATTAATGACCTTTCTCGGTAATGCTAATCTGATTTTGACTAATTTTATTTCTTCCATCACTAACCCACCTTTATTTTACTCCTCCTATGAAATTGTGTACAAATATATTTATGAAAATATTTGTATGCTTATGTATTTTATTTTATAATTATATATTTATGAATATTTTTAACGTAAAATTTAGTGTTATAATAATTTATTAGCTATACACAGGGGTGTACCCATGATATCCCCTTTTTAATTTTAAGTTCAGTCAGTCTATTCAAAGGTTGTATGATAGATATCGCTGTCAGCGATAAGACCGCCATTGTACACATAGATTTAGATTTGTGTCAAAAATAATGTTACTATTTTTGTGTATAATAAAGTATATTCTATTCACACACACAAAAGTGTGTCGTATTATACATTCCAATACCTATAACATTTCTTGTCGGTAAACAAGTGACACTTAGAACAAATTACTCTGTTTAAACAACAATACATTTCTTTTATTAAACAAAACTCTATGGTCATCAATAATTCAATGATATTGTAACGCATGGCAGTTACAATCAAATTATTTGTGTCCATACATTAGTGACAAAGAGATCTTTATCGGAGTAATATTAAAAGTTCGGCGGTTATTATTGTTAGATAGTGTTTTATTTTCATGGGAAACGAAAATCATTTATGTTAGAACAAAAGCATGGCCAAGCAAAATGGCTTTGATAGTCTAACTAATTCAAATGTAATGTTCGCAATTGTAATAATCTTTAATTTCTATACATAATGCATCTTGACTGGCCTGTTGGTCTAGTGGTTAGTGGCCCTGACTGCTATGCCGGAGGTCGTGGGTACGATTCCCACCCAGGACAAATATTTGTGTGATGAGCACGATCATTTGTTCTGTGTCTGGGTGTAATTTATCTATAAATGTATGTATTTAGAAATATATAAGTATGTTTATCAGTTGTCTAGTACTCATAACACAAGCTCTGCTTAGCTTGGGACTAGACGGCGATGTGTGATAGTTGTTGGAATATTATATCTTTGAGTAACATCAATCAACAGAGGAGAATTGGACCTATCTGCGATGGTTGACATAAGATTTTTTTTCTAACGCCATCTAGTCCCAAACTAGCGGATATACTAAGATATAAATAAATTATATCCAGAGCCAGACACAGAACAAACGATCGTGCTCATCACACAAACATTTATTGTGGATGGGAATCGACCCACGACCTCCAGCATAGCAGTCAGGGCCACTAACCACTAGACCAACAGCCCAGTCGAACTTGCAGCAGAAAAATAAATACTTTTAATATGTCTTCGGATATCGTTATTAGAGGATTTATTTAGACAAAACCTGCCGAAATTTGTAAAGGCGGCTCAATTACTTATTGAGAAAGGTCTGGACTGGTAATAATTTATAATCATAATTAATTTAATAATATGTATTTTATGTGTTCGTTATAACATTGCCTTGGACGCGTCTGTAAAGGTGTTATAATATAATTTAGTAAATAAAGAAACAATAAATGTATATAATACACCACACACAATTTAAGTTACAGAAAATATAAAGATTAAGGGTGTTTCTCCATGCAGGTTTTCCAATTAAAAAAAATGTGACGGTAAAAAAAATCCCGTCGAGAATCTCCAGTTATCATTTCTATTCTAACAAATGTACAACAAAAACCTACCAGATTCCATTCTGTGCCGTTATTTAAATGTCGTTGTGACATTTCGATATTTTTTTTATTTACCTCATTTGGGATTTGGCATTTTGGCCCGCCCGTTTTTATTGGTTGCGCCGTGTGCGGAACATTAATTTTGTTGTTCGCTTGTGGGCCTCGGAAATGTATGCCCCTAGTCTTTTGTTGTTCGTGACGTCATTATTTTTGCGTAAATGGATTTTTTTGTTTGTTTTTTTTTTTGGTTGCTGTGATTTCGATGTATTGTTGTCTTTGCAGTTTGCTGTAAGTATCCTAAAAAGAAACGAAGTTTTTTTTTTTTTTTAATCATATAAACCAGTGCTTGACTGCGATCCCACCTGATGGTAAGCAGCGATGCAATCATTGATGGTGAGGCGCACTAGGAGCCTATTCACTCTAGCCTTGAAGACCCCTAAATTATAGTTGGACGGGAAGACCGCAGCAGGCAAATTGTTCCAGTCCTTCGATGTACGCGGTATAAACGACGAAGCGAAACGCTTAGTCCGGACCGTTGAAGTTTCAACAACGTAAGGGTGGATACTCGCCGTACGTTTGATTAGATTACAGGAATGTATTTTGAAAGTTAAAACGAACCTTTCAATTTACTAGTAATAATTATAATTTTGAGCAGTGGTGGCCGAGTGGTAACGGCCCCGACTTACGAGTAGTAGGTTGCAGGTTCAAACCCAGGCAGGCGCATTACTTTGTGTAATTTATTTCATCACCACTGCTCTCAAAACGGTGAAGGAAAACATCGTGAGGAAACCGGCATGTCCTAGAACCAAAAATTCGAAGACATGTGACATTCACCAACCCGCACTGGGCCCGCGTGGTGGATTACGGCCCATTCCCTCTCCTAGAGAGGAGGCCTGAGTCCCAACAGTGGGAACATTATAAGGCCAACTATAGTGACTATACTATAATAATAATTGATTCAGAAATCAGTACTTCTGGACACGGCTCGTATAGTTAGATTAGGTTCCTTTCTCTAGAGCCCTGACCGCCGCCGCGCCGGTGGGTTGGACCCTGTTTTCGATACCGGTGGAATATTATTTTTTATATTTTTAAATGTTTTTTTAAGAAATATTTAAAAATGTATTATAAAAATTTAAAATGACGAATAAATAAATAATAATAATGTTCATTAATCTTTCACAAATAACAATAACAGTATGAAACTAAAACTTAAAATATCGAGGTGATATAATAATGTTAATTTGTGGGAGAATGTTTCCTAAACTAAGCCGTGGCTTGTATTTTAGGAAATTTGCTTGAAAGGACTTTGGTTTTTAGCACTTTTATTTCTCTTTAGGCTGTCTAATTCTAGGGCTGTTTTTGTCGAAACCCATTTTTGCACAAGTTGATATTTTAAACAAAAAAAAAAAAACGCCCAATAAAACAAAAATAAACTGATAAACCGATTACATCTATCGACTCTCACAAAATAAAGCCTAATTCACCCACAACAATTCAACAAATCTAAGTCAACAATTACCCCATATCTAGAACGAATACCTTTTGAAATCGTAACTAACAAATAGAAGCTTTAATTCGAAGCACTCATTGGCACGCGACACATGGAAGTATGTTAATCGAACTACGATATATTATTTAACGTAATAACGTGACTCGGAGCCACGTAACGGTAATAATTATATGGAACCGGCGATGAATAGTGTAGTAGGAGAACCATAGAGTTAATAGTTCTTAGATGGGTTCAAGGGAAAGTTGTGTGATTTTGAAGATGTCCGAGGGCGCTCGTAGCAATGTGCTACGGCGTAGGCATGTAGCACACTAAGTTTCGTAACTAAGAAACTATTTCGGTTTGTTTGTTTCATTAAATACTAACTGACCTAAATCTATATTGTCCAAGTGATTACTGTCAACTACCCAGTACCTACTTAAACACTTATTGTAAGCAAGCAAAAAGTTAAATTAAATCTAAATTAAATTCTTTACTCTGCACAGTATGTTAATGTCATCATGCTTCTCCATTTGGGCACGCCATAATTGTGGCGGTAAGTCCCCTCTTTGAGGAGTGGCTGGAAAGACAACACGGCGTCCTTACCTTTCGCATGACAGCATGGCAGGTCCTCACCGGTCAGTTCGGGAGATTCATGCACCGGATTCGTGCGGAAGAAACTCCCGGGTGTCACCATTGTGTGGACCGCCCGGAGGACACGGTGGAACATACGGTAGAGGTGTGCCCCGCCTGGGCAGATCATCGCCGTGACCTCGTGGGGGCGCTCGGCGGCAGCGATCTCTCGCGCCGGGCCTTGGTACAGGCCATGGTCCGGAGCGAGGAGGAGTGGCAGGCGGTCGCCTCCTTCTGCGAAACAGTAATGCTAGCAAAGAACGCGCCCCAGCCGCCGGGATTCCGATCCCGATTTCCGGCCACCGTAAGCGCGGCCTGCGGACGGCGAGCAATGGGTAGCTTGCCGTCCGACCGTCCGGCAACCGTCCGGACCGAGTCCAAGCCATCGACGGCGCGTAGTGCTACGCGCGCCTCAAGAAGATGTCAGCAACCGTAGGGGCCCAGCAGGGTCGAAGCCTACTGGAGCCTTGGGTGATGCGAAAGAGTTCCCCGGGGCCCTGGAACAATGGCAAAGAAGGAACAGGATTGGGTTTTTAGTCAGTAAAAGTCTGACACGTCCTCCCGCTCCACCCAAGTTTGCGGGATGTCGTTAGATGATTTTGCAACCTAAAAAAAAAAACTTGCTTCTCCATAATTATATTCATTCCGAATTATCAAAATCAGGTTCCGACGGAAAGAAAAATCACAAAAAGTATTTTGATAAGCATGTTTGGTTTTTGGAAATCTCTAAAGTACTGGTTCAATTACGAAATTCATTTATTGATAATGCCGATATGTCATGGGCCGGGCTATTTTTTCACCTTGAAAAATACGGCGAAGAGAGCAAAGCTCTAGCTTTCTATCTAGTTTATTTATTTATTAAAACTTCATGCAACACATAAGTACAAAGGCGGACTTAATGCCTTAGGCATTCTTTACCAGTCAACATAGGGCGGTGAAGAGAAAAATATGGCAAGTGCATAAAAATATAAAAAAAGATTATTAAGAAAACAAGGGTTCAAAAGTATGTATATATACAAAATAAACATACATATATAATTTAATATATATATATATTTATATAAAGTAAAAGAAAGGGGTTATTGAGACGACTTCACTATTTGTGCAGAAAATAATTTCGCAACATCCGCCTGGAGGCCGTCCTAGTTATACAACACACACACAACACACAACACAACAGGTATATACTTTTCACAAAAATTAACCCTAATATACGAAGCACGCATTTTTGAACACGCCAATTCTAAAACATTCCATAGTCAACATTTTGTCGGTAGCGCATTGGCTTTTAAATCAAACAACAATAATTACTGTGAGCTTTGTTCGTAATGTCACTATCTGTTCGCTCGCAAACTGGACAGCGGTACTCAACGTTTGCAGTTTGACAAGTGTCAATACAACACTGGTATCTACTACCACAACTGTTTATATTGACATGAATGATTTAAATGTTTTGTGGGTAGTCAAAGGAGACAATTTTTTTTGTTTGGGGAATAGGCCCACCACAAGTTGTGGCGTATAGCAATGAAATGCACGTTAGTTTATTCCTTATAATCTCTAGATTAAATTGGTAATATTAGCAAAACTTTATGTAACTGGAGTACCGTGAAATACGACAGTCAAAACATGACTCTCATAATAACCTAAAATCTCACAAGAGCGATTGTCTAATGAGTGGATAGGTCTCCTTGGTATTTTAAGTTAAAATAGTGCACTGTTCAATAATATAGGTACAGTATAAAACAAAGTCACGTCTGTACTACGTGAGAGACTTTGATGTGATTTACACGATTTGATAGACTTATTCATGAAAATGCGTAGATGTATTCATTTCGAAATAGCGCGGCTTTTGCCGGCCATTGACTGTAGATCTAAAATAATAAGGTGATGTGTTTTATGCTGGTTGTGTAAGGAGAAAAAAAACCACATTGTAGGTACATCACAAGTATTTATTACTGTTCATCATCATCATTTTCAAATTCATCTCTTAAAAGCAGTATTTCATCTAAAAAAGATGCAGGTGGCTCAACCTCACCTTGATGCCGCGCCCAAGATAAAAACCACACTATACACATCACATAAGCACAGCAGCCAACAGTGCGTCTGCCCACTAAACAATTACAACAGTATCCAGCAAGAGCAGTATTCAACATTCCGTTGAAATCGTGCTGCACAATTGATACAACGGCTTTGTGGATTATGCATGTATCTACAGATGCCATTTTCATAAAATCTTTCGAATAAAAATACGAAAAGAACAGAAGAAACATGCAACTATCTAGTAATCGGAAACAATAATAATGTTGTCTGTAGCGGTGGGCGTTTCAACGACGAACAGTTTTCAAAGACCGTTTTTTGTTCTGCAACGTAACAACCGTTTTCCATCCTGCGACCAAACAGGCTTCGTTGCACAAACCAGTCTTCGAATTACTGTATGCGAATTGTTATCTTACTGTTAAGAAAATAAGGTCGAAAATCCATTGCTTCAACTATCACACTCGTCACGTCGTCGTTTTTAAAACCAGTTATTGCAATGAAAAATGAATTTTATGTTTATAGTCATAAAGTTCATTTTTCATTGTAATAACAAGTTTTGAAACGACGACGCGACGAATACAGAATTTATTACCGTCCTCAAACTAGTTGCGACAACGAACGTTTTCTGCAACTACTTCACTCAACGATAGTTTCGTCTTCAAACCAGTTGCGACGACGACCGTTTTCTGCAACCGTTTTTGTCGTCGCCAAAACGGTTACGTCTCGTCCGTCTAAAATTCGACAACGACCCACCACTAGTTGTCTGTCAGTGTCAAACTGATTGAAACTGGACCACAGAGCATCTGCAACGGGCTATTAATTACGTTTCGTTCCACGGTGATTTTTAAAGTACGTTACTTGATATTTGTGTTAAACGTTAATAACAGCATTAAAAACAAGTTCGCTGTACCAATTAATCTTCTAAAACGCATTTAAATCCCTTGAAAAATCTCTTGAAACGCATTTAAATCCGATGTCACCGCCACGCACTGTAGTAACATATTTTTTTTCACGTTAAAATAAACTTGAAAACGCTCCTAAACAAGCATTTTTTGCCGTAACACTTTTTTACTATTATTTCATTATTCCGGTTAGATTTCTATATAATTTTTGGTCTGTTAATTATAATAAGATGATCGCTTTTTCCATGTGTAATATGATTAATAAACGTAACCGTTTAATAGAGGGCCCAAAAAAAATTGTCTCCTTTAATAATCACATTAATATTATAATGACAAAAGTTTGTGTATAAGTTTGTATGTTTGTTACTTCTTCGCGCTAGAACGGCAGAACGAGTTTGGATGAAATTTGGAATACGGGTAGACCATGTCCTGAAATATTATTATTATTATATTTAGCATATACTGTCCCACTGCTGGGCAAAGGCCTCCCTCCATTCCTATGTCTTGAAATAGCACATAAGATATTTTTTATCTAGGGATTATGTTTCATTGGGACAATTTTCTATTTGCAGTATTATTATAGTAGCATATTAAATTGTGAATCCGAATCCCGTTTTGTTTTCTCACCTAGCTTTATATTTTTAGACTTTTAAGGATTTAAAATAGCTTTTGTGGTTGGTTTGTACACAAGTTAAACGCCAAACTTAAGTGGCAATGGGCAAGGCACATTGCTCGATGCAGAAAAGATTGCCGTTGGCCGTTGGGGCCGAAAGGTTCTGGAGTGATGACCACGTACCGAAAGACCCAGTGTTGGAAGGCCCCCTACAAGGTGGACCGATGACCTGGTGAAGGTTGCGGGAGTCCGATGGATGCGAGACGCACAGGACCGTTCAATGTGGTGACATTTGGGGGAGGCCTATGTCCAGCAGTGGACGTCTATCGGCTGAATGATGATGATGATGATGTCAAATCCCCTTCTCAGCAGTCGGGTACAAAAATCTTCGATTGTGTTTGGAGTGTTTTTGTTGTACTTACTGGTATCTTACACATTTAACCAAAGTTGATATTTTTTTCTGAAACTAGTGACCCGCTTCACCTTCGGGTTTTAGAAATCTTTGAAATGCTCGGTTTTACTCTACTATAATATGCATGTAGTATACAGTTAAGCTTTCCTCATGAATCACTCTGTCTATTGGTGAAATGAAAACCGTTTGAAAATCCGTTCAGTAGCTTTTGAGTTTATTGCGAACAGACAGACAGACGCAGTGTGGGACTGTGTTTTGTAATTATGTAACAATAATATAACAAAATTTTCTGTGGTGGGGTTTAACATTGGTTTTTAGTAAAAGTTTCATGCAAAGTTATCCAGTTAACTTAACATTGGAATACAGACTACAGGTAATCGTAATGCCATTTATTTGAAATAAAATATAAAGCGTGAGAGTGCGTACGATGACATAGCTCAAAGTGCTAATAAGGAAACGGAGGTTGTTGCCAGCTCTAAAATTTTGTGATGTGACTATAAAATAAATACTTTATTGTTTATCAAATTAGTAACCATATATAGTCATGGATTGTACACCATTTAGGCGTACGGTAATGCGCCACCGGTACATGGTGGACATCCCACCTACACGCACAAAACGTTTTGGGAACACGTTCATTGTGCGTACAGCTAAGGAGTAAGTAGATTTACCTGCCCGAGTCTTTGGTTTCTTATAGCCATAACCTAGGGATCTTTAAGTCAAGAGTACATAGGTTACTTCTAGGCAAGCACGCTCCATCGCTGACCACATCGTTGCTTTCCATTAGGTGAGCGGTCAAACGCGAGCTTATCAACAATAAAAAAAAACCATTCACAATCCCATACATCAGCATAAACTTTGACAAACAATAAAAATCGCTGTAATAGCATAACGGTAGTTATTAGTTAAGTGATAGTAACGAAGGGGTACTTTCAAGTGCCGTGCCCCATCAGATAGATAGGTTCTCGTGACTGTAAACGAAAACGCGCGTTTTACTCGCGAGCCGCGTGGAATACGCCGATTATTGTCACCCAAGCATACTTAATTATACTGCTTTGTGATAGCACTGCATGCGTGATTTTAGATTATATCGATTTCCATGTTATGCTGTGACATGTCGATATTGTATTTTGAACCTATCGGCATATTACATGAGCGAGATCGAGGATTCAATTGAATGTGGGTCATAACAATTTGTGCCAACGTACCAGGGGTGTGTAGCTATTGCCGTATCAGTATTACGGGGCCCCCAGGCTTAAGGGACCCCGACTTATGAAAGCTCTTATTAATGATATAATAATAATATTTACTTATACAAGTAACTGTAGTTACACATAACATAGAACATAACACCAACAAACAAACATCATTTAAATATTTCAGTCACACAGTTACAATCATAACCGACGACTGCAGGTAACATGCAAGTCACTGCAGCGCCTTATACAAGGACAGTCGAGCCTGTCGGCTATCATCATCAGCACACTGTTGGGGCTACTGCGCACCCTGCGCACCATAGATGCGCTTCGCTTACACATCGTCGCATAAAAGTAGTCGACGCTAGTGGTGCCAACATGCCCGAGGCGCTAGTGTCGTGGCAGTCCCATCAGTTAATGAGAGGCTCTCAAATAGGCTTCCCATGGTAATTTGGTGGTAGTTGGATTTGCCACAGTCGGAAAAATAGGAGGCCCCATTTTTTTAATATCCAGGGCCCTATCGTTACTAGCTACGTTACTGCAACGCGCAGCATTGTTGTTCAGTTTTTTGGAATAAAAAGAAAATACAAGCACTTAAAATACATATTTCAACGTTGTTCATCTGACTGGAAATGTATCGAGTTATCAGCAGATCCCTTTGGGTCGATGCGAAGTGTAAACTCAGATAGCAGTAATCTTTCTTTATTTATTTTTTTATAATAATCTTTACTTTATTTCATCTTTTACACAAAATATTTACATGTAACTGCCACAAGTGAATCTTAAACAAATAATTATGCTAGTGCCCAAGGAATAACTATAATTAACTTATCAGTATTTAAGAACTAAAGGAAAATTGACTTTATTAACCTAGAATTATGTATAATAGCGACTTGCCCGAGCTAGGTTTATAAAACCTGTTTCGGGTCATCACTTACAAGACTATCACTACGGGTGCATGTATACAGAAATTACAGAATAACAACTTACAAACTTAACCAGTTGCGGAGTTGAAAACTCCAGTCTATTAACTACAATAAATCTACCATACATAACACTGTTTGCCATATCAACTGTCTACTACTAAACTAGACCATCAACAGCTATAATTTATCATGTCGTTAATGGTGTTCTGACATGTCCGCTCTGTGCTTGGAGTTTTTCGGTCAGTTGGATATGCAACTCACATGAGAGCCCATATCAGAGTAGCACATCTGAGCCCGCAACCACTATGAGGAGCCAATAAATGCGGGTGCTGTGGCCGAAATGGGCCGGATGGCATCATCATTTACTGCTAAAAACAAAGAATAAGTGTAGCAGAACTTATTTGAACTGTTCATGTGTCTCCCCAGGCATGTACCTGGCCAATCAGCAGCGTGCCCACTCCTCGTCCTGACGAGAACTGCTGGAGCGGCCTGGTGCCCAAGGTGGAACGAGATGAGGAGTCAAGGGTGGAGCCGTGGAGGTTGCCCGACCTGCGACCCTCACTGCATTATATGCATGATCGTGGTAAGTGTAAGTTATCGACCAGTAAATTCTTTCAAGTATGTTTTTATACACAATAGGTAGGTACTATCCTCCTCCCGAAAGAATTTTGATAACGGTAGCCAATCTCAACAGAGATTAGCCAAGTACGCAGGAGATATTATAGTGCACAAGTCTGTATCCAAACACTGGTGCTCTCTCTATTCCTTCACTTTCTTAGTCCGATGGGACGGTAATCCTACATAACCGGAGAGAAATCAGGAGCTACAGGACCAGCGGATTTACGTCGGAAAGCACGTAAATCCGCTGGTCCTGCAGCTCCTGATTTCTCTCCGGTTCAGGCACAGCGGTGTCACACCACCAACTTTCAAACTTCGAGCTGCTACAGAGTAATTCGTAATGGAAAAACCCAATAGCACTTTTTTCCCGACCCAGGACCCCATGCTCAATAGTCACGCTTTCGGCCACGAAACCAACGAAAGATCAGAACTTCCATCCAATTGATTTTGCACCTCCAATTCCGATTTTTCGGTTCCGATAAATTTTAATCGGAGGTACAAGCAAAATGCTTGTCACGCGGGGAAGCTCCCTTCCCCTGTGCCTTTTGCCGATTACTCATTCACTTGTTGTTTTGTTTCGTATTTGGAATGTTGTGAATTCGCTCTTAATAATTTAAACTTATTATCCGAGTCTTCGATTAGTTTTAGAAGTGTTTCACTTGACACTTCTGCCTCCGCCTCCGATTTCGGTTCCGATATAAAACTCCGGTTCCGAATTCGGTTCCGATATTACTATTCCCGTTACATAGGCGAACGAGTTCTCTTCTAGAGTTTCATTTTTAACCGACTTCAAAAAGGAGGAGGTTATATGTTCGGTTGAATGTATGTTTTTTATTTTTATTTTTTATGTATGTTCACCGCTTTCTCGGTCAATTATGGACCGATTTTGAAAATTTTTTTTTTGTTTGAAAGGTTATGCTTCCGAGTTGGTCCCATAGAAATATTGTTATTATCTGATCATGAACTTCGAAGATATGGAACAGAACTCCTCATAGGATCACAGCAGAACCGTCGTAACAAGTAAAATTGCTTTGTTTATACGTGTAGTCGATGACTGACTGAAAGTAGAGGGGGAATATATCGACCTGATCTGATGGTGAAGCCTGAAGTCAGGCACCGGAACTCTGTAATAAATTAATGTAATCTAACCGTGTTTGGGATTATTAGAATTGTCATGAGATGCACTCTGGCTATAAGGTATTTAAGTTTGGCTGAGGGGTACTTTTTAGTGGTGGTACCATAACTAAAAAGTGTAAAATAAAAAACTTTTTACAAAAAAAATACAACCGACTTCAAATTAAAAAGAAACACTGAAAAGTGCAAAATAACTTTAATTTCGGAAGTCGGTGTTAAATAACGAAGAGACAAAACTATTATAGAAACACCGACTTCCGAAATTAAAGTTATTTTGCACTTTTCAGTGTTTCTTTTTAATTTGAAGTCGGTTGTATTTTTTTTGTAAAAAGTTTTTTTAGTTTTATAAAAGTCAACGAAACCGGTCATTATTAGGTAGATACTATTATGTTGTAGTGCCGATCTTTTACTTGCGACACCGGGGTTTGCTCTCTGGTCTATTATACAGCAACCGTGCATATGTTTAAAAGTAGTACGTCTGGGCATCGTAAGTCGATAGGTAGGTACTTATAATCACCTATAATAAGGTCACCTATAATCGTGTGGAAGGGACTTGTTTTGGCTCTTCAAAGACGTAACACACTTCCTGTTGAACTTAGATCTCCTCCAGGTGTCGCCACAACGAACGGTCCTGTGCGTCTCGCATCCATCGGATTCCCGCGAATTTCACCAAGGCTATCGATCCACCTCGTAAGAGGCCTTCTAACGCTGCGTCTTCCGGTATGCGGTCAACACTCCAGAACCTTTCGACTCTATCGATCATCTGTTCTGCGAGCAATGTGCCCTGCCCACTACCACTTAAGTTTGGCTGATTCTTCGGGCTATGTCGGTACCCTTGGTTCTCCTGCGGATATCCTCATTCCTGATGCGATCACGCAAGAAAACTCCGAGCATAGCACTTTCCATTGTTTGTCGTTTAAACTGAATTCTTACATCAATCACCACTTGAGTGTTTTTATTCGTAGGCACTTAATAGTTTTTAATAAAGGCTGGACCAAATACCTAATGACCTAAATCTCCTCAAGATTAAACAACAAGCACAAATTTCCAACGTTTCCATTCAATGAAGGCATTCGTATCAATAATAATTAAATGGTGCGTTCATATTTACCTACTGGCTCTAATTGGCAGTAGGTAGGTACCTACTAGGACCAGCAATTATATCGGGATTATGTTACCGGTACTCCGAGACGCGGGTCGATATTCTCTCATTCACTTTGATTTGTGAACGTACCGTAGGTGTACATTTGCAAGTCGTGGTGCAGGAGTATTACTCTACTTATGTTATTTTTACAGTAGCGTTTTGTTTTTTATTTACTCTCATATCGTTTAGGTACAATTATTAAATCTTAAATAGTACTTTATTTAGCCACTTATAAACACACTTTCCTTAACAATTCGTGAGCGAAAACTTCTCGCCGCCGAAATGAGCAAGTTACGTTGGACGGGAAGAGTTAATTTCTAAGACAAAGTGCGTAATGAACACTTATTTAATTACAAAAATTCTCTGTAATTTTATAGAAAGAAAATTATAGAGTTCAACCTAAAATGGAACGGTTATGTTATGCACATACCCGACGACTATATCTTTAGAAAAAAATTGTCATGCATTGTTATCCAAACTAAACGCATATACAAAATTTCAGCTCAATCGGTTGAAGATATCTGCTTCAAAATTGAATCGCAAGATTTTACCCGAACTAACATTGCAAGTTAAATAAAAGCTTGTGAAATTCCTTTCCATGGCTACAAAAAAGAGAGGAAGAGGCCTCAAATTACACAGGTGACCAAATGTCCGGAAAGACATGAAAAAGCTTAGTAGGTATACGACGATGTAAATGGCGCTTATAGATTTAAAAAGCCGACCTAGCGTAACAGGAAGAAGCGAGAGCCAAGATGACTTTCTATAACAAAATAATGCCATAAAATAACTTTTTCTTCATTAAAATCTCGACCACAGAGCTTTTGAAATCATAGGTTTTACTTGACGTGACGAAAAAAAGAAATTCTAAACTTTCCAAAATTAATAATAATAATTATGCTCAATATTTCAGGACTAACTACATTTCTATAGTACACTATCTTACCATTCGTTCGTTCCTTATGGCCCAGTAGTTTGAGCTATGCGTTGATCAGTTTTTCCTTTCATATACACCACTAATTTTTAATTAGTACAAATATTTAAAGGGCTCATTAGAAAAGGTCTGGTTATTATTTAAGTAAAGTATCAATGAATAATATTCATAAACACCAAAGTTATTAGCGTTTCTTTGTATCCCAAAATGTCACTCAATTTATGGAAATATTGTACTGGCTAAAAATAGGGGTGTATAGGTGTAGGTGCTAGCTGACCCGGCAAACGTTATTCTGCCATATAAATTATTAAAGAAAAATATGGGGGGTGGGGGTAGGAGGGCAAAAAATTGCCTACGACCTAATTTCATACCTACCCAATACCTATACACAAATTTCATAAAAATCGGTCAAGCCGTTACGGAGGACCGTTAGAATAGTTAGAGGTTGTGCATTTATCCATTGATTTGGTACTTATTGCTTACCAAGTTACCTTGCGACTTAAAACATCCAATGAGTTAAGGTAACTTAGTAACTTTCGTGCTTTAAAAGCATTGAACCACACGGATGTAATCTAGCGTCCCAACAGAGGTGACCTTGCTTTTTGCAATCCGTGTAGACAGCAGATGTATTTAATCCAAATGATATATGTCCTTTAAAATCCTTGGATGACGGGCGCGTTTTTCCAACCGCAGTTTCGACCGCAGCGACTGATTTGCGAACGTGTTGGCGCGTGCATTAGGGCTTGCGCATACTTGATACAAGACTATCTTAGACAGACTTGTCTACGACGTCGCAGAATTGTTTACGACACCGAAGACTTGTCTGCGACAAGACTGTTTTGAGACGGCCCGTACACCGCTAGACTTGTTTTGCCTTAATGGTGTGCGCCGTGTCGTAGACCAAACAGTCTTGTCGCAGACAAGTCTGCGACGTCGTAGACAAGTCTGTCTAAGACAGTCTTGTGTCAAGTGTGCGCAGGCCCTTAGATCCATGTAGCCGCAACATAATCCAAACACGGACGCTGGATTGCAACCGTGTGGCCACGCATCCATCAACAGTCTGTAGACAGTAGTCCAAATAAACACCTACAAACAAAATCAACACTTACCTAAATGACGATCATCAACTTGACCTAACTTAATTTGTTTTTTCTCTTTTCCAGATAGAGACTGCGTGGCCTGCGTGGCGCCCTTACCGCTAATGCCTCCGCCCGCTCCGGCGCCGCATTAGCTGTCGCTTCCAATCACAATTACATATCTGTAGTCCTAATTAATTAATATACTGAGGCAAGTCGTGCCCGAATGCGGGCAGCGGACAACAAACCGTCCGGTGAGAATAGGGTTGCCAACTGTTTTTGAAGAAAAATAACGTATTTAAACATTTTTTTTGTAGGAAAAAATACTTAAAAAAATATATATTTTCACAATTTTATTCATTTATTTGTTTCTTCTCTTGAAGACAATTTTTATGTACTTTTAGCACACACTAACAGTTTTTCATGAGGTATCCTTACATTTTTGGAAGTTTCGTGTTTCAACGTAGAAACACAGACACACACACAAGACACACACACACACACACGCACATACAGTGCACAGTGCAGTAATTATTCATTCAGTGTTTCATTTGGGAATAGTTTTCATATACATTGCTTTTGCATATTTAAATAAAGTATATTTACCAAAAATAAAGTAAGATACGTTATAGTAAAGTATAGTTGGCAACCCTATACTCCATTTGTTTAGGTAGTTAACTAAACGTAAACAATCTTGATATGTCTTTTTATTTAAAAAAAATCGTATAAAAGACATACAAAGATTATTTAAATTTAGTTATTTACCAAACATCGGTATAGGTACTCGTAAATAACAAATTGTAAACATTGTTAGATACATTTTTTAGACAACTTTTAGATAAAAGACATGTCAAGATTGTTTACATTTAGTTAATTACCTAAACAGATGGAGTTTATGTGGGAATGTTACTTGTATAAACTTGTATTGCATTTTTTGCTGATGCTGATACTCACACGCGAGCACGAGACAAGAGTGTACAATGCGTTCCAAATAAGAATAGGATCGATTGCCATGTTGTGACGTCACGTCATACTGTCAAATCGCAAGAAATTGGGCAAAATTTTAGAACTCAGAGATGAGCAAAATTGAAGAACTGGATTCTAATTAAACTATTTTCGTTCACAGTTCATAAATAAATTATATTTTAAAAATTTCTTGTTTTGCTCACCATAATAATTCTTCGATTTGACAGTATGACGTGACGTCACTACCTGGCAATCGATCCTATTCTTATTTGGAACGCATTGTACCGTGCCGGTCCCTGAGCTGTCTCAATTTGCCAAAAAGAATAGTCGTTTCATTAACACACGGTTTTAATTTCATTAATATGAAATACTTACCGTAGATTTGAAATGCTTACCAATTTTTATGCAATATTATGCCTACAATGTGTAATGAACTCGCTAATATTTTGTTGACACACTTCTTGTTTTTCAGTAGGTAAGCTTGCCAGAAATGTATGTTTTTTTATTAGGAGTCGGGAAAAAATGACAGCAATGCATTGTAAATTTATAAACATGATGCCAACAGCCTGAGGGTTTTTTATATTTTCATTATTTTCGTCTTTATTTTTTACTAAACTGTCACTTCAAACAAAAGCTTTTGCATTACAATGCGGATGTAATTCATTCTAATGCTTTTTAGGGTATTTCGCAGCAAATATATCCGTCTCGGCAAGTTTTGCTGAGGTAATAATTTCTATTATAAAATTCTCAGCTCCATTTTGTCGATTTAACCGAAATCGCGCCTAGCTGTTTCAATGATTCCAATTGTGAAACTGTGTAGACACACTTGAGATACAAAACTACACCAATTTTACATCACAATATCCACTAAAAATTAATTTGTAATGTAATGTATGCGTAATTAATTAAAGCCACTGAACTACACTTGAAAAAATCCCACTAAAAACCCATGAATCACCGAATTAATTTGCAAATAAAGTCAATTAGGTATTTAAAACAGGCGCTGAACTTGTTGAAAAATCCCGCCAAATCACCATTTGACAGCTTATTTTTTTTTTGTTTCTGTTTAGCCCTTAGGGACGGCTATAGTCGTTCGACCATATCGCCTAGTCTTTCGTCCATGTTTTCTTGCGTAATAAGTTTTCCGTAATAGTTGTTTCTTTTTACTTTACATTAGAATGCGGGTGTAACACATTCTAATGTTTTTTGAAGTATTTGGCAGCAAATGTATCGATTCAGCCTTCTCAGCAAACTTCGCTGAGGTAGCCAAAATTACAAAAAAAAATCTCAGCTTAATTTTACCGAGATCGCGCCTATTTCAATGATTCCACATATTATTGTACAGTTTCGCAGACACTTGAGATACAAAACTACAACAATTTTACATCACAATATCGACTAGGAATCAATTTGCGAATAATTAAAACAGCCACTGAACTTCACTCGAAGAAATTCCGCCAAAACTCCGCAAAAATCAGTAAGTAAATAATAAAAACCACAGAGTACATAGAAATTATACGTCGAAAGGGTTCTTGGGTTGCACGATGACAAAAGCCATTGAATCTAGTCACACAAGAACAAAAATCTAAGTAATAAACAAAATCTAGTCCTGTATAATTAGCGTTAATTAGAAATAATATTGCGTAGTGTAACATAAAAAGCAATTGTAATGAATTTAATTCATTGGTTTATAGATTACTATTTTAGAATGTAACCTAGTCAACGACTATTTTATTTACGTAGTTTTATCTAATAATGTAAAAAAAATTAGATCGCGCACCTATAAAATAAATCATTATGTAAATAATTAATAATAGAATATGATAACGATTTGTAGTAGTATTATAATATTTAGATAAATTCTATTTAATTAAAATTCTGTATACTTTAAAAGTTTAAATGTTAAAACAACATTAATTTAGCTCGAAATCAGGGTGGCAATTGTTAAAAACACCTAAATTTTTTCATATCATCATTACTTTTGATTGCATATTACTATTTACTCATGTTTAATGTAATTTACTGTATCAAAATGTAGAGATAATATTAGCAGCACACTTAATAAATAATGCCACAAAAGTTTGTTTTTTTTCCCCTATTTTATTTTTGTTAAGTCGATTTGACGGAGACGTAACTTATATCTTACAGAATATAAACAATCTTGATCTATACATTATAATAAATATACAGAAGTTCTTAGTTGTGCGCGCATCACGTAAATTGTACAAAATCGATGTAGATAATTTTTATATACATTAAAATTGTGTGTAACTTGATATATTACTTAGGCTTTGTTTTATCGCAATCGGTTGACTAGGTATATCGAAAGATCTACTACATTCATTGACTGTTAGGCGGTACGAAGTTCGCCGGGTCAGTTAGTAAATAATAAATTCCAATTATGTACTTACTCTACACCTGAATATTATTTATTTAAACTTCATGTACAGTAATAGAACATAGGCGGACAAAATGCAACAAGGCATTCTCTACCAGTCAACTAGTCAATATTAACAATTAATAATTACACTGATGGGATCATGAGATATCTTCGATTGTGATTCTTAGCGCCATCTATTGCACTGCAAAAACTACTTGGCTGCAACATAAACGGCGTACAATGCCATC
Source organism: Mythimna impura (assembly GCA_905147345.3). Classification (NCBI taxonomy): domain Eukaryota; kingdom Metazoa; phylum Arthropoda; class Insecta; order Lepidoptera; family Noctuidae; genus Mythimna; species Mythimna impura. The sequence goes on along the minus strand of LR990356.1, from coordinate 5,429,716 downwards.
TAGTGTTGCAAATTACACACTTAACAGTGCTAAATTTGCAACACTAGATGATATAGATAGATCAAACAAATACTTGACGCTTCCAGGCTACCACATATTATTATATATGCAAAAAAATGCTGCCAAAAGCAACTAAAAGTGTTTATTTATGAAAGTGAACTGCAAAAGTGATAAATATGTAAAAATACCTAGTTAAATTCATACCTAATAATTATTATAAATGTGAAGGTAACTCTGTCTGTTTGTTACGCTTTCAAGGTTAAATTACTGAACAGATTGTGAATAAATTTGGTACGGAGGAAGCTTGAACTCCAAGGATAGACATAGGCTATTTTTTATCCGTTTTCGCCTATGATTTCGCGTCCGCAATAACTAACATTTACGCGGACGAAGCCGCTGGCAGTAACAGCTGGAATTCGTAGTTGTGAACAAATAAAAAAAAATCCACTGAAACATAGTTAATATTTATTTTTTACGCATTTTAAACCTAGAATACTATAAAATAATGCTTACGTTTTTAACTCAACGTGCTAGAGAGTAATATTATTTTCAGTTCATTGAAGTTTCAAAGACGTTAGTTTGATCATTACGATTATCGTTTGTTCGTTCGTTTGTTTGTCTTTAGTTAGACAAGTAAGTAAGTAGAATAAATATAATGAATAATAAACTTGAAGTCGTGGATTCAATTGAAATTACGGATATTAAACATGCAATGTTTTATAGTTTTTTCAATTTCGTTCATTCTTTTTTATGGATTTTTTTTCATAGTAACTGGTTTCTCTCAATTTGTCATTAAATACGATTGTAGGTACTGGATCTTAGCTTGGCCGCACATAAGCCACCGACCACAATCACATAACGCTGCCACCGATCTTTTAGTTTTTATATATTTTGTACATACATGGACTTGTGCTGCATAAGATGACGCTAGTGGCAGTTCGCCACGCACTACGAATCGTCGCTGCTTGCTTTTTGTGGCAAGCAACGACCACTATACGTCAAGACACGTCACTCGCGCTATACCTCACCCCTCTCTCCCTTCCACGTTCTCCCTTTGCTTCAGTAAATTATTTCGAATCAAAGGTGACACACGCATGAATTCCTTTTTGACGTTGATTGTATTTTCGTTGATTTGATTGGATCAATTATGGATATGAATATAAAATTATTTAAGTCAGAAATTCAATCTCAACAAGCGTGGGTTAGAAAAAGCGATCATCTACCGCAAAGAGTATAATAAATATATAGGGGATCTACCGTAAGCATCTACGAACACCATAAGTGGCAGCCGCGCGCGCCAGCTATCTTTGCAGCATTTGTCGTTATTGCGTGTGGCTCTTATGCGGCCAGGCTTTAGCCAAAGATTACAGCCACTACAAATGAGTAGATTAATGAATACTTTTTATTAATTACATCGAACGTAATGTATGAATAATAATATACGTACATAAATCCAGTGCGCTTTCTATACATTTTATGACGAAGAAATAAGTGGATTATTTGCATCTTTATGATGCTTCTATTTAAGGTGTTCGTGATTAAAGATGCATTAATATTAATTCTAACTATGATGTATATGTTAAAACTTTAATATTGTGCTTGTTCACTGCATTGATAATCATTAGCATAGACAATGTTTTAAACTAAATGCAAGTGCTGTGCTGGCAACATTTTTTCACTGTTGTCAATGTCAAAACTCTAGTTGTCAAAACTTCTTGTCTATTCCTTTTCCTGTTAAATTTTCTCCTGAGAGGTTGGTTTCGTGTTTGTTAAAATCTAATTTAATCGTGAAAACTACTCAGTTTTGAATTAAATCCAGTTATGGTGTATTTAAGGACAGTGTATTCTTGTTGCTCATGTGTTTATTTTACTAAATATGTGAAAATCCGGAATGTTATAAAATGATAACCTATGTTCGACAGCGTTTGAGACATAAGCCGCTCTGTGTTTCAGAAACTAAACATGGGGCGTTACTCGAAGGAACCTGATAACCCAGCGAAGTCATGCAAAGCGCGTGGCTCCAACCTCCGTGTTCACTTCAAGGTAAAACACAAGACTGTTATTTGTATACAATTTATCGGTTCCACATGGACTGACAGGTCTTCGCATTTGTGATTTAAGCTTGAATGTTGTTCAGAAACGTTTAAGTTGCCAATTAACTGCTTCTTTAGGAGTGTTTGGTGTAGAATAACAAGCAGGGGCGGAAATAATATCTTAGGTTATATTTCATATAAAGAAACATTACAAATAATCATTTCTGTACTGTCACCGCCTTTAGATCTGAATTGACCATTGTTCTCTTCGATATGTGCAGTTTCATTTCAATATGACGTCCAAATGCAGCTTATTGTCAAGCTGTTTGAATAATTATAATAGTAAAGATGATGTTGCTTTCCCTAATATGAAATATCGTTAAGCCTTTGCAAACAATTTATCAAACTGTTTGATATTGACATTATCAACATAATAATTTACTAATAACAATGTAGAAGCTAGGAATAAATAAAAACATTAAATGATACTACTGCTTTTTTTTTTTTTTTTTTTTTTTTTTTTTTTTTTAAGGTGGGAAATCATCCAAATGACTTCTCGCGCTCTGGGTGAAGCGGGAGGGCGTGTCAGACTTTTACTGACTAAAACCACACCTGTATCCTTCAATTACCCTTTGCGTACTAGGACTACGGGTTTCCCTTTCAGAAATTCTCCGCGGTCCTAGCTAGCGGGCATCGGCCCCGCTGGGCCCCTACGGTTTGCTGACATCTCTTTGAGGAGCGCGAGGATCACTACGCGCTGTTGACGACTGGGCTCGGTCCGGTTAATTACCGAACAGCCGGACGGCGAGCTACCCAGTGCTCGACGTCCGCAGGCCCGCGTCTACCGTGGCTGGTAGTCGGGGTCGGAATTACGACGGCTAGGGCGTGAGGACCTTCGTTCCCTCACGCGTGCAGCCTCCTCCTTCGCTAGCATTACTGCTTCGCAGAAGGAGGCGACCGCCTGCCACTCCTCCTCGCTCCGGACCATAGCCTGAACCAGGGCCCGACGCGAAAGGTCGCTGCCGCCAATTGCCTCCACGAGGACACGGCGGTGCTCCGCCCAAGCGGGGCACGCCTCCACCGTATGCTCCACCGTGTCCTCCGGGTGGTCCACACAATGATGACACCCGGGCGTTGCTTCCGCCTGAATCCGATGCAGGAACCTCCCGAACTTGCCATGTCCGGTGAGGACCTGCGTCATGCGGTAGGTGAGGATGCCGTGTTGCCGCTCCAGCCACTCCTCAAAGAAGGGACTTACCGCCATAATTGTGGCGTGCCCAGCACTGGGTTGCGACAGTCGCCGTCGCCATTCCACCATGAGATCCCGCCGGAACTCTGTCCGCCATGCCGCGACTTGGCGCGGCAGCGGAGTTTCGCCCCGGCGTTGCATCTCCACGCGCAAATCGTGCATGAGTGCAAGGACTGTTGCCTCCAAATCCCATGGTGGCAGGCCAGCAAGGAGGCTCGCCGCTTCGCGGGAAATCGTGCGATATCCCCGTATCATCCGGATGGCCATGACCCTCTGGCAAGCGTTCAGCATGGCCGCCGGTCGCTTTTGCAGCGACGGCGCCCACACCGGCGCCCCGTAAAGGGCCATAGACCGAACAATTCCCGCGTAGAGCCTCCGGCAGGAGGCGTCTGGACCCCCAAGGTTGGGCAGGAGCCGCTTTAGTGCAGCCCCGGTCCGTTCCAGTTTGGGAGTCAGACGTCGAAAGTGCTCCACAAAGTTCCATCGACTGTCGAGGACAAGTCCCAGGTACTTCATCGTCGACCCGACGTCGATGCGAACCCCTCCTACCGTTATTTGGGAACCCGGTGGTGGCGCGTTCCGAGGGCCATGAAAACACATGGCCTCGGACTTGTGCAGTGCCACTTCGAGTCCCAACTCTTGGATCCTGTCCACGACTGTCGCAACCCCGCGTGTCGCTAGTTCGGCCGCCGCCTGGTGTGATGATACTACTGCTTATAAAGTTGAATTGAAAATATTGTCTGCACAAAAGGGTTAGTTATATAAAGTAGTGAGAGAACACATACAAAGACCTCTAATTGTGTACTGAATGCTTGACTTAAATCAATTGGTAAAATAATGTAAAAATGCATGAATAAGCACTAGTGAATGATTAATGCGGTTTCACTGTACATGCTTCCGGGCCAAAAAGATACAAAAATGTCACATGTTTCATCAACATGTAAATTCCACTCTGCTGAACGTAAATCAACTTGTTAAGTCTACTCCATTTTTTGTGTATTATCATTTATTTAATCTCGCTGCACTCATCTTTCAGAACACATATGAGACAGCTATGGCGATTAGGAAACTGCCCCTGCGCCGGGCTGTACGTTACCTGAAGAATGTGACAGAGAAGAAGGAATGCATTCCGTTCCGCCGTTTCAATGGTGGTGTTGGTCGTTGTGCACAAGCCAAGCAGTTTGGCACCACACAGGGTCGTTGGCCCAAGAAATCTGCAGAGTTCCTGCTTCAGCTTCTGAGAAATGCTGAGTCCAATGCCGACTACAAAGGCTTGGATGTTGACAGGCTTGTGATCGATCACATTCAGGTGAGCGAATGTTCTGAAATAGTAAATTATTGTTAGTTTACGATACATAGTTTTCAAGGAAACTCCAATGACTGAGCATTGACTTTACATGCAAAATATAAAAATTTGGGAATTAGATTTGATTAAATAGAAATCTGGAAACTGGGGGTGTTGTGATGACCCAGTGATCAAGGTGCCCACCTCTTATGCATGAGGTTGCGGGTTTGAAACCAGGCAAGAACCAATGTGAATTTATTAATTCATATGTACTTTTCTAAGTTTATTTTAGAGCATCCTTTTTCAAGGTACATTTTCATACAACCACTCTTACGTGATTATGATGTTATTACGTATCTTTCTCTAGATATTTTGGATACATGGCTATCTTGTGTATATACATAAAATAAACACCAAATTAAATATTGCAAAACACTATGTTCAGTATCAAGCGGTAAAATTATTTAATTGCTTACCTAAAGAACTGAAAGAAATATTATATAAAACCACCCTATTTAAAAATAAGCTCAAAAACTTTTTATTGGAAAAATGTTTCTATTCAGTTGAGGAATTCATGACTCAACGTTTATGTTCATGATGTTGGTTCATTGTTGTCTTGATGATTTAAATTATTTTATCTTTTGTTTTTATTAAGTATTTATGAACCAATTTGAATTGTTTTGACATGTTTTGTGATTTTTTGTTTTTGACATGTTTTTAAATGGATTATAAAATATGATTTTAAGTGACAATTACTTACAATTTTAATGAATTAATGATTTTTGACAACCATGAATTTAAAAATTTTACCATCTATTATAATTTCTTTTTGTGTTGATATTGTTGTGTATTTGTGATTTTTATTTAATTTAATTTTTTTACTCTAATGTTTATTTTTTATTTATTTTTTTGTTTTTATTGGAAATGTTTTGGTGATTTTTAATTATTTTTCTGTTGTATTATTATTATTATTTTGTAAAACATTCAGACACAATGTAAATTGTTAAAATGAATAAATGAAATGAAATGAAATGAAATGAAATGAAATGTGGATATTATCTAGGCTGGCTACTTTAGAAATCAAAACATAAATTTGTGTAAACTAATCTAGTAAAGACCTCTGAAAATCGGCTATTTTATGTGAATGTTGGCCCTACATGATGCACTAATATATTAAAAATATAAAAAAGTACATCAATAGAAGCCTTTCACATGTTATATTCTGAATGACACCAATTTTTCTGAGAAACTCTTAGGGTTTTTTAACACATATTTTCTGGAACAAGTTTTGTGAAATATTTGAGTATATCATGGAATTCAGGTGTTATCTCTCTATTTTTGCATTGCCTCTTTATCAAACATCGCGTTGGATTGCGTTAGATGAAGCAAAAAACTTTTAAACACTTTTACACTTTTCCAAGTAGATAGGTTTTCAATTGACATTCATTTACTGCACAAAGAAATTTGAATGTTTGCAAACAATCATGTTGCAATCTCTCCAGAGAAATCACTGTCTGACATCACTTACTGGGGCTATTCAACTAAAAAGTCAGTAATTAGTTTTAGTGTAGCTAAAACTAGATTCAGGCTTGGATGCAATTTTTTCTGATTAAAAACTAAATAGTACAAGTGTGATGTGACATAATTATGATGAGCCCCCCTAGCCAAGTTGCAAAAGATAAACGTGAACGCTTAGTAATCTCCAATAGATTTTCAACTTTATACCTGAGAGCATAAAGTTGAAAATCTATTAAAGACTACTGAGCGTTAGCGACCAGAACGAACGAAAACACTATGTAATCTTCAATAGATTTTCAACTTTATATCCAATAACATAAAGTTGAAAATCTATTAAAGACTACTGAGAGTTTACGTTTATCGTTTGTGACTTGGCTAGGGGGGGAGATCTGTCAGACATTTCATTAGGGCCATCCTCTTAGCTTGTGCTATTGCATTTAGATAAGTCACCAGACAATAAAATATGTTAGCTTTTTATACAAGTGGAGAAAGTTTGTCATTGCGACCAAGGCGGGAGTGTTGAAGTGACAAATTTCCATGTGTATCAAATGATGTTTTTCAATACACTTACGAAGAAAAAATAAACGAGAGCTGCCCGGCGGATCGTGGGGGCTGCGTGGCGACTCGTAGGGAACGCTTAGCGCTCAGCCTGACACGATAAATACAATCAATTGTTTCGGGAACGAGTTTGCGCACTTTTACGTGCTAGTGTGGAAAACATTTAATTGCGTGCTTAAAAGCAGTAGGGGATGGAGTGGTTTTCATTTAAGCGTATTGTTGAAAACTATATTATCAACTGGTAATCCATCATAAGTGGAAATTATATACAAAAATCTTACTTGTTTATCTTTTTCTATTGCTGAGAATTGTATTAAAAACTGTTCTGTTGTTAAGTTGGAGATAAATAGATAGATGCAGAAAGTAACTTTGTATTATACTAGGTACTTTTTTTATGTGGGAAAATCATCTAATGACCAATCTCGCTCTTGGGCGGAGCGGGAAATAGTGTCAGACTTTTACTGACTAAAAACCCACTCCTGTTCCTTATTTGCCTTCGTCCCAGGGCCCCGGGTTTCATTTTCATACTACCCGTGGCCCCAGTAAGCTTCGACCCTGCTGGGCCCCTACGATTTGCTGACATCTCCTTGAGGCGCGAGTGGAACAATACGCGCCGTCGACGACTTGGGCTCGGTCCGGACGGTTACCCGCGCCTACGGTGGCCGGTAATCGGGATTGGAATCCCGGCGGCTGGGGCGAGAGGACCGTTGCCTCGCGGGGTCGGCCTCCTCCTTTGCTAGCGTTACTGCTTCGCAGAAGGAGGCGACCACCTGCCACTCCTCGCTCCGGACCAAGGCCCGGCACGAGAGACCGCCGATCACCCCCACGAGGACACGGCGGTGCTCTGTCCAGGCGGGGTACACCTCTACCGTATGCTCCACCGTGTCCTCCGGGCGGCCCACACAATGGTGACACCCAGGCGTTTCTTCCGCACGAATCCAGTGCAGGAACCTCCCGAACTTACCATGTTCGGTGAGGACTTATCGCCAATTATACTAGGTACTAGGAATGAGACTTTAATTCATTGTAAATTATCTAATTTGGGTGAGATTTCTTTTATTCAAAATGATTTATCCATACTACAGATTGCAGAGACAGACAGGTGGCAGATATAAAGTATTACATATTTTCGATATAACTGCAAACTTTATATTCTTCGTTTTTTTTTGTTTAGTTTTAGTTTTTGGCACATAATTTTAAAGCAACTAGTGGTTTTTTAATGGTTTTCTTAATTAGATCAGAATTTTAATATTATAGTGAAACTTTTTTAATGTTGATTAAGTGATATTATTTAGTTAGGTTGGTGTGGTGGTAATGATAAGTTTTCATGGGATGGTTTTGTAGTTAGTTAGGGTTTTGTTCCCTCTAATTTAAGTAAATATTGCCTTCAGCTTGTCAGCGCTACTAATTCCTTGTAGACACTGTTTTCGGAAGGCATACATCAAGAAGTGGTTAACATAAAGAAATTTTCTCCTGTGGAACTTTCTTTTCTCAATTACTGACACTTCTATTGCCAGAATCATCTATACTTTTTTATTTTTTTTTAAATTGTATTTATTAAAATTTATTATCCCTTACAAGTAATTCTTTATTATATCTAAACTGCGTAAACTTAGTTTTTATATTTTTCTATACTAATTTTATCTTATATATAAAATTCTCGTGTCACGGTGTTCGAACTTGAACTCCTCCGAAACGGCTCGACCGATTCTCATGAAATTTTGTGAGCATATTGAGTAGGTCTGAGAATCGGCCAACATCTATTTTTTTTTTTTTTTTTTTTTAAAGTGCAAAACAACGTTTGCCGGCTCAGCTAGTATTATATAAAAAGAGGTATTTTTGGTTGGTAATGAATAAAATCAAAAACTGCTGGACCAGTTTTAAAAACTCAACATATATATAAATATTCTACTTTCACGCGGGTGAAGCCGCAGGCAGAAGCTAGTTATTTTATATAATTTATCTTTATTTAATTTACTCAAATCTATTGGCACACAATACCGTTGCCGACGTCTGTTAGTCGACACCGTCACTGGCCTACGCTGAAAACCAGCGCTGTGGTTCGTCCGTTTTGCGCGGACGTGACGCATATATTTTTTTCATAGAAAATGTCTGTAATCTGCTATATGGTAGTCTTAAGTTTGCGTCTTTTCCGCTAAATAAAATGTTTTTCTTTCTTTATTTATGTATTGCTAGGTTGTAGAGCTGCCCATTGTGTTGTCAGACTTCTCAAAAAAGTATGAGGAGGCTACTGCCGTCCCAGATATAACGTATATATATATATATAACGTAAATTATAACCTCCTTTTATCTATCAACAGGTGAACCGCGCCCCCTGCCTCCGCAGACGTACATACCGTGCGCACGGTCGTATCAACCCCTACATGTCGTCGCCCTGCCACATCGAGGTCTGTCTCAGTGAGCGCGAGGATGCCGTCGCACGCGCAGCCCCCGCTGACGACGCGCCCGCCAAGAAGAAGTTGTCGAAGAAGAAGCTGGCTCGCCAGAAGGAGAAGATGATGAGAGAATAGATGTTTAAGGGTTAATAAATGATTTTACAATCTGTTCTGGTTTGATTTGGTCTACCGTTTGAGGGTATCAGTGTTTTTGTTATCTGACTAAATTGATATAGATATGTCGTGGTCAGATCTTAGAATTAAACGCTTCGTGATATGGCCAACTAAAACTGACCAGATCGTTTAAACTTTAACATTTGATGATATGTCAATCCACGTTTGGCCATATCATTGATGTAGGATTTCAATGATAATAAAAGTTCTAAAGAAAGTAGGCCAAACGAAGATTGAAATATCATGTTGTAGTTGGCCATATCATGAAGTGGTCAATTTCTAAGATTTGGCTACAACAGGTACACAAAGAAACTGGCGACTTTATTTTATGGGGTGGACAGTCTCTTCAGAACGCCACTAGCTATCTTGTATGGGTACTCTGTGCTCGTATGACGAGATATATATGAACATACAAGCTTCAGCTAGCTGATTTACCCATGTGAAAGTAGGTTTCTCCATAAAAACTTAGGATCTCGTTTCATGTCCTTGGGTAAATCCTTAGCGCATACGTACGCCATAGCTATCTGCGTGTCTTTCAGCGCAATCTGTTCAGTGGTTTGAGCTGTATGTTGGTAGATCAGTCAGTATATAGATATCTGGTCATACGCGCACAATCGAGTGAGTATAGCACCTGGGTTTTCTGAAAAACCACCTTGTGGTTAGTCTGACTACACTAATCTTATAGGTATTCATCTTACAACAACCAAAACATGTCAAGTACACATTTTAAACACAACATTGATAAAATCTGAAGTGGGATTATACCCTGGAACTCAATTTATAAAACGACTCTTAATTTTACATTTTTATTCATAAACATCCAGTAACGCATAGGTACACGATAATATGTAAGAACGTGGATCATTGTGGATTAATTCGATATTTTTTTCAAGCATAAATAATTTTTTGTTGGTCTGAGATAATGGGTTTCACGTCTCAAACTGTCTATCTCAGCATAAGCTTCGGCAAGACAATTTTCTAAGCAATAGTTAGATTCAGCTAGCTTTTCAGCGTGTTTGGACGCTTCCTTTCTCATCTTTTTTGCTTGAAGAATTAATTTCTTCAGTGCTTCATTCTCTGATTGTAGAGCAATAAATCTCAAGTCGACGATTCCACGCATGGCTCTAGTTTTGCAACTTACTGTTGTCCCTAAGTTTACAGGCTTCTTGCTTGACGTCATGTATCCTCGATTTTAGATACGTATTTTTTTCCTTGAGGTCGATAGCTCTTGACATCTCTTGATGTTGCTTATCAGTGGCTTCGAGTAGCTCTTCTTGAAGACTTATGTTTTCTTCCTTGAGTCTTTTTATGGTGCTATAAGAATAACAAGTCCTTCTATGTAAATTTAGGGGTTTTTGTAGTTTCATATTCTAAAAACATATTATTACACTGGGAAATTTCGAGTTTGATCTAGAATGATTTGCACAATGATTGGTTTTGATTTCTTTTTAGTTTTTATTTCAGTTAGGTACCTACAGACTATTAACCGACCTTAGTAGATACTTTTTGCAGACCTCGGTGGTTAAAAGGTTAAATGAAGATATAGGTTAGCTACCTAGGTACCTACCTACTCGTATTCGACGGCGTAGGTGGGTCTCTGATTATGACATACACAGGTAAGAGAAGCCGTAACCGAATATGGATCGATTATAATTATGTAGGTAGGTATAAGCGTACCTATACATAGAGAGGGGGAGGGGCGAGTGGGTCGATTTAGCCCTAATATATTTTAGAAGTCTGCTTTAGTTGCCATATGTCCGGATAAGGCCGGATACAGTAGGTATTTTTTGTTTAGGTTCCCAAAATCATCTAATGACAAATCCCGCTCTTGGGCGGGGCGGGAGATAGTGTCAGACTTTTACTGACTAAAAACCCACTCCTGTTCCTTCTTTGCCTTCGTCCCAGGGCCCCGGGTTTCATTTTCACACTACCCGTGGCCCCAGTAGGCTTCGACCCTGCTGGGCCTCTACGATTTGCTGACATCTCCCTGAAGCGCGCGTGGAAAAATACGAACTTCTCCCGCTCTGGGTGGTTCGAAAGAGAGTGTCAAACTTTGACTAAAACCCACTCATATTCCTTCAGTGGCCCTTTGCGTTCCAGGGCCGCTTGACCAAACTGGAACGGACCGGGGCTGCCCTCAAGCGGCTCCTGGCAACTTCGGGGGTCCAGCTCTACGCAGGGATCGTTCGGTCCATCCAATGGCCCTTTACGGGGCGTCGGTGTGGGTGCCATCGCTGCAAAAGCGACCTGCGGCCATGCCAACGTGAGATCTGGAGGCAAGTCCTTGCACGCATGCACGATTTGCGCATGGAGATGCAACGCCGGGGCGAAACTCCGCTGCGTCGACAAATCGCGGCATGGCGGACAGAGTTCGCGCGAGATCTCATGGTGAAATGGCGACAACGACTGTTGCAACCCAGTGCTGGGCACCCCATAATCACGGCGGTAAGTCCCCTCTTTGAGGAGTGGCTGGAGCGGCAACACGGCGTCCTTACCTTCCGCATGACGCAGGTCCTCACCGGGCATGGCAAGTTCGGGAGGTTCATGCATTGGATTCAGGCGGAAGAAACGCCCGGGTGTCACCATTGTGTGGACCACCCGGAGCATACAATGGGGGCGCAGCACCGCCGTGTCCTCGTGGAGGCAATCAGCGGCAGCGACCTCTCGCGCCGCCGGACTATGATCCGCAGCGAGGAGGAATGGCAGGCGGTCTCCTTCCGTAATGATAGCAAAGGAGGCCGCTCGCGTGAGGGAACGAACGTCCTCACGCCTCAGCCGCCGAGATTCCGACCTCGACTGATCCGAACTTCCGCAAGCCCGCGTCTACCGTGGCTGATAAGCCACACAACAATAACAACAACAATGGGCAGCTCGCCGACCGGCCGTCCAGTAATTAATCGCACTGAGCCCAGTCGTCAACAGCGCGTAGTGATCCACGCGCTCTTCAAAGAGATGTCAGCAAATCGTAGGAGTCCAGCAGGGCCGATGCCCGCTAGCTAGGACCGCGAGGAATTTCGGAAAAGGAAACCCGTAGTCCTAGAAAGCAAAGGGCAACTGAAGGACACAGGCAAACCCTCCCGCCCCACCCAGAGTGGGAGAAGTCATTGGATGATATCCACCCTTAAAAAAAAGGGTCGCTTGACTCTTTCGAATCATACCGCAGACCGTAGGTACCTTAACCCACATTTTATTTAGTTATTTATTTTACACCTGCACACCTTAACCACAATATAGATATATGGAACAGAACGGAAACTACCTACAAATATTCGAAACGGCACACTCACACAAACATACGCATCGACGAGACTCCTAAGCGTTTCTCGCGGTCCTGTCAGTAGCGAATGCCGCTTAGGAGTCGTCGATGCGTATGTTTGTGTGAGTGAGCCGTTTCGAACATTTGTAGGTAGTTTCCGTACTGTTCCATATATATTATTATTATACCTACTGTGCCTTAACTTTTCACAGAACAAACATAGAAAAATAAGTGTACCTGCAGTAGGCGGTCTTATTGCACAGGACAATTTCTTCCAGACAACTTTACATACATAGATAGGTACACTTACATAATATTTTGCCAGGTTTAGGTCTCGTGTATTTTCTTCTTAGCCGTGTCGGGGGCAAAAAATAGTTTTTTTTTAAAATTAAATTCCTTGCCTGGCCCAGTAATCGGTCATGGCAATGCTGTCCGCTGATCTAGACTGTTTGTCGGCCTGTCAGTCTGTCTGTTTGTTCCGGCTATTCTTCGAAACGGTTGGACTTATTGCACAGGACAATTTCTTCCAGACAACTTTACATACATAGATAGGTACACTTAAGTACATAATATTTTGCCAGGTTTAGGTCTCGTGTATTTTCTTCTTAGTCGTGTCGGGGGCAAAAAATAGTTTTTTTTTTTAAATTAAATTCCTTGCCTGGCCCAGTATTCGGCCATGGCAATGCTGTCCGCTGATCTAGACTGTTTGTCGGCCTGTCAGTCTGTCTGTTTGTTCCGGCTATTCTTCGAAACGGTTGGACTTATTGCACAGGACAATTTCTTCCAGACAACTTTACATACATAGATAGGTACACTTAAGTACATAATATTTTGCCAGGTTTAGGTCTCGTGTATTTTCTTCTTAGTCGTGTCGGGGGCAAAAAATAGTTTTTTTTTTTTAAATTAAATTCCTTGCCTGGCCCAGTATTCGGCCATGGCAATGCTGTCCGCTGATCTAGACTGTTTGTCGGCCTGTCAGTCTGTCTGTTTGTTCCGGCTATTCTTCGAAACGGTTGGACTTATTGCACAGGACAATTTCTTCCAGACAACTTTACACACATAGATAGGTACACTTACCTACATAATATTTTGCCAGGTTTAGGTCTCGTGTATTTTCTTCTTAGCCGTGTCGGGGGCAAAAAATAGTTAAAAAAAAAAATTAAATTCCTTGCCTGGCCCAGTATTCGGCCATGGCAATGCTGTCCGCTGATCTAGACTGTTTGTCGGCCTGTCAGTCTGTCTGTTTGTTCCGGCTATTCTTCGAAACGGTTGGACTGATTTTGACGGGACTTTCACTGGTAGACATCTGGTGTTATAAGGAGTACCTACCTACCTTTATTTAAGAAAAAGAATTAGGGTTCCGCGCAGAAGAAAAAGTTCATGAAATCGTGACCAAATGACATTGTGCTGTTTTACGAGTTTGCTGCGAACCAAGACGCGGGCACCAGCTAGTATATTGAAATAATCATGGAAACGAAGAAGATGTCTCAATCTTACCCCGCTTCTTAACTGCTCACAGCCCTACAGTCAATTGTGTGCGCAATTAAACTTGAATGTTGAGCGTCGAGAGTTACTATCAGTCCTTCAGTCGTTATCGACGCTGCACGCATGTCGAACGCGCGCATATTCTTGCTCTACGCGTGCGCGTGCACGCTTGCTGTGATCGCGGTGTACGCTGCGCCAGCGCTGCCTGCCAGGTCCGATAATAAAGGTATTATTAGGTTTATTATTATTTACTACCTAATTTAAATGAAGAATTCCAGAGACACTTTTTATACTTGGCTTGGTTTATTATTTAGGCAATACCTGTCGGTAAACAGATAAACATATTTATTGGTAAAAATTACTTTTACAAGTCACATTATGTTTTATTTAAATGAAATCATTACATTCATTAAAGATCAGCATTATGCTGAAATATGACCCTTTTTGGCCTAGCACAGGTCTTTTTTATTTTTTTAATAAGACAGTTATGCATTTTAATTTTTAAGATATTCGATAGAGATGTATTTATTTATTTAAACTATTTATTTTACTTCATGTACAATAGTGGTAAAAAGGCAGGTTTAATGCAACACGACATTATCTACCAGTGAAACCTTTGGGTTAAAAAACACAACAATGAGGTAGGTAAGATTATAAGAGAGTGTCAAATAAATTGTTTTTTCTTTTCTTTCTTTCTAGATAGTCAACTTCTGCAGTGATGATGATGTCTTGCAACTATTCCCGTATTTTTTATATTAAATCCAGCTTTTTGTTTACCTATTACTAATCCTAAAAGAGGTATTCGCGGAGCCGAGCGTTAAAAAAAACCTGTGCCTTTGGGCATATCTCAGCTCAACTTAGCACCTGTCTTTCTTCTGGATATTTGCCTGCCGTGGCAAAGTCGTCTTCAAATAATTAAAAACGGTAAATAGCTCTTGTAAATACCGCACTTTAAGGCCCTAGTGCCCGAGCAGTGCCATAAAACAGTAACTTTCTAAAGCCTACTCCTCGGTAACGGCTGGGTTAATAGATTTGAAAAAAATATATATGTTTATTATAGATTCATGTACAACATTATCAACATATCATTTGTTCGTGAAATTAATACTTAAGTCTAAAAAAATATATTTAATAACATGATGTTTTTTCGCTTGTTTTCCCTACTCCTTTCAAACGGCTTTGATCGATGTTTACACAAAAAAATTGCTGGTTAAGTGTTCTTCAGAATTCAGTCAGGGGTCAAAAGTGCAGTTGCACTTTAACATTGCTAGAGTGTCTAAAATTTCCTTGTAGTAGAAGTTTCATAGTTCACAACTAGGTAAATCAATACTATATATAGATTCTATGCTACAAATCAAATCAGGCATGAACCATTGACCCTCTTCCACAAAGACATTTTAAAGGGATACCTTTAGCATTGATTTAGTGCTGCATGTGTTAGTCCTATTGACACGGAAGGCGCATAGTTGTTATTTCTCAGATTAATCCCCTCTCGTTCTTCCATTGTCATTGTTCACAAGTACATAATCTTGTCATTAATTTACCAGATACCACCTGAATTGAACTTTTGACAACAACAACTAAAATGCTTAATGCGCGCTTTTTTAATATCATCATTATTATCATTTCAGTCGAAAGACGTACACTGTCAGACATAGACCTCCCCTAATTGTCACCACAACGACCGGTCCTGTACGTCACGCATCCATCGAATTCTCTAACATCATTAAGGTCCATCTATCCGGTTTCATTATGGTTTGAAAATACTTCACAATCACCACTTTATTTAATTCCCATATAAAAAACTGATTTTCATCCGTACCTACACTCCAGTTGAAAACCAGCGTCAGGCAACTGCTACGTAGTTGTCTGGCATTATGCTGAACTGGACCTGTTTGGAGTAGCCGTGAGACATATTGTTATTGTAAATTTTTATTTCTCCTTATTTTTTTAATGTTTAGTTTTAGTTTGTTAATCAATTATTTGGTGATTAATGTATCATGGTGTGCCAAATAAACATATTTTCTTTCTTTCTTTCTTTCATTTGCCAGACGCATAAATGCACTTAGGCGTCCTATAATAGACAGGTAAGTAAACATGATGTTGCCTCCAGCTATGATGACACGATGATTCTTCACCAAAACAAAAACTTAGTTCGCCCTGATAGTCCTGCATAAATTCTGCAGCCAGCATAACATGAAGCCTATTAATCTTTATGACTGAATTCACGCAATCCGCGTGCCCACACGCATAAAGCGATCAATCAAACGTCTTATAAATCACATAACGCACTCCCGAGTATTTTAAGACCCTCGATTGTAGCTCCATTTAGATCATTGACACTAAAACTGTATCTAAGTGAACTCACGCACATGTCAACGATCCTTGCGGCTTCTTTGATCGGCTGACCCATATTAACAGTGCACTTAGGTACCTACCAACACCGGACGTCGGTAAACGTTTGTAAATCGTTTCAAGTGTGGTGTGATTTTGACCTATTTACGATTGTTTCTAATGAAAGAATAAGATAGAGACACTGCGCTACTGAAGATACTGCACTATGTTTTGTCTTCTGTGTCGATTTCTAACATCATCATCATCATCATTTCAGCCGAAAGACGTCCACTGTTGGACATAGGCCTCCCCCAAATGTCGCCATAATGACCGGTTCTGTGCGTCTCGCATCCATCGGATTCCCGCGACCCTTACTAGGTCATCGATTTCTAACAATTGCTTGCAATTGCACTTCTGAAGACTAATCTGGAGAGGCTAATTGCTAATAAAATTAATTATCATTGTTGTTTGTTCATTTATTGATCTACCATGCTCCGACTCTAACACTTGCTACAACTACAATTTATGCAAGGTATGGTTGCTTCAGTCATCATGACCTCTTAGTTTCTTCTGGACTGAAGCATAACATAGCATAATCAGCCTTTTAATGTTCCCACTGCTGGGACTCAGGCCTCCTCTCTCCAGGAGAGGGAATGGGCCGTAATCCACCACGCGGGCCCAGTGCGGGTTGGTGAATGTCACATGTCTTCATCATGGCTGGCTTCATCGGGGCGAAACTTCGTCATGGCTGGACTGAAGGCCTGCCCTAAATTATGACAAAGAACTTGCCATTATTTCGTGGGACGGCGTAAAATATCTTCTCTTTTTTGGTCTTCTGTAACTTGTTCATCATTCACTTCCTAAGAGTATAGTTAAGACCCATCTTGTGCCATCTGAATAAAAAACAGTTCTATGAACATAGCAACTTGTTAAAAGCTGCAAATAGGCCGTTAATGGCCATAACTTATTTTTTTTGGTAGGAAATCTGCTAATAACTTCTGTCGCTCTGGGTGTAGCGAGAGGGCGTGTCACACTTTTACTAACCAAAACTCTCCTGGGTTCCTTCAGTTGTCCTTTGGGTTCCAGGGCTACGGTAACTCTTTCGTATTATCTCGCAGCCCTAGCAGACAACGGCCCTAGTGGGCTCCGTCCCATTCTCCCATTTCACTGACGTCTCTTTGAGGCGCGCGTCGTCGACTCGTGCTTGGTCTTTACCGAACGGCCGGATGGTGAACTACCCACTGCTCAACGACCGCAAGTCCACGCCTGCGGTGGCCGTTAATCGCCTTGCGACTTCCACCGCTCAGGGTGTCTCCTACGGCGGCGGCTGAGACGTGAGGCTATCTCAAAATCCCACAATGACAAGCCAGCAAGGAGGCGACGTTACTAACCTTGCCATCCTCGACAGCCGGTGGAATTTCGAGGAGCACTTCCGACGTCTGGCTCCCAAACTGAATCGGAATGGGGCTGCCCTCAAGCGGCTCCTGCCCAACCTCGGGGGTCCAGACGCCTCCTGCCGGAGGCTCTACGCAGGCATCGTCCAGTCCATGGCCCTTTATGGGGCGCCGGTGTGGGCGCCGTCACTGCGAAAGCGACCGGCGGCCCAGCTGAACGCGTGCCAGAGGGTCATGGCCATACGGATGGTGCGGGGATACCGCACGGTTTCCCGCGAAGCGGCGAGCCTCCTTGCTGGCCAGCCACCATGGGATCTGGTGGCAACAGGCCTTGCACGCATGCACGATCTGCGCGTGGAAATGCAACGTCGGGGCGAAACTCCGCTGCCACGACAAGTTGCGGCATGGCGGACAGAGCTCCGGCGGGGTCTCATGGTGGAATGGCGACAGCGACTATCGCAACCCAGTGCTGGGCACGCCATAATTATGGCGGTAATTCCCCTCTTTGAGGAATGGCTGGAAAGGCAACACGGCGTCCTTACCTACCGCATGACGCAGGTCCTCACCGGACATGGTAAGTTCGGGAGGTTCCTGCACCGGATTCGTGCGGAAGAAACGCCCGGGTGCCACCATTGTGCGGACCACCCGGAGGACACGGTGGAGCACACGGTGGAGGTGTGTCCCGCTTGGGCAGAGCAACGCCGTGTCCTCGTGGGGGCGATCGGCGGCGGCGATCTCTCGCGCCGGGCCTTGGTACAGGCCATGGTCCGAAGCGAGGAGGAGTGGCAGGCGGTTGCCTCCTTCTGCGAAGCAGTAATGCTAGCAAAGGAGGCGGCCGATCGCGTGAGGCAACGGTCCTCACGCCCCAATCGCCGCCGGGATTCCGATCCCGATTTCCGGCCATCGTAGGCGCAGGCTTGCGGACGGCGAGCAATGGGTGGCTCGCCGTCCGACCGTCCGGTAACCGTCCGGACCGAGCCCAAGTCGTCGACGGCGCGTGCTGTTCTACGCGCGCCTCAAGGAGATGTCAGCAACTGTAGGGGCCTAGCAGGGTCGAAGCCTACTGGGGCCAAGGGTCTGATTCTGAAAGGAAGACTCGGCCCTGGTACGAAAGGCAACGAAGGAACAGGAGTGGGTTTTTAGTCAGTAAAAGTCTGACACTATCTCCCGCCCCGCCCAAGGGCGGGGGATGTCATAAGATGATTTTCCCACTGAAAAAAAAAAAAAAAACCTTGCCAGGATACCTAATCATCATGAACTCTCCAGAAGCTATAGCAATCACGAAGATCGCCCCAGCGTATGCCATTACAAATCGTATTTGTATACCAGGTCACTGTCACGACACACTGTGCGAAATTCGTCCTCCCGAGGCCCACTTATGATGTTCCATTTCCTTAATGACCATCGCAAATTGTGCGTAGGTTAACAACACTTGGTCATAAAATTTTGTGAACTTGTTCGGAATATGAGGTTAAATACGGTTTTATTTTTGGCTAAAAATAGGCGATTGCATCAGACCTATCTTCAAAGTTCAAACTGATGTCACCGTGTTGTTGAGGTTTTGATTGGATAATTGTGATCAGATCACTCGCAAAGAAAGTCTTTATCCGGTGGCTTTAAAATACAGACTGACCTGAATTTACTATGCTGAATACAAGAAATCAGAAATCAGAAACGTTTATTTCAAATAGACCAATTATAGGCACTTTTGAATTGTCAAAATGTCAGTCAGTCAAAAAAAAACAAGTGAAGCTAAATTGCACGTTCCAAAGCGTAGATCTCTATGGAGAAGAACGTGCAAGAAACTCCATGGACACTCTTTTAAATCATGTTATGAGTTACATAAATCTTGGTTACATATTTCTTGTCGCTTCTAATATGTGAGCACAATGTAGATAAGTAATAATAATTAAAATAAAAAAATATACTTAAAAAAGACTAATTAAAAAAAAAAATAGAAATTGAATTAAAAGTTATAGTTAGGGTGGGATTAGTAAATTATTTTTTATTAATTGTAGGTCGCTGGTTGTAACCTAGCCAGGCGCATTACGATGTGTAATTTTATCACCACTGCTTTCGAAACGGTGAAGGAAAACATCGTGAGGAAACCGGCATGTCCTAAAATAAAAAAATCGAAGACATGTGACATCCACCAACCGCACTGGGCCCGCGTGCTGGATTACGGCCCATTCCCTCTCCTAGAGAGGAGGCGTGCGTCCTAGCAGTGGAAATTATAAAGCCGATTATGCTATGTTAGAAAATTGATAATAAGTCATTATACAGGTGAACGATACTGAAGTGGAGCCACCATCTTCTACAAAGAAGCTGTCTCATGTTACTTGGAGTTGGAGCATCATGCTAGGTTTTTAGCGACATCTATAACGCCAAATAGAAACTAAAATTCAATATCCTACAGCGCGGAATTAGAGTTCTCCGCGTGATTAGATCATATACTTAGGTACAACAGTCCGAAATATATATATCTTATACGGCAGTTGGCCAGAACTATTCTCGCCTGTCAACCGTCACTCTACAAGTATAATTAACTTCTATTTCTTTACCATCATTCCTCTCTATATCATTCTCTAAGAATGCTAGTTGGCCCAGCCTACTTCTAATCTGTACTTCGTCATTCCAGCTGATTACAATTCTGCCATCGCGTAAGGAAATATTTTATAGCGTGTTAATAACTAAAGTACTTCACACCCACAGTCATAAAGTTCCTACTACGTCTCGTGAGAGGCACGTTTGAAGCCATCTGCTCCGATCCACTATGACGTTTATTGTCTACGCTTTTCATTGGGTCTACGTTGTAGCTTCCTCTTCCGCTAAAGTCCGGTCTTTGTTGACACAATTGGAATGCATATAGATGCTATGTATGTCTGTTAAGAATTCAAGGAACTAGTCCTAGACGAAGACTCTGTCCTTCACCCATCCAAAGTATTGGAAAGGTCGAAGAAGAATACTGGCCGTAACAACATAATTATATAACGACGATACGAAACGCTTAGTCCGGACCGGATAGGATATCGAAATACTTAGATGTAGTCCAGATTCAGATTCACGTTTTCAACTATCTGCTTTATGATAAGTTACTTTATGAAAATAGGTATTTTTTATATTAGTATTTATACTAAAACTATGTAGATATATGTATATAAAAACACAAAATACACTCAGGTGTCGAAGTACTCCTCCACATCGCTGTCATCTGGAAATGTGCACAGAATACTGGCAGCATTTAGGTTCTAAATATGTAGGTATGTACTTAGTTAATATTTAAGTTTGTTACGTATTTAAATTGATAGTAATTTGAAAAAATAAATCATAGAGATCCTCATTGTTTTATCCTTAAACAATTCTTGGATATTTAAGGATAAAAAACTACCCATTTTGAAAATACCTTACCTAACCGATTCTGAACCTACTACTTTCAGGATGTGCTTCTATTATGTACCTACATATTGTATATGCAACTCTAAATACAGGTTGAAAACTCCTGCTTGAACTCACGATATTATACTTTTGATTGACAACTTCGTGAGAATGTGAGGGCCAAACGTTTTCTTTTACGTTGGGTCAGGGATCGTCGTTTTATTTTTAATATGACTTTTAACTCCTGTCTCAAACCCAAGGACACCAAATTTTATCTGATCAGTGAACTCCTCTCATCCTGAAGGTCGTTTGATCTCAAGAACTAATCAAGGAATGTAAAGAAGACTTGTACTTTATTCTGTTTGTCTGAAACAAAGATTGTTGTGAGAAGTGCATGCAACATCAATTATGTCCAATATCCATAAATCTGTGGCGTACAACTGTCCATTTTTATGCACATCGCCTTAAGTGATAAATAGTGGTTCCTAACGCACACGACCGGGAAGTGGCTGCTACATGTAGACCAATTGTCAACACTGGATTGTGAACTTATATTCTCTGTATGGAATTTGTAGATTTAAAACAAATAGAAGACCTAGTTCTTAATTTATCAAACCATAAGAGGCAAAATCTTTCGAAATTTTGTATGTTTAAAGGAATCATGCAAAAAAAAAAACAACAGAAAGAGGTATCTACTAATAATAACTGATAGCGTAGACTTCATTTACCAGAAAAAATTAACTAGAGAAATCATTCAATTCAAATTCAATCAGAGAATATAGTCAACTCCAGGGGCGCCGACTCCGTGGGTGCTCGGGGGCTCGAGCACCCATGAGATATTAACAGTGGGTGCCGAGCACCCCTGAGAATAGAAATCAAGAAACAGATCAGTGATCGCCTAAGGATGGGCGTTTTTTCATTACCCAACGACCTGTTTAGCGCAGTGGTTTAGAGCGCCGGTGGAGACGCAAGGGTCGCAGGTTCGATTACCGCACCAGCACAAATGTTTGTTGATAAAACAGATATTTGTGTTGGGTCTGAGTGTTTGTGGTACTTTCGTTGTTTCTGGTTTCTATAGTACAAGGGAAAACCTTAGGTTTGGGAATAGGACAATGTAAGTGATGTTGTCTCAATTTATTATTATTATGCATTATAAGTACGCAGTATGTAAGTAGGACGTTTATTTATTTGTCGGTCGATCAGTGTGCATTTCTCTTCTAACACTTCGCCACTTTTTCCAGTCATCAAATGAGCATGAGCACCCATGAGATTTTCTAAAAAGCGCACCCCTGGTCAACTCTCTTTGCCTGCTGCGGTCTTCCCGTCCGATTATAATTTAGCTGTCTTCAAGGCTAGAGTGTATAGGCTCTTAATAACATAGAGCGCCTCACCATCAACGATTGCATCACTGCTTACCATCAGGTAGGATTGCAGTCAAGCACTAGTTTATATCAATTTAAATAAAAAATAAACTCTCTTCAGAACAGTTGGGTAACTTTATCTCGATTCATTGTTGCCCACGCTAGAATGTAGTTGATTCAGATGAATCCGTCAGATGGTTACAATCAGGAAGGCTGGATCGTGCGATCAGGAAGCCAGGAAAATTCCGGCTCAACATTTTAATAATATTGTAATGTGTGTGACATTGAATGAGCTGTCTTCCTAGTTTCTCACCGGGAATTACAGCTGCCCTACCGCTTCCGTGTTCGAGTAATAACAAGCGTGGATTTTATACCCGGTAGGGATTTTGATGATCCCTTCTAGGTAGGAATACAAGCCATTGTGTCCTAAACGATTTTAGATGGTTCTTTTTGATGTCTTATTGTATCAACGTCAAACCACTACGTTTTTGAAGTTTGAACCTACTATTCCTATTTCTGATAAAAGGTAAAATGTACCATTTTAGTAAAAACTTGCCGTTTAACTTCTTTAATTTAGTGAGTTTTATTTTGATGGTTTTAATGAGTGTGATTGTGTAAATACTACTTACATGTCGTTTTTGTTAAGGTGGTAATGTCAAATGACTTCTCCCACTCTAGGGCGGAGCAGGAGGGTGTGTCAGACTTTTACTGACTAAAACCACAGCTATGTTCCTTCTTTGCCTACTCTTCCAGGACTCCGGGGTTCCCTTGCGGCCCACCCATGACATATAATTATGTTGTTACGGCCAGTATAATTTTTATTACTGTACTGTATGCGAAAGCATAGGATAGCATAATCGGCCTTATAATGTTCCCATTGCTGGGATTCAGGCCTCCTCTCTAGTAGAGGGAATGGGCCGTAATCCACCACGCGGGCCCAGTGCGGGTTGGTGCATGTCACATGTCTTTGAATTTTTGGTTCTAGGTCATGCCGGTTTCCTCACGATGTTTTCCTTCACAGTTTTGAGAGCAGTGGTGATGAAATAAATTACACAAAATTATACGATACTGAGTTGCAAATTGCAAAAAATCTTTTGAAATTTTAACTTTTGGGGGCTAACCTGGGGGGCTATTGGCTAACTTTTTCAATAACAGTTGACAACTAGCATTCGTTGCACACTAAACTTAGTTGTCAACTGACAATTTCATAAAATTGGTATTACGTATCACACAAGTGACTAACAAACTACGGTGGAAATGTGGTGAATTATAAAAATTTACGGTGCCTATTGTGACCACTCTAAAATTTTATCGACTATTATACAGCTTCAAAAGCTTACACAATCGAAATTTTAAAAGTATCGATACAATAACATCTGTCAAAACGTGTTACGGTGGCTATCAAAGGCACCAGTGGCTAATGACGTCACTGCAGTTGGTCACTGAAAATAGGCAATACGAAACTAGCTGTTTGACAGTTCAATGATGCACATTGTTAACAAGTGATCATCACTTGAACTGTCAACAGAGTTACGCAATAGCCCCGCAGGAACATTTACCTTAGATAGTTCTGTAGTTGTCATGATACCTATAGAAGAATTTGTTTCAGGATCGAAAATGGTGCAAGAAGAAACGATAGTCGTGCGAAGGTTGCCGAACGCCTACTTCTATCCGTTCAGCTTGTGGCCCTTACCGAAGTTTCAAGTAAGAGGTGAGCTTATTGTCATAAAAAAAATATTTTTTTAAGTCTTTTTTTTGTGTTTTTCTCAGGGTGTAGACATCCGCTAAGAACGGATTTTACGATACTCCACCCCTAAGGGGGTAAAACGGGGGTTGGAAGTTGTATGGAGAAACCGCTGGCAGAAGCCAGTAAAACTTAAATACAATTTGCATATCTTCACGGTATTATTTTTTTGTCCGCAGATAATGAAGATCCACACGAGTCGTTTCCATACAGAAGAAATTATAACATTAAGAGGCAAAACGAAAGATAGTTGACCAAAACTTAGTTCCTTTATTTATGCTACGAGTTTTAATTGCTAATTATATTATTTGTAACCGTACTGCCATATTGACGAATGAACAGAAAACTACTGGGCTTCGGCGGAAATCCGCCACGACGGCGAGAATGTATGGTACGACGAAAATTTTCGCTATGGCGAAAATCTATGGTACGACGGAGATCTACGGTACAGCGAAAATACTACTACGCTACGGAATAATGCTAAACTATAATTATTTACTTAATAATATTTGATTGATAACATTGCTGAAAACCTGTAAAAAAACAGCCAAGTGCGAGTCCGTCTCGCTCATGAAGGATTTCCACCATTACCTATACATCATTAGACACTATCACGGATATTGAGACACAGAGATATAGGTTATAATATTATTATAACCTTTTTTTAGTTTCGCCTGTCCCGGTGTTTGGCTGTTGTAAAATCACTTTTGTTGTATGGGAACCCCACTTAAATATAATAAATATTTAAGCAGGGCTCCCATACAACATTATTCTGTTTTTGTATTTATTGTTTTTTTTTTTTTTAATTGATATAAACTAGCGCTGGATTGCAATCCCACATAGACACATCCCATACAGCGGCAACAGAAATACATCATCTGTAAAAATTTCAACTGTCTAGCAATAACGGTTCATGAGATACAGCCTGGTGACAGATAGACGGACAGTGGAGTCATAGCATTAGGGTCCCGTTTTTACCCTTTGGGTACGGAACTCTAAAAAAGGTTTGAAATGGGTTGAAAGCCGATAAATAAATACGTACCGACTCATGTAAATATATAATAGAATACGTAATTTATAAGTTATTTAATTTTAAAAGCGATTATAACATTAAATTGGTTTTCGCAATTGTTTTAGTTTAGGTGTTTTAGTCAATTGTTTTAAGTAATAATAATATTTTATTAAATTATTTTAAAATAATATTTTGTTTGTGTTTTATATTTACACCTATTCCAACCCTTAAATTTTATAATAAAACGCTTGATGACGATGACACAGCCTATACAGAAACAATAGTGCTGTATATAGGTAATAATAGTATAGTGTACTATATCATATAATATTCCACAACTATCACACAACGCCGTCTAAGTCCAAGCTAAGCAGAGCTTGTGTTATGAGTACTAGACAACTGATAGACGTACTTAAATATTTCTAAATACATACATATTAAGGGCAATAGAAAGGGCTATGCTCGGAGTTGCCTTGCGTGATCGAATCAGAAATGAAGATATCCGAAGGAGAACTAAGGTTGCCGGCATAGCACGAAGAATCGCCAAACTTAAGTGGCAATGGGCAGGGCACATTGCTCGCAAGACAGATGGCCATTGGGGCCGAAAGGTTCTGGAGTGGCGACCGTGTAACGCAAGACGCAGTGTTGGAAGGCCCCCTACAAGGTGGACCGATGACCTGGTGAAGGTTGCGGGAATCTGATGGATGCGAGACGCACAGGACCGTTCGTTGTGGCCATATTTGGGGCCTATGTCCAGCAGTGGACGTCTATCGGCTGAAATGATGATGATTGATGACATATTATAGATAAATACATCCTAAAACTATGTTTTTATATTCTATCTAACAATTTTCTTGTGAGATAATTAACTCAACATTACCTATATTCAATTCTCATCTTTGTGTGATAAATTAATAAAATATGGTTGGGTAGCCTTTCTTGAGGTGGAAAACCATCAAATATTTTTTCCCACTTTAGGTGGAGTGAGAGTGCGTGTCAGACTTTTACTGACTAAAACTCATTTGTGTTCCTCAAATTGCCCTTCGTGTTCCAAGATCGCGGTAACTCTTCAAACTCTATAATAATATGGACGGTTAACTGAGTAGCCTTTATTGCTTTGATCTAGTATACACACATATACTTTAACCTGCACGGGATAATATAAAGAAAGGTGTTCATAACTATAATAGGTAGGTACGCGGCGCGTGGTGTTCCTTGCGCGCCTCAATGCATAGCATATAGCATATTCAGCCTTTTAATGTTCCCACTGCTGGGACTCAGGCCTCCTCTCTCTAGGAGAGGGAATGGGCCGTAATCCACCACGCGGGCCCAGTGCGGGTTGGTGGATGTCACATTTCTTCGAATTTTTGGTTCTAGGACATGCCGGTTTCCTCACGATGTTTTCCTTCACCGTTTTGAGAGCAGTGGTGATGAAATAAATTACACAAAGTAATGCGCCTGGCTGGGTTTGAACCCGCGACCTACAATTCGTAAGTCGGGGCCGTTACCACTCGGCCACCACTGCTCACCACTCGGCCACCACTGCTCACCACTCGGCCACCACTGCGCCTCAATGAGATGTCAGCAAAACCGTAGAGGCACAGTAGGATCGATGCGATGCTCGTTAGGGCTACGGGGAATTTCTGAAAAGGAAAGCTGTGGTACTGGAACGCAAAGGGCAACAAGGACACAAGTGTGGTTTTAGTCAGTAATAGTCTTGCACACCCTCTCGCTCAAACTTGGTGATGACTTCCCACCTAAAAAAAAAAATCTACAGTAGGTAGGTACTTATATCTATATGTACCTACTTACTGGGGCCATGGGTAGTGTGAAAACGAAACCCGGGGCTCTGGGACGAAGGCAACGAAGGAACAGGAGTGGGTTTTTAGTCAGTAAAAGTCTGACACTATCTTCCGCTCCGGCCAAGAGCGAGATTTTTCATTAGATGATTTTCCCACCTTAAAAAAACCTACTGTAGGTTTTATTCGTAGTTTATTAAAATAAATATAAATATAAATTCTTAACTGGATTAATTAAACTTAGTGTAGATAATAAATTTGGAAACATCAGCATAACAGTAACGCCATCTATGTCCTTGCAAACAAAACACGACTTTGCGAATTCCTACCTTTCAAAACAATAAAGGCGTAAGTGGACTATTGATTACGCATGCGCGCTATTACTCTCATCTCAGCCATTGAGCAGCATCTCGCGAATTGTAAACATGTTCCTTTGAAAATATACAGAAAACACCAGAAATATCCATCAGAATGAAGCTGGGGTTCGTGTTTATACTGTTAAGTTACGCCAGAGACTGTTTCGGTAAGTAAAGGGTTGATTTTTCTTGTATTTTTGGTGTGAAACATAATTCTGGGTTATAAGTACAGTCGCTTGCAGAGTTGTTTCGACTTTCGTGTTAGATTCTTTGGAGAACAAGTCTATTTTGGTTATTTTTTAAGGCTTTTCTGAAGATATGCGAAAAAAAAATTGATATGAGTTTAATTTTGTCTTGTAAGCGTATATTAATCATTCCTTGCGAGAATAAATCTCGCAAGGAGTGAGTCTAATATACGCTAAGTTCATTTAAATAAATGAATTTAAGATTGTTTCAGTAGATCAAGAGCTTATATATATTTATGCTAGAGTGCTACACAGATCTAGATAAATAAACAAAAACCCAATTTCAATACAAATCTCAAGTGAACTCCAAAATTAAAATTTATGATTGGCCAATGATATATGGGTCAGCCAATCACAAAAGCGTTCACGATTTGACAGCTGATTTGATTTAGAAAGACTTAAAAGCTATGATCATTGGTTTTATAATCTGTTTTCCAGGCGTAAAGCTGCTTGAAGCAAATCCAGATGTAAAGAGATTATATGATGACCTGCTCAGTAACTACAATCGTCTCATTCGACCGGTGACCAATGTGAGTGACATATTGACAGTCAGGCTTGGTCTAAAGCTGTCACAGCTCATGGAAGTCAACCTTAAGAATCAGGTCATGACGACCAACCTTTGGGTGGAACAGGTGAGTTAAATTATTTACACAGCGTTTGAATTTTAATGTGGATCCTTCTAGATGCCAACTTCTTCAACCAAGTTCACTGCCAGTATTTTCCTATTTGCCTCGTTATGAATGTAACAGTTTTAACTACTTTTGTATTTGCCATGTTAGGAACGTAACAGTTTTAACAACATTTATATTTTCCGCATTATAAATGTAACGGTTTTAACAAAATTATTATTTGCCTGATTATGAATGTGATAGTATTAACAATATTATTATTGACCAGATTATGAATGTGACGGTATTAACAACATTATTATTTGCCAGATTATGAATGTGATAGTTTTAACAACATTCTTTTATGCCAGATTATGAATGTGACAGTACTAACATCATTATTGCTTGCCAGATTATGAATGTGACAATATTAGCAACATTATTATTTGCCACATTATAAATGTAACAGTTTTAACAATATTATTTTTTGTCACACTAAAAAATGTAACAGTTTTAACAACTTTCGTATTTACCACGTTAGGAACATAGATAGAGTTGGCATACAACGAATCGACGTTACTATCTTGGGGTTATCTTCAAACTGAGGTATACATTAAATTAGTCATACTTGCCTAGTTCTCGAGGGAGAACACTCGGGAAACTGTTCGCGCCTTACTTACCTACCTAATGAATAATAAAATAGTTTAGTTTCAAAAGTGGCACATTCATAAGAAATCATAATGTGTTTCAGAAATGGTTCGACTACAAACTTCAGTGGAACCCTGAAGACTACGGCGGTGTTGAGATGCTGTACGTCCCTTCCGAGCACATCTGGTTGCCCGACATAGTGCTTTATAACAACTGGGATGGGAACTATGAAGTGAGTAGGATTTCAAGTGATTTCACGCCACGGTTGGTGGATTGGTTAAGCGATTGGCTGCTACGCTGTGGGTTGCGGGTTCGATTCCCATACGGGACAAGTATTAGATTTGTGAAAAAAGAATAAGAAAATAATATTTTTTGAGATGTCATTTTTGCAAAAAAGAGAAAAAGTCAATAATGTCGATTACTGCATTTACAATTAGCAGGGCAGCATTATTGTCTGACTTTCAAACTGTAATAACTTGGAATTTCAATAAGAGACTCATAATATAGACTATGCTATCAACCGATTTATAAATGTCAAACACCTATTTAATTTCTAGGTAACCCTAATGACAAAAGCCACTCTGAAATATACCGGTGAAGTGAACTGGAAGCCGCCTGCAATCTACAAGTCGTCTTGCGAGATCAACGTGGAGTACTTCCCCTTTGATGAGCAGACTTGCTTCATGAAGTTTGGATCTTGGACTTATAATGGAGCTCAGGTAAATAGCGGGTTTTTTTTTACCAAACTTTTCTCTTAATTAGGTTTTGGATCAATTAATAATCAGAGGTGGCGAGACGACCTAGATACCTACCGCAAGGACTGGTTCGAGGTGGCTCAAGAAAAGAATACCTGGAAGAAGTTGGAGCCTCCTCCAACTTCTTCCAGGTATCCTTTGCCCAGCAGTGAGACAGTTTAGGCTATTAAAAAAAAGGTTTTGGATCTATGCAGTAAGATATTAGAGGTGATTTGTTCAGTCAGTCATAAGACCCAATGACCTAAATGTAAACTACACTACAATTGCTATAGAATGATGTTGGTGACAGCTGTCAAATTCATACAATGTAGCTACCTTTCCTTTTTTCTCATCTTAAAAATGTATATTTTCGTCCTGCTATCATTATCCATGCTATGTAAAAAATTCCTTAGATTTATAATTGTTAAGCTATTGCTAAATCTGTAAGTTTCATTCTAAATGCTTATTCTTCTTTAAAGTCTTGATTGATCAATCGAAACTGTAGAAGAATAACATTTCAGTTTAACATTTTAAACTGGAAAGGTTATAGGATCTATTAACACTGAAACAGGGATTGAGTGGAACCTAGTGAGCCTATTGGACTTTTTTATTGTTTAGCGAGTTTTTCACCCGCAAAAAATTTACTTATTGTCATATAATTATTACAGGTGGACCTAAAACACATGGACCAGACAACAGGCAGCAGTTTGGTTCACGTTGGGATAGATTTGAGCGAGTTTTACTTGTCGGTAGAGTGGGATATATTGGAAGTTCCAGCTACGAGGAATGAAGAGTATTATCCTTGTTGTACGGAACCCTTTTCAGGTAAAGTATATCTGCATTATTTTTTATTTGAAATGGGGTCTAGTAAAGAGAGACAATTATGGCCGCTTTTGTAATCCTTGAGAAAAAAAATGCAATGCAGATTGTAACCTAAAAGATTTTGTCAGACGGAAAAAAAATAAAAATTAATTAGGAGACGCATCTGATAGATCAACGATCTCCTTTTAATAAACCCAAATTACTGGAGGTGAAGATATATATTCATCTTAAATCAAAAGAAAACCAGATTTGAGTTAGTAATATTGATCTTTTAACATTTGATAATCTTGATATCCTTACAGATATAACATTCAAGCTGACAATGCGCCGAAAGACGTTGTTTTATACAGTAAACCTGATCATACCGTGTGTAGGACTTACGTTTTTGACTGTACTGGTGTTCTATTTGCCATCGGATTCTGGAGAGAAGGTAACTAATAGTTGGTTTAATAGATTTTTAATGTGTGTGGTAGACGTAACGACATTCTATTTAAAATTGGGGCTGATAGAGAACTGCTACTTTCTAATTTCTACCTTCTTATTTCCTTAGTTTAACATTAAATTTATGTATCAAATTAAAGATATCTATTGTTTGATTTATTATTCTTAAGAACTGTTATCTATGCAACTACGTTTTCTGTACTATCACTTCTAATTAGTGGATTACTTTAACCCGTCACTCCTAGAGTGACATTAGTTATTAGTAGTAACAGACTCTTTCTCTTCTGTTACGTGAACCAAAACAAAGATCTGTATAATTTATAATAGGTTTCTTTCTACATTATCTATTTCGTCTTTTTATGGTCTTGAAATATTTACTAATAAGAGTGCTATTGCTCAAGAGTTTTTCTCAGCCATTGACATGTTCTTTGTGGTAAAGAACCTAAAGACCACAATTTTTTTTTTAAACTGTGTATATACATTCATGTGTAAACAAATATTGAGAAACGCTTGTGCGATAGTGTCTTAACATGATAGATTTAAGTGGGCATAACTACAAAAAGATTTTATAGATTCTTAAAATGTAAAATTTATTGTTAAGTTTAACATAAAATTTTAATAGAATGTCGTTACAAAATAGCTTTCTATGTAAATGTGAATGGGATGTTTCAGGGCATGTTCATATAGCCTTCAATCCGCAATACCATCCTTCATGCCCCTCATCCATTGGTAATGGTCTTTTTTGAATCACTAGCTAGTCGTGTGAGTGTGTTAGTATCATCTGGATATTGTTTGTGTTTGCTATTGTCTTTCCACATCCTAAATTTGTGAACTAAAGTCTAAATATCTCATTCTTTATATTTTTTTGTTGTTGATATTATTGTCCAATCTTCCTGAGATACGAATGTTTCCCCCCTAATTTGAATGATTAATTCTAAAAATACAGCTTTGTCCTCTTTACTCAGGCTTAGACAAGGATTTTCCTTTTTTTCTTGGCTTTTATTGAATTTTTGCCTATTGTTCTTGGGTCTCAAGGTCCAACGCTTTCCCTAGTTATTTTTTCTAGAATGGAGACTACTCCTTCTATTATATAATATCATAGACTTATTAATTAGGTTCCCATGTTTCCAAAATTGAACCTTTAATACAGGAAAAAAAAAAACAATAATTCTCTAAATTTATCCTCAAGTTAATCATATCATTGCATGATCCCAAATATATCACTCATTGGTTGTACAACACATTCCATGATTTGTAATTTACTCTTTTTCTGATTAAATGTTAGTGGAAAGACAATTTATAATCATTCAAATGTAATGTGATAGCTATAGTATGGATTTTCGTGCACTGATTTATATGCAGGTGGAATTAATTTGTGAGCAAGGTTCGTTGACCACCCCATCAAGAAGAACGTGAAATGGTAAGCATGACAATTTGTGAGTGAACTATACAAATTAATTTGTCGACAGGGAATTGAAGTGGATATCGTACATTATACAGACGATTGACTTTAGCATTAGCAATTATATCGTTTAAACAAAGGCTTTCGACTCGGTGGTCATATTTATTAATTCAAGTTGGTCAATCGTCTGTATTGTCCCTATAGAAGAATGATCGTCCAAATGAACATCATCAGCATCAACAGTGGGGTGTCAAGGAACCTTAACATCACAAGCTAATTCCACATTTAGTGTGCAAAAAACCAAAGAATTGAACAAAATAACTCAAAAGAGACTTCTCTTCCTTAGATATCGCTCTGCATCTCCATCCTGGTGTCCCTCACTGTGTTCTTCCTTGGTCTGGCTGAGATAATTCCGCCAACATCCCTGGCAATCCCTTTGCTTGGGAAATATCTACTATTCACGATGATACTCGTCTCGCTCAGCGTTTGGGTGACTGTTTGCATACTTAACGTGCATTTCAGGTAAATATTCTTTTTTTCTTTTCTCGTAGATATCGTTAAGCATCTCGATTTTGGTGTCGCTGACTGTATTCTTCCTGTTGCTGGCTGAAATAATCCCGCCCACGTCGCTCGCTATACCTTTATTAGGGAAGTATTTGCTGTTCACCATGATTCTGGTGTCTCTGAGTGTTTGGATGACCGTTTGCGTTCTCAACGTTCATTTTAGGTGAGTAAGAAAGTTAGTTAGCTTCCTTTCTCACTGTTTCCACTTCCTTGATTATATATCTGGCTAAACTGTCGCTTGGTAGTTGTTGTTTATTATCTAAATCTTATTTACTTTTAAAATCAAGGTAAATAAAGTTATCATAAAAATCTAGTGGCAGTGCTTAATAAAACCTAATAAATAAAGATGATGGTGAAAAAATTATTAAATCTTAGCTTTGATAGTTGCTAAATAACTGCAAAGCTTTTAAATTTTGTATAAGTACTTATGTATTATGTGTCTATTGGTTGTGGTTGATTGACGTTAATCAACTTGATCAGTCTGACCATGGCTGTGGTCTGACCACTTGCAAGCTTTAGTATACTTATATATAAATTGTTTACTGAACCTGACCTTAGCTTGTCCAGTAAAATATATTGCTTGTAATAGTAGATACAGATGCGCACATAATGCTAGTTTTACCTTCATTAAACACAGTAAAGTAAAAGTTAGATTAAAGGGTAGATTTTAAAATATCCCTACCCTTAGAAATAATAAGATATTGTTAAATTGAGAGTAAACGCTAAATGGTATAACAATACACGAAATCATCACGACTCTTGGTTCAGAACAAGCATACACCCCAGAAATGCGTGTATTTTTTATATGCATTTCTAAAATAAGTCTTCTTGGTCCATGTTCCAAGACTGCAGACTTCATGGCAAGAAAACTATCTAGCATTAGTAAAGAGGTTGTGGTTGTAACCAGTTTTTTAAATAATAGTTCTTGTATCGGCAAGTTCCCGGTTCACAGCTGAGCTTATAACTGTAACAACGTATTTAGACTTATTTTGCTATTGCTACATGATATTTAAAAATCTTTTAAAATACTTAACTATAAAGCTATAATTATATACAACCTAAAATAGAGAAAAAATAAATGAGGGTACATGAAATTCGTAATTTCCATATAATTTCATACTAATAAGTATAGGTCAGCCTGTGTCCTTTGCAATCATGTTACTATTTTCTGTTAAAGTTTTAAAATAAAAAATCAAGAGAAAAAGAGATATTTTTAATATTTTTTCAAAAAATCGCAAGAGTACTGTGCGATGTGTACTGTGAGATGGATTTAAAAAAGAACTTAAAATGTCAAGACAAATAAGAAAGATCAATTAGTTACCACTGGTATATAGCTACTAATTTAACCATAATTACATGATATTTAGATATCATGTAGTTATTATTATTAAAAAAAAAACAATTTCTTGAAATTTTCTAATATATTTTAATAGGAAAATTGGACAGGTATTTGGCGATGTTATTACAAAGGTATTTCAAATCAAATCAAAATCAAACAGGTACTTTTGAATAGTCAAACCGACTTTTGACTATTCAAAAGTACCTGTTTGATTCAGTCCAGTCCAAAAAAAAGTAAAGCTAAATTGCACGTTCCAAAGCGTAGATTGCTGTGGAGAAGAACGTGCAAGAAACTCTTTCAAATTCTATGTGACACAGCACAATTCACAAGAGTCAGTGCAGTAATCAATGAAATGGGAGTAGAAAGCGGAAAGTATAAAAAATATATATTAATAATAAATTACAAACAAAGTCAATACCTACAATTTAGCTAAATTTAAAACAAGAAAACACTAAATCATATTAAAGTGATAGTGTGTGTAAGTGTGGGCTGGAATTTGTAAGTCTAGGTGAGGGTGTTTGTGTTAGTGTTAAGGTGTTGGTCATCTTAATGGGTAAATGATATTTTCAGTCTGGTCATACGTGAGGTCTTGTAAACAATTCCTTAAAACATTCTTTGCCTCCCGTATATTCCCCGAAACCCGCAATGTGGCCTTATTAATGAAAACTCGAATTGGGAGAAAGAGCGAGAACTGGGTGGCAAATATTGTTCTGACTCTTGAGATCGGTAGTCTGTCGGCTCCAACCCTACCTATTTGGGTGTAAGTAAATTGCCTCCCTAACATGGCTACAAGTTGAACGAGGGTCTTAAGAATATACAATTAAATCAATCGCAGGATGCCCGCTTCCTTATAGAGTTCGTCTTTTAGGAACCGCCGAGGTTTACCTAGTAATACTTTTAAAACAGCCCGTTGAGCACGTTAGAATTCAAGCAAATAAGATTTGGCCGCACTACACCAGACGCCCACACAGAACTACGTAGACCCTTCTGGATAATTCTTTTGAGGCACAGGCACGTAGAGATTTCATGATGTGAATGAATTTGATTATTTTAGAGAACATAGAGATATGCTCTCTAAAGGACAAATTCTGGTCAACGGTGATGCTCAAATACTTGATAGACTTTACTCTGTCTATGACTCTACAGTCACAATTAGTGGCGTGATAAACGGTGTTGTGTATTTTTATTTTATCTATGTTCAGACAGCGAGAACGACTGATATGGAATGTAAGGAAATTGGTTCTTTCTACATTTAGGGTGAGTACATTTCTGTCAAGCCAGCTCACTATGGTGCGCATACAGTTTTCTGCAGCGTCCTAGGCATTCCTCCATGTATCACCAATCATATTCCATATGATTGCTGTATCATCGATCAAATCATATCTGACTGTGCGATGTTTATTCTTAGTATGTCATCCACGTAAATTGTGAACAATGTAGGACCCAGAACACTGCCCTGCGGCACCCCAAAACTGACAGGAAGGCTTTCACTGACACTGTATCCGATCACAACATACTGCTGTCGGTCAGATAAGTAGGAACAGAACCAGTCCAGAGCGATGCCCCTAATGCCAAAACATTCCAACTTTTTAAGTAGCATCTGAATAGAAACACTGTCGAATGCTTTGGCAAGATCAAGGAAAACACCGATCATCTATTGTCCCTCATCGATCCTAGAAGAAACAATATCAGCAAGAAGCCTCACCGCTTGCTCCATGGATTTTCCTTGTCTGAAAGCTGATGAGATGGTTATTCACAAGTTTCTCCATTTTGATGCGACACACAACAGAGATATAGGCCTGTAGTTGTCCGGACAGTCCTTGGCATCTTTCCTGTGTATAGGCGCTTATTATTATTATTATTACAAATATGCGTTAAAGGCTCCAGTATAAATGGCTTAATACGCTTGAGAAGAACCGGACGAAACCCGTCAGAACCGGGAGCACTGTCGTCTTTCATTGCAGAAAACATTATCAATACAAGTTGCAGAGGTTGGAGTTACTCTGGTTGGTTCAGCAAAAACATTGGACAAATTAAATGATTTCAAAATGCTTAAAAATCTGCAGCTATTTGAATTATTTTCTAAAATATTGATATTAAAATCTCCACAAATAATTATAGATTTGTTACTGTCTGCAAGTTTTGCTAGAATATCTTCCATTGTTGATTCAAATAGACTAAAGTTTTGAGGGTTCAGGCTTGAGGGAGGGCTGTACACGCACACTATCATGCTTATCTAGCTCAACACAGGACAGTTCAATGCAATGTTCAGTTGACAAACTAAGTCATGACGTTGTTTAAATTTTAAGCATTTTTTTTATTAAGATTAGGGAACCACCACGCAGCATAGATTTACGGTTAAAACAACTTCCCACACTATAATTTTCATAACTAAGTAGCATTTGGTAATCCTTCAACCAATGTTCACT
Source organism: Mythimna impura (assembly GCA_905147345.3). NCBI lineage: Eukaryota > Metazoa > Arthropoda > Insecta > Lepidoptera > Noctuidae > Mythimna > Mythimna impura. The sequence continues at coordinate 5,393,155 of LR990356.1, read as the reverse complement.
AAAACATTGTTTTTTCTAAATACATTTCAATTTCTAATAATTTGGAAGAGATACCCTGAATATTTTGATGAAATTGTTCCAAGGCATGCTGCTGCGCCCCTTTTTGCCGTTAAACATTTTGAAAGCAAGAAGATACCTTATTATTAGTCGGTATAACTATGGTGTTACTGGTACCTCGGTTGTCCTATAATTATATATATTTAGAATGGCATTTTACTCAAGCACACTGTACTGTACCATTTTATGAATGATCTTTAAGGCGGAACTGATATTTGATTTCAATAACTTGAAAACGCAGCACTTAAAAAAAATTGTGTTTAGAGAAAGTGTGATGGACTCGCCAAAAGGAAGTCCACTCACGAATCAAGGGAAGAGAAAACAATCGAATCGAGAAGAAGACTCGTGAATAGAATAGAATAAACTTTATTGTACACCAAAATAGTAACAATTATACAGAAACTTAATTCTATGGGTACAATAGCGGTCTTATCGCCAACAGTACGAATCGAAGTTTTAAGTATGATTTAATCATTTTATAAGAAGCTTTCTGTCTCGTGGACCATACGTTTTTGTATTGACCAATCGATAGCTAAATTAAAACATTCTGGTAATAAAAAAAGAAAAGGAAGGAAGGAAAAATATTCCTTCGTCGTTCGCTAAATAAAGAAGCACAAATAAATCTACAGCTGCACTGTAACGACGTCAGTCCGTTAGGGGAAAGTGGCCTAATATATGGAATGGTTACACTCTAGTTTAGAGAATGCTCTTCATTGAATGCATATAGACGACGTAATGTGAATTGAGGTGTTAAGATTTGATGGTGGTTTTTTTTTAAAGCCTAGCATAGTATTATCAGCGTTATAATGTTCTCACTGCTGGGACTCAGGACTCTGTAGGAGAGGAAATAGGCCGTAATTCACCACGCAGTTCCAGTGCGGCTTGGTGGATGTCACATGTCTTCAAATTTGTCGTTCTAGGACATGCCGGTTTTCTCAAGATGTTTTCCTTCACCATTTTCAGAGTGGTGACGAAATAAATTACACGAAGTTTAGCGCTGTCGTGGTTTGAACCCGCGACCGGCAACTCGTAAGTCCGGGCTGTTAACAATAGGCCACCACTGCTCCTAATAAAGATTAATAAATAACATAATCAGCATTTTAATGTTCCCACTGCTGGTGCTCAGGACTCCTCTCTAGGAGAGGGAATAGGGTATGGCCTATTCCCACGCATGACGCATCTCCTGTGCGGCTTGGTAGATGTCACATGTCTTCGATTTTTTTATCCAAGGATATACCGGTTTTCTCACGATGTTTTCATGTGCCATCCACCAACCTGCACGGGGCCCGCGTGGTAGATTACGGCCCATTCCCTCTCTTAGAGAGAAGGCCTGAGTCCCAGCTGTGGGAACATTATAAGGCTGATTAATCATGCTTATGTTTATTACGAAGCCACTTATTATTCTACAATGGATACATAGGAACGCAGAGAATGTAAGTAAGACTATAAGTCTTTTTCATCAATCACATAAACAAGACTAGTTTCATCATATGAATTAAAATTCACCTATGCGTACGAAGCTGAGCCAGCTACAGCAAAATTTTATTCATGTTACCACGATTTAAATTCAGAACAAAGGTGTGTACCGAGGCTACACGAGCATTGACTGCAAGTGAAACTACCCTCTCATTCACGTTACAATAAAAATTAACCGACTGCGCTGTTGTGATCGCGCTGCTACAAATGGTTTCAACCATAGAGTACGAAATCACAGGTAGTGACTAGAAACGTCATCCATATTTGTACGCGCACATGTTGACAAATATTATGGCTGTATGGGGGATTTTGCCCGTGTGAAAAATCTGAACACAGACAAAAACTTCCAAATAAACCTTTTCACTTTTTTTTGCCTCCTTAGGAGTTAAATTATGAAAAATCCTTACTCATTCCTTAAATACAAAAAAAAAACCTCTGACAAAATTCTTTTTATACAATTTTTGTAAATTTTCTGGATTTTTATGAGTAAACGGTGACACTTATTATCAAGCTTAGGTTATAAGTTTGCAGTGGCGTTTCCAGCAGTGGACACCGAGGCGTGTCCGTGCTCTATGTTTTCAACTGTTGTGCGTAGTGACGTGCCAACTATTGCTGGCTATTCGAAAATAATGGGATTTGAATTTCGAAGTCGACTGTTAGAAGTACTTGGCACAGAGCGTTTGGTTTACTTGGTTTTGGTATTGCGTAAAGCCTGGAAATGTTTGTCAATGGAGTCGGCAAATCGTAGTGGCTACGAGGACCATTATTGAGGATTGTGTTTCGTTGTGTAAAAAGCAATACTATACCTTCGAATAATTGATGCGTGGAGTATACGGTGAAGGTCTGCCCCGCTTTGAAGGAGCAACGCCCAAAAATGATCAAACTGCAACAATTCTTTCGCAAATTCTTTGTACAGTTGTGGAGCAAGATGACGTCACAAATTACTCTGTAGACATTTTAAATTTGCTAATGGCGGTGGACTGCCAGTGTACGTTATCCAGCTGAAAGTCAGTCTGCCGATTATGCAGTTACCTTTAACTGGTTTTTGAATTTCTAATTCGATGTTAACAACATGTCAAACTTTCCATCTATGGGTAAAATTTCTTATGTACCTATACTAAACAAGAGTATGAGTGTGACGAAGTAGAGTAGTTCTTAGCTTCAAATATTCAATTCAGAATAAAATGTCATACCAAATGTTTCATCAAGAACTTGGCATTTTGTTCAGGTCTATGTTACAGGAACACAGGTTGATGTACAGGTTTTAATGGAATTCTGCATAATTAATTTTCCGATTAGCCCATTATTCCTAGCGATTTATTTCCTTATTCTAATAATCTGCTAAAAATACGTTTTTTTATGGAGCAATCTACTTTATTAATATACTGAAAGCCGGATATTGGAAAGGGCCGCTATGACGACCATTGGGAATGAACATAACTTATGCACGACTTAAATATTTTTGAAAGATAAATAACATTTCAACCATTTCCAAACAACGAACTTCCACAATACAATAGTTATTCGAGTTATCCGAAAGTCACATCCCTATTTCAGCGCTTCGAATAAATCTTCCGTTTTCATTGTTATTTTGTCATTACAGTAATAGAACATTGTGTGTGTGTGATATATGGCGTGCAAGATAGCACGGTAAGCTATTAGAGCTTTGAATAATTTGTGGAGCTGTATAAAATAAAGCGGTATTTCATACTGTAATTAACGAGGCAATTTGAGTTGGATCTTTCAGCGCTTAAAGCAATGGATTGTTAAGTGATCGTTGCTTAATGACTTGGTTTGTAAAAGCGTATATTATTTTAATCAATATGATTGTACGATCGAGGTAATTTTCAGTGATTTTTTTGAATGATCTTATTTGTTTACTAGCGACCCCTTAGGGTCCTATAGTAAATTTAGCCCTGCTTTTAGCTAAAAAAATATTATCAGCAACTTAGTTTACCTGTAAAATAAACTGTGTTTGATACAATAAATAAACAAACACGTTAATTTTTCAACTAATGCTTTAATCCTTTAACCGCTTGCATCGGATTGGCCCGACCAGCCCCCCTAGCCACGTAGGCGCGGGCTAGTGGACGGCGAGCAATGGGTGGCTCGCCGTCCGACCGTCCGGTAACCGTCTGGACCGAGCCCAAGTCGTCGACGGCGCGTGTTGTTCCACGCGCGCCTCAAGGAGTTGTCAGCAACTGTAGGGGCCCAGCAGGGTCGAAGCCTACTGGGGCCAAGGGTCTGATTCTGAAAGGAAGACTCGGCCCTGGTACGAAAGGCAACGAAGGAACAGGAGTGGGTTTTTAGTCAGTAAAAGTCTGACACTATCTCCCGCCTCGCCCAAGAGCGGGGGATGTCATAAGATGATTTTCCCACCGAAAAAAAAAAAAAGCCCCGCTAGCCAAGTTACGCCACGCCTCCAATTCTTTTATTCTGAAAACGTGACTGAGCGTTGAGATGATGTCAGAACAAAGGAATCGGAGGCGCGGCCTACTCGAGGCGTTCGACGCAAGAGATTCGAAACGAAACGGTCGTAACTTAGCTAGGGGGGCAGTGCTTTCGTGTCCTGTTCGCCAAGGTCGTGTGTTTGCGATTAGATACTCCATCTCGTTTAGCTGAGCGTGGCAGAAGAGCGGTCGAGAAGGAGTATATATGGTCGTGGATGTGCGAACCTGGTGGAATAAAACTGATAGTGTTTGTCGAATATATCTGACGTAGGTAGTTAAAGGATTAAATAAAATCTGGGCACATTCAGATATCTATGCTTTTTACCCAAATGCCTTAGAAGGAGGGTTATTTTTTTATTGTAGCTATTACAGCTATCAAAACCACAAATGCCTAACGTAATTAATAGATAATTGATGAAATAATCTTTAAAACTCCATGAATAATTTCAAGACACTTACATATAGCGGCACGAATCTTGAGCGCTCGGCGGAAGAGTGGGGATCGCTTTACGCATCGTAAAATATCGGCGAGCCAATCACTGTACAAGGATTTCACTCCCCGCCCCCGCATCTCTCTTCATACCACTGAAGAGACCCGATATTTCACTTCTGCGTGCTTCTACGCAAGTAGAACTGTAGAAGTCAGCGCTCAAGATCAGTGCCGGTATCTTTATACCACGTAGTCGAAGAAAATATTAATACCTACCAAACTAGATCAAAAGAAAAAAAAACATAGTGTAGCTACACCAACATCTTTCGCACCCCAACTTCATAACCCTCAAACCCCCTAATAGGTCACCATCGACACACACGATGTCACCCTGGATGAAGAAGCTGTTCCTCCAGCTGATGCCCAAGCTCCTGATGATGAGGCGGACCAAGTACTCCCTGCCAGACTACGATGACACCTTCGTGTCGAATGGATACACCAATGAATTGGAGATGAGGTAATATTGACGATTTTTTTTAATGGTGTAGGGTGAAATCAAATTAACTGGTGAAACTACTCGCGGCTATTTAAAAGAAAATGTTTTATTAAATAAAGGTACACCTGCATTCGTTCAACTATTTTTTTAATAATTATATTTTTTTATAATAATAATTTATTTACACAAAAATTACTTATTATATTTTATAAATAAACTAGCTTCTGCCAGCGGCTTCGCCCGCGTCAAATTAGGTTTTTCCATTCAAACTTTGGACCACCGTTTCAATCCTTTAGAGGGTGAATTTTGGAAAATCCTTTCTTAGTGCTCGCCTACATCATAAAAGGAAACCTCGTGCAAAATTTTACGGTCTTAGTCCTTGTAGTTTCGTCTGTGCGTTGATATGTCAGTCAGTTTCTCCTTTTATATATATATATAGATGCTATGAACAGTATAATAGGAATATGTATACAAAGTTTTAGCAGCTGGAGCCAACCTGTATTTCGGCTTACGGCGCCAACCCCCTCTCGTTACATATCATAATATAACTTAAATGCTTGCATTAAACAAAACCAATGAATTTGGTATACCTACTCTGATATAGCTATTAGCCCACCTAGCCAAGTTACCTACCACCGCTTCGTTTCGATTCTCTTTTCGTTGGACGCCTCGAGTCGGCCACGCCTCCTATTCTTTAGTTCTGACCACGTGACTGAGCGTTGAGATGACGTCAGAACAAAGGAATTGGAGGCGTGGCCGACTCGAGGCGATCAACGAAAAGAGAATCGAAACGAAACGGTTGTTACTTGGCTAGGTGCCTGATTTCAACATAGTTGAGACCAGTCTTAGCAGATGTGGTCTTGTTATGATTACGTGGACATCGAAACCCACAACGTCTAAGTCTCACCAGCTAATTTAATTTGACCCCTACTTGTAGATTTCTTTAATGTTGTCTATTAGTAAATTTTAACTGATATTTTTTAAACTTTCAAGCCCTTCCGACGAACGGCTGCAAAGACTACTAAGTAGCTCTTGTACTTCAAGGTAAAATCTACCTGAAACAGTTCTTGTGGATCCATGCATGCATGTAAACGTGGACAACTGCCAGCTTGCTTCCGATTCTAAAGATTTTTGTCAATTTTCCTTGCCTTTCCATACGTGTATGTAACCACTAGCTTCTGCCAGCGGCTCCGCCCGCGTGAAACTAGGTTTCTCCAAACACAATCTCTACAAACTTCCAACCCACGTTTTACCCCCTTAGGGGTGGAGTTTCGTAAAAGAGGGAGACTAAAGAAAAGATGGATGGATTGTGTGAAAAGTGATAGAATAGAATAGAATAAAACTTTATTGTACACCAAAAATAATTAAATTAAAAATATAGATATATAAGACTATACATAGATATAAAATTATATTGTATAGCTATTATATATTAAAGACAAAAAAACAAACTCATGAATATTATATATATATATATATTTAAATACATACATATTAAATGTTACACAATTTCAAAGAGAGAAATAGAGAAAAAATAAAAAATAAATAAATGAGAAATAAAAAATACAAAAAGGTGAAAGGACTAGAAAGAAAAAGAAGGGAAAGAACTGAAATTGGATAGTAGCAGAATTAATTATTGTGAAAGAAAATGATCGTTAACTAAATTTTTAAAAGAAGCTAGTGACTGGGCTTGCCTAATTGGCATCGGCAACGCGTTCCACAATCGCACTGCTTGGACCGTGAACGATATCGTGACGAGTGATAGGACAGAAGAGAAGAAAAAAACGTGTTGCGCCGACCCCAAATAAAACGGGATAAGGGCAGGAAGGTGATGATGATGGGTGGAGTTTCGTAAAATCCGTTCTTAGCGGATGTCTGCACCCTATAAGGAACCTACCTGCCAAATTTTAAGTTTGTAGGTGTTATAGTTTCTGAGATTTCGTGATTAATCAGTGAGTGGTATTTCACTTTTATATATATATAGATTATGTATGACTACGGAACTTCTTAGTGCCATACGCTTCCGATGAAATTTAAACATAAAGATCTTAATCTTAAAAAAAAAACTATTTTTTAAAGTTCTATGCAAAACCGTTTATAAAAAGATAAATATTTTTATAAAAAAATTAGGAAAAATCCGACAAGACAAATCTACCACTGGGGGGTTCAGAATCATATATTAAATCCATGGTATTCGTTTGTGCGTCGATGTTAAAGACACCCTGTATTTGGGATTGATCATGAGACATTCTGGTAGAGCAACAACGACTGTCGTTGATTAAAACCTCGGTTACACTAGGGGACAAAACGTCCCCAACATGACGTGCAACGCTGTCAAATTGTCTAACAATATGTCCCACGTTATGTGAATGCGTTGTAAAATGTTGGGGGGGGAGGCAAGTTGCGAGACACTGGGTAACGTTGCAGCGCGGCCTCATACAGATTGAGCGTTACGCGTCATTTTGGGGGCATTTTGTTCCCTAATATATTTGAGCGTCTATGATCAGTGCGAGTTGCCAGTGACGATATATGGCTCCGAAACGTGGTCGCTTACAATGGGCCTCATCAGAAGACTTAAATTCGCCCAAAGGGCAATGGAAAGGGCTATGCTCGGAGTTTCCTTGCGTGATCGAATCAGGAATGAGGATATCCGCAGGAGAACCAAGGTTACCGACATAGCACGAAGAATCGCCAAACTTAAGTGGCAATGGGTAGTGCACATTGCTCGCAGAACGGATGGCCGTTGGGGCCGAAAGATTCTGGAATGGCGACCACGTACCGGAAGACGTAGTGTTGGAAGGCCTCCTACAAGGTGGACCGATGACTTGGTAACGGTTGCGGGAGTCCGATGGATGCGAGACGCACAGGACCGTTCATTGTGGTGACACTTGGGGGAGGCCTATGTCCAGCAGTGGACGTCTTTCGGCTGAAATGATGATGTTGAATGATGATAATGCATTTGAGCCTTAACATAATTCACGTCAATCATTTCGACAGTCGTTGAAGATACTAGAAATTGACTTTGTCGATACTTCATTCGAAATAAGTTAAGACATTTCAACAGAACTTGTTTACTATCCGTTCAACCGATTTTGACTTTTATTGCGTTGGTAGAATGATAAATGGCGGCTGCAGTAAATAGTTGGTATTGTAACCACTTTTTTGCTTTTAATGCCATCCTTATGCCTACGGAATAGAATTCAAAATCAGTTGAATGGACAGTAAACAAGTTTTGTTTAAAATAGTCTTCGTACATTCTACCTAACAGTGTACGGAAGATTTTATTAATACTGATATTTCTACGACAAAGTCTCACTAACATAGGTATACGGACCCTAAAAAAAAGCGAGCACAATCAAATCGTACACTGATTAAAACACACGATACAAATGTCACACGATAAAATGTCGATGGCCTATTAATTTGCCGGTGCATCATCCGACATACCGATGCGTTGAAATCGCTCATTCCATGGGATCGTTCCGGTTATTTTGAAATCGTTTAATTAAAACGGTTCCAGATTTCTGAGGGTTCTTTCCCATGTTCCATTTCTTTTTAGTAAATATGATAAACGTATTTCGTGAGTCATAATCTGTGTTTTGAACACGTCATAATAGGGAATATGCATGCAATTATTTATTACTAACTGACCCGGCAAACTTCGTACTGCCTAATAGTAAGGATAACGCCATCTGCTGTCATTACCAGAACCAGCATAATTCATTTTAAAATGACATTTTAATTAGAGATGGAGGAGAGGCGTTGTATTCGGTTTTTGTTTTTTCGTGATTTTTTTATATTTTCTCCCTGTTTAAATCTTCCCTGCCCCCCTAGCCAAGTTACAACCGTTTCGTGTCGACTTCCATTCTCCAATCGGTAACGCCTCGGTGTCAGCAATTGTAGCAAACGATAAGTTGGTAGCCATGTTGACGCGCCTAAGTCGGCCGTTAGTTCTATAAAGTCGTTCTATAATAACAAAGGATGTAGCGTTGAACATTGTAGAATCGATAACAATTCATTCTATCATTTTGTACGATGTGAACTTGGCTACGAATTTTCTATTCGTTTGTTCTGACCACGTGACTTAACGTTGAGATGATGTCATTCCCATACATTTGATTAGTTTTCGACTAGCGTTAACGATTGCAGATTATCAACTTGGCTAGGGGTGCTGGATTATCACGAAAATTTCAAAACCAAAATTAGCCAAATTAGTCCAGCCGTTCTCGAGTTTTAGCGAGACTAACGAACAGCTATAAATTTTAAGAATATAGAAGATTGTCATTTTTGGCTCTAACAAATAAACAGTCGGACATGGTCTTTGACGTCACAGTTCATCTCGTACGGCCGCCATGGAAAACGGCATCTTAGCGAGAGAGTCAGATACATTTGTTTAAAGTTGTTATATCTTGTTTGCTTTTCTACAAATTTTGATATTTTTTCCACAGTTAGTATTCTATTTTTGTATATTTATTGCATCATGTATATTCCTTATTATTACGTTTTTGGTTTCCATGTCCACAACAATAAATAAATCCCTAACTAAACCACACAATGGCTAAGAATTTAATAAAATATGAAATCACATTTTGAAAATTCTAAAACAATTTCTACATAAAATTCACTATTTTCTACATGCAAAACTTTGATTTCAATGTGCATTGTTTTTAGGCTCACATCAAACCTTAGGTAAGCCAGCCAGCCGTCGTGAATTCGAACCCCATTGCACTATATTTTCCCTATCAGTGATCGAGGGGAGGATAGGCATAGGGATACCTTATAGGTAGCTAGAAAACCAATGAGGGCGCAAAGTAATATCTTTAGAAAAAAAAACGTTTATTTCCTTACCGTTAAATGTTCTTCCGCAATGTTTTTTTTTGCATTGCACTGCGTTTCTTTATGTCCGAAACTCATTTTTCGATGTTTCCTTCCTCATAAACAAAAACGGTGTTTCGTTTTCCTCATTTGTATATTTCACACTATGATGAACCTCTTTGAAAGTCTCACAGACTTTTGAAGTCGTTGCGACTTTAATATGTTTTGGGGAAACAACAGGTGGAAAAGTTTATAAAACAAGGCAATTTCGAGTTGTTGATATTTAAATTTTATATCATCATGATTTTGACTGTTGATATTTTTTCAGCAGGGACAGTTTAACGGACGCGTTTGGTGATAAAGATAACGGTGATTATCGCAAATCACCGGCTCCTGAAGACGATATGCTGTCTGCTGGTGGAGCGCATCAGAGACCATCAGGTAAGATGATTGTCTGCGACACTGTGCTGTATTGTAAGTTATCTATGAATGTGTGTGTGGAGGTGGCAGGACGACCGTGATCTTTTTAGGATTCCGTACCTCAAAAGGAAAAAACGGAACCCTTATAGGAAGCTGTGAAAAAATCATACGCAATATAAGGAAATTACCTGCCAAATTTTAAGTTTGTAGGTGTTATAGTTTCTGAGATTTCGTGATTAATCAGTGTGTGGTATTTCGCTAATATATATATAGATTTAATCAAAACTCCTCTCCTACAAAACGGTGAAAGAAGAACATCCAAAAACTCCACATAGATTGCTTCTTACTTTCAGCACAGATAGTAAATTGTACATAGGCATAACGTGTATACCAGTTCCATAACAGCATTTTAACTTCTCTTCTCAATAGTGACCGAGTCAGAGAACATGCTGCCTCGCCACCTGTCTCCCGAAGTTGCGGCCGCGTTGAAGAGTGTGCGGTTCATAGCTCAGCACATCAAGGACGCCGATAAGGATAACGAGGTTAGTGACCTTTGTGATAACAGGGTTTTTGTCAGTAGACTTCTCGTTTCACTGGCATGAAAAGATTTTTTTTATATTTTGGGTAAATAATATTACCTGTGTATTTTTAAAGTTCCGTACATCAGTCGGCAAAAACGGAAACCTTTTGAGATTGCTTAGTTGCTCGTCTGTCAAGACACTTTTTAGGGTTCCATAGCCAAATGGCAAAAAACGGAACCCTTATAGATTCGTCATGTGTCTGTCTGTCCGTCCGTATGTCACAGCCACTTTTTTCTGAAACTATAAGAGCTATTCTGTTGAAACTTGGTAAGTAGATGTATTCTGTAAACCGCATTAAGATTTTCACAAAAAATAGAAAAAAAAACAATAAATTTTGGGGGTTCCCATACTTAGAACTGAAACTCAAAATTTTTTTTTTCATCAAACTCATACATGTGGGGTATTTATGGATAGGTCTTCAAAAATGATATTGAGGTTTCTAATATCATTTTTTTATGTACTGAATAGTTTGCACGAGAGACACTTCCAAAGTGGTAAAATGTGTCCCCCCCCCCGTAACTTCTAAAATAAGAGAATGATAAAACTAAAAAAAATATATGATGTACATTACCTTATAAACTTCCACCGAAAATTGGTTTGAACGAAATCTAGTAAGTAGTTATTTTTTAATACGTCATAAATCGTAAACCGCAATTTACCTTTCAAGTTTGTACGGAACCCTCAGTGCGCGAGTCTGACTTGCACTTGCCCAGTTTTTTTGTAAGAACGCAAGGATTTCTCGCGTTCGGTGAAAGCTGAAATTACAGAAAATACAAAACACAAAGATTACAATAAATACCTAATTTCGGAAAAAAATAACGTACCTTTAATATAAAGTTTATTTGAACTTATAATTCCAAGTCAATCCAAAGATATAACACTTCAAAGCAACCCGTTTTAAAAAACGGCAATTTCATACTTTAACCCCTATTATTTTGTTGTTCGCAAGGGAATCAAGACTTCAAGTTGACATAGAATTAAAAATTTAACAAAAGCTATGCTATGTTGCACAAAAGGAAAAATCAGAAAACCACTGCATTACACGTTAGTTTGTTTTTATAAATAAGTCATATATATTTTTTTAGTTTTATCATTCTCTTATTTTTGAAGTTACAGGGGGGGGGGGGGGCATTTTACCACTTTGGAAGTGACTCTCGCGAACTATTCGGTTTAGAAAAAAATGATATTAAAAACCTCAATATCATTTTTGAAGACCTATCCATAGATAGCCAACACGTATGGGTTTGATGAAAAAAGTTTTTTGAGTTTCAGTTCTAAGTATGGAGAACCCCCAAAATTTGTCTTAATGCGGTTCACAAAATACATCTACTTACTAAGTTTCAACAGTATACTCGTAGTTCTTATAGTTTCGTAAAAAAGTGGCTGTGACATACGGACGCACAGACAGACAGATATGACGAATCCATAAGGGTTCCGTTTTTTGCCATTTGGCTACGGAACCCTAAAAATGTACTAAGACAGGAATGGGTTTTTGAATATCTAAGTTACCGAGTAAGGTAAGAAATTCATAGCGAAGAAAATATAAGAAAAAAGTTCTCAAAGTGTACGACCGATATTTCGTCAGCATAAAAACGTTCGTTTCTCAAAGGATTCTCGTTGAACAGCAATGAAGAGAAAACTTTTAAAAAGTTCTTACTCAAACATCTTTTGAAAAACCACAAACTTATTTTCCAGAGACCATAAACAAAATAGTCTACGTCTGCAACATGAATCTAAACTAATATTATAAAGAGGAAAGATTTGATTTTTTGTTTGTTTGTATGTTACGATTAAACTCAAAAACTATTCGACTGATTTAAAAAAATCTTTCACCATTAGAAAGCTACATCTTTACTGAGTAACATAGGCTATATTATATCAAAAAAATTAGAGATCCCTACTTAAATTGGAACAATGTAACCCAAGGTATCAAAAGGTTGCTTAATAAATTCATTATTTTGCGTGCGCTGCGAAAACTACTAATGATAGAACAAAATAATGTAGTATGGCTTTGCAGAACACGTCATTTTCTATAAAAAAACGCCCCAACACCATATGTCTAACTATTAAGTTGGGCTTGCGGATGGCGAGCAATGTGTAGCTCGCCGTCCGGCCGACGGTAACCGTCCGGACCGAGCGCCACGCGTGCCTCAACTAAAGGTCAGCAAATCGTAGGGGCCTAGCAGGGTCGAAGCCTACTGGGGCCATGGGTTATTTGAAAGTCAACCCCAGGGCCCTGGAACAAAGGCAATGAAACAGGAGTGGGTTTTAGTAAATAAAAGTCTGACATGCCCTCTCGCTCCGCCCAAGGCGAGAGAAGTAATTGAATGATTTCCCACCTAAAAAAAAGTCTAACTATTATAGTTATGTTACAATAACTACGTTTTTCAATTTAAAAATTGCTCCCAAGCGAAGCCGGAGCAGGCAACTAGTTTATAAAAAAAACACCGGAAAGTCTTAATTATCATCGGATAGTAATAAAGGAGCGACAAAAAAAATCATTTTGCTTGTATATTCAGGAGGACATTTAAATATTCATGTACTGTCGAGACGTAATGGTTTGGGAAGCAGGAAGAGTAATGGCGGCCGTGGCGGGGGTACAGCTGACAGGTACCTGTGTTCTCCTTATTATCATTTACGTCATGGCATTTGTCCGTCAATGTTCTGGGGTTCTTTGTGTGGAAATTTGATTTAGAAGTGGAATATGCGCAGCGATTTGTTTTTGTTTTTTAAGTAATGTTTTTTTTTTTTGGCTTGGATACTAAGTCCTTTAAGCCATGTTTAGGAATAGTTAATTTGTTTCTTCGAGCTGTGTCTGTAACCTTGGTTCTCCTGCGGATATCTTCATTCTGATGTGATCACGCAAGGTAACTCCAAGCATAGCCCTTTGGTTGACTTTAAGTCTTCTGATGAGGCCCATTGTAAGCGACCACGTTTCGGAGCTATATGTCATCACTGGCAACACGCATTGGTCATAGACTTTCGTCGCCAAACTTAAGTGGCAGTGGGCAGGGCACATTGCTAGCAGAACGGATAGTCGATAGGGACGAAAGGTTCTGGAGTGGCGACCATGTACCCGAAGGCCCCCCAATAGGTGGATCGATGACCTTATGAGAGTCGCGGGAATCTGATAATTGCGAGACGCACAGGACCGGTCGTTACAGCGACACATGGGGAAGGCCTATGTCCAACAGTGAACGTCTTTCAGCTGAAATGATGATAATGAGTTAATTTGTTTACCATTAGAATACGGATGTACCTAAACATTAGTGTTTGTTTGGCAGTAAATGTATCAAGTTCTCGGAAAGCTTCGCTAAGGTAGTCTTGTCATTCTCAGCTCAATTTTACCGAAATCGCGCCTGTTTCAATGATTCCACATATTGTCAAAGCTGCTGAGTCCGCCATATTGGATTAAGAATGACGTCATTTACTCAGTAAAAGTCTGACAAGCCCTCTCGCTCTATCATAGAGCGAGAGAATTTATTGGATGATTTCCCACCTCAAACGAAAACCCAAATAAGTTACAAAATGTATTTATTATAAATATAATCTAAGACAAATAGCGACATAGGTACTTTGATCAAACAATGGTGTGCAAGAAAATTCCATTTTCCCAAAACTTCTGCAGCAAATTTTCTGTATTTCAACATCACGAAATCTAAAAGAAAACAACGATTACCACACAGTTTACATTAAACTTACCCATTCTTACACTGCCGTGCATCGGTTGTGTTATAAAACCGAATTACTCATAATATGTTGGTGGTACATTGCAACCTCGCGTGCACTGTACACTATCGTGCACCGAAAATCGTAAACCTACCAGAAAAATACGAGGGTGTAATAAAAGAATTTAGAAATTGTGCCGTGTATTTGCACTGAATTGTAGTCTTCGCAAATGGCTGATAAATCTTACGTGTTGGCTAGTTATTAGATAGCGTGTAGCTTGCAACAGATTCTCATTTCATGCTTGGATTTTTTATGTTTTTGATTATATATTTGTACAAACCTTTTTCACTGTCCGTTCTCCAGATTTTAACTTTTATTTTTTTTGCTTTTATTGCCATCCTTATGACTATGCTATAGAAGTCAAAATCGGTTGAACGCTCAGTAAAAAAAGGTTTTTTAATAATATTAATAATAATTTATTCTCGTGATAGCCGAGAAAGAAAAACAATCTAAATATCTTGACTTGACTCGCGACGTTGTATATGGGAAGTGGATAAGGTAATCATTGTACCGATAGTCGTAACGGCCAATGGCTTAATAGCTAAGAGCCTCGAACAACATCTAAGGAGGCTCTCGTTAGGCATCTGGATCAAGGGCCTGATCCAGAAAGCAGTACTTCTGGATACGGCGCGCATTGTTAGGAGATTCCTCTCTCAGGAGCCCTGACCGCCGGTAGCTTGGACCCTGTTCCCGATGCCGGTGGGCTACTATTTTTTATATTTTTAAATGTATTTTTTTTATTATGCTTTTCTTAAGAAATATTTAAAAATGTAAATAATATGTATATATAGAAAATAAATGGATAATAATTTATTTCCATAATATTGTACAAATTTGAACAATAAATGACTGATGGCTTAAAGTGATTTAATACAAATGCATAAGAAATAAAAATGTGCAACTGCGCCTGAGCTAGGCCGAGCCTGTATTTCAGGACGCAGTTCTCTTTCCAGAAAAGAAGTTATAAATATAACAGCATTTGCATGTTACGTCAATATAGCAAAATATTAATTTGCAATCGAACTTGTGTGTTGTGTGCATTCGTGTGTATGTGGTGTAATTTTATCTCAACGTTTTGTCTTCAGTAGTTTGGTAATCACATGTGAGTAGAAAGTCTAAAAGTTTTGTTTTTGTTTAGTGTGTAGATATTGAGAGTTGTGTTAAGTTTATTGTAGAGGAAAGGACCATAGAAACAGAAAAACCTATGTGTAAATAAATATTTAAATTGACGGGACCGGGGTACTACAGCCAAATGTCTTATATTATTTTGAATGGAGTGTTGGTCTGTGGCAAGACTGCGGGATTATTCGAAAGAGTTACTGTGGCCCAAACGTTTGTAAACTTACATACACAAGACATCCAGAAAAAATATCTGTAGTTCATACAAATATTCATTCTGTGCGGGAATCAAACCTGCGACACGCAGTGCAGTAGCCAATCACTCAACTACTGTGCCAACCGTGACGTCAAATTATAACTATTTTTTATAATAATATACCACAACTATCACACAACGCCGTCTAGTCCCAAGCTAAGCAGAGCTTGTGTTATGAGTACTAGACAACTGATAAACATACTTATATATTTCTAAATACATACATATTAAAGATAAATTACACCCAGACACAGAACAAATGATCGTGCTCATCACACAAACATTTTTCACACGACATTCGGCATAGCAGTCAGGGCCACTAACTACACTACACCAACAGGCCAGTCAAAAAGTTCGTTTTAGTGTAATAAAATATAAATTTAGTTTTTAAGCTGTGTATTTTTATATCGTGTAATGAACCGATTGTTCCAACACATTTATTCATTTAATGTAAGTGAAAACTTCTAATTGGCTTTAAACATTATTATAATTAGTTAACATGTTTTTATTAGCTGTAAGTTTTCCAAATAAAAATAATAATAATAATAATAAACAATAATAATGGAGCAGTGGTGGCCGAGTGGTAACGGCCCCGACTTACAAGTCGTAGGTCGCGGGTTCAAACCCAGCCAGGCGCATTACTTTGTGTAATTTATATCATTACCACTGCTCTCAAAACGGTGAAGGAAAACATCGTGAGGAAAACAGCTTGTCCTATAACCAAAAATTCGAAGACATGTGACATTCACCAACTCGCACTGGGCCCGCGTGGTGGATTACGGCCCATTCCCTCTCCTAGAGAGGAGGTCTGATTCCCAGCAGTGGGAACAGTATAAAGCCGATTAAAAATAATTAGTTAAGTATTTTTGGTAGATATAGTAAGTTTATAATAAAAAAAAAAACATTTTCATTCCTAAACTTTTACGAAAAGTACTAGGACGACATGAAAGTAAGCGGCTCGCAGCAACGCACAGTGAAGCGACAATCAGTCAAAAAATCGACCAATTTTCATACCTCCTTCCAGCTGATAGAATTCATTGGTTCCTTGCCTCGCTTTGCTGGTTTCGTGAACGTATTAAGGCTCAATCGACAAAACGTCTCTCGTCGTCTCTGGTCGTTAATTCCAATTTAAATATTCAATAGGTCTTGGATGAAGCATTAAAATTTCGTCGTTCGTTTGTTGAACATCCCTTAAATCGATGTCGGATAATTATGTATGTCTGGTTTAAGGTAACGATGTTGTGGCTTGTTTAATCTTATTTTGGGTGAGGTAGATCGACCGATTTGTTTGTTTTGATTATAAACTTAGATTACGACATGCCAAGAATGTAAAGAGTTACTTAAAAAAAGGGAATTAAAGGCGTTGGCGATGTCCAAAGACACCGCCAAGACTACCCTGCCCTGAGATACCGCATCCTCCGTCGTGATACCTACCTTTTGTAGACATGCACACACCACATACACCGAGCGTGGAGTGGTATTGTGTGGAAGTGCCACATAGACCCATTCTACGCTTACACCTTACATACATGCACTACACGCACAAATAAAACTAACTCTACAAACACAACACTGCACAAACATTTTAAATTTCTTTTAATGTAACTATAATCTTAATTTAATTCTGTTTGTATTCTATAATTTGTCATTTGTAATTTTATGTATATAATTCATGATTCTATTTTAAATATTGTTTTTTTTTCTCTTGTGAACCTCATTATGCAATTTATTAATTGATTATAAGTTTTTGATTTTCTTTTGTCAATGGAACGTTGTCATCTCTACCTAACTGCTGTAGCTATTTTCGTACGCAAACAATTTGTAAAAGTTTTTTCTGTTCCAATAAAAGTTTATTATTATTATTACCTACTGGCTTGTGAGGACGTAAAGGCCAATTAGGCCAATTTGTACTAAAATTGAATAAGAGCCGACTGCTTTTTCTCAGACTATTTTAACAGCTTAAAGTGAGTTATCTGATTTTGATCTTATAACCGCTTAATATCAAACACAACATCATAACAAAACACGAACACAATGATTCTAAAGTTATGACAGTTCAAAACCCTTACAATTCCGTTAATATAATCTGGAAAGCTCCTCAATTTGCTAAATGGCTCTACAAACAAATAGATCACTTAATAATAGCAATTAATTCTTGCCACTATAACACATTTACTGAACTAATATTGTGGATCCCTCCGAATGAATGTGAACGAATGGTCTCGAGGGACCGGGAGTGATGAACGAATTAATGTTTTATTACCTGTGGTCTAGAGGTAGCGGTGACGAAATAAGGAAATGGGCGAATAAACGAATTGCGGAAACTTGTTTCGGTTAGTGATGGAACACTGTTGAAGAAATTAATGAAATTGATTTGAGGAAATACACTCTAATCTATACAAGTGTTTATAGGGTTCGCCGCATGTCTAACTGTTGTTTTGACTGGCCTGTTGGTCTAGTTGTTAGTGGCCCTGACTGCTATGCCGGAGGTCGTGGGTTCAATTCCCACCCATGGCAAATATTTGTGTGATGAGCTCGATCATTTGTTCTGTGTCTGGGTGTAATTTTTCTATAACATGTATGTATTTAGAAATATATAAGTATGCCAAACCAGTTGTCTAGTACTCATAACACAAGCTCTGCTTAGCTTGGAACTAGACGGCGTTGTGTGATAGTTGTGGAATATTATTATTATTATGTGTTTCATTTAACGAAATATTTATGTAGGCATAGACAGTTATGTGTCAAGTAAATTGGTCAAGTAATAGTTATTAAAACGATGGTGGAAGTCAATACTCATAATTTTCTATTTTATCCGACACATGTAATTTGGGATAAGAAGTTATTCTTAAAAAATATAAAGAGATTCACAAAATCGTACAAGTTCAAAGAGAAACTGTGACGTAAGGCGTTGATTGTTAACTACCATATTCGCATGGTTTAAATAAAAATTGACAGAAATAATTAAATATTTTTCTCACAACCGTTACAAAAAATTGTGTCAATTAAAGCAACACTTGATTTTTTCACTGTGCTTTTCTCTGACTGAAATAATAAATTAAAACGATATTAAACGTCAACAGCCGACTGCATTTAAATTCGAAATGCGCGGCCATGCTGAATGTCACGTCAAGTGTCATGTGATATAAGTTCCACGAGTTTCCCTCTGTAGCCCGCATGATGGCTTTGTGGAAATGCTGGCGTTGCCCTACTGAATGGAGTATAATTATAGGCTGTGGCAGCATGATGTACGTTTTCATTCAGTGCTCATCCTAACAATTTACTACTAAAACAATTACACAATAAAGTTGAAAAAAAATAAAAGGTCCGTTTTGACATCTGTCAAAACGAATACTTTAAATACGTAGAAAGAGTACTCGTAATATATTCCATAATATTATTTAACGCGCCAAAAAAGTATATGTATTTTTTTAGAACACTTTATGTGATTATTTTATCATTATTTTATTGTTTCTTTCAGTTTCGTTCCAAGTTACATTCTAGGATATTTCTCAAATGTCAAAACAGGCCTTTTATTTTTTAACGAGTTTATCCGTTCTGTTTTCTGTTCGTTTGTTTTTTTTTAAAGTGTTTTTTTTTTGGTTGTGTTTGTTTTTCGACTCCTGTGTCGTGGGTGCATTCACAAACATGTAAACAAGCGCATAAACAAGACACCCAGACCCAGAACAACTGTCTGTAGGCCACTTTATTCTGTGCTGGAAACAAACCCGTTACGCAAAGTGCAGCAGCTAATCGTTCAACTACTGCGCCAACCATGTCTAATTTGTCGCCTTAGGGCTATATTTTACCGGGAAACCATGGCGGCGCGACCCATCGCCGCTACAACAAAATGTAAACAGCTCTATAGAGAGTTACTCACGTGGTGTCCGTTTAGTTGCGCAACCAATTTAGTGGCTCGACCAGTTCGGACGCCAGTCATGCCCCCACCAAAGAGTATCTATGATGAAAATCTATCTTATGAAAGGGCTATATTTAACCGGGACACCATAGTGGCCCGACCAGTTGCGCCTCCATGGTGTCCCGGTGAAATATAGCCCTTACAGACAATCAGAAACACCGTGACATAAGAGATTTGCGCGAGATAAACCTAAAATGTTTCACGTGTCTTTGAGATCCCCTTAATCCTCTTATCCCTATTCTTACTGCTGTGAAATTGTTTGAAAGAGCCTAGTTACCGTGGCACTGAAACGCAAAAGGTAACTGAAGTAACACATGTGGGATTTAGTCAGGAAAAGTCTGATCCTACCTCTCGTTTTATTTTTTTAGGGTTCCGTACCTCAAAAGGAAAAGCGGAACCCTTATAGGATCACTTTGTTGTCCGTCCGTCTGCCTGTCAGTCTGTCTGTCAATACCTATTATCTCGGGAACGCGTGAAAGTATCGAGTTGAAATTAAAACCATATACTCAGGTCTGCGGTCCCTTGAAGCTGTGAAAAAGTCAAACTTCTGATTTTACGAAAAAAAAAGATACGGCCGTTTATATCGCAAAAAACGTATATTTTAACACTCTCGAGGAAATCAAAATTCATAGGATACTTCCAGTTGACCTAGAATCCTGAAATTCGGCATGAAGCAGTCTCATAGCACAAGTATAGGAAAAAAACTGAACACTGTAAATTTGTAGTTACGTCATAAAAAAAAACTTTTTTTGCAATTCGAAAAAATCTTCGTAACTCAATTCGGGAATTGAAAAGTTTTCAGAGGTAAGATTGTACAGAACCCTCAGTGCACGAGTCCGACTCGCACTTGCCCTGTTTTTTATGTTTGATTCAAGTTTTCAGTACTTGTTTGTTTATTGTGTGCCAAATAAATATGTTTTTTTTTTCTTTCTTTTAGTTAAATGATGATTTTCCTTATCAGAGTTGCGGAATTGTATGAAAGAGTCACCCAAAGAGGTACCCAAAATAACACTAAGAGGGTTTTAGCCAGTAAATGTTTAACTTTTCCTCTAGCTCCACGCAGAGCAAGAGAAGTTATCTGGTGATTTCTCACCCAAAAAAAAACTGGGCAAGTGCGAGTCGGACTCGCGCACTGAGGGTTCCGTACAAACTTTAAAGGTAAATTGCGGTTTACGATTTATGAAGTATTAAAAAAAAACTACTTACTAGATCTCGTTCAAACCAATTTTCGGTGGAAGTTTGCATGGTAATGTACATCATATATTTTGTTTAGTTTTATCATTCTCTTATTTTAGAAGTTACAGGGGGGGACACACATTCTACCACTTTGGAAGTGTCTCTCGCGCAAACTATTCAGTTTAAAATAAAATGATATTAGAAACCTCATTATCATTTTTAAAGACCTATCTATAGATACCCCACAAGTATGGGATGGATGAAAAAAAAATTTTGTGTTTCAGTTCTAAGTATGGGGAACCACCAACATTTTTTTTTTTGTATTTTTATGTGAAAATCTTAATGCGGTTCACAGAATACATCTACTTACCAAGTTCAACAGTATAGTTCTTATAGTTTCGGAAAAAAGTGGCTGAGACATACGGACGGACAGACAGACAGGTATGACGAATCCATAAGGGTTCCGTTTTTTGCCATTTGGCTACGGAAGCCTAAAAATGGGCTAGAAACCGAAAGAAATAAATCGAAGCCTAATAGATATATCCTTTGTAATAAGAATTATCGTATATTAGGTAATCTATTTTTCTTTTATTAAACTAGGGCTACATCTTACCTTCCCGTGAGAATTTTTTCTTCCATTCCCTGTGGCGTTAATTTTCCTCTAATGCGGACAAAAAGTGTGAGATAATGCTCGCTTTCTTATC
Source organism: Mythimna impura (assembly GCA_905147345.3). Lineage (NCBI taxonomy): Eukaryota > Metazoa > Arthropoda > Insecta > Lepidoptera > Noctuidae > Mythimna > Mythimna impura. The sequence continues at coordinate 5,371,527 of LR990356.1, read as the reverse complement.
TGAAGTGGATAAAGTTGGAGTATGTGTGATGTCATTATTACTTCTACCTGTATTTATGAGGATTTATTACAGCTGGGTAGAGTTTTCTTGTTGAAATAACGTAATAAATATATTCAGTGTAAGATCATTGTGTAACGGTCTGACGTACTTAAACCGTACCAAATCGTAACCATTTCAATGAAAACCTACGATAAAATGAGGGTGAATTTATGATTTTAAAAATCCTTTAAATTAGAATTAGACCCGCGCCACGAGAATTTTCGAAAGAGACAATATGGTCCTGAAACGCAAAGGGCACACAATATATGTTAAATATTTTTGCTTTTTTTTAGGTGGGAAATCATCCAATGACGTCTCCCGCCCTTGGGCGGAGCGGGAGGGTGTGTCATACTTTTACTGACTAAAACCCACTCGTTTGTTCCTTTCTTTGCCTTCGTTCTAGGGCCCCGGGGTTCTCTTTCGCACATCCCATGGCCCCAGTAGGCTTCGATCCTGCTGGGCCCCTACGGTTTTGCTGTCCTTGAGGCGTTTGCCTTAAAAATAGGTATTCGATTAAAGAAGATTAGGCCAAGTGTGTTATGCCAAATCAATTATAATTATTATAGAGGGAGAGGACCCGTAACAATACGATACCTGGTCAAATAATCAATAATTTATTACTTGTTACATTAGTATATATATTTTTTTTAATTTTGAGTGTTATTCAGAATAACTCTTTTAATAAATCGCTCCAAAAAATAGAAACGCCCATTACTATTTATCGCGCGTCATGTCAGCCTGTACTAGGCTCCGCCCACTTACTGTACGAAATGCTTTTTACCGATTTCCGTAAATAAGAATAAAATGATTAAAAAAATACCTATCCATTTTACGAGTATAGTTGATTCAGGTCGAGAATCTCTAATATAATTGTCTCCTGAAATTTTGTACAGATTCAAAACTGCTACTTGTATAACATCACGCTGCGAATCAGTAACCAAAGACGCAGGTGAAACAGCAGGGGCGGTTAGACGCTGATAAAATATTAACCCCCCTTGCCAAGTTACAACCGTTTCGTTGCGATTCTCTTTTTGTCGATCGCCTCGAGTAGGCTACGCCTCCGATTCCTTTATTCTGACGTCATCTCAACGCTCAGTCACGTGGCCAGAACAAAGGAATAGGAGGCGTGACCGACTCGAGGCGATCAACAAAAAGAGAATCGAAACGAAACGGTTGTAACTTGGCTAGGGGGGCAGTTTGCCTAGAGCTCCTTGCCTACTAATGCAAGTCAGTCATGGAAATGTTGATAGAAAAAACATACATGTTAGTATAACTGTGTACCTACCTACTAAAAGTATAACAAAAACTTTCCTATCGCTGATAAACCGACCAGATTAATACGGTTAATGGCGTTTGGTCGCTGGTACTCGAATGGCTCCTCGGGGACCATTGTGAGTGGCGAGTGGTCTTACGTGGCCGTAATGACCCTTAGTTATAAGGAAAATATTCTAATATCCCGCTATTATACTCTATTTATCTCAAGTGTAATAATATAATTCTAAGTTGGTTGCATTCGTACTTATTTGTGAAAAAAGCAACGACACGATTTTTTTTTACGTGTATCTTCAAATGACTTCTGTGGAGCGAGAATGAGCGTCGGGCTTTTACTGACTATAATCCGTCCGTGAACTTCGTTTGCTTTCCTGGACCACGGGTTTCCTTTTCGAAAGTCGACCCATGGCCCCAGTAGGCTTCAGCCCTGCTGGGCCCCTACGATTTTGCTGACATCTCTTTCAGGCGCGTGTCGAACACTACGTGCTATTGATGACTCGGGCTCGGTCCGGATGGTTACCGAACGGCCAGACGGCAACCTACCTTTGCTCGTTGTCCGCAAGCTCACGCCTAGGGTGGCTGGAAATCGGGGACGGGGTCCCGGCGCGAGTGCTCTGGCAGACGTCGGCCGTCAATTTGCTGACATTTCTTTGAGGTGCGCTTGAAACACAACGTCATAAATTATATTTTAGTCAGCATACAACTTGATACTAATCTGCAAAGTAGAAAAAAAAAAACTTAAGAAAAATTCAATTTAACGGCCCATCCCGGCGCTTTCTCCTTAAAATAACATTCTTCCCAAAATAGCATAAGAGGATCAATTTAATTCATCAAAAGATCACTTTACTGAGTGTGGAAAGATAATGTACCTCAATAATGATACGGTAAGGTCCTCACCTTACCGTATCTTAAAAAAAGATGAGAAATAAATGAATGCGTAATATTAACACAGAGGAAAAGAACTGGATGTACCATTATTTTACAGGCTAGCGTAGGGTACAGAAGCTTATTTACAATAACAACGCACACAACGACTTCATATAACACACAGATAGCTAATTAAAAATGTTCGTATAGTTTAAAAAAAAATGCAACTGACTTCAATGTATAAAAAAAAACATTAATAAGTGTAAAATAACTTTAATTTCGGAAGTCGGTGTTTCTACAATAGTTTTGTCTCTTAGTTATTTAACACTGACTTTCGATTTGAACTTTTTAGTATTTTTTCTGGCGTTTCTTCATCCTGAATCCAAAAGAGGAACCTCACGAACTGGCCGTACCCGATAAGGGCCTGCGTCAGGTGGAAGATGAGTATGCCGTGGCGCTTCTCCAGCCACTCCTCAAAGAGGGGTCTTACTGCCATAATTATGGCATGTTCAATTATTGACACCGCTGAATTACTGACGTTTTGAGCAATAAACACAAAAAATATTTTCTTACTACAAGTATACACTAAGAAATTTATTATTTTGGTTGAGAATATCAAGTTTCTGTACTTGTCGGAGGAATCGGTCCGTCGGGATGTCTGAGTAGATCGTTGAGTGCTCATTTTAAAGTGTCGATAATAAGGCTCAAAGAAAAAAATGTAGAAATTGTGGCTTTTAAGTACTTATAAGCACTGAAAGGTTCGATTATTGGACTACCTTGGAATAAGTGTAGTCTTATTACTATTGTTAGACTAAATGTCGATGAGTGAGCGCATCCCTACGTCACCGCGTCCCATCGCCCCGCACTAGCATCTTTGACAACCGGGACACAGAGAATTGCGCGCCGTTTTTCGTAACGTTGTACCTTTTCATATTTAGAAGTAATAATTAAATGTTTTGCGAGATAAAACTGCATTTATCATTATCAGATTTCAGAAGTGGTATAATTCTCACGTGCGTAAAGTTTTTGTAAAGTTTTACCTACAAAAAGTGCGTACTTTGGTGAACTGGATATTTCAACTGCGGAAAAGACGCTTTTAAACTTTTAAAGTACACAAATTAAATCATTAGACGATTGAATGTACATAAAACTGGTTCGTGAGCTTATTAAGTGGTGTGTTTGCATTGTCATCTGTGTCAAATGCGTTTTTAATCAAACAAAGTGAACCTGACAAGTTTCGACACGTTTGGTTTGGCTGGCGGACGTTTACTTGTACGAGCCCTACGCGCTACTGGACTTGCATGCTTACTGGTGTGGAGAGTGGTGTTACTGGAACCTTGAATGGCTTACCATACAGCTGACTTTTGTTTTATTTGGTTTGCATGAAGATCTGGGTGAGCTCGATCCATTTTATACTAACTATTGACTTTTGGCTGCAAACTAATGAAAGTGGTGTGTTGTGGTTTTAAAAAAAGAACACTAATTTTCTTGCAATTGCACTTGCATGACAAAACATTCATAGTGAAGCTTACAATTGCACTGGTTGTGGTGACACTTTTGTGTAATTGAATTGTTAGACTAGGTCATTTAAACTTTATTTTAATTTTCTTTGGTTATAAAAGTGAAAAGATATTGTTTAAGTTTTGATTTAACTGTTGGTGCTGTGGTACCATTTAAGTAAACATACTTTCGATTTTTATTTATTAATATGGGCCGTCACAAGAGGAGACATAGGTCAGAAACTAGTAGCAGTTCAAGTTCTGCGAGTGAAAATAATGTAAACTTGAGAAAGAAGTATAAGAAAAAGTTGAAAAGAAATAACGACCGCATTGAAGCATTAGAAGGTTTAGTCCGGGAGCTGCGGATGAAAAATAGCTCTCACCGGGATAACTCAGTAGAAGTTGTAGGGCCTTCTACACCAACTATTCGCTATGTGGGGCGAAATGATTTTATCCCAGAGTTTGATCCTCAAACATCTTCAGTTTCAATAGAACATTGGATCCGCAATTTGGAAGGTATTTCAAAGATGCATGGCTGGGATGAACGCACATTGATTTGTAATTGTACGTCAAAGCTACGTGGCTATGCCAAAGGTTGGTATGAGCGACAAGCAGTATACGAGATAAGCTGGAGCGATTGGAAAGACAAACTTATCAAGGCTTTTCCATTTACAAAGAATAAGCTGGCTCAAATAAGAGAACTTGTAAATAAGACAAGACTTTCTACTGAAAACCCTATTGAGTTTTATTACAATAAGCTTGGTATTGGAATGTCATGTCAGCTCAGTGATGATCTAATTACTCAAGCTATTATAGGCACACTTGGTGATAAACTTCTAGAAGTTGGAGCTTTGTCAGCTGGTTGTCAAGATACTACATCATTACTAAAATATTTGGCTAGTTTTATGAATTCAGATGATGGTAATGTTGAGATGAAGATACAGACAAGTAAGGCTAGTGCAAATAGGGTTGTTAAATGTTTTAATTGTGGTAAGGAGGGGCATAAGGCCCTTGTTTGCCCTCGCTCAAGGAAACATAAGGATGAAAGAAAAAAGTGTTCATTTTGTGACAAGCTAGGACATGTTCAGGCAACCTGTTATAGAAAGAAAAATTTAGACAAATTTTGTTCTTTCTGTAAAATTAAGGGGCATATTTTAGAAGAGTGTCGGAAACGTTCTACAGCAGGGTTGCCAGATAAAACTGTCAGAAAGGTGCAAATAGTTAGCTCTGATTTGTCGGATGGGAAGTATTTTAAGACCGTGCTAATCAATGAGATCCCCGCAAATGCTTTTATTGATTTTGGTAGCTCATGTAACATTCTGAAAAAGAGTATTTCTGACAAATTGGGTTTAAAGACAGCAAGCAATGATAATGTGGTGATCAAAGGTTATGGTGATGCTCTGACTGTACCAAAAGGGGTTGCTACAGCATTATTGACAGTGGATGGTGTCAAGAAAGAAACAAAATTTTACATAGTGGATGATGAATTGCAAGATTTTGATATTTTAGTAGGGCAACCATACACGGAAGCATCAGATATTGTTGTGGTCAAGACTTCTACACATTTAAATGTTTTTGACAAAGAAATGGCTCAAGAAATTACTGACATATGTGAAAATTTAGACAAGGTACGTCTGTTTCCCGACACTGCCGTTAGTTTGAATCCTGGTGTCAATAAAGTCGTGGTCAGAACTGAGCCTCTTACTAGTGGCACTTTAAGAGTCAGACAAAGTGAACAAAGACAACCAAGGCGTGAGAAGGACATCTTGGGTGAAGAAGTTGAAAGTGATGGGGGCATGGCAATTATAAAACTTGTCAATATGGCTAGTGAAGATGTTCAATTAAGCACTGAGGAGTGTATTGCTCGAGCTGATTTACTAGACTTGACTAGGAGTAATAATAAGCCTAAAATAGGAGAAAAATTATCTGATGAGCAACAATTGATGTTGGAGTCTCTTCTAGAAAAATATAAAGATTGTTTCTCGGGTGATGGCATGGAACTGGGTAACTGCAAAATTGAAATGATTATTAAACTAACTGAGCATAAAGTTGTAAATTATAAACCATACAGGATATCGTTTCACGAAAGAGAGATTATTAAACAAATTGTTGCTGATTTGTTAAATACTGGGATAGTTGAAAAATCTACTTCACCATATGCAAGTCCTGTGCTGTTAGTCAAGAAGAAAGAAGGTGGGCATCGCATGTGTGTGGATTATAGAGCTTTAAATAAAATAACAGAAAAGGAGAGGTACCCATTACCTGTTATTCAGGATTTGTTAGACAGACTGGTTGACAAATCCGTGTTTTGTTGTTTAGATTTGGCAAATGGGTACCATCAAATTAAAATAGCAGAATCATCAAGACCATACACAGGATTTGTTACACCGGATGGTCACTATCAGTATCGTATGATGAGTTTTGGATTATGTAACGCACCAGCCGTATTCCAAAGGGCTATGAGTGATATACTGGCTCCTGTCATTCACGAATGTGCTGAAGTGTATATTGATGATGTAATTGTCTGGGGTAATGATGTAGATGAGTGTTTAGTGAATTTAGAAAGAGTTCTTAAATTGATTGATGCAGCAGGTGTCAAATTAAAGCGTAACAAATGTTCATTTCTAACTAAGACTGTTGAGTATCTTGGTTACATGATATCTGGAGGAGAAATTCGTCCAGCCCCATGTAAATTAAGCGCTGTAGCAGACTTCAAAGTTCCACAGAATGGACATGAACTTAGACAGTTCTTGGGTTTAGCGAGTTATTTTCGCAAATTTATAAAAGGTTTTGCGACTATAGCTAAACCACTAACCTTGTTGACTAAAAAAAGTAGTGACTGGAGTTGGGGACCTGACCAACAAGATGCTATGACACAATTAAAGAATTTGTTAACCTCTGATCCCGTTCTCACAATTTACAGCCCAAAACGTGAAACACAAATTCACACTGACGCTTCAAAAATAGGGCTCGGTGGTGTACTTTTCCAACGACAAGATAGCGGTGAATGGAAAGTAGTGGCATATGCAAGCAGGCAAACATCGGCGACTGAAGCCAAGTATCACAGTTTCGAGCTTGAGGCGCTCGCTGTTGTTTTTAGTATTCAAAAGTTTAAAGTGTACATCTCAGGACTCAAGTTTAGTGTGGTAACCGACTGTTCAGCATTACGGTTGGCTTGGTGTAAAAGAGACTTGTCCCCTCGCATAGCTCGATGGTGGCTTGATCTTCAGGAGTTTGATTTTGACGTGGAGCATAGGCCAGGAACGTCGATGACGCATGTTGATGCGTTAAGCAGGAATCCGGTATTTGTATGTCACATTGAAGAGAAGGATTTTATAAATGCTCTTCAAGATGGTGATGACGAGATACAAGGTGTTATTGAGAACCTAGAGTTGGAGGTTAAAGCAAATAAAAATAAGAAAGATGGCTTGGCAAAGAGATTTAAGGTAGTAAATGGACTGCTTTGTCGTATTATTGAAGAGGGAACAAGGCCAGTGTTACCTAAAAACGCTAGGTGGCATATTATGAAAATTTATCACGATGATAATGGACACTTGGGACTTGAAAAGTGTGTAGAAGCTATACAAGCTAAATATTGGTTTCCAAAGTTGAGGAAAAGCGTTGGCAAGTATGTGGCCAGTTGTATTGGGTGCCAGTTTACTAAAAAGCCAACTGGGAAGCAACCAGGGTTAATGCATCCTATACCCAGGGTTTCGGTTCCATTCGATACTTTGCATGTGGATCATTTAGGTCCTTTTTGTAAGAGCAATGGCAAGGCTTACATTTTCGCAATTATTGATGGTTTTACAAAATTTGTGTGGCTTGAGGCTGTGGCAAGTGCGAATGCCAAGGGTGTAATTGCTGCTCTTAATAAGTTAAGCCAAGTGTTTGGTTATCCGATGCGAGTAGTGAGTGACAGAGGCACTGCTTTCACTGGAAAGGAATTTAAAGAGTATTGTGAGAAACAGGGTATAAAGCATGTGTTAAATGCGGTAGCCTCCCCGAGGGCAAATGGGCAAGTTGAACGCCTAAACCGCACTATTTTAAGTTCTCTGACTGCTTATATGGGCGATGATCAGAAAGGGTGGGATAGATTTCTTCCCAAGGTACAGTTGGGGATTAACTCGACTATTAGCCAAGGTACTGGCAAATCTCCATTAGAACTTTTGTGTGGGTTAAGACCTCGATTAGGTGATGAACTTCAGGGTTCATGTTATAACACTGACTTGATAACGTTGAGGGCGGAGGCCGCAACGAAAGTTAGAGCTAATGCATCTCGGATGAAAGCCCGATATGATAAAGGTCGACGTGTAACCAAACCAATTGCGCTTGGTTCTTTGGTTATGATGGAGAGGAGGATTTTGAGACCTGGTTTGACCAGTGGTAAGTTGGTGCCTCGATTTGCAGGGCCTTACAAGGTTACAGCTGTGTTGCCAAACGACCGCTATGAAGTCACTTCAGCCGAGAGGGGCAAGAGGGCATATAAAGGTATTGTCGCCCGTGACAAGTTGAAATTGTGGCATGCTAGACGTGAGAGTACATCCGATGAGGATATTGATATTATGGCTGAACCTTATAAATTTCAAAATTTGAATTGTGAATAGTGCGACTATTCTCCATCGCCGCCATCCTGGTTGTACCTGCCGTGAGGGGCTGCTGTTAATAATAATTGCCGTCTGGGGCTTAAGAATTTACCTGCCGTGAGGGGCTGCTGTTAATAATAATTGCCGTCTGGGGCTTAAGAATTTACCTGCCGTGAGGGGCTGCTGTTAATAATAATTGCCGTCTGGGGCTTAAGAATTTACCTGCCGTGAGGGGCTGCTGGTAATAATAATTGCCGTCTGGGGCTTAAGAATTTACCTGCCGTGAGGGGCTGCTGGTAATAATAATTGCCGTCTGGGGCTTAAGATTTTACCTGCCGTGAGGGGCTGCTGGTAATAATGACTGCCGTTAGGGGCTGATGGTTATAAAAGCTGTAACTGCCGTTAGGGGCTGAAGGTTACAAAAGCTTTAAATGCCGTTAGGGGCTGATGGTTGCTAAAGCTGTAACTGCCGTTAGGGGCTTATGGTTACGAAAGCTGTAACTGCCGTCAAGGGCTGCCAATGCCATGTAATTGCCGCATGAGTTCATTTATACTTTATGCCGTGTGGGGCCTATGCTTGCCTTTCAGGGCTCTTTATCAAATCAATACTGTTGCAAACGAAAACTACAACTGCTACCTGGGAAAGTGAAGCAGTTTGGATGGAACATCGAAGAATCACGTAGGAGCTGTCGGAGATCCTTCGAGGACGAAGGATAGCAGGATGGCCGAACTGTTAGACTAAATGTCGATGAGTGAGCGCATCCCTACGTCACCGCGTCCCATCGCCCCGCACTAGCATCTTTGACAACCGGGACACAGAGAATTGCGCGCCGTTTTTCGTAACGTTGTACCTTTTCATATTTAGAAGTAATAATTAAATGTTTTGCGAGATAAAACTGCATTTATCATTATCACTATTTATTGTTGTTTTAGTAAAACATTTTTAAATAATATTATTATTAGGTACATTTAATTATTTTTGTTCACACAGACAGATAATATTTTTAAAACTATGATAATTTTTAATCAATAACTATCTTATTATAAAGCTCCAGCTATTTAAATCGAAATCGAGTATACTCCTTCATATTCGACTTCAATTTAATTTTTTAAACCAGTTTTCTCATTATAAACTCATATTGATCTCGTCATCAACCAGTACACATCATCACATATTTAGGGTTCCGTACCACAAAAGGAAAATACGGAACCCTTATAGGATCACTTTGTTGTCCGTCTGTCTGTCTGTCTGTCAAGACCCTTTATCTCGGGAATGCGTGGAGGTATCGAGTTGATATTAAAGCCATATACTCAGGTCTGCGGTTCCTTAAAGCTTTGAAAGAATCAAACTTCTGAGTTTACGACAAAAAATGATACGGCCGTTTATGTCGCAAAAAACGTGCATTTCGACACTCTCAAGGGAATCAAAATTCATAGAGTACTTCCCGTTGACCTAGAATCCTGAAATTTTGCATGAAGCAAGGTCGCAACACAAATATAGGGAAAAATCTAAAAACTGTAAATTTGTAGTTACGTCACAAAAAAAACTTTTTTGCGATTCGGAAAAATCTTCGTAACTCAATTCGGGAATTGAACTGTTTTCATATGTAAGTTTGTACGGAACCTTCAGTGCGCGAGTCCGACTTGCACTTGCCCAGTTTTTTTTTTAATCTTGTCGGTATTCAAAAACGTCAGTACCCTTAAATTATTCTCCCCACATAACACAAACTCAAAGTAAAACACAATTAGTGAATTCAAAACGCAGCGTTTTAGTAATGCCGCCGTATTATCATTGAGACGAGCATCGAATAGGGGCTAAATCTAATTACGATCTCTCATTACTGGTTACGATGGAAGAAATCAGCACATTTAAATTGGTATCGATTCTTTCCTCCCTAAGGAGCTATACTGGCTTCGTCTCCTCGAAGGAGTGAATACTGCGAATGTGCCGAGATGAATTTCAAACGGTTTAGTGGGAAAAGTAGTGGTCCGTTTTTTTGCTCGCTAGTGTTTTCTAGATTGCAGTTTTAAGTTATTTTTATGGAGGGATGGAGAGGGAGAGGGAGGCCAAAGAAAAGATAGATAAATTGTGTGAGAAGTTATATGAAAGAAAAGGAAGTTAATGACAGCGTGACGGGTGACAGGAAAGAATGGAATAAAAAAAAAAGGTGTTGCGCCGATCCCAAATAATACGGGACAAGGGCAGGAAGATGATGAATTTTAAGTTATTTTTAGGTGCAATGTAACTACATTTAGGTATAGATTGTAGAGATGTATAGCTGCGGGATTATTCTAAAGAGTTACCTTAACCCTGGAATGCAAAGAGCAATTGAAGGACACAGGTGAGTTTTAGTCTGTAAAAGTCTGACACGCTCTCTTGCTCCACCCTTCAACGGAAGAGACGGAGTGGTTTCGGGAGGCCATGTCAGAAATCTGCGACGTGGCAATGCCCCGAGTCCGACCAGGACGTGCCCGGCGTTAGGTGTACTGGTGGTCGCCGGAGATTGCGAAGCTGCGCAAGGCATGCGTTGCCGCACGGCGCCGGTACACCAGACACCGCAGGCGCCGCATCCGCCCGGCCCCAGCCGGGATACAGGGCGGCGAAGCGCACCCTCCGAGCTGAGATACGGTGGGCCAAATTAGATTCCCACAACATGTGGCTGGGGACTCTAAACTGAGACCAATGGGAACACCCCTACAAAATGGTGCGGGATTGCGGGATAAGCTCCACGCCTGGGCTCCCCCGCCGACACAGAGTTTCCGGTCCCAGCTCGTGGAGGGTGTGGTGAACGCTCTGTTCCCATCGTGCTGCTCGACGAGGTGGGCAAGCTCTTGGAAAGAGTTATTGCAACCCCCTCGTCACGCATCTGGCGCGGGTGGGGCCGGATCTTGCGGACAGCTAGTTTGGCTTCCGCAGGGGGCACTCCATCATGGACGCCATCATGCGCGTGAAAGCCCTCACGGCGGGGGATCCGGCGTCCCGGGGCAGGGTCGTCGTGGTGGTGTCCTTAGACATTACCAACACCTTCAACTCCCTGCCTTGGAGTTGCATTAGGAAAGCACTCCGGTATCACCGGGTGCCGGACTAGTCTCCGTCGAGTGATCGAGTTCTATTTGAAAGACAGGTTTATCATCTACCCTGGTCATGAGGGAGAATGGAGAAGGCGAGAGATGTCGTGCGGTGTTCTGCAGGGATCGGTACTATACCACCCTTGTGGAACATCGGGTACGACTGCGTGCTGCTCGGCGACCTCCCCGACGGGGTCAGGGTGGTCTGTTATATAGACGACACGCTGGTCCTGGCGCAGGGGGAGTCGCACCAGGCAGCGGCCGAACTAGCAACACGCGGGGTTGCATCAGGCGTTCGTTGAGGATCCAGCAGTTGGGACTCGAGATGGCACTGCACAAGTCTGAGGCCATGTGTTTTCAAGGCCCTCGGAACGCGCCACCACCGGGTTCCCAAATAACGGTAGGAGGGGTTCGGCTTTCGACGTTGGGTCGACGTTGAAATACCTGGGGTTCGTCCTCGACAGTCGGTGGAACTTTGTGGAGCACTTTCGACGTCTGACTCTCAAACTTCCAGTTTGAGAGTCAGAAGGCTCGGGGCTGCCCTAAAGCGGCTCCTGCCCAACCTCGGGGTCCAGATGCTTCCTGTCGGAGGCTCTACGCGGGAATCGTTTGGTCCATGGCCCTTTACGGGGTACCGGTGTGAGCACCGTCGCAAAAGCGACCGGCGGCCATGCTGAACGCTTGCCGGATGGCAAGCGTAATTGTGCGGTATCCCCGCACCATCCGGATGGATGGTGCGGGGATACCGCACAATTTCCCGTAAAGCGGCGAGCCTCCTTTCTGGCCTGCCACCACGGGATTTGGAGGCAACAGCTCTTGCACGTATGTACGATTTGCGCATGGAGATGCAACGCCGGGGTGAAACTCCACTGCCGCGCCAAGTCGCGGCATGGCGGTCAGAATTCCAGCGGGATCTCATAGTGGAATGGCGACAGCGACTGTCGCAACGCAACCCAGTGCTGGGCACGTAAGTCCCCTGGCGGTAAGTCACCTCTTTGAGGAGTGGCTCAAAGAGGAACACAGCATCCTCACCTTTCGCATGATGCAGGTTCTCACCGGACATGGCAAGTTCGAGAGGTTCCTGCATCGTATTCAGGTGGAAGAAACGCCCGGGTGTCATCATTATGTGGACCACCCGGAAGACACGGTGGAGCATTCGGTGGAGGTGTACCCTTCTTGGGTGGAGCACCGCCGTGTCCTCGTGGAGGCAATAGGCGACAGCGAATGACAGCTACTTCAGAGGTAGTATTTCAAAGTATGTACCTATACTTAACGACGAACAAAAATTTATCTAAGAATTCTAACTTGCTCACCCGAATTAACCTGAACAAATCCTACAGAACGTGCTATATATTTGCCTCAAAATATTCAGAAATTGTCTTATTTGTGCTCCAAAACGTACAACCTAAACTGTCTTATCTACATCACCGTAAATAAACGTAAACACTTGAATGTAAAACAATAAAATTAGCAACACAACTTACGTCACGTAGCACATAAGTAAATTAGTGAGGCGGCAAGCTCCCTAGGCCGAGTGCCAACACAGCTATTGCCGAAAACCGAATTGTTATTCCGAACACGTTTTTACGTCTCTGAGATAACCGCACTTCATTTTTGAAACGACGATATAAATAGCACCCGGAGGCCGAATAAATTTTAAAAAGCATCTCGCCGGATTACCCGAACGATCCATTTTTGTTCGCGAATTAATATCGGTTTTTTTTTCTGTAAATAGATATGTGTTTAGTTATTGATATTTGTTTTGTGGGTTTTTTTAAAGTTTGATGGATTGGTTAGTGTTTCAATTTAAAATGGCCCATCTCATTGATTGGAACAGGAAGCATGTAGTTAATCTCGATATGATTTTACCTATAGACATGCTAGCGCAGGCATTTATTAGTTCGATTGCTTAAAAAGTTCTTATAAATTCTATCTAGATGTTGAATTTAAAATAAGAACTGCGAACGATTTATGACAACTTTATGACGTATTATAAAATTTATAGCTGCTGTAGATATAAGTCGTCTGAGCTGAATATGATTATAAGCGCGAATAAAGTCGCGATATACTTTTACGATTTTAGAAACGAAATAAATCATGGTTTTTTGAGTGTTTTGTTATTCATGTTTCTGGTTTTGTCTGTTATATGTTATGAAGAAAAAAAAATACCCCTGTGTAGAGTAAGTACATATTTTTTTAAACCATCCATTAATCAAGTAAAGGCTATGTTACCTCATGATAACCCAAATATTGAAAATAAACCCAAGTGCCTATTAGGCGAATAAAACTTCTCATATTATGAGTTTTCGTTAGAAAAAGTATACAGTGAAAAGAAATACTTTTCACTGAGAATAGATCCTTTCATTGTTGGACCCACACACACTCCAAACAGATAACCCACGCTCATTCTTTATAATCCTAAGGGTTCCGTATCCGATGCACCCTAACATTTCACTTTTGACAACTCAACAATCATTTTACGCATTCCCATTGAGTATTGACCTAATAACTCTCTCGGCTTTCACCATCATTATTCGGCGATTTCGACGAGCCTAAAGCCGAAAAAAATTTCTATATTCGTCTATTCACTTTGTTTGCCGTCTGTACCCTATATTAATGATAGTTGCTCTTATCTTTACGGAACCGACAGGGCCTGAATGCGAAATAGGATGAAATATGTAATATTGAAGTGTTTTTGCGGTGTTTTTTCGGCTTCGGCCTGAGCGTTGAAATGCTGAATGTTTGGGATACTGCTTGTTTATTTGTTGTTCAGTTTGTTCGTTTCGTGTTTTTTGAGTGAAAAAATGTTGTGAAATGGATATTTTTAAAAAGCTTTCGAGCGTTACTTTGGGGCTTACGGGGGAATACTGTATCACGTCCGAATGCATGTGTTTTTTCTTCATACTTTGATTTTTTTTTTGTATTTTAGAGTATGCAGTGCAGATTAGTGGTATACCCTATAAAAAAAACTGGGCAAGTGCGAGTCGGACTCGCACGCTGAGGGTTCCGTACAAACTTACTTATGTAAATAGTTCAATTCCCGAATGGATTCTCGAAGATTTTTCCGAATAGCAAAAAAATAAATATTGTGACGTAACAGCAAATTTACTGTTTTCAGATTTATTCCTATACCTGTGCTATAAGATCTTGCTTTATGCCAATTTTAAGATTCTAGGTCAACGGGAAGTACTTCTTTTTTCGTTAACTTAGAAGTTTGATTTTTTCACAGCTTTAAGGGACCGCAGACTTGAGTATATGGTTTTAATTTCAACTAGATACCTCTATGCGTTCCCGAGATAAAGGGTCTTAAAAACAGAGAGACAGGGTACCGTTTTTTCCTTTTGAGGTAAGGAACCCTAAAAAGGTTGTTTTAATGACGATAGCACCTAAACCGAGTAAGAAAAGTCAGTGATAACGTGACGGTTGACAGGATAGAATAAATGTGTTGCCCTAACTCCACGTAACATGGAACAATGGCAGGAAGGTGATGATGGGCGTCTAAACTAAGAAAATTCAAAATGATCTTTTCACATAGGCCTACATATAAAACGTCAGAAGCTAGAACACGGTTCCAATTGGTCGAGTGCACGCGATAGACGTGAAAACCTACTAAATGCTGAATATTGTATTCAATTTTAATACTATAATAATAATATAATATTCCACAACTATCACACAACGCCGTCTAGTCGTAAGCTAAGCTGAGCTTGTGTTATGGGTACTAGACAACTGATAAACATACTTATATATTTCTAAATACATACCTAGATAAATTAGACCCAGACACAGAACAAATGACGTGCTCATCACACAAACATTTGCCCTGGGTGGGAATCGAACCCACGACCTCCGGCATAGCAGTCAGGGCCACTAACCACTAGACCAACAGGCAATAAAGAAATCCCAGACACATGTTACTTAAACACAAATCCACGTCTAAATATTTCCAATACTTTATTTCCGTGGAGAAACTTGCATGCAGTAGCAAGTGCGGTTGCATATTCGCTTTAAAAGCTTACCCATCCCAAGAGGCTGTGTATACCAGTGTACACACGGATCCTATCCTGAAATCCTCCGAACTCCTTCTCGAGGATTTCGCTCTGTAACATACACATTGCAGTTTATGTTGTTACGTGAGCTTCTACCAACAGAGATAAGCAAGCGAGCTATGTAATACAGACAAATATGTCAGCTTGTGTTGTGAATTTTAAATTTTAGTACATAGTTCGTGTTTTTGATGAGACGTGTGGGTTTGAGTGAGGCTCTCTTTGAATCTGTTATGTAGAATCTAGTATCCCCTTATTTGTGTAAAAAAAACCCCTAATCTGTAATCTTTAATCGCCTATCTAACCATAATCAGATGTGTTCCACTAATCTTAGCTTTGTAGGCGACATTCCAATAAATAGCACCATATAAAATATATTGTTGTTCATGTTCTCTGATCCAGGCCCAATGTGATGAGCCATCTTTTTATTTGTGTTATTACAAAAATATCTGTGACTTAAAATCTGTTTACGTAGGTATATACAATTCAATATATAAAAAATATTCTGTTTCACCGTTACCGTCACTACAAGACATAAGAGAGTAAGTGGCAATAATGGGCAGGGCACATTGCTCGCAGAACGGATGGCCGTTGGGGCCGAAAGGTTCTGGAATGGCGACCACGTACCGGAAGACGTAGCGTTGGAAGGCCTCCTACAAGGTGGACCGATGACCTGATGAGGGTTGTGGGAATCTGATGGATGTGAGACTCACAGTCGGGTGAGGACGGAATTACGGCCGAACTCCTGAAGGCGGGTGGAAAACCGGTCCTTAAGGCCCTTCAGAAGCTATTTGATTCCGTCATACTCGAGGGAAAAACGCCACAGGCGTGGAGCAGAGGCGTGGTGGTACTCTTCTTTAAGAAGGGCGATAATGCCCTGCTTAAGAATTATAGGCCCATCTCGCTTCTGAGCCATGTCTACAAGCTGTTTTCCAGAGTCATCACGAATCTCGCGCGCAGGTTCGACGACTTCCAGCCTCCCGAACAAGCCGGATTTCGAAAAGGCTTCAGCACCGTGGACCACATACATACGCTGCGGCAGGTTATACAGAAGACTGAGGAGTATAACCAGCCTCTCTGCTTAGCGTTTGTGGACTACGAGAAAGCCTTTGATTCGATTGAAACTTGGGCTGTACTGCAGTCTCTCCAACGGTGCCAAATTGACTATCGGTATATCGAAGTGCTGAAGTGTTTGTACAAAAACGCCACTATGTCAGTCCGACTACAAGACCAGACCTCGAAACCTATCCTCTTGCAGCGGGGTGTGAGGCAGGGAGACGTTATTTCTCCGAAACTGTTCACGGCAGCAATGGAGGATGTCTTCAAGGTTTTGGAATGGAGAGGGCTAGGCATTAATGTCAATGGCGAGTACATCACTCACCTTCGGTTTGCCGACGACATAGTAGTCATGGCTGAGACTGCGGAGGAGCTCAGTACAATGCTTGGTGACCTCAGTAGAGCTTCCGAAAGAGTGGGACTTAAAATGAACATGGACAAAACCAAAGTCATGGTAAACAGCCATGTAGCACCCACTCCTATCAAGGTCGGGGACTCTACACTCGAAGTTGTAGACGACTACGTTTACCTGGGACAGACGGTCCAGTTGGGAAGGTCTAACTTCGAGAAAGAGATCAATCGTCGAATCCGACTCGGCTGGGCAGCGTTCGGGAAGCTGCGCGGTGTCTTCTCGTCCAATATACCACAGTGTCTCAAGACGAAAGTCTATGACCAGTGCGTGTTGCCAGTGATGACATATGGCTCCGAAACGTGGTCGCTTACAATGGGCCTCATTAGAAGGCTTAAAGTCACCCAAAGGGCAATGGAGAGGGCTATGCTCGGAGTTTCCTTGCGTGATCGAATCAGGAATGAGGATATCCGCAGGAGAACCAAGGTTGCCGACATAGCACGAAGAATCGCCAAACTAAAGTGGCAATGGGCAGGGCACATTGCTCGCAGAACAGATGGCCGTTGGGGCCGAAAGGTTCTGGAATGGCGACCACGTACCGGAAGACGTAGCGTTGGAAGGCCTCCTACAAGGTGGACCGATGACTTGGTAACGGTTGCGGGAGTCCGATGGATGCGAGACGCACAGGACCGTTCGCTGTGGCGACGCTTGGGGGAGGCCTATGTCCAGCAGTGGACGTCTTTCGGCTGAAATGATGATGATGATGATGATGATGAGACTCACAAGACCGTTCATTGTGGCAACACTTGGGGGAGGCCTATGTCCAACAGTGGACGTCTTTCGGCTGAAATGATGATGATGGACCGCTAAAGGTGAACACTCATTCACCTTTAGCGGAATGTAGACAAAGTAGGCTTATTGTCGCGTTCATGACGTGGAACTACGTCAGCCAGACGTTTTAAAACGAAACGCGTTCAACTTCCCAAACTATTTGATATCATAACCACTCGGAAATAAATTGTGGTATTTGTGTGGTCTCTGTAAACCTACCTCTGCTTGACTAATCAACTATCAATCTAAATTTCAAATTGAATCGCGAACCAAATCAATTATTATCGTTCAGAACAGGTCCCTGTCCAAAAATTGTTTGACCAAACAATGCGGTTGCATGTGATTTTCAGAAACAGAAAACCAGGGAATATTGTAGTTTTATTTAACTCTTTTGATATGAAAGTTATTAAGTTAGTATTCCATAACAAAATATTGCTGAAAGCGTCTTCGTCCGTGTGAATGTCGGTTATTGAGGATGCGATGTCGAAGTTGAAGTCAGAAATTCGAAATTGGTTTGGATTGGTTTAGTAGTTTAATCGTGAAAGCGTAAGAGACAGAGTTACTTTCAATTTTATACAATAAGTATGGATAACGTGGGCTTTGTTTAATTTCTTTTGCGTTTTCGTATCGATTGACGAACTACTCAAATTTTCTCTGACCAGTACATGGTGATCAGTACCTGGCGATCAGAACAGTTTTGGGTTTACGTTCAGTAACAGTTATCTCAGTTAACTGCTCATCATTTGTACAGCCTTATGCCAGTTGTACTAAATGCCGGTATTCTACATGGAGCGACTACCTACACAACTCATTTGATCAGCAACCACCGGGCCATTCTCGACTACAGGCTGTTACTCAGAAAAAACTCACTGTAAAATATCGGTACACGGTGCCTTGGAGTCTGTGATACTCAAATAAAACTCAGTACTTCAGAGAAAGACAATTTTAATCTCATAAACCCGAGTCTTATATACCCTGCCAGGTAACAAAACCATAGCGCGATCTAATTCTCCTGCACCCACACACACCCATTCATTCACAAACACCCACACACACACAGACCCGCACACAAGCACACACGCACGAACACTCTCACACACACACACCAACAGACTTATGATAAAACTAGAATTAGACTATTAATATTCATTTTCACTCTTGTAACTTATTACACTTGTATGATATAAAAGAGCGGCGCCTCCTGGTACAGGCATGTATATGCTTAAAAGGGGACGCCACCAACTGCATAACTTTGTACGTGTAATAACGAAATAAATAAACATTTTATTTTATTTATTTTATTTTATTTTTAATTCGATCCCAACGCCATCTATCGAGCTATCAGGTAGTTTTTAACAAAATATTGAGTATGTTTGTGGGATAGCGTGGGGATCGAATTAGTCTTGTTACTACTATTTTTACATTGAACACTCACTATCTACGTTTTAACTTCTAAGTAACTTTTTCTTTCTTTTCGTCTTTTTAAACTTTGCCCTACACTACTAATTACACTTATACAAGACGCCCAGACCCGAAACAACTATCTGAAGGCCATACAAATATTTCTTCCACCCGGAAATCGAACCCGAAAAACGCAGCGCAGCAGCCAATCAACCACTTCGCCTGCCGTGTCGTCAAATTATTTCATAGACTTCAGTTTTTCAATGTAACCTACTCGTATCAAACACAGCTGTCACAATTGCCTTGAAAATCAAATCAACGTTTCTATATCTTTTATTGCCAATGTAAACCAATGGGAAGTAATTCTTTTGAATACATTCAGTATTATATATTTCTGGTCAATGCTGAATGCTGCCTGATTCTGAGACGCAATGCAATCCAATTGTATTAAATTTCTATCGGATCAAAGTCTAATAAAGGTGCCATTCAAGGTTGGTTGACACGCAACCGTTGCCTGCATCCGCAGTCGGGAGTGATTCCGAGGCTGGCTACACGTGCTTTCAGTCGCAAATCTACGATTTAATCCAATATGAGCGCTATCGGCTCCGAGTAGCGATTATTTCGGACTTGTCTAAACAGGTTGGAGTGACGTAATTATGTACAAATCAACTTGCGGCCGGCTTGTCACTTCACGGAACCAGTTCTGGTAATTGTTCAAATCCCTAGATTTGTTCAGGGAAATGATAAAATAGTGTTATTATTTTAACATCCTCCGTGATTTAATCAAATCACTTAGGGAATTGACCAAATCTCTGTTTTTATCATATCCCTGCGACAGATTTTTTTTTTTTAGGTGGGAAAATCATCTTATGACAAATCCCGCTCTTGGGCGGAGCGAAAAAAACTTTTACTGACTAAAAACCCACTCCTGTTCCTTCTTTGCCTTCGTCCCAGGGCCCCGGGTTTCACTTTCACACTACCCGTGGCCCCAGTAGGCTTCGACCCTTTTGGGCCCCTACGATTTGCTGACATCTCCCTGAGGCGCGCGTGGAACAATACGCGCCGTCGACGACTTGGGCTCGGTCCGGACGGTTACCGGACGATCGGACGGCGAGCCACCCATTGCTCGCCGTCCGCAAGCCCTCGCCTACGGTGGCCGGAAATCGGGATCGGAATCCCGTCGGCGGTTGGGGCGTGAGGACCGTTGCCTCACGCGATCGGCCGCCTCCTTTGCTAGCATTACTGCTTCGCAGAAGGAGGCGACCGCCTGCCACTCCTCCTCGCTCCGGACCATGGCCTGTACCAAAGCCCGGCGCGAGAGATCGCCGCCGCCGATCGCCCCCACGAGGACACGGCGTTGCTCTGCCCAAGCGGGGCACACCTCCACCGTGTGCTCCACCGTGTCCTACGGGCGGACCACACAGTGGCGACACCCGGGCGTCGCTTCCGCACGAATCCGGTGCAGGAACTTCCCGAACCTACCGTGTTCGGTGAGAACCTGCGTCATGCGGAAGGTGAGGACGCCGTTAGGTCTTTCCAACCACGCCTCAAAGAGGGGACTTACCGCCATAATTGTGGCGTGCCCAGCACTGGGTCGCGACAGTCGTTGTCGCCATTTCTCCATGAGAACCCGCCGGAGCTCTATCCGCCATGCTGCGACTTGTCGCGGCAGCGGAGTTTCGTCCCGGCGTTGCATCTCCATGCGCAGATTGTGCATGTGAGCAAGGCCTGTTGCTACCAGATCCCATGGTGGTTGTCCAGCAAGGAGGCTCGCCGCTTCGCGGGAAATCGTCCGGTATCCTCGCACCATCCGTATGGCCATGACCCTCTGGCATGCGTTCAGAAGGGCCGCCGGCTGCTTCCGCAGCGCCGGCGCCCATACCGGTGCGCCATAAAGGGCCATGGACCGAACGATTCCTGCGTAGAGCCTCCGGCAGGAGGCGTCTGGACCCCCCAGGTTGGGCAGGAGCCGCCCGAGGGCAGCCCCAGTCCGATTTAGTTTGGGAGCCAGACGTCGGAAGTGCTCCTCGAAATCCCATCGGCTGTCGAGAACGAGTCCCAGATACTTCATCGTCGACCCAACGCCGATGTGGACTCTTCCTACCGTTAGTTGGGAACCCGGTGGTGGCGCGTTCCGAGGACCGTGAAAGCACATGGCCTTGGACTTGTGCAATGCCACCTCGAGTCCCAACTCCTGGATCCTGCCCACGACTGTCGCAACCCCGTTGTCGCTAGTTCGACCGCCGCCTGGTACGACTCTCCCCGCGCCAGGACCAGCGTGTCGTCTGCGTAGCAGACCACGCTGACCCCGTCAGGGAGGTCGCCGCGCAGCACGTAGTCGTATCCGATGTTCCACAAGGGCGGCCCTAGTACCGATCCCTGCGGAACACCGCACGACATCTCTCGGCGTTCCCACTCTCCCTGGTGACCAGGGTAGATGATGTACCTGTCCGACAGGTACGCCTCGACCACACGACAGAGGTAGTCGGGCGTCCGGTGATACCGGAGTGCCCTCCTAATGCAACTCCAAGGCAGGGAGTTGAAGGCGTTGGCGATGTCCAGAGACACCGCCACGACACACCTGCCCTGGGCCACCGCATCCCCCGTCATGAGGGCTCGCACGCGCATGATGGCGTCCACCGTGGAGCGCCTCCTGCTAAAACCAAACTGGCCGTCCGCCAGATCCGGCCCCACCCGTGTTAGGTGCGCGACGAGGCGGTCTGCAATTACTCTTTCAAAGAGCTTGCCCACCTCGTCGAGCAGCACAATGGACCGGTACGCGGACGGAGAGTCCGCAGGGCGCCCCGGCTTCGCGATGAGGACCAGTTTCCCAGTCTTCCAGCGAAGTGGGAACTGGCCCCTCTCCATGCATGCGCTGAGGAGCCCTCTTAGTCGAGGCCCGAGAGCCTCCATGGCCAGGACCCTGGGCAGGCCTTCCCAGGCAAGCCATCGGGTCCTGGGGCGGTATTTTTGGCACTCAGCCTTCGTACCGGCACTCTCATCTCTACCTCGGTCACCTCTGGAGCGTAGTCGTCGTCGTCGCCATCGTGGTCCGCGTCGGACACCGCTGGTGGCGGAGCCATGGGCGGGGGAGAGTGTTCCCCTCGATCCCTGCGACAGATACACTTTTCTCACTTTTAGCAGGTTTCCAAACAGTTTGTCAGGAACCTATTGGATAACCATTTTCTAAGACTTACCGTGGCCTTGGAACGCAAAGGGCAACTAAAAGAACTCAAGTGGGGTTTAGTACTCGCTCCGCCCAGAGCAAGAGAAGTGATTTGACGATTTCCTATCAAAATCTGAAAAGATAATTTAAGTTTCTAATCTACGAAAGCTTCCCTCTCCCTTTTTTCACACGTCGGTATTCGACCATTGCGGGCTTGTACCACCGTTAAGAATCAAGTTCATCTCTTCACCTTCGTATTGGTCTACCACGATGTCGCCTTGCGTTTAATGGGGCCCAATAAGTGGTTCTTTTAGCCCACAAGCACATCTGACATGCTGCAGACCAACACACCGACATCGACACTCAAGAATCTATATTCATACAACAAGGTTCCAAAACAAAAAGAGAATTCTCACGTAAATTACAATTAGGACACTATAAGGTCGCTTTGCGGGTTGATACATAAAGTACTTGACAGAAGAATATAAAAGCTTTTACGTTAGCCATCAAAGACTTACCGTACATCCATTTTGATTCGAAATTCCGTATTAGGGGTCAAAGTACGTCAAATGAACCACCAACCGTCTCCAAATTGCTGAGAGCGTACGGTCCTCTGGGGACGTAGTGAGGTCATGGTTTCCTGTTGGATTGCTGTGTTTTGTGTGTCGGTTCTTTTTAGTCGTATCGTTTTACTGTGTTGGTGCACTGTGTTACAGATTGGGATTTGGTGTTCACAATAAGTGCACTGAATAGAGTCTGTGCTTTGGTTTGTTAGGTCAATATGAACGCGTTGCCTTCTTGCATTTTAGGACATGCAGTGTTTATTGATCACGAGGAAGTAGTTTCTAAAAGAATTGTACATATGTAATCTATAATAATATTATAATGCTTTGTTTGAATGGGCCAATTTCAAGACCTTAATGGTTCCATAATTTTGTATAGCCCATTTATCGAGGAAGGCTATAAGCTAATTCAACATCAGAAGCGTAGTAACTTAACCAAAGGCGTGGGTGAAACCGTGGGACAGCTATTCCTCTATAATCACGCAATTGCATTATATACATTTATTTGCCATCTCATGTTATGTAACTTTTTGTGTGGTTATGATCGTAATTGTTTCAACTATATGTACTCTAATGGCTCGTCGTGATCTACCCGATGTTACCTTTTATATTGTTGACATCCAAATAGAATAAAATAAAATAACATTTCTTAGCTACAGAAAACATACAATATTAGGTTCCTTGTTTACCCATATTTTATGGTTTAGGTTCTTCGTATTTTTTTTCCCATAAAGCTCTTAAATACATAAGAAAATATCTCCGTACCTCAGTTTTAACGCTTTAATGCAACTGCATAATCCATTTGCGCTACGTCCACCACTACTTGCGCTATCCAACCGCTATCTACGAGGGAATGTATGAAAAATTTCTAGTGAAAAAGTCTGGTTAAAATAAATAGGTTCCCGGACAGCCGCTCTGGGCCGGTTCTATGTACTTGTATCAAGCAGACTTCTATGTACTTTAATGGTCGGGGATGTACTACGTATTTTAAAATACGTTTTCAGTATTTTTACTACCTATGGGCTTTGCTTACTGCATTTGTTTCGGCACTGTTGTTCTAGTTTAGAATGCATAAAACTAGTCGTTTAGGTATATTTATTTTTATTCTCTGGATATATTCAATACTCATCAAGACCATTCTAAAAAGCTCAAACATGTTAGGTTTATTTGAGTTCCTATGGCCACCTTCCGGTTCCATCATCAGATCAGATCCATATCATAATAATTGAGCAGTGGTGGCCGAGTGATAATGGCTCCGACTTACGAGTTGTATGTAAGTCACGGGTTCAAACCCAGCCAGGCGCATTACTTTGTGTAATTTATTTCATCACCACTGTTCTCAAAACCGTGAAGGAAAACATCGTGAGGAAACCGGCATGTCCTAGAACCAAAAATTCGAAGACATGTGACATTCACCAACCCGCATTGAGCCCGCGTGGTGGATTACGGCTCATTCCCTTTCCTGGAGAAGAGGCCTGAGTCTCAGCAGTTGGAACATTAAAACGTTGATTATGCTATTATATGCTAATATTTCATTGGTCTTTAATTGAGACAGAAATATTTTTATTTGCTATCACACTGATATTACAAGGCAAAAGTTAGTTGGTATGTATGTATATTTGTATGTTTGTTACTTCTCCACACTGGAACGGCTGAAAGGATTTCGATAAAACTTGGTACACGAGTAGAACATATCATAGAACAGCACGTAAGAAACTTATTATCCCGGGAGTATGTTTCCGTGGAATAATTTTCTACTATTACGCGGGTGAAGCCGCTGGCAGCTGCTAGTATGGGATATGTACCAGCGCTTGAAAGGTATTAATTGTACAAGCGCTACGGTCCGTGTAGTTCTTTTAATTAATAGGTTCTGCTTACGCCACTGTGATACTATATGCGCAGGCAACCTTTTGCTAAGAAAATTTGTATTTTCTGACGTCTCTTTAAGGCGCGTGTGGAACACTACGCGCCGTCGACGACTCGGGCTCGGTCCGGACGTTTACCGGACGGCCGGTCGACGAGTTACCCATTGCTTGTCGTCCGCAAATCCGCGCTTACGGTGGCTGGCAGTCAGGGTCGGGGTCGGGATGTCTGGTCCCTCGCATGCGACCGTCTCCATCGCTAGCATTACTGCTTCGCAGGAGGTGACCACCACCCATTTCCTCTCGTTCCGGACCATGGCTTGTACCAGGGCCCGGAGTAAGAGGTGCTGCTGATTGCCCGAGGACACTGTGGTGCTTCACCCAAACGGGGCACACCACAACCGTGTCTTCCGGGCGGTCCACACAATGATGACAATCAGGCGTTTCTTCCGCTTAAATCAGGTGCAGGAGCCTCCCGAACTTAACATGTCCGGTGAGGACCTGCGTCATGCGGAAGGTGAGAAAGCCGTGATGCCTCTCCAGCCACTCTTGAAAGAGGGGACTTTCTGCCATGATTATGGCATACCCAGCGCTGGGTTGAAGCAACTGCCGGTCTGACTTTCACAATCCACTAATTGGGTAACACATCCCTTGGGAAGACTGGTAATAGACTGGCTGGACAGTAAAAAGTCAACATATGACCGGTGAGGACCTGCGTCATGTGGAAGGTGAGAAAGCCGTGATGCCTCTCCAGCCACTCTTGAAAGAGGGGACTTTCTGCCATGATTATGGCATACCCAGCGCTGGGTTGAAGCAACTGCCGGTCTGACTTTCACAATCCACTAATTGGGTAACACATCCCTTGGGAAGACTGGTAATAGACTGGCTGGACAGTAAAAAGTCAACATATGACAGCATGGACCAACGGTTTAATGTGCTTTCCTAGCGCGGAGGAATCTCAGTATGTTAAGATGGTCTGCTCAACTCGTCTATAGACAGACATTCGGTTTCATTGATCTCTTATGTGATTATGACGTTATTACACATCTTTCTCCAGATATTTTGAAAACGCACATATCTTGTGAATATTATTTCTTTATTTTATATCTTGTTTTTATTTTATTTTACATACGTACTTACATCTGTGCGCTCTAATTATTAATTTTAGTTTTAAATATTGTTTCTCAGTAAGTGAATTAGTAAGTAATATGTATGCAATTCTTTATGAGAAATAAAATTTGTTCTTAAACCTCATATTATCTAGATTTCTATTGAAATGAAATTTTTTGTTTAAAACTAATCTAGTAAAAAAAGTACCAAAAATTCGAAAACATGTGACATTCACCAACCCGCACTGGGCCCGCGTGGTGGATTACGGCCCATTCCCTCTCCTAGAGAGGAGGCCTGAGTCCCAACAGTGGGAACATTAAAAAGGCTGATTATGCTTATTATGCTAATCTAGTAAAGACCTCTGAAAATCTACTATTTTGCGTGAACTTTGGCCCTTCATACCGTACAAAAAGTAAAGAAAATTTAGGTAACTATAGAAACCTTGCACATTCAATCGAGAATCTGAATGAAATTTATTCCCAAAAACTTTTAAAGTTTTTAAAAAGAACACGTATTTTCTGGAACAAGTTTTGTGAAATATTCGAGTGTTTGACGGAATTACAAAATGCCGACAGAGTAACCAGGGTTTCAGCTTTATCTCTCTTTTTTGCGTTACCTCTTTATCAAATATTGCGTTGGAATAAACAGCAAGCTTTTAAACCATGTTCACGTTGACGATAGACAGATCGGGAAGGGCCCTCTTAACCGTGGAGATCGACCCGTTAAAAATTCAAAGTACATAAAAATGTTAAAGAAATACTAGGACACGTTTATAGTATAATAAAATTGCTAGCTACAAAGGAAAATAGTTACGTAAAATACCACAAAGAATTTTCTAGACCAGAATAAAGGCTAGCGGACAGCGAAACAAATTGAGATATTATCTTCATAATCAGCTTTCCTCTCTTCTTTGAGTACAAAATGTTTATCTACAAAAGTACAAACGTGTTGTATTGTATACATAATCGCTTAGGCACGGTTAATCCCAAAGGGGAAATTGTCCCTTGATACGCTTCCCCTTATTCAAGACTTGAGAGGCTTGTTACGAGAGGAAATAATGAAAAAAAAAGGCAAGGATACTCTATTTGGATGATAAGGTGTGCTCAGACGTGGTGACTTTCCTAATAATGGCGGGTGATAGCCACTTTTTGTTGCAAACAACAGAGACTGACGTAATGAATTCGTGAGATAAATGGAAGAGAATGAATTGTTTCAGTTGCAATGATTAATATGCTCAGAGTTGGTTTGATAGGGACTCCTTTGTTCAGTATATTTAACTTTGGACATGCATGTTTAGTTTTTGAGTACCCACATAGTTAAAAGTTAGAAAGTTTCTTTTAGAGGTTTTGGACTCGACTGGTCTTGACACTATTCGGGGATCAGTGTTATAAAGATTAACGACCTTTCACACAGCAATGTCAGTTTTCATTTGAGTTTTTTTTAGTTTAGTAGTTACTAAAGAGTTATGAATATGAATGAAAGTAAGAGTGGATGGACAGGGAAAGGGAGGACAAAGAAAAGTTTGATGGATTGTGTGAGAAGTGATATGAAAAAAAGGGAGTCCATGACAGCGTGGCAGCTAACAGGATAGAATGGAAGAAAAAAACGTGTTGCGCCGACCCCTAGTAATATAAGACAACGGTAGGAAGATGATGATGATGAGTTAGTCTATATACGAGAGCATGATTGGCTGCTATGCTGCGTATATACGAGAGCATGATTGGCTACTATGCTGCGTATATACGAGAGCATGATTGGCTGCTATGCTACGTATATACGAGAGCATGATTGGCTGCTATGCTGCGTATATACGAGAGCATGATTGGCTGCTATGCTGCGTATATACGAGAGCATGATTGGCTGCTATGCTGCGTATATACGAGAGCATGATTGGCTGCTATGCTGCGTATATACGAGAGCATGATTGGCTGCTATGCTGCGTATATACGAGAGCATGATTGGCTGCTATGCTGCGTATATACGAGAGCATGATTGGCTGCTATGCTACGTATATACGAGAGTATGATTGGCTGCTATGCTGCGTATATACGAGAGCATGATTGGCTGCTATGCTACGTATATACGAGAGCATGATTGGCTGCTATGCTGCGTATATACGAGAGCATGATTGGCTGCTATGCTGCGTATATACGAGAGCATGATTGGCTGCTATGCTGCGTATATACGAGAGCATGATTGACTGCTATGTTGTGTATATACGAGAGCATGATTGACTGCTATGTTGTGTATATACGAGAGCATGATTGGCTGCTATGCTGCGTATATACAAGAGCATGATTGGCTGTATGCTGCGTGTCGCATGGAACAAATATTTGTATGTCTTACATGTCTAGATGTCTTGTGTGTCTGAGTTTACATGCTTGTCAACACACCACGATAAAGGATTAATTATTAGTGGGGGAACGTTTTGAATATATAAAATTGTTGTTTAATATCCATAAATGTGTTAGAATATATTTATTAATACATTATCATGTATTAGAAATATAAATAACAAATTGGATAATTTATTAATAATTAAATAAAATTTCAACTTTGCTACGTCATTAATAGATCCTGATTGTTCTCGGAGCAAGGGTGCCTGTAACACTGGCCGCATTGCCTCGCCGAATAGCCAAGGTCAACTTTTGCATCAAGAACGACCTAGACTGGGAGTCTCTTGTTGTTTCCATGAACCCAAAAAACTCCTCCTACCCAGGGTCTCCCTAGCTACCGGTACAAAATGGCAAAGCTAGTCCTGCTGCTGCGGCTGAATGTATTTAAAAATATATTTTTTCTTTGCATCCTTGTTATAGATCTTACAGTCCATCCTAAGGTGGTCTGGTAGATATGACTGTCAGCGATAAGACCGCCATTACCCATAGACTTAAGTTTGTGTAAAAGATTTGTTACTATTTTGGTGTACAATAAAGTTTGTTTTATTCTATTCTGCCTCCCTAGCCATGCTACGATCGTTTCGTTTGCGACGAACGCCTCGAGTAGGCCGCGTCTCGGATTCCTTTGTTCTGACGTCATCTCAACGCTCAGTCACGTGGTCAGAACAAAGGAATCGGAGGCGTGGCCTACTCGAGGCGTTCGTCACAAACGAAATGATCGTAACTTGGCTAGGGGGGCTGTTCTAGTAGAAAAGTACTTTCTTCAAGCTGATTAACGTCTTCATTTGAACAGATTTTTACAAAGGGATTCAACTAAACGCGTTCTTTTGAGACTATGCAAACAACGCTGGTCCTCTTCAAAATCTAATTGCCTCTTTAGAATAATTGGTCACTGTTCTCTTTGGGGGAACTTTTAAATTATAGAGGAATAGGGAATCAAAGCTTACTTCTAAACTTGAAGAATTTAAATCGACTGTCATTTTAGTTGAAGTCCACGATTTTGATTAATAAGGTCGATATTAATTGGAAAAACTTTTTTATCTGAGTTTTTAATTTTTTAATTTATTTATTTCAGAATTTATACAACTAATAGGTACATTACAGAAGATGCAAATCATAAACTCATTAGAGTTTTACCGTGTATCATAATCATCGATACAAAATTTTGCGTAACTAAAACACAACAAAAAATATCACATTCTAGATCAATAAAATATATCCGAAGAGGGTATAAGTAAATAAGACGCAACATTGACGAGCGAGAGACCAGTAGAGCAGTGGTGGCCGAGTGGTAACGGCCCCGACTTACGAGTTGTACGTCGTGGGTTCAAATCCAGCCAGGCGCATTACTTTGCGTAATTTATTTCATCACCACAGCTCTCAAAACTGTGAAGGAAAACATAGTGAGGAAACCGGCATGACCTAGAACCAAAAATTCGAAGAAATGTGACATCTACCAACCCGCACTGGGCCCGCGTGATGGATTACGGCCCATTCCCTAGAAAGAAGAAAGAAAGAAAGAAAGAGATAAAGCCGACTATGCTATATGCTATTGACGAGCGAACGGGCGTAACATCGGTGACCAAGCTAGCCGCATCTATATTATCAATTACATTAGTCTGTCGACTGTTATTAGTTAAAATACTATTGATAGACACCAATAGCATTTTCCGGTAGCTGCCGGGTGTCAACATTGTTTGAACCACCTGGAGGACACTGTGGAGCATACAGTGGAGTTGTACCCCGTATGGGCGGAGCAACACCATGTCCTCGTGGAGACAATCGGCGGCAACGACCTCTCGCGCCGGGCCCTGGTTCAGGTTATGGTCCGGAGCGAGGAGGAATGGCAGGCGGTCGCCTCCTTCTGCGAAGCAGTAATGCTAGCGAAGGAGTAGGCTGCACGTGGGAGGGAACGAACATCCTCACGCCCAAGCCGCTGAGACCCCGACCCCGACTACTAGTCACGGTAGACGCGGGCTTGCGGACGGCGAGCAATGGGTAGCACGCTGTCCGGTCGTCGGGTAACCGCCATGACTAAGCCTATTTCGTCGACGGTGCGTAGTGTTTCACGCGCGCCTCAAGGAGATGTCAGTAAATCGTAGAGGCCCAGCAGGGTCGAAGCCTACTGGGACCATGGGTTCGCTTCTGAAAGGAAAACCCGGGGCCCTGGAATGCAAGGCAAAGAAGGAACATAGGAGTGGGTTTTAGTCAGTAAAATTCTGACACGCCCTCCCGCCCCGCTCAAGGGCGAGAGAAGTCATTGGATGATTTACCACCTAAAAAAAACCCTTTGATCCCCAAGCGTTTCACGGGTTCCTCTCTCCCACTCATGAAGTGACCATATTTACAGACCACATTAGTTATGAAGAATTATGGATAACGTCGTTAGTAGTGTATATGTTACTTCTATTGACTAAGTGCATCGAGATATAAGTACTAACGTACTAGAGAAGACACCTTAAATTCCTACTTTGTCTCGTTCAACTGCGGCGATCGCGCCGCACTTTGTCGAAGAAAACGCGTAAGTGCCGTGATTTACATGGCGCCTAAGACCTTTTTGCCGAGAATAAATACACTTCCGCAGCAAATCTAGCGCTGTGGTAAATTAGTTATGGTTTAGACGAATTGTTATTATTTTAGCGCTGCAGTGAACTAAAGATTCAAATTACGAAAATAGGACAATTCAGTTATTTGACGTAGCTTCTCTAGTACGTTAGTACTTATATCTCGATGACTAAGTGCCGATATTATTGTATTTTATACTGCTGTTTGTTATCTCTATAAAATAAAATAAAGAAGTTTGATATTTACGTTCTTTCATTTTCCTACAATTTGAACGCATAATATTTTATTATCTATACTCTGCCATTTTGTTTTTCGGTTTCACATTTACCTCGTAAATAATCGCAGTGCTCGCCACAACTGTCAAGCAACGCCGTCTAGTCCCAAACTAAGTTGAGCTTGTGTTATGGGTACTAGACAACTGATAAACATACTTATATATCTTTAAATACATACATATATATAGAAACATTACACCCAGACACAGAACAAATGATCATGCTCATTACACAAATAGCCTTGGGTGGGAATTGAACGCACGACCTACGGTATAGCAGTCAGGGCCACTAACCACTAGACCAACAGGGCAATTATAGACGCATTGAATACTATTATCCCGGTAGTATGTTCCCTTGAGATAGCTTTCTGATTTCACGACAGAACTTAGTATCCTATACACCCCTGCCCCCGTAGCCAAGTTACAACCGTTTCGTTTCGATTCTCCTTTCGTCGATCGCCTCGAGTAGGCCACGCCTTCGATTCCTTTATTCTGACGTCGTCTCAACGTGGTCAGAATAAAGGAATAGGAGGCGTGGCCGACTCGAGGCGATAAACGAAAAGAGAATCGAAACGAAACGGTTGTAACTTGGCTAGGGGGGCTGTATATACCGTCGGGGAATAAAGTAATAACGTTTTTGTTATCATGTTTATGTATTTTCTCCATTGTCCACAGGTCGTTGAAGACTGGAAGTTCATGTCCATGGTTTTGGATCGCTTCTTCCTCTGGCTGTTCACCATCGCCTGCTTCGTGGGCACCTTCGGCATCATCTTCCAGTCGCCCTCACTCTACGATACCAGGGTACCGGTAGACCAACAGATCTCTTCAATTCCAATGAAGAAGAATAACTTCTTCTATCCCAAAGATATTGAGACGATTGGGATTATTAGTTAGATTGATGACTTAAGAAAGTTTATGTGTTTATGGCAGACATTTAATGTTCTTTTTTTGTTAAATTTTTCGTGTATATCTATCTGATTGACGGTTCTACCCGTAGGAGGAAAAACGGTTACGCCAATATATTGTTTATTTGTAGCGATGTTCCAGAAATTTTCTGTAGGTAACAGAAAAATTGAGTTTCAATGCTCGTTGATATTAGGATGGTATTTATATTTCCTGAAATATTCCCGGTTCAACCCTTGATGAAATTGTTCTTGGAATTTTTCTGAACAAAAACCTCCTCTGTGACGAGAGTGACAGACACGGGTGTTCTTGTCTGTTATTTCATTCCTGTTACATTAACTTTATAAGATGGAGTAGGTATCATAAATTATAGATTATGCTTAAATATATATTTTATCAATTTGTTATTAATATTGATAATGTTAGGTTTATATATATACATCACTAATTTTTAATTAGTACAAATACTTAAAGGGCTTATTAGAAAAGGTCTTGTTATTGTTACAGTAAAGTCTCAATAAATAATATTCATAAACAGCAAAGTTATGAGCGTTTGTTTAGATCCCAAAATGTCACTCAATTTATGGAAATATTGTACAGGATATTAATTATGAATGAATGGCGATAAAAATGGAAAAACACTGCGCTTAGTATTTTCTAGTAGCAATTGTTATGAATAATTGATTCAATTATGAATTTACAAATTATATTTAATATTTTGGGATTTCGTTTTATTTACTTTTGACTATACACATATGATCAGTAACGGGTACGAATAGAGCCCCATTTTTTTGTACTAATTAAAAAATAGTGGTGTATAAAAGAGTTAAAATAAATATGACACAAGAAAAATATCGAGCACTTCGCAGGGTTTACCTAGGTTATATTCTTTGTTCTACGAATCACCCCACTGCTCAAATAATTTACAACTCAAAAAAAGAACCATAAATAAACAAAAATGGGCCATCTATGGGCAAATAATTGAACAACAGACTTACAGAGTAACTGGATAAATTCGGAAACTAAAATATAACAAAAATAATTTTTAATATTTTTTTGAGTTTGACTCTATTTGAGCGCAGGTGTGAAATATAGATGTAAGGGAAGGGTTTTCATCTTCAATTATCTTATTTGATAACAAATAACACTATATTTATTTTCAAATAAGATTTATAAGGAGAAATGCACTGTATATTTGTATAATGCTAAGATTTAACTACCTACATACGTGTAATAGATTGAATTAAATTAGTCACATAACTCATTGTTGATACTTTAGTCTAAATAGATTTTTAATAACACAATTTCTAGAAAAATAAGTGTTTATTTGTTATGTTTGTGTTTAATAAGTAGCATAATGTTTTTTTTTAATTTGAAAATTAATGATTTTTTATGGACTATAACAGTAAATTGACACAGGTAAATTTTCTTTTCAACACACTCTCTCGAAAAACCATTCCTACCCCTACCACTCTTAGGTTTGCAATGTGGTGTAATTCGCACTAATGCGAAAAAGTGCGGTGGTTGGAAATCGCTTCAATTCAATGTATAAATAAAATAAATTGAAGCGAGGTCCGACCGGGCGGACGCATGGCATCCACCACCAAGGGGAATTAAAAATATTCACAAGCTATTTCTCACCATCATTTGTTACTAAATAAAAGATGTTAAATTAAATTTTGGAGTGTGTTGAAAAACGTCATTTGATAATTTGTTATTCCATGTGGACTGCAATGATATACTTTACCCACTTCCAACAAAATGTAATATTTTAGTGATTAAATATATCTCCTAATGAATATTGGAATTGGTTATAAATAAATATAATAATATTAATGTATGATTATACACAGTGGTGATTAAAACTACTACACGTAAATTATTAGGTAAGTTAAAAAAATATTTTGACAAAAACATTCTTAAATCAGAGCAAAAACATCATGGATTTAAAAATATCAAGTTATTCTATATAACTGAATTGAATTCTTTTATTTGGGTGTATTTTTAAAGTTAGGTATGTACGTATAGAGAAAAAATAAACCCTTAAATTATATAATAATAACACGTAGATCAATATAAAACAAGAAAATGTGTATTTAATCGTGTACATCAAAATCTTGCAAAATAGTTATTCGGAAATATTCTATCTAGTTAGAATAATAAATATATTAATCAATAATATTAGATAATAAATATATAAATCATAGTGGAGAGAGGGAAATTAGAGAAATAAATGAATTGATATGATGTATGACTGATTGTTGTTGATTTAATATCGTTTAATTTGAATTGTTTTTTTTATTAAGAATTGTTAAATTTCATTAAAAATATGTTCCTAAACGAGTTTAAATAAAATATTTATTTTAACCAATTATTTAGTCAGATTTTTGAAATGCACAGTGGTGTCTGCTCATACAAAAATGGATAATGATTATTAAAACTATAAGAAATTATAACAATAAGTAACTAATATTTAAGTAATTAAATGAAATAAATATTTTAATTTAACGGCTGTGAATGATAAGATTTAAATTTTATAAACTAACAAGTTTAATAAATGTACCTAGATTAATGTATTGTACATAAAGTTTAGAGCCTAATATATACTTATGACGATAATTGGTTGTTTTATTTATTACCTTAAGGCCTGAAAAAAACCCGATCAAATTGAGTTGATCTCTAAAAATCCGATCCAAATGAGAACTTCAAGGTCAAATGAAATGACCTGTTTTGAAATTTCTTAGGAGTCTTATATAATAAATTTTGAAAGCTATTACCTTTTTTTAAAACAATATATACTAGTGCTTGACTGCAATCCCACCTGATGGTAAGCAGTGATGCAATCGTTGATGGTGTGGCGCACTAGTTCATGAGGAGCCTATTCACTCTAGCCTTGAAGACACCTAAATTATAATCGGACGGGAAGACGCAGTAGGCAAATTGTTCCAGTCCTTCGATGTACGCGGTATAAACGACGAGGCGAAACGCTTAGTCCGGACCGTAGAGGTTTCAACAACGTAAAGGTGGATACTCGCCGTACGTCGGGTTGTCCGATGGCAGAAAGGTGATGGCGGAATCAAGTCATGCAATTCCAGCACACTCTCCAAAATGCAACCTGTAAAATACCGATAGGCTGGCTACCCTACGCCTGTGCTCCAGGCTTTGCAGATTGGACTTAACCAAATCTGGATCACCAATTTGCCTCTTCGCACGTCTTTCCATTGATTTCAAAGCTGCTAGATAGTATTTTGCAGCACCTGCCCATATGTGGCTGCAGTACTTTAAACACGATCGAACACAGGTCCGATCATTTCAACAAAGCACAGGCTTTGTATAACATTAGAAGCTGTCCTGGTTTGAAGTACCACCGAACCTTTGCAAGAACGCCGAGTTTCTTAGCAGTTACCTTGGCTTTGGACTCAATCAACCTTGATTGAGGTCTGAGGAAACTTCAACTCCCAAGAGCTGAAGGCGGCCGGTACACTCCAGAGATACATTCCGGAAAGCAGGAGTCAAGGAGAACGGGCTCCTTTTTGCGGTGAACAGACACGCTTGTTTTGGTAGCGTTGAATCCCATTAGATTGGCTTCGCCCCATTTGGAGACTGCCTGAAGTGAGACATTTGTACACTCTACCAGTCTCTCTTTTGGACTGGATTAGCTCCTTGCTAGACCGAGCACCCGGCAGGAACTGGGAGTGAATAAGTCAAAAGTGACTTAAGTATCGTGTCGCCCGTGTGGGTTGTGGAGGTCTGAAAGGCAGTCGCTCCAAGTAAAACACGGGTAATCAGCCGCATCCGCATTCGGAGGAAGCCGATTCTAAGCTAGTTAGTAAAAAGCTAGAGAGATGATGATGAATATGTAACTTCTAGAGAAAACCAGGCCATCGTCGACAAAGGTACTCCAGATCCTCATCGTGCTCGGTTGGTGTAATTGCTACAAACCGTTCCAAGGGTCAACGAATCACACCGACGTAGGTATAAGGCAAAAGTTTGTGTATGTATAAGTATGTGTTTTTTTTTTTTTTTTTTTCCGGTGGGAAAATCATCTAATGACAAATCTCGCTCTTGGGCGGAGCGAGAGATAGTGTCAGACTTTTACTGACTAAAAACCCACTCCTGTTCCTTCGTTGCCTTCGTCCCAGGGCCCCGGGTTTCGTTTTCACACTACCCATGGCCCCAGTCGGCTTCGACCCTGCTGGGCCCCTACGATTTGCTGACATCTCCCTGAGGCGCGCGTGGAACAATACGCGCCGTCGACGACTTGGCTCGGTCCGGACGGTTACCGGACGGTCCGACGGCGAGCCACCCATTGCTCGCCGTCCGCAAGCCCGCGCCTACGGTGGCCGGAAATCGGGATCAGAATCCCGGCGGTAAGGGCGTGAGGACCGTTGCCTCACGCGATCGGCCGCCTTCTTTGCTAGCATTACTGCTTCACAGAAGGAGGCGACCGCCTGCCACTCTTCCTCGCTCCGGACCATGGCCTGTACCAGGGCCCGGCGCGAGAGATCGCCGCCGCCGATCGCCCCCACAAGGACACGGCGTTGCTCTGCCCAAGCGGGGCACACCTCAACCGTGTGCTCCACCGTGTCCTCCGGGCGGTCCACACAGTGGCGACACCCGGGCGTTGCTTCCGCACGAATCCGGTGCAGGAACTTCCCGAA
Source organism: Mythimna impura (assembly GCA_905147345.3). Lineage (NCBI taxonomy): Eukaryota > Metazoa > Arthropoda > Insecta > Lepidoptera > Noctuidae > Mythimna > Mythimna impura. The sequence continues at coordinate 5,335,015 of LR990356.1, read as the reverse complement.
CTTACCGTGTTCGGTGAGAACCTGCGTCATGCGAAAGGTGAGGACGCCGTGAGGTCTTTCCAACCACGCCTCAAAGAGTGGACTTACCGCCATAATTGTGGCGTGCCCAGCACTGGGTTGCGACAGTCGCTGTCGCCATTTCACCATGAGAACCCGCCGGAGCTCTGTCCGCCATGCTGCGACTTGTCGCGGCAGCGGAGTTTCGCCCCGGCGTTGCATCTCCATGCGCAGGTCGTGCATGTGTGCAAGGACTGTTGCCTCCAGATCCCATGGTGGCTGGCCAGCAAGGAGGCTCGCCGCTTCGCGGGAAATCGTCCGGTATCCTCGCACCATCCGTATGGCCATGACCCTCTGGCATGCGTTCAGCCGGGCCGCCGGCTGCTTCCGCAGCGTCGGCGCCCATACCGGTGCGCCATAAAGGGCCATGGACCGAACGATCCCCGCGTAAAGCCTCCGGCAGGAGGCGTCTGGACCTCCCAGGTTGGGCAGGAGCCGCCCGAGGGCAGCCCCAGTCCGATTTAGTTTGGGAGCCAGACGTCGGAAATGCTCCTCGAAATCCCATCGGCTGTCGAGAACGAGCCCCAGGTACTTCATCGTCGACCCGACGCCGATGTGGACTCCTCCTACCGTTAGTTGGGAACCCCGTGGTGGCGCGTTCCGAGGGCCGTGAAAGCACATGGCCTCGGACTTGTGCAATGCCACCTCGAGTCCCAACTCCTGGATCCTGCCCACGACTGTCGCAACCCCGCGTGTCGCTAGTTCGACCGCCGCCTGGTACGACTCTCCCCGCGCCAGGACCAGCGTGTCGTCTGCGTAGCAGACCACGCTGACCCCGTCAGGGAGGTCGCCGCGCAGCACGTAGTCGTATCCGATGTTCCACAAGGGCGGCCCTAGTACCGATCCCTGCGGAACACCGCACGACATCTCTCGACGTTCCCACTCTCCCTGGTGACCAGGGTAGATGATGTACCTGTCCGACAGGTACGCCTCGACCACACGACAGAGGTAGTCGGGCGTCCGGTGATACCGGAGTGCCCTCCTAATGCTACTCCAAGGCAGGGAGTTGAAGGCGTTGGCGATGTCCAGAGACACCGCCACGACACACCTGCCCTGGGCCACCGCATCCCCCGTCGTGAGAGCTCGCACGCGCATGATGGCGTCCACCGTGGAGCGCCTCCTGCGAAAACCGAACTGGCCGTCCGCTAGATCCGGCCCCACCCGTGTTAAGTGCGCGACGAGGCGGTCTGCAATTACTCTTTCAAAGAGCTTGCCCACCTCGTCGAGCAACACAATGGGCCGGTACGCGGACGGAGAGTCCGCAGGGCGTCCCGGCTTCGCGATGAGGACCAGTTTCCCCGTCTTCCAGCGAAGTGGGAACTGGCCCCTCTCCATGCATGCGCTGAAGAGCCCTCTTAGTCGAGGCCCGAGAGCCTCCATGGCCAGGACCCAGGCCTTCCCAGGCAAACCGTCGGGTCCTGGGGCGGTATTTTTGGCACTCAGCCTCCGTACCGCCACTCTCAACTCTACCTCGGTCACCTCTGGAGCATTTTCGTCGTCGTCGCCATCGTGGTCCACGTCGGATATCGCTGGTGGCGGAGCCATGGACGGGGGAGAGTGTTCCCCTCGCACGGGGAACAGAGTGCTCACCACACCCTTCACAAGCTGGGGCCGGAGACTCTGCGTCAGCGGGGGAGCCCAGGGGCGGATTTTGTCCCGCACCACCTTATAGGGGCGTCCCCATGGGTCCCCATTCAGAGTCCCCAGCCACACGTTGCGGGCCTCGAGTTTGGCCCGCCTTATCTCCGCTCGGAGGGTGCGCTTTGCCTCTCTGTATCCCTCGTACAGCTCCGCCTCTCTGGCCTCCGCATCCGGAGGACGGATGCGGCGCCTGCGGTACCTGGCATACCGGCGTCGCGCGGCATTGCACGCATTGCGCAGTGCCGCAATCTCCGGCGACCACCAGTATACCTGGCGCTGAGCACGTCCTGGATGGACTCGGGGCATTGCCGCGTCGTAGATTTGCGACATGGCCTCCCGGAACCACTCTGCCTCGACGTCGATGTCGACAGGCCTGTCCGATGCTTGCACCCAGGCCTGTACCGTCGCGGCTTCCAGGAGGAGCTCCCGGTCCATCTGCCTCAGCGCCCAACGCGGACCACAAGGGTTCCGTCGGACCGGCGCGGTCGAGGTTTGGGCGGAGACGTCAAACCGGATGTACCGGTGGTCTGAGTACGTCTCCACCTCCTCCATAACGCGCCAGTCGACGACACGTGGCGACAGAGCGGGGCTGGCAAACGAGATGTCCACCACTGAGTCACCCCGCATCCGCACACACGTGGGGACAGAACCCCGGTTTAGGACGACCAGGCCTGTCTCCAGAGCCCAGTCCTCCACCATCCGACCCCGCTAGTTCGTGAACCGGGAACCCCAAGCCAAGTTCTTGGCATTGAAGTCCCCGCACACGACCACAGGGAGGGAACCAAACCCAGCGACGACGGCTTTCAGCTCCATTAGGGAGATGTGAAGATCGCCGAGAGATCTGTTCGGGGACAGGTAGACTCCTACCACTGCAATGTCCCCGAACCGTGCTGCCACGCAACCCCGCCCCCTCGTGACGGCCTCGAGGGTCGGGGTACCGGCGGCGGCCGACGAAATTAGGGTCACCGAGCCGTCAAGGTCCCGCACCCAGTCTCCCCTGGGCAGGACATAGTACGGCTCGGAGACCACGGCGATATTGATCGACCACTGCGCCATGCTTTGGAGCAACAGATCCTGAGCGGAGGCGCAGTGGTTGATGTTCGCCTGGAGGAGACGTAATGGAGTAATTATTGACAGTCCATTACAGTCTCCTCCCGTGCCCCCCGTGAGGGCCCTGCCGCGTTAGGTGCGGCGGCGACAGCGGCAGCAGCCAAGGAGGCGGCTGCGGCGGTGAGTACGTCCGGGTGGATGGGCCTCCGTACCTTGCCCTTGGCCTTGGCGGGGGGGTCGCAGGACCTGCCCCCAGACCGGTGGTCGGCCGGCTTGCCTGCCGCCGCACATGCGTAGCAGTGCGGCGTTGCACGGCATTCGACGGCCTTGTGACCAGCCTGACCGCACTGGTAGCAGCGGTCACTGCGGTCCACCTCCGCGGCGCAATGGGCCCCCACGTGGTGCCCCACGTGGCAGCGGTAGCACCGCAGAGGTCTGGGCTCCAACAGTTTTACCTGTGCGGAGACCCAGCCAACCAAGAGCCTTCGGCCTTCGCCCGTGATGGCTTTGGCCGCCGACACGGGGCAGCTAACCGTAACGGCTCGCATGCCCGTGCTGTCAGCACGGATGGTGCCCGCCCGCACTTGATCGGCCTGGCACCCTCCCGTCCTGACGACGGCGGCCACCACCTCATCCACCCTAACGGAGTCATCCAGGCCCATGATGCGCATGTCTATGCACTTTGTGGGCCTGGACACTCTGACCTCCTCGACGTCCAGGGACGCCCTGATCCTTGCGGCCAGGGCGTCTGCGGCAGAGCCGCTGTCCGCACCAGGGACCTCCAATATTCGGGCCCCGGTTGCGGTGCGCCTCATTCGGAAGCCTTCAGAGGCTCCGAACTCGTCGAGGTGATCTACCACCGCCTGCTTCGCCTTCGCCATGACCATGTCATAGTTCACGCCCCTCTTTTCCGCAGCTGGCTGTAGTGTAATCACTACAGCTGCGGAATTCGGGGCGCGAAGTCTGGCTGCCATGGCCCGCTTCTTGCGCCGCTGTCGCCACTCGCGCTTTTTCGCCGCTCTAGCCGCCTTGCCCGCCTTCCTGCTGGCGCCGACAACCGTCCATTCGGCACCAGCCGAGGGTTCTTCGGGCAGGCGTGGCCTAGTCGCCGCCACTGCACGAGGTCCCGACGGTTTAGCGGCAGGCATCACTCTGCCTTTTGGGGAAGGAGTAGGCTTCCCCTGCCGTTGCTGCTGCTTGGCCGCCGGGACCGGCCTCGCAGGCTCCGACACCACGGCTTCACGCCCAGTTTGCCCCAACTGGCCCGCCTTGGGCGCAGCAGCCGTGGCCGCGGCGGCGGCGGCGTAGGAGACCGTCCTTTTCTGGCCGGAGGCCGCAAGCGGGGGGCGCAGCACAATGCCCTCCAGGACAGCGAACTGCCGCTGGACCCGCTCCTGGAACTGCTGCTGCTGCTCCTGCTGCTGCTGCCGGAAGGCAGCCAGCTCTTGCCGCAGCAGGGTCAGAACCGCACTCTCCGGCTTTGGCAGGGGCTGCGACTGGCTTTGCCCTTGCATGCATCCCCCGTTTGTCGCCACCTCGGGGCCAGTTTCACGGAGACCGGCCAGGTCCGCCTCGAGCCGTTCAATCCTCTTGTTGAGGGATTTCTTGAACGGCTCCAGGACGATCCCCAGTGCCTCGGTTATTGAGATCATGGCCTGGGTTATGGATCGCCTCTTGGCGGCCTTCTCCCTCTTCTTGGCCACGCCTGCTATGGCAGCTGCCACGATCTCCGTGAACTTGGTCAGCGCCTCCTTCATGCCTTCTGGCTCACTGCCAGAAGGCTCCGGCTCCGAGGGGCTGGCCGGGGCACTGCTTGCCCCGGGGTGGCGCCCCTCCCTGGCAATCTTATGTATAAGTATGTGTAAGTTTGTTACTCCTTCACACGTAAATGGCTGAATTTGCCTGCGGCGGTCTTCCCGTCCGATTATAATTTAGGTATCTTCAAGTCTAGAGTGAATAGTCTCTTAACAAACTAGTGCGCTTCATCATCAACACTTTCATCACTGCTTACTATCAGGTGGGATCGCAGTCATACACTAGTTTATATCGAAGGGCAAGGCCGCTGGTAGCAGCTAGTGTTACAGTATAGAGGTAAAATTGGTAGTTGTTAGTTATGGAAGATAATCTGTGGAAGATCTACCCTGAACAAAAAAAATCTTGCACTACCAGAAAAACTGGGCAAATGCGAGTCGGACTCGCGCACTGAGGGTTTCGTACAAACTTATGTAAATAGTTCAATTCCCGAAAGGCAAAAAAAAATTGTCACTATCTCCCACCCCGCCCAAGAGCGGGGGATGTCATTGGATGATTTTCCCACCGAAAAAAAAAAACTAAAATCTAAGTATTCAATTTTACTTTTTAGTCACTTTGAGTTCTATTAAATGGATGATTCTATTCTAATATTTTATCAGTAGGTATTTGGCAGCACATATATCGAGTCAGCTTTCTAGACAGCTTCACTGTGGTAGTCAATATCACAATAACATGTTAAGTTCCATTTTACCAAAGTTGCGGCTGTTTCAATAATTCCATATATTGTCCAGTTGTGCAGATACTTGAGACAGAAAACTACACCAATTTAACGTCACAATATCAAATAGGAATCAGTCTGTGAAAACATTAACACAGCCACTGAACTATTACTCGAAAACAAAAAAATACCGCCAAATACTCAACTATGTTTTTTTTTATAAAACGCTGCTGCAAAATTTTTAGAAACAAATGAAAATCAATTTGTTGTCCTAAATTCATTTATTGGGAGTGCGGTAGTTGTACCAGCCGGGTGATGTAGTCGAACAGGCTGGTGGGACAGAGCTCGACGTACTTGTCGCAGTCGCCGCGGTGTCCATCTGCTTCGGCCTCATAATACTCGTCTTCCAAATCCTCCTCCTTGGATGATGAGGGCCTGCAAAAAGATACTTTAATATATTTTTTCCGACATGTACATACCCAAAGTAAACAAATATATGAACTCATGTAAACTAGTGATTAATGTGATGTAATGTTTAAATGTTTACTAACATTTTTTAAAATATATAAACTAGTGCTTGATTGCAATTCCGCCTTATGGTAAGCAGTGATGCAATCGTTGATGGTGAGGCGCACTAATAGTTTATTATGAGCCTATTCACTCTAGCCTTAAAGACACCTAAATTATAATCGGACGGGAAGACCGCAGCAGGCAAATTGGGAACAATTTAATTTTTTTTATTTTCGAGGACTGGAAAGTCCTTCGATGTAAGTGGTATAAACGACGAGGCGAAACACACATGTACATAGTTATTTAAGTTTTTTTATGTTTAGGTACTTCTTCTTTTTAGCGTATCGATGGCAAAACTAGTTAAATTCCTTGCCTAGCCCAGTATTCGGCCACGGCAATGCCGTCTGCTGATGCTGTCATTAGGTCCCTACGTGAACAGGTAACAGGGCACGTGACGCAGGATCGAAGGTGGGACATGGTCTGCGGAGAGACGCCCAACTATGGAGATTGTCTTTGCTGCGCCCAACTTGGGTGCGGAGTCTGTTTAGAGTTCTCCAGGTGGGCCATGGCAACTCGTGCCCAGGAGAGAGGCTCTTTAGGTACTAAAGAGTACTAAAGGTACTCTTTAGGTACTCTTTAGGTACTAAAAATCTATAATAGTTTATAACCGAAACAAAATGTTTATTAATATTATTTTATTGATAATGATGTATCTTTGAACACCTTATACAAAAGTGATTGTTTCTTCATGATTGCGTAAAAAGAAACAAAAGAACGTCGTTTTTCTTCCAGTTCATTCGGCCGTCATAATTTGATTTTTGATTTATTCAAATCACACAATTCCTTGGAGAGACGAGTACATTTGTATGTACCGAATTGCGTTAATATAATCATTTACGCTGGAGTTACTTTGGTCCATTTATCTTATGATTTTGGCCTTAGTTCAGTATTATGTGTTTGTGTTCAGTGATGCTTAATTCCTGAACATTGCTAACATCAAAACAGCATTTTTCAGGTCTTTTATATAGATAATTTTCACTGTAGCTCTTTTCAAGGATGATTGACTCCTTTCAGCTTCAATAGGCATGAACTAGTGACAATAAAAAAGTAGGTATGCTATACAAACCATTATACGTCTCACTACATTTGTCTTAGAAGCATAGCATAGCATAGTCGGCCTTATAATGTTCCCACTGTTGGGACTCAGGCCTCCTCTCTAGGAGAGGGAATGGGCTGTAATCCACCACGCGGGCCCAGTGCGGGTTGGTGGATGTCACATGTCTTCGAATTTTTGGTTCTCGGACATGCCGGTTTCCTCACGATGTTTTCCTTCACCGTTTTGAGAGCAGTGGTGACTTAGAAGACTGACATAAAATAAGGTAAGTGGCAAACTTACGTGAATACGATGTGCAGGATGTGTCCTAGGATGCCGTTGTGATGTAGCGGAGTCTCAGCTGCCTCACAGATGTTGCGCAGCATGCACTCTCGGCCTTTCATGCCGTATCTGGAATTTGTAATTTTAAGTTAAACACCAAATAAATAAAAACTTCCAATAAGTTGGTAAATCGAGCCTTGGTACAGGCCATGGCACGGAGCGAGGAGGAGTGGCAGGCGGTCGCCTCCAACTGCGAAGCAGTAATGCTAGCAAAGCACGGCCGCACGGGCGAGGCAATGGCCCTCACGCCCCAGCCAGGATTCCGATCCCGATTTCTGGCCACCGTAGGCGCGGATTTGTGGACGGCGAGCAATGAGTAGCTTGCCGTCCGACTGTCCGGTAACTGCCCGGACCGAGCCCAAGTCGTCGACGGCGCGTAGTGTTCCACGCGCGCCTCGAGGAGATGTCAGCAACCGACTGGCCCAGCAGGGTCGAAGCCTACTGGGGCCATGGGTGATGCAAAAGAGAACCCCGGGGCCCTGGAACGAGAGCAAAGAAAGAACAGGAGTGGGTTTTAGTCAGTAAAAGTCTGACACGCCCTCTCGCCTCGCTCAAGGGCAGGAGATGTCATTGGATGATTTCCCACCTTAAAAAAAAGTAGGTAAACAAAGTAGGACGTATGATCTCGCCATGTGGCGATATTTCTGATTTCGTCCACGGTATATTTTGAAGTTGCTCAAACAAGTCTATGCAAACCTCATCTTTATGTCGACACCACCACCGGCCCACGCTGAAAACCAGCGCTGTGAGCTCATCGCATTATGCGTGAGGCCGCAGCTTTATCCTGAGCGTTCGGCCGTTTTGCGCGGATGTGACGCATATCTTCCCTATCTGTTGATTGTGTTTGTTAGCTAGTTTTAAGATTGCGTCATTTCGCGTGAATAAACTGTTTTTCTTTCTTTCTTTCAAACTTTGTGTGCAGAGGATGATAGAACCCTATCTAATATTTATATGCGAATATAAGTTTGTTTGTTACTCTTCGAACGATTTCAAACGGACGAAATTTGGCACACATGGGTAGACCCATAATATCCATGGGTAGACCATATCCTGGAATAGGACATAGTATATCTTTTTTCAGGAGTTTATGCTCTTAGGATAATTTTCCATTTTCACATGGGTGCAACCGGTAGTCAAAGCTTCCAAGCGCAGAAATATTATTTTATTATTATTATCTCTTTATTTCTCTTATTTAACATATAATTTACATTTTTAAATATTTCTTAAAAAAATAATAAAAAAAGAAACATTTAAAAATATAAAAAAATAGTAGTCCGCCGGTGTTGGGAGCAGGGTCCAAGCTACCGGTGGTTAGGGCTCCAGAGACAGGAACCTTCTCACAATGCGAGCCTTCTGTATCAGCCCCCCTAGCCAAGTTGCAAACGATAAACGTGAACGCTTAGTAATCTCCAATAGATTTTCAACTTTATACCTAAGAGCATAAAGTTGAAAATCTATTAAAGACTACTGAGCGTTAGCGACCGGAACGAACGAAAACACTATGTAATCTTCAATAGATTTTCAACTTTATATCCAATAACATAAAGTTGAAAATCTATTAAAGACTACTGAGAGTTTACGTTTATCGTTTGTGACTTGGCTAGGGGGGCAGGACCTTGATCCACCCGCGCAACGACAGCTTCGACAGATTGTCGTCGAAGCTTTTGGCTATAAGACCATAATAATATTATTATTATTATATCTAGCCCACGGCTGGGCAAAGGCCTGTCTCCATTCCTTCCATTGTTCCTGGCTTTGAGCCACTTCCTGCCAGTTCTTAAGGAATACATTTAAGTCGTCCCGCAGAAATATAACGGAGAAAATGTACTTACTCTTGAAATCGATTCTCTAACACGGTGTAAGCCAATTCTCTGGTTATACTGCGACTTTGTCTCGAGGTTACAACCTGAAATTGATAAAATTTTAATTAGTACACTTATTTTTTGTTAGTGCTACTAACTATATGAAGACAACTTGCATTGGAGTAAGTTGAAAGCAAGAAAACTAGGCTGTGCTCAAAATTGGGCAGAGCAACGCCGTGTCCTCGTGGGGGCGATCGGCGGCGGCGATCTCTCGCGCTGGGCCTTGGTACAGGCCATGGTTCGGAGCGAGGAGGAGTGGCAGGCGGTCGCCTACTTCTGTGAAGTAGTAATGCTAGCAAAGGAGGATGCCGCACGCGTGAGGCAACGGTCCTCACGCCCCAACCGCCGCCGGGCGATCCGAGATTCCGATCCCGATTACCGGCCAAGTACGCGCGGGCTTGCGGATGGTGAGCAATGGGTGGCTCACCGTCCGACCGTCCAGTAACCGTACGGACCGAGCCCAAGTCGTCGACGTCGCATACTGTTCCACGCGCGCCTCAAGGAGATGTCAGCAAACCGTAGGGGCCCAGCAGGATCGAAGCCTACTGGGGCCAAGGGTCTGCTTCTGAAAGGAAGACTCGGCTCTGGTACGAAAGGCAACAAAGGAATAGGAGTGGGTTTTTAGTCAGTAAAAGTCTGACACTATCTATACGCCCAAGAGCGGGGATGTCATTAGATGATTTTCCCGACGAAAAAAAAAGCTGTTCTCAAAATATTCACTCGTGAACTGAATTAGACCTTAGATTGACGATCTACTGGTAGGGCTTCGGGATTGTTCGAAAGGCATCATGGTTCTCGCAAAAGGTAACTGAAGAGACGCTGTGAGTTTTAGTCAGTAAAAATCTGACACTCCCTCTCACTTCAACCAGAGCAGGAGAAGTAATTTGATGACTATTACTGGCCTATTGGTCTAGTGGTTAGTGGGCCTTACTGCTTACTACCCAAGACAATTTTTTGTGTGTTGAGCACGATTATTTTTTCTGTGTCTGGGTATAATTTATCTACACGTATAATATGTATGTATTTAGAAATATTTGTGTAAGTATGTTTATCAGTTGTCTAGTACTCATAGCACAAGCTCTGCTTAGTTTGGCATGGATTTGACTCGCGCATTGAGGGTTCCGTACAAACTTACCTATGAAAACCGTTCAATACCCGAATTGAGTTACAAAGATTTTTCCGAATCGTAAAAAAAAGTTTTTTTTTTTCTGTGACGTGACTACGAATTTACAGTTTTCAGATTTTTTCTTATAATTCTGCTATGAGAATGAGACCTTGCTTCATGTCAAATTTCTGGATTCTGGGTCAACGGGAAGTACCCTATGAATTTTGATTCCCTTGAGAGTGACGAAATATACGTTTATTGCGACATAAAGGGCCGTATCTTTTTTTTCGTTAAGTCAGAATTTTGATTTTTTCACACCTTCAAGAGACCGCAGACCTGAGTAAAGAGTTTCAATTTCAACTCGATACCTTCTCGCATTCTCGAAATAAAGTCGAGACAGACAGACAGACAGTCAGACAGACCACATAACAGGTCCTATAAGGGTTCCGTTTTTTCGTTTTGAGGTAAGGAACCCTAAAAAGTCTAACGATTTTCTGGAAAAAGTTTACTTTCTATGTGTATAGAAAACTTGGTTTGTACTTAACTACAAATTAAACTACCAATCAGAATAGCTGATGCCGTTAATATAATTAACAGGTACTAAGCGCTCTTTGTAAAGACTGCTCGTTTGCAGAAGTCCTAAGCAGCTTTACAGTTTCAGTTTGAAGGGTGCTCGTGTAATTTCAAGCCCAAACTCAGACCGTTTATTTCAATTAAACCATTTACAGGTACTGCTGAATAGTCGAGGTTGGTCAATCAAAAAAGGTGAAGCTATTTGCACGTTCCTAAGCGTAGATCTCTATTTAGATGAACGTGCAAAAATATATATCAATTTTTGCCTTACAATTTTTTTTGAGATTGGTTTAAATATTTGGTAGACTTTTCTGCATTAGAGTGAGAGGGTATTTTTTTTGTTGTTTTTAGGTGGGTAAATCATCTAATGACAAATCCCGCTCTTGGGCGGGGCGAGAGATAGTGTCAGACTTTTACTGACTGAAAACCCACTCCTGTTCCTTCTTTGCCTTCGACCCAGGGCCCCGGGTTTCACTTTCACACTACCCGTGTCCCCAGTAGGCTTCGACCCTGGTGGGCCCCTACGATTTGCTGACATCTCCCTGAGGCGCACGTGGAAAATTATTCGCCGTCGAAATCGGGATCGGAATCCCGGCGGCGGTTGGGGCGTGAGGACCGTTGCCTCACGCGATCCGCCGCCTACTTTGCTAGCATGCCGCCGATCGCCCCCACGAGGACACGCCGTTGCTCTGCCCAAGCGGGGCACACCTCCACCGTGTGCTCCACCGTGAGTGAGAGGGTATTAGACTTTTACTGACTGAAATCCAGTAGTGTTCTTCTGTTACCCTTTGCTTTCCAGGGTTATGGTAACCATCGGTAACTACGGTCTGGTTCTTGTCGATGTCCTCATCATCATTTTAGCTGAAAGACGTCCACTGTTTGACATAGGCCTCCCCCATGTGTCACCACAGTGACCGGTCCTGTGCGTTTCGCATTTATCGGATTCCTGCGACCGTCATCGGGTCATCGGTCTACTTTATAGGAGACCTTCTAACGCTGCGTTTTCCAGTACACGGTCGTTATCGAAGTAATTAGATAAATTGATGATAAAAAAAGGCTTTTATTTTAATGCTCTAAAATGAAGACAAAATCAAACTCATAAATTTACTACATTAGGTATACATGATGAAGTTTGTCGTGAGATTTTCCTGTGTAAATGAACGAACAATCTCGCGTTTCCCACTTTTAATTGATAATCCATATCAAATGGATGCATAAAAATAACTAGTCCGCCATTGTTAGAAGAAATTCACCATATTGGATTTAGAATGACATCACTTAGCTAACCATGCATGGTCTTCTAAACTGAACATGTCTGCAGACAAACCAACAGCAACAAACAAAAAATAACCACGGAGGCTAAGGGGTTAAGGCGGGAGCAGAATAGAGCGGAGCTCCCGCTTTAACCTTCTAACCTGACCTGTCTGTGTCGGGGTGCCCTAAAATTCCGATTTCGCTTAGCTCGTTCTTGGACTAATATCGCGGGTTTGGCCTAGGAAAAAATAGGTTATCCTAAAATCGGTGACTTAATGCAAGTTAAAAAATTAAAAAAAAAACTTACAGGCAAATTAGGAAATAGGGCTTCATCGATTTCTGTGATATTGTTCAAAGTGCTGTAGTTAGATTCAAAGTTATAGGAGACGAAGACGTTCTTGTTAGGTATGTCGATCGGCACAGCTATGGCCAGGAAAGTCTGAAATGGGAGAAATACAGCATTACAAACCTAAGTGATGAGCCACTTCTAACAGCTGAGAATAACATATAGCCCACAGGTACTGCATAAACGTATGATGCTGTTTTATAAAACGGTATGATCTCATCGCTCGGTAATCTTAGGTTTCGAAATATGAGTGGAAAGGACCTGTTCGAGTGTTTGAATCTTGAATCTTTGAATCTTTAGGAAATGTAAAGGTCCTTACCCCGAAAAGACTGGTTGGAGGAAATACAAGAGATCTTTTGTGCTCCGATTTTGCTGAAGTAGTAGATACTGTGAGGAACCTGAAAAAGTTAAGTTAAATGTTTAAATAAAAAAAGAAATAGTGGTATTGCTAAGCTGACCTACAGTTTTTGTTTCCTAATAATGCCTTCAGAACGTCTTTGAGGGAGAAAATGAGGTGTAAACACATTCCCAAGAAAGTAAGCTGTTTGTAATTTCTTTTGATGGCCACTTTTGTGTCCCACTGCTGGGCAAAGGCTTCCCCCTTCTCATTCCAAACCTCTCCGTCTTCGATCTCTGGCCAAGGTTGTCCAGCGAACACGATGAGTTAGTCACACCACCCTCGCCACGATCGACCTCGGGGACGTCGACTAAACGTCAAATTAAATTATAAATACATTGAAAATATGTAGCGACAATTTAATTAATTAAAGAAATAAGATTGAAAGGAAATTCTAAGATTTAACAAAATAACAAAGAAGGTACTTACAATGTAAACAAAACCTTGATGCACTTCATATTGACCAATACTATGCATATAACACAAAATATATGTAGTGGCTATCTATGTACACACAACACTGCTCCGCATACACTGGAGCTAATATTTTTAGATGCGCTGACGACTCTAACTGTTCCACATTTTACTTCATTATCGAGCGCTCGCTAAACTAGAGTGCGATACTTTCAAATATGGAGACTTCCACGAATTAGGTCCGGGAGCATCATTTTGCTGGTAGTTTGTATGTATTTGAAAACTGAGGGCTTTAAAATAATTTACAACAGGAAAGGATATTGTATAGAAATGGGCTGGCTACTGAGACGTATGGAAGTACAAGACGTATTGTTCTATTTATTAATCAATTGGGATATGGAATAGATAATGATAATGAGGGTTTAATCATCATCCTCATCATCATTTCAACTGAAAGACGTCCACTGCAAGACAAGTCTTCCCTAAGTATCGCCACGATGAACGGTCCTGTGCGTCTCGCATCCATCGGATTCCCGCGACCCTCACCAGGTCATGGGTCCACCTTGTGGAAGGCCTTTCAACTCTGCGTCTTCCGGTACGCGGTCACCATTCCAGAAGCTTTCGACCCCAACGGCCATTTGTTCTGCGAGCATTGTGCCCTGCCAGTTTGGCGATTCTTCTGGTTATGTCGATAACCTTAGTTCTCCTGCGGAAAACTTCGAAAATCATGCAAAGAAACTCCGAGCATAGCCCTTTCCATTGCCTTTTGGGTGACAACCTTCTGATGAGGCACATTGGGTTTAAAATAATAAAGTTATAATTTCCAGCTGGATACCAATTCAGAGCCACTCCTTATTAATGAAATATCATGAGGAAATTGGCAAATAATTATAGTGAATGAACATCAAAGACATCAAGAAGATATCACTTTCTTTCTTTTTTCACCCCAGATTAGGTCCACCTGATGGATTCTCTACATGCTGTTGTCATGGAAAGGAGGCCAGCCCCCATAGCAAAGTTATAACCGTTTCGTGTCGAATTCCGTTCTCCAAGCGGTAACGCCTCATTGTCAGCAATTTTAGAAAACGATAAGTTGGTAGCCATGTTGACGCGCCTGAGTCGGCCGCTCGTTCTACAATAACAAAGGATGTAGCGTTGAACATTGTAGAAATGATAACCATTCATTTTGAATTTTGAACGATGTGAACTTGGCTACGAATTTTCTGTTCGTTTGTTCTGACAACGTTGAGATGATGTCGTTCCCATACATTTGATTGGTTTTCGACTGGCGTTAACGATTGCAGATTATCAACTTGGCAAGGGTTGCTGATTCACAACTGGGCAACAGGGTAAAATTCAAGAGTGCACTACAAACCGTCGAACTTACTGTGATATCAGTACCGCTATTTGACACTAATCTGGTCAGTAGGGAGGTGGTTATGACCATGTTGAAGTCCTAATTGACCCAGATCATACGGAAAGTGACCCAGAATGTTCAACTTACGTGCGCTGTCACTGCATCAATATTTTGACGAAATTCGTACACTTTCTTTAACTTTCATCATCATCATCATCATTTCAGCCGAAAGACGTCCACTGCTGGACATAGGCCTCCCCCAAGCGTCGCCACAACGAACGGTCCTGTGCGTCTCGCATCCATCGGACTCCCGCAATCGTTACCAAGTCATCGGTCCACCTTGTAGGAGGCCTTCCAACGCTACGTCTTCCGGTACGTGGTCGCCATTCCAGAACCTTTCGGCCCCAACGGCCATCTGTTCTGCGAGCAATGTGCCCATTGCCACTTTAGTTTGGCGATTCTTCGTGCTATGTCGGCAACCTTGGTTCTCCTGCGGATATCCTCATTCCTGATTCGATCACGCAAGGAAACTCCGAGCATAGCCCTCTCCATTGCCCTTTGGGTGACTTTAAGCCTTCTAATGAGGCCCATTGTAAGCGACCACGTTTCGGAGCCATATGTCATCACTGGCAACACGCACTGGTCATAGACTTTCGTCTTGAGACACTGGTATATTGGACGAGAAGACACCGCGCAGCTTCCCGAACGCTGCCCAGCCGAGTCGGATTCGACGATTGATCTCTTTCTCGAAGTTAGACCTTCCCAACTGGACCGTCTGTCCCAGGTAAACGTATTCGTCTACAACTTCGAGTGTAGAGTCCCCGACCTTGATAGGAGTGGGTGCTACATGGCTGTTTACCATGACTTTGGTTTTGTCCATGTTCATTTTAAGTCCCACTCTTTCGGAAGCTCTACTGAGGTCACCAAGCATTATACTGAGCTCCTCCGTAGTCTCAGCCATGACTACTATGTCGTCGGCAAACCGAAGGTGAGTGATGTACTCGCCATTGACATTAATGCCTAGCCCTCTCCATTCCAAAACCTTGAAGACATCCTCCATTGCTGCCGTGAACAGTTTCGGAGAAATAACGTCTCCCTGCCTCACACCCCGCTGCAAGAGGATAGGTTTCGAGGTCTGGTCTTGTAGTCGGACTGACATAGTGGCGTTTTTGTACAAACACTTCAGCACTTCGATATACCGATAGTCAATTTGGCACCGTTGGAGAGACTGCAGTACAGCCCAAGTTTCAATCGAATCAAAGGCTTTCTCGTAGTCCACAAACGCTAAGCAGAGAGGCTGATTATACTCCTCAGTCTTCTGTATAACCTGCCGCAGCGTATGTATGTGGTCCACGGTGCTGAAGCCTTTACGAAATCCGGCTTGTTCGGGAGGCTGGAAGTCGTCGAACCTGCGCGCGAGACGATTCGTGATGACTCTGGAAAACAGCTTGTAGACATGGCTCAGAAGCGAGATGGGCCTATAATTCTTAAGCAGGGCATTATCGCCCTTCTTAAAGAAGAGTACCACCACGCCTCTGCTCCACGCCTGTGGCGTTTTTCCCTCGAGTATGACGGAATCAAATAGCTTCTGAAGGGCCTTAAGGACCGGTTTTCCACCCGCCTTCAGGAGTTCGGCCGTAATTCCGTCCTCACCCGACGCCTTGTTGTTTTTCAGCTGCTTCAGAGCCATCCTAATCTCGTACAGGCTGACGTCCGGGATATCTTCGGTATAGTGTCGAGTCAATCTAGCTCTTGGGTCGTTCACTAGATTTACAGCGGGTTTAGCGATAGACGTGTATAACTGTCCATAAAAAGCCTCGATCTCTCCCAGAAGCTCCGATTTGGCGGATATGACTCTGCCATCGTCGGTCTTCAGTTTCGTGAGCTGGCTTTGCCCAATAGACAGATCTCGTGCAAATACTTTAGAGCCCTTATTCCGCTCAATCGCATCCTTAATCCTTGCGGTATTAAAGCGGCGAAGGTCACGTTTCAGGGACTTCGAGATTTGTCTATTGAGCTGCCGGTATATGCACGCATCGTCTGAAGACTGCAGAATCATCTCACGCCTCTTCTTCATTAGCTCGAGGGTCGGATCGGAGAGCTTCTTGTTTTTATTTGTACGGTGAGTCTTGAAAAACTTAGACCCGACCGTATGGACAGTTTCCACGAACCCATCGTTATATTCATCCACGGAGCTTCCTAGGCACTCGAAACGATTGTAGAGTTCGAGCTGAAAGCTCTCGGGGTTTTGGATCTGGATCTGTGCTGGACGGAGCGTAGACTTCATCAGTCGAGACCTTTCAAGCTTAATGTTAATATTCAATGTGCCTCTTACGACGCGGTGATCACTTCCAGTTTTCACCGCGTTGATCACAGAGACATCATTGAATATTTGCTTTTTCGTCGACAGGATGAAGTCAATCTCATTTCTAGTTGCACCGTCAGGACTTTGCCAGGTCCACCTTCTATGCTCACGCTTTTTGAAGAAGGAATTCATCATATAGAGGTCCTCCTTCTCCATAAAGCTAGCCAGTAGGTGTCCCCGGTGATTCCGACGTCCAAATCCAAATTGCCCCACTCGCAGCTCGTCACCGTCTCGTTTGCCCAGTTTCGCGTTAAAGTCCCCCATGACCACGGTGAAGTGAGTCTTAGAACCATGCATGGCTCTTGATATATCCTCATACATGGATTCTACTTCGTCGTCGGGATGTGTCGAGGTCGGGGCGTAGACCTGTATGACCTTCAGCGAATATCTTGATGATATTCTGAGTATAAGGTACGCCACCCTGGTCGACACACTCTCGATCCTCACCACATTGTTCACAAGGGACTTGTGGACGATAAACCCGACACCACCCTGGGACTGCTGGTCACCCTCCCGGAAATAGAGCAGGTTACCGGATTTGAGAATTATCGTATCCTCCCCCTGTCTTCGGACTTCAGACAATCCCACAATAGTCCATCGCAACCTGCTCAATTCCTCCTCCAGTTCGGTGATCTTCTCGTCAGTCCTCAGTGTACGCGTGTTAAAAGTTGCCAGGTCGAGTCGTTTCATAGATGGGTAGCTAAATCTCATCCGGAGATTCTTCGCACCCCTTGCCTCGTCGTGGCCTTGACCGCTACCGGAGTCAAGGGTAGACGGGCTGCCGGGCACTAGGGGCCATTTTTTGTTTCTGTTTTTCATGTTGGGGGGGGTTGCCATAATCGCCACGCTTGGCAGACGGGTTGGCGATCGCAGTTTGGTTGTTGTAATGTACAGAGGATGCTGCTGCCCATTCTCTGGTATGTCCCTTAGTCGCCTCTTACGACACCCTCGGGAAGAGATGGGATGGTGTTATTCTTAACGTCCGAACACCATACGGAACTGTCCGAACACCATACGGAACGATTTAACTTTCAGCAATAAGGAAATCACGTTTGTAAAAATTAGTTTAAAATAAGAAACTTTTTACAATAAAAAATACAACCGACGTTGAAGTCGGTTTAAAAAAAACACAAATACCTAATAACATGTTTTTTTTAAACCCTTAAAAGTTTTTTCCCTGGAACAAGTTTTGTAAAATATTCGAGTAAATCACAGAATTACTGAATGCTAACAGACTTTTCAGGCGTTATCTCTCTTTTTTCGCGTTGCCTTTTCGTCAAACATCGCGTTGGATTGCGTTAGAATTTAGATGAAGTAACAAGCTTTTAAACCATGCTCGATGTTGACGATAGGCGAGTGAAAAAGGACCCTCATTAGTTCTTATGTGACGCCATAGATGTCAATACAGTTTGAACAGATTACGAAAAAAATAAAAAAAACTTTCTGCTCAAAAAAAGAGAACACCTGTTCATTAATTTTATTTATACCCGAAAATATTCAAACGGAAGGTAAAATTTATCTCAACTGTGAGTCACAAATTGGCTCCACGTCTTCTTGACAGATGTAATCGCAGAATTTACGTGACAAAGCTCCTCAGCAGACATTATTGAGGGCTGTTTACACGCGTTCAGCTGTAATAGACGCGTTAGTCATGTAGGAGAAGGTCCTTAAAGGATTCGCGATTTTAAATTACGAGTATACATCATGAGGCTGATAAGGATCGGGTGTGTTTTGTGGTAGGAATAACTGGATGTTGATGATTGCTGCCTTATTGAATCGTCACCGATTCAATCTTGTTTACAGATTGAAATGTATATTTAAAAGATGTGATACCTCTCTTAAAGAGGGTGCCAAAAAGATTTAAAACCCACTCTTATCTACGCTATTTACTTTTCCACACTAGTGTGGAAAAGTATGCGAACTCGCCTCCGCCACAATTATATTTATTATATTTATCGTATTAGGCTGGGCGCTAAGCGACCCTCATAGCAAATTCCGCCTCGGTCGCAATGACTAAATCCACTTGTATCAAAATGTATTTTAGCTGTAATTTACTGGAAGCACACGTCCATTGCAGGACTCGTGCAAATGCATCGTGCAATGCCTTTCTTATAGCAAAGTGAACTTCCAAATACGAAGGAGATGAAAATTTTGAAGTTCTTTGTGTACCTCCATACAACTCTTCACAACAATATCTTCTTCGGTCCCAATATGAAAGCTCCTCAATAAATAGATTCTACATAATAAAGTAGAGTTTTCCTTCAAATGTCAAAACCACTCGTGACGTCAATACTTATACAAGATTTTCCTTTATTTCCTTTTTCCTATATATTTTTATGTAGAACATCGACGATTCGTGAATACATCCCTACGAATAATTGCTCATTATTTTGACTTTTTTGTTTTATGGTTCCTTACAAGTCTTTAGGATTTAATAATGATTTTCTTCCGGATTTCGCGAAGATATGTGTAGGTAAATGTGTGACTTTGAGGTCCCTTACTTGAATAAACTGGAAGTAAAAACGAATCACATTTCAATATTTTTGTATTGATGACCCAATGAGAACAATTGAGGAACGCCAATTATGTGTTAAGGTGCTAGAATTGTAAAACTATGTAGGTACATAACATAACATAATCAGCCTTTTTAATGTTCCCACTGTTGGGACTCAGGCCTCCTCTCTAGGAGAGGGAATGGGCCGTAATCCACCACGCGGGCCCAGTGCGGATTGGTGAATGTCACATGTCTTCGAATTTTTGGTTCTAGGACATGCCGGTTTCCTCACGATGTTTTCCTTCACCGTTTTGAGAGCAGTGGTGATGAAATAAATTACACAAAGTAATGCGCCTGGCTTTGAACCCGCGTAAGTCGGGGCCATTACCACTCGGCCACCACTGCTCAAATTAAAAAATTATGTAATTTCATGTAATAATTATGTGGGTACAAGAAGTCGGCGAAAACCTGATGATGAAATTGAACTATATTTTTAATGATATTTTGAGTTATATAGCAGTGTAAAGGTAGGAAAAATCTCGTTGTTTTAAGTTTGTAAATTTCTGAGGCCATGGTTTGGCTTCTGAAAGGAAAACCCGTGGTCTTGGAACGCAAATGGCCAAAAAAGGAACATAGGTGTGATTTTAGTCAGTAAAAGCCTGACTCGCCTTCCCACTCTACCCTACAACGGGAGAAGTCATTAAATGATTTTCCAGATCAAAAAAAAGTTTTAATTAATTTAAAACTATTTATTTTTAGGGTTCCGTACCACAAAAGGAAAAAACGGACAGGCCATGGTCTGGAGCGAGGAGGAGTGGCAGGCGGTCGCTTCCTTCTGCGAAGCAGTAATGCTAGCAAAGGAGGCGGCCGATCACGTGAGGCAACGGTTCTCACGCCCCAATCGCCGCCGGGATTTCGATCCCGATTTCCGGCCACCGTAGGCACGGGCTTGCGGACGGCGAGCAATGGGTAGCTCGCCGTCCGACCGTCCGATAACCGTCCAGACCAAGCCCAAGTCGTCGACGGCGCGTACTGTTCTACGCGCGCCTCAAGGAGATGTCAGCAAACCGTAGGGGCCCAGCAGGGTCGAAGCTTACTGGGGCCAAGGGTCTGATTCTGAAAAGAAGATTCGGCACTGGTACGAAAAGCAACGAAGGAACAGGAGTGGGTTTTTAGTTAGTAAAAGTCTGACACTATCTCCCGCTCCGCCCAAGATAGGGAGATGTCATAAGATGATTTTCCCACCGAAAAAAAAACCCTTATAGGATCACTTTGTTGTCCGTCTGTCTGTCTGTCAAGACCTTTTATCTCAAGAAAGCGTGGAGTTATCGAGTTGAAATTAAAACTATATACTCAAATCTACGGTTCCTTGAAGCTGTGAAAAAATCAAACTTTTAAGTTAACGAATAAATCAGATACAGCCGTTTATGTCGCAAAAAACGTGTATTTCGATACTCTCAAAGGAATCAAAATTCATTAAGGTACTTCCTGTTGACCCAGAATCCTGAAATCTGAAAACAGTTTTGTTGTTACCTAAGTCACAACAAAACAATACTTTTTTGCAAATCAGTTAAATCTTCGAGACTCCATTCGGGAATTGTAGTTTTTACGGAACCCTCAGTGCGCGAGTTCGACTCGCAGTTGCCCAATTTTTTTGATCTTTTGTCTTCTTTGAGTATTTCATGAGTGATTTATGTTAAGACAACTTATTGTGTTCAAATATTGATTGTAAAATAATCAATTACCTACTTAATGAAAAGGCATTTTTTATTTCTAACCTGTAAAATATAGTGGTTAACCGCTCAAGCACCGCGGGGTACTGTGGTCCCCGCATGGCACAGTTTAAGATGGTTTAAGAAATGTCATAGAATATAGTTTACGAAACTATTTAGCTTTATAACTGTATTTTTATGGTTCCGTACCTCAAAAGGATACAACGGAACCCTTATGGGATCACTTTGTTGTCCGTCCATCTGTCTATCTGTCTGTCAAGACCCTTTATCTCGGGAACGCGTGGAGGTATCGAGCTAAAATTAAAACCATATTCATAGGTCTGTGGTCTTTTGAAGCTGTGAAAAAATGAAACTTATAAGTTAATGAAAAAAAGATACGGCCGTTTATGTCTCAAAAAACGTATATTTCGAAACTCTCGAGGAAATCAAATTTCAAGAGGTACTTCCCGTTGTCCGAGAATACTCAAAATTTGGCATAAAGCAAGGTCTTATAGCACAAGTATAGGAATAAATCTGAAAACTAAATTTGTTGTTAAGTCACAACAAAAAAAAATTGCAATTCGAAAAAATCTTCGAGGCTCCATTGTTTCACTCGAACTGTTTACATATAGGTAAGTTTGTATAGAATCCTCAGGGTGCGAGTCCGACTCGCACATTCCCAGTTTTTTAATTTGTTAACACTTTTATTTTGCGACCTAGCCGCGTAGACGTTCTCACAACAACATTCTCTAAACCTTTAAACATGAACACAAACACTGGTTTAAGCATGTGTTTATCCACAGCAATATCGAGAGCGATCGCAGCAGGCTATGGTCGATCGTGTTCAATTACTGGCACATAATTACGATGGAGTCGGGCCGGATCTACGCCGATACTGGCCGGCAAAACAGGCTGAACCAAAATGTTTCATTAATTAATCGAATGATTGGTTGAGCGGCTACAATAATATGATTGGTTTAATGGTTTTTAAATGTGATTTTTGTGGGTCTCTCTGGTGCATTCGAATGAAGGGCAAAACATGAACTTATTTGTGCAATTTGAGTAACTTGGAGTTTTAGGCTTTTTTTTTGTAAGGTGGGAAATTATTCAATGACTTCTCCCGCTCTTGGGCATAGCGAAAGGTCGTGTAAGATTTTTCTAACTAAAATGACACCTAGATTCCTTCTTTTTGGTTTCCTTTTCGGAAGCTTTAGCCTTGCTGAGCTCCTACGGTTTTGCTGACAGTTATTTGAGGCGCGCGTTAAACACTACGCACCGTCGACGGCTTGAGCTTGGTCGGGGAGCCTACGGTGCTCGTCGTCCGCAAGCCTACGGTGTGAAATTTTAGGTTGGAGATCTGGCTGGTTGGTCGATAGCAGACTATTAGAAGTTCATATTTAGTTTTTCTAGATGACCCTGTGGTTCAGGCACCCGCCTATCATGCATGAGGTTGAGTGTTGGAAACCTGGTAAGTACCAATTTGAATTTTTCATTTCTTATGTAATTTTCTAGGTTTATTTACACACAGTACAGTATAAGACAGTATGCCTCGGAAAGCACGTAAAGCTAATCGTTATGGCTACCAAAAATATAGTCAGATGCCAGAAAGTCTGACTATCATTCTATCCAAGGAGTATCGTGTTGCCCAGTAACTGGGTTGTGGACTTTGTGGAGGTCTGATAAGCAGGCGCTCCATGTAAAACACGGGTATTCAACCGCATCCCGTTAGACTAGAAGCCGATCCTAGGTTAGTTGGAAAAAAGTTAAGAAGATGATGATTCAGTTTTTCTATGAATGATAAGAGTGATATTTCCGATGCAGTTTTTGTTTTGGCTCTATTTGGTCTAATTTGTTGGTATTTCTCAAGTTATGATGGGTCCATTTTTTTAGTGAGTTTTATTTCAGAGTGTATTTTGCCTGTTAGAATCTAACTAAGATACATTTTGTATATCATCATCATTCAGCTGAAAGACGTCCACTGTTGAGAATAAGGCCGAAGTGCCCAGCCCCATCGAAAATTGGTGTTGTGAGCAACGTGCCCTGCAATGTACCACTTAAGATTGGCGATTCTTCGGGCTCCTGAGGATATTTTCATTTCTGATGCGACCACGCAAGGAAACTCCGTGCTTAGCTTTTTCCATTGCTCTTTGGGTAACTTTACCTATATATTTACAGTAACAGTTGTCTGTTGCTGTCGTAAAAAGGTCCGGTCAGTAAGGTGTGCTCAGAAATAGTTTTCAGTTCTTCCCTTAAGTAACATTTTTGTGTTTCTTTGTAAATATATATTTTCAATGTTTCTAAGATAGTCACAGTTGAACAATGTCTTAATAACTTTATTTTGTGAGCTTCACAGATGTAATAAACATAAACAAGAAGCCGGAAAAACCAACAAAGCTTGCCAGTCAGCATTGCAGCTCAATGTTCAGAGGCTGGAAGTTGTTCAAACAGCGGCGACCTACAAACAGTGGGCAACGAGTTGCCGCGTGCCTCAGCACTCCTTGTTTATACGATACCGAGCTCAAATCAGATCGTTTGTGGATGGTACGTAGGAAACTGAATGGACATTAAAATTGTGCCTAGTGGATTTTGTTTAGTAGTGTTGGGAAGAGCTAATAGTTTTGTCTAAATGTTACAAAGTGTAGAAGTAGTAGAGAGGAGTAGTTTTTTTGAGTATATATAATTAGTTCATTAAATTATGTATATATTATATCTACCAATATTGTATTGTATCTGTGATTCATTTGTATATCTTTTTTATAGCAACCTTTCTTTTTTTTTCTTCTATTGCACCTACCATTATTCTTTTCTGCATCACCCAAAGGTTGACTGGTAGAAAATGCCTAAGGCAATAAGTCCGCCTCTGTACCTTTATGTGCATGAAGTATTAAATATTATAACGGAGCATCGGGCGTATGAATGGTTAAAATAGTACTTTAATTTTATACTTTTTTGAAGTTTAATCGAATTGCTTATATGTTTAGAATATTTTATTTTATTCTTTTATTATCTTATCCGTCTCTGTGTTCCGTGAGTGTGTCCGTGGCATCACCAGACCCTATCAGAATACCAGCGCTGCGTTATTTTACTTTTTGTTAAATATCGCAGCATATGCGTAAATAGGAGCCTTTTTGGCCTCGCACAGGTCTTTTATTTTTATCTTTTAATTGTTTTCTTTTATTTTACCTACCCAAATGTCCTTTCTTTAGTATTGTTCGTCAAGTCGTTGAGCTCCTTAGTAGTTCTGAGTTGAGCTAAGATATGAATACTGACAAATGTTTGCACTGACTGGACAGGTCCGCTCAGAACTGTGTTCTTTCTTCAAAAGACCATTTCAGACTCCAACCTGCAAGGTTCTCATATGATTTGACCATTACATGTTTGCAGTCATTTAAAGAGACTTTGATCCCTGAGTTTGTTTCGGTGTTTTTTCTCAGGGGTAGTCAGCTAGGAAACACCGGCTTCATCTATTTTAAATTGATAAAAAAATTGACGTGTAAAAGTGTTTTTAAAAAACCTATTAGCAAAATAAATAACATTTATCAGTATAAAAATTTCCATCTTTTTAGTGTCCTATTTTTTTAATTTTTTTATTGATTTATTCACATTTTAGAGAGAGATCAAATATTTTTAAATCAGGATCACACGAATCGAATATTGCAGCCAGCATTCAAAAAACTGTACTCGCATTCATATAGGCGGGTATGACACTGGCCAGTCAGCGCAGGCAATTTTGTGGCGCGCAAATATTAACACGTGTGTCCGCGATGACAACAACGACGGTGGGGCAATAACGATATTTTGATTGAAAACAGATTGCCACTAACGGTAACGTTTTCCTTTTTTGAACTCGTGGTTGTGGAAGAATTGATTTATTTTTTGTTGACCACAGAGTTTATGTGGCTGCAAAGATTGATGCTGAAGACTATATACAAAAAAAAAATTCAACCGACTGCAAAGTTTTTTTTTTCGTTTTTTAGTTTTGTTTCTTCGTTAATAAACATTTTTTTATATTGACTTTCAAAATTGTGGTGTGCAAAAAAAGAAAAAAAGTTACATTAAAAAAAAATAAGTCAGTTGTATTTTTGTAAAAAGTTTTTTTTTTTTCATACATTCTAGTTATGGTAGCCCTCAGTTAAACTTGTAATTTGTGCAAGTAAGATACCTGTAGAATATAGCCATTAAAATCACCAGAATACCTACAACGGCTACATCTCATGATACGGCAAGGATACACGGCGTTTCCGTGTCTATCTACCGGCTTCATCATCAGATCAGTTCAATATACCCCTTTCTCTCTTCCTCAGTCAGTCCATATCTCCGAAGTTCATTATCAGACGGGACTGATTCGGTAGTATACTCACTTAAACAAAAAAAAAAAAACAAAATCGGTCCATAACTAACCGAATGATTGGTGATCAAGTGATCATAATCATTTTCGTTGGCATGAGCTTCTCTCGTCGCATGATTTTCGTCTCGCATTCGTGGCGTTCCCGTGACCCTCATCGATCCACCTGATAGGAAGCCTACCAACTCTGCTTCCGGTTTGCAGTCGCCACTCCAGAACCTTTTGATCACATCCGTAGGGGCCCGGCAGGGTCGAAGCCTACTGGGGCCATGGGTTCGCTTCTGAAAAGAAAACCTGGCCCTGGTATGAAAGGCAAAGAAGGAACAGGGGTGGGTTTTTAGTCAGTAAGTCTAGTCTGAAACACCCTTTTGCTCCGCCCAAGAGCGAGAGATGGATGATTTTCCCACCTAAAAAAAAACAATGAACCTTTTGTTTTTTATTATTAATGATAGGCTCGCGTTTGACCACTATCTCATCTGATGGTAAGCGATGATGTGGTCGACGATGAAGCACGCTTGCCTAGAAGTAGCCTATTCACTCTTGACTTAAGGACCCCTAAGTTGTAGCTATCATGAAACACAGACTCCGGCAAGGAGTTCCACTCCTAGGCTGTACGCACAGTAAATGTGTTCTCAAAACGCTTTGTGCGTATGGGTGGGATGTCTACCATGTACCGGTGGCGCAACGCCGTACGTCTAGTGGTCCGATGATGGAACGGACTTGGCGGAATTACGGGTAGATTGTGCAATTCCAGTGCACACTCCCCGGAATGTAAACGATAGAAAACCGGCAGGCTAGCAACTCGGCGGCGATGCCCAAGGCTTTGGAGCTTCGACTCAACAAGTGCACAAACAAAGAAACTCCTCTTTTTTTAAATCTGTTAATAAGGATTATGACGATGAAGAATTTAAGACGTCTATTGCTTGATATCGATCTGCTCCAAAGCCTTAGTTACAAGCTATATTTTTGAACAAAAATTGTGATTTCGAAGTTGATTGATGGGTTGACTAAATAAATATACTTTTATCTAATCAACCTGTAAGCATAGGATTTGAATTTGATAGGAAAAAACTAGTGCACCTCATTATCAACGATTGCATCACTGCTTACCATCAGGTGGGGTCGCAGTCAAGCACTAGTTTATATCAATAAAAAATAAATAAAAAATAAAAGAATTAGATTGCTTTTAAAATAACTTTATGATACACGAGTGTCAAAAAGACAAAGTATTGAAATATTGTGCCCGTGTTTATCTAAAGAAAGAAAAATATTTTGGAGTCTACGCCCCAAGACACACCAAGGTCACAGCAGTTTTTCCTCTATCACCTACTAAAGCATAATAAACAGCTTATACACATTACTTTAAATATCAGTTCTTTTCCTAGTTTATTATAAGCATAGCTAAGCAGCTTCTAGCTGGCTAGAAGCTACTACTAAGTTACAAGGAAAACATTAAATAGGTCTTTTAATAGTTTTAATTTTAAACCAAATGGTCAGCATACAAAGAAAAAGTTTCCAGAAGGTTCGATGGGCAGCCTTTAGTGTACTTTCTGCACTTATTATCCAAGCCATAATATTCTGCTTCGTAGAAACTGTCGGATATATCATCTTCTGCCATGGAAGCTGATGGTCTGTAAATTATACATAATATACTATTAATCGGCTGTCTATAATTTGGGAAAAGGTTTCCGGTAACAGATCGGTTCCTCATAACCGACAGGGATCTTAGTGTGAATTTTTAACTTATTTTATTTTATTTATTGGGGAAAACAAACAATAACATATAGGGAATTACATAAAAAAGGCTTAGACATAGTTTTACACATGTGATATTAACAACGTTTTCCACATATAAAAACGTGAGACACTTGGTTTGACAAGCGCTGTAATTTTTTTTTTTAAAGGAATGCGAAAAGTTTTTTTTTAATTACAATGTAGTTCACAAAGAATAGAGCTGGCTTATCATTAATTATATTGTTTTTTTAACAAGTTGAGTAAAGTTATTTTGAATTTCCTTTTAGGTTCAGAAAACAGATCTAGATCGCTGAAACTATTATTAAAAACTTATAATTTTTTTTTTTTTTTTGGGAATACAAACATTTACACAAAAGTTTAATAATTAATAAAAAAAAATTTGTGAGGGCTACGGTAACTCCTTCGAACAATCCGCAGCCCTGCCAGGTATCGGCTCTAACTGACCCTGTCAATTTTGATGACATCCCTTTGAGGCGCACGTAGAACACGTATTTGGTCCCTACCGGACAGCCGAACGAGCTACCCTTTGATCACCGTTGCAAGCCCGCACCTTCGGTGACTGGAAATCGTGAGGTTGGTCACCGCCTCAAGGTTTGAAGCACGGTAGAAGGAGGTCCATCTCATTCCCTCTCACTCCGTACCTTGGCCTGAACTAGGGCCAGACGCGAGGCTGTGCTCCACCCAAACGGGACTGACCTCCACCGTATGCTCCACGCTATCCTCCAGGCAATTTATAAATATCCCTGGACTACTTAGCCAGGTGCAATCCATGAGATTTGAATTCTTTGATGAGAATTTCGATAATAATCAGTTGGTAAACAGTGCACAGATTTTTGTGAATAACGATTACAAATCAGCTACTTACGTAAGAACAAGATATATCAGGTCCCCCATCAGACCGTTGTGCAAGAAGTGAGCTTCAGCATTCTCACAGATGAGTCTTAGCAAGCATGGTCGCCCTGGATAGCCGTGTCTGAAATACACAAGATACTAAAAAAAGGCTGAAGTACGTCTTCTTGGATTAGCTTTACCATTATGTCCTGTTGCTTTGGAGACTCTGGGCAGTTGGAGTACAGAGGCAAAGTGTTTTGTGGGGGATTTGGGCCGTAGGCTCGGGGAGGCAACGGGTGACTCCCGGTCCGGGCCGTTCTTGATGCAAAGGATGGCCATCGCTATTCAGCGAGGCCAGTGTTATGGGCACTTTGCACCGGGAACGATCAGGGGCGGGTTATTTATTGACGTTTTTATAACATGTAAGATCACTGTAGTGATACACAAGATTATTTTAAAATGATTGAGCAGGGGACTAGGTAAATACAAGCGAATTCCATATAAAAAATATACAAAAAGAAAATCATTACATAAAACTTGTACTCTTTTTGTAAAAAGGTGGTTGATTTCGAACGAAAATACCAAAATAGCTTTGTATATGCCTACAATATTTGAGGACTTATTTTAATTCCAAATGAATCCCATCATCGGGATTGAATTTTGTTACAAAAAGGAATTTTCTGGAAGTATATCCTTTCAAATAAAAATAAACACTTTTAAATCTATATATTTTTTTTTATTATTGATAGGCTCGTGTTTGACCACTATCTCACCTGATGGTAAGTGATGACGTGGCCGACGATGGAGCACGCTTGCCTAGAAGTAACCTATCACTCTTGACTTAAAGCCCCCTAGGTTGTAGCTATCAGGAAACACAGATTCCGGCAGAGTATTCCACTCCTTAGTTGTACGCATTATGAATGTGTTCCCAAAACACTTTGTACTTATGGAAGGGATGCTATATATCAACGTACAGCCGAAACTACTGGGACTACGAGCGTAAAATTTTGCTCAAAGCTTCTTTTTATGACGTAGGCGAGCAAGAGTGGATTTTTCAAAATTCTCTCCCTAAGGGGCTAAAAGGGGTGTCCAAAGTTTGTATTTAGAAACCAAACCAGTACTTTTATGCGGGCGAAGCCGCTGGCGTAAGCTAGTCGGTTCATAATTGATGGAGTTTTGAGATAACAAGCATGACACAAAAAAACTAGGCAAGTGCGAGTTGGACTCGCGCATTGAAGGTGCCGAACAAACTTACCTATGTAAATGTGTACCTAGTTCAATTCTCGAAGATTTTTCCGAATCGCAAAAACCGTTTTTTTTTGTAAACGCAAACGTAATAACACATTTACTGTTTTTTGATTTATTCCTATCAATCATCAT
Source organism: Mythimna impura (assembly GCA_905147345.3). Lineage (NCBI taxonomy): Eukaryota > Metazoa > Arthropoda > Insecta > Lepidoptera > Noctuidae > Mythimna > Mythimna impura. The sequence continues at coordinate 5,305,662 of LR990356.1, read as the reverse complement.
CATCATTTCAGCCGAAAGACGTCCGCTGCTGGACATAGGCCTCCCCCAAGTGTCGCCACAATGAACGGTCCTGTGCGTCTCGCATCCATCGGACTCCCGCAACCGTTACCAAGTCATCGGTCCACCTTGTAAGATTTACTCCTATACTTGTGTCATAAGACCTTGCTTTGTACCAAATTTCAGGATTCTGGATCAACGGGAAGTACACTATGAATTTTGATTCCCTTGAGAGCGTCGAAATATACGTTTTTTTTTTTCGTTAACTTAAAAGTTTAATTTTTTCACAACTTCTAGGGACCGCAGACCTGAGTATATGGTTTTAATTTCAACTCAATATCTCCACGCTTTCCCAAGATAAAGGGTCTTCACAGACAGACAGACATACAGACAGACAACAAAGTGGTCCTATAAGTGTTCCGTTTTTTCTTTTTGAGGTACGGAACCCTAAAAACAGTCGAACTGTGAATCTCGTTTTTAGAAGTCGGCTATAAAAGTAGTGTTAGTCGTCCAGTGTCAAGATAGGCGACATTGTTGCCGTCGCTTGTAAAACTTAGATTAAGCTGGAACAGTGTAAATTGGTACAAAGAAAGAGAGCCTTATTTCCAACAGCGAAAAACGTCGGACAGTGAATGATGTGTAAGCTGAAGAAATTCTAGAATATTGTTGGAATTTTAGGATAGAAACGTCATACTTTTGGATACAACCACCATCTTTCACGCAATTAGTTCTTCAGTTGATATGATTAACATACACATACTATATTATATATATGTCGTAGCCAGATCTTAGAATTTATCACTTCATGATATGGCCAACTAAAACTGCCCCCCTAGCCAAGTTACGATCGTTTCGTTTGCGTCGAACACCTCGAGTAGGCCACACCTCCTTTGTACTGACCACGTGACTAAGCGTTGAGATGACGTCAGAACAAAGAAATCGCAGGCGTGGCCTACTCAAGGCGTTCGACGCAAACGAAACGATCGTAACTTGACTAGGGGGGCTGGCCAGATCGTTTAAGATGAACGCACACTTATCCGAGCCGAACGCGTGAAACGAATCGAAAGAAAAGACTACAATTCTTTATAAGAAATTCTATGAAACCCCGCACATCTAACCGCGTCGAATCGTCCGAATCTGGAAGGACTTCAGTATGAAGAATTCTAAAATTCTTTTCTTTCGATTCGTTCGACGCGCTCGGATAAGCGTGCGTTCACCTTTAAACGTTAACGTTTGATGATCATTATGTCAATCCTCGTTTGAATATATCATTTTTGCAGGATTTCTATGATAATATAAAATTTCTAGATTTATATGATATGAATAAAAGGTCTAAAGAAAGTAAGCCAAACGAGGATTGACATATCATCAAACTTTAACATTTAAAACGATTTGGCCAGTTTTACTTTCCATATGGCAAAGTTAAACTGGTCAAATCGTTTCGTTGTGGGGCCAGACATACACACACATCACACAGACACACAGATCAGACAGACACAGACAGATCTTAGAATTGATCACTTCATGATATGGCCAACTAAAACTGGCGATATCGTTGAAATCTTAACATTAAATGATATGTCAATCCTCGTTTGACCATATAATTTTTGCAGGATTTCTATGATAATAAAAGGTCTAAAGAAAGTAGGCCAAACGAGGATTGACATATCATCAAACTTTAACATTTAAAACGATTTGGCCAGTTTTACTTTGCATATGGCAAAGTAAAACTGGTCAAGTCGTTTCATTGCGGGGCCAGACATACACACACATCACACAGACACACACACACGGTCTATGCACACACAGATCAGACAGACACAGACAGATCTTAGAATTGATCACTTCATGGTATGGCCAACTAAAACTGGCCAGATCGTTGAAACCTTAACATTTAATGATATGTCAATCCTCGTTTGGCCATATCATTTTTGCAGGATTTCTATGATAATAAAAGGTCTAAAGAAAGTAGGCCAAACGAGGATTGACATATCATCAAACTTTAACATTTAAAACGATTTGACCAGTTTTACTTTGCCATATAATGAAGTGATCAATTTCTAAGATCTGGCCATGACATATACATATAAATAAAATTGAAGTATCTGTGTGAAATTACAAAATATTTTTTTTTTAACTAAATGCATAAAGTATATTCGTAATCTACAGCAAAAAATATTTTTTATTTTTTTTTTATTTTTGGATCCCACCTAATGGTAAGCAGTGATGCAATCGTCGATTGTGAAACGCATTAGTTTATTATTAGCTGATGTTATACGGAGTAACTTAGGCTACTTTTATTTTAGAAAAAGAATTAGGGTTCCGCGCAAAGAAAGTAACTTCTTGAAATTGTGTGCCATTCATTGTGCTGTTTTACGAGTCTGCCGCGGACAAAGTCGAGGGCAGTAGCTAGTATGATGTAATATAATTGTTACTAAATGACACGATGGGATGAACCTAACTAAGATAGAATACATCTGTCTGTCGGAAAAGCTAAGAGGGAGGAAATGGATTAATTAACAATGTTTGGGCGCCTCGCAGACAGGCATCAGTTGCCTTTATGATTAGTATTTTATGATGTTACGAACTTATCCATGTTATTATTATTCCTTATAACACATATTCTGAAGTCAACTACGTAGTTACGTATTACTTTGATAGTAGATGACTTAATTGAAACGATGTCAACACTTTGTTTTATTATTCTCTTATTACACAAATAAATTATATTTTTAAATATTTCTTAAAAAAAAAAAAACACGAAAACCAAGCACTTTGTTGTCCGTCTGTCTGTCTGTTTGTCAAGACCCTTTATCTCGGGAACGCGTGAAGGTATCGAGTTGAAATTAAAACCATATGCTCCGGTCTGCGGTCCATTAATGCTGTGAAAAAATCAGACATCTAAATTAACGAAAAAAAATGATACGGTCGTTTATGTCGCAAAAACCGTATATTTCAACCCTCTCAAAAGAATTACAATTCATAGGGCCCTTCCCGTTTACCCAGAATCCTGAAATTTGGCATAAAGCAAGGTCCTATAGCACAGATATAGTAAAATAATTTAAAACAGTAAATTAGTTGTTGAGTCAAAAAAAAAAATGCGTTTCGGAAAAATCTTCGAGACTCTATTTAGAAAGTGAACTATTTTATAGGTAAGTTTATACGCAACCCTCAGTGCGCGAGTCCGACTCGCACTTGCCCAGTTTTTAAAATTAGTATTACTTATAACGCATTTTCTGCAGAGAACTGTCAAGTAGTTACTTGCTTATTTTTACATTGTTGACTCAGTAGTTAAAACAATACCCACACGTTAGATGGGGATATCCTATTTGGCTGAAACCACCAGATTACACAAGTTAAGCTTAAATAGCATTGAGGGATGACTTTTAGTTTGAACTCCAAAACAATGTAAGCTCTACTAATACTTCAAAAGCAAGCAGAATGTATTCGGGTAGACTACTAGGATAGCAACAGAATTAGGAGGTGTACCGCTGTTCAGCGGTTACTAACTACGGCCGTTCGACGAAACAAAGTCTCTGTTACAACGGAATTTAGTTTTCTTGTGTTTTATGGGCTCCTAGTACTTGAGGATTTGCTTAGAGTTGCTTACATGGAATTTCAGGATCTATTTTGAGGGTAATGTTTTCGTCAGTGCGGTGTATTTTTGCTTTGCTGTGCAGTTTATTTTGTAATTACTAGCAGCATTACTTGACCATATGACAGACTACTTATAAAACAGACATTTATGAAAGTTAGACAGTACTTGCCACAAAATATAATTGATTTAGTTACTAAGCTAGCTTGATCCAATAGACTTCAGGAAGAGATGTGAACATAATTGTATGGTAGAGAAAATTAGAAGTAACAAGGGCCGACGCTCCGTTGCCGTGTGCCCGCGATGGGCACCCGTCGCGAGACGTCGCGCGTGTCTCGTGTGCGACGGTCCCCGTCACGGAAACCGAATTATTACCTGCACAGTGTCGATAGTTCTTTAACGGTGTGCATGTAGTCGTGTCGATGGAGAACTTTAAGGCATTATTACGTAGCAAAACGGGCGCGGGGCGCGGTTCCCCGCGATGGGTGCCCGCGCGGCGAGCCGCAATGAAGCACTTTTGTATGGGACCGCGCGGACGACCGCATAACTAAGTTTTGGCCCTAGAAGTTTTGTATGATAAGTAAGAACAGCAGCGTTGGAAGGCCTAGCACTAGGTGGACCGATGACCCAGTGAGGGTCGCGGGAATATGATGGATGCGAGGCACTGGACCGATCGTTATGGCGACACTTGGAGGAGGCCTAAGTCCAACAGTGGACGTCTTTCGGCTCAAATGATAATGATTATGATAAGTTAATATAGAAAACTTACTTCTGCAGCATAGACTCTATGAATCTGTAGATACTACTTCGAGTCATCACAGCTTTTGGAGCTTGAATACTACGGTCCTCCCTGCCCCTTGACACCTAGAACAAAATCCACTTAATAAGAGGGTCTTTTTCAAATCGCCTATCGTCAACATCGAGCATGGTTTAAAAGCTTGTTGCTTCATCTAATGCAGTCCAACGTGATGTTTGACGAAGAGGCAATGCAAAAAAACGATAACGCCTGTATACTCTGTTAGCATTCGGTAATTCTGTGATTTACTCAAGTATTTTACAAAACTTGTTCCAGGAAATACGTGTTGTGTATATTTTTAATATATGAGTACATTATCGAGGGACGAAGTTCACGTAAAATAGCAGATTTTCAGAGGTATTTACTAGATAGTTTTACACAAATTTATGATGTCGCCATTCCAGAACCTTTCGGCCCCAACGGCCACCTGTTCTGCGAGCAATGTGCCCTGCCCATTGCCACTTAAGCTTGGCGATTCTTCGTGCTATGTCGGTAACCTTGGTCCTCCTACGGATATCCTCATTCCTGATTCGTTCACGCAAGGAAACTCCGAGCATAGCCTAATTGATAATGACTGATGATGATTGTGCTTAAGTGATAATGACTTATAAATAAAAATTCAATAATACTGACTGTTTCAATATCTCCAAGCAAAGCATCGAAGTAAGTGGCATTGTCGACGTTGTAATAGTTAGCTTCATAAAACCACGCCACGCTCACGTATGTCTCAGGGTGGAGAGGAATGGATACTGTGGCGAAGACCTGTGTAAAAACGAATTGTTTGTTTAATGTTATATTTTTGAAGAAAGAAAAGAAACTACTATCACACAACTCCGTCTAATCCCAAGCTAAGCAGAGCTTGTGTTATGAGTACTAGACAACTGATAAACATTAATTCTAAATACATACATATTATAGATAAATTACACTGCTCTTGTCACCGCTGGCGTACCTGCCGTATTAGAACCGAGCGGCTTGGTACGTGACGATGGGAAGAGACCAGATGGTATGACGTTGGTGCCGTGGAAGGTGGGTAGGCCTCTGGTGTGGGACGCAACCTGTGTCAACACCCTTGCGCCATCCCATGTTCTTAGTTCGGCGGGCTGTGTCGGCGCTGCCGCTGCGGCTGCTGAGACCCTCAAACGGCGCAAATACTGTAATCTTATTGGTAATTATAGTTTTGAGCCGTTTGGAGTCGAAACGCTTGGGTCATGGGGTCCGAGTGCGCGTCTCCTTTTTAAGGAAATTTCACGCCGTCTGATCGACACTTTGTTGACCAGAGGGCTGGCTCGTTCTTCGCCCAAAGAATTAGCATTGCCATTCAACGTGGCAATGCTGCCAGCCTTCTGGGCACATTTCCGGATGACAGCGATGTGGAGGAGTACTTCGACGCCTGAGTGTAATAGGTGTTTTTGTATTATGTGTACATAGTTAGGTTTAGTATAATAGTTTTTATAGTTTGTATGTACATAGTTCGGTTTTAGTATAAATCTAAAAATACTTAATAAAGAATAATAACGTACCTGTTGAACTTCCGTCAAGTTAATGACAAGTTAAGTCTTTCTTATGAAGGCAGTATACTAGCTTATGCCAGCGGCTTCGCCCGTGTGAAAGAATATAATTATCCCAAGAAAACATACTCATGGAATAAAAGTATCATATGAGCTATTCCTGGTCATGGTCTACTCGCGTGTCTAATTTTTTAAAATCCCTTTGGCCGTTTGAACGAAAACTTTCGCGTAACATTAGTTAACAACGTTGTCTGGTAGATATCGCTGTCAGCGATAAGACCGCCTTTGTACCCATAGATTTAAGTTAGTGTAAAAGTTTAGTTACTATTTTGGTGTATAATAAAGATAAATTACACCCAGATACAGAACAAATGATCGTGCTCATCAAACAAACATTTGTCCTGGGTTGGAATCGAACCCACGACCTCCGGCATAGCAGTCAGGGCCACTAACCACTAAAAATAGTTTATCAAGTGCACATGGATCCTGTCGGTCACAGAAATTTCATCTATGTCAGTAATATTACAATTTAATGTTAAATTTTAAACAAAGTGAAATTAATTGGATAAATCAAATTAAATAAAGATGTCAATAACGTATTAGGTAAAGTAGTAAATGTCAAAATAAATTGTCAAAATACATTCTTTAAATGACAAAATCATTACATTTACATCATCATCATCTTCCTGCCCTTGTCCCGTTTTATTTGGGGTCGGCACAACACGTTTTTTTCTTCCATTCTGTCCTGTCACTCGTCACGCTATCATTAACTCCCTTTTCTTTCATATCACTTCCCACACAATCCATCCATCTTTTTTTTGGCCTCCCTCTTCCTCTCCATCCTAAATTAAAAAAAAATTAAATTCATAACTCTTTTAGCAACATGCGCTTCATCCCTCCTCTTCACTTGACCATACCAAGATAAACGATTCCCTTTCAACTTTTTAGTCACTGGCGCCACTTTAAAACTACCTCTAATATACTCATTTCTCACTTTATCCATTCTCGTCACACCACACATCCATCTCAACATTCTCATCTCCGCTACGTGCAATCTTTTTTCATCCGTCTTTTTCACAGCCCAACATTCTGATCCGTACAGCATGACAGGCCTTATCACGGACTTGTAGATTTTACCCTTCAACTTGAGGGGCATCCGTGGGTCACACATTACATTTACATAACATTCATTAATATATATTTAGGCTTATATTATATTAAATATTTGTGTATGTTTATTTTATATATGTACATTTTTCCCCTTGTTTTCTTATTAATCTTTTCTTTTTTTATGCACCTACCATGTTTTCTCTTCGCTACCTTTGGTTGACTGGTGGAGAATGCCTAAGGCATTAAGTCCGCCTTTGTACCTTTGTATTGCATGAAGTTTTAAGAAGTTTTGAGGTTTTTTTGTTAACCAACAACCAGGTGTTGTAGGTGTGTTTAATGGAGCAGTTGAAAAAGAATAGTGGGTGTAAATCTATCACAATGGTAAAACAGCAAATAAATAGTAAACGAAGAAAAGATAATTGTAAGATTACTTACTCTACAATTATATCATTTATAGAAGATCAAAGTAAGTATAATGAAAAACGAATATTTTCTCTTATTTTTGGTCCAAAGAAATAAATCTCACAACAAATACTTACTCCCCACTGTGTGGCCGGTGTAAACAATAAATATCGTCTCGTCCTCTTCTTTGTGACGGTTTCCTCGCAAATTACACTTAATAACACTATGCTCCTGAAAAAAACACGTGTAAATATTATTTATTTGCTTGTTTTTGTTCTCGTCATTCCTTTATTCATAATGGTTGATTTATTTCTGATTTGGTGACTTAGGGTCGCCGCACACGGACCACACGTGACAGCCATATACGCCGTCACGAGAAATTAGAAGCGGCCACAAAGGAAGCTGAAGCGCGCGTCAGCCACTTGTGGCCGGTGGCTGCTACCATACGCGCAGTATAAGAAAGTTTAAATGCGCGAATGGTGTGTGACGGCGTTTTTTAAGAGCGTTTAGTGGCCAGCGCGGGCCACAAGAAGCGAGCAGCGGTGATTTGTAGCGTGTGGTGGCCACGGGCGTCAACCGTATGGGAACTATAGGAAATATGTCGGTGGCGGCGTTTTGTGGTTGTGGCCGGTGGCCCGTGTGTGTGTCACGGTATCGGCACCGCACGTGTCCTAGCTGGCATCAGCCCTACTGGGCTCTGTGACTTGTATACCTTTTGGTTACATTCATATTAGTAGTGATTTTAATCAAAACTCACAATAGGCCAGCAAGGAAAATTATGAAAACTATTGACCATTTATAAGCACCTATACAAGCAACTATTTATAACTCAAAGACATGAATTAAGATACAATTTATGAAAAAACACATTTAGAAGATAAAATTCACTTACATAACCAAATGAACACTAAACAACATTTTCCCATGTAGAACAATGTTATGGCCTCTCCACATTACGACTATTTTTCGATGTCTAAAAGCGACACAAACAGTGTCGCATGGTCCAGTTTTAACGAACGCCTGACTATCTGATATTTGATATTGACACAAGTAATTTGTCCTATTTGGAAAATGTCGTCAGTTGAGTATGTACGGTAAAAGCTTGATTCTTTACTGCGTAAGAAACCTTTTTTTTACCGGGAAAAATACAACTGGCTCTGAAGTCTTTGGTTTTAAATTCTGTGATACACTTTATACTAAATTAACAAGATTTTTAAGGTAGAAATGGAAAAATAGATGGAACTATGGAAGTTCCGTGACGATAGAGTAGGCTACGTAATAGGGCAACGGCACTAAAAATCTTGAAGTAATTTAGTAGGCCATAATTGTTAAATCTATAAATGACGATGGCGACGTCGACGAAAACAAAACAGGGTTTTTAACCCGGATATAGCACGTTGTGTACAATAAAAAGCTCCATTAATGTTAAAATACTGCTAACCACACTTTACAAATCGAATTCTGAAACTACAAAGATTTATGGACAAAATTTGAACGTTGTCTGAGCATCCAACCGGAGATACATTTCCATACAACTGCTGTTACGTAATTATGACGTTATTACATATCTTTCACTAGATGTATTGGAATATCTTGTGGATATTATGTAGGTTTGTGTAGAAATCAAACCATATTTTTTTGTAAAGACCTTTGAAAAATTGCTATTTTGTGTGAACTTTGGCCCTTCATAATGTACTTTTAAAATAAAAATATAAAAAAGTATATTTATAAGAAACCTTGTACATTTAATCGAGATTCTGGATGACCAATTCTGTTTTTAAAATCGTTTTTTTTTTTAAAAAAACATGTATTTCCTGGAACAAGTTTTTATGAAATATTCGAGTAAATGACGGAATTACCGAATGCCAACGGTGCGTTCAGGTGTTATATTTCTTTTTTCGCGTTGTCTTTTTATCAAACATCGCTTTAGATTGCGTTGAATGGAACAACAAGCTATTAAACCATGTTCACGTCAATAGACGGCTCGAGAAAGGCCCTCTTAAATAAAACTTGTCATTTGTTCTCGTAATTAAATACTAATAGAATCCTGAAATAATTAAGTATCATGTGATACAGCCTGTTGAAGGATATTGTTTTATAATTCATTGGTTACATAGTTAGTTATAGTTAGCGGAGTGTTCCTGCAAGTTTGGAACTACTTTGGGCTCGAGAGGCGCGATGGCGTGGTGTCCTCACTTTCCGCCTGACGCAGGTCTTCACCGGACACGTTTGTTTCGGGAAGTTTCTGTTTCAGATTCAGCGGGAAGAAACACCAGGGTATTATCATTGTGTGGGTCGCTCTTGGACACGGTGGAGGTCTGCCGCGCTTGGGCCGAGCTCCGAAGTGTCCTCGTAGCCTATCTTAGCACTGCATTTTCAGCCTATTGTGCACTGATTTTCTATTCAAGACATTTTTGTGCTCGGATCAATACTTTCGGAGTTAACCTCTTAGATAAACCGACAATCTATCAGTGATCACGAATGACAATATAGTTAAGCTCTTCGGTAGCACATGTCAGTCGCATTTTTGACAATCGTTACTGCTCATAAAATGGTAAAAAAACTCAACATTATTTATTTCACTTAGGCCTACATGGGCACTTACAAAACGTCAGAAGCTAGCGCATGGTTCCATTTGGTCGTTTCCTTTGGAGTAGAACCGGCAAGAAGCTCCATGGTAACGCTTTTAAAACAACGATTTTTCCTACTATATTTCCATATTACAATATTAATAGTTATGAGAGGACAATGTGGACCGGTCAGCTTTGTGCCCAAAACACAATAAAAATGGTAATCTATGAATCCGCGGAGTCTACAATGTTCTCACATTTACATTATAGAAAGAAACTGTACAAAAATAAAAATAAATCTATCAATAAATGATAATAAATTATTAGTGAAATTAAGGTGGCTGTGGTTTAAAACATTTCAAAAACAATATCACAATAAGGGAAAAAAGTATTAATATAACTGTACGATAATGCAGTTAATGAGCTGCCACGGAAGCCACATGTGTAGAAGTAGTAATTGCCAAACAAGCGTGTCTTCAACGTAGTCTTTAACCTTGTAATACGCTTTCTTGACAAAGACAGACTTAATATGGGTTTTCGCCCATATTAAGCCCTCTTTCCCAATAATAAATTAACTTCTCTGTCAGTAGGTTCGTCCGTTTCAAAGAAAATTTTCCCAAGCAAACATACTCCTGGATTTTATTCCAGGAGTATGTTTGCTTGGGAAAATTTCCATTCCTATTCGTATTCCAGGTTAAGGTTTACCCGTGTGACAAACATTCAAATAAGTTCAACCGTTCGAACGTCAAGGAGTAGCAAACAAATATAAATACAACGCACACATACATATGTATAATATTAGTGTGACACAAAACATTCCAAACTCAACAAAGATGAAAGTAATCAAACATTAAAGGACCACTTAATGGACCCTAATTAGATTACCAAAGATGTCCTAATTAAACAGATTGTTTTACAATCTACTTGTCTAATTTGTAGGACGAGAAAAATCACGAATAATTTGAATGACTGCGGACATAATTCATGAAAGTCAAATTGGACTGAGGTGTATAATAATTTGGAAGGCAAATTAGGTGGACAGAACCGAAATAATATAGGTATAACGCATGTTCGTATAGGGTAGAATATGATTTTGGTTCTGTTGTTGGTAGTATGTACTGGCATACAATACATATTGGCATCATTATCAATTGCATATAAGCCTATGCTTATGCCCAGCAGTGGGAACATTACAAAGCTGACTATGCTATCATGGTCAGCCTTGTAATATTCCCACTGCTGGGACTTAAGATTCTCACAATAATAGGCATGTTGATGGATGTCATATGACTTCGAAAGTTTAGAGCAGTCGTGAAAATGGGGAAAGTAAAGGCCTGCCTGTGAATTATAAACAATTTGAACGCCACACATTACAATTAAAAAAACATTAAAATCCTAAAACCATATATCTCAATTCAAAAACCATAATTACAAGCATAAAATATTAATCATTTAAAACCAAATTAAACAGGAACGAAGCGCAAATATTGGAAACCATGATTTCGTATTAACGGAACCTCTTTCATAACAAAATACGATATACAAAGGAGGAAAAAGTCTGTTCAACATATTGCAGCAGTGGTGTACAACCGCAGAATCCCATTTTAACCCTTCATTTCAATAAATTGGCCAGCGTAGTGTAGAGAGGACTTAACTTTGATGTGGTGGAGAATGCGCGGAACCCCGTGGAACTCAGTACATAGTGTGGGCAAATGTTTGCAGGAGAAATGCACGCGGTAGAGGGAAGTTATAAAAATGAAGAGAAAATTTTAATGTTGAAAGTCGAGTAGAAAAAATTGTTATTATGTATACCGTGTTGTGGTGTTGAGTCCTTTTTATCTAGTCAATTTGAGTTGGGCGCAGAAGTTGGGGACTTTGTTCGGAAGAAATTAGTTTTGAAACTAGTTTTTTTAGTGTTGACAAGTTTGGTTTCGGGATAAGGGATTGACGTATAGCCTTTCGTTGTCAGCTAGTTATAATATCCCTGAATATTTACCTTGTCTACATGAATCTTAATTGTACGTTAATTTAATTTAATGTTCATGATCATAATCGTCATCTTCCAGCTCTTGTCTGTTCCGTGTTGTTTGGGGTCGGCACAACACGTTTTATTCTTTCATTCTGTCTTGTCACCCGTCATGCTATTACTAACTCCCTTTTCTTTCATATCACTCTTCACACAATCATATTCTTCTAATTCTTTATATATATCAGATTGGTTTTTAAATATATCTTTATTGTCTCCTCAAAGTCTTTCCTTATAAAATTGTTTGTAATTTTAACAATATTAAGTTAATTGTCAGTGTCTACATGAATTGATAGCCCTGCATAAGTTATTCAACCGTTTGGCTGAGCTTTATCGACAAACATGTAATCAATACTGGTTCAAACGCTAAAAGTACCTAAGTGTTTTGTTTAGGTAAATAAATTGCAGTACTTTAAAAATATAGACCTCGATTTCAGTATCAAAATACAGCTCACACTCGTAGAATAGGGTCATTATGTGTAATGTTTTGTGAAGCGAAGATGTAAGTTCTAACTCGACTCCACGTCAGCAAGCATCTGGGCCGTTCGGTTCAGGCCAAATCACTGAGAAAACATAACGGTTCATTAGTCAGACACTGCCGTAGGCTCTGTGCAAACATTCTAACATTTTATCTTATACAGTATTTACACGCCGACGGTGTCGGTGTGCTCAGAATCGACGTAAAATCGAAATAGTACGATGTTGCTTGCTTTAATTTTGTTCAATTTGCTTTCATTGTTTGGAGCGGACGCGGGCAGACAGCGCCGCTACCTCATATACCCAGACGGTGGCCCAGCAAGAATACAGGTACGGCCCCCATTCTTATTAGAACAAATCCATGTAAATTTACATAGCGTACCTGATTTAACTAAAGCAAATGATGTTTTCTTTGCACAGCGGATAGGGCTTAACGAAGCAGTGTCTTTTTTGTTCGTGAATTTAAATGCTATTAAGCTCTGTCTGCCTTTTGAAGTGTGCCATGAGAGTTTTTGTTTTAATTAATTTCTATTTCAAACGGTGGTGTTCTCCAGGCTTCTAGCATTTGTCTCTCTCCGTACCTACAATTGCAAAATGTGCTGAAAATTTTAATGAAGCTTTCTAAATGTTTATACGAGTATTATTTGAAAGAGTATATCTATTTTTTACTATGACTTGAATTTCAGTTCATTATAATATTGTGTTCTATCTCATTCATTATCTTGAATGTATTAGCATTCTACTTCATTATTTTTCAATAGGACCATCTACTTAGTGAAATATATTGTTTTTGAGCAAAAACATATCTTATTACTTCAACATTCTTTATGCATTTGTAAATATGTTCGCTGAAAGTAGTGGTTGAATTAATAAATTTATGAGCTTTTTACAGCAGATTTTTATGACAGTGTAGGATACCCATTTTATTAGTTGGATTACATTTTGTTTTACAAAACTCTCGCTCCACTTAGCATTCCATAAACAGTTCTGTTTCAGAAAAAATAGAAGTAAGTGCATCGAACTGTATACCGATTTATTGACCTGACCTATATTAATCTAAATTGTTACTAACCGGCCAACTTTCTCAAATTTTTCAGTTTATCCTCGGTCTCGGTGTTCCAGTTGACTTGAATGAGCAATCAGTTACCGTTGGTACTGTGATAAAGTTCCAATATGATTTGCCTACAAACAGTACTGAATATACAAGCAGGATTTACGGATTCGCCGGAACAGTCTCCAGGGACATGGCCGAAGATAATCCAACTCAGGACGTCTCAAATGAAGTAGATTCAGATGATTCAAGACAAATGAGTGAAACAGAAGATGTAACAATTGATGAACCTGACGGAGACAATGATACATTAGTTGATTTGACTTTTGATGACAGACGAAAGAGGTCTCTCGTCTATTCTGAAGGCGGTGTTCTTATTACAGATACAGTTACTGTTAAGGAAGACCTGTCTTTAGATGAAGCGATTAAGAAACAAGAAATGATTGACCAGAATGCTTTGGAAGAGGAGGAGGAACCACAAAGGATGAATAGATGGGACTTTTATAAAGTCCTAGAACGTATGGTTGAACGGTAATATTTGTATATTTTTGATTTAGTAGCTAAAAGCTGAATTTAATCCTCAATAGTTAATAGTATTATTTCAATCAATTTTAATATCAATTAACGTATTGATTTTGAACTAAATTTTTAGTGTAAGATAAGATAAGGCATTTTTCCGTATAAGTGCAGATGTTGATTCTGAGTATTATCACGTTTCTTATGAGGAAATTGATCTGACATGCGAGAAAATGTCAAAACAGGTTAAAATACACAGCTATAATAAAACTTAAAAAGAATAACAAAGAATCAAAGCATAAAGTTTATGTTTCAAACAGAACGAGCAAAAACAAAAACTGCTGAAGCAATAAAAAGAACTAAAAGAAAAGAATTAAAAATAAGCCAAAAATAAAACTTAAATCAGAACATCATTTAGTTCAAGTCTTTTATAAAGAGTTAACAAGAATCGCTATGAAGGTATATTTTATTAAGGTTGCCCATTGAAACTTCAGGTACGGGTATTCAGGGCGGCCGTGCCTGCTTCGAACAATTTGTGAGGCTGCGGAGGTACCATTCACCCATGAAAACGGCTTGCTCGGCGAAATTGGACATATACTATTCACGTAAGTCACTAACGATAAGAAAGGATTTCGGTACTGCTTTATTTACGAATTATATTATTATACTGGCTTTTGCTAGCGGTTTCGCCCGCGTCAAAGTAGATAATTATCTCAAGGAAACATACTACCGGGATAAAAAATATCTCATGTGCTAAATAATTGGTCAGTTCGGGAAGTTCCTGCACCGGATTCATGCGGAAGTAACGCCCGGGTGTCACCACTGTGTGGACCGCCCGGAGGACACGGTGGAGCACACGGTAGAGGTGTGCCCCGCTTGGGTAGACCACCGCCGTGTCCTCGTGGGGAGATCGGTGGCAACAATTTTTCGCGCCGGGCCTTAGTACAGGCCATGGTCCGAAGCGAGGAGGAGTGGCAGGCGGTCGCCTACGAGGCAGTAATGCGAGCAAAGGAGGAGGCCGCACGTGCACGCGCGAGGGAGCGGCCCTCACGCCCCAGCCGCCGGGATCCCGATCCCGATTTCCGGCCACCATAGGCGAGGGCTTGCGGACGGCGAGCAATGGGTAGCTCGCCGTTCGACCGTCCGGTAACCATCCGGACCGAGCCCAAATCGTCGATGGCGCGTAGTGTTCCGCGCGCGCCTCGAGGAGCGTCCTGGGACGAAATCAAAGGAACAGGAGTGGGTTTTTAGGATATGATAGGAGTTGACTGATAGGCAGTTGCTTTATGTACACGTATTCAGCCGCATCCAGTTGGACTGAAGGTCGACCTTGGGCTAGGTGGGAAAAGGCTAGCGAAATGATTGACTCTTTTCTGTATGGTTTTACACGTGCCTTTATAATATTAGTGTGTTATTGTGTGCCTGTATTCACTAGAAATTAAACAATTATTTTGTTTAGATGTGACTGGCCTGTTGGTCTAGTGGTTAGTGGCCCTGACTGCTATGCCGGATGTCGTGGGTTCGATTCCCACCCAGGACAAATGTTTGTGTGATGATCATGATCATTTGTTCTGTGTCTGGGTGTAATTTATCTATTTAAGTATGTATTTAGAAATATATAAGTATGTTTATCAGTTGTTTAGTACTCATAACACAAGCTCTGCTTAGCTAGAGACTAGATGGCTTTGTGTGACAGTTGTGGAATATTATTATTTATTTCGTTTATTCATTGGACGTTGAACGCTGTTATTCGTTGACGTTTGGTTTTTTCGTTTGTTCGTTTTTCGGTTTAATTATATTTTTAAATATTTCAATAAAAAAATTAAAAAAAAAACATTTAAAAATATAAAAAATAGCGTCCCACCGGTATCGGGAACTGGGTCCAAGCTATAGGTGGTCAGGGCTCCAGAGAAAGGAACCTCTTAACAATACGAGCCGTATCCAGGAGTACCGCTTTTTTCTTTTCTTTTTAATAAAGCCCTTGATCCAGCCGCCTAACGCGAGCCTCCTAAGATGTTGGTCGAGGCTCTTGGCTATTAAGCCGTTGGCTGATACGACTATCGGTACAATGATCGCCGAGTCTACATCCCACATGTCGACAACCTTGCGAGGCAAGTCAATATACTTGATTTGTTTGACTTTCACGAGGTTCTCGACATGCGGAACGGATATGTCAACAATCATTGCACGCCTCTCGCTTTGGTCCACTACCACTATATCAGGCTTATTGGCTACAATAGTCCTGTCAGTGATGATGGACCGATCCCAGTACAATGTGATACCGCCATTAAGGGTCTGATTCTGAAAGGAAGGCTCGGCCCTGGTACGAAAGGTAACGAAGGAACAGGAGTGGGTTTTTAGTCAGTAAAAGTCTGACACTATCTCCCGCCCCGCCCAAGAGCGGGGGATGTCATAAGATGATTTTCCAACCGGAAAAAAAAAATGGAGAACTGGGTCGGGCACATACCTGTAGTATGGCACCTCCGATTCCACAAGACAGTACTTCAGAGCA
This sequence comes from Mythimna impura, assembly GCA_905147345.3. Taxonomy (NCBI): domain Eukaryota; kingdom Metazoa; phylum Arthropoda; class Insecta; order Lepidoptera; family Noctuidae; genus Mythimna; species Mythimna impura. The sequence continues at coordinate 5,289,099 of LR990356.1, read as the reverse complement.
AATCGCTGATGGATAATCCTGGCTACAAGGTTTTGTCTATGCAAGTATTCCCCGTTAGCTCTTGCTAACGGGGAATAACCAGAACAAAATAACGAAAACAACCAGAGATAATGTGACGAATTGATTCTCCCAGTCGGTGACATGCCCGACAGATGTCAACTGTACAGTCCTTTACAATAAATCTCCGGTAGTTATTCATCATGATAACTTCGTCCATAATTGCACAGACAAAACCTTCGGTTTCCCCAAAGAGGTCACCGAAACGCAGCCAGGCTACGGACGCCAATTGGTCTACATCAGGCCCGTGAAGGGCCCGGAAAAAGCATCCGTGAAGTTCCTTGCTTCGTCATACTTCCCTGCGATCGTTAGTGTCAAGCACTACCGGTTTGCGCCAGTTCTCGTTAGCCAGGGAAAGTGGGGTGAGTCTCTTGTCCACTGCCACTACATCTCGATGCATACCCACGTCGGCAGCTATGAAATATTCCCTGAGACTGCATACCTCGCGATTGTGCAGGGTCTTAGTAGCATTTAAAACACCTCGAGCCCCACACTTCCGCGGGATATACAGTCTCATCACCGACGTAGGTGAGATATTACCTGACCACCTCTCTTCAACCGATAGCCTAGACCTGAATTCTCCAGCAGTGTGCTTAGAGGATTCAAGGCTAGGCAAAACCAAAGTGGACTCAAACTATCACCCTGGAAGATACCTCGCTCGATCCTTACAGGTTTGCTATTCCTCTGGATATGTCGACGTACTCCATTGCCTTATACACGACATCAGGAAGGTGCGTAGTGTTGTATCAATTTTATACAATTCCAGCACCCGCATGAGCCATGTATGGGGAACAGAGTCATAGGCCTTCTTATAATCTATCCAACATGTCGACAGATCCTTTCGGGAACGTCGAACCTATTGGCTAATGGTCATATCTATGAGGAGCAGCTCCTTAGTACCGCGGGACCCGTTCCCACATACATTCTGAGAAGGTGACATGATCAAATTTTTGTATATGACTATTAATTTTGCTTCTCAGTATGGATGCAAGAACTTTATAGACCGTCGGTAAACACGGGATCGGTCTATATTTTTTAGGTTCCGCAGTACTACTTGATTTATAGAGCAGGTGGGTTATTCCTGTTGCTAGGGACTGGGGCAGCAACCCTGACTCTAAGGCTGACTGAAACCGTTATGCCAAGCGTGTGATCTAGTAAACCATTTAATTCTGAAATTGTGCAGCCCATCCGGCCCTGGAGATTTCCAGTTTGGCAACGGACGGACTGCACGAGCTACATCTTGGGGGCTGATGTCAACTGCCCCCATGTGTGGTATTGGATCGCACGCACGCTCAACCTCCCGAGTCTAGTCACCCCCGGTGCGACTGACAGGCACCGACCAGATGCTGCGCCAGAATGAATTCATGGCGTCATCATCCGGCAGGCGCGTATCAGTCACACCTTGGTCCGGTCGCTCCCAAGCCCTATAAACCCACCTTTCATTACTCCGGAATGTGCGATTCTGGGTGTATCGCTCCACCCGCTGCTTATACCTGCGGATACGGTTTGCCCATGCATACACCTTCTGCTTCAGGAAGTCGATGCGCTCTGTGACACGGGATATATAGTCTCGCTGATGTCAGTCCCCGAAAATGTCTGCCTCATTTAATATGTATCGCTCCACCCGCCGCTTATATCTGCGGATACGGTTTGCCCATGCATACACCTTCTGCTTCAGGAAGTCGATGCGCTCTGTGATACGAGACATATAGTCTCGGGGACTGATGTCAGTCCCCGAAAATGCCCGCCTCATTATTTATTATTATTATTATTATATAATACTACTCCAGATAATATTAATGCTGACCACGTTCTGGGCCCATACCCATCGGTATCACATTAATATCATAATGGCTTTGTGAGTGTGGGTTTCAGTGTGTGTGTTTGTTACATCTTCACGCTCGAACGGCTAAACAGATTTGGGTGAAATTTTTGGCACACGGGTAGACCACGTCCTGGAATAGTACATAAGATAGACTATTTATCCCGGAAGTATGTTCCTGTGGGACTTTTCTACATTCAAGCGGGCGAAGCCGCTGGCAGCAGCAAGTTTAAGACATCTTCATCATCATGTTCTGGGTTCAAACCCATCGGTATATTAAATAGTTTTGTATATAAGTTAACCTTCACTCCGAAGGACAAATAAGATAAAAGAGAATAAAATCTATATTTATTTTTTATTTTTATTTTATTTACATTGTTCTCACATGATAAAGCGACAAGAAACACGTAACCGAGATATTTGTAATACATAACATTATTGAAAAGAGTGTCCATGGAGTTTCTTGCACATTCTTCTCCATAGAGATCTACGCTTTGGAATGTGCAATTAGCATCATTTGTTTTTCTGACTGACTGACTTCTTGACATTTCAAAAGTGCCTTTATCTAAATGGTTTATTTGAAATAAAAAACTTTTTACAAAAAAAAATACAACCAACAACAAAATAAAAAGCCTCGAAGTAAACTCCGAGTCTGACTGCTTGGCACTACAGCAAGACATTGACGCAATCTACAAGTGGAGTCTAGATAATAAGATGGATTTTAATACCTCTAAATGCTTTGCTATGACCTTTGGTCGAATGCGGCACCCAGTTGAATTCGAATACCATCTCGATAATAATGCCATCATAAAAACAACTGCTATGAAAGACCTGGGAGTCACATTCGACCGAAAGCTCACATTCCACGACCACATGGTTACGGTAGCAAAGCAATCATACCAAAGGTTGGGTTTCGTTTTACGCAATTGCCGTGATTTTCGCACCGCGCACGTCATTAAGATTTTATTCAATGCGCTCGTGCGCAGTAAGTTAGAATCCAGCTCTAGCGTGTGGAACCCGCACCAAAATTCTTACGCACTTTTACTGGAAAAAGTGCAAAAAGCGTTCCTTAGGTTCCTGTACAAGCGGAAACACGGCTATTATCCATACCTCTATCCGACAAAAATTCTATTGGGTTGCCTCGGATATAACTCACTAGAGGTAAGACGAGCGCGAGATCAGCTCACCATAGCCTGCAAGACGCTCCGTGGCACTATTGACGCGCCTGATCTGCTTACTGTGCTAGCGCGTTTCTTTGTCCCGGACAATTACTGCCGCGGCAAACAGCACAGAATGTTTGCTGTGCCTCAGTGTCGCACTGTTGCCCGTGCGCAGTCTCCAATACCTCGCACTTTGGCTGCACTAAATGATCTCTTGGATTCTTATCCAACAAACGATCTGTTTGCGGATGAATGGAAGATGATTTTATTGGTATGTCAGAAGTACTGTGAGAGGAATTGATGAAAGTACATGTTGTTTATAACTTAAAAGTTTTTGTTTAGTTACTGTAATTGGTTGTTTAACCGTTGTAATTAATTGATTAAATAAAATAAATAAATAAAAAAAAACACTGAAAAGTGCAAAATAACTTTAATTTCGGAAGTCGGTGTTTCTATAATAGTTTTGTCCGACTGACTTCCGAAATTAAAGTTATTTTGCACTTTTCAGTGTTTTTTTTACTTTGAAGTCGGTTGTTACATATTTAAAAAAAAAAAATATTTTGCTGTTTTTAGTTATGGTACCACCACTAAAAAGTACCCCTCAGCCAAACTTACCCTATAGCCAGAGTGCATCTCATGACAATTCTAATAATCCCAAACACGGTTAGATTACATTAATTTATTACAGAGTTCCGGTGCCTAACTTTAGGCTTCATCATCAGATCAGTTCGATATATTCTCCCTCTTCTTTCAGTCAGTCATCAACTACACGTATAAACAAAGCAATTTTATGTTACGACGGTTCTGCTGTGATCCTATGAGGAGTTCGGTTCCACATCTTCGAAGTTTATGATCAGATCATAACAATATTTCTATGAGACCAAGTCGGAAGCATAACCTTTCAAAAATTCAAAATCGGTCCACAATTGGCCGAGAAATCGGTGAATATACATAAAAAAAAAATTATAAATATACGTTCAACTGGACATAGAACCTCCTCCTTTTTGAAGTCGGTTAAAAATGCTTTGAATCTTTGATGATACTTCAACCACGTTTAAAATCCATATTCTCACCTTTCATCTTCAGGCCGTCAACAACAAAAGACACATTATCCCACCACACTGACAACGAGTACCATGCCGCAGAGAGGCTCGGCAGAGAGGTCGGAGTGAGCTGTGAGAACCTGTTCCCGGAGTGTGAGGACTCAGTCCTCAGTACCTTCACGCACATCGGGGAAGAGACGCTTCATAAGTTTGGGCTCTTGTAAAACGATGGAACATTTACATGGAGATTTTGTTGAGCAGTTTTTAGAAAATAGAGGAGATGTAATTTTAAATCCTTTTAATTTCAGTTACCCATCTTAAGGGAATCCAACTCGACATACATTTTCACTGTTTTTCATACAACCGCTCTTACGCGACTATGACGTTATTACACATTTTCCATTAGATATTTTTGAAACACAGTATCTTGTGGATATTTTGTGAAGAGTGATATGAAAGAAAGGAAAGTTAGTGATAGCATGACGAGTGACAGGGCAGAACGGAAGAAAAATACATATTGCGCCGACCCCAAATAACACGGGACAAGGGCAGGAAGATGATGATTTAAACGAACATTTTTTACTGTCTGTTCAACCGATTTTGATTTTTATTGCATTGCTGGCATGACAAATGGCAACTGTAGTACATAGTTAGTATTGTTAATCCCAACAATGGCGTCACATACACCAATATTTTACAAAATCTTTTTCCAGGAAATACGTGTTATTTTTAAACCCTTAAAAGTGTTTTGAAAAACATTGTTTTCATTCAGAATCTTGATTAAAATCGCAAGGCTTCTACAGTTATACTTTTTTGACTTTTTTAAAGTTTTGAGCAAATTATGAAGTGTCAAAGTTAATGCAAAATAGCAGATTTTCAGAGGTCTTTACTGGATTAGTTTTACACTTTATAAATTGATTTCAATAGAAGCCTAGATAATATCCACAAGATACTGTGTTTCCAAAACATCTAATGAAAAATGTTTAATAACGTCATAATCGTGTAAGAGCGGTTGTAAGAAAAACAGTGAAAATATATGTCGAGTTGCATCCCCTTAAGTAAATTTTCAGTGCTTGAATTATGATTGCAACTGAATTTTCTTATCGGGTTATTTATGGATGTTCATTACTCCAGTAACATGTTGTTGTATATACAAACTGAAAATAACAGTAGGTATGTGTAAAAATAATTAATTGTACATCAAACTCATCCACATCGTTGTCAATGGGAAAAATGCCCAGATCGCTGGTATTTATGTTATTGCTTAGAAGCAATTTCAATAACATATATTATCAGTCTTAGTACTTAAAAATAAGAGAGGTAATGTGTTTCCATAATATCGATATGATTGATAAGGTACTTCCAAATGTCGACCTAATGATGCTTGACGGTTGGAATATCATTTAGTGTTTTAGTTATTTATTATCAAAATAAAGGATCGAAAATAAAGTGTTTTATTTGGTTCTTTTCCATTACATTTCAAGGATGACTGGGGGTTGAAGAAGGTCAGTAAATCAACGAACTGTTTTTATTAACAGTTTTTCATTCGTCAACGAGATAACTGTTACATGCTAATAAAAAAACTGGTACTTTTAAAATGCGTCAACGCACTCAACGCATTTGGTCAATCTTTTCTAACTGCAAGAGTGTTTTTAATATCGTGCCGATTTCAACACAACAGATCCGCATGTGGAATCACTCCGCGTATATATCAGATTGGTTTTTAAATATATCTTTATTTTTATCTCTTCAAAGACTTGCTCTATAAAATTGTTTGTTATTTTTGTAATAATATGAGATCCTACTTGTTCTAACAATATTAAGTTAATTGTCAGTGTCTACCTACATGAATTGATAGCTCTGCATAAATAATTCAACTGTTTCGTTGAGCTTTATCGACAAACATGTAATCAATACTTGTTCAAACGCTAAAAGTAAGTGTTTTGTTTAGGTAAATAAATTGCAGTACTTTAAAAATATAGACCTCGATTTCAGTATCAAAATACAGCTCACACTTGTAGAATAGGGTCATTATGTGTAATGTTTTGTTAAGCGAAGATGTAAGTTTTACTTCGACTCCACGTTAGCAAGCATCTGGGCCGTTCGGTACAGGCCAAATCACTGAGAAAACATAACGGTTCATTAGTCAGACACTGCCGTAGGCTCTGTGCAAACATTCTAACATTTTATCTTATACAGTATTTACACGCCGACGGTGCCGGTGTGCTCAGAATCGACGTAAAAACGAAATAGTACGATGTTGCTTGCTTTAATTTTGTTCAATTTGCTTTCCTTGTTTGGAGCGGACGCGGGCAGACAGCGCCGCTACCTCGTGTACCCAGACGGTGGCCCAGCAAGAGCACAGGTACGTCCCCCTGTCTTATTAGAACAAATCCATGTAAATTTACATAGCGTACCTGATTTAACTAAAGCAAATGATGTTTTCTTTGCACAACGGATAGGGCTTAACGAAGCAGTGTCTTTTTTGTTCGTGAATTTAAATGCTATTAAGCTCTGTCTGCCTTTTGAAGTGTGCCATGAGAGTTTTTATTTTTAATTCATTTCTATTTCAAACGGTGGTGTTCTCCAGGCTTCTAGCATTTGTCTCTCTCCGAACTTACAATTGCAAAATATGCTGAAAATTTTAATGATGCTTTCGAATTTTTTATACGAGTATTATTTGAAAGAGGATATCTACTGTTTACTAACACTTGAATTTCAGTTTATTATAATATTGTGTTCTATCTCATTCATCTTGAATGTATTAGCAATATACTTCATTACTTTTCAGTAGGACCATCTAATTAGTGAAATGTATTTAAAAACGTATCTTATTACTTCAACAGTCTTTATGTAAGTATGTGTAAATATTTTCGCTGAAATTAGTGGATGAATTATTAAATTTATGAGTTTTTTACAGCACGTTTTTATGACACCCATTATATTAGTTGGATTACGTTTTGTTTTACAAAAATCTCGCTCCACTTGGCATTCCATATACAGTTATGTTTCAGAAAAAATAGAAGTAAGTGTATCGAACTGTCTCCCGTTTTACTGACCTGACCTACATTAATCTAAATTGTTACTAACCGGCCAACTTTCCCAAACTTTTCAGTTTATCCTCGGTCTCGGTGTTCCAGTTGACTTGAATGAGCAATCAGTTACCGTTGGTACTGTGATAAAGTTCCAATATGATTTGCCTACAAACAGTACTGAATATACAAGCAGGATTTACGGATTCGCCGGAACAGTCTCCAGGGACATGGACGAAGACAATCCAACTCAGGACGTCTCAAATGAAGTAGATTCAGATGATTCAAGACAAATGAGTGAAACAAAAGATGTAGTAATTGATGAACCTGACGGAGACAATGATACATTAGTTGATTTGACTTTTGATGACAGACGAAAGAGGTCTCTCGTCTATTCTGAAGGCGGTGTTCTTATTACAGATACAGTTAATGTTAAGGAAGACCTGTCTTTAGATGAAGCGATTAAGAAACAAGAAATGATTGACCAGAATGCTTTGGAAGAGGAGGAGGAACCACAAAGGATGAATAGATGGGACTTTTATAAAGTCATAGAACGTATGGTTGAACGGTAATATTTGTATGTTTTTGATTTAGTAACTAAAAGCTGAATTTAATCCTTAATAGTTAATATTATTATTTCAATCAATTTTAATATTAATTATTTTAACGTATTGATTTTGAACTAACTTTTTAGTGTAAGATAAGATAAGAATCTTTTCAGCATAAGTGCAAATGTTGAATCTGAGTATTATCTCGTCTATTATGAGGAAATTGATCTGCCAAGCGAGAAAATGTCGAAATATACGAGCACAAAATCACTCTTGCTCTGGTTAAAATACACAGCTATAATAAAACTTCAAAAGAATCAAAGCATAAAGTTTATGTTTCAAACAGAACGAGCAAAAAAAAAACGCTGAAGCAGCCAGCGCTTAGCTCGCGAAAATAAAAGAAAAGAATTAAAAATAAGCCGAAAATAAAACTTAAATCAGAACATCATTTATTTCAAGTCTTTTATAAAGAGTTAACAAGAATCGCTATGAAGGTATAATATTTTATTAAGGTTGCCCATTGAAACTTCAGGTACGGGTATTCAGGACGGCCGTGCCTGCTTCGAACAATTTGTGAGGCTGCGGAGGTACCATTCACCCATGAAAACGGCTTGCTCGGCGAAATTGGACATATACTATTCACGTAAGTCACTAACGTTATGAAAGGATTTCGGTACTGCTTTATTTACGAATTATATTATTATACTGGCTTTTATTAGCGGCTTCGCCCGCGACAAAGTAGATAATTATCCCAAGGAAACATACTGCCGGGATAAAAAATATCCCATGTGCTAAATAATTGGTCAGTTCTGGAAGTTCCTGCACCGGATTCGTGCGGAAGTAACGCCCAGGTGTCACGACTGTGTGTACCGCCCGGAGGACACGGTAGAGGTGTGCCCCGCTAGGGGAGAGCACCGCCGTGTCCTCCGAGGAGGAGTGGCAGGCGGTCGAGGCGGCAGAACGTGTACGCGCGAGGGAGCGGCCCTCACGCCCCAGCCGCCGGGATCCCGATTCCGATTGCCGGCCACCGTAGATGCGGGCTTTCGGACGGCGAGCAATGGGTAGCTCGCCGTCCAACCATCCGGTAACCATCCGGACCGAGCCCAAATCATCGACGGCGCGTACTGTTTCACGCGCGCCTCAAGGAGATGTCAGGCTCAGTATAGTCGAAGCCTACTGATTCCAAGGGTTTGTTTCTGAAAGGAAAACTCGACCCTGGTATGAAAGGCAACGAAGGGACAGGAGAGGGTTTTTAGTCAGTAAAAGTTGGACACAAAGAGAGCGGAAGATGGCAAACACACACACATGTACAAACTTTTGCCTTTATAATATAAGTGTCATATAATTTATTCGGATAGAGTTAACGAGATAAGATTGCAGTTCTTTGGTTAAGGAAAATCGTTTAATCTGACGGTGTATGGTGTGTTCGGGAATTTTTATTTGAAGGGTGTGTAAATGAGCCAGCGCTAACTCGGCGTTTTCATTTTTAATGCCTCGTATTTTTTTACCTCTGTACCGAGATTCTATGTTCTCCTGGTTATTACTTTGCATTAAGTTTCCATTTATTCTTTCTCTGATAAATTTATGATGTTTTCGGGTTCCGTACCTCAAAAAGAAAAAACGGAACCTTTGTAGGATGACTTTGTTATCCGTCTGTCGGTCTGTCAAGACCCTTTATCTCGGGAACGCGTGGTATCGAGTTGAAATTAAAACCATATACTCACACAGTAGAAATGTCTGTGTGATTAGCTTGATCATTTGCTCTGTGTCTAATTTATCTATATATGTATGTATTTAGAAATATATAAGTATGTTTATCAGTTGTCTAGTACTCATAACACAAGCTCTGCTCAGCTTGGGACTAGACGGCGTTGTGTGGAATATTATTATTTTATTATTATTTGACACTATTCCAAATAATTATTAATGCTGACCACGTTCTGGGCCCAAACCCATTGGTATCACACGAATATAATAAAGGTTTTGTGAGTGTGAGTTTGAGTGTGTGTGTATGTCTGTTACTTCTTCACGCTCGAATGGCTGAACAGATTTGGATGAAATTTTTCACATGGGTAGACCACGTCCTAGTACATAAGACACAAATGCCTTTTCTTTTCTACTTTCAAGCGGGCGAAGCCGCTGATAGCAACAAGTTTGAGATATCGTCATCATTATTTTTTGGGTCCAAATCCATCAGTATACCTTCGGTATGCCTGGTGGCAAAAAGTTACAAGGTATGCCTGGTGGGTTTATCAGACCCGGATTTTTAACTTGTAATTTCTCGAATATTTATTGATAAATAAGTTATTGAAATGTACTAATATTTTTACTAGAGGTGTATGTTAGAAAAAAAAAATTACAAATCAACAACTTGTAATAATTATTTTTCCAATTAAACTTAGGTAGTGTTTTTAAAAAAGTTTTTAAACTTCGTTAGTCTTATAACACACTTTATTTATTAAAAACTAAAGAGATCTCAATCAGACTATATAAACATATAAGGCACTTCTATGTACTTATAAATAACTAAAGAATATTCAGTCTTCACTACTTCTAGCAAATTGCACATTGGAGAATTGCATGATCCAGACATAAGTGACTCTTACAGGTCTCACAAATATATTGCGTTTTGCGATTTTTCTTGACTGGGCATACGTAGCATCTACGTTTTATACCAGGAGTCAATTTTTCAATGGCGAGTCATCCTGGGTGCCCAAATGACTACCTATTCGTTTGCGAAGATCTTTAGATAGGTGATTGTTGTTTTTTCTTGACTACAAATGTTTTTCAATCGAAAAGAATAATAAATTACTAATATCAACATCGCACAGATAGCTCCCCATTTTGAAATTAAAATAATGTAAAAAATATTATATTTAAACCCAAAAATAACTTCAATTTCCAAAAACACAGACAACAAATACTAACATAGAAACGTCACGTCGTATGCCTGGTCGGGTCCGTGAGACCCGCGCAAACTATATGCACATCCTACTTCCACAGGAGTGCGCTCCGGACTGAGGTAGCGGACGGTGGGCGCCTAGCAATTCATAACGGCCAGCTACTAAGTGCGGTTAAGCCCGAAATTTGAATTTGAAGGAAATACAATGGTTTATGTACAGGTGGGTCTGACGGACCCTACCAGGCATACCGAAGGCTAAATAGTTTTGCATATAAGTTAACCTTGACTCCGAAAGACAAATAAGATGATACTTCCACCACGTTTAAAATCCATATTCTCACCTTTCTTCTTCAGGCCATCAACAACAAAAGACACATTATCCCACCACTCTGACAACGAGTACCATGCCGCAGAGAGGCTCGGCAGAGAGGTCGGAGTGAGCTGTGAGAACCTGTTCCCGGAGTGTGAGGGATCAGTCCTCAGTACCTTCACGCACATCGGGGAAGAGACACTTCATAAGTTTGGGTTCTTGTAAAACGATGGAACATTTACATGGAGATTTAGTTGAGCAGATTTTAGGGAATAGAGGAGATGTTATTTTAAATCCTTTTAATTTCAGATACGCATCTTAAGGAATCCATCTCGACATACATTTTAAACTTGTTCCAGGAAATACGTATTTATTTAAACCCTTAAAAGTGTTTTGAAAAAAATTGTCGTCATTCAGAATCTTGATTAAAATTGCAAGGCTTCCATTGCTATACATTTTTGACTTTTTAAATTTTTGAGTAAATTATGAAGTGTCAAAGTTCATGCAAAATAGCAAATTTTCAGAGGTCTTTACTGGATTACTTTATTTGGATTACACAAATTTATAAATTGATTTCTATAGAAGCCTAGATAATGTGTTTCCAAAATATCTAGTGAAAAATGTGTAAAAACGGCATAATCGCGTAAGAGCGGTTTTATGAAAAACAGTGAAAATGTATGTCGAGCTGTACCCCCTTAAGTAAATTTTCAGTGCTTGAATTATGATTGCAACTGAATTTTCTTATTGGGTTATTTAAGGATGTTCATTACCCTAGTTACATGTTGATATTTTCAGTTATATACAAACTGAAAATAACAGTATGTGTAAAAATAATTAATTGTACATCAAAATCATCCACATCGTTGTCAATGGGAAAAATGCCCAGAACGCTGGTATTTATGTTATTGCTCAGAAGCAATTTCGATAAATTATATTATCAGTCTTAGTACTTAAGAATAAGGTACTTCCAAATGTCGACCTAATGATGCTTGACGGTTGGAATATCATTTAGTATTTTAGTTATTTATAATCAAAATAAAGGATCGAAAATAAAGTGTTTTATTTGGTTCTTTTCCATTACATTTCAAGGATGACTGGAGGTTGAAGAAGGTCAGTAAATTGACGAACTGTTTTTATTAACAGTTTTTCATTCGTCAACGAGATAACTGTTACTTGATAATGAAAAAATAATCAGGTATTTTTCAGTAAAATGCGTCAACGCACTCAACGCATTTGGTCAATCGTTTCTAACACTAAAGGGGTGACCAGATAGTTGCAAACCAACGTCCCAACCAAGGTGACCTTGCTAGTTTCAATCCGTGTAGAAAGCAGTCGTAAACCATGACCTTCAACGCCCTTGGTTGGGAGGCGCGTTTTCCCAACCACTAAACGTATTAGCGCGTGGTTTACTTCCATGTAGCCGCAACACAAACCAAACACATAAACCAAGGTCACCTTGGTTGGAATGCTAGTTTGCATCCGTCTGGTCACCCTTTAATGGTTGAAAATAGAAGCTGTTAATATATGTCAACCAAAATGTTCTTTTTTTAAATTAAAATGTCGTTCCGACACAGGAGTATCCTGGTACCTACCAGGATACTCCTGTGTCGTGGGTGCATTTACAGACATGTAAACTGACATACACAAGACAGCCAGTCCCAGAACAACTATCTGTAGGCCATACAAATATTTGTTACGTGCGGAAATCGAACGCGCGAATCGCTTCGCAGTGCCTATTCATCAACTACTGCTCCAACCGTGGTGCCAAAATGTGTTTCACATTTTTCTATTAATTTCTGAAAACGGCAGAGTATGTGAAATTAAAGAAGAATGACAATTACGTTTATTGGCATTACAAAAATGGAAACACCTTAAAATTGATTCTGCAACCGTTCTCCGACAGTCGTTTCTCCTTTGGACTGTTCACCGACAGGACGTTTCGTTTTTGAGAGATTCGTCGATAGAACGTTTCACCTATGGATGTTTCGCCGACAGAATGGTTCGCATTTGTTAGTTTCGACGACAGGACTTTTCAACTATGGAATATTCGCCGTCAGATCGTTTTGTCTACGATTGTTTCGACATGGCTTTTTCACTATTAAACTACAAAGCCACCAAAAAGCTACTAGCTTGCTACAAAGACATGAAGAAAGAAAATGTTTTAATGGAAGATCGCCTTTACTTTTAATGAATGGTATTTATCTATTACCTATCCATATTCGTTTATTTTGTTATTGCAAACATTGGGGAAATAATAAAACAAAAGATTAATGAACGTTTCATTTATTTATATTATAAAGTGTGGATTACAATGTGATTAAAAAAAAAATCTTCATTTTACAGTTTTATTATAAGTAGGTAAGTAGTTAAGTATACCTAGGTTTAAATAATATAAAATTATTTCATTAGGTGACAAATATGTGCCCATCCATTTAAATATGATTTTAAGTCCATCTGATTCTTTTCAGATAAATGTGTCTCAATCCTTTTCCTGTAATAATCTGTACCTCCACGCTTTCGCTTAGACATAGGTTCTGCGGATTTTATTCTTTCAATAATGTTCACTGTATTGTTTTGCTCCTTTTTAAACTCTGAGATAGTTTTAAATATGTTCCACTTCTGTCGATTTAGTAGTGTATTCCATCTATTATGCCACGATTCAAGGGCGTTCTGTGATAAAGGAACATATGATAATATACTATCATGTACTGACCACAGAGTAGGTGGAAATTGCGGTGGAAGTCGTTTCATTGTCATTATAGAGCTAACTGATTTTGTAATTCTCATTGATCCGTTGATATAATATTTTTCGAACCACGTTATCACATCAATTGCTTCGTCTGGTATAATTTCGTCTTTTATTATAGCAAACTTGGCTCTAGAAATGCCAGTGCACCGATATGCCGCATCTTATGAGCGAAATCTGCATCATTATTGTATTTCGTAGCTAGACCAGCTTTCTGTATATGACGATATATACTCTGATTTAAGTGGAAAAAACACAGTTTATTTAAACAATTGGGAAATGTTTTTTTAATAGCTTTCATAGCGGAAAATTCAAAATCGGTGAGGATAATGTCCGGATCCAAATGGACATTCAATTTATTAAATCCCACGCATTTAACAATTTCTAAAAAAATTTGATAAGATTTTACTGACTTGTGAGAAAGCAAACCGTACACTAGGGGAACTATTTTATGCGTAGAGTGTGGTGCGCCAACCATTGCATGTATTGTATAGATCTGACGGAATGGACGCGGGCAACAAGCGAAGGTCCCGTCCATCATCCAAAACTTCGCTTCGTTCAGCAATTTCAAATTTTCCTTTGTGGAAAATACTAATACGCACTCTTTATCATCAATATAGTGCCCGATCTGAAATTGTTCACCACAGTCATTGCTCATTAATTCTTCGGGAATCACGACACTGTCCTTTGGAATCGGTGGAAGATTTTTATTTCTTTCTCTTTGAATAATTTTCCTCATAGCATCTTTATTGGGCATATGGGGAGCACTGGTACTCGGTACCATTTGGATGCACCGCTGTACAATTTGTACAGGTGAATCCATCGATTGATTAGCTTTATCTTTCAAATTAGCCTTTAACTTCATTTCAATACGTTTTTCAGGGTTGGGTAAGTGCATATGATCACGATTTTGGGACAGGACAATGTGTTGATTGTTGGTTGTAAGCAAATAAGTAATAGATACATTACACCGAGTACTATCTTTTTTCGTACATCTCCAGTAGTAGTTATTATCACGCCTCTTATTTAAATGATACGAATATCCTTCATAAATTAACACATCTTTGCCACGTTTCGACTTCACAATTTCACTTTCATTCATTTTAAAACCGTTAATTAAGAAAAAACACAATCGTCAATGAGGATGCAGAGCATACTATAACCAATGAAGAGGAAAATAAAACAGATAATCATGACTACCCACATTTTTGTCGCATAATTTTTATTATACTAAGCTAAGTATCAAGCGCCTATTACTATATTACTAGCAATGTTACAAAAAGCAACTTATTTCGAGAAACTTTTTGTGTACTATAGATGTAGTAAAATTGGCTTAAAAATGTGTACCCAGTTGTAATTAAATAATTTTAGATTCTTTTGTTTTATTATTTCCCCAATGTTTGCAATAACAAAATAAACGAATATGGATAGGTAATAGATAAATACCATTCATTAAAAGTAAAGGCGATCTTCCATTAAAACATTTTCTTTCTTCATGTCTTTGTAGCAAGCTAGTAGCTTTTTGGTGGCTTTGTAGTTTAATAGTGAAAAAGCCATGTCGAAACAATCGTAGACAAAACGATCTGACGGCGAATATTCCATAGTTGAAAAGTCCTGTCGTCGAAACTAACAAATGCGAACCATTCTGTCGGCGAAACATCCATAGGTGAAACGTTCTATCGACGAATCTCTCAAAAACGAAACGTCCTGTCGGTGAACAGTCCAAAGGAGAAACGACTGTCGGAGAACGGTTGCAGAATCTTAAAATTAAACAAATAGTACATTGAGTAATGCCAAAAGGGCCTCAGCTCAGCATAATGCCAAATGGTAACACAAGGCCACCACCTGACGCTGATTTGATACATACAATGATGGATCCTAGAAGATCATTGGTAATACCTACACTCGTCGAGTCGAAGCTTCAAACAGACGAACGGCGATGCGCCACCGGTACGTAATGTACCCACAAAACGTTTTGGGAACACATTCATTGCGCGTACAGGAGTGGAATTCCTTCCATAGTATGTGTTTCCTGATAGCTACAACTTAGGAGTCTTTAAGTTAAGAGTGAATAGGTAACTTCTAGGCAAGCATGCTCCTTCATTGATCACATCTTCACTTACCATCAGGTGAGATAGCGGTCAAACGCAAGCTTATAAAAAAGACAGTGACGCTAAACTCTAATGAGTAAAGTTAAGCATTAAAATCCTGTTAATAATTTCACAGCTTTTTCTTTCTTCAACATGTTGACTGTTTGGCTCCTAGTCTAATCAAACGCAGTATAATACTAGTATTATAACATGAAGCGACTGCCTTTCTGACTTCCAGCCTAGTAACGGTGGATCTAAACACCCCTAGTAATACGTGCTCATTCTATGTCTGCGCGACTCAACAATAATTTATAATTGAAGTAACACAACACACAAGATTAACAGACAAATAAATAAGGAGTTAATTAGATTCAGCGCTAATTATATTATGTTAACAAACGAATAATGTATCGCAATCGAAACACTATGCTGTGCTCCAAAACACAAATTGTTGACGTGGCTCAGAAAGCTACTCAGCTTAAGTGGGACTAGGCAGTACATGTCTAACGCATGCTGATCGACTGATGGACCCATAAAACTCTTAATTGGTACCCTGAAATCGCAAGCCAGAGCTGCGGCAGACTATGAAGGAGATGGTGAGATGACTTAGATATCTTCCAGGGTAGCCCGTGAATTTCAAATTTTCTTAAGTTTTTTCCATATTGCAGGTTAGTGTCAGGGTCTATGTTCATTAAAATATGATTTGCAACGGTAATAAAAATATGGCTTTGCTGAGTTGTAATCATTAACATCATTAATACAACATTCTCAGTTCAGCTAAGCTATTGTATAACTTTTTCATGAAATAACCAACAAATAGTTCATATTTTAGTGAACATAGAACCTAAAACTGACCAGTAAAGTGCAAAAAAAAAAACTCAAGAATATCTGAATTTCATGGTTTACTATGGAAAATTCACTTTAAGAATTGGCAAGAAACCGCCCAGAGCCAGGAACAACGAAAAGAAAGGAGGGAGGTCTTTGCCCAGCAGGGGGACAGTTCAAACTGGTCATAATAATATAATAATGGCGTTAAATCACATGAGCAAGCCTTCATCTAAAAAGTTTGTGTTTGTACTCGTAAATCCATAATCTCTTCCCATTTTTGTCACATAAGATAACAATGGGGCAAAAATGATAAAAAGACATGCACCCTTTAATAACCCACTCTAAGTTGACTTTTGTGAATAGCGTGGGATGAAAAACGGGTAATGCACTCTATTTTGTGGTTGATTCATGCGCTGTTTCCGAAAATAGCATGAAAATGAAAACTTAGACCCTGTATATAACCCGTTCTCCTTTATGAAAATGAATGCGGTATCATTTTTATCCTGTGCATCTAGATTAAGGTTCGTATCATAAAAATGTTTGCTAAGCTTATTCGAATAGTTAGTTTAATATGGTACAATATTTCCGGATAAATCGATTGATATGACAGATCTTTGAATGTTTTTTTTTTGAATTGAGAACCATTTGATTTTATATCTCATTTCGATTGCTCGATTGATTTGAAAATAGCAAAATAAAGCAAGTGTCTCAATTATGTGAGTTTCACTAATACTCGTAAATACACAAAAACAAATATTCCAGTTATGCTGAGATTCATAAAGCGATCTCTAAAATAAATGTTGACATACATTTATAGAAGAATATTTATAAAATAATTTTATATTTTAAAAATAAAATACAAAACAAAGGTAAAAAATAGCTTTATTTACAGATCCCCCGCTCTTTACTCTACCGTACTTAAACATTACACATATTTAAAAAATAAATTTACAAAATAAAAAACCCGACTGCGTAAATAACTTTAAATAAAAACTGAAAAGAAAAAAAGCTAGCAACGTAGAAACCAATTTGATTGCATTAATTTAAAAACAAACTAAAACAAATAATAAATTGTATTACAGAACATATAGATTACAACAGTCGGGGCCCATATTAAATGGAATGATTTTAGTCTAGATTACTTTATGCGTCCCGGAATGTTGCATGTTTTATTTTTTTAATTTATTTTATTTATTTTTCACTTTTTAGTTATTATAATCTAATATCACTATTTTTTCTATAAATATTAGGCGTAAGTTTATCACTTTAAAGTTCACAAACCAACCTAGTCATTCGCCTGACTTATAAAATTGAAGTGTCTGTTTGTAATATCAAAAAAACATTTGTTTACTAAATATATATCAAAGTAATACACTTACGATACTTAATAAAAATAAAGAGCACTATCTATCCTCTCTAGTGTGATAATTATATATGTATTTACAATATATATTTATTTTTAGTATAAGGTATATATAGGTATATAAGTATTTATTATTTTAATTTAAGATTTCACATTCTCTTCTTTTATTACTTCTACACACTATTGTCTACATTTCTTCCTATTTCTATTTTCGCAGGTCTGCTGGAAGAAATTTCTTTTAGAAATAAGCAGTACCTTTGTAAAATTTTTATAATAATGTTTCTTCTCTCGTATGTATGTGTGTACATAAATTATAAAATAAATAAATAAAAATGTGAATTTTGAAATTTTTTGTTATCTGTCGATTTGTACCGGCTAATATCCGAAATGGCTAGAGCTTTTCATTTTCCTGCGGGAACGGAATTTCTTAATAAGGGATAAGTTTTAATTAATGAGGACCTTAAATTTTTTTTACATACATGAATCTTAATTCCTAGGGAATGTGTATATCTCCGAAATGGTTGGACCGTAAATAAAACCACAACTTGGATCCTTCAGTTGTTCTATGCGTTCTAGGACCACGGGTTACCTTTTTAGGAGTTGACCTATGGCCTTAGTAGGTACCGGCTCTGCTGGGCCATGGTATCTCTTTGAGGAACACGTAGTACACTATGCGCTGTCGACGATTTGGGCTCGGTCCGGACAATAGCCGGACCGCGAGCTATATACATTGCACGTCGTCCGAAAGCCCGCGCCTACGGTGGTTGGTAGTCGGGGTCGGGGACTCAGCGGCTAGGGCGTGAGGATGTCCATTTCCTCATGCGTGCGGCTGTCTCAATCACTAGCATTACAACCACCACCCATTCCCCCTCACTCCGGATCAAGGCCTGGACCAAGGCCTGGCGTGAGAGGTCACCGCTGCCGATAACCCCCACGAGAACACTGCGTTGCTCCGATCGACATAATATACCATTTTGGAATCCTCATAATATGACCTTTAATTTGATCCCCATATTACAGTATATAAGAAAAATCCAAACTATAGCGTCTCGCAGTCGTTATGTTGGTTTTTTTAACGTCGCCTATCTAAGAACACTTGGGTTATCAAGACAAATCTAACGATATCTTAATTATGTAAATCCGTTCAGCAATTTGGAAGATAATATGAGGTAATAAAGAATATTACATACATACATACAAGATACGCTCGAAAAACATAACCCTTCTTGCAGTCGGGTAAAAACAAAACAGCCTTTATTACAAATCACACCAGATCGTGCAGTTTAGTAAACACATCTATGAATGATAAAGAGCATCCCTGATATAACTTGGTGCAGTCCTGATGCTGTTCACCGTCGGTGTACGCTTTGATGTATGGGTAGGTATCATCACGTTCTGTTAGGTTGCTGGTACCGTCGTTCTTGGGACTGGAATGAAAAGAAACAGGAATGAGAAACTTTGCAAATGATGAGATTAGGTTAAGGGATAAAACTTCATGTACAGCAGTGGTATATAGTAAGACTTAATGCAACAAGGCATTCTCTACCATTCATCCTGAGAACTGTAGCGGAGAGCTATAGCTCTTCGATTATAAAATTTATTATGCAAAGGGTAATGGGTACTAACACTAGATAATAAGTTATCTATTAAGTTACTAACACTTTATGGATCTTTTTGTGTCCGAAATAAAATAAATTCAATTCAATTCTACCAGTCAATCTTTGGGCTAAAAGAGACAACACTGTTGTAGGTGGGCACAATAAATAAATAACAGATATATCAAGTAGAATGTAGTATCATTAAGTTACAATAATAAAATACTTATATATGCTAATACTAATTAGGTATTAGATTATCTAGCTTAATGATGCTTTATGATTAATTAGCTTCTGCCTGCGGCTTCGTCCGCATGAATGTCGGTTATTGCAGACGCGAAGTCGAAACCAGATAAAAAGTAGCTTATGTCCTTTTTTGGTTTTCATCAAAATTTAAAGAAGAAAGAAAAACATTTTATTTGGCGGAACGAGGCGCAAATTTAGAACTAACAAATTAAAATTATATTATGTGAAAAAAATATGCGCCACATCCGCGCAAAACGGCCGAATGATCAGCATAATGCCGTGACCGCACGCTAAATGCGATGAGTCTACTGCGCTGGTTTTCAGCGTGGGCCGGTAACGGTATCGACATAATTATTGACATAATTCGGTATTGTGTGCTAAATAGATTTGAATAAAATAGATAAATATAAATAAATTACAGGGAAAGGAAAAAAAAAAACAATGAATAAATAAAGAGGAAATACGATAAGATATTATGTATAAAGTGGCAACATTACGTTGCGTCTGTGCCAAAGGACGCGGTTCTGTTTGCAGTGTACCTATTGTCTATGAACGCGATGACGTAAAGAAAGCATGAAAAGGATATGATGCATGCTATGACGCTTCGCCATTATAACGAGTGTTTCTACGGAAATGGAAATTGAAATTCAAAATTTCAAAAAGATGCGATGCGAGATCGTTGAATATGTTTATGTATTGTAATTGGTTCAGTAGTTTAACCGTGAAAGCGTTAAACTACTAAGTGACCAGACGGACAGAGTTCCTTTCACATTTATAGTAATACTAGCTGACCCGGCGAAACTCGTATTGCCTAACAGTCAATGAATGTAGTATATCTTTCGATATAGTCAACCGATTGCGATCAAACAAAGCCTAAGTAACATATCAAGTTACACACCATTTTAATCTATAAAAGTTATCTACATCGATTTTGTTCACTTTACGTGATGCGCGGTGATGATTTATTATATGTACTAATACAAATCATTAATTTGTTTGAATATGAGTAAAACATGAGTTGGTAAAATAAAACAGTCGTTCTTTGGACCATACCCTACCTTTAGAGGTGTACAAATATTACAGCTTTAAAATATATCATTTTATAAATAAATAATATATCATGCATTACCTTATTGCAATCGATAATAAAAATAATTTAAAAGCAAAACACACACAAATTTGATTATACCATAACTGAATTGTTTAATTACATTTTTCATTTAGATAATCTTTTAATGAATAATAGGCTTTATTTATGAGATAATTCTTAATGTATTTTTAAAGGCGATTAAATTATTTGCTTCTTTTATAGATTTGGGTATCTTATTATATATTCTAGGGCCCATACAAAATGCACTCTTGTTGAACATAATTGTTTTGTGGCTTGTTGCACAAAGTGTACTGGCATATCTAGTACTTTTCTATGTATAGATTAGTATGGATGGACTAGCTGTCTCCAGCGGTTTCATCTTCGTCTTTAATTACTAGTCCGCTTTTATTGGTCATATCGTGATGTCATACAGCCTATAGCCTTCCTCAATTAATGGCTTACCAAAACTAAAAGAATTTTTGAATTTGATCCTGTAGTTCTTGAGTCATTGAAATTCACGGCATTTCTCTAGTATAATATATTTGTATTATACATTATACAAAACCCTTCCTTATAAATCACTTTGTCTATTAGTGAAAATTGCATGAAAATCTGTTCAGCAGTTTTCGAGTTTATTACGTTCATACAGACGGACAGACGCGGTGGCAGATTTTGTTATATTAATATGTAAGGATAATGGGATATGAGATACAGGAACGTAGAATTTATGTCAATACCTACATTGTAATGGACTATGGGAGTACTGACCAAATTCTGCAGACTACATACATACCCTTAAATCAATAGACAAATTATGGCCTTCCAATACTGGCCGAAATGGGAGATCTATATGCAGTAAACTATACGGTATGCCTTTAGCTGTAATACAAATGCATTGGTATTATATAAATACCTGAACAAAACTTGAAATTAAACGAAACAATGGCCTTGGTAGGTAGATAGCTTAAGGGCATCCAATTCGGCATACATTTTCACTGTTTTTCATACAACCGCTCTTACACGATTATGGCGTTATTACACCTTTTTCATTAGATATTTTGGAAACTCAGTATCTTGTGGATATTATCTAGGCTTCTATTGAAATCAATTTATAAATTTGTGTAAAACTAATCCAGTAAAGTCCTTTGAAAATCTGCTATATTGCATGAACTTTGATACTTCATAATTTACTCAAAATTTAAAAAAAAGTAAAAAAAGTATAACAATAGAAGTCTTGCAAATTTAATCAAGATTCTGAATGACGACAATTTTTTTCAAAAACTTTTAAGGGTTTAAAAAACACCTATTTCCTGGAACCAGTTTTGTAAAATATTCGAGTAAATCACGCGCGCGTCAGGTAAGCTTTGCAGCCGTTTTTAGCTTAAGACGCCTTACAAAAAAAAAACTACCTACCATGTAGATAGTTTTTTTGTATGTAGTCTAGGTAGTGTAGTGTAGTAGTATGTTAGTCTATTAGATAAGGTATTTGTAATATAGGTTCTATTACCTGAAATAAAAGTAAATCACGGAATTACCGAATGCTTACCGAGTTTTCAGGCGTTATATCTCTTCTTTCGCGTTGCCTTTTCGTCAAACATCGCGTTAGATTGCGTTAGATGAAGTAACAAGCTTTTAAACCATGCTCGATGTTGACGATAGGCGAGTGAAAAAGGACTCTCTTAATGACCATTTTAAACATAGATGGACTCGGTGTTATCTTGCCTAGTACTAGAAACAGAGGTCAGGGCCGTAGATAGTCCCAAAATGTGCAGTCGCAAAAGATGAAAGAAGTGGTTTTGTCATAGGACAAGTCTTGATTGAAAATGAGCTCGTTTATTGGAGCATTCTCGACTAGGATAGGTTAAGTTTTTGTTGTGATTTTATGTAAAGAACTTAGAACGCGCGGAGCGAGCTATTAAATTGGAATATTCTATCAAATAGTCATTTATTAATTCACTACGGGCTTCTTATCAATAAGATAATCCGATTATAATTTAGGTGTCTTCAAGGGTAGGGTGAATAGGCTTTTGATAAACTAGTGCAGTTCACCATCAACGATTACATTAGGTACTGCTTACTATCGGGTGGGATTGCTGTCAAGCACTAGTTTATAACATTAAAAAAGAAAGATAATTTAAGGTTATGGACATCATGTTACGAATTTTTGCACACGTCAGAGCCTGTGTAGCCCAGGGCCCCGTGTCTTTGATACGACTGAAACGGCCACAAACCATTCTAATGACCCTTTTCCTAGTCAGATCTGCCCCCCTAGCCAAGTTACAATCGTTTCGTTCGCGCCGAACGTCTCGAGTAGGCCACGCCTCCGATTCCTTTGTTCTGACGTCATCTCAACGCTCAGTCACGTGGTCAGAACAAAGGAATTGGAGGCGTGGCCTACTCGAGGCGTTCGGCACGAACGAAACGATTGTAACTTGGCTAGGGGGGAAGGTATATACAACGTCTAATATTATAAACGCACATCCTGGAAGTGGTATATTCAGAATCAGCTACTGATTCAATTTCAGCTATTTTAAAAATAGGAATTTTTATCATAAAATTATCATGATGTTCTTTTTTCATAAATTCCTGATAAGTCTTGATTGCATCACTAAAATGTTTGTGATATTTTTTGTGAGTGGCCTCTCACAGGTCAACCTACGAGGTGGTCGTCTGCTTAACCGGACTATCCTGTGGTGGCCTTAATAAGATTAAAACCTCCAGCCAGGGCTTACAAAATTTAAAAACTAAGCGACTACATGCTAAAGGCACCCCCTGTGGGGTGCGGGCTGAGTCGAGCAAGGGACGGGGTGGGCATTGGATGTGGGACGACGGAAGGTCGTTGGTCTGCGTTTGTGATTTCTCAGGGTACTGGTTTCCCTACGGCTCTCTTGGAGCAGGGTAATGGCGTCATCGGTAGTGACGAGGGTATGCCTGTAATGGTGAATCTTGGACATGCGATTAGGAGAATACGCTGTTTCACAGTGTCAAAGAAACGCTTGCAGAGGCGTTTCATGAACTGCTGAATGGTGGGTATTCTGAGATCTAGATGTACATTCTTATTTCAAACATAATGTTAGTGTGTGCGTGCAAAGATACTATACATAATGTAGTGCGTCGATGTCCATATTTTTAGTTTACATTTAGGATAACTAACTCCTTTGAGAAACACTACCTAAGTGCAATTCAGTAAAAAATGCTGTTTGAATTACGATTGCAACTTAATTTTGTGATTGGGTTGTTCATAACTGTTATTGTTCGAATTACATGTTGTATATAATAGAGATGATCTTTTGAAGAAAGAACTAAGCTACGATTGAGAAAGTCCAGTTAGTGCACGAACAGTAAGTCGACAAATAACCACTTAGGTTTGTAAGTATCGTATACATTTTACAACCTCCTCAAATCACGACCGTCACTCAGCCACTGTACTTACTAAGTTGTAGAGCAAAGACCCTCCGTGCCACATTGAGTATGTGCTCATCAAATTGTCAAGTTCAAACTGCTAATGGTCGGAACTAGTTGAGTTGAACTTGTCTACGTGTGATGTAACTCTGTAGGGCATGTGGTGTTCTGAAGCGGTCATTGAACTTGTGAACCAAGGGGGATTGTTTTTGCCCTGGTTAAAATATTCTGGTTGATTATAATAATAATAATAAAATAGGCGGCTGGATCAAGGGCTTGATTCAGATAGTGGTACTCCTGGACACGGCTCGTATTGTTAGGAGGTTCCTTTCTTTAGAGCCCTGACCGCCGGTAGCTTAGACCCTGTTCCCGAAACCAGTGGGATACTGTTTTTTATATTTTTAAATGTTATTTTTTAATTTTTTAAGAAAATTTAAAAATTAATTAAGTAATAATTCACTTATAAACATATTAATTAATAAGTTTATAAGTGAATTAAAGGAAATAATAAATCATTTATTTTCAGGCATCTTGGCCCATAGATAAAATACCTTACAGACTAACATAAATAAAGTAAATCAAATACAATTTATTGTTAATAAATAAGACTTATGACTATGTTAGTAAAACTTCACACTGCACTTGTTCACTTTAAACTGTTCTGTGACTTTGTTTTGTTACGTTATGTCTGGTTGGTAGCGAAGTTGACTGATTTTTTTTGTTGGGAAATTATCAGAGTGTGAACGAGAGGGAGTTTTAGAGTTTAACCGACTATAACCGTCCAGTGTCCCTCAATTGCCCTTTGCATTCCCGCAGTAATTCTTGTGAACAATCCCACAGCCTTATGCTTGCCTTGGCCCTGGAATATTCAGCTGTTTAATCAGTAATATTTTTTTTTTGTTAACGGATCGAAACCGTAAACCTTGCTCTGTGCACCCGCGCACAACCCTCGTTTGTCTATGGTATCGACAAATGATGTTGGAGCTGTGGGCGTCGTGTCGGTTGATGGTTTATTAATTGTACACTATTTTTAAACATTATTTTGATATTTACACTGTACATCTTTTAACTCATTTATGTGTTTAGTCTATTTTATCTTTTCTTGTCTTTTTTTTTTCTATAGCACGTTATATAAGTGTAGCACCACAGCGGGCCTTACCTGAATATCAGCACTATTTTTGGCCTCACACCGATTTTTGATGAATAGTTTTTTTTAAATTACTAATAATTAAAAAAATCAATACTAATATTGATTATTTTGTTTTAATAAGTTGCGTGTATGAGGTACAAATAAACATTTTTTCTTTCTTTCTTTTACTTACTTCAATACAAACATTGCCATTTCGTGCAACAGGTCCTCTTCATCATCAGAATGTAACGGTTCAGCCCCAAGTTGGCACAGGGTCTGCAGAACGCATGACTTGCCGTTATGCCCGAACCTGAAAAAAATTACAAAAAGTAAAATTAAATTGCTGTTTCTCTCATCAGAACTTGTAATTACAGTTTAGAGGTAAAATTCATATTGACATGGCTTCTAGAGCCGATGACCTCCAGGGTTGAAGGATAGTTCGAAAGTGTTACCGTAGCCCTGGAACAGAAAGGGCAACTGAAAGAACACGGGTTGGCAATGGTCTGGTACAACAGCTTTCCAGCAGATTTCCCATCTCAAACAACAGAGGTATGAGCACGCCGTAATTATGGCGATAAGTCTGCTCTTTGAGGAATGGCTGGAACAACAACACGGCATCCTTACACGCATGTCCTCACCGGACATGGTAAGTTCGGGAGGTTCCTGCACCGGATTCGTGTGGAAGAAACGCCCGGGTGTCACCGTAGTGTGGACCGCCCGGAGGACACTGTGGAGCATACGGTAGAGGTGTGTCCCGCTTGGGTAGAGCACCGCCGTGTCCTCGTGGGGGCGATCGGCGGTAACGACCTCTCGCGCCGGGCCCTGGTACAGGCCATGGTCCGGAGTGAGGAGGAATGGCAGACGGTCGCCTCCTTCCGCAAAGCAGTAATGCTAACGAAAGTGGCCGAGTGGTCGAGTGGCCCCGACTTACGAGTTGTAGGTCGCAGGATCAAACCCAGGCATTACTTTATGTCATTTATTTCATCACCACTGCTCTCAAAACAGTGAAGGAAAACATCGTGAGGAAACCGGCATGTCCTAGAACCAAAAATTCGAAGACATGTGACGTTCACCTATCCACACTGGGCCCGCGTGGTGGATTACGGCCAATTCCCTCTCCTAGAGAGAGGAGGCCTGAGTCCCAGCAGTGGGAACATTAAAATGCTGATTATGCTTTATGCAGTAGGAGTTCCATAATTTAGGTAATCAATAAGAATACAAACACAAAACTCTGAAGGAAAACATCGTGAGGAAACTCAAAAAAAATGTCCTAGAATCAAAATAGTAGCAATTTTACAGAATCACAAACACAATAAAACAGGGATTTTCTTTTAACCAGTTTTTATCGGTTCTCGGGTTTATATGTGGATAAACTCAAACCAAAATAAACGTA
Source organism: Mythimna impura (assembly GCA_905147345.3). Taxonomy (NCBI): domain Eukaryota; kingdom Metazoa; phylum Arthropoda; class Insecta; order Lepidoptera; family Noctuidae; genus Mythimna; species Mythimna impura. Next base: position 5,262,343 of record LR990356.1, on the reverse strand, counting down.
TTAAAATATTCACACCACTAAAACGAATAAAGCCGATGTTTAATAAAATAGCCCCGCACCAGTAAACAGTAATAAATAACGAATTTTGACATTCGCAAAATTGGTATTGACGAAAGCAATTTATGTGAAAATTGCTTCCGAAAGCAACCAACTGTCAAAGTGAAATAAATCATGATTTTGATATCTTGCGCTGCCAATCGGTTATCCGTGAATAAACAAACACACAGACCAACCGTGACGTGAGCAGCGGCAGCGCCTTGACTTGTTATTTAGTATTTGAAGGGCTCATTTGTGAGGTGATAAATTCGTTCTAGGTTAGTGCGGGAGGGGTGTGTTTGACTTTTACTGACTAAGAACCACCCCCGTGTCCATTAGTTGCCCTTTGCATTTTAGAACCTTGGGTTTCCTTATCAGGAATTCCCCGCAGCCCTAGTAGTTTATGAAGGGCTACAACTCGTGTGGTAACAGCCCCGACTTACGAGTTGTATGTCGTGGATACCACGAACGTGGACGTCGGAAACCCAACTTTATTTATGTAATTTATTTCATCACCACTGCTCTCGAAAATGATCAAGGTAAACATTGTGTCTTAGAACCAAAAATTTGTATTCTAAGTCTTTCCTTTTTTTGTAATATCATTATTTATTTACTCAATTAATCAATCTCAAAATTAATCTTGATACGGCAATATTTCAGTACATTCAGTTCATATCGTTTCTTTATATAATATCTATTCTCATTACATTCAACGAAAACTTTAAAGTCGTGACTGACGTCCATACGATTTTATTTTAGTACGTAGTTGCATCCCATATAATATGATACACTAACAAGAAAGTGATAATTTGGACTGATTTGATAATGAACTAACGAGGTGAGAAATAGAGTATTGATAAGAAATAAGAACTTTGGTATATTATTTTGTTATCTATATATATAAAATCGAAATACCACTCACTGATTAATCACGAAATCTCAGAAACTAAGTATAACACCTACAAACTTAAAATTTGGCAGGTAGGTTCCTTATAGGGTGTAGACATCCGCTAAGAACGGATTTTCCGAAATTCACCCCCTAAGGGGATGAAACGTAGGTCCAAAGTTTGTATCGAGAAACCGACTTTCACGCGGGCGAAGCCGCTGGCATAAGCTAACTTTAAAATTTAGTTTTCTCAGAGACATAATATGTGTCGGTGATTATGATAATTTAGCGATAATAAGACACTCAATTGAATCCTTAGGCTAAGAACTCACGAAGCGGTTTTCACCCGCACCCGCCGCGGTGGAGGAACACCTGTTTTATTTCTTGACTCACGAGACCGGAGTTTTAAGCGGTTACGCTGCCGTCGCGGTTGCGATTATCACCCGCAAACTTGGCGGGCGATTATCGCAAGACGGGTGGTTAATTATCAGTCGAGCTTAAGACCGCCATAGATACACACCAGAAACGAGCTGTTGCGTTATACTTATTTCACAGAAGAATAAAAAAAAAGGCCCAAAAAGTTTTGGGTGCATCTACTAATTGAGAGTAGAGAACAGTAACTCCCGCCGGCCGCGCACATCGCGGGCGTAAAACGCGTGGTGAAATGTGCTTTACATATTATACCTACTCGTATATTCTGCATTCTACAGAAGCTGCGGGCCGGAAAACTGCATCATTAGTTCTTAGCCTTAGTAGCGGGGTGGGGGAACGCCGTGACGTTGTTGACGAGTTACAGGAGCGGAATCGTTTCGAAGACGGTTGGTTTTTGAATTTCGAGGCAATTCATCAAGTAGTTCAGACCCTCCAAATGGGTCGCTGGTTAGTTAACCAGCGACTTAAGAGTACCATAAACCGAGTTCGGTTTATGGTACTCTTAAGTCTGTAATTACCTAATTACTATTGTATTTACTGTATGCCTACTTGCTTTTTTTGTATTTACTGTATGTATTTATTATTACCTACTTTGAAATAAAACTACTGTTACTTTGATTGGTAAAGTTGATGAGATTTACAATAATTACGTTTTTAGGGTTCCGTACCTCAAAAGGAAAAAACGGAACCCTTATAGGATCACTTTGTTGTCCGTCCGTCTGTCAAGACCCTTTATCTCGGAAACGCGTGGAGGTATCGAGTTGAAAATAAAACCATATACTCCGGTCTGCAGTCCCTATGAAGCTGTGAAAAATTAAACTTCTGAGTTAACGAAAAATAAAGATACGGTCGTTTATGTCGCAAAAAACGTGTATTTCGCACACTGTCAAGGGAATCAAAATTCATAGGATACTTCCTATTTACCTAGAATCCTGAAATTTGGCATGAAGGAAGGTCTCATAGCACAAGTATAGGCAAAATCTGAAAACTGTAAATTTGTAGTTACTTAACAAAAAATAAAAAATTTTTGCGATTCGGAAAAATCTTCGTAACTCAATTCGGGATTGGACGGTTTTTATAGGTAAGCTTGTACGGAACCCTCAGTGCGCGAGTCCCATTTGCACTTGCCCGGTTTTTTATTTCAATATTCTAACTCTACTAAATTTTGGTGTACTCGTACAATAAAGTTTATTCTATTCTATTTTGTTTTTTGCAGTGATGGAAATAAAGAGGCTTGAAAATGAATAAATAAATGATTACAATCTCATACTGTACGGAAATAGTACATTTTGATACTAGTGGTGAAAGTTTGCCATTATGGCCAAGGCAGAATTCACTTTTTTGTTAAGTAGCCAAGTGCAGTAACAAATTTCTACGTGTATCAAACGACGTTTTTGAATAAATTTACGAAGAAATAAATAATTGGGGGTTGACGTACGACTCGTGGTGGTCTGATACGAAAAACGCAATAAATTGTGGCGGAGGCAAGCTTACGCATTTTACCGCACTAATGATAGGATAAGAGCGGGTTTTCGAGTAAGTGTATTGAAGAATATTACAAATTATTATTGTCAATACAAAGTGACATTACAAAATCATAGAACATAATCTAAATTGAGTCAGTCTAAAATGACTGATGACAAAACTCAATAGATACAGATCAGGGTACAGTAACACGCAGCAGTGATAATTTTTCGAACAAATTGGACGGCATTTAACTAACCTGATTAGCGGCACGACAAACGAATTAACAGTTACACTTACTTCGGTATTGAAATCACTTATGAAAGCCGTGATTGGATGATAACTGGATTATGGTTTTGGCGGCCATTTTGTATTCTTGTAAAGGTTTTGACACACAACATTAAAATCAGTTTTGGTAACTTTACTCCCTGTAACTTTTGAACAATGGTTTCAAGAAAAGCAAGTTTGAACAACAAATTATCATATTCCTGTCTTAACAAAATGAATGAGCTTTAGTAAGTATTATAGCTGTGATCGCGGGTTCAAGCCCAGCCAGGCGCATTACTTTGTGTAATTTATTTCATCACCATTGCTCTCATAACGGTGCAGGAAAACATCGTGAGGAAACTGGCATGTCCTAGAACCGAAAATTCGAAGACATGTGCCATCCACCAACCCACACTGGGCCCGCGTAGTGGATTACGGTCCATTCCCTCTCTTAGAGAGGAGCTCTGAGTCCCAGCAGAGGGAACATCAAAAGGCTGATTTTGTAAGTAAGTTCAAATATGTAGGTTTAATACATTTAACTGCCGCGGTTAACCGATCCTTATGCAAACATAATTTAGCCAGAGGTTAACGGGAGTGCTAGTAATGTGTAACATATTGTCTGGCAACGTATATTGCATTAGAGGCTTACAGCACAGGTCAGCCATATTGCATTCAGGGCTGATACAGGTCCAGGCAATGAGTTAGAAAGCATTACTGACACAATTAGGAACTTGGTAAGTTTATTTTCAGTAGACTTGAAAAAGGAGAAGGTTTAGGCTGTATATATTTTCTTAATGTATCACCGACTTCTCGGTCAATTGTGAACTGATTTTGATTTTAAACTTATACTCCTATATTCGTCACTTAGAAATATTGTTATGATCTGATAATGAACTTCGGAGATATGGAACGGAACTCCTCACAGGATCGAAGCAGAACTGACTGTCGTAACAAGTAAAATTGCTTTGTTTATACGTGTAGTCGATGACTGACTGAAGGAAAAGGGGGAGAATACATTGAATTGATCTGATCTCAGGTTGGTTTTATAGTCAGTAACAATCTGACACGCCCTCTCGTTCCACCCGTGAGCGAGAGCAGGTATTTGATGATTTACTATCTTAAAAAACAATTATTCAATTAATAAAAAACCGTTATTGACAGTAATTTCGGAAAATATGAAGATTATGAAGACTTAAAAATCATATTGATGAACAAAACCGTGGTTATTGAAGATTATAGAAGTTCACAATCCGACCTTATTAAGAAAACATACATGTATAACACTAAACATTTATGCACTCCTAGTACCATTTCTTGAACAATCACTTACGAACTTAGTAATATCTCCCCTATAATAGCGGAGACAAACCTCAAAACTAGATTACGATCACCACAATACAAACTGGTTCCATTATCCTCTAATAAACGACATACGGTATTAATGTTGTCACAAAACTTACAACTATGCTTCGCCACAGCTGACTAATGAACACGTTAAGTAGCAATTACCTCGGTAGTCAGCTACGAAGACATTTTACTCAGGTGTACTAGGATAGCATGAGAATAAAGACGATGCATCTGTTTAATAGCTTGTGCAGTTACGTGTTTGGAAGTTAATGCTATGTTATGGAGTGAACACAAGAGACGCTTCGGGCCTCAGGAGTTGCAGAGCGATCGCAGGATACTGTAGGCGCGGGCTGGCAGACGACGGTCAATGGGTAGCTCACCGTCCGGCCGTTCGATAAGGACCAAGTTCCAGTCGTCGACGGCGTGTAGTGTTCCATGTGCGCCTCAAAAAGATTTTAAATCTTTGACGGTATAGCACAAACATTGATCGATTTCAAGCTGACCCGACATAGTCCATATTAAAAGTTACAAGAAAAACTGATTAGCTGTGACACCCAAACGTGAGATGGTCTTCCAAGAGTTTCAGGAAACCTCGTTATGTCTGGCTATATGTAACTTTATGAATTTAGTAAGTTATATTTTGTGTGGAGGTATACGAAACAGAAACAGAAAAGGGAGGATCCTCCGACTAGACGGGTGTTGTGTCTAGTCCGGGCAACTGCCCTATATGTTCAAATCGCCGTATGAGCGAAGAACTCTAATACCACGAACAGGCTTTTGAATTTTAGTTCCTATTGGGCGTCATAGATGTCGAGATATAACCACGGATCAGGTAAATGATAAGGATTGACTCACCCATCTAGAATATACTCCACATGTTTATAAAAGTGGTACAGTTTGGCATCATCCTGGTAATCACCATTCTCGTCATCTTTAATCCCAGCTTCTCTCTTCTTCCTGGCAGTTCCAACATAACCACTGTTGGCTCCCAGTATGTCTACAGGTATTTGTGTTCTGTTCCACGGCAGCTGGAAGTTGGCTTGAAAGGCGTAGTTTATGTTTATGTGTTTAGCTGCACTTGGGAAGCCAAATCCTGCGTTGAACTGTAAAGAAGAATTTGTGTTAAATTCTGGTATTAAAAATACACTACCAACCTATAATACACCCGTGTTCCACGCGCGCCTCAAAGAGATGTGAGAAAAATCATAGGGGCCCAGCAGGACCGAAGCCTATTGGGGCCGGGGGTTGACTTCCAAAAGAGAAACCCGGGGGCCTGGAACGCAAGGCAAAGAAGGAACATAGGTGTGGCTTTAGTCAGTAAAAGTCTGACACGCCCTCCTACTCCACCTTAGAGAGGAAGAAGTCATTGGATGATTTCCCTCCTTAAAAAACGGCCATTTAGAACAAATTACTTTTGATGTTTTGATTTTCCTCAAAATTACCACTGCTACCTTTTCCAAGTTATTATTAGACTTAAGATACACTTATCTTTCAGATCTATTTACTATAAGTACCTACCATTTATATTACTTTCTTAGTAAATGTTTTGGTATGGGCAATAAATGATTGAGCATTAAGCATTAAGGGATTGATGCCTACAACCATCGTTGGTTTAAAAACGAAAGGTCCACAAAAAATGGAAACGAACATAATTTTATACATTTTAAAATTCAATCTTTTCCCATTTTATTCATGAATGCGGTATGCTCACAGTTTATGCGGCCGATCGTTCATTCGATAAATGCGATTAATTCCTCACTTCGCCACATGCGCGACGAGGGCGCTTATTTTTACCGGGAACCACATGATTGGATTATCCTGCTATATTTCGATGCAAAGGGACCCCTAACTCAGTTACCCTGGCGCCCCCTTTTGCGATAAAAGGGCTCTTTTCTCCCTCAGTATATTAAAAGCTAAAACAGCCAGCCTTCTCTCAAACGTAACGTATTTAAGTTATGATATGTTTTGTATATGACTGTGTTGTTGTTTAAGAATGATGTGTGGTGTCTGATGTGTTTGTTAATTTTCAGTACTCGTACAATATTCCTATCTACAAATCTTTTATGAATGTTTAAAATAACTCACTTTTATGACGACTTTTATTTTGGACCAAAAAGATTATTCCTTCTTTGTCTATCTATTTTAACCAAGAAGCCCAACTGAGCGAGAAATGCAATTACACAGTACATGCAAATTATCTTATCTTAGATCGATAAACAAAATAAAACACCATGTTTCAGAGACCGTAGGAGTAAATGGGTACTTAGAGGATGACTCCAAACCTCCAACTGAATTCCAAATCGTCATCATTTCAATCAAAAGACGCCCACTGTTGGACATAGGCTTTTCTCTAGCGTTGGTACATCGACCAGTCCAGTGAGCCTCGATTCTCGTAACCCTCGAATCACTGAATTATATCATTAAAACTTCTAAATGCCCACTAATCTGGCGTAAATTCAGCTTTTCTGGTTTTTCCCGAAGTAACGGTAATCCCGGAACATCTGGCTTAAAAGTTTTTACTATTCCGGCCTTTTATAGAAAACAACATACCTGGAGAATCGTGCTATTTGGCCATAGCAACTGTCTTTTACTCCTATGTAGAACCCCATCGGGTATTTCTATACCTTTCCCATGTATGGTGAGGAAAATGTCGAATGCAATGAAGAAAGAAAAAAGTATATGTTTGAAGAACATGACGTTATAACAGTGTGTACGCCTTTAATGCGCGTGAGTTGCCGAATTATGAGCGGCACACTATGTTAAGTGATGGTAATCGTTTTGGATATCCAATGGAAATTGATAGAGATAATATGGATGGTCTTATCCGATTTTAGAGAAGGAGGTTCTGTACCTAAACAGAAAAAAAAAATTTTTTTTTTTAGTTTCTGGTCTGAATTACGAAGCTCTTTTTATGTGGTAGATCTAAGTAGCTAGAAAATAATCCTATAATAATAAACTCCTGGCGAATATCTTATTATTTACTTCATGGTAATTGATAGTGACTTAGCATGAAGGGGTCCAAGAATCGAGTGGCTGAAGGACCGCTGAAGTTGCGCAGTCACGATCCTTACAGCTAGCCAAGGGTCCTTCAATAAGCACCTTTCTGTCATAGGAGTTACAGACAACCCACACCGCAGCTCCCGCATGGAGGAGGACGAGATGACAGCTCATCTGCTTCTAAGCAGCACAGTGCCTGCTGGATAGGGTAAAGTACTTTGAGAACCCAGGTACCCTGCGCGAAGGAATGGCGACAGCGACTGCCGCAACCCAGTGCTGGGCTCGCCATAATTATGGCGGTAAGTTCCCTCTTTGAGGAGAGGCTGGAAAGACCTCACGGCGTCCTCACCTTCCGCATGACGTGGGTTCTCACCGGACGTGGTCAGCTCGGGAGGTTCCTGCATCGGATTCGTGCGGAAGAATCCGATGTCGTGTCAGACTTTTACTGACTAAAACCCACTCCTGTACCTTCTTTGCCTTTGTTCCAGGGTCTCGGAGTTTCTTTCGCACAATCCGTGGCCCTAGTAGGCTTCGACCTTATTGAGCCCTTACGGTTTGCTGGCGTCTCTTTGAGGTGCGCGTGGAACACTACGCGCCGTCGACGACTCGATCTCGGTCCGGACGGTTACCGGACAGCGAGCTATCCATTGCTCGCTGTCCGCAATCTCACGCCTACGGTGGCTGGAAATCGGGGTCGGGATCCCGGCTGCTGTGGTGTGAGGGCCGTTCCCTCTGGCCGCCTCTTTCGTTAGCATTACTGCTTCGCAGATGGAGGTTACCGCCTGCCATACCTCCTCGTTTCGGACCATGGCTTGTTCCAGGGCCTGTACCAGGGCCTGGCGCGAGAGGTCGTTGCCGCCGATCGCCCCCACGAGGAAACGGCGGTGCTCTGCCCAAGCGGGGCACACCTCTACCGTGTGCTCCACCGTGTCCTCCGGGCGGTCCATATGATTGTCACACCCGAGTGTTTCTTCCGCACGAATCCGGTGCAGGAACCTTCCGAACTTATCACGTTCGTTGAGGACCTGTGTCATCCGGAAGGTGAGGACGCCGTGACGTCTCTCCAGCCACTCCTCAAAGAGGGTACTTACCGCCATAATTATGGCGTGCCCAAACCCTTGGTAAGAGTCTAAATATCCGTGACTGACTGTCTGTCAGTTTGTGTTCAAGCGGTAGACAATACCATGCGGTAAGTAAAAACAGATGCACTTTAAATTAAATTTAATTAAGATCACCACTACTCTCAAAACGATGAAGAAAAACATCGTGAGGAAACTGGCATGTCCTAGAACCAAAAATTCAAAGACTTGTTTTATCGACCAACCCGCACAGGACCCGCGTGGTAGATCGCGGTGCATTCCCTATCCTAGAGAGGAGGCCTGAGTCCCAGCAGTGGGAACATTACGAGGTTGAAAAAGCTATTCGTATTCATCACATTTTGACTGCAGTGCATATAAAATACCTGTTACATATAAAAGCATCGTGGTTACTGTGGGTTAGTTTGAAAAAAATACTGCAGTCCTGGTACGCAAAGGGCAACTGAAGGTACGCAGGCGGATTTCAGTCTGTAACAGTCTGACAATTCCTCTCACTCCATCGAGAGAAGTTCGGTCATGATTTCCTATGTATTTTGTAATACAGTTTAGGTTTGAAACTGTAATTTTTTCTAATATGATATCAAGTGTTAGTTTGATGATACATTTGAACGGTGAGCCAAGTAAAATGTCCTGTTCTTTACTTGTCTTATTTATTAAATAAATATGGCGTACTAAATAAATACTTAAGATATTTAAATACAAGTTTTTAACTATACCAAGTTGCGAGGATACCGGACGATTTCCCGCGAAGCGGCGAGCCTCCTTGCTGGCCAGCCACCATGGGATCTGGAGGCAACAGTCCTTGCACACATGCACGATCTGCGCATGGAGATGCAACGCCGGGGCGAAACTCCGCTGCCGCGACAAGTCGCAGCATGGCGGACAGAGCTCCGGCGGGTTCTCATGGTGAAATGGCGACAGCGACTGTCGCAACCCAGTGCTGGGCACGCCACAATTATGGCGGTAAGTCCCCTCTTTGAGGCGTGGTTGGAAAGACCTCACGGCGTCCTCACCTTTCGCATGACGCAGGTTCTCACCGAACACGGTAAGTTCGGGAAGTTCCTGCACCGGATTCGAGCGGAAGCGACGCCCGGGTGTCGCCACTGTGTGGACCGCCCGGAGGACACGGTGGAGCACACGGTGGAGGTGTGCCCCGCTTGGGCAGAACAACGCCGTGTCCTCGTGGGGGCGATCGGCGGCGGCGATCTCTCGCGCCGGGCTTTGGTACAGGCCATGGTCCGGAGCGAGGAGGAGTGGCAGGCGGTCGCCTCCTTCTGCGAAGCAGTAATGCTAGCAAAGGAGGCGGCCGATCGCGTGAGGCAACGGTCCTCACGCCCCAACCGCCGTCGGGATTCCGATCCCGATTTCCGGCCACCGTAGGCGCGGGCTTGCGGACGGCGAGCAATGGGTAGCCCGCCGTCCGACCGTCCGGTAACCGTCCGGACCGAGCCCAAGTCGTCGACGGCGCGTATTGTTCCACGCGCGCCTCAGGGAGATGTCAGCAAATCGTAGGGGCCCAGCAGGGTCGAAGCCTACTGGGGCCATGGGTAGTGTGAAAACGAAACCCGGGGCCCTGGGACGAAGGCAACGAAGGAACAGGAGTGGGTTTTTAGTCAGTAAAAGTCTGACACTATCTCCTGCTCCACCCAAGAGCGGGATTTGTCATTTAGATGATTTTCCCACCTAAAAAAAAAAAAAAAAACTATACCAAGTTAGTTAAGTTTTTAATACTGTTTTAGTTGTTTTTATGTACTCGTATTATATTGTATTTATATTCTGTTGTTAATACATATTAAAAGTAAATTAATTCGAAGATGTTTTCCGTTATTCAGATTTCATGGTTTTCAAACAAGTTCAATATGAAGTGCATGATTGTTTGACAGACCTAATAACTGTGTATTTATAATCTATACTTCTATGTCTATACCCACTACTATGTTAATATTATAAAGAGAAAAATATTAGAATAGAATAGAATAAACTATATTGCGCACCAAAATAGTAACAAAACAGAAACTTAAATCCATACATACAATGGCGGTCTTATCGCTGACAGTGATATCTACCAGACAGCCTTAGGATAGACTGTAAGAACTTAAAATAAAAAAGGGGTTAGTCTGCGGTGTGCTGCAAATTAACGAAGTATTTTTTTTTGGATTTTTAGATTCTTTTATACTCTCTCAAAAACTACAAGAACGATTTAAAAAATTCTTACACCAGCAAAATGCTACTTTATCACTGAAAAGCGAAACCGCTGGCAAAAACTAGTGTTAATAATACGACTTCTAACTCACCTGTAGAACCGAGCTGTTAAGATAAACTAAAACTTGTCTTTTTTCTCGATGAACAATCTCACTGTGTCCTTTTTCTTCGGTATTTGAAACCAAACATAGTGAATTTAATAATGTAAATGTAAAAATATTTGCTAACGTAAACATGATGCGTCTGCGACGATCGTACTAGAGTGGGGCACTAAAGACAATAGAGTTCAAACGTTTACCATTACGTTATGGTAAGGAAATTGCTGGAACCCGTTGTAAGGCTCCGTCACCACTAGCAGGATTCAATTTTAGTGTCTTTTTAATGAAACTGATTTGTTTGTTTCATTGTTTTCAGATTATTGTCACAATTTTTTTTAATACGTATAATTTACATTTAAAAATACATAAGTAACCATAAATTGCAGTAAAACCAAAAAAAATATGATAAAACCCTAAACCAATTAAAACTTAGCTAACTAAAATATTTTGTTAATTTTATTTTATCTACAACATGATGTCACACATATTTTTGTAAAATCAATTATATAATATAATATTCCACAACTGAATACACTTACATAGGATACTTTTTATCGAGTAGGGTAGAGTAGGGTATAGTAGGGTAGGGTAGGGTTGGGTAGAGTATAATATAGTAGTCAGTTGACGGGAGTGAAGCCGCGGGCAAAAGCTAATTATAGATAAATTACACCCAGGCACAGAACAAATGATCATGCTCATCACACAAACATTTGTCCTGGGTGGGAATCGAACCCAACCCAATCGGCATAGCAGTCAGGGCCACTAACCACTAGACCAACAGGCCAGTCAAATTAACAAATATTAATATTAAAAATATAATATTATTATTAAAAATATAATACACAATATGTAAACTCATGCGCAGTGTTCTCATAAAAAAACTAGGTAAATCCGGATAGCAATCAATTTCTAGTAGTACACGTAATACGTCAATTCTAAAGGTATTGTCTCGTGACCATTTATTGTTGGATAAATATATTAGTGAGGCGGTAGGTAGTCATGTGACTCCGAGATTTAAATGTAAGGCTTCGTTCATCATGGTGAACTTTCATTAGGAGATATACATTAGTACTGAATCGCAAGACTAAGAATAAAACTTTTTAGAAGACGAAAATTGCCGTGCCCTCCATGCCATGACTTTATTAGAAGACGATTTTGTTTTGTTTTGTGTGTACTTTTACTATAGCCTTAAATTCTAACCTTAGATTTGCTTTTCGTTGATCGCCTCGAGTAGGTCACGCCTTCGATTCCTTTGTTCTGACCACGTTTCTGAGCGTTGAGATGACGTCAGAACAAAGGAATCGGAGGTGACGCAAGAGAATCCAAACGAAACGGTTGTAACTTGGCTAGGGGCCCTGGTGTGCAGTCCACCTTGGAGGCCTACGCTTCGTCTTCCAGTACGCAGTCGCCATTTCAGCAGCTTTCGGCCCCATCGACCAGATGATTGATTGCTCTCAGAACAGATGTTCTCACATAGGCTATATATTTTTTACTTTTTCGTGGGCGAAGCCGCTGGCGGAACTTGGCCTTCATCATCATCATCATTTTATCATTTCAGCCGAAAGACGTCCAAACCTGGACATAGGCCTCCCCCAAGTGTCGCCACAATGAACGGTCCTGTGCGTCTCGCATCCATCGGACTCCCGCAACCGTTACCAAGTCATCGGTCCACCTTGTAGGAGGCCTTCCAACGCTACGTCTTCCGGTACGTGGTCGCCATTCCAGAACCTTTCGACCCCAACGGCCATCTGTTCTGCGAACAATGTGCCCTGCCCATTGCCACTTTAGTTTGGCGATTCTTCGTGCTATGTCGGTAACCTTGGTTCTCCTGCGGAACTTGGCCTTATAATCTTTAAATATATAATTCTTCCGTACCTACGTGTGTTTGTTACCTAACTCCTTCTAAACGGTTTGACCGATAGGGATAAAATTTTGTTTGTATTTGAGTGGATCCCTGAATGGTTTGAAAATGCTATTGTACCCGGTAGGTGGCACTGCAACCGGGTACTCTTTTTTAAGGAAATCTTGTGCAAAATTTCACGCTCCTAGTCCCAGTAGTTTCGGCTGTGCGTTGACATGTCAGTCAGTCAATCAGTCTATACTTTTATATATATATATAGATCTAGTTAATATTTATATGTCTAATTATATTACGAATGTATTAATTTATTTGTGTAGTTGTGGTATTAGTTACTAGAACAAAAGTACAACTAACGTAAGAAACAACTCCCATACGAAATGAACCGATTTTTATTTTAGTAGCCAGCATCCGGAATTACCAAAATCTACTTGGTATGAACACGCCCTTATAACGCCGGCTGCAGACGAACCGGACATTGACACCTTTTCCAACAACACGACTCTGATACGCGAACTCAACACACGTGGAAAATGTAACTCCCTACCCGCTCCCTGATTGACTGCTCATGATTAAATGTTAATCCGGAAAAATGGGGTAAAGTATCTACCAGCCATATTTTTTTTTTAAAGATTTTTTGGGCATGTGATTATCATTTGAATAAGAATGTTATTAGAACCCAAATAAGCTTAGATTATAATGCTCTGAATTAAAAAATAGTTGATCTTTAATTTACCACCATATTAACTGCGTAATATTAATTCTTATCATAAAAAAATATACTAGGATCCCATGAATAAAACGGTCGTCACAATACTATTCTAATATTAATTTTACAGAGATACGTTAAATATTGGGAAAAAATGATGAGATCAATAAAATATGTTCAAAAACAATAAATTATTATAGTTTTATTTGAGATATTTTTTTTATATCATAAACTAGTGCTTATGAAAGTGTATTGTCAATATTTTCTGGATTCAATCAGGCTTGTGAAGTTAATTGAATATTTTATACGTCACTTTGTAAACACAAAATAAATCCTCTTTCAGCTGGATTATTCCGGTTCTGCTGCTAATTGCAGCCGGTGTAGCCGCTGACGACGTTGAAGAGAAACACAAAGCGATGGTGATGAAGCGACAGATCAACAGTCTTCCACTGGTTTATCCCCAAGGAGGAACTTATAAGGTAAGATATGAAATGATACTTCGTTCTGATCTACGGGTAACCCAGTAGACATGTTAACATATATAGATATGTGGAGAGATGAAACTGAACAGTCTAATCAAATTTAATAGATCTCACATATACGAAACGATCAGACTGATTTGAATTTGAACGGTCAGTTTCTAGTCATTCGAATCCCGCTGTCGTCGATCGATCAGCCCCCCTAGCCAAGTTACAACTGTTTCGTTTGGATTCCCTTTTCGTCGATCGCCTCGAGTTGGCCACGCCTCCGATTCCTTAGTTCTGACGTCATCTCAACGCTCAGTCACGTGGTCAGAACAAAGGAATAGGAGGCGTGGCCAACTCGAGGCGATCAACGAAAAGCGAATCAAAACGAAACGGTTGTAACTTGGCTAGGGGGCAGATCTGTTCAATAGACTTTCACATACAGATTTTGTGTAAAGCAGACGGATCTGATGGTAGAACTCGTGGTGTACAACAGCGTCTGCGGTTGGCAAATCATTCGACCGTCAAAAAGTTCCAAATTAAAGTTTTCAGCATATGTTACCGTTGCAAATGATCTACAATCCAAAACATCTGATGAAATGTTACTTTTTAGGGTTCCGTACCTCAAAAAGAAAAACCGGAACCCTTATAGGATCACTTTGTTGTCCGTCTGTCTGTCTGTCTGTCAAGACCCTTTATCTCGGGCTCGCGTGGAGGTATCGAGTTGAAATAAAAATCATATACTCAAGTCTACAGTCCCTTGAAGCTGGGAAAAAATTAAACTTCTGAGTTAACGAAAAAAAAAGATACAGCCGTTTATGTCGCTAAAAAACGTATATTTTGACACTCTCAAGGGAAACAAAATTCATAGGGTACTTCCCGTTGCCATAGAATCCTGAAATTTGGCATGAAGCAAGGTCTGAAAACTGTAAATTTGTAGTTACGTCACAAAAAAAACCTTTTTTACGATTCGGAAAAATCTTCGTAACTCAATTCGGGAATTGAACTGTTTTTATAGATAAGTTTGTACGGAACCCTCAGTGCCCGAGTCCGATTCTCACTGGTCCGGTTTTTCTGGAGCTGTAGAACCTAGCAGACAGTCGAACTATCGTAAAATAAAACATTAAATACAAAAGTCACCTTAACTTACTAAATATCATCCATCTTCTCCCATCCTCAGCTTATCATAGGCTTCTCAACACCAATCCACGCCGAGGACTACATCAGCCTGGCCTTCGCAGCCAACTTTCAGTACCAATACATCCAATTTACGAACATCACACAGCTGTCGAGGTACTACTTCATCAAGACGGTGTCGAGAGAACAGAGAGAGGCTGATATAGCTGCTAGGAGGGATGAGAGGCTCACATTTTATAATGCTGTCGCTGATATGCTGAAGTCGTGAGTGTTCTATTACTAATGCTGGTCTGGTGGTGGTGTTCATTTAGGGTGTGATGATGACGTCACGATGCAGTAGTTGCAAGAAGGCTGAGCTGATGTTCATTGTCGAGGGTCACAAATCTAGAAGCATGCGAAATAGAGTGTAAAGTCCCCCAAACCTCCGTTGAAAAGGGAGGATTCTCAGACCACAGTAGGGTGTTGTGTCTGGTCCGGCAACTGCCCGATAATTGATTTTGGACTGTTGCAGGTATTTGTTCTAATCGCCCGAAAAACTAACACCGCGATACATGATATTGATTTTTAGTTCCTTTATGGAGTTATAGATGTCGCTACAAGGGGTCCCAGCGCTAGTTATTAGAAGCGAAATCTAAATCCGTCATCCGACCAGATCAGATGGGTTTTATTCTTGTCCTGTCTTTATCAAATTTCTGAGCGTTAAACGAAAATGCATCAGTAAATAAATTTTGCACTTTGTTCACGTAATCTTCAGGATCCAGAGCTTATTGAACAAGATTACACTCCATAACGGCTATATTTCACCGTGACACCATGGTGGCGCGTCCAGTTGCACCGCAATGGTGTCCGTAAGCTACCAAACTAGACACCATACGAACACCATTGTCGCTACACCACACTGAGACAGTATCAAATTTTGGAGCTCTTTAAGTATACGCAATAAAAATAGTTACAGTTACCATGTTGTATCTCCACCACCCATGGTTGACTGGTAGAGAATGCTTAAGGAATTTAGTTCGCTTTTGTAGGGCACAACATGTGTTGCATGAAGTTGTGATGTCACTTCATTTTCAGAAAAGGCATAAATGGTGAGGAGTGTGTTTATCGGGCGATTTGTGAAGCTGCACAGTATCCAGTCGAAGAGGAAGGATTGGTGGGGGAAATAATACACATACTGCTAACGTAAGTCAAATTATTATTTTTATGAACCTGTTACCAGGGTAAAGGCCAGCAACAAAGTTGGGTGAAGACAAACACTGACTGGATCCCGAAAGACAGGAACCGGCGACGCGTTTGGTCCAAAAGGGGATGGTGTGACGTGAACAGAGAAAAATGGATGGCAAAACTTTGTAGCATAAGTATTGATATTAAGCCTTTTAATGTTCCCAAGGCTGGGACTCAGGTCTCCTATCTTGGAGAGGGAACAGGCCGTTATCCACCACTCGGGCCTAGTGCGGGTTGGTGGATGTCACATGTCTTCGAATTTTTAGTTCTTTGATATGCCGGTTTCCTCACGATGTTTTTTTCACCGTTTTGAGAGCAGTGGTGATGCAATAAATTACACAAAGTAGATAATGAGCATGGCTGTGTTCGGAACCTTCGACCTACAAACTCGTATTACAAAATAATGCGAGTTTTCTTATATTTCATGCAAAAATAGTTACAAGTACTGCGATATTACAGACAATACAAAACACAAAGAATCCAATAAATACCTAATTTTGGAAAAAGAATAGGTAACGTACCTTTAATATAAAGTTTATTTGAACTTATAATTCCAAGTCAATCCAAGGATGTAACACTTCAAAGCAACCCGTTTTAAAAACGCAATGTCATAGTTAAAGACCTAATATTATAGAGAAGATTTAAAAAGTATTAGTTAAAATTTTAGATTTTAGAAAAAAACTGAACATTTATTCTGAAATATAGTAATTTTTAGTCGCAGCGTGCATCTTAAGGGTTGTGAAAATATTTGAAAGAGTGACCGAAGCCCTAGAATGCAATGGAAAACTGAAGGACACAGGTGGCTTTCAGTCGGTAACAGTCTGACACACCCTCTCGTTCCGTCTTAGAGTGGGAGAAGTCATTAAAAAAAAATCTCGCCTCAAAAAAAAGCATCTTAATCATTTTAATAGTTAAGATACTGATGATTACTGATTTGACTGTTTTATAACTGATGGTTATTGATTTGATTCCTGAAAGTACTTCCTAGAAAGTATTGTGATGAACAGGAGCGTGAGCTCTCATAAGCTTGAAGTGTCTAAGCTGTGTTCTTTTGGAATAGTATGCGGTATCATGTTTAAAGAAAAAATCCGTTAACAAAACCATATTTCAATAAAAAAAAAGCTGATAAAATATCATTAGTCTGGTGTTGCTGTTTATTTGGCCTTACAGAAAGCAACTTCAGTCAGATAAGTAAATAAATCCCATCAAATATAATAAGCTTGTTTTTTCAACGAGTTAAATACTAAACTCAAAACAAATGAATGAAATTAAAATGATCAAATTATTGAATTGTCAGTCTTCATTCGGGTCAATGATCGCGTTCTCTCCATTATGATTATTTTATACTTAATTAAGTATCAGATAATATATTTAAATAATGCGCAAATATGGTGTCAGTTACGAAATAATGAAGAACATTAATTAGCGTGTTTTAACAGCCAACTGGAGACTCGACTGAAGCGAGTGGATTTACTACAGGAGATAGAACTGGTTTAATATCTAAAATTTTGGAAGCTCAAACAAGGGAAATACGAATAGTTTTATTAGAAGTTACAAATAATATCCCGAGGGAAATACACTTACAAGATAAAAAAGTATCCTATGTGTCCTATGTGTTTATTCGAAATCCGTTCAGCCGTTTTAGAGTGAAGAAGTAACAAACATGCACACACATACACACTCACAAACTTTCGTCTTTATTATATTCGTGTGAGTAGCTTCTGCCAGCGGCTTTGCCTGCTTGAAAGTTGAAGAATATCCCAAGGGGATACTTCTGGAATAAAAAGTATCATATGTATGTTCTATTCCAGGACTTGGAATAGAAAATAAAGAAACATGTATATAGGGTGACTGGTAATTAGTGTACGATACTTAAACACGTGATTGTGCTCATGATAACCAACAACTTTTACTATGGGAACAAACCTGAAATCGCGAAAAAAAATCAGCTGTTCAGTAGATTTATGTTTGCCTAATGTACTGAACAGCTGATATTTTTTTTGCGATTTCGGCTAATAAACGATAAATAACGCAGCGCTGGTATTATGTTAGGGCCCGCGGTCAACTTCGTCATTTGTTGACCGCATTAATTTAATTGTAATATTATAACAGCCCTCTTTATCTATTTATTTCTCGGATTTCAGGCCTGACTACGGAAAAACGCCATTTGATGAAAAAGATGAAGACTGGGAAGATTTAATGGGAGCTTACAACGATGCAGCTATAGCTGGACGACAGATGTTCAACTGTGCCTCTATCTACTCCGGATGCCCTGAGGGTCAAGGTCTCATGGAAATGTTCAGTATATTGAGAGATGAATGAGGAAACCTTGGAACATGTTACTTTTATTGACTTGGTGAAGGTATCTTTGAAATATACAAATTGTGTCTTGTAGATTGTTGTGTACTGTCGAATTTCGAAAATAAATTCTGGTCTTGATTGATTATAAATATTTATAAAGTATTCAACTGGATCAGTTATGAACAATTTCTGTTACATGTATATATTTCTTTTGAATTCACAATTTAGCATTGTCATTATTTTGATATCGTCGTACCTGTAGAATATAGAAATTAAAACCATTTCTAACTAACGTGTATCTGATTACGATTCCAATGAACCACAAAATGGCTAGGATACATTGTTTTATAACAGAGTTCCCGTCCCTATCTCTCAGCTTCGTCATCCTATCACTTTGATGATAACTTATAGCCTGAGTGCAAGTTATGGTAATTTTTAACAAACTCAAATACGGCCAGGATATATTGTTTTATTACAAAGTTACGGTGTACACCTCCCAGTATAAAAACTAGATCAGTTCGAAAGTAGCGTTTACATCAGTACAAATGGTATCTTGATTGATTTATGTGTTCGTAAAATTCCGATGGCTATTGTTATCTTCTTCATAAGTTTAACTTTATCAAGGGGTACTTTTTGAATGCAAATGTTTGACTTTCTTGATACCAAAATTATATTATGTTCACCTATAATATTTTAGGAGTTCCCTCAATTCTTCATGAATTCCATTATCAGAACTGGATTGTGATAAAAATGAAATTGATCTGAAAGTATATCCTTTAAATAAAAAATCATAGGTATCGGATTATAAATTACATAATTCTGAGCTAACAAAAAATTTGAAAAATACAACCAAATTGATATGTCCTCTTTTTTTTAAATCAATTTAAAGTAGATACTAACATATGTAATAACACAATGTTTTGTAGAAATCTAGACCTAGTTTCAAAGCTAAAATCTTCAGAACAACTAATCATCTTAAAACCAGCAATATGACTCCTAGATCCTGACCAAAAGACTAAAAATGTGGCTCTAGATACGTCGAGAGGAGCAGTAATCCTGAGCAGTGCTGGTTATAAAGTGTCTAGAGTAAAGCCCGCTGTTTGCCCGAACCGCTTCTTGGGACAAATTAAGTAGATCTCATATATGAAGCCGGTCACGTACGGGCGATCTTTTCCTTACAATATTTACATTGACTTAGTAGTTTGTCAACTATCGGTTCTCGATTGCATTTGGTTTCAAATTGTTTGGGTAGGGATGTTGGCTCGGTTTTGATTTGTTTGTGGTTTTTCTCTGTTTATTTGACTTTTGAAACGTTTATGTATATCTAGGTTCTGACTATTGATCTAGGTTACACTAACACTTGCTAGCTTCAACTGATATTATTATAGTTGTGTCGGTTTCGTGCTGGTGGTTTTTTTTTGAAAGAAGTTATTATACTGTTAAGTTTCAAAACTTGCAATGGATAAAATCGTTACAGAATTTGATTATTTCATGAATATTGAAAGCCTCTTTCCCTAAAAACCACCTAGTATAGTGCAAAATAAATGATATCAAAAATTGCTTAAAGTTTTCCTTTGAAGGCATTAGAGACTAACTTACCTTACCTAAAATTGGGTCACCATCATTATCATGCTGACTTATTGTCTTCCTGTTGTCGACTTCTCGGTAGTCAACAGTTAATTTAATCTATGGCGCAACATAGGAATTAAAATTTGAAATCCTGCATGGCGCAATTAGAGCTGTTCTCCTCGCGATTTGAAAATATACAACAGCTCAAAATCATCTGTCAGGCAGTTGCCCGAACCAGATATCACACCCGTCTAGTTGGAGGATCCTCCCTATCCAACTTAGGTATGTGAGACTTTACACTCTTTTCCGTTTACCTCTAAAGAATATTCCATTCACACACAAAACTAATGCAGGCTACCGGCAATGGTATTAAGTAGGGCAAATAAAGGATATATCGGCTGGATGGACAGCTCCAGCCACACGGTGATAACAACGTTACAGTTCGCATGTTGCATACGGTACAAAGTGTTGGACTGAATGAATGTAAACAAAACTTGCATACGGGTGTCCTTGCAGTACGGTCGCGGTATCAGGGGTCCTTGCTTTGAGTGTTGACCCACTTGTTATATACGTTGCCTGCCTCATTGGTCTCGAGGTCACAAGCGCAATTTCTGAGCGTGAGGTCCTAAGTTCGATTCCCAGGTCGGGAAAAAAGTGTTATTGGGTTTTACCATTAGGAATTACTCTGTAGCTGCCCGGAGTTTGGAAGTTGGTGCTGTGACACCCTTGTGCAGAAAAAGAAAAAAATAGCCGTTGGTCTGCGCCTGATCTCTCTCCGGTCGTGTCTGGTTGCCGTTCCATCGGACTATTAGAGTAAAGGAACAGACATCATCTCAACGTCAGGCAAGTGGTCAGAACAAAGGAATCGGAGGCGTGGCCTACACGAGGCGTTCGACGCAAGAAAATCGAAACGAAAAGGTCGTAACTTGGCTAGGGGGGCTGTGTTTACGCACGCACTTGTGCACTATAATATCTTCAGCGTACTTGGCAAATCTCTATTGAGATTGGCCACCGTGATCGAAATTCGGTCAGTAGAATTATTATACATGTTGCTGTGATTTGCAATTAATCACACTAATATTATAAAGGCGAAAGATAGATAGATATACTCTTTATTAGACACCATAAAAGATTCAAGTACAAGTTTAAAGTAAATAGTGTGTCAAAATGGGCGGTCTTATAGCTAAAAGCTTTTTTTTTTTACAGAAAGCCTTTGAATGAAGCTTGTGGCATTTATTGCGATACCTAGTTTTTATTGTTTTACTTCCAAATTAGGAGAAATGATATTATTTATTATCGTAATGGTATCTACGTGTGGGTAATTCCTCTGGAGTAGACTAAAAAAAAGAAGTTTGGTCAAGAATGCAAGTGCAACTGGTCTAAGTCACAGGTTCTTTAAATTGTACTAGGGACAAATAAATCACAAAAATTGAGAAAAAAAAGAGACTCTTGGGGCCGACCGGCGATAATAATCAGACTTTTTAGGGTTCCGTACCTCAAAAGGAAAAAAACGGAACTCTTCAGGATCACTTTGTTGTCCGTCCGTCTGTCTGTCTGTCTGTCTGTCAAGACTCTATCTCGGGAACACATGGAGGTATCGAGTTGAAATTAAAACCACATACTCAGGTCTGCGGTCCCTTGAAGCAAAAATCTTTTTTGCGATTCGGAAAAATCTTCGTAACTCAATTCGGGAATTGAACTGTTTACACAGGTATGTTTGTACGGAACCCTAAGTGCGCGAGTCCGACTCACGCACTTGTTTATTTTTAGAAGGAGAGACTAACAAGATATTTTTAATTTATATGTGCATGTCGCTGTAGTTATGTTACAGGCCTTGAACATGAACAGTGTTAACACACGCTCGAACACATATGATTTTTTCGTATGACTAATACTTTTGCCAAAAAATAAATAAATTAACAACTCAATAAACGATAAATGATAAATGATATTTATTTTGTAAATAGGTTTAAAAAAACACTTTTACACGTCAATTTTTTTTTTTCGTCATTTTTAAACTAGATGAGGCCGACTAGAAATATGTACATAACAAATCAATCAATATTTCGCAAAGAAAAAGGATTTAGAGGTCCATTTTCTTTGCACGGGCGGTATTACGAATATGTGTGCATTTAACTCCAGCCCGATGTTCGAGGGACTATACACCTTAATACTAATTACTCTGAGTCACGCTCAACCTTGGTACGGACGGAGCAAATCCTGTTCCTGTTCCTGCACCGGATTCGTGCGGAAGAAACGCTCGGGTGTCACCATTGTGTGGACCGCCCGGAGGACACGGTGGAGGTGTGTCCCGCTTGGGCAGAGCAACGCCGTGTCCTCGTGGGGGTGATCGGCGGCGGCGATTTCTCGCGCCGGGCCTTGGTACAGGCCATGGTCCGGTGCAAGGAGGAGTAGCAGGCGGTCGCCTCCTTCTACGAAGCAGTAATTGCTAGCAAAGGAGGCGGCCGCACGCGCGAGGCAATGGCCCTCGCGCCCCAGCCGCCGTGATTCCGATCCCGATTTCCGTAGGAAATCACCGTAGGCGCGGGCTTGCGGACGGCGAGCAATGGGTAGCTCGCCGTCCGACCGTCCGGTAACCCTCCGAAACAAGCCCAAGTCGTCGACGTCGGCGCGTACTGTTCCACGCGCGCCTCAAGGAGATGTCAGCAAACCGTAGGGGCCCAGCAGGGTCGAAGCCTACTGGGGCCAAGGGTCTGCTTCTGAAAGGAAGTCTCGGCCCTGGTACGAAAGGCAACGAAGGAACAGGAGTGGGTTTTTAGTCAATAAGAGTCTGACACTATCTCCCGCTCCGCCCAAGGGCGAGAGATGTCAAAAGATGATTTTTCCACCGAAAAAAAAAACTCTTTAAAAATCCTCTTCATTATGTATTCGAATGTTAGCCGCGCTGTACTTCGCTAATCAACACAACTACTATGTTATTTATGTGAGGAAATGACAAATCCCTACCACTATTTTATCCCACTAAATAATCTTCCACCGGCCCCAGTGGGTAATCAATTCAACAGTAGCCGATTTAGACGACTCGAGAATTTATTGAGTGGTCCAATGGTACCTAACCGGATTTATTTTGTGCTTACCACGCACTGAGCTTTCATTAGTCGGATTCACGGAGTAGATGGAAAGGGAAATAGGATGATCGTCTAAGTGCGAAAGAGATAAATATAGGTTTATTTGCATGTAGTAATGATTTTGTTCTGTCCTTGCTTGCCTCGTTACCTTACTATACAAACCGATATTTCTTTATTGTTATTTTTTCTATGGTCAAAGTTTATGTATTTGATATATAATTATTTCATTCATATGTATACAATTCATATCCTTCTGAGTAATAGCAGGCAGATCTATTTCGGGAGGTTCCTGCACCGGATTCGTGCGAAAAAAACGCCCGTGTGTCCCCATTGTGTGAACCACCCGGAGCACACGGTCCACCGTGTCCTCCGGTATACGGTGGAGGTGTGTCCCGCTTGAGCGGAGCATCACCGTGTCTTCGTGGAGGCGATTGGCGGCAACGACCTCTCACGTCGGGTCCTGGTTTAGGCCATGTTACGGAGCGAGGAGGAATGGCAGGCGGTTGCCTCCTTCTGCGAAGCAGTAAAGCTAGCGAAGGAGGCAGCCGCATTCGTGAGGGAACCTCACGCCCCGTACCGTAGGCTTGCGGACGGCAAGCGATGGATAACTCGCCATCCGGCCGTCCGGTAACCTCAAGCCCGCGCCTACGGTGGCCGGAGATCGGGATCGGGATCCCAGCGGCTGGGGCGTGAAGGCCGCTCCCTCGCACGTGCACGTGCGGCCTCCTCCTTTGCTAGCATTACTGCTTCGCAAAAGGAGGCGACCGCCTGCGTCTCCTCCTTGCTTCGGACCATGGCCAGTGCCAAGGCCCGGCGCGAGAGATTGTTGCCGCCGATCGCCCCCACGAGGACGCGGCGGTGCTCTGCCCAAGCGGGGCACGCCTCTACCGGTTCAGTACTGGTTGCATTTCATGATAATTAAATATGGCACCTACAAGCGTGGGTACTGTCGTAATTGCAAGCTTTGTAAGAAGATTTGTGATCAGCATATACTGTGATTATGTGGGTGTTATTGTAAATCTGTTTTACAGTCAACCACTGTTTACACCCACAGATGACATTCAGATTCTACAGGAAGTCAGCTATTCTTAGTGTGGTTGAACCCCGTAAATAGCATTTATTGGAAAAATATTGACGAATTTCTAGAACGATATGAGCTATTATTATTATCCAAGGAAATGCTCGTGGTGTTACGAAAATGAACCGACAACGGAAAAGGACAAGAAGAGAATTGAAGACTTAAAAACCGGTCAAGTGCGGTTCGCGCACGAAGGGTTCCTTACCGTCCGTAGCAAAAAAAAAAAAAACGGCAAAAAATCATGTTTGCTGTATGGGGGGCTCCCATACAGCAAACATGGGACTTCTTCTCCCACTTAAATATTTATTTTATTCTGTGTTAGTAGGTATTTGTTGTTATAACGACAACAGAAATACATCATCTGTGAAAATTTCAACTGTATAGCTATCACAGATCATGAAATACAGGCTGGTGAAAGATGGACAGACAGATGGATGGACAGCGGAGTCTTGGTAATAGGGTCCCATTATACCCTTTGGGTACGGAACCCTAAAAATGCAATAGGTGAGCATGTCTATTGCCATTATGATGCGACATTATCTGGGTAATATTAAAATTGAGGCAATCAAATTGCAAATTTTTTGGGCAAAGAATGAGCCAGCACTCTGGTCATGCAAGTTGTCAATAAATCGATGATTACTTGAATTATCCGACTCGGCTGGGTAGCGTTAGGGAAACTGCGCGGTATCTTTTCGTCCAACATACACACAGTGTCTCCAGATGAAAGTCTATGACCAGTGCGTGTTTCCAGTGATGACATATGGCACTGAAACATGATCGCTTACAATGAGCCTCATGAGAAGGCTTACTGTCACCCAAAGGGCAATGGAAAAGACTATGCTCAGAGTTTCCTTGCGTGATCGTATAAGGAATGAAGATATCCGCAGTAGAACCAAAGTCGCCGACATAGCCCGAAGAATCGCCAAACTTAAGTGGCAGTGAGCAGGGCACATTGCTAATAGAACGGATGGTCGATGGGGCTGAAAGGTTCTAGAGTGGCGACCACGCACCGGAAAACGCAGCGTCGGAAGGCCTCCCATAAGGTGGATCGATGACCTGGTGAGAGTCGCGGAAATGCGGTGGATGCGAGACGCACGGAGGCCTATGTCCAATAGTGGACGTCTTTCGGCTGAAATGATGATGTTGATGATGATGACGTGAATTATATTCCCAAGCTATTCATTATAAGATGATGATATGCTAGAAGATAGCTGTTACTGGACTGCACACCCAATTTATTTACATCAACACTGTAACAGCTAGAATATTTCACATGAAACCCGGTAAAAGTAAACTAGAATTCCGAGCGAATAATTTAATTAAAAATGAGTGTACAGTGTCGAGCAGGCATCCGGCAGCAGCTTGTTAGTGCCACATTATTATATATGACATCATTAGGTGGGAGTCTCTCATTCTTTGGGTGTCACTATTTTTTGCACCGACTTGTAATACCGTGAGACGGTTAGGAGAAAGAGACGACGATTTTTTGTTTTAACCAAGTACTATAAATATACATAATTTATATGTATTTTTATAATTTAATTTATGTTTTTATCTATTTATGTGTACATTTATTTACTGTTATTGATATATATGTATGTATTATATATGAGTCTATTTAATTCTTCTCTATATTATTTATACACACTGCGTCTACATCTCTCATCCAACTCTCCTGTTGCAGGTCTGCTGGAAGAAATTTGGTTAGAAATAAGCAGGACCTTTGTACTCTTTTATCTGTATTTGTTCTTTTCTATTTTAAGTGTTTGTGTGTACATAAATAAATAAATAAACGAATAAATAAATAAATAACTCTGAACCCACACCACGAGCTCTTAACGTGATCTATTTTGGACCTAAACTGAATTATTAAAGGGCTATTATTATTATTATTTCTGTATTGTCAGGCAACTAAGGCCCATATATAAAATACATTATATTACAATCTTATAAACATAAAAAACTAATACATATTAAAAATATCACAAACAATAAACTATAATTATACACGTAACATCGGCGTCGTTTTCCGCTGCATGTTGTCGCGTATCCGTCCTCGGAAACGTCGATACACGACACCTTTCGGCCAAAAGTCCTCTCTCAAAAAGGTCTGTAGAGGTTTAAATAGAACGGCCGAAGCTAATTACACTATTTAAACTTATACCTAATTTTTTACCTCAGTCATGCACCCTTCTCACAAAAATTCAAACATTCTGACATTTTCATCTTCCATTCATCCGCAAACACAAATCAAGAACTGTGTTTGAGTTCAGGAGAGCGTTGATGGCGGCTATTGTCCGAGGAATAGGCCACTTAGAATGTGCAATAGTACGGGAAGTTGGAACAGCCAGTAAACTGCCACGACAGTAATTGTCTCGGACGAACAGATTGCATATTTCATTATGCAGATCAGGATCATCAATAATCCTTCTAAGAATTTTAAATACTACATTCATTAAAAGTCATCTGATTGCGCGACCGTCATTCTTCTAGGGAGTTCCAATTTAAGCAACCCAACAAGAATTTAGTGGGATACAAATAGGGATGAAACCCGTACGAGTGCTTGTAAAGGTACCTGAGGAATGTTTTTTGTACTTTCTCTAAAGCTAATACATACTGCTTCTCAAACGGATTTCATACGCACTAGACTCAAGCTTGCTACGGACCAATGCCCCAAAAACAAGCTTGATAACGTGGGAGTTGTGGTAATCACGACAGTTCCTTAAAACAAAACCAAGGCGCCTGAAGGACTCCTTGTCAGTAGATGTGATGTGTTGGTGGTTGGTGTGGTTGGTTTGTGGTGCTATACAGGGTGTATAGCTCCATCTCTAACGCTCGCACGACTGACATTTTAACACGTCATACTTACATACGTCATTTTACATACACTTGGAATAGTTATCCCAAATTGCTCTATTCTTTATTCTCAGACGTCCGTATTCAATTATCACATCGACAAGTTTAATGAAAAATAATACAGGGTGTCTTTGACATCGACGCACAAACGAATACCACGTATGCGCAAAACATAATTCTGGACCCCCAGTGGAGGAACTTTTCGTCGGATTTTTCAAAAAAAAAAAATGTACTTTTTTAATTTAAACTGTTTAAAGTCGTTGTTCTAACCAACACCGATGATATTTTCAATTCATTTATTTTTTTCACTAAATATGTTGGAACAATTCATCATCATCTTTACAGTTACACAGTTTAAATTAAAAAAGGAAAGATTTTTTTTTTAATAGGAAAAAAACCGACGAAAAATTCCACCACTGGGGGGCCCAGAATTATGTACTGGATTCATGGTATTCGTTATTGCGTCGATGTCAAAGACACCCTGTATAATGTTACTTTTAAGGGCCATTATAATGGTACTTACCATTAGAACAGATAAAGATAAAAAAGCATATATATTTTTTTTTCTTTAATTTTTATTAGCCTATATTATGTCCCACTGCTGGACAAAAACCTCCTCCTTCTACAACGGATCGTAGTAAACTAGTAAGTAGGTTCATACGTTAGTTGTAACAGGTTGCCACTAATGTGTTAAGGTCCATCATTTACGAGTATCAGGGGAATAATAAAACAGGGAAATTACTTTTTAGAACCCAAAATCTGTCTATTACACTCTGAAGGGTCATAGATTTTGTAGGTAAGTAGGTTCCTATTATTAATATTTTTCAAATAAATCTTCTTCTTTATTGATGAGTTCCCGAAACAAACCGACAACCTACAAATTGCTTGAGTATTAAAGAAGTGTATCTTTTTCAGATATCTATGTTAAGACCGCCCATTGTGGACACCCTATTAATTTTAAGTTCCTATTGTAATTTTATTATTGGTGTAGGTACAATAAAGAATATATCTATCTATTTATCTGTTTCTTGGTTTTGTTAGATAAGTCTAAAATAACCTAACCGTGGTTTTTTTAGTTATTTTTTTTAGGTTTTTGTCATCATAGGAGATGGACACTGATCAACAAAAAAAAATCACCTTTCGTGTGTAACAAGACAGAATTAACTAATTATGCTAAGAACAAGGCTTAGTAGCATAGAATTGAAATGAGAATTATTTAGGCACGAAACTACACTACATTAGTCTTAGTATTTATGCGAAACCCGAAACATATGTCTAGTATTTTTATGTACAAAATTTCATAACGGTATCGTGAAAAAGCATAAAGTTATAAGCAGGTCATGTTACCTGGCTGTCCGCACAAATACATGGTCACCTTGCCATTCGGGCGACTGAAGGTTTGATTTCCCTCACTCAGTTATGCACTGGCGTCTAATGAACGCTATGATCAGCCGTAACCTGTGTTGTGCTTAGTGTCGGTGGTATCCAACAACAATATTTTTGGTAAAAATTATAACATGGTGTAAAAATTATTGGAATCTATACAGTTACTGATTCTGAACAAACTATATTCAGGTTTCGCATATACTAAATATAATGTTGTATATACCTACACTTAAGACAATAATTCCTAGCTAAAATATGGAGTCAAAAATTTAAAAAAAAATCGGCACGAACAGTTTTATTGTATATGATTTCGAAGTGGAGCTTTGAGGTAAAAACTGTACTGTAGGCCTATTATTACTGTAAAAACTAAACTTTTCAAATTTAAAAAGGCCTTTTTAATTTGTGATTTTGAAATTTATTTTTTGAGGTTTTATAGATTTTCGCCACTGTAGTGGACGCACTGACACAGGGGTTAAACATATTGGCTCGTTACGTCACCAGCAGTTAGGTTCAACACGTCTGTCTCCGTCAACGGCTTGTATGAGACTGAACCGTCCCCGTCCGTGAACTCGAGGCAAATATACAAACACTACAGCCACAAATGTAACAGAACGTAGTGTTAGGATGTTTTTTTTAAGTCTTTTGGGTATCAATTAACTCAGTAAACTTAAAATATACCTACCTGTATGTAAAACGAAGCAACCGTAATAAAACAAGGTCAAGTGAAAACAATGTAAATGATAGTTATTATGTAGGTCTGATCATAGCAAAATAAATATATTATGGATTTGTAATGAAAATAGGTTGGTAATTCTAGGTAATAGATGGATAATTCTAAGTAATAGGTTGGTAATTCTAGGTAATAGGTTGGTAATAAGTTACTGTTGACCTGTCTGACCTGTTAAATTATCAGTCTTGTGTATTTGAATATTTTAAATACTATAGAGTCATTAATTGGTCAAACATCATTCTAAGTTTCTTTACTAATCAGACAGACCTAATGAAAAACTATTTACAAAAGAAAATGCGAAACTAATCTTTGATTTTATTAACAACGTTAAACATCTGTGTACAGTGACACGTCTAAGAATGAAAAAGGACACGATGATATGGAATCTTTACAGTCTTCAATCGTTATGTTGTGCCATTTGTCTGTAGCTGACGACTGCTGCCTGAAAACAAAATAATATCGTTTTAAAATAATGTATTTTAGAAATATCACATCTGCAATATATATCATACAACTTTAACTTTAACTGTCCAATAACAATAACTTCTGATTTAAAATCTAATTTCCAAAAATAATGTTTCAACTGTACCTTAAAGTTTAGTCTCGAACAGACCCCACGTCGTAATTTCCGAACGTGAATGTCCATTTTGGCGTAATATTCGCTCGTAATTTCATTTGAACGTTTCAACGGGCGTCACTTAAGATCATAATTTCATTAAAAATGTCATTTTATATTACCTGAATACCATTTTTAAAAGTTTGTGGTATATTTTTCGTGGTTCAGGGATCGTTTCCATTTCGCAAATGGCTCGCCGGACGCAGTGGAACCCATTCAGGCCGTTCCTAGGGCAATCAATTTGTTTTTGGTGAATGTTTACGGTATTTTATGAATTTATGTATTTATATTGACGTTGCTGTGAAAGAGGATAAAGTGGGAGTGCTGTGAACAAGTTTATTGTTCAGCTCTCTGCGTTATTTGCTAGTTCATGAATGAAGTTAAAATATGTAGATAGAAAATCTAGATAAACTGTTATCTTTGTGTCAACCGACCCAATATACCTAATATAAAAATTTATTCTATACAACTGACATAAGCAGCAAAATACACATATGATACCAATGAAACCGACTGGCCTAGTGGTTAGTGGCCCTAACTGCTATGCCGGAGGTCGTGGGTTCGATTCCCACCCAGAACAAATGTTTGTGTGATGAGCACGATCATCTGTCCTGTGAGTAATTTATCTATAATATGTATGTATTTAGAAATATATAAGTATGTTTATCAGTTGTCTAGTACTCATAATACAAGTTCTGCTTAGCTTGAGACGAGACGGCGTTGTGTGATTGTTGTGGAATATTATTTTATTATTATTAATGAAAGAGCTGTTGCTAAAAAGGTACTGGTCCGACATTTAATATTAAAAAAAAAATGAACATAATATTAAGCATAGCATAGCATAGTCGGCCTTATAATGTTCCCACTGTTGGGACTCAGGCCTCCTCTATAGGAGAGGGAATGGGCCGTAATCCACCACGCGGGCCCAGTGCGGGTTGGTGAATGTCACATGTCTTCGAATTTTTGGTTTTAGGACATGCCGGTTTCCTCACGATGTTTTCCTTCACCGTTTTGAGAGCAGTGGTGATGAAATAAATTACACAAAGTAATGCGCCTGGCTGGGTTTGAACCCGCAACCTACTACTCGTAAGTCGGGGCCGTTACCACTCGGCCACCACTGCTCTCTAATATTAAGGTTGCTATGCAATACAAGCAAACTTGTAACTAATCTGTAGATTTTCTACTAGTTATTAAGCAATTATATGTTCTTTTCTCTGTACCTAGTGTCCATGGAACTTAGTATAATCCTGTACTTTATAAGTGAGGACTTGTTATTGGCTGTTAGTCTAACTTACTGTTTCTAATCTGTTTTTTTTTTAAGGAGGGAAAATCATGTAATGATAAATCGCGCTCTTGGGCGGAGCGAGAGATAGTGTCAGACTTTTACTGACTAAAAACCCACTCCTGTTCCTTCGTTGCCTTCGTCCCAGGGCCCCGGGTTTCGTTTTCACACTACCCATGGCCCCAGTAGGCTTCGACCTTGCTGGGCCCCTACGATTTGCTGACATCTCCCTGAAGCGCGCGTGGAACAATACACGCCGTCGACGACTTGGGCTCGATCCTACGGTGGCCGAAAAGTCCTCTTTATCATTTATATAAAATAAAATACAGTTACTTAGATAATTATGAGTGTGTAAAATCTCTTGACAAAGTAATTGTAAAGATTGATCAATGTTATAAATTTTAATATGAAAGACAAGCTGCCAGTGGCTTCGCCTGAGTGAGGATATATGCTTATGTCACTCAGTGATGAAGTAACATACTACTGGTAAAGATTTTTTTAAATCTGTCCAGTAGGTTCGTTGAGTTTATTTATTATAAACAATATTATACCAATTTTTCTTCTGTACAATATTATAGACAACCCGACGTACGGTGAGTATCCACCCTTACGTTGTTGAAACCTCTACTGTCCAGACTAAGCGTTTCACTTCGTCGTTTATACCGCGTACATTGAAGGACTGTAACAATTTGCCTGCTGCGGTCTTCCCGTCCAACTATAATTCAGGTGTCTTCAAGGCTAGAGTGAATAGGCTCTTAATAAACTAGTGCGCATCACCATCAATGATTGTATCACTGCTTATCATCAGGTGGGACCGCAGTCAAGCACTGGTTTATATCAATTAAAAAAAAAGTAAGTATAGATAAGTAACACAAAAAACTAGGTATAACAGAACTAAATACATATTTATATTCCTGTAACAGAAAGTTATCTTCTCATTGGTTTATACTATTTGTATTAGTTAGCACAGTCCTTTGAGTGCGATATTAATCCAAAAATAAACAGATATTTATTGACCTCTATACAAGAATGAGGGCAGAGGTCTAAAAAACTTGGAAATCTGTGACTTTTGTTTGTAACGATTTAGCAGAAAGTAAGCCCAAGATCCACAGGTAAGAGAAGGTATATAACATAAGAACAAAAGTGTCCGTATTAGTTATTTAAATCTAATTCTACACTATACAACATGTAACTGAAAAAATGCACATCCTTATACACCCAAATAAATTAGAAAATTAAGTTACGATCATAATACAAGCACTGAAATTTTACTTAAATGCACTTAGGTAGTGTTTTTTAAAGTAACTAGTTGTCCTAATTGTAGACAAATAATATGAGAATCGACGCATTACAACCCGTTCATGACCTTGTCGCTGTGAGCGGAAGCTAAGCGCAATCCATCCAGCTTTTCTTAGGCATTCCTCTTCCTTCTCCGTCCATCCACTTGTATACTCATAAAAAAACAAATTAAATAAAGCAAACAAAGACCATAAACCTGAATTATAGATTAAATAGATAAACTTGAAACATCCACCAACCCGCACTGGGCCCGCGTGGTGGATTACGGCCCATTCCCTCTCCTAGAGAGGAGGCCTGAGTCCCAACAGTGGGAACATTATAAGGCCGACTATGCTATGCTAGATAAACTTACTTATTTAGAAGAGTCTCCGCGTGACTATAAATCGTTCTTCTGTGTATAAAATGGTTTCGATAAGGATGGAAGTTGTCTGGAGGTGCATCCCAGTTCATGCGGAATCCCAGGGCTTGCGCGAAGATCTGGTTCCAGGGAACCATGTTGACTTTGAAGTTGAAGCGGAGCTGAAATTAGTTAAAGAGATAGAGATTACAAATATAAGATAACATACAGTACAAGAGTACAATCCACACATCATAAAGTAAATTGTCAGCATGTAAGGGATGTTAAACACAAGATAAATCGTCTTGTTTGCCCTGGACATGGCATGCAAATATTTCCAAAATAATACAAATAATAAAATCATTCTAGCGTGTCATTAAGTCAAATAATTAAAAAAACATATACCTATAGGTAATACTGATACAAGTCAAAATAAAATTAAACGTCTAGAATGTCAAACTAATAATTATAAATGTCAATTATTATGTCAAACTAATAATAAAATATTAATTATTATTACAAAATAAAAATAATGATACTTAATAAAAATGTCCTGCTTATAAAAATAAAAAACATATGTATGTCACAAATTCAAAACTTGTCATAAAAAACTCATTTAAATTGCAATAAGCTTTATCTGATAGGAAACTTTTAACTTTCTTTTTAAAGGCTTTATCACTTAGCTGCTTCCAGCTTTTAGGTAATTTATTATATACTTTTGGAGCCATGCAAAAGACACTCCTACGCATAAGAGCAGTTTTGTTCTGATATTGGCAAATTTGAGTATTGTCGCGTCTGTTACGAGGAATATATAACACAGATTACATTCTACAATATGTGTATACTGCATCGATCATGGGTAATAATACCATAAAATAGAGGAATCTGGCCAAGAAGTATGAGAATCGACTTTTCGGTAGAAGTAAAGTGTGAAGGTATACATTTAGTTAGTTAAAGGAGCCACTATAAAGGATAACATTAAATATAATGATGATAAAAAAAAATATACTCACAAAGAAACGCGTCATGTTTTTAAAACTAAGATATCTTTTGTGTCGATGAATCGTAGACTCATTTGCTTTACCAAAGTCTATAAGCATAAATACTACAAAACAAATATAACACAATACACACACTTGAATATACTTGTACATTTTGTTATTAAAATTACACTTTTTACAAATTAAAAGCAAAAATTGGGGTCTAAATATAAAATGAAAAGTTTTGTACCCGCTTCAATTAAGCAGGCAGAAACAGTACAATTTACTTCATTGTTATCATTTATGTATATTGTTTTAAACTTGAGAGTTCTAATTTCAAAAATGTGTGCCAGTAATTTTGGCCGGTCTGCTATTTAGTGTAAATATTGTTTATCAATTTGATGGGAAATATATTTGAAATTATTAGAACATATTCCACTTTCAGTAAAATCCACACTGTTTCTAGCTCACTTATGAAATGTCTTTGCTAATATTTTTCACTTTAACCTTAATCCCGTCACATTTTTAGTCCAATGAGTTTTTTAAACACAATTTTCGTTTTTCAAAGCACACTGTAAAGAAGAGGTGTACCACAGAAATAATATAAAAGCGACAATATTTGTACGAAAAACAGCCTTCGTACTCAAAGGGGGTCATATTTGATGTATTGCTTATCAACAATTATTGTGTTTGGACAACGTAAACTAGTTTATTGGATGTAGGTTGAAACTGCCACTGTTTTAGAGCAAATTGTTTAAAGGTTAGGGTCAAGACATAATGGAATATTTCAGGGAAATCATGTGCTTTTTTATTCTGTATCAATTTTGTTTCTTTTTTAAGATTCCGTATCCAGAGGGTAAAATAAAAAAATAAAATAAAAATTCATTTATTTTTCCACATTGATGTAACACAGTACAGACAGTATAATAAATAGAGTGGACTGGAGCCTAAACTAGGGTAGCCCTGTATTTCAGGACTCCAGGTCTTCCTCCCGCGGCGAGTGAGTTCGTTACAATTCATTGGTGGATGCAATGTAATCAATGTATATATTATGTGTCTATGCGTGAGTGCTACTAGTAGTGCCTATTACTAAGTCTGCGCTGTCCATCCATCTGTTTGTCTGTCCGCCTGTCACCAGGCTGTATCTCATGAACCTTGATAGTTAGACAGTTGAAATTTTCACAGATGATGTATTTCTATTGGTGCTATAACAACAAATACTAAAAAAACCAGAATAAAATAAATATTTAAGGGGTCTCCCATACGACAAAAGCGTTTTTTTTTTTTTTTGCCGTTTTTTATAGATAATGGTACGGAACCTTTCGTGCGCTAGTCCGACTCGCGCTTGGCCGGTTTTTTTTTTACTTTCATTGTTATAGGTCATATTCGATGACCAAATAGGAAATCGGTAGAGAAAAAAGTCTAATTCGATTTGGGAATTGAAAGTGTTTCTTCCAATGAGTTCGTTTTTGACATAGTTGTATTTACTGGCTCTTCAAAAAAATTGGTTTGTCACATAACATTACTTCACCATCATATAATATCATGGGTATGGCCAATTAGTAAGAAGATGACCCACAGCAACTTTTTGCAAAAGTTATCCATCCGATTATAATTTGGCTTCAAGGCTAGAGTGAATAGGCTCTTAATAAACTAGTGCGCCTCACCATCAACGATTGTATCAATGCTTACCATCAGGCGGGATCGCAGGCACTAGTTTATATCAAATAATACAAATAAAAATATTAAGTCGTGATAAAATTGCGATAGAGTCGTGGTGCTGTCGGGACCTTCGCCCACCTTACAACGATTCTACATAGCTAATATTATTACACGCCGTGGGTACAGACACGATGCAATTTATATATAGTCGAGGACTGTAGTGCTTGCATGTGAACGCCTGTTTGAATCGCATCGATGCAGTTGTGCGTTGCAAATGCGACAAACGGCCAAAAGTAGCGATACAGCAGCGCGTTCACAAAACGCGCTATTGAATCGATGTGAAAAAAGTCATCGTGGGCATTTCGTATATATTTATGTCGATCGTCCTTTTTGAATGTTACGCATGTTACTCAAAGAGTTATGAGTTTACATGTGGATGGATGGAGAGGGAGAGCGAGACCAAAGAAAAGATGGATGGATTGTGTGAAGAGTGATATGAAAGAAAAGGAAGTTAGTGATAGTATGACGAGTGACAGAGCTGAATGGAAGAA
This sequence comes from Mythimna impura, assembly GCA_905147345.3. Taxonomy (NCBI): domain Eukaryota; kingdom Metazoa; phylum Arthropoda; class Insecta; order Lepidoptera; family Noctuidae; genus Mythimna; species Mythimna impura. The sequence goes on along the minus strand of LR990356.1, from coordinate 5,226,389 downwards.
AAAAAAAAGTGTTGCGCCGACCCCAAATAACACGGGACAAGGGCAGGAAGATGATGATGTCCTTTTTGAATGTTATAAAATGTTCATTGTATTTGCTAGTTGCCAGTGATGACTTAAGGTACTGAAACATGGTTACTTACAATGGGCCTCACAAAGGGCAATGCTCGGAGTTTCCTTGCGTGATCGCATCAGGAATGAAGATATACGCAGGAGAATCAAGGTCGCCGACATAGCCAAAAGAATAGCCAAACTTAAGTGGCAGTGGGCAGTCCACATTGCTCGTAGAACAGAGGGTTGAAGGGGCCGAAAGGTTCTGGAGTGGCGACCGTGTACGGAAGACGCAGCGTTGCAAGGCATCCCACAAGGTGGTCCGATGACCTGGTGAGGGTCGCGGGAATGAGAAGAATGCAGGCCTATGACCAGCAGTGGACGTCTTCCGGCTGAAATGATGATGATGATGACGTGTTCATCATCAATGGGCTATATTTTTTATCATCTTAAACCTTACCCATGCAAAAGTGCGGACTCTGAGTCGTGAGATGTTGTGAGTTGAAACGAAATGAAACAAAAAATAAAGAACAATGCCCATATTAGAATAAAGCTGTAAGTCTGCAATCCCCAGTATGCAGACCTATGCCATATGATAGCTTTTTAATGCTATTTTTAAAATAACTAAATTTGACGTCATATAAAGTAGGGGTTCAAAAGTTATTAGACGATATATTTGTTATATGTTAGCTTCCTACCGATTTTTCATACATCTTATAGTATTCAGGCAACTTTACTATTAGTTATTCACTTGGCACTGGTTTTAATTTTTGACAAAATGCTTTCCCAACCTGAGTTGTAAACCCGTTGAGTCGATTGCAATTGATGATGAGAATAAGAGGTAATTATTCAAATCGACGGGTCCCAAGAACAAAATCGTATATGAAAAATTATCGATTTACGGTATGAGGTTTTGAAGTTCTGTATAAATAATAAAATTACTGTTTGGTTGGTTATTTCAAGTAAAAGTAAATGGGTATTTAACAAAAAAAGGACTGCCATATAGTTTTTACTATGTACAATACGAATACGTAATAAAATACATTTCGTCTTATTTTTTCATAAGAATTTGTTTTTGGGAACCATCGTAATACTGATAGGTATCTCCTCAAACCGAAAGTCAACATGACTGTCAAAAGAAAATTTTCGGGCATGGAACTGATGTAGTATGCGCCGTATTATATAATTATGGCCATTTTGCCGTATAAAAATAATATAAAATATTCAAATATTGTAGATACTTGCGTAATCTGTATATTATAGGCTTTTTCTTTGATAATACTAAAATGTTCAAGTCGTTTCCTCTTGGGAAAAAAATCGGTCTAAATATTACAAATCCGATCGATTTATGTATCAACACTTGTCTAAAAATAATTACAACATCATTGAAATGGATGAAAATGGGAGTTTAGGCTGATTTTTTTGTCTAAATAAGAGTTCATCGTAGACTTTGCTGTATAATTTTGTTGTTATTTTAATTAATAAACAGCAGCAGTAATACGCGCTTGAAAGGAAACGTAAAATAAAAAACTTAATTTATAGTGAAAAGAAGTATCTGCCGAGAAAATACTGTTATTCATCATTGCAATGTATTGTAAAATATCTCATTGCCATAAAACCCTAAATAAAAAAAATAAAAAAATCTCATTGCCAAGAAATAATAAGTAAATTAATTATACTATGAAGTCATAACTCAAAAGACTCTGTAGCAAGAAGCATTAATAAAAAGAATAAATGACACTTAAACTGAAATATAATCAACAAAAAATCTTATTTTAGATTTTTTTATGGAGTCTTTTATAAGATTTCAAATTAACATCATAATTCTAATCATAATTATTTAGGATCAATTGGTAGTTTACTTTTTCTGCATTTTTTGGGTAACAAATGGGCATGATTCTTTTAAATTATTTTATTCCAATTTTTACAAAACATACAAAACTTAAAATTAAGCAAGATCCGTGTATGGTGATATTTGTAAAAGGGATATGGGGCATGCTGACAATGAACTATCACAGTCTTCTGATGTTGTGTTGTGCCATCTTTCGGTAGCTGTAGACATCCTTCTGAAAAAGGAGAAATGTGTTATAAGTGTGTGGAAATTGTATAAATACATTTAATTCGGTTAAATAATATCACACTAATATTGTAAAGGTGTGTGTGTGTGTTATGGTTTTTTGTTACTCTTTCACGCATAAACGGCTGAATAGATTTGAATGAAATTGGCCGAACTAGTAGACTATGACCTAGAATAGTACATAGGATATAATTTTATACGTGTGTTTGTCAATTATATCCACCTAAACAGCTTGTCCGATTTGGATGAAACTTTGAGTGTAAGTATATTTGAGTGAGTCCCTGGACGTTTGAAAATACAATTAGACACGGTAGGTGCTTTCACACAAGCAAATCCGCTGCTGGGAGCAAGTAATATATAGGGTGACTGGTAATTAGTGACTGATACTTTAACACATGATTGTACTTATGATTACAAACAACTTTCCCAAAAAAACTTTTTTTCTAAACTCATTAGTTTAATCACAATAACAAAACAGCTGTTTGAAACTTTGAATTCGCGCGCGCGCCTTCACTCGGTCAGCTGTTAGCGGCGCAGCGCCCGCGCCCGCGTTATCGATGACGTAAGCAATGTACCTGTTTATTATTGTGATTAAACTAATGAGTTTAGAAAAAAAGTTTCTTTGGGAAAGTTGTTTGTAATCATGAGTAAAATCACGTGTTTAAGTATCGGTCACTAATTACCAGTCACCCTATATAACTCCTAGTAAGTCAGGAAAAATAATTACAAGCTATGAAAACGCAGTTGCTTAGCAAACAGTAATTGTCAAAGGAGATAATCAGGAGCTAAGATAAATAAAAATATTTAGTACAGTCGTCAGATAGTTATTCGACTTCTAAGTTGAAGTATAAAACTTTTCTCGAGGTGTAATTGCAGACTGTGTCTTCTAAAGTACAAGTTTAACAATATTTAGAATACACTGAAGGACTGGAACAATTTGCCTGCTGCGCTCTTCCAGTCCAACTATAATTTAGGTGTCTTCAAGGCTAGAGTGAATAGGCTCTTAATAAACTAGTGGGCCTCACCATCAATGATTGCATCTCTGCTTACCATCAGGTGGGATCGCAGTCAAGCACTGGTTTGTAACAATAAAAAAAAACACTTACTCGAATACTACCGTTTTTAGGCACGCTAGTGTGGAAAAGTACTGGCGCTCGTCCCCGCCAGAATTTATTATATTGAATGTATCACACTGGACGCTAATCGACCCCCTCGAGTCGCATGCAACCCCCGTTTATTTCTTTCTTTCTAAGTGTTTGATACACGTGGTTTTTCTCCATTTGTATCAAAATGTACTATTGCGCAATAAATTATGACTTACTATCAGAATTAGGTTAAAAAACATACTACATTGGATATCACCAAGTTTCGCAAAACCAGTACAAAACCTGGTAATATGCAGATAACTCAAAACTATGATTACGCGGTCCACAATACATTTGCATACATCTTTGTTTCTTGACTAGCATTTAAATAAATCCTATTGCAGAATTAGTATATGCGCATATGAAAGAAGTATAATTATTACCTAAAAACCATTTTTAAAAGTCTGTGGTATATAATGTTGGGTTCTGATATCATTTGCATCTCACAGATGGCACGACGAATGCAATTGAAGCCGTCTAATCCGTTTCTGAAACAACGCCAACATTTTATCCAAATAAATAAATAATAAAAATAAAATCATTTTTCGTTGTATTGATTCAAATATTTATGCCGCTTTTTGCGGGAATCCGATTTTTTTTTGGTGGGCACTCATCCAATGACTTATCTCGCTCTAAAGCAGAGTGGAAGGGCGTGTCAGATTTTTGCTGACTAAAATCATGGGATTCCGATCCCGATTTCCGGCCACCGTAGGCGCGGGCTTGCGGACGGTGAGCAATGGGTAGCTCGCCATCTGAACGTCCGGTAACCGTCCGGACCGACCCCAATTCCTGTAATGTTCCACGCGTGCCTCAAGGAGATATCAGCAAACCGTAGGGGCCCAGCAGGGTCAAAGCCTACTAGGGCCAAGGGTCTGCTTCTGAAAGGAAGATTCGGCCCTGTTACGAAAGGCAACGAAGGAACAGGAGTGGGTTTTTAGTCAATAAAAGTCTGACACTATCTCCTGCTCCGCCCAAGAGCGGGGGACGTCATAGGATAATTTTCCCACCGAAAAGAAAAAACCTATGTTCCGGTTTTGCCTTGATTTCTAGGACGTGGGTTTTCGTTTCGGAAACCAACCTATGGTACCCGCCTCAGTACGCTTCAGCCCTGCTGAGCTCCTACGGTTTTGCTGACATCTCTTTGAGGCGCGCGTAGAACACTACGCGCTGTCGACGACTTGAGCTCGCTCCGGACGGTTACCGGGCTGCTAGACGGCGAGCTACCCCTTTGCTCGTCGTCCGCAAACCCTTACCTACGGTGCGAGAATCCGATGGATGCGGGACGCACTGACCGGTCGTTGTGGCGACACTTAGAGTGGCCTATATCCAGCTATGGACGTCTTTCAGCTGATATGATGATGCTGTTTCTCGAAATAAAAACATTGACAGAAGAATGAATTTGATGATAGCAGTACTGCAATAAATAGTTCAATAAAGTAAAATTGATGAAATTTTATACCGCCACCGTAGGCGCGGGCTTGCGACCGGCGAGTAATGGGTAGCTCGCCGTCTGGTAACCGTCCGGACCGAGCCTAAGTCGTCGACGGCGCGTACTGTTCCACGCGCGCCTCAAGGATATGTCAGCAAATCGTAGGGGCCCAGCAGAGTCGAAGCCTACTGGGGCTAAGGGTTTGTTTCTGAAAGGAAAACTCGGCCCTGGGACGAAGGCAAAGAAGGAACAGGGGTGGGTTTTTAGTCAGTAAAAGTTTGACACGCCCTCACGCTCCGCCCAAAAGAGGGGGATGTCATTGGCTGACTTTCCCAACTAAAAAAAATGCAGTTTTATCCTGTTTCTAAATTTTGAAAAGATCTTTAAGAGGTAAAAAGACTGCAGCTCAGAAACGAAAAATAAAATACGTACTTATCCAATAGTGTTTTTACGTAATCATAAATATCCCTGCGGTGTATGCGATGGAAGGTACGAAAATTAGGTGTAGGTGCGTCCCAGTTCATGCGGAACCCTACAGCTTGCGCAAACAACTGGTTCCACGGAATTATGTTCGCTTTGAAGTTGAATTTTAGCTGAAAATTGAAGAACATTATTCAAAATGGGTGAAGACGTTTTAGGATATCTTAGACAAAAGAAGGTTTTGAGTATTATACAATTGTTACACTACACACAATACATTTTATTTATTTCAAATTGAATACATCGAAAGTGTTTTTTATTATTTTATTTTTCTCTTTTTAACATTACTCCCGTTATAAATTGGCTATTCAAAGAGGTAAAATCTTTAGTTAATAAAAAGCAAACAGGTTGACCATCACTGAAAGTACTGATCTGATTTCCTTCTTTCTTTTCAGTTATATAGAAAGGTACATAATTGCTGAGTGGCATAGACTTCTTTACTCGAAAAAATACTCAGTTTTAGTTCAGATAGGACGCAGACGCGAAAAAACTAATTGAATTACTAAGCAATTAACTATTTTGTGTTAGTAACATAAACAATGATATAAAATGCAAATGTGTTACTTAATTTTCATTAATTCATGTATTTATACATTTTCTTTTTAATATTTTTATACGTGTAACTAAGGTGTTTGTCTTGGTCTATAAGGGCTATATTTCACTGGAATGCCATGGCAGCGCTACCAGTCACCACTACCAACAAAATGTATACAGTTCTATAGAGAGTTACTCACCTGGTGTCCGTTTGGTTGCGCAACCAATTTGGTGGCGCGACCAACTCGGACGCGTGCACTTAAGGTCCATTTTGATACTGTCTCAGTGTGGTGTAGCGACTCTGGTGTCTGTATGGTGTCTAATTTGGTAGCTTACAGACATGGTGTCTCGGTGAAATATAGCCCTAACTGTCACTGTAACAACTCATGTACCATATCTACAGCAAATATATAATTGATTGATTGATTGACAAGTATACTTTTAATACTCAAACGTTACTGAACTGTAAGGAGAAGAAAATGCATTCAATCTCATACACAAAGAAGTCTTTCCACGATATGATAGAATCAGCAAAAATCTTATCAGTTCTTGTTATTAAAGTTTACTGTGGAGTATGTAGATATTCAACGAAATGATACAATTACTCACATAGAACCGCGTCATGTTCAGAAAGGATAAGTAGCGTCTGTTCCTGTGTTGTACCGCCTTTGTATCATTAGCCTCGCCCACATCGATTAGAATGAATGCTACTATACTTATGTAGCATATCAGTATCAATGGAATTAATTTGTTCATATTTGTCTGTACAAGCTTTGTTCTCCTGGTATGCGGGTTATAGAGTTAGGTATATGGCTCTCATTTTGGGAATTGTTATTGGAATCTAAAAACACCTGTTTGAGGAGTTAATTTGGAAATTAATTAAAATCGAAATCAAATGTTTTTGAAGCCCTGACTTCCGGGGTAGGTAAAAACCTTTATTACAGAAGTCAGTGTCTTTTCTCATGTGTGTCACTTAAATTCAATACAAAAAGCATGCTTAAAAATAAACAAAAAAAATATTACCGATATCGTATTCGGAAAACAGTATTTTTAAATTAGTAATTTTTTTTTGTTCCAAATTTTATTGGAAAAACATAAAATATTGTCATTAGTAAGAAAGAGAAAATTCGGCTTCTACAATTAAACGATTCATGGGTGACTAAGTTATGTAAAAAGAACAGAAAAGTTTTTTGAAAGTTTTTAAAACGATTTCTTAAATAAAAATAATTTGGTCAATTCGGAAAGAATAATAATGTACAAATTATCTTAAAGACAAGATTTCAGAAACAAATTTATGGATTGTTTATGTTTTGTATTTACAGACATTTTGGTACTTACCGAATTATCGTTATTAGTTTTAAGTATAACAAAATAGGTCAGGTCAGATCTCACTTTTCGAACAAAAATTTTAAAAGGAAAATTAAAAATAGTTCAAAAGAAGGCGGTAATGATAAACGTGGAAGTAATAAAAAGTCAAACGATGCAACTGTAAGAGAAATTGAACTACTACAAAAAAGTACTTCAAAAAAGTAGGATTTATTTGATTTTTTTATTAATTTTGAGGCTATTCTTTGACCTGACCTACAATTTTTGGTAATTCATAGTGGTATTTATACATGGTGTTTCAAAACTTTACAAATATAAATTGTTCCAAATACAAATTAGCAAATCTCATAAAATGCACCAAAATTGAAATAATCAAGCAATATCAATTTAAGGTTCATGTTTGATAATATTTAATAAAACCCTATGGTATTAAGTAATAATTCTTGGACTCCGTCACGTTCGTGTCAACACAAGCTCTTTTAATTGACATACGTTTTTACAATTTACTGCAATGCTAATAATTTTCAGGGTTTGTCTAGTCATACATGAAAAGATCTCATCCTGTACAAGGAGAGTTAACGGTCGGCCATTATTTGTTAGTCGTGATCAACGGTACGTTAGCCGCGGATAATCTGACACTGTTAACTTAGAACCGAATGCGATACTTTGCGTTACACATAAAAAAATAGAAACATAAAAAGAAGATTTTGAAAATCAAGTCGTATTGAAAACAGAAAAAGAAACTCCATTAAATGTTTGTAATATAATAAAAAGCAAAGAAGGTAAAGCTAGCGAAACTGATGATTTAATAGAATAAACATCAAACGAAGAAAATGACTATCAAATTTAACTTAATAAATTCAGCATTGCTGTTAATAGTGCTAGGAGCTCAAGCACAAGTAAATGATACTACCGATGCATTAGAAGTACACAAGAAAAGTGAGATCTTGTCAAGAAGAAAAAGATTTATCATATTTCCAGAAGGCAGCTCTCTTCAATTAGGTAAGTTTTATTACTAATGTACGATTATTTTGTGGTGCCTTCTTGTGGGTTTTACCGTGGTGTCTTTCTTTTAAAACTTATCAATGTCGATAACATCAATACTGTTTCTCCTTTTGTTACTTTCCCAATTAGTAAAAACACCAAGACAACTTATCAAGCCAAATATAACTTTCAGTGTACCTTCGAATTGTGTTGTAAAATACAATAAACAGTATTAGTCCCAAAAAAGAGTTTCCAAATCCAAAATTACCACCAGTACAGCCGTCCGTACTGCTCAAATCTGAAGAGCCACGAACATCTAAAGAGCATATAAGATACTGTGTAGTCCACCATTACGAGCGGGCAATTGCACTGAGCTCCTAACAAATGGACCTGAGACGTAATGTGCTCTTCAAAACACGAAGAACGTTGTTATACCAGATTTTGCTGTGTCATTTATAAAGTAAATCCTCATCTAAATTAGGAAATGTTGGAGTACTGTAGGATCTCGAACAAGGAATATCCATGTTTGTATGGCTGAATCTGTTAATTAAATTTACTTGAATGGAACAGGTCTTTAGAATTATATATAATACACGTGCTGTTTCAAGTTGCAGTAAGATCGTGGAATCCATATTAATATTATAAACGCGAAATTCTGTCTGTTTAACTTAATTCACATATTCGCTGGATGGATTTTGATGAAACTTGGCACATAAGTAGACAATGTTTTGAATTAAGGCATACAATACTTCTCTTTTGAAAGTTTTTTCTCTTGGTATATTATTAAACCTTCAAGCGGGTGAAGTCTTTGACAGACGCTAAGTCTTTTTGCAGTTTATTTCTTGCTAATCAATTATTCAGATATTGTCCATTTCATCAAATGCTGTGCACGTCTGTTTTTGATATAAACACTAGTATCTTCAACGCAGTGGTGGCCGAGTGGTAACGGCCCCGATTTATGAGCTGTAGGTCGTGGGTTCAAACCCAGCCAGACGTATAACTTTGTATAATATAATTTCATTACCACTGCTCTCAAAACGGTGAAGGAAAACATCGTGAGGAAACCAGCATATCAGAGAACCAAAAAATTCGAAGCCATGAGACATCCACCAATCCACACTGGGCCCGCGTGGTGGATTACGACTGATTCCCTATCCTAGAGAGGAGGCCTGAGTCCCAGCAGTGGGAACATTATAAGGCTGTTTATGATATGCTATACTAATATCTTCATCAAATGTGATATGTTTGTGTTGCTGATGTGCCCTAAATAAATAAATAAATCATACTTCAATTACTATTTGAAGCATGATGCAGTTGATACACCTGAGTGACGAGAGGGTAATAAGTAAAGTGTTTGATTGGGCCTGAAATTATATACTCAATAGTTTTTACATACCTTAACGTTTATTTTCCAGTATTCTGTACAACGTATGCCATGGTCTTCAGAATCGGAGACATCTTCCTATACGGATCAACTGCAGCGCTAGCATGGGAGTTACCTCAAGACCCGTACTCTCCATTCAACCATCATGCAGACCCTCTCCATCGGAGGGTAGACAGTAAAACTATATATTATACTGATGAGCATGGACAGATTATTGATAAGAAACCATATCACAGGTAATAACGGATGGTCAAAGGTATAATTAGATGATCACATTTTTTAATAAAAGTAAGAATACAAAGCAGTGGAAAGGAGCATTGCTATACAATGTGGCAATGCCGCCAGTCTTTTGGGCACATTTCCAGTCGAAAGCGATACGGAGGAATTTTTTGACGCCATATTTTAGCAACAGAGTTTTAGTCTTTAGTGTATATACACCACTATTTTTTAATTAGTACAAAAAAATAGGGCTCTATTCCTACCCGTTACTGATCATATTTGTGTAGTCAAAAGTAAAAAAAACGAAATCCCAAAATTGTCCACGAATATTTGTCATAATTGGTAAATTCACAATTGAATCAAACATTAATAACAATTGCTTTTAGAAAATACCACGTGCAGTGTTTTTCCATTTTGATCGCCATTCATTAATTTATAATCAATAGCCTGAACAATATTTCCATAAATTGAGTGACATTTTGGGATATAAACAAACGCTAATAACTTAGCTGTTTATGAATATTATTTATTGAGACTTTAGTTAAATATTAAAAAGATCTGTTCTAATAAGCTCTATAAGTATTTGTACTAATTAAAAATTAGTAGTGTATTATAGTCAAATGTTTTATTTTGCTTATTTTAGTATATTATTATAATTAAAAATAATAATAAAGAACTTTACCTAACCAAAAAAAAGATAAGGCATAAAATGCCTAAAAACATGAATAGATCACATATCTCACAAGTAGATGCGGCTAACGTAGGAATCGGATAGTAAATGGTCTGAACATAGTCTTTGAAATGAATTCCGAACAGACTTGTAACATACAGACTAACTTCTCTCAGTCTAACCAGCCCAACACCAAACTTAGGGAAATAATTAATGTCGCGTTTGCTAACTTGCTAAAGCAGAAAGTTGTTGTTTGAGATTTGTGTGAACAGATTAATATATATTGTTTAGAAAAAGTCTAAGTAAAGAAGAATATTTTTATCTTTAATTTTATTATATTATCCTCAAGTTGTCAGTACTTTGTATAATTTATTTCATCACCACTGCTCTCAAAACGGTGAAGGAAAACATCGTGAGGAAACCGGTATGTCCTAGAAAACTTCGAAGACATGTGACATTCACCAACCCGCACTGGGCCCGCGTGCTGGATTACGGTCCACTCCCTCTCCTAGAGAGCAGGCCTGAATCGCAGTAGTGGGAACATTAAAAGGCTAATGCTCATCCTCAAGTTAGTAATTATTTTACACCTAGGTACATCTCAGCACTTTGGAGGACTTTAAAAAAAAACCCACTGACGCTACGATAAACGTGGCTACATAATGGGTCCAAATACTTTGAGAGAAATGGATACAATCGATTCTAAAAGAAGAAATAATAATTTTATGCAAAGTACAACTCTTAACTATTCCAGAAGAACCAATATCCACACAATTTTAATAAAAGACTGGCATAGAAACACAAATAAAAACCAAAAAACTCACAGTTAAATTACAAACCCTAGCAGACAGACTACAAACTATGCGGAATTAACTATCCATGAACAACTTTCAGAAAACCCATAGCAAATCCCGCTTTCGCGAAACGCAGTGTGAACTGGCCGGGCAAAAAAGGAACTTTAGACAAATTCAAAATAGACAGGAAACAGATGCATGCTTTGGAAAACAAACGAAAATATTTGAACGAACGTATGGCGCAGCGGAGCGTCGAATATCATAGGAACAGTCGTGCCTCGTTGTACCAGAAAATAGAGACGATGCTACACAGGTTGGTATTATGTCGCACATTGGTTATTCGTCGTGTGAAACCATTTTTGGTTTTGATTGCTTTTTTATGGTTTTGATTTTTGAATATTCTCTTTCTTCGCACCGAGTTTGGATGTTCATTTTTTTTTTAGAAATTTTATGTGGCGTGCGTTTACAGAAATAATTCTATCATTGATTGCGTGAAAGGTTTTATATAAATCATTTTAGACTCACTACTCTAATTTAAGTTTGTTTCAAAGAATTTCATGCTTAAGTTTTATTGCTTTCTTTTTCAGTCTCGGCGTGAACGGCAAGAACTGTGTACTGAAAACATTATGCCTGGTCGGTCAAACTCAGAACCATCCTCAAGGTGAATTCTTCCAGGAAATTATGAGAGCCATTTTTACGTACGTATTACTGGTTTACCATTTATGTATGCTATGAAAAATTATATGAGACATTCAATAGCCTGTTGAAACATTAAAAAAACTTTTTACAAAAAAAATACAACCGACTTCAAAGTAAAATAAAACACTGAAAAGTGCAAAATAACTTTAATTTCGGAAGTCGGTGTTTCTATAATAGTTTTGTCTCTTCGTTATTTAACACCGACTTCCGAAATTAAAGTTATTTTGCACTTTTCAGTGTTTTATTTTACTTTGAAGTCGGTTGTATTTTTTTTGTAAAAAGTTTTTTATTTTACACTTTTTAGTTATGGTACCACCACTAAAAAGTACCCCTCAGCCAAACTTAAATACCTTATAGCCAGAGTGCATCTCATGACAATTTTAATAATCCCAAACACGGTTTGATTACATTAATTTATTACAGAGTTCCGGTGCCTAACTTCAGGCTTCATCATCAGATCAGTTCGATATATTCCCCCTCTACTTTCAGTCAGTCATCGACTACACGTATAAACAAAGCAATTTTACTTGTCACGACGGTTCTGCTGTGATCCTATGAGGAGTTCTGTTCCATATCTTCGAAGTTCATGATCAGATCATAACAATATTTTTATGGGACCAACTCGGAAGTATAACCTTCCAATCAAAAAAAAAATTTTCAAAATCGGTCCACAATTGACCGAGAAATCGGTGAACATACATAAAAAAAAAAAATAAAAAACATACATTCAACCGAACATATAACCTCCTCCTTTTTGAAGTCGGTTAAAAATGAACCCGCATTAGGCGATTGAATTATATCGCATTTTATATATTGGGCCCATAATGTTTTTTTTTAACATATTTTTCTAGATGAAAAAGAATTTTTATTTCAGCATAGCTAAATTTAGTTAGTAGCCTGTAGTAAGCGTTGAAAGTTTGAGATCTTTTTTTTATCTGATAAAAATGCAAATGTAACATCGGAGCTCATTACGAACAGCAAAAAATATAAAACTTGATTACTCATGAAAATCGACCTTAATCTTGTCATGTTTAAGGACAAGATTAAACTCGAATATACATAATTATATTCGAATAATTAATTAGAAGTCTCGAAATTGAATAATTAAGAATATAATTACAAAGATTTTGTTACAAGCCACAATTCACCAGATTTTAATGGGAGATATTTGTTATACACTGTCTTGATTTAAGGAAACCATTACTTTGAAACTTTGAACAGTGTATTTACTTTCACTGTACCTTTTGCCGAGTTAACTTTTATAAAATCATAAGAAATAACCAAATATTTATTTGATTGAAATAGAATTCAGAACAAAATTTCAACAAAATATTTTTATTTATAGATTTTCAGTTCTGCAAAATTATAGGTTGGTATTACGAAATCTTTGAAAATAGGCTGGCTAAAACAATTTCCCTCTGCTAAAAGCGAAAACTAAGAGATTTGTATATTTACATTAAATACAATATCAACCTGATCGCCCCATTCCAACAACCCGTAATATTTAATTACAACCCTATCTAACATGCCTATTAATTTCAGACTTAATCTAATCTAAATTTACGTGCATTTTCAGTTTACCAAAAAACTCAGCGGGTGTAGAAGACATACAAGGTGAATACGATGCAGCCCTCTCCGCCACGGGTTCCTGTGATGAACTGTATCCAGAATGTGATGAGCCTCTGCTCGAACCAGACGCGGCAAAATTTGCTTACTAGGGGTTGTAGACGGGAGACTTTCTATAGTCCAACAATCTTCAGCAACAATGAGCATTGTTATTGAAATCCATGAACAAAGATAGTGATGTGTTTAGTCGCTGTATCAATATTGAATAAAAATGCCTTGTCTTTACATATAGTCTAAATACACTTGACGATACTTCGACTAAACTAGAAATTAATATAATGATATCGAACTTTAAATGTCACCCTTGCCATTGTAGTGAGTGAATTTATGACAAAGTCACATTTAAAAAATCGGTCACTAATAGTGAAAAAAGTCTTCTACCATTGAATTCGTAAAACTTGTCTGAATATGTCACTATTTATTCTTTTGCATCTATGCATCCGTGAACGGTTACACAATCAATTTTTCACTAACCTAAATCGGTCTCTTATTGTAGCTCGTTTGTAACCTACGTAGTTTAACTAGCTCTTGAGATTAAGAGCTCAAGTAATGTTGGCCGATTACTGTTTGCAGTTCCTATTTAGAGGGGAGTCTAATGTTTTAATTTTTACAGACAAATAAGGAGATTTTTTAGTATACCAAATTTTAGATCATTTTTTGGTAATACTGAAATATATATCTGGTAGTTCAAAACCCATATGTCAATAAAAAACTAGACTTTGAAATTAAATTTGGTAAAGCAAAATTTGAAAGACATTTTTAAATGAGATAGCTGGTCATTGTTTTAGAGAGCTGACGAGATTGTAAAATGGGATTAAAAAGAAAGGATTTAATTTCTAAAGTGTATTAGATAGCATAAGATTTATAGGAAAACCTTTCGACAATAGATCATTGGGATTGACTTGCCTGATGTTAGGACGGATAGATCAATTTATTTAAATTTAGTTTTGTATAATGTAATGTAACATTTTAATAAATAAATTTAATTTAATTTATGCTTGTCGACCTATATCTTACCTCATTACAGTGAGATCAATATTGTTTTCCTTAATGTCTAGTTTTTAAGATCGTTTAAAAAAATAAACGTAGTTTTTAAATTTGTTAGACTACAATTTCCAGTATGTTAATATGTGTTTCGTCAATGAATAAATAATTGATCAGTGTTTTGTTTTATTTATTATTACTTTTTATCATACCCTCATTCGAGAAGAATTTAAAACTGTAAAGTTCTGCGACTCTAATAAGGCCTCCATCGCTTTCTTTGTTTCTGAGTAACCATTTTATGATATTAACGTTCTGAATTGTCGCACGAAGGTAACAGTAAATCAATTTACACAGTGTTAATTGACAGTTTCATTTGTAACATTAGGGTTTCAATGGCCCACGAACGGGACAGTACATTTTATGATTCACAACGGGCAACTCTGAGTAGAATTTTGAAAATATTATTTAGAATATTAGAATTTGACATCCAAGTGGCCAGTTGTAAATAAAATCCGTTAGGAACAGGTAGCGTTCCTTTTTTGAAAAAAAAAAGCATTTTTGAATAACTACATGGTATTGTTCCAAATATGAATAGTATCCTTTCATATTTCATAACGTTCCTAGTTTTACAGACAGTAATTAGTGAAAATGTAAAGAACAATGGAAATAATACGGTGAATGAAATTCACGAGGAAAATGAAGGATCAAGAGCGTTGTCGAGACGAAAGAGATTCGTAATATTTCCAGATGGAAGCTCTCTGCAACTCGGTAGGTGAATACTTATGTGTGCTAAGCATTTGATCCGTAATGAGATAATATTTTTCAGTTTTCCTTTTTATAGTGCAACAGTTGGAATCCCTTATTTGGTTTGAGTTTTCCTTATTGAGGTCATAAATGAAAATGTGTTTGGACACTGTTTGACATTCTTGTTCTTAGACTAAATATGGAGACTGTTAATTATTCTTAATTGGAAAGCGACCGTTAGGGTTTTTGTTTACAGTATTAATTATGTCAAAACCTAATTGTATTCCTTAAGTTTCTACTGCAAATTCTTTGTTAAATTAGCATAAATCCGATATTGCAATAAGATTGACATTTAGGGTAACCCTACTAATTCGTACCTAATTCGTTCAGAGAAGTGACGCTTAGTTAGAACTTGTTTACATCAGGATGCAAACCTCGGAGTCTATTGCAAATACTTCGTTCTAAGTTATTTTCAGACATAAATTCAGCCTATATCAGGGTCTACTAAGTTTTATGTTATTGGGATTGATTTCCGCACCTTTAACCCTTTTAAGAACTTTGAAGTCGATCGAACCCTCATCAAAAATTTAAATTTGAAATCCGTGGAAGTTAGTTCTGAACATTGAAATTCTGAAGGTTGAGAAAAAAAAACAATTATCTTCAGACGTTTCCTTGTCTATTAATCAATAGTTGGAATATATTGGGATAACTATAAGATTTATAAGGATATATCATAACTAATGTTTTCAATTTCTGTGTTTCCAGTATTCTGCTGTCAAACGATGGCGTTGATCCCCATCGGCGACATCTTTCTCTTCGGAAGCACTGCAGGTCTTGCCTGGAGTCTACCAACTGACCCCAAGATATTCCACATGTTCAAAAAAGATGGTACCAGTCTGCGGAGAAGTGATGATGTCAGGACTATCAACTATTTGGATGATAAGGGACGAATTATTGCTAAAGTTCCTTATAAGAGGTAAATTATTGAATTTTATTCGAATAAAGTATTTTTATAGATAAAACAAGAGAATGAAACCAATATTAATCAAATGAACCCGTACACTAATTAAAAAAGTTATCTACTGTTTACAAGAATTCCAATGATTATGAGGGTTCAATTAATTTTAATTCATTAAATGAATTATAAATTAAAGGGACAGATGACGGTGGCCAAACAGCTGTGGAGTCTAAAGTTGCGCCCTACTGGAGGTGCCTGCACTCGTGACTTAGTTTGAAACTTATCGTTAACAAAACTTTGATTTACTTATATCATGTTTATTTACATAGGGACAAATATTATTACCTTGATTACTAGTAAATATGTTAATTGTATATAATATTTTGCATTTTCAGAAGACTGATAGTAAATCCTGCTTTTTCCAAGAGAAGTATTGAAGATGATAAACTCTCGTTCAAAGAGAAGTTGAAACTGAAGATAGATCGGAAGAAGATGCATGAAAAACACCTAAAGATCGACCATTTGAAGGCGCATTTAGACAAAAACAGTATAGAGTTTCATAGAAGCAATAGAGTAGACCTATATTCGAAGATTGAGAAATTATTATCAGCGTAAGTAATCTCTAAAAGTCTAAGGTATAATGTAGTAGGGTAGCCCAGGATGATAAGTCTACGTCATTCGAAATCCAACTAGTATAATTGGTAATTCGTGGCCAGCCAGTAATGGTTGACGGCGAGCAATGGGTGGCTCGCCGTCCGTCCGTCCGGTAACCGTCCGGACCGAGCCCAAGTCGTCGACGGCGCGAGCTGTTCCACGCGCGCCTCAAGGAGATGTCAGCAACTGTAGGGGCCCAGCAGGGTCGAAGCCTACTGAAGCTAAGGGTCTGATTCTGAAAGGAAGACTCGGCCCTGGTACGAAAGGTAACGAAGGAACAGGAGTGGGTTTTTAGTCAGTAAAAGTCTGACACTATCTCCCGCCCCGCCCAAGAGCGGGGGATGTCATAAGATGATTTTCCCACCGGAAAAAAAGCCAGTAATGGTTAAGCTGAAGTTATTTAAGCCGAAGATCGGCTAAGAGTAGTTTGTTTAGTTAGCAATTATGATTTATAGAAAAAGAAGGAAAAACATTGCTTTAATTAGGTTTTAAGGGGATGCAACTTTTTTTTTTTTTTTTTTCGGTGGGAAAATCATCTTATGACGTCCCCCGCTCTTGGGCGGAGCGTGAGATAGTGTCAGACTTTTACTGACTAAAAACCCACTCCTGTTTCTTCGTTGCCTTTCGTACCAGGGCCGATTCTTCCTTTCAGAATCAGACCCTTGGCCCCAGTAGGCTTCGACCCTGATGGCCCCTATAATTGCTGACATCTCCTTGAGGCGCGCGTGAAATAGTACGCGCCATCGACGACTTGGGCTCGGTCCGGACGGTTACCGGACGGTCGGACGGCGACCCACCCATTGCTCGCCGTCCACAAGCCCGCGCCTACGGTGGCCGGAAATCGGGATCAGAATCCCGGCGGCGGTTGGGGCGTGAGGACCGTTGCCTCACGCGATCGGCTGCCTCCTTTGCTAGCATTACTGCTTCGCAGAAGGAGGCGACCGCCTGCCACTCCTCCTCGCTCCGGACCATGGCCTGTACCAAGGCCCGGCGCGAGAGATCACCGCCGCCGATCGCTTCCACGAGGACACGGCGTTGCTCTTCCCAAGCGGGGCACACTTCCACCGTGTGCTCCACCGTGTCCTCCGGGCGGTCCACGCAATGCTGACACCCGGGTGTTTCTTCCGCACGAATCCGGTGCAGCCTCCGGCCAACCTCCCAAACTTACCATGTCCGGTGAGGACCTGCGTCATGCGGAAGGTATGGACGCCGTGTTCCCTATCCAGCCACTCCTCAAAGAGGGGACTTACCGCCATAATTATGGTGTGCCCAGCACTGGGTTGCGACAGTCGCTGTCGCCATTCCGCCATGAGATCCCGCCGGAACTCTTTCCGCCATGCCTCGACTTGTCGCGGCAGCGGAGTTTCGCCCCGGCGTTGCATCTCCACGCGCAGATCGTGCATGCGTGCAAGGCCTGTTGCGTCCAGATCCCATGGTGGCTGGCCAGCAAGGAGGCTCGCCTCGTATCCCCGCACCATCCGTATGGCCATGACCCTCTGGCACGCGTTCAGCTGGGCCGCCGGTCGCTTTCGCAGTGACGGCGCCCACACCGGCGCCCCATAAAGGGCCATGGACCGGACGATGCCTGCGTAGAGCCTCCGGCAGGAGGCGTCTGGACCCCCAAGGTTGGGCAGGAGCCGCTTGAGGGCAGCCCCAGTCCGATTCAGTTTGGGAGCCAGACGTCGGAAGTGCTTCTCGAAATTCCACCGGCTATCGAGGACGAGTCCCAGGTACTTCATCGTCGACCCGACGCCGATGTGAACTCCTCCTACCGTTAGTTGGGACCGCCGAGGCGGCGCGCTCCGAGGGCCGTGAAAACACATGGCTTCGGACTTGTGCAGCGCCACCTCGAGTCCCAACTGCTGGATCCTATCAACGACTATCGCAACCCCAAGGGGATGCAACTTGACATATATTTTCACTGTTTTTCATACAACCGCTCTTACGCGATTATGACGTTATTACACATTTTTCGTTTGATATTTTGGAAACACAGTATCTTGTGGATATTATCTAGGCTTCTATTGAAATGAATTTATAAATTTGTGTAAAACTAATCCAGCAAAGACTTCTGAAAATCTGCTATTTTGCATGAACTTTGACACTTCATAATTTACTCAAAAATTAAAAAAGTCAAAAAATGTATAACAATAGAAGCCTTGCAAATTTAATCAAATTTTTGAATCTTTTAAGGGTTTAAAAAAAGCACGTATTTTCTGGAACGAGTTTTGTAAAATATTGGAGTAAATTCAAAGATTCAAAGCATTTTATTTCAAATAAACCTTTTATAGGCACTTTTGAAAAGTCATGAATTCAGTCAGTCAGAAAAAAAAATGATGCTAATTGCACATTCCAAAGCGTAGATCTCTATGGAGAAGAATGTGCAAGAAACTCCATGGATACTCTTTTCAATCATGTTTTGTAATTACAAATATCTCTGTTACATGTTTCTTGTCGCTATCATGTGAGAACAATGTCAATAAAGTAAAAATAAAAACTAAATATAGATATTAAAATAGTAACTGGCAGCTAAGAGATGACTAGTCTCAACTGACAGCGCCCGTTCACGAACATGACGCTAATATTAGCACCACTCAGCTCAACCATTTTGAAGGGAACCGAATGATCCAACACATGCGCCACCATCAGTGAGACATTTGAGTGAGCATGACAAACTCTCAACTGTCATGCTCATTTATGTCAAACAAGTCCAATAGTAACTTAAAAAACCATAAAATAGCTCCATGGTACATTATACAATAATAATAATAATAAAACATTTATTTCGGACGAGGTCCATATTATTGTTAGTAACAATTATCTTAAAAACTAATATTAGTAAGCATTAAAGACACAAATTGCACAACTATACTTTGACATAAAGCCGCACCCATCTTTGCAGCATGGGGGACTACCACAACCACAATACTTACAATATTTTACAATTCCAAAAAAAAAAAAACATTAAAAAATAATAACAATAATTTCCAAACTAATCAATTTGTTCATCCCGGTGGTAGTAGAGCTGGACCAGCATTGAGCCAAGCATTTTTATCTTGAATATAATCCTCCAACTTATAATATGCTTGCCTGCATAGTGTGCGTTTAATACAAGATTTAAATTTAGTTTCATTGAGTATATTTGTGGAGGTATTTTATTATAACATTTCAAACAGTACCCCATGAAAGAAGAGGCCACTTTAGCCAGTCTGAAACCTGGTTGAACTAATTGGTCCCTATTTCTTGTAACATAATTATGTCTATCGCCTCTTTTGCTAAAAAGATGAAGATTTTTTCTAACGTACATGATGTTTTCATATATTGACAAGGCACCGTCATGATATTAATATCCTTAAACAGTTCCCTTAGAGAATCGCACCGGCGAAGATTGTAAATAGCTCTGATGGCTCTTTTCTGTAGTATAAAGATTGAGTCGATGTCTGCAGCCCGTCCCCATAGTAAGATACCGTATGACATGATATTATGAAAATAACTAAAATAGACTAGTCTAGCGGTATCAACATCCGTAAATTGGCGGATTTTTCTAACAGCATATGCAGCTGAGCTAAGCCGTCCTGCAAGAGATGTTAAATGAGGACCCCATTGTGGCCTTGAGTCAAGCGTGATCCCCAGCAAACCGTTTTGTTGACTAATTCTAGTTTTTCATCGTTTAGTACTACGTCACAATCATTACTTTTGACATTCGATAAGGAAAATCTTATGCATTTAGTTTTTATCCCGTTTAAAACTAGATTATTAGCAGTGAACCGAAACCTTAAAAGTTTTGGACCTCAAATCACGGAATTACCGAATGCTAACAGAGTTTTCAAGCGTTATCTCTCTTTTTTTTCGTTGCCTTTTCGTTAAACATCCCGTTGAATTGCGTTAGATGAAGTAACAAGCTTTTAAACCATGCTCGATGTTGACGATAGGTGAGTGAAAAAGAACCCTCTTAAGACCTGAAAATATGGTAGATTTTCAAAACAACTTTGGCCCGTCAGCTAGATTACCGAATAAAGTTGGAGACGTATATTTTTTTTTGTCACGTAGACAATAAATTAAAACGATACAATACTTTGAAATACGTAAAATCACGCCTTGGTACAATTTTAACCTAGAAGCCTAGAAGTGCGCTCTATCGACTGAACAATCTTCTCTTAGATCACGTAAAGGTAATACTAATATGTACAGTCTCTAAACTATCCCATAACTGACTGTGCTAATGTGTGCTACTATCACTTGAATGTAGATCTTCTTTTTTTTTCTTCTTCAACTTTCTAATTGATTGCATTCGATTCATCTTCAACCTTTATAAGTATGATATTTTGTAATGGTTCCTATTTCGTCAGCGCTCTATGCAGCATCTTGATTACCCGGTTATTTTTACTTGATAATACTCTTATTAATCAGGCTTGACAAATTCGATGTCTTTGCTCTTCCTACACTAAAATCCTTCGTTTCACTAATAATCGTCTTCTGCAATGTCCCTCTCATCGCTCTGGGTTTATCCTTTCCTCTTTCTTTGTCCAAGCAGTTTTCCTTTAGTATGTGCTCCCTCCGAACATTAGTATCTCACCCATTCGGTCTTCCTTTAAGTTGAAGGCACGTGAACACATAACACAGCGTTGCTTAATTGAATTCACTTTTATTAATATTACTGTTAATTTTGGTTATTATGTATGTATCTACGTATTTTTCTTTTTTCTATTTGTATTTTAAATTACACTTGCCAAATTTCTGTTTTTGCACCACTCTTCAACCGACTGGAAGAAAACTACTTAATGTATTAAGTCCGCCTGTGTGCAGTGACTTCTACCTATGCATAAAGTTTTTTAGCCCATTCCTGAGCTCTGATACGTCTTATCTTTGTTACTTTTTATTGATTTGATAAAGCATAAAATGTGTCCAATATGTTTTGATAATTCTACTGACGGATCAAATGGAATTATTATTTTTTATCCGGGAAACATCCTTATGATGAGAATGTTAAGATGGGTGTGTGGTGTGACGAGAATGGATAAAGTGAGAAATGAGTATATTAGAGGAAGTTTGAAAGTGGCGCCAGTGACTGAAAAGTTGAAAGGGAATCGTTTGTCTTGGTATGGTCATGTGAAGAGGAGAGATGGAACGCATGTTACTAAAAGAGTTATGAATTTACATGTGGATGGATGGAGAGGGAGACCAAAGAAAAGATGGATGGATTGTGTGAGAAGTGATATGAAAGAAAAGGGAGTTAGTGATAGCGTGACGAATGACAGGACAGAATGGAAGAAAAAAAACGTGTTGCGCCGACCCCAAATAAAACGGGACAAGGGCAGGAAGATGATGATGAAACATCCTTATATTCTATTCAAAAACATATTAAACAGTCCTCATCATTAGTCTGGTGGTCACATGTCGACGTACTTAGCGGTCACCTGTAATAGACTGAAAATGTAATCATAATTATTTGATGTTCGGTATCGACCATTTTATATCCACAATAGGTATAATATTACTAACCAGCTAACCAATAATTGCAGGATGGGCAGAGATGGGCGTCAGTGCGTTCTTTACAAACTATGCGAGGCGGCGCAGCGAGCTCACAAGCAGGGCACATTCCTACAGGAATTTCTTCGAGCTGTCTTCACGTAAGTATCCGTTATTATATCACTCATAATATTTTTTTCATTTATCTGTTCTCGGAAATTCTTATCTTCCCGGTCAGTTACATTTGGGAAATGTTATGTTCGTTAAAAACAGAGCGTAGCTATATGACCATCAAGCCTGGGGCAAATGATGGCCAGGAGACTCGGGTGGCTCGCCGTCCGATCGTCCGGTAACCGTCCGGACTCAGCCTAAGTCGTCGACGGCGTGTATTGTTCCACGCGCGCCTCAGGGAGATGTCAGCAATCGTAGGGGCCCAGCAGGGTCGAAGCCTACTGGAGCCACGGGTAGTGTGCCCTGGATGACGGGGGGATGACGGGGCCCTGGGATGAAGGCAAAGAATGAACAGGAGTGGGTTTTAAGTGAGTAAAGGTCTGACACTATCTCTCGCTCTGCCCAAGAGCGGGATTTGTCATTAGATGATTTTCCCACATAAAAAAAAAGCCTGGGGCAAATAAAATGGTACCAATCGGAAATTCTTATCTTCCCGGTCACTTACATCTGGAAAATGTTATGTTCGTTAAAAACAGAGCGTAGCTAGATGACCAAGACTGGGCCAAAAAAAAAAAAATGGGACCCCTATTTTTACGTGCGAAATCATCAAATATTTTTTTTAATTTGGTCTGGGTGGAGAGGGAGGCAGTGTCAGATTTATTTAGGTTTTGAAGGCATTTTTGGCTAGTTCAATAATAGGTTTGTTAATGGGTGATTATTTGAAACCCTGAGAACGTCTCATTCATCTGGCCTAGCTTTCGTACACTATTTTGTGTCGTAAGCCACTGGGCGCAAATACACCCACAGTAATATACTGGGCCTTTGATACATTTAGTGATCAGGGAAAATTAATATGCAAATAAAAATATCAGATTGCAAAGAAAAAACTAGGCCAGACAAATGAGACACCTTATCGGTTTGAAAGAATAACCCTTAAATCCGGTTTGGGGGCCCCCCGTGTATGGGGGCCCAGAGGCACTCCCCCACCTAGCCCTTTGGCGGCTACGCTAGTGGTTAAAAGCCGTTACTTGAACACTTTAATCTCAATTGCAGGTTACCAAAAGGCGAAGAGTTCATATACGATGAACATAAGGAATATGACTCTGCTCATGTGGAAACTGATGACTGTTCGGCAAGGTATCCAGGATGCTACGAGATATAAAATTTAATAAATAAAATATTAAATAATGATGTTTTTTTTTCTTTCTACTTGATCCGGCTAGAAATTCGAGAAAATTTATGCCAAAAAAGGCATTAGACAGTCAAAAAACGGGAGTGATTACTTTTGCTTTCTGGGCATGCCTGTAAATTATTTCATAAAAGGTCACAATAATTAAGTTACTTTAAACCCGTACATTAGATACTTAAATCATAATAAAGGTGTTCTTGCATACACATTTTCAAGCAATCTTATCAAATATTTTTGGCACTATTTTCAACAAGATCTGGCTGCCGCCTACCCTTATCTGTCTTTGCAATAAAATTCTTAAAATAGTAATAACAATTAACATGACTTGAATTCTTCTAGTGACATTATTATTAGCTTCTATTATTATGTTTCATTGATAATAATAATAATTTACTCAGTTATATCAGATTCCTATCCTGTATACTTGTGTACAATTGTTTTAGTAATTTGGAGCAATAGGGCACAAATCCAAACTTTAGCTTTCTACTATATGTTAAATCAAATCCGTGATATTTAATCACCAATAAACAATATTCAATGGAAACCAAACATCCAAAGATTTCCTAAAAAATATATTATCTGATAAATTAAAAACAATTGTCTCGAACGGAATGTGAGCCTGGGACCAGTTAGTTTAATCAGTTTTGATTATATTTATTTATTTATAACTAAGCGTACCTGTAGTAGGTTCAACGACTCGTTATCATCTTCCTGCCTCTGTCTCATATTATTTGGGGTCGGCGCAATACGTTTTTTCTTCCATTCTGTCCTGTCACTCATCACGCTATCACTAACTCCCTTTTCTTTCATATCACTGTTCACACAATCCATCTATCTCTCTTTTTCATTCTCTTTCATCCGTCAATCTTTTCTTTGGCCTCCATCCATCTACCTACATGTATACTCATAACTCTTTTAGTAATATGCATTTCATCCCTCCTCTTAACATGATCATACCAAGACAAACGACATCATGTTCAATAAAGATTCAAAGATTTAAAGATTCAAAGCATTTTATTTTAAATAAACCATTTACAGGCACTTTTGAAATGTCATGAAGTCAGTCAGTCAGAAAAAAAAAGATGCTAATTGCACATAATTAGGTACAGTTAATTACCAGGGATGTAACG
Source organism: Mythimna impura (assembly GCA_905147345.3). Lineage (NCBI taxonomy): Eukaryota > Metazoa > Arthropoda > Insecta > Lepidoptera > Noctuidae > Mythimna > Mythimna impura. The sequence goes on along the minus strand of LR990356.1, from coordinate 5,201,678 downwards.
GATACCATCTTAGCGGAAGCAGAAGCAAAGACAAAGCTTGGCTTGACCTTTGTGGAAGTAAAGGTTAATGGAAGTGCAGATTGAAATATTACCTTTTCATATTTTTGCACAGAAGAGACACGGATATAAATTAAAATACTTTTTGCGGGTTTATCACTTGGTACGTGATTTTTTATTTGAATTTAAATTAACTGGCTCTGTTAAACTGACGACTCATCTGGTGAATGCAGTAATATAAGTGTAAACCTGGATTTTCCTGTTATTGTATAACCTCAATTTTTTTTTTACAAACATCCGTTAGTACCTTTCTAAAATTTGTAGGTTGCAGATGCGGAATTTGATTTTTTTGGAACAAAATTGCGTATACCAATCTTAACAAATACGAAATCAAATAGATGATTAACAATTTCAAGCATTGAATTGAAGTATCTCAGAAAACTCAAACCTGAAGACGCATAATAATGGCGTAATGATAATGTCTTTAAAATTTAAGTTTTTTTTTTATAGGTACGCGTTGTAGCTTCTTGGATAAAGAAAAAAAAACACTTTTACGTATTTCTTTTTTAATCTCTTACAAAATCACATTAAGATGAACAATGAACATTGTTATAATTTGATATTTGTTAAATTTTGCCATGATCTTAAGGGGACCCAATACGCCGCCTTCCATCTTTGATATTGTGAATTTGGAAACCAACTATTAAGACAGAACCGAGTAAGTTATCTCAAAAATAACTTTAATACCTGTCGTATGTTATGGCAACATTAGAATTATCAGAAGATTTAGGAATTTTAATAAACTTATTACAATCGATGAAATCAAAAGCACTACTGCATTCTATCACTACCATTTTAGTAGGTAACATATTTCTAAGACTCGGTCCAACACATGTTATGATGCTTGTCAGTAGGCGACTCCTCTGTTTCCATTACAGCTTTGACAGACAAATCACAGACACTCTAATAAGACTTAATTTGCGTCCTTTCTTTCTAAGCTTTATTGTCAAATTTTGTAGCTTTTAACACCTTAAATTGCCGTTCAAAGCTAACGGTATCTAAAATAACACAGTGTTAATTGAACATTTCCATTGTTTTATTGAGGGCTACTCCGAATCTATTTTTGAAATCGTTGGCTATAACCTTTGGGTATTATTTCCGTCTAACCAGTATAAAACAATATCTGCAAGGTGAAACTTGCTTGTGTTTTTCAAAAATTAGTTTTATTACTTACGGTTATATAAATAGTTGTTTCGGGTCTGAGTGTCTTCTGTATGTGAGGTTACGTATCTGTGCACGCACACATGAGTAATTCCTAGTGTGGGTCAACGCTTTCTATCAAAGCAATAATGAATTATTTATTGATAATGATACTACTGGTGATACAGATAGTAATTAGTGAAAATAGAAAAGATAATGGAAATTATACAAATAAAGAATTTTGCGAAGAACATGAAGGATCAAGAGTTTTATCGAGACGCAAAAGATTTTTAATATTTCCAGATGGAAGTTCTTTCCAACTTGGTAGGTTAATGATATAAAATTAAAGCCGTTTTTATATATTTTTTTATACCTAAAGAATTGAGCTTGAATGAGTTATAGTTAAAAACGGATAGGGCAGTGGTTCCATACCGTGCAAGATCAGTAACAGCAACAATTATACCTATTACTAAATATCTAAGTACAGACTGATTACAATAAGAAGGAGAAAAAATAATTTAACCAGTTGTACTTTTATGTACGAGTAGCAGTACCTTACTAAGATCTAGGAGATTTTAGTCGCTCATCAGCACAAATTAAGGTCATTTTAACCCTAAAATATTAACTTTATCTGAATTTCCAGTATTTTTATTTCAAACCGCAGCGCTAATCCCTATTGGCGATATTTTCCTATATGGTACCACTGCGGGTCTAGCCTGGTCACTGCCTGCAGATCCAAAGTTATTCAACACTTTCAAGGAGTTTGAAAAACCTCTGCGAAGAAGTGATGTGGTCAAGACCATCAATTACTTAGATGAAAAAGGAAGGCTGATAGCTAAAGTTCCTTATAAAAGGTAAGTAAAGTAATTAAAATTATCTTACTGGCAGATGCTTCTAAAAAATTTGGTCTTTGGGTAAAAAGTTAGTAGGAAATATAAGATAATTATTTAGTGGATGACAATAAAATTATAAAAAGGTTTTACGGTTTGACGAACACCGAGGAGAGAGTATTTTTAAACATAATTTTAAAACATGGGTCTCTCGATCACGCAAGGAAACTCCGAGCATAGCCCTTTCCATTGCCCTTTGGGTGACTTTAAGTCTTCTGATGAGGCCTAAATTGTAAGCGACCACGTTTTCGAGGATATCCGCAGGAGAACCAAGGTTACCGACATAGCACGAAGAATCGCCAAACTTAAGTAGCAATGGGCAGAGCACATTGCTCGCAGAACGGATGGCCGTTGGGGCCGAAAGGTTCTGGAATGGCGACCACGTAACGGAAGATGTAGCGTTGGAAGGCCTCCTACAAAGTCGACCGACGACTTGGTAATGGTTGCGGGAGTCCGATGGATGCGAGACGTACAGGACCGTTCATTGTAGCGACACTTGGGGGAGGCCTATGTCTTACTTGCCCCTGGCCCCTTCACGTTAATATAAATAAATATACTAATACATATACTTTCAGGAGACTCATGGTAAATCCAGCCTTTGGCAAAAGAAGTATAGAAGACAATTTGATCTCGGACAAAGAAACGAGAAAAATAAATCGAAAACAGATGCACGAGAAACATCTAAAGACAGATCACTTTAATCATCAACATTTTGACAAGGAAAGTATGGAGTTTCATAGAAGTAAAAGAGCGGAATTGTATCAAAAGATTGAGAAACTTTTATCTACGTAAGTATAAATATAAGCTCTTGTCCGAAGCTCATTAGACAAAGTTGATTGATTAGGCTCAAAAGGAATGAATCATTCGTTTAACCTTGTAGGAACTTTTTGACGGTTCACCCTTGTTTGGTATAACAACGTTTTGTCGAAAATCGCTCCGGCTAATTTTAGTTACAATAAAGTCATTTCGTATAATTATTCATTTGACCGAATAATTAATTGGTATATTTTTATTTAGCATATTTATTTCTTTGAAATAATGTCATTTGACCGAATTTTCAAATGCACTAATTTTTAACCTAACCAAACCATTTTTTTTTTAAATTAGTAATTATACTAATCTAAATAGTTCAGTTCCGAATGACCTACTAAAAACAATATCTTTTTTCTATTAATGCAAGTCGTTTCTGGCGTAGGAGGTCACAGTTTTAACCTAACCTAACCTACCCATTTTTTTTAAAGAAGAAATTATTTGATCTAAATAATTGAGTTCCGGGTAACCTACTAAAAACATTATCTTTTTTTCTATTAATGCAAGTCGTGTCTGATAAATAAACTAATATCAAGTAACCATAAATTTGACTTGTTTCAGACAAGACCACCTGAACATAACATCAAATGAACATTATACCTACCTTTTGATCAATAGCGCAAATGTTGCAAATAAATATTCGATGAAATGAAAATTATGTTAATCGATATTATACAAATTGATTATTTTCTTAAACGTTGTTCGAATTAGTAACATTACATCAAAAGTATACCAAACAAGGGTGAACCCTTTTTGACACTGCTCAATAACAGTATCCTGGTCATACTATTAGATAATACTAGCCGACCCAACAATTTTTGTACCGCCTAACAGTCATTGCACGTGGTGTGATATTTTACTTCTTGAACATTTCAATTTCAATTATTTTTGATATAGTCAACCGATTTTGATGAAATAAAGTCTAAATAATATATCAAGTTACACATAATATTAATCTATAAAAGTTATTTACATCGATTTCGTACATTTTACGTGATGCGCGCACAACTAAGACTTTTCTACAGATTTATTATATGTATAGGTAAAAGATGACTTAAGGTGAAAGCGCCAGGATAGCCCGTGAAATTAAAATTTTCTTAAATTTTAGCATTTTGCAGGTCTGTTTCAGTTTGTATGTTAGTTACAATATGATTGGCGGCCATAATACGTATTTATTCACAGAATTTATCATCAATACGACCCTCGCAGCTTATCTAAAACCTACTGAATGGCTGTCATGAAAAAAAAAATTGTTCAACACACTTACTTGAAAACCCGCTCACAACCGGTCCTAGGCACGCAATTTATTGTTTTTCGCACTAGTGCGAAAAAGTGTGCGAGTTCATTCCCGCCACAAATTATAACATTTATCGTATTAGGCTGGGTGCTAAGCGACTCCCACGAGTCGCGTACGTAAACCCCTGTTTATTCATATCTTCATAAGTATATTGAAAAATGTAATTTGTTCCATAACACCTCGGTCGCAATGATAATCTCCGCTTGTATCAAATGCACTATTGCGGGCTAGGTTGGAGCATCCACTTTAACTATTTTTATTGTTTCGGACTATGAGAAACTGACATCACCATATAAAACCAGGATCTCTCTACCAAAACCTAAATTACTCATCTGCTCATTCTAAGCCTATTGTAAAACTTTTACAAAACATCCAAGCGTAGCGGTTTCATCCTTAGCGTGTAACGTTAAGGCCACAATAAAGCGTTTTCTAAACAGGTTAACGTAATCTGTGCAGAATGGGCCGAGATGGGCGTCGGTGCGTTCTTTACAAACTATGCGAGTCGGCGCAGCGGGTACCGAGCCAGGGGACATTCCTGCAGGAATTCCTCAGAGCTGTGTTCACGTAAGTATCGATTTTCGCACTTGTGTTGTATTGTTGTGTTCGTGAGTGGTATTGCGGTGAATTCTTCTCTCGTTAGCGCCATGTTAGCTGAAGAATTTTATATGCATTTTGAAGTGTTAGGAATTTTTGGATATGGTTGACTTGTGAAGTTTATTTTTAATTGCTTTGTACTTGAGTTAGGATTTAGGATGTTACGGTTTCTTTTGTAGTAAAAATATAACCGGTATTCGGAAAATTGATAATTATTTCAGTCTTGAGCGCAAATGGTTTCTACTGTCGACACAATGAGCCACATAATATAAAAACATTTATTCATGTCCTGATGTTGGAACATTACAGGAATTAAATCTAAAAAGTGAAAGCACCAAACTCCTAGTTGTGGTCGCGGGGATTTTCTGAAAAGTAAACTCGTGGTCCTAGAACGCAAAGAGCAACTGAATGTCACAAGTGTGGTTTTATTCAGTAAAATTTTGGCTCGCCCTCATGCTCCACCCTAGGGCGAAAGAAGTCATTAGATGATTTCCCACCTATAAAAAAAAACCAAACACCTAGTAAAGTTCTGAGCCGACTTACCAAAGTCATTAATTGATACGCCCCAAGAAGAATAGACAATGTTTTTCGCTATATAGCATAGTCGGCCTTATAATGTTCCCACTGCTGGGATGCAGGCCTCCTCTCTAGGAGAGGGAATGGGCCGTAATCCACCACGCGGGCCCAGTGCGGGTTGGTAGATGTCACATGTCTTCGAATTTTTGGTTCTAGGACATGCCGGTTTCCTCACGATGTTTTCCTTCACCGTTTTAAGAGCAGTGGTGATGAAATAAATTACACAAAGTAATGCGCCTGGCTGGGTTTGTACCCACGACCTACAACTCGTAAGTCGGTGCCGTTACCACTCGGCCACCACTGCTGTTTTTCGCTATTCATACTAATATTACTTATGCATTCATTACAGATTGCCGAAAGGTGTTGAGTTTCAACTTGATGACCTTAAGGAATATGACAAAGCTCACAGTGAAACTGACGACTGTTCTGCGCGGTATCCCGGGTGCGACGAACTGCAAGAATCAATATGATTATAATCTGATTTCTTGATTATAATGATGATAATATGATCATTATTATTATTCCTGTTATGACCGTTTGTTCACTAGACAGACAATATTTATTCAAAGAGTAAATTTATTGTGATTTGACAGCTTTATTTTTATTCTTAATTTTAAAGCTATAAGACTATTAAAAAATTGAGCAACACCTTTAATTATAGTTTCCGTAAATTGTCTACATATTAATGATGAACTACATGAATCAGATGATTACCTATAAACCGATTTCTTGATTATTATTGTCCCAATAAGAACCATAATGTTTAATCAAATGTTTAATCAAGGAGTAAATATTGTGGTTTGATAGTTTTCGTTAATTATCTATTTATGGTGAAGTTACTATCTCTCAATCATCCACCAGAAATAAACGTTATTCAATCATTAAATCATCATCATTATCATCATTTCAGCCGAAAGACGTCCACCGTTGGACATAGGCCTCCCCCAAGCGTCGCCATAACGACCGATATTGAGCGTCTAGCATCCACGGCATTCCCGTGACTCTCTCTAGGCGAGCCAGCGCGTGCATGTGCGTGTTACCAGTGATGACATAATATGTGGCACTGAAACATGGTCGCTTACAATGGGCCTCATCAGAAGGCTTACAGTCACCCAAAGGTCAATGGAAAGGGCTATGCTCGGAGTTTCCTTGCGTGATCGCATCAGGAATGAAGATATCCGCAGGAGAACCAAAGTCGCCAACATAGCTCGAAGAATCGCCAAACTTAAGTGGCAGTGGGCAGGGCACATTGCTCGTAGAACGGATAGTCGATGGGGCCGAAAGGTTCTAGAGTGGCGACCACGAATCGGAAAATGCAGCGTTAGTAGGCCTCCCACAAGTTGGACCGGCGAATCATTAAATAATGAATGATAAATATCAATTGTCACTTATTAATTTCTGCTTCTTTGGCAATGAACAAAAACAGTATTAGATAAAAATCTTCGCCCTGAGTTGTTCGTAAAAGTTACCGCGGCTCTGAAATGTAATGGGCAATTGAACGAACATGGGCGCGTTTTATTTAGTAAAAATCTCGCTCCTTTCGCTCTGAAGGAGTTATTTCAATGATTTCCCACGCCTAAAAAAAAACTTTGCTAAACATAATATACATTTTTTTTTCTAACATGGATAATCATCTTATAACTTCTCTCGCACTAGGGTGGAACTGGAGGGCGTGTTTTTTTTTTGATAGGTAAATCATCTTATGACAAATCCCGCTCTTGGGCGGAGCGGGAGATAGTATCTGATTTTTACTGACTAAAAACCCACTCCTGTTCCTTCTTTGCCTTCGTCCCAGGGCCCCGGGTTTCACTTTCACACTAACCGTGGCCCCAGTAGGCTTCGACCCTGCTGGGCCCCTACGATTTGCTGAGATCTCCTTGAGGCGCGCGTGAAACAGTACGCGCCATCGACGACTTGGTTTCACCCATTGCTCGACGTCCGCAAGCCCGCGCCTACGGTGGCCGGAAATCGGGATCGGAATCAGACTTTTACTGACTAAAACCACACACACCTATGTTCTTTCTTAGCCTTGCATTGTAAAACATGATAAGTTGATTGTTATGTGCAGCCAGTATCTCTAGCGCAAGTCTTATAGCTTGCAATGCTTCTGCTATGGGTCTAATATCGTCCTATAATGTGTATGAAATTGTTGATACATTTAGAAAGACCATATTTTGTGACGGCAACGTTTTTCCCTTAGGTGTGATTGGTACGACCAATACATTAGCTTTAATTCTATTTGCTCCTGCACTGCATAGATGGAGATATCAAGTTGTATTAGAAAATAATAATAGATAACCTTTTTTTAGAATGAAGGATATTTAGTACACCACGAACTACCTGCGTATCTTTTTTCTCCTTCTCTGTCAAATCCATCCAAAAGTTGTCTGTAAAAAATCGCTTTTAGCGATAAGACCGCCCATTGTGACACCATATTAATTTTAAGTTCCTAATGTAATTTGTATTTTTGGTGTACAATAAAGAATATCTATCTATATATCTATTTATTTGAGTAAGTGTGAGGGAATTTCCGCAATGGTGGTCAATGCATTGAATCTATACAAAATATAATAGGAAAAAAGCACTCTTACGAGTAGTTTTCTCCGAATTTACCTGGCACTTTTTTCAATTTTTCTTTTTCTAATAACCGCAGATTATTTACAGATATTTAAAAAAAAAAAACAATAAATCTAACCTATCCAGATGTATTCAAGTGCTTATTAACTTATTTACAAGAGGGTCCGAAAATGTAAGAATCAAATATTGCTATTCGTAGTTTTTTTCATACACAACAGATTCTAAAAGCATACACCTGGAGCGCATACTCCCTGTTATTAAAAATTGATGGAGCTAAGTGGTATGATAACAATAAAGTATATTAAAATATCAAATTTTATGTATAAAAAAAACATGAAATTTTATTAAAAATAGGTACACATAATTAAATTAAATTTAATTAATTAATTTATTAATTTTTTTTTATTTATTTTATTAATTAATTTTTTTTAAATTATTTCATTTCATTTCATTTCATTTTTTTTCATTTCATTTCATTTCATTTCATTTCATTTCATTTCATTTCATTTGGCAAATTTCCCGAATGATCGGTTATTAAAAAAACTTTTTAAAATTGCCTGTGATGGTGTTGAAGCAAGCCTTGTTCATGTAACACGTTACCTTAATTTTACAATTAAGACTCGAAATTGTTAGTAAAGTATGGCTAATTACTAGGCATACCTACTTATTATATTTAGGAATACTTATTATCCATTACAAAGAGTAGGTATATTAACTGAATCATAATATTAACATAGTATAAATAATTTAAAAAAAACGCAGCGTTGGATGTCTCCCACAAGATGGGCCGACGACCTGGTGAGAGTCGCGGGAATGCGGTGGATGAGAGACGCACAGGATCGGTCGTTGAGGCGACGCTTGGGGGAGGGCCGGGCTATGTCCAACAGCGGACGTCTTTCGGCTGAAATGATGATGATGATAAATAAATACTCTCTAATTGTGAACGTATACAAATGTAGCTCATAATTCCCTTGTTTTCAGTGGTAGAAAATCGTCAAAATAAATTCTCCCACTCTGGGTAGAGCGAGAGAGAGTGTTAGATTTTTACTGATTAAACTCCACTCATGTTCCTGTAGTTGTTTATTATATGTGGTGATGATATAAATTACACAAAGTAATGCGCCTGACTGAAATTGAACTCATAAGTCGGAACCGTTACCACTTTTTTTTAGGCGGGAAATCATCCAATGACTTCTCTCGCTCTTGGGTGGAGCAAGAGGGCGTGTCAGACTTTTACTGACTAAAACTCACTCCTGTTCCTTCTTTGCCTTCGTCTCAGGGCCCCGGGGTTCTACTGGGCCCTTACGGTTTGCTGACATCTCTTTGCGTGCGTGGAACATTCCGCGCCATCGATTACTCGACCACTGGGTCACTAATGCTCCATCTTCCCATCCATCAAATCTTATATTTTTAATCTTAATTTAATTTTTAATCTTTTTTTTTTATTATTGTAACAATATAATATTGAAGCCACTTGGATTGGATTAATGTAATTTCAATAATGTTTTACGGCAATTTAATAAATTAGATTAATTTACCTTAAAACTAATTAACTTAAATAACACGTTTTTATCGCCAGGTGTTGTGGTCATCATTTGTTGAAATTAAATACATATTGTTACAGCGCTAAATTGATAGAATATCAACGCTAACCATTGTGGTTTCCCGAATAAAACAAAGGAGTAAATAATTGATTTGTTTATTTCAATTTAAAAGTAGCCTAGATACATATATTTTTGAGTGGTAGTGGGCAGGGCACACCGTAGGCGCGGGCTTGTGGACGGTGAGCAATGGGTGGCTCGCCGTCCGATCGTCCGGTAACCGTCCGGACCGAGCCCAAGTCGTCGACGGCGCGTAGTGTTCCACGCGCGCCTCAAGGAGATGTCAGCAACCGTAGGGGCCCAGCAGGGTCGAAGCCTACTGGGGCCATGGGTGATGCGAAAGTGACCCCCGGGGCCCTGGAAAAAAAACAATGGCAAAGAAGGAACAGGAGTGGGTTTTTAGTCAGTAAAAGTCTGACACTATCTCACGCTCCGCCCAAGAGCGGGGGATGTCATTAGATGATTTTCCCACCCGAAAAAAAAAAAAAAAAAAAAAAAGTGGGCAGGGCACATTGTTCGCAGAACAGCCCTCCTAGCCAAGTTACAACCGTTTCGTTTCGATTCTCTGTTCGTCGATCGTCTCGAGTAGGCCACGCCTCCGACTCCTTTATTCTGACGTCATCTCAACGCTCAGTAACGTGATCAGAACAAAGGAATAGGAGGCGTGGCCAAATCGAGGCGATCAACGAAAAGAGAATCGAAACGAAACAGTTGTAACTTGGCTAGGTGGGCAGATGGTCGATGGTCGATGGGGCCGAAAGGTTCTTAAGTGGCAACTGCGCACCGTAAGACACAACGTTGAACGGCCTCCTACGGTCGCGGTAATCCGATGGATGCGAGACGCACAGGACCGTTCGTTGTGGCGACACTTTGGCCAGGCCTATGTTCAGCAGTGGATCTCTTTCCGCTGAAATGGTGATGATGACATATATTTAAGCCTAAGTTAAAAAAATAAAAATATCTAACTTTATTTACTTAATACATAATTAGTCGATTTCAAATTCAGGTTCTTTATAGATTTAAATTTGGAATCTGGTTCTTGTCATTTGGATATGCCAAAAAAATAGTAAATTTTTACTGACTTTTTTTTTTTTGTAAGTGGGAAAATGTTGTCATTGCAGCCGATTTGAATATATGCCCGAGCTAAAGCCGAGGTCGTTATGGAGCTTGGAGACTGAAGTGACAAATGCACACTTATATGGAACGACTTTTTTCAACACACTTGCTAGAAAAAAAACATACTTAATATATATTACACACTTTATACGGTTTTTTATCGGAGCAACAAAATCGATGTTAGTAAGGCTGCCCAGCGACCGACCAATGTGGGGACTGCCCGGCGCCTAATCTTATGTTACGAGTATAATACATTGAATAGGCTTGGAAACTATTTGGAGAATTTTTCCGCACTAGTACGAAAAATATTTCATTGGGTGCCTAAAAGCAGTGTAGATGTAGAAGCCAATTTAAAAATATATAAGGCTTTGTCACTACATTATCTCAAGAACTACAGTTATATGATTTTTCTACAATTTTAATTCAAGAAGTAATGTTGGTAAGGTGGCCTCTATCAAAGATTATATTGGGTTCATAAGAGCCGCAGTTAATGATTTTTTCATCGTATTAGTGGTGCAGTATACCATTTCAATAGTTCTACTGTCATTTTAAGATTAGCTTAAAAATTTCGTTTGTCTTTGAAATTACTCAATCAATTCAAGTCGAGCATTGTTGCGGACGGCGAGCAATGGGTAGCTCGCCGTCCAACCGTCAACCGTCCGGATCGAGCCCAAGTCGTCGACGGCGCGTAGTGTTCCACGCACGCCTCAGGAATATGTCAGCAACCGTAGGGGTCCAGCAGGGTCGAAGCCTACTGGGGCCATGTGTGATGCGAAAGAGAACCCCGGGGCCCTGGAACAAAGTCAGAGAAGGAATAGGAGTGGGTTTTACCCAAGGGCGAGAGATGCCATTAGATAATTTCCCAACTTAAAAAAAAAGTCGAGCATTGTTAGATTGACCATTTTGATTTTGTAGTCTAATAATTATAGGTTATAAATCTATCTAAAAGTTTTAAATTTTTTAAAGTTGTCTCCTATATTGTTATTGTTCGTGCCATAAAGTCGGTACATATCATCAAAATAATCATGTATTCTGTTTGAGGGTCGGGATCAGTTTAGACTGACCGCTGTGGCTAGCGCTAATTATGATCCAGTTGCAAAACACTCGATGCTACTACGCTTTGCTGTGACTTCGCGTGCCTATAATTATTATAATAAATAATAATAATTTAATTCAGATTTCTCCATATAAATTGTTAGTAACACGAAAATACTTCAGAGCGAATGTTAGCAAACAAAACAAATGAAATGAAACAAAACAAAATAAAACACAGATTTTAGGAGAATCCGACACCAGAACGCATACAACATGCTATTTCACTGCGTGCAGAGCCCTGGATACGACTGCACGTAATATATAATACGCTCAAGATGCTGTTGGAACTAGCTCGCATGCGAGTTAGGGTCGAGGTGCAACATTTACGCATGATTGTCGCAAAAATGTCAACGTTGGCCTCGGCCAAACATGCCGGAGGCACTGCAATACCACGGCATGGCAGTCCCATCAGCATCCTGAACGTATTGTTATACTACACCCGCAGCTCACTGTATGCCTTCTGCAAATAACCAACCCACAGGCTGCACGTGTAAAAGGATTGACAGTATGCCTTGAAAAGCGTTACCTTTACTTGTAATGATTTGCATTAATTAAAAAATAGTCTTCTCGATCCAATTTTCGGTCATTGTAGCCAATTTTAACTGAGATTAGCCAGGTACACAGGATATTACTCCAGCGTGAGCGCCAATATAGGTGTTTTCTCTGTTCCTTTACTCTTGTAGATTGGGGTAAGAGCTGGCGCAGGATACGCTATTTAAGGCAAGAGTGAATAGGTTACTTCTATGCAAGCGTGCTCCATCGTCGGCCACATCATCGCTTACCATCAAGTAAGATAAAGCCTAGGTATAAAAAAAAAACAACTTTCAAACTTCAGGCAGCTACAGAATAATTCCTAATAGAAAAACTTAATAGCACTTTTTGCCCTACCTGGTTATGGAAACCAGGATTCAAAGCTCAGCAATTGCTTTTGTGACCATAAGACTAGCGTGGCAGATAACTGGTATTAAATATTGCAGCTACGTCAAAGAAAGATAAGGTTCTTATGACTGTATATCCGATGTATTATTGTCATCACATGCACCAACAAAATAGAAGGATCAAATGAGGAAGACCAGCAACCATCTTCAGAGGGAGGCCAAAGATAAGAAAGATGGATTGTGTGAGTAAGTAGATATACACAAATACGAAAGAAATGGGAGTGAATGATGTCACGGTTATCAAAACAGTTAGGAAAATGGAAGTAGACGTGATGTGATGACCTCAAGGATCATGGGGACAAGGGCAGGAAAATTATTGTTCGAGATTAGGAGAACAAAGAAAAGATGATTGGTTTTGGAAATTACTGTACGGATTTAAGCATAGACATATTGAAATAATAATTATAATGGGTTACTTACGTTACTAAGCAAATTGTAGTCTACCGTTATTGGCTAATTTTTATATGTATAAATTTGTTTAAATTTGTTTTGTCTTTTGTTTTTTGTGTTTTTGTTTTGTTTGTTTGTTTAAATTGTGTATTTTTGTATGTTTTTGTGTATCTTTACCCGACTGCAAGAAGGGTTATGTTTTTCGCGCGTATCTTGTATATATGTATGTATGTAATCTAGATCTAAAATAATCCAGACTAAAATCATCCCATCTAATGGGTCCCGACTGTTGCAATCAATATGTTCCGTATTAGAATTTATTATTTGTTTTATTTAAATTGGCTTTTACGCTACTGGACTGAACTTGTTTTTTTCTTTTTAGTTTTTATCTAAAGTTATTTTTTACGCAGTCGGGTTTTTTTATTTTTTATTATTTACTTTTTTGTATGTGTGTGTTGTGTTTTTTGTGTATTTTTGTATGTATGTTGTAGCTTCTCTCTCTTCACTCGCGTAAATGTAGGTTTCTCCATACAAACTTTGGACCCCCGTTTCATCCCTTTAGGGGGTGAATTTTGGAAAATCATCTCTTAGTGCTCGCCTACGTCATAAAAGAAAGCCTGGTGCAAAATGTCAGGTTCCTAGTCCCAGTAGTTTCGACTGTGCGTTGATATGTCAGTCAGTCAGTTTCTCCTTTTATATATATATAGATATGTGACGTATCGCTTACTGATAGTTTAAGATTATACGAACAAAAATAGGCTCTAAAAATATTATGATTAGTGCGTTTATGCTATGGTGTAAACAATTATACTATTAAGGAAGCGAAGATACTGGCAATTTATCAAGTATTCGTTTTCAAAATAAATTTTTAATCTTTTCTGATTATTATTCAATAAAAAAACAGGCATAAATAATTAATTACAGTGGTTGTGGATCTGTGGGTGCACAAAATTAACAGTGTATTTATTATACATTGAAAGAGCCACATTTAGCTCATATTGCTTTATTTCGAATAAACATTATTAAACCGACTCTTCACGCATTCCTGTTTATTTTAACAATCAAACACAAAATAATTGCAGTCATATTTTAAAGGTTGATTAAATAAATGTAGTTAGCGCTGCGTTTTCACCGAATTACTAATAAAATAGGTAGTAATAATGAAGTGGGATAATGTAAAACGTTATTAATTGCGTAGTATTTCTGAGTGTTTATGATTTTATTACTTGAACAAAATCAAGTCCAGGGTCAAATACTGTATTTCATCATAATCAAAATCATTCAGCTGGAAGGCGTCCACTTTTGGATATCGGCCCCCTTCAAAACACCAGAATGACTTGAGCTACTCCCAGATAAATGATTCCCGTAATCTTCATCAGGAGCCTTACCAAGACACTTTAAAATCATCGTAAAGAAAGAAGAAGAAAAATATTTAATCGTGCCTCACTCAATCGTATAAAAACTAAAAATATGAATAAAGAAAATTATAATCTGTGCGAGCCCAAAAAGTCGCCTCACTCACAACTCAGTTTACCGTAAATCCTATGTGAGATAGAGATAGTGCTATACAGTCTGTATATCTCCGTCTCTTTTCACACCGGAATTATATCAAATTATATGTCATGCAAACCTAACACAGAGTAAGTCATGCTATAATATACCGTAACTAACTATTTCTATGAAAACTGATCGCGCGGCCGTGCCTAGCAGCGACAGCGGGTATCCAGCATACCTGATGGCTTGTTCTCTATTATCTTGCAGTAGATGTGAAAATTATTATTAGAGTATGTTCACCCCGGATCTAACTCATCTTCATCATCATCATTTCAGTTGGAAGACGTCCACTGTTGGACATAGGCCTCCCCCAAGTGCCACCATAACGACCGCATGTGCGCGTTTTGCATCCATCGGATTTCCGCGATCCTCACCAGGTCATCGGTCCACCTTATGGGAGGTCTTCCAATGCTGCATCTTCGGATCGGATCAAACTGGTCCAAGAAAAATGAGTTTGCCTTGTGCCCATTTAAAGTCCTGAGGAGTATACTGAATTCAAAATTTTAATATGGACTCTCTCGCTTCGCTCGTTAGATAAACTCTAAACTATTGCTACGCTCAGGAGTTAACTCTGGAATGCAGTTAACCCTCAGTAATCCGGCCCTATTGAGCGGACCTATTGATTGACATCAATACGATTAGTTATATTTTTACGAGTGCGTTAATACCTATTCTATATTATGAAGTATAAATGTATGGATTTAATATTACCATTTTTGTAAGTATGTATGTAATTTGATGGAATACAAGGTGGCAGTACTCCATAGTCCGACACCACTTGGCATAATGATGATCGGATTACTGTAGGTCAATTGTACTTCATTACGGTCGGGTTTTAAAATGACGCCTGTACACGAGTTTAAGAAATAGGAGAATGCAGGAAGCAAGGGCAAGCGAAGCGAGCTCGGTTGTTTTGGCACCTTTCGTTTATTTTGCTTCGTGAAACATTGTTTTTTTTTTTATTATTGGTGGGCTCGCGTTTGACCACCATCTCACCTGATGTTTGTTTGATGGACCTTATTATAGGTGCATCCAATTGCCTAATTTCAGGCCTCGTCCCTTTTCGCCGTCCCGTTCCTTTAACAGTTCAGTTTAGGTCTTCAAAAAGATCGCGAGGTTTCTCCTCGAGCGCCGATTGTACATACGTCTGTACAACTTGAGTGACCTTGAAAAACGCTTAATTGTCGTTTTGTACGCAAGGGTGTACAAAATTTATTCGGTCAAAAATTTTGGTCTCTATATCTTCGTTTTTCCTATAAAAAACCAGAAAAACAATGATACTACATTCTACTTGATATATCTGTTATTTATTTCTTGTGCACCCCTACCACAGTGTTGTCTTTTTTAACCCAATGGTTGACCGGGTAGAGAATGCCATGTTGCATTAATTCCGCCTATGTACCACTACTGTACATGAAGTTTAAATAAATAAAAAGTTTTTTTTATATCTTTTTTGTTGATTTTACGTAAAAACGCGCAATTACGTAATAATAATACCCCTATATGCACGAGGGGTTAAATGTAAAAATCTATGTAGTTTAGTACCTACATCAAATTGGCCAAAAAAATTAGTTCATTGCACTTTCCAGTTTAATTTTATGTTTCATCTACGTTCTTAAGAACTTGGCTTAAGAAACTAGCGTTCTTCAGCGAACATAAACGATTTTTTAACCTATTAGTAAAAGCAAAGGCTGTTTGAGTTCTCGTCTAACTTAGAATTTATTTTTTCGACTTGAGATTTCTTTCTGTGTAGTAGCTAGAACATTTTATAATATCTTTTTCATTTTCCGCTTGTAAATCTCAGCTTATTTCTTTGAGGAAGAGTGGATGTTTGGATTTTTTGTAAGAAGCTTCGTTTTATTTAGTTTGGCTACTATGAGTAGGATGATCTGAATTTTTATGATACTGTAAGATTATCAGTTTGTGTTAATGTAAAAGATATGAGAAATAGGCGAGTACCCTTACGCTGTTGAAACCGCCTCGTCGTTTATACCGCGTACATCGAAGGACTGGAACAATTTACCTGCGGCGGTCTTTCCATCCGATTATAATTTGGTTGTCTTCAAGGCTAGAGTGAATAGGCTCTTAATAAACTAGTGCGCCTCACCATCAACGATTGCGTCACTACTTACCATCAGGTGGGATCGCAGTCAAGCACTAGTTTATATCAATAAAAAAATAGGCATTATTTTCTCTTTAATCTTGTATTTACAGTGTTAAAGTACCAAGACTATGCATCTTTTTGAAACAGTTTTAAGTTTTTATGTTGAGTGGACTTTAACTGTTACCTTCATCATCGAACTACTGGGCAACGGCCTCAAAAATTTTTCCAATTGTGATGAACAATCTTAAAATAACTTTTGCCGCTCTGGATGGGGCGAGAGGGAGCGTCAGACTTTTACTAGCCAAAACCCACCTATGTTCTTTCCACCGCCATGTCCATTTTTTATACCTCCCTCTCCCTCTCCATCCATCCATCCATCCATCCATCTATCCATCCTTATAGTAACATGTGTTTCATCCTTCCTCTTCACACGACTAGATAAACGATTCCCTCTGAACTTTTCAGTCACTAGCGCTACTTTCAAACTTCCTCTAATGTACCTACTTATTTCTCTTTTATCCATTCTCGTCACGTCACACATCCATATCAACATTCTCGTCTCCGCTATATGAAATCATTTTTTATATGTCTTTTTCACCAGATTATTACCGGTCTTATTGGAGATTTTACCCTTCATCTTGAGAGGCATCCGTAGGTCACCAGTTGTTCCAGTGGCTTATTCATAACTACTGCAAAATATACATCATTTATCACTTTAAGTGCATTTTCCTTTAATTGTTTTATTGGTCTATTTTTTTTTTTTGGTATTTCTCTTTATTATATTGTTTTATTTGCCTTATCTTATTCTTAGTATTTTATATTATTGAGTATTCTAAAAATACAAACATACAGACAAAGGAATATTCAAAATTAGGGTCAAGATTAGTCCGTTGTGCTTTCATTAGCATGTTTCTCAAAAACAATTTGTCGTTATTTGCACAAAGCTTGTAATTTTATGCAAATATGCTAAATACGTGAGGCCATTGTTTTACACTGCATACTAGTCCTTTCTTGGAATTCGAAAGGGGTAATGTTCTTTGGAGCACTATATAAATTGTAAGTATATAGTTATATTCTGTTAATGAGATTTATAAGTTTGTTTAAACTAATTAGAACAACACGCTCTTTGTTTTGATGGCCATTGTTAAAATAACTGTAAATTCCTAAAATTGCCTCAACGCAGAAAATATTTTCCAAGACAAAAAAAAAAAAACATACACATACATATATACCTAAGCGGTAGGGATAAGAGCGAGTTAGTTTTCAAGTAAGTTGAAAACTCGCTCTTATCTTATCTTTACTGTTTTCCGCATTAGTGCGGAAAAATGCGCGAGTTCACCCCTGCCACAATTTATTGTATTTATCGTTTCAAGGTGGGTGTTAAGTGACCCCCACGAGTTGCGCATCAACCCCGATTTATTTATATTTTCGTAAGTTTATCGAAAAGTGTCGTTTGATACACATGTAAATTGGTCACTGCAGCATTCGGCTCCATCACACTCTCGTCGGCGGTTAGGGCGAATTCCGCCCCGATCGTAATGACAAACTCTCTCCACTTGTATCAAAATGTACTAAGACAACTTTTTCTTTTCAGTAAAACATGAAAGTTTCTATTTTTATCATCATAATATCAACGGTTTTGTTCTTTGATGAGGCAAAATCAGACTCAAATGAAACAGTAACATCACAACTTTATGAAAAGTATGATGGTGCAGCTGGGCTCAAAGTGCTGTCGAGAAGAAAGAGGTTTCTGATATTTCCTGATGGCAGCTCGTTTCAAATAGGTATATAAAAACTATTTTTATGCTTATTATGGCTATGTATATACTTCTCTTGTTTTATAATATAATTCATTTTAGTATAACTAGTTCATAGTGGTCATGTCAATTTTATATTAATATGCTTAACTTAACCTAATTACAAAATAAAATTAAAAGCCCTAAAGTACTAAAAAAAAGCAATCTAAAGTACGCCGTCGAAAAACTCTTCCGCATCGCTGTTGACTGGTAATGTACCCAAAAGACTGGCGGCATTGCCACGCTGAATGGCAATGCTTATCCTTTGTCCAAAAAAGAAAAAGCCAGCTCTTGGGTCACGCGAAGTGTCAACAAGGCGTTTTGAAAATTCTTTAAATAATTTGTGAGCACTTAGACCCCACGATCCGAGAGTTTCAACCCCAAACGGCTCGAAAATATATCTACCAATATCATTTAAATTAATTAGACCGCCAATTGTATTCTACTGTAATTTTTATAGTGCTCAATAAAGAGTACATATCTTATTTATAGTTCTGACATTACATAATACCTAATTTTAGTATAAAATAGATTAATGCAATTTAAATTTCATTAGGCTTAAAACAATAAATCGTATTCGACACATTACATGAACCGCATCTAATCTAATAATCTTGTTAATTTCAGTTTTTTGCACTCAAAACCACGGATATCTCCAAATCGGCAACATCGTTTGGTTTGGCACCACTGCAGCTATGGCCTGGGAACTACCAACAGACCCTGGAGACTTTGACATGTTCAGGGATCAGATCAAAGTGTTTGATGGAAAGAGAAGGAGCGATGTGCTATACTATGTGGATGAAGATGGAAAAGTTGTTGATAGGATTGAGTATAAAAAGTAAGATTGAAAAATTTGAATTCATCCTTAAATTAAATTATTTTTTTAAAGATATTAATCAAATCCAAGTTCAACACTATTTAAAGGTTTATTCAATCGCTTATAGTCTTTCTTACGTTGCATGAGTTGGATCACTTGGATGACAGCAGGACAAAAATATGCATCGTTAAGATGAGAGGAAAGGATAGGCAGCTACATTGTATGAATCTGACAGCTGTCACCCGCACCATCCTGTAAAAATTGTAGTGTAGATTAAGCGTTGCAGTACGTCTTTTGGGCATATTTCCAGACTACAGATCACTGTAGTTTGCATCAGCAGAGGAACTTGTGGTCATCATATATTTTCGTTTGGAGTTCTTGCTTAAAGTGTATATATTTATTTAAGTACATAAGAAACTTAAATATTAACTAATATAACCTGTCTCTATATTTATAAAAATTACCACAAGCTAAATATGTTTATACAAAAACCAAAGGTATAGGAACACGGATGTTCTACATCTGCAAGATTCAAAGATTCAAAGATTCAAAGATTCAAAGCATTTTATTTCAAATAAACCATTTCTAAGTAGGAAGTCAGTCAGTCAGAAAAAAAAATGATGCTAATTGCACATTCCAAAGCGTAGATCTCTATGGAGAAGAATGTGCAAGAAACTCCATGGACACTCTTTTCAATCATGTTTTGTAATTACAAATATCTCTGTTACATGTTTCTTGTCGCTATCATGTGAGAACAATGTAAATAAAGTAAAAATACAAACTAAATATAGATATTAAAATAGCAACTGGCAGCTAAGAGATGACCAGTCTCAACTGACAGCGCCCGTTCACGAACATGACGCCAATATTAGCACCACTCAGCTCAACCATTTGAAGGGAACCGAATGATCCAACACATGCGCCACCATCAGTGAGACATTTGAGTGAGCATGATAAACTCTCAACTGCCATGCTGATTTATGTCAAACAAGTCCAATAGTAACATAAAAAACCATAAAATAGCTCCATGGTACTCACATTTACAAACTTTGAAAAAAATGCTTCTACATTATACAATACTTTTATTATTTAAAAATTCAAAAAAAAAAACATTTAAAAATAATAACAATAATTTCCTTTCCAAACTAATCAATTTGTTCACCCCGGTGGTAGTGGAGCTGGACCAGCATTGAGCCAAGCATTTTTATCTTGAATATAATCCTCCAACTTATAATATGCCTGCCTGCATAGTGTGCGTTTAATACAAGATTTAAATTTTGTTTCATTAAGTTCTAATATTTGTGGAGGTATTTTATTATAACATTTCAAACAGTACCCCATGAAAGAAGACGCCACTTTAGCCAGTCTGAAACCTGGTTGAACTAATTGGTCCCTATTTCTTGTAACATAATTATGTCTATCGCCTCTTTTGCGAAAAAGATGAAGATTTTTTCTAACGTACATGATGTTTTCATAAATATATTGACAAGGCACCGTCATGATATTAATATCCTTAAACAGTTCCCTTAGAGAATCGCACCGGCGAAGATTGTAAATAGCTCTGATGGCTCTTTTCTGTAGTATAAAAATTGAGTCGATGTCTGCAGCCCGTCCCCATAGTAAGATACCGTATGACATGATACTATGAAAATAACTAAAATAGACTAGTCTAGCGGTATCAACATCCGTAAATTGGCGGATTTTTCTAACAGCATATGCAGCTGAGCTAAGCCGTCCTGCAAGAGATGTTAAATGAGGACCCCATTGTAGCCTAGAGTCAAGCGTTATCCCCAGGAAAACAGTTTTGTCGACAAATTCTAGTTTTTCATCGTTTAGTATTACGTCACAATCACTACTTTTGACATTCGGTAAGGAAAATCTTATGCATTTAGTTTTTTTCCCGTTTAAAACTAGATTATTAGCAGTGAACCAGTTTTGGACCTGCAATAGTGCGTTATTTTCGTCGTCAAGATTATTAGTCCTTCTATTTATCTTAAAAATCAAAGAAGTGTCGTCGGCAAACAACACCATATTAAGTTTATTTTGCAACAAATAGGGTAAATCATTAATATAAACTAAAAATAAAAAAGGACCTAAAATTGAACCTTGGGGTACCCCCATTTTCACATTTAATCCCGACGAATTGACACCGTTTATTTGAACTTGTTGCTGTCTGTCAATCAAATAAGATTTTAATAAGCTTAAAGCTGTTTTGCCTAGTCCGTAATGCTCAAGTTTCAGGAGTAATGTTTCATGAACCACACAATCAAACGCCTTAAACAGGTCACAGAAGATACCTATAGCATCCTGTGCCTCTTCCCACGCATTAAAAATGTGTTTTAGTAAGGAGACACCAGCGTCAGTTGTACAACGTCCTTTGGTGAAACCATACTGTTTATCGTGTAAGATGTTATTTGTGTTAAAATGATTAAGCATTTGATTTAACATCACCTTTTCAAATATCTTGCTAAAAACCGGCAACACGGACACCGGCCTATAATTATTAGTGTCTTTACTGTCCCCAGATTTAAAAAGTGGTATCACTTTACTATATTTCATCAGATCCGGAAAAACTCCTTGATCTATACACAAATTAAATATTATAGCTAAGTACGGCGCTATAGTCTCAATAATTGAGGTACAAACTTTGATAGACATACCCCACAAATCTTCTGTCAATTTAACCTTGATTTGTTTAAAAGCTTTTATTACAGTTATAGGGTTTATATGCTTAAAGTTAAATTCAGTCGAACAGGCTGCAACGTTCGCCTGTAATAAACTAAAAGCATGCGATGGCGACGAATTTAGGGCTTCAGTAAACTTGTTACTCTCGGTATCTATCTTTTTAAACCAATTTCTGCATACGATAAACTCATTAAAATAAAAGAACTGGTAAATAGTACGTTTTGATTCAAGTGGAGAAAGTTGGTCATTGCTACCGAAGTAGCATTCGCCCAAGCCGTAGGCGAGAGAGTCATGGAGCCGAGGGCTGTAGTGACGAATTTCCATAGCAAAGAAGGAACAGAAGTGGGTTTTTAGTCAGTAAAAGTCTGACACTATCTCCCGCTCATTTACTGAGCTCGATGATTTACCCACCTAAAAAAAAATATATGTGTATCAGACATAAATAAAAGGGAGTTGACGCGCGACTCGTGGGGGCCGCTTAGCGACCAGCCTGATACGATAAATGTAATAAAATTGTGGTGGGGGCGAGCACGCGCACTTTTCCGCACTAGTGCGAAAAACAATCAATTGCGGACCTATAAGCGGTGAGGATAAGAGAGGGTTTTTGAGTAAGTGTATTTAAAAAAAAAATAGCTGTTAGATAATAATTGTATTTGAACATTTTATAGGAAAGTCTTAATAAATCCAGCGTTTGCCAAAAGAAGCGTCGATGCAGCGGAAACAAATATAAGAAATACGGCGAAGGTTAACAAAAAAGAAATGCATTCCTCGCAGAAAAATAAAATCTACTTCAAAGATTTGGATACAACAACACTGGAGCGCCATAGACAAGAAAGACAGAAACTTTATGTTAAGCTGGAAAAGTTTTTGCAAACGTAAGTGGCATTCATAAATGTAAAATCGGATTTATTTGCGAGGAAACTCTTTCATATTTAAAAACTATCTATTTTATTCAACAAATATTAGCTTATGATCATAAAGCTGGATTACTTAGCGTGAGGTTTTAGGTTTGATCCTCGGGTATGTTTTTGGGTTTTTCTAAGTAGCAGTCTCGAATCAGTATTTGTACTTAGTTGGTGTTAATAGATTTGTCTTCTATTTTGTTTATTAAATGGTCATTATTATCATTATTTCACCCAAAAGAAGTTCACTTCTTTTGGGTCAAATAATGATGATGAAGGATCACCTACAACACTGAACACATTTCAAAATATTGTGTAAAATTATCTGTATTAAAAGCAAGAATAATCGAGGTATTCAAGCCACATAAAGTGTGTATTTGATAAAGGTCCTTTTGACTGAAATATTTATACTGATGAATATGTCTCAGTAGTGGGCTACTGGGACATATGCTTCCCCAAGTGTCGCCACCAACCACCACCACCACCACACCACCACCACCAGTGCGCACCAGTGTCGTGTACCAATCGTGAGCGTCTCGCATTTATCGGTTATCCGCAATCCTCACCAGGTCGTCGGTCCATCATATGGGTGGTTTTATTAAATAAATGGCATTTGAGTGCAACTAACATACATAAATTCTCAATTTAGCCATTCGGTAAATATATGCTTAGTATTTTCAGGTGCTAAGTATATTTTTGTGTATAACATAAAATCTCTAAACCTTGTTTGAACAGGCTAGGTTGGAATGGTAGAGAGTGCATCTTGAAAATGCTGTGTGCGACAGGCAAAGGACAAATCAAACAGGACTCGTTTGTAGGAGAGATTCTACGGGCGGTGTTTACGTAAGGAAGCAATTTGTAAATGGTCACTGGATAGGTGCACTAACTAGATGAGGTAGTGGGTAGATTGAAAGTGAAACATGATATGTTTACTGAACCTACCTACTACCTACCTGCGTAGTTAGCCTGTGAGATACCTAACTCTCCGTTCTAAATTCGATTATATTTCTACACTTTTTCTGTGTTCTCTGTCATCTGCCTGTTTCTAACTTTCTTTCTACTCTAGTGGAACTGTTTTGGATTTGTAGCTTTATCCAATAAACTTTCTTGCTTTCTCTTGTGCACTTCGGACTTTCTTTCTTTACTTCTTTCACACTACATCAACCTAAACCGTACGGTTTACTTTTAATCATTCACCATGTTTTATCTATTCAAATCAATTCTTATAAATGATCGATGTTCAAACATTGAAATATTATATCTCTATATTCTTATGAGCAACGTAATAGTAGATTATGTGACTAGGGGATAAAGCAGTGTCTTTAAGTCGCCGGTGGCATGTTGAATTCCGAACGAAACGAAGGTTGCTAATTTTAATCCCGAACGTCAGTGAAGGATTTATATAATTAACTCCCGAGCACTGCGAGGGAGTTAATAAAGAAACCTGAGTGAAGTGAGGAATTCAAGCCGCCCAAGACAAAGACAGCTTTATCCCCGTGTTGGATACTCTACTTTTTACACCATCTGTGAGATAATTAAAAGACAATACTATTAAAGTTAAAATGTAGTGCTGTATTTTCCTTAGTTTTAGTTTCAACTTAAAGTAACCCATCTACACTACCTGATGCAACCGTCTACTACAAACGTTGAACTCATAGAATTCTCCTAAAGCAGAAATATACTATTTCCTTGTATTTCTAAACTTAGAGCATAATTTCAGATTACCAGAAGTTCAAGTCTCGGTGTCCAAACTTCATAAGCAGTACGATGACGCCCGCGGGGCCAATGGAGACTGTGTAGAGCTGTACCCGAATTGTGGAGACATGTCTGTAGTGTAGTGTTATTGTGTTTTTTATTATTCGGTATTGGCAATAAAATTAATAGAAGTGCACTTGGTTTTTCCATTCCATTTTATTAGAATTGAAGCAGAAAAAAATAGAAGCTGTTGGTATGGTGGTGTAGAAAAAATAATACATACTAATCCATTCCAATTTTTACTTAATTTCAAATACAAATATATGGATATTATATTTTTGGACATACACATAAACACGCACGCATTAACGAAGACTACACACACAGCACGATTTAGTTAGCTAAGTTTAGTATTTTATTTATTTCATTCTTTAATTATGTTCTTAAAAAATATTTTAAAGTAAATTTAGCTAATAAGAACAATAATTAAATTAAGTCAAAATAAAATTGGGAGGGCGCCGACTCTATGAAGCTTCATAAACTGTATCAACCTTAAAATTATGTCAATAAATAATTTTATTATTATAGCTTCTTATTCGCATCATAGTATTTAAAAATATTTATGTATATTATTTACCGTCGACAATTGTGGCATATCCCATCCATACGCACAAAACGTTTTGGAAACACATTCATTATGCGTACAGCTAAGGAGTGGAATTCCCTGCCATAGGCTGTGTTTCCTGATAGCTACAACCTGAAGATCTTTAAGTCAAGAGTGAATAGGTTACTTCTAGGCAAGCGTGCTCCATCGTCAACCGCATCGTCGCTTACCATCAGGTGAGATAATGGTCAAGCGCGACCGTCTCAACAGAAAAAAAAGGGAATTACAATTTTCATAATAGCAACAAAAATAGGGTAGGTCGGGACATAAAGGTCCAATTTGTCTATTATACTAATCATAGCTGGGAAAACCAAACCACTACATCACAATACATAACACATATCCAACAAACAATTATCGAACTATGTTTGGCTCAATTCCTGGTTGATTGATCATTATAGAAATATGTTTTTTTACTGTTTTTCTAGACCTTGTCGTCTGTCCCTTTTTACCCCATACTAGGGGTAAAAAAGTAAGGGTAAGGGGGCTATTTCGAAAAGGGCCGAAAGGTTGCAACTGACTATTTTTTTACGTCTCTAAATTTGGCTAAAAATCTAATTTTTGAAAAGAATAATATTGTTAGAACAATGCAGCGTACCACCGATTTGTAGAGCTATACATACTACAAGATATGAAATGTTTATAATGAAAACAGAAGCCCATACAACCCTTACTGTCTATCAAGGAAAACCAGGAAAAAATGTTATTATTTTGAGTTCCGCTCTGTGCCGGAACGGTATTAATAAAAAAAAGCTGCCTGAGACAGTGTGAAACCTGCATAATCTGTAAAAAAGCTGTTTGTGGAAAATGTATTAAAGATTTAAAAAACTACTATTTTTTTTTAAATTTACTCAGTTTAAGTACTAAAATTGTTTATTAGTAGTAAAAAAATAAATTGATATTATTTTTATTTAATTTTATACCTAAATATGCAATAATTTCAGGAGTATTCTAACTGAATCTCTAGTCCCGTCAAATTGACCGCTGCGGTCTTTGAAGGTATAGTATGATGCCCGGCCCTTTTAGTGTTAAAAAAGTTTTTTTTCTTTTTTAAATATTGACACGATGCCGTGTATCTCCTGCTAGCGACGTCACCCGACCGTCGGTGATAACGCGTTAAAGCCCCCGCGCTCGCTTCTTTACGTTCATATCGTTAAAAAGGATGATACGTCACTACTTTTTTATCCGCGGACCTTTAAGCCCCGCCCTTTATTTTTCTCTAATAGTAGTAAAATAAAAAAAAAACAACTCTTTCAAAAACCTGGCTGGTTTAAAGACCAATTAATCTCCGACAAGTTGGAGTCCAATTTTCAATTGATACATCAATACATATCCCAATTGAATTGCATAACAGCGAATATGCGGCAGACTGAGTTCTATGACATTCAAAAGTGCAGACGACAGACGTACTCTAATTACTCGATCAAACATTGAACTTGACGAGGCGACGGCGACATCCCGAGCATTGCACTAAAACATTGGTTTAGTATGGAAGAGGTCTGTGCACTAGATTATTATTATTTTGAAAACAACTGTAACTAGTCTTGATAAGTCGATTACACTTACCTTTCTCCAAAATGTTATGAAAAGTATATCTAGAGCAAAAGGTAAAATAGCTATATTTATTTAGTAAAATTAAAAAATAAATTTATAATGTTTTAGTAGAAAAAGCCTCTAACAATGTATCTGTATATTTGTAAGATATATAAGAACATGCACATACTATACAAAGACTTACTTAATTTTCCATAGTATTTTGTTCTTCATAGTTATGAAATTAATTTAATTTTGGATTTTCTTTTAACTCTACTCGGGTGTTGTGCGCTCTTTTACATCATTTAATTAATATGCACAGGATGTTGTCTATTTATAGGCTCTTACAAGTTTGTCTAAGTTTCTATAACTGTATTATGCATACCTATAGTTTAAATATATTGATTCTAAATCGCGAGTTTTACTTAGAACACCTACGTATCCATGTTTACAAATTATTTGAGTTTTTTTTATAAACTGTTCCTCATAGAAGGTACGTATGTATCTAACTCAATAACATACGCCAAAATAATAAATGGTGCATTTATTTACAAACAATTATTGTCTAACCATTAGATTTTTTTATAATATGTAGGTATTTTTTAAGCTGTTTGTCGCATCGATATGACATGTTGGTCTAATGGTTAGTGACCCTGACTGCTAAGCCAGAGGTCGTGGGTTCGATTCCTACCCAGGACAAATGTTTGTGTGATGAGTACAATCATTTGTTCTGTGTCTGGGTGTAATTTATCTAGAATATGTATGTATTTAGAAATATATAAGTATGTTTATCAGTTGTCTAGT
The DNA here is from genome assembly GCA_905147345.3 of Mythimna impura. Classification (NCBI taxonomy): domain Eukaryota; kingdom Metazoa; phylum Arthropoda; class Insecta; order Lepidoptera; family Noctuidae; genus Mythimna; species Mythimna impura. The sequence goes on along the minus strand of LR990356.1, from coordinate 5,174,043 downwards.
ACACATAACACAAGCTCTGCTTATCTTGAGACTAGACGGCGTAGTTGTGGAATATAATATTACATTATGTGTACAACACTTTGCCAATTGGGTTAAATCTTTACTGTAGCATTCTTTTCACCATTCAATAGTTAGAGGGCCTTTCATTATCATATTTATTCCAGGTATCACTCTATATTTATTCCGGGTATCCATTTAAATTTATTCTAGGTATCCATCTATATTCCAGTTATCCATCTACACTTATTCCGGGTATCCATCTATATTTATTCCGGGTATCCATCTATATTTATTCCGGGTATCCATCTATATTTATTCCAGGTATCCATCTATATTTATTCCGGGTATCCATCTATATTTATTCCAGGTATCCATCTATATTAAACGCTAGCTTCTTCCAGCAGTTTTGCTCGCGTGAAAATAGAAAATATACAATCTATGTCACTCAGTAATAAAGTAGTAAGTATTCTACCGATGATAGAATTTTTGAAATAGGTCCAGTGGAGAACTTTTTGAGTTTATTAATTATAATAACAAAATAAAAAATAAAAAATCTTTCCATTTTATAATATTATTATAGATTAATCAGCCTCTGATTGATAAGAAGTATCATATCTTAGTAGAAAATAATCATATGTTTTTCGTAAAGTATACCTTCCACATACCATCCTAATTTAGTCTAGTTCAAGCTTATTTGTATTGTAAGTACTCCGTCGGTCTGTCGCTTCGAGTCAACATTTATGAACAATGTGCTAAATAGACACCAGGTAAGGTTAAAACCATAAACGGTCAACGACCTTAAAAAGTCATGTGCCTACTAATCAGTCAAGTAACATTATTTATCATGACTTCAGACATACTGTAAGCAACTGTTGGATTTGCGAAACAACCGAAAATGTCTACGCTAGTGCAAAATAAAAATTGAATAAAGAATAGTCCATAAGACGCCGAGACGCCATTTTCTTTTTGAAGTCGCGTGATTGGTGGAGCCAATGTTAAGTTTTGACATTGTTTAAAGTTCTTCGTTTGAATGAAGAAGGAATAAAAATTATCGAAACTGGCTCCATGGGCATAAAAAAAAAATGAATGTGTCACATGTCTTGGTTATAGTTTTTGTAGTGAGTGAATTTTTTTTTATAGTGAACGCAGAAAAGGACAGATGTGAAAATGTGAAGACTTCTTTAAATGTTTTGAGGAAGAGGAGGCATCTGACGTTTCCTGAAGGGACTATGATGGTTGTAAGTAGTTTATTGATAGTTAAAATGTTAGGAGAAGGAAAATTCAAATCTTTTTAAGTGGATAGTAGTTTAAAAAAGGTAGAACTGTTAGAGTACTAAAGAGACCCGTTTTAATAGGTAATTTAATGAATTAGAATTTTTGTGAACCACCCACGATACAGGAACAATTACTAGTTTGAGCAAAGTTATCAAAAAAAAAAAAAAACAGGGCAAGAGCGAGTTGGACTCGCGCACTGAGGGTTCCGCACAAACTTACATATAAACAGTTCGATTCCTGAATTGAGTTACGAAAATTTTTCCGAATTGTAAAAATAGTTTTTTTTTGTGACGTAACTACAAATTTACAGTTTTCAGATTTATTCCTATATCTATGCTATAAGACCTTACTTTATGCCAAATTTCAGGATTCTGGGTCAACGGGAAGTACCCTATGAATTTTGATTCCTTTGAGAATGTAGAAAAGTACGTTTTTTGCGACATAAACGGCCGTATCTTTTTTTCCCGTTAACTTAGAAGTTTGATTTTTTCACAGCTTCAAGGAACCGCAGACTTGAGTATACAGTTTTAATTTCAACTCGATGCCTCCACGCGTTTCTGAGATAAAGGGTCTTGACAGACTGACAGATAGACAGACAGACAGACGGACGGATAACAAAGTGATCCTATAAGGGTTCCGTTTTTTCCTTTTGAGGTACGGAACCCTAAAAACAACAATAAATTATTTTATTTCACATTGCTCTTTAGTTAGCATTTCCGTATCTGTTGGTGTGATTAAACACCAAGGAAGGCCTCCTACAAGGTGGACCGATGGCAACGGTTGCGGGAGTCCGATGGATGCGAGACGCACAGGACCGTTCGTTGTGGCGACACTTGGGGGAGGCCTACGTCCAGCAGTGGACGTCTTTCGGCTGAAATGATGATGATGATGATGTGATTAGCTGTACAAAAACAGCTATTTATATGTTGGTCAGTCTGTTATTTCCTTTATAGTGCTGCTACAAAACAACATAAGTACAGTTGTGGTTTTAAAACGTTTACCTCGTTTAAACGGAATTAAGTTAAATACCAACTTTAAATAACTTACCCATATAATATTCACAGATTCTGAAGTTTTTATGGAAAACTTCTTCCTGGATCTTCTTTATAACGTACAAATGACTACGATTTCAAACTTTAATGCTGTAAAGGAAACAGTACCTGGGTTCTGGTCTTTATAATATTTGAATAAAAGATGTGTTCTTTGTTGTGCTTGGACGCAAGTGACAAACTTGGTGTATTCTTGATCCATTTTTATTTTGATAGAACAAGAAAAATAAAAGACGGTGATTGCTATGGGTTGTTCGTGGCCATTTTCCCGCTAGATGGCGTTGAAGACAACCTTATCAGTTTTATTTTGTTTTGAGTGTAATTGGAACAAAATTAAGTCACAGAAATAGTAGAGCGGAAATCGGACATTTCACTTTATCGAAATTAGTCAAATTATAGCCTCAAAACCCATCTGATTCGCCATACTTCGAAAAACTAATATCCAACTCTGCTTATAGTATTGTTTACACACACAGACATACACTAGATGGCGTGCATTTAAAAGTTATTGCACTAAATTACAGAATCCAGTTCTGTAGAAATTATAATTATGTCTGGGGGAGTACCTGTTACAATTATATTATATAAATAAAAGGTGGTATTTCAGGTGTAAACTATTTAATTGACTTATTATTTTATTAATTAAAATTACATATTCACAATAACTCCTACCTAAAATATGGCGTCAAAAAATTCCTCCGCATCACTGTCGACTGGAAGTGTGCCCAAAAGACTGGCGGCATTGCCACGTTGTACGGCAATGCTTAATCTCTGACCGAGGTAAAAGTCAGCCCTTGGGTTACGCGAAGTGTCAACTAGCCGTTTGGAAAATTCTTTAAAAAGCGCATGAGCACTGGGACCCTACGGCCCAAGAGTCTTAATTTATGTGATTTAAAACTTTTTTTAAATGATATAAACCAGTGCTTGATTGCGATCCTACCTGATGGTAAGCAGTGATGCAATCGTTGATGGTGAAGCACACTAGTTTATTATAGCCCATTTACTCTAGCCTCGAAGACACTTAAATGATAATTGGACGGGAAGACGTAAGCAAATCGTGCTAGTCCTACGATGTACGCGAAATTAACGACGTGGCGAAACGATGCCCTACACTAAGGGCGGAAATCACCAATAAAACTAATCGCGTTTTAACGTTTTGCTCGCATAATCGCGTTTAACAGCTGTCACTAGTGTCACTTGTAAAAATACAACAAAAAAAAATACAGACAAGTGACACTAGTGACAGCGGCTAAACGCGATTGTGCGAGACAAACGTTAAAACGCGATTAGTTTTATTGGTGAATTCCGCCCTAAGAATCACTCCTATATCGTGGCTGCGTTCACAAACATGTGTAACTCACATATACAAGATACCTAGAACGGGAACAACTATCTATGGACCATATAGTTGTTCTAGCCGGGAATTGCAAGCAGTAATACTAGCAAAGGAGGCGGCCGATCGCCCCAACCGCCGCCGGGATTCCGATCCCGATTTTCGGCCACCGTAGGCGCGGGCTTGCGGACGGCGATAGCAATGGGTGGCTCGCCGTCCGACCGTCCGGTAACCGTCCGGACCGAGCCCAAGTCGTCGACGGCGCGTACTGTTCCACGCGCGCCTCAGGGAGATGTCAGCAATCGTAGGGGCCCAGCAGGTTCGAAGCCTACTGGGGCCACGGGTTGTGTGAAAGTGAAACCCGGGGCCCTGGGACAAAGGCAAAGAAGGAACAGGAGTGGGTTTTTAGTCAGTAAAAGCCTGACACTATCTCCCGCTCCGCCCAAGGGCGGGATTTGTCATTAGATGATTTTCGCTCCTAAAAAAAAAACCCGTGACTCAGTGCAGTAGCTAATCACTCAATCACTAAGCCAACCGTATCATCTAATTAAATCATAGCAAACTTAGGTCTTCTAGTGGCTCAAGAGTTTGCTGACAATCTTCCACAAGATTTAGAGCACAAATATTAAACTGCAATGACTAAATTTGAACATCCCTTGATTAATAAACCCAGAATTAAGATTATAGTCTTAAACCTCGTAAATTAGATGGTAAAACCGAAAGTCATACTAATCTAAATTTACTACAAATAAAAAGGGTATGAAAATAACATTTACTTGCGACCACCGAATATAATGCAGAAAAAAAAGAAAGAATAATACAAGAAGTCAGAATATTATGATTATAATATTAAATTATATAATGCACATAACAACTTTGTATAACATTCTGACAGATAAATGCATTCTATTCTGTGTCTATACATAAAACAACACACATAACCTATACACAACTATTTATGTGTACAGTTTTTTTTTGGGAAGTGGGAAACCATCTTAATCAGCACCATAGAATCCATAATTATCAATGTGATACCGACGATGCATCATCATCGTCGGTATCACATTGATAATTATACGTCTACAAAAATGATTCGTCTGAAGTCGAATTAATACATAGCTGTTATTTAATAATTTTGTATGAGACTTCTCCCGGTTTGTGTGGAGCGAGTTTATCAGACTTTTACTGACTAAAACTCTATGTTCCTTCAGTTGCATTATGCGTTCTAGGACCAAAGGTTTCAGTAATACAATGTGTTTCTATGCAAAACCCTGTATTTCCCTGCAATGAATGGTAAATTCTTTGGTTTATAGTTGACCATGTCGGTGCTGAAAGCTGTGATGGTCCACGCTCCATCAGGCTGGAATGTAGCTGTCGAGATAGACGTACTGTATCCGCTGCTCAGTCCAGAGTCGACCAACGCTTTGTTCAGGAAGAAGCTCCATCATAGACAGAAGAGAGAATTCTGGGAGAAGGTGGAAAAGGCCCTTGAGAAGTAAGTCATCATCATCATCATCATTTCATTTCTGTTGGACTTATGTCCCCTAATTTTCGCCATAAAGACCGGGTGTGTGCGTCTCGCATCAATCGGATTCCCGCGACCCTCACCAGAATTGAGTTACGAAGATTTTAACGAATCGCATTTTTTTTTTGTTACGTAACTACAAATTTACAGTTGCCAGATTGTTTCCTATACTTGTGCTATGAGACCTTGCTTCATGCCAAATTTCAGGATTCTAGGTCAATGGGAAGTACCCTATGAATTTTGATTCCCTTGAGATTGTCGAAATACACGTTTTTTGCGACATAAACGGCCGTATCTTTTTTTTGTTAACTCGTAGTATAATTTTAAAAAAAGTATAATTTTTTCACAGCTTCAATGGACCGCAGATCTGAGTATATGGTTTTAACTTCAACTCGATACCTCCACGCTTTCCCACGATACACATTGGGCGTTTTGAAACGCGCGCTTTGCTAACGCGCGTTTTGAGAACCCCGAATTCTATTGAAGTGTACACATGCAAGCGCGCGTCAATCGCGCGTTTACATTTTTTCGTTAGAACGCGCGTTGCTCGGGCGTCAGCTGCGCGCTTTGAGATACATGAGCGGCCATTTTGTTGTACATATCAACGCGCGCTTTTGTGTAGAGAGGACGCACTTTTCGAAAATGGAGATCGAGCATTTTGCAAGCAACAAAAGTATGTTCGCCCTACAAACGCGCGCTGAACGCCGTGCTAAGCGCGGTGTGTGTACGCGACCAACGCGCGCTCAACGCAACGCCGAGCGTCCAGTATGTACTAGCTCAAAGGGTCTTAATAGACAGACAGACAGACAGACGGACAACAAAGCGATCCTATAAGGGTTCCGTTTTTTTCCTTTCGAGGTAAGGAACCCTAAAAATCATCCAAATAGTTGTCGATGTGAACCAGTACGCTGGCAGCATTGCCACGTTGAAAAGTAATGTTGATTCGTTCGCTAAAAAAAGCATATAATTAATTGAGTTTTTTTTTTTGTATTTAGATTAGTATTACTGGTATTATATTATAATAATAAGTCCTTTTAAACATTGGTACGAAAGATATTATAAATAACATATTGTCACTTAAGGAAGTTATAAGCAATTAATTCAAAATTGTGTCTTATTGGACAACCAATTAATATGAGTTTGTACTGACGAAACACCAGTTTTTCATAATTAATTTATATTCATTCTCTCAAAAAACTATGTACCTAAGCATTAAATATTACAGTTATTTGTTACACAATCGTTCCATAAGACTAAGTTTCCTGTAACAAGTGTTCACTAAATCATTTTGTTTTCAGTTACAACTTGAACGGTCGCTCGTGTATTTATCGAAGCATATGTGAAGCGAGAACACACTTGGCTCCACCGGGAAAGTCTTTGGTGCATGACATTTTGAGGACAATATTTTCGTAAGTTTCTTTTTCTTTTTACGTATTTAGTTAAAATTCTTCAAAAGTATAACGTTGGTGGTTTGATATTTTTGTATGTAAAGCATTCGTAACAAAACGTGCACAATCTTCTTCATAATAAATAAATCAGCTGTTATATACAAAATGCAATGTTTAATTGTTGTAAATGTTACAGGGTAAATATTACAGGGTATATGTTACAGGGTATATGTTACAGGGTAATGATACAGGGTAAATGTTCCAGGGTAAATGTTACAAGGTAAATGTTACAGGGTAAATGTTACAGGGTAAATGTTTCTGGGTAAATGTTAAGGGTAAATGCTACAGGGTAAATGCTACAGGGTAAATGTTACTGGGTAAATGTTACAGGGTTAATGTTACAGGGTTGGTTTTGTAGAAAAAAACATTTATACTACTAGTACTCTCACCACCTGTAAAGTTATTAGTGTTTACAAATAGCTTGTATTTCAAACAAGTTTGAAAAACAGCCATCAGCTGTGGTGTTTCTCATTCTCTATTGAAACGGCAATACTAACTAATTGTTTTAACGGCAAACTAACTAAATTACTAATGTATAGTTAATTAATCTTTCGATGGATGTTTTTGATTGGCATAATATCTCTCCATTCTACGGTAGAGGCGTGACTCGCCTGGGCAGAGCACCGCCGTGTCCTCGTGGGGGCGATCGGTGGCAGCGATCTCTCGCGCCGGGCCTTGGTACAGGCCATGGTCCGGAGCGAGGAGGAGTGGCAGGCGGTCGCCTCCTTCTGCGAAGCAGTAATGCTAGCAAAGGAGGAGGCCGCTCGTGCACGCGTGAGGCTATGGCCTCCGCTCCTAGCCGCCGGGATTCCGATCCCGATTTCCGGTCACCGTAGGCGCGGCCTTGCGGACGGCGAGAATGGGTAGCTCGCCGTTCACTCGCTCGTCCGGTAACCGTCCGGACAGAGCCCAAGTCATCGACGGCGCGTAGTGTTCCACGCGTGTCTCAAGGAGATGTCAGCAACCGTAGGGGCCCAGCGGGGTCGAAGCCTGCCGGGGCCAAGGGTCTAATTCTGAAAGGAAGACTCGGCGCTGGTATGAAAGGCAACGAAGGAACAGAAGTGCGTTTTTATTCATCTCGCGGAGCGGCGGAGTGGGAGATAGTGTCATTGGATGATTTTTCCACCGAAAAAAAAAAGCCGTGAGACACATAATGTGGGTTATATTTAAGTTTATATATGATTGTTACTTAATTGTGTGTATCTATGTGCCAAACAAACGTGTTTTTCTTTAATGTAATTTTCAAAGAAGTACAATGCCTGTTTAATCAGACACGATTTCAATTAAATTTCATACATTTCTTATCCAGCTGCTAATTTTAGCTACCTTGCGAAGACCGCTCCACCAATCATGACTTTATATTCTCTGATATATCGACGAAAATTTCATAAAGCCTTATTTAAACTTTGGCTGGCCAGTAATAGAAATTGTTCGTTTTGTTTCAAGCGCCCCAGTTCACGAGAAAGGATTTAAGGAGGAAGTTAATGAAACTTATTACGAGTTATTGGAACCAAACGTCTGCGAAAGAATCCACGATTGCCCCATTTCGATACTGGAAGTTGTATTAGGACTGAATAAAAATAGCTACATATAGCCAAAGGAACATTTTTCGTTTTATTTTTCGTTATTGAACCTAATGGTGTGGATAAACTAACTTTAACCTATTGTGAAGTGTAAAAATATTGAGAGTAACTCAGATGGTAAATATTTTACCGCTTGCATTTCCAATTCCGCCAAGCTCGTCTCATCATCGGACCATCAGGCGTACGGCGATGCGCCACCGCACCGGTACATGGTGAATATCCCACCTATACGCACAAAAGGTTTTGGGAACACATTCAATGTGCGCACAGCGAGAATACCCTGCCAGATTCTGTGTTTTCTGACAACAACCTGACTAGCAACCTAGCTACAAGCTGGGGATCGTGAAGATAAGAGTGAATAGGTTACTTTTAGGGCCGACGCTGCGTTAAGCGGGCGCCCGCGCGGTCCCATTCAAAAGTGCCCCGTCGCGGCTCGCTTCGCGAGCACCCGTCGAAGGTAGCCGCACCCCGCGCCCTATTTGCTACGTAATAATACATTAATGTTCTCCATCGACACGACTACATGCACACCGTTAAAGTTGAACTAGAGTTGAACATCCGGTTTCCGCTGCAGGGACCGCAGCACACGACACACGCGCGTCGCGACGGGAGCCCGAACAGGCGCCCGTGCGGACGCCCGCTGAACGCAGCGTTGGCCCTTAGGCAAGTGCGCTCCATCGTCGATTTCCATCAGGTGAGATAGTGGTCAAGCGCGAGCCTACCAACAATAAAAAAAGTAGATCATCAAAATTTATTTATAGAAAGTTAAAAGAACAGATAAGTAACTAATACCACTGATGATACAAAACATGTGAATGATGTTAACAATTAGCACGTAACAAGCCTAAAATGAAAAAGTCACGGAATCAACTTCACACAGCGTAACATTAAACTTGACTCGCAGTTATGTCAATGATATGAAAGGTTATCCATTACTTCAACTTTAAATACTATTCCCATTCACGCGTAACTTCGTGGTCGATGACTGAGCGGAAAAATTATGCTGCCTTTAACTCCACCATAACCTTGAAAGTTTAGGGTTCAATTTGCTGCAGCAAAGCAATTAGATTCCAAGGAAGTGTGACTCGTGACTGAGCTAATGAGGGTAGAGGAGGCTCTAATTCTTTGATCCAACACTCTGGGTCAGTGAACACGTTGGAAACGCGCACGAATCACATTTTACGATATCTTTGTATAGATAAGGTTTGCATGCAATTTCATTTTTTGACATTTTGGCATTAAGTTTATTGATTAGGGTTACTTTTGGGCGGTTCATATGTTTAGGATACCGATTTACTTGTGAACACACTACTTCATTAACTATTTAAATTGATGTCACAGAAGCACATAAATGTTATGCTATGAGTATATTTTGCTTTTATGTATATGTTGTGACCAGATCTAAGAATTGATTACTTCATGATATGATCGGCCATATCATGAAATGGTTGCATTTCATGATATGGCCAACTAAAACTGGCCATATCGATTAAACGTCAACGTTTTATGATATTTCGATTCGCTTTCGGCATATCATGAATTTAGGATTAATGGACTTTTTACAACTATTAAGGGACTTGGGGTACCTCGACTCGAACAAGTTAGGTTAGAAGGAGATGGCGGGGTCTAGTGAGTGAGCGAAGCAAGCGAAGTAGCGAACACAACACTAGCCCGATTAAAATCGTATGTAATGTTGTTGCCAAAATTGTACCACTGCTGCATTTAAAATTCTGATTGACTGTAGACTCGTATTAGTTAGATCAAATAATGTATTTTTCTGTATTTCTATATAAAGGTTCTATATCATGAAATGTCACCAATTTATTAAATGATCGGTCATATCATGATATGATCAATTCTAAGATCTGACCACGACAGCGCGCAAGTATAAAGACTTTGCAACCGAGGCGAAATAGTCGCCTGAGTCTAAAGCGAAGCCATTATGTAGCCGAGAGACTGCAATGACGTATGTAATAAACAACGTTTTCCACACGCTTACACATAAAAAAAATTCGCATTTGGTTTTCATGCTCCATCATGGATTTACGTGATGGGGCAATCAGTAGGGACTGTCAGCCGATCAGCCAGGGGTTAAAGTCGCGTTTTTTACATGAGTGCCAAATACACTTGATTGCGACCCTAGCAGGGGTCAGTTTTAAAGTAGGCATTTGAAAAATTTTGAACGAATTGTAATATATTGTATGCCCTAAATCAATCATACAAATTAAAATGTGGTTTTAAAGGTTTGCTGGAAGGAAATTCACTGTTAAGTTAGTAGGTATGTTAAGATTTTGTGAACTATAAAGAATTAAGAATATCTTTATTTCCAAAAAGTAAATGTTGTTGTAACAACAAGTAATTGTTATGTATGTTGTGAGAGCAGTGATGACCGACTGGTAACGGCCCCGACTTACGAGTTGTAGGTAGCCGTTCAAACCCAGCCAGGCGCATTACTTTGCGTAATTTATTTCATCACCACTGCTCTCAAAACGGTGAAGGAAAACATCATGAGAAAACCGGCATGTCCTAGAACAAAAAATTCGAAGACATGTGACATTCACCAACCCGCACTGGGCCCGCGTGGTGGATTACGTCCCATTCCCTTTCCTAAAGGAAGGAGGCCTGAGCCCCAGCAGTGGGAACATTAAAATGCTGATTATGCTTAAGCTTTATGCTAAATGTTGTTAGTTTTTTTTGCCGAGTTTTTTTTTGAGAGTTAGTTCTGCCATGTGAGGTACATTCAAAAATTCTTTGCAAGTCTGGTAATGTTTTTTTTTTACTTCTAAATTAAGATTCTAAACAGTATTAAACTGGCTACTACAGTTTTTAAACTTTTAAAATATTATTTATACTGCAAATGTAAAATTATTGAAGCCTTATCTATTATAAATTATTTTTGTGAATCCATATCCATACAATTTAAAAAGCAAGACGCTTCAGCGAATAACTTTTATGCATCGCAGATTACCCCGGCAATAAGAATATTTGTTCACATCGCGGAAAGTTTAACATGATTACGACCGTGATTTTTGCATTGAAGTGCTAAACAAAGTGTTTCATTTTTAGGAAAAAATCGGAACCCTTAGGTATAGGATCACTTTCTTGTCCGTCCATCCGTCTGTCTCAGGAACACGTGGAGGTATCGATTTGAAATTAAAACCATATACTCAGGTCTGCGATCCCTTGAAGCTGTGAAAAAATCAAACTTCTAAGTTAACGGAAAAAAATGATACGGCCGTTTATGTCGCAAAAAACGTATATTTCGACACTCGGTACTTCCCGTTGGCCCATAATTCTGAAATTTGGCATAAAGCAAGGTCTTATAGCACAAGTATAGGAATAATTATGAAAACAGTAAATTTTTTGTTATGTCACAAAAACAAAATTGCGATTCGAAAAAATCTTCGAGACTCCATTCGGGAATTGAACTATTTAAATAGATAAGTCTCAGTGCGAGAAAAGAAAAAACTGGGCAAGTGCGAGTCGGACTCGCACTTGCCCAGTTTTTTCTGAGTTAAGGCACCAAACTTCTTAATTCAGAAAAAATGAAAGACTTTGATAATTTTGACTTACAGAATGGCTTAGAACCTAAATTTTTGTATAATTTACAGTGTGTGTGTATTTGTTTTTATATCTGTATATTCCGAAGTAAGTTTTTCATAAAATTTGTGATGGCAAATTTTAGAGCTTGTAGTTTGAAATACTAAGTAAATGAAATGAAATAAATAAATAAATGAAATATATTAATATCTTGAGCTGTTGATCCCCGCACGAACGCCGGCGTTCGTGCGCCATTGTCTTACTATTGTGTCTCTAATTACGCTACTCCAAAAGTTAAAAAGTCATACTTTTTTTTAGTGTATTTAATAAGATAAGGTTCGATTCCTGGTTCAGTTGAATGCAGTTCGTATTTTTTTAAAAATAAAAATGAAGTAATTAAATTTGTATATTTACCATATTTAAGGTTTCCCTTCCCATTATTAATTATAAATTCTTAAATAAAATCTAAACTAGTAGGAACTATACAAAGTTGAAAAAATGCTACAAAATAAAGAAATTTTGTGATAACGTAGTAAAATGTGAACAACTATAGTCCCTTGAAGTACACCTAGTATAATAAAAGAATAAAACAAAATTTTGAACGACATATCTAAGTGATACCCGATATTTAGCATTTGAAAAAGAATTAATATATTATTAAACAGCATGTTTCCCATATTTCGTAACTCTTCTGGGCAGATTTATATGTCACATCTTGTTATAGGCCTTGGTAAAGTCGATGCAAAACTCATTAAATTTTTAAACAACAGGTTGGCTCTGGATTATAGATTTTTTTTTTAATCAATCTAAAGCCATATTGCTCATACATTTAAAGAAGCGCCATAACCATTATAATTAGAAACTCTTTACAAACAAACATAGCATAAGCATAGCATAATCAACCTAATAATGTTCCCACTGCTGGGACGCAGGCCTCCTCTCTAGGAGAAGGAATGGGCCGTAATCCACCACGCGGGCCCAGTGCGGGTTGTTGAATGTCACATGTCTTCGAATTTTTGGTTCTAGGACATGCCGGTTTCCTCACGATGTTTTTCTTCACCGTTTTGAGAGCAGTGGTGATGAGATAAATTACGCTAAGTAATACGCCTGGCTGGGTTTGAACCCGCGACCTATAAACACGTAAGTCGGGGCCATTACCACTTGGCCACCACTGCTCTCAAAACAAATATATATGACCAATGGATCTTTCTATATCCATTCACAAAACTATCTTCAACTGATCCCAAAAATACCCATACTAAGCCGTCAGTCCGTCACCGTAACTTATCCCATCCGATCATTGTGTGCAATGTGTGAAAACGTAGAGAAAAACGCTCACGTCGTGCTCTGATACAGATAACTGATTATCATCTGTTATTACATAGATGGTATTTGGATCAGTTTAGCCGCACGATAAAAATGAGATGCGGATATAAAAATAAATAGTGATATCAACTATTAATGAATTAGTAGCTGATTTAGCAAATACCGATAGTAATTTTAAAGTTTAGGCTAGAACTGCCAAAAATAATTCTAATTTTAAAGAAATTAATATTATTTTATAAAATTATAATGGATTTACGGTCATATTTGTTAATAGCTTTTATTTTAGCAAGTAATGTTTCAAGTGAGTTCTCAGTGAATTCTACAATGAAGGAACAATGTCCAAATATGAAGATTTCTTTGACTTACACCAGAAAAAGACGCCATCTTGCCTTTCCACCAGGATCTGCTGCTTCGGTGAGTGTTTATAATATTTTTGATATTTCGCTTTATCAAGTACTTAATACATATCCTTGGAGACGATTTATAAATGTATAGTTTGTTATGAAACCCATTTGTTACTTTGTACTTTCTTTGAACTTCCTTTTTTTGAAAAGCTTAGCTGGTCCTTTACTTATTTTGTTTAAAGCAATCATTATATGCACATACTGTGTTTTCTTTCTGTATTTTCTCAATATTCCAACACATAGTTGGGATTTGGTAAAAGAAATAATAACAACAAGCTTATTTTTATATGGTTCAGTTCTAAAAAGCTGTTTCTATTCAGAATTGTTGATCCTTAAATTCATTGGTTCGTAACATATTTAATCCCGATTTCCGAATTAAGGATTTAAAGTTTTCAGTCAAAATAAAACTGAAACGTTTTTACTCTAAATACTAAATTCAGCAACAGGTCTATTTTTTGATAGAAAATCATTAAATAACTGCTCTCGCTTAAGGTGGGGCGAGAGGGACAGTTAAACTTTTAGGTACTGTTTAAAAACTGTGTTCCTTCAGTTATCATTTGCGTTCCAGAGTCGCGGTAATTCTTCCGAACAATCCCACAGCCATTTTGTTTTTTTGAGGTAGCAAATCATCAAATGACTTCTCTGGCTCTTGGGTGAAGCAAAAGGGCCTGTCGAACTTTTACTGTCTCGGGTGGAGCAAAAAAGCCTACCAGACTGACTAAGTCCCACTTGTGTTGTTTAGTTTTCCTTAGCGTTCTAATCTCACAGCCTTAGTATCCTGTAGTCATAGAACAGCTGGCCTTGATACCAATTCAACATGCTGTTACTTTAGATGTGACTAAAAATCATCCATACAAATAAAGACCTTCCATTTCCAGACATTGACTATATCCGCCAACAACCGTTCACCTTTCTTTTATCAGTCAAAATGTAATGTTCCATCAGATATTTTAACAAACGGTATGAGCACTCGTGAAAATTTAAATATTTATTTATGCATAAAGGCTTACTTTAATTTAGGTGTCTTCAAGGCTAGAGTGAATAGGTTCTTAATAAACTAGTGCGCCTCACCATCAATGATTGCATCGCTGCTTACCATCAGGTGGGATCGCAGTCAAGCACTGGTTTATATGAATTAAAAAAAAAAAAAGGCACGAGCCACGTGCGATGTGTGGCTGGTATTGCAACGATGCATTTGTATGACTGAGCTTGGAAGAAATTTTGTTGGAATTACTTGGGAATTGCTTGATGCCCAGTGGTTAAACAACATAAACGGCCGTATCTTTTTTTTTGTTAGTTTAGAAGTTTGATTTTTTCACAGCTTCAAGGGACCGCAGACTTAAGTATATGGTTTTAATTTCAACTCGATACCTCCACGCGTTTCCGAGATAAAGGGTCTTGACCGACAGAAAGACAGACGGACAACAAAGTGATCCTATATGGGTTCCGTTTTTTCCTTTTGAGATACGGAACCTTAAAAATGATTAACAACAGTTAAAGACAAGAATTCTTAGAATTTCGTTCGGAATTCGAAGCCGTCTGTGGCTTAAATTAGCTTTATTCACGATCTGTGTAACTTTCAAAAAATGATCTTTGTAAAAAGTAAACATGGAGATTTTTGCCAGTTTTTCGTCATAGAAAATTTGAACCTTGCATTAGCTTTTCATTGAGAGCAGTGGTGGCCCAGTGGTAACGGCCCCGACTTACGAGTTGTAGATCGCGGGTTCAAACCCAGCCAGGCGCATTACTTTGTGTAATTTATTTCATCACCACTGCTCTCAAAACGGTGAAGGAAAACATCGTGAGGAAACCGGCATGTCCGAGAACCAAAAATTCGAAGACATGTGACATCCACCAACCCGCACTGGGCCCGCGTGGTGGATTACGGCCCATTCCCTCTCCTAGAGAGGAGGCCTGAGTCCCAACAGTGGGAACATTATAAGGCCGACTATGCTATGCTATTAGCTTCTCACACTTTATAGGTGCCCGTGTAGGACTAATTGAAATACAATTTTATAAATTTATTTAAATTTTAATCAACTAGGTAGTACTAATTAAGATACTTTAATAACTTCGATGAAAAAACTCCTAACTATGTTGAAATATGACGTCAAAAAATTCCTCCGCATCACTGACGACTGAAATTGTACCTAAAAGACTGACGGACTTGCTATGTTTATTTTTAATAATGTTTAATTGTATAAGTATATTGTAGTTATATTCCTTGTTAAAAATATAATATATCTATAATACCTTGTGATTATCACTTGATTTTGTGGCCAGTTCATTAGCAATACTCTAATAAGGTGCCTCATGACGTGTTAAATTTGGTGTCAAAATTAGCTCCAATCCACAAACAGTGTTGAAATGCCAATTTAAAGAAAGTTAAATAATCTAAAATAAGGACTATTTTGTGATATGTTACCATTCTGAAAAGCTCTGCTCATCCTTTAAAAACAAAATCTATACAAATTGCTCCTCAGTAATACACTTCTTCTTTTCGTGGCGATGTACTCTAACTAATTTTTTTCTGACCAGTATTTGGCAACCTCTACGGCTCTGTTATTGGCCTCGTATAGATCCTGAATACTGCAGGTGGTTGTGCAGGATGGACAGCATAGCAAGTGACGCATGTCCTGTGTAGCGGCTCCACACGCACTGTGTTAGAGATAGGTCGAGGAAGCCCCATTTGGCCAAATTGTTTACAGTACACTACAACTATGCTACAACAATCAGAAGAATTCTTTTAGACTAAAGTACTCGCGTTAAGAATTAAGTTGTCGTGCCATAAATGCCGGTAGCAATAACAATGTGCATCGCTCTGCGTTTTATCGAGAGTTTCCTACCTGCTCATATACCTAAGCTCCATAAATGCGAGCAAGATAGACTAATAACATTGATGTATGACCCGGCGACTCAGTTCTTAACGCGAGTACTTTAGCAGACCATCACGTACTTATTTAAAAAGTTCATTTCGCCGCCGAAACTTAGCTTTTGGGCAAGTTGCTTCCAGCAGGTAAATTCATTGAAGACTACCATTCACTTGTTGTATGTTGTTGGTAAATATATTGTTTCTATGGATTGATATTAGTATAGGCACAGTTTTACAAAAGCTGCGGTGTTTTGGATACAGAATGAAAAAAAAAATTGCTTTTATTTCAGGCAACCAAAATAGCACTCATACAGCAATTACAAAACAGAACACACACATAAGGAAATAAAAAAAATGTGTATTTATTTTTACGTGGCCTATCATTTTATAAACTAAGGAAGGTGTTTTTGGTTTTTGTTAAGTTCGTATCCATACATACTACTTTATATTTTTTATCTCAGGACCCTGGGGTCTTGAACCTTTGGAAGGCATACGACAGACCGAAGGCAACTCGCAGAGGTTCTTTATGTACATTTCACAGAACGTGGTACCAACCGGCGATTATCCCTGTACGCGCTATGCAAGTGCAACTAAGAACAAGCCGTACAAGTAGTTCTTAAATTTTGGCCAATTTCTTGTGATTTGAAAGTATGACGTGACGTCACAACATGGCAATCGATCCTATTCTTATTTGGAACGCATTGTACACACGATGCAAAACTGCCCTGCGGATGGTGTCTTTCTTAAATATACGAGTACAGGGTTATTTGTAAAACACTGGCAACCTCTCAGGACTATGTTATTAACATTATAAACAAAAACTTTTGTTCTATGACTTTTAAAAATGTATCATATTTTAGTTCATCAGATTTTCATTCAATATTAAAAATATTTAAATAGAACGTTCTAAATATTACGAAGCCTTTGCGAAGCAAGCGATAGTACAATAGCGGAGGGGAGCGGGGATCGGGCAGCGGGGGAGCTTGATGCGCTTGCGTCGCGTCATACAGACGTAGGTAGGTAGAGCAAAATACAGAGTTGAAATGTGTTAGATAGAACTACGAAATCTTGAAGGTTTGTTTTTGGTAAAAAGTCGTAAAACAAAAGTTGTTGTTTATGATGTTAGGAATGCAGTCCTGCAAGGTTGTTAGTGTTTTACAAATAACCCTGTATAACTAACTTCTGCCAGCGGCCTCGCCTGTGTGAAAGTAGGTTTCTTCATACAACCTTCGGACCCTTGTTTCCATCGATGCTCTTAGAGGGTGAATACATCATAAAAGGAAGCCTTGTGCAAAATTTCACGTTCATATTCCCAGAAGTTTCGGCTGTGCACTGATATGTCAGTCAGTTTCTCCTTTTATATTTATAGAGATCTTTATATCTTTATATATATAATTCTTCGTACGAGTGTTTGTGACTTTACTCCTTCTAAGCGGCTTAATCAGTATGGATGAAATTTTGTGTGTATATTTGAGTAGGTCCCTGATTCGAACATGAAATTGAACCTGGTAGTTGCCCCTGCAATCAAGTTCTCAATTTTTGTCTGATAAAAAGGCATTCTGGCAGAACAGCGTCTGCTGGGACCACCGGTTATGTATAATTTCGAAAGTAACTCTTTGTCCGTTACATCTTCATAATGGCTACATGGATTCGGATGGAACTTAGTACTCGCTAAAGACATACAATACTTTTATCCCTAGAGTATGTTTCTTTGGGATATCTTTCGCCTTCACGCGGGTGAAACCGCTGTCAGAAGCTGGTTATAAATAATCTGTTAGAAGTCGTACTTGCTTTTCTACACGTGATAGGTATATTATTGTAAGTAAAAGAGGTCTTATGATTCAAAATCCACCTTATCCGGGCAGTGGGATTGTTCAAAAAAGTTACCGCAGCATTAAAACGCCAAGGGCAATTGAAGGATTTCAGGTGGTTTTTAGTCAGTAAAAATCTGACACTCTTTCTGGCTCTCGCTCCACCCAGAGAGTGAAGCGTTATTCTAGATTCATCATCTTCATCATTTCAGCCGACAGATGTCCACTGCTGGACATAGGCCTCCCCCAAATGTCGCCACAATGAACGGTCCTGTGCGTCTCGCATCCATCGGATTCCCGCAACCTTTACCAGGTCATCGGTCCACCTTGTATGGGGTCTTCCAACACTGCGTCTTCCGGTACGCGGTCGCCACTCCAGAACCTTTCGGCCCCAACGGCCATCTGTTCTGCGAGCAATGTACCCTGCCCATTGCCACTTAAGTTTGGCGGTTCTTCGTGCTATGTCGGCAATTTTAGATTCAGATTCACATAATGAGGATGATTTCCTACCTTAAAAAAAGAAACCTCATTTGGATGTGTGTGTGCAAACCTTTCCATTCTTTTACTATATTTTCCGGTTCCGTCTGTTCCGTCATTCCTCATACAGGTGTGTCCCACGAGACCCGATGATCCACCTCGTGTTTTCCTATCTATGTACACACGTCTTCAAGTCTGATTGATGGATTGCTGCCAAATAATCGGTAATTCGTATGGCACATAATATCTCCTCAAATATCGCATGAACTGCTTAGGTTGACAAGAAGTTCAAAATACCGTGTCTTTTTTTCTGCTTTTAGAGTTAGTTAAATGAATTAAAATAATATCCTCACCATTGTGTCACATCTTCTCACTTACGCGTTGCAATAATTTCAGATAGCCACATCAGCAGTGAAGACGTTCATGACACACGCACCTTCTGGTTGGTTCGTGGTAGTGGAAGCTGAGCTGGTGTACATGCTGCCAGACCACAAGGTCATCGCCGCTCATAATAGGAGGAAGCTGCATCATCGACAGAAGAAAGAGATTTGGGAAACTATTGAGAATGTGTTGGAAGAGTGAGTGTTTAATATTATAATTTATTTTGCCTCTATTTGTGTGTTAACCTAAGTTTTTGACTCTCTAATCACATACATTACACATTATAAGTGGCTTGAATACCACGATTATTACTCACGTCGGGTCTTTAGGTTTAAGAACAGATTTATTTCTCATAAAGAATTGCTTACATAATTCACTTACTGAGAAACAATATTTAAAACTAAAATTAATAATTAGAGCGCACAGATAGTACGTATGTAAAATAACAAAACAAGGTAGCCAGGAAAAAAAAATAAAATAAATAAGATAAAATGTGGGTAAATCTAAACAGATAACATACTCATTCGTAAGTTAACCAAACATAACATGGATGCACGAATTTGATTTATACTAGATGTGGCACTGATGGTATCGTTTGTTATTAGCTCGTTTATTATTATAAGTTTATTTTATTTTTAGTTTATTGTTCTATTTATATATTTTGGGTATGTATGTTTGGGAAATGTTGGATTTTATTTGTTTTTGTTTATTTAAGGAATTACTAGTTTATATTTTTAGTTTAAAGGTATAAAGTTAATCTATATAACGTGTGTATTTTATTTATGTTAGTGTATTTATGGTGTTTCTTTTTTTTTTTTTTTTTTTTTTTTTCCTTTCCCATCTATTCACTTATTTGTATGTATTAATTGTGTGAGTTTTTAGTAGCTTTTTGAACCGGGCAAAACTTTGTTCTTGTCTTATTGCTGATGGTAATTTATTATAAATTGTAACACCCTCAAACTCCAAATTTCTTCTTCCATAGTTAGTTCTAGGAGGGCGGGTCACTAAGTAACTAGCACGTCTTAAGTTAATCTTTCGTGTTTGTTGTTTTGTTAGAAATGTTATATTGGAATGGATTTCCTTATTTAATATTTTACGTATTAGAATACATGTGTAGTATATGTATGTTTGTTTTATACTCATTATTTTTGTTTCGTCGTATATCTTTTCAGTTGGTGTCCGAAATTTATAGTTAAATAAAATTTTAATTAATCTATTCTGAACTCGTTGAATTGGATCTATGTTAGTCTTCGCTGCAGTACCCCATATTTCAATGAGATAGTCGATATGAGGCTTGACCAGGGAATTATAGATAAGATATCGCACTTTTCGAGGGAGACAATTTGTTATATTGCGTAATGCTCCTGTGAGTGGACTTAATTTAAGTTTGATTTTTTCTAGGTGTGGCTTCCAATTTAGGTTACTATCTAAGATAAGCCCGAGATATTTTTCTTTAGGTTTTCGTTCAAGTAGTTGACCGTCTATTTTAAGTTCGATATTATCTATAATTTTTTTATTTTTTGCTACGAACAGTACATAATTGGTTTTAGTAATATTGATAGTTAAAAGATTTGACTGAAACCACTCATTTAACAGATTAAGATCATTCTGAGCGTCAACTATTAAAGCTTCGATTGAGTGTCCAAAGTAAAAGAGACTTGTGTCGTCTGCATAAAGAGAGATGTCTCCTTTGAGACCCAATTCACTGATACTGTTAATATAAATAAGGAACATGAGGGGGCCTAATATTGACCCCTGGGGGACGCCAAAATTCAACACACGGGGATTGCTTTCACATTTACCTATTTTTACTATTTGTTTACGGTTCTCCATATATGATTTAAAAATTTCAAGTGCTTTGCCTGTAACACCGGTATGTTCGAGTTTTTGTAATAATTTGTCATGACTGATGGTGTCAAAAGCTTTTTTAAGATCTATAAATATACCTACAACCACTTGTTTTTGATCGATTTTATTTTTAATTTTGGTTACGAGGTCAATTGTAGCAGCGAGAGTATTTGATTGAGTTCTAAATCCATACTGTTTACTATAAAAGAAACCTTTTGAATTAAGGAATGACTCTAATCGGTTATAAAGAATCTTCTCAAAAATTTTAGAAATCACCGGGAGAACCGATATAGGGCGATAATTGCACGGGTCAGATTTACTTCCGGATTTATGGATTGGTACAACTTTTGCAACTTTTAAATCATTGGGAAAAATACCTTGTGCCATATAATAGTTAATGCAGATTGTTAGTTCCGTAGCAATTATGTCTTTTACGCATTTAATTGATTTTGTACTAATACCATCAATGCCAGATGCAGTATTGCAGTCTAATTTTTTTATTATGGTAATAACTTCCTTCGTAGTTGCTGGTTTCAGAAATTGCAATTCTGCTTTATCAGTTAGTTTACTCTCTTCAAAAATTTGACCTGTTTTTGTTTTTTCAGAAATCATATTTGCTAGGGTTGAGCCAATGGTCGAAAAATACGAGTTAAAACTTTCACATATTTCTTTTTGGTCCGTAATAGTACCAGCTGCCGTTTCAAGTTTGTCTGGCCCAGTTCTGTCATGCAATTTGTTTTTTGATAAATCGTTTATAAGTTGCCACATTTTTCGTGGTCTACTTGAGTTTTCTTCAAACCTCTTTAGGTAATAATCCCTCTTCGCTTTTCTTATATTGTGTGATACTCTGGCTTTTACATGTTCATACTCTGCTTTTAATTCCATGTCCACTGCATTTCTTTTATATTTTTGCCATAGTATGTTCTTGTTATTTATCTCTTCTAGTAGTTCTTTTTTAATCCAGTCTTGTCGCGGAGGATTCAATAGTTTAAATTTTGTGATACTGCACTTATTTAAACAAGATTGTAATTTGCCTGCCAGTTTATCGTACTCTACGCTTTCATGTTCTTTTGGATATTCATCCAGGCATTGATAAAGTTTATTGTAGTCTACTGCATTGTATTTCTGTTTTATGATAGGTGATGGTTGGTATTGCTTTATCTCTAAAAGTATTTGTTTGTGGTCAGACATTGAAGACTCCATAGTGACGAAATGAAAATTATTTTCACTTAAGTTAGAAGAAACATGGTCTAGCATTGTCTTGGTTGAGGTTGTTTCACGGGTACAGTGTTTTGGACTTATTTTGTTCAGGATTCTGTAGTTGTTCTCTTTTAAAGTGTTTTTATATTTGCGTGTCGCTAAGTCCGGATTGAGTAAGTCCAGATTGTAATCGCCAAAAACTATTGTTCGTTTTGATTTGCGTAATTGTTGTGAATATGTCTCGAGAAAGTGGTCCATATTCATTTTATTGGGCTTATATATAGCACCGATATTTAGGGAGAATTTTTTCACGTATACCCAGAGATAATGAGTATCATCCACGCATTGTTCTTCAATAAGGTGGTGTTTGAGATTGTTGTGTACAAATATTGACACTCCACCTCCCCTTTTGTTTTGTCTATAATTATAATAATGGGTATATGAGGGTATCTGGATTATTTTTGCCTCATTTTCACTCTTAATCCAAGTTTCCGAAAGTATAATAATATGTATAGTTACTTGTAGGGAAGCGATAATACATCTAAGCTCAGTCTTGGTTCTATTACATATAGTTCCTGACGAAGGAATAACCACACGGGTCGACTTTCAAGGTTCAACACTGACCAAAGGCAGTCAGTTGATACGTATATAATAAAAAATAAGTTAAAGCCTTTATGACCGAATTTCGATCATGATAGTCAGTCTTAACGGAGATTAGCCAGGTGCGCAGATGTTATGGTGCTCAAGCGTGTGTGGAAAAAAAAGGTCCACTCTCTGTTATCTTATCTTATATTATCTTGTTGTGGGGCTGGCCCTAGGCCAGAGCACTTGCCAGCCAGAGCACTTCGACCCTTCGGGATCTTTTGTGCTATGCCCCTGTTTACTCAACCCCTAGCCCTCCGTGCACTTTCTTCATGAGTCCCAGTATGGCCTTGATGGGGCTGAACCTGTAGTCCTCTAGTCTTGGAAACCACCACTCTCTGTTACTTTACTCTTATAGTCTGATGGGACCACAGAGAGATTAAGCACAGGACAGCACACACGCACAGCAAAGCAGGGGTTTTACGTACTTTCTACAAGGTATGGGGATATTTTGACCGCCAACTGCCAAAGTCAGGGTAGCACAGAGTAATTCGTAAAGCCCAATAGCACTTTTTGCCTGACCTGGGAATCAAACCTGAGACTCTATACTCAGCAGTCGTGCTGCGACCACGAGACCAACAAAGCAGAGGAACACAATAAATCTATATATATAAAAGAAAGTCGTGTTAGTTACACTATTTATAACTCAAGAACGGCTGAACCGATTTGGCTGAAAATTGATGGGGTGGTAGATTACGGCCCATTCTCTCTCCTAGAGAGGAGGCCGATTACCAGCAGTGGGAACTTTAAAAGGCTGATTATGCTATATATGCTATATGCTGGATATTACATCCAGCCTACGTCTCTGCTACCGTATGATGGCCGTCATGGCCCACGCACCATCAAATAGTCCACAAAGGATTACGTGTGGTAATCAAACTCTAATATATAGATACCCCTTTCATCATCCTTTCAGCCGAAAGACGTCCACCGTTGGACATAGACCTCCCCCAAGTATAGCCAAAATGAACGGTCCTGTGCGTCTCGCATCCATCGGATTCCCGTAACCTTTACCATTTCATCGGTCCACCTTGTAGGAAGCCTTCCAATGCTGCGTCTTCCGGTACGCGGTCGCCACTCCAGAACTTTTCGGTTCAAACGGTTTTCTGTTCTGCGAGCAATGTGCCCTGCCCATTGCCACTTAAGTTTGTCGGTTCTTCGTGCTATGTCAGCAACCTTGGCTCTCCTGCGGATATCTTCATTTTTGATTGGATCACGCAAGGAAACTCCAAGCATAGCTCTTTTCATCGTCCTTTGGGTGATTTTCGTAACCCTTTTGATGAGGCCTATTGTGAGGGACCTCTCCGTACCTTTAAAAGCACGCTAAGGCATGGTCTCAGCTGTCATTTGTAGATCTTTGCCAGTCCTTGCCCGGGTATTCAAGAGCTGGATAGCCGGATGTGACAACTAATTTTACCAAGACGTATTTCGTTATCCAGTTCTGGAGGTCAGAAAGGGAATCGATCCATGCAAAATAATGCATTCAGCTGTATCTAGTTTTACAGGAAACCTTTTACAACACAAGTGAAATCATGACGTAGATAATTTATATTAATGTAGGTGAAGTACGAGAGCTAGCTTGAAGATGGGATGACAGCGGTATATTACGACACACTGCTTGACAGAGTCTGGTATGACGCAGTGAGTCCGACAATAAAAGAAGTGACGAAGACCCCAAGAGCTCTTTTATTCGATTCAGTCCCTTGCTATCTTCTCCCTGCGATGGCCTAAGAAAGAAAAAAAGAAAAAAGAAAGAAAATTGCGTTTATTTGGCATTACAGAAAGAAGAAACAAAACACCTTAAAATTAAAAATAGTACATTGAGTAATGCCAAAAGGGCCTCAGCTCAGCATAATGCCAAATGGTAACACAAGGCCACCACCTGACGCTGATTTTCAGCGTGCGTGATTTTTTTTCTAAGCTGAGGTCCATACCTCACAGGCGGTGTGAAGTCGCTTAGTTTCAAGTCCTGGCTGGAGGCTTTAATTTATTAAGGCAAGTCAGGTTAAACAGACGATCACCTCATAGATTGACCTGTGAGAGGCCACAAAAAAAAAACCAAGAGTTCTCTTGATCTTTGGACTTCATGCAGACAAAAATGCCTAGAAACAAACTACGATATTTGTTTATTGCTTGTCACCCACACAATATTATGTTCTCTGGAGGAAATTCTCATTCTAATCGTCATTCTAAACCGACATTTATAATTTAGGTACATTGTTAGAAAAAGTTCAGTATTGTAATAATGGGACGCAAATGAAAAGACTTCTATTTCAATTAATTATGATTATATTATTGGAAGCACTTTTTCTACATTATCTAAATAAAATATATCATTAGCCTAAACTTTTCTTGTTTGACAAAACTCTAATCCATTATGTTTCGAATATCTACAACTGTGCTTTTCTTACCATAAATCTTAAAATGTATAACATGTCAGTTTGCAAGTTAGTAGTATTAGTGTGGCCTCCATGTTCGCCACAGTGCCTAATATTTTTTTGAGGTGGGAAATTATCAAATTACACCTCCCACCCTGAGTGGAGCGAGAGGGGATGTCAGACTTTCACTAAATAAAACCCACTTATATTTCTTCAGTTGCCCTTTGCGTTCCAGGGCTGCGGCAATTTTCTTAAATCCCCACAATTTAGATGTAGGTATATAACCTGTTTATGTTTTGTTTGTAGCAAAAAACATAAGGAATCCTTTTTTTAATTTCAGACGAAATATAAACGGTCGGTCATGCATCATAAGGACGATATGTGAAGCTCAGGAGCATCTAGCGCCAAAGGGAAGATCTCTCGTTCATGACTTATTGAGAGCTATGTTTACGTAAGTATTTTTTTTTCACTAAAATACACTTCTAGTATAGTTTTAGGAGATATGAAAGAAAATGTTGCATGAAATTTGTTACAAACATTTGTTTTTAAGACCGTTAATTATTTTTAATAAAATACAAGCTTCTGGCAGTCACTGAGTGACATAAGCATATATTTTCCACGTGACGGTAGAAAATATATGCCTATGTCACTCAGTCATAAGCAGAGGTCGGAATTAGGTAGAGATAATCATGTACTTGCATCGAAATGTTCATATTGATAATATGGATCTTCCCAGGATTTCTAATGAAAAATCCCGTGTGGCCAACAATATTACAAATAATAATAAAAATCTCAGAGATAGAAAAACAAATAAAACAAAGATCATTAACATAAAAAAATTATTAGTATTTTTATTGAAAAAGATCTCTCTACGAACTGAGGTGAGGTTAAAAAATTCATACACTTCCCTCCTTCTCGTCATTAATGCAGGAAGAATTTTTTCTGTTAGTGTCGTAAAAAAATTCTGCTCTTTAAAATTTATCTCGGGATTTGATGCATATCCACTTTATTCTTTCGCTGCATGAAATCGATAGAAGTACTTAAACAACTCTACCTAATTCCGACCTCTGGTCATGCGGTAGCATTCTACTAGTGATATTTTGTTTTAAATCATACCAGTGGTTTTTGAGTTTATTCATTACGCAGTCAGTAAACATAGAAGTGCAAGTGGGTTTTATTCAGCAAAAGTCCCGCTCCGCTCTAGAACAGGAGAAATGATTGGATGATTTCCAACCTAAAAAAATATTTAGTTCTCTTTATAATATTAGTATAGAAATAATAGATAGTATAGATTACAACTACAGAATATAATCATAAAAAAGCCAGACTAATAGATGTAATGGAGACAGGCGGGTCGTATCCTACGGAGTCCCCAAGACAAATGGAGCAAAGTCCTGACAGAATGGTAACCGAGAAACGGTAAAAGAAATAAACGTCGACCGCGCAAAAGACGGGAGGACGAACACAAACTTACAGCAGGTCCAAACTGGCGAAGAGTTGCAAAGGACAGAGTACAGCGGAAGAAGTTAGAGGAGGCCTTTGCCAAAAGGCACACTGAACTCCGGGACATTTTATAACCCAAATCAAATATAAAATCAACATCAAAAAGTTAAACAACAAAGGTGTCTCAACATACAAGGGCTATTGAAATTGAAATTGAATAGATGTAATACACAACTTAGTACCTAGATACTTATACAGGTTTTATGTAAGAGAACAGGGTGGTCATATTTTAAATACTGCTTCTGACCATAATTAAAGCAGTCTACCCCTTCCCAGTGCTGGGCTTGAGACCTTTTTAGTGTGGAGTTAATAAACCATTAACCACGGGAACTTATTTGGTTCATCATCATCATCATCATCATCATTTCAGCCGAAAGACGTCCACTGTTGGACATAGGCCTCCCCCAAATGTCGCCACAATGACCGGTCCTGTGCGTCTCGCATCCATCGGATTCCCGCGACCCTCACCAGGTCATCGGTCCACCTTGTGGGAGGCCTTCCAACGCTGCGTCTTCCGGTACGTTCCGGTTCGTTATTTGGTTAATTATTGGTAACTTACACGAGCAAGTGAAACCAACTACCAACCAATAGTTTTAACTTATGATCTACTATTTTGAGATTACAGTGATCACACAAATATTATAATGAAGAAACGCTTGAACGGCTAAACGGATTTGAATAAAGTTTAGCACATAGGTAGACCATGTCCTGGAATAGCAAAAAGAGTAGTTTTTATCCTGGGATAATTATGTTCCCTTGGGCCAATTTCATATTTTCAATAATAAGACTACGCTTCCGGCGAGGATTCCGATGAGGATTGTTAATGCTCTAACGAATATAGTGTCCACTTTTACACCAATATGTAAGAGTTTCTGCACACAACTGATCAATTTCACATCAACAACAAATAGACCAAGACGTTTCATCAAGATAAGTCGAGAGTATTACCGTATAAAGACCCTCGTCTTATGCAGGGATTATCAAACTTATAATTATACAACGTAACCGATGTACAACAGACGACCATTTTGAGACCTACATAATTATGTAGATAGTTCCAATACATAATCCCCGCTCTATCATAACTAAATTATGTAAAGCTAAACCTTTAAATATGTATACATTATTCAAACTGTAGTTAATAACTGGTGTAAGATAACCGGCTCATGCTGAATGTTCGTATCCCACTAATTGCCTTATAATCCGACTACGTGACGTTTATACGTCGTGGGATTACGTCATAATATTATGTACTATGAACTAGGGGAACAGAATCTAAACGCTCAATAAACGAGATTTTACTTCCACTACACATCCATTGACACTTCCATTTGTGTTAACCCTATTTTGCGTATCGCAAAACGCGCATTGGATATCGAACCAAATTTTTGTGACTAACTTTCAAACTGCGCGCAAAGTCGCGTAGGCTTCTTCTCATTGTTAAAATTCCCTTCAAACTTTCATAAGTGGTATTGTGAAGCGAAATTAGTGAATGACGTCATATGCTAGTAAAACTATAAGTGGGGGCTTGTTTGAAAGATCGGCTTGGGTATCGTTAAGAGGCAGGGAAGCAATGAGTTTGTGTCAACTTCTTAAGAGGTGATTAATATAATTAGATGATTAATCTAGAAAATTTAACTTTCAACATGTTTAATACATTTTAAATGCAGAAATATTTCATGTTCACAACTGTTTATGTCTACTAATAGATAAATAATTTCAAATGCTGAAAAATGCATATAGAAAATACTATAAAATGTAGGTTTTCTTAAAATTTACGTGGTCGCTTATAATGGGCCTCATCAGAAGGCTATGCTCCGAGTTTCCTTGCGTGATCGCATCAGGAATGAAGATATCCGCAGGGGAACCAAGGTAGCCTACATGGCCCGAAGAATCACCAAACTTAAGTGGAAATGGTCAGGGCATATTGCTCGCAGAACAGTTGGTCGATGGGGCCGAAAGGAGAGGCGACCGCGCACCGGAAGTCACAGCGTTGGAAGGCCTCCCCCAAGGTGGACCGATGACATGGTGAGAGTCGCGGGAATCCGATGGATGCGAAACGCACAGGACCGTTCGATGAGGCGACTCTTGGGAGAGGCCTATGTTTGATGATGAATGATGATGATTACAAAATGACATAGTTCTCTTAAAGTTTACGGAGTTTAATAAATAGGAAAAGTAAACTTATATTTTATTCAGTTTCAAGAACATATAAAAACATCTACAACAAAACTAAAGAAGCTAATAAACCTATGTATCTTTGAGGCTGTTGTTGGCAATGCATCATAAGAACACCTCTTGAACTGAGAGGCGCTGACTCCCGCTACGTGGAGAATTTATCGGATTACGTTCGAGTACGTGAGATATTGGAATAACACTGTCTCACTGTGGTTTGTAGATTAGTAGTGTAGATGTTTTAATTTGGTTCTAACTTTGTAAATTCCTATTGTCTTCTCATTTTTAGGGTTTTGTACTCAAAGGGTAAAAATGGGACCCTATTACTAAGATTCCATTTATATGATTATTTACGAGTTTTATAAAAACCTCCTGAGTGCAGATTAACAACTGCACCTTGTAAATGTATGTACCTGCTTTAATTTAGTGACGTAATCATCTTTTGCGAAATCCTATAAATGTCATATAGAAACTGTACGACGACCTGTACACTTATGGTGAAATGATAAAAACTGAGGTTGATAATAAAACCGCCCGTTTCAAATCTAGAAGAGTAACTAATTTATTTTACTCAGATGGATACGAGATGCACAGGACCGGTCGTTGTAGCGACACTTGGGGGAGGTCTATGTCCAGCAGTGAACGTCTTTCGGCTGAAATAATGATGATTTTACAGTTTACTCAGAACTACTGTTAGACAAAAAAAAGTCGATGAATGAGCGTATCCTTACTGTAACGTGTGGAACTTTGTGGAGCATTTTTGACGTCTTACTCCCAAACAGGAACGGACCAAGGCTGCTCTAAAGCGGCTCTTGCTCAACCTTGAGGGTCCAGACGCCTGCCGGAGGCTCTACGCGAGAATTGTTCGGTCCATGGACCTTCACGGGGCGCCGGAGTGGGCGCCGTCGCTGCAAAAGCGACTAGCAGCCATGCTGAACACTTGCCAGAGAGTCATGGCCATCCGGATGGTGCGGGGATACCGCACGGTTTCCCGCGAAGTGGCGAGTCTCCTTGCTGGTCTGCTACCATGGGATTTAGAGGCAACAGTCCTTGCACGCATGCACGGTTTGCGCGTGGTGATGCAACGCCGGGGCAAAACTCCGCTGCCGCGACAAGTCGCGTCATGCCGGACAGAGTTCCGGCGGGATCTCATGGTGGAATGGCGACAGCGACTGTCGCAACCCAGTGCTGGGCACGCCACAATTATGGCGGTAAGTCCCCTTTGTGAGGAGTGGCTGGAGCGGCAACACGGCGTCCTCACCTTCGGCATGACGCAGGTCCTCACCGGACATGGCAAGTTCGGGCGGTTCCTGCATCGGTTTCAGGCGGAAGAAACGCCCGGGTGTCACCATTTTGTGGACCGCCCGAAGGACACGGTGGAGCATACGGTAGAGGTGTACCACGCCTGGGCAGAGCACCACCGTGTGCACGTGGGGACCCAAGCGTGAGCGGTAGCGACCCTCAGCAGCAGCGCAGCTCGGGGGCGGCCCTGGTTTGGGTTATGGTCCGAAGCGAAGAGGAATGGCAGGCGGTGGTCTCCTTCTGCGAAGCAGGAATGCTAGCGAAGGAGGAGGCCGCACGCGTGAGGGAACGAATCTCCTCACGCCCCAGCCGCCGAGATTCTGACTCCGACTACCACTCTACCCGACTGCCACGGTAGACGCGGGCTTGCGAACGCAATGGGCAACTGAAGGACACAGGTGTGGTATAAGTCAGTAAAAGTCTGACACGCCGCCCAGAGCGGGAGAAGTCATGACTGTAATCGCGCATCATCGTCCCCGCACTAGAATATTTGACAATCGAACAGAAAATTACGCGCCCTTCTTAGGGTGCTACACTTTTTGAATAGTTTGGAGTTGTAATCAAACGTTTAAAAAGACCTATGTCGCGGCCATTATCATTAGTTCAACAATTTCTTTAACAAAATGTAAAGACTACTAAAATACAGATGAAATCTTAGTTTTTGAATTGTCAATACGACTGACGACTTAAGACACCCGTTATTCACCCTTACTTTTTAATCTTAAAAAATGGGGTTTAGTTATAAACTTTTGCCATACATAGCTGGCATGTCTTTTTTTTCTTTTCGCCAATAGTGAAACCTAGGCCATTTCTTAAAGGACTGTGTGAGAAATCAATAGCAAAAATAATTTTGTCTAACAACCGTAACCAGTTGAAATTTATTTAGTAGTAGATCTCTATTGTTTTTTATCATGCGATATTTTTCTTAAATAAAAATACTCCGCGCCTGACATTTTAAGTTGTCCATTATTAAATATACTACACGTTTTTTCTAATAAGTTATTCTGCGTCCCCCGCTTCCGCATTTATCATCGAGTGTGGTAGGGGGCGGTCTTGTGTTGCAAAGAACTCGAGTCCTCAAGTCGTCTTAATTATAGTATAAGAAAAATAGGTAACGCCTGACAAAAAGTACAAGCAATACTTCTATAGGTACCTTCTTTCGGTTACGGTTTATAGACCTGGTTCTTTGTGCTGTTGATTCCTCGTATTATCCTCTAACTTATAACCTAGGCTTCATTTCTGGCGAAAAGAAAAGTAAATCATGCCAATATTTTGCATTTGCTTTTGTATCTAAAGCAACAGTCAATATGGGTTGCTACTGAAAAATAAGGATACACAATAAAAGATAGTAGGTATATTAAATACAACTTGGTAAAGACAAAGAACACATAACCAATAAAAAATTCCACAAACGTGAATCTAAACACCGTCAAAAACTGCTATGTTCTCGAAAATTTTAACAGGTGCATCTAACCGCTGCACCATTTACTCCAGAAACGGTTCTATGTTTTAAGATGAATCCCCACTATTCCCTAAAGTAAGCTTTCATAAATTATTTTTATTCCAGGGCGCCGTTGCAGGAACACGAGTTCGTTGAAGAAATGGGTTTGACGTACAGTGAATTATTGGAACCAGACATTTGTGAAAGAGCCAACGATTGCCCGCTGTCTATACTAGGCTTTTTGTTAGATTTGAATCAAATGAGATAGCGGTGTGTTAATCACTTATTTGTTATTATTAGTTTTGTGAAAAAATAAAATAAAACATGTTTTTTTAAACGGGATATCTACTGAATGGCTTATAGAAGTCAGATAAGTAATGGTTTCACGTAAAATACTGCAATTCGGCTTACTCTGTTTAAACTGGAATCCTACCCAAACAGTTACAACAAAGTTAAAAAATAGAACGACAGGGCGTCCTGTTTTTTTTTTGGGTATTTAATTATATTTATAAGCCTTGTAGAACCATAGTCCATTATCTTTCCTTTCCATATCCTGAAATAACACATATGTATAGTGCCTAGGGATAATGCGCAATTGGAGTCACATTTCAAAATTGAAATTGCCGTTTTTTAAAACCGAAAAAATGTTATATCTTTAGATTGACTTGGAATTATAAGTTCAAATAAATTTTTTATTACAGGTACGTTATTTTTTTTTCCAAATTAGGTATTTATGGGTTTCTTTGTGTTTTGTATTTTCTGTAATATCGCTGTACTTATAACCATTTTTATATGAAATCTAAGAAAATATGTTTTAGGTATTCTTGTTTTTTTTTTCGATTATGAAAATTTATGCCTGTCACAAAGCAGTGTTATTGTAATTTGACTTAAAGGTTTTTTAGCGGATAAAGTGACGCGTTAATACGTATTCATAGAAATAAGATTGATATATGCACTGTCGCGTTGAGCCTAAGTGCTTGTTTACGGAGACACAGGGCGTCGCGCGTTTCGTGCTGCGTGGCGTTTCGCGGCGCATCAGGCATTTTACTGTTTACAGAAAAGCGGCGCGTGCAGCGGCGCATCATATGTTCGTAACGGCGTGTGCAACACCACGGGGCTCGTTTTACGGTGAACGCAGAATTGCAGGAATAGCTCGCCAAAACGCTGCGTGCGCCGTCACATCAAAGGTCATGTGTGACGCGGTGCCATCCGCGGGTACCGCCTTCATTTTAAGCAAACGCGCGTAAAATAGCTTCTCCGTAAACGCTTCCATATAACGCCATATGCTTGAATTCAGTGCGGGCTGCGTCCGGACGTGTGACATCCCGCGTCTCCGTAAACGAGGCCTAAAGCGTAGATATGAACTCCGTTGTGAGTCACTCTTTGTCACATTCGAAAGTTCATTTTGGAAAAATCTCTCAGTTGGAAAAGCGACTGCGATAATTCTTGTATTCAAAGTCGATAGAGACTATTTACAAACAGGTGGTCTGCTTGCTTGTTTTAAGTTTGTTTACGCTGTTTCTATGCGCGATAGTTTCATGTTTTTTTCGGCTGGGTGCTGCAATTCCTATATCCTTCCATTCCCTGCACATACTTATCGAGTGAAAGTAACAGAGCTTCTCACTATTCGAATATGGATTGAATTTCTATAAGTATCCGCAAATTCAATGGCGTCTGATGAGACGTGTAAATAGCCTCATCTGAAAAGTGTGGTGTTTTAAGACGACCAATATGGCGGTGAAGGTAAATGTAAATTACACAAAATTAAATCCCTGTTGACGATTCCCTGAAACACCAATGCCCAACGACATCTCTTTACAGCATCAAAGCCCACGTACCTTGCTAATCCAGGGACCCCACTTGGAGGTAGGAAGGCGCCTCGTTCACGGATGCGTGGTCGGTGTGTGCCGGCGAGCTAATCTTGATTCATCCACCGGTGGGCTGGTCAGAACTCGTGAAACCAACACTGCACTATAAGGTCTCAATGTCTCACAGTAGCAGATACACTTATTACACGAGAATTCTCAGGTTTTCAACATATATGGAATTTTCTATAGCGGAGCGGTAAACATTCGACGCGTGTCGAATGGCTGCGGGCGGAAACTGGTTTCTTGCGGGAAGACGCCCTCTAGCGGTCTTTAGCGAGCGTCTCAAGAAAGCATTCGATACGTCAACCAATGGGCGCTGCGGTCGTAGGTATTGGTGAATGGAATCCTCAACAGAGACTCAATTAACCTACTTTTTTTATAAACTAAATAATATTTTTATTAAAGTGCGGAGAAAGCGGGAAAGGTAACTAATTTATATTATTTATTCTCTAAAAATGTATACACATTGAAAAAAGGCATTGACGCTTCACCAGCGTCGTTGACTGATTTTGAATTTGATTTGATTTGATTTTTGAAGTGTGGCGTTCACAAACTAAATTCGAAAATCGAGTGAAATTGCGTGTTTGTACCTTGAAAAACGGTATCATCGTGTATGCTGAGGTGTGCCAAGGATTACCTGGTATTGTACAAACATTCCTTTGAAATGACGGGTCATTTTGGCCTATTTTTTCCCACGACATGTCAATCCCACCCACAGCACTAGCCGAATTTTAAATAGTTAAGGGGTGACCAGACGGTTGCAAATTAGCGTTCCAACCAAGGTGACCTTGCTAGTTTCTATCCGTGTAATCCATGACCTTACACGCCTTTGGTTGAGAAGCGCGTTTTCCCATCCACCGAACGTGTTGGCGCGTGGTTTACATCCATGTAACCGCAACACAAACCAAACACATCATCCAAGGTCACCTTAGTTGGAACGCTAGTTTGCAACCATCTGGTCACCCCTTCAGCAATCTTTCGCATGAACCGTGCGAACAAATGTACTTACATACTGTAAAACAATACTAAAAGGAAAGAATGTATCCGCCAAGCCTTTTCTCAACTTCATTATTATTATAAGACAGGCTTCCAGTTTATAAAACTGATACCTAATTTAATTGAAATATAAATCGCTTTTCCTCAGTGTGAATATGAACGATCAACTGAGGTAGGATATAATGTCGGTTAAGCATGTTCAGTTTAAATTGTAAGCTGATAGAGGAAAAAAAACTAAATGGAGAAAGAAGGAAATCATCATGACTTTTGACGCTCTATGGTAGAACGTGAGGTTGTGTCAAACTTTTATTGAGTATTTTGCTGAATTTTTGATGTAACCAAAGCTGGGCAATCTTCTATATGTAGATAGCATATCAATGTATTTTTAAACGTGCTGATGAAAGAAAGACCTGAAAGTCTAACACGACAATAAAGCTACCATTTTTGAATCATGTGGTATTTATAAGTCACAAAACCTATAATTTGTAAATTCATATAAAAAACTATAGCTTAAGTACCTATTAAATATCTCGAAAAATGACACTTTAAAACGTTAATAAAAGCCTAAAA
The DNA here is from genome assembly GCA_905147345.3 of Mythimna impura. NCBI lineage: Eukaryota > Metazoa > Arthropoda > Insecta > Lepidoptera > Noctuidae > Mythimna > Mythimna impura. Next base: position 5,139,096 of record LR990356.1, on the reverse strand, counting down.
TATATTGAGCAGCTTTTGCCCGTGACTTCGTCCATGTGAATATCAGTTATTGTGGACGAGGGTTCAAGCTACCATCAAACTTCGAAATCGGTCCATTAGTTTAACCGTGAAAGCGTAACAGACAGAATTACTTTCACATTCTATTAGTATGGATTTTGAGGAAATTACCTAACAGAATGCATGACGCACAGGATAAGTCAATTTATTTATTTATTAGTTAACTTCGATGTGGCGATATTTGGGAGAGGCCTATGTCCAACTAGCGGACTTCTTTCAGACGAAATATTGATGATAATGATGCTATTGAATTTCTTACTAAGAGCTGAATTCACCAATAAAACTAATCTCGTTTTAACGTTTGGCTCGCATAATCGTGTTTAGCCGCTGTCACTAGTGTCACTTGTCTGTATTTTTCTTTTGTTGTATTTTTACAAGTGACAGTTTTATTAGTGAATTCCACCCTAAGCCACGATTCTCTATTGATTGAAGATAATTTCTGGGCTAAATATATGACACCATTTATAAAAATGGAACCTGTGAACTTAGACCACACAGCAAAGGGTTGCAGCCCTTCGGATCGAGGCATCCATTAAGATCGACCATATTCCATAACACGCAACACGCATTTGCATCCGATACCGATCACTGGCTCGTTCTATATTATAATTAGCTCTTTATTATTCACCGTATATGTTAGAAAATTGATATTGGATTATACTGAGAGCGTAAGCGTGTTGAATTTCCACACAATGACGTATAATGGTGTTGTTATTTTCCAGGTCTTTTTCATTGATAAGCATAAGTAATTTTTAGTTCTATGACATTAGTGATTTTTGGTTCTATTACATAGGTAATTTTTGGTTTTATACGACTACTTTCAGAAGAAACACAAAGAAACAAACTCAGGATCAAAGTCTTTTTAAAGTTTATATGGGAACCATGCAGATTGGTATCTGAAATGTTCTTTTGAAGAAAGAACAACAGATTTGAGTGGACCTGTCCAGTCAGTGCAAACAATTATCGCCAGTATTCGTGTAGCTCAACTCAAGACTACTAGAGAGCTTAACGACTTGACGAAAAATACCAGGACGTTAAAATTACAGAAAAGAAAAAAACAATCCTCGTAGTTCTCCCATTAGCAATAATAAAAGAAAATTAAGTTTACGAAACTGTAATAGCTAACCATGCCAAATCATAAAATAATAATAATCATGAATGTCAAATTGTAAAAAATAATAAAAAGCTAAATTAAAAATAAAAACCAAAAAATTGTAATTGTATTGTGTATTGGAGCTATAAAGGCGAAATTTTGTACGTAGGTATCTATGTTTGTTATTCCTTCACATTCAAATTTGGTATCAGGATAGCTCATAATATCTTGGATTAGTATATAGGCTATAATTTATAATAGGAGGAAGAAATAAATCCGCGCGGGCGAAGTCGCAGGCAGAAGCTACTATTCTTATACATCGAAGATTAGTACTAGACCATCCAATACCTCCAAAAAACCTGCTACTAAACCCAGCTGAACACAAGCTCAGTTTACGTTCAGCTCAAAACACGTTCTTACCGATTGGCGAATGCTTTTTAGTGCTGGATCCCGAAAACGGTTATCGCCTTACACACCGGTGGCTTTGATGTGCCCTACCATTTGTGTTTAAACTTTACTTCACGTTATGATGTTATGTTAACATTATCTGATAGAGTGACATTGTAAAGAGATTAGTTTGAATTCAATGATTTGATTTTTTTTACGGAAGATTAGAATTTCATTTTTTTAAATCTGACAATCAAATCAGTATAAGTGCGGTGCTCCTGATGAGAATATGACCTACTTATTGGAGTGTCCAAAGTGTCCCTACATCTGCATTTTGAAGGACATAAAAATTCTACTGACGCCGCTATAAATGTGGTAATCTACTGAGCCCAAAAACTTTGAAAAACCTGTAGCGACATCTATGGCGTCACATTAGAACTAATCCTGCATCACGCAATTAAAGTTTTCCGCGCGATTATAACATATAGAACAGCCCGAAATCATCTATCGGGCAGTTTCCCACCAGACATAACACCCGTCTGGTCGGAGGATCCTCCCTTTTCAACGGAGGTTTGCGGGACTTTATATTTTGTTCCGCCTACCTCCAAAACCATCGATTCAAAGAAGAAGAAGAACCAAAGAATTTAAGGAAGCTTCAGACTTGAAATTAGAAATAATTTGAAATCAGGGTTCACTGAATATGATTTGTCTCAATTTAGATTATGGTATCACTGTGATTAACTTTTTTTAATCAGTAGAATACGTACAAAATCACCACCATTCTCTTTGAAGCTGTAGGGTAAGATATTGTACCGTGTGACTGTGTATTATGAGAATTTGACAGTCATTAGCTTCAAATTTCAGAAGCAATAAAAATCCAACTTCCTTTTGGGGCAGCCTTGTAAAACATCGACCTTGAACAACCCGATCCATTTACAAACCCAGAAAAAGTTAGTACATAACAGAACCCAAACCACAGAAAAACAGCCGATGACCTCATTCACCCAACACACATAGAATTTGTCAAGTTTTTTGTCGAAGCCATCGGGCTTTTGTCCTCAAATAATAACGATGGTCATAAGTATCGTTCGTCAGCCATTAGTAGGGGCGGTCAAGTCGCCGCAGTGATGTATGTTTTCATAAATCTTTTGAACGCTGAGACTGTACGGATAAGGGGGGTAAAGACCTTAGTTTCGGGGATCTTGCTAAATACAGGGTTTTGGATCGTAGATATTAGGTTAAGTTGTATTTGCTGCAGGTAAGTATAAAATTTTACCTTTATTTACACGACTTTTGACCTTTAGAAACTGTAGATCATGCTTTGTTTTTTTTAGTAGACAAAAATATTATATAACTATTTGGGATCACATAGAGCAGTAGTGGCCCATCGGTATCAGCCCCAACCTTTGAGTTGTAGTCCCCTCTTTGAGGAGTGGCTGGAAAGGCAACACGGCGTCTTTACCTTCCGCATGACGCAGGCCCTCACTGGACATAGTAAGTTCGGGAGGTTTCTGCACCAGATTCGTGCGGGAGAAACGCCCGGGTGTCACCATTGCGTGGACCGCCCGGAGGACACAGTGGAGCACACGGTGGAGCTATGCTTCGCTTGGGAAAGCAACACCGTGTCCTCGTGGGGGTGATCGGCGGCGGCGATCTCTTGCGCTGGGCCTTGGTACAGGCCATGGTCCGGAGCGAGGAGGAGTGGCGGGCCGCCGCCTCCTTCTGCGAAGCAGTGATACTAGCAAAGGAGGCGGCCGATCGCGTGAGGCAACGGTCCTCACGCCCCAACCATCGCCGGGATTCCGATCCTGATTTCCGGCCACCGTAGGCGCGGGCTTGCGGACGGCGAGTAATGGGTAGCTCGCCGTCAAACCGTCCGGTAACCGTCAGGACCGAGCTCAAGCCGTCGATGGCGAGTAATGTTCCACGCGCGCCTCAAGGAGATGTCAGCAACCATTGGGGCCCAGTAGGGTCGAAGTCTACTGGGCCATGGGTGATGCGAAAGAGGGTCCGGCCCTGGAACAATGGCAAAGAAGGAACAAGAGTGGGTTTTTAGTTAGTAAAAGTCTGACACGCCCTCTCGCTCCGCCCAAGGGCGGGGGATGTCATTAGATTCAATGATTTTTTATCACCTAAAAAAAACTCGGGCAGGCATATTACTTTATGTTTTAGTGGTGGTGATGATAAAAATAACCACTGCTCCCAAAACGGTGAAGGAAAATATCGTGAGGAAAAAACCATGTCTTAAAACCAAATAATTCTAAAACATTGTGACATCCATCCACCCGCACTGGAACCGCGTGGTGGATTACGGCCCATTCTCTCTCCTAGAGAGAAGACCTGAGTTCCAGCAGTGGAAACATTATAAGGTATATCAGACAAAGCTGGCGAAAAAGATGAAAGCGTAGCTTTCTATGGAGAAGAATGTGCAAAAAACTCCATCGACAGTCTTTTAAATCATGTTAATGTAAATATTATAAATATCTCGGTTCCATATTTCTGGTCGCTACTGTTATGTGAGAAAAATGTAAGGGAAGAAAAAGAAATCTAAACATAGAAATTAAAATATGTCACTGACAGCTAAGAGATGACCAGTCTCAACTGCAAGCGCCCAGCATGCTTCTGCAACGTATTATCAAGTAATCGTCATTCCGTTAACCACAAATGACTTTTATGACAATATCCTCAATGGTCCACTATTCTTCGACAAGTTACATTAAGATTTTAACGTTTTACAGACTCAGCTGACATTCAGAGCACAGTAGTTATCAACCTTCACTGCACGAGGGGATAAAATCGTTAAATTTTATTACTTTCAATCTTGACTTGAATTTCAAGTGGTATAAGAGCGAGAAAAGGGATTATAAGGGCCACAGAGGTTGTCGCAGTAGAATTTCACACACGATTTGTGATATATAAAACTCTGGATAATTGTCGAATTTTCTAGAAAAGCAACTTTGAACATGAAAGACCATCAATCTGCTTAAACTTTTCCAGTTTGTATTAGAGTAAGTAGCAGCTGAGTACAATAATTTACATGGAGAGACTGCCTATGTGACCTATGACCCAGAAGTTGGATGACATTGACAGAGCATGAACATCAATTTCAAAGGTGAAAGTGTAACATTCACAAGATGGTTCTTATTTTATTTGAAATAATAAATATAGGTGCTCATAAAGTCCTCGTGGAGGCAATTAGCAATAGTGACCTCTCACGCCCAGACCTTGTTTAAGCTATGGTACGGAGCAAGAGGGAACGGGAAGCAGTCACGTCCTATTGCGAAGCAGTTATACTAACGAAGAAGAGGGCCACAACCGTGAGAGAACGAACATTCTTATACCCCAACCGCTGCTGTAGGAAACGCCACAGGCCTCGGGAGTCGCTGGGTGATCCCCGACCATCGTAAGCGTCATGCGCAAGCCCGCACTTACGATGGCCGGGGATCACCCAGCGACTCTCGAGGCCTGTGGCGTCTCCGTCCGTCCAGCTGTCCAGTAAAAGGGTGACCAGATGGTTGCAAACTAGCGTTCCAACCGAGGTGACTTTGGTTTATGTGTTTGGTTTGTGTTGCGGCTACATGGATGTAAACCACATGCCAACACGTTTGGTGGTTGGGAAAACGCGCCTCCCAAAGTCATGGATTACAACTGCTGTCTACATAGATTGAAACTAGCAAGGTCACCTTGGTTGGGACGTTTGTTTGCAACCATCTGGTCACCCCTCAAGGACCGAGCCCGAGTCGTAGAGGGCTCTTATTGTTTCATGCGCACCTGAAAGAGATATCAGCAAACCGAACGGGCATCGGCCTTGCTGGGTCCCTAAGCCCTTGGGATTTTTTGAAACAGTTACCGTGGTCTTGGAATGAAAGGGCAATTGAAGGACGCAGGTTTTATTTACTCAATAAAAGTCGCCGGAAAAACTGGGTATTAAAAAAATAACAATGGGTTTGTGTGGTGTAATGTTTGTAACTGCGCTAACGTTTGCGCTAACGTAACACCCAAGATATAAGAGGTGTATCTTTGTGATATGGCAATAAAGGCTGGTACCCCAACCTTTGTAGCTACAGTAAAACGTTCGTAAGAAGCTGTCCTTAATTTTTTAAAGTACTTAATTACTGACTGCAATCCCCAATTAAAAAAACTAAAGTCAGATCCTGTTTCTAATAAAAAATAAAAAAGTCTAGACCAATTGAGATTACACTTCTACTTTTAGAACCGTTGGTTTACCATTCTTTAGTTTGGGTCCAGTAGTTGGTCACGTTCATAGCAATCAGTGGCATTCATTAAGTCATGTTTAAAGTATTATAAATAAATAAGCAAGCCTTTATTGCTGTTTTACTATAGCTTACAATACAATACTACAACGGTATAACATTTGTAACTGATGATCGGTTTTTCTGACAACAGCTTGACCTTCAACAAAGGCAACCTCCAAATAAAAAAAAATAAAAAATCAATAAGTTAAAATCTCATTTCTACCATCTACCATCGAATAACACGACGTACGGCGAGTATCCACCCTTATGTTGTTGAAACCTCTACGGTCTGGATTAAGCGTTTCGCCTCGTCGTTTATACCGCGTACATCGAAGGACTGGAACAATTTGCCTGCTGAGGTCTTCCCATCCAATTATAATTTGGGTGTCTTCAAGGCTAGAGTGAATAGGCTCTTAATAAACTAGTGCGCCTCACTATTAACGATTGCATCATTGCTTACCATCAGGTGGGATCGCAGTCAAGCACTAGTTTATATCATTTTTTTTTTAAACCTATATCTTGCACTTCTGATTCATTCTAAACCGGTAACTCTTCAATCTTTCCAATGTTTGATTTATCGAACTTTATTTCTTTTGCCATCTCTGGGACATTAACTGCGGAGAAGTAACGTGACAGGTAATGTTGTACTTACCTTACATGTTGTACTTCGCGTTTGGCGGGAACGCTAACAGAATGTCATCATTTCTATAAGCCTGCTATTTGAAGTATTAAAAATTTTTACACACAGTTCATCCTAGGTAGGTTCCATAATTAAAACCATCGAACTCCGTAAAGAGATTTCATCGATTTGGTCCACAAACGCAATGGACACATGATTTGTATACCAACGGATTTAGGGTAATGGCGCTACCATATTCCGGCCTCTGTCACGTTACGAGCCTAATGGAATGTCTGCTATCCGTCATCGTGTTCAGGTTTTTACCCGAACAATATGCAAACTGGGGTATTTTTACCCTAAGCTCACTTTTATGACGGCTAAAGTAGGTGCATGATTTTTATGGTGGGGTAATATTTTTGATGTTGGTTTAGTTAAATAATTATGTGAGGAGTTTTTGCCACATTTGCGGCCACGAATCCAACAATGCAGATAAGACCCCGTCTAAGGTGACGAATATTTAACAATAGTTATTCCGCAATCTCTGTCTGATCCTGCCACAAAAACGCCTGATATGTAGATATGGCCTAATTTAGTCCAATTTACAATACTTGAATTTATTCTTGATCAAAATAAGTAGCGTCTCATTCTAAATACATTCAATAACATACATATTGTATTTTTTGGAAATAATGAGAACATTCTTTATTGATACTAATTTGTCAAATAGAGGTACTTTCCTCTGACACATCGATCTGTGTCTTTTAGCATCATATTTAAACGATACCGTTATAAAATTTGAAGAATGTCATTTCCCGTTAGTTGTAATTGAACTTCATTTCATTGTTTCACCTAGCCAGTATACTATAGTAGTCTTTGGTTTCACCTCTAAGGCATCTATCATTTTAGAGGTATTTGATTTTATAAAGTTTAATAAAAAAATGGTGATCTTTTATTTTTGATCATTCGACAACCTACGATTTTGAGATAGTCTTTTGTTTAACTTTTGAAATGTATTTCAATATTAATTTATTATTTGTCATATTTTTAAGTTGTGTACAGTTTTGTGCGTTAACGAATATAAGCGATGTTTCTCACTCGAAGATTTTGTCAAGAAGGAAAAGATACGTCGCCTTTCCGGAAGGATCAAGTTTCTCGGTAAGTTTTTTTTTTACTTTTTGAAGATTTTATCTATACAATAATTTTAAAAAACTTTTTACAAAAAATATACAACCGACTTCAATGTAAAAAAAAATACTGTAACGTGCAAAATTACTTTAATTTCGTTTCAGTGTTTTTTTACATTGAAGTAGGTTGTATTTTTTTTTGTAAAAAGTTTTTTAGATGTATATATATATAGACAAAATCTATATCTGGCTGTGTTGATATGTCAGTCAGTCAGTTTCCCCTTTTATATATATATGCAAGTATAATCTTATGATCATTAATATTTACATATGAATTACATCTTTAAATAGTTGAAAAGATCAAAAATATAAAAAAAATATAGCCCACCTCCGGTAAAGGCAACAGGGTTCAAGCTACCGCCGGTCAGGGCTCCAAAGAAAGGAACCTCCTAAATAGTTATATAGCTCGTATAAATGTAGAAGAATCGCTTTCTGAAACAGGCTCGTGACCCAGGGGCCTAACAAGAGTCTCCTAAGATGTTGGTCGAGCCTCGTGGCTATTAAGCCATTGGCTGATAAGACTATCGGTACAATGACGCTGATGCTGACGCTAATGACACTGAGTTCACATACCACATGTCGACCGCCTCACGAGCCAAGAAATCAGAAATATTTTATTTGTGATACCTACGTAGCCCTACCCTTATTGCAAAAACCAACTAAATGCACCAACATTTTTGTATTATTATATTATGTTATTACTATTATATTCAATCAAATTTGTAGGTTATTTACTTTTTGCCGAAGCTTTCTTTGTAAATACAGGACGCATCTAATAACTGGTTTTACCTGTAGATTCATCTTGATGAGACGAATGGATGAATGGATTTAACTTTAAATTGGGTAAAAGTTGCAGATAGCTGGTTTTTGCAATAAGGGTACGATAGGTACAGTGGTTGGTCATGTTTTAGGTTAAAGTGCGCTATGATCAGCCTATTATAGGCATACAAAAATAATGAATTAAAATTTTTATAAAGCTAGTCAATATACTTAATTTTCTTATCTTTCCCGGTCTAATCATATTACTATCCCTAATTTTTCCCTAGCTATTACTATCCCACTGCTGGGCAAAAGCCTCTACGAAGTCTTTCCAATTATTAAAATAATAATAATAAATTATTTCCAGTGTGCTGGCTGCATAACTGTCGGTGTTATTGGCCAGCCCGCACCTTCCTCTTCCCCAGGTACATTTACATTCAGTCTTAACTGGGCAATAGCTTATGAGTTGCCCAACGTCACGGAGACTGCAATTTTCTACAAACAGAAGAAATATAAACAGCATCTTCAGAAGCGGATCAATAGGCGAGAATTGTATGGGAAGCTGGAGACTATTTTGGACAAGTAAGTTTGTAACGCCATATTTTAGTATATTTGTCGGTTTCTAGTAACTAGTGGTCTACGTATACAATAACATTGAGGCCTAATTAATTAATAAATATATAATCATTTACGTTTAATACTGGTAGATTAAGACAACAATAATAACAACATGTTACAAATAACATAACAACATGTTGTTGTGTTGTTGTTTGTACAATGTTTGCAATATGTTAGTTATAAGTTTGCGCCTGGTGAGACGTGTAAATAGCCTAACCTGAGAAGGGTGGTGTTTTAAGACAACCAATATGGCGGTGAAATTAAGTTTATATTACACAAATTTAAATCCCTGTTGACGATTCCCTGAGACACCAATACCCAACAACGTCGATAGCAACATCAATTACTAATTTATATTACTTTATATTACTAATTTATATTATTTATTCTCTAAAAATATATACACCTTAAGAAAAGGCATTGACGCTTCACCAGCGCCTTTTCCGGCAAATAAAATGTTTTTCTTTCTTTCTTTTCAACACAAATTCTCAAGAGTCATTTGGTTTGTAGATTTAGGTATTATTACATTTGATTTAACTCACGATTTTTTTAGAAACCATCTCGGGGCGAAGTTAGAGCTTCCATTATTTACTTTGGAAGGCGCCCAACATTCTCAAAAGGCTTAAGTTTTCGTAGAGGTTTACTTTCGTTACATAATGTTTACTTTGACAAACCTGTTACTTACATAGATTTATTTATATTTGTTTCAGTATTGGCTACAGTGGCAGAGAATGCATCCTAAAGACTCTTTGCGAGACCACTCAAAGACTTGTCCCTCATGGCGAAAATGTTATCGAAGAGATGTTCAGAACTTTGTTCACGTGAGTTTTAATTTCTTTATTTTATTAGTTATTACGATTTCATCAGCAATCCTCTTATTAATAATAATTTTATATTTCATGCCTTTGTTGCATTTTTCGTCTTTTGAAAAGCTAAGTTGCATCGGTAAATAATACGGATTAGTGCAGGCGCCAAAGGAAGTTAAGTGTGCAAAATGTGAGGAACGTGTTCTGTGTAGTTTTGAGCACAGAAAAGCATGCAGATTGTGATTCTAGATGTTACCAGGGGATTTCTTGATCCTTTTTTTACATCCTATTCCCCTCTTATACCAAATATATGGACTGAACAAATGCTTTGGAATCACTTTAATGATTGTTTTAGTGACAATATCCAATTCTTTCTTATGAATAAAGATACTTATAGCTAGTAAACTATATAAAAAAATACAATCTGCACGCTTTTCTGAGTTCAAAACTATGCACAGAATGTGGTCCTCATATTTTGCACACTCAATTATAATAATAATATAATTATTCTAACTCCTTCCAGCGCCCCGTCTAAATCTTAAACTTCATTCGACGATTCAGTATCTTGTGACTTGATTTTGTTGTGTCTTGTGATTTAATGACCAGTCTGTTATTGTATCACTACTCGTGCGAATTCTATATAAACCTTAGCAGAAAAGGCATGAGAATTCAGGGTAGCTTTAGCGTAGCCTGCGAAATTCAAGTTTTCTTAAGTCTTTGCGCTTTATAGGTTCTTGTTAAGTTGTAAGAAATATTATTTGCAATAATAAAATAATATGTATTTTTTATTTATTTATTATTTTATTATATTTTTATTTATTTGTAGTATTCACGGAATTATAATCTTTAAAATCATCAACTCCATTTTCTGCCAATTGAATGACTTTTTTTTATATCGATCGAGTCGAGTCGAGATCAGTCGAGACAGGCTCGACCTAGTGTGGAGTTCAATAGTAATTTTTTGTTTCCTTTGTGCGTTTTCAATACATGTATTCGTAAATCTACTTAGTCAGTAGTATGTAAATAAAATGTAAATCACTTTTTTCTTTCTTTGGCAAATAATTTACATAAACCACGCATAATAATTTCGCGGGCTGCCCTAGAGCATTCACCTCAATCACTACGCTTGCTCAATATGAGTTGGTGATTACAGATTTTAAGTCTTAGGACTGCGGGATTGTTTGAAAGAGGTAACGTGGCCTTGAAACGAAAAGGGCGACTGAAGAAACACAGGCGGATTTTAGTCAGTAAATGTCTCACAATCCCTGTCGCTCCACCTAAAGTAGGAGGAGTTATTTGATGATTCCACACCTTAACAAAAAAAGGCTTCCTTACTATGTCTTTCCTCAACGACGTCAGTGAGAAAATACCTAGTGACCATAATTATATGGTTACAAGGTACTTTCTCACTGACATGACAGGTTTTCCATTTACAGGATGCCACCAGCAAAAGTCCTACCAACAGAACCAGTGTATACCACTGCTAATGACCATAATAATATTATACCTAGTGACCATATGGTTACTAGGTACTTTCTCACTGACATCGCTGATCGTAGATTATATAATCTAAGGTAGGTTTTCCATTTACAGGATGCCACCAGCAAAAGTCCTACCAACAGAACCAGTGGAGCATGCCATCTACGACGCAGCACATCGGCTAGGTCGTATCGTGGATTCCTGCGACAAATTCAGATGTCCCGTCTCATTGATCGACTTGATCAAGGGGTATTACAATGCACCAGCACCAAAACTTGATGTAGCAAAGAACCCTTGGGCATTATTTAGTAGTAATTTTGGTTAGTCACTTGCTATTGCTTTGCTCGGGTGCAAATTGTATGGATAAACTTTTTTCAATAATTGCTCTTACTATCAGTTATAACTACATCAAAATCCGTTGCGTGGTTTATGAAGAGCCCTGCGTTCCGAATTGCGTCAAATGCGATAATATCGCGAATCCGACCAACGCGCAACGTCACAATTATTACTCAATAGCCCTTATATTTTGTGACTATTAAATTTGGTCGGATTCGCGATATAATCACTTTTATCGCAATTCGGAACACGGGGAAGGTAAACAGACAGACGCGAATACCGACTTTGTTTTATAAATGATAAAAAATAACAACCAAAATTAAATAATGACCACCTTGATTAATTTCAAGTATATTGCATACGAAGTGAGATTGCATACAAACCAATTTCCCTCTTTTCATCTCTCCTTTTTTCATACTCCTGGGCAAAGATCTCTTTCTACTCCTTGCATTTTTTTGTGGGCCCACGCTTCCTCTTGCCAGTTCTGGCGAAACCTGTCTAGTTCGTCATGCCATCTCCTTCGTGGTCTGCCGACTCCGTCTGTACAGGGCATCAACTTTGTGCTACGAGTACTTTGGCCCATAGTTTGTCGGGCAAGCGGCAGACCTGTCCTGTTTAGTTCCATTTCAGTTGGGCAGCTTTTTGAGTCACATGTATTATCTTGGTTTTGGATCGCAAAACACCTGTTTAATTATTTAAATAGATTATATAGTTCAATTTAATATAATTTTTATTTTTTTGTCGAAATGGTTATGTACGTTTTTGTTATCAATTTTACAAAATATTAAAGATATAAACGTTGTACATTTCTGTTCTTATGACCTCAACCTTATAAGAACAGAACTCTCAACATACTATGTGCCATTGGTGTTAATAATATATTTATGTATAAATATATTATTATTTAATGAATCTTGTAAGTGAAAAAAATAAATTCACTTTTTTTTAAATTTATTGCCACTGTTTTTTTTTTCATTTATTTTCTCTATCTCTGATCCGTGTTTTGTGAGTGTATCTGTGACATCACAGGCCCTATCAGAGTACTAGGGCAGCGTTATTTTTTAATATCACAGAATATACTGAGATAGGAGCCTTTTTGTCACCGCACATGTCTTTTTTAAGTTTTTGTTTTATTTTAGAGATATATTAATATAGCTAGTGTGCAATTTTTATTTCGTTGTGTGATCTGTTGTTCGATTTTTTTCTTTCTTGAAATAAAAATTCCCACAATTTTATTAATTACATTTTAAGTCATTATCAACTTTATCATAGGCCTCCCCAAGTATCGCCACAACGACTGGTTCAGTGGATCCATGGGATTCTCGTGACCTGTAGTAGGTCATCGTATGTGATCGCCAATCTAAAATGTTATGGCCATCTATTCTGCTTCCAATTTATTCTAATTTATTTTTGCTTTTGTAAATCCAGAATTTCGTTCCAAATTAAAACCTCTTTTTCACAATCTATCTCAAAATATTATCCGACAATGGACTAAAAGAGATATGAAGGGTTAAAAGCATTTACTCCGTGATAACTTTTGGGTATAATTGATTCCCAATTTTGACGGAACCCGCGTTAACAGGCAAATGAATCGACCTTCAATAAACCGTTGTGAAAGGTTTTCTGTGTGTTTCAGAGTTAATTAATCAACTTTTCATATTTTGACGGCTGTCTTAACGAAATTGTTAAATCCATTTTTATCCTGCGGTACTGGAGGGATATAATATATTTTCTATGTAAATATATATAGGTGTATGAGATTGAGTATTCTCAATATAATTATTTTTTTGTCAAAATTTTTCACGGAGCTGAAGCTCAAAGCTAAATTTTTCTATCTTTGACTGTGTCAAATTGTTATCTTCTAATATATATATATTTTTTTTTTAATTGATTAAACCTGTGCTTGATTGCGATCCCACCTGATGATAAGCAGTGATGCAATCATTGATGGTGAGGCGCACTAGTTTATTAAGAGCCTATTCACTCTAGCCTTGAAGACACCTAAATTATAGTAGGACGGGAAGACCGCAGCATATATTATTTATATATGTGTTAATAGTAACACATATATAAATAAGAAATAGTTATATAAACTTCGTTCTTAATTAATTCATCACATATCACAAAATTTATGTTTAACTATATCTATAAACATAAATTTTAATTTCCAACTGCATAAATTAATTTATTCAAAAATAATTGTGGAATATTAAATGAAGCCATGGATAGGTAAGTATGATTGACATTTGCTACTATTTAGTTCAGTATGCCATTCGCTTCGTGATTCCACAGTTAGCTCAGTTATGACGTGAAAATCACTGGATCCGTTATTTAAACTCTGTTTTACAGCTAGGCCGTAGGCCTCTCCATTGATATGTCCATCTATGAACAGTTCAGCACGATATTCAAATCACACTGAAAATGAAAAATTCGAATGTTTTGCTTCTGTTCGTATTGGCATGTTTTTATAGTGAATTGTGGGCTGCCAAAGTTGGTTCAAAGGTTTTATCCAGAAGGAAAAGATATGTTGCATTTCCAGAAGGCTCCAGTTTTTCGGTAAGTTTATATTTCGTTTATTAACCAAACAAGTTTTGGAGGAAGATTTAGTCATTAAATAGAGCACTAAAGCTATGTCTTTTTTTATAGCAATAAACAGATAGACATAAAATGTAATGATAAAAGTTTTAATTCGAAACAGAAACCGAAAAAATTGGGGAGAAACTCGTATGTATTAGAGTAACTCTTAGATTAGATGCAGAGCCTTAAAACGTATCACCCAGACACATAAAACCTGGTTGATTACGTACTTTTTAGAATTTTATCTCTCTTAAATTTTAAGAGAGTTTTTTATGTCTTATCCACGATTTATGAGCGTCGTTTTTCCTTCACATATATTTCCATGGTGATGTTGGAATAAATTATTATCAAGTTGATGTTCGTAGCCATAAGGAGTTGATTTAAAATTCCTGTGATGCTCGGAGACGGCTTACTAACGCAAGACTTGTTAGGTGGCTAGCTTACTTTTACGAGACATGTACATAATTTCCACCGGAGCTCTATTTGATGGGAGTATGAGAGCTGAATAACTTAGTAAGATGATTCTGTAGACGACTGCATATCGCCATCTTACGCTTGCTGAATGTATATATTTTTACATATATAGTCTTGGATGATTTTCATAAAAACTTCATAAAAAACCTAACAGATTAAATTGATTTACATTTTTTTTTTGGTACTAACCTAGTTTATATCAGCGGTCTCGCCCGCGTGAATGTACAAAATTATCCTACACATACTCCCGGGATAAAAGAGTATCCAATGAATCTCTAAATTGACCTGGACATGGTCTACCCGTCTATCCCAATCTGTTCAGGCACTTAAACATGAAGGAGTAACAAACATACACACGTAAAAAATTTTGTTTTTATACTAACTTTTTCCCGAGGCTTCACATAAAATGGCATATGTCACTCAGGAATAAAGCAGCTTTCTATCGGTGAAAAATTTTTAGTAATCGGACCAGCCCCTCTAGCCAACTTAAAACCGTATCGTTTCGATACTCTTTTCGTTGATCGCCTCGAGTCGGCCACGCCTTCTATTCCTGTGTTCTGACCACGTGACTGAGCGTTGAGATGACGTCAGAATAAAGGAATCGGATGCGTGGCCTACTCGAGGCGATCGACGAAAAGAGAATCGAAACAAAACGATTGTAATTTGGCTAGGGGGGCAGTACTTTCAGAGATTACTTTCTACAAATAAAAAAAACTTTACCTCTTTATTATATTAGTGAAGATGTAGATTATGATTTTAAATGTTAAACATTTTAATTAAAACAATAAAAATCACGGAAACTTTTTCTTCTTTCTCATCACCTTGGATATATTCTTCTTCTGCTTCAGTTCTAGAACCTTCATTTACCTTTTTCCAGTGCGCCGGTTGTATGACAGTAGGTGTAATAGGCCAACCTGCGCCTAGCTCAGCTCCGGGCACATTCACCTGGGGTATGAACTGGGGCATAGCGTACGAGCTACCTAACGCCACCGAGACGTCCAGGTTCTACAGAAGACATAACAGATTGACGAGACCAATGGAACAGAGGAGGAGTAGACGAGAGCTGTACGGAAAGTTAGAAAAGATTATGGAGAAGTATGTGTCGGTAAAATAGATTTTTAATTTAAAATAAGTAATGTAAAGAAGAAAATATTAGCCACAGTTATTAGTTCCTAAAATGACTGTTGGGTTTTTGGAGGCATGCGGAAAAGAGAGTGAAGTCCCGCAAACTTCCGTTGAAAAGGGAGGATCCTCCTACCAGATGGGTGTTATGTCTGGTGGGCAACTGCCCGCTACATGACTTCGGGCTGTTCTAAATATTCAAATCATGCGAAGAACTTTAACTGCGCGATACAGGATTAGTTCTTATGTGACGCCATAGATGTCACTTCAGGTTTCGTACTTATTATTCCGTTCGTTCGTTGTTGTTTTGTTCGTTTCGTTTTTATTATTTCGTATTTTCGTTTATATTTATTGTTGGGTAAAAGTACAAATGACTTGCAAAAATGCTACATTATCCTATCATGCATCCATCCTGTTCCAACATGTACGCTTGGCCTAGCGCCTAGGCCGATTGAAGCTGAATCTACAGGATAGTGCTGCATGTTTTCTCCAAATTCCTTTGTCCAGCGTCATAATTTCGTAGTCCTAATTTAAATCGCATTTGCAAGGTCACGTACATATTATTATATCTACCTCCGTTCTTTTCAAAATCCGTATCCATACAGTCTTTACCAATAATTTTGAACCAGCTCCAAGGGATAATCATAAACAATTTTAAATTTCCTCCCAAGTAATTGGTGTAAAGCGCTATCAATAACTTTTTAAGAATGATAAAGAGATTACTTAGGTAGTATACGCGACAGTTCGAAATAAAAAACCCAACTGCTTGCTGTTCCAAAACTGTCTAGTTTGATTTATTGAACTTAAACATAAAAAAAAAATATCGTTTGAATAATGTATGTCTGTCATAATATCTTGTTTATTTCAGCATGGGCTACAATGGAAGGCAATGTATTCTCAAGACGTTGTGCGAGACAACTCAAAGACTTGTTCCTCATGGAGAAAATATGATTGAGGAGATGTTCCGGACTTTGTTTACGTAAGTAATTATTTATTTACTAGTTGCTGCTAGCGGTTTCACCTGCTTGATAGTAGAAAATTGTCCCAAGGGAACATACTAGAAGAATAAATAGTATTCTATGAGTTATTCCCGGACATGATACACCGCCCGTGTACAAAATTTCATCGATATCCGTTACCGTAAAGAAATAATAAACAATAATAATAATAATAAGCCAATAAGCCTGATATAGTGGTGGTGGACCGAAGCGAGAGGCGTGCAATGATTGTTGACATTTCTGTTCCACATGACGAGAACCTCGTGAAAGCCGAGAAAGATAAACAAATTAAGTATATTGACTTGGCTCGCGAGGTTGTCGACATGTGGGATGTGGACTCGGCGATTATTGTACCGATAGATACCTATTGTACCAAGAGCCTCGACCAACACCTTAGGAGGCTCGCGTTAGTTGGCTGGATCAAGGGCTTGATTCAGAAAGCGGTACTCTTGGACACGGCTCGTATTGTTAGGAGGTTCCTTTCTCTGGAGCCCTGACCGCCGGTAGCTTGGACCCTGTTCCCGATACCGGTGGGATACTATTTTTTATATTTTTAAATGTTTTATTTTTTATTTTTGAAATATTTAAAAATGTAATTAATATGTTTATGTAAATGAAATAAAGAAAATAATAATATTGCACAACTATCACACAATGCCGTCTAGTTCCAAGCTAAGTAGAGCTTGTGTTATGAGTACTAGACAACTGATAAACATATACATATTATAGATAAATTACACCCAGACACAGAACAAATGATCGTGCACATCACACAAACATTTGTCTTGGGTGTCAGGGCCACAAACCATCACTAGACCATCAGGCCAGTCAAAAACATACATACATGCACACCGTCATACACTTGCAAACTTTTACCTTCATAAACACCTAAACTTACACTACTACTTAAACTTTGCCCTTACCCTTACCCTTATTACCCTTTACTTTTACGTTTACTTTACTTTACTTACACTAAACTTTCACCTTTATTCTTTATTAAGTGTGATTTTATACAATAGGTAATTTTCTGACAAGTATAGTTGAGAATTTAGCTGATTTCGGAGGAATAATACTTGGGTTATTATTTATGGCTAAAAAAGTGAAAATATTTACAACTTAATTCTGTCTCGTTTTTATTATGTTATAGCAGAAGTAGTTACTACTCATTACTCATTTAATTTAACGTCATATATTTTTTTTTATTTCAATTATTTTACTTTTGACGAATCACCGACCAGTGCAATGCGCTCGGCCTTGGTACAGGCCATGGCCCGGAGGTAGGGAGGAGTAGCAGGCGGTCGCCTCCTTCTGCGAATCAGTAATGCTAGCAAAGGACCTCCTCCTTTGCCGACCTCCTCAGTTGCTGACCACGCAAGGCAACGGTCCTCTCGCCCCAGCCGCCGGGATTCCGATCCCGATTACCGGCCACTGCTCCACCCAAGAGCGGGATTTGTGAGATTGATTTTCCCACCTAAAAAAACAGACCAGTGCACTGAGTGCGAGTTGTTGCAATCGTTAACGCGATCGAAACGTTTACCATGTTTGGTTCTCTGATTGGTTAAAAACTTGGAGTGAGCCAAACAGAGCGCCGAGCACTCTGCCCCCCTAGCCAAGTTACAACCGTTGCGATTCGATTCTCTATTTGTCGATCACCTCGAGTAGGCTACGCCTCCGATTCCATTGTTCTGACGTCATCTCAACGTTCAGTCACGTGGTCAGAACAAAGGAGTAGGAGGCGCGGCCGACTCGAGGCGATCAACGAAAAGAGAATCGAAACGAAACGGTTGTAACTTGGCTAGGGGGCTGTTCCTAGTTAGTTTTTTCTTTCAGTGTTCACTCAACTTCATCTTTGATATTTGCTTTCGTAATTAATTTCTCTTCATATCTGCTCTATCTTTCAAGGTTACCCATGACGAAGATCTTAGCATCAGAGCCAGTGGAACAAGCAACCTACGACGCCGCTCACCGTCTCGGCCACATTCTCTCAAATTGTGATCAGTTCACTTGCCCTATATCGTTAGTGGACTTAGTACAGGGGTATTATAATGCTCCGTCACCTAAGTTGGATACTGGGTTGAACCCTTGGGCTTTGTTTAGCAGTAGTTTTGGGTAGAAATAAATTGTTTTAAAATAATTGCTGAATTTGTTTTCTTTTATGATAATTGCAGACTAATTATTGTATGAATGTTCCCTGTATCGCTTTACCTAAGTATTTTTAAGTTGATTCCTCATTATTGTGATTAACCAATTAACGACTTAAATAACCTCATCGGAAGTTATATGATTGAGCCGTTTGGGGTTGAAACACTAGGGCGATGGGGTCCAAGCGCTCATAGAGTTGTTCGGGATATTAGCAAACAGATGGTCGACTTTTCGCGTGACTAGAGGGCTGGGTTTTTCGGCAATGTTGCCAGCGTTCTGGGCACTTTGCCCATTGACATCAATATGGATGATTTTTTGATGCCCTATGAGTTCTTTTGCTACCCGTTTGTAAATATTATTATTTTTAGTTTATATATACACTTATTAAGCTATAATATTTATTAGTTAAGATGTATATACTCGTAATTTTCCATTAAAAAAAATATTTGTACCAATTATTAAATAATGGCTGCTGCTCG
Organism: Mythimna impura; assembly: GCA_905147345.3. Taxonomy (NCBI): domain Eukaryota; kingdom Metazoa; phylum Arthropoda; class Insecta; order Lepidoptera; family Noctuidae; genus Mythimna; species Mythimna impura. The sequence goes on along the minus strand of LR990356.1, from coordinate 5,119,710 downwards.
CGTGCCATAAGTATTCTGCATCTTTACAAATTAAAACCTATATTGTAAACCAGGATATAAGCTATATTGGTACTAAAAATTCAAATCCTTTATGGCACTTAAACGTGAAGAAATAAAGGGGGCCTTTTATTTTATGTTCTTACAGTCCATCCTAAAGTTGTCTGGTAGACATTGCTGTCAGCGCTAAGACCGCCATTGTATTCATAGATTTAAGTTTGGAACTATTTTGGTGTACAACAAAGTTTATTCTATACTATGTTTATATTTCATATGTTTAAAATATTACGTAATTAGTTATTTTAATTTTTCCAATTAAAGTTTTCCAAGACATAACACTAATGTTTTCATTAGTCATGATGAGTCATTAAGAATCTATTGTGTCATTTACTTGTTAACTTTTGTTTGTAGGAAATCATTATGAATAAAAGGCACGTATTTATTATTAACGCATAACATTTAATATTTATAGTTCATATTTATAATACATTTCAATGTTAGCAGTAAGAAGTCATGAGTGTATTCATAATGGTAATGGTAGTGCTTGATTTTTAATTAACATTACAAAATGGGACTTAAACATTAACCTTAAACTTACATGTTAAATCATTTTTTTATTATGTATATTATTTCGCCTTACCCTAACTTTGCATCCATCTATTTTTATAATAATTGCTTAATTACTATTTATTACAATTATTTAATTACGAATTTCATAAATTATTGAGCTATTTATGACTTAGAACATACAATACGAATATTATTATAGTTATATATTATAATATATGTATATTATAGCATAGTGCATAAATCTTAAAAGTAATAAGTGGCAATGATTCGTGATACAAGTGACTGAACAGTTAAGGTACGGCCACACTAACGCGGTTGCAACCCGCGACACAACGCGATACGAATTACTTTATAGGTACAAACAGAACTGACTGTATGCGCGACAATTCTGAACTTAACCTACAAATACATTTAAAAATTCTCCTTCATCAAATGTGTCAATTTTATTTATTAATTTTCTAAGCGATCCAATGTGGGCGCTACAGTCAACTGTCACAGTAATTAACAAATCGAAGCGCACGTTCGCGCGATCGTCACGTCAGTTCAACCGCGCCTCTAGTCGACTATTTTCCTAATACTATTACTATTGAGGACAAGATTCCCATAGAAGTCTATTATTGTATGACGTAATATTATAGTACCTTACATATTAAAATAATTTAGGAATTTCCTCTCATGTAACTATCTATCATCTATATTTGTATCATTAGTGTGGTGTTCGTTTGCGTAATGCCATTTTCACTGGTCAGTTTGTTTTGTGGGAATTGTAGACTCCTGTATCTTCAGTACAAATGAAATGTGGAATCTAGTTGCTAGGTTTTAGCGATGTGAATAAGTTAAAACTCTTGTTGAAAATTATTGCAAGTTCTTGACGTGCAATTTTTATAAAACAATTTATGATTAATTTCATCAAAGACTTTTCTGATATTTAAAAAGTTCAGTTTCTTCATAAACAAGGCTGAACTTAAAACAAAATAAATAATTCCGGTAGCTAAAGGTTAACGAACAAGTTTATTACTTTTCTCAGCGTTTCGTTTTTTTTTTTTAATATTGGCTGATATAATTTTGATTATTGTTAGAGCTCTAATCTTCAATTCCCATAACGCAAACACCGTTACTAGTGACGAGAAAGGTGAAAAACAATTCAATAACAAACCAAAAATTATCATAATTAATAACTAGACGAGGACATTAATTACACTTAATAATATTAAGACGAAAATCTTCGAACATACACCTAACCTACACGTCGTTGCGACACCAAATTATTACAATGTTCCGACAATATAAAATTTTTAACTTACACAAATTTAATATGAGTACGATTGCTTTCGTTCAAATTAAAGATATACACATTTTTCCTAAAATACAAGTCCATCAAGACGTTGATAAAATTATTTCAACTAACTTTGGTTAGTTAACTAAGGTAACTAATTCTATTTGAAGCACACAAAAGGTTTAATTTTAATAGAAAAGTTTCTAATATTATAGTAGCGTGTTATCGTGGTAAAGATTAAAACATTTGTGTAATAACTTCACTTATGCAGCTGGGTATCGTTGTAGTAATACACCTTCTGCAACATCACTTGCATAAAGATAAGTGCATATTATGTCACCTCACGGAAAGCGCATTGCAGCCCCGAAACCTAAACTTGGCACAGTAATGCGTGCCGGGCTGCAGAGCAGCAGCAAATTGTCTGTTACAGTATAAATGAACAGTGAACATGTTTCAACGTGCGACAACGTGCTGCATACACTGCTCGGCGATCCCCTGCGTGATATTGAAGACTGCTGCACTCTGGCATAGCAGAGACTATAATAAATTTATGGGAAATATTCGCGCGGATTTTCACCCCGCAATGCGACGGCGTGGCTCAGTGTAATGTGCACTTACCTTTATCGGGCTATGTGATGTAAAATTTGGAACTGGTATCTTTAAATTTGTCTATGAAAAATTATGTTAGTGCTATATCTTGTGCAAATTAACAAAAGGTATATTAATTTTATTATTTAAAACTTTTGGGTAGCAAGGAACAATTTGATAACTTTGATATTTTGTGATTGTTTTTGTAACTTCGATGTAGTAAAAGTATTTACTCGGTATTCATTATTTTTTAATGCTCTGTTTTTTTAATCTTTTCCACGGTAAAAGCATAAGTTCAATAATAACTAATAAAATAAGGCACACACAACTTAAAATACAATGTAATAGATACTGCAAAGATAACGAAAGCCGTAGACAGTTGCTGACTATCAATAATGATGGGGTATTAGTAATCCACGAATCATTGGAAATATCACTTTAAAGCTTTGGAATTTTTACTTAAACAACAGATTCACTTAAACACGACGAGACGACCCAAGTATTATAAGTTAGTGCTTTAACTTATGGCAGTGCCCGCTTCAATTAAATTCAATTAGAAGTGTGCGTTATTATTAATTCTGTTCTTGCGTTGTGTCGCCGTGGTTTAGTGTGTTCATACATTAAGATTGATTCAGCTGAAATCATTTTAATTATGTACCCATTTTATGCTGTTAAGTATTTTCATAATTAGTAAGAACTTTGTCATTAATCATAATTGTGTTCTAATTATTATTTGCAGGTTCACGTTTGACCACTATCTCAGCTGATGGTAAACGATGATATGGTTAAAAACGGAGCACACTTACCTAGAAGTAACCAATTAACTCTTGACTTTGACAGCCCTAGGTGGTAGCTTTTAGGAAACATGGACTTCTGTAGGGAATTCTACTCCTTAGCAGTACGCACAATGAATTTTTTATCAGGGTACTTCTTTATTGATATTTTCTTTTCCTTTACTATATTGATTAATTGTTAGTCAGCATCTCTATACGGTCATACTAACAATACATTCATTTGTTTTCATATGAAAGAAGGAAGTGTCTATAATTGTGAATAGTGGTTTATTTATTTCTGTATTTACATCTAATCGTGTTGGAAGCTCAACGCAAATTTCGTGTGGTTTCATCTACCTATTAATTACACTTTTAATATCTATGTTTATCATATCAGTAAACTATTAAGGTAATACAGAAGGGAAAGTAATCACAGAAATTATGAAACAGCTCGAAGTAAGCTATTGAATTAGGCTGTGGCAATATATGACTTACAAAAGCATGCTTTCTTTAAAGTGATTGACAGGTAGCAAGTAGTGTTATCAATCTCCACAGTATAATACCTCTCGCGGATGAATTTTAGTCAGTAAAAATCTGACGCTAACTCTTGCTCCAACCAGAGCAGAAGATGTTATTAGATGATTTCCTACTACAAAAAAAAACAGTAGACTTAACAAATGGTGCTGAAGTTTTCCAACATTTTGACCTTTGGACAATCGTTAACAGGACAGAATGTCATTTTTTCTAGGACCCTTTGTATATAACACGTCTCTTTACGTGCCGCCAATTCAAACACTACCTCATTACTTATTCTCTCTCGAATATCGAATGATTCCTAGCTACGTGATAAATAATATGATCTGGTTGGTGTCTTTACTGGTAAGCTGGTAGAGACAACATTTCTTACTTTTGAGAGTAAATAGAAATTAATATGTGAGTTATTTTGTTAGTTTTTAGCAGTTTGTAGTTTTGTAAGTCGTATGAAACCACAGCCTGAAAAATTCGCTTCCAGCGGTCCAATTGACTTCATATAGTGTACAGGAATAAAAACGTACAGCACAAATTCATGTAAATTTAATTCTGAATTATCGTATTGAATTCCCTCTTATAAGTTTTTCAGTCATGAGAAGTGTTCTTTTCTATATCAAGGTGGCAGTTATTGTGTGAAACAGAAAAAAAAACACTCATTAGGAACTTACTGATTAAAATATGTTATTTATGGGAATAAGTGTTTATGTACTTTCAATAGAATTTATTATTAATAGATTTTTAAGTCATGTGAAGAAAAAGGATCAAGTGCTTGTTAGCAAAAGAACTATAAATATACATATTTGCATGAATGGAGAAAAAGGAATCGGTTACAGCGTGACATAACCGTCACGTCCAGTTAACACTGGACAGAGAGGAAGAAACAAAAGTATTGTGCCGACCCAAAGTAACATAAAACAAAGGTAGGAAATTGATAATAAAGTGGTTTTTAATATGTGGTTTCTGAATCTAAACTATAACATATTATCAGACTGGTTAAGTGTGTTTAATTTCATTTATTTTGTCGAACACCATCAACTACCGATTTTGTCTATCGGACCACTGCAAACTATATAAAAGTATCAATAGCGTTTAGGTTACACATGAAAATAAGAATTAGATGAAAAAACCTGAATTATATATAAGGATAATAATAAAACACATATAAGGCAACAAATAGAAAAGAAACACAATAATACCTTACGTCACTTTGGAAGACGTTCGATTAAACATGCATTTACGTCTAACTTACCAATATTTATAGATAAAGAGTACTTTATAATGTAAAAAGATTAAGATAAACGATCCCAAATGCAAACGAAAGGTAATGTGCAATAAAGCATATCCAAAAAGTGTAATAGAAGAAATGACTATTCGAAATTCTAGATTTCGTTGAACCTAATTATAAAGCGTTACGGATTATTATACTGACTTCCTTCCAAAACATATTCAATTTACATTTGTAAGTCAAATTAAATGCTTTATGACCAAATCTAACTAAAGTATTGAAGACCTTATTGCTGTATCAACATTTATTGACAAAGCAAACGTAGTAACACTAGGGCGTCCGTCCACTACTCCTACGCTAGCTCTAAGGGTAACGTGAAAGGAACGTAGAAAAATAACTTGTCAATTATAAATATTATTTAAATTTCTATGTTGATCTGCTATATGTACACGTCAACATTTCGGTTAAGTTGATTCTTAAAATTATTGACAGCCATGTGATAGCTGACTATGAGTTCACAACTTTGTCACCCGATGTAGACAAATTTGTTGACAAAATATAAAGCTTAGTAGTAAACTGACAACACAATGTACAAACATAACAATAAGTCTAGTCTAATATCCTACGATTCTAAGAATAACAAATATTTGGCACAATCCCAACCTTTTTCGTTAAAAATTATAAAGTAACGAAACACAATGTTGACGATAAATAACAAATTTCTCTGACACCGCGCCGCCAAGTTGACTCATTCGTCGACTAACTCTAAAAACACTGAGAAGCTAATCATTTATTTTAATTATATACCACCTTAACATTAAATACATTATTTAATTACTTATCTTATTGACGAGTGTACTAGCATTGTGTTTATTGTTTTTATTTCCTATCTAGTGTCAATTATTTGACAAAACTATACGTTCTGTTACCCGTTTATCACCCGAAATATTATAATATTAAACAGACGATTAGTCTGTGACTAACAAGTTTCTGAAAGACAATACATGACACGAACGTTAACGAAACAGGCCTTTTAGACAAGGAGTAACAAACTGAGATCAGGGGCCCAAATATGATGCTTTAAGGTCATCATAACTCAGGTGTAAGAGAAAGAGATGGAGCTATACAGGAAGCTTAGCACTATCTCTTTTTCACACCGGAATTATGATGATTTTAATTCATAGTGAGAGGACTGAGATCATGATTACGATGGTAATCATAACATTGAGCTAAATGCATTTACTTTGAGTAACACAACAGTTTTTGGTAACGCTTCGAAAGATCTAAATTGGAAATTACTTGAGCAGCATAAAAGGTAGTTAGACTCTGATTTTTGTATCTAAACTGTTTTAACCTAAACATCATTTTTAATATGATAACAGAACAAATTTACTAGGGGAAGGTGAAGGACAAGGTATCTTCCACCTTATTCATGATGATGACCAATTTAGTAAAAGTTATTACGTAGGTAGTACTTGCAACAGGCACGAGTGTGAACAAATATATGAAAGTAAACGAAGCAAATTAAGTACGTTAAGATCGTAGCAGATGGCGTTAAATAGTTTCTGTATACCACCATGACAAAAAGGCATGAGATTATGTATGTTATTGATTAAAAATTCAAATATTTTATTGATCTAAAATTCAGCCACGAAAACACCGCTTAGTGACGCAGTTATAAGACCTTCAAATAAGCAGGGCATCAAGATGGAAGTAGTGGCATTATCTTATTAGAATTATGAACATTTGAAAACTATATTTATTAGATGTAAGTAGAATATTTTAACCTTTTCGTTTTTTTGTGTTTATAGTGAACCATGCAATTACTTTTTCAAGTGTTTTAACTAACTAGAATTATCGGTTCGGATGATAAAAGTTTTATTGATGTTTCATTGTAGTCTGTTGTTAATAATTGCTTTTCATCCGTTTATATTTTCACAGCAATTTTTATTTGGGATTTAGGTATGACATTGATTATTTTGTTGGATGTATAGGTCAGTGAAAAATTCTTGTTCTAATCTTTTTAGGTGATTAAGTCATTTTTAGGACAAGTTTTCATATACCTGGTCCAAATACAAAAAGTATTGAGCATTATTTTTTGTTTAATGCGTGCGTGTTTTTGAAATGTAATGGCTATCTGGGCCTTAATTGAGATATAAAAATCAGAGTCTGTAAGAAATATCTAAAAAAGCCAAATTTAAATAACATAGCATACGTACTTGACCATTAATCGTTGTATCGACATAGCTCATTAATTTCTAACTGAAAATCTCGCAGTACACCAAGAGCAGCTTTACATTTCTTTTATTCTGTGTCGTTGCAATATAGAACTCGATCCAGTCAAATTACACTTAGCTCCATAGTTCACGCTCGAAGTAAGTATGTACAATGTTTTTCTTAACTTCTAACATCCCAGACTGAACGTCACTCGACCCTAAACACATTACTCTATGGTGTTATAGAAAATCTAACTATTATTACATTGCAGTCATATAAAAATAACAACAGACCGTTTTATCTAGCAAATATCTACAATTCAAGTTCGGATGATTACGGATCAGTGTGCCAAGCCTGTGGACTTAACTAATCATTATTGATAAATAGTCATTATAGCTCTAAATTGGTGTATTTCGGTGGTGCAATAGCACAATCCTACTTTTTATTTACTCACGTGAATGTTTCAATTAGAAAAATTAATATCATACTTCTTAGGACTCATTACAATTCCATCCAAAAATTCCTTGAGAGCCAGTTCGTATGTGATACAGCGCTTTATCGTAAACATCTGCTAATATTTAACATCTTTCAACCATTAGCGAGCTTCCCACGACGTCTATTACGTTAGACCGTTTTCTAGTTTAGTTACGTATCACCTAAGTCTAGACTAGCCATGTTTACGCGTTACCCTCGACACGAACAGCTATACACATTCAATAACACTTATAATTACGAAGACGAACCACACAAAACAATTTGATTTTTTTTATTTATTTTACATTATCCATCCCTGTTTTCCTAACTGCTCGCTGTGGATTTTATTCATCATTAATATCAATAACTTTGAATTTTATCTAATTAATTACCTAATAAACATTATCATGATTTACTTTGACATATCAAATACGCGGCTCGAAATATTTTTTTTATTACTTTAGACTGCTACAAATATCCTACAGAATGGGTTGAAGTGAGGTAAGAACGCCTGATGCGCCCGTCAGAAACAATAATTAACTATCAAAGGAAAGTGAGTCATGACTTCAAGAACGAAATGTAACATCTAGTACGAGTCTAATCTAGGTAAAAATTAATATAAGGTTACCTAATTACTTACTAAAGTCACAAACCTCAACAATGATTTATTATCTAATAGTGTTAGTGGTAAAGTGCCGATAAGTGAGTAAAGACTTTACATTCGGTGAAAATTTGTGAGAAATATAAATCAGGAGACATTCGTGTACTAAATTTACCCTGTACTCTAGGTTTTATAGTGAAAATACTGTTAATATTAACATTACGGAAGAAGTGTGTATTCACGCCGCTCTCTACCGCAGACAAGCGAGCGCGTTCAAACTTAAGCTTTAAGAATGTGAATTGATCAGTCATTACATTTTGGGCAAGCATTCGTTTTACTTATAAATACATCAGAATATATTTAAGCCAATCCAAAAAGATATTTCTAACGGCAAACAAGTTAGCGCACATAGAAAAACAACTTCATCGACTTGCATAAATTCTGTTCTATTACGTCTCGCAGATGGATTTGGCACTCCGTTTTAAAAAATCTAATAAAACAAGTTATCGAACTACCTAAGAATACCCGATCTTTATAAAAATGTTTTAATATCTTTACAATTGGCAGTCAATTGTGTTACACAAATACGTCTAATCATAGAATTATCACGATCGCGATGTGACTAACTATTTGGCATTATGTTAAGTGATTTTACTAAACCGACAACTAGGCTTTAAACCTAACTGTATCTACAATCCCTTATGACATACTACTAAAGGGAAATTATTACATTTCGTCAGTATCGATATTGTCCTTATGATTTTTACGCGAGTACGCAGTTTATCAAATATTATATAATGTATAATTCAAATTTATTTCATAATAATTTAGTACATAACCTACGTAGTCCGGCTCTCATCGAGGACGTTTGCGCGTAACTATTATTATAAATGTCTGATGCTAATCGACTTTTGATTGAATATTACCACTATACAATACTTACATAGTACGAATTTGAGCTCGATTTATTCGAAGTAAATCTTAATGTTAGTTTTCTATTACATATAATGTCAGTTACCATCCCGAAAATGAATACGACTATCGCAAGAAATTAATACAAACACCTAAAGATAATCTGTACAATGTTTGTGCGCTCATATCAAATTATTACTTGAAAAAGAATCGTTCCGTTGAATAATTGTAAATGAATACGTTCCGCTTAAAGTATAAACGTTCAATACAGCGATTCTAATATAAAAATAGTTATGGCAGATCCGGCGTCAACACAAAACAGCCGTTGCTTGAGGTCGCTGCGACAATCGAACATTGACGGACAGTCTCGACATCGAGTTAATGATTCTATATAAAAAGACGGCTTAGGATACGCTTCCGGCGTGTACACGTCCATGGGCGCACCGGGCGCTTGGCGCCACACACAGCACAAAACACATAGTTCTCGCCTCACAGTTCCTAACTGGGAGTCTTAAATAGATCATCCGTGCCACCACATGACGATCAACTCCCAGAACGTCTTCGGCGGCGAGTGGCCGAAGACGTAAGACGAATTTCAGAGATCCGGGTCAGCTGCTGAGCCCATCTTTAGGAGCTCCAACTTCTTCTTGGCGATCTTCGAGTACAGAATGTCGATCGGCTTCGTGTTGTCGTAGAAGGTCGGTGCTCTGAAGATGATGAGCGCCGTCCCTAGCACGCAGGCTATCGTGAACAGGAACAGGAAGATTCTATCCAACACCATCGCTACATACTTCCAGTCATCCTCCACCTACAATCAATATTATTTTTAAGGAGAGTACGTTTCCATAAAAGAGGTAAAATAATATTGGAATACTTACACTTTCAAACTTATCCTTATTTTTGACATGCTGCGCAATAAATCTAGAACCTTCTATTGTCTTTTCCATCTCTCTCACGTAAGGTTTTTCTAGAGATGGGCTACCATCATCTAAGTCTAATCGGCACGGGGAACCAGGAGGCGGCGAGAATAGTTCGTCATCACCTCCGGGGGGAGGGGGCGGAGAGGGAGGCATGCCTGGTAGCTCGTACTCCTCACAACCCCATTCTTTGAACTTTCCGTCCATGTCATCCGGGCCGAAGACATCCGTGAGTATCTGGAAAAGAAACATCCAGTTTGAGGACATTAAAAGAAACAGTCAATTAAGGAAATTAAGAGTATAGTTGAAGGTCGTTTCAGTGCAATAATGGGAGTCGGATGAAATGCCAGGAGATTAAAACGTCAGTGCGCGTTCCGCGAGGGCCAGTGTATCGACGCAGCTTAAGCCGGCACACAATTAGGCCGGAGTGGAGGTTTCGGTTCGGGCCGTGCCTGCTGGCGTCGTATATATCGCGCGATCCGTCCGCAGCCACCAGGGGAACATAAATAACGGAGGCCGCGCGCGCTCGTTAAGCCCGCCCGGCGTTGAGTAATAAAGGAAAATCGAAATGGAATGAAATTGGGCTGGAAGCGATATTTTCGCGATACACACAGAGCACAATGGATTTAGAATATCGTTGAAAGGAGCGTTTCCCAGAAGAGTCCCGCGGCTGAGGACAATTAAAATGGTTATTGTTGAGGGCGGCTTCGACTCCGCTGTAATAGCGTTCTGCTTGTATTAAATCCGTTCCGATGGAAAATGTTTTGAATGGAGGAAACTCAATGAGAAAAGGCGCGGTGTTGTTTTTTCGTGCTGAAAGGGATTCCCTCTGAAGAACTTCATTTGCGAAGGCTTTTATTTTACTAATTTAATTAAAACGCTACGAGGCTCTGAGGTTTATCCAGTCTTGGCGTAAGATAAACCGATGCCTCGCGGATGATTAATGATTTACCGAGGGATGTGTTCCGGTTCAGTTCTTATTTCGTGATGCTGGTGATTTATTGCAGAATCAATATTTCTTACCTCGCTTGGTTTATCGTTATCGTCGTCGTCATCGGGCGGTTTCTCTGGCCTCTGTATACACAATATTTTGGGTAAAAAATCTATAAAGACTTTCCGCACCCACGGGGCCATATGGTGGGTGACTGGCGACCTAAAATTTATGTTTAGCACCACGATAGTGACAACTACTGATAATGTAACTAGCATCATAGTGAATAACAAATATTTGCCTAACAAGGGAACCGTTAGCGATGTCGGAGGAATAATTTCGGCTAACAGCAAGAAGAACACGGTCAGCGATAGAAGAATTGAAATACAGAGCGAGATTTTCTCTCCGGAATCTGAGGGTAAGTAGAATACTAGGACTGAGAGGAATGAGATCCCAACGCAAGGGATGATAAGATTGACCGTGTAGAAGAGGGTTTTTCTTCTGAGAGTGATGTTGAAGATGATGTCAGGGTACGGTTCTTCGCAGCAGGAGTAGAATTTCTCGTTCCTTGTGGCGGGGACCCGCATGATGTCCCATTCAACTGAGATGTAGTACTCCGACAGATCGATCCCCATTCCAATGCGGTCCGAGTCTGGCGTCTGTTTCAAATGCCTCAAATCCACCTAGAAAAAAAAAGAACCATTAGATTTACTTTATAAGAAAAAATATCTAAGAATTAAGAGTTGGCTTATATTAATAGCACCTATTATATTAAAAGAAATATAGAGATATCATTCAACATCACACATTGTTAAATATGTTATTTAACTCCGCTTTCTTATCTACGAAGGTATAAAAACCCAATATTAAAATCAAAAAACAAATAACACAGTACATAATACCATTCCTTTCAATGTCAAAATAGAGACATCAAGGCCTTCTAAAAGGACTCGCAGTTTGAAAACGAAGCAAAACAAAACACCCGAAGTAAGGCAATCCGTTATTAAGGAATCAAACCATTCACGAGAAGCTTTACAAATAGCTGTTATTGCTATCCTTTACAACTATCTAAAGTGAGACAAGGATGGAGCACACCTGAATTCCCTCGTGAACCTTAACACGGCGATATAAGGCGTAGACGTAAGCCAAGTCTTTATTTATGTGAAAGTAGGTGACCACAGATTTATTAGGTTCCTTAGTGCGATAGATGAATGCGTCTGCTTTGAGCCTACAGTTACAAAGTCTCAGCAACACTTTATAGCTTCCGTTTTTCATTCGAGTATGTATTTTCCTTGTATTAGAAGGCCAAAGTTTTCGCAACAGAGGTCCATAAATTTCTTGTCTACGTGACCCTGTTTATAAGAAGGTCTGTTCTTTATAGATATTATGATATACTGAAATAGTTCAACTTTATAGTACCTACTCGTAGTTGTATATAATAAGTAGGCATCTGTGTCTCAGTAGAATTATGTTAGGCACTACTCTTTCTTTGACATCGTAATCATCAGTTCCATTTGATATCGGCATTAATGAAAAGATAAATTTACTTATTATTATTTTTAGGGTTCCGTAACTCAAAAGAAAAAAACGGAACCCTTATAGGATCACTTTTTTGTCCGTCCGTCTGTCTGTCTGTCTGTCGGTCTGTCAAGAGTTTATCTCGAGAATGCGTAGAGGTATCGAGTTCAAATTACAACCATATACTAAATCTACGGTCTCTTGAAGCAGTGGATAAAACAAACTTCTGAGTTAAGGAAAAAAAAAGATGGCTGTTTATGTCGTAAAAACGTGTATTTCGACACTCTCAAGGGAATCTTCTATACTTCCCGTTGATCTAGAATTCTGAAATTTGGCACGAAGCAAGGTCTCATAGCATAAATATAGGAAAAAATCTGAAAACTGTAAATTACTGTCGAAAATTGAACTGTTTTCATAGGTAAGTTTGTACGGAACCCTCAGTGCGCGAGTCCGACTCGTACTTGCACAGTTTTTTATTATTATTACACTTATTATAATATATTTTGGCACACTATAAATCATATTTAAAAACGATGTAGTGAGCTCTGTGTCTCCTGTCTCTCCTATACGTTTAAATACTTTATGCTAAACATTGCCATAGTAAACTATTTAGGCGTTGGGTTTAGTTTTCTTTCTATTAGCTTAAACGTTAATATAAAAACGCCTATAAGTTTGGAAAAACTTGCTATAAATAAACTAGGTTATAAACATGTTTTCGCTCAGTATCTGTTATACTCAATGATCTGAATAAGTACCTACTTCTCAAAAAAACCGATCGTAATATTGTGATATTACATTTAAGTTATAATCATACACTTCAACTATCTCTAAATATTTATATACAGGGCGATATAAATATTTCACTTGACACTGAGTATTGGAAAAGGCTTTTTGCAAAGAATTCGATTACATTCCCTTTAAGCGTTTCGCAACGAAATTCGTTTAGGGCACTTTTTTTGTTTCATACAATTTTATTAGAGGCCGAGGACTTTCGTGAAAAAAATTTGATTCTTAAGCGAAAATAAATTTTCGGTGACAGATTTTTTAGATATAAACTTTCGAAAGGTATTCGTTTTTCATTTTTATGAGGTTCGTGATGGATCGTCAGCGTTTTAGAAAAAAAAATAGACACTAAATTGCTGTTGAACAAAAAAAATTGTATTTTCTTGCTAACTTACAATTTCTGAAAATATTTTTTATATTGATTTCAGTCTACATTATGATACACACTCATACATAAGCAGCACATCTATCATTTTACTATTACAACAAATTATGGCCACAAAAAATATGACTTGGTCGGAAATCTATAAAACGACATTTTGATTCAATCGTTTCCGCGTCAGTTTCCCATGAACGTCAATTTAAATGGACATACTGGCATAACGTGACGTCATTCGTTATGTTTTATGGGAGTATCAATAATACTCCCATAAAAACATTTCAGTTCAAGATTGATTTTGTTAAACGTATTGTATTTTAACTGAAGCCGAACCTCATACATTTATTTACAAATGATATTTAATATCAAGTTCGAAATCAGAGAAGAATAAAATGAGATCGAGAGTAGAAACCTGAGTCCGTAATGGGCCATAATCCACTACGCGGGCCCAAAACGAATTTAAGAATAACACAATCTTTGAATACTTTCGTTCTAGGATATTTTGTCGGTTTCCTCACGATGTCTTCCTTCACCGTTTTAAAAACATTGGTGGTGAAAAAAATATAAATTAGACAAAGTAAAGGGCCTACCTACGTTTGAACCCACGGTATACAATGCGTAACTCGGGACCATTACCACTGGGTTACCACTGGGTCACCACTGCTATCTACCATTACTCTTTATTAAACAGTATGCCATATAATTTAACTAAAACTTAATGAAGAAACCATTTCATAAAGTACTCTTATAGGAAAAGGAAACGATAATTTAAAGACAACTTGTGAATGTTAGAAAGGAAGAGAGACAATACTGCTATCTATTTATAACATAACTAATTCAGCCTTATATTGTTCCCACTACTGGGATTCCTCTATAGGAGTGGGAATGGGCCTCAATCCACCACGGGAGCTAAATGCGGGTTGGTATCTGCTTGTTTGAAACTAATCATTTTAATTCTCATGTCACAGAAATCTTGATTGGTAACTTAAGATATGCATATCGATGTCAAAATATAAAAAAGGCATCACTTTCCTGCCCTTGTCCCGTTTTATTTGGGGTCGGCGCAACACTCTCTCTCGTCTCCATCCATACATATGTAAACTCATAACTCTTTTAGTAACATGCGTTTCATCCCTCCTCTTCACATGACCATACCAAGACAAACGATTCCCTTTCAAGTTTTCAGTCACTGGCGCCACTTTCAAACTTCCCCTAATATACTCATTTCTCACTATAATCATTCTCGTCACACCACACATCCATCTACGCACAATTTTTTTTCATCCTTTCATTTCGTCTTTTTCACAGTTTTCAAAATGTAAAAAAGTAAAGTATGTAAATATAGAAAGAACAACCCAGTTCAGAAACTCACCCTGTACCACACTCTCGCTTCTTTTCAAAAAGGAAGCCTACTCTCCTCTAAACTAATTCGCTCAGTTAACGCTTATAGCTCCTGAACCGATTTACTCACTTTGGCACATTTTCAACATCCATTGCCGTATCCGTGTATGAGGAATTTATCGCAGCAGTTATCAATTTAGCAAAAAGCAAGAGTAGATTAGGTGCAGATACTATTACATGACTTTGTGAAGAATATGAAGCCAAGAGTGAGAAGATAGTTACAACATTCGGTATCGTCAATGAAGGTACTGGAGAACTTTTCAAAGTTTTTCTATTCGTGTATAATATTACTGAAAGTTTCTGATAAGTACTGTTATGATTCTACATTATTCTCAAAGAAAAGTGACGACTGGCCATGTTTGCTTTATAAATACTGTTGATTTCAAACCATCTAGTCTAGTTCCTGTCGATATTTTCTTTTTGACAAATTAATTTTTACTTTGCATTCTCCGATTTTTAATGATATGCAAACATGAAACAAAAAAACATAATACAAGAAATCTGGTAAATGAATTAATCTTCTACATACCATATAGCCATCGTAACTCCAAGATCCGAACTTCATGAAGCAAGTCTGCTCGTCAAAAGGGAAGTACTCCACGTCAATCTCACAGAAGGACTTGTAGATGGCGGGTGGCTTCCATACTACTTTGCCGTCGTGGTGGAGGATTGCTTTTGTCATGATCGTTACTTCATAGTTACCGTCAGCACTGAAAACAATAGCATTATGTTAAAATTAAGTATATAGCGTTAATCAGATAAATTGATATTTTGGATATTATTTTACTACAAAAAACACAAATAAAACATTTGTAGAAATGATGCTGATCTGATTAATCTTATTGAAGCATCATCATCATCACCATCTTCCTGCCCTTGTCCCGTGTTATTTGGGGTCGGCGCAGCATGTTTTTTCTTCCATTCTAATATTATTGAAAAACGTTAAAAAAAAAAACAGATTTTAGAATTATGAGTTTGAAGATGATTAAATGAAAAACACTACTTTAGCCCGATAGCCTATCAACATTTGACAATTAAAATTGGTTTTTAACTGCAAATTCTCAATTCGCTAAGTGGTCAGTCTTTTCTACAATAATTATTATAGTATCTTCAATTTCTAGTATTTCCTGTAACTTCATATAAGAATCAAGTAATTGAATATAATTCTGTTAAGCATCATTTGGTGAAAAATAAATTTTTTCACCAAATGATGATATTGTGTCAATTCCGTGTAAATTCTGAGTTGTGAAGAAAAATGTAGGTTAATTGAATAAGAGAAAAAAATATACTGCGTCGCTTTTTCAGGTTAAAATGAAATCATTTTAAGCTTTTATTTTGCGCGGGTATACTCTACACCTAATAGAAATTTAAATCCATAATCATGTTTTTTACGATTGTAAAAAACATGTATATATATTTTTGTATTGAAAAAACTTGACAGAGTCATATTTTAAGAACACTTGGCACAGAAAGTATTTGATTTGCTAGTTGTAGTTCCTAAACAAAAAGAAATATTCTAATTAATTTTATTTACAACAGAATGTAAGTTCAATATACTAATTAAAAAAAAATTAAAACCATATTCGCTGTTTCGCTGTAAATTAAAACAAGGCTTAATTTTTAATAATATTAGGTTTTTTAATTGTCATGAGTTTTTTTTTTTTTTTTTTTTAGGTGGGAAAATCATCTTATGACAAATCCCGCTCTTGGGCGGAGCGGAAAGTAGTGTCAGACTTTTACTGACTAAAAACCCACTCCTGTTCCTTCTTTGCCTTCGTCCCAGGGCCCCGGGTTTCGCTTTCACACTACCCGTGGCCCCAGTAGGCTTCGACCCTGTTGGGCCCCTACGATTTGCTGACATCTCCATGAGGCGCGCGTGGAACAATACGCGCCGTCGACGACTTGGGCTTGGTCCGGACGGTTACCGGACGATCTTTTTTTTTATTATGTGTATGCTCGCGATCGACCACTATTTCACCTGATAGTAAGCGATGATGAGGTCGATGATGGAGCACGCTTGCCTAAAATTTTCGGTGCGGTTATTAAAAAGGACGGGGTTAATCTAAAATACTAATAATTGTTATTTTGATGGTGGGATACTTAATTAACGATTAGAAAACTTGATGAAAATCAACATGTGTACATCAAAGTTGACCTCTCAGTATTTGTAGCACTGTTCAATACAGTCAACAAATCTACTCCATAAATTAGGCCACTTATTTATGTGGTTGCTAGTGTAGTGTAGTCTGCTGTGTCAGTACATCAACTTGATCCTTGTTCGTGTCAAACTAAAGTGGTTGATTTACTATCTCACTGTTAATTACGCAGCGAAAGTAATCTGATTGTCTGGCTTTACTACATTAGGATCTATTACAGTCTATGTGTGATGGGTTGCCTCTTTGTATATACGCAGATAGATATATTTTTATTTCTCAGCAAGTTTTATCACTTTAATATCAGATACTTCCTTCACTTGACTAAATCAAATTTGAAATTATAGCTTGTTATTTATTAACAGGAATGATTAATTTTCTTTCGTCATTATGGCAAGTGAGTTGATTGAGTTGGAGGTAATCTTCAAAAAGAATCAAAGACTTTAGTGTCTGTTACGTTTTCTTAAATTTTAAAACAGATAAACTAGAAAGAATCTAAAGGTTTTATGAAAAACGTTATTAAAAATAAATATGACATCGTGATAAATTCAATTAACAAACACTTAATCAAATCGATGTCATAATTAAAACCGAAAATGTTTACCAAAATATCGACATCAAAATCATCACCCTTGCTTTTGATCCCGCCATTCGTTGTCGGTACAAAATTGACGCTGAAACCTCTAAAAGCTTTGTCATAACCAACTTTTGCGCATTCATGAAAATTGTCCCGTAAAATAGGTCGCCTTGTCTTCCATTAAGCTAACGCTGTACCATTAAAAATAAAGTTAACACTGAATATTCGTGGAGTGGGCTTTTAGGGGAAGTCACAGGTGCATTAAAGTGTTACCTCTATTTGGTTAAATTTAAAAATATTACAGTCACGTCAACTGAGAGCTTCTAACAACCTTAATATATGAGTAGAGGTAGTAGACTGTGTATTTTATTTGATATAAAGTTTGCCGCACTAAAGTAAGTAAAGGTGTTGGAAGAATACAAAATACGTAGGTACTGTAGAGATACATTGGGTTAGATATCTACGATTTGAGTAATCAGAAGTTGAGATATTTGGTAATTGCTATATGTATATATTTACAATCGACAAATCAAAAGTTTGTTCAGAATTAACGTTTTCGTTAAACCCTTTGGCAATAACAATTATTGTATGTGGCCAAAACATATTGGTTGCATCTAATTAGCAAATTCTATTGGCACCTGGAGCAGGCGACCACAGCCAAGTCTTAACGCTTATTTATAGATCAAATTCCAGCCAGTAGAATCAAAACCGAAACCATTTGCAATAAACTACAAAGTTAAAATAACTTGGCGCCGTAGTTTAACATTTCCTGGTATCAAACTTAGATAATCAAAAATTAATCCAATCGCGAACTTGTGTCGAGCGGGAATTGAACCCAATTCGCGTAATTTGAATGCTTATTATGAAACTTTGTCAAACAAGACAAGATTCTAGGAAATCTTTAGATTAATAACGTGATAAACTTAATAAAATGTTTAAATAAACTACGTAGAATTATAACGGTTTGTAAATAATTTATAAAGCCCCTTTTTAAAAATAATTATGGTGAAGATGATACACAACACAGAGTAATGTCAATAAAATTATTAATGTTTTTTTAGATTTATTATTTTCTATTAAATTAGAATAATATGAAAAGATGCTGTTATTAAAAAAAAAAAACCATTGTCTTGGTACCATAAAAGTTCGCAATGTGAGATGAAACGCTAAATAAAATAGATAAAATTAAGCAATCTACCACAGTAGTCAATTTAGAAATGAGGGCAACCGTTCTAGTTGTGGAATATTTAAACGTCAATGAAATGAGTGAAGTGAGTAAAGTTGTAGATAGAGTTTTATAGACATCAAGTTATAACTTACATCACTTTGTAATGATGGACTAAATGGAAACTTGAATATCGGTACAACTGAAATCATGAGGTATCAAAATTTATAAGATAAACAGAGAATTTATTAAAAAAAAATAAGAAAGAAAACAATTAATTCAAAAAAGAATATCACAAAATAATGTTAAAATTAACTAACTAATAACTAACCTAACCTAATCCGTGGCGGATTAGTGAAAACAATGATTTTGGGCTATTTTGTTACGATTACACCGAGAAAGGGGGTCGCAAGTGGTATTGAACGTTCGAATCAAAAGCGAGCTAATTTGTTCTTCACAAATAAGAAGAATCAACTTGCTTGGATTTGCGTGGGAGGTTACGCAGCTGATGTATTATTTTCTGTACAATCCGATTTCTATGAAAAAAAAAGCGAAGAAAAGAAGAAAATATTCATCGAAAAGTATTTTGGGTCTGTTCTTGATTTAAAATAGAAACACCGTTAAATGATATACGCACTTGCATTAATGGAACTGTCATTAGCTTCAAAGCTTCAATTTAATTTAGAATTCCGTATCCTTTGTTATAAATTGAGACTAAACAGCATCAAAGAGACTTCAATGTCTAACGTTTGTTAATAATGAATGCTTACCGTGGCGTGTTTAGCTCGATACTCTACCTTGATGCTATTTAGATTAAAGCCCGCACTTATCGTGCCTTCCGCCTGGCTAACTTCGGGCGCATTCTCTGCCTCACTTAGATTCCCATTCAAATTTCAGCTTTATTTGAAAGGAGATAAGCTCTTAAATCCTGCGGAGTGGAGAGCTTACGTGGTGTTAATGCATATAAATGCGGTGAACTGCTACTGATAATGGTTAGCGTTGCAAGTATAAGGATTTTTAAAGCGGTCCCGCTTCGCGATTGGAGGGCTCTGGAATCGATTTGCTGTCTTGAGTGTCTGCCAAAAGTATGGTTATTGATTGCGTGTTTGGTAGCTTTCGACGATTGCAGTTTTCAATTATGCTAAAAGAATCTCAAAACTTCATTGCTCACTTTCCGTAGATAGGGATCCGGAATGCATTACTATGCATATATGGAAACGAGTGCACATTTTCCGATACATAAAATATTATATGTAGGTATTTAATCTAAGTATTTGCTTGGAAGTATCGGATGCAAATAACCTAGCTTAGAAAAATTTTAGTTCAGTTATCAATATTTCCTCTTTTTGTACAGCGTGAGTTTTTCTTTCGTGCAGCTTGAGGATAAAGAGAAAGGCTACTAAATAAACAAAGAGAAATCATTAACAGCAAAATATACGCTTCCAGTGAAGCACAAGTTAAGATTAGTTACATACTTTTGTCTCAACATCTGACTTCGCCAAGGAGTCTCGTCAAGATGTCTTGATAATGCAAAGTAATGGGATTTTTGTCCGCAAACCGGAAATGAAGAGATAAGGCTCTTATAAGAAGAGTTTATAACAAAAGAAAAGAAAGAAAAGTTAACTTTTATTGGAAGGAATGGGAATAGTGTCAAACTTGTGGACACAGGTTTGTTCCAAGTTTCTTAAATTGATTCCCCAGTAAATGGCTTCAGAGTGAGATTAATGTTTATCGCTGGCATTTATAAGAACTTAAGTGTATTCGTTATACTGTCTTATTATTTACGCTGCAAGAAGAATAATGGATTTCAAATAAGAAAAAATATTCTGAAGATTGATGATGTTACTAAAGTCAATTTAATCAGTCAATCAATATTAATAGCAACATCTTTGACGAATAGTTTCAAAGACTTTGAGTTTTTTTTAAATTTATGAAAGTTGGTGAATTTTAATGAGAACTATTTTTAACTAATTATTTTCGTTACAATGATGTCGATGGATGGAGAGAGAGAGAGAGAGGCCAAAGAAAAAATACATGGATTATGTAAGTACAGATATGAAAGAAAAAGGACTGCTGGCAGGATAGAATGTAAGAAAAAAACGTGTTGCGCCCACCTCAAATAATATGGGAGATGGGCTGATGATGAAAGTGATGATTCTGATAACAATAAAATGTTATTGTTATGAAGACGCCAGTTTCTTTGAACATTGATACCGTTATAATGATTACCAAAATTCAGCTACAATTTTAAAATTCATACAGCCAAGAATTTGGCTCACAATTTCCATAATAATGACCGTAAAAACGCAAAAAATGGCAATCTTTATGATTGCGGAGTGTTCAACTCTGTTAAAGTGCCCATAAAATTCTATGTTCTACATAAAATCTGGAATAGAATTAGAATAAAATATGTGATATCGAACTCACTTATTGTACAGTACGATGTCTGGCAGCCATATGTGTTCAGAAGGTACATGCAGAGTCTCCACACCACCGTAGTCATCGGGGTTCCACTTTAATTTGTAGTCGTTCCATTCCTGTAACCAAATAAATCAATTTATTCTGTTTCATCGAACATATATGGCATATGAAGTGGAAAGAGAAGACATTTTTTCTCGGAGAAGCGAGAGAGGCTGTTATTTATTTATTTATTTTTATTGTTGATAGGTTCGCGCTTGACCTCATATCTCACCTGATGGAAAGCGACGATGCGGTCGACGATGGAACGCGCTTACCTAGAAGTAACCTATTCACTCCTGACTTAAAGACTCAAGGGTTGTAGCCATCAGGAAACATATGTGTTTCGGAGTATGCTCCGGCAAGGAATTCCACTCCTTAGCTGTACGCACAATAAATGTGTTCCCAAAACGTTTTGTGCGTATAGGTGATATGTCAAGCATGTACCGGTAGCGCATCGCCGTACGCCTGGTGGTCCGATGATGTAATGGGCTAGGCGGAAGCTTTTGACTGACTAAAATCCACACATGTTTCTTTAGTGTCCCTTTGCGTTCCAGCCCCACGGTAACTCTTTTGAGGAATTTCGGAGCCCAAAGTATCCCGCAGCCCGAAGACGTGCAAGTCTTCTTTAAAGGGTTTATCCGTACTTCTATAGTGATACTGCCCCCGATGGAAACCAATATCGTAACCTATGTTATATTGTAGAGGGTACTAATAGTAGTTGATCGACTAAGTAAAACAAAAAAAAAACCTGGGCAAGTGCGTGTCGGATTTGCACACTGAGGGTTCCGTACAAACTGACTTGTGTAAATAGTTCAATTCTCGAATCGAGTCTCGAAGATTTTTCCGATTTTTTTTTTTGTGATGTAACTACAAATTTTCAGTTTTCAGATTTATTCCTATACTTGTGCTTTAAGACCTTGTTTCATGCCAAATTTCAGAGTTCTAAGTCAACGGGAAGTACCCTATGAATTTTGATTCCCTTGAGAGTGTCGAAATATAAGTTTTTTTATTTATTTATTTAAACTTCATGTACAGTAGTGGTACATAGGCGGACTTAATGCAACAAGGCATTCTCTACCAGTCAACCTTTGGGTTAAAAAGACAATACTGTGGTAGGTTTGCACAATAAATAAATAACACACACAAACAGATATTTTTTTGCGACATAAATGGCCATGTCTTTTTATTTCGTTAACTTAGAAGTTTGATTTTCTCACAGCTTCAAGGGACCGCAGACTTGAGTATATGTATGGTTTTAATTTCAACTCGATACCTCCACGCGTTCTCGAGATAAAGGGTCTTGACAGACAGACAGACAGACATACAGACAGACGGACGGACAACAAAGTGATCCTATAAGGATTTCGTTTTTTCCTTTTGAGGTTCGAAACCCTAAAAAAGTAAGTAGAAAAAAAGTGTCCGGAGTTGACTTTTTTTCAAAGTGACGAAAGTGAGTGAAGTGAGTGTATCTTTGTTAATTTATAAGATATAAGGCTGATATCTACTCTAGCAACTGATATTAGTACCCTCTACAATATAGCATTGGTTACGATATAGGTTCCCATCGGGGGCAGTTTCGCTATGGAAGTGCAGCTAGCCCCTTTAAATGTTTGGGATTTATTAATTTGTACTCATTTTATACGAAATAGTCGTCCTTAACCGACTGAATGGTGAAATATGCACACCGAAACGCTAATCAAATTCCGATAAAAACATAACCTTTCTTGCAGTCAGATAATAATGCTTACTCAGATAAAGTAGATTTTTCTAAAATATGGGAGCATGCATGTATTTTTATATATTATTTTTGCTTAGTTCATATAACGATATAAACTACCCAATGTCTTGTAGTAAAAATAATAAATCGCCAAAAAGTAATGAAAGAAAGAAAGAAAAGAAAGGGTATTCTTTGTTTATAATTTTTAACTAAAACCAACCATCAAACATAGGCAGTTGAAACGCTTACCATATTGTCGTGCTTGGCGTGACGTCAATGTCTCATCAATCAAAACATCAAGTGTCTTCACTTGGATATGTTACACTGGAACTATACGCACAGAAAGTTACATTGAAACTATACGCATTCGGTGATTATGACGTTTGCTGTCATAGACTTTGAATTTACATTTTCACTTTCATCATCATCATCATTTCAGCCGAAAGACGTCCACTGTTGGACATAGGCCTCCCCCAAGGCGACAGTCGCCACAATGAACGGTCCTGTGCGTCTCGCATCCACCGGATTCCCGCAACCCTTACCAGTTCATCGGTCCACCTTGTAGGAGGCCTTCCGACGCTACGTCTTCTGGTACGGGGTCGCCATTCCAGAACCTTTCGACCCCAACGGCCATCCGTTCTGCTAGCAATGTGCCCTGCCCATTGCCACTTAAGTTTGGTGATTTTAATATTTTTACTTACTTTGCTCTGATCAATTTCGTCGCGTTTCAATTATTTTATTTTGCACATTTAAAAAGAAAATTCTCGCTTTAAAGAAAATTAGATATCAGAAATATTGACGAAGGCTTAAAAAAAAAAAACAAAAACATTTGATTCCTATTTGAATCACGGGCATATTTCCATTTAGGAAGAAGCAAAAGGTTTTTTATACTATCAGGTTCAACAGAATCTTGTGTCTTCAAAATTCTTTTCGAAAAACTTCTGCTTCTTTGTATTACGTAACTAGTTTTAAGATTAAGCTGAAAAAGTCACTTCTCTTTGTAAGAATTTAGTCGACTTTCGTATTTCTTAACTTTATTAAACTGTCTTGCCACATAAATTGGGGTCGAAACTGACCAGACCAAAATGTCTATTAGCCTTTTTATCCTCTTAAGAAGTTTTTTCTCAAACGTCCGTTCGAAGATATTCGAGAAAGTACTTTCGTTGGAGGCGGCATAAAACAGTGTTGTTGACCGAGACCGGTTGCTGAACGTCGGAAATTGCGGTGGCTTATTAGGTTCCGGTCGTGGGTAGGGTCTATTGAAAATCTGGTGCTGTGGGCGAAAATCGACTTGGTCACTTCTCACTTAGTGTCCAGTCGAGCAAATACGGATTCCTTTTTGAATTACGTGCTATAATATCACAGTTTGATAAGAACCTTTTTTTTTTTAATATTTTAACTAACCTAATCTCGATAAAAACCGAACTATTAAAGTGGCGAACTGTCGCTTAAATGTGTACTAAAAAAATATATGTCCTAAATTCCTACCGTTAAGTCTGAACAGACATCAACAAGTACCAGATTATACAAAATTAAGTTTACATGATGATTTTCTGTTTGTACATTATTTTTTTTTAAGTAATGTTATAAAGTAACTGAGTGAATATAGATTTGATTTCCCGAAGGTGGTTTGTTTTGTGCTTTTGCTGGAGTTCCAGGCCTCCGTTGAGAGGCTTCATTTGTGAGCATTGAAGTATTTTGTGTCCCTCGTTGGGTACCAATAACAACGATATTAGATTTTTCTGCTACAAATGCGGTGTATGTTTCATATGAGTTAGAGGTTTAATTTTAGCTCTTAGGTCGAGGCAAACGTTGTAAAATAGGTGGACGTTACTCTTTTAGTATGTCATACTTCTATTTTGTAATAAAAAAAATGTATTCTAGTTTATAAAAGTAATTTCTTTTCATAAAGAAGATTTCATTACAACATACTATGTACATTATTTATTTATCCTCCGTACAGATCAAATATAATAATATATTATTTCGGTTGTTATTTTAGCCGCGATTTTATTATCCCACAGTGACAGATGGTAGACCTTTTCTATTCTTTGGGGATTTTGTATTACTTACCAACTTGTCTATGTTATTTTGTACAGATAAATTCAATAAGGAGGACAAAATATAACACTGTACTCTTATATCTACTTATTGAAAATATACAAATAATGTATGGCAAAAAATAACATCTGCTTATTTATAAAATCTTCCATAGTTATGGTGAAAAGGTAAAGATAATAAGAATAATTTGACATCTTTTGTTAAGGGTTGATTTTTTGATGATTTTATATAATTTCTCTTGCTCAGGGTGGAGCGAATTTTACTGATTCAAAAAACCCAATCTCGTTCTTTCAGTTACCATTTGCATTCCAGGGCCGCCGTGACTCTTTCAATCAATCCCACAGCCTAATGGTGTATCCAGATTAGGCGAATGTGCCGAACTGCGCGCGTGCATTTCATGTTCGTACGAAGCAAATGGCGAATGCGAGCGGCGCATTCGCCAGATCTGGACGCACCATTAGAATAACTTGACCTAATATACGATAGGAAATAATAGTAAAAACATTCAAGGCCAAACTTCTTATCTACTAACATCAATTAAAAAAAAAAAACTAGATGCTACGCTTACGACAAGAATAGCAACCAATCAAGAAATCCAAATCCATGAGAGAAAAAAAGATACAACCTTTCGCACAAACTTATTAAAATAATAGAGAGCACACATGAAACCAATACTCATAATTCCAAACTTTTTGACAACACCGAACATCTCGAACAAACTAACTTATACAAAACAAAACAAATTCAAGGATATAAATAATTTATAGTAGCCAAAATATTTGGCTACAGAACTTCTAACCTCAAAAGTTTGGCACAAGGAATGAATCGTTCAGTACTATACGGAACCCAATTATTATTTTGGCGGGCCTTGTAGTCTCTGTTAGGCCGAATTACTGTTGCTGAAACTCAATTTAAATTTGTCTACACAGGCTTAATTTTAAATCGTCTTTGCGCATGTATGGAACGGTTTTGGGCGACGAAATCGCCGATGTGTGTTGTTGTGTGTGTGTGTGTGTGTGCCGGTGTGTGTGTGTGCCGGTGTGTGTGTATGTGATTTTACTGTATGTGTGAGGAACGAATAAACGGTTTTTCTTTTTCTTTTTTTCTTTTATGTGATGAATGGAAATGAAGAGGTGAAAATAACATAAAGAAGATATTCGAAATGAAAAGAAAGATGAAATGAAATGAAAGATTATTATTTGATTAATGTCAACGTTTTAAAAAAGACAAACGGACACTTTATTCGGGCCTGTGACCCACCAGCGACTTCTAACGAAACGATTGGGAGAATGTTAAAGATGAATAATACCTAATGAGATGAGCAGCAGTCCTCAAAAAACGAATATTCATATATCTATCACATTCATAATGCGTACAGCTAAGGAGTGGAATTCCCTGCCCGAGTCTGTGTTCCCTGATAGCTACAACCTAGGGGTCTTTAAGTCAAGAGTGAATAGGTTACTTCTAGGCAAGCGTGCTCCATCGTCGGCCACATCATCGCTTACCATCAGGTGAGATGGTGGTCAAACGCGAGCCTATCAATGATAAAAAAAAAAAAAAAAAAATCCTTTTAAATGCGTACTTCGAGGTACCGGGTCAAAAATGCCCAGTCACCTTTTGACGTATTTTTTCTAGTAATGTTTAATCTAATATGTTAAAATCTCGTGTCACAGTGTTAGTTATCGACCTCCTCAGAAAAGGCTTGACCAATATTTATGATTTTATTTTTTGTATATTTGGTAGGTTCTTAGGTGTATAGCAAGATGACGTACGACCACGGCTATCTCTATGTCTATCTTGTTTCCCATATTTCAAAGCGTGATTTATTTGTTGGGTTTTAAAACTTTTTTTGTATAAATTAAATTTATTAACATATTAGCATAGCATAGCATAGTCGGCCTTATAATGTTCCCACTGTTGGGACTCAGGCCTCCTCTCTAGGAGAGGGAATGGGCTGTAATCCACCACGCGGGCCCAGTGCGGGTTGGTGGATGTCACATGTCTTCGAATTTTTGGTTCTCGGACATGCCGGTTTCCTTACGATGTTTTCCTTCACCGTTTTGAGAGCAGTGGTGATGAAATAAATTACACAAAGTAATGCGCCTGTATATTAACATATTATTATATTTAATTAAAAAATATAAGTTGTTGTTCTTCTTCTTTGTTCTCTCCTGTTCCTATTATTTGGGGTACGGTCTCCTCACTAGTCAGTTGAAGTAATAATAGTTATATTTTTGAAATGTGCTAGCTGATTTCTTTTATTTGATACCCAACACGGATTTCGAAACCTTTTTTATTCATGACTAATTATCCTCATAAAGGTAAAAGTGTGATGTCACTTTGTTTCGAAACCAAATTTTTGTTTTTTTTCTACTTATTTATTAATTTGGTAACAAATAAGCAAAGTTTATTAGAAGTATTTTGCAACTATACACTAAATAGCCTATACACTATAGCAATGGGACCACAAGAACTAAGAATAAAATCCCCAATAAAAATAAACAACATTCAACAACGCTAATACAATAAAATTATCCAAAATTTATGAACACGTTGTAATTCCAGTCACTCCAAAGATTGAAGAAGATGTGTACTCATGTAATAATACGTTAGGGAATTATACAGGCTTACACGGTGCGACGCCTTTGACTCCACCATGGCATCGTAACTGGGACATCTCTTGAACAATCAATAGTATTAAATGAATTCCCTGGCAAGTATGATATCGGTTTAGTACGACTAAGTTAATGGGTACTTGAATTCGAATGGTGTTGGGATGACTTTAATCCGTACAAAATTTTATGTAAATAAATAATAATAATTAATTATATTAACCTATTTTCAATATTTATCTCAGGACCCTGAGGTCCTGGACCTTTGGAAGGCGTACGAGGAGCCGAAGCCAACTCGCAGAGGCCCTTTAGATAATTATAATGGAACATGATACCAACCGACGATTATCCCTGTACGCGCTATGCTAGTGCACCCAAGGACAACCCCCGGTTGTTGAAAAACTATTGCGACATATGGAGAACAAAGATAATAGGGCTATGATTATTATTAACGTAATTAAATAATATAATGAACTTATTATTATTAATATAGTTAATTATTATAACTTATTTATGTGAATCAAATCGTCTTCAGTACAACAATGATTAATCTTAAACTTTGTTTTTGGGGGCCTGGTAACCTGACACACAGATTTTGTAAAAAAAAATATTTCAGGCACCAGTCTTCCACCAATTAACTTTAGTATTTTGAATGTAGACTGTTTTTATTAATTTCTCTGTAATTTGTAGAAAGAAAATAAATAAATAATTTTTAAAATTATTATAATTATTTTTAAGAGTAACATATCTATAGGCTCTGTTTGACTTCTTATCTAAATCCTTATGATCCACTTGTCCTTGTTACATGTCTTTTCTATAAGTAGTTATATTTTACACAATTTATCCATCATTCCTTTGATTATGATTTGAAAACTTTTTTCACGAAATATTCTTCATAGATTAAAATAGAATAGAATAAACACCAAAAAAGCAACACAACTTATACATAAACTTAAATCTATGGGTACAATGACGGTCTTATCGCTAACAGCGATATCTACAGACAACCTATACATATCATATCCTATTCATATCTGGTTACTACCAGATTTTTTATGGTATGTGATTCTATTCTAAATAATGTTATCTTCTTCATATAGAATGGAGTGAATACACTAAACGTGTGCAAAATGAGTTCCAGCTTCCGCTACTTTCACAGCCCCAATCCAAAGCTGAATGTTTAATTGAATCTCATAATGGAATATGCGTGTGACGCGAGATTTTCGGTCGTTTCCTTGGCTATAATCTTTAATATGAAGCTGTGTTCCACATTTTCTACACCGTGTAATGTCTGTTTTAGTTCAAATTCTATTCATATTGCGAAAGTTGGCAAAATGTTCTGTAGGGGAAATTTGTGTTCAAGTTTTTAACATAAAAGAATTTCTTTTCGATATCATTTTTGAGAAAGACATTAAGGGAAATAAGTATTTTGGTGTTTTTTATCAATACTGCAAAACAAATGATGGAAAACAGGATCTTTTAGATCAGATTACTTATATACCTATACACAATTAGTATCGTATGAACCAATTACTGTCATGGTCTGCCGGATTCCAACATAGCAACGACGTGTAATTAGTAACAGATTGTTAGCTTATTATCAGCTTCATTATTGGGTAAACCGTTTGCGATATTCGATACTTATGATATCTGGGAATAGGTATGTTTAATATCATTAATTATTAGATCAGCATCTATACTCCAATCCAAATAAGATTAGACATTAAAAGAAAAACCTTTTTCACTGTCCGTTTAATCGATTTTGACTTTTGTTGCGTTGATTTTTTTTTCTCCATCTTATGACATCCAGCATCATCAGGAATGAGGATATCCGCAGGAGAACCAAGGTTGCCGACATAGCACGAAGAATCGCCAAACTAAAGTGGCAATGGGCAGGGCACATTGCTCGCAGAACAGATGGCCGTTGGGGCCGAAAGGTTCTGGAATGGCGACCACGTACCGGAAGACGTAGCGTTGGAAGGCCTCCTACAAGGTGGACCGATGACTCGGTATCGGTTGCGGGAGTCCGATGGATGCGAGACGCACAGGACCGATCGCTGTGGCGACGCTTGGGGGAGGCCTATGTCCAGCAGTGGACGTCTTTCGGCTGAAATGATGATGATGATGATGATGATGATGATGATGACATCCAGCGCTCTTGGGCGGAACGCGAGATAGTGTCAGACTTTTACTGACTAAAAACCCACTCCTGTACCTTCGTTGCCTTTCATACTAGGGCCGAGTCTTCCTTTCAGAATCAGACCCTTGGCCCCAGTAGGCTTCGACCCTGCTGGGCCCCAACAGTTGCTGACATCTCCTTGAGGCGCGCCTGGAACAGTACGCGCCGTCGACGACTTGGGCTCGGTCCGGACGGTTACCGGACAATCGGACGGCGAGCTACCCATTGCTCGCCGTCCGCAAGCCCGCGCCTACGGTGGCCGGAAATCGGGATCGGAATCCCGGCGGCGGTTGGGGCGTGAGGACCGTTGCCTCACGCGATCAGCCGCCTCCTTTGCTAGCATTACTGCTTTCTTTTGTTTAAAATATCTAATCTCATTGCGAATGGAGTTTACTGCAATCTTCTTTTTGTTTCAATTTTATATTTTCAAGATTTAATCCCGTTACAAGCTTTCTATAGTCTAAAATAAATTATATAATATAATTAAATAAATATATAATATAATTATAAAAATTCTTGATAGAAATTGCTCTAACCCATTTTTTATCATATGTTTCATCTGCTTAACCGTTATCTCATTCGTCTCAGCTAGCATTATTATTAAACATCATCATCTTCCTGCCCTTATTCCGTTTTATTTGGGGTCGGTGCAACACGTTTTTTTCTTCCATTCTGTCCTGTCACCCGTCACGCTATCACTAACTCCTTTTTCTTTCATATTACTCACACTATCCGTCCATCTTTTCTTTGGTCTCCCTCTTCATCCATCCACATGTATGATCATAAATCTTTTAGTAATATGCGTTTTATCCCTCCTCTTCACATGACCAAGACAAATTATTCCCTTTCAACTTTTCAGTCACTGGTGCCACTTTCAAACTTCCTCTAATATACTCATTTCTCACTTTATCCATTTTCGTCACACCACACATCCATATCAACATTCACATCTCCGCTACATGCAATCTTTTTTCATCCGTATTTTTCACAGCCCAATATTCTGATCCATACAGTATGACAGGCCTTACCACGGACTTGTAGATTCACGGAATTATAGCATTATTATTAAACAAACATTGTAAAAATAATCTATTCTGTACGTACGCTGTTTGCTATCATACATATTATTGTAGGACTGCCTATATTCTCAACAGCGAACAACCCTACTTGATGTTATTATAAAGGTCTATATTTGCTTTACGAGATTTAACCAAAATACCTTAGGTTTATGATTCATTATAACAAAATTTAATTTACGTATATTACGGACAAACCGCTGTTAAGACTTTGTGGAAGCTATGAGTAATGTGAAGGTAATGTCGTTATTTCAGTTGTGAAATTAAAAGACATCGACGACATTATACATTATCGTTGATAAAAACTATACTGTGTTATTATTTGGTTTGGCCTTCCAAATGAATTTCACAACAACAGAAGCAACTAACTGAATACACATTTCGTCACAAAATTATCATAATCGGTCAAATGAAAGTAGACAAAAAGCTTTGTAATTTTCTGACAGAAAAAATGAAGTCTAATATTAAAAATTCGCAGGTTTTAACACACCCTCGGGACGAGCAAATTGTCAAGAGTTTCAATTGACCGCGCCCGCTATTTCCTGGTGGCTCGAGTTTTTTCATCGGATCTTTTGGGCTGTGGCCACTTTTGTAATGGGAAGTGGGAAGCTACAGTTTATTTTCGAGGTTTGCCTCAATGTTGTTTGTAAATGTCGCACGTGATTTTTTTGTTAATGTTTAGGTGGTAACAAAGTCGTTGCTGAAGAGGCTTTTTATATAGAAGATCAGAACGAATTGGGAGATACGCACACGTTTCCAATTACATTATAAGATAATAGCGATTGAGAAGGAATGAGGATATCTGAGCGTTTTTTGATAATGTGGACTAGTATTGGGCGCAGTTTTTAGCAATATAAACCAAACGTGTAAATCGAAACGTGTTTATTGATGAAACATTTTAAACTAACACAACAAAAACTGAACAGGCCAAATGAAAATTTCACGGCAAGCGTCGTTTTGCTGTTTACGCAAACGATACGAACGATGAGTTACGAAGTAATGAAATAACTTCCAATGCTTATAATAAGTCAAAATAACATCAACAAAGCGAAAAACAAACGATAATACGAGAGATTGTTGGTAGATAACAAAAATGTAGGAAAGTTGTTGGAGGGCCCTTGCCGGCAACTCAGCAAGAATCCGACACAAGTATGCGTTTCGGTGCGATGTTTTTAAAATATTATTTAATAAATTTAACGTGAACAAATTTTCTGATATAATCGGGAATTTCGTTCGAGGAATTTTGGCAAAGCTTCAAAGGCTACGTTCTCTCTACGAACATTTTAAATTTCCTAATTTACATTTAGTCGTATCTTTGGTAGCGTTGCTGTAAAAATGAGCTGCTGTTGCTGTAAATGTTAAAAAAATATTTATTAGATTTTCGTATGTTTAGGTTTCTCTTCATTTTATTTACACCTCTTACTATATATCGCAACTCAATACATTTTCTACATAGATATGACGAAGTTATTTACAAAGGAAATTCATTTAAGAACACAAAAGAACAAAGATCGTAAAACACAATGAGTGAGGGAGATGGCGAGAAAATTTTTGAAGAACTTTTAATTATAGGAAATCTCTTGAAGCCAATTTCACCTTAAAGTGGGCTGCAAACTCTGACTGGCAAGTTGGCTCCTATTTAAAAGTTTTGACCGACATCAAAGCGATTCCACAATGATTTATTATGCGAATATATTTTTGGAATTTGATGTTTGTTTTGGTCTCTATATTATTATAAATAAAACCTCGTATACTTACTATCTTCTGTGTAAAGTTCGCAGTTTATATCTACACTAACAAAAAGAAAATAGTTTTTAAAACATGAACGCGCTGATTGAAAATTGGTTTGATATCTAGCAAAGAAAAATTAATTTAAAAGTTCATAATCATCATCATCATCATCATCATCATTTCAGCCGAAAGATGTCCACTGCTGGACATAGGCCTCCCCCAAGCGTCGCCACAGCGAACGGTCCCGTGCGTCCCGCATCCATCGGACTCCCGCAACCGTCACCAAGTCATCGGTCCACCTTGTAGGAGGCCTTCCAACGCTACGCTAATTTAAGTTCATAATAAATTATATTAATTTAAGTATATTGTCAAATAATCTATTCACTTTCAGAAAAGTATCAAAATATGTCATTATCAAGCTACATGATAATTACGAAATGTACGATAATCATAAGCACAATAACGGATTTAAGCCCCACATAAAAAATATAATGTGCGGAGGGATATATACAGAGGGTAGTTCAAAAATGTGTTAACTGGTAGGTGAGCCAAACCCGTATGATTTATTATACCCTGCTGGCGACGGTCAGGAAAAACCCTTCGAAATAGCGGTCCATTGCGATAAACATCTAACCTTGTTTTAATATCAAAAAAATATTATTTCAACGCTGGCGTTTCTTGTCGGTTTTTGATCGTAACCTTTCAAATATAATTAAAGTAGAGAAAAAGGTTTGAAGTTTTACGTTTCAATCGGTTGGAGAGCAGTTTGTGGGTTGGCTGGAAAGTGGTTTTATTTACGATCACGTATCAAGCGTTTGACCTTACGGAGTGACCACAGCTGTAGTAATAATGTGACGACTTGGCCAGCATATTTATTTTGTAGCAGATTTTTTTTTTAATTTCAAGTTCCACTGGCGTACGGTAGACACTTTTTTAATTGTTTTTATCCATAAATAGTCTAAAGTTATATCAGAGTACGAAAAATCAGGGCAATGGAAAGGGCTATGCTCGGAGTTTCCTTGTGTGATCGCGTCAGAAATGAAGATATCCGCAGGAGAACCAAGGTTACTACATAGCCCGAAGAATCGTCAAACTTAAGTGGCAGTGGGCAGGGCACATTGCTCGCAGAACAGATGGTCGATGGGGACGAAAGGTTCTGGAATGGCGACCACGTACCGGAAGACGCAGCGTTGTAGGACTTCCACAAGGTGGACCGATGACCAGGTGAGGGTCGCGGGAATCCGATGGATGCGAGACGCACAAGACCGGTCATTGTGGCAACATTGGGGGGGGGCCTATGTCCAACAGTGGACGTCTTTCGGCTGAAATGATGACGAAAAATCAGTAGTACCTATTTACTTATAAAATTGCCATTTTATAAAACGGGTCATTTTGAGCTTTGATAACTTGAACGCAATTTTTGAATGAATGGATTGACTTGTGTGAGTCGCAAGTTCAAGAAATGGCAGATACTCGTGGTCCTAGACTGAAAAGGCAACTGAAGGAACATAAGTGTGGTTTTAGTCAGTAAAAGTCTAACACGCCCTAGAACGGGAGAAAATATTACCTCTAAAAAAGTTCAAAAAATGGCATGGTATGTTTTAATTGAAATTATTTATTATTTTTGTTGAAATTAAATCTAATAAAATTCATGTTATTTTGGAATGTGAGTTCTACCGTGGAATCAATATATCTCAAATGGTACGCAATATTATATATCAATCTCTTTCCATACCTAATTTTGATTTGATTGATATATAAGAAGAGATTGCGGAATGTTATAAGGCCGCCAATTGTATGTTTTTTAAATATAAGGCTATTTGAGCCTTATATTTAAAAATAATTTATTATCTTGGTGTACAATATATACATAAATAAATATTAATGTCATTTATAGACTTAGAACTGTTAACGAGCGAGTTGTGTATGTCTGTTTGTTTCAATTGCTTTTGTTTGGGCAATTTTACCTCATAAATTACCCTTCTTCTCCGGACGGTTACGGAATAAAATTTACAAAACGAAAGCAATTTAACCGATAATGGATAGTTTGTTTATTACAATGATGTAGTAGGTATAGGTACGTATGGATATTTCGTCCATATTCAAACGCATTGTTTCAACTTTGGAAACCACATTATAAAAAAAAGTCTTTCAGATTCCGTGTTTGTAAATGTGACCACATAATAGAAAAATCTTAATACAAAAGAAAAACTAATTTTGAAAAAAGAATAACGTACCTTAAGGGTAAAATGATGTCGAATTGCATGAATTCGAGATACATTTTCACTGATTTTCATACAACCGCTCTTACGCGATTATGACGTTATTACACATTTTTCATTAGATATTTTGGAAACGCAGTATATTGTGGATATTATCTAGGCTTCTATTGAAATCAATTTGTAAATTTGTGTAAAACTAATCCAGTAAAGACCTCTGAAAATCTGCAATTTTGGATGAACTTTGACACTTCATAATATATTCAAAAATTAAAAATGTCAAAAAAATATAAGAATAGAAACCTTGCAAATTAAAACAAGATTCTGAACGATGAACAGTTTTTTTTTTTAAATTAATGGTTAAAAAAAACACGTATTTCCTGGAACAAGTTTAGTGAAATATTCGAGTAAATCTCGGAATTACCGAATGCTAACAGAGTTTTCAGGCGTTATCTCTCATTTTTCGCGTTGCCTCTTCGTCAAACATCGCGTTGAATTGCGTTAGATGAAGCAACAAGCTTTGAAACCATGCTCGATGTTGACGATAGACGAGTGAAAAAGGAGCCTCTTAAATATAAAGATGTGATTGCGGAACTGGAGACTTCAGATTCAGAAAAAGCAGCTGAAGGCTCTACTGGTCAGTCGTTACGGTCAGAAAATAAGGATCAGACACATTGGAAATCATGGTCATTTAGTGAAGTTATACAAAGAATTAAGGACTTCATTAAAGAAAAGAAGGATAGTGTAGTCGATAAGCTCAAAGCCATTATTAAGATTTGTATAGACTGGTTTACCTCACTTTTTACTAACCTTTTGCCAGACTTACCAGTGATAGTTAAAATGTTTTTGAGTGATAATGGTTAATCACTCAAAAACTAATGTTGATTTAAACATGATACAATGGAATGCTCGCAGTCTTAAACCTAAATCAAAATTATTTAATCTTAATATATTGCAATGGAATTCGCAAAGTATTAGACCCAAAATCACCGAGTTTGAGTCACTGTTGTTTAAAGAACAAATACACATAGCTTTCATCTGTGAGTCATGGTTAGAACAAAATAGTCCATTAAATTTATCCCAATACAACATCTATAGAAAAGACCGAGCTGACGGATATGGCGGAGTAGCAATCATTTTACATAAATCTATTACTTCTGAATTAAAAGTATCTAGTATTAATAATACTGGCATTGAAATATTGCATGTAAATATCAAAAATTGTAAACACCTGGAAAATATTGTCTCAGTCTACTGCCCATCCTCGATCCAAACTAAGCAATGTGATTGGGATGAACTATTTTCGTTGTGTTCTCACAAAACTCTCATAGCCGGTGACTTTAACGGACATCACTCAAATTGGTCCTATAAAACCGATGTAAGGGGCAATCAAATTATAGACGCAGCACTAGAATACGGATATATATCTATTAACGATGGCAGTGCCACTAGGGTAAAATTTGTTAATAATAATTTGCAACAGTCATCTCCTGATATCACCTTTTCTTCATCCGATATAGCAATTTACTTTTCTTGGCGAGTCTTAAATGACAACTTGGGGAGTGATCATCTAATGATAAAAATTAAAATGAATTATAAAGATACTGTTCATGCAATTAGTAAACGTAATTTTAAAAAGGCGAAGTGGTCAGGTTATAAAAAAGACGTAGAACGGTTATTCTGCGATATTAGTGCTAATATAGTATCAGGCGATATTCAGGCAATGTATAAGACCTTTATCTCTATAATTGATAAATCTGCTGATAATAATATTCCACATACTAAAATTTGTAAAGACCCACAAAACAGTTTTAAGCCTAAACCGTATTGGAACCCTAACCTTTCTAAAATCGTGGCACAAAGAAGACTTGCATTAAAGGAATTTAGACACAACCCGACGCCGTCGAATTTGGCTGTGCTGGAGAATATAACTTTAAAAGCTAAGAGGGAAATTCAAAAAGCTAAGACAAATTGTTGGCAAGAGTTCTGCACTTCGATTGATGGCACCGTAACTTCATCGGAGATGTGGCGCAAGATGAAGTGGATTAAGGGATACAGACAAGCTGGGACCTACGTTTCTATTGAGAAAAAATGTGAGCTTTTGCATAGTTTGGCCCCAGATTCAACTCTTACTCCTAAACCCTTGTTTACTTCAAATAATGTGACATTAGAATCAGAGTTTATATTACAAGAATTGGAGGCATGTTTAAAAAAAAAAGATACAGCCCCTGGAGATGATAATGTCACTTATTCCATGATATATAACCTACCTAATGTTGCAAAAAAATTTTTACTCGATATATATAACAACATTTTTGTATCTGGATGTATCCCTGATGAATGGCGTAATATAAAAATAATTCCGATACCTAAAATTGGGAGTAACTCAAAATTAAGACCAATTTCATTAATATCTTGCCCTTGTAAAATATTTCATTTAATGCTGACTAAAAGGATAGAGTGGTTTATCGAACATTATAGTATATTATCTCCTAGTACAACCGGGTTTAGGAGGGGTCGATCATGTTTGGACTCTCTTGCGCAGTTGATAACTAATATACAGTTGGGTTTTACTAAAAACACACCCACCTTAGCGTGTTTCTTGGACATAGAGAACGCGTACAACAACGTATTAATTGACAGTGTAGTTAAAATGTTAGATAAGTTAAAAATAGGCAGTCGAATATGTAATTATTTATGGGAATTCCTTAAAGAAAGACATCTAATTGTTAAAGATGACACGGATGAGAAGGGTGGTATCATTAGGTGGACTAATAGAGGGTTGGCACAGGGAGATCCAATCTCTCCGTTATTATTTAATATTGTAACACTAGAAATTTGTTACTCAATTAATAATACCAATATCGTTAAAGTGTGTCAATACGCTGATGACTTCGTCCTCTTTATTAGTTCGGAAAAAGTAAATGATAGTATTAATGGAATACAATTGTCATTAAATCACATTGTGGCGATGTTATCTGCTATAGGTTTAGAATTATCAACGTCT
Source organism: Mythimna impura (assembly GCA_905147345.3). Taxonomy (NCBI): domain Eukaryota; kingdom Metazoa; phylum Arthropoda; class Insecta; order Lepidoptera; family Noctuidae; genus Mythimna; species Mythimna impura. Next base: position 5,081,660 of record LR990356.1, on the reverse strand, counting down.
AAATCACAAGTTTGTTTATTCAGTAGAGGATATAGAAGGCAACAGGCTCAATTATATGTAAAAGAAGTCCCTTTAGTAGCAGCTGATTGTATAAAATATTTAGGTGTTTGGCTAGACAGTTCACTTCGATGGGGCAAACATATCAATGAACTTAATGAACGATGTCAGAAAATGTTGAATATTATGAAAGTATTAGCTAGTTCTAACTGGGGAATGCATCCACAACAACTAAGACTTTTGTACATATCCTTAATTAGAAGTCGATTGGATTATGGCAGCATATTTTATGATAGTAGTGTTAAATCTCGATTATATAAATTAGACAAAATTCAAAATAAGGTTATGAGAATTATTGGTGGATTCATTAAAACTACCCCTATTCATGTGATGGAAAGTGAGTTGTGCTTACCCCCATTACATATAAGACGTAAATATTTAGCATTTAAGTTCTGTCTTAAGGTTAAATCGTGGACCAATTGTGTGACGAGTAAATGTTTGTCTGATCTTGGAAGTTTTACTACCCACAGATACTGGACAAACAAAAAAATACCTTCGCTAATGAATACTTATAATATTATTAAGGAAGAAAAAATGTACTCGACCAATCCATTAGATATGTTTAAATTAAATACTTGGTGTAGCAATATCTCAATTAAAAATGTAATTAAAATTCATCTATATAGTGTCAATAGGCCCAAAAGTTCATACGAAAGTAATTGCTTGAGAAATGATGTCTTACAAGAATTAAACTGCACATATAGTGGGTGGTACAAATTGTTCACCGATGGTTCTAAGAGTTCTAAGATTGGGGCGGCTTTCTATGATCCCGTCACCAAAACAAGTGGATGTTTCAACATTGTATCTAAAGTTTCTATCATGACAGCAGAGTTGTTAGCTATTTCCGAAGCGTTATCCTACGTTGCCACATTACAACACACTAATATAGTAATATTCACGGATAGCAAGAGCGCGCTCCAACATTTGGCTCGGTGTGCCTCTGGACTCAGAGGTGTACCGATAGCCTTTGCTGTTTTGCGCAAAATACAAGCATCTCTTTTAAATAATGTTAATTTAATCTTGCAGTGGATCCCGTCACATATTGGTCTACAAGGAAACGAGGAGGCTGATAGATTGGCTAAGATAGCAGTAACGTCAGGTATAGAGATTTATGTTTTACCAATTCATTCGGAAATTTTATCAAAATTCAGAAGCTATTGTTATGAAGAGTGGAAAGAATATTTTGGTGATAAATCGAGATATAAAGGGATATGGTATAAAACAATCCAAAATGAGCCTCCTCGAGCCCCATGGTTTAGTAGTTTTAAAGTTAGTCGAAAAACATTAGTAACTTCTTTCAGGATTCGTTCCGGACATATGCCTTTAAGAGCCTTTGCATTTTTAATGAAAATGGTGGACTCTCCGAATTGTTTAGTTTGTCATAATAAAATAGAAGATGTCCATCACCTTCTGTTGGAGTGTGTCAGGAATGAGTCTGAAAGAAGTTCGTTAATTAATGAATTAAATATAAATAAGCTAGATTTAGGTATATTTAACGTTATTCTTACCAAACCAATGTCGCCAGAAGCTATTTTAGTTTACTCACTAGTTACTCTGTAATTGTGATGTAACTGATATAACAATTTGTTGAAATGGAAATGGAACTGATATAACAATTAGTTAAAAGTTCCTTAAATAAATAAATTAAAAAAAAAAAAAAAAAATATAAAGATTATTTGAACTTGAAATACCAAGCCAATTCGAAGTTATCATCGTTAATAGTGACTAATTTCCAAAAACGGCCATTTCATAGGTAAAGAGATTTGAGTCTTTCGCCATCAGACATAAACCTCTCCTAAGTAACATTCCCCCTCGAAATAAAGGTCAACAATTATTGTGAGCAACCATTCAACAACACCATTATTTGTGTATTATTACCCTATAACATAATATCGATTGCTCTCTTCGTTTTCTTCAACAACTTCATACTTTTATCTCTCTTTTTCATATGAGGAAATTTTCGCCTTCTCTTTCTAACGATCCAAAGTTTTTTCCTTGCAAACAAGTTAGTCCCACGATAATAAAAATGTTATGATCGCACAAGTAAGTTTACGATTTATTTGCTGGAATGCTGATAGTTCGGGAACCGTATATATATTTTGTTAAGGGATGACAAATTTCCAAGTTTTCAAGGATCCGTCCCAGTTTTCGACACGAGGTTGGAGTTAACAATTTGTGTTTAAATTATGACGAAAATTTTGAGAGTGTGGAAATAGAATGTAAAGTTAAGGTCAGAGGGAACGAATGTCCTCACGCCCCAGCCGCCGAGATTCTGACGCCGAACGTCGAGCAATGGATACCTCGCCGTCTGGCCGTCCGGTAATTAGCCGGACCGACCCCAGTCGTCAATAGCGCATAGTGATCCTCGCGCTCCTCAAAGAGATGTCAGCAAACCGTAGGGGCCCAGTAGGGCTCATACCCGCTAGCTAGGACCGCGGGGAATTTCTGAAAAGGAAACCTGTAGCCCTAGAACGCAAAGGGCAACTGAAGGACACAGGTGTAGTTTTAGTTAGTAAAAGTAAGACACGCCCTCACTCTCCGCCCAGAGCGCGAGAAGTCATTGGATGATTTTTTGAAAGGGTTACTGTGACCTCGGAATGCAAAGGGAAAGTTAGTACAGATAGTTTTAGTCACTAAAAGTCTGACACGTGCTCCCGTTCCGCCCAAGTGTGGGAGAGGTCATTCGATGATTTCCCACCTAAAAAAAATTGTTGTGATATCATCAAAGTCAAAGTCAAAGTACTTTATTTGCCAGAAACATGGTAATGAGGATGTTGAATACAGTACATAAGTTCTACATGTTTCACCAGTGATTGGTATACAAATATTAGGTAGTATATGTCATTTAAAATTATTGAACATTTTTTTTTTAATCCAACAGCATTCATAAGAAACCACAATTGAATTAATTAGATATTATTTTGCATTTTTAACATGTCACAATTATATATATATTATGTCACTTATATTTTCTTTCTAGGTCATTCTTGTCATTAAAAAAAACATTAAAGTTATAATAGCATTTGTCCAACAGCCATGCGCGTAATCTCATTTTAAATAATCTCATTAATTGCAATTCTCTTATAGATTTTGGTAATTTATTAAAGACCCGTATTGTCATCATGCTACAGTTTTTCTGATACATAGAACTTTTACAGCAAGTGCTTCTAAGTATCGTCGGATCCCTGCTAGGGTACAATTTTCTTTTTCCATCAAAATTAAATGCTCATCCCGCTCTCGGGTAGCGAGAGAGAGTGTCAGACTTTTACTGACTAAAAACACAGGTGAGCTGTATTTCTTCAGTCGCCCTTTGCGTTCAGACCCGCGGTAAGTCTTACGAACAATCAAAAATAACAGGCCCCTTCTCGCACTAACGAATCTACATTAGAATGTTCAGCCAGCTCTAATTTTTCGGAAAAGTAATAAAATTCGTTTGAAAAAGTCCTGTCTCAGACTATTTTTGTGCAAAATAAATTGTTTCTATTCCAAGAAGCTTAAGCTTTGACCAAGTAACTTAATTTTGACGAACGTACATTTTAACATTTTTTTTTACAAAATTTTACTTTAATTATTAAATAAATATCTTTTATTGGAATAGAAACACATTTACAAATTATTTGCGTACGAAAAAAGCTACATTAGGTAGCAACTTTGTCGCAGGTAATTAACGCCCATCCCTAGGAGGACGAACTGCGTTCCATTTTCAAAACATTAATCAATAATTTGTTCATACTACCAACACATTCTTGGCATTTAGATAGTTTATTGATAGTGCCGTAGGACTGTCGCATCCGAATCGATGAAATCTTTAAAAGCATCCTTTACGACTGGCCTGTTGGTCTAGTGGTTAGGGGCCCTGACTGCTATGCCGGAGGTCGTGGGTTCGATTCCTACCCAGAACACATGTTTGTGTAATTAGCACGATCATTTGTTCTGTGTCTTGGTGTAATTTATCTGTAATTAGAAATATATAAATATGTTTCTCATAGCACCAGCTCTGCTTAGTTTAGGACTAGGTGATACTGTGTGAAAGTTGTCATCATCATCATCATTTCAGCCGAAAGACGTCCACTGCTGGACATAGGCCTCCCCCAAGCGTCGCCACAGCGAACGGTCCTGTGCGTCTCGCATCCATCGGACCCCCGCAACCGTTACCAAGTCATCGGTCAATATACCACAGTGTCTCAAGACGAAAGTCTATGACCAGTGCGTGTTGCCAGTGATGACATATGGCTCCGAAACGTGGTCGCTTACAATGGGCCTCATTAGAAGGCTTAAAGTCACCCAAAGGGCAATGGAGAGGGCTATGCTCGGAGTTTCCTTGCGTGATCGAATCAGGAATGAGGATATCCGCAGGAGAACCAAGGTTGCCGACATAGCACGAAGAATCGCCAAACTAAAGTGGCAATGGGCAATGACATTGCTCGCAGAACAGATGGCCGTTGGGGCCGAAAGGTTCTGGAATGGCGACCACGTACTGGAAGACGTAGCGTTGGAAGGCCTCCTACAAGGTGGACCGATGACTTGTGAAAGTTGTGAAATATTATTATTCATTATTTTTTTATTAACCGCTTCTTCGGAATTAATATTTTCTTAAAAAAATTATCTAATCTTCGAAAAAAATTGTAAATCTAGTCGGGTAAGGTCTACAGAATATAATAGATGTGACTATCTTTAGCTTGTCTGATATTTGCAATATCGATTGTGCAGTATGAGTCAATGTGTCGTCAAATCAAAAAACAGTAATGGTATTGAACAATTCACCAATCTGGGTTGTCTTTAGCTCCGTTAATTTTTCAGATCAGCAGTAACTGTGGCATCAGATGGCTAAAGGCCAAACCAAGGGGAATACCACTTATTTTCAGTAAGCGTTAAGTTAGTGAAGGTAAAAGACATGAGTTCATGACCTTGCTCTTGATTTTCATTGGCATACTGCTTTTTAGAATTTCTTATGTACTCCAAAACTTTTTCCACGTTATTGTTATTCGTCTATCTACTTCTTGGTTGCTGTTATTCTTTTTAAACGAAATGTTTTTCCATAAGTAGATATAACTATCAACGTACTCCATTGGTGTATTGTTGAGAAGTATTGCGTTTTGTGCCAAATTTGTCATTAATTTTGTTTTGCTTATGTTTATTTCAAATCCCACATCTCTGCTTACTTGTTGCGGTGTGTTTAACTTAACCTCCAGTTCGGAACTGTCTTCTGACAGCAGGACGATGTGTCGGCAAACCTCAGGTGGCTTACATATTTCCCTTCTACGCATATACTAATCTTATCCCAATTTAATTTGCCAATTATAGATTCTGAGACTGCTGTAAAGATTCGAGGTGATAAAGGGACACCTTGGCGTACTCCTCTTTTAATAGGGATGGCGGGTCGCGTAGTTTCTAATTTCACTCTGCTTTTGGTGTTTTCATACAGGTATTTTAAAAAATTTATGTATGTCTCCTCCACTTTTTGTGCTTGTAAAGCGTAGCTTCCATATTGATGGATCCAGTATTGAGTCAAAAGCCTTCTGGTAGTCAATAAATACAATGTGAAGAGGACGTTGAAATTCTTGATATTTCTCAATAAGTAATTCAAGTAAATGTATGAGATCTACCGTTGAAATGCTTTTCACTGGTTATGACCACTTACAATGGGATCGACAGGTGGGTGTTCACTGAAGATAGTGGTAATATTATGAAGCTCAAGAGTTCATTTGTTGTTTGAACACGCTAAATCTCAGGAATTGCTAGTTCGAATTGAAAAATTATTTTAGTGTTTTATAGCCTATTTCTCGAGAAAGGCTATATTACATTATGCTACAACCCTCGGGAGTGGAGCAGTAACCAAAGACGCGGGTGAAACCGCGGGGGATAGCTAGTTGATAAATATACACCAAAATCTATTTATTTTATACATAACTGGTGGACGAGCATGTACTCTATACAATCCCCAGGAATTGTTACCTAGGTAAATTATGTAATGGACAGTAATATTCATAATATTTCATACATTGCCTGGAAGTCCCAGGTAATCTATAAATTGCCTATTTATTGTTTAGAATGCCTGAATTATACAGATTGCCGGTAACATATACCATATAATTCTTCTGTCACCTAACTCCTGCTAAATGGCTTGACCGATTCGGGTATAATTTTCATTTGAGTGGGTCTCTGGATAGTTCAAAAACACAATTGGAACTGGTAGGTGGTGCTGCAAACGGGTTCTTAATTTTTTTTTCTGACTAATTGCCAGGACTGTGTCTACCGGGACCGCTAGTAGTATTTTTAAACTTTATATATAGTAGTGACCCTGTGGAAAGGGCTATGCCGAAAGGTTCTAGAGTGGCGACCGCGCACCGAAAAACGCAGCGTTGGAAGGCCTCCCACAAGGTGGACCGACGACCTGGTGAGAGTAGCGGTAGTGCGGTGGATGCGAGACGCACATGATCGGTCGTTGTGGCGACGCTTGGGGGAGGCCTATGTCCAACAGTGGACGCCTTTCGGCTGAGATGATGATGATGAGTATGACGAAAAATCAGTAGTCTTTACTTATAAAATTGCCATTTTATAAAACGGGTCATTTTGAGCTGCAATAACGGGCCCTGACGTAGGTAGACTTAATGTAAAAAGGTAATCTCTACCAGTCAACCTTTTGGACTTAGCGTGAATTTGTTATGTATTATTTTGTTCAAAGCATGCTTCTAAAGAAAATAATAAGAATTTTCAATACGCTTACTCGAAAACCCGCTCTTATCCCACCGCTGTTAGGCACGCAATAGACTGTTTTGCGCTCTAGTGCTGAAATAGCGCGTGCTGTCCACCGCCACAATGTTATTACATTTATCGCATCAGGCTGGGCGCGCGTCGACCCCCATCAGTCGCCGGTCAACCCCCGTTTATTCATTTCTTCGTAAGTGTATTGAAAAAAGTCGTTTGACACACGTGCAAATTTGTCACTGCAGCTCTCGGCTCCATAACACACTCGCCTACGGCTCGTGCGAATTTCACCTCGGTCGCAATAACAAACTTTCTGCTTTTGTATCAAAATGTACTATTTCTATACACGAAGATATCCTCAACACTATATGAATAATAAACGAAAAGTTTCTACACAGCCTAATAAATAAATTTCCTATGTTTTTGTTCTGTTCAATGGAATAGAAAATAATATTTACAAGCGTGTTTCCTTGTTGCTTATCTTGGGTGTAACTTGTATTTATATGAATACACATAGCTTCAAATGTGAGATATTTATGCGAAATAATATATTCAGGTTTGTTATTTTATGAAGAGAAGCAAAATGAATAATAAAATTATAATATTTGAAATATAGGAATCTGCGTCTCCTTACCTCATAATACGAATAGAATAACATATAGCATAATATAAATAAAAAGGCATTTTGTCAAATATATTATTTATTTATTTAAACTTCATGTACAGTAGTGGTACATAGGTGGACTTAATGCAACAAGGCATTCTCTACCAGTCAACCTTTGGGTTAAAAGAGACAACACTGTGGTATGTGTGCACAATACATAAATAACAGATATATCAAGTAGAATGTAGTATTTATATATATTAAATAAAATACTTGTTATGCTAATATTATAAATGAATAAATACATTATAATTAGGAGAACTTAAAAAATAACAATTATGACGAAGACCGAACTAAGGCATATTATATGTCTAGAAAAGAAAAATATAACAAGGAATAATAAAATTAAAATGTTTGTATAATTTTTTTCAAAAGAAAACAAATGAATATAATTTATTTAGTATGAGTTTTTTTTTTTATTATGAGCGCTTGAATTTTAAAATCTAATAGAGTTTAAGTGATATTGCCATATTTTTTATTTTCATTTTAATAGGCATTCCACGATAATAATATGTTGTGTGGTTTATAAATTCGGGCAAAAGGGTAGTCACGCATCCTACTGGCACAATTTAGGATGTCATTTTTTCATAAATGGGTTCAATTTCTTGAACCATGCGAGTTATGCTGGCATTCAAAGTGGCTATTGTCTGTGGTTTATGGGAATAGACTAAAGATTTCATGCAGGCCCACAGAAAATAATCGAGGCGTTAAGTCAAACGATCTCGATGGACAGTGAATGGAGGCATACAGGAATTGAACGCCTGCGTTCACACGGAACGTTGGGTGAATAGATGGAACAGCACGCCTAGCCATATTACGACCGTTTCGTGTTGAATCTCTTTCCACAATCGGTAACGGAGCGCGCAAGCAATTTTAGAAAACGATAAGTTGGTCGCCTGAGTCGATCGCTCGTTCCACAAAATGTATCTTGGCTACTATTTATAATAAAATATAATAAAACTACAGGATGTAGTGATGAACATTGTAGAAACAATTACATTTCATTCTGTCATTTTGAACGATGTGAACTTGGCTACGAATTTTCTATTCGTTTGTTCTGACCACGTGACTTAACTTTGAGATGGTGTCATTCCCATACTTTTGATTAGTTTTCTACTGGCGTTACCGATTGTAGATTATCAACTTGGCTAAGCCTGCTGGGGCCTTACTATGGCGTGTTCAACCGTAGGGGCCCAGCTGGGTCGAAGCCTACTGGGGCCAAGGGTCTGATTCTGAAAGGAAGACTCGCCCTTGGTATGAAAGGCAACGAAGGAACAGGAGTGGGTTTTTAGTCAGTAAAAGTCTGTCACTATCTCCCGCTCCGCCCAAGCGCGGGGGATGTCATTGGATGATTTTCCCACCGAAAAAAAAAATAACCCTGACGTGTAAAAATATCAAGCGTGCGAGCGACAAAGAGGGAGGGAGCTATTACACCATATACATCACTAATTTTTAATTAGTACAAATACTTAAAGGGCTTATTTGAATAGGTCTTCTTATTATTTCAGTAAAGTCTCAATAAATAATATTCATAAACAGCAAAGTTATTAGTGTTTGTTTATATCCCAAAATGTCACTCAATTTATGGTAATATTGTACAGGGATTATGAACGAATAAATGACGATCAAAATTTAAAAACGCGCGTAGTATTTTTTTTTTTTTTTTTTTTTTAATTGTTATAAACTAGTGCTTGACTGCGATTCCACCTGATGGTAAGTGGTAATGCAATCGTTGATGGTGAGGCGCACTAATTTATTGAGAGCCTATTCACTCTAGCCTTGAAGAGACCCAAATTATAATCGGACGGGAAAATCGCAGCAGGCAAATTATTCCAGTCCCTCGATGTACGCGGTATAAACGACGAGGCAAAACGCTTGGTCCGGACCGTAGAGGTTTCAACAACGTAAGGGTGGATACTCGCCGTTCGTCGGCTTGTCCGATGGTAGAAATGAGATGGTGGAATCAAGTCATGCAATTCCTGCGCACACTCTCCAAAATGAATTCTGTAAAACACCGAAAGGCTGGCTACCCTACGCCTGTGCTCAAGACTTTGTAGATTGGAATTAACCAGATCTGGATCACCAATTAGCCTCTTTGCACGCCTTTCCACCGAGTCCAAAGCTGCCAGGTGGCATTTTGCAGCACCAGCCCATATGTGGCTGCAGTACTCCACACACGAACGGACCTGTGCTTTGTATAACATTAAAAGCTGCCCTGGTGTGAAGTACCGCCGGACCTTTGCAAGTACGCCGAGTTTCCTAGCAGCTACCTTGGCTTTGGACTCAATGAACCGCCCAAAGTTAAGGTCTGAAGAAATTTCAACTCCCAAGAGCTGAAGGCGGTCGGTGTACTCCAGGGATACATTCTGAAAAACAGGAGCCAAGGTGAACGGGCTCCTTTTAGCGGTGAATAGACACGCTTGTGTTTTGGCGGCGTTGAATCCCACCAGATTGGCTTCACCCCACTTGGAGACTGCCTGAAGTGAGACATTCGCACGCTCTACCATAGCCTCTCTTTCGGACCGGATTAGCTCCCTACTAGCTCGAGCACCTGGCAGGTATCTCTCTACAACTGTGCTATCATCTGCATACCCATAGATACCGGGCATCAGCAGATCGTTGATATGCAGCAGGAAGAGAGTTGCAGAGAGAACAGACCCCTGAGGAACTCCGGCATTAGTCGTCATGGGCTCTGATGAGCATCCATCGATAACAACTCGGAGAGAACGTTCACTCAGGAAGTCTTTTACCCAGTTAATCAGATCGCATTTTCTAGTAGCAATTGGTATGAATGATTCATTCTATTATGAATTTACCAATTATGACAAATTTTCGTGGACAATTTTGGGATTTTGTATTTTTTTTTTACTTTTGACTACAAAAATATGATCAGTAACGGGTACGGATAGAGCCCTATTTTTTTTTTGTAGTAATTAAAAACTAGGGGTGTATAGCTCCATTCCTCTAATAGTTCAGTGTAGGTCGTCAATGGATCGCGTTAATAGCTCGTGGTAAGGCCTCATAACACTGATTTTGATACTACCTTTTAACATTTTCAAAGCGTTCTGGAATCGTGTATTGCTTCAGAGAAGAATGAATAAATATACCCGCTAAAGACAGCTGTAGCTTAAATAAGATATACTGTAAAAGATGAACGTGTCTGTCAAAAAACTACCTATATATTACTTTTCTAGTTCTTTTGTTTGTTGTTTTCTTGTTTGCACCAAATGTTTCAATAGATTCGTGTTCTTTTTTTTCATTTTTTTTCTCTTCGTTGTAATTTGAGTAAATATGAGTATATATTATATATAGTGTATTTGTAGTATATAGGTATGTGTTTGCATAAAGAATTTTCTAATATGTAATGTTAATATTGTACCTACCACAATTTGTCTCTGCATCACCCAAAGGTTGACAATACTTAAACTAAAGTTGTATATAATTTTGTACCCATTTTTTTTTGTGCACTTATCTTGCTGTCTCTCCACCACCCTTGGTTGATTGGTAGAGAATGCTTAAGGCATTAAGTTCGCCCTAGTAAGTTTGAAATTTAAATGTAATATATAAAATTCTCGTGTCATATTTGTTTGTTATCAAACTCCTTCCAAAAACGGAACCCTTATAGTTTTTTTTTTTATTTGATATAAACCAGTGCTTGACTGCGATCCCACCTGATGGTAAGCAGTGATGCAATCATTGATGGTGAAGCGCACTAGTTTATTAAGAGCCTATTCACTCTAGCCTTGAAGGCACCTAAATTATAGTTGGACGGGAAGACCGCAGCAGGCAAATTGTTCCAGTCCTTCGATGTACGCGGTATAAACGACGAAGCGAAACGCTTAGTCCGGACCGTTGAAGGTTCAACAACGTAAGGGTGGATACTCGCCGTACATCGGGTTGTCCGATGGTAGAAAGGAGATGGCGGAATCAATCAGGTTACTTTGTTGTCACAGTTTGACAGTGTAAAATTGACACCACAGATGAAGTTTAACTTTACGCATAGTTACTTAACTTACACATTAATACAGTAAACATTATTGAATTCCAAACTCGTCAATAAATAAGCGGATATAATAAATAATTCGCAGCTTTCGGTTATCGTAATCGGTTTAATTTGAAGTCTCAAATGGAAATGTTAATTAAATCGGTTCCCAATACTATCGCAAATTAATGCAAGCTCTAAAACCTACCATTTGACGAGATAATTGCGCAGTTATAGAAATTGTTGGGTATTTTGAAATTATTCTGTTAGAGCAGAATAGTGAAATTAAATTATTTCTAGCTGTTAATGATAATTTGCGATCTAGAATTAGGTACAAATAAATAAAAACTTTTTACAAAAAAATACAACCGACTTCAAAGTAAAAAAAAAAACACTGAAAAGTGCAAAATAACTTTAATTTCGGAAGTCGGTGTTTCTATAATAGTTTTGTCTCTTCGTTATTTAACACCGACTTCCGAAATTAAAGTTATGTTGCACTTTTCAGTGTTTTTTTGTAAAAAGTTTTTATTATGCATTTTTTAGTTATCCACCACCACCACTAAAAAGTACCCCTCAGCCTCAGCTAAACTTAAATACCTTATAGCCAGAGTGCATCTCATGACAATTCTAATAATCCCAAACACGGTTAGATTACATTAATTTATTACAGAGTTCCGGTGCCTAACTTCAGGCTTCATCATCAGATCAGTTCGATATATTCCTCCTCTACTTTCAGTCAGTCATCGACTACACGTATAAACAAAGCAATTTTACTTTTTACGACGGTTCTGCTGTGATCCTATGAGGAGTTCTGTTCCATATCTTCGAAGTTCATGATCAGATCATAACAATATTTCTATGAGACCAACTCGGAAGCATAACCTTTCAATCAAAAAAAAAAAATTTTTTTAATCGGTCCACAATTGACCGAGAAATCGGTGAACATACATAAAAAAAAAAAAACATACATTCAACCGAACATATAACCTCCTCCTTTTTGAAGTCGGTTAAAAAGGAGAATAATGCATGAAAAATATATCTGTTATATAACCAGTTTATCAATTTAATACTAAAATAGAACACTAATTCGCACCTTTAAAACAAAAGTGGCACTATACTGAACTTGTTGTTTAATTGCCCATTTTTAGGTAAACCTTTCATTGTTCAATCTAATTAACACAAACCATTTGTAATCTGATTTTCAAAGTCTTTGTTCCAATAGTTGATGTTGTCTCAGTAATTAATTCGCAACTTCTTATCGAGTACCTAAACCTTTTTGATATAGTGTCACTTTTGTTTTAAGGGTGCAAACTGTTGAAACAATATCATAATTGGTAGAAAATAAAACGAGATATAACAATTTTAAACAAATAATTCTGTCTCTCTCGCCAAGATGGCGTATTTTATAGCCGTATATGGGTGCCTTGGACTTCAAAGACCATGCTGGACATTTTTGTAAGCAGCTTTGAAGCTTTATAACTTCGTTGTCAATTTTAATATTTGATTACTAGAGCTAAAAAGTTTTTCTAATAGAAAATAAAAAAAAAATGCATGCATATTCCGTATCCAACAGTTTCTTCGGATACAGTTTGATAAAGGACTGATTGACACTTCGCATGATCAGGAGGGCTATTTAACGTGGAAATGCTGCCAGTCTTCTAAGTACGTTTCCGGATGACAGCAATGTGACGCAAAATACACTGTATTTTGTTTTCGTATATTTAAACAGGTTTAGTTAAAAAAGTATCCTAACTTTGCAGAAAGTTAAAAGTATACGTTATAAATGAGGAATAAAAAATGATTCTCAAAGGCATGGTCCATGATATAGTTAGAAAAAATTCAGCCATAGTGGTTAGCTACATTAAAACACACACATACATACACATATGAAAGACAAATGAAAAACAATCCTCAACTTTACTGAGACTGATTTATCTTATATAACTGTATAAAAAGTAATGAAACAGTCTAACACACTCCAAACAAACCAAAAAGAAAAAAAATACAGAAATCCTTTTTCTCAAACGAAAACATTTAATTTACATTATCCCTTCGAAATCCACAATCATTTAAACGAAAAACAAAACACATTCTCATTTCTTTGAAAGAGAGCTAAAAAGTTCTCTCGCTTCTTTCAATTTCTGGAGAATTTAAAAGCCTTTAGATCTCTTTACATTAATCACTTTGGAATTGACAGCAGGGTGGGTATCCGTTGAAAGAATGACAATCCCTACTTGTCTCCGAGGTGACACGTCCATGTCCCTTCCGGGTAGCCATTTGTCAGTGTATAGTGTGGGGGAAATGAGACATATCCTGTTTGTAACGTTTTGATTCTTATTGTGATCTGTGTTGGTTTTCTTTTGGTTTTTAGTTTCAGTTGTAGGTTTTTTTTGAAGTAGGAAGTAAGTAAGTCATCCAATGACTTCTCCCGCACCAGGGTACGGTAGGGCGACAAAGATTTCTTACTAACTAAAATCACACCAGTGTCCTTCGCGTTTTAGGACTACGGGTCTTTTTTTCAGAAGTTTCCTGTGGCCCTAGCGGACATCGGCCCTAGCAGGCATCGGCCCTACTGGGCCCCTAGGGCTTTGCTGACATCTCTTTGAGACGCGCGTGGAATACTTCGTGGCGTCAACGACTCGGGTTCACTCGTAGGTTAGGGATTTAATATTTAGTGCTTTTGTTTAACGTAAACTAGTTACTTGAAGGAAGTAATATATTTGCTGGAAGATGTAGGTAAGACTACTTTTGTTTTAATTACTAGTGTGAATTTAGTTACGATTAATCGCGTGAGCTCTATATTATCATTGAGAAATATGTTAAGACTTTTCTTGCTACATTTTATTACTGAAGTTAACTTCATACCATTCATTTCTACCTGACTGCGTGGCAGCAAATACGGGGTCGTGGTTTTTTATAATGTTTCCAGAATATATCTAATGTACAAAAGGAATAAACGTTAACTCACCTGTTCTACCCACACGTTCGTTGTCATGATTTGATTCTTAAGATTCTGAAACAAAACAAAGAAATATATTAAAAATAATTTCTCAAAAAAAAAAAATTTCATTCATTTTTTTTGGTCTTAATAAATTCATAAGATGATTATAATAAGTAACAGTTCAGTATCTGATACATTTGGGTAATTACATAACTTTATTTTCATTATTATATTACTTTCATTTTCAGCATAATATATTTTTTTCATTTTGACATTATTTTAATTATTATTTTTATTTTTAAAATTTCTTTTGGACGTTTTTTCATAATTATTATGTTAATGTTTTTTAAGTGTTTTTCTTTTGCTTAAAGGTAATGAAGATGTGCCTATAACTTTTATGTGTGGTATATACTATATATAAATAAATAAATAAAATATTTTGTTCTTCAAAAATGGTACTGAGAATTAAGTTCGATTTGGTTTCATACTGAATAAAATTCACTTCAAGCATATTTAAGGAGATATACTAACAGGATAAAAAGTATTCTGTGGTCTGATCCGGATTATGGCCTATCTGTGTTCCATATTGTATATGAATTCGTTCAGCCGTTCAGGCGTGAAAAGGTAACAGGCAGCGCAGTGGCGTAACTATACCTTCTGGGAGTCGTCGCAAATTCACCGGATTTATATTATTATTTTTTATATTGTATTTTCATTTTTATAAATCATTTTGTAAAGTGTTTAAAATATGTACTTATATCTACTTACTAACACTACTTTAATTTATTGTGTGCATTTTTATTTAATTTATTTTTCTACTGAGGTTTTAATTTGAGAGCGACCTACGCTCTCTAAATTAATTATTATTCTATTGAAATCACACTACCAACATAAAGGTGAAAGCTTTTGTATAATTAATAATAACAATAAATTAATTATTGCCCAAAGAAAAAGAAAATACATGACCTGTTACATATAAAAAAAAAAATTATAAAAAAAAATTTTTTAGAGTGTAAAAAATTATAAGTGTTATTAGCCTGTAAGCTTTCTTTAAAAATAAATAAATATAATAATAATAATAATCTTTATTGATCATTTACAAATATTGCAGTACATGGGTATTTGATTTTTATTTGGTAAAATTACAAATTTGCTACAATTGTAGTGGGTGCAGTTCTGATCTCCTAACTAGGTTACAGTATAACCTGTATGTAGGAGTGACAGTTCCGATCCCCGTGGTTTACAACAATTATGTATTTTCACTAATTACGTACATGTGTTTAACTGCCTTCAAAAATTTGGTATACTTAACTAAATAATAAGAGAAAAAAAAGAATAATGTTGAGAAAAAAAAAAAAAATAAAATAAAAGAAAGATTTGTCTGCAAACCATTTCGTGTGTGTTGGTTGCATTAATCTTATGTTATGTATTTCACTTACCTTTAAATAAGCAACTTTTCTGTTTCTTCATAAGTATAGTCTAGAAGAAATGAGTAGACCCTTTTCTTACAGTTAAAGAGCGTTAACGCGTATACTGGACAATGTTTATTTATTTTATTATATAAAGAAGGGCCAAGAAAATAAAAGAATCTCTTAACGAAAGCGGAGCGCGTACGAGGGAGAGTACAAATTAAATCTTTTCTACGTTTATCAATTTTCCTATATGGTGTTTTTTGGTGTTGTAAAAGAATAGCTTGCATGATAAACTGTTGTCTTACGTTAAGAATTTTCCACTTACGGTATAATTCGTTTGTAGGGAACATGATAGGACGAAAGGTAGCAACTTTCAATACTGCTCTATGGGCTATCTCTAATGGTTTTATAGTTGTTTTAGCAGCACCACCCCAACATGAAATGCAATACGTGACAATAGATTGGCATAAGGCGAAATAAACCTTGCGAATTACAGTTTGATTAGCGATTTGCCGAAGTGTTTTAAATATGAAGATAAGTTTACGGACCCTGCCAGTGAGAATATTTATGTGGGACTTAAAATTAAGAGTTTTGTCCAACGTCACGCCCAAATATTTTATTTGGTCTGCAGAGGTTAATGACGGGCAGTTACAAGGAGTTTGGGGTTGATTATTGCAGGAGTGAGCTATTAAATTTATTGGGATTCGTGGTTGGGAGGCTGTACTGATTGAGTATGTAAGGAAGTTAGTTTTAAAAGTATTAAGAGTAAGGGTGTGATCATTGAGCCAGTTTAGTGCTGCGTTGAATGCGAGTTGCGCTTCTATTTCTAATTGAGACCATGTTTCAGCTACAACAGTTATCGCAGTATCATCTGCGAAAGATATTATGTTGCCATTTTGGATATTAAGGTTGCATAGCTCATTGATGAAGACAAGAAAAAGGGTCGGTCCAAGTATACTGCCCTGGGGCACACCGTAATAAATGGGAAGTTCGTTACTGTTGATGTTATTTATGCTGACATATTGTGATCGATTTGTTAGGTAGCTCTTGAACATATCTAATTGAACACCTCGGACACCCATTCCTTCAAGTTTCGATAAGAGAGTAGGGACGGGGACCGTGTCGAACGCTTTTGCGAGGTCCAAGAATATTGTTAGGACTTTTTTATTACTGTTAATACTACGAACCACGTGATTAGTTAATTCGTGGACAGCGTCGCATGTTGATAAGCTTTTGCGGAAGCCGAATTGATGAGATGAAATTAGCTTATAGTGTTCCAAGTAATTAACCAATCTCTTATTAATTAAACGTTCGAGTACCTTAGATAATGCACTTAGGACTGCTATGGGTCGGTAATTGTTAGGTAAAGTCCCGTCTCCTCCCTTGAAAATTGGATGGATAATTGCCTTTTTAAACGAAGTAGGAAAGACACCGGTGTCGAAACAAAGATTAAATATATGGCATAGGATGGGTGCCAGTAGAATGGAGTATTTTTTTAGCATATAGGGCGATATACCATCCCATCCAGTAGCAGCGTTGGTCCGTAAGGAGTTTATAGTGGAAATGATTTCGTCACTATCGCTATGTTCTAGAACGAAAGATGAGATGGGTACAGTTTTAGGTACAATATAAGTTGCCATCTGTTGTAGAGGATTTGTTCTGATATTATCGGCAAGGTTTTTGCCCACATTGACAAAAAAGGAGTTTACTTTGTCACAGCATTCTACTGGGGAGGATGAGGTGGTTAATAGTTGAGTAGAAGTATTATCAGGTTTTTTTGTATAGGTGACTCGCTTTATTGTTTCCCAGAGTAATTTAGGGTTTTGACCAGCTTTTTTCAGTTCTCCCGTATCATAAAGACGTTTCGCTTTCTTTAGAATCTTACTGCAGAAATTTCTGTAGCGTTTGTAAGTTAATGTCAGTATTTCGTTTTCTGGATCTTGTTTTGCCTTTTTATGTAACGCATCCCTATTTCTAATGCAACGCAAGAGACCAGTCGTGATCCAGGGTTTCAGAATTTTCTTTCTTGCAGGTACTTTCTTGGTCAAGGTGTGTTTTGCAATGGCTGTAGTCACTAATCCCAAAAGTTGATTTGTAGCAGCATCGGCGTTTGTCACAGAGAGAATTGGGCTAAAGTCTAGCTGAGACATTGTTTCATCCAGTTTCTCAAAATCAATGTTTGTGACAGTAGAAATTGAACCACTTCGTAGACGTCGATTGTCCAAGCAGAGTAGTGAAGGATAGTGGTCTGTAACCACGGAGTCATAGACAAAGGAATATGAAGGAGAGTTTGTTCTTAAAATAAGGTGGTCCAAACAGTTATCGCCTCTGGTTGGAAGGGTATGTGCTGCGAGAAGGCCATGAAAAGCTAGGGAATTTAAATATTCGTGTGCCCGTATATCCGAGGTAGTAGGTTTAATGTCTAGGTTTATGTCACCTGTTAAGATTACCGTTTTAAATTTTTTGAGAGATGGAAGTATAACATTAAGGGCTGATAAAAAGCCTTGAATATTATCAATAGATGGAGACCGATAAATGCAAATTATAGCGACCTCAGATTTTATTTTAATAATAAGCCCGGAAGCTGATTGATGTAGGTCGGGTTCCTCACATGTAGCTGGTAACTCCGCGTTCACATATACTACCACACCATCGCTTTGGTTCAAATGTTTCGTGGTTTTAAATGTAGTGTAATTTTTTAGTTGAGGAATAGTGCCATTGCTAGAACAGGGTAGCCAGCATTCTGTTAGAATCACTAGATCACATTCAAATGAGAGACGTTGCAAGAGAGTCTGTAGGTTTAAGAAATTACAGTTTATTGATCGTATATTTTGTGTCAGCAGCTTTAGGTAATTGTTAGGATGGTTAATAACAGACTGTGTCTGTTCTGGGGTACACGTTTGAGGGACTGATAGAGAAAACTGGTCAAGATTTTCTATAAAACTGTCAATGTTATTGGTCATTTTTCAAAATAAGTAAACTTAAAGGGGAGGGGCGTCTCGGTCGGTAGAAAAAAATTACTATTGGGAAACAGGCTAAAGTTTAACATTTGAGTATTTGGCAACTGTTTATAATTAGTAGGATAAGTGTTCATTGCTGAATGATAGGAGGGTTTACAGTGTTTGTGTTTTTGACTATAAAAATGTGTATAGTTTGCTAGACAAATATGTGGAGACATAATCAAATCTAATATTTGATGAAAGTAGTAATAACTAAAAGGCATATCATTAAATAAGTTAAAAGTTAAAATAAAATAACATAATATTAAAAAATTATACGTGCGAAGTCATGCAGAGGTGGTTTGAGCCAGTTGTTTCAGCTGTTGTTCGTTCTTCACCAAAATCGATTGGTTATCAGTATCCTTTTTCAGAAAGACTCGTCCATTTGATGTCCAACAGTAGTCATATTGATTGGATTTGGCATGGGTTCTTGCAAGATAAAACAGTCTCTTGGTGAGGGTTGTTAGTTGCTCGGCAACATATATAGGCGTTTGGGATGTAACTGGGATGCCTAGATAAATTGAGCTTAATTTATTGTTTGGGTTTTTTTTAAATAAATAAATAAATATAAGTTGGAGTTCTCTTTTACATATTTTTTTAATAATGTTATGTATGCTAGGGAAGCCCTGTGTTATAGGAGACATCCATTTTGTCCGTTGTTACAATTACCAGAATTCGATGAACCAAACGTGTAGCAATAACAATAATTTATGTACGTGTGAGCACGCATGCGTGAGTAGTATGTGTGATGTTGTGTGTGTTTATAAGTGATGGTATGAATGTGATGGTGTCTGCGCGTGTGTATGGTGATAATATTAAAGATTTATGTGGATGAGGGTTTTACCAATGCTTCTGTCTCTTCATAATCTAGAGTTAGTGTAGGTTAATTGATATCAAATTTGGTACACGGGTAGACTATGTCTTGAAATTGCATTGAGATTTTTTTTATCCTGGAAGTATCTTACCTTGGGGCAATTTTCAACTTACTCGAGCTAGTGTCAAATTTTAATTTGTATAATTCTTTTGTGTTCTTGAATTAAAACCTAACTTCTATTGATTCAATTTAAAGTAACACATTATTTTTTTATAAAAATGAGCCAGCGTCCCTCGAACCCCGAACTGCAGAGTGGGCCCGTGGCATTATGCATACTTTGTCATCACTGAGACAGCAACTTTTGTATTTAGAATATTGCTAAATGGCTGGAAATATATCACCATGTCTATGCCTATGCAACATGTGGCTTTTTTGAGGTAGGAAATCTTCAGTTGACTTTGACTCCCACTCTAAGGTGGAGCAAGAGGGCATATCTATTTTATTTTTATTCCTAACATACCTAAAACGGATCGTTGTTAGGTGCATGGGCCATCAAGATTTAAAAATATATATTACATTTAGATATATCTTGCCATCACCAATTCTTTGAATAATCACCTTATCAATTATAACATAACATAACATAATCAGCCTTTTAATGGTCCCACTGCTGGGACTCAGACCTCCTCTTTAAGAGAGGGAATGGGCCGTAATCCACCACGCGGGCCCAGTGCGGGTTGGTGAATATCACAAGTCCTTGAATTTTTGGTTCTAGGACATGCCGGTTTCCTCACGATGTTTTCCTTCACCGTTTTGGGAGCAGTGGTGATGAAATAAATTACACAAAATAATGCGCCTGGCTCGGTTTGAACCCGCAACCTACAACTCGTAAGTCGGGGCCGTTACCACTCAGCCACCACTGCTCCCATCAATTATAGTTTGTACCTATTATTAAATGATTATACGTATTTATTATTTTGTTCATATTATAGCTATATGTAATATTAAAACGGTGTACTCCGGTTTAATAGAGGGTTAGATCAGTATATCCCTCTATTGTGATCTCTCCAGTTCTTATCACTCAAAAGTTTGCGATAGAAAACTAATCTTTGAGTTTAGCTCGCCTATGTACACGAACTCATTTATCACTACTTTTTATAACTTTTTTTTTAGTACAATGAAAATTAAAGATAGCATTTAATTTTGTATAAAAAAAAATTAAATACTCTTTCATTTGGGTTATTATACAATAAACTGCAAGAAGTGGCTCAAAGCCAGGAACAATGAAAGGAATGGAGGGAGGCCTTTGCCCAGCGGTGGGACAGTATAGGCTAGATATAATAATAATAATTGTGAGGAGGTTCCTGTCTATGGAGCCCTAACCAACGGTAGCTTGGACCCTGCTCCCGACACCGGTGGACTATTATTTTATATATTTTTAAATGTTTTTTTTTTTAATTCTTTTTTTTTCGGCCAAGCAAGAAATTTAACTAGTTTTGCCATCGATACGCTAAGAAGAAATTCGGATCCAAGCGGCCCTCACCAGGTCATGGGTCCTCCTTGTGGGGGGCCTTCCAACGCTGCGTCTTCCAGTACGTGGTCGCTATTACAAACCTTTCGTCCCCATCGACCATTGTGTTTCTGATGCGATCACGCAAGGAAACTCCGAGCATAGCCCTATAGTGTTTATTACCAGTGCACAAAGTTTTAACAAATAAATAAATAATTCATATTGTAAATTCAAAACATTCTTCTAGTTTCCCAAATAGCCTGACATTAATACAACATACTTCGGAGTTTACTTAGTTTAGTTTCGTAGCCAAGTTAAGGGGAAATTCCACCCCGTCACTTCCTATTGGCGGACGGTGTCGTCAAAGGCAATTAACGGGGTAAACAAATTTAGATTAAAGTTCCCAGAAACTTGGGATCCTCTTAAACAAACTATTGACGTGTTAAAATTTTAAAGAGGTTTATGTTTGAAGACTATAAGTAGTTTGCGTTCACTTGAGTGGGTTATTAAACCTTTTCATAACATTATACAGAACTAGCTTTAGCCAGCGACTTTGCCCGTGTGAAAGTCGGTTTCTCCATACAAACTTCCAACCCCCGTTTAACCCCCTTTTTATGGTGGGAAATCATCCAAATGACTTCTCGCGCTCTGGGTGGAGCAAAAGGGCGTGTCAGACTTTTACTGACTAAAACCACACCTGTATCCTTCAATTACCCTTTGCGTACTAGGACTACGGGTTTCCCTTTCAGAAATTCTCTGCGGTCCTAGCTAGCGGGCATCGGCCCCGCTGGGCCCCTACGGTTTGCTGACATCTCTTTGAGGAGCGCGAGGATCACTACGCGCTGTTGACGACTGGGCTCGGTCCGTTTAATTACCGAACAGCCGGACGGCGAGCTACCCAGTGCTTGACGTCCACAAGCCCGCGTCTACCGTGGCTGGTAGTCGGGGTCGGAATTACGACGGCTAGGGCGTGAGGACCTTCGTTCCCTCACGCGTGCAGCCTCCTCCTTCCGTTTTACCCCCTTAGGGGTGGAGTTTCGTAAAATCCGTTCTTAGCGGCTGTCTACACCCTTTAAGGAACCTACCTGCCAAATTTTAAGTTTGTAGGTATTATAGTGTCTGATAATCAGTGAGTGTTATTTCGCTTTTATTTAAATAGATTATAGCTTTGCGCACCGGAAGGCGCAGCGTCGGAAGGCCTCCCACAAGGTGGACCGACGACCTGGTGAGAGTCGCGGGAGTGCGGTGGATGCGAGACGCACAGGATCAGTCGTTGTGGAGACGCTTGGGGGAGGCCTATGTCCAGCAGTGGACGTCTTTCGGCTGAAATGATGATGATGATGATGATGATGATAGCTATGCGTGTCGTGAGCTTAACTAAATCTTGCAAAGGCTTACTTTCACGTAACTAATAACTATGTAACTAAGTGCATAACCCATTATTTTATAACCTCTATATTAGCAGGCGGATGGAAAGTTTGCCGACGGCAGCGGCACTTGTTTTTCAATGTTTACTGGAGATCTGTCTTACAGGTCTCGAACCTAGTTCAGACTCCAGCTATCACAAAGGTTTTTTAGCCTTCAGGCAAAAATTGTAAAATAATGATATTTATTTATTATATTATATTAATGTCTGAGGTTTTTTCAAACGCTTCAAACACGATAGTGCCCCGAAGCGGCTCGGTGGAACGCAGCCGTGCTCCTCTAGCACCTTTGGATTATCAGCCTTGGATTACACACTGTTTCAGTTTTTTTTTATTTGGACATCCTCGCATATACTTGATAATTTTTAATTATAACTTTTTGCGTTCTGGTGCTTTCAACTTTTTATACTGTCCAAATTAAAGGAATTACGGTAGACTTAATTGAAGGTAGTGACGTAGTTATACTTACTAAGAATAATTAACATGTATTTCTAAGTCAAACTAAATCTCCCTTGAAGAAGGAGAAAGAGTTAAAACTGCCCTGGAGCGCAAAAGGCAACTGAAGAAACACAGGTGGAGTTTAGTCAATAATAATCTGACACTTTCTTCACTTCACCCAGAAAAAGAGACGTTATTTGATGATTTCCTACATCCTAAATCGTCCCTTAGCTAACAACACCGCATAAGTCATTTTTACCAACTTTACAGGAAACGAAAAGAACTGTGCGGTATCTTTCTCTCTCCTCATCTACCCTATTGGGCCCTTTCGGTTTAACTGACAACCCTTTGAGGCGCACGTGGAACTCTACGCGCTATCGACGGCTCGATCATGACTAGACGGCCGGATGGCAAGCTACTCAATGCTCGCCAGTCGCACGCCTGTGCTTACGATGACTGGAAATCGTCTTGCGGCTCACTCACGCTTTATCCGGGGCGTGGTAGCAGCTGGGGCATGAATATGTCCGTTCCCTTACGGTTGCGGCCATCTCTATCGAAGGTCCTAGGGACTAGAGACCTAGGGGTCCTTAAGTCAATAGTGAATAGGTTACTTCTAGGCAAGCGTGTTCCATCGTCGGCCACATCATCATTATTAGGTGAGATAGTGGTCACACGCGAGCCTATAAATAATAAAAAAGGTAACCGTTTCCCATTCCGTTTCGCTCCGGATTATGGCCTGAACCAGGGCAGAACTTGAGAGGTTGCCGCCGGCGATCTCCTCCAAGAGGTTACGGCGGTGCTCCGCAAAGCAGAGCACACCTCCACCGTATCTTCCGAGCCCAGGCAATCCGCACAATGGTGACACTCGAGCATTCCTGCCACCTGAATCTGAAACTGCAAATTTCCAAACTGGCCAAGTCCAGTGAGGACCTGCGCCAGGCGAAAGATGAGGACGCCTTGGTGTCTCTCCAGCCACTCCTTAACACACTCACTTTTTTTGACTTACAGCTGCGATTGTGGCGTGCCCAAAGTGATTCAGGATGTTGATAACTTCGATAAATACAATATTGCACAACAATAAAATGTCTTCTGAAGCAAAGACTATTTTCTACTTCTTAGGAGAGAAATGCTTTTTTTTCTTAAAACATAAAAATATTTCATTCCAAAATCACTCCAATCGACTATGTAAACTGGGTACGAAATCAACAAAGTTTGAAGATATTCCCCGTATGTATGAATGCAAATTCAGCACACCGAACCAACCCGCCTAACATGAAGATATGCATGCAAGACGGAATTAATTGAACATGTACGAGCCAAAATTTGAGACATATAAATCCATCGTTGTGCAAAAAGTAACTCTCAACGCCTGCAGAATATATCGAGGTGAAGGTACATTATTTTGTGATACATTGTATTATTATAGGTAGGAAATCACTAAGTTGACCATAGATAAAGAAGTATTGGTAATCTATCTTATCGACTATATTTAAGGAGATATACTATGAACTATTATTAACACGAAAATAAAATAAAAGTGACGTTCGATCAAATCTAAAAGTCCACATTAAATTGACTTGCGTAACAAAAATGTTATGTATAGTCCGTCTCTTGCATTTTAATTTTTACAAATATTAATTCTAGCTATTTCCAAGAAACAAGTGAGAACTATGCAAATCTATGTATGCTATATGATCTCTTAAGGTAAGGGACATGTAAATAGTATCTTACCAGCCCCCCTAGCCAAGTTACAACCGTTTCGTTCGATTCTCTTTTCGTCGATCGCCTCGAGTCGGACACGCCTCCGATTCCTTTGTTCTGACGTCATCTCAACGCTCAGACACGTGGTCAGAACAAAGGAATAGGAGGCGTGGCCGACTCGAGGCGATCAACGAAAAGAAAATCGAAACGAAACGGTTAAGCGGTTGTAACTTGGCTAGGGGGGCTGACAATTGATATCATCATACAACTCAACTCAAGGAGCAGTGGTGGCCTAGTGGTAACGGCCCCGATTTACGAGTTATAGGTCGCGGGTTCACACCCAGGCACGCGCATTACTTTGTGTAATTTAATACATCACGACTGCTCTCAAAACAGTGAAGGAAAACATCGTTAGGAAACCAGCATGTCCTAGAACCAAATTCAAAAACCATGTGACATCTACCAACCCGCACTAGGCCCGTGTGTTGGTTTACAATGAGAAGATTATATAAGGCTGTCTTTGCTATATAGTATAAATCAAACTTAAAGAGCTGAACAACCCGACGAATAATATCAAACGTGTATTCAATAATTCTGTGCAATAACTGAGGTTAAGTACACTTAACACTGTTCCAACAATAATCAAACAAAGTTTGATGTTGCGCCTGGATTTTGCATTATTTATAGTTTCAAATGGATTGTTTTCGGGAAATTGCTACCTCAGAGAGAGGTTATTTTGTTTTGAAATAAACCTTTGTTAATTGTGATAAACCAGCCACAGGGTTACAGGCAGTCGGTCAGTCAAAAAAATGATGCTAATTGCACATTCTAAAGCGTAGATCTCTAATGAGAAGAATGTGCAAGAAACTCCATAGACACTCCTTTCAAACATGTTATGTATTACAAATATCTTGGTTACATGTTTCTTGTCGCTACTATTATGTAAAAACCATGTAATTAAATAAAAAAAAAAACAAATTTTAAATATAGGAATTAAATAAGCCACTGGCGGCGAAGAGATGACTAGTCTCAACCGACAGCGCTCGTTCAGGGACGTGACGCGTATATCAGCACCACTCAGCTCAACTACTTTGAAGGGAACCGAATGATCCAACCATAATGTAAAGCAGTTTAAAAGACCTACAACTGTTGCGACTATACAGTCAACATTTCGCATGCTTAATTATAAAGAGACTTAACTCAAAAAGAGGGTTTTAGGGTTTGAAAACATATGATTCAAAAATAAGGTTCAATTTTCAAATGCCCTTTTTTAAGAGTTACGTCTTTTTGTGATTAAACATACAATTTGTTTTTTCTAAAAAAAATACTTTTAATCTAATTGTTAGTGTAAGTTGGACTAAAGCCAATGTACATATTACAACAAGACAGGTCTTATCTATATATATAAAAGGAGAAACTGACTGACTGACATACCAACGCACAGCCAAAACTACTAAGAGAAGGAGCGTGAAATTTTGCACTAATCATCCTTTTATGACGTAGCACTAAGAGAGGATTTCCCAAAATTTACCTCCTAAAGGGATGAAATGGGCCAAAGTTGATGTGGAGAAACCTATTTTCATGCGGGCGAAGCCGCTGGCAGAAGCTAGTTGTTCAATATTGTAAGAAAATTACAAAATTTATTTCCATCACGAATATTCAACACTATTTAAATTGGAAGTTGCCACTAAGTGCGCTTACCTTTCACAGTATATACAGTTTGTGTTCAACACAGGTTCAACTATAAGTTTCATTGTTCGCTGCACTCCGTAAACTTTCGGATTCCTTTTAACTTTAATTACCCTTAGTTCACGGACGGCATCAGATAAAATTGCATTCCTTTAAAGTCGAACGTTCAGCGTGGGTTGAGGAATCCGAATTATGTTTGCTCATTCGTTCGTAGTTCTTGTTGGGATTGCACGTGATTTTACGTTTCCTATCTGTGTTTCCTCTACTTTGTTTGAATTTAAAGGATCTATTTAATGGTGCTTTACTGCTTGATGTATTAAGTTTTACACTTAGCTCGCTGGCACCACAAATCACTAGAAGCATTTGTTTTAGCGCTAGCGCTATTTTGTATGTGCTGTATTATCTTATTTATTTCTCTATTTGTCAGTTGTACTATCTATTTACCCAGGGTAGGTAATGTTTAATTTATTTTTTCATTTTACAGATTTGTTTCATTAACATCAATTGAAATTGATTACAGGCTTAGAAACCAAAACACATTATAATTATATAGCATTAAATGCTTATTATTCAAAGTTGTACTCCTGATTCAAAGCAATCCATATTATAACCAAAGGTAAGTCATTTGTTATTACAAATATAGTAATTGAATATCTTTTGTGTTATCGGTGTATTTGCGGCAATTAAATGTAACTAAAAAAGACAAATAATCACTGGAGAGTCATTTTCAAATGGTGCAGCTCTTGCTTTCATGTCTAGTTTTTAATTTTGAATCTATTTATAAGATTGTATCTACTTAGACATGCATAATTATAAAAAATACTCTGTGCAAGTAATCAAGATTTTACTCTCAAGCCTTGGACGACTCCTGATCTGCTGAAATGTTATATGCTTAAAGACACACGCTCCATATACAGGCTAAAAATAATCCGAAAGACCCTGTACTGTATATAATTAAATTTACAAGCATTACAGATTTTTTTGTAGGATATCCTTCGTAAATTAAAAATCAACATCATAAAGAAGAATTACGTAGGGCAGCGCCCTACGGACCAAATTTGAATCCAACTTAATGAAACAGGATTTCCTGGATTCAAAAAATAATATTTCTGATTCTCCCTTAAATTTTTCCTTTTTGCATCTGACTAGCACAAATTGATATCTGAACTCTTATTTTTCATCCCAAAGACAACAGTGTTACTGGAATTTCTCATGATATCCGGTAAATTATAGCAGTAAAACCCATACATACATAGAAGTGGTACCATTGACGATCTCAATAACTTCAGACCCATCTACCTTCTGAGTACATTCTCTAAGTGCTTAAAAAGTCATAAACAAACCATTTATTTGTTCACTGTAAATGAATAAAATCTTTTAAAGGAACAGTTTGGCTTTCATCAGGCTGCCATGCTCACTAGGTGGATCTCTCCACCAAGTGTGCTTTTGTTTTTGATGAAAATCGTCTCTGATTGCCTTGATAAAGGATCATCAGGCATCGTAGGCTTTTCTGACCTAACAAAAACCTTCAATACAGTGTCATCCCCATTCTTCTGAGAAAACTAGAGTCTATTGAAGTATGTGGTTGTTTTGAATGGTTTTGCAGCTATTTTACTGGTTGAAAACAACACACTAAATCTAATTCCTATTGTGAAGGTATTAGTTTTAGTGAAAAACATAAAGAAAGAAACTGAGTGACTATTATTATATGGCTGTTAAGAAGATGAGTGCTAATTTTACAACTAATAGAGGAGTATGGAAAAATATAAAAATGTTATACCAACCCGAATTAACTTGGGATAAAGGTAAGTAAATGATGTTGATGATGATGATGATAATGAAACAAGCACCAAAAACTAAGTACCATTGTGTAACTAAGTACCATATAGTGACCATTGTAATTAATATGTTTTTTTTTTTTTTAATCTGTATGACAATTCTATATTGATGTTTTACATGACCATTTTATTTTATTTTATAAGACAATCTAATTTATGTGACTTTTATTTTATATGACATTTTACTTTGTATGTTTGGTTTTACATTTTTATTATTTATTCCGTATGACTAATTTGTTAATAACAATTGTAATTAATTCCATTTTTTGTTGTGTACTTACAAGTTATAAACGTTTTGGTCCCAGTACTGTTAGCTTATAATGTATTTCAAATAATTATACAAATAATAACGGTAGTTGTAAATAAATCGTACTTTTCACACAACAAACTATTGTTTAACAAAACACATACTAACATATTGAATATAACCATTTTATCACAAAACTCAGGTATTTCCAAAAACACTTAACCAATTACTACTAACATCCAAACACAATATAAGGTACTCGAATGAATATTACCATATAATTTAATGACGAAATTACCGTTACAGGTAGCCCTTAGCTGTTTGATAGGGCTGATCGTTACACGGTTAGTCTGAGTGTCGTTAAATGAGAACGATTCATAAAATTGTTGTGACTTGTTCTGGTAACGTAAAAGCGTTGAGAAACGAATAATTTTGAATGTTTTACTAGTGTCCTTAGGTTATTTTGTATGTGATATGAAGATGAAGGAAGCCAATATAGAAGATAAGTAACAGTTGCTCATTATTTTAATAGCTTCATCCAATATTGCTAAAATAAGGTTTAACTGCCCACTTGTTTTAAATTTTTTGACTAGTTTACGTAGATACATTTACCTAGCTGTTTCTCAAAATTCTTATTTTTATTTTTATTGTTGATAGGTTCGCGCTTGACCTATCTCACCTGATGGAAAGCGAAGATGCGGTCGACGATGGAACGCGCTTACCTAGAAGTAACCTATTCACTCTTGACTTAAAGACTCCCGGGTTGTAGCCATCAGGCAACACAGATTCCGGCAAAGAAATTCACTCCTTAACTGTACGCACATTAAATGTGTTCTCAAAACGTTTTGTGCGTATAGGTGGGATGTCAACCATGTACCGGTGGCGCATCGCCGTACGCCTGGTGGTCCGATGATGGAACGGGCTAGGCGGAATTAGGTCATGCAATTTCGACGCACACTTTCCGAAATGTAACCGGTAGAAAACCGACAGGCTTGCAACTCGGCGTCGATGTCAATTCTATCAGAAACACAATATTTTATTGCTAGAATGTGTTATTATGGTAGCAGCAATACAAAAACGCTTTACAAAAACCAAACATAATTCACCTCTAATAAAATTTTGTCTATGTTCCGGTTTATGGACAGAGTGCCTAGATGTCACTGAAAGCAAATATTGGAACACATCGAAGACTGAACCGAGACTATCAAGTTAAACTTAAAGACATATACGATCACTAGATGTCGCTACTTGTTGCATTATTATTGAAAATGCAAAATTATTAATTCAATTAAAAATTGTAGGTGAAGTATTTTTTTTATTATGGTTTACGTGATGAAATGTGTTGCTAAGTGAAAACTCTAGAATGACTGTGCCGATTTGGATGAACTTTTTAAAATAATTTGTAAAAATCTCAGGAAGGTTCATATGAAAGGAAAATTTAAAAAATTGAATTTTTTATTTAATAATAGTCAGTAACAATATTTATCTAAAAACTATGTTTGTATGTTTTAATCGACTGGCTTCGGCTGTCAATATATAGCTTTTTTAGGGTTTGCTGTTTATCTTTACTATAAACTACCTATTTTTATTTATCCGTATATTTAATACTTTTTCTTTTCACGATATAACGTTTGTGACATTACACAGTCTATCGGGTCAGCTAGTTGGAAAAAAATTCAAAACTATCATTTGTAGTGAATTGCACTTCTGTTTTACCACACTTACTCTTAACTGATTTAAATTTACCTTTCCCAAATTAACAAGAACCAAACAGCCACCCGCTACTAACCCACGCACGTGTAAACATCAACAGCAACTAATTTCCATTGTTACATAAGCCAGTTCCCATTAATTTGGTAACCTTAACTATTCGTATAATGCAAAGTAAGTGTGCAAGTGTAAAAGGGACAAGCTGACGCTTCATTAAACTTTATAATTGGCTTCGAAGCGACGTAGGAGCGACGAACTAGAAAATACTTTGCGCTGCTACTACTGAGTTATCACAATTTCGTCGTACAGATGTGCCGCGGGTTGCAAATTAAGTTTTGTAATTAGATATATCACATGTTACAGGTATTGAAGATCAAGGTAATATGCCTGAAAATTGTAAGGGAAATGCTCAATGTTAATTATAACTTGATATAGAAGGAAGCCAAACGAGGAGTATTATAATAAATACCTTTTTAAATGGGCTAGGGTGATCTTTTCGATATTGTCTTAAATGGCAATGTTCAAGTTGGTAAAACGATTATCGGTAAGTTAGGGGCTAGGATATATCTACAGCTAAATAAGGTATTATAAATAGGAATCATACAAGTTTCAAAAAAATTTGTAACGATATTATTGAATACCTTAGAATAAAAACAAAATGATATCATTATCGGTAGATATACAAGTTTGGTAAATAATCCAAAATACCTCATTTCACCAACTATAGCTCAAGCCGCATAACGAGTTTCAGAATCGTGCCACCCCACCGTCAACTATATATTGACGATTCCCCATAATCCCAACTGTCACACACCCTACTCAATTCTTCCATCGAGATCAAGGAGATTTAGGTCGTGGTTATATATGACCTCATAAAATCCTTCAGCGAATAACTGGATGCGAATTTTAGTTTGGTGCGTCATAAGAAGCAGTTTTAGATGTTTTGAAAGCAAATAAAAATTGTGTGGGCGGTACATAGAAAGGTAGGATACTGAGAATGAGTTATATTGAAGAGGATAAAGCGAGTATTGAAAATGTTACTAAAATAGAAATATTCAATGAAGGCGTTACAAAATTGTAACAAAATAACGTGTAATTCAGGAAAGATATATTCTTGAAGCAAGCCAAGGCTTGAAACTTACCTGTGAAAACAATAATTACAGAATAGAATTAAATTAATTGAAGATAACAGATGTCATTTTGTGAACACTAACAAGAACACATCGAGTGAATTGTTCTAAATAGAACAAAAACTACCGACCGAAGAACTTCCATAGTTGTGTAAATTTCAATGCCAGCTAAGAATTTCATTTGCATGAACACTATCAACAGAATCACAACTTCTCAACACAAAATACATCAACTATGGACGACATTACCTCCCTGTGTCCTCACCCACGTATTCAAGTAACAGGCATGACTAGCGACATCTGTTGTTTGCAGTAAACTAGTCCGCGGAGCGATGAGTAATTAAACTTTATAATTGGTTTGGACGACACCGACCAACTCTGATTTACCACTAAAGTCATTTCGCTATTTTGGCAAGTAATCACGACAGAGATTGGTGCGAAAAATATTTTAGATTAGCAAGACGATTAAAGTTCACAGAATAAAGTTACGAATTAACAAAATGGAAAGTTTTTAGGTTGGTTTAAAAGTTGTGCTTTGGCTGATGATAAAAATCTTGCAGATGAGCTAAACACCTGGGTATTTTGTAGGGGAATGTTATGATAAAGGGGCTAGAAGAAACACAACGGCACAAGCATTAACAAACAATATAACTATTTATATTGCTTTGTTAATGCTTGTGCCTTCTCTCGATCTCTTTGAGTACCTAAATGAAAATTAAAAGTCTATACATTTAATTTTTATGTACTCCTGTACCTTCTTTGCCTTCGTTCCAGGGCCCAGGGGTTCTCTTTCGCATCGCCCATGGCCCCAGCAGTCTTCGACCCTGCTGGGCCCCTACGGTTGGTGACATCTCCATGAGGCGCGCTTGAAACAATACGCGCCGACGACGTCTCGGGCTCGGTTCGGACGGCGAGCTACCCATTGCTCGCCGTCAGCAAACCCACAATACAGTAAGACATATGATGGTATTTGAAAGTTTCAATTAACATAATGTTAACATAAGGTTAGAATCAATATATAATAATATCAATCAGAAACAGTCTGAATGCAGGAATAATGTCCCTTTTCTTATAAAAAAGGCACAAGCATAAACAAGTAAAATAAATATACTTTTGTATAGATGGGATTGCATTTCTAGTGTTTTGGCATTTCAATTTAGCTAAAAACCTGTAAATGTGTATGTAAATTACCAAGTTTATGGTAATATTCAGTCCTACAAACTTGCTCAGATATAAAACGACCAGGAACAAATGCAAATTGAAACGGCACAGTGTTCCAATAGGTGTGTGCTCTAGCAGCTTCTATTAAAAATGCTAATTAAGTATTTGCAGCGACCGCGCTACCGGCTCGTGTTTGTCAAACAGAAACAGTACAGATCCAGAAAATTATCCAAATAGACTGCAGACACATCTCTGATGTTAATCACGTAAAATATTCATATATAGCCGTGGTAAAGACAGCAATTAGCCATTTAAAATGAGCATAAAACCGTCCGATCTGGCGACTAGCACCGAAACTTCTGTGTTTCGGCCAATTTCCGACGTTATTTATTATTACTTGGCCATAATGAGCTCTTAGCAGTTACATAACACAATCCCATTATTGTGTGCCACAAAAGCATATCATAAATCAACAGAGCCAGTAAAGTTGACATCATTTTTAATAACAATGGGTCGGCCAAGTCATCTTTTGTAGGGTTTGTTATCGCAAATAAGCGTTGGATCTGTATCGCCGGTTTGAGCCGCCGGGCCGCTTTGTCGTCGGAGTTTGAGCAGGTGATTAGGATATTAGAATTCTGAATTGTAAAGGTAGGTATTTTTAAGATACGGAAAGTCTTCTATTCTATGTCATGATTTGTTAAAAAGCTGGCAACGGTACTCTAATATCTAAATGAAAGTCGACATTTTGTATCGGTAGATTACTTCTGAATAGGAAGCTCGGATCCACATCGTTAAAAGAAAAAAAAAACAATGCATGCTTGGGACCATACGACAAAAGTGTTACATCATGGCAAGGTTAGTAGTAATAAAATCTTAATCGTTCGGGTAAGATCGGCCGACTCGAGCGTCACATAGCCGAGAGTGTTGGCTCATTCTCATTCAATACCTACAAAATTAAATACATTATTAGTAACATTAACCTCAAATATTTTCCTGCCAAAGTAATGCCTAAGGTATACTTAAACATTTATAATACTGATTATCTCAATAAATATTATATTGATTTATTTATTGTGTCTTTATCTTAACTATCCGGTATCCCCCCACTTCCCCTTGTTAATTGTTCAGTCACTTTAAGTTACTTTCAGTTCTGTTAGAACGCGGATATAATGTTATTTCAGTATTTGGTAGCAAATGTATCGGGTCAGCCTTCTCGATAAGCTTCGCTATGGTAGTTAATACTACAATAATTCTCGGCTCCATTTTACCGAAAACGCGCCTGTTTCAATAATTCCACTTATTGTCCAGCTGCGTAGATACTTGAGATTAAAATAACACCAATTTTACATCACAATATCTACTAGAAATCAATTTGCGAATAATTAAAACAGCTACTAAACGTCACTCGAAAAAAGCCCACTAAATACTCCTATCTAAATATATAAAACTCATAGGTGACTGACTGACATAGTGATCTATCAACGCACAGCCCAACCCACTGGAGGGATCGGGCTGAAATTTGGCATGCAGGTAGATGTTATGACTTAGGCATCCGCTAAGAAAGGATTTTGATAAATTCTACCCCCAAGGGGATAAAATAGGGGATGAAAGTTTGTATGAAACTTTGTCAATTTTAAACCGATCGGGCTGAGACTTTCCATGCATATAGCTACTATTACGTAAGCATCCCCTAAGAAAGGATTTTGATAAATTCTACCCCCAAGGGGATAAAATAGGGGATGAAAGTTTGTGCCGCAAAAAATATACCTAATTAATAATAATACTTAACGCGAGCGAAGCCGCGGGCAAAAGCTAGTTAAGCATATAAAGATAAAGAAAACGAAATTCTCGAAGACAACTTTCAGCTGGATCCCACTCAAACTGTATTAATTAAATTTGATATTCACAACAACAAACTCTGTTAGTCAGCAGCTGGTATACATAATATTACAAATCCAAGATCCCGTCCCGTAGATAGCCAAATAGGTTGTATTAAACCCCATTGTTTTGCTACATAATAGCCAGATTATTGTGCCCTAAATACTGAAGAGCGGGGATGCCATCGTGGCATAGTGTTGCGATGAAGGTATTGGTTGTGGATATTGTGGATAACACCGTTTTAAACGTGTTGAGGTAATTGCTATGCTGATATTTATCGTTCAGCTTATAAGGTTTGCCTGATCAATTTAGCTGATGCTATTCGAAGTTAATGAGTGATAAAAAAATATTATATAGGTAGCAGGTTTATTGTAAATAATGTCCATGTTTGTTTTCAATGTAGTGAGATCATATATTATAATAATTATTATTAGTATGTTAAGTGTTTATTATGCACAGACAAAATGCACATTACAGTCAAGTATTATTGTAATAAACCACTACGCCCACGTTAGAATATAAAATTTTCCCATACTCAAACTTTGGGCCTCGGTTTTATCTCTTTAGTGGATGAATTATGAAAAATCCTTTCTTAGTACATGGTAACGTCATAATAACTATTTGCGTGCCAAATTTTACCGCAATCCTTTCAGTGGTTTGAGCTGTGTATTGATTAATCAATCAATCAGTAACGGTTGCTTTTTGTACATAATTATAGAATATTATAATCAAGTACTATTGTGGATTTTTTTTTCCTAAATACAATGCTTAAAAACTCCGTAAATGAAAGCCAATATTTTTTATAACAACATTGAATACAAAAGATATTACTCTAAAATGGAAATTGATCTGTCTCACAAAATCCGGCAAGATTTGCCAATTAATCCCTATTACTTAATACCCACACGGCATTAATAAACAGGTTTAATACCAATAATCCATCAAACATAGATTAAGGAAATCCTAGTAATATTCGAGCAGTAATAAACTTGAAATCCTAAAAGGAACTAACAAGTTATTGTTATTCGATAAAGGTAATAAATTCGCTGTATTTTATGATTCATACACTGTGTTACAACTCAGATTTATTTGCTTTTGAAGTATTTGATTGAGCCTATATTGTTGTGAATGAACTATTCTCGTGTTTTCTGCTTACGAGGCAAGCGCATACTGTATTAAAAAAAGATGGAAAAATAGGAGTGTGTACAGTTCAAGTCGAAAAAATGGACAATGTAAAGTCAAATTGTCTATCGCATGATTTCATTGTTTCATCATAGGGAAATTATATCACTCTTTTTGATAATTGGTACAAATTTTTAAGTATCACATTTTTTTAAAACAATTTTTGTTCGCTGCTGTGTATAAAATCGAGCGAGAGTTTGAATTTCATAGCATTCAAAGGCTGCAATTGCAAAACAAAATTCGAGGATATTTCTCAGCGTTGAACAATTTCCTGTCTTCTACGAAAACCTTGAAATCTAACTTAAAACGTAATCCTGACTTAATGAAATAACGCGAAATACTATAATATAGCATTTTAGTTACACAACGCTAGATAGAGGACAACAAACAAGTCGTTAGTATTCCGTATTCCGATTATGTTGGTACGCACTACGTATTATGTTGGTACACGCTGCGTCTTATGTTGGTGCTACCTACAATGTTGGAAGCTGTCTCGACTTATAGTTGAGCTGGGATTAATAGTGAAGCTTGCAAGGAATTAATATTTTCTTAGTAGTTATATTGTTTGTGTAGTTTGGCTAAAGGTAATATATTGAAGGGATATATATATTGTATTAGACTTGGATACTTCCAAATAAAATAAGTAACGCTATTTTGAGTGCCAAGTCAAAAACTAGGACGACAGCGTCGCATCTCTATATAATCAAATCTCTAAATAACTCTAAACTTATCAACATTCAGCTGATAGACGTCCACGGTTGGACATATGCTTCTTCAAGTGCCGTCACAACGAACGGTCGTGATTACATCCATTGGATTCCCGTGACCCTCACCAGCTCATCGGTCCACCTTTGGGGAGGCCTTTTAACACTGCGTCTTCTGATACGCGGTCGCCTCTCCAGAACCTTTCGGCCCCAACGACCACCTGTTCTGCGAGCAATGTGCCCTGCCCACTTCCACTTAAGTTTGGCGATTCTTCGGGCTATGTCGGTAACCTCAGTTCTCCTGCAGACATCTTCATTCCTGATGCGATCACGCAAGGAAACTCCGAGCATAGCCCTTTTTATTGCCCTTTGAGCGACTATCACTACGATGTGTTTTTGACAAATAAAAACATAGTCATCGTCATCATCATTTCAGTCGAAAAACGCCCATTTTTGGACATAGGTCTTCCCCAAGTGTTGCCACAACATATGGTCCTCTGCGTCTCGCATCCATCAGATTCCTGCGACCCTCACCAGGTCATCGATCCACCTTGTGGAAAACATAGTAAGGCTCATTATTATCGTGTCGTGGGATTTCAAAAAATACAACCCGGTTTTCGGGTCCGCATCGCAAAAATCTAAGATGCGAATTGCTGCGATGCGATTTCGATGCAATGGTTCAAGTGATCAAATAATGTGCGAAGCGAATTCGCAAGTTCTTGCGAGGCGTCTTGCGGGCTTGTAGATTTTTGACTGACCTATTGTAGTAGTTAATGACTGCTACTGGTCTAGTGGTTAGTGGTCCTGACTGCAGGCTATGCCGGAGGTTGGGGAGTTCGATTCTCACCCAAGACAAATGTTTGTGTGATGAGCACGATCATTTGATTTATTTTTCAAAATAAAATTGTATTTATCTAAATGTATACTTACTACCGTATTTCTTTTCTATTTACAATAGAATCCGTTTATTTATTTATCGTATATTTCAGGCATTATAAAGGACAGATTAGATGGCGTTGTGTAAAAGTTGTGGAATATCATATATTATTAGATTTCTATGACGAGATGTCGAACCGCAGTGTTTGGGCCCTAAAGTGGCCAAGCCCTTAGATGACATCAATTTTTTTTGGATATCTTGATATTCCTAGCCACTCGCGTCTTGTTTACCGCTGAGAAAACTTAGAGATGGGACAATACTTTATTTTCTTTGCTACCCAGAACAAAAACATTCAAACGAATACGTTTCAATTGTCCGCAAAATGGGAATGCCCATACACATCCCGCCATATTTTGGGCAAACTTTACCCAAGTAACTTTGTAAGGGCGGGTATAAATA
The DNA here is from genome assembly GCA_905147345.3 of Mythimna impura. Taxonomy (NCBI): domain Eukaryota; kingdom Metazoa; phylum Arthropoda; class Insecta; order Lepidoptera; family Noctuidae; genus Mythimna; species Mythimna impura. The sequence continues at coordinate 5,044,135 of LR990356.1, read as the reverse complement.
AAATCGGCTTAAGAGCACTGGACGTTTTAATAAAAACGGGACCTCCATCATAGTTTCCTTTGTTACTCACGTGACCGAGGGTAGTTACAGCTCCAGATTAACAAGACCGCTAAATCCCCTTTAATACGTTAACAGCACGGTTCTTCTTATATTGGTTATAAAAGGGCAGTGACAAAAGGCTGGGCCTTTTTTAGTATTCCGGGTCTAAATGACAAAATACAATACTCTGAGTATGGTTTCAACAAGGTGATAGTCTTTTTGAGAAGATATTTGTCCTGTTAATGGAAATTAATTCGCAAAGGTACTATTATAAATCCAAATGAACTACTTATCTGTGGGTACATTCAAGTCATCAAAATCGTTGATATCGTGGATAATCGTTATTTATTCATTTTGTTCACGTATGACAATAGCGGTTCACGTCCGAACATTAAACTGTTTACTATTTAATCTTTATATATAAAAGCGAAATACCACTCACTGATTAATCACAAAATCTCAGAAAATATAACACCTACAAATTTAAAATTTTGCAGGTAGGTTCCTTAAAGGGTGCAGACATCCGATAAGAACGGAGTTTTCGAAATTCACCCCCTAAAGGGATGAAACGGGGGTCCAAAGTTTGTATGGAGAAACTGACTTCGTGGGCGAAGCCGCTGGCAGAAGCTAGTGTTTTAATATATTTTGACTAAATATTTAGAAAGAGAATAAGGTTACTTCTAGGCAAGCGTTCTCCGTCGTCGGCCACAGTATTGCTTACAATACTTTAGGTGAGATTGTGGTCAACCGATTGACCTTCAAAGTGAAGGTTCGCGAGCACATCCGTAAGAAGTTGGCAGCAGTATCGCCATAGCGCTTATTGGTTTTCCTATTTTTTGTCTGCACTAATTGTTTTACTAGATTCGTGTATTCTCTTTTTTCCTTCTTTGTAGTTTGCGTACACACATATATATATATATTATGTATATTGTATTTATAGTATTTAAGTAATTATATATTTGTATAAAATATAATGTACTCGTATTAATAACAATATGTTCCTAATGCTTAATATTGCACCCACCACCAGTCATGCATGGAGAGGGGCCAGTTCCCACTTCGCTGGAAGACGGGGAAACTGGTCCTCATCGCAAAGCCGGGGCGCCCTGCGGACTCTCCGTCCGCGTACCGGCCCATTGTGCTGCTCGACGAGGTGGGCAAGCTCTTTGAAAGAGTAATTGCAGACCGCCTCGTCGCGCACCTAACACGGGTGGGGCCGGATCTGGCGGACGGCCAGTTCGGCTTTCGCAGGAGGCGCTCCACGGTGGACGCCATCATGCGCGTGCGAGCTCTCACGACGGGGGCTGCAGTGTCCCAGGGCAGGTGTGTCGTGGCGGTGTCTTTGGACATCGCCAACGCCTTCAACTCCCTGCCTTGGAGTAGCATTAGGAGGGCACTCCGGTATCACCGGACGCCCGACTACCTCTGTCGTGTGGTCGAGGCGTACCTGTCGGACAGGTACATAATCTACCCTGGTCACCAGGGAGAGTGGGAACGTCGAGAGATGTCGTGCGGTGTTCCACAGGGATCGGTACTAGGGCCGCCCTTGTGGAACATCGGATACGACTACGTGCTGCGCGGCGACCTTCCTGGCGGGGTCAGCGTGACGACACGCTGGTCCTGGCGCAGGGAGAGTCGTACCAGGCGGCGGTCGAACTAGCGACACGCGGGGTTGCGACAGTCGTGGGCAGGATCCAGGAGTTGGGACTCGAGGTGGCATTGCACAAGTCCGAGGCAATGTGCTTTCACGGCCCTCGGAACGCGCCACCACCGGGTTCCCAACTGACGGTAGGAGGAGTCCACATCGGCGTCGGGTCAACGATGAAGTACCTGGGACTCGTTCTCGACAGCCGATGGGATTTCGAGGAGCACTTCCGACGTCTGGCTCCCAAACTAAATCGGACTGGGGCTGCCCTCGGGCGGCTCCTGCCCAACCTTGGGGGTCCAGACGCCTCCTGCCGGAGGCTCTACGCGGGAATCGTTCGGTCCATGGCCCTTTATGGCGCACCGATATGGGCGCCGGCGCTGCGGAAGCAGCCGGCGGCCCGGCTGAACGCATGCCAGAGGGTCATGGCCATACGGATGGTGCGAGGATACCGGACGATTTCCCTCGAAGCGGCGAGCCTCCTTGCTGGACAGCCACCATGGGATCTGGTAGCAACAGGCCTTGCTCACATGCACGATCTGCGCATGGAGATGCAACGCCGGGGTGAAACTCCGCTGCCGCGACAAGTCGCAGCATGGCGGACAGAGCTCCGGCGGGATCTCATGGAGAAATGGCGACAGCGACTGTCGCGACCCAGTGCTGGGCACGCCACAATTATGGCGGTAAGTCCCTTCTTTGAGGCGTGGTTGGAAAGACCTCACGGCGTCCTCACCTTCCGCATGACGCAGGTTCTCACCGAACACGGGAAGTTCGGGAAGTTCCTGCACCGGATTCGTGCGGAAGAGACGCCCGGGTGTCGCCACTGTGTGGACCGCCCGGAGGACACGGTAGAGCACACGGTGGAGGTGTGCCCCGCTTGGGAAGAGCAACGCCGTGTCCTCGTGGGGGCGATCGGCGGCGGCGATCTCTCGCGCCGGGCCTTGGTACAGGCCATGGTCCGGAGCGAGGAGGAGTGGCAGGCGGTCGCCTCCTTCTGCGAAGCAGTAATGCTGGCAAAGGAGGCGGCCGATCGCGTGAGGCAACGGCAACGGTCCTCACGCCCCAGCCGCCGCCGGGATTCCGATCCTGATTTCCGGCCACCGTAGGCGCGGGCTTGCGGAAGGCGGGCAATGGGTGGCCCGCCGTCCGACCGTCCGGTAACCATCCGGACCGAGCCCAAGTCGTCGACGGCGCGTATTGTTCCGCGCGCGCCTCAGGGAGATGTCAGCAAATCGTAGGGGCCCAGCAGGGTCGAAGCCTACTGGGGCCATGGGTAGTGTGAAAACGAAACCGGGGCCCTGGGACGAAGGCAACGAAGGAACAGGAGTGGGTTTTTAGTCAGTAAAAGTCTGACACTATCTCTCGTTCCGCCCAAGAGCGAGATTTGTCATAAGATGATTTTCCCACCTAAAAAAAAAAAAAAAAACCCACCACCAGTTGTCTCTGCATCACCCAAAGGTTGACTGGTAGAAAATGCCTTAAGGCTAATGCCTTAAGGCATTTTCTACCAGTCAACCTTTGGCGGACTTAATAGTCCGCCTCTGTACTTTTGTGTGCATAAAGAATTTATAGATAAATAAATTAGCCTATCAATAATAAAAAACCAGGCAAGTGCCAGTCGGACTCGCGCACTGAGGGTTCCCTACAAACTTACCTATGAAAACAGTTTAATTCCCGAATTGATTCCGAACCGCAAAAAAAGTTTTTTTTTGTGACGTAACTACAAATTTACAGTTTTCATGCCAATTTTCAAGATTCTAGATCAACGGGAAGTATTCTCTTAAGAGTGTAGAAATGTACGTTTTTTGCGACATAAACAAAGGCAAAAAAAATTAAAAAATAGTTTTGTACAACTAGATTGTATGAATATATATTATATATGTTGTGGCCAGATCGAAGAATTGATCGCTTCATGATGTGACCGGCCATATCATGAAATGCAAAACATTTAAAATATCATTAAAAACATTTCATGATACGGCCAACTAAAACTAGCCAGATCGTTTAAACGTTCAACGCAATCAACGTTTGACAGTATCATAATGTAGGGTTTCCATGATATCAAGGGTTTAATAAAAATTCCAGATAAAGAATAGATATTATAGATAAATAAGACATTTAAAATAGCTTTAATTTTAAAAGAATAATTATTATTTAACACTATTATAGATTGAAATCTCCTAACCTGTGAAATACGTTCCGAAATCCAATTTTTTTTTACGTTGCGCTCGTTTTTTGAATGGCTTTCGTAAAATTCAAATATTTTTTTTATCTTAATGACAGTTCACTATATCATTAACACATTATCAATTTTAATTTTATTTTTTTTATTTTATTATTATCAATTGACACATTAATCCTTGCAGTTTTATCAGAAAAACCACAAGAATGACCGTCCCGTCCGCCGCGCCGCCATGATTCATAACAAAAACAAAACAACATCAACGCCTCTAACGATGGATAATGTAACTATTTTACGATATGATTAGCCGTGTAAACGGCTAAACGCATGATTATTTCATGATATGGCCAAATATCATGAAATAATCGTGCGTTTAGCCGTTCATATCGTGAAACTTAGAGTGCTCATTGATTTGGCTTGCCCATATCATGATGCGGCCAGCGGACATGGTTCTATATCATGAAATGCCACCATTACATGATATGACCGATCACATCATGAAGTGATAAATTCTAAGATCTGGCCACGACATATATATATAACCTTCAGGTGTACCAGTGAAAGTATCTGACTTTCGATACATCGAGTACTGGGTATGGTTGGCATAAATTTGCTCCACATTTATTTCCAGTTAACAATATCGATAAAAACGTTAGTTGTAAATTCAATGCCGCTATTTACCATGCTAAAAGAACAAGGCCTAGGTACCTTAGGCATACTAGATCTCTAAAAGCCATTCAAAATTCATCAATGACGTTATATTATTAGGTTAAATTTGATAGAAAGCCGGCCTATTGTGCCTCAATAGAATCAATTAACTCTACCCTTGTACATTATGTAAGCCACCGCAGCATAATCCGATCATAGGCCGAATTGGACCGAACTGGCGCCGTCCTAGCGCTGTGTCCTACGTTAGTAGACGATTCAATGCAAGCGTCTTCCATCGTCGGCCACATCATCACTTACGATCAGGTGAAATAGTGGTCAAACGCGCATGCATATTAATAAAAATAAAAAACTGGGCAAGTGCGTGTCAGACTCACGCCCTGAGGGTTCTGTATAAACTCACTTATAGAAATAGTTCAATTCTCGAAGATTTTTCCGAATCGCTATTCTTTTTTTTTTGACGTAGGTAACAACAAGTTTACTGTTTTCAGAATTATTCCTATATCTGTACTATAAGACCTTGCTTTATGCCAAGTTTCAGGATTCTGGGACAACGGGAACTTTATTATATATGCGTGGGGCAACACCAAAAAAAATTTTTTACATTAGTGCGGTTTTACATTTAACTTGACATAATTGATTAATGTATTGACTCCGCATTGGATTTTTTTTGACCTCTGAAATTTTATTAAATAGATGAAGGTTACATTTCACAAACAAAGCTGTTTCCAATATAATTATATAAACAAGGAAAAGTTGAACAGACAAATTTTCCAAGCCAAGTTGGCTCCTACAAGGTGGACAGATGACTTGGTAACGGTTGCGGGAGTCCGATGGATGCGAGACGCACAGGATCGTTCGCTGTGGCGACGCTTGGGGGAGGCCTATGTCCAGCAGTGGACGTCTTTCGGCCGAAATGATGATGATGATGATGAAGGAAAAGTTAAAAAATTTAACGATTTAAAATAAAAGTACTCTATGAATTTTGATTTCCTTGAGAGTGTCAAAATATCCGTTTTTAGCTACATAAACGGCCGTATCTTTTGTATCCGTTAACTTAGAAGGAAAAAAGCTTCAAATTCAACTTGATACTTCGACGTGTTTCCGAGATAAAGGGTCTTGACAGACAGATAGACAGAGACAGACGAACGGACAACAAAGTGATTCTATAAAAATTCCGTTTTTTTCCTTTTGAGGTACGGATCCCTAAAAAAAACGGTGAATGCGGTACGATTCGGTGCAAACAGAACAACAAACGCTCTATTACGGTGGCTTACAATACTACAGTCTTAGAATGATGATTTCCAACCTAAGAAAAACAAAAACCCAGGGCAGGAGTTATTATTATTATTATTATTTATTTATTTGGTCAGCGGTTGGCTGACCTGCTGCTTACTCAATGCTATATCATATTAAAACAAAACTTACATTCATTAGTGTTGCAATTAATTATAGGCTATCACCACGTGCACTATATTCGGCTATACATAATTATGTAATTAATATTATACTAAAAACAATACAGCAATAGTACATTTTGATACAAGTGCAGAAAGTTTGTCATTGTGACTGAGGTGGAATTCGCACGAGCCGTAGGCGAGTGTGTTATGGAGCCGAGGGCTGCAGTGACAAATTTGCACGTGTGTCAAACGACTTTTTTCAATACACTTACGAAGAAATGAATAAATGGGGGTTGACCGGCGACTGGTGGGGGTCGACGCGCGCCCAGCCTGATGCGATACATGTAATAATATTGTGGCGGGAGACAGCACGCGCTATTTCTGCACTAGAGCGGAAAGCAGTCTATTGCGTGCCTAAAAGCAGTGGGATAAGAGCGGGTTTTCGAGTAAGTGTATTGAAAAGGTAATTACTAATTTTAACAAGTTATCCAGCCAGTTATTTGACCAATAAAAAAAAGCTACTTGCATATCACTACTGTACTATGTACAATGGCTATAGATATTGCATGAATGTAGCTTACGCTTTTTCTAAGTAATAAAACCAATGACTCCAAGCCTTTGAAAATACCAGTTCGTTGTATTTCAGCGAACATTTTTGACAGGACATTTGTGGATTTAGCTTGGCTGTTGGTAAAGTTTGATTTTTGAAGCTGTTAATTGTTTTATGCTGCAAAGGAATTTCGGTGGAACCTCGAATCTGGTATTTCCATAGCAAATCACGATTAATTGTGGAGATAGTTGAACGATTGGAACTGTGTTTTTTTCCCTACTTTCACTTTTATCCCTACCGCTTTTTGGTACGCAATTTACTGTTTTACGCACTAGCACGGAAAAGTGTTAGTAAGTAAGTAAGTGCACACTAGTACGCATTCTCGCCCCGCCTCAATTTTAGTACATTTATCGTATCAAGCTGGGCGCTGAGCGAAGCCCACGAGTCGCGCGTTAGCCCCCTTTATTTATATCTTCGCAAGTGTATTGAAAAACGTCATTTGATAGACGTGGAAATTTGTCACTGCAGCCCTCGGCCCCATAACACCCTCGCTAACGACTCGGGCGAATGCTGCTTCGGTCACATTGACAAACTTTCTTCACTTGTATCAAAATGTACGATATTTTATTTTGTATATCAATTAATGCTTTTTTTTGTCTTATCTGTGGTCATTTCTTGAGAAAAATCACTGCTGTTCTTTAATAACTATTTCAACATAGTCAACAGATAGCTGCTGAGCTTCTCAAAAACAAACTAACGGGCATCCAGTTCAGCCAACATTTTGAAATTCACCTATAAACTTCGTATATTTCCAGGTCAGCTAACCTTAAAAAGATGTGCCCACATTCGAGAACTGTGCCATATAACGCTTCGTATAACTGAATTTATACGAGTGTACACGAAGCTTGCTATAAAGAGATTTTTCATTGTACTGAGAATAGGCTGGCTGGATTCCAGTTTCATGCGTCATAGCAATTCTCCAATTGGCAACGATACCGCTCACCAACCCCGAGTTATTGAGGATGTGTTAAATAACTTTTTTCTGGATATTATTTATGGGCTGTACTAGAAGGGGATGGGAAATTGAAACTTGTATCTTTGCGAGGTCGTTTCACCTCAGGGTGGCGATATAGCCAATCGATATTGGCTTCTGCTGTTACTTGAAGGGATGACAAGATCGAGAATTGGCTACACATATAGTATTGTATTGTATTTTCTGTGGCTTCAGCAATTTCTGTTTTTAGGGTTTCGTACCTCAAAAGGAAAAAACGGAACCCTTATAGGATCACTTTGTTGTCCGTTTGTCGGTCTGTCAAGATCCTTTATCACGGGAACGCGTAGAGGTATCGAGTTGAAATTAAAACCATATATTTAGATCTGCAGTCCATTGAAGCTGTAAAAAAATCAAACTTGTGAACTTTACCTCTTTATAATATTTATTATATATAATATATATATAGTGTAGATAACTTGGGGGAAGCCTTTGCCCAGTAGTTGAACAGAAGTGCCCAGAACGCTGATTGAAGAAGAACACTGAAGAACTGACTAACTCAATTATGTATAAATACCCAAGCAACCGAACTACACTCAAATAACAGTCCTATTTTATTCTACTAATTCACCAAGATGAAGACAGAAATCTAGATTGAATCATAACCTACACAATAAATAAAAAAGGCATCCTGAAAAATACTTAGCAACAGAGTCTTGAATAAGTACGTCAAACGGCCACCAGAGGCGCTGTCGTGCTAGAATTGCACTATTGTACGACTTCCCATTATGCGGACTTGAACGGAACTATTTGTTTGAAAGGAGATGTTTTATTTCCCCTTTTTATTTACTATTTTGTTCTCCAATATTGAATATGCATGCAGACTGCAGACTCAGGAATTCCTGGTATCCTGGTATGGAGCGTTACTGTGATTTCGATTCTTTGAATGGTAAAGGAATGTTTCTCCTACTTTTTAGGATTCGATCGTGGAGAAAATGTACGGGGACGAGTCTCAAAGGGAATTCTTTGTTATATGTTTCTGACACCAGTTGCAAATTTTTGAGAAATTACGTAGTATCTACGTACCTAGTTCGTAGAGCATTTTTTACTGCTACAGTCTTGACTGAATGCAAGTTTTTTATCTAGTATTTGAAACTAGCAGTCCCTGTCCGAAACCTGGCTTATTGTCAGAAAAAAAACTGAGAACCCGATTGCAGCACCACCTAGCGAGTCCAATTGTATTTTCAAACCATCCAGGGTTCCATTTAAATATACACACAAAATTTCACCCAAATCGATCAAGCCGTTTAGGAGTTAGGTGACAAACACACGTACAAGAATATTATAAAGATATTATAGCCTATGTCACTCAGGAAAAAAGCAGTTTTCTATCTGTGAAAAAAAAATGTCCACCAGGACTGCAAACAAAAAACGTACTTTACCTCTTTATAATATTTGTGTAGATTACTTTATGTAGGTTACAGGTTACTTTGAACTGTGATATCTTCGGATTGATTTGGAATTTGAAGTTGAAATAAACTTTTATTATAGGAACGTTATTTTTTTAATTAGTAATTTCTTTGTGTTTTATATTTTTTTGTAATATCGCAGTTTTTATAACCATGAAATCTAATAAAAAAAGTGTTTATTTTTTGTAGAAACTATGCATTTGAAAGGGCAAGAAATATCAATAACGTATACCTACGATATTCTTCTAACAAATGAACTCTGCGTTCTTGGTTTAATAGCTTTCGTTTTGGAAATTTTGTCCTGTAGCCGCCTTGAGAAGAAAGGTTATTTAAAAGGTAAAATTTCCCAAGTGAAAGCGATGCACATTCCTCGAAATGCAACTGGTAGAAAACCGACAGGCTAGCAACTCGGCTTCAATGCTCAAGACTTTGAAGTTGTGACTCAACGAGTGCATCATTGGCAATGATCCTCTTGGTTCGTTTCTCAATTGACTCAACGGCATAAAGCTGGAAAGGCTATGCTCGGAGTTTCCTTGTGTGATCACATCAGAAATGAAGATATACGCAGGAGAACCAAGGTTACCGACATAGCCCGAAGAATCGCCAAACTTAAATGGCAGTGGATAGGGCACATTGTTCGCAGAACATCTGTTCTGCGTTGTTTGATGGGAACGAAAGGGACTGGAGTGGCGACCATACGTACGAGAGCAGTATTCTATACACGATTGAACATGCGCTTGATAAAGTTTGAGCAGCAAGACAGAAGACAAAAATATCGAAAAATATTCAACTTACTATATTTAACAAACACAACAGGTTTACAAAACAACATTCGGTCCACAACATATCCACCCTTGTCTAGAATATATCCCACTAATTTTATTTGAGAATCCTGTAAGAATTTACGAGCGCCGAGAGACGTCGATATTTTCTGTTAAGTCGAGTAAAACTTACTTACACCTATTAGGCGTACATGAAAGGGTTGTATGTTTTTCTCTAGAGAGCGCTAGATAGAAACTTGTTTTAAGGTGAGTTCACACCCCGGCAAAGCTTTATTAGTGAGCATTTTTACTATCACAAATACTCGCCTCTGAACAGAATAACTGCCGAGTACAATGTTATTGCTAAAGTCTGCTCTATCGACATTCTGCATTACAAAAAACAAAACAAAAGTTTAAGAAATCTATCTTGACTTACCAATCCCAAGCATGTAAATCCATTTGAATTAATTTTTAATTTTTGATTAATTTTTATTTAATTTAGTTTAATTCAATCATTTAATTCTATTAGACATTCATGTATTTCTATAATGTAATGTAATTATCAATTCCTATTTTTATTTCTTTTTCTGTATTTTTGTGTTATTATTACTGATCATTCTAATTATTATTTGTCTCCTTGACATCTTATGCAATGATAATAAACTAATCTTAGGTGTTTTAAAATCAAATGTTTTGTGTTAATGTTGTGATTTGAATAGAGTTTTATAATGATCCTGTAAATTCCCAGTGCATGTAATATTGACGATCCTAATAATAAATAAATAAATAATCACCCAAAATAAACGCCTAATCGAAGGACTAGAACAATTGCCTGCTGCGGTCTTCCCGTCCGATTATAATTTAGGTGCCTTCAAGGCTAGAATGAATTGGCTCTTAATAAACTAATGCACCTCATCATCAACGATTGCAACACTGCTTACCATCAGGTAGGATCACAGTTTAGCACTGGTTATTATCAATAAATAAATAAAAAAACACCCTTTCGAATGCTCGATATGAGTGTTCGATGTTCTCGTGATAGTACAATTCGTCATTCAAAAGAATATCTTTTATCTGCTTCTGGCTCATCATAATCATATACCTAAGAACATTGTTAGTAAATGCAATCTCTTTCACATGGTTATAGTAGAATGACCGTACCTAAATGAATAAAATTTCATAAATGTTTGTTGATTTAAATAGTTTTATGGTTGCTCAGCAATAAACTTATTTAAGTGGGCACTCATAACTGAAAATTCGAAAGAGAGTATGGTCCTGATAGAAACTAAAATTTGTTTTTGTGAGTACTAACTCGCGAAAACGAATTTTAGACTTCAATCAGGATTTAAAATAGTAATTGGTAGACTTTATTGTACGTGTACGTGTTGTATTCGTTGAAACATCTGAAAAAAAGTCACCGTGGTTTAGCGTGACTTTTATATTGCATGGTGCAACATCCCACTCAAATGATTTATATTATCTTTATCTTTATCTTTATTCCATGACATTTTATTTACTGACATTTTATTTTTATTATTCTATGACATTAAAATGTTTTGGTTCCATGCCATTTAATTTATTGATATTTTAATTTTTTATTCTAAGACATTTAATTAATTTAGTGACAATTGTAATTGAATTTAATGAATTTGAATTTAATAATTCTGTAATTTGTTATGGGAAGAATATAAAGACAGTGTGATGTAATGTATGAACTAACATAGAAATAAGTAGGTACTAACATATAATGTGGACCAAAAGTTGTCTTAAAATAAATAAATATTATTATTATTTATAGCCAAATTATAATTTTTGAGTGTGGTCACACCTTTAATATTTTACCTTTATTTTGCAAGGTTCTTTCTATATAGTAGATATTTAGTATTAACCTAGTTTGAAGGTTTTAAATTGATTCTTATTGTTCTGCGTAATAGGCTTCTGGCGACCCGTGGGGGTCGTAAAGGCGACAAAAGGATTACGGAAGGAGGTGGGTAGAAGCCTCCTGTCCACTAATAACAAGTAACTGCGGTCAACAATGCTCCACTGTTGTTGGTGACCTTTCGTTTTTGGGGTTATTTAAGGTCATTGTTTTGGAGTTGGCCGTAAAGAGAAGATTCTAAATGATCAAAAATATACGGAATATCGTCCTGACTGATCAGACTAGAAAAATTTATTGTACTTAAAAAGTTTCTCCATTTTGTGGAAAATCATTGTCTAAAACTTGAAAAAAAAAATCATAACAACACCAACATTTATTTTCTCTTCCACAACATTTATTTTCTCTACCACTTTTTTTTTTGAGATGGGAATTCACTTAATGAAGCAGTCATTAAGTTCTCCCTCTCTCCAGGGTAGAGTGATAGGGCGTGTCAGATTTTTACTGCATCGGCCGGACGACAAGCTACCCATTACTCGTCGTCAGTAAAACCGCGGCAATGGTGACCGGAGATTACCCTGCCACTTTCGAGGCCCGGAGCGTCTTCTATCCGTTGTGACATTCTCTTGCGGTCTGCTAGCATACTGCTTCACAGAAGGAGGCGACCGCATCCTATTCCCTTCTCTTCCTCTAAAGATGCCTTACAAATTAACTTTATTTAGTAGTTACAAACGTTTCCATTCTGAAAGAGCTTCGCATCAAACAAAGACTTACATCGATTGTGCAACTGCGAACCTTCAAATGTTTGGACATATCATCCGCAATGAAAGCTCTTTGAAACGTTTAATGGTACAGGGAAGAGTAGAGGGCCAACGTTCTCGCGGTCGATCGCCTAACAGATGAACAGCCCTCATCAAATCATCTTCAAGTGTTCCCTCATTGAATGCACACGCAATGCCACGAATAGAGAGAAAGATGGAGAAGTCTCGCAAAAGCCACAACCAAACTAGAGACCATGACCCAACCAGACGATCCATGAGCACGACCAGTCCGCCAGGAGTGTACGACTAAGAATAATAGTTACAATTAATTTTTTGGGAGACGTCTGATACCAGTTCTAAGAGATCCAGTCACAAATAACAACCAACGCAAATAGTCTTATTTTATTTAAAAACTAAGATACATTAGAGGTTATTCTGACAGGTTGCGATTTAGTTTAACATAGTAGCGTTCTTAAAAACACGCAAATAGATGCTCAATTTCTTTTTGAGTAGTACAGCATGATATATCAAGCTTTATATTATAATATTCCTACGTTATGACATCAGGAAGAAAACTGGTTAGAGCTGCGCAATTTTCTGGGTAATCTCATGAATATTTCGCCCTTAAAAATGCCTACCCGAAACCCATCGATCACAAGCCAGATTGAACAACATCCGTCTCATCAGAAAAGATCCACTACTATTTGGTTTATCATCCATTTTCTAAAATATGTTTACTTATATTTTTTTTGTAGATAGAGTTGATTAAAATATCCGAAAATAAATAATAATAAGGGCTTGTTTGCCTGCGGGAAACAAGCCGATTTGCCTCCCTTAGTTTGGTTGTGAATTTAATGAATCGTGTAGAAAATAATCATTGAGGTAGATACCTAGTTATGTTTCTTGTTATTGTCACTGTTTATTGGATCGGTAGTCATAATAATATTAATATCATCACCATTTCAACCGTAAGACATCCACTCCTTTTTGTTTTTTTTTCGGTGTGAAAATCATCCTATGACGTTCCCCGCTCTTGAGCGGAGGGGGAGATAGGAAGATATTGTCAGACTTTTTCTGACTAAAACCCACTCCTGTTCCTTCGTTGCCTTTCATACAAGGGCCGACTCTTCCTTTCAGAATTAGCCCCTGCTGGGCCCCTACGGTTACTGACATCTCCTTGAGGCGCGCGTGGAACACTGCGCGACGTCGATGACTTGGGCTGGGTCCGGATGGTTACCGGACAGTCGGACGGCAAGCTACCCATTGCTCGCCGTCCGCAAGGCCGCGCTTACGGTGGGCGGAAATCGGGATCGGAATCCAGGCAACTGGACTCCTCCTTTGCTGGCATTACTGATTCGCAGAAGGAGGCAAGACGTCTACTCCTGGAGCTTCGTCACAACTATCGAACCTGTGTTTTAATTAAATTACGGTATTCGAAAGGTATTTAACCTTTAATGTGTAATTAGAGACACAATAGAAAGACAATGAGAGAGCGTTCGCTTGGGGTTTAATGAATTAAAATTCATGTAAACAATCCAGGTAGCTATCACACGTCTTAGCGGAGTGCCTCCCCGATGCAACTCCAGGGCAGGGTGTTGGCAAAATTCGAGATGTCTGAAGACACCGCCAAGGGGACCCTGCCCCAGGACACCGTGTCGTTTCGTGAGGACTCGCATGCGTATGATGGACCCAGCTGGGCCGATGTCTATTAAGATCCTGGGATTAGTTCTGAAAAGGATATAGGTTCTTATGGTCTTGGAACGCAAAAGGCAACTGAAGGAACATGGGTGTGGTTTTAGTCGTAAAAGCCTGACATGTCCTTTTGCTCCACCCTAAAGCGAGAGAAGTCACAGGATGATTTCCCACAGCACGCGTTTCAAAGATAAGTTATGAAATTTTTTAAATACACTAATTTTCAAATCGTTTCCACCATTAAACGTTTCATAGATTAACACGCGAGGTGTATAAGTAATCATATTGCGATTTAACTTCCCTCACTGAATTAAAAGTTAAACATTAAACCAATCCCTTTACAGCTTGTAGTTAACAGAACTAAGTTAGTTTGTAAACTATGAATTAACTCCGTTTGCATCTTGAACGCTGCTTAAGTAACTGATACTGAACACGGTTAAGTTATAAACTGCTCCGAGGTATTCAGACTTAACACAGTTTTAAAGATAACCTATTAAATGAAATTTATTAGGAATCCAGGAAAAGCAAGATTACCGTCCTAGGCCGAATAATCACCAAAGTGGCAGTGGACAGGGCACAGGTTCTAGAGTGGCGACCACGTACCGAAAGACGCAGACGTAGTGAGGGTTACGGGAATCCGATGGATGTGAGACGCACAGGACCGGTTATTGTGGCGACACTTGGGGGAGGCCTGTGTCCAACAGTGACCGTCTTTTGACTGAAATGACGATGATGATTAGGAATCCTACTAAGGACTAAGGTGAAATCATGGCTTCTGACCCATGACTATACACAAACCGAACACAACAACAACATTACAACGTTTTTTGTAGTCAAAATAAACATAATCGACATGCATTTATAAAAACTACACACCAACATCTACATAATATATATATATTGATCAACATTACACGGACATATTTTTTGTCTTCATTTTTATTTTGTATTTTTTTTATTGCATAAAATTTGACTCATATAATGGGAGAAGACACTGGCTCCTGTAACACAGGTTAAAAATAAAATGCAGTTGGAATTAGACGGTAATCGCGACGAACTCAACGCTAGACCACCAATAGCTTTAATTTATTATATCGTTAATGGTATTCTGACATGTCTTTTTGTGCTCGGAATTTTTCAGTTAAAGTTGAATATGCAAGGTACCATACGTTATGTGTACTTCAGTTGCTCTTAGCGCTTAAAGATCACGAGGTTTCTTTTTCAGAAATTCCCCGTGACCGAAGCGGGCCGAAGCCCGCTTGGATCGGCCCTGTTGCGTCCATACGGTTTTGCTGACATCTCTTTGAGGTGGTGAGCGTGGAACACCACGCCTACGAGTGCACGATGACGAGCTACCCATTACTCGCCGTTAGCAAACCCGCGCCAACGGTGGCTACTAGTCGTCCTAGTAGCGGCTGAGCCTCATCATCATCATCATCATTTCAGCCGATAGACGTCCACTGCTGGACATAGGCCTCCCCCAAACGTCGCCACAACGAACGATCCTGTGCGTCTCGCATCCATCGGATTCCCGCAACCTTCACCAGGTCATCGGTCCACCTTGTAGGGGGCCTTCCGACACTGCGTCAACCCATCTTCTCATTCCTATCCTCATATATCATTCCCATCTGCGTCATTGACCCAAAGGGCAATGGAAAGGGCTATGCTCGGAGTTTCCTTGCGTGATCGAATCAGAAATGAAGATATCCGCAGGAGAACCAAGGTTGCCGACATAGCGCGAAGAATCGCCAAACTAAAGTGGCAATGGGCAGGGCACATTGCTCGCAGAACGGATGGCCGTTGGGGCCGAAAGGTTCTGGAGTGGCGACCGCGTACCGGACGACGCGGCTGAGCCTCCTTTGTTAATATTACTGCTTACGCTGCTATGGACCTTTTTTTTAGGTGGGAAAATCATCTAATGACAAATCGCGCTCTTGGGCGGAGCAGAAGATAATGTCAGACTTTTACTGACCCCGGGTTTCACTTTCACATTACCCGTGGCCCCAGTAGGCTTCAACCCTGCTGGGCCCCTACGATTTGCTGACATCTCCCTGAGGCGCGCGTGGAATAATACGCGCCAGTTGCTCTTAGCGTTTAAAGATCACGAGGTTTCTTTTTCAGAAATTCCCCGTGACCGAAGCGGGCCGAAGCCCGCTTGGATCGGCCCTGTTGCGTCCATACGGTTTTGCTGACATATCTCTGAGGTGAGCGTGGAACACCACGCGCCTACGAGTGCACGATGACGAGCTACCCATTACTCGCCGTTAGCAAACCCGCGCCTATTGTGGCTACTAGTCGTTCTAGTAGCGGCTGAGCCTCATCATCATCATCATCATTTCAGCCGATAGACGTCCACTGCTGGACATAGGCCTCCCCCAAACGTCGCCACAACGAACGATCCTGTGCGTCTCGCATCCATCGGATTCCCGCAACCTTCACCAGGTCATCGGTCCACCTTGTAGGGGGCCTTCCGACACTGCGTCAACCCATCTTCTCATTCCTATCCTCATATATCATTCCCATCTGCGTCATTGACCCAAAGGGCAATGGAAAGGGCTATGCTCGGAGTTTCCTTGCGTGATCGAATCAGAAATGAAGATATCCGCAGGAGAACCAAGGTTGCCGACATAGCGCGAAGAATCGCCAAACTAAAGTGGCAATGGGCAGGGCACATTGCTCGCAGAACGGATGGCCGTTGGGGCCGAAAGGTTCTGGAGTGGCGACCGCATACCGGACGACGCGGCTGAGCCTCCTTTGTTAATATTACTGCTTACGCTGCTATGGACCTTTTTTTTAGGTGGGAAAATCATCTAATGACAAATCGCGCTCTTGGGCGGAGCAGAAGATAATGTCAGACTTTTACTGACCCCGGGTTTCACTTTCACATTACCCGTGGCCCCAGTAGGCTTCAACCCTGCTGGGCCCCTACGATTTGCTGACATCTCCCTGAGGCGCGCGTGGAATAATACGCGCCGTCGACGACTTGGGCTCGGTTCGGACGGTTACCGGACGGTCGGACAGTAAGCTACCCATTGCTCGCTGTCCGCAAGCTCGCGCCTACGGTGGCCGGTAATCGTTAGCCTAAGCCAGAGGTCATTGCCACCGAAGGCTACCGTGAGGATGCTTAATCTCTTAAATTCAATTATTTTTAACATTTTACAATCTTTATTGCTGGTAGAATATCATTTTTAAAGGTAATGAACCTCTGCCTGTTCTTGGAAAACAAGAGCAGAAGCGACTGGTCGATTATAAAGTTAATTTTCTACCGAGTAGTTTCCATTATTGCGACCCTACTTCACCATCAGCCAATCTAATTACGCCGGGTCAGAACACAAGAGGTACATTAATACGAAATATTACTGAGTAGAACAATTACAATTGTTGAAATAGAAAGCGAAGACATTGGGCTTAATTAGGGTGGCGTCACACGGGATCGACGGCAGCCGACCGTGGTGTATCGTCCCATTGATTTCCGTTCACATTGTGGTCGAGGGTGGTTCACGAGGGGTCTTGGTACTGCGGTTTATTGCGTTTTTATGGCCTGGTTTTTATGACCGAGGTTATGAAATAACAATTATCAACCGCAAATCAATTTAAGGTATTTTTTAGGGTTCCAAACCTTAAAAGGAAAAAAATGGAACCCTTATAGGATCGCTCAGTTGTCCGTCCGTCTGTCTGTCTGTCAAGATCCTTTATCTCAAGAACGCGTGGAGATATTGATATGATAGTCTATTCACTCTAGACTTGAAGACACTTAAGGTAACAGGAAATCATTATTCAAAATCATCATTTCAGCCGAAAGACTGTTGGACATAGGCATCCCCCAAGTGTAGCCATAAAGACCGGTCCTTTGCGTCTCGCATCCATCGGAAATCATTATTATTTAGACAGTATTAATCAATATTTACCGTTTATTTGTGCTGCAAGCAACAGCTATACTTAAAAATTATAGATACATAAATTATATACTTGTTAGAATTTTTTTTACTGTGGGTAGACTCGCTCGGAGATGGTGAAAAAAAAAGAAAGAAAGAAAAAGAATTTATTTGGTACAACACAAGGCACAAACACAATATAGGTAAACACGAAACAAAAATAAAAACAAGAAGCAAAAAATGTAGTTGTGTGCCTCACGGTCAAATGACCACTATCTCCCCTGATGGAAAGCGACGATGTGGTCACCTATGGAACACACTTGCCTAGAAGAAACCTATTCACTCTAGATTTAAAGATCCCCAGGTTGTAGCTATCAGGAAACAAAGACTTCTAACTGTACGCACAATGAATGTGTTCCTAAAATGTTATAACATTTTTTTTTTCAATCAATATTTTCTGCCAACTGCAAATCCAGATCGAAGACAGGAATCAATAAATGTGAGAAAGTTTTGGAGAAACACAGTTAAACTTGAATTTTGTAACGTTGGAATAATAAAATCATCACGTTAATTAAACAAGTGTTCGGGTAATGTCCACATTACCCGAATCACAACAACTCAAAAGGGTAGCAGGTCAAGATAAAATGGTTTGCCGTATCTTTTGCTCAAAGCCACCATCCGTCTTTGAACTTAACAAGGATTTATGTGGTCGAATTAATCCAATTTAACATAGAGCCCTTTGCAAAAAGTAAGAAATAAGTGGGGGAGGAAGAAGCTGCTTCGAGATAAGATAAGCAGCTTGCATCCTGTGATAAGTAAAAATAATGACCCGGAAGGTTCTTTTATTTCTGGGCAAAGCTTTGTGTAAAATGTGCAGAATAGTCTGCGAAAAGATGCAGAGAAAGAAGTACAGTGTCATTGTTGAATATCAAATTATATTTGCATAATATCTTTATTAAGTTATCGTCAATCTAAGTTACAAATTCTTGTTTTATTTTATTTTTATAGACAATTCATATATTTATAGTTTTTAAATATTAAATAAAAAACAATATCATCAATTCATCATAAATATATATATGTACTAAGTAAAAATCAAATGGCTAATGGATTAGGTGGGTCCGGCAGCCGCATGCACAGGGACAGCTGGGCAAGCGTCGACACGCAGTGAGTTCCTGCAGAAGGATAGCGCCTTCGAGGCCAGCCTAGAAAGAGGAAGCAGGATGATCTGGACGGGTACCGCGAGGACTGGTTTGAGACGGCGCGGAAGAAGAATGTCTGGAAGAACTTGGGGGAGGCTTTTGCCCAGCTGTGGGACAGTAAGGGCTAGATAAAAAAAGTACTAAGCAAAAAAAATATAATAACTGTAGCAAAGAGTATAATATCAATCTAATACCATTGTTATTATTTTTAGATTAAAAAAAAATATTATTGTTATTCTTATTATTTAATTCTTTGCATTTTTTTTTTTTTCGGTGGGAAAATCATCTAATGACAAATCCCGCTCTTGGGCGGAGCGAGAGATAGTGTCAGACTTTTACTGACTAAAAACCCACTCCTGTTCCTTCGTTGCCTGATGTTTTTAAAATAATTTTTCTCAATTGTATTCTGTGGAAAACGCTGTGGGTTACATATTGAACCACCTTCTATTACTGTTTCATACTATGTAATTCATAATGTATTACTGTTTATTTTCCCAAATAAATAAAATACCAATATTGACTACATGTCTTGCGTAGACAAATTTAATTAAAAAATTTAAGAGAAACAAAAAAATATGCCCCACAAACAGTTTTCTAAAGAATTCTCCGATCTCTTCTTTATTAAACCTCTCTAAAATCAATTTATTCGAAGCCGATTTCCATAAAAAAAGGGTGGCAGACGCCAAAAACTCATTCCAGGGATGCAAATGACGTCACTATTCATAAACACTTGCATAATGCGAAGGCGTCTTTATTAAAACCAGCAGAGATCCTAATTTCCATTGAATCAACAAAGCAGAATGAGGAATGCACCTCATATACAAAGTTTGTTGTATAGAATATTGCCCAAGGGGTGTGGAACATACAGCTATATTTTGTGTACGATGCCGCCGCGCCGCGGTGGATGATATGAGCACCAATTTCGGTGATGCCAAATATTTGCTGTTGTGTATCAAAATTAGGTGTACAGATTTAGGAGTAGCGGCTTTAGGTTTCATATTTAGGTTTACACTGTCTTTTGTACTTATGCTTTAACCGCCAAATAATGCTTAGCAGCTGTGTTTCTGACAGTTAAATTAAAAATTATTTTTGGTAAGTAATACATTTGTTTATACTAATATCCAAAAACTACTGGACCGATTTTAACACATTTGTTTTACAAAAATGGTGCTGTTTTAACACTGAGTGACATACACTATATGTTTTCAAAACTTCGTAAAAGTATAATTTAAATCATATTTAATTTTATTTCATCCATTCAAAGGTTGGTATCGCTGATGGCGATAAAAATTATCCATAAAATTAAAAACATTCTGAAAAGTTTTTATGATAATTTGTTCAAGCAATATAGTATATTATATCATCTAATTTTTTATTGGTATTGAGAAAATATTAGTATTTTAGTACACAATCACGAATATCATATACAAAAGCGTGTTTAAAATCGCGATCTGAAAAGTATCAAAGAAAAAAAAATTCTTGATGATCAAATGATAGCCGTAGTTGTATTTAATCATTAGTCCTTCAATCATAAATAATGATTGTATCCCTAGCAAATCCCACGGCAACATACGCACGATAGTCTCGTGTATTTCCCCTCAACAAATACTCAGAATGCACACTGTCTACCAACACTGACATCTCCAAGTTATTATATCCACAAACTCCAAATAAGATGGCTGCTGTAAATTATTTTCAAGACAAGAGACGTTTCAAATAACTTGCGAGTTGTCTAAGCAACATATTTCCTCTAACTTGTGAATAATGTCTTAGTTTATACTAAGACATAATTCAAAGTTGGTGGTTGGGTGTGGAATGCTCTAAGGCAAGCAGACCGCTAGTTCTCTCGGCCATAACGTTATGGTTATGCAATGTTGGCGAGCTAAATTCCTTAAGTTTTGGGGATTCTGATTTTGTGGTGTTCACAGAGTGGTGTTGCTTAGGGTTATGTTACTCATTTAGCATAGAAGAATAATATTATTTACAATACGTTGAGTGGTCGTAATAACTGTGGAGTTTCTTGCCAGCTTTTTTCTATATATGAAACGACCAATTGGAATCGTGCACTGGCTACATGATGTTTTATAAGTGCCCATGCTCATGTGAAATAAAATGTTTTGAAATTGCATATTTTTTTAGCGTCAAGTGATAGAAAATATACAAAAGTATATAGATTAAATTTCTAAATATTTTTGTCTAAGACATTACTATTAAGAGAATTCTCGTATTAAAGATAATTCAGTTTAAAGTTGGTGAGATTATTTATAATAGGTCAATAATACCTACGTACTTCCTTAAGAATTTTAAAAATCAATAAAGGCTTTTTTTAACGAACGACAAGATGTCATGTCATAATCTCGTGTTTTTTCTGGTGATGTTGCTTACTCGAATTGTACTACGATGTCCTTATGTGTCATTGTAACCACAATATTCTAAGCATAGTTATTTTTATGTTTATTATCTAATGCGGAACTATATTTCCTAAGTATATTATTGCAATACATAAAGCAAAGCATATTGTGTTACTTGACCAAGACATATTAGTGGCAATATCACAAGTGCAGTTTAGCCAAAAGTCATGAAGTCAAGCCAGCAAAAAAAAACTAAGCTATTATTATTTACTATCGTAAAAAATCTAGTCAATTTAGTTTCCAATTATGACGATTTTTTTGGTGAAACTTAGATTGGCCATTAGCTTGATTGGATATAACTTAGTAAATTATTTCGCCGGTACATTTGTTTATTTATTTGTTTATTCTCACATCGGAACGCCTTGCAGCAATTACAGCAATGGAGGTCAATTAGTTCAGAATCTGCTATTTCCTAACATCATGTGCGCGGTGGAGTGGTAGTTGTCAAAGGAGCGGCGCGGTGTGGTGGTGGGTCACGAACGTTCGCTTACGCAGCATCAGGCCAGCGTTCCTCCAGGATTCCACAGGTACTAAATCCCATATCGAAGACATTTTTAAAATTTTAAAGCTCTTTCGGTTAGTTTTTCAAAGGAAATTGATTTAAATTGAAAAATACGGAAAATTTTGATATGTCATCTTGACGGTTGACGGTTGACCATAATGTAGACACTTAATAATTTCATCAAAAATTTCCTCGCCGTTATTCTTTTCTGGAATTTTGTCACTGGCTTTCAAGGCTAGATTTTGAACAGTATGTAAAAGATATCGCGTTTGTTTTCATTTGAAATACAATAAAAACTAAAAGTTTCCATTTTTCCATATTTTTCCAATAATACATGTTGAGATGGATGTGTGGTGTGACGAGAATGGATAAAGTGAGAAATGAGTATATTAGAGGAAGTTTGAAAGTGGCACCAGTGACTGAAAAGTTGAAAGGGAATCGTTTGTCTTAGTATGGTCATGTAAAGAGGAGGGATGAAACGCATGTTACTAAAAGAGTTATGAGTATACATGTGGATGGGTGGAGAGGGAGAGGAAGGCCAAAGAAAAGATGGATGGATTGTGTGAACAGTGATATGAAAGAAAAGGAAGTTAGTGATAGCATGACGGTTGACAGGATAGAATGGAAGAAAAAAACATGTTGTGCCGACCCCAAATAAGATGGGACAAGGGCAGGAAGATGATGATGATTCCAATAATACATGATTCTACTCCATCAAAAATCTCCTTTTAAAAACGTTTCACTAAGTACTAACTTAAATTTAGCACTAATGTAGACAGAGCAGCGTTGGAAGCTTGTTTAGTCATAATTACGGAGTCGGCTAAGTCGTTTAAAACTATAAAACAGTAGTATGGTAAAGTTTCCGAGCGCGTACATTTTCTCATTAACTTCAGAAACTAAAGCAAGTAAGTGTTGCGTGGCTTTTTATCATGGTGAGTTAGGGAGACTGGAATACTGGAGAAATAATAGTGTAACGTCTTGTTGTGTGTAGTAAGTTGAGAATATTTAAAAATCTATACCTTTTTTTTCGTTTGGGAAAATCATCTAATGACATCCCGCGCTCTTGGGCGGAGCGAGAGGGCGTGTCAGACTTTTACTGACTAAAAACCCACTCCTGTTCTTTCTTTGCCATTGTTCCAGGGCCCCGCGGATCTCTCTCGCATCACCCATGCCCCAGTAGGTTTCGACCCTACTGGGCCTCTACGGTTGCTGACATCTCCTTGAGGCGCGCGTGCAACACTACGCGCAGTCGAAGACTTGGGCTTGGTCCGGACGGTTACCGGAAGGTCGGACGGCAAGCTACCCATTGCTCACCGTCCGCAAGCCCGCGCTTACGGTGGCCGGAAATTGGGATCGGAATCCCGGCGGCTGGGGCGCGAGGGCCATTGCCTCAGAATTTTATAAAGCTTTTTTGAGTGCGAAGTCAAAAACTAAGACGAAAGCGTTGCATCTCAAATAAATCTAAACTAATCATTTTTCATCATTATCATTTCAGCCGGAAGACGTCCACTGTTGGACATAGGTCTCCTCCAAGTATCGCCACAACGAGCGGTCCTGTGCGTCTCGCATCCATCGGATTCCCGCGACTCTCAACAGGTTTTCGGTCCACCCTGTGGGAGGTCTTCCAACGCTACGTCTTCCAGTGCGCGGTCGCGACTCCAGAGCCTTTCGGCCCTATCGATTTTTATTTGTTCTGTGAGCAATGTGCCCTGCCCACTGCCATATAAGTTTGGTGATTCTTGGGGCTATGTCGGCAACTTTGGTTCTCCTGCGGATATATTCTAGACTTTTAGACTAATATTATAAAGATTTGCATGTTTAAATTTTTGTTACCAGGTCATCGGTCCACATTGTAGGAGGCCTTCCAACGCTACGTCTTTCGGTACGAGTTCGCCATCTGGTAAGGGTTGCGAGAATCCGATGGATGCGAGACGCACAGGACCGTTCATTGTGGCAACACTTGGGGGAGGCCTATGTCAAACAGTGGACGTCTTTCGACTGAAATGATGATGATGAAATTTTTGTTTGCAGTGAATGAACTCAAAAGTTACTGGACCAATTTTAAAAAGTATTTCACAGTAAAATGTTACTTTATCCCTGAGTGACATAGACTATAATATATTTTAAACGTTCACACGGGCGAACTAACTCGCAAAAGCTAGTAATTAATCAACTCAAAAACTGCTGGACCGATTTTAAAAATTCTTTCACCGGTAGAATGCTCACTTTTTACAGAGTGACATAGGTATAAACTTTCTACTTATATGATGCCGAAGCCGCTGGAAGAAGCTATAACACTAGGCATTAAACACGAAAAAAATACTAGGGATTTGTCAAATGTGTGTGTTCTTGTATAACTTATAAGAATCGCAAGGGCTGGCCAAAGTTGGTCTGTAGATCCACTCCATAGCAATGCCTCTTATGCTTTCAGAAGCCCTACTTTGACAATAGTAACGAATATATGGGTGAATTTCAACAAGAGATTTTTATGTATCATTTCGGTGGGATTTTTTTATTTCAATGCAATCTATATATTTTTAGTGACAAATAATACTTTAGTCTATTTTATAACATTGTGCGTGAGTGGACATCAAATATTATCAAAACTTACATAAATATTTAAGGATAAAGTTTTAAGAGTCCACTGAAATTAAAAGTGTCCACCGAAATGATAAAAATTACCACCGAAATGATAAATCCACCGAAATGATACAGCTAAGAACAACCGTGCCCCCAGCCAGGGTTCCGTACTTTGTTAGGTTTGATTTCCACAAATTTTAGATAAACACTGAGACAGGACAGTACACAGTTTTTTTAATATCATCATTAATATACAGATATTACAGTTAGTATTATTACATATATCATTCTTTGAGGTTACAATAACCTCAAAGAATGATATTAATGTAATTTAATGTTTATTATGATATGAATGAATAGTTTCTTTACTTTTATAACCTTTGGTAATTTTTGTGGTTGTTGTTGTGTGAAAATGTTGGAAAACTTTATCGTAAATGCTGGTAACCTTAAATAAATATTTTTGCTTGTTTATGTACTAATACTAATTTACTTGATATATTTTCAAAAGAATCAACGTATCGCGATTAGAAAGCTTAAAGTTTCTGATTAATATGATGGTTGCATTTGTAAGTTATGCCATTAATAGTAATACCTAATGTCTACCTATTGCACTAAGAGAAAAATGCTAGGTATAATTTAGTTAAATTGGTAACGAGAGGAGAATAGTGTTTCTACAGGTATATCAGTAAAACTTCTAAAATTAAATCAACTCTTATATTTTTAAAATACAATAAATGAATAAGAAACATTATAAAAATATCTTAGTAGTAATAGCTTAGTACTTTTAATCCTTTTACATAAACGTATGAAACATAACAGAAACCTGAGATTGAGATCACTTTATTCTTAAATTACTACAACAATAGAGAAACGTACATATCTAAATAGAACAAAAAACAACAAAGTTTTGTTCTACCTATAACTATAATTCGCAATTATGTATAAGTAATTCTTATACCTAATGCGAATTATAGTTATTCCAATAAAACAGTCTTTCTGGGTACGTATTTACGAGTAAGTTCAAGTATGTAGCTTAAAGATTAATTTTTCATCATGTCACTTTAAATCACACAATTATTTCTCAAATTCACTAATCAGCCTCTTTTCATGACTATAAATATAGGTTTTTAATTTAGATATGTACCTAATAAACAAATCTTCTTTAATTATCACACCACAGCACGTCTTTACTATAATTATTATAGTCATCAGTCTTCTTTAATAAGTTTAACTTCCTACCTAAAACAAGTCATGCCATTAAATGACAGCAAATATTTAAAAAACTAAATATACAATAACAAAAATCAAAAAATATTCAAATCAGAACTGGACGAAGACGAAGATAATCTTCTTACTTTACTCTTCTTGGCTGTAATCATGATTTGTTCTTCGCTGTCAATATTTCTTGTCCGTTCATACTTTTCAATAATTTCAGTATCATTGTTTTCAAAAAATGAACACGATGGAGTGCTAAATTCATTGAAGTTTTCATATTTTTCGAGCAATGATTTGGGTATTATCGATGATTCCTGCTCATTCTCTCCTTTTTGATTATTCATTCCATCAAAGGAATGGGATGTTGAGGGCTTAATAATTGATATTTCAATGTTTGTGATTGAGTGTGTGTGTGGTTCATGTATGAAACTATTCCTTTGTAATTTTTTGGAAAGATTCTTTTCATTGAATGGCTTGGGACGTAGTACTAATTTTTCTGACAGTTGAATTGGACGCAGATGTGCTATATTTGTATTATTTGCAAAATTCGTTGATTGAATCCCAGTGAAGTCATGAAAACCTAAATGCTTGCCGTGAGGGCACCTAATAGTTTTATTTAGGCATTCTCTTTCAATACAGGACAGATGTCGAAGTGCCAAACGGTTTCCTGACTCTTTAGACCAAACAACTTGGTGAACTTTCATAGTTCCCGGAAAAGTCTTTAAGTCTTTGGGCAAGAGCCAATCTTTTTCTGTCACCTGATAATCTTCAACTGTTTCAATTTTCACACCTTTAACATAACACTGTAGGTTTTGTACCAGCGATTCAATATTGGTAATATCATGTTGATATGAGACTTGTTTATCTAGCGTTCTCTTTAATACTCCACCCACTCCATCTGCTGCGCTTTTTCCATGACCACACTCACAATAGTTCCAAATTATGTGGGTCAGCATCGGACAATAGGAGGATAACTGAGTTATTATATATAATATATTTTTATTCCTGTATTGCGCAGATGGTGAGTCAGAAATAACGTAAAGTTTACGAACCAGAGGAGCAGTTATCTCAATTTCTTGCAAAACAGGAATGAGGTGTGCCCATACTGCAGCAGCATCATGCCTTAAAGAGGTACTTACAGTACAAAATGACTGAGTTTTGCAAGTTTCGTTGTCGAGTTTGAAATATATTACGACAGTATGCAAAGTGAACTGTTGTCTGCTACCACCAAAATGAAGGGATTGAATTTCGGATCCATATTTGGCATTATAATTTTCACTGAAATCAATTTGTATAATACAGTCTTCCGTAGTCATATTTTCTTTTAACGTTTTGAAAGCTTGATTTTGATTTTTATTATTGACGCAATGTTTAAGGAATGGTTTCAGGCTATCTTCGAATTTTTTTATTAAATCTAGTGGTTTCACCCAACGCCTTACTTTTTCAACTTTAATAGCAGATTTTTCTACATTATTTTTGACATATATGCTTTTATTCTTCTCCCAACCCCAATACGCTATGTTCACTTCATTATTAAACTCTTGATAATCAATGTGTCTATTTTTACAACTTGAGCATATTCTTTGCAGACAATCGATGTTATCTTTACTACAACATAGGCTACTTAAAACGTCGGATATTGTATTTTCTTTGATAAGGCGGTTTCTTTTCATAGATTCAATCAAAAGTTTCATATTTTCGTGCTTTTCACATAGGCATGTATTTCGTGCATTCACATTTGGTTGAGTGACCCAGAAAGGCTTCATTCTTGAAAATGTTGAATAGCTTATCGGTGGTTCTCCTGATCCCAAATATTTCAAGTGTAAATTTTTAAGTGTGTCTGTCAATAGTCTTTTTTGTTTTTTTAATCCATGTCTAGATATGGTGTCATTTTTTCCAGGACACAGTGTTGAATTTTCATCATCTTCTAAAAATTTCACCACCCTCCTGAGAATTCGATTTTTTTTTTCATCAGGTTTTATGACTTCTACTGCTGGTTTTTCTCCTTTTTGGGTACTTTTCTTCAAAATCATATAATTGCTTTGTAGTCTGTTACACCTTTTTTTGAACATTTCTTTTTCCTTAGTGACCTGTAATAATTTGTTTTGTAATTCTGTTATTAGCTTAGTTTTAGTTTTTTGATATTTTCGAAATTTGTCTTTAAGTCCTCGCTTGAATTCTACAGATGTAATTGACGAGTCTGAAACAGGGCTGTTGGGGCATAATGTTGACTCGATACTACTTAGATTTGATGGACATGTTATTCGTTGTACGCCACTTGGTTGTACACAATGAGTGCCAGTTACTACATTGTCATCAATATGATGTTGAATATTGGAACCAATTGTACTATCGCTATTCATCGGCAAGCAGCGCCGAGCCGAAGATGGATTCCCTTGACGAGAAGTGCTTGGACCAGGATTGCTATAGTCAAAATTTACAAAATTTTGATGCGTTGATAGCAGGGTTTGTCGTGGACTGCTTGTGTATACCCGATGAAAGCTTCTAGCTTCTGTAGTATTAGAACGTTGGATTTGGATATTCGTACTAATACTATTGCTGTTCAATCGTAAGCTGCGCCGTAAAGTAGGCAAGAAGGAACTGTGACAGGAAGTGCTTAGTCCAGGACCATCACTTTGATCCCCAATTGTCTCATCCAGAGGGTTAGCACGAGCCGCTATAGGAGCTGGAGCTGCTCTATTTTTTTTTCTTTGGTAATAAGCAGCAGCACTTATTTTGTTTTTTCTTCTTAGGATTCTTAATTTTTTAGGGGTCATTAGATGCCTTGAAACAATTAATCCCGCTGCTTTTTTTCTGGCATACCTTTCTCTGTCTTTTCTCAAAAACTCTTCGCGTGAGACTTCATTGCTCTTAATTCTCTCTTTTCTTCTTCTTTCATACAACCTCCTTTTTTCCAACCTTTCTTCTCTAGTCTGTTGCTTAGGCCGCGGCATCCTAAAATCAAAATACACGCTTTTCAATTTTCTTCTTTCTCATATCCACAGACATACATTCATACACACTATACTATGATCCTATAAAATACTATACCTTCAGATACACCACGCGCTCACACACTAGCTCTCTTGCATTGACTCAGACAAACACTCTCACAGGCAATTTCTCATCACATAGGTATATCTCTTTTTTTTTCATATAACGTTTAAATGCTCTTTAACTTATTTGTTATATCTTGTAAAATTAAGAAATTTTGTAATTATATCAAATATTATTTATTATTGTTATTTACTCGTAATAAATGATATAAAAATAAAGGTAAGTGACTTATATTGAAGGTAAACCCTCGAAATAATTATTTTGTTGACAATTAGTAGGTATAATAATCTACACTGTGGTGACCCACACACTCATCACATTTTCGTTGAGCCGAACAAATGTGTATCTAAAGTATAGTAAACATGTACTAACTACATAGATATATGTATATATTATATATCTTAAGCACAAATATTACACAACAAATACACCTAAATAATCTAATCGACACTCTAGGTAAAAGTAGGTACATTACAAAACTATGACTTTGTATTTGACACCAGGATCTCTAAAACTTTATGTTTTTATCATTTCGGAGATACTTTTAATTCCGGTGGACTGTAATTGGTATAACAGTCCACCGAATCCACTGAAATGATAACACTGAGATGATAAAATAGAGGTTAGTTCTACATTTAACTCCGAAAAAAAATTATTTAAAAAATATGAACACTACTCAAACAAAACAGTACTTACTGCGAATTTAATACACAATTTTGAAACAAATTAAACAAATCTAGCACGAGTTATAACAGCCACCGAAATGAAACTATTTTTGTCCCCATATTACTGAAATGATAAACTTACTTTTTTGGCGGGAAACCGCAAGACGTTGGAACCGGTGCGTTCGCGCCGAGAGCTTAAGCCGGACTGATCCGGAGTGAGAAAAGGTGAAAGGGGCGTAACAACGCAATGTTGATGTGGCTATTCTACTAAAACTTACTGTCCTCTGAAATGATAACTTTTTTCCAGACAAAAGTTGACTGCCTGTCAAATCCATGAGAAAGAAGATAAACAAACAAAAATTGTTTTATTTGATCGAATATATTATAATTTAATGATAACAAAATCAATTTAAATCCATATTACGAATGTATTTGCAGGAGAAGGTATGTTATGAGCGGAATTGGGTTCAGGACAGGTCACCGTGATGATAAAATAACACTTTGTAATTTTTTTTTTGGGTATATTAGAGGGTAGATACCAATGATTTTTTTTGCCATGGTAGAGAAATACTTACGTTGTTGAGAAAAAATATATAAAATTAATAATCAGCACATTGCACTACCGTTCTCAGGTTTGCCGTGTATTTTTTTGCTTGGGCAATTCACCCATATACGGCCACGAGAAGTTAAGACACAATTTAAAAGTCATATGAACATAGATAAATTTAATATTAGCAGCACTAAACACCCAGTATTCTTGAAAATTATTGAAAACAAAAGCTGGCCTCTTTTTTTGGATGAGAAATCTTCAAATAAGTAAGTTTTCTCGCTCTGGGCGGAGCGAGATGTGTCAGACTTTTACTGTCTGAAACCCACCTCTATTCCTTCCTTTGTGGTCACACAAAGCTGGTCAGGCTGATGTCACCTGTTCTGACCAATTAAGTTGAGCAGCTTTTTCAATAAACTAATATACATTTGTTTGTTTGTAGTAAGGGTAATGGATGTTAGCTTTAGATGTGCTAATGCGTTTAAGAAAATTCGTTTACTGTTACATAACTACACAATGGTTATGAGTCATTAAACAATGTCCGGTCCCCATGAAACAGCAACATGAAACAGCATTTTGCCTCATGCCTGCTGCGGTCTTACCGTCTGATTATAATTTAGGTGTCTTCAAGGCTACAGTGAATTAGGCTCTTAATAAACTAGTGCGATTCACCATCAACGATTGCATCACTGCGTAACATCAGATGAAATTGCAGTCAAGCACTAGTTTATATTAAAAAAAAGACTACGCTAGCAAAGCTGGACAACCTTATATTCACTACCATAAATGTTTTCCAGGTACAAATCCACAAACACAAATAACAAATACGGGTGACATAACGTTAAAGACAGAAGACAATGCACATACAAACATAAACAGTACAATACAACAATAAGGAAACTGTCTGTTCTGATTAGTTGTACAGACGTCTGAGAACTCACGTAAGTTCGTACTTAAGTGGGTAAATGTGATTTATTTTGTCAGAGCAAGGATACGACGTTGAGTGAACCAGGAATAAATCTGCACTTGAATTCATGATTCCAGATTTCTATCCATCGGAATCAGCTCAACAATCGACTTTAACTCTTTGTTTTTTATGTGAATGTTTCTAATGATATATTATGTATAACTTAGCTTCTGCTAGCTGCTAGAAAATTTCTCCACACAAACTTTGGACACCCCTTTTCATGCCCTTGAAGATTAATTTTGCTCGCCTACGTTATAGAAGGAAATCTTGGGTAATATTTCACGCTCCTAGTCCCAGTAGTTTCGGCTGTGCGTTGATATGCCAGTCAGTCAGTTTCTACTTTTATTGTATATAGATTAATTCTACGTGTGTGTGTGATAACGTATTTATGGCACTGCAACGTAGTCGCTTATAATCGGCCTTATCAGAAGGCTTAAGTCATAGGACTTAATACACAGACAATAGGGCTACGTTAGTAACCTTACCCTCTGGTTATAGACCCAGAGAGCCCAGAGAGTCTAAAACTTTAGTTGCAATGGGTAGGGTACATTGCTCGAAAAACATGACCAGAGGTTGGTGAAGCCGAAAAATTGCTACTGCGTATCTGAAGACGCAGCGTTGAATGATCTCCCACAAGGTAGACCTATTATCTGGATATGGTCGCGGAAATTCGATGGATGTGAGACGCACGGGATCGATGGGCCTATGCCCATTCGTGGATGTTTTTTGGCTGACATGATTTTATAATGGAAAGGCCTTAAGAATTTAAATTGAAACTTTGCCATGTTTCACGTGGCTTGTTCCAAAATTTTAAAATAAATTCGTATTCCGATTTTAAATATAGACTGTGACTATTGAGACTGTATTGTTATGTTATCATTTTTTTTTTAGTTTTCGTATTGACGTTAAAAAAAATCACGCAAAATACATAACATCGTTATAAATAGTAGGCTCTAAAATACTTTCTGAAAACTATGTGATTTCGATATAATTGAAACTCAAACAAAAATCTTTCCACCGAGAAAAAGAAGACATAACATTCATAACACAATAAAAGAAAAACAACATTGAACATAGCAAATATCCCTATATAAACCGAGAACCATCTGGCGGCGATGGGAAAACTACCCATAACGGAAACATACAGCCTATGCGTGAGCCAAACAATAGAAAATAAGAAGATAATTAGGAACAAAACACAATAGAGTTACAATCTCTTAGCATCAACACGTATTCTTTGAGAAACAATAATAACATTGAAGAAACACTGCACGTACAAGCAGAAACAACAACATACTTGTTCGAAAAAGTTGAACATAGAATGGCAGAACAACGGTATCAAACTTCTGCCAAGGTATATCAATGCTGATAAATAAAAGGTAATAAAAATCCTATCCGGGGAACCCTCAGAAAACTTTCAGAGTTTCTACTTTAAAGTGACTGTACACATTTGAACGCGGTCTCATACATAATAAATTGCGCTGCGGTCGCCCGATATTGGCGTCGGGTAAACTATTCTATGACAGTATCTCTTAACATTGCCTGATGTTGGTGTTTAGATCGAGTGGACTTTCAAAGTTATCTGTTACAGCACCTCATATACGATACGGTATCGATTTTATAGGATGCAATACGAGCTTGTGTTTTAATGAAAACTCCAGAGAGTTTGCCAAATTAAAGAAAAATGTTACGTTTTTAATTAAAAACGTAATATTTTTCTTTAATTTAGCACACACATAAATACACTTAGAATGATATCTACAATTTGCTATCGATACTCTTGCACCCTCCCATCTTCCTATCTCGTCGTGCCGTACTGGTGCTACGATTGCGGAGAACCTCAAGTATCAGAAATATAACATCCTTGTCGGCTATGGCCGTCAGTCATTTGGGCTCACTTCTAGCTGACAGTGATGCGAAGGAATTTTTTGATACTACATATTTTATGACAATAAGTCTGGAGTTTTTGTTTTAAGTGTACCTATATATTTGTTTTATCCACGTCTTTAGTTACGGCTCCACTCCCGTGGATCGGAGCGTGATGTTATAATTTTAGCTTACAGCGTTCCTTAAAAAATGGGCTATTCAACACTGTTTTTTTTTCCATTCGAACTAATAGTTCCTTACATTAACACATTCAAATAACCAAACCAACTCTTCAGCTTTATAACTATAGTATAGATAGTTAAGTTTTCTGTTTTAATAGTGTTTAGATATTTATTAGAATATTTAAAATTATTATACATTTGAGAATTAAAATTAAAAGTAAAAAAACTTAAAAAAACAAGCTTTTAATTAAATGCGCTAAAAACTCTTACTATTAACTTAAACGTCATTACACAATTTATATGATTTAAGTACTCGTATTTACTTAGTTTGAATATTAAAATCAATCAGATCAAGTTATTTAATTAACTTGTTTATCTTCACCGGTGAATCTCGCGACAAGCTTTTATTTCATATAAATTGTGTAATGATGTTATAAGTTAATAGTAATAGTTTTAAAGGAAAACTTTATTTTATTCTTTTTAGCGCATTTAATTAAAAGTTTGTTTTTAAAAAGTTTTTTTACTTTTAATTTAATTTTTAACTTTTTAGCGATAACTATTTTAACTAGCATTCGTATTCTCAGCAAGTCCTTTCATTTGATACCCATACTATACGAAAGCGTATAAAATTAGTACGCCATATTGGATTTAGATAATAATGTTTAGATATTTATTAGAATATTTAAAACTATTATAGATTAGAGAATGCATAAATTAGAATGACGCATATCAGATTGTAATGGGAATCTTTCTAGAATAATTATACCCTAATATTTAAAGTGGAAGCAACAAAATTAAAAGTAACCGTCCATTACAGTATTTTGATCACACCTTGATACTCACCAAAAACTTTGAACCTATCGATCCTCACAAAGATAAATATCCTCCCTACCTCTGTTGAACTAGTATTGCACTAGACTGAAGCCAGTCTATGAATGGCGTATGTCAAACATGCTGTTGCCAAACATGTCTCGTGGGACATTGCAGACGTTGTTAACTACGACGAACATGTCCTTCTTGGGAATACGTTAACTATCGAAATTGACTAGAACTTGTACGTTATGATGGCTTTAAGTGTTGGCGGTATCGATCGACCACCGTCAGTTTTCTGGTCCCCTGGTAGTTGTTTGTGCAAACATTGGGTTATTAAATATATATTGTCTATCTTTAAGTTTATTTTATTATGTTATTTATGTTAGATGGAATTGTGGAATTTAAGTTCATATGTAGGTATATTAAAAAAAAAAACAAACAAAGTTTTTATTTTACATAAGCTAGTGCACGGTTCCAATTGGTCGTTTCCTAAGGAAAGGAACCGGCAAAAAATCCATGGTTGCTCTTTTGAAAAAAATATTGATTTTATAACATTTTAATATTACAATGTTAGCCCATCAAATAAACAGTTCAGACCAATTGAACAATTATATAGGGATGGGGTCGAAGAATTCGATTACTATTATGTAAAATTCTTAAGAGATATTGATTTCATTTCTTTGTATTTATTGATTGAATAGCTGCTGCTAGCGGCTTCGCCCGCGTTAAAGTCCATACAAACTTTGGATCCCAATTTCATCCCCTTAGGGGGTGAATTTCGGGAAATCCTCTCTTAGTGCTCGCCTACGTCATAAAAGCAAGCTTTGTGCAAAATTTCACGTTCCTAGTCCCAGTAGTTTCAGCTGTGCGTTGATTATGTCAGTCAGTCAGTTTCCCTTTTATATAAATAGATAAAGTTTTACAGATTTATGTATATGTTACTGTAAAAACCTGTTTTGGTATATCTTAGATTTTACTAGTACACAGTTACAATATTTCCACATTACAATATTTAGGTATGAGAGGACAGTGCAGACCAGTTAATATTGTACCCAAAAGCACAATCAAAATAATTAATAAAAAGCAGATCAAAATAGAAAGTAATTTATGAATCGGCGGAGTCTACAGTGTTCTCACATTCACATCATAAAGATAGGCTATAATAAAAAAACAAATATGCCTATCAATAAATGAGATATTTCAGTTTTGAAAGCATTCTTTTAATTTCACTTGTATAGGTACTTTGATGTCTTATGACACGGTAATATTATCTATACAGTATTGTAACTCGGCCGTATCTTTGAAATAAATGCCTACAGCCGCGCGGTACGTAAACATGCGATAGGGCTGCCCGCACTATGGCTGCCCGCCTCCAGCATTTTAATTACATTTGCCTACTTTGTGTTTCCATTTAGTTTTGTGATTGTAAATATACTTTTTTTTTATCTAAACAAATAAAATACTTTGTGAATTGAATAGGAAGTGTTCAATATTTGCGACCGAAAAATATTTGCGCCTCGACTGAGACGTACCTACGAAATGCTTTACAAAAATCCGCATTCTAAAGCTTAATTAAAAATTGTTTTGGGAAACATGGACAAGGTGGAGAAAAAGGAATATCTTTTTCTTGGTTAAAGATACCTGCAGCTACTTTACAATTTATATGTTTGGTTTTAAATAAAGAATTCATGCAACCAAAAACAGCACAATATATACTACTCGTCATATTAAATATATAAATATGTACTTGAACTTATTTTTATTGAAAAAATCGCGCGGCACAGACGCGACTGTCTGCATCCCGAGCGCACCTCGAGATCGAGGCGCGTAGGTATAGCTCGCGTTTCGTCCGTTTGTATGAAGTTGGAATACTGTATAGATAATATTACCGTGCTTATGACGTCTCGTATAGGGTTGGCAACGTAATTAAAATCGTATACATTTTTAATATTTTGATCTAAAAAAACGAGGATTGAACGACTATATTTAACTTTGTTTAAAGGCTTTCCGCTTTTGCGCAGCGTCAAATACCAGATCAAAGAGATATTTTGGGTAGCAAAATAAATGCGGATGGGCAAAATGAATGTTTCAAATACTTTAATTTTGTTAAACAATGTTTATCTACAATCAAAAGCAGAAACTTTGGACTCCTCGTTTTGGTAACGGGATATTAAAATCGTTTTGAGATGAACGAAGATGTATTTAATGACAACATTTTAAACGGTTTACTAATTAAACTTGTGATAAATAATTATGAAACGTGATTTTAATTAGTAGGTACATAAATTAAATAGCACATTTAACATTTTTGTCAGAAAAATTAAATCGAATATATATATGTAATTCTCGTGTCAGAGTGTATGTTATTGAACTTAACAGAAAAAATATGTATATTAGGATAGATTTTTGTGTTTATTAGGTCGTAGGCTATTTATATACCTTTAGATAATAAGTCTATTATATAAGAACAGACTATGTGTTAAAAATGTTGCTTTTCCGAATCTGCAAATAATAATTTTGGTTGATAAAAATATATAAATATTTAAAAAAAACCGGCCAAGTGCGAGTCGACTCGCTCACGAAGGGTTCCGTACCGTCCGTAGCAAAAAAACGGCAAAAAAATCACGTTTGTTGTATGGGAGCCCTCCATATTTATTTTATTCTGTTTTTTACTATGTTTTGTCATAGCGGCATCATCGGTGAAAATTTCAACTTATTTAT